>JAUMIR010000005.1:24195000-26695000 GCA_030847615.1 Gambelia wislizenii | reverse complement strand
AAAACTCAGAGTTGGTTTTGCCAGTAGAAAGAAAAACAACAACACAACTTTTCAGGAAAGCCTACAGGCAAAAATGATCTTCAGGGTTAGTACAATATCTCAAAAGAATAATGAAATATATGTACCTACCTCATTGCTGCTTTTGAACACAAATTAAAATTTGGATAAACTCTGAAGACACAAAAGAGACTTATTTTTGTTGGCACTTGCACTGAAAATTTAGTAATTTTATCTAAACATTTCGTATATTTACCCTTGGTCTTCAGAGAAACGACACACAGGTCAGCAAGTGTCAATAACATTTTAATTGCTAAAGGGTTTTTTTTTTTTTAACAAAGCCACCCAGGAATGGGTAAAACAGGAGACTTGTCTATTCTTCCCTGCTTCTCTTCATGAAGCCTATTCTTGGCTGTACACATGATCGTTTCCATGCATACAGATAGGGTCTTAACAATGCTGATCTGACATCTAAGCATTTCACCTGCCATACAGGACAGCCTGCTTGTTCTTTTAAACTTACTGCTTGGGCCAAGTGCAAAGGAACCACTGTACAACTCGTTGCTTATCTCCTGTACTTGAGCCGGCAAAGTTAGTGGCTGGATGTGTCAGATATCACCTTGGGATTTAAACAAGAGCCATTTTACAGTTAATCCAATTTCATTGCCTGCATAACACTGCCTTTGATTTAAAGGCAGCCAGCTACCAAGTCAGCTTGTACCATTAACTGGCATAATATTCCTCTGGATTTGGGGAAAATTACTTCTGTCCTCATAATTTCTTCATGCATACATACATACCCTGTTATACTCTTCTGAAGCTGTGCCAGTGAGCAGTAGGGAAAGATGATGCTGGGTTGTTTTTCTTAAAATTCTTCCATTGATTTACCGTAATCCCCCCCCCTTTATACTGAGGATTTTCATCCTATTGATATTTCATTGTCCTTGCATCTCTGTAAGTGCATGGATGGTGGATGGAGGGGGGTGTATGCATATTTTGTAGGCATGCCCTTATTTAAGGATAGAATATTGTGGACCCTTTCACACTACAAAGTTATAGGACTACAATTCCATTTTAACTGCCATGGCAACATTTTATGAATCCTGGGCCTAGTAATTTGGTGGGGCAATAGAGCTTTCTGGCTGAGAATTCTAAATGCTCCTCCCTAAACTGCAAATCTTATGATTCCATAGGATGGAGGCCCTGCACTTAAAGTGGAATCATAGTGCTATCAATATGTAGGACTTTATCAGACTACCCCCCATTAATGGTTTTTTTGCCAGCATATTTTAAAACATTTTTATGCTGGCAAAAGAACCTCCCCTACTAGATGTACATTTGCCAGTATCAATGAGGCATCCCCGGCAGTAATGAATGTTGCTTTGTTTACTTCCGGGGTTGAGATCTTGCCGATTCACACGAGAAGATGCTAGCACAACAAATTCAAATATAAAAGCAAACACATAAAACATTCAGAAAAGCACAGAAACACACTTTAAAAGTTCCAAGTACCCGGAGGGGGGGGGTCATGAAAAGAGTATCCCCTGCGGCTGTCATGATCTCACCTGGAAGTGTTCTGCCAATTGACACTGTATTCACTGAGCATGATGGCATGAAATTTCAAACACTGGCAATGCCGGCAAAAAAGCACCACAGGAAATCAATTGATGGCTTGGCCTGTCACTAAAAAGGAATGTGTTTTTGGCAATATATGATTATGAAAGGACAACATTATCTAGTATGCATGCCCTTTCACAATCAATAGGCATCATTGTGACACCATATTTGCCTGGTCTGATAAACTCCGTAGTGTGAAAGGGCCCCATATTTTACATATCTTCTGAAATCATTCCTTCATCTCAGGGCAAAGTGAGGTCCTATAGCTGCACGTAGCCTTCCAAAGCTATTTTTTTTGTGGACTTCAGCTACAGGCTACAATCCTATGCGCTATTACTATGGCCCTTGTTTCTCAGTAGATCTGCATAGGCTTGCATTGTTAATTATATTAAGCTCATTCCAGAGGCACTGTGGAATTTTACAGTCATTAGAACCTAGCAGCTAACATTTTAGGGCACAATCCCTCATGGATTCTCCTGTAGACCCAATTCCCTTTGGATCCAATAGTTTTAAGCAGGCTAGAAGTCAAACTGCTATGGGTGAGTTAGATACATTTAATGCACGTTTTAAATTATAACTTTTTTTTTTTTTTGGTGAGATTAGTGTCACTTGTGGAAGAAAAACCAGAAGCTCTCCCATGGGTGATTTCTTTGGGGGAGGCTAACTCAATTGTTTTGATGTAAAGGTTCTGTCTAGTTCTTTTAAATATTCCTTTGATGTTGTATTGCTCCACTTGTAATAGACTGTTATTGCCCTAGATTGAATTTGCAGAGTGAAGGTAAATCTTTTGTGATGTGATTGCGCTGCCCTAAACTCAATATTGTTCAGAGGGTCCTTTATAACTCTCTGGTTCCACTGCAACAAACAGGACAAATTTTCATTTTTACCCTTTTAGGGTTTTTTATTTATTATTATTATTTCTTGTTCTGGAACTGAAACTGAGTCTGTTTACATGCACATTCCATGAGCTGAGAACTCATGCAGCATAGGTAAGACCATTGGTAATTGTCCCCTGAACACTGTTTGGGTTTTAAAAATTAATACAGTGTGAGATTTATTGTGTTCAAGAAGGCATTGGGCAATATTATTGTTCACACTGGGCAATGGAAAGAAAGCAAAGTTTCTTATTTAGCTCAGGCCATTTAACTACTATTTCAGTGATGCAGTAGCAATGTACTCTCATGTAGGTGAGGCCAGAGTGATTGGGAAGCATGGCATGCAGAAGCGACCCCTACAGCCTGAGCTGGTAGGGGGCAGGCTGGGGTATTTAAGGCATTGTCCTCCCCCTTCCAGCTCTCCTTCGGTTCTTCAAGTGAGCTACCCTCAGTGCAGTATGAGTTTCACTGGTTGCTTTGGGGCCGGATAATAATTCCCTCTTTTGTTTTCTGAAACGGAAGTGCCTACCTCATACTGAAGAAGTGTGAGTTGGGCAATTGAGTTTGGGTGGTGTCTTTAAATAGGATGTCCTTGGCAGGTATTGGGGGGGGGCAATATTAGTCAGTGTACACCTTGTCACCCTCTTTTGGTGAAGGGCAGGGCCCTGGAACAGCCTCTTTGGGTTCTGGGACCTGAGGGGTTGTGAAGGAGCCTGCCCTTGGGGCTCACCTAGGGAGCTTGCTCTCTCTTATAAGGTCCTGCTAGGGAGTGTCTCAGGTTTGCCTTCCAGAGAAGATTGGCTGAGTGAGCTACCAATAATGTTGGCTTGCCCTCGGTGTCAGGTAAGTTGCCTAAAGAAAGGCTGAGGAGGTGGTCACAGGTTGACACCTGGCATCAGCCAGACCTGCATAAAGTTGTCCCAGTGCAATTCATTAATTCAGTTGTAGGTTAAATAAAGTGGCCCTATTAAAGTCATCTCTATGAACTTTTTCAAACGGTTGAAAAAAACCCTGAGGAGGTCGGGAGAAGAACAGGGCGGTCACACTTACACAGCCCCATTTCAGACGACTCAGTCCTCCTCCGTCCTCCTCTCGACCGCCTCCTGACCTTCCCCTGTGCTGCTCATGCTGCTTTTTACTGATGGAAAACCTCCGTGAATAAAAAGTGGCATGAGCAGCATGGGGGAAGGTCAGGAGGAGGTCAGGAGAAGGACTGTGTCATCTGAAACGGGGCTGTGTAAGCATGACAGCCCCGTTCTTCTCCCAACCTCCTTGTGGGTTTTTTCAACCGTTTGAAGAAGTCCTATGTGTCTGGCTCATTATTTCCTTGCTGGTCATAAAAGGGTGGGCAACCTGCAGCCCTCCATGGCTGTTTATGTGGCCCTCAGCCTCTTGAGATCCCTGGAGTGCTCTTTTTCTGGCCAAAGAAAGGTGAACTCTCTCTCCTGCAAATTTATCCTTTAGGTTTCAGGCCCCCCAACCCTGCCCTGCCATTTAAAATAATAATTTTTAAAAGCTTTTAAAATAATAATGTTTAAAACAATAATTTTTAAAAAGCTTTTCAAAACCAGATGTAGAATTCCAGCCACTACCTTTCAGCAGCCTGTATGGTCCCAGGAGTTTCCCTGAGGCACAGATATTCATTTTGGTATTCCCCCCGCCCCCTGAACCCAATATGGGGTTGTTTGCAAAGGTTTGCTGGCTTTCTTTATGTCATTGTACAATAAGGAAACAGCAGGATGCAGCTTGTATTATGCTGACCACTGTAGTTACTAAATATGTTATCACACCAGCTGTTTGTGTCTGTGGGGGGTAAGGGAGTAGTGCTCCATCCCAATAGACAATAATCCCCAGATTCCCAGGTCGGAAGGCACACAACAAGCTACTGGGGAAGAGCAGGGGCCAAGTATGAGTCGCGCTTTGGCTAATGATGCAACTGAACTCAAGCCAAAAGGATGCTCAGCTGTTGATGTGCTCAGAGGTAAAAGGAGGGTCCAAAGCTGCACAACACATATTATAGGAACAAGGAATGTGAGAAACATGGATCATGGGAAGCTAGATATAGTACAAGAAATGGAATGTATAAATATTGCAATACATTCATGTTGTTGTTAACTGCTGTCAAATCAACTTTGACTTATGACAATCCTATGAATGAGAGACCTCCAAGTCACCCTGTCATCAACAGCTCTACTCAGCTCTTACGGACTCGGGGACATGGCTTCCTTAACTGAGTCTATCCATCTGGAATGCGGTCTTCCTCTTTTCCTACTACCTTCTACCTTTCAAAGATGATTGTCTTTTTGAGTGAATCATGTCTTCTCATGATATGTCCAAAGTACGACAGTCTCAGTTTAATCACCTTGGCTTCTAGGGAGAGTTCAGGCTTGATTTCCTCTAGGACCCATTTATTTCTCTTTTTTAGCAGTTAATGGTATCCGTAGACCTCTCCTCCAGCACCACTTTTCAAATGAGTTGATTTTCTTCCTATCAGGTTTCTTCACTGCCCAGCTTTCACAAACATAGATAGAAATTAGAAATATGATAGTATGGACAATCCTAACTTTAGTGTTCAATGATATGTCTTAACACTTCAGAATCTTGTGGAGTTGAAGGCTTTCACGGCCGGCATCCATAGATTTTCCTTGGGTATTTTCTGGGCTGTGAGGCCATGTTCTGGAATAGTTTCTTTCTGACATTTTGCCTGCATCTGTGGCTGGCATCTTCAGAGAATGCCATTCAGAATCTTGTTTTGTTCTTTCCTAGCTGTCCTTCCAAGTCCTAGGAGATTATCAGACATGTTTAAAGTGGTGTTACAGGAACGCCAGGAGATTGCAAAAGGGCTCCCTTATCAGATGATTCCCCCATTGTTATGCACCCATTCTGCTCCTGTTCTGCCAGTGCTGCTTTTTATTGATGGGAAAAGCCATCAGTAGATCCCCCCCATTCCGTTCCTGTCACGGATTTCCATGTGTGCGACAAGGTGCCCCATTGTGCTGGTGAGATCCCAGCATCAATGGGAGGTCCCTGCCAGAATACTTCTGGGTGAGATCGGGACATCCAGGTAAGTGACACACTTTTTATGGCCCTCCCCAGGTTACTTTAACATTTTAAAGTGTGTTTTTGTGCTTGTTGTCACTTTACTTTTATTTTTATTTTTGAATTTCCCGTGCTTGCGTCTTCTTGCGAGAATCTGCGGGATTTCAATCCAGGAAGTGAAGGGAGCTCTGTTAGAGCTCTGTTAGAACTCTGTTAGAGCTTTGTTTACTCCTGAGCTGCTGGAACAACGTTAGAGAAGGTAAGTGCGGTGGGGAGGGTGACTGTGGTGGGTCAGGGATGGGACGGGGCGGGAGAGGAGACTGTGGGAGAGGATCGTTTATCGATTATCGTTCCTGTCTGATAATAGTCTTTGTCTTCTGATTTCTTGACTGCAGTCTCCATTCTGATTAATGATCGAGCCAAGGTATGGAAGAACTATTTCACTGTCTTTATCATCTGCTTTAAAGTGATATACTGTAAATAATCTGTGATCATTATTTTTGTTTTCTTAAGGTTCAGCTGTAAACTACCTTTGCACTTTGCATTAGCATGATTTGACAAAAATATTATGGTGAATGCAGTGGGAAGAAAAAATGAAGTTACTGCTCTTAGGAGTGAGTGTTTCTGTTTGTGGGTCTGTGAGTCTTATTTGAGTTTACTTCTCATGTGCACATACTTCATTCCAGGTCAGAATTTCAGCCAAAATGCTTAGAAAACCAATACTAATTAGCCTGAAACACATCAGTAAACACAAGCTTGCTGGCCATGAGCTGTGTAGTGTAATAGGCTGATGGACTCAGAAAGTCATTGTATGGTTGAGGTTTAATATACTCCCCTGAGTTCACCTTTCAAAAGTATAAAAACTGAACAAGAAAGAGTAGTCTTGATCAGAATTCAAAGTCATCTCATTTCTGCACACGATAGTTTACAAGCTTTCCATCTACTACTCTTTCCAATTGTTCCAGGTACATTTTGCATGCTAGTGCTCTTGTTTCAATGGTCCCCAGTCTGCACTCTTATTCCACATGGATTGGCTCATGCTTTTTCTCCCAGGTGGTTGTGCATTTTGACTCTGTAAGTTACAGGACTTTTTTATGAGATGGAACTTTGTCTGTGATAACATGATCTCCTTTCCATCCCTTGACCTTTTAACAAGGTACTTTGGCTAAATTCATCCTTGAAGCTGGCATAAAGTGCAGAAAAGGGAGGTGAAGGGAAGGAACTGGGTTATCATCCAGCTGTATGTCTTCTTTAGTTTGGGACCCTTTTAAACTTCCTCAGAATAGTAGTGTCCTTGAGAGTCATCTTTATTACTTGTAATCAGCTACGTGCCCAGTCTATGTAACCCAAAACCAGCTTTAAAATGAAATATTTGTGATAGAAAGAAAAACAATCCCAGAAAGGAAAGCAGTATTCGTAATACAGGGTGAATCCTCTAAGGCTTGCCCTATCTTGGTTCCAGATTTCCCAGAGTTCCACTTCCTTCCACACAAAAATTGAAATCAACCAGTACCAGGAAATATCCAGAGTTAGTCTTGAGTGCCTCAGACATGACATATCAGATATTGCCTTTATTTACTGTCTTTCTACTCTCCTATCATCCAATTTATTCAGAGGAGGTTTGCCACTGTCTTCTTCTAAGGCTGAGAGAATGTGACTTGCCCAAGGTCACCCAGTGGGTTTTCATGGCTGAGTAGGGATTAGAACTCTGTTGTCCCAGAGTCTGAGGAGATTTTCAGACTACCCTGTTATAGTGTTACTATTCCACTTCAACTGCTCTGGCTTCCTCCTGTGGAATTCTGGGATTTGTAGTTTAGTGAGGCCTAAGATCTCTCTGGCTGAGAGTTGTAAATGCCCCTCCCTAAACTGCAAATCCCAGGATTCAACAGGAGGCAGCCATAGCAAATATAGTGGAATAGTAACACTATAACAGTGTTGTCTGAAAATCTAGTTAGTCGAACACTCAACCCACTAAATCGTGATGTTGACACCTCCCATCCTGGCTGTGGAATTCCGGGAGCTGCCATCAAAAAAGTAACCTTTCTGAGTATTGAAAGGTTGGGAGGATGTGTGGGTCTTCTTAACCTCTTCTTGAACGCAGTGATGTACATATGTAATTTTTATGCTCTAGGTTAGTGGTTCCCAAATTCTTGGCCTCCAGGTGTTTTGGAGTTTATATATATATTAATTATTTATGCCCCGCTCTTCAGCCGCAAGGCAATCAGAGCGGCTTACAAATTGTTTTTTAAGCAATAGCAATTTACTCATCTACACTGCATTAAGTAGCTTACAATGTGTGTTAGCTAATTCAACTTCCAGAAGCCTCAGACGCCTTGGCTAGTGATCAGGGATTCTGGGAGCTGAAAGTTCAAAACACCTGGAAGACCAGAGTTTGGGAAACACTGCTGTAGATTTAACAGTGTTATGGGAGGATGGACTCTTGGAAAGGTAATGTCTACTGCTTCTGTGCAGATGATTGTACACTCCCCTTTCCACTGATAACGTGAATTGTTTCTCTTAGTTCAAAATATGATAAACCAGCACTGCTGTAGTGTGTGTGGGGGCTTCCTGCTCATTCTGAGGAATGGAACCCTGGACTTTTGCTTCCAGATTCTGAGTTGAATTTGCTACTGTCTGAAGTCAATATTCTGAAAATCCCAGAAGGTCATTTCCAAGCTAGGTCTGAGTCAACTTTCACATCACCCCAAATCTTTAGTTTTAGGAATAAAAACAAAACACTATTGCATCATCATGGCTATTTGTTGTCATTTTCTTTTGCCTTGTATTTAATTTAACCATATCCTTCACGAGTAGAAGATTATGTATGCACTCTGTTTCTTCTTGCAGAAAGTAATGAGTAATTTTAGCAATTTCCTTCCCGCTGTCAGAAAGTCTTTACAAAGTACAGTTTTTGGAAGCCTATTTACAATTTGGAATTTATTCTGCATAGAAATTCCATATGGTTATTTTGCATAGAAAACAGCATTTTCTGCCCAAAGTATAATATAATCTATGTAGAAATATAATTTTCTGCACAGAAAATGCTGTTTTCTGCACAAAGCAACCTCATGAGAATTTTGTGCTGAGTAAGGGCTTGTCTTTGTGCTGAGTAAGGGGAATAAAACCTGTACTCACCCTGTATTTGTGGCACAGTTGACACACAATGTTTTCAACAATGCGCTTTTTCACCAGGGTTTCTGCAGGAAAACATGGGTCTGTAAGATGTGTATTTTGCTCCAGATTCAAGGGAAAAACCCAGATCTTGGGCTGTGTGGTGGCCAAAGATTGGTTTCGGAGCGAAGCCGGGGTGGGACTTCCGGTGGATGGGACTCCATTCTGGTATCTTTTTTAAAAAATCCAATTGTGTGCATATTTGGATAAGCATATCCCTGCTTGTCCATAATTCAGTACTCTGGTACCACCTATATTCACTTAATTGTATGCACCAGTGAACAGAAAAAACGAATAAACCTGGGGCGCCCCCTCTGTGTGGCTGGAAATAGTACAATGTATAGGATATACTATCAGTGCAGACCTGCCCTCCAATGCAACTAACTGTGGCGAGATGCTCTGATCTACAATTGGGGAAGACCAGTGAGTGTAGCATTTACAGGGCCACTGTGGATCAAAGAAATCCATCATGGCTACAAGGTAGGTGCGTGGTTTCCTGCCTGTGTAGCCAAGCCCTAAGTCCCGAACTCTGAAGATTCTTGTCAGTCTAGGGTTCTGGAGACTTAAAAAAAACAAGTGATGTAGATGTCAGTCAATTGACTCGGACTCAAGTTGGACTCAAGTCGCTTAAACGATTTGACTCGACAATAAATGATGCACTGACTCAACTTGACTTGTGATCTGTATATTTTTAGCAACCAACTTGCTGCCTTGGTTCAGTAATGTAATGTATTCATCCAGAAATGTTACAGAATGGAAAATGGTTTTCCTCCTTTAAACAATGCTTCCATGATCTCACTGCTTTTTGCCTACTGGTCATGTGGCAGAAGTGGTAATAGCAAAAGTGTTAGGCAATGGGCTTGAGGCGGAAAGATCCTTCTAAAGCTTTTCAAAAGTTTTAGAAGTCCTCACCCACCTCCAATATGCAGCAGGGATAGGTTGTTGAGCAGACCTCAAGCTCCACAGGAAGGCATTGCCTTGTTTGCTGATATATTTTTTTAACTAACTTTGTGCATGTCTTCTTGATTTTCTAGTTATTGAAACTCTACCCAAACACACACCCCACCAACACCACATTTTCTTTCTGTTAAAGTTGCCTCCCAGACTTGAGACTTGGAGTAAAAGATTTGAATGCATCACTGCAAACACACACACACACACACACACACACACATTTTCCTACCATTTTTTCAAATATTTCAAAATATTCTTTTCATCCCTGGTATGCACCCAAGATAATCAACTGGAAACCAAACTCCAGATCCCAAGTAGCTCATAAAGTGCATGTGAGGAGCACTATCAATGTGTTACTCTAAGAGGTGGGGGTGATTTAGAGTCTCACTCTTGATGCCAAAATCTCCTTTAATATTTGGGGGAATTATTAGCTCAAAAGGAGGCCTGCGAGAGGAGAGTAACTTCAGGGATCTTTTCACCTATGTATACCAGTACTAAATGTTGAGAGCATCCCAGTTAAAGTGAAATAAAGTATTTTAATGGAATAACACAAAAGTGAACTAACATTCACAATGCAGTGCTTAAGAACCATACAAGGCTATAACAGAGCAAGACAGAAAGATTAGACAGAGGGAGAGAGATTTTCTGCAGTGTCTCTCATGTTCCTTGATTCGTGTTTGCACACTGTGTTTTGTCGTCCCTATGTAAACTTGTCCACAGCTGCATGGTATGCGGTAAAATCCTGCAGCTGTGAGAGGGTCTCTTTTGTCCTTCATTGAGCATTGCATTTCTTGGATTTTTCTGGTTGGTCTGTAGATTGTTTGGAGGTTGTGTTTCCTCATCAGTTTCCCTATTCTGTCTGTGACTCCTTTGATGTATGGTAAAAATACGTTCCCTTTGGGTGGCTGTTTTTCTTCTTCATTCCTGGTTTTTTTTCCCCCCTGGGTCTTGTGATGTCTGATCTGGAGTAACCATTAGCCCGTAGGGCCAAAGGGGAGACTGGGCCAACCAGAAATATCAGCAGTAGCAGAATATGTGATAAACCAACCTCGACACAAAATGTTATTTAAAAACACAGAAATTCTGGACCAGGCCAACAACTATGATGTCAGAATGCACTGAGAAGCTATTGAAATCCACAAACACTTGGACAACTTCAACAGGAAAGATGAAACTTTAAAAGTAAACAAAATCTGGCTCCCAGTTTTGAAATACAATAGAATTAAAACTCAACACTTACAAAGGAATTCCACCCAGGGACATGGGGATTCCCAGTAGATAATGGCCCATCAACCAACCATCACCCAAACAGACACTAACAAGCCTTGCATTTCTATACCCAGAAACTAACCATTCAATTACACAAATTTACATATCCTCCCCTACAGGGGTTCACAGCATATAAACCCCAGACATACTCCTACCCAACCATTCTCTGAAGATGCCAGCTACAGATGCAGGTGAAACGTCAGAAGTAAACTATTCCAGAACACGGCCTCACAGCCTGGAAAAAAACAAGGAAAATCTATGGATGCTGGCCGTGAAAGCCTTTGACTTCACAGAGGGAGAGAGGTTTGGGAATATAGCGTGATAGTTATTAATCTTGAAGAAAAGAGTTCCTTGCAGCAAAGATACTCAGGTAGGGATCTGAAGGTGGCACAGGAAGTTCTGATCTGGGGCACACTAAAAAAGAGAATGGCCAGGGTTTGTCAACTGTGGTACACTTTACTATTGTTAGGGGGGTCTAATATCCTATTTCATATCCTGAAGGGGTACTCTGATTATGACAAAGCCTGGATGGCTTTCCCACTGAATAGACAAAGGGAACAAAACTCAACTGATTGCTCTAATTCCAGAAAGACAAAAAACTGATGGTTCTGTAGCAGCCTCTTAATGTTTGGTCAGGTAGTGGGTATAGGAGAAATTTCTGTAGGGTATAGGTTAAGGAATTGTCACTTAATTGTTTGGTTGAATCATTGATAAAACGCCCAAGGCTAGAAGAAAGGATTAGCACATACCCCTCTAATGACTGGGCTGTTAGCATAAACCCATTACGGGGGCTTCCTGTTCAAACCTAATATGGGCTTTCTCACCATTATGTTTCCAGGCATGTCTCAGGTCATTGTGACCTCCAACTGACATCTGGTCTGCCTCAGCAAACCTGACCCTGGATTGTGTTCAATATGTCCAGTTATGAGATAATGTGGGAGGGGGCAGTAGGACATACTAACAAATGCACATGTGCCACATTGATGAACTAGAAAAGAAAAAAAATAGAACCCAAACTTCAATGCACTGTTCACATGTTCAGTGCATATCAATGAACATGAGGTAAATTGATGAACTAGGAGACAGAAAACGAAGTAGGAACTACACTAAGGGACTATATCCTTCATTCGCATGACCAAGAGCCCATCATTGTGCACATGCCAACCTGAGCAGCTAGGACTAAGAAAGAAAAACCCAAGCTTTCTTTAAGAATTTTCTAAGAAAGCTCTGAAAGACTGAGCCAATTACAAATTGAGAATGGGGAAATCTCGCCCATCACTAAAGGAGACATATGCCGCTTATGTTTAAGGTTCTTTGTAGCAATTTTATCACTGCCTGCATAACACACTTTCAGTCATCAACAAAAGAATAAAGATGCTTGCACAACCCAGCTGATAATGATAACGAAGCTTTGATATGCTGAGTCCCCATCATCTCTCCTCAATGGCTGAATTCATTCAAAGCAAAGCAGAATAAAAGGCTAGGAACAAATGCTTGGGGAACTGAGCAGAGACAGCATTAGATTAGAAAGATCACCTAACACATTGTGTGTTTCCTTCTTGTGTGTGCTTGTTAAGTGTGCCAGGTGCTGCTAGTTAGGTTCTGGTTTGCAAAGCTTTCCAGCAACAGTCCTATTTTGCCATAGATTTTAACTTTATCATTCAAAGTGAAACTAGTGTTTTATTTTTTTCTATTGAAAATTTCCCCCTCTGTAATAAAGAACTGAAAGCAATTATGAGAAAAATAATTTATGGCAAATCTCAAGCAGCAACTATGTTTTCACTTTTCACTCTTAATGTTCATATTTCATACACTCACCACACAATTTAGTCAGCGATGTTGTACCCAGTTATTGAACCCAACGGGGTTTACTTCTATTGAACCCAATGGGGCTTACTCCTGAGTAAACATGCATAGCATTGTGTGGGTACTGAGTACTTTTTAAAAACAAACTAAAGTGCGTGAGTCCAACAGTCTGAAAAAATTAAAGCTTTTCTCGTCAAAGCAAGAAGTTCTGAAAGCATTTTAGAGAGAAGTTCCAAAACAGATTTCCTCATATCTGGAAAAGTATTACCATAATACAGAGAAATATCACAGAATCTCTTTTCCTTGAACTTGAACCGATTGGTATATTTTCTAGCTTCTGGAGCGGCAGAGAACAAGGTTGCTCCATCATCTGTATAACATCCCTTCAGGTACTTAAAGACATCTATCACATCACTTCTCAGTCTTTTAGTCTTCTACTAACCTTCTAGATATTGTTGGGCTGTCAGCTGAGCCAGTTATGAAGGATTCAGGAATTAGTGTACAATAGCACTGAAGGGAGTTAAATATTTCTCACTCTGCCACAGTGTGAGAAACCATAGGAAATGCCTCATGCTCACATTTTGGGCCAATCAACAGTAAATACCCAAACAGCAGAGTAAGCAAGCACATGGGTACCTGAACACAGACATCCCAATTATGGTGAGATGTTGCATGTTTTACCTGACCTTACAGCCCCTCCCTCCCTCCCATAATTCATAATTCAGCTTATTAGACAGTTCATGATGTCAAAGGTAGACCAGGTCAGCCACAAATAGGTTCAAGTGAAAGTCACCCAAAAGCCTAACAAAGTTGTCTCACAAACTCCCCAACCAAATATGCCCAGGATGAGATTAAGTGAGCCCCCCTTAGATAGTCGTTAGGGAGGAATGTGCTAATCTCCCTTGGATGCACCTGGCAAACAGTGACTGGAATCCCCATTATCCCTCAGCTCCAAGTCTAAGTCTTTCTCCTCTGCACAAATCTTTAACCTCCAGACAGGTAATTATAGCCCATTATCCCTGACTCTATGTCCGCTATCCAAATATTTCCTTCTCATTCTTAATTAGCCTTGCATGGTTGTCTTGTGAGCATGTGTGCATGTGTGAATTTTCCAATAAAAACCATTTTTTAAAATTAAAAAAGTGGCTTGGAGTCACATGAGTGAGTACTGGTATACATAGGTGCAAAGGTCCTGTACGTTACCTGGCCTCTCGTTGCCAAACCTTGAGCTAATTAAAATTCTCCAATTTAATAGTGTCATGAGCGGGTCCCACGGACTCCACACAATTTGGGTAACATATGCTTCTATCAGAACATTGGAACATTATTTTTCAAAAGTAACATGTTATGTTACTCTTTATATTTCCTGGATGTTTCATTTTAAAAGTAGCAAATTGGAAAATGAATGCAGATCACCTCAGGCAAACCCCACAAAAGGTTTTAGCAGTAACAAGTAACCTGTACTCATCCCCAAATGTAATGATGTAACACAGTGCAGATAATATTATTATTATTTGTAATCCATTATTTCTAAGCTTTGATTTCTGTTCAGTTTATAGCAATCATATCTTAATTTTCCTCTACTATATATATTAGCATATGCTGATTTTATGCTAATCTTTATCTTTCTTGATCCTTTTTTTAAGTGACACATTTCCTTTGTTTTGGTAATATATAAGTGACCATTGTTTCCCAGTGATGCATTAATTACCACCACCAGTTGCTTGTCCACTTGTTCATCTCAAAGGCAGAACTGTTTGGCAAGGGGGTGGGGGAATCTCAGATTTTAAAACACTAGTAAAATGTTAAAGACCCAGTATGATGTAGTGGTTTAGGCATTGTCCTAGGACTCCAGGTGAGTAGGGTTCAAATCCCTGCTTGGGCATGGAAACCCACTGGGTGACTTTGAACAAGTCACACTCTCTCAGCCTTAGAGGAAGGCAATGACAAACCCACTCTAAACAAATTTTGCCAAAACAACAACAACACACACACAATAGATGCCATAATAGATTTGACTTAGAATTGCTGTAAGTCAGAAATGACATGAAAGGACTCAATGGCAACTGTCAAATGTTAAAAATTGAGATCTTCAAAGGCAGAGGACCAATGCAGGGCTAGGAGTCCTGCTGTTATCTTTGATCACAGAACATGACAGCAAGAGACCCCCAAATGCCACTCACCTTCCCAACTGAGCAGGGGAATCTCATTATCTTTTATCAGTAATCAAAAGTAAGAGTGGGATTCTATAGTGTCCCCTTGCCCTTCCACAGGAAACATAAGCAGTGTCATCTCCCTTACACCAGTGAGACTTCCCCAGACTTTCCACAAGTTGGATGATGAAACTTCGTTCCATAGCTGTGAGGCACTGATGTGATGTCCAGTTACTCTGAGGAAATGCTAGTAGATGCTACTGCAGCATGAATTAGCATGCCTACCCCCTTTTTAAACATATCCAGGAATTACAACCAATAGTACACCCTGGTGGTGCCATTGACAAATCCTCTTATAAATGCCAAAATAATTAATCCAACATAGTAAAAAATGATCTTGCTCAGTATCCCAAAATAAAATTATGCATCCAACTGTTTTGGTTACCCTTTTATTCTCAGTGTCAATCTGTTCCCCAAAGGGTTAAAAAAAACTGGGTGGCACTCAGTGGCTTATAACAAAAGTAACTATTAGTGAAAAACAATCTGATACATTCAACATACCAGGGCCCTGCTTCTTCCCTCTAATCTTTCAGCAAGACTCAAGGGAGGCTAAAGTTTAGATCAGTCTATTCTCTCCAGAACTTTGATTCACTATTAAATTCCGTCTAATGAAGATGACTTTGCCATCTCACGTTCATCAGCAGGCTATGCATGGAACAATAGTAGCATCTACCTTGTATAGAGGCATATTGTTCCTTTTCCTGGTTTGCTGTGACTGAGCAGAACTGCATGAAAATTTGCATGAGCAGGAGACCTGTGAAACCAGTTAGTGGTAACTGTTATTCTCAAGGGTACTATGGGGTGTCATTTTGAAGCTATAGGTGTTTGGTTTGATATACGTAGGAGCAGTACCTTCAATATCATGTTTGCACAACAATATCAGAAGAACACAGGAATATCTCCCTCTATTTACAACTGGTAAGAGCCTCCTTTGTATGTGCGTATGTTCTTTCAAGTCACCAGTCTCATGATTTTCATAGGGTTTTCTTAGGGAAGGAATACTCAGAGGTGGTTTGGCCAGTTCCTTCCTCTGATATTTGCTAGATTTTCAGACAACACTGTTATAGTGTTACTATTCCACTTTATTTGCTATGGCTGCCTCCTGTTGAATCCTGGGATTTGCAGTTTAGGGAGGGGCATTTACAACTCTCAGCCAGAGAGATCTTAGGCCTCACTAAACTACAAATCCCAGAATTCCACAGCAGGAAGCCAGAGCAGTTAAAGTGGAATAGTAACACTATAACAGTGTAGTCTGAAAATCTACAGCCAGCTCTCTGTATCCATAGATTTCACCATCCATTGATCTCACTATCCACAGCTTGAAAATATAATAATACCAGGTGCTGTAGGCTATGTTTCACATGGAAGCAATGACAAACCACTTCTGAGTATTCATTGCCTAAGAAAATCCTATGAAATTCATGGGATCTCCATAAGTTGACAGATGACTTACAGGTTGTTGCTGCTCCTCCTCCTGCTTTAGTGTGGTTGTTTATAGGTATGGTTGCTGCTGCTGGCATTCTTTCACAAGGAAGACAATATCTGGAATCTACTCACATAGGTTTTGAATAGGGCTAGCTTAAGAGACTTTGGTGTTGTCTGACATACTTTGACAACTGCCACAAGCAAGACAGGTTGCCTGGGAGCACACAGCTCTGTCCTCCAACAGGGAGGAATAATAGTCAGAGGGTTACCCCTGCTACTGCATCAGGCATCTATCTCAGGACTTTATAAAACTAGCGTCTAAAAACACTGTGATTCCACTATTGAGGAAAGCAGAAACATAGTGGCATGATTAAAGTAATTATCACACATTGCTGTAATCATGTGATACTGCAGCATAATCACATGATATTAATGTGATGGCATCATCACACAACCAGAAGTAGCAGTTTAAGAACAGGATTTTACTTCTGTGATTTTGTATGGGTGAGATTTTGGTTGTTCTTGGGAGAAGACACAACTTTGTTTAAACGCACCAAAAACACATACATATTGAAAAAAAATGAAGAAATAAGCACTTAAATAAACATAAAAACATACCAAGAGAAGGTGACAGTTCATTAAACAGCGTCCTGTGTGTCCTGTGTTCTCCTTGGAAAAGGGGAGGGGGAGGAAAGGACTGCCCATTTATGCTGAAAATTACACAATTACAGCAGGATGTGATTTTGCACACTTGTCAATAGTGCAAAAAGAGCAATATTGAGGGCTATTTATGGATTTTCCCACCAATAAAAAATGATGCACTATGAATGGGTGGAGCACACATTGACCATGGGAGGACAATGACATTGTGTGATAATGAGAACCAACTGCAGTACTGTCAAGTATTCTGCAATTACAGCCCCATCTGATAAAATCCTCAGTCTATTGTTACCCAAATCGCTTGTGGAATTTCCATGTAATATCGATTTCTACTGTCTGGGGAAATTAGCAGCAACTCGACTTTAGCAATGCAAGAGGGGGAAACAGAGGGGACATTTATGCCTATTTTTACCCCTACTAACTCTGAGCTGATATACAAACACAAGATGAAAAGTTAACAATGATATTTATCAAGGACTTAAAAATAATAACACCAATTGCATACATTCATACAATGAAGCATTCACACAAAACCACTAGGAATGGAAGAAGAGAAGTTGACAGAGGAATAGATAGGGAAATTTTCAGGAGTAATATGACACCTGTCTCATAGTCCAAAATTTCAGAGCAGACTGGCAGAGTGGATGGATGAAGCAGGAATGGCTAACACAGAGGAACCTGGGGTCCTCAGGAATGGAGTCTGTGTGCCTGGCTACACAGAGAAAGATAGAGGACTTTTTCAGACAGGACTTACTGCACAAGAAGACTCCGGAACAGTTAGAACACTATCGCACAGCAGGGGGTCCATTTCAGACGACGCTGTCCCTCTCTCAGCATCGTACATGACTGTTCCGGGTATGATTGAAGGCAGCCGCACCATTTTTTACTCATGGAAGTTGTCCGTGAATAAAAAATGGCATGGCTGCCTTCCATCATACCCGGAACAGTCACGGACGACGCTGAGAGAGGGACAGTGTCGTCTGAAACAGACTCCCTGCTGCGTGACAGTGTCGTAACTGTTCCGGAGTCTTCTTGTGCAGTAAGTCCTGTCTGAAAAATTCCAGAGTGTCCCCAGGAAAATAGAACTGTGCACACTGATGCAGGGTTTGGGGCCAATAGTTATTTCCAAAAATGTGCCCCAAGGTGACGGGATTTCGTGTGTTGAAACAATGGATTCCACGTATCTCCAGAGACTGAACAATAGATTTACAAAGATGCTAATGTGTTATAACTGTCCTAAATGTTCTCATGATTAACTTTACAAAGCATGAGCTGCCTCCTTGATGGCTGGGTTCTGAGGATTAAGGGAAGAGTGATACTTTAAGACAAAGGATTACTCCAACCACCAATGATGGGATCAATTGTCTGTCACTGGGGTGTGTGCAGGCAATGTCCTCGGGTTTAGCTTGACCTCATTATGTTTCCTTCAGTTTGGAATAGTCCTTCCCATGGGTGATACATGGCTTCCTTACAGTGTGTCTCTGGGCTTTACTATCCTCCCATGTGGATGACTATATTAACATGCCAAATTATTAATAAGCCAATTTTTGGGGTTCCTGAGGGTGGGGCATGTCAGGGGTCCTAACACTACTTAATGTTAGGGCCAGCCCTGGTATGTATGTATGTAATGTACAGTATGTATTGAATTTATACTCTATCTTTCTACTGGAATGGGGCTCTGTCATGGGCTCAAACCTGAGTTTACTTCCCAGGAGCCCCAGGTTAGCCCTCCCTGTAGGGTTAGTCCTGAGTATCCTCACTCCAGGATGCTCCCTACAGACCCCAAAATCATCCAGTAGCCACCACCACCCACTGAGTTAAACTGGGGGGGGGTTCTTTCCCCTTGGGACCCCCCCTTTTTACACAATGCAGTGGGAAGTTGTGCATAGTCTATAATAATCAGTGGCACTCCTTGCCACTATAGAATCAAATAACTCCCTCCTCCTAACCCCAGAGGAGGCTCACAGTAGCATAGTCGAGAGTAAGGCATGTGGTAAGCATCAGTATAGGAAGATTAATAAGTTTACTTTATTCAAGAGAAGTAGTCATGCAATCTCACATGAGGCAGGATTCTCCCCTACCTCAGGCAGGCAGGCTTAAAGTGATAGCAGTACAGAGTATCAAGATCAAAGCATTACATCACTCAGGTTATATTCAGTTGCTAATTTAGCTACATTCAACCAAAGTAAAGAAATTAAAAAGAATTCCCTAACACAACTAAACATGCCCTAATCTCTACTAAATACTTGCAGTTTCTTGCCTTGAGATGTTATTCAGGTTGCTGGGAGCTCAAGCCAGAATGGAATGGTTCTGCTCTACCAGCATAGCAGACTTGGTTCCTTCACATCTTCCAGAATCTCTCCCCAATATCTCACACTGGTTTCAAACAAAAGCAGTGAAATCCTCTTCAGATTTCCCGGGCTTAAAGCTGTAATTGGTCAGTCCAGTCACATGGTGTTATGGTAATGATGTCATTTCATTAGCTCTGTGAAGGTGGTGCTTGAGACCTTCTCCATTAACCCATTTCTTACCTGAAACTATGCTGGCAAAACAATCTATTTACAGAAAAAGGGAGTTGTAATTCTCTAGCAGAATGATGGGAGTTGCATCTTAAGGCAACATGATGGAACTCCATCATGACAGGCCCAAAACACAGACAGTATAGCTCCTGGACATACGTCAGTAGATGCTGACCTTGGCAAAGTAAAGTAGTTGAAATATAGCAAAGATTCTTTCTAGGACCAGAGTAGAAGCTTGGGGGGTCCTTGGTCTTTATACTTCAGTTTGTGACTCTAGCTGTTCACTGATGTGAGCCCAGCTGATGCCAACAAAAGCCTGTGGGAAGGGGAAAAAAACCCAATGATAAAGAAGAAAAGTTGACATTCATTGGCTTAATTAATCACCAACCTCAAGCCTTGGAATTCTGCCAACCTCCAAAGCAACAGAAGATAAAGGCTGGCTGAGGTCCGTTTGAGTTTACAGTTTTTAGGGCATATAGATTAATGGATTGTAAGTTCAGTTCTTTTTGCTGTGTGTGTACAAACCTGATTGAAGAGAACTAATCACATGCCTAGGTTGTTGTGTGAGATTAGGGGGGGGGATGTATTTTATTGCTTTTTACTGAGCTTGTCTGAATTTCTGCACCACTAATAAAGGTCCCTTGGCAGTCAGTTTTAATGGGGCAGTTGAGCAAAGAAAATCCCCACAGTTTCTAATTGCAACTTAACCCACGTGGACTGAAGAAGACCTTAAACATTCTTACCTGCATGGGTCGAGCACAGAAGAAGCTGTCACCATTCTAATTCATTATCATTTAAAGAGGTTCATAGATGAAGATCATGTAAAGCAGTGACTATATCAGGAATAAGAATGCTTTTTTTTCTGTTGGTCATTTTCTGACTAAGCATTAGGACTTTACTTCCTGAGGGTAAGAGCTATTTGACACTGAAATGAACTACTTCAGTAGGTGGTAGTCTCTTCTTCATTGGATTTTTTAAAAAAGAGATTGTTGTTGTTAACTTTGTGTTTTTGTTGTTGTGTTGTTGTTAACGCTGACTTTGGCCAAAAACAAAACTCAAGGCAGCTTACAAATTAAAATACAACATAGTTAAAACATGCAAATGATCGGCATTAAATTGGAATTAAACTATCAACATTTAAAAGCAATTCAAAATGGCAAAAAGGCTACAGTTAAAAATAGTACAGCATTCTCTTCAAAGCCCTTTCTTTAAAAACCTTCAGTTCCCAAAAGCCTATTGGAGTATCTTTTTTAAAAAAATATTTGTTTGCCAATGGAAGAGCATTCCAAAGCTTTGGAGCAGCCATCAAAAACGTTCGCTCTTGCATCCTCACCAACTGTGCCTATGAAGGTGATAGATTCAGAAGAATGTCTCTTGAAGGTCGCAGAGGCTGGTCAAGCTCACATGCTGGCAGCATGGTTGGTTAGATAATCTGGCCTCAGCTGTATAGAGCTTTATAGGTCATAAGCAGCACTTTGGGCTTCTCTATATGAGGGAATAATATGTGGATTGGTGCACAGCAACACCAATTTGCAGCAGCATTCATTTGTCTCTACAATTTTTTGGCAAGATCACAGGCATGCAAAGTCATCCATGTTTACTGTTCAAATGGGCATACCTGCGAATCAAGATGGTGGGCGCAAGTGAATTACTCATGTTTTTATTCTCCCCAAGTTGCCGCTGCCGAACAGTGCGTATGTGTATGTGTGTGTGTGTGCGCAGAAATGTGATCTTCTGCTTAAATAAATGACCCCCCCCAAATTATATTTTGTCACCTCAGCTCACAATCACTATGGTGAAAATCCAACATGGCGGTTCCAGGTGCTGCCTTGCCGGCAAGCTCCACCCCTCCCCATGTCTGACTAATCAGCTATCCACTTCAGGAATGTGCAGCGATGTGATTTGGTTGTCCTAGTGAGTGTGCATTTCCTCCACAGTTTTAAAAAAACTCAGGAAAAGTCCTGAGATCTTTTGTAGCATAGTTCCCCCCCCCCATCACTCCAAATACTGCAATTCAATGCGGGATCTCATTAGGACAAATTGAATTCTCCTCAAATTCCATGAGGTATATTTTTGCCATTTAAACAAGCCCTCTGAATTGTTCCAAGAAACAGATCAGCAGCCAATGGAGCTGTTGTAGTAAGGAATGTGTACGGCTGGGTGCTCATCTATCAGGCATTCTTTACAGTGGTTTCCTGTTATTGCAGGGAGTTGAACTAGTACTCTTGGGTTGCTTTCCAAATCTACCTATCTATGATTTTGTGATTCCCTGAGGCATAATCCATTGAAAGCCATATACCAGCAATGGTAAAAGCTAAAATCAGTGAAAGCTGAAGTATAGAATGTGCCATATATGCATAGATTCTCTGTACATAGGAAACTAGATGTCGGGGGGGGGATTATAATTTACATATTCATGTTGTATGTGTAGGAAATGGAATGTAGGAAGCATACTCTCCTTCCTTCCACCATGCCTACTCCACTTTGAGAACCATTCTGTCATGTGAGCTCCCACAGATCTTGGTCCTACATGGCATACCTCTCCTAGTCAACTCCAAACAGATGGCTTCATCCTAAGAGTTTTATTCTGCTATTTGGATCTTCTTGAAAAATGATGCTACTGGTCATTTGGGAATACAAAGGAAAGAAGACACGGTTGTTCAAGTGCCATCAGACCTATTCTCCTTCCTGTTACCCAGGGCTGAAAACAGTATTCATATGCAGATTCCATTATGCTACAACAGAACAAACAAGTTTTAATAGTACATGTGGATAATCCTAAGGGCTTATCTGCACTAGCCAGGATATCCTGGCTGTGGAGGTGGCTCATCCCCCCACCCGAGTTACCTGGAGAAAAACAGGCCAGAGTCCAGACAGGAGGCTGGCCTTTTGCTGAAGCCATTGCCATTTTCTCAGCCTCAGTAACATGCTGAAGGACCCCTGCCTGGCTTCCAGGAGAACCAGGAAGATGGCAGGGGTAGCAAGGAACAGCATACTGGACGGGCTCCTGTGGACATGCAGGGCCCAATCTGGTTTTTCCTAGGTGAACCATGAAGTTTTGTTGGGGCCCATCCCAGCTAGCGCCTGTTCCAACTCTATATCTGCCCCAGGGGTCATGAGGACCTTGGCAGCAGATTGGGATAAATGCCTTGCACCGTTTGGACTGTAGGGCTCTGGAATGGGAGCAAGCCAGGGTATTTGGCCAGTGTAAACAAGCCATAGGACTTCTTCTTAAAAAAAACAACAACAACTTTTGATTAAGCTTTTTATAAGTAGCCAACGTTGATGCACATAACATTTGTCGTTATGGTTAATGCATATACTCCATTAACAAAATGTACAGAAATAGTATTTTACTATTTGCTGTTGCATAAGATCTGATTGTAACAAGGAATGTCTTAGCCAATATTGGAGTGAAAGGAAACAAATTGCTCCAGCCTTATCTGTGAAAGAAGATCCCATGGCAAAGTAACTTGGCCTCCTGTTAAGGTGCCTGGGATAAAAAAGGGAACACTAAACATACATTCATTCTCTCTGTGTGTGTGTGTGTGTGTGTATTTTACAGAAATGGAAGATTTAATGTCAGCTACAGTATATGGATAGAAAGAGAAATGAATGCACCAATTTAACATTTTTTAAATTTTGCTTTTAAATATATGCACATATGTAAAACATACTGTTCTTATTGGCTGTGGTGATGATAGAACTTAACTGTGATTGGGCTGTCTTTCCTGAGATGGGATTGGGTTCTTTAAACAGTTGACCACTGAAGGGAGTGACCACTGGAAGTGGGGGTTGGGGTCAGTGGAGGAAAGTCCTTGTCTATTCTGGTTCAGCTTTGTAAGAATGCTAAGAAGTTGTTGCTGGTATTTAAAAGAAAAATAATAGACTTTTTACATGCTCAGTTTCACTAGGACAAAGTTCATTCCTATATTATCAAAGGTGACAGACCTTTACAGTGGGATGGCTGAAGTACAGCCCCTGAGCTCCCCAAAGCCTCCACATCTCCCCATTAAAAAAAAAAAAATGTTATTTTTTTTCACCCCACAAAAACCACTCAAACTTGCCCCATAACCCTTCAAGCCCCGCACACACCTCCAGACCTTTAAAAAAAGAAAGAAAGAAAAAAAATCACCTGAAAATGAAACTAGAAGTGACATGATGTGGCCCATTGGGGGTGGGGTGGGGTCAAAATCCCCCCTTCCATGGTTGCCCATTGCTTCTTTACACTGACAACAAAATACATTCGAGAGGACCAGGTAGCACAAGAAAAATATTGAAGTATACACCCCACTTCTACAGAAGAGAGGTGATGTCTCACTCCCACAGGGTGAAGTAAAATAGTTGCCACTGCATGTAATGATCTGCAGGTCAGACAGCAGCAGAGATTTGCCCTTTCATGGGTTTAAATTTCATTGCACAAACCAGTCACCTGAGTTAGGATTTCCACACCTTGTATGCATTTTTAAAAACCTTAAGTCAGTTAGTAATTCCTCTGCTCCACATCAGATCAGCCTTTACATAACTTCATCTGTAACTTAAAGTTTTATTTTATCTGTCATGATAGCGGAACTATTTTGCCTTGGCTATTCAACAGAATTTCTTCTTTCTTTCCCAAAGGTACATATCTTGGTTTGATAATCGCTCTGTAATTAATCTAAATCTCAAAATTCTAATCTTTGGTTCAATTGTTCATGATGCAGGAATGTTTTAATTTTTTAAAAAAGAAATATCATGTTTTCTTCCATCTTTCACTCATCTTTCAAAACTCTAATGTGAATGGGATGGTTTCTCCCTCCCACAGCTTCTCTCATTTTAAATGCTTGTTGTCTCTAATGCTGATCATGTTTCTGAGAAATTACTTTATGTAAAAGATGGAGCAAGATAAAGTTGCCACATTCTGTTTTATCTTTTGGGTGGAATTATTAGGGCTTAAAGTTGTGGTGACAAGATTGCCGCTCCCTAATAGGCCTCGTTGCCATGGAACTGGCCCTTTTGAAAAGAACAAGGCCCAGACCCACCAAGGCCCCCTTTTAATATTATCTTCCTGCTTGGCCAACACACAAATCCTTACTCAGAGATAGCAAAACTTAGCATCGTATACATGGTAACACTTGCTGACAGTGCAAGCCTTTGAAAAAACAAAGGGCACGGAAACTAATACTGCTGAACACCAAAGTGCATCACACAAATGACAAGCTGAGACTCTTCAATACAAGAAGAGCTTTGTGACTCTGCTCCCATTCTTGTCTCTTCTGAGGTTAGAGGAGGAGGAAAAAGAGAAGAGCTATTTTCACGTGAAGCATAAGCACTGGGACTGAGAGAATTGGTTCTGTTCAAAGGGGAGGGAAATCCTCCTATAGATAAAAAGTCAAACAGCACTGGCTGCAGTTAACTATGATGTTCAAGTATTAGAAGGCCATGTTCCTGTGGCATACCAGGTTTGTTCACAACCTTTTCAAGGAGTGATAGCTGGAAAGAAGCTAATTTAATGTTTCCTTTACAAGGCAGAAATACTGAGAAGAATTTCTATATTTTGCCAAGGTATGTTAGAGAGGGCTAAAATCTAGGGCTGGAAAGAATATTTTAAAATATTCGAAAATTGTTGAAAAACATGATTTCTGAGTATGAAGAAACCCTGATGAGAAAAAATCTTGGCCTGACAGGAATCTTTACATTTCATGACTTATTCTGCACAAAATTTCCACATGGTTATTTTGCACAGAAAACAGCATTTTCTGAACAGAATATGATATTTCTATGCAAGAGTATTAGTCTCTGCACAGAAAATGCTGTAGCTGTAGATTTATTCTGTGCAAAATATGCACATGGGCGATTTGCATAGAAAATATTTTCTGTGCAAAAAACACCTCTCCTCCTCTGTTCCTTCCTTTCCCTCCATCCCTCAGCACACTCCCACTACCATTTCTACTCACTCCTTTGCCTCACTCATGCCCTTGCAGAGCATCCCTCCTTTGCTTTGAGGACTCTGCTGTTCACACTACTCTCTGCCCCCCCTTGCTTCTTACATTCAGAGAACTCTTCCTCTTTCCCTTCATGCCTTCAGAAATTATGCCCCCCCTCAAGTTTCTGTCTTTTGAATTAAAAGAAAACATTTCCTTTACATCTTAGGAGATGATCAGACACACCAAAAACAGCGTTATAATGATGCCATGAGATCGCAAAAGGGCTTCCTTATCAGACAATGTCATCCCCTAGCATTATGTAAGCGTTCTGCTCCTGTTATGAGGGAGTTCTTTTTTATTGATGGGGAGAAGTCGAGAATTGATCTCCCATAGCGTTTGTGTTCTGGATTTTAGTATGTGTGACAAGGCACCCCATTTTGCTGGCGTGATTCCAGCGTCAATGGGCGGTCCCACCAGAACACTTCCTGATGTAAATGGGGGAAAACTAGGTACCATACATGCTAAAATACATGCTATTAGCCCATAGCAACACTGATTAAAGTTGATCCCTGAATGTGACTGCTGTCCTAAGGAGTAACTTACAAAGGAGTAAGTCCCAGTGATAAAGTGATTACTTACTTGAGTAAACCTGATCAGGTATGTGCTGTAAAGATTATATAGTCTCTTTGTGTATATGTGGGACTAAGTGAGAAAGAGAACTATTCTGGATAATGGATTTTATCTCTCATTCACCAAATTCCCAGTATAAAGCCACAACAGTTCATATGCAAATAGTGGCTGTAACACTTCACATGCCATTCTTTATACACCTAAAGTGTCTCTCTCTGGCTTTTCTTCGCAAACGAAGATTCAGGAAGGACTCATCCCGCGCTTTCTGCAAGCGCGCTGATGACTAAAAAGGCCAATCCGAGATAAACAAGTCCGGTTGCAAAAAGCACAGCAGAAGGTCTCCTTGGGTGATGTTTTTGGGTTGTGATTCTTTCTGCGTTGTCGTTTCTCTTCAAGACTTGTTCGGCGTGAGTTCTCAAATAAGGCTGCAGCATTGTGGATAGTGCGTCTCCATGCCTCCCGATGTGAGGCCAGGGCAGACCACTGTTGGTGATCAATTTGGCCAAGCCTGAGATGTTGTTTCAGGGAGTCTTTGTATCGCTTTTTTGGAGCGCCCCTCTTACGCTGACCCGTGGCGAGTTCACCATAGAGTAGTATTTTTGGGAGGCGATGGTCCTCCATCCTAGAAACGTGCCCTGCCCAGCGCAGCTGTGTTCTCAATATCATGGCCTCAATGCTGGTGATCCCTGCTTGCTCAAGGACAGCAACATTCGTCACATAGTCAGTCCAGTGTATATTTAGGATTGTGCGTAGACAGCGCTGATGAAAGCGCTCGAGGAGTCGTAGGTGGTGGCGATAGGTGACCCATGTTTCAGATCCATAAAGGAGGATAGACCGTACGATGGCTCTATACACACTGATTTTTGTGCTTTGCCTCAGGTGTTTATTGCTCCAGACTCTTTTGTGAAGTCTTCCAAATGCACTATATGCCTTTGCTAATCTGTGATCGATCTCTTTGTCAATCTTGGCATCTGAGGAGATGATGCTTCCCAGGTAGGTGAACTGCTGAACGGACTTGAGCACTGATTTGCCGACGGCAATGTGGGGATGGTGGTGTTCGTCCTGTGGTGCAGGCTGGTAAAGAACTTCTGTTTTCTTCAGATTGACTTCTAGCCCAAACAGCTCTGCAGCTGTTGCAAAGCAGGATGTTAGGCGCTGCAGAGCTCCTTCTGTGTGGGCAACAAGGGCAGCATCATCGGCGAAGAGCAGCTCACGGACTAGATACTTTAGAGTCTTAGTGTGAGCCCTCAGACGGCTTAAGTTAAACAAGCTACCATCAGTACGGTAGCGTATATAGATGCCGTCGTCTTCTTCAAGCTCTGCCATAGCCCTTTGGAGCATCATGCTAAAGAAGATTGTAAATAAAGTTGGTGCAAGAACACAACCTTGCTTCACTCCATTAGTTATTAGAAAGGGCTCTGAAAGAGCATCGCCATATCTGACTTGACCACGCTGTCCCTCGTGTAGCACACACAAACATGATCCAAATCATGTGGATATTAAATGTAATACTTCCATGTGACATTTCAGTTCCCTTCATAATATATGTGCAACAAAGCTTGAGAGAGTTTTCAGTGCCATGGTGTTTTGTGTAAATATGTGCCTCTGCACTTTGTGTGAGGTTGTGTCACTAGATTTCAAAGTTGTGCATTATGTTTATATTGCTGTATGTGTGCCTTTTTGTTTAAAAAAGGTCCATTGTTAACCTGCCAGTGAAATTCTGACCTTTGTCCCCTCAGTAACAAACTCTACTGTCAATCAAATTCTCCTTAGACATAGATATCTATGAATAACTGTCTATCTGACTGACATCTCATCAACAATGATTTTTTTAAAAAAAGCTATTCTGTTTTTAAAGTTAGCTATCCACAATGCTAGGCACTGGTTTAATCAAATATTATCTGTCATACACTGTTTGGTATAATCTATGCATTCCTTTAACATATTATCAAATAATGGTTTTCTCTTTGGATTTTTTAAATGAAAAAATATGCTGTTATTCTAATATGTCTGCAAAAAGAGATGTCTTTCCAAGTGTATACTATATTGAATATTCCAATATAGAATAGGAAGAAACCACTTTTCAACTAATTCCACAAAAACACCTAATCCATTCCTTTGATGGACTTAGCTGTCAACTTATTCATAGTAATGATATCATTTAATTAACTATTTCATAATCATTTGCAGTGGTAAGACCAGTAAGCTTTTGGTGTGTGGGGGGAAGGCTTTGAAAATTGTATTAAAAAAAAAATTAAGAATGCATCCAATGTTAGCCTCATATTAGTTATTTTTTTAAAAAAAAATAGCTGATACAACTTATACTTATTAAAGTTGTTGAACACAGGTCAGACTTTAAGATACATGGTAAAAATGTGCTTGATTGGCCTGATATTCATTAATTGACACACACACATATAATGTATTCTCCCAGAGCTGGGAAAATTACATTTTTAGACTACCAAAATCTGGCTGGGGGATTCTGGGAGTTGTAGTCCAGAAAGTAACATTTCAAAATTCTGCATCTATTGCTCTACTTGTTTGGAGGCAGAAGGGAAGGGGAGAGAGAAAGACACAGAGAATTGTAAAGCATCAAACTGTTCTTCAGACAAGTCTGCTCTGGTTTCTGTAAGGGAGGGGTGCAGATTAGAGTGATTAACACACCAAAAATATTTGAATATTTTATAAAGACATTTCAGCTTCTTCCTTTTTCATCTGCTCCTCTTTTGGCAAGCCAAAATGTCTTGCCATAATATTCTAATATATACATATTTTGTTATACACAGTAATAAATATTTATTATTAAGTGATTCACTGCATCCTTCTGGGATCCAGAACAGGTTTGACTATGTGGTCTTTCAGGCTTTAAGAACTGTGTGTGTGTCCAATTTAGAGTGTTTGCCTTTTTGTCTGTTTATTATACTGTAAAGTTCATGCTTGATTTCAGAGTGGTCAAACTTGGGGCTCAGTTACACGGCAGTTTTTATTGCGATAGTTTGTGCATTAATGCATTTTCGCACCAGTGCCATGTAGTTTACATGATTTAGTGTGAAACTGGTTGATCTGGTACGTTTTCTGCTTTGTAGTTCATACAGGCAAAGGTTGGGGCATGGCCACCGGAGCACCCGATCGCTGGCTGGGGCGGGGGGGGAGAGATGTGCAAACAACCAAAAAAGAAGGGAGACCATGGGGGGGGGAGAGGAATAATGACAAAAGGAGGCAAGGAAGGCTAGATTCCCAGGTAGGAGGCTAGATTCCCAGGTAGAGGATGGTCTTGTGGGGGGATGATCACCCAGCCTCCAGAAGCAATGGAGTCGCAGGCTCCCCCTTTGCTCCGCTTCCCTCAAATTCCATCTCACCCACTGTGACGTGTAAAGGCCAGTGGAGCAGACTGCTATTTTCTCTCTCTCTCTCTCTCTCTCTCTCTCTCACACACACACACACACACGCACGCACACACACAAGAACGCAATCACAGCAACAGAGCAGATCACTACTCACTCACTCACTCACTCTTTCTGTCTCTCTCTCTCTCTCTCTCTCTCTCTTTATCACACACACACAGGAACAATAATTATGGCTAAGTGGGGATCCCTCAGCTGCAGCAGCCAAGCAAGCCGGGAGGCAGACAGCTGGGCGACTGGGAAGGGGATAGCACTGGTATAACAACAGTTTGGCTGGATCTTTTCATTTGAGGCTCCTTGCATCTCTTGCAAGTCTGCCCCCTCCGCAGTTGGTCCAACCAATCACAGTTCAGCTCTGCTGTGGCTGTTTCGAGAAGATTGCTGGTAGTTCCCACAGCCTTTTGCGCATCGGTAATTCACACAACCAGTTGTGCACATTTTTGCGAACTTTTGTCAAAAAAAGTCAGGGAAAATAGCAAAAGCTGATACCATGCAGCTTATGGGGCTTTTTTGCCCCCCTCCTTCTGAATACGGTGACTTTGATCTGAAAGATATGTGAACTATTAGGACTTTTTGTGAAGTCTTAGCAGATTTATTTTGCCGTGTACCTGACCCCTTGGTGTTATTTCTTGGGACCAAAACGAATACTGTAGTAAGGTTTTAGATGCAAACTGTCAACACTCAACAATCACTTTAAATTTTGGTAGGCTTTTTGCTTTCCACTGCACATTCATGAACTGATTTTGACAAACCTATTTAGACCTAGTATTCGAAGAAATAGCCATGTTAATCTGCTTTAGCATAAAAAGTCATTAAAGAATGCAGCAGCACATTTGGAACTAACTGAATACCTTCCAACTGTCCGGATTGACAGAGACAGTCCCAATTAATCCTTTGTCCTACATGGACATGAAAACCCACTTGGTGACATTGGGCAAGTCACACTCTCTCAGCCTCAGAGGAAGGCAATGGAAAACCTCTTTTGAACAAATCTTGCCAAGAAAACCCTGTGATAAGAGGCTTGGTGTTTTGAAAAATAGGCAGATGCATCCCACTGAGGTAAAGAGTTCAAAGATAGCCCTTGGACCTGTTGCAGTTGCCTCCCCAGACTAAATGGTGGATGAGGAAACTTCAATGGTTGTTGCATTGCTATATCCCTCATCCCATGTGGGATGATGGGAGTTGAAGTCCAACAACATTGGAAAAGACACCTGGTTTGCCTCCATGATCTACATTCTGTTTGTTGCTGTGACTGGAACCCATGTATTTGCTGCCTCCCCCTTAACGCCATCAGGAACATGAAAGAAGGCTGTCTTGCTCCTTGCAGTCTTGTCATGTTCAGAGGAGGCAGTTTTCCCTGGCTTTACACTCCCTCCCACCAATAATTCATAATTTGACATATTGGACAGTTCACAAGGTTGAAGGTAGACCAGGCCAGCCACAAATAGGTTCAAGTGAAGGTCACCCAAAGACCTAATGAAGTTGTCTCAGAAATTCCTCAACCAAACATGCCCAAAACGAGATTAAGCAAAGCCCTCACCCCCGCCCCCCACACTTAGATAGTTGTTAGGGAGGAATGTGCTAATCTTCCCTGGATGCCCTGGCAGTGAGTCACACTCCAAACAAACAGTGACCAGAACACCTATCATCCCAGTATATGTCTTTCCTTCACACCTTTTCCCATCCACAATATAGAGGCGGCATTAGATCCCGGCCTCAGGGGATCCTGGTCTCTTCTAGCCTGCTGGCCATTTATTATATTTTATTGTATTTATAGTTTTAAATGTGATTTTAATTAGTTGTTTCTAATTTATATTTGTTTAATGTTTTTTTATGGAGGAGGGTGGGAGTGGGGGTGTTTAGGGATTTTATTTGTATTGTATTTTAAATTTTGTAAGCCGCCCCGATTGTTTTAACAGAGGGGCGGGGTATAAATACATATTATTATTATTATAAATCTATCAACCTGAATGTTCTGACCATTAGCGGCAATCAACAAAGCCGGAGTTTCTTTGTCTAACGGTGGGAAATTCACCCAAGCATTGTTTTACCCCAAGGGTACGATATCGGGTATAAATATTACCCTCAGATCATAGCCATGTGTGCATAGTTCCTCACATGATGTTCTTCTGCCGATATGTTGTGCCACCATGGGCACCAGACGCCATTACTCTGCTGGTTTCCTCTCTCACCCTCAGCTCCAAGTCTGAGTCTTTCTTCACTGCATGAATCTCTGCTCTCCTGACAGGTAATTATAGCCCACTCCCCAAATCTATTCCTCTATTCAAATACTTCCTCCTGCTTCTTAATTAGCCTTATATGATCGCTTGTGAATGTGAGTGCTTCTGTGATTATTTTCCAATAAAAATCATTTTTACTTCATTTTGGCTTGGAGTCTTATCAGTGAGTAGTGGTATATATGGGTGCAAAGGTCCCACAAGTTACTGGGCCTCTTACAGTCATACCTCTGAGCTAATTAAAATTCCCCAATTTAATACCTTAGTTTGAGTGTCACGAGTGGGTCCCCATGGACCCCACACAATTTGGGTAACAGCAGTGAACAAGAAGTGACAGCAAAGAGGAGCTGCAGCAAGACCAGCAGAGTTTCCAGTGGGTCCCCTGATGGCATATAGGTCTCAGTAGATAGCTGATGATGCTGATCCCTCCCTCTGGCTCCTAGATGTTCCCACTCAATGTCAGCTCTAGAATTTTGAATGGCACTCCAATGCTGACAGGCTGCCTAAAGAATGGAATCCTGCAACATTTCCTCCTGTCCTGCACAACATTTTGTCACTTATGTAACAATTTGACATCTTGTTGATAAAATATCATCTCCCTCTCCTTCTAAACTATTATTTCCCACAGAAATGTTTAAGTGTCTTTCATATTTGTCTTTAACATAATAAGATATCCTGAGCCATGTCTTGAAGCTAAATATGTGCACTGTAACACACAGAAAAGCACATGTGCGCTCACACACCAAAAACTGGAGGACTTTGTTGTTTTTCTGGGTGTTGCACTTCAGATTTGGGAGAAATTATCAGTTAGGGCAATAAATATTTCAGGCAGTTGATGACAATGAAAAGTAATTAACCCAGCTCTAGCAACAGGTGTTGTACGGGGAGATGCTGGCTTTTATCATGAAGTAAAGGGGACGTGTGCTAGGCTTGTTCATCATTTTCTCATTCTCTTATTCACACAAATCCCCTGGGGAGATGATTCTAATGCCAACATTTATAGGATATAAAGAAACCACATTAAATATGTATCTGACACCTCATAACAACTCTGTATGAAATCATCCATTCTCAGCCTGTGGTTATGTAAAAAAGAATTTAGAGCAATTTGGCATGTGAACTTACTAGATCAAAAGTTGTTGGGCTTTTTTTTTTGGTCAATTTATTTTTTAAATGAGTACTACTATCCATAGAAATACCAATATGAAGTGACCTTTTCAATATATTTCTCATAGTGCTAAGACTGAACATCACTTTTTTTAATAAAGGGGAGAGAATGGCAACTTCTATTAGCCATAGCCAGCATAGCCAGTGGTGAGGAATGCTAGGGGATGCATTCCAACAACACCTGGCAAGGCACACCATTCCCAACCCCTTCTTTCAAATTCACATGGTGAGTGCTAACAGCAAATAAGCCGAAACAAGGTCATTGTATATCAGTATGTTTGTGGTAACCCCAACATTTGCAAATGTACACAATTTTTTTTTTAAGACAAATTCTTGCTCACAGCACTACCAATCTTCCCCTAAAAGGTGGAGTCACAAGCAAATATTGGCCACATTCTAGAGAAGGTTCTGTAAGTTTAATATTCCTGTAACTATGTCCCCATGAGTGGCTGTCAGTAACTTTTATTCAATGTGTCAGGGACTGGTACTATATCTTTGCACATTGACTACAACTGTTCCTATTTTTTTCCTGGAAAATTGCCAGGAACTGGCAATCAATGGCTTGTGGACTGGTCCCTGGACCACCATTTTGAGAAGCACTGCTCTAGACTCAAGAGACTTTATAGTAGCCTGTGATTTGAATATTTATCTGAAAATTACTACCATATAGTATGTGCTATGAAATATGCAAGAGTTCCAAATCAATAGGGAAGAAAAGGACAATGGAAACAGAAAGCCATTGTTAATAAGCCATTGTTATAAAGCACGGGTCATGCAGCCCTCCAGATGTGGTTGGATTTCAGTTCCCAGTAGCTCTAGCCAGAACACTGAGGACTGCAGGGAGTTCCATTCCAACAGCTTCTGGAAGGCTGCATGTTTCTAATCATTAGTGGTTGGCCTGCAAGGTTGTGGAGTGTAATGAGATTATGAGTAGTAATGTCATGTTCCAGTTCCAACAACAGATGAACCTATGATCAGTTTGAGGAAGCCAGCTAGGCTGCTGTTCTACACTACTACCTACTTAAATATCTACAGTATATCTTGTCCTATATCTATGCAGAGCATCATACAATAAAAGCAGTTTTGTTGTTAATCGCTGTCAGGTTGACTTCAGCTTATTGTGACATTATGAATGAGAGACCTCCAAGAGCCTTGATCATCAATTGCCAAGCATAGGTCTTGCATCAGGGCTATGGCTTCTTTGATTGAGTTTATTTCCCCATAATAAAGTTTTCCTCTTTTGTTACTGCCTTCTGCTTTGTTGAGAATTAAAATCCTTTCTATTGAGCCTCATGGTATGTCTAAAGTACGATGCCCTCAGTTTAGTCATCTTGGCTACTAGGGAGAGTTCAGGCTTGATTTGTTCTAGGACCCATTTATTTCTCTTTTTAGAAGTCTATGTTATCCACAGAACTCTTCTCCAGCACCACATTTCAAATCGATTTGAGTTGATTTTCATCCTAACAGCTTTCTTCACTGTCCAGCTTTCACAACCATACATAGAAACTGGAAAATATGATGGCATGGGCAATCCTAACTCTAGTGTTCAATGATGCATCTTTACACTTCAGGATCTTATCTACCTCTTTTCCAGCTGCCCTTTCAAGTCCTAGTCTTCTTCTGATTTCTTGACTGCAGTGTCCATTCTGATTAATGACTGAGCCAAGGTATGAAAAACCTTGAACTATTTTGATGTTTTCATAATCTACTTTAAAATTATGTAAATCATTTGTGGTCATTAATTTTATTTTCCTAATGTTCAACTGTAAACCTGCCTTGGTGCTTCCTTTCTTGAATTGTTTCAAGTCTTTGCCATTTTCTGCTTAATAGTATGGTGTCATCTGCATATCTTAAATTTACTATCAGACCCATATAGTTGTCTTCTTGGAAGGCCATGGTATCCATAGAAATCAGCCTGTTGTTGTTGTTGTTGTTGTTGTTGTTGTTGTGTGTCTTCAAGCTTTTTCGGACTTATGGAAACTCTAAGGCAACCTTATAATGGGTAAACTACGGTATTTAAACTATTACCACTTAAAACAAGACAATTTAGAATGGGCTAAAACAATTTAAAATAATATAAATCACAACATATGTGCAAATGGATAAATCAGGCCCCTGAAGGCTTTAACAAAAAGCCATGAACTTAGCGCTGAAATGACACCAACATTGGTACCAACTGGGTCTCTAGGGGGAGATAATTCATAACTGGGAATTATGGCTGGCATCCTGTATTACAGTTACAGACTCATAACCCATAGGTATGAATACGTAACTGGTCCATATTCTCTTATATTACATATTCATGATAATCAAACTTTTGCCAAATCCCCCCCTCCCCGATTCCCACTTTAAACTCCTGGGAATCACTCCAAATGATGGAGATCTGTTCTGCTGGAGACTAGGGTGCAGCAGGATGATGTTTGCAGCCCCCAACTGCCAGCAAGCAAGGCTGCAATAATCAGAAGCAGAACCCCTGTTGCAATACCTCTTTGTACCAGATTGCTGGCAGGAGGGGCTGGAAACATCATCCTGCAGTGCCAAACAAACTAGACCTCCATCACTTAGTGAGGCTGCTAGCTGTTGAGGTAGGTTTGGGGTGGGGTCAGGCCTATACTTAGTTACACATTCATAACTAAGTTGGCAATGTAGGATCTCAGCCAGTATAATCAAATTCACTATTGTTTGCAATAAAGCTGCTCTTCTGTTAAGTAGCCCTTTTGGTGAGGCTTCTTATCTCAAACAAACAGATATGCTGGGAAAAGCCTCATCCTTACACCATGTATGACCCTCTTGCTGCAGCCAAGTTTTCAGCTCTGGGAACCTTCAGCTGCAGTTGACCTCCTCAGAACAGCTACAGGAAGATGATGTGTAAGTAGCTGTCAGGTGGGAGCCAGGAGTCAATCCAGGCAGGCAAACTAGGGAACAAGTCAATAACTGCAATATACCCCACACCCTGAATTATTATAACTGCTTAGACAAAGTCCCCTTCTGAAGAGGAAGGCTTCAGGACAACAAATGTCTACTGTGGGCAGAACATGCTTCACTATCCAAAGGGATGCTCCAACCATTAGTGTTGATTGTTCTCAGCCTTCTGTACCATTACTGAGAATTAGTCATTCATATGGGTAGAAAATAGGAGGATTCCTTGGCACTTTTCATCAGGAAAATGCCATTTCATTGTCAGAAACAAACCTGCATTGTCTCACAGAACATCTGCCTTTCACCTATGAAGTGGTGAAAAATTAACCATCTGTTCATGGATTTTCTTTCCAGCACTAAGCATGCAACCTGCTTCATATTGTCACTACTTGCTCTTCTGTGCCTTTATGCAATACCATAATGGAGCAGCCTTCTCCAACCAGTTGTTCTGGAATAGAATTTTACTAAAGCACCCAGCTACACAGTGTGTAGGTATCTTATGGAGTGGGTGGGTAGGTGAATGGTAGAAATGATAAACCTCCATTTTCTGTGACCTTTGACCCTCACTCCAAACTGCTTCTTCAGGCCTGTAATGACTTAAGGAAAAGTCACTGCTATGCTAGGCAATTTCTTCTCCACTCCTTAGCTGATGGTTAACCAGCTGGGTAGTAAGAAAAAGTAGGTGGGTCTCCATGAGCTACATGGACAGCAGCCCATAGGCCAAAGAAGGCTTTTTTTAAAAAAACTCCCAGAATCCCATTTTGTAATGCACCTTACAATCCATGATTGCTAAGGGATTCTGGGAACTGTAGTGTGAAAAAGTTATTTTCCCAAGCTGTGCTTTTTCTTCCAAGCTCTGATCATTTTCTAAGTTTTGCATATATACAGAGAGAATGAGAGTGAGAGAGCGAAAGTGAGTACAGTTGTCCCTCCGTATCCACAGATTTAAGTATTCACGGCTTGAAAATATTCTTTAAAAAATAATATTCCAAAAAGCAAACCTTGATTTTGCCATCTTATATAAGGGACACCATTTTGCTATGCCATTACATATAATGAGACTTGAGGGGGGTTGTGAAGTTTTCTTCCCAAATTGCGTGGGGTCAGTGAGGATCCCACTAGTGTCCAAATATTAATATGGGAAATATTAATTAATTCAAAATGGCAGTGAGAGGCCAGGTAACGGCAGGGTGAGCTGGAATGGACAATTAAATGATCTTTATTGGAAATTAATCTTAATAGCATTCATGCAAACACTCAGGCTTCAAGCAATCACCCAAGACTATTGAAAACAGTAGGAAGAATTTTGATAGAGGAATAGAGTAAAGGGGTTTTCGGGTGATACAATACCTATCAGAGGAGCAGAGATTCGTGCAGCAGAGGTTTCTCAGAGATGCATTCTGAGGGTCTCACAGCAAACTGGCAGTATGAATGTAGGAAAAGGGAACTGTGGACCTTTTGGTAGTGTTTTAGGGTGGTATTTATATGTGACAATTCCCCCGAAGGGATGGGATTTAGAGTGAAATACAATGTCTATTGGAGTTTCCCAGGGCTAAAAAAAGAGTTCCCTAGAAAAGTTAATGATCTTTAATGGGCGATGTATTTGGATTTGAATAGGAGAAGGCAACCTCTATTGTTGGGGAGGAAGGAAAGAGGAAAAACCCATTTTGCAACCATTGAGGACTCTGCTATTTTTGAGTGGATTAGTGGATGACTCCTTTCTGGGTGTTAACTCTGACCTAGGTATTTACCTGTTTGGGAATTTTCAAAGGCCCCTCCCTTGGTTATATGTGACTCCAGCCTTGGTATCTGGGGGTCCCTGGTTTACCTGCTAACCACATGGAAGGCCACATCAAGTTAAGTTATTAAATATTGCCAATTATGTGATATTCCAAGATGGGGGATGTCAGGGTAGGTAACAGTGGATATGATTGCTGACTGGAGTCCAGGCTGTTGCAATATATGGAGGAAGAACCATAGTCAAGCAACATCAGAGTATGGTCAAGATGGCAAAAGTTTTTAATGAGGAAGAACACACAAGCTAGGGGACACTGGAGTAGTTTGCTTTTGTCTGAGCCTACTGGGAATGGCAAATACATAGAATCATAGAGTTGGAAGAGACCTCAAGGGCCATCCATCCAACCCCCTGCCATGCAGGAATACGCAATCAAATCATTCCAGACAGATGGCCATCCAGTCTCTGTTTAAAAACCTCCAAAGAAAGAGTCTCCACCACCCTATGAGGCAGTGTTCCATTTCCAAACAGCTCTTACTGTCAGGAAGTTCTTCCTAATGTTTAGGTGGAATCTCTTTTCCTGTAATTTGAACCCATTGCTCTGTGTCTTAGTCTCTGAAGCAGCAGAAAACAAGCTTGCTCCATCCTCGGTATGAGATCCATTCAAATATTTAAACATAGCTATCATGTCCCCATCCCCTCCTGGTTAATGACCTGGTTAATGCGGTGCAAGTGGTGGGATCCTTAGGTGAGAGTGATCATGTACTCCTGGAGTTTGTCATACAATGGAAAGGAGAAGCCAGGCATAGTTAGACATGCATTCTAGACTTTAGGAGAGCTGATTTTAATAAACTCAGGGAAATACTGGGGATGATCCCATGGTCAGGAATACTAAAAGAGAAGGGACTTCAAGATGGATGGGACTTTCTAGACGCCCACTCAGAAAGACTTTCTGAAAAGGGAGATACTGAAGGCACAATTTCAAACAGTACCAATGAGGAAGAAAAATGGGAGGTGTCTCAAGAAACCAGGATGGATGACTAAAGAACTTTCAACAGCGCTAAGTTTTAAACGGAACATGTATAGGAAATGGAAAAGGGGGGAATCACCAAAGAAGTCAAACAGACAGCGAACACGTGTAGGAGTAAAGTCAGAAAAGCTAAAGCACAGAATCAGCTCAGGCTTGCTAGGGAGGTTAAGAACAATAAAAAGGGTTTTTTGGGGGTATGTCCGCAGCAAAAGGAGGAAGAAGGAAATGATAGGGCCACTACCTGGAGAAGATGGCAAAATGCTAATAGGGGACAGAGATAAGGCAGAATTACTCAACACCTTCTTTGCCTCAGTGTTTTCAGAAAAGCAAAAGGCTGATCAACCTGAGGATAATGGAACAGAGTAGACAATTGGGGAAATCCAGTACAGAATAAGTAAAGAGGTAGCAGAGGAAAACCTTCTTAATCTAAATGAATTTAAATCTCCAGGACCAGATGAACTACATCCAAGGGTATTGAAAGAGCTGGCAAATGTAATCTCAGAGTCATTGGCAATAATCTTTGAGAACTCCTGGAGAACAGGAGAAGTCCCAGCAGACTGGAGGAGGGCAAACGTTGTCCCCATTTTCAAAAAGGGGGGGGGAGGATCCCAACAATTATCATCCAGTTAGGTTGACATCAATACCAGAGAAGATTCTAGAGCAGATCATTAAACAGAGAGTCTGTGAACATTTAGAAGGCAATGCCATAATCACAAAAAGTCAACATGGGTTTCAGAGAAACAAGTCATGCCAAATTAATCTGATCTCTTTTTTTTGATAAAATTACCAGCTTGGTAGATGAAGGGAACACTGTGGATATCGCATACCTTGATTTCAGTAAGGCCTTTGACAATGTTCCCCATGACATTCTTGCAAACAAGCTTGTAAAATGTGGTCTAGACAAGTTAACTGTTCAATGGATTTGTAATTGGTTGACTGGCTGAACCCAAAGGGTGCTGAGCAGTGGCTCCTCTTCGTCTTGGAAAGATGTGACCAGTGGGGTGCCACAGGGTTCTGTCCTGGGCCCAGTGCTATTCCACATCTTTATCAATGACTTGGATGACAGAATTAGGGGCATACTTATCAAATTTGCAGATGACACCAAATTAGGAGCAGTAGCTAATACCCTAGAGAACAGGATCAAAATTCAAAATGGACTAGAATAGACTAGAAAGCTGGGCCAAAGCTAACAAAATGAAATTCAATATGGAGAAATGTACTGCACTTAAAGGGGGAAAATGAAATGCATAGATATAGGATGGGGGAGACGAAGCTGAATGAGACTACGGACATTTTCAGACTCCCCTTACCGTGTGGAGCTTACCGTCCGGAGCAGTAACGAGGCTGCTGCACGGTAGGGGGTCAATTTTGGACGACAACGTTCCTCTCTCGGTGTCGTCCGTGACTGTTCCAGCTAGCATTGAAGGTGGCTGCGCTATTTTTTACTCATGGACAACTTCCGTGAGTGAAAAATAGTGCAGCCGCCTTCAATGCTAACCGGAACAGTCACGGACGCCGCCAAGAGAGGGACGTCGTCGTCCGAAATTGACACCCTGCCGTGCAACAGCCTAGTTACTGCTCCGGAGGCTGCTTGCGCAGTAAGGGGCGTCTGAAAATGTCCTGTGTGCAGAAGGGATCAGGAGTCCTAGTAGACCACAAGTTGAACATGAGTCAACAGTGTGATGCGGCAGCTAAAAAGGCCAATGTGATTTTGGGCTGCATCAATAGAAGTATAGTGTCTAGATCGAGGGAAGTAATGGTGCCACTCTATTCTGCCTTGGTCAGGCCTCACCTAGAATACTGTGTCCAGTTCTGGGCACCACAATTCAAAAAGGATATTGACAAATTGGAGCGTGTCCAGAGAAGGGCAACTAAAATGGTGAAAGGTCTGGAAACCATGCCTTAGGAGGAAAGACTTAGGGAGCTGGGTATGTTTAGCCTGGAAAAAAAGATGGTTAAGGGGCAATATGATAGCCCTGTTTAAGTATTTGAAGGGGTGTCACATTGAGGATGGAGCAAGTTTGTCTTCTGCTGCTCCAGAAACTAGAACACAGAACAATGCATGCAAGCTCATGGAAAAGAGATTCCACCTCAACATTAGGAGGAACTTTCTGACAGTAAGCTGTTTGGCAGTGGAACACACTCCCTTGGAGCGTGGTAGGGTCTCTTTCCTTGGAGGTCTTTAAACAGAGGCTGGATGGCTATCTGTCAGAGATGCTTTTATTGTGATTTCCTGCATTGCAGGAGGTTGGGATGGATGGCCCTTGTGGTCTCTTCCAACTCTACAATTCTATGATTCTATGATTCCTCTCCCCACTGCTGAGTTAACTGATGCAAACTACTTTTCTGCTTTGAATTTAGTCTAGAGCAACTGAATTAAGGATAAACGAGGAAAGTTGCAGGGGAGGAGAGAGAAACTGGAACAGTTTAAAACAGTTGAAAAATGGGATGACAGAGGATTATTCAGGACTGTTCTTGTCAAAATGGGACAATCTGGAAGATATGTTTCTGTATTATGTGCCAACTACATTTTCAAACAAAGGCAGCCTCAAATACTGTACAGATTACTGTGGATGGTTGTTTCTATTGAAATAATGGACAATTACACTTCTAGAAATGGCAGACATAAGCAAATTTTATTTTTTTATTTTATTGATATTCTGCCTTTCTCCTGGTATAGGACCCAAATGGTTTAATACCACACAGTGAAGAAATGAACTGTAAATTACATTGCCAGAATAAAGGACTCAGGGGTAGGGATGTGAATATTCCTCAATCTCAGCTTTGGGGCATTCATTTAGAGTTCAGTTACTGTGAATTTCTTTTATGTCCCTACTCTTTGCAGATCTCTCATGTCATGTTTTAACTTTATATCTGCAATTAATGTACACACATTTTAATTTTTTTAAAATGTGTATGTAGCAACCCTTAAGCCTCCTAAATACCCTAAAGACACCAATTCCTGACTGATCTTGGAAGCTAAACAGGGTCAGCCCTGGTTAGTACTTCGATGGGAGACTTCCAATGAATACCAGGTGCTGTAGGCTGTATTATGGAGGAAGGAACTGGCCAAATCACATCTGAGTATTCCTTGCCTAAGAAAACCCTATGAAATTAATGGGGTCGCTATAAGTCTATAGGCAACATGAAGGCACATACGAAGACACAACAGCCTGTAATTTCTCTCCTAGATAATTATTAGGATTGCAGCAAGTGTAGAGGTGGATTTTAACCATTTCCTCCACTGTTTTGATCCTGATAAAAATTACTACTCCAGGACTGCCATTTGCATTAGGAAGAAAGCTCCTTCGAAAAATGAAGGATATTTATCAGGACTGTAGCACAGAATGAAAGAATTAAACTCCAGCTCACTACCTACTATGATAATAATCTTCCCTCATTAGAGGATGTCATTTGGATTTAAAAATTGTTCACTTTAAGTGCAAAAGCTGAGATATACTGTTAACACCAATGGAGTGAAAAGCCTTGCATGAAATCAGAGGCATGTCAACTGCTGGGGGTGGGGAGTGGACAGTAGTGAGCAGCTGGCAGACAGTTCCAGCATCTGGTTGAAAGCATCCAGAGCTCCCTGTGAGCCAATCAGTGATCATCTTGAGTTATGGAGGTTAGAGCTGTGCTCAGGTGCTTGGCTGGCATGTAAGCCAACCTGTTGTATCTCCTGAACGAACTGAAGGAACTGTTTGTGCAAAGAACCATCAGATGCTTCCATACACAAACTTAGAAAAAGTGCAACTGCTTCCACAACCAGTTGCACAAGCATGTTGCTGCTGTTGGATCTAGGCCAGGGACATCTTTAATGTTAAGCCTCCTTTGGACCTCAGTGATGACAAACACATTGGAAAAGCACATGTAGGTGAAACACATACAGAGAGGGAGGGAGGGAGGAAGAGAGAGAGAGAGAGAGAGAGAGAGAACTTGTATGGAATTAGAAAAACACATAGGTACATAAATGATTAAGAAAACAGGTGCTTTGTAAAGCACATGTTGATATGTGAAGTCGAAGGCTTTCATGGGTGGCATTCATAGGTTTTCCATGTTTTTTTCTGGGCTATGAGGCCATGTTCTGGAAAAGTTCGTTCCTGATGTTTCACCTGCATCTGTGCCTGACATCTTCAGAGAATGGTTGGGTAGGGGTATGTGGGGTTTATATACTGTGAGTCCCTAAACCACAGGAATGAAGAAAAACAGCCACCCAGAGGGAAGATATTTTTACCATACATCAAAGGAATCACAGACAGAATATTGAAACTGATGAGGAAACACAACCTCCAAATGATCTACAGACCAACCAGGAAAATCCAAGAAATGCTACGCTCAGTGAAGGACAAAAGAGACCCTCTCACAGCCACAGGAGTTGACTGCATGCCATGCAGTTGTGGACAAGTTTACATAGGGACCACTAAACGCAGTGTGCAAACATGAATCAAGGAATGTGAGAGACACTGCAGACTGGGCCAGCCAGAAAAATCAGCAGTAGCAGAACATGTTATAAACTAACCTCGACACAAAATGTTATTTAAAAACACTGGAATTCTGGACCTGGCCAAAAACTATCATGTTAGAATGCACAGAGAAGCTATTGAAATCCACAAACACATGGACAACTTCAACAGGGAAGAAGAAACCTTTAAAGTAAACAAAGTTTGGCTACCAGTCCTGAAAAACACCAAAATCAAAACTCAACACATGCAAATGAACTTCACCCAGGGACAGGGGGATTTCCAGCAGACAATGGACCATTAGCTAAACAGACACTAATCCTCCTTGCATATCTTCCCCCAGGAACTGGCCATTCAAATACACAAATTTACATATCCTCTCCAACAGGGGCTCACAGTATATACCCTACCCACATTCCTACCCAACCATTCTCTGAAGATGCCAGCCACAGATGCAGATGAAACATCAGAAGTAAACGCTTCTAGAACACGGCCGCACAGCCCAGAAAAAAACCATGGAAAACACATGTTGATATTTTAATAAAACATTTTAGAATGATGAAACTGGCAAAGAGAATGAAGCCTTCTTAATTTGTTGTGGTGGTGTGCCTTCAAGTTGTTTCTGACTTATGGCAACCCTAAGGTGAACCTATCATGGGGTTTTCTTGTCAAGATTTGTTCAGGGGGAAGTGTTACCTCTGCCTTCCTCTGGGGCTGAGTTGAGTGTGACTTGCCCAAGGACACCCAGTGGGTTTCTATGGCTGAGTGAGGATTTGAACCCTGTTCTCCAGGGTCATAGTCCAAAGATAAAACCACTATGCCACTGACTGATATGAAAATCATGTTAGAGCACACCAATATGAATTTAGAACAGAGTCAAAGTGCTAGCCCTACCATTACTGTGGCATCTGTCTCAGGCAATAGATGCTGTAGGGCATTCACTGCCAGTCTCCTGATCCTCCTGGGCATTTCCCCTCTGCTGGAGGATAGACCTGTGTATGCCATGCAGCCTGTCCTGCAGGTCCTAAATTCATCTGCATCCATCAGGCATAGTGGAGGACAATGTCCTGTTACAGCAATAATATCATTGTATAATAGATCTTGATCCTTCCTGTTGCATATTTTAAAGTAAGAGAGAAAGTTCAAAACACCATGACACCAGCTTAAATCCATATGAAGAGCCCAATACAGCCAGCATTTGAAAAAAGAATATTTGAAACAGGAAAGAGGTGAAGAGTTTCAAAGAGAATCCAGAGACCTCAGGCTTGGCAAAATGGGATGTCAGTGTCTCTATTATGTAGATTATCTGCCAAAAAGACAGCTGTTCTGATGGCCCGAAAGTGAAATGAGTTGAAACTTTAAGCCTGCCACATAAACAAGTGCCTCAAAATCCATGCCCAAGTAAGAAGCACATGTTTCGCTTTTCATGCTTCACAATGGCTGTCCCACATCAACTTCCCCCCTTGTTCTTCAGGTTTCCTGCAGTCTCTTGACTGTCCCTGTCACCCACTGCCAGATGGGAAGTGAGAGCTAAGCCGATCCACCTCTTTGTAGTGGAAACCCCCAGAGCTTCGGCTACAGGTTACTGAAGCACTCATGAAAAATTCAGAGCTGCTATAACAAGCTTGCTGAAAGTAAAATGCGTGTCACATTATCCAGCCGACCTTTCTGATAGTGGAGAGAGAGCTCCTGCAGCAAAACTTTTATACAGAGATCACTCAGGGGATCATTCATGGGGCAAAATTGATCCTTGATGTTAGCCTATGATGATAAAGGGTCAGGGAGCGGGGAGACACACTACTCCCAAAGAAAAAGGATTCATGTGGTATCTCATTATAAAGGGAGACTTCTCTTTTTAAGGAAGTGCTATTCGTGGTCACAGTAAAGAATGTGTGACAAGGAGAATCCATACCACCACTAGGCAATATTAAACAAAACCATAGTCATAGAAAGTTCTTGTGACTTGGAAGATCGGCTTGCATGTTTTTCATCATATATCACATGAGCAACACGAAAAAGTCTCCAAATAATCATCTTTTTAATTTAGCACAACAGAGTTTTTGTACTGGTTAAACATATGTCCATCTGTCCTTCCTTCCGTGATCAAACTCAAGACATATAGGTGATTGCCAGAGGTTTTCCATCCAGACCATGACCCGAACCACAGCTACTTAGCTTTAGTAGCAAGATGGCCACATGGCGTGCCCTCAGAACATGCCCTGGTTGAATGATGGGCAAAGAAGTCTCCACTCCGGATCTTGTGTGTGAAATAGGCTTCACTCCTATATGCCAAGAGTGAGCAACTTATTTCACCTTGAGAAACAAATTCAATTTCAGATAAGTTCTCAGGGAACTGCAGCCCAGTGGCGGGCAGGGCAAAAGAGAAGGACCAAAAACACCAGCGTACTTTTAGCTTAAAGCACTTGCTGCCACTAACTAAGGACTTTATCACATGAAGCTGAAATCACATGATTACACCAGGATAGTATCACAAATGGGTTCCCGTTATCATACGACATCATTGTCTTCCCATGGTCCATGTGTGATCCACCCATTAATTACCCGTAACTTTTCACTGACAGGCAAAATCTGGCAATAGCCCTCAGTATCAGTCCTTTCATGGTATTGACAAGTGTGTGAAATCACATTCCACTGTAATCATGTGATTACAGCATGAATTGATGGTCCTTTCTTCCTACTTTCCTTTCCTGACAAGAACACATAATTAAACTTTCAGGGAACAATATGAAAAGGACCTGTGGCTGCCTTTTCTTGGTACCTTTCAATGTTTGTTTAAGCGTTTATTTGTGAATTTCTTTGGTTATTTCTTTGTTTTTCATGTTTTAGAGCGAAGTCTTGCATCTTCTCATGAAAACAGCCAAAAGTAAGAGAAATTGTTTCTTAAAGGGACATGTGACAGCCAGCAGGAGGCATTAATACTGTGTCCTTTAGAAGACAGTGGGAAGATAAGTGTTACTACAGCGCAAGCTGAAATCTCATTCTTAAACAGCTAGTGGTGGTCATGCAATAATTCCGTGGTGGTAGTATTGCATGATTATGGTGACGTGTGATAATTACTGTAATCATCCCACTATGTTTCTGCTTTCCTCATTCGTGACATTACAGTGTTTTTAGATGCTAGTCTGATAAAGTCCTAAGTCTTGAGAGGAGCATTTCAATCTTTTAGAAGGAAAAATCTTTTAGAACGGGGAGGAGGAGAATGATTTCAAAGCTGGGAAACCACCAAACAAGGGTATAATGAGGAAGGAGGAAGGAAGAAATTCCAGAGGGGAACATTAGGACCCCAGGAGAGCAAGATTTGGCTCCACAGTCAGAGTCCTCCCCCTGCTCTGCACACTTATTCTGGAAACAGGGCTGGCCCAGGACAGCCCTTTCGTGAATGTGGTTGTTGTTTGCCTTCAAGCCCTTTGTGACTTATGGTGTATCCCTAAGATGATCCTATCACAAGGTTTTCTGATGGCTGAGAGTATGTGACTTGCCCAAGGTCACCCAGTGGGTTTTCATGGTCAAGTGGGGATTTGAACCCTGGTCTCCAGAGTCATACGAGATTATCAGACGCGTATGTGGTGCCATAATGATGCCAGTGGAACGCAAAAGGATGCCTATATCAGACAACGATGTCCTTTTGCATTCTGCTGGCATTACTATGTTGTTCTATTTAATTGATGGGCTGAGTCGTCAACAGAGCGTCCATTCTGTTTCTGTGCCAGCACTGCCGGCATTTGAAACCTTGTACCATTGTCCTGCCATGCATACAGCATCAATGGGCGGGCCTGCCAGAACACTTTCAGGTGAGATAGCAAAAACAAGGAAGGCTACCCTCTTTTTAGGAACCTCCTGTCAGGGGATGATAGGACATTCAATCCCTGACATAAGCCAAAAACTATCTCAGCAGATTTAGGAGATTTTCACACTACACTGTTATAGTGTTACTATTCCACTTTATTTGCTATTTGCCTCCTGTGGAATCCTGGGATTTGCAGTTTAGGGAGGGGCATTTACAACTCTCAGCCTGGGAGCTCTTAGGCCTCACTAAATTACAAACCCCAGAGTTCCACAGGAGGAAGCCAGAACAGTTAAAGTGGAATAGTAACACTATAACAGTGTAGTGTGAAAATCTCCTTAGTAGCAACCTGTTCCCAAGAATACTCACACACAGAGTGTTTGACACAGCCTTGTCTGAGATGGCAAGTGAGGTACAATGGGTAAGGCAAATGCTTGCAGATCTTGGGGAGCTGTGCCACATGCCTGTTGAGGTGCACGAGGACTCCCAAGCCTGCATAGCTATAGCAGAAGCAGAAAACCTGAAGTGTAGGACAAAAGACATTGTGATATGCTACCAAAACATGAGGCAGTTAATACAAGAAGGTGTCTTGTGTCTGCGTTATTGTCCATCTGAGGACAACGTTGCAGACCTGCTCACAAAAGCCCTTCCAGCAGGAAGCCATGAGTTGGCAAAGAGGCTGGGCCTTGTCAGTAGTGTGTAAAGTGAAAGGTGTCAAAAGGGAAGGTCAACTGACAGACAAATGGTATCTAACAATGTATGCTGATGTTATGTTGTGATGATAACATGTTCTGTTCAGTAGTTTGACCATTTTGGAGGGGATTGTCAGGAGTTAGAGACTGAACTCCATTGAAAATAGCCAAACAACTGCTGAATCATGCTGAGTAATGATGGCTGAGGCCAAGGAACTGCCAAGTCATGCTAGCCATGTAGCCACAGCTGTTGAAAAGGGTTACTAGAGAGCACAGCTTCTGGAGTGCAAGATCTGATGTAATGCACCCATGTGGTTGAGTAAGCCAATGCCCTGTAACTCTATATAAGAGAGCTCTGTTCAGAACTCATTCTCTTCTTGTGATTGCTGAAGTCTGGTGAAGCAGTTTGTCCTTCAACTGTAAATATTTGTACATATTGCAACTGCTTGACTTTGAAGATAAAGGTGCCTCTTCACCTTTTAGAAGGAACAATATTTTAAAAGATTTTTAAAAGACTGTAAAGTTTTAAATAATAATATGTACTAATCGTATATGTCAGAAGAGCAGTTTTCTATAATGTATAAAGGAGTTTCCAATGTGTGTTGGAAATGTGAGCAACATGAAGGGACATTTTATCATATATGGTGGATAAAAGCTAAAAAATATTGGGTTCAAATACTTCAAGTTCCCCAGAACTGCGAGAACTGGTCATATTTTGATCAATTCATGGAACCAGAAGCAATGTCATATCACTCCCAAACACATGGGGAAGTGGCTGTGCAGCCTGAAGGCAGAGTCAGTGGAAAACAGCCCCACCGCTGTAGTTGCCCACTGTTGGCTAACATAACCCCTGACTATGCTACTATAACATCCCAACATGATCCAAGCCAATATCTACTCTCTGAGATAGCTGCTTCCCTCTGCCAAATGGTAAAGTATAATGGGAGTATACCCCATTAATCTGAGTTGATATGAATAACACTGTTAGACTATCTTACTTAACCCAATGAAATGTATTGTGTATAGTTACTTCCTGCTAAGAAGTGATATTTTGTAAATTATATTGACATTCTTTTTTATCAGTCCTATTTTGAGCTGGGCACAATTTCAAGAGCAATAAGTTCAATTAGAAATGCCAGAGCCTGGCTAATTTTATGCGGAAATACTGTTCTTACATCAGAAATATCTTATCTGTATTTCTTGTGTAAATAAGCCATGGCTATGTACAACAGTTTCAAAGCAAGTAGTTCTATGAAAAACAGTACTTCTGCTCTGAACCAACTTAGCTTACAGACAGAAGATGTAAGCTATTGAGCCCTCATCTTGGTCTTGTTTAACAAAGGCAAGGGTCTATTTGTAAGGATATATAAAGTACCGGTAATAAATGAAATGGGCAGCAATTTATGATGAAGATAAGTAAGATAAAACACAAGGGACTAGTTCCTTGATGGGTTGGATTCTTACAAATATTGTCTGATTATAGTTCAGTAGAACATCCTATTGAAATTTTCTTCATCTTTCATAAAACAAGAATTTGAGGTCACACAACTGAGCCCACTGAGAATAGCCATAAATAAATAGTGTTGGGGGGGACATTATATTATTAGAGAAGGGCTGTAGCCTTAGTAAGGCATCTGTTTTGCATACAAAATGTCCCAGGCTCAGTTGCTTGTATTTCCTGCTAGGTCTAAGAAAAGGCTTCTCTCAAACCCTGGAGAGCTACTGGTGATCCAAGTAGTGAAGATGAAGCCTATGAATCAATATAACGTCAGGTTACAAGCACTGCTTCACTTGGTATCAGTGCATAATTATCATAAATTTAGTACTGGTATTGAGAGTATTATATCATAAGAGGAGCAGGCATATCTCTCTCCCAAATAGACATAAGTATGGAATTAAATGATGACGCTCACAAATAAAAGCTGTATTGATGGCCAACAGCTCAAGTCGACTTAAAAGTGGATTTGATCAATAAGTCATACTAGCACTAGTCATACTGGAGGAGGAGGAGGAGGTATACTGTACCTATGAATACCAGTTGGTGGAAAACAATAGCAAAGATGGGTATTGTGTGTATTGCCATCAATGGTCTTCTCAGAGGAATTTGGTTGATCACCACCAAAAATGGGAAACTGGTCTAGATTGGCCATTGTTCTGATCCAGCAAGGTTCTCCTAATATTCTTGTTTGGGACAGAATTCAGAAAGATTACTTTTTTGGACTACAGCTGCCAGAATCATCTAGCTGGCATGGCAATTGCTGAGAAGTTCTGGGAGTTATAATAAAAAAAGTAAATTTTCCAAGCTCTGGTTTTGAATTGTACCAAATTAGAGTGGGCCTTTTTTGCTGTGGTACCCAGGTTGTGGAATGTCCTCCTCTTTAAAGCCTGATCAATGTTGCTGTTGGACTCATTTCAGTACCAACTTAAAAATCTGGCTCTTCACCAAAGCCTTTCAGACTCAATTATCATAGCTGAATTGAGCTGTGGTTTTGTATTTTAATGAAAACTGTTTTACATTGTTTTAATCTAGGTTGTTCTAAATTGTTACATCCTCCAACATTGCACAGATGAAAACAAGGCTGCATGTGGTCATGCAACCACAGAATGTGGTCAAGATGACAAAGTGATTAGTGAGGAAGAACAGACAAGCTAGGACAGGTTGCAGCAGTTTGCTTTTTCCTGTGCCTACTGGGAAAAGCAAGATTCCACTCTCTCCTTTCCTTTCCCTCTGGTTGAGTTAATTGAGTACAAACAACTTTTGCACTTTGAACTCAGTTTGCAGCAATTGAAAGATAAAGGGGGAAAGTGAGAAAAGGAGAGAGAAACTGGGGGGTTGTCCACACGGTGAAAACTCCTCACAGAATTCACTCAGAAAATGAGCTGTCTTAATGGGAGCACACATTGTCTCATTGTATTGTGAAGGATAGGGGTCAAAAAGAGGAAAAACTACATGAGAAAAGCATTTGCGGCTTTTCCCGACTTTTAAAAAAAGCTCCAGAGATATGCACATTTTCTCTCATTAAGACAAGCGATTCAACATGAATTGCTTCCCATAAAAGACAAAGTGCAAACCTGATTGGCTGGACGAGTGCAGGGATGGGGCTGGGTTACATGGCAAGGGTCTGCTGCCACCATATTGGATTTTCGCTTTAGCGAGTGATCACTAAGGCAATAAAAGGTGGGGTTGTGCTCTCTCTCACTCTCTTTTGGAAAGGTGGAATATCCCTTGTGCACACCACAGAAAGTTAAGTTTGGCAGTGGCAGATTTTAAAATGTGAGTACTGTACTGTAATCCACTTGTGGCCACCATCTCAACTACAGGCATGTAAAGTTTATGGGAGCTGTAAAATCATTAAGACAGGCCTCAGCTGCTGTGACTTGCCATTACTGTGGAGCAGATTACTGTGGAGCAGTCTGTTTTTTCCCCTTTGTGGAGACAAGCCCTGGGACATTTTAAAAGGAGATGAAAAAGTGGGATAACAGATTACCAAATCAGGACAGTGGAAGAGTATGAATCCCCTTGTTTTGTTTCTTCCATCCTGAGATACAGAGCAGGATGTAGATATTTAAATAAAGGCATAAATAAAGAGACAGGTCTTACAATTCCATAGTTATGCAAAATTGGAGGGGGGGTTGGAAAGATCAAATGGAAGGGCTGCTTCTGTGGGTTGTACTTCTGGCAACCAGACAGCCCCAGAGCCCATCTGCAGATCCTGCCCCCATTTCTGTGTGAGGAAGAGCCTTGAACCTGGACTGCGGACTTTATTAGAAGTTCCTTTAAAGCGTTCTTTTGCTGGCATAAAAAAATCCATTTTTTGCCAGTAAAAGAACACTCCCCTCCAGCACTTACTTCTAATTCCAGCAAAGGCAGCTCCGGCAATGAAAGAGGAAGTGAATGAAGCTCTGTTCACTTCTGCCTTTGAAATCCCACGAAATGTCGCGAGACTTCATTGTGCTGGGAATTCAACCACTTCAAAAAATAACAATAAAATGTTTTTAACAGCACAAAAATACACTTAAAAACTTACAAGTAACCTAGGGAGGGTCATAAAAAGTGTGTCATTTACATGGATGTCACAATCTCACCTGAAAGTGTTTGCACCAGACCGGGGGAACATAAACATGAAAGAGTGTTGTCATCTGATATGCGCACCCTTTTGTGGTTACGTGGCATCATTATGATGCCATATTTGATGTGTCTGGTCAAATCCTGTATCACCAATGGCCATAGCCAGAAAACCCTGAAAATTTCATGAAACTGCATTTCTGTATGGTAGAGAGAAAAGGGTTATGGTGGAGGGAAAAGGAGTGCACCTTGGTCATGAAAAAGCCATTGATGTTTGGGTAAGTGTCTAAACCAGACCATTTGGAGAGGGGTGAAGGAAGGATGTTACAGATCTTCCAACTAGCGTCTTGCCCCAGCAACAGCAGTATTTTGAAAGTTGCAAAACAAACAAACAAATAAATAAATAAATAAATGTAGCAAAAAAAAGCAAATCCAGCTACTATTGTCTCCACTGATGGATATGTGTCTGGGGACACTTCTGTTCAGTAGATGTAATATTAAAGGTTCATATTTATTTCGCCAAAATTACTTCTTTTGAACACGAGCTGTGTGGGGAGGGAGGGTGCACAAAAACTTCCATGGTGAAAGCAAAAGGTTTCACTACAAAAGTGATGTGAAAGTCTACCCTGACAGAATGATCCAATTAAGTTAATGAAAGTGGTGAATAATTCATGGCCTATTTATTCATTTTAGCAGAGCCTCTGCCACATTATGAATAATGTCCAATTCTGTTGTATTTTTTAAAAAAATTCCATGTCTTTATTATCCAACAACTTAATCCTCTGCTACTGAAAGTTTGCCTGCTTCTCCACTCCTTCATTGTTTACAGAATGAATAATGGATGACTGATCAAACTTGCAGTTGTATGTCTGCTCATTGAACTTTCACCTTTTCATCTCACCTGTGATGCCATTTTCTATGCTCCCCTCCCCTCCCCTCCCCTCCCCTCCCCACTGCTCTAGCAGATTTGGTGCACGTTGTCATAGCCTTTACACATTTGAGAGGTAGCAGAAGTTCATTTTTATGTTTAATGTACCAGTGTCTGTATTCTTAATTAGCTTTGTGGCCAGAATTAACCAACTAGGACTCAAAAGGAGAATCTTAAAACATGTAGCATGGTTCACATCATGTACTCATCATTACAGTTTTATGAAGCAAGCCATCAGGAACACTCACAATTGGTTTTGTTGATGTTTTCAAAAAGAGAAGTGGACTTGCCCTTAAAGCTGACCAACCTTTATATGACTTGTAAATGCAAGTGCAGCACCTGTTGCAATTGTAAAATGCTACAGGTATGGGAGATATATGATTAAAAATGAAAAAATGTCATAGTCTTATAGATCATTGACCAACCAATCCTCACAGTCAAACAGATGTAGAGAAAAATGCAAAAGTGAACTTCATCACTTTTGAACTTTATATAAAGGCGATGTTTAGAGAGAGGGTGGAACAGCTGGTCAGCTGGGGTCAGTCAGCTCAAAGAAGGTCCTACAATGAGGAAAGTTCAGGAAGAAAAGAAAGAAAGAGAGAGATCTATTTCACGGATATAAGTTATGGATTTAAAACATTCTGTATCTGCTTTTTTCTATATTTGTTTTAATTTTTGTAAGCCACTACATATCCCAGTGAAAAAGAATGGATATAAATGAATTGGGAGGAGAAGGAATAGGAATAGGAAGAAGAAAGGACGAGGAGAAGGAAGAAGAAGAGGAGGAGGAGGAGGAGGAGCTATTTACAGTTGTCCCTTAATATTCGCTGGGGTTTGGTTCCAGGACCTCCCGCGGATACCAAAATCCATGAATACTCGAGTCCCATTATATTCAATGGCAATGCAAAATGGTGTCCCTTATATAAGATGGCAAAATCAAGGTTTGCCTTTTGGATTATTATTTTTTAAAGGATATTTTCAAGCCGTGAATACTTAAATCCGTGAATACCAGATCTGTGGATATGAAGGGACAACTGTAAATGATACATCTAAAATTTTAAAGAATGACAAATCTATTGTTTCCTTAGACAGTCTTTTCCAACAATCATTTAAAGTTAAATTTTTTGTTATCTAATTACGACTAGTCTTGGTAGTTTTGTGGTATCATAGACCTAAACCCACAGGTCAGTACCAAGTAGAGTAAACATACTGAAGCAATGGGAACTTGATAAGTCAACATCCATGTAAGTTCCACTGATTTAATGGGTCTACCGTACTGTACTTGGGTTTAACAGTTGAATTTAGACTATGATCTACAGGACCAGTCCAAGAGGTGAGGCAAAGGACAAGATGGTACCCCCCACACACCCATTCCATACCCTTAACTGTCCCAATTTGGCCAAAAAGTGTGCCTATTGAGCCTCTGCTGTCCACTTTTTCAGCTTCTTCTACAATGTACCAGTTTCTCTCTCCTCCCCCTATGTTCCTCTTTGTCCTCAGCTTATACTACACGTAGTTGTTGCTAACTGAGTTTAAAGTGCAAAAGTAGTTTGCACTCAGTTAACTCAGCATGGGGGAGAGGGAAGGAAGGGGTGAGGACTCTTGCTTTTCTCTGTAGGTTCAGGCAAAAAAAAAACTGCAGCAGCAGTTTGGGTTTTCTTTCTTATTAATAACTTCGGACCTCTTGGCCATGTTCTGATGTTGCTTGGCCACACGTGTCTAAGTAAATCAGACTAACCACTGAGTTTCACTTCAACACTGAGCTAGTGCATTCCATAGCACCTGGAGGCAGCAGGCTAGTGTAGAGGGTACAGGCCATGTGGAATGCAAAACTCTAGAGGGGAATGGCTAAGGAGCTGCTTGTCTGCATCTCAGGCACCTACCTCACTCTGCCTAATGGTAGGGCCAACCCTGATAATCTTAAAAGAAGGTCTTAATGTGTGAAACAAATTACATGGCATCATGGTTACCAAACATTTAGCAGAAACTAAACTATTTTATTTTTAATTTTTTTCATACACATACACTGTAAAAAAAATCAGCTTGCCAATGGACAGCGTACACATTTTACAACAGCCATAAAAAGCCATTTTATAGTACTAGTGACTTGCTACAGGATGTGTTTTATATTGCTTTAACAGGACTTGGCTTTAGGCCTCATGCTTAACAACCAAGGCGTGTTGTTCGAGCAGTAAAGCACACACCCTGTCGTGTGTTTCCCATTTATTATCCTCTAGTACTGTAACTGTAATTTGAAAGTGAACGTGGTAAAGTTTCCAGCAATGGATTTGGTGAAATATCAACCAACCAAGTTTAGCTGGTGGGAAAAAACACCTCTGAATAAAAATATAACATTCTGACGCCAATCACCTAGAAATATATTTTCTCATTTCTTAAATGTGCTTATTTCAGTCCTTTTTACCCTGCTCTTCAGATGTAAAAGGTCCCTGGAGTTATTTACAAAGATCAGTAATATGATGGCCCTTGCCCTTGGGCTTACTATCAAAAAGAAGATGCAAAAAGGAAAAATAATTGGAAGGGAGGAGGAATGAAGCAAACCCAGACCCTGCTAAAACTTAGTTACAAAGCTTCAAGCTCCTGGTTAATGATGAGAATGAAAATGTAATCAACCACAGTATTCAATATGTTCAATCCTGTTAAAATGAATGTGGTTAACGTTGAAATCTTCTGTGGAGAAAAGGATTATTCACAGAGTGTGTACTCAAATTGATCAATGTTCCAATCTACAAATAATGTTGGCGAGATTTCTTAGATTAAACTGGACATGCAGACCAATCCCAATCTCTGAAGATCATCCCGCTGGTATAGTTCAGGCATAATGATAAAGTATGCTTGCTGTTACATACAAGATCTTTCCATTCCTAAGTCCCCCTGCTTCTCTTCCTTTGGCATAGCTACAAGCATTCACTGCCATTTTTTATTAATCTCAGTATAGTGTAACATTTCAGCCTTAAACTGGTTAAATTTAGCTATGGATTATTGAAACAAACTGTCTTCATGAACCAAGATGGCTTATTTAGTAAAAACTAACCACAATTATGTGGGTTTAGACATAATGCTAGGGAAGAAAATAGCTCACTCTCATTTGCATGACATTAAACCATAGTTTAGTATTATGTCCAAATGAGTCTACTGTGTTCAATGGGGCTTACTCATAGGCAGGTGTGCATTTTTTAAAAAAAATGTTTGTTTGCTTTCCTCTTTCCCCCAGAGTTTAGATGCAAGGCAGCTTACTGCTCATTTTAAAATTTCAATAAAACATCCATTAAAACGTTTCAATAATATCAAAGAACTATCACATCACTAAAGATATTAAAAATTCAACACCTCTATTTGGAGCTAGCAAGTTACTGAAGGACTGCATGAATAAAAGGGTACCGTATTTACCAACAGATGGAAAGACAACAGGAAGAAGCCTAGCTTAATATCCCAGGGAAGGGTATTCCAGTTTAGGAGCAGCAATGAAGAAGGCCTTGTCCTATCTCACAATCAAATATATCTGAAGGTATTGGGACTCAAATAAACATCTCTTCTACAAATCTTAAAATCTGAGTAGGCTCATACTGGGAGCCATATGCATACAATTATGAGCTCTATCCCACTGACTCAGAATCAGCTCCTAAAATTGTTAATTTTGTCTTCAGACACCACCATTCATTCACATAGGCTACAACCCTATACACACATACTTGTGAGCCAATCCCACTGAAATTCACTTCAGAATAGGGATATGTAGTATTGCTCTTTCAATGTATTTTTGGTTTATACCTGATCCTCAAGGTGGCTTAGTATTCTAAATGAATAATGGAACCAACTGCTATAAGACAGATGGTAGAATATAATAAGACTGGTATTTTACATTGTGGGGAAGTTGAACAATGCCTGCTTACACAGATGAAAAGATAATGAAGATGTTGGGTGTGATTGCAGGCAATAAATGAGGATCTACACCACCATGTGAACACTCACAGCTTTCATTGTGGCTTCTGACTAGTAGCTTAGAGTGCAGTGTTTATGATCCCAATTAACTTGCTTTCATAAATGCTGGTCCATATCTGTAGAGAGTACCTTAATGAAGTTAGTTACAACAAAATCCAAAATACACATTATGGTGTTGCCTTAATTAAGGCAGCCAAAAAACTCAAAAATAAATCACACTAGCTTTCAAAGTTGTCTGGCTTCTTCATCAGACACAGATATTAAAAATCATACAGGAGAAGAAAAATGACAAACAGCAACAAAAGTAACTTCTTTTGAGATAGACCACATCTGTCTTGTATGAGGCTATCTATTGTCAAAAATCTATTGGCAAGTTTTAGTTATTACAGCATCTAAACTTATCTTCAAATGTGACAGTACAGAGGCTTCTTGAGAAACTCTTGTAAAATAGCTTATAGTCTCATACATGACGTAGATGGCCTAGATGTCAAGTAAATTATTTTGTTGCTGCTAATGGAACCAAAATTTTATTACCTGACTTTTTACTGCCCTTGGTCCTCAGTCCTCTCATAATCAAGAAGGGATGTCGCTTCTGCCTGCATCAGCTCTTCCTCAAGACCAACTTATAGCACCAACTGAAGCAAGCCTTTCAAACAAGATGCAGGCCTCAGACTCTGACATGGTCACTTTTCTTCTTGTGTATGTTTTTTTTTTAACACTCTTGCTTGATAAAGAAGCTAGTAAGCTTTGAAAGCTAGTGTAATGTATTTTGCACTGTTTGTTTGGGCTAATACCACTGTATCACTGTGACATACATTTTGGATTTTTAAAAAAAATCATTTTATTTTCCTACATGGCCAACATGACAATCTCACTATGTGTTCTTAATGGTTAGGTTCTACTTAGATTTAATTCTCAAATGCTGTTGTTTCCATCTGTTTTTGATTTTTACTTGGTCATATCTTTATCCTACTCATCCAAAGGGGAAAACTTTTAGAAGCCTTTAGAAAACAGAGGGAACCTTTTCTTCTGCTCTGAATTACAGTTGGAAAAGGGTGTTTTAATTTGTTGTATTATGTTCTCCTGTGTATACACCTATTCGTTTTGCTTTTGCTGTTCACCCAATATTTTGAAAGAGGTGTATTATAAATAAAAAATAAATATTGCTGCTGAATGAAAAAACCTCATAAGGATAATGCACAGGGATCCAATGGTAGGGCTACACTGGCTAGGAAAAAGAACTATAACATCTAACACACATACAGTATTTCTAGAGTTCGCTCATTATACATGTTGACACGGGTGTGGCCCCCTAAATCAAAAAGACTGTTTTATTTGCTACTGTGTTGATTATGACAAAGGCTACTTTAGTTCTACATTGCCCATCTTGTTAAATCTAATTTACCTAGCAACAGTAACAATGGAAGATTCCTTGATCTCCCCCCAGCCACAAACATATATATTTGAAAGGTTATAGAATATATGTACAGAAGATCAAGTGGGCATTGAAAGCAAGCAAAACTATGGAGTGATTCTTTGATGCTTGTCCTTTTTTTTAAAGGAAAAAAACCCAAAATAATTCTGCAACAAGTCACAAAGACCACCTTGTTTCACACTCTCCAACATGTTCCAGATGAAAACCAGGACACATGTGGCCAAACAACATCAGAGTGTGGTCAAAATGGCAAAAGTGATTAATGAGGAAGAACACAAGCTAGAAGAGGCTACAATAGTTTGCTATTGCCCAAGGCTATGGGGAAGGGCAAGTATCCACCACCACCCCAGTTACTTGAGTGCAAACTGCTTTCCCACTTTGAACTTGACTTGCAGTAACTGAAGTAAGCTTCAGTTACAAAGGAGAAAAGTGGGAAGTGGAGAAAAAAGGGGACATTTTAAAAGTGGGACAACAAAGGGTTAATTGGAACTGTTCTTGCCAAATCAGGAAAGTTGGAGGATATGCTGTTTAGTCCCACTCCCCAACTATTTCTAGAATATTTTTTGATTCAGGTTTTTCTGAGAATTGGGAACTTTAGAAGAACCCTGCTGGATTAGTCTGAAGGCCTAAGTAGCTTGGCATCTTGTTTCCCACTGTGACTAGCTAGTTCTCTAGGGCAGTGCCTCTCAGGCTATCTGATATGGGAAACAGCAATTTAACACCCCGCTGCCCCAATGTGCCAGGGATCAAGACCATCTCCATGTCCATTGGCTAAAACTCTTTCATTCTTTTCTGAAAATGCTCTGCAAACTGGCAGTTGATAGTTCTTAGAGTCATAGGACATGAAAAGACGGGGACAAAAATAGTGTCCCCGTCCTGCTATATTCTCTCCCGTTCCCCTCCTGTCCCTGTCCCAGCATGATAACCCTACATTTCAGACCTACCTTATACCACATCTGCCCAACCCCTCTGCAGCCCAGGAGTGAATGGCGCTTGAACAAAGCCCCATTCACTTCCTGTTTTGAGTTCCTGGCCATTCTCGCGAGAGAATGAGTGTGTAGGAAATTTAAAAAAAAAAAAGCAAATTAGACATACAAAAGTAAAACCAAGCACCTAAACACACTTTAAAAACAAAAAACAAGTAACCCAGGTAGGGTACAAAAAAGTCTGTCACTTATCTCCTTGTCCTGATCGCACCCAGAAGTGTTTGGCATGGACCTCCCACTGCGGCTGGCATCATGCCAGCATAATGGGGCACCTTTTCGCTCACCGAATGGACTATATCTATTATTCATGGCTTAAGCCGTGAATAAGAAGAAATGAGGGTGAAACAGGACCAGCATGGGAGCATAACAGGATGAAGATTATGATGTCTGAAAGGTAAGCCCTTTGACAATCTCCTAGCATTCATGTAACGCCATATTAAGGGCATCTGATAATCTCCATAGAATCATAGAGTTGGTTCTCTGAGCCATCGAATCCAACTCCCTGCTCAATGCAGGATTTCCAGCCAAAGCACCCACAACAGGTAGTTGTCCGGACTCTTTTTGAAGATGTCCAGAGAAGGAGACCCCACCACCTCTCTAGGCAACTGGTTCCATTGTTGAGCTGTTCTTATTGTCAAGAAGTTATTTCTAATGTTCAATCTAAATCTACTGTCCTGTAATTTCAAACCATTAGATCTGGTCCTATCCTCAGGGGCAGAAGAGAACAGGCCTGCTCTCCTCCTTTCTGTGACAGCCCTTGATGTATTTAAAGCGTGCCATCATGTCACTCCTCAGTCTTCTCTCCACCAAGCTGAACATGACCAGCTCCTTCAAATTTTCTCCTATAACTCTTATCATCCTGGTTGCCCTTCTCTAAACCTGCTCCAGCTTGTTTATATCCTTCTTAAAATTACACACTCAGAACTGAACACAGTACTCCAGATGATTCCTGACGAGTGCACTGTCTGCTTCAGAATACTCGTGATAGGTTCACCTTAGGGTGGCCATAAGTAGGAAACAACATGAAGGCACACCACAGCTACAGTTACTTCCCTCAACTTGGAAATGATGCTTCTAATAATGCAGGCTAAAATAGGATTCACCTTTTTTGCTGCAGCATCACACTGCTGGCTCATATTCAACTTGTGATCACCAATAATCCCAATGTCCTTTTCACAAATACCCATGCACTTCATTTTTGTGGCCTAAATGTAGAAATGTGCATTTGTCTCTATTGAATTTCATTTTATTAATTTCTGTCTAATTTTCTAGTTTATCTAGGTCCTTTTAAAATTACTTCCTGTCTTCCAATGTGTTAGTGACCCTCCCAGTTTTGTGTCATCTGCAAACTTGACAAGGATTCTCTCCACCCCATTATCTAAGTCATTGATTAAAATATTGAAACATAATGGCCCTAACATAGAACCTATTTAATCAACTGCTAATCAAAACATTATGGGGGATCATTGGGCTCATGGACCAACACTGGTCCAAGGATCACTACTTTGAGTAGCACTGGTCTAGAGGAAGCCTAGGTCCTTCTTGATGCTGATTGTGAAGCTCTGCTTTGCCTTGCTGAGGAAGGCTGGTTGGCCTCTCTGTTGTTTTTGCCAGGAGGCAAAAACTTCTTATTCAAGCAGGCCTTTGACATGCAGGCTAGTCTGCTGTGAACGGGAGTCTAACTGGTTAAGTGCTGGCTTTGGGGCTTACTGCACTCCAAAGAAAAGCGGCAGTTAGCAGGAACACATCTTCCATTCTGACTTACTGCATGATGTTGTTCTGGTCCCATGGGGGACAGAGATAAAACAGCATCTTTTTGTTAACCAGAAAAACCTGTTAGCAAAAAGATGGGGTTTACCTTGGTTCGCCATGGGACCAGAATGAAAGAACACTATAAGAATGATAACAACATACAGTAAGGCATGAAAAATGGAAGATGGAACATGTGGTAAGGCATGAAAGATGGAAGATTCCTGCTGCACTGCCACTTTTCTTTGGAGTGTGGTAAGCCTCATTGTCTCTTATTGTTGTGATTTAAATCATGTGTTTTAAATTGTTTGTAGTGTTATGCCATTTTAAAATTACAATTCTGTTTTTACAATGTATTCTATTATTGTTGTTAGCCACCTTGAGTGTTTGTTGGGGTGTGTGTGTGACTAGAAGGCATTCATACTGTTGTTCTCCCTGAGTAACTATGTATCTTATTATGATAAGGAATTAAAAACTTATAACAATAAGCGTGTAAAAAATATCCAGGTTTTGTGGAATTTAAGTTTAATCCTTCCTGTGAATTCATACTTTAATAAATATTAAAATTGTTTCCCATTAAAATCTGAAATGTTCCTAATTGCCATACCAAATGCATATTAATTATTTCAGTCCCATATTTCCCATGTCCTATGTGCTAACACACATTGGAAACTGTTTAATGCAGTGTAGATGTATAAATAGCTATTGCTTAAAACAATTTGTAAGCCGCTCTGATAGTCTTGTGGCTGAAGAGTGGGGTATAACTAACTAACTAACTAAATAAAAATATTTCAAATGTTCACTCAACATGATTATTGGCTACAACTGTATTAATCCCATTTTTGAATTAGAAAAATGTTCTAAACATTGGCTAAAATCCCACTGGTGCACTAAACTCCTATAACAATCATTGTGTAAGCAGTGGTACTTTCTAAGATATTGCTTAAGTGTAGTCCCTAATGCAGCCAAGTGTTCCCCAAGTACACACACAACCTTCTCTCATGCTTTTGACTCAGTGGATGAGAAATTAACCATTGTGCAATGAATGAGCTCAAGCTGGTTGTGCCATTGTTTCAACCAGCAAAAGGTTGCTGGTATATATTTATGCTACACTGAAAATGTGCAGCAAGTTGTATATTATTAGCTGATTGCACTTGTATTACCTTAGGAAATAACACAGAGTGCTCATAACTATCACATTGGCTTCATGGCTTCAGAAGACCATCAAAGTGAAATTCTTGTGTGGAAAAATGCCTATGAGCAAACCTTATTTTGTAAGCCTTTAAAAAATTGTGCCTGTGCAGATGCAATATTCAATCATACATTGCTGTTTGCATTTATGGCTCCACCAGGTATAATTCTACAAACCAGAAATTCAAGTAGCTTAATGAGTATAAACCCAACAGTTTTATTAGCTCTGCTCTACCTTCTCTCTCTCTCTTTCTCTTTTTATGATGATTCCTAAATCAGCCTAGATGTTCACCTTGTCCGTGCATCACATCCTTGAGAACACCTGCCTCTGTGTTGTTAACGAATTATTATTAGAGTAAATGCTATGTTGTACAGTTGCCATAAAATGTAAATAAAACGTTTATGGCAGGGTGTGTAAAACTAAAAATTTAAATTAATCACATGAACACAGCAGTAGCAAAACCAATGGATAAGTTATTTCTTTAAAAAAATAAATCCACTTGGAATGCATCATTTGAACACTGGACAAAAGATGACAGCTTTTTGAGAATTTTCTCATAGATTCAAAATAGCAGAATAATGATAATGACTAGAATCCAAAAGGATTGTGCTCACCAAAATCTATGTGATTGTCTAGAAGTTAAACCAGCAGGGGAAATCATGTAGTCCTTCAAATGTTGTTGGATTACAACTCCTAGCATGTCTCAACATTCAATATGCTGGCTAAGGCTGATGGGAGTTGCTTTCTAGAAACATCTGGAGAGTTGCATTATTCACACCCCTGACTTAAGAGTAATTTTGGAAAGAAAAGAAAAATAAATCCTGATAAGCCAAGCGCTGATTTCACTCTGGATAGCTTATTTTTGCTGGGTGGTTGGTCTTAGCAGTGATATTGTTAGACTACAGCTCCCACAATTCTTCCCCTCTGGCCTTGCTAGCTGTGGCTTCTGGGAATTGACAGCTAACAAGAAGCAGGGAACCACTGATCTAGAAAATTAGACAAATTTATGGAAAACAAGATTATCACTAGCAAGTTATGATGGTGATATGCTGTCTCTAAGATCAGAGGCAGCACATCTCTGCATTACCAGTTGCTGGGGAACAACAGGAAGAGAGAGCTATAGGCTTTATGTCCTCCTTGTGAGCTTTCCATCTATTTGGCCATTGTAGGAAGCAAGGTTCTATACTAGATAGATCTTTGGTGTGATCTAGCTTCTTAAATCTTCTTAAATCAATCATATATTTCTTTGAAAGCCATAAAAGCAAATTGTTGTTGTTGCATGCCTTCAAGTTGTTTCCAACTAAGAGTGGTTTTCTTGGAAAGATTTGTTCAAAAGGGGTTTGCCATTGCTTTCCTCAGAGCCTGAGAGAGAGTGACTTGCCCAAGGACAACCAGTAGACTCCATTGCCAAGCAGGGATTCAAACTCTGGTCTCCTGGAGTCCAACACTCAAACTACTACAATAGGCTGGCTCTCAAATTAATACAAACTACTCCTAACAGTGCTATTTTTTTTATTCGTTAGTTACATTTATATCCTGTCTTTCCTCAAACAGTTTTAAGGTAGTTGTTCTGCTTTCCTCCTCCCCTACTTTTTATCCTTATAGCAACTATGTGAGGTAGGCCAGGCTGAGATGATGACTGGCCTCAGGTCAACGTGTGAGTTTTAAAGCTCACTGGAACTCGAAACTGGTTCTCCCAAAGCCTGGCTCAGCACTCTGACTGACCACACTGGCTCTCCCTACTTGATGTTCCTTATCCATGTCAGTTTTGTTGGGTTGGATCACTCCTTCCATTCATGGAAAGGATTGTGACCTAGCAATGGCTGATTCAATCTCTCCACTGCAGATCCCTGTGCTACTTGTGGTCCCATAGTACTCTGGATAGGGGTCTCTCAGCCTTCAGAGCAAATTTTCTGGCAGCACCAAGAATTCCATGGTTAAGAGTACATGGCAAAAGCGATGATGTAAACTACGTAAATGTTTCACTCTATATGTTCCCTACAAAGAGATGAGTATAATCCAAAGTTGGCTTTCCTGGAAGAAGGCATGTCTGTGTATACCTGAAGAACTGCATCTTCCTATATGAATCTGCCTGAGCTCTAAGATCTTCAAGATCTTTCTCTATACCACTGCCATCACAGGCACTTCTGCTTTCTCTCTGGCTGTTCCTAGACTTTGGAACTCTCTCTCTAGAGAGTTTAGGATGGCTCTTTTTGTGCTGCCTTTATAGCAGCAGGTGAAGACGTTTCTATTCCAGCAAACCTTTGGAAAGTGCCTGTTAACAAGAGAAGGGCTTTTTACGGTGCTTGTACTGTTTTTAATTTTTGTTTTAAAATAATATTTTAAATGGTTTTAATGTGTTAGTTCGATACCGTTTTAAACTCAACTTTTGTATGTTTTTAACTATGTGTTTTTATTGTAATTTCCTTTCTTTTATAAGCCACCTTGTGTCCCAATCTGGGGGAAAGGTGGGGTATAAATAAAGCAATGGAATGGGTTGCTGTCCTTGAGCAAGCAGGGATCACCAGTATTGAGGCCATGATATTGAGAACACAGCTGCGCTGGGCAGGGCACGTTTCTAGAATGGAGGACCATCGCCTCCCAAAAATACTACTCTACGGTGCACTCGCCACGGGTCAGCGTAAGAGGGGTGCTCCAAAAAAGCGATAAAGACTCCCTGAAACAACATCTCAGGCTCAGCCAAATTGATCACCAACAATGGTCCGCCCTGGCCTCACACCGGGAGGCATGGAGACACACTATCCACAATGCTGCAGCCTTATTTGAGAACTCACGCCAAACAAGTCTTGAAGAGAAACGATAACACAGAAAGAATCACAACCCAAAAACATCACCCAAGGAGACCTTCTGCTGTGCTTTCTGCAACCGGACTTGTTTATCTCGGAATGGCCTTTTTAGTCATCAGCGCGCTTGCAGAAAGCGCGGGATGAGTCCTTCCTGAATCTTCGTTTGCGAAGAAAAGCCAGAGAGAGGGGGGGAATGGGTGAATGGGTATACCTTTCCTTTCACTCAGTGTTAAGATTGATCTACATGTGACAAGAACCAACAGATTATTGCTGGAAATTATTTCTGTTTGGTGGGTTACCAAAATCTCCCTTACCTTTAAGATATATATATTTATCTTGGGTATGTTGCCGTGTCCAGTGTGCTGACTGGCTGCTTAGGGAACTGACCAACCAATCACAGGTCTGTTGGGCAGCCAATCAGCACACTGGGGGTAGGACCATGTAGATTTCAAACATGGTGGCTGGAGAGGGAGAAGGAGTAGCATGGGGGTGGATGTGGTGTGTGCCGGAGTGCAGGGGGTGGGGGGCAGTTCAGCAGCAGGGGGGTGAATTTGGATGAGTGGCACTGGGGGTGCAAGATGAGCAGCAGGGGGCAGGACAAGCGGCAGGGGGGCAGTTCGGTGGTGGGAGGTGGATTTGGACAAGTGGTAGGGGGGCAGGATGAGCGGCGGGGGTGGCAACTTAAACCCACCAGCCTACCTCAAAGGGTTGTCATGAGGTCTCCTGGGCATTTTGGGGGGAGGTTTTTAATGGCATAATGTACACCAGGTCCAGCTAGTAATAACATATTACCTGTCCTGTTATTCCATCCTTTACCATCCCCTTGCAAGACATATAATGCTTCCTTGCAACATTCCTATGAGTTTTTAATATTCATGGTTCTAAATACCAAATGCTAAATATTAAATACATCTGTGAAGAGATCCCAGAATCTTTGAATACAGCAAGCTCTATCATACAGGCAATGTAGCATTCCACAAAGAGCCAGCTCAAACAAGTTCCAAGGAGCTGTTGTCCCTCATATACGATCAAGTTTATATGCCAAGGATGTCTTATCTAATTTCTTCATGCTGCTCCCCTCCCAGCCTTGAAACAGGAAGCAAGTTTGATTCTTCAACCCTTAGTATAAAAATATTGACCCTAGATAAGATCTTGGAAGAGTGCTATAGAGTGTGAATTAATAGGCATCTGACTGGGCTTTTGAGAAGAAACTGTATGTTTTAGCAAATGTTAGTTCAGGACAGAATGAGGAAACAGAACATCCAGATTTTGAAGATGCTGCGTATTTGTGTACACATGTGCACTCCATTTATGCATTAATAAATGCATGGCCCATCATACACACACACACACACACACACATACGTGTATATCAGGGTTGCTTTACAGAACATCCTGTTCAAAATTGCATCATAAAATATAAGCTAGAATAAAACAACAGAAAATACAACAATATGCAAAATAACATTAAATACTTTTTAAAAGGTTTATATTAAAAAGTCTGGGGAAATGGGAGTCTTTGTGTGATGTTGAAATGATATCTAGGTAGGTGTCTGATAAGCCTTCCTGGGGATAATGTTCCATAGCAGAATGCCAATGCCAATAAGGCTCTCTCTTTGGTTATCACCAACTTCACCTTAGGCTACATGATGACCTTAGTGTATGGGTAAACTACATGGAAGTAAGATGAATGCGCATGCAGCTACTTTAATCCTATGAGGCTGTACAGACCAACTCAGCAGCATTCCATTTATTTATTTATTTATTTATTTTACCAAATTATACCCCCAAACAGCAGGGCTTTTACCCAACAGAAAAATTACACTGGGCTCCCCATTTATTCAATGAAGTCATAATATTAGCTATATTGCTGCTATAAAGCAAGGAGATCATTATATGTGAAGCTTCTCTAGGTTACATATTATCAGTGATAAAAGAGATAGAATACTGAAAGATATGACTGATATGCAAAAAGGAATATTCTGCCCACTTTCAGCACTGAACTGAGAGTCTGTTTATATATTCAGCAGAATAACTAAGAAAGCTTTTCCTGAACAGTTCCACTTCAGCCTGTAGGCAGAGGAAGGTATATTTCAATGGTTCAACATCTGAAACCTCTGCGCATACTAGCCTATCATGGCAAGTTCAGCCTCCTTATCTAGCATTCTATCATTTATCTACATACCAACCTGTGACAGAAAGAATGAGAATTTAAAGACTGACACCCCATATCTAGAATAGTAAAGTCCAGGAAATTTTTTTCCATCTGATTTGATACAAACTGATTCCAAGAGCATAAAACTTGTTGTAAAGATACAGTCTAGGATTCTATGACTTAAAAGTGCAGATGGTGTACTTCATACTTCCATCCTTCCTGCCTAATATGAAAAAAATCATTTGCAAATTAAATCAAACTGTCTGTCTCTCTCCATTGAAGAAACTGTTCTGCTTTGGTCAGACTTCACCTTGAATACTGTGTCCAGTTCTGGGCACCACAATTCAAAAAGGGTATTGACAAGCTGGAACATGTCCAGAGGAGGGCGACCAAAATGGTGGAGGTCTGGAAGCCATGCCCTATGAGGAGCGGCTTAGGGAGCTGGGTATGTTTAGCCTGGAGAAGAGCAGATTAAGAGGTGATATGATAGCCATGTTTAAGTATTTGAAGGGATGTCATACTGAGGATGGAGCAAGCTGGTTTTCCACTGCTCCAGAGACTAGAATATGAAGCAATGGTCTCAAACTACAGGAAAAGAGATTCCACCTAAACATTAAGAAGACCTTCCCGGCACTAAAAGCTGTTTGGAAGTGAAATGCACTGCCTCATAGTGTGGTGGAGTCTCTTTCTTTGGAAGTTTTTAAATAGAGGCAGGGTGACCATCTTTTGGGGGTGCTTTGATTGTGTATTCCTGCATAGTAGGGGGTTGGACTAGATGGCCTTGTGGTCTTTTCCAACTCTATGATTCTATGATTCTAACTCTTGGACTGGTATGCTAGTCTTCTCTAGACAGTATGTGTATGTGCATGTATGTTTGATTTAACATAGGGAGAATTCTAGCAGGAAAACTCTCCTTGCATTCTGAAGTACAACCGTAACCAAACCATTAATTTCAACATAATTATTTTGAAGTCATAGATCTAGCAAATACATGATGGTATTGCCAGAAAAAAGTGCTCTCTTGTCATCTAGAAGTTACAGTTTGCAGACCACTTCAACGTCAGTGGTTTGTGAATCCTTTCTACATTTTAGGCTTAACTTTAAAGGAGTATCCAAGGCAATAAACCCTAACCCAGTTTAAGTTCAGTACCTTTGATAGCACCTTTAAGATACGGACTGAAACCCAGAGCAGAAATGGAAGCCCACTGAAATGGAGGCCACCAGTTGCAACTGGCTGGATATATTTTAAGCGTCAGAGTTCCGACTATGCTAAATTATTTCCAGAAAATCAAAAGGTAATTTAATATCCTGATGTGCTTGAAAGAAGTAATATGGACAAGTTCAGATGTAGACAGCAACCTTTGTTTCTTAGAAGCAGTCGCTACATCTCTTGAACTTGACAGTTGCATCTAAATAAAAAAACACAGATCAGTATTATTATTCGCCAAGAGGTTTCATTCATTTTGGGTTTTTTTCCTTGCTTTTTATAAGATAGAATTTAATAGCACTATGGAATTTTATGAATCTCTTTCTCTCTGTCTCCTACTTTCTCTCTACCATATACAACCAGAAAACTCAAGTTTCAAAACTAGATAAACTAATTCTAAGTGTTCACCTGCTTGTGCCAAACTCAATGTTTATATAAATATTTTTTTGTTCTGAATATTCACAACTTTTTTTAAAAAGGAATTTTGAACTATTGAGGTGACTGGCATTTTCTAATTATTATTTCAGAAGAAAAAAATAGCCTGGTTGACCTATTAAACCATTAGCTGGCTTCAGGATATTCATGCTTGAAGTAAGCCTTAAAGTCTATTGTGCTGCCTGTGTGTATGTTTGGAAAGAGGTTAAATTACCCAGCATGATCTCTAGAGGAGGAATTTTGACTTCAAACAGAAATCCCCCTCCCCTTGCTCTTGAATACAGAAAGATCAGCCAGATGGGCTGTTGCATAGTCTCTCTCACTGATCTACAGCAGATTAAATGGCCAATAAAACTATAGCACCTCCCTTCCCTTTAGACACACACACACACACACACACACACACAGATCACTAAATAATTATCAGTCACCCACACCAATCCACAAGTCAGTCAAAGGCATGGTGAGCTTTAATCCTATTAGCATGATTAAATTATGCTACATGCAAATGGTTTAGTTTATCACTGAATTCAGGACATTTGCACAAATGACTGGGAAGTCAGCACTTGTTAATATTTTCAATGCCACATAGAAGGCAGAAGAGAAACATTGAAAAATTCAGTCCACATTTTTGTCATAATATCTGGTTGCAAAATATAGGTATAGTATTTTAAAAAATTAAGGGAGTGCAACCAGTATGGTGGAGTGATTTGAGTGTTGGACTATGACTCTGGAGACCAGGGTTCAAATCCCTGCTCAGCTCTTTCAGCATCAGAGGAAGGCAAATCCTCTCTGAACAATTCTTGCCAACACAGCAAAATCCTGTGACAGATTTGCCTTGGCATCACCATAGGTCATAAATGACTTGAAGGCACACAACAACAAAAAAAAAATAACTACAACCTTGGCTGAAATTCATTTTGTATGGCCAGAAAAAGACAGTATGTGGAGTTTGGATATGTTAAGGCCCCACCCTTTCAGTGGGCTACACTTTGCCTCCATTATAAAACCATTGAGCCAGCACAGTACAGTGTTAACTGTTGGGAGACTGTTGACTCTGGGAGACCAGGGTTCAAATTCCTGCTTGACCTAGAAACCTCTTGGCTGACCTTGGGCAAGTGGGTGCTCTCAGTCTCAGAGGAAGGCTTCAGAGGAATGGCAACGTCTGAATAAATCTTGCCAAGAAAATGATATAATAGGGTCATTGTAAGACTTCTGAGGTGACTTGAGTACACTCAATGCCACTGTAAATCTGACCCAGTTTTGAATAAATGTTTAAGACACCTTGCCCAGGCCATAACAAGTTATTGTTAGAGGTGTTGTTATAGTTATATCTCTGAATGCCTAAGTATAACATGAGGCATTTTCAGGGGTAGCCATGTTGGTCATGTAGCAAAACAAAATCCAGAATCCGCAAAAAAGCAATACCTTCATTGGCCAACCAAGTTGCAAAACACATGATGCAAGCTTTTGAAGTTCTACTGGCTTCTTCATCAGGCAAAAGATGTGAAAAAATAAAGAAAAGTGGTGGGGTTAAAATCACAGGCCTACTAAGCGCCAGACAATTCTTCTACAACAGTGGTTCTTAACCTGTGCTTTGGTGAACCCCAGGAGGCTGTGATATCCTCACAGGGGATTTGCGAAGGCTTGAGGGCTGCTCAGCCCACCTGCTGCCTGCAGTAGTGGCTACATGACAAGTTAAATAACCAAGAAATGGCGGGTACCCCCACCTCCCCCCTGAAGCAGTCCACTCTCCTCCTCGCGCATTGCGCTTCAGCGACGCGCGCCAACCAGGCGACCGCGGGGGCCATGAGGCGTTGCTCTCGCCCGCGCGTGGGCGCCTGCCTTTCCCTTCCCTTTCTGAGGGGGAAGGGGTTCAAAAGGCGCCAAAGACAGCGGTCCCATTGGGGCTTCTCTCTTCTTCTGCCGCCTCCTTTTGTCTTCCCCTCCCTCCCTCTCCGCCTGCTCTGCGCCCCGCCGCTGCCCTCGCGTGCTGCCGGTTCCTGGGAGGCCCCGCTTCTGCCAGGCTGCCGCGAAGGGCTCCTGCTTGGCGGGCTTGACTAATGCTGGCTGTTGTGCTCCGCTGGGCCGCGGGGGTGGGGAAGAGGAGGATGAGGAGAAGGAGGATGAGGATGGGGAGGGGCGTCGAGTGCGTCCCGCTGCCTTTCCCTGAGGGGCGGCCTGAGCGGCTCCTCCGCTCACCAGCTGACGGCGCGCGCTCTGTTCCAGGCACAGCCCGGCTTTTGTAGCCAAGGCCTGCTGCGCGCGTCCGCGAGAGCCGAAAGACGGCGAGGGCGCGCGCAAGAGACCTACGGGGGCGCGCTCGCGCGCTCACACAAAGCCCTTGCCATTCGGGCAGCCCTAAGGAAGGCGCGCTCTGGAGAAGTGGCCCCCACCCTGGCTTGTTGGCTTGCTTTCCTCCTTAATTTCTCACCATTCTCACGACTTCACCTTTTCCTTTCCTTCCACAAGCACCCTTTTGGAAGGAAAGGAGCCATGAAAAGGTCACCCTTCTCGGAGTCTCTTTATCTAGGGCTGCTCTCTGTCCACATAGCGCAGCCTTCATTTCGGGATGCAAAAAACGAAGAGGAAAGTTAACAGTTTTGTGCAACTCCCTCTTCATAATGCACCGTAACTCACCAAGGTAGTCCCATTGGGGCGGACTGTCTGGTTGATGTGCGCTGGAATTGCTGAGTTGTTTGTTTGTTTGTTTGTTTTTTAAAAAAACCAGAATGAAAAGAGCCAGGGCTTGTAATATGGAAGTTAAGGAAATCTTCACTAAATCGAATTTAGCCTAAGAGTAGTAATCAAAAAAGTTATACACATGGACAAGTTGCAAAACAGCGCGTTTGGGAAGAGAAGGACGTTCCCCTATTGGGAAAATCCGTATATGAAATTAAATTACAGTTGTTCCTCCATATCCACGGATTTGGTATCCTCGGATTTAAGTATTCACGGCTTGAAAATATTCTTTAAAAAATAATAATCCAAAAAGCAAACCTTGATTTTGCCATTTTATATAAGGGACACCATTTTGCTATGCCATTGCATATAATGGGGACTTGAGTATTCATGGATTTTGGTATCCACAGTGGGTCCTGGAACCAAACCCCAGCGAATATGAAGGGACAACTGTGGTTTGTGTGTTAACCTTAGATACCATGTAGCTGTTCAAAAGCTAACAAGGCCTCATTCCTTGTTGTTGTTATTATTAACCCTAACTGAGAAAAAGATTCTTCATATGTAGATTATTCAAGTCAGGCTGAGAGGCTTACTTAAAAACAGTGAAAATTAAATTAAGGAGATATATGTGTGTGTGTTTGTGTCAAGTGATCTGTTGACATATGGTGACCCCATAAATTCCATAGGGTTTTGTTAGACAAGAAATATTCAGATGTGGCTTTGCCAGTTCTAGAAATGTAGCCTACAGAACCAGATATTCATTGGTGGTTCCCCATCAAAGTACTAACCAGAGCTGACCCTGCTTAGCTTCCAAGATGAGATGGGAGATGCTCTTGACTAATGTTTCATAAAACAGGTTTACATTTCTCTCCCTAATATTCCAGATTTATTGGTTTCCCATAATGGCTTCCCATTCATTATAGTGGACTATGTCCAAGTGAGTGTGGTTAAGATTACAAAATACATTGTAAAGTGATCTTTCATGTCAAGTCTCTGAAAGTCACATGTTTTGATAGAAATAAAGATGTTCCATTTTGAGCATGGGCATTTTACTGACATTGGCTCAACATATATTTATATCTATGGCTTACTGTAAAAGTGATTCATTGGGACTGGCTTTCCAGTCAACAAACAAGGATCAAGCAGTGTTTTGCGGTGCTAGACCCATTCACCAGCAGCAACCACTGTTCAAGGGAATTTAAGTAAACATGCATAGGACCAAGTTCACAATTTAGCATTTTGGCATGAAAAAAATATTCATTGCAATTGACAATCTCTCTCTCTCTCTCTCTCTGTGTGTGTGTGTGTGTGTGTTAGGATCAGGTTACAGATATGCTTCAAATCACAATATGAATCTGATAAAATTGGTCTGGGGAATATGTGGGCCCAGATGGTTTTGAATTTCATTTCCCATAACCCCTTGTTATTGACCATGCTAACTTGGCCATCTAGGAGTTTGGAAGATCCAAAGATCTCTTCCCCTGCTACAGATGGTTGGCCAAGGAATGGTGCAGCCTTCCAGATGTTCTTGGTTTGTAAATCCCAGCATTCCTCACCATTGCCTAGGCTAGCTAGGCAATTAAATACATCAATAAATACATATATAATAGGGCCTCATGATTCTCCCTCCTGAGATAGGCAGTTTCTAAGCATGCCTCATTGGAACTGGGGGAGGCAATTCTGACCCTTGGTGTTCTTGGCTTGCAACTTCTATCAGCTCTAGCCAGCATAATCAATAGTGAGGCATTGTGGTAGTCACAGCCAAAAATATGTGGAGGGCCTGCTTTGGAAGTGAAATGAATAGGGAATGCTGATGCATAATGCAATGTACCATTTCAGACTACAGGTGGGGTATACCACTTTTGAATGCTCCCTATGGTCGGTCTTTCTTTCTTTCTTTCTTTCTTTTACTAACCTGTAAATAGAAAACTGTCATATTGCCAAGAAAGGGGTCCAGCCTTATCCTTGCTCAGTTTTCTTTTCAGGGATAGCATAATTTTTCTTAATGTTGAGAAGCATTCCAAATTGTATCTGCACCTGTAGTCTGAAAGGGTAGAATCCATCATCCCCTTCAGGTGATTTTATCAAGAACTAGGGCTGGTTCTTCAACAAGAGCAGGGTGAGGCAGTATCCTCATGCCCCTCATTTGGACTGTCATTAATTTGTTGGTTATTCTGTTTCTTGATATTTTATAGTTCCATGCTGTAGAAAGGGGACTCATAAAATCTTTCATCTCAGGTGCCAAAATAATTTAACTAATCTTGGTATGTACATTCTGGCTTGCCATTGCCCTTTGTGGTGCCATTTGCTGTTCTGCTTCAGGAAGCAAAATACCTGGGGCCAGGCTTCTTGGGAGCTTCAACTCTCCCATGTATGTGGAATATATGTCCAAGTACTGTATATTCATTGGGGACTGACTTCCAGTTATTGGTCAGAATCCTGTTGGGGTATTTTGCTGGCAGTGGTACTTTTTATATGCTTGCATGAAGAGGTATCTAGTGCCCCCTTATGTAAGCAGTTCCCCATTTGCCTACAGCACAACAGGCCAGGCATGCAGGCAAATGAGGAACTGCTTACATGAGGGGGGCACTAGATGCCTCCTCATGCAGGCATATAAAAGAACCATTGCCAGCAAAATACCCCAACAGGATTCTGACCAGTAACCTGGAAGTCAGTTTCTCCTGGTGACCCAGAAAATCCACCATAAATATTGCCCAGAATATCATGTGGGTTATGTATGGTTACATAGATGACTGCTGCTGAGCATGTACAAAGAGGCTAAGGTAAATCATTGTAATACATTTTTTGCACACCATCCTGTATTTGAGTTTAAGGGAAGTGGTTTCAAAATAAGTGGGTTACATTTGTAGGTGAAGTTCTTCCCCTAAATCAGCTCTGGGCAACTGTGGCTTTTCAGATGTTTGTAGACTGCAAATCCCATCATTCCTCACCATTAACTATGCTGACTAAGGCAGATGGGAGTTATAGGCTCAAAATATCTGGAGGACTACTGTTGCCTACCACTGCCCTAAATCACAAAAATAAAGTGAAAGCTTGGAAATTTAGAAGAGTTTAAATCATCTGAATAATATTTAACTGAAAGGTGGAATGGAGATATGTATTAATAAATTTATAACACACACACACCCCTGCGATCCCTGGGAGGGGATCCTCCCATGAGCATTTGCAACCCAACTCTCTCTTGTAGAGGAAAGCAAAGCCTTTAGGGGAATTCTCACTTCATTGGCAAGACTGGCAGTGAAGGGCTGGTCTGATGCAAAACAAATAAACAAACCCCTTGAGATTATTGTTGAACATGACAGGGCAGTGTGTTAGTGCAGCAAAGAAGGCAAATGCTGTATTAGCCTGTATACATACTTTCCAAGTGAAGGGAAATAATAGTCCACTATATTCTAGAAGTGCTGGTCAGGCCTCATCTGGAGTACTGCATTCAATTCTGGGCACCTCATTTTAAGAAGGATATAGACAAATTGGGGCAGATTCAGAGAAGGGCAACAAGGATGACAAGAGGTCTAGAGGATGAAACAGATGAGGAAAGGTTGCAGAGTTGGGCATATTCAGACTGATGACAGGATTGCCCTCTTTAAATATTTAAAGGACTGTCACAGAGCAGAGGGGGCATGTTTGTTGTCTGCTGCCCTAGAGGGTAGGACTAAGTCTAATGGTTTTAAGTTGCAGGATTTTGATTGAACATTAGAAGGAGAGACATTGACAGAAGAAGAGTTTGGCAATGAATGCAATTGCCTAGAGAGTTGTGGAGTCTCCTCTGGATGACTTGAAAAAGAGGTTGGACAGCTACCTGCTGCTGGGGATGCTCTAGCTGGGAGATCATGCATTGAGGAGGGGGTTGGACTGGATGGTGGGGGGGGGGCTTCCAACTCTGTTATATTAGGATTCTATGTTAAAATTGTTAGGATATATAGTTGCAATCCAATATGCTGACTTGTTTACTGCTGAAAAGGTTAAATGGTAAATGTAAACAGAAAGGATGAGATAACTTCCTATTGTAATCTGAGTGCCTTCCAGAAGAAGGAGGTGCCTTAAGTCCCTCTTTGTTCTGGAAGACACCACAAGGAGAAAAGACACCATGAAGATGTCCTAGAGGCAGCATGTCTCATGGACATGCTCCTACATGTTTTGTTTTTAGAAATGTAGCTTTCAAGATATATTTTGTTATTCTTGTCTACCTTCAAGTTATTATTCCTATGACCTTTGAGATGCATATGAAACTCGTGAATAAAGTACTTTTCTATGTTTTAAAAAGCTGCATTGGAATATTTTGATTGTTTAAGCTAGAGTGTTGAAAGTGGGGGGCACAAACAAGGATGAATGGCTATTCAAAGTCTGTGTGTCTGGAGTTGCTATGTTTTTCCTGTGCGTGTATCTTTAAACAGGAACTCTGCTAAGTGCGCTTACAAAGGGTATTAAAGCCAACTGGGTTTTGGCGCCAGTTTTTGAATAAAGGTTTCCCCAGCACAGTAATAATAACAATATCCCCATTAAAATTTACTGGAAATGGTGTTTAAAATATTAAAAAAAAACTTTGCAATGTAACAAATGTCTAGACCAAGCAAATCCCATGGGGATCATTCTTTAATAGAAAATTGATCTGGGATTGTCCCAACTTCCACAGCTCCACTTCAATTTGCAGTATATTGAAAGCAGGAGGTCAACAGTGTATGTTCCCAGAATTGCTCGTGGAACCCTTGGAGTTTGCTCCCACTTCTCTGAGGTAGGTAACAATTTGGAGTCTAGCCAGCCTAATCTGATTTCTAGCTTCAATAGTGGCTAACTGTTAAGAGCCAGTGTGGTGCAATGGTTAGGTTGTTGGGTTGCGACTAAGGAGATCTGGGTTCTAGACACTCACTGAGCCATGAAATTCACAGGGTGCCTTTGGATCAGTCATTCATGCTCAGCTTGACCTGCCTAATACTGCTGTTGTGAGAATAAAGTGGGGGAGGATGAGGCCCTAAAGTTTATCTAGAGAGAAGTGGATTTTTTAAAATAATGGGTGAGACTTTAAAGGCATTCCAGTCATTATACAGGGGCTCAAAATGAAAATGCCTGGCTATTACCCACACTCCCCCCCACTCCCCCATATAAAGCCTGGTTCTACACATGTTGCACCTCATTGTGTTCTGTAGTCAGAATGGCAATCACGCGTTTGTTCCAGCGGATGCAGTAAATGACCAAATCACAGACCTGAAGTTATTTGATTCTAAGATTGTACTTTTGTATGTGTATGTACGTACGTATGTACGTATATGTGTGTGTATGTGTGTATCGTTTGAATTTAGTGGAACCAATAGAAATGATATCTTGCATACAAACCGTTTAAGCAGGGTGTCCCAGCTGATGTTCAGTTTATAAAGGCCTGAAAATCCCACCACGGGGAGCTGCTGTTTTGAGCCTTCCCCGCCCACCAAGATCTGAAACAACCTACCAAACCTCCCCCTACAAAGCAAAGAAACGTGCCTGGATCGATAAAACCACCGCGTTTCACACAAGTACAAAGATAGCGCGACTCATTTCACACTCCGATGCGCGAGTTCCGCTCAGCCATGTGTGAACATCGTCCTAACTATGTTCTGCCTCATTGACTGAAAAGACATTAAAAAAAAGAACCGGAATTCCTCAGATGTTGAACTATCATTGGTGAAAACTGTTCTCAAGTGACTATGCTCTCAAGGCTCAAATCAAACACGTGCCAAACTATTTTTTCTCGGAAAGGGGGAGCCTGATTCTATTTATTCAGCAGTCACTCCACTAATCCTAAAGAGAGTTCCCCCCTTTTTGACTAACTCTGCATAGGACTGCCCCCGGAACCCCAAAGACTTTTCCATAGAATTTCACTTCCAAGCCAAGAAAGCCTGTGCTAATTTCAAGAAGCCTAGTGTCTTGTGCGTGCGGTTAAATAACCTCAGGTACCAGATACCGTCTGAACTTGGACGCTAAGCAGGGTCAGCCCTAGCTAGTACTTGGATGGGAGACCGTCAATGAATACCAGGTGCTGTAGGCTATATTGCAGGAGAAGGAACTGGCAAAAATCACCTCTGAGTATTCCTTGCCTAAGAAAATCCTATGAAATCCATAGGTTCGCCATAAATTATGTTTGGCGAGCGTACACACACACACACACACACACAGAGTCCTGTGCATACCCATCCAGAATTAAGTTTAACTGAGCTCAGGGGTTTTTTTACTTCTGAGTAATAACGCAGAGGGAAGTTCACTTCTAAGTAAAGGCCCCATGCTGACTCAGTTAATCATGCCTGGCAACCTGGAAGCAAGCTTTACGATGCTCCATGGGCACGGTGTTCATTTTGTTCAGTGGGGCTTTACTCCCAAGAAAAGCGCACCCGCAGCCTAACCATACGTGCTTGGGAATGAACCGCACTCCCAGCACCCGTTAGCCCCTATGCTCCTTGGTCATGCTGGCTGGGGACTATGGCTGTTGTAGTCCTTTCCCCAAACTCCGATGGCCTCTGTGACTTCTTTGGAGTAAACAGGATCGGCCTGTAAGTCCGATCCCCGGTTCCAAAGCGGATGGTGAAACAAGCGTAAAAGTGGTCTTCCCAAACGTTTGAACTCCCCTTTAACCAGCGGGCCAACGTTTTCCCCAGGCGATCAACGGCGGTTGGCTTCGTGTGTGTGTGTTTTTCTTGGAAACAACCGCTTAAGCGGGCCTGGGACTTTGAGCCAAAGGGCTCCTCTCTGCCCTTCCCATCCCATTGATTTCAAGGGAGCTGCTTCCCAGCTGATGCGCTTGGGAGGAGGGGGGGTGCCAAGGCCTTGTTCAGCGCCCCCCAGCCCCCCCTCCTTCTCTTTTGTTGCCCGGGGGGAGCCATTAAGCATGCTTCGCGTGCACACGCCCAGAACCGATTCCTTCGCTCCCAGTCTCTTGGATACTTGGATCCGACTGGGGAAAGGTAGAGAAGCTAATTGCTAATAATGGAGAGAAAGGAACCAGCCAGCCTAGCAGGAGCGGCCCGGCATATGGCAAATGAGCCGCCTCCGACGCTCAATATTCACGTTTCCAAAATATTAATGAGATTCGAGCGACCTGCAGCTCCCGCGGCCCAGCTTGTTAACGGGGAGCCCAGGCAGCGGGCGGGGGCGGCTGGCAACCCCTTGTTATGCAAACGCCCGGGCAGCACTTTCGCAGGGACAGGGACCCCGCCTCTTCTTTTGGAGCTCCAGGCCCATTGAAAAATTAAACAATTCAACATATGGATCCCTCCCTCTCTCCCTCCCAGTCCCTCCTCTTCTTAGCTGTGGACATCAATCCTGAATCGCGCACAACCTTAGTTCCCTTTAAAGGTTGCATAGTTGATGCCAGTTGCTCCTTCTCCATGCTGGTAGTGCGGCCTAAGGGTTAGTGGTGGTGGACCTGGGAGAGCCCAGGATCAGGTCCCCCCAACTCACTTGATGACCTTGGGCCTGCCTGCATTTCTGTCTGTCTTTCTCTGACCTACCTCACAGGGGGGTTGTGATGCTAAAGTAAAGAGCCTTGTAGCCTAAAGAGCCTAAAGAGCCTTGTAGGCTGCCTTGAGTTTGGGGTAGGGAGGGAGAGGCAGGATCTAAATGTAATGAATTAATGAATGCTCGGCTTCAATTTGCCCAATATAAATAACAAAATAGCCTACAATTTAAGGGATTGGGGAAAAGGTGTAGCCCTTCAGGTGTTGTTGAACTACAATGCCCATCATTCTTCAGCACTGGTCAGGGCTGCTGGGAGCTGCCGTCAAACTGCTTCTGGATCCAGGGTGCACAATTCCCACTACTGCACAGAAAATAAGTCTTCCCCAGATCTAAGAGTCATGATAGCAAAAATGAACCACTTTCCCCAGAGGCAATGTAGGACTGAGTTTGAATTCCTAGGGATACAAAAGCATGACACTTGGAGACAGTAGGGGCAAGCTGGCCCAGGATATTTTGCTGCTGGGAGCAGAGCAAAATAAGGAGTTGCCCACACAAAGCCAGCAAAGTTACTTTGCTGTACAGAGACAAAACAAAACAAAACACCAAAAAACCCTCACTGTTATTGGGATGATACTGAACTGGTTCAAGATAAATTCTAGGCCTTCACCTTTACTTGTTCCTGAACTGATCTGCATTTATTTCTGGTTTTTTAAAATTTCACTTTTTGGACTCAGTGGAAGTTTCCTGGGATGTTTGTTACATCTGTAAAGATATTCTAAGGTGGGACCAAAAACTGTGCAGCTCTAGAGATGCTGTTGAACTGCAATTTCCAGTAGCCCTAGCCAGCTACTGGAATGCTGTGGTGAGGAATGCTGGGAGTTGAAGCCCAGCAATTTTGGAACTCTGTACAGTTTCCACTCCTGTTTTAAGGTGTTAAAGACCAGGGTACCAAATTAATCAGCATCAACACCCACACCATCATTCTTAGTGTTGAAAACACTTTATCTGCATTATTCAGTTGTAATGCTTTGGCTGCCCACCTGTTTTGAACATCAACTCCCAGAAGTGCAAGACTACATCATAAAAATTGTGCGAGTTGTAGCCCAAACCATTTGAAGGCCTAAAGGTTTCCCAGTCCTGCCTTACAACAATCCTGGCAAAGTTAACTGTCTTTAAGTCGACTTCAACTTATGGTGACCCTATAAATAAGAGACCTTCAAAGTCTTCCTGTTTCAACAGCCCTGCTCAGGTCTGGCAAACTCAGGACTGTGGCTTCTTTGATTGAGTCTATCCACCTGTAATGGCAGTCTCAGTTTTGTTATCTTGGCTTCTAGGGAGAGTTCAGGCTTGATTTGCTCCTAGATCCTTTTTGGTTTTGTTTTTTGTTTTTGGCAGTTTTGACTTTGATATTCAGTGATATATATCTGCACTTCAGGATCTTGTTTAGTTTCTTCATAGCTGGCCTTCCAAGTCCTTCTGGCAAAGTAACTCAGTATTATTGTTTCCCCATATTGCTTCTGGGACTCAGAAGGCCATTTAATGACTGACTGCATAGCAGCAGGTGCTGGCAACTGACAACACACATTTGCAGGGGGGTTTCACTCACTCAATCTCTCTCTTTCTGTGTACGCCTACTTATGGTGACCTCATGAATTTCATAGGGTTTTCTTAGGCAAGGAATATTTAGAGGTGGTTTGCCAGTTCCTTCCTCTGAAATATAGCTTACATCATCTGGTGTTCATTGGTGGTCTCCCATCCAAGTACTAACTAGGGCTGACCCTGTTTAAGCTTCCAAGATCAGATGGGTTCTGGTACCATTGAGTAGGTCCTGCATTTTCTTTCACAGCTAAAACAATAACTTTTTTTATTGCTTTAACATATTTAAGGTATCACTATTATTTAATGATAAAACAGTTTGGAGTCTCATTCATGGGCAAAAGGTAGGATATTCATGGGAAAAAACAACTACTAAAACAAAAATTGCTCCTCTGTACTCATAAGAAAACTCTTTAAGACTCATTAGAAAAGACAGTATCTTTGGTAAGGTGGAAAACAGTAGGAAAAGAGGAAAGCTGCATTACAGGTGGATAGACTTAATGGGGAAGCCATGGCCTTGAGTTTGCAAGACCTGAGTAGGGCTGTTGATAATAGGGTGACCTGGAGGATGGGTCACCATAAATCGAAGTCCGCTTCAAGGCAATAAACAAGGACAGAACGCTTAAGACTTTCCCTGGTCAGGGGCAGGAAAGGGAAGAAAAATCTGTAGTTACTCAATGATGTACCAACTAGCATTCCGCACATAACTCAGAGACACTCCTGTCTCTGTATGATTACCTCGCGTCTTTCTGAAATACGTTCTGGCACTGGAAAAAAATTGGTTCAAAGTACAGTATTTGCGAAGTTGATATTACACTTTCCCACAGAAGGACGGAGAAACGCAACGCCGTTCAACGAGTAAAGCAACGGGTTTCTTTCGCTACTTTAAGGCTTGCCGACTATTCCCTGGTCACCTTTCAATAATAAATGAGTGCGTTTTACGTCCAGTCTTTCTAGAGGGGGAGTTGTGCTCTCGGCCATCTCCTTTAGTAACCATGAGAAATCCAATCGTAATCGCATCCCTCGGGAATACTTTTTAAAAGAAGGCTAAGGAATTGGGTGGAATTTCGCTTTGGGATGAGGGCGATGGCCTTCGATTTCTCAAACAAAGCCCACCTGGTTGCTTGTTTGCCAAAGGAAGGTCCAGCAAAGGGTGGGAAAAGTTAATTTTGGGGACTACACCTCCCAGCACGGCTGCCTCGGGGATTCTGGGAGTTGTAACCACAAATCCCCAAACTTTTCCGGATACAACCACATCTTGGAAAGATGGATGCAGGAAGTAAAGTCGACGGTTTATTTTATAGCGCAAGGTTAACACACACACACACTTCAGTCGTCTGGAATTTCCCATCAGGACGTTAGGGGCAGAGGATGCTTGTTTAGGCTTTCTTTCTTTGAATATTTATACTTCAGCCACAAAGGCTCTCAGAGAGGCTTACAAATTGTTTTAGCAATAGCACTTTACACACCTACACCGCTTTATAGCGCGCTAGACACTCTCCAAGCGGTTTAAAATCTGTGTTAGCTTAATTGCTCCCAAAAACTCATTTTACTGACCTAAGAAAATCTGGAAGGCTGAGTGATCCTTGGAGCCCTTGGGATCGAACTCGCAACAAGCCGGCGTACGCAATTTATTCACATTGCGATTCCTACTAGGTCTGGCATAAGTGCAGGTCTTGTTTCCACAGCGAGGGATTTCCTCCCCGTTAGTCCTGACCAGATAGTTTTCGTCCTTTCACCTCTCGACACACAAATCCTCTTAAGCTTGTAGTAAGTGGAGAATTCCCACGTGCCTGGCCACGGCTGAACGACTAGGTCAATAGTTTACCAGAGATCACAATTTACAGCCATCGGTTTTCCTGTTAACCCCTATAACTCCATACACAGAGAAGGGGCGGATGCAGGAGACCCCCACTTTCAACTGAGGATAGCGTAGTGTTTTAAACGCATGTGTGAATCAGCTGGAGTCTCAATGGCATTTTCATAAAGGAAAAAAAAACTTAATTCTTGTGCCCCACCTTTGAGCGCAGTGTGACTTATTTCTAAGCAGAGGTGCCCAAAACCACGCTGTGGGAGGAGTATATTGCATCACATCTCAATACTAAACTAGCGGACTTCAGAGTGATTTCCTCGCTAGCCCGACAACACCTCTGTGGCGTATAAACCAGCAAGAGCGAATTCAACCGGGTAGATAAACCAACATGGCCATCCTGTTATCAGCGGTTTAAAACTCATTGTTGAGCAGGTTTGTGGAGTCCGAAGTGATGTCCTTATGAGGTCGCTAGGATTTATTTCAGAATAGCAGGACCGTGAAAGAGATTCTTTCAGGTGAATGAGTTTTTGTCTACTTTTCTGAACACCCCCATAATTAGAATGCAGTGATACTTCCGATAGTTCTGGAGTAGATAATGCAAATTTTAGACCTCCCTATATGGAAATGTTCATAGTCTGTGTCAAGGTACCATATTGCCCAGGTATTTCCCTACTTTTATAATGTTATTATTACTAACAGTGTAGCCAGTGAGTATGAGATGTATAGGGATCCTGCCAAAGTAAACCATCTCATTTAGTTAACTTTACGCCGGCTGACCTTATGCTTATTTGCGAGGAACAGACTCATTAGAGAATAAGTACTACTAGAGTAAGTACTACTAACTTACTAGTAACTACAGTTAGTACGGGTTCTACTGCAAATCTACCCTGAGCTCAGTGGAGCCTGTCCCCCAATATTTGTCTACCTTTTCGATTGAGAATTCGATAAAGTACTCAACAAAAGTTATCTTTGAAAACTTGTTTATTTGATCTCTCCGAGTCAAAAAAGTTACATAAACAATGGCAGCATGTTTTGTGAAAATAAAAGGTTCATGTAAAAAGTTTTTTTTTTTTTAAAAAAAAGGCGAACAAAGATAAAAGCAGAACGAATAGTAAACACTCCGTAATAAATAACCCTTCTGGATCTAAAACATCACCAAAAAAAAAAAAAAAAAAAAAGCCAAATGAAAAAGGCATACAAGTTTGACACAACAACAAAGTCCCCACCCTCCCTTTTTGTTGCTTGCAAAAGGCGATTATTATTAATAACGACAATTATGGCCATGATGGCTGAGTTCAACATTGGTCCAACCCAATTGGCAGAGCCTCGCTTTTCTCTCGGGAGTCGCGTCTTCTCCTCCCGGCAGTTTATAAAGTGCTTAGGGCCAAAATTCCCACCCATTAAAGATGCCAACATTCCGTTTGGAGGAAAGTTCAAAGACAAAGGTCGGTATGTGTGTCCCGTGGAATTTGCTTGCCTTACATTTATTGCAAGGGGGAAAAACAAATACTGCTGCTTGAACACTCTTAACACCCACTTTCTAGGTCGCTTTTCACTCCTAATCTGGAGACTGGCTCAGGATTTCCGAAGACTGGACCCCAGGCCGAGACTGATGTCTCCCCCCCCCCCCACACGCCGGCCCCATCCTAAGAGAAATGGCCTTGCCCTTGCCTTTTCGCTAGCAAAAGTCTCTGGTCCCTATGGCTACCGGACCTCTGGAGATGATGGAGAAGGAGCTTGGAGACAGGGCCACCTAGGGAATACCTCCTCCAAAGGAATTCCAGGGAAAGATTCCGATCGTAAGTACACTTGGTTAGGAACAAGAGCGCAGTTCTTAAAGGTTGGGGAAGAAAGTCCGCAGGACACAGTAGGTATAGGAAACCGCACTGGAGATTTCTGTCAATAAGCGGGACTTGCTCTGAAGTCTATTCAAGGAGTTATCTGTTCCTTGCGCGTACTCACATCCTGGCGCATATACAGTGCGGACAGCAAATCCGGAACAAACCATGGTCAGAAACTTGCAGGTGGGAGAGAAGGATCCACGCGTCGGTGCTAGCGAAAGCAAACCACCGCAACTCTCCAGCCACCTAGTAAAGACACAGTCCTCAAGCGACTTACTCCAATATTGTCCCCGTGAAGTTTGTGGGACTGAGGCAGACCAAGTAGCTTGAGGACTGGCGCCTGCTTCTTTCTCAATCGAAGCAAATTCGAAATGAGATGGGAGTACAGTATACAGTCAGGTGTCGGTGATATGCTGGGAACTAAACTAAAGGGAACCATATCGTGTGTAACGAGTTTTACACTAGAGTAGCCGGGGCACTTTATACATATAAATAAATTACATTTCCCTTCAAGTAATTCTGCTTAAAGCCAAACGTCAAAGATCTAGATCTGGAGACCCGGATCTATGTGTCCAACTGGCTTCCATCAAGTGACTGTCAAACCAAATACCAACAGTGCTTCGGACTTAAAAGGCAAAAACTGCAGTCCTATAAACACTTATCAGGAATTATATCCCATTGAACTTAATGGGATTTACTTCTGACTAGACGTATATAGGAATGCCCTGAGGGGATGCTTACAGCCTAATTTTATCTGTCTTTACTGGAAAGCATAACCCTTCATAGTTGAAATACTTTCGTTCCACAGTCCACGATCTTTTGTGTGGACATTAGATTGAAGAGAAACCAGTTGAAATCTAGTTGAACTCTTCCGGACGTAAAAAATCTCGGGCAGGTATCCAGCCTAAAGTTAAGCTGGTTTTTTTTTTTTTTTGGTAAATACTCCTTAATTATGGCTGGGTTCTACCCATGGATCGCCACATCGGCTGTAACCCGAAATCTATTTGGCTGTCGTTGGTTAACCAACGCACCTGATTCCAGCAGGGAAGTGAAGATACAGTATATATATATATATATATATGTGTGTGTGTGTGTGTGTGTGTGTGTGACTTTTGATTCCAAGATGCTCTCTAGAACATCCCCGAAAAGCTGTAAGATTCTAACCCTTGGGGATGAAGAGGGCTGATTTATAAGGGGATCGCGCTTTAAAGGCAATTAGAGTTGGGAAGAAACCCCGATACAAAAGCTTTCCCTCCGGTTCTAGACCTGCGCAGGTTCCGTGGCTCCATCCCCGACGGAGACGCTGCCTCGGGGATGGCCCGCAGCCCTCCAAAGATGGCTTTCTTTTCTTTCCAAGGCTGATGCAGCGCGGCCAGAGGTAGCAACGCAGGTCCGTCCCTGCCACTTGGCCTTTGGCCAGGATCCCGCTGCCCCCTCCAGCCAGGCCCTCCCCCTCCCCGGCCCGTCCAACAAGCGGCTCTTTCTCTCCCTCCCATCCCCAGCTAGCTAGCTAATCGGGGGTCTGAAGGGCATCGGTCCCCCGGGCCGCCCCGCTTCGGCCCAACCGCCCGTCGCCTAGCTGGCCTCATCGGAGTCGCTGTAGTGAGAGCGGGGCGAGAACTCCCCGTCGCTGCGGTGCGCGGGCGGGGAGGGTTTCCTCCGCTCCTGCGGCGGCTGCTGGCCGGGCGGCTGGAGGAGCTGGGCCGGCGAAGGGGCCTTCTGTGCAAGCAGGGCGCCTTCCGCGAAGGAGGGGAAATGCAGCGGGTCCAGTTGCACCGAGAAACTCCCCCCTCCTCCTCCTCCTCCCCCTGCTGCTGCTGCTGCTCCTCCGCCCCCCGCCGGCTGCTCCGGGGGGAAACGCGTCCGGCAGTGTCCCGGCGGCTGGGCCCTGGGCGGCTGCGGCAGGGCGCCCCCTAGAGGCGGGGCGCAGGCCGCTTGCTCATAAGGCTGCCCGGTGGGCTGAAGGGCGCCCCGGGCGTCGGCGTCGGCGGGAGGCGTCGTGGTCGGGGGGCTGTGCAGGAGCTCGGCCAGGGCGCTGATGTAGATCTGGGCCATCTGGAGCGTCTCGTACTTGGAGAGCTTCTTGTCGTTGTTGAAGGAGGGGATGACGTTGCGGAGCTGGTCGAAGGCGTGGTTCAGGCCGTGCATCCGCCGCCGCTCGCGCGCGTTGGCCGCCAGGCGCCTCTGCTTCTGGACGCCGCCCCCCTGCGAGGAGCCCCCCAGGCCGGCGTAGGGCGCGCGGGGGGGACGCGGCGGCGGCGGCGGCTGCTGCTGCGGCGGGTGCTGGTGGTGGCGGTGCTGCTGCTGCGACGGCGCTCCGCCGGCCTGCGGGTGGCTGTGGGGATGGTGGTGGCTGTGGTGGTGGTGAGGGGGCCGGGGGCGCAGCGGCTGCTCTTGGAGGGCGCACAGCGGCTTCCCTGAGGCGTCGCGGCTCAAAGTCCGGCGGTTCCCGCCACGGCGCTCCGCCGCGCCTGCCTCCAGGAGCTCCTCCTCCTCGTCCTCCTCGTCGTCGTCGTCTTCTTCTTCGTCCCCCTCAGCTGCTCCCGAGAGCAGGTACCTGGGGGATGAAGTGGGGAGGCGGCCCGGGCAACAGAGACCCAGCCAGGTGGAGGGGAAAGCGCCCCCACGGCCTCCAGCGCCTCCTTCGCCGCCGCCTCCACCTGCCGTCGCCGGGCCCAACAGAAGGCTCGCTTCCAACGGCGGCGGCTGTGGCGGCTGAGAGGCTAAATCCCGGCCGCCTTCGCCCCACTCGCGGCCCGCAGTCACGGCGCGCAGGTGGCTCATAGTAGCCGTGAAGGCTGTGTGTGTGTATGGGTGCGTTGGAGGGGGGAAAGGAGCGAAGGGAGACGCCTCAGCAAAGACTTGGTGCGTCTCAGGCTGTGCGGTTGCGGCTCTCCCTCCCTCCCACCCCGCGTCCGAAGGCAAGCAGTCCAGGGGCCGTGGTCCCCCTTCCACGCGCGGGCTCAGGAAAAACAGCAAGAAGAATACTAATAGTAAATAAATGAAAAGAAAGTCATGACAGAAAAATGAAAGGCAACCCCCCGAAGATAACAAAGGGGGGGGTTGTCTATGTCTACCTATATCGCTAGAGACATATATAGGCAACGCAAGGCAGTAGGCAACCAAGGCGTCTCCGGTTGCGGAGGGCGCTGCGCCCCCTTTAAAAAGCGGCACGCGCCAGGGTCCCCCCCCCCAGCCTCGCCACCTCCGCCTTTCCACACGCACACCCCTCCCCGGCGCCCCACCCTCCACCTCCCGCCCTCCTCGCGCCGGTCGCGTGTCGGCTTAGCCATTGGCGCCCGTGGGGCCGGTCGCGTGCGGGCAGCCAATGGAGCCAAAGGCTGGCGGTTTGGGCTCCCTCGCTCTCGTTCTCTTTTTCTTTTGGCCCGCACCAGACCTGGGGGAGGGGAAGAAGGCGACCAACTGACAGGAAAAGTTTACACAGAAAGGGCAGAAAGGGTGTCCCGAAAAAATAAAAGAATGCCCCTACTTTATTACTATCATTTATTATTATCATCATTCTTATTACAATGTACTCTGGGGGAGTTATTATTATTTTTTAAAGAAAGAAATACCAGGCAGGGTGTGTAACGTGTATGTCTGTGTACTAAGTGTCGGTGTGCGGATTAGGTATTGTAGCTTCTTCCTCTGGTAAAAAAATGTGCCAAACTGCGAAAAGGGAAGCAAAAAGGCGCGTCCCGAGGAACGTGAGGGCACTGGACCAAACCCCAGCAGCCCGTCCGAAAGTGGAGCGGGAAGAAGGCTCTGTGTGGAACCGGCCGGCTTTCTGGTCATCATACCGATACATGGCTCTGAAACCCTGCGCTGCCTATGTTTTGTTTCAGACGCGCCTCAGAAACTACCACTTGGCGTTCGCCGAGAGTGGACTTGTTGAGCTTACAGCTCCCCGCGCGGCTTTTCCCTCCGCCTTCCCGGCCCGCTCTCGCTTATAGAAGCAGCTGCGGCGGCGGAGGCGCCAAACCAAGAGGAATTACATCCCCCTCGTTCCTCTCGCTTTTGGCGCTAGTGCCGCTACTTGGTGTCTCCGGGAGCCATGAGAAGAAGAAGAAGGGGGAAAAAAACGCCCCCCACGTAGTCGAAAAGAGAGCCGCATTGGGCTAAAAGGCGGTGGGCTGGTTGGGGGCAGGCGGCGGCCGCAGGCTTCCCGTTGCGCAGAGGCGGGCGAGTGGCGCGCGGTGGGAAAGGCCGGCCTGTGGAGGACGGAGCCCCGGCGCGTGCGGGAAACTGAGCGGCCCCCGGGGACAACCTCCGGCGAGCTCTCCAGGCACCTCCTCGGCGGCCAAGTGGCTTCGGCGGGAGAGCGAGAGAGAGCGCGCCCAGCTCCGCGGCAAAAGGAGAGAGTCTGCGCGCAGGCTCCTAGGCGGGCGCTTTGGGTTGAGGGCCTGACGGGCAGAAGTTGCGAGGCGGAATAGAGCTCGCTACAGGAAACGCAGCTCGTTATTCGTTGAGGCAGGGCAGGGTGGCTAAGGCGGAGGAAGGGACGGTGGTGTAGTGGTTAGAGCGCTGCGCGGGAAGTTGGGAAATCCAGGTTCAAGTGTCGGGGGGGGGGCATGGAGTTCCACCAGTGACCTTGGGCCAGACATTCTTTCTCAGTCTGGCCTGCTTTACAGGGTTATCGTGAGGATGAAATACAGAAGAGGAGAGATGTGTACACAGTTGTCCCTTCATATTCGCTGGGGTTTGGTTCCAGGAACCCCCCCCCCCGTGGATACCAAAATCCGTAAATACTCTAGCCCCATTATATACAATAGTATAGCAAAATGGTGCCCCTTATATAAGATGGCAAAATCAAGTTTTGCTTTTTGGATTATTATTTTTTAAAGAAGATTTTCAAACCGTGAATACTTAAATCCGTGGATACCAAATCCGTGGATACGGATGGATGACTGTATTATTATTTATATATTTCCTTTTCCCCACCCCTGGCGCTCACAGAATCATAGAGTTGGAAGAGATCACAAGGGCCATCTAGTCCAACCCCCTGCCATGAGAAGGAATAGCCAATCAAAGCATTCCTATAGATGGCCATCCAGCCTCTGTTTAAAAACCTCCAAAGGAGACCACACTCCGAGGTAGTGCATTCCAGGAAGTTCCTCCTAATGTTTAGGTGGAATCTCTTTTCCTGTAATTTGTGTCCATTATTCTGTGTCCTGGTCTCTGGAGAAGCAGAAAACAAGCTTGCTTCATTCTCAGTATAATTAGAAAAATAATAATATTGGTATATGGGCAGCAGAGTAAAAATAAACACGCGTTCAGTGGAAGGTTTTCTATAGATCAGCAATTAAGCCAGCCTCGCAGCCCCCTCTTTCCTTGTCTAGCAGACAAGAAAACAAGTCTCAGTCTTCTTAAAGTATATAAAAAGTTAATTACAATAATATTTTGTGCATGGATACACAAGTACTTCAACTTGAGATATAAAATCAGGGAAGTAAAAACAGGAGTTCTACATCCTACTGACCCATAATAAAAGAAAATGTGTGTGTACCTGCATGGACAACTCAAAAGGAATGGTGGCAGAGCCAGAGCTCAAACAAAAGATCAAAGCATTTGTTACATGGCAGGAAGATAGGCCATAAAACTCTAACAAACAGGAAGTTTGCCAAAAGCACCTTTTACATGCACTTTAACTCTTTAACTACCATGGCCCCCATGCATGTTAGGTAGCCATATCCCAACAGGTATGACATCCCTTCAAATATTTAAACATGGCTATCATGTCCCTTCTTAACCTTCTCTTCTCCAGGCTAAATATACCCAGCTCCCTAAGCCACTATTCATAGGGAACGCTTCCAGACCTCCCACCATTTTGGTCAGCCTCCTCTGGACACATTCCAGCTTGTCAATATCCTTCCTGAATTGTGGTGCCCAGAACTGGACACAGTATTTTAGGTGAGATCTAACCAAAGCAGAATAGAGTAGCACTATTACTTTCCTTGATCTAGAAACTATAATCCTATTGATGCAGTCCAAAATCACATTGGCTTTTTTAGCTGCTGTGTCACACTACTGTCTCATGTTCAGTTTGTGGTCCACTAAGACTTCTAGATCCTTTTGCATGTACTGCAATCAAGCCAGGTGTCACCCATCCTATATCTGTGTTTTTCACTTTTAATGCCCAAGTGTAGTATCCTACATTTCTCCCTGTTAAAATTCATTTTGTTAGTTTTTGCCCAGCTTTCTAATCTGTTAAGGTTGTTTTGAATTCTGATCCTGTCCTCTGATAGCTTCCTTGAACTCACTGAAGTTATAAATGCTAATAAAGCATTATAAAGGTGGGGTATAAATACTAATACATTTTCTTTCTTTCCCCTGTGCTTTCCTGGGATTAAACACCCACAGGATTAAACACTCCTGAGTAACCATGCCTAGCCTCATGTTTATACCATTGCTTTACTGCCAACAATATTGTTCAGGACTGGTGTGTGGCTTCCAGTATTTGCCCTTGTATCTGTTAAACTTGCAGAGAAATCTCTTAATCCAGAAGAGAAATTCAGTGCGGCACAGAACAGGAGGGATACAAACTGATTTACCATTAAAAGGGGGAAGAAGGCAGACCCTCAGGGCACAAAAGAGATCTTGTTGATGTCAGTGTTTACTTCCAAATAGTATCCCCACAATGTTGGTGTTAGTATAATTTATCATTCTAGTATTTTGGCTCTAATGGGTTCTGAATGTAACAACAACATATTTTTGGAAATTATAAATGTGATACTACAGGACATTTAAACAGGAATAAACCAGATTCCAGCAGGATTTTCAAATAAGCTTGCCTGCAATTGGACTGTACAGAGGTCTGTTTTTTCTGCTCACACAGATTCTTATCAGTCATACAACTTTGTTTTAATATATATATACTGTATTGTGTGATATCTACACTTCACATGGGTCAATAAAACACCTTTTTCCCTCAGCCTTGTGTCAATAGCGCATGCTCCCCTGGTACTTTTAGACCTAAAGGTTAAACCTGAAATATAAAAGTCAAAGGAGGTGTCAAGAGGAAGGGCACAATTCTTTATATGTTTGAAACATGAGAAAAGGAGGAAAAATGAAAGCCACCTGTGGCTTTAAAAGCTGCAGGAGATGCAAATCTCCGACAAATACAGGTTTTCCAGAAATGGAGATTCCAAAGAGTTTGGGATCTTATTTGAGGCATCTGAACCACCTGTCTAAGTTCAAGATTATGGTTATTTGTGTGCTGCTTTTCCATGGTAGAACTGCTAAAAGCAGCTTATGATGTTAATGAGAAAAAGTCACCTAATACACAAACATTTCCAGATAGTTGAACAATTTCAAATTAAAATTTAACTAATCATATAATAAACATCTTCTATTAATTTTTTAAAAATTAGAATCATAGAAACATATAGTTGGAAGAGACCACAAGGGCCATCTAGTCCAACCCCCTGCCATGCAGGAATACATAAAGCATTCCCAACATATAACCATCCAACCTCTGTTTAAAAACCTCCAAAGAAGCAGACCGCACCACACTCTGGCACTGTATTCCACCATTGAACAGCTCATACTGTCAGGAAGTTCTTCCTAATGTTTAGGTGGAATCTCTTTTCCTGTAGTTTGAACCCATTGCTCCATGTCCCAGTTGCTGGAGCAGCAGAAAACAAGCTTGCTTCATCCTCAGTATGACATCCCTTCAAAAATTTAAACATGGCTATCATATCACCTCTTAAATGTCTCTTCTCCAGGCTAAATATACCCAGCTCCCTAAGCTGCTATTTGTAGGGCTTCAAGTTGTTTCTGACTCATGGCAACCCAGCATTCTCTCACCCCACCTCCCACTGTTAGAGCAATTGTGTTTGGATAGGACAGAATTTCCTGCATGTGGACCCCTTCTGTTTTTCTCATCTGAAGTGTTCTTCCAATCCATTAAAGTGAATGGTCATAAATACCTCTTATGTATTCAAGTAATTAGACCATGTGACTCACCTAGTGGTTTCCATGGCTGAGCAGGGATTTGAATCCTAGGACTTTATATCACATTACTTCTTTTGAAATGTTATTTTGCCAGCATAAAAAATAATAATTCTATGCTGGCAAAAGAAGGCCACCCCCCCTGCACTTACCGTCTTCTCCCAGCAAAGGCTCTCTGGCAATAAAGAGGAAGTGAATGAAGCCCTTCCTTGTTCAAAATCCCGCGAGACTTTGTCAAATGGGGAATTTAAAAATAAAAACAAAACTAACACATAAAAAGTTGCACCAAGCACCTAGGCACACTTTAAAAGTCCCAAGTAACCTGGGGAGGGTCATAAAAAGAGTGAAACTTACCTGGATGTCCTGATCTCACCTGGAAGTGTTCACGTCGGACCACCCACTCTCACTGCATTGATGAGGCTTAAATGGCCCAGCACAAAAGTGAAGCCGTCAATTAAAAGTTACGTGATTTTGACAGGACAGAACCATGAAAAGACGACGTCATCTGATCTGTGCACCCTTTTGAGGTAATGTGGTGTCATTATAATGCCATATTTTTTATTTATTTATTTATTTATACCCCACTCTTCAGCCACAAGGCTATCAGAGTGGCTTACAAATTGTTTTAAGCAACAGCTATTTACACATCTACACTGCATTAAATAGTTTCCAATCTGTGTTAGCTAATTGCCCCCACAAGCTGGGTACTCAATTTACCAACCTACGAAAGGATGGAAGGCTGAGTGAACCTTGGAGCCCGTTGGAATTGAACTTGCAACGTGGTGGCTTGCAGTACTGGCATTTAACCACTGTGCCACCAGGGCTCCCCGTCTGATATTTTGTCCATCTGATAAAGTTGCTAGTCTCCCAGAGCCCTAGTCCAACACTCAAACATGCAAACACTATACCATGCTGGCTCTGGTAACATGCACGCACACCCACCCACAGATTAAACAATCAATTAATAATTTATGTTAGGCTTTATTTCAAAAGAGAATGCCCCAAATAGCAGCAAAACCCCATTTTAGATGAAACTAAATATTGCATCACACACAACCCCCAAAGAAATGCCCACTTTCATTCTCTCAGTGAAATAGCAGCAGCAAAGCAGCCTTTGTAGCTGGAGTTGGGGCCCTAGCCTCCTAGACTGTGCAGAAATGGACCAGACATAGGGGTTGGGTAGGGGTCTCTCCTTCTCACTCTTACCAGACACCAGGTCTCTCTCTCTCTCTTAGTGTTAGCAGATTCTAATTCTTCAAATGCAGACAACCACACCAGATTTGTCAGGGCAGGGGAATCTACTTCTCCTGCAACCACCTAGCCACCATGGCTACTGGTGTGTGTGTACACGTGTGTGCATGGCACACAAGGAATCAGTAACAGACAAGATTTACCAAGCAGTTGAGTTACACAACGGACCTATGCTTCCCCCCCCCAACCCCAGTGGAGAGGTCAGAAGCGAAAAAAAGAGGCAGGTTTAAATAACCTGGTTCTAAACCCCATACAAGACCAGCTGCTGTCATTGGATTAAATTTCAAGGCTTGAGGAATTCCCTACTCTTGAGGAGCTCTTACTTCTGAGGAGGGTGATGTTTGCCACCTAGTGGTAGATCCAATGTGGAAATGCAGACTACAGATAATTTTAACAAAAATCAATTAATATGTTTTTTTAAAAAATACAAAATAACCATGAAATACACACCCTCAGGGTCCCCTTAGTATCTATGCTAAGCATCAGGTATCAAGGTTTCACCATCATTGTGCTGTGGCAGATCAACACACAAACACTTGCTTACTCTTATTATTAGAGATAAACTCATTCTCAGATATACACTGTTGCTATAGAACATCATATGTATCCAGTATTGGCAGAATTGGCAGAAGAAATGGAGGGGATAGAGAAAGGCAAGTATGGAGAGGCTAGTAGCTTGGGGAAATAAGAGGGTCAAAGCATAGTGAAGTGGAGGAGGATAGTGGGTCCATGGCAATGGCTTGCACAATGAAGCAACAGGATTCCAGCCTAGGATTGCAGTCATAGTGCATCTGCTGAAATATGGGTAGTCCATGTGTCTCAAAGTAAGCAAGTAGACAAATGAAATCTAAATTCTATGTGACAAAATCTGTATTTCTGCAATTTAATGTTGCAACCTAATCATAATTTTGTATAAATTATGAAAATTAAAAGTTTGTTATAAGATCTCACTTTTCATAACTGATGTAACAATTTCTCCTTGTTTCTTAGTGCAGTGTTTTGCCTATCCATTGGGACAAAAAAAAAGGACATTTCTGAAACCCTACCCAAGAAATGATCGGTGGTGAAATACTGGTTTAGTATCAGATACAAGTGCAACAGGGGGTAACCATTGTCTTTATACATGGCCTATCAATTTACATAGTTGACTTGACTAATGATAGGTGATCTTATGTTGGCTTGGTTTGGAATTGGCTCAGTAATTATGAGCATTCATAAAAAGCTCAATTGTTGTTTTCAAGTTTTCCCTTGGTTTCTAATGTTGGGACATGGATGCTGATGATGCCTTAGACATGTACCACAGTGTGTGTGAGAGAGCCATCTCTAGATTCAACTCCCCTTCCAGCAAGACCTCCAGGAAAAAAAAAAGAGAGGATTTTGCATCTGAATAGATTCTCTCTCTCTGGCTTTTCTTCACAAAGGAAGATTCAGGAAGGACTCATCCCATGCTTTCTGCAAGCGCACTGATGACTAAAAAGGCCAATCCGAGATAAACAAGTCCATATGTAGAAAGCACAGCTGAAGGTCTCCTTGGGTGATGTTTCCGGATTGTGATTCTTTCTGCATTGTTGTTTCTCTTCAAGACTTGTTCGGCGTGAGTTCTCAAATAAGGCTGCAACATTGTGGACAGTGCGTCTCCATGTCTCCCGATATGAGGCCAAGGCGGACCATTGTTGGTGATCAATTTGGCCAAGCCTGAGATGTTGTTTCAGGGAGTCCTTGTATCACTTTTTTGGAGTGCCCCTCTTACATTGACCCGTGGTGAGTTCACCCACAAAGAGCATGAGACCTGTCCCAGCTAGACTCCCAAAAAGAAGTGTATCACTGCTTGGTTAGGCAGTCTTATTATATAGGTTGAAAAAACCAGCAGATATTTCACTGAAAGCAAAGGGATTAACATTAAACACCTTTGCAAGTCTGCCTACAAAGCCACTAACTTGGTGTGCCTGGTCTGCTTAGAGAACATTTTGCAGGACCAAATTAAGACACATTGAGAGCTTAAACCAGGATGGATGAAGTATGTGGCTACTGAGCCCCCAATTGTTATGGATCATCTTTTCTCTGGCAAAAGAAAGGTATCTCTTTTGAAAGCCTATAGGAGTGGCAATTCATCTTTTAAATACATCAAAGGGCCCTACATTATTGAACCAGCAAAACCTCCACCATTTTTAAAACTCAAGAGTGACATTTTTAACAGTTCATGCAGCTCCTAGAAGCTCACAGGGCAGAAAACTGGAACCTGAACCTGCTGTAGTTGCCCATACCTGTCCTAATCTATGCCAGGTTTAACAGCCCCATGGCATTATCAAAAAAGTGTACTGTAATATGTAAAGCTTGAAATATAGTAATTTTTTTTTACTCAGCTGTGTGTGTCTGTCCATTCATCTTTCTGTCTGTTTATCTATCAAATATCTATCTATCTGTATGTCTATCTGAAGCAACTGAACAGTTGAGGCCCTAAATTGTATCTTGGCTTGTTCACAAATCCAGTACTACCTATTACAAATAACTTACTGGGCATTAATTTCAGAGTACTGAATATTGTGAGTTTCACATATTCATATTTGGAACCCACCAGTAATGTAGTTCAGTGACATCATTGTGCTGGAGAGGGGGCTTAATGAGATTCATATGCTTAGCACTTGTTGCTCTTTGCGTTTAGACAAATAATAGCATCCTGTTGCTTTTTAAGAACAGTAGAAAAGGAGCTTAACACAAAGGTGGGGGCAGGATGACCTGTCTTTGCCCCATGTCTTTCCTTCTTGTCATTCATGCACTTATGCACGAGGCCTATTGACTTGATCACAGCAAGTTAGTTCATAGATACTTACAAGAGCTTGGAAAAGTTATCTTCAGTTTTGGAGTACAAATCTCCCAGCCATCACAGCTTGGGGAGCGGTAGTGCCCCCTCCCCCCCATAACACCAAAAATATCTAACCCAGTAATGTTTCCAAGCTTTATTACAATACAATACGACAGTTGTATAAGTCAGTACTTATGTCATTTATATGTATGATGAAAGAACATTCCACAAAATAATTAGGTGAAGTATTTCAGGGTAATTTCTCATCAGTTTCTGAGCATTTTAGTGACTAGTATGATCTTGGAAGCTAAGCAGGGTCAATGCTGGTTAGTACTTGGATGGGAGTTCTCCAAGGAATACCAGGTATTGTAGGTTATATTTCAGAGGAAGGAACTGGCAAAACCACCTCTAAGTATTCTTTGCCTAAGAAATCCCTATAAAATTCATGGGGTCACCATAAGTCGACAGGTGACTTGAAGGCACACCCGCATGCTGGGGGGAAGCAACTCATATACCTTGCAAAATACACTCACTACTTGACTCACCCTGTATGAAACCATAATTACAGGGATAGTGCATACCTCCCTCTGCATTTTTATCATTAATGCATATCTTTTTGAAAGGTCTGAAAAATAACTCTGATGCCATAATATTTATTTTAAAATGCATAAATAATGATTTACTTATTTTAAAACAACTGATAAACAAGACTAGACAATGGATTTAAAAGGTGGGGAGTTGATACCAAGAAAATATTTATAGTTTTAGTAATAAAATTGTATTCTTTGCTCTTCTTAAAAATGGAAGCTAAATTTAGATGTTAGTTTGGATATAATTTATTAAATAATATCAGCTGCAAACCTTAAATATTCTGGTTCTTGTTCTGCATTTTTATCATATAATAATACAAGATAGTTAGGTCTACATCCACATTGTCCATACCCAACTGGATATGGTTGCAAGAAGATGCTAGGCTATGGCTCTGCAGGGAATTGATATCTTTACTCTGGAGTTACCACATTTAAATAAATAAGAATATAAAAATAAGTTTTTGAGGTCCACAGTGTCAGTGCTTCTAGGACTGTACTGACAAATCTACTGACTTAAGTGAAAGTGTGGAGGGGACATTTAAATCCACATTCTCAAGACTTACCTGTCATATAGATTAGGTTTCTTTATTTCCCCATCCCAATTGCTGCACATATAACCATCTTATCCTGGAGTAAATCCAGGCCATTATTAATACTTTTTAATGCTGTCTAAATACATACACATCGTTAGCCACTCTGCATACAAGCTGAGAGTCAAAGTCAAAGGCAATAGCTGGCTCATGTTGGGTTGGGTTTAGCTCTGCTCTCTCAGAATAAGATAAATGTAAGTGTTGAGGAACTCCTGGGGCTGGCTGAATTCATTTGGTATTCAGCACTGACTGGGTTCTTTTCTCTTCTCTTACCAGTTCTCTTTGTATGTTCAAGCCTACTTGAGTTTCTTTTCTCTTTTGTTGGACTTGGCTCTTTTGAAGTGATTCAGGGTACGCCCTGCTGTAGAGAGAACTTCACAGGAATCGGAAATATAAGCTCAGGAACAGTGGCTGTATAATACAGCAAGAAAACCTGAAAGCTTCAACACATATTTAGGTGAAGAAAGAATCATCAAGCAGTCAAAAGCATTTCCCCCCTCAAAAGTTCAGTTTATTACTGTATGCTTCCTGATCCTAACCATATTTACTTGGAAGTCTTCAAATAAAACCAAAAAGACATATTTCTGAATATATTTCTGAACGTATTAAAAATCAGAGAGATAATCAAGCAAATTCTCATTTAAGTTAGGCACTGACAGCAGAACCTGGAAGATCATGCATGATTAAGAACAAGAATTTGGTGATTAAGTGGCTACGTGAAAAGGCCTTTAATGGGGTGCACATGCTGCATTTTTCTTGTTCTTGTCATGGTTTTAAATTATTTTATATTGTTTTAAAGTACTGATGTTTTAATATGGTCACTTAACTTGTGTTTTAAAACCTTTTTATTACTAATTTTTAGTTCATGTGCCTTTCTAAATATATATATATATGTGTGTGTGTGTGTGTGAATTGCCTTGGGTCACCTTTGGGGAAAAAGCAGGAACTTAAATAAATAAATAAGAAATTCCAAAAAGAGGTGATATAAAAATAACTCATCCAGTGTTAGAATCACTTACTGTCAGCTTTTGCCAAGAGCTTTTAATGATGAGTTGATAATGATTCAATAACTATTTAAAATTGCTGGATTCAAAAGCTGAATACTTGGTACTTGATATATGAAGGTTTCTTGGTATGTGATGCATGGGAGTTTCTTAAAGGTGAGATACTGAAGGCTCAGCTGCAAACAATTCTAGTGCAGAAGAAGAATAAGACATATCTAAAGAAAACAGGGCAGATGTACAGAGAACTTTCAGGTGAGCTGAGATTTAAAAAGAAATGTATAAGAAATGAAAGAATGGAGAACTCACCAAAGAGGAGTACAAATGAATAGCCACCTGTAAGGAGAAAGTCAGAAAATCTAATGCTCAGGTTCATCACAGAGGTTAAAAGTAATGAAACAGTTTTTTATTGTCTATGTTTATAGCAAGAGGAAGAACAAGGAAATGGTAGGGCCACTGTGTTAAGATGATGAAATGCTAACTCCCTCTCCTCTCTGGCTTTTCTTTGCAAATGAAGATTCAGGAAGGACTCATCCTGTGCTTTCTGCAAGCGTGCTGATGACTAAAAAGGCCAATCCAAGATAAACAAGTCTGGTTGCAGAAAGCACAGCAGAATGTCTCCTTGGGTGATGTTTTTGGGTTGTGATTCTTTCTGCATTGTCGTTTCTCTTCAAGACTTGTTCGGTGTGAGCATTGTGAATAGTGCATCTCCATGCCTCCCAATGTGAGGCCATGGCGGACCATTGTTAGTGATCAATTTGGCTGAGCCTGAGATGTTGCTTCAGGGAGTCCTTGTATTGCTTTTTTGGAGTGCTCCTCTTACGCTGACCCGTGGCAAGTTCACCGTAGAGTACTATTTTTGGGAGGCGATGGTCCTCCATCCTAGAAACGTGTCCTGCCCAGTGCAGCTGTATTCTCAACATCATGGCCTCAATGCTGGTAATCCCTGCTTGTTCAAGGACAGCAACATTCATCACATAGTCAATCCAGTGTATATTTAGGATTGTGCGTATACAGCGCTGATGAAAGCATTCGAGGAGTTGTAAGTGCTGGCGATAGGTGACCCATGTTTCAGAAACATAAAGGAGAATAGACAGTACAATGACTCTATACACACTGATTTTTGTGCTTCGCCTCAGGTAAATGCTAACGGGACAGAGATAAAACCAGACTGTTCAATACCTTCTTTGCCTCAGCCGTCTCCCAAAAGGAAAGCAATGCTCTAACTGGTTCTAATTGTACTGCCTATTCTCTATGTTTCTGAAACATGGGTCACCTATCGCCATCACTTATGACTCCTCGAATGCTTTCATCAGCACTGTATACGCACAATCCTAAATATACACTGGACTGACTATGTGATGAATGTTGCTGTCCTTGAGCAAGCAGGGATCACCAGTATTGAGGCCATGATTTTGAGAACACAGCTGCGCTGGGCAGGACACGTTTCTAGGATGGAGGACCATCGCCTCCCAAAATAAAGCAAATGAGGCAGTTAAGGGTACTGCAGACTAGAACAGGCAAAGAGGTAGTAAAAGAATACCTTACTACTGTAAATGAATCTAAGGAGATTATCAGATGACCCTGTTTAAAACGTTCTTTTGCCAGCATAAAATAAACCTTTTCTATGCCAGCAAAAGAACATTCCCCCTCACACTTACCTTCTCTCCTGGCAAAGGCAGCCCTGGCAATAAAGAGGATGTGAATGTAGCGCCATTCACTTCCTCGTTCGAAATCCTGCAAGACTTTGTTGTGTGGGAAATTTAAAAATAAAAACAAAATAAACACATTAAAAGTTTACACAGTCACCTAAACACACTTTACGGGTCCTAAGTAACCCGAGGAGGGTCATAAGAACAAAATTTACCTGGATGTCCTGATCTCATGTGGAAGTGTTCTCACTGGTCTAGCCATTCCTGCTGCAGTGATGGGATTTAAATGGCCCGAGGTTTTGCATGCTGGCAATGCTGGCAGCAAAGCAGCATGGAGGATCTATTGATGGCTTCAACCATCAATAAAAAGGTACATTAGCATAATGCCAGTGGAACGCAAAAGGATGTTGTCGTCTGATATTGGTGTCCTTTTGTGTTCCGCTGGTGTCATGATTGTGCCGCATTTGTTGTGTCTGATAATTGCCTAAGTCTCCAAAGACCGGATGAACTGCATCCCAGAGTACTACAGGAACTTGCAGATGTAATCCTAGAGCCACTATCAATAACTTTTGAGAATGCTTATAGAACAGGAAAGGTCCTTGCAGTTTGGAGGAGAGCAAATATTGTCCCCATCTTCAAAAAGGGGAAAAAAAGAAGAAGAAGATCCAAGCAACTACTGATCAGTCAGCTTGAAGCCAAGAAAGGTTCTAGGACAGATCAACAATCTGTGCACACTTAGGGATGTTATGATTACTAAAAGCCAAAAACAAGCCATTGCAAGCTAATCTCTTTTTCTGATAGTTACCAAATCAGGGGAGTGCTGTGAATGTAGTATATCTTGATTTTAATAAGGTTTTTGGCAAGGTCCCTCATAGTATTCTTGTAGGCAAGCTGGTGAACTGTGCGATAGACAGCATTACAGTTAGGTGGATTGGTAATTGGTAGACAGACTGAATCCAAGGAGTGCTCATCAGTGATTGTTCTTTATCCTAGAGTGACTAGTGGGGTGCCTCAGGGTTCTTTCCCGGGGCTGAAGTTGTTTAATATCTTTACAAATGACTTAGATGATGAAATAGTAGTGTGGGGGCAGGTGGTGGTGGAGGGAGTAATTATATAAAGGAAATGTTATGTATGTATATGAGAGATTAGTTAATAATTGTGTATGGTTTTGAGATAGGTAATGTATAATCAAATGGAAAATAGGGCAATATATTGTATTAATAAACAAGAACAACAACAGCAATAATAATAATAGAAGTCATGCTTACCAAATTTGTAGATGACACCAGGTTTTTTTTGGGGGGGGGTTATCCTATAAGCTCAGGGGTTTTAAGGACCCTCAAAATATCAACATTAGTTTGGGGAATTAATGTACTCAAGTTGGCTATGCAAGAGGGGGCAACAGATAGCAGAATCTTTTGACCTATGTTTACCAGTACTAAGGAGGAGACGTTAAGCTAAATAGTATAATAATTGATCTTTATTTGAGAAAAACAATAATAGCAGCACTCATACACACATTCATGCTTCAAGCACTCACACAAGACTAGCAAATAAAGTGGGGCATATTGGGATAGAGGAACAGAGAAGGGAGTTGTTTGTGGGAGGTATGACACCTGTCCTGTAGAGATGAGGTCACTACAATTTTAAATATATGTACAATCCCTTGTATTAAAATTATAATGGTACCATTTGGGAAGTTGTGTTGGTGTAGCTGCTTATGTACAGCCTTCCCAAGGATTTATGGTCAGGCAGAGAAAGTTGCATGGACAAAAACTCTAATCTGCAGCCTGGTTAGCTGTTGCATGGAGCTGAACCCAATGGGTTTCATGGAAGTGAGCAGCTCAGGAAACCATTGCATGGATCTGGGCTGTGCTATGGCACTCAAGAAACTGCTGTCCTAGGTTACAACAGTCTTGAATTGCAAAGCACAGCTCTAGGCCTAGGTTTTACTCCTCAGTATGTTACCCAAATTTCTGGGAGTCCATGGGGACCCACTTATGACACCAAAAATTATGATATTATGTTGGGGAATTGTAATTAGCTCAAAGATATGGCTGCAAGAGGCCGGGTAACTTGTGGGACCTTTGCACCTTGTGTAAAGCAGTACATACTACAGAGTCTCTGAGTTTAAAGTGAAATAAAATTGTTTTTATTGGGAAGTAAAAATGGAAGCATTCATTCACACAGTTATGCTCACAAGAGACCACACAAAGCTAATGGAGAATTAAGGCAGAAAGTTTTGGACTGAGGAATACATCCAGGGAAATATGGGTTATAATAATTACCAGGCCTGAAGAATAGAGGTTCATGCAGCAAAGAAGACTCAGGCAAGAAACTGAGGGTGCCACAGCAGTCCGTCAGAGTGATGGTGTATGAAGAACTGTGCACACATGCCTATTGTTTGGGAATATTATTTATACCCAATTTCATACATTGCCCATCAATGATTGTTAACTCTTCCAGAGAACCCTTTGTTTTAGCTTGGGAAACGCCAAGAAATATTGTATTCCACTCGAACTCTCATCCCATCAGGGGAATTATCACATATAAATATCACCCTAAAACACTACCAAAATTTCCACAGTTCCTTCTCCTACGTCCATGCTGCCAGTTTGCTGTGAGACCGTCAGAATGCATTTCTGAGAACCTTCTGCTGCATGAATCTCTGCTTCTCTGATAGGTATTGTATCACCTGAGAACCCCTTACTCTATTCCTCTATCCAAATACTTCCTACTATTTTTGATAGCCTTGTGTGATTGCCTGAAGCTTGAGTGTTTGTGTGAATACTGTTGATATTAATTGTTGATTACTGTTGATATTAATTTCCAATAAAGATCATTTAATTGTACACACAGTATTTGTGTGAATACTGTTGATATTAATTTCCAATAAAGATCATTTAATTGTACATTTTGGCTTAGAGTCTCCTCTGTTACTACCAGTATACGTAGGTCAAAAGATCCTGCTGTTACCTGGCTTCTTGCTGCCATTATGAGCTAATTAAATATTCCCTATATTAATATTTGGACACGAGTGGGATCCTCATGGACTCCATACAATTCGGGTAACAGTCCATTGTAAATAGAAGCTAACTTGATCACAGTTAACAACATGTACCTTACTGAATTTTTGTTCAACCTGATCTGTGAATTCAGGAAGTTTGGATAATTTGAAAGTTGGCATTCTAAGATGTTTTCCTACAAACAAGCAGAGGGAGGGGGAAAGGGGGGGTAAAGCTGGGAACAGATTTGTGTGGGCATATGGTGTGGTATAATGAGAGCAAGCTTGGTGTAGTGGCTTGTGTGTTGGACTAGGACTCAAGGAGATCAGGATTTGAATCCCCACTGATCCATAGAGATCCAGTATGTGACCTTGGGCAAGTCACATTCTCTCAGGAAGACAATGGCAAACCTCCTCAGAATTTTTTTTTTTTTGCCAAGAAAACCCTAGGATAGTGTTGTAACAAGTTGGAGTTGACTTGAAAGCACACAGAACCACAGTGTTGCGAGGGGGAAGGGGTGCTGGAAGTCATATTTTCTACTCAATCTGCTGCTTATTGCAGGAACTGCAATGCATTATGCAATCACAGTGTCATTGATAGTTGGCTGTTGAACTCCTGTTTAAGTCCATGCTGTGGAAAGAAGTCCAGCATCTTCTGAAGTGGTCTATTCCATTGGGAAGCAGCTCTTACTGTTAGGATGTTTCTCCTGATAATTAGGTGAAATATACATCCTTATTTCTACCCACCATACATTTCTGTATGGTGTCTTGTCATTCCCATACAGACCTATGCAACTTATTTTGAACTTGGCTGTGTTTGATTCCTTAAAACTAGTTGTTCATTTATTTTTATTTTGCCTGTGAATCTCTTAACAAAAATGTATTAATGCAAGGTTGGATTTAATTACAATCCTATACACTGCAGAGAATAGACCAATTCTATGCATTGTCTATTTAGAATCAAGTTTTTTTTTTAAAGTGCCTTTAACAGGCTTGGGAATAAAGTGGTCTTTCAGATGTTGGGCCAAAGATCCAGATGTTGTTGGACCAAAATCCCCACAGCTCTAACTTGCATAGCCATTCTGGGGTGGTGGTGTCACATGATTCCCACTCCTACTAGATCACTGCCTAAATTTCACCAAGTTTACTTCCATGTTTACTTCCAATATAGGATTGGGGAGTAATGAACTCTAATCCATGACAATTTATGCTATTAAAATGTGTCAGGCCTAAATCCAATTTCTAATCTCTACTAGAAAAGACCCATTAAATACATACATACATACATATAAATAAAAGATAAATTCTTAGTCTAAACTAAAGTAGATCCATTTACTCAATTGGATTTACCCACGTGTTGACTCATAATTCAACAATAATTCAATTCAACAATTGATTTACTCTAGTTTGGACTAACCAATAGAATGTCAGCTGATGTAAGTCAACACTTGTGTAAGTATTGTTTAGTCAATGGGTCTACAAATGGGTCTATAAAAAAAGCCTTTGTTGAGACCAGAAGATTTGTTAGTGTGTGCTCGAGTTCACCAAGGCCTTTGGGCTTCATGAATTCATCCAAAATACTATTGTATATAGTTTTAAAAGTTAATTTAAAAAAAATCTATTATGATGGTCAATATATATTTTAGCTTATTTAAATTATTGTTATTGTTTCAAACTGTTCAACTTATGTTAATTTATATGTAAGCCACCATGCGATCTTTTGAAATAGGGCAGGGTATATATATTTAAATAAATAAATAAATAAACAATCTGTACCACCGGAGTGTCACACCACCGGAGTGTCACACCACCGGAGTGTCAAGACATCATTTTACAGAATATTGGGATTAGAAACTTGGTGAGACACTTAGAATGCTTTGCTGGGGAATTAGCAGTCCCTCCTCAAACTACAAATCCCAGGATTCCATAGAATGGCAACATGCCATTAAATGGCATGAAACTGATATAACCCTGCGGTGCAGATGCACTAAAGTGGCCATTCCTGTCAGCCCTAAAATCATAAGGATTGGAAGGAACCCCAAAGGTTATCTAGTCCAACCCTATGTCTCGCATGAATACACTAATCCTAGAATCAGAGCTGGAAGAGACCACAAAGGGCATCTAATCCAATCCTCCTGCCATGCAGGAATACGCAAAAACATTCCAGACAGATAGATGGCCATCCAGCCTCTGTTTAAAAAACCTCCAAAGAAGGAGACTTTAGCACACTCGGTGGTAGTGTATTCCACTTCCGAACAGGTCTTACGGTTTCCCTCTTATCTTTTCAACACAGCCCTGAAATCCTTATGCTTGTGAAGTTTGATGGAGTGTATCTGCCTAAGGTTGCCAGAATGGAAACTGGAGCCAACGCCAGTATCTATAATGGTTGTACAGGAGCAGGAATTTAGAAAAGTTGTTGCTTGTTATCTGATTACAGGACACATAACTGCTGAAATTCCCCCCTTTTCTCCAGCCGTTAAAGGTACAAGAACCCTCTCCGGTTTTCGATCTGGCAACCCTGATATCTGCCCTTAACTGAGGGGAAAGAAGACCAATTAAAGCGGTGGCTTTAGAGTCATATTTATTAGAAACACTGCCAAAGGTGAAGAACTGGAAGATTGCTAGCCGAGCTGGGCTGTCCTCCCAAGGAAGTGCTCTCTCGTGGCCGCCTCCGCCTTCTCTCTGTCGCCCACGCGGCGCGGGAGCCGAAGCGCCGAGGCCATGGCGCCTGGGAGCGCCGGGTCTCTGTCGAACTCCTTTGCCTGCCGCCTCCCCTCCCTTCGGGGGGCTTTCTTTTCTCTTGTCGCAGGGTTGTCCCCTGTGCAAACAACAGGTTGAATATTGTAGGTGCGGGTTATTAAAACGTCGCGGGGACAATGGCGGGCTGTGTCCCATTCGCCACGCTTGGCTTCCTCTTTGGGAAAAGGGCGCGCGCCATGGGGCGGCCCCGGGGCTGACTTCCCGCCTGAGGCCGTCTGCATAGCCGCCGCGCCCGCCCGGTCGCCCTGGAAATCCCACCACGCCGAGGCCGGGGAGGGGGGCCGGGAGAGCCAGAAGCCACCGAGCAGGCGGAGGAGGAGGCGGCGGCGAGGAAGAGGCGGCTCATGATAGGGAGGGAGCCTTTCGCTGTGGAGAACCCAGAGGTCCTGTCAGAAAAGGCCTTTTACGCATGGGCGGTTCACTGGCAGGAAACCAAAGGCGCGAAACGAACACAGGGACTGTTTTTCAGACAGTCTGGCTCTTAACCTTTTCTTTACCAGGGACGACCTTTAAATAACTTTTGTTGCCGCGCATCTCTAAGACTTAACTCAAGATTTAAAACCCTAATCCTCCTCCTTAACAACAACAAAGACAACAATATAATTGCAGCATCCATTAAAGTTTCCCTCAGAGGCACTGGAGGGGAGGGGAGGCTTTTCTCCTGCTTCCTGCAAGTTTGTGGCTGGAGTAGATTGAATGGCAATGCGCAGGCCCAGCCAGCCAGCCAGCTTTTGCCTTGGCTCCTGTCCCATGGCTACACCACTACAAGGAGGAGGTGGGCCAAGCAACTGTCAAAATGCAACATGTGGAACAAACTTTGGATTTTCCTTGGGTTTTTTTCCCCCCTGGCGGTGAGGCTGTGTTCTGGAAGAGTTTCTTTCTGATGTTTTGCCTGCATCTGTGACTGGCATCTTCAGAGAATGGTTGGGTTCTCTGAAGATACCAGCCACAGATGCAGGTGAAACAGCAGAAATAAACTCTTCCAGAACACGGCCTCAAAGCCCGGAAAAAAACCAAGGAAAATCTATGGATGCCAGCCATAAAAGCCTTAAATTTTGGATTGCCTTTTCATGTAAGATTGCTGTTGTTGGAGAAGGATGAACTAAAATAGATAAAATGTATTTAATGACTTTACACAGTTATATACATTTTGTAGATCTGCTGGCAAAGCCTGTAGCCATGGTGCAAAAGGAGTGCTGGGTGCAGTTGACAATGCTTGCAGTATCACAGTTGAATCCAAAGTAGCTAGTCATATCTTTATGCATATATCCTCCGTGGCTACAGAAGAAGCATTCAGATAGTTGGTGTCAATAATAAACTATTAATATAAGGTTATGATGACTGCAAGATAAGTCATTTAAATCTTCTGTTTCTTTATTTTTCTTCTTTATTTGTTTTAAGAAATAACATTGTTCCTAATTAAAACCCATATTGCCAACTGCACAGAAACCTATTTCATATTGCACATTTCGTTTTCCTATTACACAAAATGTGTCTAGCTGCACATTAGAATAATCACTCTGATTTTATTTATATCCTGCCTTTCCCCCAGAACTGGGATCCAAGGGGGCTTACAAAAATTAAAACAGATACAGAGAAAAGCATAAGAGCAATGGCTCCTCAAAAACTGAGGAAAAAACAGAAAAACTGGTATTTTACCAGGAAAACTGGTATTTTAAAATGTTAAACAGTGCAGCAACCAGTTTGAAAGGAGAATATCTATTCCCGGACACTTTCAGGAGAAACAATTCATCCTTTTCATTTTCCTTGGAAAAAAAGTGGTCTGTGCAGTTGAGTGTATGCATCAGGGGCTGAAAAAAACAGCCTTGTGGTTTTCCATGCAGCTTAAAAACTGCTTAGCTTTGTCTTTGTATCATGTACTTTCATACTATCTTTTTGGACTGTTCCCTTAAAAAATGAAAGAAAAAGAAAATGTCACGCAGAAGAATGGTACCTGTATCTGGAACCTTCCATTTCAGTTTCTAGCCCACCATACACACACACAGCATTGTTATGCAAGCTTTCTAATGGTAGACAATGGTTTCTGAAGCGTAAGAAATTATTTGGGGGAGTTCCTTTACTTTTTGGAAAGAAACAAATGGAAACACTGTAACTACTGCCAATACTGTATTTAAAAAGGAAAGCTGTTAGGCATAGTACTAAGGTGCCATCTGCTGGTTGCAGAAGATTTAACAGATCACAAACATTTGCTAGGATCTATTATTTTTCTGAAAGAACCTGAGATAAATTGCATGTCTGAAGCACATTTTTATGTAGAGATTTCCTTTTTCTAAATGGCCATCTCTTGATTTCAGTCAATGCACTTGATACTCAAGAGGCATAGTGGCTTGCTGGCTGGGACAGATCTTCATGTAGCACATGACCAGAGTGTGCTGATAGAGCAGAAGCGGCTTGATTTCAAAGAAAGGTTAGAGGTGTTTGTACTCCAGGTTCCACTGTGATTGTCAGAGCTTGCAAAAGTCTCTGTTTGAGACATTGGGGAGATAGTACCAGTGAGAATTGACAGACACGCCACCTGTGACAAGAATAGTCTTTATATCTTTATAGTAATAATTCATCCTTAGAAGCCATATGGTTGTATCTACCAATAGCACAGTCTGCTTCCTGTAATGGTTTATCGGGCTTTACCCCATCTTTGACCCTGGTGTCATGAGGACTGCTGGGTAGCAAAATGGGGCAAAAGCCCTGCATCGTTAGGACTGTGAGGACTGTCAAAGATGGGGCAAGATGAAGTAAATAGTCCATGTAGACAAGGCCTAAAAACCAGGATTGCTGTGACTCCACAGACCTTCTTGATCCCACCCCCATTTGCTTACTTTTCCCACTCATTGCAGAGGTAAAGGACATGGATATTTTCAGGGAAACTGGGATTGCAGTCTTGAGGTTGTATCTCTCTCCCCAACAGTAGATTTCTCTTCCTGCCCTTTGGAGAGGAGTTCTAATCTTTCCTATGACCTTGTACTTACCTGCTCAGGGGCTACTGAATTGTATGTTAAGAATAATGGCTGTCATGCTGTATTGCAGTTACAGATTTGTAACTTTGTGTATTGTAACTGCTTTATATTCAGTAAGACCACATATTCTTGATCGCAGCACTATTGTCATGATCATAAATGCCCCACCATATGTACCTGAACAGTCAGCAGCTTCGCTGAGCAATGGAAGTCTGTTCTGCTGCTGATCAGCAGCTGGAGGATGATGTCTCCAGCTCAGTCCCACCAATGAGCGAGGCTGCAACAATCAGAAGCAGGACCCCAGTCACAATTCCTTCTTGTAGACTCTCTGACTGGAAGCTTCCTCTTTCTGTTTCATAATTGGCAGGAGGACAGACCTCCACCACTCAATGTAGTTGCTCTGGCTGCTAAGACAGGTTTGGGAGGTTAGGCCAAGAGGTGTTAGTAGGCAATATAGAATATCTGCAGATAATAGCCGAGTTTCATTATTTCTTTAGTAAAAGTGTTGTTTCATGTGTATGCTGCTGCTGCTCCTCTTCCTCCTTCTTTTGGTGTTGTTGCTGCTGTATTTAACCTTGTTAAAACAATTCTGAAGGGAGTTTTCCAGGGCATTTATACAACCAAACCAGCAGAAAGAGAAGGCATTTATACAACCAAACCAGCAGAAAGACTGTGGCATTAGAGTGGTTAATTCAATGTTACATGCAAATATGCATAATAGATGCCATAAGCTGGTTGTTAGAATAAACAGACAGACAGAGAGATTATATATGTAGTAGAAAATAATTTCAGAAACAGTTAAGTTGGTAAGAGAACCAGAGAAGGGAATGCACCCTTTATGCAGTTACCATTCTCTGTGATAAATTGAGCAGGTGAGATTCAGCAAGCGTATTTATATGTGCTTTTGAAATAGTGGGCTGGGAATCCTCACAGATTAATTTCTGCTTTTTCCTTTGAAAAGTACCCTGTCCTGAAGGTGTTTTTTTTAAATGTGACATCAATTTGTGTATAGCATGTTTTTGTTGTGTGTCTTCAAGTCGTTTCTGACTTATGGTGACCCTAAAATGAACCTATCATGGGAGTTTCTTGGCGAGATTTGTTCAGAGGGGGTTTGCCTTTGTCTTCCTCTGAGGCTGAGACACTGTGACTTGCCCAATATCACCCAGTGGGTTTCCATGGATGAGTGGGGATTCAAAGCCTGATCCCCAGAGTCATAGTCCAACACTCAAACTACTACGCCATGCTGGCTGTCTGTGTAACATGGAGTTAACCTTATATATAACCCATCTAAAACATACCTTTAGACCCATTGTAAGCCTGGGCCATGAGAGTCCAAAGTACTTCAGTCATTTTGAAAAATGGGGAACTACTGTGTTCCTAAATTAGTTGTCATCAGAATAAAATTAAAGAGAATATGAAGAAACAGCATAAGCTTTTAGTATAAGCTTTCATAGGTTACAACCTACTGTGTGTGTGTGTGCATGTGTGTATAAGTCACCTGCTGACTTATGGCAACCCCATGAATTTCATAAGGTTTTCTTAGGGAAGGAATACTCAGAAGTGGTTTGCTAAGCACTACCAAGTGCTGTAGGCTATATTTCAGAGGAAGGAATATAGCCTACAGCACCTGGTATTTGTTGGTGGTCTCCCATACTAACCTGAGTTGACCCTGCTTAGCTTCCAAGATGAGACAGGATCTGATGGCTTTAGGGTATTTAGGCCCTACCACAAGACTACTTTGACTATCAAGACTAACTTGATATTTATACTTTTAATAATTTGTATTGTTTTTAACTCGGACAGTTTTAAACTCATTGTTAGCCACCTTGAGTCCCTATATTGGGAGAAAGGTGAGATAAAAATAAAATTATTATTACTATTAGTACTACTACTACTACTTTGCCCTTTTACTTTTCAAACTTTAGGAATTGTTTTCTGATTACAGATGGAAGTGCGGTCCTTTTTCTCCTCCACCCCAAAAGTACATACAGTTATCCCTTTATTTTCACTGGGGTTTTGAAGGCTTTCATGGCTGGCATCTATAGATTTTCCTTGGTTTTTTTTTTCTGGGCTGTGAGGCCATGTTCAGAGAAGATGCCAGCCACAGATGCAGGTGAAACGACAGAAAGAAACTATTCCAGAACATGACCTCACAGCCCGGAGGAAAACCAAGGAAAATCACTGCAGTTTGGTTTGGCTGATACCAAAATCTGTGAATACTCAAGTCTCATTATATGCAATGACATAGCAAAATGGTCTCCCTTATATAAGATGGCAAAATCAAGGTTTGCTTTTTGGATTATTATTTTTTAAAGAATATTTTCAAGCCGTGAATACTTAAATTTGTGGATACAAAATCTGTGGATATGGAGGGACAGCTGAACTTTCTTTTTTTTAATAATCTCACATGGGCAAGGATTCTTCTGAATTCTGCCCATGCTTCTTCTCAGTCAGGTGGGGCTCAGGCAAGGGATCATGTTTTGTGGATGCTAGTGAGTCTTCTGATATTTTCCTGAACCAGATAATTCCAGTGTGTCCTTCCATTAGGATAATATCATAAGAACATAAGAGCCATGTCAGATCAGATCAAAGGTCCATCTAGTCCAACACTCTGCACACATAACAGCCATCCAATTGTCTTCAGGAAGCTCATAAACAGGATGTGAATTCAACAGCATCTTTATGCTCATGTTGCCCAGCAACCTATATAAAAGGGCATACTCTTCCTATTGTTGGAGGGAATATATAGGAAGTTATGGCAAAAACAAAAATAATTTTTATTTTATAGTTTTGCTGTAAATATGTGAACATAGCAAAGATTAAAAAAAAAAAGACCCTGACAGGCACGGAGTTAGCCTGCTTTGGAATAGCGAGTGGGAGGGGGAGAGGGCAGGAGAGGAGGAAATTCAGTGCTGTAATACCAGAACTGCAGCAAAGAGACTTATCACATCAGGGGAGTTTTCAAAGCTGCGCAGTCACGCAAAAGAAGGCAGGTATGATAAGAAATGTTTTCAAAGTGGTAAGCTCCTGGTTCCTTTCATAACATGATTGCTACAAGATACTAGCCTTATGTGATAATCTCCCATAATTCCAGGTAATAATTAAAAATGGCTCAGTGGAATTTGGTGAAGGTCAATTTCTGAACCATTGCCAGAGTCTAGAAACGACATGATCAGTGGGAGGGGAGGAGGGAGAACAGAAAGGACAGGCAAGGGAGAGAAACCTGAGATATTTCAGGAATGAGTTGGATGCAAAACGATGAATATGGAGGTAGAATCAAAAGAAAGAGAACTGGAAAATCTCAATACTTCCAGGGACTTCTTTCCTTTCTGGATAAGCCCTCAGTGTGTTGTACTACTTTTATTCTTTGCTTTTCAATGGTTATAAATGGTTTTAATTGTATAGATCGTCTCTCTCTCTCTCTCTCTCTCTCTCTGGCTTTTCTTCGCAAACGAAGATTCAGGAAGGAATCGTCCCACACTTTCTGCAAGCGCGCTGATGACTAAAACGGCCAATCCGAGATAAATAAGTCTGGTTGCAGAAAGCGCAGCAGAAGGTCTCCTTGGGTGATGTTTCCGGGTTGTGATTCTTTCTGCGTTGTCATTTCTCTTCAAGACTTGTTCGGCATGAGTTCTCAAATAAGGCTGTAGCATTGTGGATAGTGCGTGCCCATGCTTTCCGATGTGAGGCCAGGGCGGACCATTGTTGGTGATCAATTTGGCCCAGCCTGAGATGTTGTTTAAGGGAGTCCTTGTATCGCTTTTTTGGAGCGCCCCTCTTATGCTGACCCATGGCGAGTTCACCGTAGAGTAGTATTTTTGGGAGGTGATGGTCCTCCATCCTAGAAACATGCCCTGCCCAGCGCAGCTGTGTTCTCAATATCATGGCCTGAACGCTGGTGATCTCTGTTTGCTCAAGGACAGCAACATTTGTCACATAGTCAGTCCAGTGTATATTTAGGATTGTGCATATACAGCGCTGATGAAAGCATTCGAGGAGTTGTAGGTAGTGGCGATAGGTGACCCATGTTTCAGATCCATAAAGGAGAATAGACAGTACAATGGCTCTATATACACTGATTTTTGTTCTTCGCATCAGGTGTTTATTATTCCAGACTCTTTTGTGAAGTCTTCCAAATGGGCTATATGCCCTTGCTAATCTGTGATCAATCTCTTTGTCAATCTTGGCATCTGAGGAGATGATGCTTCCCAGGTAGGTGAACTGCTGAACGGACTTGAGCCGACGGCAACGTGGGGACCGTGTAATACCACTTCAAAAGTATTTTTTTTTCATATTTTAAAAATCTACATGTGGTTTCCTCATATTTTTATAAAGTTTGTAATGTGCCTTTGTTATCATCTTTGTTTTCTGTTTATTGATTTTAAATCCTGCTACTTTGGCATATTCTTCTAGTTTTCATTAATATATCTATATTTGCCAATGGATCTTCCAGCACTATCATCCAATCATCAGCAAAGGTTTTTAATTTATAATTTTGGTTCCTAATGTGTAGACCTTTTACCTTGTTATCTTGTCTGATCTTTGTCATCAAACCTTCCAATAACAAAATGAATAGTAGCTCTGTTTTGTTTTCTTTTGAATTTTATATAAATTTGATAATTCTCCATTCACATACATTCTTGCTGATTGAGTATCACATATCACTTTCATCAAGGTTATAAAATTATCACTAACTTCCATCTTTGGAAATAAAATGAAAAAACCTCTCTGAATTCAATTTGTCAAATGCCTCTCCTGCATCGAGGAAGAGTAACACTGTCTCCTTTTTATTATGTTGTTCCCGATACTCTAGCACATGTCTTGTGTTGTTCCTCAGCTGTCTTTTGGGTAGGAAACCATTTTGATCTTGGTGTATCAATTCCTGTAATACTTTTTAAAATCCTTTCTGCCATATTGATGTAAAAATCTTGTTATCATTGCTTAATAGGGAAATGGGCCTATAATTACTTGCTTTCATTAAGTCTTGACTTTCCTTAGGGGTTAGCCTTATCATTCAGAGTAATTAAGTACAATTTGATAGCCCTGTTTCCCATTAATTTGGCCAATTCCCTTTTAAAAGTAAACAGGTTGGTAGCCATCACTTTTCTTGAGGTAAATTCCACAGTTTTAACTATGCTCATATGTCTTTGTTGTGACAGCGTTTAATTAACTTTCTGCTTCCTGTTTTTTAAACCAGTTTTGAATCAATGAGTGGACTTCTCCCGTTGTTCAATGACTGCTAAGTTTCTGCAGGAGTCTTTGCTGAGGGACTCTGTCAAAGCCATATGGAAATCCAAGTAAACAATGTCTAATGGTTAATTAGAGCCCACACTGTTAATGACACTTTCAGAGAATCCTAAAGACTTACCTTTGCAGATGTCAAACTTTTCACCAGTATATCTGGAATGGATGTTTAGCTAGCATGCCCCAAATCCCTTTAAAGATGGTACATTGGCCACTCTCCAGTCCAGTAAAAAGACTGAGCTTATGGGCATTAAATGTTTTAGTTAGAAAGTCAGCAATTTTACATTTGAATTTTGTTCTGTTTTAATTTCTATTGTAAGTGGCTTTTGAGTCCCATTCAGCAGAAAAACAGGATGTAAATACAATAAAAAAAAATCACATTTGAATTTTTAAAGACATCTTAGGTGGATATCATCTAGATCTGGTGACTGACTGACTTTCTTTCTTTCTTTCTTTCTTTCTTTCTTTCTTTCTTTCTTTCTTTCTTTCTTTCTTGAAACTATAAGTAACATTTAGAACTTTCTGTCTTGTTGCTGCTGCATGCCTTAGCTACTTGGCTTGTCTATATGAGAAGATATAATGCAGAATGATGCACATTCTCGCAAATTCGCTAATTTGTTTCCACGGTCTTTTGGCAAAATCTATTATATGCAAAGCTGTCCACATTTGAAGTGCACACGCAGCCTCATCCTCATTCTCAAGACCTTTCCCAGCTGAAATACCTTACCAACCAATTCCTTCAGTTTCCTCCTCCCAAATATCTCCTGTCCTACCCAAACCTCCAGTCACTCACTCTGATTTCCAGCTTGCCAGCAGCTTGCAACAGAAGGAGAATGAGACTGAGAGTGAGGGATCCTGGTGGCAAACTGGAAACCAGAGTGAGTGGCTGAAGATAAAAATGGCACTTCGGGCCACTTCCTTACAAGCCCACTCCCTGCCCACATGCCTGACCAATCCACTGTCCACCTCTGCCCTAGCTGAGAATGTGCTGTGCTGTGATTTGGTTGTCCAAATGAACAGAAATGTACATTTCCACGCATTATTTAAAAAACCTAAGGAAAAACCATGAAGGCTCCTCCCCCATAATTTTTGGCCCCCCTCCTTATGAATAAGGCAAATCACCATGGGATCTCATTGGTACAAAAGGTATTCCCTGTGAATTCTATTAGGATTATTTTCACTGTCTAGACAACCCCTTAGTCTTTTCTATCAAAAAGATTAGTTCAGGCATGGGTATCTGCCCTATATCCTCAGTAGTGAAAACTTACGGAAAAAAAATCACTTAGCTTCTCTTGTATTTTATCCTTTATTATTCTAAATTACTTGTCCAATTGTTTGACTGCTTCTTAGCTGTTCTCCTGTTTGTGATAAAGTTAAATCATTATTATTGGTCTTGATACTCTCTATACAATATGTTGCTCACTGCCCATATACTGCTATTTGCAACATATGCCACTGCTCATATATTGGAAAAAAGAGAGAGGGTTAATTCTTCATAGACTGTCCTTACTGGGTGGTTCAGTTTTGCTAAGCACATCTCCATCTCTTGCCACACAGAGTTTGGGAAGTGGTGTTTTACGGGTTCATCTCATGTATTTCTTCAGGAACAAATGCAGGTAGTAGAACAGGACATTGGCTTTTCTTCATATCCCATGATACAAATGTTAATAAAAGAAAGAGAATAACTCTTTGTGAGGCCATACCTAGAAAAATAAAGGAGTGCAAATACAGAAAGCACCCATACAATGGAAGTGTCTGAGTGCACACCTTTTGCTGAAATAAATGGAAACTCTTGAGTATGAGTGCACTTACTAACTTCAGTGTGTGGTTCAGTACAGGAGAAACAATTCACTAAATATGCCTGTGTGTCTCATCCCAATGACTGATATGTCCATGGGGTATCGGATGTGTACATGGAATTCATAATGCCTAAGAATCCCGTGACAAGGAATGTTGTATGTACACCAAAGAGATTCATGGAGAAAGTATCTCCTCATATTCAAGATGAGACTGAAGTATTCAAGATAATTTGGGAATCATGGCATTCTCGCTTCCATATGACGCAACAGGACAGTTTGGGGAGTGAATAAGAATGTAGTTTTCTACATGGGCAAGTTACCCCATTTAGCCCCTGTCTTGGAGCCCTGCAGTCCTGATGATGCAGGGCTTTTACTCTGTTCTGCCCCCAGGCAGTCCTTATGACCCTTATGATCGAAGACAGGGCTATGACGGAAGACAGGGTAGGGCCCATTAAAGCATTGTAAAATAATGCCTGGTTTAATCTGTTCCCACTGGGAAAAAACAGATTGGGCTCTGTGTGACCAAAGGAGCCCATCCTGACAGGCTGATCCATTGCTTCAGCTGCTAGTCTGCCTTGCTCTTCCACAGCAGGAAGCAGGCCTGCATTATTTGAGCAAGGCTGGTCAAATGCAGGGACCCTTGGTCACATATTGTGGGCTGGCTTCTTGCCTTCTGAGAGAGTGGGGGCGACACTGTTGGCAGCAGGGATGGGGCAGTCTGCCCATCTGAACTCAGGCCTGTTCTATGCTGGTAATGGGGGAAAAATGGGCATGATCTGTGGCTAGGATTTGCTGGCAGGGAGCCAGTGTATCCTGGCTCATGAGCCCTAAGAAGGTAAGAATGATGCTTGATTCTTTGCTGACCAACCAAATTTTTGCTGCAAATGGTGCCCCAGGATTGCCCTCTCTCCTATGAGATGTGCTTTGAAATTGAAGTAAGTTGTGGTATTAAAAATTGGACTTGGACAGGGGGTGGGGGGTTTAGGGAAGAATCAGAAAAAGTTACACACTCTGTTAACCTTGCCCTGAAAATGATCTCTTGCTCTTGGACTTGTGTTATCTAGGCATATAGTCAGCTGGGGCCTTGCCATTGGTACACCAAGAACTGGTTACTTCATTATGTGGCTCCAGGTAAACATGAAGTGGAATCTGGAAAAGTTATGTTTGGTGACTATCATTTCTTGCTTGTACACAGGGTAGTCAAAATAGACAGAGAGGCAAGTTTAGAAAACAATTTTATTAGACAAATTATTTAGACAAATTATACACAGAAAGCTCTGCCACTTGTAACTGAGGCCTCCAAAATGTGTTTGTGTTATCAGTATAATAGGCAACACATTGAAATAATTGGTTTTTCACTAAAATCACCGCAACACCTGGTATACCCCTATAGCTTGCCATAAAGAAATTTGTCTTTTTTTTTTTTTTAATCAGTTGAGTAGGAGTTCATGAATGTTACAAGGGGAAACAAGTTCTGCATGCTTTTAAACACTTGTACCCTGGGAAACAAAATGACCTTTGCATGATAAGAAAATTGTTCTGCCTTACACAGTAGACAATATTATGAAGATTTCATACAAAAAACAGTGACAGTACAAGATGCTCTCCCAGAACAGAATTAAGCATCAAAATAGAATAAATCTAAAGAATATACCTTGAAATTTGTCCTAAAGCAGATCACCTAAGCTGGTTCCTATAATCAAGTCCTAGCCACATAGTTGAGTTAGGTTAAAATAAGTATTTTTAAAAATAAAAGAAAAATAAAACACAGGATCAGTTGGCTTGCTTTCTACTTAAATTGCATTTTAGTTTTTAAGGATTACAACTGAAAGCTCATTTTACAGTTCTAAACAGGTAAGAGAGTGTTAGCTTCAAAAAAAATGCCACCCAGCCAAAGGAGGCACTATTTTTGCTGTCATCGGTTTATCAGTCTATACAATTGGCACTCACATCAAAAATACATCTATAATTGAATATGTAATAAAGATTTAAACAATAGCTCATTCTTTCTCCTTTCATTTCTTGGAGTAATATAGGATTGCAATTAAGGCCACACCAATATTTCTCGACAGCCTCCCTTTCCCAACTCACACCACATCTGCAATGATTGACAGCATTGATTTCAAAGAGGATTTATTAACCTTCCATGATCTGTTTTTCAAGCCCATGAGAGCTGAAAATCAGCATCTCCTGGATATGGTTTTCATCTCTTTCCATTTTGTCAAATTAATTCAGAAGTAAATGGTTAAGGTTAGCCTTACACACTGCTAAATAGCCAATGCAAAAACCTAAATGAATGAGTTACACATCTAGGAACAAACATTACATTGCCCTGGATGTTCTAATTAAAAAAAAGTATAAAATGCTTTATCAAACAATGCAAATCAGAATAACATTAAAGCACCCTGCCTTTTCTTAGCGAAAAGACCCCCCTGCCCTGTACATCTTTCCAGTATACAACACATTTTGACTAAAGCTTTATTAGACAAATTGCAGTAGCATCTGCTGCTGTTTTATAGATATATACATGTGTATATATATACATATACCAAAATGTATATATATGTATATATATATATATGTATGAGATACTAATTTATTTAACAGAACACAAGATTCTGCTGTATGATACAGTTTACTGTACATAAGAAAAAAAAACCCTTTTAAACACTGTACAATCACATAAAGATCATATGCACTGTTGCAGTGCAAAAAGGAGATCTAACTGTAGTCTTTACTGGCTTAGCAATGGCTTCTTGAAATCCTACAAAATTGCATTCTCTTATTAGGTGGCCTGAATGGTCTCTCCCTTCTCTTTCCCCTTTCTCTCATTTTTTTTCCTGTAAAAATTGCAAGGTTTGCCTTTGGTCCACAGTTAAAAGGACACACAACAGCAGTGAAAGACAGAATGGATGCAGCAGAACATAGAGAAAAGACTGAAGTTATTGCAATTATATCAGAACAAAGAGAAACAATTCAAAGTTTCTTCAATGAAGTAACCAATATCTTTGATACAGACTTGGTGTCTATTTCCTATACTTCAAGTTTATGAAATGCATACTAATGGAATATTAGGAGGGTGGCAGGGTAGTTTTTCAACAGTGGCTCATGTTGCACTTCAGAGTACTCTCACTGGCCTTCATGAATGAGTTTGGGGGTTGCAGAGTTGGGGCCATAGCACATTCTAGAGAGCCCTTATTCTGGAGTCTCACTTGTTTAGCCAGTGGAGCTATTCTACTCTAGAGGATATGTTCTAAAAAATCATGGCCTCAAGTAGTATAAGAGAGAAAGCGAAAAAGAGGAGGGGAAGAGGAAGGATATTGAGTTGTTACTAATACTCCTGATTTCTTTTTAAAAAGTTACATCCATGTTAGTCCCACAATATCATAGCTGCTCCTTGCAAAGGGAGTCCTAGAAGGAAACAGTGACAAAACAATGTCTGAAGCTTTATATGGAGGTGCCTCGGTCTGGGTCGTTACCAATGTTGAGCCCTAAGGTTGGAGTCGGTTGATATGGAATTGAAGACATTGTTTTGATAGGACTTCTGAAAAAGCCCCCGTTGGGAGCCCTGTGCCTAAAAGGGCCAGTTCGGTGTTCTGGCACACTGCCAAAAGAGAATCCAGAAGCAGCTTTAGCTGAAAGTGTGCGACTAAGAGTCTGGATCTGTTCTGGTATGAAGGTTGTGGTAGTGATATGAGTGTTCCTGAAGTCACTGATTTGCTCTAGTGCTTGACGCGTGGGCAAGGTGTCAATGTCCAAAGGAGTCAAGTCAATGGACGAGGTGGAAAACTGTTTATGGGGGCTCTCATCATCTGTGCAGAGACTGTTCACACGTCTGTGGAGATGTTCCAGATCAATTTCTTTGTCATCCTGGGAGAAGAAAAGAGAGAGAGAGAGAGAGAGAGAGAGAGAAGAGAAAAGAAACAGTTCATTCAATGATGCCAACCAAAGATTATGCAATTGTCTTGGGCAACCTACATTCCCTCTGCCTTCCCTGTAAAGTATGGTCCACAGTGGAATAATTTGAAATTTTCAGATAAAGAAAACTAGACTTGCTAGATGTCATTTGGATCTGGAGAGACGCAGTTAGTTCTTTGCCCTATAATAGGGCGAGTCTAAACAAAACATACACATTCTGACAAATACAGAGTGTTAATTTACAACCACCAAATGGGTTTGTAAATACTTGTGGTAAATCTTTCTTACAGATAGTAATAGAATGGTTTGGGAGGCATGCAGTGCACTCACTCATTCTAAAGCATTCATCTTACAACAGAGCATCTCAAGGACTTAGCTCCAGATGCTTTGTAGATATGCTTATCAGGATGATGCAGATCTGGAAATAGAAACTATGATGCTCATGATTTAGACCAATGACATATGGATAACAGTGGTATTTCTTTAATGATAAAGAAGTAAAATGTAGTCTTGAATGATAGCAGGAGAAAGGATGTGAGCACATCCTGCCTGTAGGTCAGGTTGTGATTTCGGTGTAATTTCTGGTGGAAGTATTAGTGAGGAACAACAGCAGTGCAGGGAATTACTGGTGGTTCCTTCCAGCTCCTTGTCAGCAGTGACAAGATAATTAAAAGTGAGAGGACATTGGTATTGTGCCATGCAATGCTGCCATCACAAGGCCCATGTGCCCCCTGCTCCATCATTGTCAGTCCTTCCATCATAGTTATGCTCAATTGGCTATTGCTTCAGAAAAGGTTACAAGCCCAGTAAACAAAAATGGACTGTCTGTATTTATCGATCATGCATTTCTGTTCCCATTCTCTTAGAATAGCTGAATTCTGATGCAACACATGGGATCATGTTATACTGACCATGGCTGGCATTTTATATTGTAGTTATGGATTTGTAACCTAGAGTTAGAGCTCCATAATTGCTCTGTATTCAGTAATATTACGTATTCATGATTGTGGCACTATTGCCATGGTTGTAAATACATCCAAACCTAACTTAAAAACAGCAGCCTCATTGAGTGATGGAGGTCTGTTCAGCTGGGGATCAGGACATGCAAGGATGATGTTTCTACCCCACTACCACCAGCAAGTGAAGCTGCAATGATCAGAAGCAGGACCTCTGTCACAATTCCTTATTACAACCTCATTCGCTGGTAGGAGGGAGGTGGAAATGGTATTCTCCTGCCATAAGGTATGTTTGGTGGGGTTGGTCCAGGAGACGTTGTTTAGTCAAACATTTGTAACTAAGTAGGCAATGTAGGATTTTGGTGTATTTTTGCCATTAAATGGAATATGCCTCTACTTTGAAAGGATATTGCCAAAGACTGGTAATTCATTTTATACTGGACCATGATGAACCAGCTCTCATTTTTGATGGAGCATTTCCACTTGTTAGTTGCATTTAAGGACTATTGTGCTTTCGTGCTTGACTAGAATACTGGCCTGCATGGCAGACATCTGTAAGGCAGATGCCAAAATGGTGTTGCTTACTGCAACTCCAAAGGGTCAAACAAATCTAATAATGGCAGCTCAGTGTCATAGTAAGAAGCCCTTCTTTCGTGATTCATTTCTGCTTAAAATTGGCTCTAGGAAAACTGATATTTCTCCTGCTCTTATGCTTAGACACTGTAGGCAGTACAAGGTTGTTTTGTGTGTATATGTGTGTATGTGTATAATGATTGTGCCTTCTTTTTGCATTTTTGGTGTGCAGCCCACATATTTTCCCGTCAAGGTTGTGCTTTGGTTCAAGGCAGAGTAGACAGTTAGGCATGAGAGAGCCAAGTTAAAAATTGTGGAAAGACAGAAGAAAATGTCAAGAGACTTAAAAAAAAAAAAGGGAAAGTGGAAGGAAAAGGAATCCTCACTAAAGTCTTAGAGACAGGAACGTATTGTGCATTGTTAGTAAGATGGGAATGAAGAGAGAAGAGATATTTAGAGACAGGGGACATGTGGGCCCTAGACCCTCTAATGTGATGCCAATTCAGACACCTAGTTCTCTGGTGATACTTAGGCATTTGAAAATCAAAATGGGGAAATCAGACTCTAGGACATCTCTTAATCACAGCTTTCATTTTCAATATAAGTAGGTTTTAAATTCTGAGCAGCATCTCATGGATATTTTTGCTGGATTTAAAGGCTAAAAAAATTCTCCAATGTATTGAAGTTTAATTTGACTCCTGTTATAATTAAAGTATTTTTCCATACAATAGTTATGTAACTAATGTGAAATTCAGAATTATTGCATCCATAATTCTTATTTGATATCAATACATACATAATTAAATACTCTGAAGGAGAAAAATCTAATACATTTGTTGTCTATTAGTAGACAACATGACCATTCCAATATTCAGCTGTGGCTTTTCTGAATTCACTCTAATTTGTAGTGTCCAAAACATTAATTTTTCTCTGCTTTTTGTTTTCAAAATGTCAGGACATTGGGACATATAGTAGATTTATCTTGTAAAGAGCTGAGAAGTTGCAAACAAGCTGCAGAGCTAGCTGGATAAATGTATCAATATTGACTGAGCTGAGCTGGCGCAGAGCTGACTGGGGGAGGTGCTAGGTCCTCTTGGAGCTGGGCTGGACTGAGAGCTAAGCAGTCCTGTTTTGAATCTCAATGTGTGAAGATGTTCTGCTTTGGATTTCACAGAGTGAAGATGTCTTTCTTTTGACTGCTATATATATTTGTAAATACTGTACTCTTCATTATGCTCAAGTAAAGAGCAGTTTATTTTAGACACAAAGCCTGTGTCTGTGCCTTTATTCTGATACCTGAAGGAAAAACACTCTGCTGTTTATTATATGCTGCTTGGACCTGTTTGGGTTCCTAGTGTGCGCTACCACCTGACATTCAATACCCTTCCCGTAAAGCACAGTATGACGAGTTATGTTAACTTTACCAATTGCTGACCAATTAGTAGAGTTCTGCCAATTTCATGCAGAAACGTCCGCAAACAGAAAGCTAAAGCAGTGGTAAATTGCATGCATTGCACACTTGTATTGATTCTACTCAAATGTGCTTTCCAAAGTAATTTTAAGTGTTGGAAAGCATCCCTCCCTCCCTTCTTCTCTTTTCCCAAAAGACCGTATTAGCAAAAACAGGGAACCAATTTACTCTCTAGCTACTCTAACCCACTGGGTGTATTTTTCCTCTTTATCTGCCATCTTTGAAATACTAAAAGAAGTCAGAGCTTCTACATGCTAATCATAACTCTCTGTTCTAATTTAGAGTCTTGTGTGCTCAGCAATATACGTAAAAAGTTCCTGCATATGCTGGTCTTCCTGTTAATTTAATTAGAAGGGAAGCTCCACATGTATTTCCTTGGCACACATGGGATGATGATGATGATGATTGTGCAGATGTTGATTAAAAGTGCAATTGGAAAAAATGTGTACAGCTGGAAAACTGATAATGTGCAGTTGGAAAAACGGGAGAGAAACTAGACACACTAGACCTATTAACTGTTATGGCAGGGTCAGGTGCACACAAATTAGTCCTCAGCTTCAGAATGAACCACCCCAAACCATTTTTTAAAAAGAAAGACTTCCCTTTTTGTGGCCAGAATCTCCTCTTTTTCCACAATCATAGCTAATTGCTTTATTGAATGTACTGTAAAATCGATTAGTTTTATGCTGTCATCTGATGAATTGTGCCTGTCAGGTAATCTTGGGGAGAACAGAAGAAGCTCAGTTTTGGAAAAGTACCAATTTAGCAACAATGAGGAAGCAAATGGCCCTTGCACTGCTGCTAAGTGTCACTGAGCTGGGATTTTTAAAAAATTAATATTTTATTGTTTTATAATAAAATACAAAACATTTAACAAAGGAAAAAAGCCACGATGTATAATGTAATTGAAACATTGAGTGTTTGTTACTTCTCCACAAGTGCAAAGGTAAAAGTCCAGTCACATCCAAAGTAGAACTGAGATTTATATTGGTGCACAAACCATTGGATTGTCCTGTTACTTAGTTAATTAACTATGGTGTTTTTTAAAAAAATAAATCAATAATTGCTGTAGAGTAGATGCACAATCCTGATCCTATGGAGAAACTGCCACTGACACAGGCTGCAGGCAAGAAGCAAAGCACACTATGTGTGTGGGATGTCCAATGGGGAATTTGTGCAGTTGGAATTTTTTTTTCTAAAAAAAAACAATGGCGAAGGTCTTTTAGTAGAGGGTTTTACATATGCATTGGAGCTATTACAGATCCTTCCCTTTTGTCACCATCTTTCTTATTTTTTTTAACTTCCTTTAAGATCATATGTATGTATACTGGCTATATGTAGTCATCAGCCTGGATATATATAAAATTGTCCACACTTATATATTTCTATTATTTTGTTCTGAGCATCCACATCTGCAAAAGAAAGCCTGAAATCTAGTTGAGATTAGAAAACCTGAAAGAAAGCCTGGAATCTAGTCCAGATTAGAAGGAACTTCTTGATGTAAGAGTTGTTTGGCAATGGAACCAATTGCTAGAGAAGCAGTGGAGTCTCCTTCCCTGGGCGTCTTCAAAAAGAGGCTTGACAATTTTCCTTCTGGGGATGCTTTAGCTGGAGATTTTGCACTAAACGGGGTTGGACTTGATGGCCCATGAGGTCCCTTCCAATTTTATGATTCTAAGATTCCATGGTAGCAATGTACCTTGGCTGCTAACAGAGCCACAAATTCAATAGATGTAGCTTCTGAAGTAAGCTGCTTCTGTGAATCAATGCCAAATGTAATAGGCTGGCATTAACTATGGCAGTGTAACCCTTCATCTCCAGGCTTGTACGCTTGTTTGCACCTACATATTTAAAATTAGCCTGTGCCAACCAGTGTCCCTTCACACAAAAGCTTGCCATATAATGTAATACTCATATGGTTTTTGTTTTGGTGATAACCACATTGCACTGCCAAGAAGAATCTGGGCCTAAGTTGTAAAGCTTGCAGTGTTTTCAACAATTGTTTGGTCCAACAATAGGTAATGTTAATTAGCTATTTTGCACAGTAAATTAATTAAAGTAACTCAGAATGAAAAAAATATTGACTCAGAATTTCATTTGACCTAGAAATATGCACTGAAGATCTCTTTCATCCTTTGCTGTGCAGTTAATATTTAATCTTTCATTATAGAACTTAATTTACAGTGACTCAATGTTTAAACTAATTTTGTGAGATACACTTGTTCTTCTTGGCCACCACCAATGTCTCAGCATGTATCGTTCAGTATGGAAGAGATGTCACAAGACTCGGGACTAATAGTGAAAGATTCTATCTTACTTCCTAGTTAGCTCTAGGTCTGATAAGTGTTTGCCTTAAAGGAGATCCAAAAGATGTAAAACAATCACCCTGAGCTAATATGCATCATGGAATGGGAGTCCAAAATGCAACTAAGTGTTTAGGAATGGAATATAAATCTTTTTAAATATCTTTAAAATATCATAATAATATATTCTATATTTTCATGCGTACTGGTAATCATGTCCAGTATGTATGAAAATACTGAATAGTTACCTAAATGGCCAATATGTATGAAAATACTGAACATACTAGTACGACTTAAGTTTTTCAGTGATTTATATTCCATTTTAACTGAATGACTTGTAATATTTTTTTTTAACCAGTGATGCTTACACTTTTTGGTCTTGTATATGATACTTATGGATGCTGTGAGGAAAGCTAGAAAGAGGAAGAGAGCCATTTTAAAATACAGACAACTCAACACAGCTTTTCCATTTAATTTGATTTGTGGACCAAAAATGCAAAACTCTATTAAAACTTCATATCTGAAAATGACCTTGGGACTAAGGCTTGCTCTGTTGGCTCCAGAGAAACCAACAGAGATCCTGGCATTACATCAATAGTGTACTTGCACTGGCTGACCAAGGTTTTGGTTGTATCTACAGACATGATATCCAAAGATGGGCTCACTTTCAGTGACATTCATAAACTCTGGAGGATATACATAGCCCATGGACATTGCTGCTTGTATGTTTCTTGAATCCCTACATCAAATGTTAAATAAGAAGTACAAATGACTTACATATTTTCAGCCCTTTTCCTAATTTAAAATTTGAGGCCAAGGTCCTATTGTGGCGAACAGCTAATGGAATGGTCTGTTTCATAAGTGGCTGGCAATCTGCCTATTTGCACAAGGAAGAGAGCCCCAGCAATGGGAGAAATCAGTGGCTGGTTTTAACTTATCAATTCAGTGAATGCTTGGTTTTGTGATGGAGTGGTGGTGGAATCCTCAAAGCTCAACACAGTATAGGAATCCTCAACACATTGTAGGAAAGGTGGCTTGTGAAAATTGCCTGTGTATAGCTGTTTCCTCTTTCTCTCTCCTTTGTCTTAACATGGTCACTTTCTTTTCCTTCTTCTTGCCATCACTGCTGCTTGCACCTCCATCAGTGAAATCAGAGGCCCTCACTCTGAATTAGCTTTTCATAGTCAAGGAAAGGGCAGGACATTCTGCTACAAATGTCTAATTTTATTTTGTCTTTGCATGGGCTTTTTTCTTTAAAAAATATCCCTCTGTTTTATTTGATAGAGTCCATTCTGTATTTAATCTTAATTTGGTCTTCTGTGAATCAGTTCAGTGTTACTTCCGAGCCTGTCACATCCCAAATGATACATGACCTTAGCTGATGTCAGAATTAAAAGAAAGGAAAAGAAGAAGACTTAGTGGGATGATATTTTCCCAAATGCCAACCCATGACCCAAACTCCACCCACTCAAGACATCAAAACGAGACACCACTCACAGCATGGTTTGTGCATAGCTCCATAAAATGATTGCTCCTCTTCTTTCACGTGTGCCTTGGTCAACAGTGAAATATTCAACAATGCGGACATTTAAATAATCACCCGGCTTCAGAGTTTACATCCCACAGAGATTAATGGGGACAGGTCACACTTCTCTCAGAGCTATTGTTTAAGGCTGTCTGCAGACACAAGCAGACATGACTGCATGGGTTACTTTGGTTCACAACTGGAAAGTTATCTTCACAACCATAAGGCAATCTTTTTTTTCAGTACAAAAAATTAAAAAAGAAAAGAAAAGAAAAGAAAAAAGAAGCAGCTTGCATTGTGGAGCACAATACTTGTAGCCCCTGGATTATTAAGCCTTGCATGGGCCTCCTGTTTAGGATTCTGGAAGAACCAATGCATTCCATGGATACTAAAATAAATGTTAAGGTTTGTTCACAACCTTTGCAGCACTGAATGAACCCTGTACTTTGGATAGAGGTGATATTTAGCACAAATTTCCATTTGAGGTTCTATTTTAAATGATGCTTCACAGGATAACTTCAACCCAGCAAATTATGATACTAAGTACCAAGTGACCACTTCATGCTAATCTTATTTACCCATCCATCCCTCTTTGGAAATGTTCAACATTTGACATGCCTTAACCCCCCGCCCCACTTCTCTTAGGTAGTAAGTCACAATGATAATGCTTTTAGAAGTTTCTTCTAAATAATAGCCTCTTAAACAGAACCCTAGGCCTGTTGGTACCATCACACTTTCATTTTGTTTTCTTAAAGTATAGATGCCCATTTGCTTTGATAAATAGCAAAGCTGGCCAAAAAAGATAATATATGAAAGACAAGGGGAAAAGCCAGAAAGAAACGATCTGAAAACATTTCAGTGCTCTCCAGTTTACATTTATTATTTGAAGGATGGTGAATTTTGTAAATGAACTTGATTCTCTTCGGCAAAATGAGCAGATGGAACTTTGCAAAGCCAATGAAATCTGAACTCTATGTAGGCATTTGCATCCAAACATGAGGGCAAAAGATGGGTACTGGTGTGTGGGTATTCACTCAGTCCCCACCTCCATCATCCCTGAATGTGTGAGCTCCATTACAGACCTTTGCATATTCAGTGCTATAGTCTGAACAGGGGTAATAAGCATCTTCAACTGAATGAACTTAAAAAAACCTTGTCATAATTGTTTGGAAGCCTATCCTTGTCAGGGCCCCTGACTGCCAGAAGGTTTGCTAGCATATTCAGCCAAACATACTTGCCATCCCCTCTGCTTCAGACCATTAAGCTAGCTCTGCAAAGGCCTTTTGAGGAGCTGGGCATGCACAGATGTTGTGAGTGTAGGGTTATGTGCATGGCCTCACCTTCATCTCATCTTTAACTCTTTCAAGAGAAGGCTGAAACCTACATAGAGTTCTTAATAGGCCCATTTTACACATGCTGCAGAAGCAAGTGTGGGTTTGACACCTCATGCACACCCAGCAGGGATCCACAGCCAATCAGATCTTACTGATCAATGCAGCTGGGTGATACATGTCCCTGTCAACACATGATCATTGCATCAACATTTTTAGGCATACACCTAAAACAGCTGGGGTATACCCTTAAACATGTCATGTATGAAGTGACCCTGCAATGGTGGTAAGAAACTGAAAGCAAATGAGAGATGCATCTTGCAGTTATTAAGGCCACACATATATTTATTGCCTGAAGGATTGATAACAAGATATCCATAATTAAACACAGTGGCCTAGAACCAAAGTACCACTGTATTAGTTCTGTATGTCCAAGGAGGAATTGGGCTCGTATCTTCCAAATAGAAGTGACTCTTTTTCTTATTGGACTCTTCTTTTGAAACTAAGGCATTGGGGGTTGCTGTTCTAAGAGAAAAACTAAGTCCAATAAACCAACAAAACCTGTTGGGCATAGCCAAACATGCCTAAAGTAGCTCCTGAACCATATTCAAAGTCACTAAAACCACCTTGATTTTGCCTCTTGATTGCAAAAATGAGGAATACCCACTAGTCCTTGTAGCTAATGAGTCCTAAATTCAGCTGTGGGGAAACAACTAAAATGTATTAACTAAAACAACTAAAATGGAAAAAAAATCAAAAGAGAATTGCAAATACACCTGAATTGTACTTCTGAATGGGACTTACATGCACCCTGAATTGTACCCTGAATAATTTTAATTGTCTGAGAGGATCTTATGGCCAATCTCACATACTGCTTTATTTAAGGCAGTGTTTGGCATTTAGACATGGCTAAGAAAGTTGATACAACTGCAGTGATATACAACTTTACTTGATTAATTTCTCAATTGAACCAATTAAAACTGTAAAATAATACACATATTTAGAATGAAACCTCACTGAACTAAATAAACTAAGTAAAACTTCCTTTTGAGTACAGGGTGCAGTCCTAGTTATAGTTGCATAGGTTGCAGTGTTAGTTATAACACATTGAAAGATCTGATCTACTTTATTGCTGATATTTTACTAATAAAAAACAATTAAATACACACTTTCTTTCTCACCTCTACTACGATGAAATGGAAGGGTCTCATACCTCTTTTGAAGGAACCCGTGAGCCTTTTCTTTTATTCCACCATGTTTCCAACATTGCAATTAAACAGGAGAGAACAATCCCAGCTGCCAGTATGCAAAATACCCCTGCAAAGCTCTTTATGTCCAAAGCTCCTCCTTTATATTTCGGATCCACGGAGGAGTACAGGTCACACTGGCCATTTTTTGGCCACCACTTATGCTTCAGTAGGTCCATGTGTCCATTCTGCTGAAGTTCTAGAATCCTTGGAGAGAAATAACAGAATCATATTGATAACATTATAGCAATATCCACTTTGCTGCATATAGTAGCTATTCCACCCAAAGCTCAGACTTTCAAGAAAAGTCCATATCACTCAAAAGATCTCATGCTGACCAAGGATCCATGTGCAGCAAACCATGTGACAGCCATCATGAGATCTGACTTGAAACAGCCCCTTTAAAGATGGTAGTATTAATACATTAATAGAAAGCTGCATATATGATAAGTGACACATGATGTGCATTCAGATGGCTAAGCACTTGAAACTGTCATTAGGAAAGCAATTGTGTACATCCACTCTAATGCCCCAATCCTAAATATACTGTCCTGAATCTTATTGTAAGGACTTTTTCAGACACCCCTTACCATGCAAGAAGCCTCCGTAACAGTAACGAAGCTGCTGCGTGGCAGGGGGTCCATTTTGGATGCCGCCATCCCTCTCTTGGCATCATCCGTGACTGTTCTGGGTAGGATTGAAGGCAGCTGCACCATTTTTTATTCACGGATAACTTCTGCGAGTAAAAAATGGCATGGCTGCCTTCAATCCTACCTGGAACAGTCACAGACGACGCCGAGAGAGGGACGGCGTTGTCTGAAATGGACCCCCTGCCACGCAGCAGCTTCGTTACTGTTACGGAGGCTTCTTGCGCAGTAAGGGGTGTCTGAAAAAATCCTTAATCCCAGTTAGAGTAAATCCATTAAATCAATGGAATTTACCTATTCATTGATTTGCCAGGCAACAAATTATCTAATCAATCTACTCTAGGTGGGAGTAACCAATTGGTTTCAGGCCATTATGTAGGTGACAGAGTTTTATTTAAATTTTTGGACATGTCTTTTAAATAATGATCACAATATATTCCACGGTTATATGCAGTCAGTGAGCTTTCAGCCTGTCTTATTCTGAATCAGCCACCACACAAGGAGTTGGATCCAAATTTAGCCAGCTTTAAACATGGCTATTGAATCAGTCATGATTAAATTAAGTCTTAGAGCCAGTGTGGTGTATTGATTTGAGTGTTGTATTCTGGGAGTCTAGGGTTCAAATCCCTGCTCAACCATGGAAACCAGTGTGGTGATCTTGGGCAAGCCACATTCTTTCAGATTCAGAGGAAGGCAATAGCACCCCCCCACACACAAATCTTGCCAAGAAAATCCCATGGTAGGTTTACCTTACGGTTGCCAAAAGCTGGAAATGACTTGAAGACACACGCACGCATGCACATACACACACACACGAAATCTTACTGATTTCAGTGCTTCTGCTCTAAGTTTGGATCCAAGCCAAAGTGTTTCAAACTATCATACAAGTTATTTTAATACGCCATCTGAAGAAGGAGGGGAGGGGAAGGTTTATAAAGTATGTCATAGGCATATCAGAAAACATAAAGTGTGATATATTGGAACACTGTGCCAAATCATTTCAGCAACCATTCTTAGCTTCGGAGTTAAATACAGAGCAAAGGTGCAACTCAATTAAGCTTCATTTCCAGAATGATGGGCACATGTTGAATTGACCCTATACTGCTTTTATAGCTTGGCTGGCTTGCAGGATTTTCATTCCACATGGCGATTGAAAGTTTGCTTGCTCCAGAGAATGTGATAATATGGAGAACAAGGTAAGTACCTTTTTCTCAGTCACATCTACCACTCCTTGCAGAAACCATTAAATTTCTCCCACTGAAATATATAGAACCTACATGTCCTTAGGCTAGATTGTGGCCAAAAATTAGGATTATGGTCTACCATTTTGGTGTAGTTTAAATATATGCTAGCCAAGAATAGCTGGATGCTTCCATGCCAATGGAATAAAGATTATTCTGGACTTTAAGGGAGCTGTCCAAAAATGCTGAACCTTGTTCCTAAACTAGGTTCCATGTCTTTGACTGTTCCTTTAAAGTCTGAAATAAAGTCCAGAGTAGATTCACTGTATCACTGCCATATAAGGCCCCAGTACACTGGATCCCACCATGGTGGAAGTGATTGTGCAGCAGGTGTCACACCATGATGGGGGAGGTGGCAAAAGTGTCCTTACTTTTTTTTTGGACCAGCATTGGAGGCATCAGGGGATGAAATTGGGTGTGTCTGAGGGCTACAATAATGGCCCTGGGGGCACAAGCAACCCGTGGGCTGTACTTCCCCCTAGTTTAAAGTAAGTTTCTTGTTGAATTTGCAGTTTGATGTTGGTACTTCTAGGTAAAAAAGCAGGTTTCAGTTTTACTTTCCTAGATTTTACAATTTTCAGGTCCCACATTGCAAAATGAACTAGATGGGGAGAGGAACACTGAAGATATTCCTTGCCCAGGGTGCTGTTTTCCCTGTGTAGTGCTAACACTGGTTCTCCCCCCACTCCTCCCAGGCATATGCATTTTGTCTTAGACTTGTGCCTTGCTACTTTATTATTCAGTTGTTGCAGAATAATTGCTCCATCCTCATTTATAAATGATACACAATTTGCTTGTACAATTTGTCATGACACGAGACTTCTTTTTCAATGGAAGACATTTGTGCAATACTTAAATATATTTGAACGATCTATTCCTAATTGTATACCCACTTTCTTATCTTAATGGAAACAAATGATCTCTTTCCAGTTATCAACAATGTGCACAACTCAGAGGTACTGATTTTATACAGTAACTAAGCAGGGCCCACAGATGAGCTGTAGATGGGAAAAGTGATGATTAAATCCTTAATGGAGGGAAATTATATATCACAGAAAATTACAGTAGAATCAAAGTGACTAGTCTGTCTATCTGTTTTATGAGGCCAAAAGTCAGATCTGACTTGGCCTTTGCAAAAATCAGTGGATGTTCTGGCAATTTATTCCAGTCATTTAATAAGAGCGCTAATTTGTGCTATTTTTTTTTTTTTTAGTACAGTATTGGAGAAATGTACCACCAGGCCTTGCTGCTGCACAAAATCCATTAATTTTCAAAGGGTTTTAGATGGAAGAATAATGGAGGATAATATTAGTCACTGAAAGCAGAGTTTTTAAAAAGGAACCTAAGGCATTGCCAACCTTAATTTGATAGCAACAAGCTTTCTGTAATGTGTGAATGTCCCACAAGATGGCAGGCTCTGCAAAGAAACTAACTGTCTTCATTGTGAAGTCGAAGGCTTTCACGCCCGCATCCATAGATTTTCCTTGTTTTTTTCCCAGGGCTGTGAGGATGTGTTCTGGAAGAGTTTATTTCTAAAGGTGCCAGCCACAGATGCAGGTGAAATGTCAGAAATAAACTCTTCCAGAACATGGCCTCACAACCCAGGAAAAAAAAAAAAAGGAAAATCTATGTCCTCATTGTTTTAGAGCTGAGGAAGAGTAAGGAAACATTTTCCTACCAGGCACCAAACCTGCACTAACATCATTCAAGCATACTAATACTCACTTTTCAGAATTATGAATTAGACCTGGCTTTCTGAAACTCTGAAACTGTACACCAGTCCCAGTCAAGAGAGCAGATGTTCAAATGTTCCCAACTCTTAAGCAAGAAAAACATACACAGAGGTAAAGGGATCAAAGAAATAAGGAGCAGGGACAGGAAATGCAGAGGTCTGCTGCATTCATTTAGGGAAAAAGCAACTTGTTCAAAACAAGCTGAGAGATCCCACATCACAGATGTAGTTAAGGATACCTAACTACTTACCGTCTCCTGACCCAGCTCCCCAAACTTACCTTAATAGCCAGCATCCTCCATTGGACCAAGCAATGGAGGTCTGTTCTGCTGGCAATTAGGGTGCAGTGGAATGATGGTTCCATCCCCCCTCTATGGTGCAACAATGAGAAGCAGCATCCTGCTGCAACTTCTTATCCCACCGCTGAGTGTTGGTGGGAGGGGGCTGGAACATCATTATGATGAACTCTGTTCACAAGCAGAGTAGACTTCCATCTCTTGGCATGGTTGTTGGCTAAGGTAGGTTTTTTTTTTGCAATTATGGCAGTAATGCCACAGTTGTAAACATGCATACTGAACAGTTATGAATGCATTGTACTGTCTATTCTCCTTTACGGGTCTGAAACATGGGTCACCTATCACCAACACTTACGACTCCTCGAACGTTTTCATCAGCGCTGTATATGTACAATCCTAAATATACACTGGACTGACTATGTGACAAATGTTGCTGTCCTTGAGCAAGCAGGGATCACCAACATTGAGGCCATGATATTGAGAACACAGCTGTGCTGGGCAGGGCATGTTTCTAGGATGGAGGACCATTGCCTCCCAAAAATAGTACTCTACGGTGAACTCGCCACAGGTCAGTGTAAGAGGGGTGCTCCAAAAAAGCAATACAAGGACTCCCTGAAACAACATCTCAGGCTCAGCCAAATTGATCACCAACAATGGTCCGCCCTGGCCTCACATCGGGAGGCATGGAGATGCACTATCCACAATGCTGCAGCCTTATTTGAGAGCTCATGCTGAACAAGGCTTGAAGAGAAACAACAACGCAGAAAGAATCACAACCCGGAAACATCACCCAAGGAGACCTTCTGTTGTGCTTTCTGCAACCGGACATGATCATCTTGGATTGGCCTTTTCAGTCATCAGCGCGCTTGCAGAAAGCGCAGGATGAGTCCTTCCTGAATCTTCACTTGCAAAGAAATGCCAGAGAAAGCGTATGCATTCATAACTACTCAACAGGATGCCAGCCAGAGTTGTTGCTCTTTTGCCAACTAATTTAACATTCTATATCACCCAATGATTGATTGCAGTACAACAGCCTAGACACCTATGGGTAAACATGTGTGTGCGTGTGTGCACACATGCACAGATAGCTATCATATGGTGTGGAGAATTTTGCACTGAAAAATATAGCATTGAAAAATCTTCTGACCCTTGAAAAGATACTGACTAAAGGTGTATCGGTACTGTCTTTGAGACATAACGGCATTGTGTACCAATCCAGAATTGACAAAATTTATGCAGTGGTGAAAGTCATTACGAGAGCAGTGGTTTGAGTGTCAAACTAGGACTCTGGAAGACCAGGGGCTGGTTTACACAGCAGATTTATTGTGGCAACTTGCGTTTTAATTCTTTTCTGCAGCTATGCCAGTCAGTTTTTTTTCTAATTTTTCCGCTTTTACATTCAGACTTGAATAAGTGTGGGGGGCGTGGCCTCCCAAGCAGACAAAGGCTGTATGGGGAAGGGCATAGACAGACTCACAGACTGCCCAAATAGGAGGGGGGAAGATCAAAGAAGTGGCTCTCTGTCTCTGTAAATCTGCCTGTAAATGAACCCACTCCCTGAAGCAGAGGGAAAGACCTTGCTTCCACAATTGTCTAACATTGGCCTCATTCAGAAGGGGGGAAGGTAAAACACCCAAATATAGCGTGCCAGGGGATGTCGCTACTTTTGCCAGTATATTTGCAATGTAGTGCTTTATTGGCAGTGTAAACTAAGGGCTGCATCAGATCTGCATTGTGATTGGTTTCTGTGATGTAAGAGGCAGGCTTAAAAGAGAGGGACTGCATTCAGTGGCATCAGGAAACTTTGAAAAATCCTCTCTGCTATTTTGCAAAAGGTCTGCCAAGAAAAAGGATTCCCAAGACCTTTCAGTCATAAAGTTCCCATCTCTCAGCTCTGCTTGGGGGAGGCAGAGAGAGAGAGAGAGAGAGAGAGAGAGAGAGAGAGAGAGAGAGCACGAGAGAGAGGGGGGGAGGGAGGGGGAGGCAGATTGAAAAATCCTCTGCTATTTTGCAAGTCTGTGAACCCTGACTAAACAAATCGTGCTGGAAAAACTTGTGATAGGTTCACCTTAGGATCTACGGCATGGCAGCAAGGCAATGCTGTGCTGTGATCCATGGGAACTATGAGCTATCTTAGCGGTATATTTAGAGGAATATTTGCCCGTGTAAACGACCCCCAGGGATCGAATCATTGTTCAGACGTGGAAACCCAGTGGGTGATTTTGTGTAAACCATACTCTCTCAGCATCTGAGGAAAGCAATGTCAACCCCCCTCTGAACAAATCTTGCCAAGAAAACCCCATGACAAATTCACCTTAGGGTTGCTGTAAGTTGGAAGTGACTTGAATCCACACAATGTTAAAATCATTATAAAATCTGTTGATGAAAAACATGATTTTCTAGTTGCTAATGATCCCTGCAGCCATGGATGTAGTTGACAATGCTTGCTGCAAACAGATCCAAAGCATCTAGACATATTTTTTCTGTACCTATCTTCCTCGGTCACAAATGGAGCAGACAGGTACTGGGTCCAAAAATATAGTATTAATATAAGGTTATTAGGACTGAAAGGTAAAAGTAGTCATTTTAATTTTCTATTTCTATTCTTTTATCTTTATGTCATCTGAAAAGTAACAGTAGTCCTTTTAGCTTTCTTTCTTTCTTTCTTTCTTTCTTTCTTTCTTTCTTTCTTTCTTTCTTGGTCTTTCTGTGTTCTTGATTAAAGCCCATATTACCAGCTACACAAAAATCTATTTTCTACTGCACATTTTATTTCCCTGCTGTACAAAATAGCTGGAATCATGTTGGCTAGCCCCAACTAAGGTAGACCAGCTGAATCAATTGGTTAATGGTAAGTCCACCAACAGGTAAATCCAATTGATTCAATGTGTCTACTCTGATCAGGACTAACAAAAGGATTTAGGACAAGATGTCTAATGAATAAATTGCCAGACTTTCCTGGACCAGCATAGTGTTTTGGCACTGAGAAATGGGTGCCACAGTGGCACAACTGCCAGGCATAAGGAAAGATCATGCCACAATTGGTCTGGTAGGGGAAAACTTGGCTGTCCATCAGCTTGGGTCCAAGGTAGGGGTATGTAGAAAATAGCTTGGTTTCCAAGGTAGCACTCGATTCCATGGAATGATTAACATTTGGTCCTCCAGACGCTGTTGGGCTACAACTCCCTTCATTTCTTACCATTGGCTATGCAGATTGAATCTGATGAGACTTGCACTCGAACAAGATTTGCAGGGCTGAACATTCCCCAGCCTTGTACTAGAAGATTAAGAACAGCAAGATATGTAGTCAAAACAGGCAGCAGCTAAGATCCAAGAAAAGGAACAAGGAAGGAAGAACTGGGGCTCTTTCAGGCACTAAGAAGAGAGCTACTCAGACTATAAAATAAACCATAAGGTTAGGTGTTTTCATGGGCTAATGGACAGGGAAGGGCCCACTGGAGTCTACCAATGGAGTGCTAAGATAGGCTAGTATCACAGCATCAAAAGAAAGAGCTTAGCCTGTCAATTTTGGGAACAAAGAATGGTATACATAAGGTAACTTGCTAGCGTCCAAATGCTAGGAACTTTAGTTTTAAGACCTTCCCTGCCTCCACCCATGCCTTGCAGCAGCTGGAAGCTTGAGGTTATCATATAAGCAATAGATATATTTATGGCATCATTCAAATAGCCTCATGTTGGTGAAATAAGTGGCCTTTTGGCTGCAGTAGATAGGATAAGCTAGACCCAATTTTCCCCACAGTGTGGGGCAGAAGCAAGAAACTGGGTGAGCAAGACCAAAATCCTATTGGTTCCAGCCCTTCAGATGTTTTTAACTAGAAGACCCACAATTGTCTAACATTGGCCAAAGTGGCTGAGAATTCTGGAAGCTGAAGTCCAAAACATCTAGAGAACAGAGCACTCACCAGTCCTGCACTATAACAAAACTAGCACAGCAGGATGGGATGGCTCCACTTGCCTTGCCCAGGGGTCATAGAATGGTTAAATCAGTGCCTGCCTTATCACACTTCAGGCATATCTGTAGGCATGGGGCCATTATTAAGAAATGCAAAGTACTACTGTAGCAACAGAAAAAAAAGCTACAGGAATGTACACTAGTTTTTCTTTTTCAGTAATTCAGGTCATACATTACTGAGATTAAAAGAGGCTTAATGGCACTTTTGAAGAGGGGGCACAAGTTCTTTTCACAGATGGTTTGAGGTGGCATGCAATATTGAATGCCAGTTTCTTGTACCAGGACATGTTAACTAAAGACATTATTTCAACTGCTTGCATTTCCTCATTGAAAACCAATGATGAGAGGAAGTGCCAGAAGTCACAATTCCTATAAACTGACAAGAGCTTTCCATTAACAAAGAATGAACTACTTGCTGTAACACTAGTGAATGTCTGCAAATGCAGATATCTGCAAATATTTTTTCCCTCCTAAGAAGAATGGCTTTGGCTAATTACTGAGAATTAAGCAGAACTAACAGTAGGTTTATATAATCAATATGAATGTCAATATATTGTTTACAGTGAGCTGGACCCAGACGACATCTGCTGCACTTCGTTCCAGTTGAAATTGCTATAACTCAAGTCAGGACTAGCTTTTCACATTGATTTCAATGATGCATTAGGGTGTTTGCATCTATGGGTACCAGTTCAACCATTAAACCCTGCTGGATTCAAAAACATAGTGGAAAGGACAAAAAAGGTGCTGCTTTTCATTGATGGAAGTTTCCGTAAATAAAAAGCGGTGCCTTTTCTGTCACTCCAGCATGGAGGGAGAACCAACAAAGGATGGAAGGAGGATGGGGCGTGCAGTATCTACCACCGGAAGCAGGACAGTGGCGTTCTCCTCCTGATCTCCACGTTTTTTTTTTTTTTTAAGAACATCTGATAAAGTCCAGAGAATGGGGGCTTTCAAATACACCTTTCATTTTCTGTGGTATAATCCCATCCAGATAAAGATTTTAAAGAAACTGCCCTTTTATGTGAGGCAAGCTGTACTTCTGCTGAAGTAGTATGCCAGAATCCTATAAGACCTGTTACGTTATGCTATGTAACTTTACATATACCTAGCTATGTAACAGAGGCACTAAGAAATCCCTTTACTGAATTGCCAAGATGTGTTATTACAATGTACATTGGGGCTGATATGATACACATTGGGATCAATGCAATGCAAATCCTATTGTACATCAGTCCCATTCTGCATCAGTCACATCGTACATCACTTACTTTGCTGGTTCTGCTATGCAGTAACATAACAGCAGCCCTCTACTGGATATGGACATTATGGAACTGCCGAATTCTTATTCCCACAGACGTAAGTCTGCTTACAAAGACATAAGACCCCAACAGGATTCTGGCCATATATGGTTAGCTTCTTCTGCAACAATTAACCAATAGCTTGGCAACGTAATTTTATCAATATTATATCTCTAAAAATCCTCTAGCCGGCATGAGGACATCCATAAATGTACTGTTTCCAAGTTCAGAGTTCATTCTCCTTGCTCAGCCTGCTTCACTTTCTCTACCTATCATCAGTTTGAATGAGCAGTTCTCCATTTTGCACAGGCTCTCTCTATTTTCTTTTCTTCCCTCTACCACAGAGGAGAGCAATTGTTAGAGGATAGGGGCTGCATTAACCTTCAGATCTGGGGTAGCTGCATCCCTCACTGCATCCCACTGCAAAAATTCAGTTTTCCCTCATAATGTTTTCTAGTAGTTGTGGGGGCATTTACACTATGTTTTCTCCCCCCACAGGCCATATTGAGTCTATTTATTTATATAGTTTATATCTTGCCTTTCTCCCAATATGGGACTCATATTTTCTACATATTCTCATTTTGAGTCTACATTTTCTCTTACTATGCCATTTTTTTTAGTGCAGTGTGTCCCCTTTCTCCCCACTGCAAATCTGTGGACAGGGACTATCTACTTCAAGCCTTTGGACTTTATCAGATACATTAAATATGGCATCTTAACAATGCCACATAAATGTGAAAGGATGCGCATATCAGAAGATGTCACCTTTTCGCATTTATGTACTGACCAAAACCCATACTTTTTTATTGACGGCTGAAGCTGTTAATTGATCCCCCATGGTGCTTTAGTGCTGGCATTGCTGGCGTGTGAAACCTTGCGCCATTGTACTCACATGAATGAAGCGTGAATGACCGGTCTGGCATGAACACTTCTGGGTGAGATCGTGACATTGTGGTAAGGGACACACTTTTTATGACCCTCCCCGGGTTACTTTTAAGTTTTTAAGTGTGTGTATATATGCTTTTAAAAACTTTTTGTGTGTTGTTTTTCTTTTTGTTTTAATTTCCCATGTAAGTGTCTTCTTGTGAGAATTGGTGGAATTTTGGTTGGGGAAGTGCCTGGAGCTCTGTTGGCTTCCACTTTCATTGCTGGGAAGCCTTTGGATGGGAGGCAAGGTAAGTGCAGTATGGGGAGCTCATTTGCAGCATAAAAATGGAAAAGTGATGCCAGCAAAAGAATGGGCTTTTTTGGGGTGGTGTGATCAAGTCCTTTCATTCAAGTTGGATAAATTGGAACATGTCCAGAGAAGGGAGACCAAGGAAATCAAAGGTCTGTAACCCACGCCTTATGAGGAATGAATGACTTAAGGAGCTGAGTATGTTTAGCCTGGAGAACAGAAGACTGAGATGTGACATGACAGCTATCTTTAAATATACAAAGGGATGCCATATAGAAGATGGATCAAGCTTGGGTTTTTTTTTTCTGTTCCAGAGATGAGAATGCAATCCAGTAGAATCAAGCTACAAAAAAAGAGAAATTCCACCTACAGTATACATTTGGAATAACTTTTTTTTTAAACTGTAAGAGCTGTTTGACAATGGAAAGTACTGCCTCGGATGGTGGTGGACTCTCTGTCATTGGACAGATTTAAATGGAGGTTGGATGGATATAGCAATGGGTTGGACTAGTTGACCCTTGTGGTCCCTTCCAACTCTAAGTTTATATGATTCTTTGATTCAAACAAACTATGGGGTATGTAAACACAACCCCATTGTTTTAATCCTAAACTTGGTATTCTTTAATCTTTCTCCTTTACAGAAAACAGTTGCAGTGTCTCTGCATTTCATTAGGATCAGGACCATAGTGCAGGGCAGAGGGTTAGCCCTTTGCCCTGCTCTGTTTTCCTGCAGAAAATTACCCTCTCCCCCACAAAGCTTCTACTTTGGGCTAACTGGAGTTGGGATGGGGGAAATATATGTTTGGAAAAGAGGGGCCTAAGCAAGTGCAACAGCAAGAACATTTCGGTCCTGTCTTTCCACTAAAATATAGCACTCAAGGCGGCTAATAAACATCATTAAAAACAGATTAAAAACCACTTAGGCAGTAAAACCATTAAAATTATCACATTAATTAAGCCATTAAAATCATCACAATAATTAGTAAAGCTGTTTAAAAGACCAGTTTTAAGAGATGGATTTTTCATATTCTTTCTATAAGCAGTGAGAGAAGGAACTGATTACAACTCTGTGGGGAATGCTTGCTACCATCTTCCACAGTGCGTTGCATAGGCCCATTCTCAGCGGGGAAATGACCTGGGGATGAACTCTTTCTCTGTGACCCTGATTTGTCTCTGGAGACCTATGATGGCTTTATAAAGGATAAACTGGGCAACTGATCTGTATCACTAATGTCCAGTTTGGCCCTTTGCAAGGTTGAAATACAGTCAGCCCTCAAATTTTGTGGGGGTTAGGAGCACAGAAACCCTGTGAAAGTGGAAAAAACAGAAACATTGGTCTGCCATTATTTGAAAATAATAATCATCCAATGTGAATCCATGGTCAACTTCCAGCAGAAGTTGACCATGGAATCACACTGGAGGACCTACAAATGCCTAGAGAAGTGTTCTCTCTAGGCATTTATAGATCATCCAGCACAATTCTATGGTCAACTTCCAGTTGAAGTTGACCATAGGATTGTGTTGAAGGACCTTTGGAAATTGACCATAGAACTGCACTGGACCTACAAATGCCTAGAGAGAACATATTAATCAAATCCACAAATAATCAAATCCACAAATGCTTAACCCACAAATGTGGAGGGATGACTGTAGGTAAAAATTTTCTATGCCTTGGCTCAGTCATTAACCAAAATGGAGTCTGTAGTCAAGAAATCAGAAGAAGATATGGGGGTCAGTTACATGGCAGAATAAAGTGTGGAAAATTCCAGCTTACCTTCCTTTTGCACCAGTGCCGCATAGTTTACATGATTTAGTGCAAAGTTGTTTGATCTGGTGAGTTTTTGACTTTGTATTTCACACAGACAAAGGTGGGGTGTGTGGCCTCCCAAGCACATCTGGGGGGAGATAAGATGCTGGGAAGCTGAGAGGGAGGGAGGGAAAGAGAGAGAGAGAGAGAGAGAGAGAGAGAGAGAGAGAGAGAGAGAGAGCGAGCACTGGCACCTTTCCCCACTCTTCTTCCCAAGCCGAGAAGGGCGGGGAATGAGGGAATGAGGGAAGGAGGGAGGCTAGGTGGCCGTTCCTGCTGTTAATGAGCCAGGGAGAGCAGCCACCACCAAGGCAGCCATTCCACCCCTCCCCCTCCCTCTGTCCTCCTCCTTTTGCCAGAGTGGAGTAAATCAAGTAAAGGAGGGAGAAGCTTTGCTAGGGGAGCAGCTGGGCTGAGGGGAGTCTCTGACGGAGCATTGCAGTTGGTGGGTTAGGTCGGTCGGTTGGTCGCCTCCTCTGGGGTTGGTGGCTGGTGGCTGCCATTGTGACCACCATCAATGCAGGAGGCGAGCCCGCACAGCAACATTGCCTCATTTCTTTGCGAGGAGCTGGTTGCTGCCTTGACGTGAGGCAGCCAAGCTCCCTTCTCCAGCCAATGGAGGGAACTGCTGGCTGGATCTTTTTGTTTGACGCTCCTTGCATCTCTTGAAAGTCTGCCTCCTCCACAGTCAGTCTAACCAGTCATGGCTCAGCTCTGCAGTGGCTATTTCAGGAAGATTGCTGGTAGTTCCCAGAGCCTTTTGCGCATTGGTAGTTCACACAACTGATTGTGTGCATTTTCACGAACTTTATCAAAAAAGTACCGAAAGCCTTTATTACGCTTCTTTTGGGTTTTTGAGCCCCCCTCCTTCTGAATGAGGTGACTTTGTTGCACAACATGTGGGAACTATTAGGAGTCTTGGTGAATTATTCCCGGATTTATTTTGCTGTGTAACCGACCCCTAAGACTTGGTAAACAGCTGTGAAGGAACAGGACAGTATGCTCAAGCATAAAGACATGACATTAAATTTCAGAGTCAGAATCACCCAGGCATAGTATTTCCAGTCTCTATGTATGGCTGTAAAAGCTGGACAGTGAAGAAAGCTCATAGAAAGAGAATCAACTCATTTGAAGTGTGGTGCTGGAAGAGAGTCCTGTGGATACCTTGAACTGGTAAAAAGACAAATGAATGGGTCTTAGAACAAATGAAGCCTGAACTTTCCCTAGAAGTGAAAGTGACTACACTGAGGCTATGAATCTTTGGATATATCATGAAATAGTGTGACTCATTAGAAAAGACGATAATGCTTGATAAAGTGAAGGCAGTAAGAAAAGAGGGAGACCGCATTACAGGTGGGTTGATTCAATCAAGGAAGCCATGGCTCTGAGTTTGCAAGACCTCAGCAGGGCAGTTGATGACTGGAGATCTTGGAGGTCTCTCATTCATAGGATAACCATGAATCAAAGTTGACTTGATGGAAAATAATGACAGCAAAGGTGCCAGTCTCCTTTTAAGCACACAGTGAATGTGTTTGTGGGTACAAATACACCTGTGAGAATACAACACATTTGTACCATTTAAACTGTGAGAGTAGATTTATGAGACCATACTTATCAGTTGTGAATATGAACACTCCAGGTATATTTCCAGACCAGGCTGGACTCAAGTGAGTTTGCTATTTGAAGCAAGCAGCAAATGGTGCCTGCTCATGTAAGGAAAGGTGCATAACACACTCAAAGCTAGTGAAATTATTTTTGGCACATGGAAGAAACTCCTACAAGGGCCTTTCCCCACTTTGAATTTAACAATATGCTACTATTTTATGACACCGTAAGTCTGTTGCCTCATTTTATCTCAAGGCTGCCCAGTATCTTACTATTAGGTTTGAGAATGAAATGGAATGTGATGGTAGGAAATATGCATGCCTAGATTGTCATTCCTGAATCTTAATAACATGTATGGATGAGATTTCAAGTACATGATTTCCATGGGCATGTAAGAGTGGGAGGCTGTAACTTTCACTGATCATGCATCCCCTAAAAAAATAAAAATAATCATTTTTAAAAGCTGTTTTTTTAAAAGCTAGTTTGCTTGTGGTAAGGCTTTGTGACTGAAAGTAACATCTCCAGGAGAAAAAAAACAAGCATCTTTAAAAAGCATTTCCAGGGAGACAGGGAAGAGGTCAGCTCATCCTTCCTATCCTTGCTGAATTTTCAGGACCCTCTCATCATTTCTTCCATGACAACCACCACACCACCTCCACCACCACCACCACCACTGTAAGTGGTGAGAACAACCTGGGTGTGGGGTTGAACACATGTTTTTCATCCAGATGGACACAGGTTCAATCCTTGTGTCTGCAGCTTAAATGTTCAGGTAGCAAGTGATGGGAAAGATTCTACTCCATCTGAGACTCTGGGAAGCTGCTGGTCTCATCTAGCCCATTCCTGGGCTTGTTAGATCAGTGGTCTGAAGTGCAGCACAAGAGCATTCTAGCAGAACATTTTAAGTACTCCACCAAACTCCAAAGTGCAGCATGAAGCCATGACAGTAAAAGTGGTATCAAATTGTGATCACTTTGCAGTGCATGTACACTTATAGTCTGGAATTTCATTCCAAACAGACCAGTATATGTCAACATTTACCAAGATCAATGACATAAAGTTTCTACTACAGTTGTCCCTCCGTATCCACAGATTTCGTATCCACGGATTCAAGTATTCACGGCTTGAAAATATTCTTTAAAAAATAATAATCCAAAAAGCAAACCTTGATTTTGCCATCTTATATAAGGGACACCATTTTGCTATGCCATTGCATATAATGGGGACTTGAGTATTCGTGGATTTTGGTATCCACAGTGGGTCCTGGAATCAAACCCCAGCGAATATGAAGGGACAACTGTACTTTCAGTGGATGCAAACTGCACTGTTTATAAGCAATGGTCTGGTGAACTTGTGAGGATTGGTCAGCTCTTGGAGCTGGAATTGGATGAGAAATCTGCCTCAGAGGAGGACCTCAGTGTAACTACCATCATGAATCAGGACCAAATTAAGACAAGATATGTAAAGGAACCCCTGAGATCATGTTATTCCATCTTGATAACTTGCAGAATTAGACGGTCTAATGGCCCCCAACTAGATTTACTCTGGCCCTAGATCCTAATGCTCACAATCATAACAATTTTCATAAAAAACAATGACTGGTATCCTGTATCAGCTACTTGATTAAGTATACTTAACTAGGTAACCTCTCCTGGCCCATTCTCAAACCCAATGGAAATGTCATTCTCCTGTGCTCCAGTCTTTGACAGAATGGACTTACTTCTCCTGCAACTGATGCCTGGGGCTGGGGGAGTAGTGATCATGGCAATAGTGTCAAAATCATGACTAGTAGTAATCATGAATATGAAACAGTTATGGATGAGTAAGTCTAGGTAACTGTTTCGTATTCACAACCACTACCTTGTCATGATTGTGACACTATTGCCATGATTGTAACTCTCTCCCAAACCTACTTTACTGGGCATCAGCAGCATGGGGAGAGGAAATCCATTCTGCCGCCTATTGGGGCAAATAACATTTTCATCAGGTTTGGGGTGGCTGGACCAAGTGAAGTTACCTAGTTAAGTGTACTTAACTAAGAAGCTTATTGCACAAAGAAGTAAAGCAGCAGTGCAGCTGGAACGTTTAGCCTTCCATTCTCTCTTACTGTATGATGTTGGTGTTGGTCAGCCGTTCTTCTATTCCTATCCTGTGGAAGACAGTGGTAAAAGTGAATCATTTTTCTAATTGGAAAAATCCATTAGCTAGCCCAAAGTCACCTAATAAGCTTCATGGCCAAGTGGTGTTTTGGAGCCAAGTCTCTCTAGTTTAGGAAGAATTGGAAACCCCGAGTTCATAGGTTGCATGCAGATCTCAGTTAAATTTCATGTGGTCCTTGGCCTAATTTCAATGTCCACTGGCAAGAGCTGTTTGCTGGAAGGGGAGAGACAGGAAGGAAGGAAGGAAGGAAGGAAGGAAGGAAGGAAGGAAGGAAATACGGGAGAGAAAAAGAGGTGGCAGATAAAGAAAAGAGTGGCCTTGCCTACTTTGGCATGAAACCCCCAAGATATTATCCTTGAGGGAATCTAACCCTCAACTGAAGAAGGCTTCCATACCTGCTATATTCCATGTACAACTGGCTATGGCATCACTAAGGATGGTGACACCCCTTCCCTGACAGTGTTACCTGGTGTGGTTCAGCCTCTCCATGCACCCCTAGTGCCACCACTGGTAATTGGTGATAAATTAGTATGAAGATATTTCTGGTTCATCAGATTTTGGATCAGAACTCTTTGTAATAGGACTTTGCCCTTGCCATTTTTTATGCAGAAAAAAGTTATATGGGAAAATCAAGTTGAGATATAGACTCTTAATTAATGGGGTCTCCCTGGGCATCACCATCTTTCATCCAAAGAAATCAATAAGTGAGGGATCCAGGATCCTTGACCTTCTTTTGAAGCAGTGTGCAAAATCTCCATAACCATGGAGAAGCAAAATCCAATTAACATCTTGATGGCTCTTAAGAGTTGGGCTGACTAGTGAACTTCAATATTTCATTGTGTATTAAATGTTTAAAGTAAGGCTGCGAAAGTCAAGCACTCATCACAGAAATGGCAGGCATGAATACTCATAATATGGAAGTTGTGCTCCAAAGCATCTAATTGTGAAACCAGGCTAAGAAATATATGGGGCTGCTGCAGAAGACTCAGCAATGTTTCCTGCAAAGACCAAAGTCAGAATGGCAAAGGTAAAAAAGAACACACAGGTTGATCTTTTAAAAATGTCAACCTCATTCATAAGCCCATTATGGTATTTAGGCTAAAAGGTAAAGAAGGGGGAAGAAGATCATTTTAATTGTGAAAATCTGGAAACAATCATCTCAGCCTTGGAGTGATGCTTCAGGCAATGTAGGTGCCTGCTCTGACACGGCTGTTATGCACTCCTGTGTTGGAAATATAAATGTAGAGCAACAGGATCAGGCCAAATCTACTGAGACAGAACACTGCTGATTCGGTGTGGCTCAGACTAACCTGGCTCAAAGGGAGTTAGCTTAGAGCCGTTCCAAAATGCATACTTTATTTAATGTTACTACTGTTTGTGCTAAAGAGATTGTGCTAAAGAATTATGAGGTTCCAGGATGCCATTGTACTAGGAAGATCCTGTCTATAAACAGGGTGGATTAAAAAAGAAGAGAAATTTTGTTCCAAAGAAGTAATAAACTGATTGAGATAAAACGTATGAAACTACAGGTGGCTGCAACAGAAAGATGGGAGGGGTCAAAACATACAAAAATAAAAATAATGCAATAGCAGCAGATAGGAAACTGGTATGATCTCTAAGTGATCTTTTTTTAAAAAAAGTAAATTCCAGGATAGTATAAAGCTACTAGATGACTTCTGCATGCTTCTGAGGACTGTGGTTTCAATTACTGTTTAGAGCCTGTAAACAATGACATTTACAAGGTCAGAAGGCCCAGTCATATTATACAGCGTGCTTCTTTAAAACCATATTTCAATCACATAAAACAGAAATGAAAAAAGGGTGGTGCCTTGGGAAAAGCTCTTGGCTTTTTTTAAAAAAATATTATTACAAAAGGTATATGGCTGGTACAAATATCGCTCTAAGCTTATACTATTTCCCATCCATGTATTTATTTTGGAGTCCTCTCAGTATCATCAATAAAGCTGTTGCAGAGGCAGCAATTGGGAGATCATCATAGCCTCTTAGGTAGAATTGAAGAGAGAATACAAATGCCATGTTTTCATGAGGTGAAACTCCAAAGTCTCTAATAAATGTCCAGGAAATTCACAGCAGTCCCTTGTATTCAAACATTACACCTATAATAATATGCATCAGCCTTCTAATCTGTTCGTTTAATGACAGTTGTCCAGAAGGAAAACAAAATCAATGTTCCACAGGCAAACATTTTCATTCCTCTTCCTTGTAAAATAATCCCCTTGTTTCCAGAACTGTGCTCGTAATGTCTTTGAGTCCTAAACCTATAAATGATATGTACATCTTGTCAAAGGTATTGCTTGAATTAGCAAGAGAATGATTAATAAGAGTTGAGGTTTTGACAGGATCTTAAAAAATAATTCTTCAAGCTCTTCCAAGGCTATGTAAAGATCAAGGGATGAAGGTGAGTGTGTGATGTTGTACTCTCAAGCTATTGGAACTGCACAAAGAAAATGGAGGGTCCAAAATTTCATTTCATGAGCATTTTTTGCATTTCCCCCAACAAAAAACATTTAGGGAAATTAATCAAGAAAATGAGATATAAGGTACTGTTTCAACACTGATTATCTTGCAAGGTACCATGGCTACCCATGCTATCCAAATCCCCATGTGTTGTGTTGACTGAGTAAGAATAGTTTGGTAAATCATTTTCTCAGACAAACAAAGTTTGGTCAAAGATAGTTGGGCCTCTTGTAGCATATGACATATGAAACTGCCTTCTACTGAATCAGGCCATTGTTCCATATATCTTAGGATATTTCTCACTATCTGGAGTGCTGGGCAGAATCTTCCATCTTGCTGCTTCCTGAGATCCCTTCAATTGAAGATGAATCCATGAAAATCCTTCTGCAAATAAAGTATGCACCCTTTCTCTCAGCTTTGACCCACCTCTTCCACAGTGTTCCTAATCTTAAAGCATGCACTCTTCTGCTTTCTTTCAACACATCTGACCAGCATATCTCCGGATGATGCATACTACCAGCAATGTGTTCATTCACCTGAGTATGCCAGGAGTTCTAAGCAATTTTAAGGATGCTTAGCACAGGAGCTGGATTAAACTGGAATTTAAAAAGCTGGATGTGCAGTTGTTGTAACAGTGCTTGCAAAACTGTTCTGATCAGTTTTGTTGACCTTATAGTCCTAAACTTAATAAGGGATGCTGTATTGGAGATTTTGGTCCCTGTGCCAAAAATCAAGAGCCACAGACTACTTTACACCGAGCTCTTGGTGTTGAAATATTTACTCACTGAATGACACTACTGTAACTTTCAATAACACAGAGAAACAGCTTCATAAAAATTGAGTGCCATTCAATACTGATAACAATCTGTAGAAGGGCCAACTGTCTCATCTGTTGATAATCAAATCCCTCTGGCAATATAGTGTATGTAAGAGCTGAAGTGTACTGTCAAGGCTGGGGTTATTTTCCTCCCTGCTCTTCACAAAGTCTGTGAAATTAATCCCTTCTGCTTTTCCCTCAGTCTCAATGAACAACTCCTGGTTTACACAAAGAGATGAGGCTCTTTCTTGACTGTAAGTAGGGGAAGTCATACAACTGAATGCTCTCTTCCCTGCATATAAAAATACAGAAAAATCTTGTTAGATATGCACACCTAAATTTCAGATATGCAAAATATTGACTGAGATCTTTCATTGTGCTTGCACAGTGTAAATCTGCACTCACGTGGTTTGGTGATGCTTATGCTATACCACCCCTCTGCTGAATACCGACATTGTATACCCAATTGTATATCTGCAAATATGTCTCCTGTTTCCATACTACCAGGTTAGAATGGTATATTGAAGGCATGCATGGGTAGTCATGCACCATCCAAGAATATGCAATGTACATGCAGCAGTTACTCTTGCCAAAGTCTAGTAATGCCTAAGTCCAACGTTACACCATGGTGAAAAAAGTATAGGTGCATGCTGAAGGGGACACAAGTAGCCATAAAACATTAACAGGATGTCATCTGTTATCTCAATCTGCTCCATGAAAAATAGTGTTTTAAAGGTAGTTTTCAAACATTCACACCATTATTTTTTAAAATTTCCCCACTTCTCTGAAAACTTTCTTCTGCAGTCAATTAGCTGCCCTTCACACTATGGTAGAAAACCACTATGGTAAAATCTGTGCTTGGACCAGACAGTATAATACTCAAATCCCTGTTCAGCTAGGAAATTCATTGGCAGGCATTAGTTAGGACACCACTGCCAAGATCCTATATCAAGCTAGTGGTGCTTAAAGTAATGACAGAATACTTCTGCTAGGCTTCTCCTTCTGTCTCCAGTGTAACAGATCTTTTCAGTACTGGAGGGAGTCCCGATGGCCAGTTAGTCTTGAGGGAGAGAGGGCTGTGTGTCTGGACACCATCCATATGCAAATTATGAATCCAGAAGAAAAGAAATTATCCTCCTGGACCACCAATGAATCATGAGAGGCCACAGTGACTCTGCTAGGGGTAGAAGGTCCCAGTGACTTGCTGGAAACCTGAGGGAATAATCTCTGCTCTTTTCTTCAGACTTCAAAACTGCAGCTGCAGACTCCCATTACCTGTTTACTAATTGACTGTGGGGAAATGTTCCAGCACTGAAAAAGAGTGTTGCACAAGGGTGTGTCTCATTGAGCAAGGTGCATGAAATACCTCCTTCTGTTGAATAACTCCTGCAATTGAGTACCTTCTGCAATGACTGAAAACTTCATACACTTGTGTAATGGGGGCTATGCTAGTGTCTGTCACCAGCAGGATTCCAGACTGTTATTCACTGAAGTAGCTTCAGGAGTGCTATAAGGAGCAGCCATTAAGGATTCTGCACAGCCAATTGTGGTGTTGAAGGATGCTAGATTTTTGAATGTCATAGGGGCCAGCTGGTCAGTTTTTGCACAGTCAGCTTCAGCTGAAAAAAGAATGTCCAAGAGAGGGAAGGAGAGCAAAACTTCTGCATTTTGCCGTGGTTTTGATCTGTTTGGAGTCTGGGTGAAAATCACTTGCAAAAATGTTTTTTTATTTCTTTAAGGGGGCCTGGAGGCTTTGGAATCCTGGTACAGGCCCCTGGGGTGGGAGAGGTTGATAATTGTTTCCCACCACCTCCATAGCAACCCACCCTTGCTCTAAAGGAAGTTTGCACTTTGGATACTAAAAAAATGTGTAGCTTCTTAGTAAGATCACTGCATAAGCTGTTATATTGTAGTAGTAGTAGTAGTTGTTGTTGTTGTGTACCTTCAAGTCTTTTTTGACTTATCGTGAACTTATCACAGGATTTTCTGAGGGCTGAGAGTATGTGACTTGCCCAAGGTTACCCAGTGGGTTTTCATGGTCAAACAGAGATGTGAACCCTGGTCTCCATAGTCATAGTCCAACATGTAGTCCATTCCTAGCCATCTCCGATTTCATAGTGCAGTTCAATGACACTTTGAACTCAAAAGATCTGTCTAGGCTAGGACTTCCCATATTTGGCACATGATTACAATAACGGACTCAATAACCTTTTGTGAACCCCTCATAATCTCAGGGGGAGGCAATCCTTGTAACAGAAGAGAAAGCGGTGCAACTGTTATGAATTGCAAACATTAATCTCAATGATGTACACATCCTGCGAACAGGATGGAAGCCTGCAGCACCATACTAAGGTATCTGAGCTTTGCCACTGGGCAAATGCAGATAAATACATGGTTAATTAACTTATCTTCCTTGGATCCCTCTGAGTTTTGCTATTTTACTTGGTGTAGTCAGGATTCTGGAAGAGACTTTCCCTTTTGGCTCTCCAATTCCAAATCCAGTTTTTGAAACCTATTATGTAATTTCTTGTGGGATTCCAGTCAGCCATTCAGTCTCCCCATCATTTTCTCTCCATGGTAGCCTTTGTTCACTTAGGAACAAAAGCCACTGTGTACATACAGTAGTGGTTTCTGAGACTGAAGTGATTACCCCACCCCAACTATGACAGAAAACTAGAGGGTAACATGTATCCACAGATGGCTGAGCAGAAAGAACATGCCAAGACCATAGTTTTATGCCTGATTATTTTTTCTGATTATATTTAGTTTTTAAAGTTATTGGATTTTAAATTTTTATTTACATGGTCCTGATATAATTTTTGAGGCACGTGTGGAACAGTCGGCCCTTCAGATCCATGGATTCTGTATCTATGGATTCAACCACCCAAGGCTTGAAAATATTTTTTAAAAATAAAATAAAAAAACCCCTTGATTTTATAGAAGGGTCACCATATTACTACACCATTGTATATAATGGGACATAAGCATCCAAGGATTTTGGTATCCACAGAAGGTCCTGGAGTCAAACCCCAGCGGATACCAAGGGCCCACTGTATATATAATTTTGAATTTTAAAATAATAAAATAAACACAGTATTCCCTTTCTCTGTAAAAAGGCAACTATACCTGGCTTTAGTTTTACTCTTTTGTCTGAAACTGTTCTAAATCTACTCCTCATGTGACCTGGGACATTTTCAGACGATCCTTGCAGCGCAAGGATCGAGCGGGAGAGCTTCGTAGCTGCAGCGCGGCAGGGTGTCCATTTTGGACGACACTGTCCCTGCTGCGAAATCGTCCGTGTCTCTTCCATTTAGGATTGGAGCCTGCCGCACCATATTCAGCCAGATTTTATTCACGGACATTGTCCGTGAATAAAATCTAGCTGAATATGGTGCAGCAGGCTCCAATCCTAAATGGAAGACACAGATGATTTCACCGCAGGGACGTCATCGTCCGAAATGGACCCCCTGCCACGCTGCAGCTATGAAGCTCTCCTGCTCGATCCTTGCTCTGCAAGGATCATCTGAAAAAGTCCCTGGTCTTTGTCACTGAAACTCAGAGGACCCTGTTGTTGCACTTAACCTCCCAATCCCTTTCTAGCTTTTCCCCTAGTACCCTCCTTACTCTTTATATTATCAATCAAAAAAGCAACTTTCCTGTCTTTCATTCATTATTAGGCATAACTTGTGGCTAGTTGGCTGGTATATTAATTAGTCACTTCTTTTTGAACCATTCATGGAAAAAAGAAATTTGTATGTTTCAACTGCTAGAGTTCTAAAGTTAATGCCCTCATCTTGTTGAAGATGGGAAAATCCACCATGGTATGAACACTCATGCTTCTGAAAAAGTTTCTTATATCTGGGTGTCAATTATCAGCATTCCCAGACTCAGTGCACAACAGTTTCAGAGTTCATCAGAAAACTTTATTGCTAGAAACCCAAGAACCATTCAATACAAGGTTGTTGTTGAAACTGGGAGCCTAACAGTTACATTCTAAATTAAAAGCATTTTCCAGTCACTTAATATGGTGGGCTACATACCTATTGGTTGTCCATCATCCCCTGACCCCAGCATTCTTTAAATGGAAAGTTAACATTTTCTCACCATGTCCAGCTTTGAAACCAGAGTCATTGCAGATGGCTCATTATTTATTTCCCCCCTAAACAACATCCAGCCAGTTATCAATATATAATTTCACCCCTACACACATTGCTATCCCCATTCTACATCAAAGTCCAATGAAACTAGAGAATATGACAGGAAAAAGGGGACTGATCCTGACATCAGGTCTCTTAGGTACAAGTATGTACATGCTCCTGTGAACAAAACTGTGTACATCTCAATGCATCCTGAATTCGACTAGGGAGAAAAATGTCTGCCTTTCCTCATAATTGCCTCTAGCCCATAGAATCATAGAATTGCAGAGTTGGAAGAGACCACGAGGGCCATCCAGTCCAACCCCCTGCCATGCAGGAAATCACGATCAAATCATCCCCGACAGATGGCCATCCAGCCTCTGTTTAAAGACCTCCAAGGAAGGAGACCCCACCACGCTCTGAGGGAGTGTGTTCCACTGCCTAACAGCTCTGACTGTCAAAAAGTTCCTCATAATGTTGAGGTGGAATCTCTGTTCCTGGAGCTTGCATCCATTGCTCCATGTTCCAGTCTCTGGAGCAGCAGAAAACAAGCCTGCTCCATCCTCAACATGACACCCCTTCAAATACTTAAACAGGGCTATCATATCGCCTCTTAACCATCTTTTTTCCAGGCTAAACATACCCAGCTCCCTAAGTCTCTCCTCAGAAGGCATCATTTCCAGACCTTTCACCATTTTAGTCGCTCTTCTTTGCACACACTCCAATTTGTCAATATCCTTTTTGAATTGTGGTGCCCAGAACTGGACACAGAGGTGGTTTTGCCAATTGCTTCTTTGAAAGAGCCTACAGCACCTGGTATTCATTGGCAGCCTCCCATCTAGATACTAACCAGAGCTGATTCTGCTTAGCTTCCAAGATCAGATGTGATCTGGTGCCTTTAGGGTATTTAAGAAACTAATTATTACCCAGGCACTTATTCCCTGTACTCCCAATCTCTCCCCAAACTGCTTTTCTCCTAGCAGATATTGGGTCAGATTAGAAAATACATTTAGCATATTTTTGAAAGATGTGTACCATAATGAAATATGTCTGTCATAGCATATGCCCATATAACCTCATATATACATGTTTTACTTTGCAAGATTTGTTGTGTTATTGGTCACTGGAAGGTAATCAAGTTCTTAATTTGCAAATCTAACTCCTGAGGTACACATCTGGGAGGAAAACGGCTTTGATGCAGGGAACATCCATTCTGCTTAAGATCTAGTTTGCTCCTTGGAGACTGGAGACAAAATTTCTATTAAAAGGACTCCTGTATGGACAACCTTAGTTGTCATATTCTATTCTGAAAACCTGAGTGCATTACGTATAGTGATACCTTAAGGATAATTAAAAAGAAAACTTACAGGAAATTTGACACCCAGTAGTCAGAATGTATGTTCTTTTGTACTTGATTTTGTTTGTGACTTCCACAGTTTTTCTATATAAATTCTAGTCCAGTTGTGAGTACAGGCCATCCCCGAAGGAGCACAAGGCTATACAACACCAAGAGTATGTACTGTTTATATTATATATCCTGAGAGCATGTCACCACTTGGCCACTGACATTTGCAATTACATGACAGTCTCTTGGAGGAAGAACTCTGATGAGAGTAACTGACCATGAGAACCTAGTTTGTCTCAATTTTTATATGACCTGTATCTTGAACCACCTTAGATCATGAATCAGACAAGTACTTTTCTTGTTCTCATAACCCTATAATTTCATTTCACCATCCAAAACTCAAGGGATGGTATGTTTCTTGCAATAAGGGAATTGTTCCTTTTTCTGCACTAGGATGTGTTCAGCCTTTCAAACAGATCTTTGACTACCACAGGGGTTGGGTTTTCTCGCGGTCAATATAGTATTATTGCTTACTGAAGCTCCATAGTTTCCTTATTCCAGTAAAATCAAATGCTAATACTTCAACATGGGAATGCTGTGGTAATATCACTTTGATTTCTGACAGAGGTATTGTTTCTCTGATGTGAGCAATTATCCTAAATCTTCCTTGTGCTTGATTCCTTATTAAAAATACTTTAAAATGCTACATAAGCACTAACTTTTAGAAAAACAGTTTGCTGCCTAGTAAGATGATGGCCATGATTCTGTATCACCTAATTAGCTAGTTATGTAGCTAAGCAATATCTCCTGGGCTGAGGCCCTTCCATCCTCATTTACTGAGCCTCAGAAGCCGTCATTCCACAATTTGGGGCAGCTAATGAAAAAGTCTTCTGGCTAACAGTTGCCATCCTGATCCTGGCTGACTGAATAAATGCTTCCCCCACCCTCCAAAAGACCTGATTGTATGAGATGGATTATATGAGAGAAAGCAATCCCATAGATAACCTGGACCCAAACCATGTAGGCCTTTAATGGTAACAACCAACACTTTGTACCTTGCCTGGAAACTCATTGGCAGCCACTGGAGTGATTTTAATATAGGTGTAATATGATCACTATCCACAATGCTGCAGCTTTATTTGAGAACTCACGCTGAACAAGTCTTGAGGAGAAATGACAACGCAGAAAGAATCACAACCTGGAAACATCACCCAAGGAGACCCTCTGCTGTGCTTTCTGCAACTGGACTTGTTTATCTTGGATTGGCCTTTTCAGTCATCAGCGCGCTTGCAGAAAGCGCAGGATGAGTCCTTCCTGAATCTTCATTTGTGAAGAAAAGCCAGAGAATATGATCACTCCTAGATGCATCAGTAACCAATCTGGCTGCAATGTTTTGCACTAACTGAAGATCTGAACTCGGTACAGAAGTAGTCCAGTGTAGCGCACATTGCAGAACTACAGCCTTGAGGTTACCAGTGTGTGCCCTACCATCTTTGAGTCCTCCAGCTCTAGGAAGCTGGAGCTGTCTGGCTGAGGATTCTGAATGCCCCTCCTAAAACTGCAAATCCAAGAATTCCATAGGCTGGAACAACTGCAGTTAAACTGGAATCATAGTAGTATAACTGTATAATGTTAAAGGGCCCTTAGTGTGTGTCATATCACATCAACATCAACATGAACTTGAATATTCAGCTCAGTGCTATCAAAAAGAGACTAGGGACTTTATCAGACTAATGTCTAAAAATGCTGTAATTCCACGAATGAGGATAGTGGAAACATGGTGGCATTATTACACTTACTATCAAGCATCACTGTAATCATGTAAAAGAACCGCCACAGAAGTATTGCACGATGACCACTAGTGCTTTAAGGACAGGAGTTTAATTCCGGGATTTAGGATGATCACAATTTCAGTGATTCTCACAAGAAGACATGAGAACACTTAAAAGCTGTAAACCCCCCTTAATTTACAAAGTAAATGAACAGACAAACAGTTAAACAAACCAAAAACCATGCAAACCTACCAGGAGAGTTTATAAAAAGAGTGTCCTGTGCTTTGTTTTCACATTCTCACCCAGAATTTTTCTTGCTGGGGACTGCCCACTCACACTGTAATCTTGTGATTACAACAGTACATGGTTTTGCATGCCTTCAATAACACAAAAAAGTGTTATTGATGATCTATTGGATGGGTTAACCCATTAATTAGAAGCAATGGGTTTTTTTGTGGCTGGAGAAAGGAGTGACGATGATGAGGGCCCATTCACGCTACCATGATGTAATCCTACGATTTTTGACACATCTGATAAAGTCCTAGGAAGAGGGTCATAGGTGGTGGTGGTGATTTCTTGAGATCTTCTGCATTAATTTAAATAATCAATGCATTACTGAGATATTCTGTACCTCTGGTATCCCCCCCTCAATAGGGTGATTGTTCACACATGCATGCATACACATATGTCATGATGGACTGACCAGCCCATCATGAAGAGTTCATCTCAAAACCTACAGGTCAGCATTGGAAAATTCCACTCACTGGCTCCCATAGCAACAGGTATTGTAGAGGATGGGACCCCTCATTTCCTAAACATGATATCATATCACCTGACTGGAGAGCCAATCAAATTTGGCAATGCAGAACCAATCAAATCTGACCACAAAGACCTTAAAGTTTCTGAATCCCTTTGTTTTGGGCCAGATGGAGAGACACATGGCTTAGCCCCATATGGCTTGACCAGCAAGATAACTAGACATGATAATGGAGGTTGGGGGAAGCCGACCTCTCTCATGGGCCTGATAACATCAAAGGGCCCTAAATGAAATCTGAAGTCTAAGGCGAGACTTCCATCCAAAAGGACTCTGAATTTCCATCTCCAGAGCCAGCTAGGTCGGCTAGGATGAGCCTGGCTTAGCCCATCCCAATTGGGATACGGACTGATTGCATGGACATCAAAATTGTAAGTTACTATTATCTTAGCTTAGGGAACAAGTCTAGCTAGTATGCGTTAGCTTTTGTGATTTAATTTTGGTACTATGACTGAATGTATTCTGTAACCTTAAGCTGAGTACCCGGAGAGACTAGAGGTCCCTCCATGCTGAAATGTAAGCATTTGGAACTAAAATAAAGTCTACTTTCTTTCTCTACAAGCTTGCCTCATGCGTCTTTTCGGTCAGCTATCTTGTCTTTTCTCTGGGGGAATAGAGAAGGGGGGTTGGGAATCCCCAACAGAGTAAGTGGTTAACTGGTTAGCCAGCGAATTGTCCCAGTTTCCCACTGAACTGGGCATTAGTGGCATTTTAGCACAACCTGTCTGGCTTTTCGCTTTGCTAGACAAGGAAAGGGTTAAAAACTCAGTGAGTGGTAGCAGATTTCGATGAGAGGATCCCTCAGGTTTGAGATTTACAAAGGGGAGACCCTGGGGCTTCAAGCAGAGAAACTCTAGGGTCATCTATCACAACATACAATACACACATCAGCTATTGATCCATATACTTCAGTATTGCCTACTTTGACCCTTTACCAATTCTATTAGCCATAGCCATTTTAACTGGAGAGGCTAGCATTTGCCATGTGCAAAACATTTGCTATACGTGGGTCCTTCTGACTGCTGTCTCCTGAACTATGGGTCTTCTCAGGAACTATGTGAGAGAACAATTAATTTCACTCAGATTCATTGCTTCATAATTTTTTGTGCCCGGATGGAAATTAGGATTGCCTAGAATGACCTGTCACGAAGCTGCAAATTCGCAGCTGCTGGAGACAATGTCCAGTAAATCACTGTCCTTCCTTTGAGAGCTGCAATAAATAATTCGAAGGGGAGTCTCACCCTTGGAACCAGCAGCTGTCTGAAACTGCTGGAGGCTGAAGCATCAGGCAAGTTGATATGGGAAAACAAGGAGGAATAATGCAACCCATGTTGAAGCAGCAGAGAAACTTTATTTATGATCATGTCAAGCACCTTTTCCAAACTCTCTCCTTTCTCCAAGCAGCCAGTCAAACAGATAGCCCTAAGAAAATCTTAATTTCACCAACTGTTGCAAAAATAGCTGGATACTTAAGCATCACCCCAAAGGAGGAAATACTACATCATATTCCTCCTCCTCTTCATCTGTCTATCTATCTATCTATCTATCTATCTATCTATCTATAGAAGGCACACAACAAGCTACTGGGGAAGAGCAGAGGACAAGTATGAATAGTGCTGTGGCTAATGATACAACTGGACTCAAGCCAAATGGAAATTTAGCTGTTCAGGTGCTCAGAAGTGACACAAAAGTCTGAAGTTGCGCAATACATATTATAGAAACATGGATGTAAGAAGCATGAATCAGGGGAAGCAAGACATAGGAAAAAAACAAAACAAGAAATGGGATGTCTAAACATTGCACTATTGGGGTGATCCAGCTAAAGTGGACAGGACTGGGACATTTTGAGTCAGACAATTACACAGTGTTTTACTCAGGAAATGAAAATCTAAGAAGAAATGGGATGGCATTAATAGTGAGGAGAGATGTAGCAAAAGTAGGGATATAATGCAACTTTGACCAAGTAATATTAAGAAGACTACAGGAAAAAAGCTATCAATATAACCATAACCGAAGTTTATGCTCTAACTACAGAGGCAGAAGAAGAAATTGAAAGATTTTGTGCTGGAGTCCAGGAGGTAATTAATCACACACCAAAATAATCATAGGTGATTGGAATGCAAAAGTAGGAAACAGATTGTAGAAAAGATTGTAGGAAAATTTGGCCTAGAATCAAGAAATGAAGTAGAACAGCAACTGATTGAATTTTCCAAGGCCAACAGTTTGTTCATTGCAAACATACTCTTTAAGTGTATACACCTGATGGCCAATATCAAAATCAAATAGACTACATTCTATAATTGGAAGCAGAAGATGAAGCTCCTTTCTCTCTGCAAAAACCAGGCCAGCAGCAGATTGTGGCACAGACTATGAACTGGTAATATCAAAAATTAGAGCAAAGATAAAGAAGAGCATTAAACCAACCATTGTGCCAAAAATACAACCTTGAGAACATCTGTGTAGAATTTAAATATAATGTAAAAAAAATGATTTGCACTATTAAGCCTAATTGACCAGGAGCCAGAAGAATTCTGGACTGCAGCCAGTGATATTGTCAGTGAGGAATGCAAAAAGACACTAGTCAAAAAGAAAGAGAACCCTCAATGGATGACAGATGAAACTCTTCAATATGTAGTTTGTTGTAGCACCAGAGCTCTCTGACAGAGAAAGCTAAATATTTCACAAAACTATAGATCCCAGAATTCCATAGCATTGAGCCATGGCAGTTAAAGCTGTGTCAAACTGGACTATTTCTGCAATGCAGATGCAGCCAAAGACCTCATTACAGGTGGTTAGATTCAATCACGAAAGCCATAGCCCTGACTATGTATGACCTGGAGCAGGGCTGTTTGGGTGATTTGAGAGGGTGATTTGGAATTTTTTTTCCTGGGGATTAGGAATTTTTTATTGGAATAAGACCATTCTACTGAAAAATACACCTGATAGGCCATAACAATAACGCAATAATAATAATAATAATAATAATAATAATATTCCTCTTTTCTTACTAATATAAAAATAAAACTATTTATCCTAACACTAATACATGTTTCCTCTTAATCTAAACACACTACGGAGATTTTCACACAGGCAATATATTCCAAGGAGAGATTGGGGCAGAAACGGGGCTGTTCCTGAAGCAGCACCCCGTTTCGCACGCCCCCTGCCTTCTCTTGATCTTGCATCATCTCCGTTCTGTGCAGCTTCCAGTTCCCTCCTGGTGTCTTCCATCATTTTTTTATAATGAAGGTTCCCCTCCTTGGAATATATTGCCTGTGTGAAAATCTCCTTCAATCACTCTTTTTTCTTTTCCAATGAACATTATATTTACACATTACAGTTATAACTATTTGGAAAAGAAAAAAATCAATAAAAGATTAATAAAAATAATAATACAAAATAATACAAAAATATAACAACAATAATAAAATATTTATTTAAAATATCCTTTTATGTTATTGCTGGGGTTGTCTCACTAAACCACGGCCAAAACATTTTCCAACAATGGTTTGGCAATTTCTCTTTTTCACTCAGAGCTAAATTTTCAATTACATTCTTTACATAATAAGCAGTGCCTTTTACATCCTGACACTTTACCTCCTTTTGTCCTTGGAAAAATAACCCTAATATCACATAGAGGTTTACAGGCACACTGTGGACCAGGGCACTTTCCAAAAGCTCTCAGCCATGATACAAGACTCCTTCCTCTTCCTCTTTTGGCCCACTGACTTTCTGGGTCCCCTTACACCCTCTGGAGGTTTGGTCCCTGAAACCCCACAACTGTCTCCCAAGCCTGTTGTGCCAAATCTGGCCAATCGAGGACCCGGGCCACCTCCTCCCATGTTTCTTGGGCACTCAGGCAGTCCTGGGCAAAATGTTTGATCATCTCCTGTTGTGCCATGCCACCCAAATCTCAGCCTTTTTACATTTCAGACAAGGATAAGTCTGCTCATCCTCTGTGGTCCACAGTCTCCTTCCCCTCAGATTAAGAACCTGGTGGTAGAGCCTCCACCTCAAGTCCCACAACTTTTTGGGGACCCTTTTGTGCATGAAATACTCAATTGGGTTAGTCTGGTGATTTAGGTATTCTGATAAATCTAGTTTGGCCTGATGTTTTTGCAAACACGGGTTAATGTAAATCTCGTCCACTATTTTCCTGTACAAAACTCTTGATGCTCTGACCTGGTCTGTCTTCCCCCTTCAACGCCTCAGCTAGAATTCTATATTTCTTTATGTAAAAAACAAAGTCTCTCAAATAATCTGGTGCTTTCCATTTTTCAGGCAAAGAAAACCTAAAACTTAATGAGCCTTCCTCCCACCAAGTCCTTCCCCATCTAGTCCCCATCCAGCACTCACGAAACAAAGTAGCCAAGCCTGAGGTTGAATCTGACCCTTCTGCAACAGAGAAACTTTCCCAAAATTTTGGGCAGAAAAGATAGCGATGAACATAGGTCCCAGGGCTGGGAAGTCCAGGCCCACTTGCTCTACCTGCCCATAAGCCACTGCTCTTCATAGAATCATAGAATTGTAGAGTTGGAAGAGACCACGAGGGCCATCCAGTCCAACCCCCTGCCATGAAGGAAATCACGATCAAAGCATCCCCGACAGATGGCCATCCAGCTTCTGTTTAAAGACCTCCAAGGAAGGAGACCCCACCACGCTCCGAGGGAGTGTGTTCCACTGCCAAACAGCTCTTACTGTCAAAAAGTTCCTCCTAATGTTGAGGTAGAATCTCTGTTCCAGGAGCTTGCATCCATTGCTCCATGTTCCAGTCTCTGGAGCAGCAGAAAACAAGCCTGCTCCATCCTCAATGTGACACCCCTTCAAATACTTAAACAGGGCTATCATATCACCTCTTAACTGTCTTTTTTCCAGGCTAAACATACCCAGCTCCCTAAGTCTCTCCTCAGAAGGCATGGTTTCCAGACCTTTCACCATTTTAGTTGCCCTTCTCTAGACATGCTCCAATTTGTCAATATCCTTTTTAAATTGTGGTGCCCAGAACTGGACACAGTATTCTAGGTGAGGTCTGACCAAGGCAGAATAGAGTGGCACTATTATTTCCCTTGATCTAGACACTATACTTCTATTGATGCAGCCCAAAATCACATTGGCCTTTTTATCTGCCTCATCACACTGTTGACTCATGTTCAACTTGTGGTCTACTAGGACTCCTAGATCCCTTTTGCACATAGTCTCATTCAGCCAGGTCTCTCCCATCCTATATCTATGCATTTCATTTGTTCGCCTTAAGTACAGTACCTTACATTTCTCTGTATTGAATTTCATTTTGTTAGCTTTGGCCCAGCTGACCAGTCTATCCAGCTCATTTTGAATTTTGATCCTGTCCTCTAGGGTATTAGCTACTCCTCCTAATTTAGTGTCATCTGCAAATTTGATAAGTATTCCCCTAATTCCCTCATCCAAGTCATTGATAAAAATGTTGAATAGCACTGGGCCCAGGACAGAACCCTGTGGCACCCCACTGGTCACATCTTTCCAAGATGAAGAGGAGCCACTGCTGAGCACCCTTTGGGTTTGGCCGGTCAACCAATTACAAATCCATTGAACAGTTAATTTGTCTAGCCCACATTTTACAAGCTTGTTTGCAAGAATGTCATGGGGAACCTTGTCAAAGGCCTTACTGAAATCAAGGTATACGATATCCACAGCGTTCCATTCATCTATCAAGCTGGTAATTTTATCAAAAAAAGAGATCAGATTAGTCTGGCATGTCTTGTTTCTCTGAAACCCATGTTGACTTTTTGTGATTATGGCATTGCCTTCTAAATGTTCACAGACTCTCTGTTTAATGATCTGCTCTAGAATCTTCCCTGCTATTGATGTCAGACTAACTGGATGATAATTGTTGGGATCCTCTTTTTTTCCCTTTTTGAAGATGGGGACAACGTTTGCCCTCTTCCAGTCTGCTGGGACTTCTCCTGTTCTCCAGGAGTTCTCAAATATTATTGCCAATGGCTTTGAGATTACATTTGCCAGCTCTTTTAATACCTTTGGATGTAGTCTATCTGGTCCTGGAGATTTAAATTCATTTGGATTAAGAAGGTATTCCTATACTACCTCTTTGCTTATTCTGTGCTGGATTTCCCCTATTGTGTCCTCTGTTCCATTATCCTCAGGTTGATCACCCTTTTGCTTTTCTGAAAACACTGAGGCAAAGAAGGTGTTGAGTAATTCTGCCTTTTCTCTGTCCCCGGTTAGCATTTTGCCATCTTCTCCACATAGTGGCCCTACCATTTCCTTCTTCCTCCTTTTGCTGCGGACATACCCCAAAACACCCTTTTTATTTGCTCTTGCCAGGGGGAACGTGGCCATTCCCCAAAGGAACTTGAAGAGAACTCGATCAGCTTCTTTAATCACTGAATCTGGAGGCGGGAAAACAGCTGTCAAGTTGGCTGCCACTGGAAGCAGGTAGGTATTTACAAAAGCAGCTCTCTGGTAAATGGTCAGCTTCCATCTCTGCCACCCTCTCCTTCACTTTTTCCAACCAGCGATACCAATTTTCTTTCCATCCCTTGGGAGCCACTGCAAAATTCAGCCCCAGGATCTTCACCCTATCCGTCTTTGCCTCTTGCTCTGCTTGCTACCCTTCCTTTTCTTCAACCACACCCTTTAGATGAATAGCTGCCATCTTGTCCTCTGCAGCAAAAATTCTGATCAAAAAACTCTTTTCCATGTTAAGTCGAGCACCAGAAACTTGACAGTAGGCCACAAAAGCATCTTTAATATTTCTAACTTTCATCCTGTCCTTAACCAAGAGGGACACATCATCAGCATGTGCAACAAATTTAACAGATTCACACCGAACCAACCATGAACTGTCCAACGGACGTGGGATTCAGATCCCCGAGATGCTCTTGTCTAAACTAATCTTACACAGGATAGCATCCAAAGCAATAACATACAAGAGAGGGCTCAGTGAACAACCTTGACTGATCCCAAAATTTAACTTAATCCTCGTTCGTCTATGACCATTGACTTGCAAAACCACCTCTGCATCCCTATAAAACAATTTAACTAAAGCAATAAATCTGTTTGGCACTCCTTTCCACTTGAGGGTTTCCCATAGGAACGTATGATCTACATTGTCAAAAGCTTTCATCTGGTCGACCTGTAGGATTTGACCAGTCCAAGCTCCCTCCTTGCTGAGTCGGAACACTTCCCAAAACAAACAGAGAGAGTCTACCATAGTCCTACCCGGCACAGCACTGGACTGTGCTTCAATCATAATCTTATCAGCCACCTTAGCCAGCCGATTGTTCAGTATTTTTGCCAACATGCGGTAGTCTACATTGGTCAGAGATATGGGGTGCCAGTTTTTTGGGAGGGTAGGATCACCCTCCTTTGGGAAAAAAATCAGGACCCCTTGATAAAACATCTCAGGGAGCTCATTATTATCCCACAAAAAAAGAAAAAAAATAAACAAAGTGGTTAAAGGGGGAACAATCCACTTCCTGTAAACTTTATAAAAATTCCAACTGAGGCCATCTGGGCCAGAGGCCGACGTACCCTTCCCCTGAACTATGACCTCATGAACTTCTTGCTCTTCTACAGGAGAGACCAACCTCTTCCTGTCCTCTGGACTCAAACCCTTATAGAGGGTGCCCATCTGGTCCTCTGAAAAAGCTTGGGAAAAAACCTTCATCTCTTCTATATCTATGTTCTTCCAAGCATATAACTACCTGTAATATCCCTCCATGATATCTAGCATCTCACTTGGTCTAAATGCAATAGGGGCTGACTCAGAGGCCCTCAAGCCATTTAATTCAATAGGAGCCTTTGGACTCCAGGCACCTGCCCATTCATCCACATGGACCACACCACCTCAATTCCTGAAATTTTTACTCCTCTTTCCATTTTTTCATTGCTTTTGGCAAAATCTTGCTATCGCTCCCTTCACCCAGTTAAGCTCTTGTTCTGAAAAAGGAACACCTTGGTTCAATCGATAATGACACTTCAAAAATTGATAAATGGCCAAATGATACTCCTGATTTGAGTATTTGAGGGTGATTTGGAAGTCTCTCATTCATGGGGTTGCCATAAGTTGAAGTTGACTTGGCAGCAGTTAATGACAACAGCAACATAATATGTGAATGGTGCATCAACACACAGTAAATACTATAGATTCGATTGGGTTTACTCTAGTTAGCACTGTGAAGAGGATTCAAATCAAGGTTTTAGTTTTTACAAAAGGTTCTTTGTTATCAATTGTATTGTCTCTTTTTCAAGCCACAGCCAATCCTTGTAAGTCTTTTTTTGTTTCTAAAGCTTCCTGCATTTGTATTAGCTCAGCTCTCCTGCCCCCTCCCTTTACCTCCTTTTAAATCTGTGGTGTCATTAATGGTGTGAAAAGTAATATAGTCAGATTAATTAAGGTGTCCTTCCAGCTTATATATTGTAAAGTTAATGGATTGCTGAAGTGCTATTTTGCCTTTCCTCTCTCTTTTTTTTTAATTTGGTTGGGCTGATCCCTCTGTGCAAGAGAGAAATGAAGACATGGTATCCATAGCAATATGCAGCTCAACTCTTTATATAGCACACAGACTAATAATTGCACTCTTAATTCTTTTATATGTTTTAAATTTTTACAGCAGCTATAACGATCCCGCTAAGTGTTTGTTACCAAATACTGGCCAGTTTTATCAGAGGTCTTGTGATTTCTTACTTCTCCAGCACATTCTTCATCACCAAGAACATCTTTCCCGTTAAGGGTATCTTTAATTCACATTTTGCCAGGAACTGTGTCCTGCTAGGTCTTGACCTTGAACCAGCTCCCTAGTGCTCTACAAACATAGTTTCTGGCAGCAATATGCTGAGGAAGGTATACTAACATTGCGAGCTTGGGAAAACATACTTTTTTGGGGGCCATACCATCTGGAATCTCCCAGACATCTTGGCCTGAGGATTTTCAAATAATGCATAGGAAAAAAAATAGCAAATATTTCCCTATTCCTTTTGGGTGAGGTTGTGCTTGTTTTTTCTTCTTCACACAAACATGCAGTGTGGCCTTGCACCAATGCAAGATATCCATCTATCTAGCTTAATTCACACTACACAAATAATTCAGTTCGAAAATGTATCATTTGCCATGGTTTCTTCCTATTGAATCCTGGGATTTGTAGTTTTACAAGGTATTTCACTTTCTCTGTCAAAGAGTGCTGGTGCCTCACCAATCTACAAATTCCAGGATCCCATAGGAAGACCATGGCAAATAATCTAGTTTCAAACTGGATGATTTGTGTAGTATGGATGCACCAGTGTTGCCTACTGGCAGAGTAGTCTTCAAGCTTGTTCCAGTACTGTTAGCCAAGGCTCTTTTAACTACACATGCTGATAATTCACTTCTAGTTTTGATTTGGCACAACAGAACAGAATTATAGCATTATCATTCCATTTTACCTAAAATGGCATGCTGTGGTGGTGGTGGTGGTCCTCCTCCTCCTCATCTTTATTTATATCCCACCTTTTCCTCAAGACTGGGACTCAAGGTGGCTTACACATTACTCATAAAAAAGACTATTTGGCAGTTTAGGGACCAAACTCACCAAATTACAAGCCCCAGGATTCCATAGGCTGGAATCATGGCAGTTACAGTGGACTTATAGTGTTATAATTGTGTAGTATGAGGGCAGTGGTTGCTCCTAGGCTATGGATCTCCCTCCTGAGAGACACTCAGGCCCTGTTTACATGGCAAAATATTCCCTTAAATAAATCACTAAGATTCCTAATTGTTCCCACACATCTCGCCACAGTATCATCTCATTCAGAAGGGGGGGGGAGCTCAAAAACTCAAAAGTAGTGTAATAAGGGCTTTCACTACTTTTCCTGACTTTTTTGAAAAGTAGAGTGACTTAGCACATTATTGATTGTGTGAATTACCATTTCGGAAAAGTCTGTGTGAACTACCAGCAATCTTTCCGATACAGTCAGAGCAGAGCTGCGCTGTGATTGGTTGGGCTGTGCAAGGAGGGGATGGACTTGCAAGAGATGGAGGAGCCTGAAATAAAAAGATCCAGCCCCTGTTGTTTTCAGCCACGGAAAAAATCCAGCAAGCTGTCTGCAGCTTGCTTGGCTCTCTCTCTCTGTGTGTGCGTGTGTGTGAGAGAGAGGGCAGAGGAGGGGGAGGGGGAGGGAGCTTGAGTAGCAATGGGCTCCTCCAGCTGTTCGCTCGATCTCACTCCTCTGATTGCATTTGTGTGTGTGTGAGACAGAGAGAGAGACAGGGAGGGTGGGTGAGGGGAAGGGGGGGCTTGACGGGGGGGGAATAGCTCCTCTGTGAAAGGGCTTTTGGAAGAAGAGGCATGAAAACTAGCAGGCATTCCTAAGGCATTCCTTTGCCTTTGCTAAGGCATGAAAACTAGCAAGCATTCCTCAGAGGAGGTAAAGATCCAAGCACTTTCTCTCTCTCTCTCTTTCCCTCCCTCTGTCTCATCTTCTTCCAGATGTGCTTGGGAGCCCCCCCCATCTTTGCCTGTCTGAACCAGGGTACTCCATTGGATTAAAGGAACAGGGTCCTTAGAGTCCACTTCCTCCAACAGCAAGGGGTTGAGCTTCTGGCCAAAGATGACCTTGAAGGGGGAGAGTTCAGTGCTCTGATGCACTGCATTGTTGTAAGCTGCCTCTGCGAATGGTAACAGATCTACCAAGTCTGACTGCTAGAAGTTGATGTAGCACCTTAAATACTGTTCGAAAGTTGCGTTCATATGTTCTGTGTTCCCATCAGATTCGGGATGATAACTGCTGCTTAGACCCCGTTCAATCCCCAACTTAGTGAACACTTTCCAAAACTGAGAGGTGAACTGTGCTCCCCTGTCGGAAACAATCTTGGCAGGAGCCCCATGAAGACTGTAAATGTGTTGAATGAATAGCTTGGCCTGTGGGGATGCATTTGCAAGCAACAAAATATGCTTGCTTCAAAAACATGTCAACTACCACCCATCAGCTCCATCTGCTGATTTAGCTGGTGCATCTCTCTCTCCAAATCTGTGTGAGGTTGTCTCACAAACTCCGCTGGTCTGTGGTAGGTCCCACCTCAGCGATCTGCGGTCCTCTCGACCTTGTTTGTCTGGCCAGAGCCAGCTGGCTCCCATGGCCGCGCCCATCCCGTGCCCGGGTGTCTCGGAGAAGGGAAGGCTGCCTGCTCCTAGAGGCTGCCTGGCTCCAAACTTCATCAGGTCGGGGGGAGGGAAGAGTTTCCTGGCCCTCCATCATTCCCGACTCAGCTCTCCTGCCTCTAACTCAGAGCAGGTATCTGGCAGGCTCTGCACCCTCTGTCTGGGTTTCAGTATCCAACATGAATAATGTTCACAAATAAACAATTTCTAGTTTCCAAAGCCTGTCCCCCAAAGAAAAAACAAAACAGGGTAATGTCTGTTGGACCTCTTTAAGAACACTATTGAAAAACAAGCAGTGCTACAACTAAAAAGGTCCTGTCTCTTCTATCCTGCCTACTCACCTATATGCAATCTCATAAAAATAATAGGTAACATATGCTGGTGTAATTAGAATTGCTTAGGATATATGTCTGTCTCCCTCTCTCCCTCTGAAAAGATACAAAACAGAAAAGAAAAAGAAAAGGGTAGTTTTCATATCTGTACCTGAGCTTGCTTCAATCATTCAGCGATGCCAAAATACACATATATTACTGTGAATTGTGGGGTTCAAATGTATCTTTCTTTGGGAAAATGTTTGCAGCATAGCTTTCCAAGATAAAAATGCTTAAGGATCTGTTTTTCTTCTAACTTCAGCTCCTCTATGTGAATGTTGTATGCCCTTCCCTATGACATGTTGTACTCTCATCACATAGGAAACTTCTGTGAAGTGACAGGAGGATGTTTAGTTGTCAATAGCAATGGCATCAACCCATGTCTTTATGTATTTATCTGACAAAGCTAGTTAGATGGTTAGATGGTTCAGAAGCAATTCTCTAGCATGCCTGCTTTTCCTCCTATTGTAACACATAGACATGGGGCTTGGAGCTGGCCCAGATCCCCCCCTTTACTGTGGTGAAGTGGGCAGAAGTCTGCACACACTTCTGGCTGGCAACGGCAGGTGTCTCCGCTGCTGTCGCATGTTTCACCCTCTGAAGCTGGGAAGGAGGCCCTCAGCATGTGATCAAGGCTGGTGGCCTGTTCTGCCCCCATTACATACTGGGGATCTTGATCACATGCTGGGGGCTTCCTTCCTGGCTTCAGAGAAACACCAGCGGTGGTAGTGGCAGTGGCTGGCAGTGCAGCCTGACGTGCAGGTATGGACTCTTGCATTCCTGTGCCAAACCCATCCAGGGCTTCCTGCATGATGCAGGTTTTCCTGGGGGTTATTTTGAAACACTTTAAAAGCAATTTACCCCAGCATCATCAGGACTATCTGGAGGTAAATTGGGGCAAGAGCCCTGCACTGTTTGGGCTGCCGGCTCCAACATGGGGGGAAGCTGGGGTAAATTGCTCATCTAGACAAGTTAATGATAATTTTTACTGAACTTTTGAAGATAGATAATAGGGTCTTGTCTATTATGATCAAAATAATACATAAGGGATGTGAACATATGGCGATCCGTTCATATGGACATGCACATAAATACATGTCATTTGGAAGGGGGCAGCCAAATCCACTGCAAAGTCCATGTGTTTCATGTTCAGGGCTTCATCCAGATTTTTTAAAAAGCTCCACACGACATGCAAATGTGTGATCATGTCATGCCCCATGAACCTGATGAGGGTATAGAGTCAGAGGAGGAGGAGAACATGGCAGGGAATGGCCCTAGGGACCCTGGAACAGTTTTATCTACACCTGTGCCAGCAGGGAACCCTGCCAACCTAGAGGCTCAAGCAGAGGACGACCCTGATCCAAGTATGCTGGCACCAGTCCTGGCAGATAGTCCTGCCAATTCAGATAAGGACAGAGAAGAAGAGATGGACTTACCTCCACCATCATTTACCCAGCAGCAAGCTCAAAAGGAAGCTCAAAGGAAATCTCTGAGACCTTATGAGAAAAACCTGCTCATTAAGAAATACCTGACAAAGCCTTAATTGCTTTATATATGCTGGGAGAGGCAATGGAGGCTTTGTCAGAGATCAACTGATCTTCCTGGAGAAACCTTCCTGCTGACTTCGGTGCCTAGATTCCAGTTATCCTGTCTTCTGTTACCTTGACTTGTGCTTAGACCTTGGACTGTCCCTGACTACTCTGCTGCCTGATCTGTCAACCCACAGACTGTTTTGGACCCACGCTGACTGACTGCCATAAGCCTCTGACCTTTTGGACTGTGTTACTGGACTAAATCTTTGACTGTGTTTGCATTCCTGTGAGCTAATTTAGAGTTGGCTACCTTCCCAGACTAGTGCTGTTTATACTTTGCTGGTAACTAGTTGCTTTCTGGACAGATCATTTGATTTGCACAGATACGAACAGGATGCGTAATCCAATTGGCTGGATGAGCATGGGGTGGTGGTGCTGCTAGCAAACAGGGAAAGCGCCTGCAGCTGCCATGTTAAATTTTCAGCTAAGCGAGACTCCGGTAAGTCAATAACACTGTGATCTTACACTCTTTTTCTTTTTTTGTAAATACAAACTATTGCTTGTATGCATCATGGGAAACTGTTTTTTTTTTTTTTTAATTGGGCGGTGGCAGACTTAAAATCACAAGTAAATAACTCATGGCTGCCATCTTGGCTAGAGGGTCATGTGGAGTTCAGGGGGGCTCTTTTGACAGTGGAGACAGGTCACATCATTGTGAATGCCTGCTTTTTTGGATGTGTTCGTATTTCCCCCCCTCGTATAGACAAGATCTAGATATCAGGCTCAGATCTTTGGGGCTAAAGAAAAAAAATCATGGCTATGTGTGTGTGTGTGTGTGTGTGTGTATACAATTCTTATGTGGGGGAATAATGTCCTCAGTTTCCCCTCATAGCTACACCTCTTGCATTTCAACAGGGATAGCACACAACCGTATATGCTGGGGAAATTTGAAGCAGATTAAATTGACAGAGATCATCCAGAGAAGTTGTGTGGTTGACAGTGGATTTGAACTTGGTCGCCATTATTTCAATCCACTGTTCTAACCATTATACCAAACTGGCTTTCACTAATTGAATACCACAAGGGAATCTTTGCTGATTTTCTTCTCAAGCTTTTATAAGCGTATAATGTATGTACAAAGTATGTTTGCATCAGATAAAGAAAATTTCTCAATCAAGGAATGCGATCATGCAAACCTCTGATATTTGATCTACACTTAGGACATTTTCAGATGTGACTTACAGTGCAACAACCGAGTGGGAGAGCTTCGCTGCTGCAGCGCGGCAGGGGGTTGATTTCAGACAATTTCTGTGAATAAAATCTGGCTGAATATGGTACAACTGGCTCCAATCCTAAATGGATGTGACATGGACGATTTCGCCGCAGGAATGGCATCATCCGAAATTGACCCCCTGCCGCACTGCAGCGGTGAAGCTCTCCTGCTCGATTGTTGCGCTGTAAGTCACATCTGAAAATGTTCTTGGAAACTTTAAGCTATCAGGAAAATTCAGTAAACTCTGGGGTTATACATGAAAAATATGACTATAAATGCATTTTTATATGCCAGTGACTTTTTCTTGTTTATCATTAGAGTTTCTGTACTAGCATTGATAAAATTAATTAACAGTTTCAGGGTCCTTCATGGTTATACTATTAATTTGTCTAAATCCAAAATTATGTTTATTGAGACTAACACTTAGATTGTTTGCCAAATGGCAATTTCATTGGTGTCCAGAAACCATTATAGATTTAGTTAGTGTCAGAGTGAGACACTTTATTTTGGTCATTGATCAATAAAAATACAATCAATGAAACAAGCATCACAGACAACCTCTAACATCAGTGACAATTGGCAACCATATATGGGTGAAGCTTACACATAATGTAGCAAAATTCTGCTATTTTTAAAGAAATAGTTTTGTACTGATTGTCCAACAAATAATGTAAATAAAAATTATCAGAATGTCCCAGAAATCTGGATTTTAAAAAAAGGAATAACCAGCTGATGACAAATATCCCTTTAAAACTGACAGTACAAAAATACATGAGCTGTGGTTTCTATAGCACCTGTATCACGGTGGCAGTGCTGAGTTTCATAGGGTTTTATTCCTATATTTCCCTTCCAAAACAACTGTTGGGAGAATATTAAATCAGGCTAAACATAAGCTCTCCTAAATTTGGGGACTGTAATATGATATAGATATGTAGCTGGTTTAGAAACAAAAATTTGATTATTTGCAAATGTATTGTATGGAAAAGCAGCAATTTCCATTTGGCTGCTTTTCCATATAGTTAAATTGATCCCTTGACATATTCCCCACATGATTAAGTTGAGTTTGCCTGCACTGTTGACTGAAATATCTCCTGGTTTCTGGAAATACTTAAGTGGGCATCACTTAAGTATTTGGATTAGGGTTAATGTACTTAAGACAAATATTTTACTGTTGATACAGTAGGTTCTCTGTGACTTGTCATTGTATATCCCCTAAACTTATTCCCAGAAAATTAATACTGTATTTAGGACATTACTATGGAGGCTTTTACCATAGCATATTTCACCTCACAAAGAAATGATAATTTTCCAAGGCAGATTTAATTTTTTTCATAACCTTCTGTATCTGCAAAACAGACCTTTTAGTTTCTACAAAGAGATGGTAAGAATGGTTTGACTCAAAGACACCCCCACCCAAGTAATTTTGGAATCAATCTATTTGGCACATGCTAAACTAACTCTGTGAGGGAATGCTGATTTGGAAGTTGCATGGCAGTCCTTTTTATAGGTGGAATGGGCTGACTTGAAGGATTTCAACATCAGAAACAATGAAGGGGAGCAGATCAATCTCTTTTTTTGGCCATTTTCAATATTGCAATTTGCATATCATTACCTTACTCCTAATCCACTATCTTCTAGTTGTATGAAAAAAGAATAAATGCTTTTCCTTTTCCTCCTTTTCTTTTATTTATCTATCTTTTGTTTATATTTTAAAAAACTCCAGTGGGAAGCAGAACAAAATGAAAGAGAAGTGTGTGTGTGTGTGTGTGTGAAGCAGTGGCAGCCATCTTTGTTCCTGCAATTCATGTGGACTTTACAAAATCAAATTACTGTGATTCAGTGACTTGGTAGTGTGGTTTTGAATAACCATGATGAATATGGAGAGCCTTTGCCAACGGCTATGTAGTGGTCCGGGTTGATTGGGCAAGGGATAAATGTGATGGAAACAACCACTCTCTCATCAATAGAGAGATCTGCTTAAACACAATAAACACAGACTCCCATTGTGCTGTTTTAACGGAGTCAGTCTTCAGTGTACAGTTATACATTACAGATGAAGCAGACTAAGAGCAATCAATCTGCCCTATATATACAGACATTTTAGCACAAAAATTTACTGTGAGAGACAACAGCTATGATGCTTACTGCAAGCATTCTAAGGGGGAAAATGCCTAGTTATTACTTTTTAAAAATAAAAGCTAATGCAATAAAAGCTTCTTGAGTGCGGAAAGAGCAATAACAGTATTGATTCTGATTGAGAAGATGGTCACAGCAATTTTGCTAATATCACGGGACTCCAGTTTCTTTTACAGCTTTACTGCTGTGCCCACAAATTGCTTCTCTTTATTCATATTATTCCACCTGCCTTCTCTTATTCTTGCTGTTTCCTCTCTTTTATTTTTAAATAAGAATGAGGTAGGCAATTGTGCTGCAGGCAGGGATCTTTTTTTGCCCTGCAACCTCCCTTCAGTGAGCCACAGCAGTGAGTTCAGAGGAAGGAGAAGTGATATATCACTTCTCAGTTCTTCTTGGTTGAAAAATGGCTGGGTATTCCCCAGTTTGTTGGGGTAAGGTTTTTGCTATTTAGTCATCAAATCAACTTTGACTTAGGACAACACAATAAATGAGAGACCTCCAAGACCCCTTGTCATGAACTGCCCTGCTCAGGTCTTGCAAACTCAGGGCCGTGGCTTCCTTGATTGTGCTTTCTGTGCAGTACTAGCTCCTTTAGAGTTAACTATGGATAGCTATGATGTGAGCCAGCAGGGTGTTGTGGTTTGAGTGCTGGACTATGAGTTTAGAAACCAAGGTTCAAACTCCTGTCCATCCATAAAACCCACTGAATGGCCTTTGGCAAGTCACACTCTCTCAGCCTCACAGGATGGCACTGGCAAACCTCCTCTGAACAAATCTTGGCAAGAAAAACCCCATGACAGTTTTGCCTTAGGGTCACCATAAGTCAGAAATGACTGGAAGTCACACAACAACAATAGTGCCACTGTTGTTGTCTCTGAGAGATCCTCAGTAAGTGTCAACCCCCCCGCCCCCGGCAACACACTACTGCTGCAGCACATTTAGACTGAAGTCTCAACAAAAGCTCCTCTGATGCGAAAGCTTATGCTACAAACATTTTTCTCTCAGTTAGTCTCAAAGGTACTACAAGATCCTTTTGCATGCTGAAACAAACTAACATGACCATATCTTTGATTATTATTTCACTTGTCCATTGATGCCCCCTTGTCGTGGGAGAGAGGCTTGCGCACCCTAATGATGTTTTGAGCTATGCTGGCGGTGGCATAATAGCCACCGGTAGGGCCTCCCATGCCAGACAGGTCAAAACCGAAGGATCTGACAAAGAGCGTCAAAGGGCAGGATGGGCTCTCTAGCCTTATGGCAACCATCCCAGGAGAAGGAAAACTCTAATCCCAAACCTGGGCAGATGGTGCTCGTCCAACCCTGTAAGGTCAACCATCTAAGAGAAGGAAACTCTAATCAGACCTATGACCTTAGGACCTCGCTGCTACTGTCCATGCTTGCAAGGCCACAGCAGATGAACCTTTGGTATAAAGGGTGAGGCCAGTTCTGTGCACGCTGCACTCCACCAGAAAAATCCATTGCACAGGCCCGAAGGACAAATCTAATTCTGAAAAAGCCCTGTAGCGATAGGCGAGGGATGAAATGGCAGGTGTAAAGATGCACTGGAAGCCACAGACCCAACCCTGCATGCAGGTGGTTCAGGACTTTGGTCGCTTGAGGCTGATCCGGGAGATGATAGTCTTGTTCGGCAGCATTCTGAATGACCAAGCAGCCTTTTTTAAGGAGAGCACTGCTTGCTCCATATGGAGAGGGGTCTAGAAAAGGTGGCTTAACGAAAGCTCATCGCGATCTACCTGGTTGGCTAGCCGCGGCCAACGGGCATCTTCTGATGCGGTCAAACCAAGGCAAAGAAACAAAGGCACACACCAGCCTCCAAAGGTGGCTGACTATGTGACGAATGTTGCTGTCTTTGAGCAAGCAGGGATCACCAGCATTGAGGCCATGATATTGAGAACACAGCTGCGCTGGACAGGGCACGTTTCTAGGATGGAGGACCATCGCCTCCCAAAAATAGTACTCTACAGTGAACTCGCCATGGGTCAGCATAAGAGGGATGCTCCAAAAAAGCTATACAAGGACTCCCTGAAACAACATCTCAGGCTCGGCCAAATTGATCACCAACAATGGTCCACCATGGCCTCACATCGGGAGGCATGGAGATGCACTATTCACAATGCTGCAGCCTTATTTGAGAACTCACGCCGAACAAGTCTTGAAGAGAAACGACAATGCAGAAAGAATCACAACCCGGAAACATCACCCAAGGAGACCCTCTGCTGTGCTTTCTGCAACCGGACTTGTTTATCTCGGATTGGCCTTTTCAGTCATCAGCGCGCTTGCAGAAAGCACAGGATGAGTCCTTCCTGAATCTTAGTTTGCGAAGAAAAGTCAGAGAGAGAGATTTCACTTATGAGTACTTAGACCTGGGCCTTATCTACATGAGTTAAATAAATACCCCTGTCTTGCCCCCATCTCAGAGCCCCACAGTCCATGTGATGCAGGGTATTTGCCCCGTTCTGCCCCTGGGCAATCCTCATCATCTCTGGGACAGATATTGGGCTGAGATGAGGGCAAGACAGGGTAGAGCCTAATAAACTGCTATAAGAATATAACCAGTTTACTCTGCTACTGGCAGCCAAAAACAGATCGGGCCCTGAAACTCCATAGGAGCACATCAGGCATGCCAGCCTTGCTACCGCTGCTATCTCCCTGGCTCTCCTGTAAGTCAGACAGGGGTCCAGCAGCATGTGAGAGGTGTCAGTCACATATTGTGGGCCTCTTGCCTGGCTTCTGAGATAGCAAAGAAAATGGCAGTGGCAACTCCAGGGACTGGCTGGTATTCCTGTGTGGACTCCAGCCCCTTTTGTTGAGGTAACAGGGGGAGGAAGGGGCAGCTGTGCAGCCAGGATATTCTGGTGGGAATCTGTGTGTCCTGGCTGTTGTATATAACCCCTTAGGATTGTGCCAAAGCCATCATGGAAAAGGAGGGTTTGAAGAGAGATAAAAAGAAAGCAGAACAGAAGGTCAATGTTTTATGGTGCCCTTCAAGATCTTTGGAAAGAAAGAGTAGAATTAAAATATAATCTGTACAAACAAAGGACGTCAGCAGATGCAGGAAAAATGCTGCAAAAAAAGCAACCAAAATCGCATCATCAGGACGGGGCAATAGCCCAAAGGGCAAAATTATCAGACGCCCGTGTCCTCACCCGTTCCCACTGAGTGGCATGGGCGTGAATAAGGCGTCAGTTTTTTATTGATGGGAAAAGGTGTCAATAAAAAGTGATGCCTTATTCACACCTACACTGTGCCCCTGGAATGGCTAAACAATGACTTTGTCTGATAATTTTGCCCTTTTGTGTTATTGTTGTGTCCGTATGATGTATTTTTTTGACGTGTCTGATAAAGTGCAAAGAAACAAGCAGGATGCTGGAGTAGAACAATCTCAGTCTGATATAATAGTGCTTTTAAGATTATTATGTCTCTCCTCTTCCTGAAAAAAAGCAAATGTGGCCATTAAGAGATATGAGAGAAAGCTAAAGGGATCTTTTGAGCAAGCAGCCTATTTACCTTGCATCATATAATGAAGTGAGAACCTTTGAAAACATAGCCCCATTATGCACATCTTTGTCCCTCCATCTACATATACTGGCTCTCGTTTCCATTATTTGGTCATTACTAAGAGCATGACAGAGTGCTGGTCTGGCATCCATTCATTCACCTACCAATGTAGAGAGAAGCTGTTGTAAGAAATAGAGTACATTGGAAAGTACAACTCAGCATAAGTATTTAGGAAGGGGAATTAGTTAGTGAAGGTGACATCAGCTTTTAAGAAGCAGTCGTTGGAGTTTAACACAAATCAACAAAACAACAGTATTATTCAAATATGATGCTTCTCGAAGAATATGTAATGTTATCATTACATTACATGACTGTTTCAATGAAGCAGGCCCAACCAAGAGCTAGAAGATACGTTAGTACAACCCTCTCTCTGGCTTTTCTTTGCAAACAAAGATTCAGGAAGGACTCATCCTGTGCTTTCTGCAAGCGCGCTGATGACTGAAAAGGCCAATCCGAGATAAACAAGTCCAGTTGCAGAAAGCACAGCAGAAGGTCTCCTTGGGTGATGTTTCTGGGTTGTGATTCTTTCTGCGTTGTCATTTCTCTTCAAGACTTGTTAGGCGTGAGTTCTCAAATAAAGCTGCAGCATTGTGGATAGTGCGTCTCCATGCCTCCCGATGTGAGGCCAGGGCAGACCATTGTTGGTGATCAATTTGGCCGAGCCTGAGATGTTGTTTCAGGGAATCCTTGTATTGTTTTTTTGGAGTGCCCCTCTTACACTGACCCATGGTGAGTTCACCGTAGAGTACTATTTTGGGGAGGCAATGGTTTCAATGAAGCAGGCCCAACCAAGAACTAGAAAATATGTTAGTACAACCACGCTTAAGTTAAATCCTTAAAGAAATTTAATTTATTCACATAGAAATGGTGAGAAAATTTTATGAAAGTTGTCCCTTAATTAATTAGTTAAAGCAATAAACTATTAAATTAAAAATATTTTACATTGCTAAAAATGGCCAGTAATGAATAGAAGTATCAAGAAAAGCTTGGTTGCTTTGGACACTGAAGGGATAAAGTAATAAAATGTAAAACTATCATTGTAAAACATAATCAATCAGTGGCAATGACCCAATTTTGCCAAATTATTTCTGGTGACTGACCCAGCCACTTAGTTCAATGTTTTCTACATTGTTAGTACCACTACAGAGAAATCTTTACCAGCTATATGCATGTGTCTATGGGGCTGCAATATTGCTGAATGAAGCAATATTGCCCTCAACTATGATCAAGTTTAGTACTGTGCAAGATCAACCATAGCTCAGGGTTTGTGGGGTGGGTGGGTAACTTCACAGGGACTGGGGTGATCGTCAAAATTCTCCCCTGACATTCACAATTCTCACACCTCCAACAGCACCCAAATGGATTTTCTCCACTGATAGTATCCTTGCCAAAGTGGCAATGCAAAGGGCCAGAATGTGGCTGAAGAAGGAGGTATGGAAGGAAGTCTGCAGGCTTTGGGAGTGTTTTATTGAAGGTGCCTGTTTTAGCTTGCAGGGGGTGGGGTTGACAAGGGTTTAAGTTAAACATCACCCCAAAATGCACCAAAAATGGGTGGGGGAAGGGGGTTTTGGGTGATGGTGGGACCTTCTGGAACCACTGGGAGATGGGGCCTTTTAGCAGCCTGCCATCTGTGCTTTCCCCACCCTTGGTTTAGTTAAAACCAGAGTTTGGGAAAACATCAAATTGAAGGTAAGAACAGAATACGGTAATAACAGTGGTTTGTGAATAACATTGTAAGCAGCACAACACGTATTTGACAGTATGGAAAAGCGGGGAGGGAAGAGAGAGAAGAAAACTGAAATCTTAATTCCAGGCTTCATTAATAACAAAATGTCCTGCCCAGAAAAGATGAATAAGAGCAGGAGAATGAGAAATTGGCAATAATAAACAAAACAAAGTTGTTTTACTAGCAAATCTCATGATATAAAAATGACATCCAATGAAACATCTTCCAGTCAGCGTGCTTGGAGAACAATGCCAACACTGTCTATAAAAACGGATGTGGTTTATAAACCCAAAGCAATTGTAAAAGGGGTGATGGTGAAGGGATAAAACCATCCAGAGGACTACTTGTTTCAAATGCTATAAAGAAGTCTGTCAGATAAAACTCATATTGAAAATATTTGTTTAGGAGTATATTTATTTGGGTGTGCATTTTAATAGGCATTAAAAAAAAACAGTCCCAAAGGCTTTTAAAAATAAACAACCCATTTCTCTGCCAGCCAATCTGACACTGATCTCCTGTGAACTTCCAAAGGGCTTTAAAGTAAAAGACACAAAATAGAGAAAAGTGACATCTTTTATTGCATGGATGTCTGTTAGTGGGATTTCTGGCACTTTGTTTATGAGAGCTTTCAAACTTCCAGGGCTGTTCAGCAGGCAGCTAACAGAACAGGAGCTAGCAGGTATCTTAACTTATATGCAAATGAGCAAGATAAAACTAACATGACTGTCAAGATCCAAATGGCAACAGCAGGGTCCAGTTTGTTAGACAGCTCAGCAGAATGCTGTCTCAGCATAATGGCAGAACAGATAGAAGTGCCCCTGAGCATGTCCAGAGTGCATTTCCTTTCCCATTAAAGAGCTAGAGAATTCCTACATATCAGAGATGATAAAGGCAAGGGTTGTTTGATGAGAGAGCTGCATTTTCCCAGCAGAAGTGATCCATGACATCTGTGGTGCAGCAGGTTGTATTTAGCTCTGTCCTCTGAAATTAGGCTTTGAGCTCTCTAACAAAGCACTGAGGTTATTCAAGTAGGGTTCCTGATTCATAACTACATGTGGCAAGGTTAGCATGTTTTGGTGATATCCATTCCCCATCCCTGGAGCATACAGTGCTGAAATAAGTGCCGACAACAGTTGTTGGCTAATAATATACATGACTCTTGAAGGAATAGATTGGCTGGATTATAGGACTGCTCCAGATCTGCAGCCAAATAGAAAATGGTGAGTTAAGGATTACCTTTTCAGGGAACATCACAAAACTAGAAATTGTGTGCTTCTTGATATTTAGTGTCTCAAGTTGTTTAAAAAGCCAGCAAGAACTACTGGGATCTTTGAGCTATGAGGCTGAGTTCTAGCCTAGTGAGCCAATGTGGACTGTGGCAAGCATCCTGATGCTTGGTAAATGCCATATGTAAGACATTGCACTTTTTCAAAGGTTACACAAGACCCTGTGACACTGACATAAAGAGGCTGCACTGTCTAGGGAGTTTCATAGGTGTGATCTTTTGTGGGTGCAAATTGCATTGGCTATTATACAATGGGAGATTCCATGGCTGTACTGTCTGTGACATGACTGAATACTGTACACAATGGACAACTTCACCATATCTATGCTGGCATCACTTCATGTTGCTTAGCTGGTGAAGGGGAGTGTAGCCTTAACCCGGCTGCCAAGTGCACTTTTTGAAGCTGCAGTAGGAAACAAGGCTCTTCTGTTGTCAGGCAGCATGAAGCCTCTGGATTTGTTTGATGTGATAATCTTTAGATGAAGTTAGATCTTCACCCTTTTCCCAGTCAATGCAGCAGTTCCTTATGATTTCTATTCTCCAGTCTAAGGCAATGGCCTCTTGGTCCATAAACTTGTAGTTGTATTTGCAAGGACCACAACTCTGTGGTAGAGCACATATGTTGAAAATGCATCTTAGAAGATCCTAAGTTCAATTCTTAGCATCTCCAGAGGATCAGGTAGCAGATGATGGCAAAAATCACCCCCCAAGTTGCCCAAGAGCCAGTGTTGGAACTAGAAGGGCTAAAACTACAAATAGTCTGGTGGGGTACAAGGAGGCTTCCTATGTTCTTGTTTGGGTATATTGGGTATAGTTCATTTCCAGTCTAGCATTGCATTAGACCAGTGGTTCTTAACCAGTGGTCCGCAGACCTCCAGGGGGAGCACAATGTCCTCACAGGGGGTCTGCAAAGGCTTGAAGGCTTCTCCGCCCACCTTCTCCCCACAGTGGACTGGCCACGTGACAGAAGCCAAGGCAAAAGCTGGCTGGCTGGCTTGGACTGTGCATTGCCATTCTATCTGCTCTAGCCATAAACACAGGAAGAAGCAGGAGAAAAGTCTTCCCTCCCTCTAATGTTGCTTAGGGAAAGTTTAATGGATGGTGTAATTATGTTGTTGTTGTTTTAAATCTTGAGTTAAGTCTTGGGGTCCATGGCAACAAAAGATATTTAAAGGGGGTCCCTGATAAAGAAAAGGTTAAGAGCCACTGAACTAGACTAACATATATACATATAACTTCGTAATTTTGACTCCTGTGAAAGTTATGCTTTGCATGTCTGTTGCTTGGAACATTCTCATCTGAACCCCCCCCCCCCCGACAATAATGCGATATTTCTGCTAGGAAAAGTTGCTACAGTAAAGTCAAAGGCACTATCAATAGAGTTGTAATACATGCATGAAACAAATTCTGCTCTACCCACAGTGAGGGTGAGCCTCTGGATAATTCAATACGTTTCATCTCAGCAGAGTTCAATAATCCATCCAATTGAATTGAGTTCAGTCAGTGGTGCCTCTCTTATTACAACACGATCCCTTGGTGCTAGGAAGAGCATAACCTGGGCAAGATCTGCCTTTTTGTATTAAAGCTGATGTGACGTGTTTAATTAACCCTTCTACTTATCTGGACAAGCCTGCTTTTCAGGATCATATGAACATGAAAGCATGAAATCCATTAAAGGGGAATTAGTAGAAAGTTTACAGGGATGAATTTGCTATATCCACATCTTGCTATTGTACAAAGAGAGACACCTGGTACCCCATTCACCTGAGAACTGTTACATTTAACTTGGATTGTTAATGCTAAGGATAGACAGGGTCTAGTACCATAAAACTGTAACTGTTAAGGTCTAATAGCACTCCAATTGCCCAGATAGCCTGTGAGAGAAAGGACTTTTTCAGACGCCCCTTACCATGCAAGAAGCCTCCGTAACAGCAATGAAGCTGCTGCGCGGCAGGGAGTCCGTTTCGGATGACGTCGTCCCTCTCTCAGCATGTCCGTGACTGTTCCAGGTAGGACTGAGGCAGCCACACCATTTTTTATTCACAGAAGTTGACCGTTAATAAAAAAGGGCACGACCACCCACAATCCTACCCAGAACAGTCATGGACGATGCTGAGAGAGGGATGGCGTTGTCCGAAATGGACCCCCTGCCGCGCAGCAGCTTCGCTGCTGTTACGGAGGCTTCTTGTGCGGTAAGGACTGTTTGAAAAAGTCCAAGTGAGTAAGTTTGGCTGGTGGACAATTGAAGAGCTGGTACTAGAGTCCTGTTGCATGGAACTGCTTTCAAGGAGTTATCCCTGCCTGGTAATGTAAGAGTAGAAGACATGAACACACTCCTGAGAAATCCAGTGGCCAGGTGTGACTCAGTGCCTTGAAGACCTGGAAAGCACCAAGAAAAAAAACAGGGATTTGTTTCTGGAAGGCATTGCTGTAGTGGAGCCAGCTGTGGCTGGTGGCTTTAATATAAGTGGTTTGGTGAATTTGCTGCGGTTCTAGTCCAAACTTCACAGTCACTATTCAAGGTGTTGAATTTTAACCCCAAAACAGGCTTAGCACCTTCAATAACTCTTTTAAAGGACAGATTAAAAACTAAAGAGCCACCAGCTACCACTAAACGAAGTCTGGGCTCACAGGAAAATACAGTAGCATCCAAAATCCACAAAACAGTGATACCATTATTGGGCCAACCCAAAATGCAGAAAATACAGTAGGCAAGCTTTTGAACTTCCATTGGCTTCTTCATCTGACAAAGGTATTAAAAATCACACAGGATTAAAAAGAAAATGACAATGTTGTCAGACTGGCAATAACAAAAACAACATCTTGACAAAATGTAGGCCTGTGACTCTAATACTGTCATTTTTTATATATGGCCAACATGGCTACCCCTGGATATGTTTTCAGGGCTTAAAGGGTCAGTGTCCTGGAATGTTATGATTAGCAGAGATCATTCCATCCTATGCCATCCACCTCACATTTCCCTGTTCTCTCTGAGTTCAGGAACAATTCATACAGCATCTGGAAGGAAACTGGATTTTCCTAGCATCAATAAACTGTTGTGAAGGAACCTGTGGTAATGCAAAGTATTTTGGGATAACTTTGTCTTGAATAGGTGACTATCCCTTACCTTTACAAAATACTTGCTCTGGGTGAGCCAATGAAAACTGCTAGAACTGTGGGTATGGATGCAGATAGCTGCATGTTTTTTTTTAAAATTTCATTTTGTATGCGACTATGCAGATTGTCATAACAAGTACCTGAACATCAGAATTTTCCACATAATTGTACTTCAAAAAACCTTAAGAGGGTGAGTTGAAGGAACAGGGCAACCCTACATGTGAGAGTGCAAGAGCACAAACCTGGGGTTTCAGGGTGAGATAGCTCTGCATATGAGGGATACTGTCAGGCATTCTTTCCTCAAAAACTTGGGGAGATGGTCCTCAATTTAGGTTTCTAACCAACAGCCAGCTGGTGGAGAAAAGTGGAAGAGGTCTTCATAATGGAGGCTAGCCTAGGCATTAGAAGTGTGTATGTAGCTTCTTCAGTCAGAAGAAGAAAGATCAGCATTATATGTATTCTTTTCTGATGATGGAGAAGATAATCCCTTTTGACAATGAATTTCTCCCTTGGGGCACCTATGACAATAAGAGAAAAAACTAGATGCAGCAGTTGGGCTAGCCAGGAAGCACAAAACAGCCCTAATTGTATAAGGTAATGGGGAAAACATAATGTGAAAAGTGGCCCTAAGACACAAGCCTAGTTCAGAAATGACAGCAGCCCCACACAATCAATTTCAGATTATGCAATGTTGCTGTTAGTTATTTAGTTAGGTATTTTTTCCTTTGTGACTTCTGAAAATGGAGAGAGGTGTGCTTCTAGGCTTTTTTGCCTTGTGCCAAAATAACATAGTTAGCTTTTGGTATTGCATGCCTTTAACTTTACATGCAACACTTGCTTTTCCACCTTAGGCACAGAAATATCTTGGACCAGACTTGAGGCAGCAAGACAACTGTGAAGGGAGATGAAGTATATATTTGGAAGCTGAACTCAGATACAAAATGATGATAAAAGACAGGGGGTATGATGAGGGAAGGAATATGTCAGCCACCCCATAGCTAAGGGCTGTTCCTCAAGCCAGCTGGTGGTGAGGGCCTGAAGAATGACAGCTGACATGAAGTGAACACACACATCTACACTGTAGAAATAATGCAGTTTGACAACACTTTAACTGCCATGGCTCCATCCTACAGAATCGTGGGATTTGTAGTATTGTGAGGTACCAGCACTCTTGGGCAGGGAAGGCTAAATAACAAATCCCAGGATTCCACAGGATGGAGCTACGGCACTTCAAGTGGTGTCATACTGAATTATTTCTACAGTATAGATGCACCCTGAGACAGCTCACTATGTCACAGAGGCTGCTTGGGGGCATGCTTATTCTCTACTCAGGGAGGGAGAGCACCTGCCAGCAGTGCCATCCCAAGATATTGTGCTACCTGAAGCAGAATAGCAAATGATTCCCACTACCCTCTCAAGTCAAGCCACACAGTACTAAGTGCCAGCTAAATTACTTTGCTACACAAGGGAGAAAAATCTCACGCATATCTCAGTTCACCCCTAAAAAGCATGTGTGAGTTCCTTCAAGTCACCTGTTGACCCCATGAATTTCATAAGGTTTTCTTAGGCAAGGAATATTTAGAGATGGTTTTCCTAGTTTCTTCCTCTGAAACATAGCCTACAGCAACTGGCATTCACTGGCAGTCACCCATTCAAGTACTAACCAGGGCTGACCTGCTTAGTTCCCAAGATCAGACAGGATCTGGTGCCTTTAGAGTATTTAGTCCCCACAACAGAAATACAATAATTATAAATTAAATGCCAGCTTGCTGACTAAGGAGATTTTCAGACAGGGAAATTATTCCCCGGGGAGATCGGGACAGAATTATTTCTGTCCCGGAAGCAGGGCCACGGTTTGCACGCCCACTTCCCTCTCCCGATATTCCATCATCCTCATGCTGTCCTTTTTCTAGTCTCTTCCATCATATTTTATTAACGAGAGTTTGTCATTAATAAAATATGACGGAAGAGACTAGAAAAAGGACAGCGTGAGGACGACGGAATATTGGGAGAGGGAAGTGGGCGTGCGAACTGCGGTGCTGCTTCCGGGACAGAAATAATTCTGTCCCAATCTCCCCGGGGAATAATTTCCCCGTCTGAAAATTTCCTAATACCACAGAAGATCTCTCTGTTCTTCTGCCAGCAAGTAAGGTCCTTCCATTTAAAAAGGGATCTAATTAGTTGTGCAGAATGGTTTTTTAATGGTGTGTGCTTTTTTTAAAAAAAATCTTATTATGTTTTAGAAATGCTTTTATACTGTTTTAAATGAGTGGTGTTTTAATAGGCTAGCTAATAATAATAATCAGGGCCGGTTTAAGGAATGTTGGGGGCCCTGCAACACTCTATTTTGGGTACCCCATATATTTATCTCAGTTCAATGTAACCTAATCTATTCACAGTTCAGGATGTTCAGATTATTACATAATTTGCCACCAATAATTTAGTTTAAAAGATAATACAGTATTATAGGCACTAATGTATTTTTTTTTGTTTATTAGCAATTAACATAATGGTGTAGATTTCCTCAAAGAAAAGAAAGAGTGGACCACAAGGTGGACATGAGTCAGCAGTGTGATGCAGCAGCAAAAATAGCCAATGTGATTCTAGGCTGCATTAATAGGAGTATAGTTTCTAGCTCAAGGGAAGTAATAGTGCCACTCTATTATGCTTTGGTCAGATCTCACCTTGAATACTGTGTCCAGTTCTGGGCACCACAATTCAGGAAGGATATGGACAAGCTGGAAGGTGTCCAGAGGAGGGTGACCAAAATAGTGGGAGGTCTGTAAGCCATGCCCTATGAGGAGCAGCTTAGGGATCTGGGTATGTTTAGCCTGGAGAAGAGAAGGTTAAGAGGGGACATGATAGTCATGTTTAAATATTTGAAGGGATGTCATACTGAGGATGGAGCAAGCTTGTTTTCTGCTGCTCCAGAGACTATGAAATGGAGCGATGGGTTCAAATTACAGGAAAAGAGATTCCACCTAGACATTAGGAAGAACTTCCTGACAGTAAGAGCTGTTCAGCAGTGGAATGCTCTGTGTTCAGAGTGTGGTGGAGTCTCCTTCTCTGGAGGTTTTTAAACAGAGACTGGATGGCTGTCTGTTGCGAGGGCATTGATTGGATATTCCTGTAGGGCAAAAGTGGATTGGATGGGATGGCCCTTGTGGTCTCTTCCAGCAAGATGATTCTATGAGTCTAGGCTTCATTCAGAGCCTGGGAAAGTTACATTTGGATTATATCTCCCAGGATCCTCCTGCCAGCACACTTCCCAAGGTCTGGCTGCATTGTTCCTTTTTCAGTATTCTCTAGCCCAATGGTTCTTAACCTGGGGTTTGGTGACCCCCAGGGGTCCACAGTGTCCTCACAGGGGGTTCCAGAAAGGCTTTGAAGGCTGCTTGGCCCACTTCCTCCCTGCAGTGGAGCAGCCACATGACAGGAACCAAGGTGTTGGCTAACTGGCTGACATGGCCTGTACCTTGCCATTCAATCTGCTCCAGCCACAAACTAGCAGGAAGAAGCAAGAGTGCCTCTGAGGGAAAGTTTAATGGATAGTGTATCTGTCTCCTTCTCCTTCTCCTTCTTCTTCTTTTTCGCTATTATTGTTGTTATTATTAGGGTTTTAAATCTTGAGTTAAGTCTTGGGTAAACAAAAGATATTTAAAGGGGGTCCCTGGTAAGGAAAAGGTTAAGAACCACTGCTCTAGCCCAATGGCTGTCACATAACACTAATGGGATACTGGTTTTTCAGTGACAACAATAAAATCATTGTTCCCAGTAATATTACTCCAATTTTTAAAATACTCTTTATGTTTTTCCATTAAAAGAGCCAAAGTGATGTATTAGTTTCAGCATTGCACTATGACTGTGGAGACCAGGGTTTGAATCCTTACCCAGGCATGAAAACCCACTGGGTGACCTTGTGCAAGTCACACTCTTTCAGTCTCAAAGGAAGGTAAAGGTATACCTCCTTTGAACAAATCTTGCCTAGAAACCCCGATGATAGATTCGCATTTGTCAGAAATGACTTGAAGGCGCACAACAAGAATAATAAGAGAAGTGCATGCAAATGTATAAATGTTCTTCACATAAAAAAAATAGATTTCTGTTTCTATCATGGTACGATCCAGGTTGTTAGAATGATTGGTGGGTCTTGTGATATAAAAGATTGAGAACCACTGCTCTAGGCCAACTTGCATTAAACATAAATGAAAGCATGAAAAATGAGGTAATCCTACCAGCTTCTCAGTCATCCCCTATAGCTGCACTTTTAATTATAGTATGATATGGGAAACTGCTGACAAATACCAGATGCTATAGGCTCTATTTCAGAGGAAGGATCTGGCCAAAGCACCTTTGGGGATTCCTTGCCTAAGAAAACCCTCTGAAATTCATGGGGTTACCATCAGTCAACAGGCAACTTAAAGGCACATAGGCAAATACCCAAATTCCTTTTTCAGTTTGAACTCAGTTGGCAGCAAGGGGAGTAAGCTGAGGACAAAAGGGGAAAGGGAGGGACAGGAGAGAAACCAGGACATTTTAAGAGGAGCTGGAAAGATGGGATGGAGGGGATTGATCTGGAATTTGGCTGCCCAATTGGGACCCTTGGAGGGCAGAAGAGGGGGGCACTGTCTTCCCAGTGGAGGCAGGAGAAGGAGAGAAGAGAGATCAGACAAGAGAGAGACAGGAAGGAAGGAAGGAAGGAAGGAAGGAAGGAAAGAAGGAAAGAAAGAAAGAAAGAAAGAAAGAAAGAAAGAAAGAAAGAAAGAAAGAAAGAAAGAAAGAAGGAAGCAGCCCTTTCTGAAGGGGGAAGGGACCACCCCATCCCCAAGATGCCACCTTCTTCTCCCTTCCTCCTACGCCCATGCAGACATGCCTTCAGGTGGGATCATCCCACCACAACACTGCTTTCATCTCCCCTTCCCTCCCTCCCAGCTGACTTCCCCTGCCTGGGATGACCAGAAGGGGGTTCAGTGGCGTCAGAAGCAAATGGAGGGAGGAATGGAAAATGGGTGGTGGGAATGTGGTGCTGGCAGGCAAGGAGCTGGTGGGAGGCAGGACAGGGGGGCTTAGGCAAGGACTCTCAGCTGTCACTGCTTCTTCCCCCACTTCCCTTTCCCATGACCGGCCACGCTTGTCTGCTCGGTGTGTGGAAAGACATGGGGTGGAAGGGTGGACAGACAACCGAGGTAGGAGGAAGGAGTCCGCCGCTGCTGCCTGGCTGGCCGGGAGTGCCACCCCCAAAAAAATGCCACCTGGGGTAGACCACCCCCCTTGCACCCCCCTTTCCAATGCTATTGGGCCTTCTCAGCTGGGATGTGATGTCATCCCCCTGTGCCTGCCAGCTGCAGGGGGCTTCTGGCAAGCTGTGAGGGTGTGGCTGGAGAAGCCCCAGGTGGCGAATAAGCAACTCTGTGGCATTCTCCTGGAGAGTTCCCGGCTCAGAGCATGGGAGAAGGAGGGTTACAACAGGCCCCTGCTCAGCACCATGTGCTGCGCGACCCTTAAACCGGCAATAATAATAATAATAATAATAATAATAATAATATTGTTAACATCCGGTTTTTAACTGTCTTTTTATCTATGCTGTGAGCTGCCTTGGGTCCCACGTTGTCAGAAAGACAGGATATAAATAATGTAAAGTAAAATAAAATAAAATAGGTGCCATGATTCTGATATCTGTGGCACCAGACTCAATTTGCCTAACACAGACTCTCCAACTGTCCCAATTTGGCAGGGACAGTCCCAGTTCCTCCCTTTTCCCAGCTGCTTTAAAAATGGTCCCGTTTCCTTTCACTTCTCTTCCTACTTTCCCCCTCTGTCCTCAGCTTATTTCAGTTGCCGCAAACTGCAAAAGCAGTTTGTACTCAACTTAGCAGAGGGGAGAGAAGAAAGGAAGGCCCAGCTTGCTCTTCCCAGTAGGCTCAGGCAAAAGCAAACTGCTTCAGCTTCTCCTGGCTTATGAAGGAGGTTCTTCCTCCTTCATAACTCCTTCACAACTTCCTTTGCCGCCTTGACCACACTCTAATGTGGCTTGGCTGCATGTGCCCATTTTCACTTCTGAAAAGTTGGGGGGTGTACCTAATAGAGCAGCTGGCCCTGTCTGCCAGGCTTCAAGCAGAGTGAACTAATCTTGCACATCATATTCCACAATCCTGGTAGGCCTTTTCTCTATGCTTGGGTTAATGAGAACACTATGTAAGTGTGACTACACTCAGACTCTAGGTATCTCAGACTCTCACTCACAATTTTCTCACTGCAATTGTAAATCTAATGAAATAATTTGGTTGAGGGAAAGCAGTGAATGTATTAAAAGTCTAAAAGAAATTGTGTACAGGACAATATATTACCAGACAAAATGAGTTTTACCCTTACAATTAAATTGGTTAGGAATGTTGGAGAAAAGATCTTTGCCATTCTATTCACTAGAACATGTTTAGAATGGTTAATGTTTCTTCTGGCCATGTTTATAAGCTTCTTACACAAACTGAATATTCATGGAGATTTTTTTGTTTGAGCCCACTACTAGCAGAAGCTATTTGCTGTTTATATATTATTTAATGGCAGTGCATAGGCATTCATTCACACTTGGTTTTGCACCAAGGAACCCTGAAGTGAATGTGAATGTTCTTTGCTAGATTAAAGGATAAATCATTTCCTTGAAATCAATATATGTTAAGCCAATGACTCTTTCTTTATATCTTCCCACACTGGGGTAACAGTTTTGAAAGGTTACCACCTGTTTTCCATTTTTGATTTGTTCCATGCCAAGTTATGTTTCTATACTCTTTCATTAATGACAAGGGCTTCTCTTGCCCTTTAGTTTACATAGAGGCAACCTGATGCTCTCTATGTGTTTTGGATTACAACTCCCATAAATCCCAACAACTTGGCCAATGATTAGGAATAATGGAAGTTGCAATGCAAAACATGGAGATTAAAAGATTGCTTACCCTCACCTACACTTTTGTCCTTTAAACCTTCACCAGAAAAAAAGAAAAAAAGAAAAGAAAAGAAAAAGCTGACTTATAGAGGACAGGTAGGATCCGTTAACTGCACTGGGTACTAGAAACAAAGAAACTGTATTTGCTATAGACTATTGCCCCTTAGAGAGTCAATTGTTTGGCTGTTCCTAGCCATTTATACCTGGCACAACATCATATGAAAATGATTAAAATTCTGAACTGCTTGGCACATTATTTTAAAAGTGGTCTATTAATTATTGATAATAGTCAATTAACTGTTGGCTGATTGTCTAATGAATCAATTAAAAATAAAGATTACAGCATCTCAATCTATGGGTGACATTTTAAAGACATTTAAAGAAAGATAACATTTTCTTTCAAGGAGACAGTGCAGATAGACGATTTATCATTGGAAAAATGGCACAGACTGCCAGTGTTGAGGAAAGTGGACAAATTGTGAATATTAACTGCTCCCCCCCTGTGATAGTTGATTAAAAAGTTACTTTTGCCTGCAATTAACCCATCTAATCATACTGATGAGCCCTGGTGGTGCAGTGGTTAAATGCCAGTATTGCAAGTCACCATGTTGCAAGATCGATTCCAGAGGGCTCCAAGGTTCACTCAGCCTTCCATCCTTTTGTAGGTTGGTAAAATGAGTACTTGGCTTATGGAGGCAATTAGCTAACACACATTGGAAACTGCTTAATGCAGTGTAGATGTGTAAACTGCTATTGCTTAAAATAGTTTGTAAGCCGCTCTGATAGCCTTGTGGCTGAAGAGCAGGGTATAAATAAATAAATAAATAAATAATAAAATTAATGCTTTTAGTAGTAAACACCCCTCCACCACTTCTTCAAAACCCCTTTCCAAAACCTCAGTGTACTGCTTCATGTTCTCTCTTCCCTGTACTATTTTCTGCTTTACATTGTATATGTAAAGTCTTAGGGGAATTTAGGATTGGGAGAGACTTCTGTTGGATAACATAGAGAACTGCTGTGTACCAGAGTAGGAAGAACAGGACTAAGACAAAGAAAAAAAGGACCTGGAATGATTAACCAAGATTAGTAAAAAACCTATTTATGGTATTTTATATAACATTAATGTTGCTGTCCTTGAGCAAGCAGGGATCACCAGCATTGAGGCCATGATATTGAGAACACAGCTGCACTGGGCAGGGCACATTTCTAGGATGGAGGACCATCACCTCCCAAAAATAGTACTCTACAGTGAACTCGCCACGGGTCACCATAAGAGGGGCACTCCAAAAAAGTGATACAAGGACTCCCTGAAACAACATCTCAGGCTTGGCTAAATTGATCACCAACAATAGTCCGCCCTGGCCTCACATCGGGAGGCATGGAGATGCACTATCCACAATACTGCAGCCTTATTTGAGAACTCACACTGAACAAGTCTTGAAGAGAAACGACAATGCAGAAAGAATCACAACCCGGAAACATCACCCAAGGAGACCTTCTGCTGTGATTTCTGCAACCGGACTTGTTTATCTCAGATTGGCCTTTTTAGTCATCAGCGTGCTTGCAGAAAGCTCAGGATGACTCCTTCCTGAATCTTTGTTTGCGAAGAAAAGCCAGAGAATACTGTAGTATAGAAAGCATTATCTTTGGGTGCTGTGGACACTTACAGAATTTCTTTCCCATTGTTTTATAGCCTTGGGACTTTATCAGACGCACAGAATAAGGCATCATAACAACACCACATAACTGCAAAAGGGCACGTATACCACACAGCGTCACCTTTTTGTGGTTATGTCCCCTTAAAAACCCATACTTTTTAATTGATGGCTTAAGCCATCAATTGATCCCCCCCTGCCATTTTTTTGCCCACCTAGCCAGTGTATGAAACTTTGTGTCTCCCCTCTTCCGCACTTACATTGTCAGTGGCCAGTCCAGCGGGCTCACTTCCAGGTGTGATCACGACATCCAGGTAAGTGACACACTTTTTATGACCCTCCCCAGGTTACTTGTAAGTTTTAAAGTGTGTTTTAAAAAACTTTTTAAGTGTTGTTTTTGTTTGTTTTTTAATTGCCCTGGTGATGAAGTCTCACGATATTCTGCAGGATATCAAAGGAGGAAATGAACAGAGCTCCATTCACTTCCCCTTTCATTGCAGGAGCTGCCTTTCCCAGGATTAAAGGTAAGTGTGTGTGTGTGGGGGGGGGGGGGAAGGGAGCATTCTTTTGCTGGCATAAAAATAGATTTTTTTTTTAAATGCCAGCAAAGAATGCTTTAAAGGGATAGTCTGATAAAGTCCTTGCCCCTTGTTGGAACCATTGGCCCAAGATTCTTGTTGATACTTTTTGCCTCTGCTAAATCATACATTAAAGCTACTAGTTCACTGAATAGAGGATCTTCAGGTAGATAACTGCAGTAGGTATGTCTCTTGCCACCAAGCAGTTGGGTTTAGAATGTTTGTCAGCATTATGGCCAAATATTAACAGCTGTTCGGTGGTGTAGAAAGGGTTATTTTGTGCTCAGTAGGTGGACAGGTGACTTGAAGCACCCCCCCCCCTGCCTTACTTGATAGTTTATGCTTTAGCCTTGCAGTTCAAGGATACAGAGGCAGCTGGGAACAGACTATGGGAATAAAATTTCCTTTTAGCAATGTGCTTGTACAGTTCTCATATATATTAGGATGGGAAATAGGTTACACCTACCGGTATGCTGTTCAGTTTTCTTTGTTTGGTTCTGTCATATCTAATGATTGGATGATCCTCCAGTTGCCTTACCTAGGAAGGGGTGAAACCCAGCCTGTCACCCAGCCACAGAGTTCTGGAGTGTTGGCCCTGGGATAATCTGGGGTCTTGTCTACACTAACAGGAAAATCCAGTTTACCTTTGGGTTTCCCTGGTCTGCAGTGACCATGGGCTTCTCTACATGATTGCCACACACACTGTGGTCAGTTAGGGAGCACTGTCCACATAGTTCTTCCTTCCAAACTCACCCCAGTCCAATAATTCACAGTATGCATTACTGTGGCTGCTCTGGTTCCCCCCTCCCCATGCATGCAAATGTATCTGTGCGTTTCCCCATGTATTGGAGGGGATTTGGACATCCTATTAAGTGGAAGTATTCACAGCTAACAATATGGATATGTTGGTATGCACTTCTACGAATAACTGCCATGTATGCAAAAGAAAAGATGGATTGCTAAAAAGTGAAATTGAAACAGGGAAAGAGGCATTTCCTGGTGGGGAATTTCCACTGATCACCTGGCTCAAGGAGCCTCCTCCTGACCTCTTCTGCTTACCCACTGAAACTCCTCCCTCCCCTGACCCCACACCAATGTTGCTATGGAGTGCAGTCCACACACATGAATATCCAGATTTTCAGCTCAAATCCGAAGTAAATCCCCTCTTTTTAGTCCAGATTAAAGTCCTGAGGTGCTGGAAAGATCTGGATTTGAGTCATACATCATCTGGACAGCTTCCTGTGAAAATGGGGTGAGATTGTTTTATTTGGCCTGTGTCCAGAAACCCTGGATAGAATTTGTTGTTTATGGGCTTGACCCTACTAGTTTCTGTGAGCAGATGCTTGAACCTGTCAGGCTGTGATGCTTCCTCAGTTGTAAACCAGCTGCTATATTGATTTACCACCAATAAAGCTAACCTAAAGCAGTGATGTGTATCAGTTTTTTTATATCAAATGAAGTCTAGGGGAGGTCTGCAAGTGCAGCTAGTTCCAGCAGAGAACAATATACTGTTTAATTACTATAGGTATAAATGCCTTGTATAATTCTATACTAAGAAGCTAGATCTATTGGGGAAGGTGTTTTACATTCTCATTCCAGGGCAGATTTGACAAATTTTATATTGGATTTATTAGATGTTATTTTAAAACAGAATTATTTTTGGTGTAACACCCAGTTTTTTTAGCCAAGTCAAAGTTATGCTATGAGCAACCTAGAGGCTCCTAGTATTCTGCACTTATATATGAATGATCTGGAATGTTCCTTAGTCCTGAATGCTATTGTCCATTTGTATGAAATATTTCCTTCAAAAGTATAGTGAAGGAAGTATTATTCAAAAGTATTATTGATTTTGTTATTGTCTTTCACCAGAAATCTGAGGTCTCAGAGTTTTTCCCCTAGTTGAATTAATTCCACAAGCAAACAAGTCATATGAATGATCAACAACTTCTGTTCTTACATGCTGTGACATATATTCCTGAAAGTCCTTTTTATGTATATAATTATGTTAGGCCTACTGATATAAATGCCATTTTACATTGTGCCAGTTACAATCTGGGACACCTCATGAACATATCTCTGTATGAACAATTTTGGTTTTTAAGAGAAACAGCCCTTGAACATTTATGTACAAATGGTATGCAGATCATTTCTTCATTGAATTAACACTTAGGTTTGAATCTCCCCATTTTGAGGTAATTTTTAATTACCTCAAAAATTACAACTGATATGGCCAGCAGAAAACATTTGGTTGACATCCTTTGGTTAGTCCCAACTATGGTGGACACATTCAATCAATTGTTGAATCATGAGTTAGCACATAGGTAAATCTCAGTGATTCAATGGGCCTACTCTAGAATCATAGAGTTGGAAGAGACCACAAGGGCCTTCTAGTCCAACCCCCTGCCATACAAGTATACCCAATCAAAGCACTCCCAACAGATGGCCATCCAGCCTCTGTTTAAAAACCTCCATAGAAGGAGACACCACCACACTCCAAGGCAGTGCATTCCACTGCCAAATAGCTCTTACTGTCAGGTTGTTCTTCCTAATGTTTAGGTGGAATCTCTTTCCTATAGTTTGAGTCCATTGCTCTGTGTCCTAGTCTCTGGAGCAGCAGAAAACAAGTTTGCTCCATCGTCAGTATGACATTCTTCAAATATTTAAACATAGCTATCATGTCACCTTTTAACCTTCTCTTCTCCAGGCTAAACACACCCTGTTCCCTAAGTGGCTCCTCATTGGGCATGGTTTCCAGACCTCCCACCATTTTGGTTGCCTTCCTCTGGACACGTTCCAGTTAGTCAAGACTAACAACAGAATTTAGGCTTTTATTTGCCTCAGTCCTTAGACTGATAATTATCCTGTCCTTAAAATATAATCACATATCACAAAGCATTAGACAAGTTGGCTAGAATCCTCTTTTATGATCTATGTTATACAACTTTACATATACTTATCTACATAGAAGATGTGCTACAAAACCTGGTTAGTGAATTGCAAAGATGCATAACAGGACATCAGCAAGAGTGTCCTGATGTGTATTGCACTCTACTGATGCACATTGGTACTCTCTAGCCAGTGTCCAATGTGCATTGGGACAGAGGCACAACAGAACCAATGCACAATGGGAACGATGTGCACTGGTCACTCTGCCTGCTCCCCTATGTAATAACAACATAACAGCAGCCCTCTACTGGATATGGACGTTACGGAACTGCCCAATTCTAATTCCCGCATACGTAAGTCCACTTACAAAGATGTCATTCCCATCACGTTGGCTTTAGTTCACACATGGTTACTGTTGGCTCCATTAGTATAGTGGAACAGCTAATCTGGTGGATAGCTACTATAAGTTTATATCCCAAATATATGCAAGATGAGCATGTAGACCTCTCAGGTTCAGGATAATGAAACACAAGTGAAAGATGTCGATTTGTAGCCTGCAAGAACCTTTAACAGAACATTTCAACACATCATTATCCCCAGAATCTCTCTCTCTCTGTGTCTTTCTCCCTCTTATTTGCCCCAGGTTGTATAGAAGTCAGGGCCTTCAAACATATTTCTTTAAGTGACATTTTATTATGAAGAGGAGCTTTATAATATCCATATTCCCTTTGGACTTGAATGATAAACCAGTTCTTTCTCCTTTTATAAATAAAATATTTTTCTGACAGTTTCTTATCAATAAAAAGTATACACATTCCTTCCCCCCCCCCAATTAAACATTAAAATTAAAAACCAACTAACATTTGGTAGGGCTGTTTAATTTTTGTATCACACTATGTAAACTAAATCAATAAATAAAATAACTTGCCATGGCCTGAGAAGACATCCATTATGGATTTTAGTAATTATATTTTGGTATTTAATATGCATCATGATGTTACATTTTCAGAACTGGATCTTGATTTGGAATGTAGTTTCCCTCTAGTTGACACTGTACTTCTCCAGTACTCTGATTTTCTACTCCTGAATTTCACTTCATTATATAATGAGAGTTTGCAGTGTTTGGTACAGTAGCAACTACTGGGTAGTGCCAGTAGCAACCACTGGCACTATCTTTTCATGGTGGTGGAACTGCATGCTCATTTGAGGCAAGAGGCTATGCTGACAGTTGCTGTTAGGGTCTCCCACATCAGATAGGCTTTTGCTAAGGAGCCAGACTAAATGTGCTAAACAGCTAATGGGAAGCAGCAGTAGTGGGGCGGTGGTGGTGATACTGGTGGAAGATATCTCAGAGGCAACGGCAGTGGCACCATAACTAACACTTGTTAGTGCTGCATGGAAGGAGGCATAGTAAACCCCTTTTGAATGTCTTTTACCCTAAAAACCTTATGATGAGACAATCCAAAATGAAATAAGAGATAATGCCAGAAGATGAGACTTCCAGGTTGGAAGGTGCTCAACAAGCTACTCAGGAAGAGAAGAGGACAATAGCTTTGTGGCTAATGACACAACTGGAGTCAAGCCAAATGGATATTCAGCTGTTAACATGCTCAGAGGTAAAAGGAGAGTCTGAAGCTGCAAAACATATATTATAGGAACAGGGAACATGAGAAACATGAATCAGGGGAAACTAGACTTAGCAAAACAAGAAATGAAACATATAAACATTGTAATCTTTGGGGTGAGCAACTTCAAGTGGACAGTAATGGGACATTTTTGGTCAGATAATTACACAGTGCTTTACTCAGGAAAGGAAAATCTAAGAAGAAATGGGGTGGCATAAATAGGGAGAAGAGATGTAGATGTACAAGCAGTCAAAGGATATAATGCAAATCTGGTTGAATAATATCAATAAGACTTAAGGGAAAACCCAGCAGTATAACCACAATCCAAATTTATGCTCCAACTACAGAGGCAGAAGAAGAAAAAAATTGCAAGATTCTGTGCTGGAGTCCAGGAGGAAACTAACCACATACCAAAATAGGACTTCTTGTTAATCATAGGTGATTGGAATGCAAAAGTAGGAAACAGAGTAGAATCAAAGATTGTAGGAAAATTTGACCTAGGATCATGAAATTAAGACGGAGAGTGACATTGAATTTTGCAAGGCCAACAGTTTGTGCATTGCAAACACATTCTTCAAGCAACCAAACAGGTGGTGGTATACATGGACATCACCCGATGGCCAATTATAAATCAAATAGAGTACATAATTGGAAGCAGAAGATGGAGAAGCTCCATTCACTCTGCAAAAACAAGACCAGGAGCATGTTGTGGCACTGACCATGAACTGCTGATATATATATATATAAATAAGGTTAAAAAAGGACACTTAATCATCCATCATGCTAAAATACAACCTGAAGAACATAGAGATTTTTTTAAATTATTATTTTATTTAGGTATTTATACGCCACTCTTCAGCCACAAAGGTTCTCAGAGTAGCTTACAAATTATTAAGCAATAGCACATTATACATCTACACTGCATTATAGTATGCTAGGCACTAAGTCGTTTCCAATGTGTGTTAGGTAATTGTTCCCACAAGCTGTGTACTCGTTTTACCAACCTACAAAAGGATGGAAGCTGAGTGAACCTTGGAACCCTTGGGATGGAACTTGCAACGTTGTGGCTGTAGTACTGGCATTTAACCACTGCACCACCGGGGCTTCTGATTGGTGGCTGATGAATTTTTTTCAAGCAATTAAAGACAGATGAGAAGCAAAAGCAAAAGGTGACAGAAATAGGATCAGAAAACTGAATGCAACTGTTCAGCGACTTGTGTGCAGAGATATAGAGAACTAATATAATAATTAAAGAAGAGAAATAGAAGATGACAACAACAAAAAAGGAAGAATAACTTACCTCTTCCAAAATATCTGAGAAATCAAAGGGAAATTTACGCCAAGAGAGGGGATGCTATATGACCAGCAAGGGAACACATTACATGACCAAGTACAAATAAAAAGTTGATGGAAACAATACACTGAAGAACTATATAAAACAGATGAAAGCATGACAGATTTGTTCAAGCTGCACTCCAGGCTCTTGGGAGAAATAAACCACCAGATGGCAATACCAATATAGTTGCTTCAGACTACAGAGACAGAATCTATTCTACTTCTAACTAAATTATGTCATCAAATATGGAAAACAAAAGAATGGCCTACAGATTGGAAATGCTCAATATACACTCCAGTCCGCAAGAAAGGGGACACCAGGGATAGCAATAACGGCGATCTCTCATGCAAGCAAAGTGATGTTTAAAACTCTACAACAAAGACCTTTACCATGTTGTTGTGTGCCTTCAAGTCATTTCTGACTTATGGTGATCCTAAGGCAAATTATATATGGAATGAGAGATGCCAGATGTCCAAACAGTGTTCAGGAAAGGTAAAGGCATTATGGATCGTGTTGCAAACATATGTTGGATAATGGAGTGCACCAAAACATTTCAGAAGAAAATCAGTCTGTGCTTTATAGATTATAGCAAAGCCTTTGTGTAGATCATGAAAATCTTTGCATTACTCAACTCTTAGGTTTATTTTGAGGGACTGCGTTCTCTGGTGTGACAATACATGAGTTTATAGACCATTGATCTGAATCACTATAAGCTAGTTTGTTGGTTTGTATGTAATGTAAGGCATTTAGAGTGGCTTTCATAGTCATGCTTTTCTGCCTTTGGCCTTCCAGATACAGTAGTGCCCCGTATCTGCTGGGGATTGGTTCTGGGGGGGTCATGTGGATACCGAAAACCATGGATAATAGCGAACACCACTGAAAATAATGGGACTACCAGTTTAAAATATCATAGAGCTGCCTTGGAGGACCTAGAAAATGGCTATAGAGGACACATTATCTAGGAAGACTATGGTAGGTGTGCTGTTTTGTGTCCCATGGATAACTGAATCAGTGGATAATGAATCAGTGGATATGGGGTCCTACTGTACTTTGGATTTCAGCTCTCAATAGGAGTGTTTCCCCATCCAGCACAGGCTGAATTCCTATTTGCTGTTCTGCCTTTCAGCTGACCAGGAGCAACTCGGTCTTATCTGGACTAAGTTTCAGTTTGTCCTCATTCAGTTCATTGGAATCTGATGGGAGGGAGAGAGTGTCATCAGCATTTCTCAAGCACAATCTCCTTGAGATGAATGGGGATTGTGTAAAATGTGCAAAATCTAATCCACAGATACTGTCCATTTCTATGGGCCTGCAGTTGAGAAACCCCAAATCCACTGTGACTCACACCATAAATGTTTAACACCATTAAAAGAAAGAACCTTTCCTGACCCTCATGGCTTTTTTAGCATGCAAGAAACAAACGAGGCTCTCTGCATGAGGGATAAGGCCATAAAGGAATGTCACAAAGTATAATATGCCAAGAAGGCAGCTTATTAAGCATGTAGCCACGGTTCATTTTAGAGTGACACCTTCATATTTAGAGGTGTCAAGAGTTCTGAGGAGAAGCTTGGGATCAATTTGTTCTGATGTTCAAGACGGCAAGGGAGGAAATGGATGCTTGCTAAGGCATCTGGAGCTTTTCAGAGATTAAGCAGATTTCATTATCAAATCCTCTGCATCACACTCATTGGGCAGATGTCATCACCCACATGGGGGTGGGGATGGTACACAGCTTCCCAGAGGAAGAGTTGGAAGTACAAAGTGCATTTCACTGCCTGTGTGGTAGAAAGATATTTTCCTGCTCTGATCACCGGGTCCAGTTTTGAAATAAAACACACTGTCAAGACCAAAGCAGAGACAGATTCAGATATTTTTATGCCCAATGACATCCCCCCAACACACACACACACACACACGAGGGTGGGGGATGGATGAAAGCCAAGAAAATCCTAAGGGTCACCATATGTTGGAAACAACTTGAAGGAATACAACAACGTAGACCTTTAGCGGTGCAATTTCAGTAGGCTGCCTCACCCTGTGTGGTAAGGTTGAACTGAATGTGCTATCAGCCACACTTTATTAGTGATAAAATGAATATGAAAAATGGATGACTTGGAATGACTGGTCCAAGCTTAGGCAGAGTGAGGCAGTTGCTTCAGGTAGCAGTTGTCAGAAGGCAGCAGCAAGGTGTTGGAAGACAGAGCTGTGTGCCATGTGGCCCTGTTCTGCTCTTCCTATGCTAGCCTTCTGCCTTTAGGTGAGGTGGAAGATGCTGTGTCATCACCAGTATTAAACTGGGTGGTTCAATCTGTTTTTCTAGATGACACTGGAGTGGATCCACCAGGCACCAATAGGTCTTGGATTAGCCTTGCTACCTTGGTGAGCCTACCATTCCCATATTTTCCAACATTTCACAGATGAAAACCGGGACATTTCTGGCCAAGCTACATCAGAGTGTGAACAAGATGGCAAGAGTTAATGAAGAAAAACACATAAGCTAAAAGAAGCTGCAGCAGTTTGCTTTTGCCTGAGCTGACTGGGAAGGTCAGAATTCTGCCCCCTCCTCTCGTCTCCTCCTGCCAAGCTAATTGAAAGCAAACTACATATGCACTCTGAACTCAATTTGCAGCAAAGGGGGGAAGTGGAAGAAAAAGAAACTGGGACATTTTAAAAGCAGATGAGAAAGAGGATTAATAGGAATGTTCCCTGCCAAATTAAGATAGTTGTGTGTCTGTGTGTGGGGGGTTTACACATTCAAGTCTACTCATTTCCCATGATGCTGGATTCCTAAGGGACAGTAAGAAGAAATTTCTATTCCATCAGAAATCATGAGAATTGCAGTTCAGAAAAGAAGATGCTGCCAGTATCATTATGCTAACATGGAGCTTTACTTCTGACTTTTGGGAAGGAGGAGCATTTTGGCCTCTGTTATGAGATAGATTTCTGGGGCCTGTGACATGTGGATGATGTTTATTCTGGCTTGTGGAAGGTAGTCTATGTTTTATTTATTTATTTATTTATTTTTATTTATTTATTTATTTATTTATTTATACCCCGCTCTTCAGCCACAAGGCTATCAGAGCGGCCTACAAATTGTTTTAAGCAATAGCTATTTACACATCTACACTGCATTAAGCAGTTTCCAATGTGTGTTAGCAGGCAGTGGAGAGAACTGACCCTACTGAGCACTTTGAAGTCAAAAGATCTCTGTGCAGTTGACATTCAAGGTGTCTAGTCCCTCTTTAGAAGATATGTGACCTAGGTGTGTGTATGTGATGGGGGGGGGAGAAGAGTGGCAGGTCTCTCCTGCATCTTGATTATGTGCATAAACCTCCATGTAAGTAAAAGGCAAAGAAGACTTGTGTCTCTAAGGGCTTTATCAAACCCCTGCCCCCGCCTTAACATTCTTTTGCTGGCACAAATTATGTCATTTTTATGCCAGCAAAAAAGTCCCCCTACAAGACCTACCTTTTCCAGCATCAATGAGGCTTTCCCGGCAGTAACAGAGCACAAATGAAGCTGTTTACTTCTGGGGTTGAAATCTCACCAATTCTTGCGAGAAGACACAGGAAATTCAAAAATAAAAATAAAATACAGACACAAAACATTCAGAAAAGCATAGAAACACACTTTAAAAGTCCCAAGTACATGGGGGGGGGGTCATAAAAGAGTGTCCCCTACCTGGCTGTCATGATCTCAGCCAGATGTGTTTGCCCATTGACTGCATTTATGTGAGCACAATGGCGCGAGGATTCAAACGCCTGCAACGCCAGCAGAACAGCAGAATGGGAGATCTATTGATGGCTTGGGATGTCAATAAAAAAGTATGCCTCATTTACAGTACATGATCATGAAAGGGAGATGTTGTCTGGTATGTGTGCCCTTTCACGATCATTAGGCATCCTTATGACACCATAGTTGCCTGGCCTGATAAAGTCCTAAGTCTTTGAGCATGTGGAACCAGAAATGGTGTCTGTTGGCTTTGATGTCAGTGGGGTGGTTTTAGTTTACACTTTGAAGGCCCTATCCAAGGTGCTGAGTCCTATCCCCAAAACAGATTCAATATCTTGGTAACTCATTTAAAGTTCAGACTAAAATCCAGAGCAGATTCACTGCCCCATTGATGGAAGTAACTGAGAACCAGGAACATTGGAGAGGACTCTGAGTAGTAGAGATGGGGACAGCTCTCAATTTTGTTTTGCTTTGCTTTGGGATTTTGTAAACCTCTAGCTCTTTGTGTTTGGGGGGTGGGATGTAAATTTGGGTGAATTCTTAAAAAAAGAAAAAAGAAAAAAAAAGAAAAAAGAAAAAAAAAGAAAAAAGAAAGATCTGCAGTGAAATTCTCCTTGCTTGTCTACTGGCAAATTAAGTAGCAGCAATTATTTTCAGCATGGAGAAGACCATGTTGTGTTGTGCCTGCCTCCCAAGATGAGGATCTTCTCAGGAAAAAACACAACAACAACCCAACAACAACAGTGGCCTCCCTAATTCAGCATTAACATGATTGACAGTGGAGGGGTTCAAACTCACACTTGAAAGAACTAAGCATTTGATGCCTTGGATTAATAAATCTGTTGGTTTTTATTTCAACCACACTCGAATTTTAAAAATCTCATTCCTCCTCCCCAATCCCAAATATGAAGACTTTTCAAATTTGGGTAAATTCTTATCAAAACCATAATGAACAAAATCCTCACCCATCCCTATGCATACAGACTTGTATGTTTTGCTCCACAAGGAAAATAGTTTCAGAGGTTCAGGATGATGCGAAACTGGTAATGGCATAAAGCAATGGGTTAAACCTACCAACAACCTAACTCACAACAGCACAAAAAGGTCTCTTACCTAAGAAACTGTTTGGAAAGTGACAAATATATACCAGCATTTTCATTTGACAAACACATCACATAATGGAAAGAGACATAGTGAAAGGTTTTGTCCTTCCTTCAATATCTCTGGCTTTTCTTCAGTATACCCCATTTACAAGTGAAAATGACTACCAATTAGTAGTAGGACATTCTTGCTTTTCTAATCCATTGACCTAATTACTGAATTCAGCACACTAGTAAATCCTGCTGTGAAATTCCTCTCAAGAGACCTAGGCAAAATTACAAAAAAAAACATGAAAGGTCAAGACATTCATTTAAACCCATAGGGTCAGTAGTTTTTAACTGAAAAGTCCAAAAAGCTTCTTGTTGAAGAAGTATATTGTGTAGGATGGTATTGTTGTAAGGATATGAGTGAACTTTTTCTATAACAACAACAACAACAACAACAACAACAACACCCTTAAAGAATCTGGGCTATGGTTAAAGTTAGTGAAATGTTGAATTAAAGGGGTATCTCCATTATGATGTCTAATATTGCTTTTATGGTCTATAATTCTAGTTCTAAGTAATCTTGAAGTCTGGATTTGCTCCAACTGGACTTTTCATATAATCTTTAGGGCAAGCATCCCACATTCTCCTCATCATTTTGTGGGGCATTCTTGGGTATTATGTATTGACTAGGTATATTTTCACTTTTATTTTGTCTTTCCTAGTATGGATTTGGATATTTTGTCATCTACATATTGTATGGGATGCCTGTAGATTGTTCAATCTATGGATAAGTGGTACATTACAATTACAGGATATCTTTCATCTATATTATTGTATTGTATTTTTATTTGATTTATCTATTTACATTTATTATATTCATTTTTGGTTTCATTAAACCTACGAATACCATGTCACCTCCTTGGCACGTCTAGCCTATTGTACCATAATAAGAAATTTCCTGGGGAAGTTCTCCAACTCAGTTGTAGAGCATAAGCTTTACATTCAGCAGTACTAGGGTCAATCTCTGAATCATTAGATCAGACTGAGCACAATACAGTAGGACCCCCATATCTACTGATTCATTATCCACAGGACACAAAACAACACACCTACCATAGAGTCTTCCTAGAAAATGTGTCATCTCTTGCCATTTTCTAGGTCCTCTAAGGCAACTCTATGGTATTTTAAATCAGAAGTCCCATTATTTTCAATGACATTCGCTGTTATCCACAGTTTTCGGTATCTACGCACTCCCCGAACCAATCCCCAGCCGATAAGGGGGTCCTACTGTACTAAGCAATATTAAGCAAGATGAGCCAATTCGCTGACTATCAAGTAGTCAGACAGCTTTCTTATCCTCACCATATTCATGCTTTCCATGTTCAGTCCATGGCATCTGCTGACCTCAGTAAGCTGACCTCTGTCAATGAAGAACTTAGTTACAATTCCGTATACAGTCGGCCCTCTGTATCCACAGATTCTGCACCCATGGGTTCAACCAACCATGGTTCAAAAATATCCCACCTCCCATTCCAAAAAGCAAAGCTTGATTTTGCTTTACATAATTACACTGCCTCAGAGTATGGTGGAGTCTCCTTCTTTGGAAGTTTTTAAACAGAGGCTGGATGGCCATCTGTCAGGAATGATTTGATTGTGTGTTCCTGCATGGCAGGGGGTTGGACTGGATGGCCTGTGAGGTTTCTACCAACTCTGATTCTATGATTTTAAATAAGGGATGCCATTTTACTACACAATTGTGTATAATGGGACTTGAACACTACAGGTTTTGGTATCCACAGGGGGCTTCTGGAACCAAACTCCAGCAGATACGAAAGGCTCACTGTATTGGATTTAATTGACTGTTGGTTTTACATGGCTTGCTGCAGCTCTCTCTCTCTCTCCTTAGATACTATTAAGGTCAGCTACTTATGGTTTTCCAACTTAACTAGCTATGTTCCTAACAATGAGGCATCAGCCATGCTAAAATAGCTCTGCAGTGTACCATCTTAGCCAAGAAATCCAATATGTTGGAATCAATAAAAGCACTTATTCCATTCAGTTAATGTTTAATCCTGAGGTAAGTGTACGGGAGTAAACAGTGTTGTATTTCTTAGACAGCATTCATTTCTCAAGCATGGATCCAAGTGAGTACCTATTTTCCTATTTACAAGTCCACATTTACACCCATGGTTTTTATATCCATGCAATTGTAAATAATGAACACGTTTATATCATGCCTTCTTTTTTCCTTTTAAAAAATGATACATATACAAAAATAAAAAAGTTTTCAAACAAATAAAACTGCCAACATTTTCCTGATTTGTATGATGTTTATGTGGGTTTCTTATGGGTAAAGTCTTCCTTTTTATGGGTTCTGAAAATTACCAGCTGTCCCACACCTGGTCTTGTTAGGTGCCAACCATCCTCAAATTTATGAACACTCTAGAGAAATTGGCTTAGCTCTTAAAAATCTATAAAATGAGCAATGTTGGATGAAAGAATATACTTTTATATTTCTGGATGGCAATGAAAAGAAAGTAACAATAAAATTTTGTGAGTATCTATAACAGGACTTAGGAATTTACCTGTCCTGCTAGCAAGAACTGGACACCAACTAGAGGAAGTTGATCAGTTTCTGCAACCGAATTCATATATCAGTTCATGAATCCTGTTTCAAGGACTGTCTCAGGCTGAGATCACTGTTCTATAGCATAAATCCACTTGCATGTGGAGTTACGCATTAATTGTGCTACACACCCTTTGTGCTGAATGTTGTTCAACCAAATATAAAGTACACAACTAAATGTGCATGTCAACCATGCACATCATGCACATAATACATAATGGGCAGTGTGTGTGCATGTGCAGTGGTATTTCATGTGCCATTCTGATTTTGTAACTGAACTGCATGCATATATTCTTCATTGGACTAAAATGACCAATTGCTTCTGTAGGGGAACTTGCATATGTGTAAGACCCCAACAGGATTTCATCCTAAGTGTTCTTGAAAACAGAACTGCTGCAGACTTGTGTAGGGTTGCCAAAAGTTCTGGAAAACTGGGAAAATCCCGGATTAGAGGGACAGAAATTGTTCCGTCTGGCTGGGCTGCTTCAAGTAGCAGATCCCAGATTCTAATTCCAGGCTTTCTGTCTGCTCTGGGTCATGTGGGGAGTGAGTGCAGAAGGTGGGAGAGTACAGTGCATAAAAGGCGGGAGTTGGAGTGTGCAGAGCAGGCAGCAGTAGAGAGAGAGTGAAGGAAAATCAAGAGAGAGGAAAGAAGGTCAGCAATTTACTTGTGTGCATGTGGTAAGTCTGGCCTCCAAGGTCACTGCCTTTGTAGAAGCTCCAGGGGGGGATGTTAAGTACATCCCCCCCCCTTGGATGAAGGGCTGGTGTACCTTTTGGTCATTGCTGGGAGGCAGGATGGCCTGGTGGGGTGGCGAGTCCTCTTCCCTGCTCACCTGGTTGGCAGTGGCAAAACTCAGTTTTGCTTATTTAAATCACAGGAATCTGCTGCACACTCACTCCCCAACCTTCCCCCCCCCCATGGCCTGGCAGGGCAGCAGGTCCTCTTCTCCACTGGTCTGGCTCACTTGATCAGCAGTGGCAGTTGTGCACCCTTTTGCCCCCAACCCCCAACCCCCTAATCCCACCCGGCCCCCACTTTGACCTGCAGGGCTTCACCCTCCTATCAAAGCTCACAGGCTTGCTGGATGAATGCAGCTGGATGGGTCTTTTTGTCTTGTTCTTTTGTCAATAATCTGCCCAATCCAGTTCTGTATACTTTTTCCTGGTTTTGTGGCAGAGAATTATGGCAACCCTAGACATCTGGCCTATGAATTAAAGCCTCAGGGTGGCAGATAGAGCATTGATATGATTCTCACATGCCTGTCCATCACATGATTTCCCAACAGCTGTTGAGCTACCTACCATCACAGATTGCTCAACAGTAGGGGAAGGCTCTTTGACAAGTATTGACATGTGTCAGTCATAGGACCATGTGGGCTAGCTATACTCTGACCCATGCACCTGGTAGCTCCCCTCATCAATGTGATCATGCTCTCATGCATCAAAAAGGATCTATGTATGTTGCAACATATGTTCATACATCTTCATGAAAGGGAAGATTCTGCTTAGTTCAAGACCCCACTAAAGAACCCCTCCTCACATATAAGTGGTAAGGAAGCTCCTGAATGTGTGGTTTTGTGCCATGGCTAACCCATGTGGATGACTCAGAACTGAGTGTCTAAACTGACCTCATCAAAATGCTTTGTGTACAAGTGGAAGTGATGCCACAGTCCTATTTCTAGTGTTTGATCTGTGGTGGTTCAGTCTTGCATGCAGCTCGCTACCTGATCCATCAGTGTAGCACTATTACTCTCCCTAGCAATTTAAAACTGGTGGTCCATTACATATATGGAGCTTTCACATGTTGTTGTATACCTTCAAGACATTTCTGATGTATAGTGATCCTGAGGCAAACCTATCGTGGGGTTTTCTTGGCAAGATTTGTTCAGAGGGAGTTTGCCTTTGCTTTCCTTGGAGGCTGAGAGAGTATGACTTGCCCAAGGTCACCCAGTGGTTTCCCATGGTTAAGCAATGATTCAAACCCTGGTCTCCAGAGTTGTAGTCCAACGCTCAAACTACTACACCACACTGGCTCTCAAAGCTTTCACTTACATTCTGTTAAATTGGATAAAATGACCCCTTCTCCACTGGTGTCAATAGGAAAGCTGTGTACAAGGCAAAAACAAGCATTTTGAAGTGTTGAAGGCTCAGGGTTAAAGTACGGGACCACAGTTCTCAGAGCCCTGCAGGTACTTTATTTTCACTTAAGCTGCTTTGGTTGTGCTGGTTTCCACAGAATCAACTTAGCTGAAATACTACACAGAGTACAATACTGTCAGTGGATAATTGTGTTAGGAGAGAAAGAAGGAAAGAAAGAAAGAAATACCATTCTATTAGACTTAAGGGAAAAGACACATTCTGGACAGAAAAGTTCAAACAACCAGGACTTAGAGATTCAAATTAAGACTACAAAAAATATTTCTATCATGTTAGGATGATTTTCTACTAAGGGTGCATCTGCACTTAAAAAATATTGCAGTTTGACACCACTTTATGTGCTATAGCTCCATCCTATGAAATCCTGGGATCTGTAGTTCTACAGGGTCTTTAGCCTTCTCTGCCAAAGACTGCTGATGCCCCACAAAACTACAAACCCCATGATTCTGTAGGATGGAGCCATGACAGTTAAAGTGGTGTCAAACTGCAATATTTCTACAGTGTAGATACACCCTAAGTCATGCCAACATTTTAGACATCTTAGTGCATTTATTTTATTATTGATCCATGGAATTAGCACACTGAATCTCATTCTAAGTCTTGAAGTTTTGTGATGTGAATGCCAGATTTTACCTATTTTGTATCTTAGCAACAGAAAGAGATTTTTGTTTTGACAAAAAAAATGTCAAATAAATGTCAGGCCAATATTATTACTTTGTAAATAAATGGAAGCATGGCACAGAGACATTGGCGAGCAACTGAAAGGTACAATAGCAGTTCATTTATAATGAATCATGTTCAACAGCAAGTGTCCACATTTCAATCTGCTACATGTGAATCAGAGCACTTCTGCCTGTGTTTTGTGGCTTTTGAGGCTAAATGTGCCCCAGGTCAAATAATACTTCACCAAAACAAATTTTCCTTCTATTGAATTGACCAAAGTTTGTAATCTTTCAATAGCTTAATCAAAAAATCATTCTTTTACATTTTTCTGATATAACAATGTAACATGTTTAATGGGATATTTTTTCAGAGAGAGAGAGAGAGAGCGAGAGCGAGAGTGAGAGCGAGAGCGAGAGCAGTGTTAGTCTGTCAAAGCATAGAATGGAAAATAGGAGGGGAGGGGGAAGGGATCTAGTAACTCCTTTAAGTGTAACTGATTTATTTCAGTATGTGCTTTCATGGATATCATTTGAAGAAGTGAACTGATATCCAAAAAGTGCATGCTGAAATAAATCAATCTTAAAGTTGCTGATAGATCCCCCCCCACTTTCCCCCCCTTTTCATACATGTAATGGGGAAAAAACCACAACTGTCTCCATTCCATAGGACAGGGGAAAAGAGATACCTCCCCCTCTACAATCAAAGTTGAAAATACAAAAGTCCAGAGCAATCCTTAGGGTAAATTTCAAATTTCAAAACTATACAACAATAGATTTCAATCTGGAAGTACCAGGATACTGTTTTAACTCTTGCCAATAGAGATAAATCACTTTGTGCAAAGCCATCCTTGATGTGTTTTCTGAACAATGGATTGGCAGCAAGCAGCAGCATACTGTCCAAGTAATCCACAGGGAAAGATCTTCATATGACTTGGTATGATGATGTATGGTAGTCTTTGCTGCTTCTTTTTCTTTTGTGGAAGACACACACGACTGCCTAACCACAGCTAGAGTAAAATTGCAGATGTCTTATTTATTTTTAAATGGTTGAGCAAAATTATTTATAGGCTACCTTTCATAATAAAAGATAACAAAATATATACAGATGCTAACCCAGCAATAAAAAAACTAAAGTGCTCAGCAGTAATCACTTTCCTCCATGAAAGATCGAAAAACAGACACGGTTTTAAAATGACCCAGGAAGTCTCTTTTCCAGACAGAGGCCAGAATTCAAGTTGGGACATCTGCACATATATCTGTAAGTTAGACATGCAGATGTGATTTTGGGGGTGTTGTGGGAGGCTGGTATTCCTGTCCTCTCTCTGTACCGCCCAAAGCCCCCCTCCCGACTTACTTTAAACCCCTGAAGCTGCCTCATATAGCCATTCTGTGCTTCAATGTGAACAGGAAGCCCCCCCCCCCAAGCTGGACATACAATGATCACAGTGAGACTTCTGGAAGACCCCCTCAGATCTCAGCACCAATGTCATCATTCTGTGTCCAGCTTTGGAGGGGTAGTCAGACCTTCTCCGATCCTGCCTGCTCATGCTGAAACATGGAATGCTTGTATGAGGCAGCTTTGGGGCTTTAAAGTGAGTTGGTCAGCGTAGCATAAGGTCCACATGCAAAGCTTTACGCTACACTGAGGGGGATGCTGAATTGAGGCCATAGAGTAGATCAGTCATTGCTACAGTATGTCTTCATTCATTGGTTAAAAACATTAAAAAACAGAAAGAGACTAGTTGATTACAAAATGAATGGGAAGAATAGCGACTGAATACAGCTTGCCCTTTGTATCCATGGATTCTGCACCCACAGATTCAACCATCCACAGCTTGAATATATATATTTTTTTAAAAATCCAAAAAAAGCAAGCCTTGATTGTGCCATTTTATATAAGGGACAGCATTTTACTATGCCAATGTATATAATGAGACTTGAGCATCCATGGATTTTGATATCCACAGGGGGCTCATGGAACCAAATCTCAGCAGATACCAAGGGCCCATGGTATTTTGCTTCATATCTTGGTTTCTACTCCCCCCCCCCCATGAATGATGGGAATCTGGCTTATCTAAGAGAGGTAATTATGGCTTATGTAAGAGAGGTAGTTGCCCTCCTTCACCTCCACTGGACCCCATTTCCTGTTTGTTAATTAATAACAAGTGTAACAAACCACAGTTTTCCAAGCTGGGTTGTCATGAGGATCTGTGGTTAATTCTAATACAGGAGTGACTGCAATGGCAGTAGCACAGTGAATACACTCTGGTTTATAGTCTGAACTTTAAAGGAGCTATATTGGGGATAGATTTCAATCTTTTGGATATCTCTTTTAAAATGTGGATGGATTAATCACCTCTAATTGGCACGAAGCCACTGGGTATTCTTGTTCTAACACAAAAGGGAAAGCTTTCAGTGTACACTTCATGTGTGTTAAGAGGAAGAACTGATTCTTGTAAGGCTAATCAACGATTTAGAAGTTTGTCTGAAATGGGCCACAATGTAAAGTAGCTCCTTCCAACCTTAGATGCCCCAGATATTGAACTATATTTCCAGTCACCATGACTACTGGTCATGCCAGCTAAGGATAAGGGGAATGATAGTCTAATACCATCATGGGACTGAAGGCTGGGACGTGATGTTAAGGGTCATTCAAATGTACAATCTACTGTATGTCAAATGAATTCACCACTAAAAGTATCTTGTTCATTCTCAAGCCATTAAAAAAAAACCCACACAGAAGTGATAACATTTTACATGGCTTCCAAGAGGCGTTTCTGAACAATACTATGGCACACCTGATATGGTACTAAAAATGTTGTGAAGTACAGCCTCTCTTAGCTGAAGTGAGAGTTTATTTTTCTTCAAGGCACTAAACCTGAGCAAATGGATGAAATTTAGCAGGAAACAGCATGGAACCATAAAAGAAGAGCCTTATTTTGAAGGGTCTTCTTTGCCACTTGCCATGTACCAAAATTTGTGGGGCTCATTTTACAAGGTAATAAATAATATGGAGGAAAGAAATGAGGTCAGAGCCATTGATCAACATCCTGTTAATGAAAGTGCTTTGTTTATATTTAATTGACTCATTTATCTGATTGCTACACACAGTGTGATATGTTACAGGCAGAAGCCTCTTTTCCACAGGAACTGTGGATAAGAACAGTTTATTAAACACATCTGAGTGCTGAGACAATCTGTTGTTTCCCTCTGCTTTAATGTCTTTATAGGCAAGTCGATCAAGTACAGTACTTGCAGTCTGTGTTATGTCCTAATTTAGTGAACTGATGGGCTGTCAGTAGAAATTTCTGATGGATATTAGAAGCTGGGCTGTGGATGCAGAAATGCAAAGCAGAATTAGTAGGGGGTCTGCTAACTAGGCTAGGTCAAAGGAAACATTCTGAGTGTAACAAATCAATGTGCAGTTTCAGAAGAACAAAGCACCTCATGCCCAAATTATGCAATATAAGCAAATTTGTTTATTTAAACATTAATATTTGCCTCTACTAGTGAAAAGCAGCATCATGGAGGAGCACTTTTCAGTGGGAGATGGTTGGTTAACCCTTCCTTCGTCAGGTGCAATCTTGTTAGAACTACTTTTCTAGCATACTCATTTCCTTGGGGGATACAAATGGGCTGGCTTACTCAACCTGGCCCCTCTATGATGGTTTGGAATATAGCTCACATCAGCAGGGCCAAAGGCCAGGGATAATGGGAGTTGTAGTAAAAAAACATATGAAGGGGCCCAAGTTGGGGAGCGCAAACATGAAGTTCAGTTTATGGATGCTGACCAGTTCAAAGAGCCCTGGTGGCGCAGCAGTTAATGCCAGTACTGCAGCCACAATGTTGTGAGTTCAATCCTACGGGGCTCTAGGTTGACTCAGCCTTCCATCCTTCCATAGGTCAGTAAAATGAGTACCCAGCTTGTTGGGGGCAATTAGCTAACACAATGTAAACCACTCAGGGAGTGTTTTGTACTGATAAGTGGTATAGAATTATCAATGCTATTGCTATTGCTATAACAGAGGTTGGACCCATGCAATACCACCTTCCAGCTGTACACAAAATCTGAATGTCTGCATTGTTGTTGTGGTTATGGTGGTGGTGGTGCTGTGCCTTCAAGTTGTTTCCAACTTATGGTGACCCTAAGGTGAACCTATCAAAGTGTTTTCTGAGAGTATGTGACTTGCCCAAGTTCACCCAGTGGGCTTTCATGGCCAAGTGGGGATTCAAACCCTGGTCTCCAGAGTTGTAGTCCAACACTTGAACCACTACACCATGCTGGCTTGATAGCCAGCTGGATAGCCACTTATGATAAGACTGATTGAACTTAATTGGACTTAGTTCTGCGTAAGTATTGATTATACAGTTAGGGTTTCTTTTTTATGCCCCCCGCCATTTTTCCAAGAGACTGATTAAGTCCACAACTACTTAGCTTCAGCAGGCTTACAGTATTAGGTGCTCTCTGATCATTCCTTGGTCCTGAGAGGGCTTAGTCTTACAAACATTTAATCTGGGTTAATAATTCTTCCACTTAATTCACTTGCCTCTGTACTTTACAATTCTAGCAGCACTTGCAAGCAGGGAAAAATGATTACTATAATGCATGCAGAAATAACATTAGGTTTGTCTGCCACCACCATTTTAAATGTAAACATTACATTACTGTTAAGAGTATAATGTCATATTAATACATGGGGAACTGTGAAGAAATGATCTCCCCCCCGCTATAATGAAGCAAAACAACAATAATAATATTTCCTTGATGTGAAATCATTCAGTTTAATGCAAATACCTTTGAAACAGAATACTCGAAAGTACAAGGTAGAGACATTGAGAAATACTTTCATCAGAAACTAAATGCAAGTGGACAAAATTAACATGTCCCCTCTCGTTGTGTCCATATAGAGGATTGGTGCAACAAAGCCGCTATATATTTTACCATAGGTAATAGTTTATGAAATGTTGCACAATTTCATACAGGCTTATTGGATGTAAGTATGACTGTGTAGAACAGAGTTTGCTGCCAGGGAACTGTGGCTAATATTGCAACATTAGGGAGATTTTCAGATGCGATTTTCAGCAGGATATATTGCAAAACAGCTCCGTTGCTGCCGCGCGGCACGGGAGTTGTTTCGGATGACGCTGTCCCTCTGCCGAAACTCTCTGTGTCACTTCCGTGACAGAATGGAGGAAACCATGTCGTATTTCACTCACGGGCAACAATCGTAAATGAAATACGACGCGGTTTCCTCCATTCTGTCATGGAAGTGACACGGAGGGTTTCAGCAGAGGGACGGCGTCGTCCGAAACAGCTCCCCTGCCGCGCGGCAGCAACGGAGATGTTTTGCAATATATCCTGCTGAAAATCGCGTCTGAAAATCTCCTAGGTCTGAGGTTTAGGTTTAGGCTTAGATTTAGGTTTAAGCTTAGGTTTAGGTTGCCACCCTAGAAATACATACTTGAAAGTAAGCCCCCAGTTCATTTTGAATACACACATATAGGACAATTAAACACATGCTGTTAAACACATCTTAAACACCGTCACGCTCATTATTATGTTTCAGCAAATCTGAAACAATATTAAAAGAATGATTAGGTTCATTCTCAGGTTATCCCCCCACCCCACCTCATTCTCTTGGAAGATGCAGAAAATAGTAGCCACTGTGTGACAGCTCTACAATATGAATACAAAGAGGGTAATGGACAAGAAATCCCTGGTGGTGTTTTCCAACCTGCGGGGCATCATTCTTTGGGCAATTTCCATTTATATCAAACAGTTTTATGTTTGTCTTCTCGTATTAGTGTGTGAAGCTTATAGGCCTCTGGTCATCAAGATAGATGTTGAGCAAACATCCTGATTGCTTCAACATGATGGAGAACTGATTCAATACAGACAGATTTGAAATTTCAGCAATAACCAAATAAAATGACCTAGAGCTATATCTTCTTATATCCTTTGCAGTGTTAGAGTGAATAGAGCTTTCCTGCATTTTAAAGTACAGTATTTTTGAATATCTTCACTTCAGTTCATTGCACTGTTGAGATGACATAAATGTTGTCTAGTACAGTGGTTCTTAACCTTTTCTTTACCATGGACCCCCTTTAAATATCTTTTGTTGCCATGGACACCCAAGATTTAACTCAGGATTTAAAACAACAGCAGCAACAACGACAACAATAATAATGATACAATTACACCATCCATTAAACCTTCCCTCAGAGGCACTGGAGTTGAAGGGAAGACTTTCTCTTGCTTCTTCCTGCAGGTTTGTGGCTGAAGCAGATTGAATGCCAATGTGCAGGCCTAGCCAGCCAGCCAGCCAGCTAGCCTTTGCCTTGGATCCAGTCACGTGGCCACTCCACTGCAGGGAGGAGGTGGTCCAAGAAGCCTTTGTGGTCTTCATGTGAGGACATGAAGGATCCCTGGACCCCAGGTTAAGAACCACTGGTCTAATAGATTAAAGCCACAAAACCTAATATAGTAACCAGTGGTGGTTGGTAGTGCTAATGTTAGTGGGGTGTGAATCTATTCTGGGGGCTCGTCTAAATGGCAAAAAATACTCCTCATAGAATTCGAGGAGAATTTGTTTTGTCTAAACAGAACCCCACATCAATCTGTCATATTCAGAAGGAAGGGGAGAAAAATCCAAATATGTATTTTTCAAAAAAACTCCAAAGGAAATTCACATTCCCACTCATTGGGACAACTGATTTGCTTTGCTGTGCATTCTTGATAAGAGCAGAAGTGGAAAGCTGATTGGTCAGATGTGCACAGGGGGTGGAGCTTGCTGGCAAGGCAAGTGCCTGGAACCACCATGTTGGATTTTTGCCATTGTGATTGTGCACTGAGGTGTGGAAACAGCCTTTCATCCCTCTTTTTTTCTGTTTATTTAAGCAGAACATCACATTTCTGCACCTTTGCTTTGCTTTTTAAAAATATTGTTTGGTGGTGGCAACTGGTGACAATAAAAACACTAGTAATTAACTTGTTCCTGCCATCTTGATTCACAGGCATGCCTGTTTGAACAACAAACACATATGGCTTTGAATGCCTGTGATCTTGGAACAAAACCATGGAGACAAATGAAAGCTGCTGCAAATTGGCATTAGTGTGCATCAATCCACATTTTATTGCCTTGTATAGATAAGCCCTGGGTTTTACTGAAAACATGGAGATATCAAAGATGCTTACACAGCTACAGAGTATGAGATTGCCATTATTGCTTAGACTGTTAGGAGCTAATTAAATCTGCTTTAGATTACTCATATGTCTAGGAAAGTTTGAGCCATGGAGACTGTATTTTAAGTTTCTCCTTGGACCTATACCCCCTGCCTTGTTTTATTTTGGTCCTGCACCCTTCTCAGAGTGAGACTAATACTTGGTATGTAAAGATTAGAGAGCCTGATATATTTTCTTGCTGTTGTCTGAAAAGCTTTCCTCAAAGTGTTAACTATTATTTTGCACTAGCTAAAGTAAAAAAATAAAAATAAAAATAAAAAATCAGAGTATAAGGATGCATAATCAGTAGTGGACATTCATCCTGAGTTTCTAGTGTGTGTGGAACAACTGTTACTTTTTTTTTTTTAAAACACCATTATGTCTTCTTTCATTACTTTGTAAAATTGCAATTCATATTTTTCATGGGCTGGTAAACTTGTGTGAAGCTTTGTCTATTGATGAGTTGTCTGTTCTAAAGCTAAGAATTCTCTGTCCTTTTGTCCTTTCTGGTTCCATTCAAAATAAAAATAGGAGCTGGAGGAGGAAGCAGTGGTCTAAATCTAATTGTTAGTCTGAACTGGAGTAGACCCTTTGAATCAATAAGAATTTGCTAAGTCAACACATATGTAAATTACACTGATTCAGTGGATCTACTCTAGTTGGGACTAACAGTTTTGATTTAGGCAATGAAAGCAAACACGAGTACCAATTTACCTATCAACTACAGCCAAATCGTAAATGCCATTGCATGTCAATGATAAACTGCAACCAGATAGTAAATGCTACTGCATGTCAAGAACTAACTACAACCAAATACTAAATAATGCCAATAAAACTATAACCGATAATACAATTGCATGCCAACTATAAAATACTATCAAAACTAAGGAGATTTTCAGACACGTAAAAATCGTCCCTTGCCGCGCGAGCAGCCTCCCGAAACTGCTGCGCGGCAAGGGTCTTTTTCGGACCGCGCTGTGCCTGTTGCGAAGCCGTCCGTGTCACTTCCGTGAAGCTTGGGACGGCTCCGCGTCATATTTCAATCACGGGCAGCCTCCGTGCTTGAAATATGACGCGGAGCCGTCCCAAGCTTCACGGAAGTGACACGGACGGCTTCGCAACAGGCACAGCGCGGTCCGAAAAAGACCCTTGCCGCGCAGCAGTTTCGGGAGGCTGCTCGCGCGGCAAGGGACGATTTTTACGTGTCTGAAAATCATAAACTCCATCATATCAGTTAGTAGGTCCTGTTGAGCAGGCAATATTTAAAGTGGGCCTGATTGTTAGATATAAAAAATACAGTGTATATTCTGTAGAAAATTAAGTTTTCAGAGACTTCTCTGCTGAATAGTTAGGATTAAAATTTTCAGAGAAGAGTTTTTGTTTTGGGTGGGAAGCAATCTACTTCATTTCCAGAAGCAACTTTTTCATGAAGTACAAATTTCTAGCAACCCCAGATCTTACAGTTCCATACAAATAAATGGTTATAAATGGTAACACACATGAGAAATGGGACAAGTTATTTCCTCTACCCCAATAAACTGTGTAATAAGGTGAAGATTTAGCTTCACTCTAGTGATGCCCTTGAGTCACCTTTACATTGTCCAATACAGGTGACTGGTTGTTTTTTACCTGAGAAAGTAAAAGGCTACCATAGGAAGCAATGACTTTGTAGAAGAATACAGTGGCCAACCTGGGTGAAATGAAAATCTGCATCAAGATGGGCCCCTTGGGATGCCCCTTGCAGTATACAAGACCATCCTGTCCATCACAATGATGGGGCTATCTTCTCTCCACCCTGCCCACCATAAAAATGAGCATTTGATTTGTTCATTATAATTGAAATCCTGATTACTACGATGGTTCTTTTTGGCTTCAGATCTGTAAACCATTTACATGGTATGACACATTCTTCACTTGTTTGCAGATCTAAGCATTATCTCAGGAAGTATTTCAAAATATCTTATCTTTCTAATTTTCTCAGTATAAAGCCACCATTGTTTAAAGGCCAGGCAGGAGAGAAAATTGCTGCTACTCTAGAATCATCCTTCAAGGGATCTGAAAGGAAATGGGCATCTTGTAATTATTTCTCACTGAACTCTGTGAAAAGTTAGTTCCTCATCAGGCCATTGCTTGTCAAAATTAAGTGAAGATTTCCATTCAGATTATTTAAAAACGTCAATTTAATTCCCAAGGGGCAAGGGAAAAATATTTGTGCAGACAATCCAAGATGACATTTTAATTTGAACTGTACAGTTCTTACCCAAGTGAGCAACATGCTGACATTAAGAATAATGTTAACTACTCTCCACAGGTTTGGTGATTTTGTTTCAATTTTAATTGGGGATTTCTTCCCCCATCTTCAGTATCCAAAGAGACTAAAGCTTAAAGTCAGGTATAACATTTTAATTGCTAAAAGCAGCAAATTGGTGTTAAGGGAATGGTGCCATTAATTTGCTGGTAGAAGAAATAATGAAGCAAGAAAATAGACAGCCATTTCCTTGAATTCTGCTCATAGACAGCTAACTAATATGGTCGGGTTAAAACTGAGCCCTTCTTAAGAGCACTCAATTTAGGCTTGATTAATACATTACCATTACAGTATGGGAAATCATTCTTCATAACATGATCTGGCTTAATGGCAGAGGAAAGAGATCTAGGTTCAATCCCTGACACCTCCAGGCAGGACTGAGAGACATTTGGAAGCCCCAAAGAGCTGCCGTCTCTGTCAGAATAGACAACAGTGATCTAAAAGATTACAGTCAGCCCTCTGTAGCCACAGATTCCAACATCCACAGATTTAAAATATTTTTTAAAAAAATCCAAAAAGCAAACCTTTATTTTGCCATTTTATATGAGGGACATCATTTTACTATGCCACTGTATACAGTGGGACTTGAGCATCCACAGTTTTTCATATCCATGGGGGTCCAGGAACCAAATCTCAGTGGTTACAAAGAGCACACTATAATGGCCTGTGTCTGTATAAAGCTACTTCCCCATGTTCCACACATAAGACTCACCTCCATGACAAGCATTTTTGGTAAGGACATGGGAGAGAACCTTCTCTGTAACTGCTCCCAGATGGTGGAATTCCTTCCCTCAGAAGATTCGGTTGGGCCCTCTCTCCTTTCCTTTCTATCATCAGTCAAAGACCTTTTTATTCAAGCAATTGTTTGGCGTATAATTTTTGTAGTAGAAATGGATGGAGTTATATTTTTATCTTTTTTTAAAATTAGGTTTCAATTGTGTTTTATATTGTTTTAACATTGTGTTTTAAACTGAACTATTGTTTAATTTTTTTAAAAAAAAGTTTTGTACAAATAACTTTTTAACTGTACCCTGTTTTTAAACGCTTGTGAGCTGCCTTGGATCCTGTGCAAAGGTAGGATATACAGTAGCACCCCCGCATCTGCTGATTCTCCATCTGTGGATTCAATTATCCACGGTTGACAACAGCAGGGGGTGGGTGGACAGGTGGGAGGGGAGGAGGTAAGATCTCTCCTCCCTCCCCCCTTTGCCCCGGGAACAATGCCCAAGATCAGTCCCAGGTTGGAAATGGTGATGCGGGGATGAAGGGAGGGGAGGAGAAATCTCCCCCTCCTCCCTTTGCCCCCAGGATAGCTCCCGGGGCAGAAATGGTAATGTGGGGGTGAAGGGAGGGGAGGAGAGATTTTGCCTTCCTCCTTCCTTTGCCCCTGGGATTGTTGCCCAGGATTGCTCCCAGGGCAGAAATGGCAACAGGGGCATTCATTATTATCCACAGATTTTGTTATCTGTGAGGCCCCTGGAACCAATCCCCCATGGATACAGGGGTCCTACTGTAAATGGAAATAGAACCATCAGCATACTGGTGACATCTGACCACAAAATTCTGGATAACCTCTCCCAGTGGTTTCAAGGTAGAAGTTTAATAGAATAGGGGATAAGACTGAACCATGAGGGACTCCAGGGTCAAGCAGGAATCCCCCAGCAGCATCCTCTGAGAGCACTCCTCCAGGAAAGAGTGGAGCCACTGTAGAGCAGTACATCTAAGCCCCATACCAGAGAGGCAACTCAGAAGGATACCATGGTGAATGGTATTGATATTCACTGAGAGGTCCAGCAGAACCAACAGGGACAAACTCCCCTGCCCAGTTCCCTCAGAGGTCATCCACCAAAGCGACCAAAGCTGTCTCTGTTCCATAACCAAGTCTGAAACCAGACTAAAATGGATCTAGGAATGGCAGGTTATATTAATTGGCCCAACGTCACACAGTGAGCTTTATGGTTGAGTGTGGACTTGAACCTGGCTCTTACCAATATTGTTCAACACTCTGATCAATACACCATGCTGGTTCTCTCCCACTTCAACAATAAGGTCTGGATATGTGGGATAGCCAAAGACCATGAATACTTTCAACTCCCAAAATGAAGGCCAGCACAGGCAAAGGAAGTAACCACCTAATTTGTCTAGTCCCTACAGTTCTTATTTACAGATCAGACTAATGTGTGGCATCAACTGATAGAACAAGTGGGATTCTCATCTGAATTAGCAATAATGAAAAATTTGAGCCAAGAATGTTAATAGTAATCCGGCAAAGGCTCCTGGGAACGAAGAGAAAGTGAACAGAGCTCCAGTCACTTCCTCGTTTGAAATCTCATGTGATTTCATCGCATGGGAAATTCAAAAATAAAAATAAAAATACATGTCAAAAGTTACACCAAGCACACACACACACGCACACACACTAAACAAACCCCAAGTAACATGGGGAGAGTAAAAAAAAGTTTGTCAGTTACCTGGATGTCCCGATTCGACCTGCAAGTGTTCACGCCAGAGAGGGCATTGTCCGGGTAAGTATGAGATTTAAAGGGACAGAAGCATCGCAAAAAGCAGCAGGGAGATCTATTGACGATTTTGGCTTTTTATAACTGTGAAAGGGCGATGTTGTCTGATCTGTGCACCCTTTTGTGGTTATGTGGTGTTGTGATGACACCATATTTTCTGTGTCTGATAAAATCCATACTCTTTTGACATAGAGTGTGGTGACTTTTATTTTGGCTATTGGTCACCCTAGGGAAGCCCTGGGACTTTATCAGATGCAGCCTCTTTAAACGTTCTTTTGCTGGCATAAAAAAAAAAAGCATTTTTATACCGGCGAAATAATGTTTCTCCCCCCCCCCCCACACACACTTACCTTGTAATCCTGGGAAAGGCTCCCAGCAAATCTTGAATGATTTCATTGTGTAGGAAATTCAAAAATAATAACACAAATAAACACTTAAAAGTTACACTATGTACCCAAACACACTGTAAAAATCCCAAGTAACCCAGGGACGGTAATAAAAAGAGCGAAACTTACCTAGATGTCCCGATCTCACCTGGAAGTGTTTGTGCTGGACTGGCCATTGTTGGGGTAAGTATGTGATTTAAATGGTCCGAGGTATTGCATGCCGACAATGCTGGCAAAAAAGTGGCAGGGGGATCTATTGACAGCTTAATCCATCAATTAAAAAGTACGTGATTTTTCCTCTTTATAACTACAAAAGGGTGACGCCATCTGATCTGCATGCCCTTTCGCAGTTATGTGGTGTTCTTATGATGCCGTATTTTCCTTGTTTGATAAAGTCCTTGGACACAACTGGAAGGTAGTGTGAACAAAGAAAAAGGCATAATAGGCAGACTCTGCAAGTCAGCTTGGGGGATGATGCAGTGATTATCTAACTCAGGGGACACATTGGAGAGGTTGCTGTCCCTGGGTCCAGGGAGTTTTATATCAGTGAACGCAGATGCTAGTGTGTGTGTGTGTGTGTGTGTGTGGCAACAAACACAATGACCCCCCCCAATACACAAAAAGCCCTCATTTTACCTCCCTCTGTAGCTACACCCCTGCCTACAATCTACTCCTACAACTAAACAGTATAAGTGTAATCTTCATAAATTTGAGGCCTAATCAGATCCACTTTTACTACATGTTTTATTTCAAGCTGAGGTGTTTAGTTCAACTAAAACTCTAAACTCCTGTCATACTTTATATAATAATGTGTGTATGTGCCTTCAAGTTGGCTGCTGACTTTTGGTGACCCAATGACCAAGAGTTCTGAGAATATTTCAGGCATGAAATATTCAGAGGTGGTTTTGCCAGTTCTTTTATCTGAAATATAGCCTACAGCACTTGGTATTTGTTGGTGGCTTCCCATCCACCACACTAAGCTGACCCTCCTTAGCTTTCAAGATCAGACAGGATCTTGTATCTTTAGGGTATTTAGGTGATAATATAACAACAGTTTCTAGTTATAACTGGGACCAATTCAAACATATATTAGGTGCTGTGCTTATGACAAGCTGAGATTTTTTATGTGATGAATGAATATATGAATCCATAAACATATGAAGCATGAAATACAACCCCGTCCCTAGCACAGGAGCATCATAAAATGTCTGACAAATGACAATGTACGTATGGCTGAAGGTAGAATTTGTTCCTGTCGCAGAAAACTGTTGGCATAATACCTGTGGTTACTGACTAAAGTATTAAATTAGAATAAATAATATGCAGCTCTTTTTTCAAACAGCTGCTTCCCTGTCTAAATTACTCCTATAATCAGAGCTGAAGTATAGACAATATAGAATAATGAGAAGTGTCAAAATTCAGCTGAAATATGATATAGTGAGAGAAAATTTTTGCAAGTGATTATTACTTTGAGGAATCTGGCTTTTGTCCATGATATCCCCCACTATTGTGGAATTGCTCAATTTATCTAAACAACAAGGCAGTTTGGGGAGATGAAAGAAAATGTGATATAAGTACCAACTATCTGAAGCATGTAATAGTTTGGGGGAAAGTGAGGAGGATGAACAGCTACATTCAAGAACCATTTCAATTTTCATCCTCAGCAATGTATTACACATGGCATAATTTTAGTGTATAATATCTATTTGTGGGAACAACCACATTCAGACAATTGCCCAAGACTTCACATGAAGCTTGTTGATGACTGTCATGACTCCATGCTCCTCAGTATCATATGTTGGCTTCTGCAAAAAATAATTATTCCTAGCATTAATTTTTATCCAGGTAGATAGAAACTTTCAATTCATTACCCTAGTCTGAGGTGTTTTCAGATCCCAATGAGACTTCCAGTGTATTGCAAGGTATAAAAATAGCACATGTTCACAGGATTGTTTGAGGGCAGAGAATCTAGGGTGTTGCACAGTACTCATATAGAGCCAGAAGACACGTGTTCACTTGAGATAGAACATTTGCTTTGAGTAGCTGTCAGATTTCCTTGTTTGCAGGGATGTAAGCAACACAAATTCAATAAGTTAGTTGGGACATTTTTTTTCTCTGCCATTTTTTTTTTGGTCTATAATAACATCAACAACACCTGTACATGGCAAGTAGGTACAAGTTAGGGACATTATTTACAAGTGACTATGGATGCACCTACACTATAGAAATCATGTCCTGGGATGTGAACTTTTACAAGGTCTTTAGCCTTCCCTGCCAAAGAGTGCCAGTGCCTCACAAAACTATAAATCCCAGGATTCTGTAGAGTGGAGACATGGCAGTTAAAGTGGTGTCAAATTGCATTATTTCTACAGTGTAGATACAATGCCTACTTTAAGTGTGGTTCTGTGTGACTTCTGTGTGTAGTTCCATGTAAATTCTGCACCAAAATGTGACAGGGATTAAATGTCTCATCTAGGTTGATGAATGTCAAGCCAAACTTCCCTGTTATGTTTGAAAAGGGAACTTATGGCTAAATGCCCATTCTACAACCAAGAAAATAAGCAAGTATTCTCTTTTTGTAGTATGGCATCTTTTCATTTATTACTGGAATAAGAAATTTAAATAAAAATAATACACAAATCATGTTAAATTTATTGTGATCATTTAATAGTTTATACTGTAATTCAAAATTGTGTACTAAAGAATTTTACATATATGATCTGAACATTTGAGCAGGGCAGTATGGAAGTATAATAAATACATTTAATAGGGATCATTGTATGGTTTAATCTAGTCTTCCTTGCATGAGAGAACTAAAGCCTGGTTACTACATGTAAATTAAAGGACAGTTTATTAGAAAGATAATAATTTCATAAAAGGGAGTAACACCTAATAGCTCTTGACAATAAACTGCTTTACAGTAACAGCAAGTAACCCCCAAATAATAAAAAAGTGAAGATGCCACATAAACTCAGAAGAGAGGCTGAATGATCTCTGTTTCTTTAATTCCATCTAAACTCCAAGTTTTCTCCACTAAGAAATCTCTTTCTACTAGAAGAGGGAATAATCAATAGAGCAAAAGCTACACAAGTACTCCTGCATCACTGAGCACAGAGGAGATGAAACACAAGAACACATCCGTGACCCTTTGGCTAAACTTACCAATGGCTTTCTTTAGTACAGGATTACACACCAAGAAAGATACCTCTGGATTTGTTTTATCACCTTTGAGTTGAATGTCTTATGTTTTTCACATGGTTGTTTTCAAGTCCTTGAAATGGAGGCAGTCATCCCCAGTGGACTGGTGTCACTGGTAGAATTTCAAAACAAGCTATTTGGCATGCACTGGGTTATGCCTGTTCAAGAGATAGGCAAATCAGTCTATGTCTGATTGGAGTCATTTTTGTATGTGGACATTCTGCCTTTTAAATTGCATTTTAAAATATATTTGAAAGCAACTGCCTTATTCGTGGCTGCAGCACAGACTCAGCATGTGAGGATGATAATGATATCTGAAACCAGGACCCGAGTCCTGGGACAGTAATATCATCCATGCGTGCTCCTGTTGGGCTTTTTGGATGCGTCTGATAATCTAAGATCATTGAATGAGTTGGCAGTGCTTAGCCTGGAGAAAAGTAGGCTGACAATGGACACTATAGCCATCTCCAAATAGTTGAAGGGCTGGTAGATGAAGGATGGAGCAAGAAGGTTTTCTGCTGCCCTAGATTATAAGACCTGAATGAATGGACAGAAATTACAAGAAATGAGATTCCGGCTAAGTATTAGGAAGAATTCCCTCAGGGTTAGAACTATTTGACAGTGGATAGGACTACCTCAGAATATGGTGGACTCTGCTTAGCTCAAGGTTTTTAAACAGAGACTGGATGGCTATCTGTCAGGGATACTTTAGCTATATATGGCTGCATTGGCAGAGGTCTGGATTAGAAGACCCATGGGATTCCTTCAGCCTCTACAATTCTATGATTTTTAAATTGCAAGCATGTTGCCAGTGGATCTCTCTCTCTCTCTCTCTCTCTCTCTCTCTCTCTCTCTCTCTCTCTCTCTCATGGAATGCATCACAAGTTTGGAAATGTGTGCATTTATTGGTGGTCACTAGCTGATATGCTACTTGCCTTGTAGTCAACTCTGACCTATATCAACACTACTATCACCGGGTTTTCTTGGCAAGATTTGTACAAAAGAGATTTGCCATTGCCGACAAAGTGTGACTTGCCCAAGATCACCCAGTGGGTTTCTGTGGCTTAGCATGGATTTGAACCCTGAGTCTCAGTCCAACATTCAAACCACTATACCATGCTGGCTTTCTACTAGCTGATATAGCTTTTTTTTTTAAAGGATTGAATAGATTAAAACACCAGGTCCCCTGTGGATTATTTTGAACCATTGGTCATGCAGGATGGGATTTATAGATATCTCCAATCCAAAATATTCAGAAGGTGGCAAGTTCCTTACCATTGCACTGTATCAAAAATTCCTTGGTTTATTCCTGTGGTGTAATTGTTTGAGTATTGGAATACAACTCTGGGAGACCAAGGTTAAAGCCCCCAGTTAGCCATGAAAGTCCACTAGGTGAGTTTCCCACTAGGAAACCCCCTTGGGCAAGTCACACTCTCTCCACCTCAGAGGAGGGCAATGGCAACCCCCCTCTGACCAAATCATGCCGAGAAAACCCCATGATAAGTAAGTAGAAAATGACATGAAGGAACACACACATATTCATGTCTCCAGACAGGACTGGAAAAGACTCCTTTCTGAAATCCTGGTGAGTTGTATCAAAAGGTGCATAATCAGGAAAATTGTTCTCCCCCCCCACAAAAAAAAGGTAGAGTGAATTTTTCCCTCACCCCTATTCAGGAGATAAGAAAGCTGGTGGTACTAAAGTTCTCATTTGCACACTTGCCCAGATGACATAGATCAGATCCTCAAACATCGCTGTACTGATTGAACAATACTTTGCCCTATGTGCCTCCTCACCCATACAGTAGTATCTGTTTCCAAGGGCTTTGTGACCTCTGGGTAAACCTGCTATTCTACTCAGAGGTCATATCTTTTTAGTCAGGGCGTCTCTATTCCTTGCTCCTTAAATAATGAAAAAGCTAATCAGACTTACCTTTCTCTGAGCATCTCAGTGTTTTCTCAAGTGGAATATACTGACTGATATAGAATGCACACTGAGTGCACAGATAAATAGAAATTTCTATAACTCCCTGCTTACAATAGATAATCAGAACCTAGAATTTGTGCCATTATGCTGAACAGCACTTCCTGATGATATCTGCATAGATCATCCTTCACCTCCAAAGGTGACAATGAGCAGAAAGGAACAAAGGTAAATTTCAGTGGAATTAAAGAGAGTCATCTACAGCATTTTCTATCAGTCTATGGGACAAGCACAGCTTGCATTTGATAAGTATTCAGGCTAGGAGAAAGTTTCCAGGTAGGGCATTACCTACTTCTTGACAGACTGATTGACTTGAATTTAGTATTTTATCATGTAAATACATCACCATAATTTCTTCTGGGAGTCAACAAAAACCTGAATTGCTTAGAGTGGCTCAAAGCCTGGATCTCAATCTGGTGGAGAATCTGTGGCCAGACTTGCAAATTGTTGTTCACCAGTAGTCTCCATCTAACCTGACAGAGATGACACAATTTTGCCAAGATGAATGGGCAAAAATCACAGGATCTATATGCACAAAGTTGATAGAGACTTCCTTGTAAAGCTGCCAAAGGTGTTTCTACCAAGTATTGACTTGGATGTGAGTTCTTATGCCACACACAAGGGTCAGTTTGTTTTTATTTATGTAACTTGTGTGCCACGATAAAAATATGTTTGCACCATTGCAGTATTGAGTACCTTCTATACATCAGGGTGTAGCAATGCCAGTTAAATCCAGGTTGTAATATAACAAAATGTGGAAAAGTCAAAAAGAGAGTTTTTTACTCCTGCAATGTACTGTATTTACATTCCATGGTCTACAAAGTGTTAAAGTTGTGGATTTATTCTACACTTCCAATACCTGTTTATATGTGGAATGATAAATGATAGTGACTATAAGTAAAGGATTGAGAGATTTTGTTGTTTTCCCCTCCTTCCTTCACAGAGGTTATTAGAGCTCTGGGGAGCAAGGGAGGAAGAAGCTACAGAAAGATGGACTGCCATTGTCACCTGTCAGCTGAAGTGTGGGATAAAAATACTTTCAATAAATAAAATAAATATAAATAAAACATATGTCAGATGGATTGTCCCAAAGGAAATTATTGTGATCTTCTGAACCCATCCCTAGAAATATAGCTCATATAGATCTCTGTCTCTCCCTCTCTCTCCATATAAAAATTTACATATATAGGTTGAGCCTTCCTTATCCAGAATTCTGAAATCCAAAATATTCCAAAATCCAAAATGTCCACCCAGGAGGCTAAGAAGTGACACCTTTGCTTTCTGATGCTTCAGTATATACAAATGTTGTTTCATGCCCAACACTATTAAAAATATTGTGTTTAAAATTACCTTCAGGCTATGTGTATATGAAACATAAATTATTATTTTTTTGTTTAGATTTGGGTCCCATCCCCAAGATACCTCATTATGTATATGCAAGTATTCAAAAATCTGAAATATTCCAAAATACTTCTGGTCCCAAACATTTCAGATAAGGGAGACTCAACCTGTACATATAAAACTTTAATATGTATTGTGACCACATGGTGACTTTTGGGTGAGTGTGTGACAGATGTGTTATATCAAGGAGCAAACCTCTCTGACACACCACACAAGTCCCCCACAATAATCTCATACCCTTTCCCAAATAGACAGAAAGACATTATGCCCAAGAAGGACATGACTGCAACAGCACACTTCCACTTGTATTACCCAGTTGAGATAGCCTTATAGGCATTATGGCAAATAGTCACCTCTATGAATGCATTTATGTTGCCCCTCTGTTAAAGTCATCACCACATTTTGGTTGCTTTTGCCACACTCTGTGGTAGGGAATTCCATAATTTAACCACATGCTGTTTGAAGGAATCTTTCTACGGTGTGTTATCATAAGGGAAAAAAAGGTGAGATAAAAAAGAAGAAATAACTCAGAAATTCTATTCTCTGGGTCAGTTATTTTCTTCTACTTGTATATCACAGTGGAAGGGACTTTATTTTCATTTATCTTCTACCAACACCAGTTTCTTTGGGCCCATCAAAAGACTTTCTATAGACTGTTATTTGATAAGATGACAGCTATAGATAGCAAGAGTGGCATTGTACTTTCATTGATCCCATGTCTGTTGATCTAATCATTTTCCATTGATATGAGCATAGCTACTGTTGCTAGCAAAGATTCTTCCTGTTTTATTTATCAAAAGAGACCAGAAATAAAGTTCCTATCTCTCTTGTGTTTTAAAAAAAGGAATGGGGATTGTGAATGAATAAATGGAAGCATCTTGTGTAGGGGTCCCTAGACATTTTCGACTGGCAGACACATTTGGAATTTTGAGAAGGTGTGATGGGTGCCAAAGCAAAATGGCTTCCATGGGGATTTGACAGACCATTTACAAAATGGCTGCTGTGGTAGTAATATGGTCTTCTTATGCTCAGAAATTCTCAAAAATGTATAATAAAGAATTTTCCATATCTGACACACTGTCTGATTCTTGTAGCTAGCCACTTGTTGCTGTACACGCAGGGCTGTGTTCTCAGTATCATCTAACTGAAATATAAAATTCTTTTTAACAAACAAGGCACTTCAAAAGGGAGTGAAATGTACATGTTGGTGGGGATGGAAAGAAAAGAGAGATGCAGGTGAGTGACAAATTGAATTGAAGAGACTGTAGGATGAGATTCTATGCTTTGGGATAGTCTTTCTCAATGCGACAGACATGTTGGACTCTAACCAACATAGGAAATAACTATATTATTGGCTTTGTAATCCACCTGAGGGCGGGGGGAATCTAGGTTGGAAGAAGATACCCTTAAAAAGACAAAAAGAGAACTTTTGAAGGAGCCAATAACAAGCTGTGTCCCTGTGGTCAACAGTGACAACCTCTGTGTCGTTTTCTGTAAATCCCATGGTGTGCCCAACCTAACAGTGTAATCAACAAATTACTCCATGGCAACACAGTCAATTAAACAAATTTAACAATAATCATTGATTGAAATGAATTAATTTCTCACGTTCTAATATTTAATATAATTACATTTATTTCCAAAGCCAATGTTCCAAGCTCTGGTAAAGGGCCTGGTATAAAGCTATGCACCTAGTCTGCCACTTCACTATATAAAAATACCTATGGCCCATTTGCCTTGATAGACATTTTGGAGAAAGAAAATTAAGGTGACGGTCCTCTGTATAGCATGTGCTTCACTTTGCAGTCACCCAACTTTTTTAAAAATTAAAAAAAATATACTAAAATACTAAATACCAAAAAGTAAGGAGGAAGAGTTGGCCTTGATTGGCACCTTGGCTGCCATAACGCTTAGGTCCTGTCTACATGACAAAAAAATAAAATAAAAATCCATACGGCATTTGAAAGATCGATGATCTGTACAAACTATTGTTCAAATGCAAACATATCATTCAGAAAGGGGGCCATGAATTCCCCCGTAAAGTCTGATAGTTTGGCATTTGGAAAAATTTCTGGATCTCAGGGATTAATCTGTGTGGCTTCCGAATGATTGGTCATTTGTACACTCCTGTTCACACAGATACAAACAGGAATGCAATCTGATTGGCTGTCTGGGTAGAGGGGGTGGGACTAGGAAAGAGGGAAAGGAGCTGTGGTTGCCATGTTGGATTCCCAGCTTGGTGAGGATCTGGTAAGTTCGTGCTACATTTTTTCATGTTTATATTTAATTATTAAAACGTAATCATGGATCGCAGGCACCTTTGTAAATTAAAATAAGCAACAGGAAATTTAAAACCACCACTTGGATTGCTTGCTCTGGCCTGCTGGGCAAGAGGGGTCATATGGAGTTTAGGGCGGGTAAAAAATTGTGTAGGCAGATTGTACGCATTTGAACGGCTGCCTTTTTGAATTTTTTACCCCTCAAACAGATTTTTTTCATCATGTAGACAAGGCCTTAGAATCATAGAATCATAGAGTTGGAAGGGACTACAACCTCCTGCCATGTAGGAATACACAAGTAAAGCATTTCTGTCACTAGAATATATTAAATAACTTATTCTGACTAATGATTCATAAATTTCAGGGATTTCCACCATCCTGGTTATTTTAAAAATCCATGAGGCTATCATGGGATAATGTGAAAATGTATTTTAAAAGATACTCTTTCATTAACTAATTTGATAACTGCATGCTTATCAGATTTGCAGATGACACGATATTAGAAGTGGTAGATAATAAGGAATGGAGAACAGGATAAGGATTCAAAAGATTAGAGAGTTGGACCAAACTAACAAAATGAGTTTCAACAGGGGTAAGGTACCTAATTCAGGCAGAAAAAAAATGAAATGCACAAATACAGGATAAGTGACATCTGGCTCAATAAGAGTACATATGAAAAGGATCTATGGGTCTTAGTAGACCATAAGCTGAGTCAACAGTGTGATGTTGTAGCCCAAAAAGCCAATGCAATTTTAGCCTGCATCCAGAGTATAGTGACCAGACTGAAGGAAGTCATAGCACCACTCTAACCTACTTTGGTCAGATCTCACCTGGAGTAATGAGTCCAGTATTGGGTACCACAGTTCAAGAAGGATATTGAACAAATTGAATAACTTAAGAGGGAGGTGACCAAGATAGCAAAAATTCTGGAAATCTGGAAATCAAGACCTATGAGATATAGAGTGCTGGATGTGTTTAGCTTAGAGAAAAGAAGATTGAGAAGTGATATGATAGCTGCATTTGAATACCTGAAGGAATGTCATGTAGATGATGGAATAGCTCATTTTCTGCTGCCCCAGAGACTAAAATACAAAGCAATGGATTCAAATTATAAGAAAAGAGATTCCACCTAAACATTAGAATGAACGTCTTTACTTTAAGAGCTATTCAAGAATGGAACAGGCTGCTTCAGAGGACAGTAGCTAACACACATTGGAAACTGCTTAATGCAGTGTAGATGTGTAAATGTGCTATTGCTTAAAACAATTTGTAAGCCGCTCTGATAGCCATGTGGCTGAAGAGCAGAGTATAAATAAATAAATAAATAAATAAATAAAACAGTAGACTCTCCTTATTTGGAGATCTTTAAAGAGAAGTTGAATGGCCATATTTTGTGGGGAGCACTTTAGTTGTACATGGCAGGGGCTTGAACTAAGTGGCCTTTACAGACTTTTCCAACTCTACAATTCTATGTTTCTATGATTCTAGTTCTCCACACATTTTCCATGAGAAAGATAAATGGACATTTTTATTTTTCACTCACTTTATTTTGTCATTCTGTTTTTACTAGCACTTGAGTTGGTCTTACGAGCCAGATGTTTATACTCGATGTTTATCGAGTAGCTGTCCAGCAGGGCATGGGAAAGGAGACTAGGCTGAGTTCTTGGAGAACGCTTACTTCAGCAACTTATGGATATTCACAGATCATACATGAAGGACGGAATTTTATTAGGATAAACAATCTGCCAACTGAGTGGAGACAAAATCTTAAGGGGATAAAAGCTTGTCCAAACAGCCTCCAGAAGACAGAGGCTAGTTTTCCACCCTAAGTTAGAATTATTTTGTGGAAAAAGACTCTTCCATAGTCAGGTGATATTACCAGTAACTACTTCTGGAATGATCCCTATCCAAATCCCTTTAGTGCATTTGGGCATGTAGACTTTAGTGCACACCAATTGGCAAGAGGCAGAAGTTGGGGACAGCACAAATGGAAAGGTACCACAGAAGTCTGTCTGTCTGTCTGTCTGTCTGTCTGTCTATCTATCTATTGCATTTTTACACTGTTTCTCAGTCTGCTGGGATAAACATGGATTAAAAACAACTTAAAGATTCCTGAATAAAAATCTTTCAAAAACAGGTGTAAAAATAGATTATAAAAACTCCTTAAAATAATTTAATACCAGATAGTTAAAACAGCCAGAGAAATTTCAAGGACAAAAGCCATGCAAAACAGCACCATCTTAGTTGACCTCTATGGATAATTGTAAGACTGTGAGTCCACGTTAACTGCCATGGCTGCATTCTACAAAGTTTGTAGTTTGGTGATGCTTTAGAGTTCTCTGGCTGAGAATTCTAAACACTCCTCCCTAAACTACAAGTCCCAGGATGCCATAGTATGGAACCATGGCAGTTAAGTGGAATCATCTAAGAGTCTTAGGAGATTTTCACACGGGGAAATTATTCCCCTGAGAGATTGGGAGAGAAATGGGGCTCTTCCGGGAGCAGAGCTCCGTTTCGCACGCCCCTTTCCTTCTCCCGATCTGACGTCGTCCTCACTCTGTGCTGCTTCCATTTCTCTGCCAATATCTTCCATCATTTTTTTAATAACGAAGAACTTTCATTATTAAAAAATATTTCAAAATGAAGAACTTTCGTTATTAAAAAATGACAGAAGATACTCCTTAGTGTATGCCCCATGTGAAAATCTCCTTAGTGTATGCTACAATGTGTAGTGTGACAAGGCTCCAGCAGTACAGTTTCTATAATGTTCACAGAGGGAACAACAATTACCTGTGCCAGGCAAAATACCTCCAATTGCTGGCAGTCCTCAGTCACAGCATTAAACATACATTCTGTGGATATATGAGGAAACTGGGGTTGTAGAGGGATATTAAATTCATGAGAATGAATAAAGCATTGGCTAGCAAAGAATTAACACACACACACAAACAGAGGTGCTTTTTGCAATATGTTCCACACAGCAGTGTGGAAAGTGTTACCTAAAACTTAACAACAAGAACAATAATGGTCTACTCCATCAACTCTGCTGTATACTATCAGTGCCAGTCCATTATATACAACATGATGGCACTTTTCGGTTTTATGGTGGAAATTCAATCACATTCCCATCCACAGCTGAACATTCACTGAGTCTATAAAAATATGCACTAGTGGCCACTCATAAAAAGAGTCCTTGAGGTGCCATTTTTGTTTTTAATTGTCAAAGCAGGAGCTCTTTTAACTTTCTTTAAGTTTCTGGACTGGCTAGATATAAATGGCATGCACTTCCCAAGACCTACTAGAATGATAATTTATGTGAAACAACATGAATTCTTATTTTATGATATGAAGAGGTTAGATAATCTGTGACAGGATTTAATCTATTATCTGCTGCATGCAGGATATAACCATTGCTATTTGCATGTGGTTGTAGCAATTGTAATAGATGGCAGAGTAAAAGTCTACAAGTTTGATGCATGCATCTGTATGTGGGGAGCAACTGTGGGGTCTGAGGCATGATTTTGTGATGACAGAAAAACAGGCTGTAAATATAAGGACAAACCCTGGGGAAAGTTTTCAAAACCTATTGAGATCTTTGTTTTATTTGATGCACTTTGTGTGATGTAGGAGTGATGTTGGCACCTTTCTGACCTTAGCATTGTAGATCAGCTAAGGTCAGGTGACTTTGTCAGTGCATCAGAGGGCTTAAGATCATAGAGGCGAGTCCAGAGAAGAAACAAGAAGGCAGAATGGACCACATTTTAGAGGAAGTAGATTTCAGAACTTCCTTCCATTCTGGTGAATTGACAACTTCCTCTTCATTCTTGCGCTCTCTTTTGCCTTTAGATAGAGAGGGACATGGCTGATGAAGCTCTGAAGAGCTTCCATGAGTAGCAGCTAAGGGAATTCTGTGCAGCCTTACTTCAGGAAGTTTTAAGAGCTAAATCCTACAGTTGTTTGAATGTGTTCTTTTTTTCTGATTAGAAACTTTTAGCTAATAGAGAAAGAAATCTCTTAATGTGAACAGTCAGCTTCCAAGAGCAGCAGCATGACATGTTAGCAGAGATAGGACCTTCTTTGGTTTTGGCTCTCATATTTGGGAGCCTTCCTCCCAAGGACTACACTTTTTCTGCATTGATCTTTTTAATTAAGATCTTTTTAATTAAGGAAGCTTTGTTTTGTTTTTTTTTTAAATATATGTACTAAAACTTTTTATGGGAGTGTAGTGTTTTCTTTTATTATGTTTTTAAGCATATTTCAATGCTGTTTTTAACTTGTGTTTTAAAAACAGAAATTTAATTTGTGTTTTAATTTTTGCATTAGCAGATTTAAATTGTATTGTGCTTTTAAAACATTGTATGCTGCCTTGTATCCAGTGAGAGAAAGGTGGGATATAAATAGATAAATAAATAAAAATTAAAATCTGTGTGGGGAAAAACCACATACAAATTTTGCACAGAATAACTTCCACACTATGAATAGACGTCAAAAAACTATCTGATTTTCAAAGACTTTCTTGCATCAGGAAGAAAATGGCTAAAATTACTTGTTATTTCTTTCAAGAAGAAACTTAATGAATAATTATATCCCTATGGAACACCTTAGAGATTATGGCATTTAAGCTGTCGAGATAATAAAGTATAAATGAGTTGTTGCTCATTTTCAATTTAAATGTTTAAAGTGTGATTTATATAGGTTGCTGGTCTATATAGCCTTCAGACCTGCAGCAGTACTTGGCAGTACCTTACCGAGCAGGAAATCCCCCTGAACGTAAGGGATCTTACTTCAGAATAGATACATACAGGCTTATACAGTTCATTTGTAAAGTGTAATGAGATTGCAGTATTTCTGTGAAAAAAGAAAAATGGCAACAATGAGACCAATTCTGTGAGCAATTTTTATAAAGTTCTCTAGCTTGAGTCAGACATGTTTGCATTTTTTTAAAAAAACACAACTCTCTTAGGGTTTTGTAAGATTAACATGGAATAATATATTATAACCAAGACTAGGGCCTTCAGACAGTATGGGAAAAGAAATATAAATGACTATGTCAAATATTTTAGACATGACTCAGCTAAAACGAAAAGCTTCAAGTTCTAAACTGATTTCAATTAAAGAAAATAAAGCACTTGTTGGGAAAAAGGATCCTACCCTCACTTCAGGCTATTTAAGGAGAAGTGAAATGGGACAAAGGAAGAGCCCCTCTGTCCTGTGATGGGTAGCTCTTCCACTGCAGAAGGATCTGGTATGTCTGTGAACAGACCTCTGGACACAGAGTAACCTTCACCAAACTTTCCAAAGATGATAGGACTTAACTGGCACTCTCCTGAGACAAGTTAAGGCCAGTGCTGGATCCACAAACTCCAATGTCTCTTTGCTCCTCAGCACTATACTTACCCAGGCTGTGAGAGAGTGGGCTTATCTTTGTGGGCAATTTACCCCATCTTGGCCCCGTCTTGGAACACTGCAGTTCTGATAATGTAGGACTTTTGCCTCCTTTTGCTCCCAGGCAGTCCGCATGATCACCAGGGCAAAGATGGGGCTAAGATGGGAGAAAGATGAGGTAGGGCCCGATATAGCATTATAGGAAAAAAAATAAAAGAGATTGGGCCCTGCATGACCACAGGAGCACATTCTGGCTATGCTGGCTTGTCCCTTCAGCTGCCCTTAGCTGTTGGTCTTCAGCAGCAGGAAGCAGACCTGCAGCATGTGACCAAGGCTGGTCTCATGCAGGGGGCCTTGGTCACATGTTGTGGGTTGGCTTCCTGGCTTCAGAGAGAGAGCAAGGGAGAGGGTGGTGGTTGGAGAGATGGGTCAGCATTCCCATCTGGACTCTGGCCTGTTTCGCCAGGTAATGAGAGAATAATGGGTCAGATCCATGGGCAGGATATGCCAGCAGGAAGCCAGCATGTCCTGGCCCATGTAGATGAGCCCAGTATAGGTGTTAAAACCAATGGAGAAATAATTTTAAAAGAAAACAAAGGTCCATCCATCAGGTGAATGGAAAATTACACTCCTCACAGATCAGCCTGTCTAGATCAAAGCAGGGCACATCAGGGACAGGGCACATCAGGGACAGGACACATCACCCACCACTTAGCTTCCCTCCATTTAGGATTTTTCTGGTAGGTATCTACTCAAGTCAACTGGACTGCACTGTGCAGTGCAATTCAATTTTGTGTCTACTCAGAGGTAGGTCCCAATGAGTTCAATGGAACTTAGTCATAGATACATGTATAAAGGATTGCAGCCTTTGCCTGGAACATGCCCTTATGGTCTTTTCTTTAGGGAATGCTGCTGATTAGTTATGAATTTGGTAAATTAGTACGTCAGGGGACATTTTAGACTAAGGCTTAAATTAAGTTCTTAGTCCCAACTAGAGTAAACCTATGGGTCTCCATTAACAATTTGATTTATGTCTTAATTGTTTCTTGAATTTTCATTTTATAACTTTTATTTGTGTAAATTATATATACATGAGATAGCCTTAACTAGAAAACCCTCTATGAGCAGCAGCTAAAATGATACTGCCTACTTTATTTTCACAGGCCACATACAAATTCATAAAATAAATCCACAGTATGAATCCCCAGATGTTCTCCTCTTCATATAAATGCAGCTGACTTATTTATTTGTCCACACATCCAAGAGAAAAACTCTCCGTTTTGTTGACCTGCTGTGATCACAATGAACTACATACTCCTTGCCCATACTTCGTCCTGCTGGGCTTATTACCAACGAACAGAATACTGAATGTCACAGCCTCTGAAGACACATAAAAATCAGTTCTGATACATTGCTTATTGGCAGGACTGCCAAGACTATGACAATAATGCCTGCTGTTGTCCTAGTCATTTGCTCTGGTTCCACTTGGGAGATTTGATTGTGAAAGTTAATCATACCCATCAGCAGTGCTTTGTAAAGCAAAGACAAGATATGCCTATGGCAGCTATTGTGTGAAGACGTGACTTTACTCTCCATTATAAAAGCAGGAAACATAATAGAAAATCCAGGATGTGTTGCACAGCCGTTATGAAATCAATAATCAAGAGTTCTTTTTCCCTGTCACCCATACAAAATCCTACTTTTTAAAGCAATATGGATGAGCTTAAGAAAAAAGTCTGTGTGAAAATGTTAAGAATAAGAAAAGCAGACCAAGAAATGACCAAGTTGGTGTTGGTAGCTACTAGGAGGCATTGAACTTTAATGTTGTTGTAATACACCCAGACATCTACACCAGGGCTTGCCTGTTTGGCAGTTTTAGTTTGGTCCATTGTGTGCTGTTAACTTTCTGATAGTTTATGAATGCAGAAACAATGACTTCAGATTGTTGGGGTATGAGGTCTAAGCCCAGTCTGCTTTGAAGCAAGTCAACTGAGTTCAGTAGGACTTACTCCCAATTCACTGTATCTTAGGTCTTGTCTTCATGGGCTGAATGAAACGGCCTTCCCCGCAATCCTGAGCCCAGCTGTTTGTAAGATGCAGGATTTTGACCCCGATTCTAGTCCGTGGCAACCCCCCTTAAAACAGCTTTTTAAAATAGCTGGGAGAACCCAATCCTGCAGAAAAAAATGGAGTGTTCTGTGGTGGGAACAGGCAGCTGTCTGAACAGCCACGCTGTGCAGTATTGGCAGGCACCTTTGCCACTGCTACTGGTGCTGCACTCTCTGAGGTCACAACAGGGCCTCCAGCATGTGATCAAGGCCAGGAACCTCATTGCCAGCCTCAGAAAGCACGATGTGAAACAGCAGCAACAGAGGCAACCATTGATACTACAAAGTGTGTTTGTGTGAAGACAGCTGCCCACCTCCCCATGGAATACAAGGTACCAGGAAGAATCCAGGGCAACTCTGGGGCCAGAATACTCCAGTCAGAACATAGAGTATTCTGGCCAGTGCAGACAAGACCTTAGACTACAGCCTATCATTAGGAGTTTTGAAATCTACTGCCCCAGATTAATTGAAATTTTACATTACAGGATTCATAAGTATTCTAAACATTTTACACTAACTAAAATGAACCAGTTTGTCTCAAAGGTGATATATTCCTTTACCCCCTTTACTTTTTATACTGAAACAGACTAACACAGCTATCTCCCTGAAAATTCACTGACCAGTCACCTAAGTAAGTGGCCTATTCTACTATCCCCCCAAATGTAGGACTTTAAAGCCCCACATGGCTTGGGTCCAACTTATCTCCGGGACCGCCTCCTTCCGTACGACCCTCCCCGCGCACTTCGGTCCTCTGGGAGGAATCTGTTACAGCCTATGAAAACAAGGGTGTCGGTGACCTCCCAGAGGGCTTTCTCTGCTGCCGCTCCCAGATTATGGAATGGCCTGCCGGATGAGATCCGTCTTATTACCACCTTAGACAGCTTTAAAAAAGCTGTCAAGACGGATCTTTTCTGGCAGGCTTTTCCTGAATAACTATCCCTGCCCAAGACTCGGCTGTCCTTTCTAAGTGGCAACTAGATTTTTTAACCATTGTGTGTTTTAATTTTTGTCTTTTTAATTTATATATTTTTAATTGTTGTATGTTTTTAATCTTCTATAATTTAATATTATTTTAAGGGGTGGGTGGGTTAGGGTACTGGGACTATGGAGTTTTTATATTGTAAGCCGCCCCGATTGCGTTGCAGAGGGGCGGGATAGAAATAAAATTTTATTATTATAATATTATTATTAAGGAAAGTTTTTTTTAAAAAAAACATACAGAAATTGCCAACAAGTTTAAGAACTTTCCAAGAACAAGTATGTGATCTTTATGCAAGTTATCTTATCTGTTGTCCCACTCTACCTACATATCCCATGGTTTTAAGGCAATGATCACACAAGCATTTCTCTATTATGAAAAACAGGAAAGGGAAACCTTGTGCTCTCCAAGTATTGTGGATAGAACTTTCTTAATCCCTTATGATTATAATCCTTGCCCCTTGCAGCTAATGGGATTTGCACTCCAAAAACATGTAGAACGGCACTAAATTGCCTATCCAGATGTGATCATAGGAGAGCTAATGCAGTGAAGTAACTGGAGAAGATATGAGTAATTTAAATGCAATTCCCCAGGGAGTAATAAAACTCAGTTGGTGGCCTGATCATGTCCTTCTAAGTTCTGACTTAATCTTGTGAGGATAAAATGAAATAATGCTACATAAGATATTCTGACCTTCTACAAAAAATGGGTGGAATACAAATGTGACAAATACATATGAACCCCATCATATGCCATTTATTATGGCATGTGACTTTATCACTGATCTAGTTCAAGGATTGCTTGTCAATGAGAGGACAGCTTACATGTAGTAATCACTAGACAACATAATCAGAGTATAAAAAAAACAGTTTGAATCCTTCAGTGGAAGCCAAAACTTTAGCTGCAGTTAACTTCACTTGCTCTGCCAGCAGGTGTCATCCTTTGTCTCAGATAGCAACGAAACACAGCATTCCTATTCTAATGCTGCAACAATAAGAATTAACACAACAGTATTTTCTTACAAAGAAAAGACAGGGGAAGTTTGACTTTCCTTTTAACCACCTTGAAGCTGGCCTCCAAGGTTCATACAAGGTTATATAACTCATCACACTAGAGAGCCAGCATGGTATCAACTCTGGAGATCAGGGTTTTAAATCCCCACTCAACTATGGAACCCCACTGGGTGATCTTGAGCAAGCCACACTCCCTCACCCTCAGAGGAAGGCAAAGGCAAAGGGAACCCCAATATATCTTGTGAAGAAAATCCTGTGATAGGTTTGCCTTAGGGTCGCCATAAGCTGGAAATTACTTTGAGGCACACAAAACCAAGTAATGGTTCTGCTGTATTCTCTGCTAGTCACACCTCATCTGGAGTACTACATTCAGTTCTGGGCACCTCATTTTAAGGATATAGGTGAGTTGGTGTGGGTTTAGAGGAGGGCAATAAGGATGATAAGAGCTATGGAGAACAAAATGTATGAGGAAAGGCTGAGAGAGTTGGGCATATTCAGTCTAGGAAAGAAAAGACTGAGGGATGACATGATTGCCTTCTTTAAATATCTAAAAGGCTGTCACAGAGAGGAGGGTGGAAGTTTGTTCTCTGCTGCCCCAGAGGGTAGGACCAGGTCTAATAGTTTCAAGTTATAGGAAGGTAAATTTCAATTTAATATTAGAAGGAACTTCTAGAAGGAAAGAGAGTTTGACAATGGAACCAACTACCTAGAAAGGTGGTGGAGTCTCTTTTGTTACCCAAATTGCATGGAGTCCGTGGGGACCCACATGTATCACTTAAATTAAGTTATTAAATTGGGGAATTTTAATTAGCTCAAATATGGCAATGGGAGGCTGGGCAACTACGGGATCTTTATACCTGTGTATACCAGTGCTCACTGATGAGAGTCCAAGCCAAAAAATAAAATAAAATTGTTTTTATTTGAAAATAATCATAGAACCACTCACACATACACTCACACTTCAAGCAATGACACAAGGCTAACAAAGAAGCAGGAGGAAGTATAGATTCAGAGAATGATGGGCTATACTTTACCTGCTCAAAGAGCAGAGGTTTGTGCAGCAAAGAAGTACAGTAATGCGTGCTGGGGGATACAGCAAACCAACAGAGTAACAGCGTCTGGAAGACCATGCACACTTTGACTATGTGTTGGGGTGATATTTATATCCCATATCATACCCTTAAGAGATATTATGAGTGAGAAATAATCTCTGAGTGAGTTTCCCAGAATGAAACAATGGAAGCTCTGGCTTCGTTAATTACTGTTAATGGTTGGAATATTAAGACATTGGTTTTAAGCAACCTTGTATTGTTGGATAGGATAGGGGTGAAGGGAGACCTTTGCAGAGTAATGGGTGTTCCAATCTCTTGTTTATGTTGGAGTATGACTCATAGCCAGTTGCTTCCAGGATGGATTAGCACATTCCTCCCTAATGACTCATCCGAGGGGGCTCTGCATAACCAGTCCTGGGCATGTCTGTATTTTTGGTAATTTTCCAAGACAACTTTGTTTAAGTCTCTGGTGACCTCTGCATGAACTCTTCTATGGATGGCCTGGTCTACCAGACTTACATGAACTGTCAGTAATTGCCAATCTATGAATTATTGTCAATTAATAAATTATTGTACAGGAGGGGTGTAAGGGCATGTAACAATTTTTCTGAACGTCTTCAAAAAGAGGCTACCTAGTTACCTCCTGGGGATGTTGTAGGTGGATTATTTCCATTTAGCTGGATTATTTCCATTTATTTCCATTTAGCAACTGGATTATTTCCACTTAGCAGTTGGACTATAGGGGCCCTTCTCCTTCTAATTCTATGAATTGACCCTTCAAAACACTTATGTCCTGAAACAAGACTGCAGAGAGTCAGTTAAGATATACCACATATATCTTACATTACATATATTACATATATGCACTCCTTGAAAATGTGGACCATGAATATTGTTCAGTCAAAATTATTCTGAAGTCAAAATTATTCAGTCAAAATTATTCTTATCCAGGGGTAAGAGAGAAATAATGCTTCTCTGTCTCTCCACATCAAGTTAATCACAGAGAGGTATCCCATTATTTATCAAACAGAAAAAGGTGAAATTAACCATGCTGTGGTGGTGTTGTCAGTGGCAGCACAGAAGTACATAGATATCCATTCACTATACCAAATGTTGGGTACTGGACAGATTTGTGATATTCCTTCCAATAGATGACACAAGGACAATAGCTAATGTGGCAACCCAAAATGAGTAATATGCCAAGAGCTGCAGTTTCCCTGAGCAACATTTCATTGGTTTAAGTACTGGGAAATGGCAACCCTTTAATAATGAAAGCATTTTCTGAACCAGCCTTGGATGGGTTACTGAGAGGTATGCAATCTGTCAAGAATAGGACTAGATGAGAATTTCATTTGGTCTGCATTTTGATCAGAGATGCTCTTTGCAATTATTGAATAAACAGAGATTTGAATGGGGTTATCCTCCCATCTGAATTTTGTGGTGCACCTTTTCAAAACATACAAATGTTTTAAAATGCAAAATGCACATAAGATGAACATCAAACACATATTGGACCAGAAAATGAACAGCTGGTATACTGTTTTGTCAAGCTTTTACTGATTAAGTTCCTTTTTGATAGCAGAAGGGTTTTTGTTTTATAATGTTTATAATGTTATAATGTTTTATCATAGTGTTACATAGTGTATCCATTTTGTTTTAGCATCTTGTTGCACTGTATCAGCATGACTATGCCAGGGGAGGTGGTGGCAGGGAAAGGGAAAAGCTTGCAGGCAGAATGGCTAAAAAGGAAGTAAGGCATCACACAAATAGACTGCCAGGAACTGGCATCTGTTTTCCTTCACCACTGCTGTACAACCCTGGAAAAACTGCAAATACCAATATGTGTGCCAAAAGAATTCCAGCCTTTGTTTGGAACTGTTATTTTGTTTATGGTTCTCTCACAAATCACCTCAAGTCTTCAAAATGTAAATGAATTTTATTACAAATTAAAACCAACAGTCATAAGTCATTGTAGAAATGCAATAAAATGTACTTGTTATTGTTGTTGTTGTGTGCCTTCAAGTCCTTTAGGACTAATGGCAACCCTAAAGCAAACCTATCATAGGGTTTGCTTGGCGAGATTTAATCTGAGGGGATTGATGGCTATTGCTTTCCTTTAAGACTGAGAGGGGGTCACCCAGTAGATATCCATGGCTAAATGGAGATTTGAACTCTGGTCTCCAGGAGTCCTAGTCCAATACTGGCTCTAATGCACTTAGAATCATAGAATTAGAGTTTGAATTGACTTTAAGGGCAAGTGCATAACCCTTAGCAAATGTAGGAATCCACAGATAAAGCACCCCTGAAAAGGGGTGATCTAAACCTTGTTTAAAACTTCCAATGAAACTTCCACTTTCAAATAGCTTTTCCCATTAAAACATTTCCCCCTACTGTTGAGTTATAATCGCTCTATTTTTTTTTTTTTTTGTATTTTGAATCCATTATTTTGGATGCTACCCTCTGAAGAATTAGAAAACAAGCTCACTCCATTGTCTGTTTGACAGCCTTTTGGATAAAGATGGCTACTATATCACCTCTCAATCTTCTTTGCTCTAGGCTAAACCCAATTCTCTCACCTATTCCTCATAGGCTTAATTTCTAGCTGTTTTACCATCTTGTTTGCTCCTCACTGGACATATTCTAGTTTGTCAATGCCCTTTGTAAATTGTAGTGTCCAGAATGTATGAATGAAAGAACAGTAGAACCCCTGTATCCACAGGACCGGTGCCCATGGTGGTTTCACTTACCTGCACCAAACAAGCAAACAAAACAAAAAACAAACAAACAAACAAGGACAAAAAACCCACAAAAAACAAAAAACAAATAAACAACAACAACAAACAAACCATTATCTCTAGGCATTTCTAGGTCCTCCAGCACAATTCTGTGGTATGCTTCCATCAGAAGTTGACCTTAGAGTTACACTAAAGGACCTACGACTTTATCTGACAGGGCGAATACTGCGTCATAATGATGCCTAATTAACGCAAAAGGGCACCTATACTGCATGACGTAGTGCTGTGGCGATTGTAAGACATGAATAAGGTGTTCTTTTTTATTTATGGCCCAAGCTGTCAACAGATCTGTCGTGGCACTTTTTTCCCGTAGTTGAAACTGCACACCATTGTGCTCACACAGAATGAGAGTCAATGGGCAGAACACTTCCAGCTGAGATCATGAAAACGAGGTACAGGATGCTCTTTTTATGAACCTCCCCAGATTAGTTGGAGGTTTTAAAATGTGTTTCTGTGCTGATGTGTACATTTGGTGATTCTATTTTGGTGTATTTTTAAATTTTAAAACACTTGTGTCTTCTCGCGAGAATCACTGAGATCATGAACGTGGAAGTAAACAGAGCTCTGTTTGCACTCCGTCAATGCTGGGGCAGCCTTTTAACACTAGAGAAGGTAAAGTCTGATAGAAAGGGTTACTTTGGAAGGACAATTACACAGAAAAATATGGTGGGAAAGGAACGTTAATGGAGGTTCAACTGATAAAGTCCCTAGAAAATACTTAAAATGGTGTTCTCTCTAGGAATCTATAGATCCTCCAGCACAACTCTATGGTATACGTAGGCCAGAAGTCATTCATTTCAATAGGGTTCACTATATCAGCAGTTTTGCATTTCCACAGTAAGTCCAGGACTGTATCCCCTCTGGGTATGGGGATCATATTCTATGTAAAAGTGACATGAACTGAAAATAGCCTGACCAACACTTCTCTCCTTTGCATCCATAGTGATTTTATATGATAGCTTCTACTTGGGAACAGAAAATGGAAAATACAACTTAGGACTTAGAATAAGAAGTCTTCCATCAATTAGACTAATTGCAGTTCATGCACAGACAGGCATACACAATAGTAAGTTCAGGATTTCATTCCAGCTTAGGGCTTTTATCCTATCCATAGTTTTAATGAGTCTTCATAACATTAATGAAACTCTCATTTGGAAAGGAAATCTTTAATGCTAAATCAAAACAACTGTAATACTATTTTGGTGGGTGGCTTTGGGGATGTTAAGATTTAGGATATTTAGGTCTGTAAATTTCATTATTGTTACAGCTTTTTCTCAGTCTCAATGTCACATTAATAAAGAGTTTTTCTTAATTATTAAAAAAAGCTCATATTTCATATCAGCTTGCGGTCCCCGTTAGTTTTCATTAAGGATGCTGGTGCTCTACTTAGTAATGCTCTGGGAACACTTACTGGAATGCATCAGTTACTTTTGCTATTGCCCATTTGCTTGTATGCTTTTAAAGCCTATTGCATTCTACCAGTGATGGACATGATAATGTGGTGCAATCACATTCATCTTAAACTGTGTATTTTTTTCTGTCTTGCGTTTAACAAAATGATTAGCAAGCTACAAGATGTAATGTAAGAATCAAAACAATCAGATCCATAAGAAGCCGAAATATTAGTATGAGGTGAAGAAAGATGTAACAAGATCCCTACCTATTCTAATTCAAACTAGAAGCACAGGCTCTTATGCAGTTGTAGTAAATATTTTTAATTCAGCAGTGTGTACATCCAGAGATATAAGATCTAACAAATTGTATTCTTGTCAACATTGCCAGTGAAGGGTAGAGGACTACACAGGGACAGGAAGATACTAATAGTGAATGACTGGCTATGTAGATGGTGTAGACAGGAGAGGTTTGGCTTCTGGGACCATGACTTTCACTTCTTATTCTTAGGAGATTTTCAGATGTGATTTTCGGCAGTATATATTCCAAAACAGCTCCGTTGCTGCCGCGCGGCAGGGGAGCAGTTTTGGACAACGCTGTTCCTCTGCCGAACCCCTCCGTGTCACTTCCGTGACAGAATGGAGGAAGCCGCGTCATATTTCACTCATGGGCAACAATCGTGAATGAAATATGATGCGGCTTCCTCCATTCTGTCATGGAAGTGACACAGAGGGGTTCGGCAGAGGAACGGCGTCGTCCAAAACTGCTCCCCTGCCGCGCGGCAGCAATGGAACTGTTTTGGAATATATACTGCCGAAAATCGCGTCTGAAAATCTCCTTAGACAGAGGACTATTGGCTACAGATGAGATACACCTCACAAAGACTAGGAAGAATGTATTTCATAGTATTACTAGTATTATGACAAGTCTGATCAAAAGGGTTTTAAACTAAATTGTTGGGAGGTTGGCAAGGAGAAAGTGAAAAGAAAAAGGAATATGTATATAGAATGGATGGAAGGACAAATTACAAAGCACAAGTACAGATGTATAGCCCAAGCTTGCAGGAACAGTATAAAGCTAAAGCTCAAAATGAGCTGAGACAGGCTATGCAAGCAAAGAGCAACAAAAAGTGGTTTTTCAAATACTTTTGAGACAAGAGAATTGTTAGCATGAAAAGTTTTACTGGGTCCGCCATGACCAGGTCCACATAAACTATTCAGTTAATTATTTCTCAAAAAGCAATACCTTACTAATCAAATAAGCTCAGCAGTATACTACATGCGAAAAGGGCCTTGGGATTATTGTTGATCATGAACTATGCATTAATAGAAGCATAGTTTCCAAGTCAAAGGAAGTAATAGTCCACTATATTCTAGAAGCACTGGTCAGGCATAATCTGGAGTACTGTATTCTATTCTGGGTGCCTCATTTTAAGGATATAGTCAAGCTGGAGCAGGTTCAGAGAAGGGCAACAAGGATGATAAGAGGTATGGAGAACAAAACATATGAGGCAAGGTTGAAGGAGCTTGCATGTTTGAAGGGTGACTTGATTGCATTCTTTAAATACCTCAAGGGCTGTCATGGAGATGAAGGTGCAGGCCTGTTCTTTCCTGCCTCAGAGGAGAGGACCAGGTCTGATGGTTTGAAGTTAGAGGAGGGCAGATTTCAATTGAACGGTTAGAAGGAATTTCTTGACAGTAAGAGCAGTTTTGATGTGGAACCAATTGATGACCAACCCCAAAATAATGAGACCAGACACAGGAAATTGGGTCAAATAAGGGCCATTTTATTTGACCTAAACTTATTTAAATCTGAGGATCTGAGCAAAAAAAAAGGATACCAACCTGGTGCAGCTCCAGCTGAGGCCTCAGATCAACCTAGTGACTACCTCTTCAGCTTTCCCTTGGATGAAAACACCTGACACCGAGGGCAGTCCCAAGTTATGGGGCTGCTCCCCAGCCAGTTGCATACTAGAAAGCAAAACCCAGGTCGCTCCCTCCCAAGACACAAGACAATATAAGAGAGAGTAAACCCCCAGATCAGCCCCAAGGGCAGACTCCTTCCTCACCTCCTAGGAGGCAGTTCCAGAGCCCAACCCTTCACCAAAAGAGTGCCAAGGTTTAAGCTGGACTATAAAATTCTCCTCCTGTTACCTGCCATGGACAAGAGACAAGCATCTACTTAATCCCCCCCCCCAACCAGGCTAGCCAATCAGGTACTCACCCTCTGTTGCAAATACCCCAGGCAGATAACTAACCTTTCCCTGACAATAGTGACCCAACCTACATGCATGAAAAAAAGCAATACTGGTAAATAAGAGCCTGGTCATAAGGTCTCTTCCAACTCTATGATTCTATGACTATAAAATTAGTGAAATCTAGACATGGGCCCAGTCCTTAAAAATCATTGCATCATTATTTTTTTAGCAAGTCCATTGTGTGTGAGGCGTGCATGCCCTTACTATAGTGGATTATACAAACTGAAGGTAGACTTGCAGGGACTGAAGATGCTGCAGAATATGTAGTCTCTTTGTTGCCTAAGGGAGACTAACTAAGGTGTTTGGTTACATTCTTTTGTTTCCAGCAGAGATAAACATTTAAGCAGGGGTTCTTCTTTATACAAAATTCAAGTCTAGTCCAAACTCCTGGAAAGCTGATCTCCTTAGACATGCCTTGATGAACTTGGTTCAGTGAACTCTTATGCAATATACTTGGCGGTCTCTGTTTCACCATTGCAACACTTATCTGACATGTTCAAATCAAAATAGCAACTTCTAAAACATGTTAATGTGAGATGTAATTGAATCCTAAGTGATGGACATGTTGCAACTGAATCTGACTACACAACTTCTAGTCATCTGAATCTGCATGCAATTCATTAGTAGTGGCCTTTTTCAGAACCCTATTCTTTGGGGACAACTGTAAAGACCTAGATTGCCAGGAACTACTGCAAGTGACTCCCTTGAGTGATATCTCATCTGTAATATGGATGAATGAATTTTCACTACCGTGCGTACATTTCATTTTTTTCTTTTTAATAAAGGAACATAACTATGTCTTTATAATGTGTTCCTCAAATTCTATACTGGCTTTATAATTGTAGTGAGTTGTCCCTCTCCCCCGCCATTTAAAGTCCCCATTAGTATTAGTCTGCTCTGCTAATATATTGTTCAATCTATTGTTTTATAAGGCAATTGCAATATTCTGGTCCTAGCCTAAGTCCTTTCCCTTATTCAGGAGCCAGGTATTGTAATAATAGCAATCAAGGCAGTTCCTTCTGACAAATGTGTGTCAGGAGGAAAAAAAAAAAGGACTGCTGTGACTCTGAATTATTGGAAGTGACTGATAACATAATGTGCAAACCAGAATAAATGCATACAAATAGAAGTTTTAGCTGTGCCGTCAAAGTATGAACTAAATACAGTGTCAGGGGCCTGCACCGAAAGTACTGTGTGTTAGTGCTTACAGTGGCAAATTACTAAATGCACTCGTTAAAGTGTTTTTAGGAATAAAGCAGCATACATAGATTTCCTCCCTGCCCCCTGCTATCTCATTTTCCTCCCCCCCTGCCCCAATTGCTCTTTCCCCAAATACTCTGTAATTCACAAGGCAGAATGAAGTTAGCTTCAAGCAAAAAGTGAGAAGAGTAGGAAAGTACTTCTTTTTAAAATAAAACACAACAAAGTCACAGAAGCCAAGGCCAAGACACCCATTTCCATTGGGGAATAAAACTGTATTAGTGAAGCTGGATTTATATTAGAACTGACACAAAACCTGGCATTGCCCTGAAAGTTGAAATTTCAGTCTTGAAAGGCAGATTTCCATGTGAAGGATAAAAATCTAAGAATATTCTAGCTAAAATTCATTTCAGCTGAACAAGAGTCCTATGTAAGTTTTGGGAAGGTTTAAGAAATCTCACATTCTCTTCCAAAACATAGATACTGTTGATATTTCTACTTCAGGATTGCTCTGACCTAAATGCATATAGATTTATTTGAAAAGCAATTTCCAGTTCTTTTAAATTCTGTGGGATTTGCATTTGCAGAAAAGGATATTACAGGCAACCCCCTCATTTTAAAGTAACATTAATATTTTGATAACTAGTAAGAAAGGGGAAGGAAACAAGGGCTGTGAAAATAAGTAACTATGGAAGTCATGACCTATGAGGACTGGCTTGGGGAGATGGGCATGTTTACCCTGGAGAAGAGAAGGTTAAGGGGTAACATGATAGCCACATTTAAATACTTGAAAGGATGTCATATTGAGGAAGGAACAAGTTTGTTTTCTGCTGCTTCAGAGACTAGTGGCTTGTCTATACCAGGGGGAAAATGTGGATTGATGTGCACTAATGCCAATTTGAAGCAGCTTTGATTTGTCTTAAAGATTTTTTGGCAAAATTGCAGGCATGAGAAGCTATCTGCTTTTGCTGTCCCAATGGGATGGGGAAGGGAGGATGGCACTCTCCTCCTCCCCCCAACATGGCTGCCCTCATGCTGCCCCTCCCCAATGGCTGCCAGGATCAGGGAAGGGAGGGCAGCTCTCTCCTCCTCTTCCCCCTTCCCACAACTGCCCTTGCACTGCTGCTGGGATCGGGGAAGGGAGGATGGCTCTCTCCTCCTCTTCCCCCTCCTAGCAGCTGCCAACTGCGCTCATGCCTGTCACCCTGGGAAGGCAAGATGAACCTATTCCATCCCTTTAATTGCAGCCAGCTGCAATTAAAGGAACAGAAAAGGTTCATCTTGCCATCCTAGGCAGACAAACATGAGTGGGGAGAGCAGACATGGGGAGGGAGAAGAGGAAGAGAGAGGCATCATTCCTTCCCCAATCCTGGCAGTGGTGCAGAGGGCAGCAGTGGGGAGGGGGAAGAGGAGGAGAGAGCCATCCTCCCTTCCCTAATCCCTTCCCTGATTTCTCCTCTTCCCCCTTCCTGTGGCTGCCCTTTGCAGGGTCCCTTCTGTCAAAAAAATCCAACAACAGATAAAGCGCACAATTATGCCTGCACACCTCTGACCAATCGGATGGTCTATTCTTCCCCCTCCGGATCATGCAACAATTTGTGCAGTTGTCTTAATGGTTGGGAGGTACGCATTCCCCTCAGTGTTAAAAAAAACTCTGGGGAAATCCCCAAAGTCTCCTATCACACTGTTTTTGTGTTTTTTTGGCCCTCCTCCTTCTGAATACTTCAATTCAATGTGGTATCCCATTTAGACTGAGGGAATTCCGCAAGAATTCCCCAAGGATTATCTTTGCCATTTAGCCAAGACCAAGGACATGGAGCAATGGACTCAAACTACAGGAAAAGAGATTCCACCTAAACATTAGGAAGACCTCCTGGTTAGCTCTCCTGGTTTGTTTGTTTGTTTGTTTTGTTTTGTTTTGTTTAAAAAAACCTGTCTCTATTTTAACTCTGTCATGAGCTACCTTGGGAGAAAGTAAAGAGACTGTTGTCTTGCAGCTACCTTTTAATGTCTCACTTCACATTATATTTCTAATATGCTCTCAGGAGCCCCTGGAGTTCCAACCACATACAAAAATGATGAAAAAGCTGACTGTAGATATGTGGTGAAGAATCACATGACTCATATGCCACAAATTAAAGGAGAACTTTCATCTAAGCAATACATATTTCACCACTCTATTGTGTGATAATTCAAACAGCTTTAAGCTTGGCCTGCCACGTGGCAGCAACCACACATTTTCTTTAATTCCTACATTGTGGTGAGAGAGAGGGCAGCCAGCATTTTCATTCCCTCTCTTTACCTCCCACTTACCTGCCCCTGCCCCTTTTCAACAGTGTGGCCTTTAGGACTCGATATGAGGAAGAGATGCTGCACCACAATGGCTGGGAATTCAGTCTTACCAGATATTGTTCAGAGCCCATCTTAACTTTACCTAGGAAGGTCGCTACTCAGAGAAAGATCATACAAATGACTAGCTCAGATCCTTATCACACTGTGCTGTTATGCTGGGTTATACTGTTCAAAAATTGTTTCAGCTATAGTCAAAATGATAGATGATTGTTGACATTGTGTATCATTCACCCTTGCCACATTTGCATTATAATACCATGATTTGAAGTTTTTTTCATCTTCACTAATGTGGTTATTGCCACACCATTTCACCCACCTTGCGCTTCATGATTGGTTTGCTTTTGGGCTTTCTAGACCTCTGCCATGTATAGCTCAGCCATTGGGCTGATAGGGCCTATACTATGTTTTGTAGTTAATTAGATATTATGCTTGTTACCAATTAAGAAGTGGCTGGGAAGAGGATTGCTATCTGTTATGGTTTGACTTTCTCTCCATTCCCAGGAAGGGAGGGCTAGATAGTACCAGGCCTGGTCTGAGAGCCTTTGATATATCTTTATGGGGTGATTCAAGGCCAGTGACACAACAAGTGAGAATGGAATGTAACAGGGGGGAATGGAGGGAGGGGGAAATTTGAAGCAGCTTGAGTTTTTAAAATGTAACCCCCTCCACCAGCCTTATTGTGGGCAAAAGCCTAGTACTCTGTACTATCTTTTCAGCTCAAATAAACAATTGCTGCTCCTAGAATTGTCTGGCTGTTTTGAGTAATGACAGGGTCATCACATATACAGTATATATTCATAGCCATAGCCATAATAACACTATAATGGCACAACATTATTATAGCACACCCATTGCTGTGCAAATCTTTCATTGTGAGAGGTGCCATAGGAAGAGAACCAGACCACACTATCCACCACCATTTTTATATCTTCCTTCTGCGAAAAACAAAAGTGTTTATCACATTAGTCAGTTGTTTCAGGTTGTCCTATTCAAAACTGCTTCATTTGTACTTGTTCAACTGTAATATCACTATTACAGCACAAAATCATGACACTACACCCACCACTGTCCACATCTTGCATGGGAGAGGTGACACAGGAAGAGAAATGAACCACACCACTCCCCACCATTTTTTATATCTTTCTCCTGTGAAAAACAAAAGTTCTAGTCAGTTGTTTCAGGTTGTCTGGTTCAAAAAAACCCACACTTCATTTGTATTCACTAAGCTATAATAATGCTATAATGGTATGGCACCATAGTGCTATTACAGTATTACCTAAAATAAGTAATTTAAAATATTTTTTAAAAAGTAATGCTATGGTGATAACTGTGGTGAGTGGTACCACAGGAAAGCAGTGGAGAAATCTTTGGAAAACACTCCCATTCAGTAAAGGCATCTGAATAGGTTAGGACCACATCATTATTGCATTTTAATGCCAAACAATTTACTGTTGTCCCTCTGTTTCCATGGATTTGGTATCCACAAATTTAAGTATTCACAGCTTGAAAATATTCTTAAAAAATAATAATCCAAAAAGCAAACCTTGATTTTGCCATCTTATATATGGGACACCATTTTGCTATGCCATTGCATATAATGGGACTTTATTCCCGGATTTTGGTATCCATGGGGTGTCCTGGAACCAAACTCCAGTGAATATGAAGGGACAACTGTATATATTCAACAAAACAGAAAAAACTGAAAAGGGTTTTTAAGACTGTAGAGCTCTATTCTCTCGGGAAGTCTTGTCATGCCTGCCAAAGCACCAGAAGTAGTCTGAGGTTTCCTTGCTAAAGATTTCCTTGGAAATCCCCAAAGGAGGGACAACCAGATCATACCCACATTGCAGCCAGTAAGTGATCATTCTCACAATTACATGGGATGAGACATCCACACACAAACTGGCTAATGAATCATAAGACTTTATCAGATGCAGCGGATATGGCATGAGAAGGATGCCTAATGATTGTGAAAGGGCGTGCATACCAGACAACATCCTTTCATGATCATATCTTGTTAAAAAGCCGTCCTATTTTATTTATGGGCCAAGCCATCAATTGATTTCCCATGGCAATTTGTTGCCGGCATTGCTGGCATTTGAATCCTCATGCCATTGTACTCTGAATGCAGTGCCAATGGGCAAAAACTTCTGGGTGAGATCACAACAGCCAGGTAGGGTACACTCTTTTTATGACCCCCTGTGTACTTGGGACTTTAAAAAGTGTGTTTTTGTGCTTTGCTGTACTTTTCGTGAGGGTTTTTTTTTTTGCTTTAATTTTTAAAATTCCTGTGTTAGTGTCTTCTCGCAAGAATCGGTGAGATTTCAACCCAGGAAGTAAATGGAGTTCTGTTTGTGCTCCATTATTGCTGGGAAAGCCTCATTGATGCTGGAAAAGGTAAGTGTGGTGGTGGTGGTTCTTTTGCCGGCATAAAAATGCCACAATTTATGCTGGCAAAAGAACATTAATGTGGGGTGGTCTGATAAAGTCCATAATGGGAAAGATGGTCATTAATGGATTATTTTTAGCATGGAAAAAATAACATTCTCAATTACTGTACAGTTCAACCACACTGTGCAACCCATGATGTTGTGTGATAAGGCTGAGACAGTAATGGGACCAAACCACTGCTATGACAGTATAATAGCACAGTGTGATAAGGATCTTAAATAAGGTAGGAATGATAGTAGAAAAGGGTTAATATGCTTAGTTAATCATCACTAAGCTATACAACATCTAAGTCAATTACATGTATTTTAGAAGAGGGAAAACTGTTATATTCAAGTCTTATTGTCCCTTAAGTTTAACTTGAAAACATGCACTAGAATTTTCTTTGTTTTTTTTCCAGGCTGTGAGGCTGTGTTCTGGAAGAGTTTACTTCTGACATTTCACCTGCATCTGTGGCTGGCATCTTAAGAGAAGGGAGATGCAGGCGAAACATCAGAAATAAACTCTTCCAGAACACGGCCTCACAGCCTGGAAAAAAACCAAGGAAAATCTATGGATGCCGGCCGTGAAATTGTTCAACTTCACAGTGCACTAGAATGAAAATGACATTGGTGTTTTTACTGAACTGCCCTTGAGCTTTCATGTGAAAGAACAACACACAGCTGCATGAATTTTTAAAAAACCCATTTCTCACCCATCCCAACAAAACCTCTTCTCTTTACTTCCCTTTCTCACTCCTGTAACATCTCAACTCTTTAACCCTTCCCTTTCTTTAGTTCACTGATTCCCTGTAGATCCTAGCAAAAGTACCAGGGATAAGAGCTTCAAAATTCAGGTTCATGGGACAGATTCTACACCAGTGTTTGGTGTAAGTTACAGAAGGATAAACTAGGTGTAAAGAAAAACACCTTTCCAAGCCACCCTTACTACTTTTTCATTTAAAATCATTCAGCCTTTGAATTAACTAAACTATGGACTTTATAAAAAAAAACCCAGGGAGGTCAGGAGGAGGATGCCACTGTTCCGCTTCCTGCAGTCAATACTGCATGCCCCATCCTTCTCCCATCCTTCCTCCATGCTGGAGGGACAAAAGAGGCATCACTTTTCATTGACGGAAGTTTCCATCAATAAAAAGCGGCACCTTTTTCACCCATCCAGCACGGAGGGAGAATGAATGAAGGATGAGAGGAGGATGGCATCATGTAGTATCACCAGCCTGTAGTGGTACAGTGCCATCCTCCTCCTGACCTCCCTGGTCTTGTGTGTGTGTGATAATCTCCTATCATTTTAAGCACAAATAAAAACTCGTATAGACATTTGCATTTATTAAAGAACCAGCTGGGAAATGCAAAATTATCTTGTTCCTAGTACAGTCTCTCTTTAATTGAATAATAAACTAATTCTGGAACTATGTTAATGTTGAAAGACCAATTGAAGTCAGTCAGTTACATTAACAATAAAATTAATTAGATTGCTCCTTTCTGTTAGAAAAATTCTAATTTAATTGATAACTTAATTGATTTTAATTAGTTAGTTCTTACCTCTGTTTAACATTATAATGTTACATTCTTTATCCACTGAGGCTTTTCTACAGTAGTACAAATCCTCTAAATGCACAGAGATGAGTTGGGCTCTTCCCATGCTGCCATCTTTCAGCATATGAAATACATTTCCATGCACTTGGATAACTTGACTTTGATTCATTGGAAATATTGTGTACATCTGAGGGCAATATCCAGCCCTTAACATGACAAGGCTTGTATAGCCTTAGGCAAAAGAAGCTGCTAACTAGTTAAATTAGAAAAAACCTTTTTTTGCAGGGGAATGCATTCTGGCAGTTTTGACAGAGTAAGAAAATAGATTGCTTTCCTATAATATTTCAGATGTATGGTGTGGGGGGGAAATCTTCCTAAACAATTTCCCTTTTCTTTAATTCACCCCTCCCTTCCAAACCCCTCCTTCCAAACACCAATTTTGAGGACTCTAAAGGGCATGGGGAAGAATGTCACTGCAATGTGGGGTACAATGCTCAGAATCCACACTACAAAGCCCATAACTCTCCACTTTGGTTCATTTTAATTAGCAACAGTGTCTTGATATCAAATTTGGCTTTTTGGGCCTCCCAGGGGCTAACAGGAAATAAAACTAGGAGTCAAGTCAAGGGCAGGCATGGATTAAGTCAAGGAGAGACCACCTCTAGAAATTCTTCAGAAATTGCCCCAAATTCACACCTTGATACCAGCAACCAGTATCCTCTTTTGAAATGGATATACATCTTCCTGCAACATGCCCCCAGTGAACCAGGTATCCATCATACAATGGGATTTTCATTGCTGTGCAGATTAAGGCTGGCACTACCACATCAGAGAGACAAAGAAGGGTATGCCTAGCCATCACCAGATATCAAATTGCTCCAATTTCCCAGATCCTGACTAGTCTGGAATCTCTTTGTGTAAACACTTGACAACTAAGCCATACATTTCTTTTGCCTTCATTGCAACTTCAAATGGAATTTCCCTACACAAAAACAGGAAAACCTAAGTTCTTTGGTTCAGTATCCCTTTCCGTCTGAATCCATGATTCTCTGTTTCTTACCCCATCTCCTCTTCCTAGCCCTGCTCCGTTCCCAGATCTTGTGAACACTACCTGAACCCCTCCACTCCTGGCTTCCCCAGTCCTAATATTCCTTCCTTAAGTTCTGCTCACCCCACTTTCTAGTGCATTTGTTGCTGCTACTCAAGATTAAAACCGCTTCTTGCGGAGGAGTACCTAGCTTCAGGAATCAGGTATAATATCACCTGAAGCCCTATTTCCTTTTAACTATTTCTTGCCTTACTCTGATAGTATTGCTTGCTTGATAAATGGTTGCATGTGATGTGTGATTGCCTTAGTTCAGTTCAATAAAGTTTCATTGGTTATTTTGGACATCTGGCTCCATGTCTTTTCATAAGGTCCAAAGACACCAAATGTGGTGAGGAAGAAGAAGCAACAGGAAGAACAGCAGCATGAGCCCACCAGTGGCATCCCCACCATGCTTGAGGAGGGAGGTGGAAGGGAGAGGCATGCTTTGCTTGGGGTGCAGCCCATGCTTTTCACCTCATCATTTCCTGCACATACATAAAAGTTTGTAAGCAGCAAGGGGGCAGGAGGGCAGTGCCATCAACTACTGCTTTTGGGTGGGCATGTCACCCAGCAACTTGGCCTCCAATCTGCTTTTGGGTGGGCATGTCCCCAGCAACTTGGCATCCAATCATAAAAGTAAAATTATAGCCCTGGGTGTGTTGACTGCAGAACTTAGGAAGTTGGAGCGGGCAGGACCTTATCAGTCAGTGTCCATTAATGAACCAGAGGGGATGAAGGGGGCGTACAGGCCCATTCTCCTACATGCCCAGTGGCTGTGGGTCCATAAAAAGGCAGAACTGATGGGCAAGAGGGAGTGATAGGGAGCAAGTGAAGAGTGTGCATTGGTATGAATCAATAAAATGGATTCCAGCCCAGTCTTTGTATTCAGTAAGGGCTTGCTATTAGTAAATATGCTGAGGGTTGCTGCCATGAAGCCCAATCCTATGCATGTTTCAGCAGAAGTAAATTCCATAGCATATGAAAGAAGTATTCCAAAGGACTGGACTGCACACTTAAAGCTCTAGTCTAGCAATAGCAGAGCAGGCAGAGTGGGTGCCGGTCATCTCATGCAGACAGACAATAAGCAATCAGCTTTATTGAGTCACATGTGAAACATTTCTCTCATGCATCAGGTCTCCTGTTTGATACGTAATTTGAGGCCAAATGGTGGAGGATCTGTTCGTTGTGAGCCTTACTGGTGCCTGTTCCTCTTGTGCACACACTCTGTGTGTGTGTGTGTGTGTGTGTGTGCGCGCCTTCAAGTCACCTGTCGACTTCTGGCAATTCCATTAATTTCATAGGGTTTTCTTAGGCAAGGAATATTCAGAGGTGGTTTTGCCATTTCCTTCTCCTGAAATATAGCCACAACACCTGGTATTCATTGGTATCTCCCATGACCTGATCTAAATACAAGATTTGGTGTAGTTGTTTGATTGTTGGATTCTGGAGACCAGGATTTGAATTCTTGTTCTACCATGGAAGCCTACTGGGTGACCTTGAGCAAGTCACACTCTCTCAGCCTCATAGGAAACAAAAGTAAACCTGTTCTGAACAAATCTTGCAAAGAAAACATCATGATAGGTTCACCTTGAGATTGCCAATAAGGTGGAAATGCCTTGAAGCACACAACAACAAGTATGACCCAAATCAAGGACCCTGGATTGGTAGGGAGGAGTTGGAGCCCCCAGAAGACTGCCGTGCTGGGCTGAACCTACTTCCTTAAATAATCAGACAAAATTGGACTACCAAGACTCCTGTGTAGTTGAGTTTACTTGGGATTTATCAGAAGTGCATGTAATGATCAAGCACTAACCAATATTAAGATACTTGTTGTTGTTGAGTCCCCTTCCCAGGAATAATAAAGGCTGTCTGCAATCAACTTTGTACACTTACTTGTAAGTAAGCTAAAGTGAACACATGAAGATGATTTCTAAGCGCACAGAACCTTCATATTTAAGGATGTATCAGTGATAAAACAAGGGGAAAGTAATTTGCCCTCCTCCTGCAAGTGCCTGGAAGTAGGCAAAACTCCTAACAACCTGTCTGCCCATATTGAGTCCCTCCACCTTATAACCAATCCTGGGGTCCCTTACTAGGACAGCTTTTTTGGCCCCCAAATAAGGACTTCCTGTGTAAAATGGGACATCTGGCAACTTTATCCAGTTTGGGTTTGAATTTGGATCTGCCAAGTTCCAGTCTCCCAATCCCTACAAATTTATCAGACGAGCCAAATCTCACAAAAACCTGCATAATTTAGGATGTGACAATAGCACTAAAGGCAAAATTATCAGATGTCCTTGTCACTTACCTGTTGTGTTGCACTGGTGTGAATGAGGTGTCACTTTTTATTGACAAGTTAAACCATCAATAAAAAGTGTCACCTCATTCGCTCTAGTGCAACACAGCATGAAAGGATAAGAGATGGTGTTGTCTGGTAATTTCAGCCATTTCTGCTATTGTCGCATCCTAATGCTGTGTTTTTTTCCGAGTCTGATAAAGTCCCTAGTCTGACACTCTGTAAACTACACTGATTCTCCAGCACTGTATCTTCTGAATGATGGCAGATCTACAAGGTTCCAGGCAGAGGTTCTTCCCATCACTTGCTGCTCAAACCATTCAATTAGAGATAGGTGGGACTTAACCTGCCACATTCTTCATGTAAGGTATGTTGTTTTGCACCGAGCTATCAGTGATTTCTATTGCCCACAGAGACTTGAGTTGTCAGTGATTTAACATAAAACTCTCCAGTTGCACATCAACTGTTAGCTACAGTTTCTTCAGACACCACTTAAACCACTTTTCAAATATGCCAGATTGTGAAGTGGGGTTGTAACATGTCTGTCACTGGCTTCCAACATTTGCATAGTTCATGAATGCTAGTGTGATGCTTCCTTTTCATACATAGGCTGGCTGTCAATACATTTTTATTTTTACTTTAAATTAGTGTGATCAAGTAATTTATATGGTAAATCAAGAAGCACACACCTTTCCACTGTGTTTCATGTCACCTTTTTGTTTTAATTGAGGCACCTGTTGAATTTGCAATGAGAAAAGAGAGAGGGAGGAATCCAGGAAGGGTTACCACCTGTGCTGAATTAAAATGGCCCAATAGGATTTTCTTTTGTCTCTTGTGCATTAAGGCTCTTTCTTTCTTTTTTAAAAACACACAATAAAAGTTTTAAAAACTCCAGCCTTACTGACAGTGAATAAGCAGCTTAAAATATGGAAGCTTAGCTAGATTTTAATGCCTCAAAAAAAAAAATGGCAATGTTTTCTGCCTGCTTTGAGGTCCCTATTAACAGGATATTAACAGGATGTTAATAGGATGGAAGGAGAAAAGATAAAATCAATTATCTATATCCATACTCTCCATACCATGTGTGGTTCAAAGTATGTTCAGATCATAGACCAAACCAGCTTGGAAAAGATACTACCCATACTATCTGGATGATCTTGGCAGCTGAAGTCCAAAAAAGAAACCTTTGCAAACTGTGGGCTAACTAGATTTGTCAAACTGAAAACTGGAGATGTCTCATGTATCTTTAATAGAGGTTTAGAAGAGGGAATTTTGGCAGGTGTTCATTGCTGAAAGCTAGGTTACAAGCAACACTTGCTGAACTTCTCTCTCCCACACAACATTATAGGTCAGGAACCATCCTGTTTATTCTGGCAACTCTAGGGCTAACCTATGTCAGGCAGTCCAATAAAATCTATGCAACAGAACTTTCTGGAATTTATTCTCAGGGCATCAATTAATCTGAAAAAACAAAGCCACAGCTTTGTATCACAAGGTCTGAGAGCTAAACTTCATGCTATTTTGAATAGATACAGTGCAGTTGATCATCAATTTCTTTCTGATTCCAAAATAAGATCAATAATCTGGATGTAGGCCCCATCTAGATTGGGACCAACTAGAGGTAGGCAGAGAAAGGTTAAACATTTCCCAATAGCCCTTTCCTTCCTTAAATCTGTGCTACACCTGACAGTGACTAAAAAAAGAAAAAGAGAAAAAAAATCTCCATAGATAACTAATGATTTCCTCTTCTTTTCTAACCCACAAATAAAGGGGAGGTAAACTTAAGAGAAAATATGGCTGGAAAGAAAGGTTTAATCCTTCCCTAACCACACACAACCATTCTGGTCTAAATGAGGCCCATCCATGGCTACTTTTGCATAGGAAAGAAAATAAAGTTTAGTGGCACCCTGTATATTTAATGGCATACAGGTAAGCCCAAGTGTGCCGGTGAACAGTAACAAGAATTAGAAGCAGGAGCAGCAAGAGTAGAAATGGCCTCAAATCAATTTCATCTCTCTGTGGTAAGAAACGACAAAGGGCTGAGAATTCATGATAGAAGCAAGCTGAAGATACTCCACTTAAACAGATTGTCTAGGGACATTTTCAGATGGCCCTTACTGTGCAAGCAGCCTCCGGAACAGTAACGAGGCTGCTGTGCGGCAGGGGTCCTTTTCGGACGCCACTGTCCCTCTTCTGTGACCATTAGTGGCACATACATGAAGCTTTGGAAGCGGCTGCATCATATTTCAATCACAGAAGTAGCCCATGATTGAAATATGACGTGACTGCTTCCAAAGCTTCACGTACGTGCCACGAATGGTCACGGAAGAGGGACGGCGATGTCTGAAAAGGACCCCCTGCCACGCAGCAGCCTCGTTACTGTTCCAGGGGAATATTTTCAAGCTGTGGATGATGAAATCTGTGGATGCAGAAGGTGTGGATACAGAGGGTCAATTGTATACCTTATACATGTAGCCTGAAGGTGATTTTATATTTTTAATAATTTCGTGCATGAAACAAAGTTTGTGTACATTGAACCAGAAAGCAAAAGTGTCACCATCTCAGCCATCCATGTCAGCAATTTTGTATTTTGGAATATTTTGTATTTAGGAATTCCAGATAAGGGAGACTCAACCTGTAGTTACACAGGTCAGAGAATTTCAGCAAGTATTGCTTGTCATGCTGAAATTCTCTCTCCATTAACATGACAGGAGCCCTGTTCCTTATTTCAATTGGCTTCCCAACTGCCTGACATGGGGAATAGCAATTATTTGTTTCCAGCGTGCCAGAGACTAATACAATACCTGTGCCCGTTGACTACAATTGGTTCTTTCTTTCCTGGAAACTCACCAGTGGCTGGCCACCAATAGCCTGGGGACTATTGATCCCATAGGCCACCATTTTGAGTAGCACTGATCTACATGATATGAGGGCATCTTTCCCAGAGCTTGAAAAGCTTCCTTTTTTTGGATCATGCCTCTCAGAATCCCCTAGACAGCTTGGGAGATTATGAGACACCCTTAATATGGAGTTACATGAATGGCAGGAGATCACCAAAGGGTTTCCCTTTCAGATGACACCATCCCTGTCCTGTTATGCTCCTGTGCTGGTCCCATTTCACCCTCATTGCTTTTTATTCACAGCTTGAGCTGTGAAATAGATCGCCCATTCCGTTCCTGTCACGGAATGATGGGAGAGTGAAAGGGTGCCCCATTTCTGTAGCACAATGCCAGCCGCAGTGGGAGGTCTGTTCCAGAACACTTCTGGGTGCTATCAGGACATCCAGGTAAGTGACACCCTTTGTTGTACCCTCCCTGGGTTACTTGCGTTTTGTAAAATGTGTTTTTATCATTTTTAAAAGTGTATTTGACTTTTTATTTTTGAATTTCCCACGCACTCATCCTCTCATGAGAACGGCCCGGGATTTCAACCAGGAAGTGAATGCAGCTCTGTGTGAGCTTCATTCACTCTGTGGCTGCCAAGGGAAGGGGAGGATTGCACAATCAATGTAAGTGTGAATGTTTTTGTGAGTGTGCTCAGACAAGGTCAGGAGGGTGGTGGAAAGGAGATAGTGAGACGGGGACGCTATTTTTGTCCCTGTCTGAAAATCTCCTTGGTCACTGAAAACCAGATGGCATTTTACCATGCTGTGTACAATAGATAACCTCTTGGTAAGGCATCTTCTGTATTGTCCTGTCAAGTAGTAAAGGAAGTGGTTCCACAATTCTGTGTCTAATTGGAAATCCAGGAAAGCAAGGGAGTTCCTGGGAAGAGTCTTCTTATCACAATGGAGGGCAATACAGGCAGCCAACTTACACGTGGTGATATGCACACTGTGATAAGTTACCATTTAGTAAATGCTTGATTGCATTCAGCCTGCTATTGGTGTATTCAGCCTGCTATGGAACAAAGATTTCTTGCTGCTGACAGAAAGAACAGAGGGACAATGTTAGCAGCAGAGAGATTACACACACATACACACACACCAATGGTTAACAAGCTGGCTACATCACTGCAGTTGCGACAATGTCTTCAGTGACAGGATGCATTATTCTGAAAACTTGAGGATCTAATCTTACATTCTCAGCAGGTCAGTCACCATAATGCAAACCTGAAAATAAAATGTACAAAAAAAGAAGAGCTTTTGTTTGACTAACACTATACAATTCAAAATCACACAAGGATAAAAACAAAGCTGGAAGGATCACTAGTCTCCCCTTGAGACAGGAAAGCATTCTATTTATCTTTCAGAAGCTAGTGATAGACCCTGAAACTTCTGTGTTGTCCTTCAAAAAGGAATGCTCATTTCCTTGTCAGGCCAGCTGTCAAAAAGCAGTGCATGTGTGGTGATGATGGCTATTTTGGGCCTGTTCTGCACCCTCTCAGTCAACCAGTAAGCCCATCACACACTGCCGGGAGGTTCTGGGGATGGGGACTGCAGTTCTGTGAATGATGTATGAGAGCCAGGGTTTGGTAAAATCCCCATGACCTGTGAAGAAGAGCTCCCACATTCTAGGGTTGTTTGCTGAAGCAGTATTGTAGTAAAGCCAGGCCCACTGGGTCAAATAACTTGGACACTTCAATTGGCAGCCACTTTCTCAGGCTTCTGTGTGCCCTTGAAGCATAACTGTGAGCTGTAACAGTGGTCAGGGACAAGGAATTTTCTCTGCACCATTATATTGTTGTGAGATAACCCCTTCTCTTATCACTTGGTCTTTAATGGGCAGTTTTACTTTTAGAAAACACCTGCTCCTTCTAGAGTTATTTTTTCCCTGAAAAATTGGTTCTTAAAATTAGATATGGTCCAACATACTGCCTATGTTTTGGGACTCTCCTTGGGGGTATGGCATTGGGAATTGTCACAATGTGTGTATGGCCTCCTAACTCCTGAAAGTTGCCCACCTGTGCTTTACCTGTTCTCTGGTTTCTTCCTCTGGAACACCCCCTTAACCTGCTCCCTCTCTTCAGGATTATGGGGGAAAAAAAACCACCATCTGAAGTGATAAATATGGGTTTGTGTAATTGGAGGGATGGTCTGGAGAAGAGAGGCTGCTGGCAAGGTAAATGTTAAACACTCCATTCAAACAACCTTCACCAAACTGATTTATCCTATGTTGAAAAGCAGCTATAAGGCTTTTGCTACATGCATTTATGCATAGCAAGTGCAGGGTCAACCCAGGAGATTTTATTACCTGATGCAAAGAACAAGATGGAACTACCACCACCTTTCTACCTATAGAAACTTACTGAACTGGCAGTTAAATCCTACCTCATCTAGGGCTGCCTGAGTGAAAACTGGAGATAATTCCTGTGCCTTTAATGGTTGTGTAGAACCAGTAATTTCAGCTGGTGTTGCTTGTTACTTGCTTGCATGACAAGCAACACCTGATGAAATTCCCTCTCATACACAATCGTTAAAGGCACAGGAGCTGTCTCCAGTTTTCTTCTGGCAACTGCTAGCAATAAAATAGCATCTCCCACCCCAATGGAGGAGAACTAGCTAGAATGAAGGGCAGAGGGCAGACCATGGTCTATCTTCCGACAGATGATGATGTATGCAGATTGGTAGTGGCTGCTTGGCCACCTCCAACATTATCCTGAAGACTGTAAGAGGGCCAGTCCTACAATTTCTACTATTCACATTACCTGGGGTAATCTAATGGAGGCTGTGCTAAAGTCAGGTATCGAGAGAAACAGAGCCAAAGTAGACAGGGCATCTTCTATTCTCTCTGCCTCACTTACTGCCAATCCCTTCTCTTTTGCTTATTCCCTTAACAGGCTTCTGCAGAAAGCCTATGAACTGATCACTTGCAGAGGGCTTTTGAAATTAGGCCAAGGGTTGCATAAAATAAGGACAAAGACAGTGTGTAGTTCAAGGACCACAGGTTGCCCACTGCTGTGCTAAATGGACTGGTCTGACTTTGCATAGTGATGCTAGCCTGTTGCTAGTCCAATGAACCAATGAAAACTTGATAAATCAACTCTTGTGCAAGTTTCATTGATTTAATGGGTCTACTTCATTTACAACTAGCTACTGGATTTAGGCCTTTTGTCTTTTCTGACATGTTAGAGCTTTGCTATTTGCCACCATTGCATTCTTTTAAGTAAATAAGTAAGTAAGTAAACAAATATCATTAGCTGCCTGCCACTATTGCCAGAGTGGGCCAGTGTGATATAATGTTTTAAGTACTGGACTATGACTCTGGGAGACCATGGTTCAAATCCTTGTTTGGTCATGGAAACCCACCGGATGACCCAGGGCAAGTCATACTCTCTCAGATTCAGAGGAAGGCAATTATAACCCTTCTCTCATTTTTTTTCTTTTTGGCAAGAAAACCTTGTGATAACTTTGCCTTAGGGTTGCCATATGTTGGGAATGACCTGAAGGCACATAGCAACAACAACAACAACAACAACAACATTAACAGTTACCATCTTCTCATTTACAGTATATATGCCAGATCAACAGATGTGTATTTTGCCTTTCACAGTAGTTGTACTGGCTGGCTGTGTGGCTTGCAGAAGCTGTTTGTATTTGCTGTTGGTTGGGCAAACACCTGTAGTTTGCTTGTGGACATGGTTGTGGAAGTTGATTTGTGGCTGAGCTAGGGGGAGTGCAATGAGGTGTTAAATGGAGGGCAGATGGTCTTCCGTTTGTGCCACAGACTGGACTTGACACCTCCTTAGTCACTTTCAACCCTTAGCTTAAATTCTTTTAGCAGTCTATCAATCTGACCTGCCCATAATTCTGGGAATACTATCCAGTGTCTGGAATTTCCTTCTTGCATTTACTGAAGGTGACAAAGACTACATTCCTTGATCTGTAACACTTCTTTTCCCATAGTCTGGTGGCAGCAAGAACCAACTAGACATCTCTGGAGAGATTTACCTCTGTTTGTTTTCTCCTTTGTTCTATTATTTATGATTTTCTCTGTGTTAGCACTAGACTTCTGAGGACCACGAATTTCTATTAACAAGTTATCATGAAGCCCAGTAAACAGGAGAGATTGCTCTCACCCTCTCTTTTTGTTTTTGATCACAATAGTTAAGGATGAAGAGTCCAATTACACTATCACACTTATTCCTCTAGAAAGGTCAGACATCCTTTCAGTCCCTCCAGTGTCCCTGCAAATGGGACCAGGTTGATTAGATAAAAAGAAAAATGTTGCCTTTAAACAGCCACATTTTCTTTAGTCACAAGAAAGAAAAGCAACCATGGGCTTATCTATACTGGAAGAAATAATGCACATACCTGCACATTATAGGCAATTCACAGCAGTGTTCCTTTTTCTCCATAGTGTTTTGGCAAAAATGATAGTATGCAAAGCTCTCCTCTGTGATGTTTTGCATAGGGTGTGTGTGAGGAAGGTGAGGGGGACCTGACAGCCCCTGGAGATGAGGAGGAGGGCAGCCACCACAAGGAAGAGGAGGAGAGTCACTTGCCCTTCACCCATCCTGATGGCAGTGACAGTAGCTTCTGATTCTGGCTGCAAAGGGATGGGAGGAGCCACCTGGCCAGCTGCTTCATCTTCTGCTGGAGCAGCGAAGAACCATGCTCCTCTTTCTTCTCCCAATGGCTGACCAAGCATGTCACACATCAATGAAAGTGCTATCCATCCACACTAAAATTTATGACACATTGGCCTCAATTCATCCCCTCATTGTAGCATAAATAGCTGCGTGCGTGGACCTTACACTACACTGAGCTATATAACACCCCCTTGACTTACAATGAGGGTGTAACCAAATGCTTACAGAAGCATCTGGTAACATCCCCATAACTGGGCGCACAATGATGACATCAATGCTGAGATCCACAAGGGTCCTCTGCGGGTCTCAGCAATTCTGTAATAATTGTGTGTCTGGCTATGGAGGGATGTTGCCAGACACTTCTGTGACCCTTTCTGCTTGCCAAGGGAGCCCTGGTGGTGCAGAGGTTAAATGCCAGTACTGCAAGTCACCACATTGCAAGTTTGATTCCAGGGGGCTCCAAGGTTCACTCAGCCTTCCATCCTTTCGTAGGTCAGTAAAATGAGTACTCGGCTTGTGGGGGCAATTAGCTAGCACACTGGAAACTGCTTAATGCAGTGTAGATGTGTAAATTGCTATTGCTGAAAAGAATTTGTAAGCTGCTCTGATAGCCTTGTGGCTGAAAAGCAGGGTATAAATAACTAATATAAAAATAAATAAATAAAAATGTCTTTGTGAAGTGCTTAGAGGCTTTAATGGAAGTCAGGAGAGGGGCTTTGGGCACTGTGTGAGAGTGTGGAATACCAACGCCCACAGCACCCAAAAAAGGATGCTCACAAATGTTAGGGTCACTTATATTTGTGGATGTCCATACCTGAATTCTGGCCTTAGTATGGTAGTATACTGAAGATAGTTTAGAAAATAGTTTATTGAGGGAGACAGTTTAATGAAGTAGTTCAAGAGAATGAGGACTTTATCAGACCAGGCAAATATGGCATCATAATGACGCTTAATGAACACGAAAGGGTGCACATACCAGACAATGTCATCCTTTCATGATCATATATTGTCCAAAAGCCTTTCTTTTTTATTGACGGGGGAAGCCATCAATAGATCTGCCATGGCGCTTTGTTGTCTTTCCTCAAAAATAGAAAGAAGATTATGTCCCAACTCAAGAAGAATGGTTATTAAAATTATATGATGTAATGGAGATGGACAAACTGACCACCCTACTTAAAGACAAAACTTTAGAAGATTTAAATAAAAACTTGGGTCCAGTATTAGAATTCTTAGGACTTTTTCGGACGCATGAAAAGTAACGCAAGCAGCGTCACCAGGTTGCGACGCTGCTGCGCAAGAGGGCGTCTGTTTCGGACGACGCTCCTCCCAGCGGTACTGTTGCAGTACCGCTGGGACATTTGAGCGTGATTTTTTTCCCCTGCCCAGCGTCATATTTTATATTAAGATGGGGAGGGGTACATCTAATTCGCTTCCAGCAAATACCAATTCACTTTGAATAATGACACTGGGAACAAAGCAGAGTTCTTTCTTTTCTGTATCCTTTAAGACTGTAAGGTGGCAAAAGGTTGCTGATTAATAACTGGGAGGAATGGATAAATGGTTGCTAATGGGGCCTTAAAAGGTTACCAAATAGGCATTGAAATACAGATAGGAAACAAGAGGAATTCAAATGAGAGTCCTTTAAGCAGAGGGAGCTGTGAAATACTCCCCCCCCCACCTTGTGTGGAGAAAAATACTTAAACCTCATCAATTTAAGCCAGGTCTGCACAGTTGATGAGCCAAATACTCCTTAATAGTGATGAAATCTGGCTTCCCAAGTAGTTCATAACCCATTGTTTCTGTAGTTCAGGACTGGAATGGAAACATAGAAACAATGTTCAGTCAACCCTTGATGGACTGCCAGAAGTGTCTCTTTTGTTGTAATCACTTTGACAGATCATGAGTTGTAGAGGCCTAATCTAAGCAAATGTTTCTTGTTCTCCATTATTTCATCGATGAAAATGCTGTGTATCATTTTGCTTCCTTTAGAGAATTTTTTAAAATTGCATTTACCTTCTGCCAAAGCACTAAAGGTAGCTTACATATATGTAACCAGCCCATGAAAAATGTGGGAAGATGAGGACAGAAAACTATATTTAGGTATTACTTTTTTATATCATTTCACAATGAAACTAAATGGTGATCAGATGCAGAATGTGAGGTAGTGGGTTTTGGACTACAGTTCTCAGCATCCACCAGTCAACATGGCATGGATATACTAGCATGGCCACTGGCCATGCCGGCTGGTAGCTTCTGGGAGCTGTAGACCCCCAAAGTAATCAAAGATATCAGTCACTATAAAGGACAGTTTTGGGGAAGATAAAAAAAAACAAATTTGATTCCAGCCAATCTGCTGGATGGAGATCCCCAAATAGAACAAATGAGGCTGATGGGAATTGTTCTCAGAAGGAAAGGGTGCCACCTCTATACTTCCTGGTAGCCTTAGAGCAATTTAACAATGCAGTAATATACCTTTTGTATTCAATTGATCATGCATTCAATTATCAGGGTTATACAGTAGTTTTGGTAGAACCCCCCCTCCCCCTTCATATGTGGGTGCGGATCTACATGCATGACGTTGGGATGTGAGAATAGGCTACTGAAATGCTTTCACACAGAACCTTTTGAACAATCCTGAGCAACAGAGGAAGCAGACATATTCACTTGTACTGGAAGGGAACAGGATCTTGTGAATGGTAGGGAAAGCATTCTTAAACTGATAGTATGCATCTCTTCACACAGCTTTTTATTCCGCTTTCTACTATAAAATGGAAAGGTAAGCAAGACAAATGTAGGAGGCTACCTCGAGATGGCCACTGACAGCCACACAAACACAAGCTTCCAAAATCAAAGTGACATGGGTATCAGATAATATTAAGAACTGAAAGCTCCCAATTATGTTTGGAGACACAAGGCCAGTAACCGCTGAAATCTGTGAAACTTATCTTATTCTCCTTTCTATCTTTGAGACCATTTATGGTGTGGAATGGAAGAACCTCAGCCTGTTAACAGAGGGAAGTAAATGAAATCAGAAATCCTTTCTGTCACCTTACTTTTGACCTTGCAGCAGATAGAATATGAACAGAAATGAGCAACTGCTGCTTCAGGGCAGGAAATAGAGGCCTTCACAGGATATAGCCCTGATTAAATTTACTGTGGATTTTCTTTTTATATATTAAGGGGTGACATTATTGATTTTAAGGCACAGGAGTGAGTAGTGACCTTAATACATGTCACACATTAATTAGCACTGAACTATGACAAATTGTGCAGGTGAATTCTAAAGAAATCTAACATTTTGAAAGCCTTTATAATTAATTAAAAGGGAAAAAAAAAGAATTATGGTGCATTCTGAGTGATAATGACTTACCTGGGACTGGAGGTGAAGGAACAGCTCCCAATTGGAATTATCAGTATAAATTGGCTATATAATGGCAACAACATTTGTGTCTGGGCAGCAAAATTTAGTTGATATGATGAAACCACCAAGGAGAATATATCAGGTGGAAATTATACACTGTCTGAGACAAAACTTGTCTCTGGGCTTCAATTGTTTTTTTCCAAGAGAGTGCTTCTAGCTTTCTACCTGGTATGCTTCTAGCCCTTCACTAAATTGTTGGAAACTCTTCTTTGATAGCTTTTGACTGAGCTCTAGTTATACCTGTGTCATCGAAATGTCAATCTTCACATTTTTGTGTGTGATTGAACATAAGGACAAATGGTTTCTGTAGTTTTCTCATGCTGTATAAGAACACAAAGATTTCAGTGTAGTTTTCAATAGGTGTTTGCTAGGGATGGAAAGACTATACAAATGTTTGGGAGAAAAAAAACAAGAACGGAGTTTTTTTGGGTGTGTGTGTGTCCAGAAACCCCAATGAGAAGACTTCTCTATAAGCCTCTCTCTTGGTCCCCCACCCAGTGCTTGAATATGGCTTTCCACTATTGCATGGTGAGCAGGTACAAGAGAACCAGGAAAGGATCTTGGAAGGCTACAGCCACCAGATCCTGGGCTACCTTACCACCCTTTCACTGTAGTGCAGGGCATGCAAGGGGGGAAGCTACTGCTTTTTAGGTCCTTGGCTGCTTTTCTCTGATGCCATTCAGGAATAGGTGTGTGTGTGTGTGTGTGAGTGTGTGTGTGGTGGGGGAACCACCTGAGTTATCTTGGAAGGCTACAGCCTTCCAGATCCTTGTCTGCCTTCCCCCCCCTTTCACAATGTCATGTGGAGGCAGGCCTGGGGTGATCTCTCTTCTCCTCAGCCAGAGATTTTCTCTCTATGGAGATTTTCAGATGCGATTTTCGGCAGGATATATTCCAAAACAGCTCCGTTGCTGCCGTGCGGCAGGGGAGCAGTTTCCGATGACGCCGTCCCTCTGCCGAACCCCTCCGTGTCACTTCCGTGACAGAATGGAGGAAACCACGTCGTATTTCACTCACGGGCAACAATCGTAAATGAAATATGACGCGGTTTCCTCCATTCTGTTATGGAAGTGACACGGAGGGGTTCGGCAGAGGGACGGCGTCGTCCGAAACTGCTCCCCTGCCACGGGCAGCAACGGAGCTGTTTTGGAATATATCCTGCTGAAAATCGTGTCTGAAAATCTCCTATGTGAGACCTCTTCAAAAATTTCACAGCTTTTAAAGAATTCTGGCAGCAGAGAGAAAATTGATTACAGTATTTGTCCTCCCTTGTGGGGACAAACAATTTTACACAGCACATCCCTAGTATTTGCACTTTGTGAACTCCTTCACAGTTCTTTTGTGCAAAAGAGATTTCCTAACAGTGTTTTCTACAGTGTTTTTTGTTTTTTCACATAAAATAATGTGTGGTTCTGTGACAAAGCCTGGAAATTTTGCAAAGTATGAAGGATACTCCAGCAGCTCTGTTTTTCTTGATAGGTTTCCCAAATGCTGGAACACATTTCATTTGTTCTGGAAATGGGGAAAATATCCTTTCTACCTCTCTGACAGATACATTTTGATGGAGATCCACTGCATTCCTATTAGTGCATCTTATTATTATCTTCAGGCTGTTATGCTACCTTACCCTGTCTGCACTACAGTAGGAGATTAACATGGTGGGTGTACTGTATATTCTATCATGGTTTTTATAATTATATTTCCTAATTCAGTTTTAATATTTAGAATACACCTTTTCAATTAGGGTACTCAGCAAGCGTATAAACAATTTTAAAACATAACATAGATAAACAAGTAACCAATTAATGAACAACATTAGGATCACTAATTATAGCCCCAGAACTCCATATATAATCTAGAGGCTTTAATAAATGAGACTGTGTAGGTGTAGGTGTAATGCCTGTAATGTTGAAGAAAAAACAGGATAATTCAGTTACATAAGTTGTCCGTAACCCCAGCCCTCATACTGGCTATTGCAAAACCACAGAGAATGTTGGCTTCATTTATTCTCCAATGGCATGGGTGGAAAGACACCGATTGTATATTACAAGCCAAGTTGGTTGCCAGTAAGGACAGCGAAGTACATTCCATGCAGCTCATGTGGCACCATCTATTGTCAGGTTTACTTGTAAACAACAATAATAAAACCCCATTTTGAAATGAATTCAAAGACATAGCCATGACAATTTTGAATATCAGTATGCAAAGGGATCTTGTAGTACCTTAGAGACTAATTGAGAGGAAAAAGTTGTAGCATAAGCTTTCGTAGACTTGGGGTTCATCTACATGGACTGAGATAACATAGAGACAGTCCAGAATATTCTGGCCCTGGAACTGCCCTGGATTTCCCTCTTTTACCAGAGAACTCCATGCTGAGAACATGCAGCCTGCTGTATCTTTCAGCAGCACTGCTGCTGGTGGTATGCATCATATTCCCTGAGGCCAGAAATGAGGTACCCATAGTTGATCACATGCTGGGGAGCTTGTTGTGACTACAGAGGATGTGACATGCAGCACCATCAGCAGTAGTGTCAGGGGATACAACAGGAAGCATGTGAGGAAAAGAGATTCCACTGAAACATTAGGAAGAACTTCCTGATGGTAAGAGCTGTTCAACAGTGGAATGTGCTGCCTTGGAGTGTGGTGGAGTCACATTCTTTGGAGGTTTTTAAACAGAGGATGGATGGCCATCTGTCGGGAGTGCTTTGATTGGGTATTCCTGCAGAGCAGAGGGTTTGACTAGATGGCTCCTGCGGTCTGTTCCACCTCTGATTCTATGGTTCTATTAGGAGAGCTACCCATTCTCAATGTGGAGTGCCCCAGATTTTCCTGTAAGAGCCGGAGTAAATAAGGAGTTTTAAAAAAGTATTTTTTTTTGCGGGAGAGGGGGTTGGGAGAGTTAAACTGTTTGAGGACTGAACTGGGTGAATGTCATGCAGACAGTTTGGTCCAGATTTGAGTTACTGGCCCAGCATCATTTGCACAATCATCCCCAGGACACCCCCAAAATGTTCTATTAGTCTCATGGAGACAAGACCTACTTGTCCAGATACATTTAAAAATGAGTTTGAGCTTCCATTCACTGCAATATGCATTGCACAAAAGGCTGGTGTGTGTGTGTGCATGAGAGAGAGAGAGAGAGAGAGAGAGATTGTAAAATAAAAAGATTTTTTTTAAAAAAAAAGTAGAAAAAAGGGAGGAATTTTTAAAATATTTGTTCCAAGTTAATTATTGGGCAGGATGTGTATATATGGAGGAAACTCACTGGGATTTTCTTCCTTAGGCTGCACTATGTCATGAAGAAGCTCTGGATGTGGATATAGAAATTTGACTTCCAGAGCTATCACATCATAATCTCATGTTCTTCTTTCCAAGCATATGAAATTGGCAAGGGGCCAGCAAACACTGAAGTAACAAGAGAATTATGTCCTCGTGAAACTACTGGGACAAGTATATAGGAGATACAGAAGATTTCCTAAATACAATAGAACTTTGGAATAAAGTTTTCCAGTACAGTTTCATTGAGGTTTTCAGCAGGTCATGCTTTATTTACTTGGTTCCTTTCTATGAATGACACTGATTTCTTTGTCTGTACTGTAGTTATTACTTCCTGGTTATGTTATATAGAGACTCTAATTATTTTATTTTTGTTGCTGCCCCCAGATAGCATAGCTAAGCTATGTTAATGGTAGGGTTAGGGGAAATATATTTTAAGAATCCTTGACATACAGACAGCTGGGGGAGAGAGAGAGAGAGAGAGAGGAAAATGAGCTATGCAGAAGACTAATATTAGTCAAAGAAAAGAGAGTAGGCAGAGTCAGGAAGATTAATATTTAGAGCTAAACAACTCAGTAAGGAGATATGGGTCTTAGCAGCCAAGAGCTGTATACAACATGATCCCGAAGTAATATGAAACAGTGGTAACATTTGAGCACTTATAATGTGCTTCTGTGTTGTTCTTTAAATTGCACATAGAAGCAGAAGATGCAAAGCAAAGTCCCTTTGGAGGACAGGTTGATAGTAAATGTCTCCTTGGTGAACTGTCCTGAGGTCTCCAGATAAGAGTTTCCAGATACGGTAAGTCACAAAAACCTTTTGGCATTTCTCTGCTCTTCCCCAATTGCACAATAAAGTTAATTTGTATTAAGCTTAATGTGGTTCTTACACAGCAGTTGCATCAGTTCATAAAAATGCACCTCAAAGTTTGTCCAGCCAAATGACTTCCCTCGTGTGATTTGTTTTTATTAATTATTACTCCCCATTTCACATATTTTTTAAACATCTTAATGTAACTGAGGCATGGCTTAATAAAGTTTAAGTGATCTACACCCCCTCCCATATTGTGACATCCTCTTGAGGCACAACCCCCCCCCTTTTCAGCAGCACTATTCTATGAGAGCAAATTCACCTGAATTGAGATAAGGTACTGAATGGTATCCGGAAAAATGACAAGACAGTTTCAACCAATTTCCTAAGAGTGAGCCCTATTGGAATCACTGGGAATTTCTTCAGTGATTGACTCTTCAACTGACTCATAAGTAGACTTAGAGAATCACATCCATTTGATAAGAATTTATGTAATCATAGAATTTGAAGGGGCTTCAAGGACTATATCATCCAGCCTGCTATCAATGCAGAAAATGTATTGTTCGCTGAGACAAATCATTGTTCTTATTTTGTATTTCCCCAAAATGAAGGCTTCTGTTGCATTTGAACAGGGAAAGACATTTATGTTCAGATTACACCACAAACAGCAAATTGAAGCAACCATAAATTCAAAGACCCCCTTGGGATCTTGGGGAAATAAATGCCCTGATAATAGTACAATGGTTTTGAGCAAGATTGTCCAAAGTTTGTAAATCTAACAGATGCAAGGAAAAAAAAATTCACAAGGTGCCCTCACCACCTTTACCTTTTGTAATTTGTTCTCACCCCCTACATTGCCTTCTCCTTACACACTGGCAAAGCAGCTGTTCCTTTGCCCCATTAAGTCAGCCTTACTTAGATGAACTCCCCAGTCAGGCACCAGCTGTTCCTATGTTTATTACTTTCTCCATTCAAGTTCCTTCTTTTCTGTTTTCTTCTATCCTAATTCCCATTATCAGCTTTTAGGCCACTATCTTTTCTGTTATCACCCTTCTAGCTTTGCTACATCAATGCCTTCTTTCACTTAATTCCCTTACTTCCTGAGACCTTGATCCACTCAACTTTCCCTTTTGTTACCTTTCCTATTTCAGCCAACAGCACACATGCCCAGCTTGCCTTTGGCCTTTCACAAGGTGGTCTGACAGCCAAGGTTCCTTTTTGATCTTTCTTTTGTTCAGTTCTGTATTTCTCTTTCTTTTGCTTCCCTTTCCCACTGCCTGACCAGTGCAGTTCCCTCTGACTACCTCAGCCATCAAGATCTTACTCTTCTTGACCTCTTTGACCTCCTCAGCCATCTTTATCTTCAACCTTTCAGTGTTTCAGTACTTTAATCACTCCTCCTCTTCACTGTATAAGGCAATAACTACTACATTAAGGAATCTGAAATATTCATAGGAACACTTGCTAATTCCACCCAGCATTTTTTTTTATTATCCCCATCACTATTTTACAAGGCAGAATGCAGCAAATCACCTTTCCCATCAGAAAGGATGATTTGAAAAACTCACATGAGAGCAGTTGGGAAAAGGTGTTAGAGGGAACTTTGAAAAAGAATGCTCCCTCTCAAGAACACTTTCCAGTGATGCATCTCTCTCTTTTTAAAAAAATTGCTCTTGAGTTTCCATCAGTGATATTCTGCTTGGCCCTTTCTCAATCCATGGGCCTCTGTCCCTTACGATTCCATCCTCAGTACTTATCCTCTACAGTAATTATTTTCTCACTAATGCTAAAATCTCTCTTTTTCAGGCTCTTCCACCTCTAGAGATCTTACAAACATCTGCTCATCCAGATAGGAAGTATGCCACTAGACTTGACTAACCAACTTGGGTGCAAATCCAAAAACTCCAGATGAAAAGCTGTTTATTACACTGAATTTCATACTCAAATGATTCTCAAGTATAGACACATGCATAGTATCATTTTTATGAATGATGCACCCATGAATAAATAATAACATATATGAGCAGCAAACAGCAACAGTCTGAATCTCTGCTTCTGTGTATTTTGCCCACTTGAATGCTGTTTTCGTAGATGTGACCAGGGTTGGTTTAAGGAATTTTGGGGTCCCGTGCAATGCTTTATTTTGTGGGGCCCATATGTTTATCTCAGGTCAATGTAACCTAACCTAACCTAACCTATTCACATTACAGGATATTCAGATTACTACTAATAATGTTTTTGCAGGAGGAGAGTTACAATGCCCCCCCCAAATGATTGGCCCCCCTGCAGCTGCAAGGCCCTTAAACCAGCCCTGCATGTGACCCTTTATCAAGCATTTGTTTACTTGGGAATTAGTTCCCATATGCTCCAGTATAATACAGTGAGCAATCTTTAGTCTTTCCATTGGTAGGACTCAATCTCCCATATGTCTGCTTGGATATGGAATTTGACACCAAAAGACTTCCTTCTGAGTGCAAATTTTCCTTCTGAGTGATTTCAACTGGGGTATAAAAACAGTTAGAAATGAACTGGGAATGGAAGAGTATTGATGAAGACAATAGTGGGGAAAGCTTTTTGCACATTTGTGTGTAAATCAGAGGAAACTACTTTGGATTACAAAGGGAAGTCTCTGAAACTGGACTGCAAGAGATGCACTTAATAAATATGGTATAGCTACAGAGCAAGACATACTTTTTACTGGCTTTTAATCAATTGTACAGAAAGTGCTGTTCACAGAACCGAATACAGTACAGCCTCATTTAATTGAATGAGGGAGACACCCAACCATTCAGCACAACAGTAATGCAGATAAACAGGCATACAATGTCTGATACATTGACAAGTAACTTACTGCACAATCTTAATGTCAAGACAAATGATGGTTTAACACAAGGCATAACTGATAGCAGAATTTGGGCTGATGTTACAGGGATGTTAAGCTGGTGTTACAGGTCATATGACAAGGCATATATCTGGGGTAGGGTGGGCAGATTATAAATAGACATAACTTCTGATAATCAAGAATTTGGGAAAGCCATCTCCTGGACAACAGTGATTTATCTCTTGTAGAAGAAAGATTTTACCAGCCTGTAGGATAGTCAAGCATTTTACTTTCATAGAGAATATATTCAAATCTTCAGGGTCTCACTACACACAGAAGGTGTACAAATGACATCCAGAAGGTATATAAATGGCATTCCACTCATTATTGAATATTAATCTTTTTGAGTGTAAACAGAAGCTTAGTTCAGCAACTGTGCCCAAACTATGGTTTGTATTGCTATGTGTTTGTGCGTGAGTTGACCTTCGAAATGTACAGGGAAATCACACCTTAGAACTGATTCTCTATTTTCTCTATTCCCAGCTTCTAGGAACCCTGGCTTTCAGAGGAAGAACAACAGATATAACTGTGGCTGGTCACTTCATACATCACACTGCAAACTAATTATGCAAAGATTTGCAAAATTACATGAAACCACAGCTTCTCATTCTGGTTTGCAAGCCAATAATAAATCATGGTCTATTCCTTCTGACAGCACACCATACCATGGTGAAAGTTCTCAAGTCACCAAACCCTGTATTCCTTGCTCTTTCTATGCACATATGCCTGCAGCTTTCTCAGAGGCACTCAGATCTTGAAGAAGCAGCTGCTAACAGCTTGCTTCCTTTTTCCTGCCAGAAAGAATGCACACCTCCAATGGTGAGATGCTTCTGAATTGCATAGTGGAAGGGAAGCATGGTCTGGCTTATCATTTAGATGGGTATGGGAATTTAAAAAATATATTCTAAAAATGGTTGAAAAACATGTTTGTCAAGTGTTGAGAAACCCTGGCAAGAAGAATGCTAGACTGGTAAGAACCTTTGCCATCCAAGAGACTCTGTGCAAAATTCAGACATAGTTGTTCTGTGCAGAAACAGGCTTCAGCTTGTGCAAAATGTGCAGGTGGTTGTTTTTTCACAGAAAATGCTATGCAGAAAACACTGTTTTCTGCACAAATCAACTGCATGCAAAACTTGCACATAAGTCTTGAATTGTGACTAGGCTTTGAAACCTGTGGTTTTTTAAAAAAACACTTTCTGAAAGCAGGAAGAAAATTGCTAAAATTACTCATTGCTTCACAAATAAGTGAATAACTCTATCACTACACCCAGAGGACCAGGGGATGTGGAACTCCTGGCCATTGGGTCAAATCTGGCCCTCCATTAAACCTAATCCAGCACTTCGGAGTTACATAGAGGGCTATCCCCCCTTTGCATGATAGCATAGTTTGCTGGCTCTTATGTTTTTCTCCCTGTTCGAAAAGGTTGAAATCACTATCCTAAGGCTTAGTTACTGGCAGCAAGAACTCTGAGCTAAAATGTGAGGGGATGCTTGGTCTCACCCTTTGCCTGTTTCCTTGTCCACCACTAGAAGGCAGCCCGGAGATTTTGGCCCTTGCCCCCCAGGAAGAACATTGCAGGAAGGGGGAAGACAAGTCAGTCTTCTTTCACTGGCCAAAGAAGAAGTGAAAAGAGGAAGTCCCTGCTAGAAATAACAGTCTGCTGCAACTTGGAATGTGAAGTGATGGCAGACTGTGCACCATCCAGTCCATTGATGCAGATGACTAAAGGCACATGAGTATGTGAGAGACTGGGAACTTTATCAGATGCGTGAAAAAATGCATCAGAAGGATGTGATAACAGAAATGGGTGACATTATCAGTTGATGTTGTCCTTTAGCTGTTGCGGGAGCATAGTGCGGGTGTGAATGAGGCATCCTTTTTTATTGATGGCTTAGCCCATCAATAAAAAGTGATGTCTTGTCTTCAGCAGCCCCATGCCCTGGGAATAACTGAGGATGTAGGTGTCTGATAATGTCACCTTTTATGTTATTGTTGCGTCCTTTTGATGCAATTTGGGTTGCAGATTTTTTTTTGCCATGTTTCCCTGCATCTGATAAAGTCCCTGGGCTTCAAAAACAAACAAACAAACAAACAAACAAACAAAACAAACGTCCCCCAGCAACCTATTGTAAGTCACCTTGAGAATCATATGATTGGCAGCTGGGGTATTAATCTTCAAAATGCATCAGTACCAATAACTTGTTTTATAACACAAGTTATTTATCATAGGTTTAGGTATATATTTTATTTAGTCAATTTTAATTATGATCTTGTAATTATATTAAAGCTTGGATGCTTGCAATGGTCTTTGGACTAAGACAGTGGTTCTTAATCTGTGGTTCATGAACCCCCAGGGGGCCACAATGTCCTCACAGAGGGTCTGTGAAGGATTGACAGGAGCCACGTGACAGAAGCCAAGGCATCAATCTCCTCCAGCCACAAACTTGTGGCATAGTCACCGTGACATAAAAAGGCATGAGCATTATGATGGTGGCCCAAAAACAAAGCAAGTTAAGCAAATATGTCATTCTGTTGTGCGTCTTTAAACCCACACACTTAGCAACAGGAAAGGCAAAAATCAGGTTTCAAACACACAGGATTGGTTGCTTCATTCAAACTTCCACTCAGGTTGGATCTTTGGAGGTTTTGATATCATTCTCCTTATTCTTGCATTTGTTTTCATTTTGTAACAATTTTTTGTTACTATACAAAAAGGAATATTAAAATATACTTATAAAGATATTTCCAGATCTATCTAGAAAAAGAAAGGATTATTTATTAGAGCAGAATAGTTGTACCCCCATAAATTTTAAGGCAGTTTAATGGAAACTTGCGAAATGATTCTTGGGAGAGCTAATTTGAATGTCTGTGGTATCCTCCCACTTTCTACTTCAAGGCTGTAACTAAATGCAGACCCTGTAGCTTGAACATTAGCTACCCTCTCCCTCCTTTTTGCCTCACTTACTATGTTGCCTGCTGAATAATTCTGGAGAACTCAAACACATTTGCAATACTGTGTGACTTTTGAAGTGACCTAACAAAGATGTTATCCTAATATTGACTTTGGAATGTAAAATTAGGGGCACTGTCATCACTGCTGAAAAGGATATAAAGGAACCCACATTATTTTGTTAGGTCAAATGCAAATGCAATTGTTAGGTCAAATGCTATATAAGAAGCCCCACAAACAGGTCCAGTATCCTGTTCAGTACAGATTCCCCAAATAGAAAATAGGGAAGGAGATGGCAGGCAGGGCTGGCAACCCCTCATGTATGAAGGTGAGGAGGCAGAAGGATGGTGGTGGTTTGTTGCAGCAGTTGGGCCTTGAGTGAGCAAGGGAAGAAAGCTAGGTGGACTACTGTGTGCCTCTCTTCTCCTGACTGGTAAGTGGGAAGCCCCTGATTGGTTGTCAACTACCCTATTGGATCCCTGGCCTCTTCACAACAGGAATTGTTCGCATAATGAGGTCTAGGATTCTTCCTTGTGTGGGAAAGAAAAAGAATATAGACCATAGCTGGAACTGTGTGACCCTCCAGATGTTACTGGACTGCAACCCCCAGCAGTCCTAGTCAGCATAGCCAATGATAAGGAATTCTGGGAACTGCAATAGAACAACATCTGGAGGGCTGCATAATTCTTACCCCTGGTGTAAACAATGGTTACATGAGGATTGTGTTCCAGTAGGATCTAGACCTAAGTAATATTAAAGCAGATATAAATACTACAAACCTATCATGGAACTCAGTGATATAAAATTTGGAAAAACTGGCCTAATTAATGTATAGGGAACCAGGAAGAAAAGTTAATGAAGATGGACAGATTCTATTTCTCTGAAGAAACCCATAAATGTTCAAATGAGGGAAAAAATTAGAGCCCAGTTCTAATTTTCTCCAGTATTAGGGACAGAAACTGGGGTTGTGCATGCTGGCTGCATTCCCTCCCTCTGCATCTCCTGTTGGGTACACCTCCTTGTATGAAAGCTGTCCCTATGATCTGGGACCATCCCTAATCAGGGTTGCAGCTCACAAGGACATCATATACTTTCTCATGGCACAAATACATGAACAGACAATGTATAGAGAGGACTGGAAGAGAACACTACCATGAAGGCTGGACTAGCTTGTATGCTCCATATTCTCTCCACGCAATATTGTACATGGAAAAATATATGTGTCAGGATAGAGTTCAAAAGTGCCCTAACAGAGACTGCATAGTTATGTTGATGCCTTGCATCTTCTCTAAAGCAATGGTTCTCTGAGGGTCAACTCAACCACGATCATGTGTGACTTCAATGCAAGGTAGCAAAAGATGTATATCCCATCTTAATTGTATCAATCACCAAAAAAGCCCTCTTCCCAGTTTTATATACTTTAAACTTCCTTGGAGAAGCTACCTCTGGAAGATCAACTGGGAAGATTTGGCCCACTCATAACCATTTGTTTAATTTTCTTGCCTCATGGCTTATGTACAAAGTTGGTATTTTTTAGTTGAGTAAGTTCTTCATTTTTCTTTTCAAATCTCAGGACAGGTGATGGCTATATTTTCCCTTAATTTGGGAATCCCAGCTAAGATACACATCAGTTGTAAAGTATCTGTTATATTAGACAAGATATTGGGCTACATCAGTTGCTATGTCTGGTCCACAAAGTCTTAAACAAATTCTGGAATTTTAGCAAAAGCTCAATAAGGCCTCCCCACTCCTCAAATGGAGCTTTGTTGACCCATTTCACAGTGTGTTCTGTAGTATAAACCAGTTCCAGAGTTACTGCTTCCTCACCTCCTCATTTTTAAAAAATAGAAACTCACAAAGAAAGGCACATGTGACAAACCACAAGATAACACCCTCATATTTTCCCTTGCTCCACTCCAGAGAAAATGAGATGGAGGTCTTACAGTTTCCACCCCACCCCACAAATGTTACCTTTGTGAAAATACGTCTCTGTAGGGGCTTCCATGTTGAAGAGCAATTCCATAACCTCGATCTGCAATAGCATTTCCAACAGTGTAGAAGGAACAATCTGGGTCATTCAGAGCAACATATTCCAAAACTGCTGCATCCCATACGAAGGCATAATTTCCATATTTGACCTGGAATAGAAAAGGGAAAGAAATGCTAAAGTTTCACTTTGACTGTTCCATAGATGAAAGAAAAGAAGAGAAAAGAAAAGAAAGAAGCCACTATGAACAGAGAAGTTATCATTTGAAGGTTATGGGGAAGTAGGTAGCACCAAATATTATTCCATTCCTCTCTGGCTTTTCTTTGCAAACGAAGATTCAGGAAGGACCCATCCCGCCCTTTATGCAAGCGCGCTGATGACTAAAAAGGCCAATCCGAGATAAACAAGTCCGGTTGCAGAAAGCACAGCAGAAGATCTCCTTGGGTGATGTTTCCGGGTTGTCATTCTTTCTGTGTTGTTGTTTCTCTTCAAGACTTGTTCGGCATGAGTTCTCAAATAAGGCTGCAGCATTGTGGATAGTGTGTCTCCATGCTTCCCGATGTGAGGCCAGGGCGGACCATTGTTGGTGATCAATTTGGCCGAGCTTGAGGTGTTGTTTCAGGGAGTCCTTGTATCGCTTTTTTGGAGTGCCCCTCTTATGCTGACCTGTGGCGAGTTCACCCTAGAGTAGTATTTTTGGGAGGCGATGGTCCTCCATCCTAGAAACGTGCCCTGCCCAGCGCAGCTGTGTTCTCAATATCATGGCCTCAATGCTGGTGATCCCTGCTTGCTCAAGGACAGCAACCTTCGTCACATAGTCAGTCCAGTGTATATTTAGGATTGTGCATAAACAGCGCTGATGAAAGCGTTTGAGGAGTTGTAAGTTGTGGCTATCTTGTCAGTATATACATAATATAAATATGAAAATGTGCTCTTCAGGAATCTCCCTAAAATCCAGAAACATACCAATTTAATTGTTTCATTTATACCTCACCTTTCTTTCATGATGGAACACAAGATGATATACATAGACTCCTTGAGGGTCTCCTATCCAGGCATTGACAGCTTGGAACCATATGAGGACACTTAATATGGGCTAGAATCTATGTTCTCTTACACATGCAAATGTCCTTTTTTGGCCTTTACACAATAGCATTCCGTTCATTGTTGCATAAGCAGAGGTCTGTGGATGTAACCATTTTGCATACAGTTGTTCATGTATATGAAAATGTACAACAGGGTGGTACACAATTTTTTTGTCGGTGCCTTCCATGTATCATTTGATACATGTGGATTTAGGAGAAAGCCATTGTGCATTCCTGATTGCACAATGGGACAATAAGCAGGCACACTGGCAGATACATAATTGGTTGCACAATGCTGGAATTCAGTAGAAAGGTAGTATCATACAACCACCGTGTAGATTTACACTACACAAGCACAATGTAGGATTTGGAGCCTTTTCTAGAAGCAAACTGTATTGTTCCCACGTTTAGTTTCTCCGGGACAGCTTTCTGTTGTTGTTGTTGTTTGTTATTGTTATGCGCCTTCAAGTCATCTCTGGTTTTTGGAAACCCTAAAGCAAACCTATCTTAGGGATTTCTTGGCAAAATTTGTTCTGACGGGATTTGGCATTGCTTTCTCAAGGCTGAGTGTGACATGCCCAAGGTCACCCATTGGGTTTCCATAGCTGAGCAGGGATTTGAACACTGGTCACCCAGAGTCTTAGTCCAACACAAAACCCACCACACCACACTGGTTCTTACACCTTCCAGTACTTCCAGATACGTACTAGAATGATAAAATAGCTTCATCTAGCCCATCGTACCTCATATCCTGAATTCATATATAAGTGTGGCTGCAAGGATGAAAATACTTACAAATATTCTGATCCCAGATGAGAAAGTGTGTCTTGGAAAAACTATCAACTGCTATAAGATTTCACCCCAATTCAGGATTTCTTTTTATTTTGGCAGAAAAATTCATTTGCACCAAAACCTTGGGTTTGGTGTGTGTGTGTGTGTGTGTGTGTGTGCATGTGCACACTCAATTTCCTTTTAGGCAGAAAGCAGTGTATTTTGTGCAAAATATCCAGTTTTTTGTGCAGACACACTATTTTTGTGTAAAACACCTGCACCATTTCTTTTTGCACAATTCAATTTTTCACAAGTTCTGAAATGCAAAGAAAAAGAAAGAAAAAGGGGAAAAATGAGAGCAAATCTATTGTAACCTTATCCAGCAGGGATTTATTTTAGAAATTCTTCATGCTTGCATGTGGGAATGATATAAGCAAAGCTTTACATCCTCGTCAGCTGCTTTTGGCAGGCTGGGGAAGCATGTTTCATATTGATGGCATGACACAAGATGCAGTTAGCCCTCCATATCCACAGATTCTTTATCCATGGATTCAATCAAACATGGCTTGGAAATAATTTTTTTTAGTTCCAAAAAGGAAACCTTGCTGTTCACCATTTTATATAAGGAACACCATTTTATTGTGCCATCATATACAATGGAGCTTGAGCATCCACGGATTTTGGTATCTATGGGGTGTGTGTGTCCTGGATACCGAGAGCCCACTGTATAATTGTTGTTAGGTGCCTTCAGTACAATTCTGCTGTATAACAACTGTATCCTAGGGTTTTATTGATAAGATTTATTCAGATGAGGTTTGCCATTCCTTGCTTGTCTATATGAGGCAATAATATGTGGATTGGTGTGCAGTAATACCAATTCACAACAGCTTTCATTTGTCTCCATGGTTTTTCTTGAAGATCACAGGTATACAAATCTATCCACATTTGATGTTCAAATGGCATGTTTGATGTTCAAAAGGGCATAACTGCAAATCAAGATGGTAGGTGTGAGTAAATTACTTGCATTTTTATTCTCTACAGTTGCCACCACTGAAAAAAAAAGAGAAGCAAATCCAAGATGCGGAAGTGCAATCTTCCACTTAAACAAACAAACAAACAAACAAGAAATAAAAAGCCGTTCACCTCAGTGCATGATCACTGCAGTGAAACCCAACATGGCAGTTCTGGGTGCTGCCTTGCCAGCAAGTTCTGCCCCTTCACAAGTCTGACTAATAGCTTTCCACTTCTGCTCTTGCTGGGAAAGCACAGCAAAGTGAATCAGTTGTCCCAACAAACAGGAATGCACATTTCCATCGCAGGTTTTAAAAAAAGTCAGGAAAAGATGTGAAGGCTTTCCCCACAGAATATATGGTGTTTTTGGGCCCCTCCTTCTGAATACAGCAAAATGATGCAGGATCCCATTGGGACAAAAATATTTATGAGGAGTATTTTCACCATTTAGGCAAGCCAAGAGTGTGATTTGTCCATGGCCATGCAATCCTAGGCTGCATCAATAGGAGTATAGTGTTCGAATTAAGGGAAGCAGTAGTGCCACTCTGTTCTCACCTGGAATACTGTTTCCTCTTCTGGGACACCACAGATCAAGAAAGATATTGACAAGATGGAATGTGTTCAGTGAAGGGTGACCAAGATGAGCATAGGTCTGAAAACCATGCCTTATGAGGGATGACTTAGGAGTTGGGGATGTTTCTCTTGGAGAAAAGAAGACAGAGAGGTGACATGATAGCTATCCATAAGTATCTGAAGGGGTGGCATGTAGAAAATGGAGTGAGTTTGTTTTCTGATGATCCAGAGACTAGAATGAGAACCAATGGATTCAGATTCCACCTAAATATTGGGAAGAATTTCTAGACTGTAGGAACTGTTTTAAGAGGGGAATAGACTGCCTTGCATGAAGGTCTTCAAACAGAGGTTGGAGGGACATCTTTCAGGAATGCTTTATTTGCATACTCCTGCATGGCAAGGGGTTGGATTAGATGTAGCCCGTGTAGCTGACTTCCATGTCTAAGATTCTATGATTCTAACCAGTGGATTCCCGTGGCTGAGCAGCAATTTGAACTCTGGTCTCCTGGAGTCTTTGTCCGACACTCAAACCACTACACCTGCTGGCACAAGACAGACTGAACTAGATATTGCAGAGCAAGAGAAAGGAAATGGCAAAACTCCCATCTTCAGAAGCAGCCCTGTGTTCGGCATTATGTGTAGTTCTGCCTTTAAATTCAAAATGGAGATCTCACTTGAAAGCTGCAAAACAAAACAACAACAAAAAAGGAGAAAATTTGCTGACAGTCAATACTGGGGCATCTTCTTCTGTTGTCTCAGCACCTGCTATTTCCCAGATCTGAACGTCTAAGTTCTGCTCTTCCATTCAGTGAATCCATCAGTCAGTCAAGCATGGTAAGTGCCAGCCTGATTCTCCACCTGTTCTTTGGCTGCCTGAAAAAGGCATGTTGCTTTCTCTCCCTAGTCCCAAACAGCACTTTCCTTCTAATACTCCAACCAATTACATTGTCTCCAAAGGAAAGCTGAGGCAAACTCATTAAATGTACAAAGTCAACAAGGAATAAATATGTAACAGCTAAGTATAAAATAAACAATGCACAACAGGCTGTCTGGGGCCAGGCAAACCAAAAGGGAATTTAAAAAACCCAAATAGAATATTAAATTACTCTGTCATTATATCGCTTAGATTATGCTTGATGTTATAGATGAGATTTGCAAAATCTGTTTACATGCAGGAGTTACTGAGGCACACTAGGCTGGCTCCTTATTTCTGAGATGTAGTGCACAGGAGGCACTTTTGTTTGGGATCCATTATTTTTCTTCCACCCCAAAAGCATAATCCATCTTTTCTGGAGTAAACATAGCAAGCCTGGACAGAAACAGTGTTTTCTTCATTCTTCTTTAGAGGTGAAGAAGTATTTTTGAGGAAGATTTAGGAGTGGATTCAAGGAGGGCACTTTGTGTGGCTTTTGCTAGCTTCAGGCTCTGAGACTCATATTCTGCATCAGTTTATCAACAGGCTGAACTCTGATGCAAACAATTTATAGATTTCAGAAGAAAGCAACCTTGGTCCATTTGCTAACCAGGATTTAAAGTCCTCTTTTCTCACCCGTTTCATCCATTAACTATTTCTTTGTTCAGGGGGTTCAGGCATAGTGGTTCAGAATCAGAACATGAGGCATTCCTGTGAGCCAGTTCAACTGTCAGTTTGTCTTGCTGGAAGTGAAGAAAAGTGTAACAATGCTTGTACATGCTAATAGAGGCCAATAGAAGTAGGAATAGCTAGTTAGTATTTCCAGGGGCTCAGTTACACAGCAGTTTTTATCCCGGGGAGAAGCGAGATCAAGAGATCTTGAATCTGTCCCTTACTGTTCCCACGATTTGTCACAGGTAGTATAAGTCTCATTTTTTTGGATTTATTGTTCAGGTACATCTCATGCTCGGCCAAATTGATCACCAACAATGGTCCGCCCTGGCCTCACATCGGGAGGCATGGAGACGCACTATCCACAATGCTGCACCCTTATTTGAGAACTCATGCCGAACAAGTCTTGAAGAGAAACGACAACGCAGAAAGAATCACAACCCAAAAACATCACCCAAGGAGACCTTCTGCTGTGCTTTCTGCAACCTGACTTGTTTATCTCGGATTGGCCTTTTTAGTCATCAGCACGCTTGCAGAAAGCACGGGATGAGTCCTTCCTGAATCTTCATTCGCGAAGAAAAGCCAGAGAGAGAGAGAGAGAGAGAGAGAGAGAGAGAGACCTCCATCCTGTGAAAGGGGCACACAGCAGAGCTGTATTTTGATTGGTCTGACTTTGGAGGGGACAGGCTTGCAAGAGAAGCCTGGCAATTCTGGATCTGCCATTTTTGGTATGGTCAGTCTTGGAGAACCACCCCTGCCAGCCACAGCTACCCTCGCCTCTAATGAGAACCCCCCTCCCCTGCCTCATGGGGCTACTGCCTCCTGCCCTTGCTGCCATGTGGGGTGGGGGAGGCTCCTCTGTGACTGTCAGTCATGGAAAAAAAACCCTGCCCCTGAGGCGACTCCCTCCCACCCTCACTGCCACACAGAGCAGGTGGGAGACTTCTCTGTGACTGTCAGTCATTGAGAATCCCCCCACCCCACACAGTTAGTCCCTCCCACCCTCGTAGCCATGCGACATGGGGGTGACTTCTCTGTGACTGCTAGTCATGGAGAAGCCCCCCACCCCATGTGGCGGCAAGGGTGGGAGGGAGTAGCTGTGTTGGGTGGGGGGGTTATCCATGACTGACAGTCACAGAGAAGCCTCCCCCACCCCATGCGGTGGCAAGGGCAGAAAGCAGTAGCCCCGTGGTGCAGGGGAGGGGGGTTCTCATTAGAGGCGAGGGTAGCTGTGGCCAGCAGGGGTGGGAGTGGTTCTCTGAGACCAACCATACCAAAAATGGCAGATCAAGAATTGCCAGGCTTCCCTTGCAAGACCATCCTTTCCAAAGTCAGACCAATCAAAATACAGCTCGGCTGTGTGCCCCTTTCCCGGGATGGAGGTACCTGAACAACAAATCCAAAAAACGAGACTTATGCTACCCATGACAAATCGGGGGAACAGTAAGGGACAGATTCGAGATCTCTTGATCTCACTTCTCCCTGGGATAAAAACTGCTGCTACGAGGGTGGAAGGGACTAGCTGCATGGGGTGGCAGGGCTTCACTGTGACTGCCAGTCATGGAGAAGGCATCCCCCTGTCTTGTGCAGCCACGATGGTGGGAGGGAGTAGCCACATGGGGCCGGGGCAGCTTTTCCATAGTCACTTGGGCTGGGGCAGGGGAAGGGAGAGACCTTGCCTGGCGCTCAGCTGGCTGCTTTGGAGCCAACAGAGGACCCTATGGAAGGGCATACCAAAATGGTGGATGGAGAATTGCAAGGCTTCCCTTGCAAGCCCGCCACCTCCAATGTCCAACCAATCAGAAATCATCCCATTTCCCAGGATGGTTCCTGATTGTTCAGACAACCAATAGCATGGGTTGTCTCAGACTTTCCTAAAAAGTTCCTGAAAAATAAGGGATGGAAAGTCACAGGTTAACTGGGCTTTTTGATACCCCTCCTGAATAGCCCGTGATGTGCCTGAACTACTAGGGTTTGACATGAATTCTTATCGGGCTTTTTTTGTCATGTAAACATTCCACTGGTGTACTTCCTCTTTATGTGGTCTGCTCTATAGCTTTTCTTCTCTCACAGGATGATATTCTCAGCTTTGATTTCAGTCATCTAATCCCACTTTCTCACTCGCCCTCAATTTTGTAGCGAAAGGTAGTAGATTACATTTATGCCTCTCTCCCTTTCTCTTTCATATGTGTTTAATGTCAATAAACCTTTCTGCATATTCCCTAGCCATCTCAAATTGACTGGGACAGTCCTGATTAGTCCTATATCATCCCACTTTTCAACTGCTTTGAAAATGCCCCAGTTTTTCTCTCTTCTGCCCATTTCCCCCCCTTGTCCGTGGCTTGCTTCACTTGCTGCAAATTGAGTTAAAGTGAAAAAGTAGTTTGTGTCAGTTAACTTACCAGGGCGCGCGCGCGTGTGTGGGGAGAGGAACAGAGGAGACAAAATGCTGCACTTCTCAGTAGACTCAAGCAAAAGCAAAGTGCTGCAGCATCCTCTAGCTTGTGTGTTCCTCCTCATAAATAAGTTTGGCCATCTTCACCACACACTAATATTGCTTGGCCACATGCGTCTCACATTTCATCCGTGAGATGTTGGAGGGTATGTTTCTGTGTTTAGTGAGAATTCCAGGCTCCTGCTTACATATTTCCTACCAAATCTATGGATCGTGTGTGGCTTTTCCTGCTTTTGAATCTCAAACCCCACCCTCACCAAAATAATGTGCTGGATTGTTGTGCTGGTGTGTATGTTTAATGACAGCTGAATGCATTTTAATCTGGTTTTAATTTTTTGAAGGTAACATGTTGGCATTGGTAAGAACAACCTTACCCGGGAGATCAGCCACCTTGCTTGGAGCAAGCACCAGCTGCCTTACAGAGGCTTGACCAGCAGCCTTTATCTCCAGCAGAAGTCCAAGGCAGCAGCCTTGGGCAATGGCTGAAGGGTGATGCAAAAGATAATTGCTCGTTTGGTGTCCAGTTGGGGTCTGAGGTGCATAAAAGTACAGAAGAGAGACTGAAGTGGAGGTTCACAGCTTGTAGGTGCTTCTGGATCCTTTGCTCCAAATGACAGCTCAGGTAGATGTGACAGCCAGGAGTGCCTATTATCAGCTTCAGCTGGTTTGCCAGCTGTACCCCCTCCTAGAGTTGGAGGACCTAAAGATGGTAGTGCACATACTGGTAACCTCAGGACTGGACTTCTGCAATGCATTATATGTTGGGCTACGTCTGTATCAAGTTCAGAAATTTCAGTTAGTTCAAAACATGGCAGCCAGATTGGTTACTGATAAACCTAGGAGTTATCACAATACACCAATATTAAAATCATCTCACTGGCTGTCAATTAGTTTCTGAGCAAGGTACAAAGTGTTGGTTGTTACCTTTAAAACCGTACATGGTTTGAGTCCAGGGTTATATGGAAGAAATCAATCCTACAGGTATAGGATTGGTTTCTTCCATATAATCCACCCCATACACTCAAGTCCTCTGGGGAATGTTTACTTCAGTCAGCCAGGACTAGGCTGGCAACTGTCACCCAGAGGACTTTTTCTTCAGCTGCCCCTAGACTCTGGAAGAGTCTACTGGAAAAGATTTGACAGCTGAATGCATTGTCTGAATTTAAAGCAGCATTAAAGACCAGTCTCTTCTGGCTGACCTATCCAGATTATTTTTAAACTGTTAATTTTAAACTGTTTTAATATGTATTGGTTTTATTTGTTCTTTTAAACTGATATGTTTTTTAAATGGGTTTGTGAATTTTTAACCAAAATGTATTTTAATCGATGTTAGTTGTTCTGCATGAACTCATTGTTCCGCACCTCGATCCATGGGGAGAGGTGAGTAAGAAATCATCCTCATCATCATCACCTTATTTTAACTTTTGTATCTTGTGGACTTTTAACAAAATATTTTTAAAAATTTGTTATAAGCCTCTTTGAGTCCTGAAAGACAGGATAGTAACAACAGCAACATTTAGTTTTATTTATTTATTTCATTCATATCCTGCCTTTCTCTTGAATGGGATCCATTTAATGCTAAGTAGTGGTATGAGCACAAGGATGCTAGCATTGGGAAAAAAAGTCAGGGTTTGTACAGCCATCAGATTATGGGGTAGTAGGATCAGCATTTGATAGCAATATTTATTTTGGAAAAATTGGTTACTCCTGCCTAATTCCTGGTGCTGTTATTTCCCTAACCTTGCCTAGGGGTAGTTATGCTATCAGGCGAGCTCAGAAGTGAATGTATTTCCCTTCTGCAAACATTTATTAGAAATAGTATAGATATGACTCATACTGACAGCTTAGAGATGGGAGAAACTGATCAATAACTGTTTTCTATCTTACCGTTTCCCAATGGCCATTATTTATTTACTTACTATATTTTTATCTCACCTTTCAGGCAATTATTTTCTCCCGAAGCAGCTCTCACATCAGTAAAAAGAGGGACAGGATCTGCCATCAGCTGTATAGACTAAAAAGGGTAAGGCACACAAGGGAAAGTAAGTAAAGGAGAGAAAAGGTAGGCAGGGAAGGCCAGTTCACTAAAGCCAGAATAATGTGTTGAGTAAGCATTTATATCCAGTCCAGGCCAAGCTGTCTGTAAGTGCTTGGAAGTAATTTGTTACAGTAATGGCTGCCATCTGTAATGAACTGTTTTCCGAGAGCAATGAGGGCAGCATCATCTGGCTGGGAGAAAATTGCAATGATGTTGGTTTTTCTCATTGCAAAGTAATATTTGCAAACACTACTCATTTGTGCTGGGAGGGCTGAAGAAGTGCCTTCTATATTATACATGCAGTGCCTGAAAGGTGCCTTTTCTCTCTTTTAATTTTTTTTTTAAACAAGGGTTATGTGTCAACTGACCACAGTATCCTGTTACTTCCTCCCATTATAAGCAAGTAGAAAGCTAGCTGTTGATAATTCCTGGGATGGGCTGGAGTGTTGCAACAACTAGCTGCTCCAGGGAATGTTGTTGGCAGCCAGCCATGCCTCCTGCTATATATCAGCATAAGAATGGGATCCTATGCTGCTCTGTGAATCATAGAGTCATAGAATCATAGAGTTGGAAGAGACCACAAGGGCCATCCAGTCCAACCCCCTGCGATGCAGGAATACACGATCTAATCATTCCCGACAGATAACCATCCAGCCTCTGCTTAAAAACCTCCAAAGAAGGAGACTCCACCACACTCCGAGGCAGTGTATTCCACTTCCGAACAGCTTTTACTGTCACGAAGTTCTTCCTAATGTTTAGGTGGAATCTCTTTTCCTTTAGTTTGAATCCATTGCTCCATGTCCTAGTCTCTGGAGCAGCAGAAAACAAGCTTGCCCCATCCTCAGTATGACATCCCTTCCAATATTTTAACATGCTGTCATGTCACCTCTTAACCTTCTCTTCTCCACACTAAACATACCCAGCTCCCTAAGCCACTCCTCATAGGGCATGGCTTGCAAACCTCCCACCATTTTGGTGACCCTCCTCTGGAAACATTCCAACTTCTCAATATTTTTATTTATTTATATTTATTTTAGTTATTTATACCCCACTCTTCAGCCACAAGGCTATCAGAGCGGCTTACAAATTGTTTTAAGCTATAGCTATTTACACATCTACACTGCATTAAACAGTTTCCAATGTGTGTTAGCTAATTGCCCCCACAAGCTGGGTACTCAATTTACCGACCTACGAAAGGATGGAAGGGTGAGTGAACCTTGGAGCCCGCTGGAATCGAACTTGCAACGTGGTGGCTTGCAGTACTGGCATTTAACCACTGCGCCACAATATCTTTCCTGAATTGTGGTGACCGGAACTGGACACAGTATTCCAGGTGAGGTCTGACCAAAGCAGAATAGAATGGCACTATTACTTCACTTGATCTAGACACTATACTCCTATTAATGCAGCCTAGAATCACATTGGCTTTTTTAGCTGCTGCATCACACTGCTAACTCATGCTCAGTTTGTTGTCCACTAAGACTCCTAGATCCCTTTCACATGTACTCCCATCAAGCCAGGTGTCACCCATCCTATATCTGTACATTTCACTTTTACTGCCCAAGTGTAGTATCCTACATGTCTCCCTGTTGAAATTCATTTTGTTAGTTTTGGCCCAGCTTTCTAATCTGTTTAGGTCATTTTGGATTCTGATCCTGTCCTCTGGGGTATTAGCTACCCCTCCTAATTTGGTGCCATCTGCAAACTTGATAAGCACACCCTCTATTCCCTCATCCACGTCATTGATAAAGATGTTGAATAGCACTCTCAGGACTCTTGTTTAAAAGTCACAAAGTGTGTGTGTGTGCCCCATTTAGCCAACTCATGTTTAGTGAAGATAGGAGGGAACACTACCCCCAGGCCCTCCTCCCAAATGTTTGCACTACTAAAAAGTAACTTATTCATGCTACTCAGCACTGGGAACTGAGCAACAGGAACAGGGATTAGGAAAGGGGACTGCTAACTTTTCCAATGTGTTAACTTCCAGGATAATGTCTTCAAGCTCTGTGCCTGGTGTTCTAGTAGCTGGTGGCTCTTGTTTCTTTGGCTGATAGATGGGGCCAGACCATCCCTCTCCTTTGCTTCTATAAAGAATCAGGGCAAGCAACAGTTGGAGCTGCTTGTATTCCTGGGACGAAAGAGGGCAACCAGCTTCTTCAAGCAGCTCCTGCTTTGACTGATGGATTGGCTGAGCTGGCCTCTTGGTTGCTGTGATGTTCTTTGATGGAGAAGAGCCTTCCAGAGGCCTTGATCCCTTAGCTGGTGGTGCAGCCCTAAATACCCTGTCCTTCAGCTCTGCATTAGGATTCCTGCTAAGGTCAAGTCTCCTATAAAACATATCTGTTGACATGTACATGCAAACATGCTACAGTATGCCTACAATGGATAGAACCACACCCTTCAAAAATAAAATCTACTGAACTACCTTAGCTTTCACTCATTCACAAGACCAGCAAGCATGTTTCTTTACCATGAGACAACCATAAAAGTCATTTGGAGTGGACAAAAATGTTGATTCAAGGTTTAAAAAATGATGATTCCTTTAAAAAAAATAATCAAAGAACCTGGAGTGTATCCATGGAATGATTGCCTAGTCTTTTTAAAAAAATATTTACATGCAAATCATGTATCAGAAGAAAATACATAATTTTAATGGCTACAGGGGCATGAAAGATGAGCATGGCCTCTGGCTAGCAGTGAATGCGTGATGTATGTTGATACAGTGTTGGACTGGGTACCACTGTTGGCTTAACTATTCTTATGTCATAGACATACTGCTATTGACTTAACTTCTGTGATGGTACAGAGATGGTAGGAAGTCACAGACAATGCTGATGAGTGTAGAGAAATAAATGGCAAACAAAGAATTTAGTTTCAAATATAGGGGTCTGCAGTAGGCTTTGCAGACACGTTGCCTAGACACCAAGGTCTACAGAAATTCCACTTTAGAATATGCACACAGCTCTTGCTACATCATTTAAGAACTGGTCCTTAGTAAAAATGGACTGAAGGAGATGGATTTTAGGTTTGCTTCCTGCTTAACTATTGTATGACCCTTTGACTGCATATAAAAAGAAAACCTGCTTGAGATAGAACTCAGTCATTCTAATATCATTCTCTGCTCATGGCAGATTTGTATTCCTGAATTCTACATTTCCACATCATTATACTGCCATTTCATGTGGAGATAATGGCATTTCAGGGTGGCAGCAAATTGTAATGCGGGGCACATGCTGCCTCCACTGCACATGGGAGCAGCAAAGCGAGATCAGCATGAAGGAAGCATATTGTCATTCTGCAGGAATCATGGCTTTCCAGTCAATCAGAGTAGAAAGTATTAGCACTACAAACTATACCCTTCGTCTCTCCATCACACTTTTGCTGGCATTAATTCATCTGCTGCCACCAGGGAGAAGATCCAGAAGGGTGAGGGAAAGCCAAGCATCTGATGAAAAAAATCCCCTACTTGATATTACAAACTGAACTACATAGTGCCTGAGTTCATAAGGGCCATCTGCACTTCCACATAAAACTGGAAATAAGTGAAGAGAGGAGACTGATGATCTGCCCCAAAACATGACTCCGTGTTGTTGCTGATTCTTGTTTCAGGCAATTAGGTATGAATTACCATAATAATGTGATCTATTCTGCATTACATATTAGTGGAAATATGTAAGCACAACATTAGTGATACATAAATCAAGTCCACATGAGTGGATATCAATGCACATTGCTGAACTCTTCTCATACATTAAGAAATATAACTGCTGTGCAGAAAGCCAAGCTGATTTCCCTCAGACAGGGCAAATGTATTGGGAGGTTGCATTATATATTGGTATAGTTCTTGGTTTGTTTGTTTGTTTGTTTTTTAAATAATCCTAACAATGTTTCTGTTGTCCCAGACTATTTTCTGACAATTCTAGGCTCCAACGGAGGAGAATATTTTCTCTTCAGATCATAGGACCACCTCAGAAAACCATTTCCTGTTTTTTTTTTTAAAAAAAACTTTAGAAGAATACCGAGTTTGTATTATGAAAAGGTCATCCTTTTTTATTGACAGGCCAAGCCGTCAATAGGTCTCCCATGTCACATTGTTGCCAGCATTGACAGCGTTTGAAAGTGTGCACCATTATGCTTACGTAAATACAGCATCAGAACACTTCTGGGTGAGATTGTGAAAACCAGGGAGGGGATGCTCTTTTTATGAACCTCGCCAGTTCACCTTTAAGTTTAAAAGTGTGTTTCTGTGTGTTTAAAAGTGTGTTTTTGTGGTTGTGTCTATATTTTTTTGTCTTTGTTTTGATGTATTTTTCAAATTTACTGCGCTTGCGTCTTCTCACGAGAATTAGCAAGGGTGAAATCTCAAACCAGGAAGTAAACAGAGCTTTGTTCGTGCTCTGTCAATGCTGGGAATGCCTTTGAATGCTGCTCAAGGTAAGGTCTGATAGGAAGGGTTCTCATGCCGGCAGAAAAACGGTTTAAAATATGCCAGCGAAAGAATGCTTGAGGCTTGTCTGATAAGTTTCCTTGTCTAAAAAGTGCTACAAGATCCCTTCGCATACTGATCCAGACTAACATGGCTATGTCTTTATATTATTAACAGTTCAAAATAAGCCTCCACAGCATGAAAATGACTCCCTGCATTGCATGATATCTTACTCTTTCCTCATACATACACACATATGCCGTAGAGAAAAAGATATAGCCAGTATTGCATTTGGAAATTTGTCTTCTAGAGTCCCTGGGAAAAACACAAAATCCCAAAGATCTATTTTTACATTATGATTGCATTTCTTTTATTTGAACTTTATTAGTTTTTGGTTTCTTGAGTGCCAATTTTTAAGGCAGGATACAAAATTAATAAATGGATAGGTTCAGCAGTGGCCATACTGTATCCAAGCTGAACCCAAGTGATCAGTAAACAGAAAGTTCCTAAGCATAACAAACCAAGCCTAAGGATAGCTCTCTGACCACATCTTCAGGTAATGAGTAGTGTCATCTTAATTCCAGCCCCTCAAATCTCTCAGTTCAAAGGGGAAAGCCATTTGAGTCCCAAAGGGAGTTTCTCCTGTTCCAAATCCCAAGATTGTAAAATCTCACCTTAATCTCCTTTTAATCTTAAAAGCCACCTCTTGGTGCTCATTAATGATCAACTCCCTAGGTGTACTACCACTGATTTTGACCTACACTGAACAGTTAGATAATAGTACCAGCAACCTAAGATGACCACCATTCCCCTCCCAATCTTCTCAATACAGAGCAGGCAGAGAAATGGACTTTCTTCTACCAAAATGGATGCTTAGCCAAACAACAACAACACCTTCTTGGCTCCACAACCACCATGGTTCAAATACTGGATAACAGGGCAGTAGCCATCTGAATCCTGAGTGTGCCCATTACTGGGGTGGAGTTGGCTTAAATACACCTCAGACTCAAGTCCCACCTGGGATCCCAGCACAATGTATGGATACATGTTACATCACCACACCTGTCCCAGCATGAAAGTGAGTTGAAAATGCCACTTCTTCTGCTGATCACAGACTTCTAGTGGTGGCAAATGGGAATGTTTTACCAAGTGGACACCAGGACTACAACTAGACACTTGAGCTATGCGTATTGTATGTACATGGGAATAATCCTCTGAACCAAGTGCACTTACTTTAGAGTAAATATCCATAGGACCAGGCTATTGCTAGAGGAATCAATAAGAGAATTATGAGTATAATGATAGAACACCATGACCTGAATTTTATTGATTTTTCCCAACTAGAGTAGACCCATTGAATAAATTATTGAATCAATATACAGATAAAATCAACAAATAGGGCAAACCCCATTGATCTGATAGGCCTACTCTAGTTGGGATTAACAATGGCATTCAGTAACATATTTGAGTTTTAGGACCTTGAATGCACAAAGACACATACACACACACACACACAGAGCCTATGTCATATTTTCAGTTTCATCAGATTGAGTGTTTGTTTCCATTATTATAATATCAGTAAATGATCAATACTCTATGTTGATTTTAAACTAAATAACTTTTAGAAATATTTTCAAGTACCAGCAAGGCATTCAGATATCTACAGTTCTTGGGTGATCCTTGAGTAATTCCTAGGAATTTAACTCATTTTAACTGGGGAGAATGCCCACTTTAGCCAGAGGAGATAAGTGCTTCTCAGCTTTTAATTTTGCTTTCAGGCTGTCAGATACAGCACTGGGTTGCCAATGAAACAGGAGTTCTCAATCTAGAGTCACATTCACAGGCACAATATTCAAGATAATAACCTCAGATGACAATGTCAAGTCAACCTCACAGCATAACGGTTGCAACCTACACAACACACACTGTTGCTATATGAGTTCTATCCACTGAAATAGAAGGTATTCGAGCAGTAGCAATGCAGCATACATTGTTCACAAGATTCCTCCCCCTTTGGAAAATTATAACATATTTTTTTGGTTTTGTTAAAAATCCATCTAGTATGTTACCATGAACTGCTGAAAGGTATCAGGTCTTAGTGATCATTTGCAGATATCAGTCCCAGGGAGGGGGAGATTTAGCTAGAACAAGTAAGGGGAAACCCAAATAATCTCTCATCTCATAAGCACAGGAACCATTCCTTCTGGGGAGGAGTCTGCAGTTCTCATATATTAGCAACTTGATGACTGCAGCATCAAGGGACAAATGCAGATATCACAGACAGCACTTTCAGAGCACTTCAGATAATCTCAGGTGCAATAGACGGGTTTTCTCAACATCATCATACCTGTTATTGGATCACCAAGTGTTCAGTAACTGAGGGCTTGTCTCTACTAGTCACACCAGATGGGAATACCACCCCCATCCAGCCTGATAATGCCACATGATGTGTCTCTTTGTTCCAAACCTGGTGCAATAGTGGCATACACTGAACAGCCCTGTTCACACTAGACTTAGGAACACCCCCCTCAGTCTGGGTTTTAGAAAACACAATTTTATCTGGAGTTTGCTGGAAACTTTGGAGAAAACTGCTGTGTGAACATTCCATCCACATTGGATTTGCGGGGTGGGTGGGAAGGAGAGGAAGGACAAACATTGCCTGAGGCATCACAATTTCCCCCACCTCCTCAGACCACTTCTTAGTTCAATTGCAGAGTTGGTAAGCCTTAGGTACTGTGCAGGTCAGAACTCCCAGTGAGTCCCACCATTGTGAGGCTAGCCACCCATTCTGGCTTCAGAGAAGTGACTGCCACAGGCACTTTGCTTTTACAGTACACAATTGCCCAGGAGAAGCAAAGTGCCAGTGTTACTCACCCAATCTGGAGGCAGAATGAGTGGCCGCCCTGCCATCACGAGTAAACCCTCCTTTCTGGCTTCAGAGTGGGCAACTACCACTGGGACTTTGATTTTCTGCCGCACAATCATCTGGGAAAAGTAAAGCACCAGCGGTAGTTAACCAATCTTGAGGCAGAATGAGCGCCTGCCCTGCCATTGTGGGTAAGCCCCCCCATTCTCTCTTCAGAGAAGGCAGCTATTGCTGGGGCTTTGCTCTTCCTGGAGCTCAGAGTCAAGTGTGAGCAACAACTTTGAATGGGTGATAAAAATAATAACCCAATGCAGATTCAGGCTTTGGCAGGTGTGGTGCTGAAATCTGGGACAGAATATTCCAAATTTCATGTGCTGCACCTCCAGGCCAAAGTAGTCAGAATCCCATCTGGATTTTTACCCCCTGTGTAGTCAAGCTCTGGCTGATGTACAGTGGGCCCTTGGTATCCACTGGGATTTGGTTCTAGGACCCTCCCCCACTCTGCATAGATACCAAAATTCATGGGTGATCAGGCCCCATTGTATAGACTGGCATAGTAAAATGGTGTCCCTTATATAAAATGGCAAAATTAAGGTTTGCTTCTTACTGTTTTTTAAAAATATTTTCAAGCCATGGATGGTGGAATCTGTGGATGCCCAGTTCATGGATACAGAGGGCCAACTGTACTACAAAAGTCTGTAAGTGTCAATTAACTGTTTTGTAATAGTATGAGATTACATATGTAGCAGCCTATATGAACAAATTTTGAAGTGGATTGGAAATGTCCACCTGCTCAATACACAATGAGCTCAAACACATTTATTATGCTTAATTTAATGCTTAGTTTATAAGATGAGGATGTTAACAAACATACTCACTTGGGACTTACTGTATCTAGGCAGTGTTCAATTGGAAGGGTGGAAGAAGTCTCTAGGCAAAGAAAGTTCTCTCTTTCACTTTGGCAGAGGCATCCATTAATATTAATATTAATTATATTTTTTTCCATGAACCATCTTTAAAGACTAATTAATCTTGTGCAGGATGGGACAGTGTTCACACTATGTTCACTTAAAGTGTTTGCTAATTTTTTTGATGAGGCAGCTGAGAGTAGTCTTTTCAGTTTTTTACTTTTTTAAAAACTTACAACACATCTTGTTTGCTTGGCTGGACAAAGGCATCCAAAAATATTCCTATGGGCTGAGTTTCCTTGGAACAGGACTCGTGTCATTATGAGTGGCATAGTTGCTTCAGGCATCAGATATGGTGGGTCATGAAAGAGCAGCAGTAATGTTAGCTTACTGCTTGAGATGGGAGGAAATGTGAACTGAGATGTTATAGAGTTCAGAAATAATGTGTCCCAAGTAACAATGTTACCTGTAACATGCCAGTTTCTGACATTAATATACATATATATATATGTGTGTGTGTGTGTATTTTTTATTTTTTTTATTAAAACAACAAGAACAAAAGGAAAAATAAAATTATCAGTTCATTCATGTAGAAATTTATGAAAGCTTAAATTAGCTGGTGTAAAATACCATCTATGTAATATTTTAGGGTGGTTTTCTTTTAAATCTCAACATGCCATAAATTTATTTGTTTTTTCCATGCTCCTTCCCATTTCCCCAATTCAATATCGTGTTTGAAATCTTTGACCCACTTTATCATTGTCGGTGGGCATGTGCGCGTGTATTTCTAAGTGTATTTTCTTTTAAAAAAATATCTGCATATGGAAAGACTGTAAGGGAAGCAGTGAATATTTTTGATCAGTGAATAGTCTGGTTGCATTCAAATATACTAAGGACCTCCTGGGGCAATTGTTTTTCAAAATGAAAAAAAAAATCACCCTTCCCTTGCACCACTCTTTCCCTTTGATGGAATTGTTTAAGAAATATCACTTTTAATTTAAGAGCTGTACATGTCACTTTGCACAAGCAAGAGCTTCGTATGTTTGTAAGTTGTCCTGGATTCTGCATATGGAGAAAGATGGGGTATAAATTAATAAATAAATAATAAATAATAAATAAATGTGCAAACTAGACATCTCTCAGGTCTAGAATTAACTCTGGAAGCATTCACACTCTATTCTACAGAAGGACTACTGGCCAGCGAGTTAACACCATTACTTCCAAAACTCCCTTTCAGATTTTAACCCACATTAAACCCATAAAGGCACTAGTTCAGCAAATCTTCTGCCTTTCCTGGTGCAGATGTAATAGAGAAATAGAACTGAGTGCCAGCAGCATAATGGTGACACATTTCCTAATGACTCATCCAGCAACATTGTTGTTGTATGCCTTCAACATGTTTCCGACTTATGGCAACCCTAAGGTGAACCTATCATGGGGTTTTCTTGGCAAAATTTGATCAGAAGGGGTTTGCCTTCCTCTGGGGCTGAGAGAATGTGACTTGCCCAAGGTCACCCAGTGGTTTCCATCAATGAGCAGGGATCTGAACACTGTTCTTCAGAGTCGTAGTCCAAAGCTCAAATCACATACAGTTATTTACAAGACGTGAGGCCAATAAGTGTCCTGTGGTATCCTGCAGCACATTTCCCAAGGTGCCAACAAATCCCCAGTTGGCACTATTGTGTGTGACTAGTCTCCAATTTAAACAGCCATAAAGTGGCATCTCTAAAACTCAACCTGCAAAGGCAGTTAAGAAGAATACCACGGTAATGGCATCCACAAATCCCACAAAGGAATGAAAGAAGAGCAATAGGGCTGTACCCACCCTGTTCCTCTTCAAAAGGAAGGTCCTTCATCAAGGCAAACAAGGCTGATACCATGCCAGTCTTGAAACCAGATAGGAATGAAGATAATTGGTATCTTCGAAATGTGTCTGAAGCTGTATAATCATTTAGTGGTAGTTTGGGGCTTCAGTATCAGTAGGGCAGGTAATATATTCATTTTCATCTGAATTTTAAAGGACTTATCTAAAGTGCAGAACCTATTTTAGTTCAGCACCTTGGATAGCTCCTTTAAAGTTTGGACTAAAACCTGGAGTGGCTTCACGACCTCAACGACACAGTTGCCACTGTATCAATCATTTCTGCTGATTAAGCCAACATGGCTAGTTCAAACAACCATGAAGGAGAGGGACAGCTACAATTAGCTTATCTATATATTAAGAACTCTTTAATTGGAACTGATGTCATAACAGTGGATAAGGCAATGAACTGGATGCTTCTCTAGAGACCATAGTAGCAGCAGTATTCATATATGTGAAGATGAACAATTTTGTCCTCAAAGGGCCTGGTGAACTTGCCAAAACAGGCCTCTGAGCCTTTTAATACCATATAAGAGCTGTTCAGCTGTGGAATGCACTGCCTGGGAGTGTGGTGGAGTTTCCTTCTTTGGAGGTTTTTAAACAGAAACTGGATGGCCATCTATTGGGAATGCTTTGATTGTGTGTTCCTGCAAGGCAGGGGGTTGGACTAGATGGCCTTTGTGGTGTCTTCTAACTCTATGATTCTCTGAGATTGGTCATAATATGTATATGTGCAGGTCTTTTCAGAAGGCTATATGTCAGAAAGTGTTCTCAGTGACTTGTACCTTGATTTCAAATGAGGAGGCAGAATGATTATTTTGGGAGGCCCTGTTTCTGTTTACCTCCTCGTTGGTACATTCCTGACTCTGAAGATGCTTGATATGTTCCTGTCCTTGGCAGAGTGCCTGTAAAAACCATGCTTTCTAATCACACACACTTTTGAATTAATAAACTAATCTCCATCTCTCCATGGTGACTATATGAAAGCACATGCTAGGGTTTTCCATGTTGTTAAAATTCCTTGTGAGGCATCACACTCCCTCCCTTTTCCTATTCATTGCTTTGTGTTCTGCAACATAAAGCAGTTTACTGATGCCAGGAACCACATCGTTTCAGGGATGCTGTTAGATTAGACAGGCAGATCACAGAGATACATTCCATAGGCAGAAATATAGAATGACAGACTCTTTACTTTGGCTCACAGCTTCAGGCCAGGCAGGCACATGAGTGAAAGCAGGAAAATACTCAGATTCCCCATCTGTAGCCAGATTTACCCACTGCTACAGATTGCCTCTGATCTGGTTTTTATGTGTCAGTTTTACTTACCTCTTCCTAGATGTCAACAGCTGCTACCGTGAGATGTTTGTGTGCTGCCTCCCCTCCCGTTTTCTAAGTGTTTGAGTAATAAGTCAGAAACAGATTCTAGAAGAGCAGCCATGTGAGCTGGCCGTGGAATCCCTAAAGCACCATGGTCCTTAATATCCCTAAAGCAGTACCAAGAGCAACAAATAGCCAAATGATACATGCTTGTCCAGCCAAATGCAAACATCAGCTCCTGATGTTTGAAGAGGATGGGGGATGTGTTGGATGCTGGTTTAGGTGGTAAAGCACCAGTAGCAATGAAACACAGAGAATCAAATGTCCCTGATCACTGGAAGGGCTACTGTTGAAGCTGTGACAGACAGCCTTACTTCCCAGAGCAAACCAGGCTCCTTCATTGGAGGTCTTTAGACATCTCTCAGGAGTGCTTTAGCTGTTCCTTCCTGCACAGCACAGTGTTGGAATAGATGGCCTTTACAGTCCATTCCAACTCTATGATTCTAAATGTTTTGCTCTGAGGGATCCACAGAGCAACGACAGGTTAATACATAAGCTTAGTAAACTATAGTCTCAGGCAAGGAGGGGCAAAGTATGGCTTGCGGTGTTCCTGTGCAACCCCCCCCCCATTTTTTTGGGTTGAAAAATAGATTTCAAAAAAGCACACCTGAGAATGCCTCCCCCCATGGAGGGCATTTTGCAATGTTTCCCTTGCTCTAAGTATTCTAGGCCCAGGAGGGGTCTTTTTAAAAAGAACAACAATGTAGAAACACTTCTGGTTTATTTCGTGGCTTAAAAAAGGCCTCTCCTATGCCTGAAAGAGCTGGGGAAGCCAAAAACATGGGAAAATTGCCTTCAACAATGGGTGCAGGAGACACTGGTGAGTTAAAACAAACAAACAAAAACAAGTAAAAAAAATCTGTGGACACAGTGCAGGAAAGAAGTGGCCCTCCAAAGTTCTGCCCTAGCAATTACCTCCATCTGGCCCAGGGTCTCAGATTATGAGTGGCCTCTAAATAAATGTTGTTGTTGTTGTTGTTGTTGTTGTTCTTGTGTGCATTCAAGTAATTTCCAACTTATGGTGACCCTAAGGTAAACGTATCACAGGGTTTTCTGAGGTGGAGAGTGAGAGACTTGCCCAAGGTTACCCAGTGGGTTTTCATGGCCAAGTGTGGATTCAGTCCCTGGTCTCTAGTATCATAGTCCAACACTCAAACCACTATGCCAATAAACATCCTTTTTTGGGGGGGGGAGAATAGTGCTATGGGGACTTTTCAATTGGGCATACTGTATGAAAACTGACCAGAAAATTCAATAATTATAAAAAGCTGTTGTTCTCCAATTACAGAAGAGATTTACTACAGGATAAGGCTAAAACAATTCTATAGGAACCAGATGCTCCTCAGATAGACTGAGACCTTCCAAAGAAAGAAATGAATGCAACTCTGTCTTTCAGTTTTAGAAAGTTTTCCTCCAGGCCCTGGTTCTAAGAGGGATCTATTGATGCAAAGATAAAGACCTTTTAAATAAAGATTGGATTAAATGTGGTAGATTTCTGAGGCCTTCACTGTCACAATGTCCATACAGATATACATCAAAAGTAGTCTTTATCATCCTGTTTTGGAGTTTGTAGTTCTAACTTGAAAACGGGTGGGGGTGGGGATATCTCAATATAATACTAATATGGATTGCAGGAGCTCAGCCTTTTCCTATCAAACTTACCCTTTATGATGGATGTTGGATCAAAATGCATTGTATTATGCCATCCGTTACATGACGCCAGCACTATACCAATTTCTGCGTACTTTGTCTATCAAACTTGGTGAAATTTATATCCAAGCAGATGTTTATTATATCATGTGACACATTTTATATCCATTATGTGATCTATGGTCTTCATTTTGGCAGGCTGAGCAATATATCTTTTCTATAAGCGCTTTTATTTCTTCTTAGATATGTTTTGCCATATTTTATGTCCCAATAGGTCTCAATTTTTTTTTGCCTACAGCTCACTCTCAAGATGAAAGGCCATGCATAAAAATTCTTATGGCTCAATTCTCTTTTTGGTGCACATGAGAGTAAAATGTCATCCAGCTGATTGGCACTTGATTTTAACTGGTCAAAATGGGAGAACATTTAATATGCTGCCTGGTTTGTGCCTTCAGTTCTCATAATCTGTGTTGATTTGAGAAACGGAACAGATGGAAGTACTGTCAATAGCGTATTGGCAGTATAGCTGTGACACTGCCCTATCATTCCTAGGACAGGGAGAAGGAAACTTCTACTTTCCAAATCTTTTGGACCACTCCTCCTACAATCTGTTACCACTGGCTATGCTAGCTGTGGCTTTTGGAATTCCAAAACCTCTGGAGACCAAAGGCTCCACAGCTTTGTCCTAGAAGCTCACTTTGAAGCTGTTTTGCAAGAATGCTTTGTATTGGGTCTATCCATCTTGCAGACCATAATTTCTTTTGGGGGATGGGGCCTCACAATTGTCATCCATGCCTTTACAATGTTTAAAATCTAGCATACAAAATTCTAGCACACAATGTTCAGACATAAAAACTATAGTATGTTCCACATGGGAGTGCTTGTGAATGCAAATGTTCAGATGTTTAGTCGATGTAGGGGGTAATGGCGACTTGTGACTTATGCCCCATTAATTAGAAAAGGATTTAGACAACTTCTATATTTGAGTCAACAGAAGGTATGCAAGGGCTCATCATAGAGGAGGAGACATAATGTGGATTGCTGTGCATTAAATGCAAAATCACAGCAGGATTCATTTGTCTCCATGTTTTTTTTTTTTTGGCAAGATCGCTGGTGTGCAAAGTTATCTGTGTTTGAAGTTCGCACGGAGGCAAGCCTGCAAATCAAGATGGTAGGCATGAGTAAATTGCTTGTGTTATTATTCTCTACAAGTTGCTGCTGCTGCACAGTTTTTTTTAAAGTAAATAAATCTAAGGTTCAGAAGTGCGACCTTCCACTTAAAATTAGTGGAATTAATTAGGGGGCAATTAGCTAACACACATTGGAAACTGCTTAATGCAGTGTAGATGTGTAAATTGCTATTGCTTAAAACAATTTGTAAGCCACTCTGATAGCCTTGTGGCTGAAGAGCAGGGTATAAATAAATAAATGAATAAATAAAATTAAAAAATAAATAAATAACCCTGATTGGTTGCCTTACTGCTGCACAAATGTGCATGATTGCTACCACAAAACTAAAAAATGGTGGTTTCAGACACTTTATGGCTGGCAAGACCCCCCCCCCCTCACGCATGTCTGAATCAATTAGATTTCAACTTCCAGAATGGGCTGCGATTCAGTTGTCCAGATGGGCAGTAATGCACATTTTGGTGCATTTTTTTTTAAAAAAACTTCAGGGTTGTTTAGACAGTGAAAAAAATCCTAATAGAATTAAAGGAGAACCGCTTTTGTCCTAATGAGATCCTGCAGTGATTTTCCAATTTTTGGAAGGAGGGGACCATAAGCTGCAAAAACTGCATGAGAAAAGCCTTTGTGGCTTTTCATGAAGTTTTAAAAAAATGTTAGGAAATGTGCATTATCGCCTGTTTGGACAACTGATTCTCAGCACAGTGCATTTCAGAAGCTGAAAGATGTGTGGTTGGATGTGTGCTGGGGATGGGGAAGGAGGGGGCTTGCAAGCAACAAAGTGGCTGGAACTGCTATTTTTTAGTTTTGCGGTAGCCACCATCTTGATTTCCAGGCATGCCTCTGTGTGAACTTCAAACACAGATAACTTCACATACCAAGCAATCTTGCCAAAAAAAAAAACATGGATACAAATGAATGTTGCTGCAATTTTGCTTTAATGCACAGCAATCCACATTATATTGTCTCATCTAGATGAGCCCTTTGGGAAAAGCTGTGGAGGCTTTTCTTGTGCAGTTTTTGCAGTTTTGGACCCCCCCTCCTTCTGAAAATGGTGACTCACCATGGAATCTCATTGGGACAAAAGGTATTTTCACTATCTGGACAACCCCCAAGTGTCCATACACCAGCTATTTTTCCTGGTATATGTCTCAAGTTTAGTACATACTTCTTTCTCCACAAATGGATTTCATTACTGTAAATTAGCATGTAAGTAAATTAATTCCTTGCATGGTCTAGAGTTGCTGAGTATTGTGAAGAACATTATATGAAGAACATTTGCCACTTGTGGTGGAAAGCTCCAGAACGCGGCTTGACTTGTCAGCTTGTGTAGTCCTTCTCAGCCAGTCTGCCATTGAGGAAGCAATACAACCTGCTTTATCAGACACACCTTCTCCAATAATTTTATTCATAAGGAAACACTCCTGGTTATCCTACAACCTCCAGTGCAGCCCTTCTTATCCAGAAGAACTGTAGTTCTTCATCAAGGTCCTATCTGTGCCCAGACTCCAAAAGAGAAGAGACCATACTCCACTGCTACTCTCCCCAAAATAAGACCAAGTGGAGACAACAGTCCCTGAAGTACACTCATCCTGCTTGAGGAGATGTAGTTCATATTTCCTCTTCTGTAGACATCTAACCTGTCTAACCTTCCACTGTCTCCTCCTGAAACTCAGAAGCAAAGATAACCCTTATCTGAATGAAGTCCTTAGGCAGATTTGCAGCTTAGTGCCTTGCCTCGTACAGCCCTGGTTAGAAACACAAGAGTGGGAGTGAGAACTGCTGCTCCCTAAGAGACCAGGACTGGAGTAAAGCCCTAAAGACGGGAGGTGCAGTGAGGCCTGCCATAAAACCAGTTATTGATATAGTTCTAGAAGAACAGCTCCTTGGGAAGAGGTCTGTTCTGTTCTGTTCTGCTGCTCTTGCCCTTCTGGACAATAATCCTTCTGATCCAAGCCTTTTCAGGCAAAGCCTGTCATGTCACCTGCATCCTTCCAGAACCTTCCTCTTCCTGCTAGGGGAAGTGGGTGGCTCTAATGTCAGTATGTGAGAAAATGTGTTTCCAGTTTTAGTCCCCCCAATAACTCCATCAAATTTCTCAAAAACTGAGAGAGCGTTCACTGTTTCATTGACACTGCATACACCTGTCTTCATACCAGTATGTGCGTAAAGTTTTGTTGTAACCATGAATGTGGCTTTGGGTGTCACTGTGAACACTGCTATGCCTTGCATTGTTTTTTATTCATAGGTACAAAACACTTACAAATACACTGAAAAGATATTCCATTTTGTGGACACGATGGTGAACAATTCATGTTCTTTAATTTATATTTGGACCAAAGCCCCTAGGCAGCCATACGAGCTTGTATTATACAGTTGCTTATCTATTGCTTTTATTATGGATGCATTGTATTTTGCACTCTTCTTGATATAGTACTGGTTATTTATGTGCCCATTCCATGCTATACTGCATAGAATACACAGTATGTTTTATTTGATTAAAAAGCATTCCTAGGGGGATAGGGAGGAACCTACATACAGCAATCAACCATCCAGTGGTAGGAAAGTATAAGCTGAAGAAGCAATAAACAATTCCCTCCCACCAACAGTGTGGCAACAAGCTCAGAATGCCTGGCGTTAATCTTGACCCCCTTCTTCTGCAGACTACAAAGGAAATAAAGTGTGATTGCAGCCCAGATAAGATACTCTCAGAAACACTTTTCTAGACATTTCCCCCCATATATCAACTACCAGAAAGAAACTGATTTACAAAGCCATATTTTGTTTTGAAGTACACTCTTATACCATCTATTGTGGAGTCATTCCTTTAGTAAAACTGCATTGGGGCACAATCTATGGGAACAAATTGAGACTTAATGGAGCCCTTTTCTCCCCCACCATCAGCCACACACACATCGATGTGTTATGCCTTCAAGTCATCTGTTAACTTATGGTGACCCTATGAATTTCATAGGCTTTTCTTAGGAAAGGAATGCTCTGAGGTGGTCTGCCATTGTCTTCCTCTAAAATATAGCCTACATTACCTGTTGTTTCTTCATGGTTCCCTTTCATGTACTTACCAAACCTGAACTTGTTTAGCTTCCAGGATCAGACAGAATCTGGTACTTTCAGGGTATTTAAATTCTACACAGGAATAGTTCTGAGCATTATTTATAATAGGAGGATAGTAAGTGCATCTATTCTACTTTTCTTCCTCCTCAGAGTCCTGGGGCTAAATCCAACATTAGTCCTGCCTGGACTAAAATGAATCAGATTTATTAGTTAAAACTTATAAGTCCCCCCCCACCGCCATTTGTTCATGCATGCAAATATATGTTGTCCCAAGTACTGCATTACTAGATAAGCAGATATATGCTTATCCAGATATGTGGACAATAAAAAAATTAAAAAGTGCCAGAATGGAGTCCCACCCACCAGAAGTCCCCCCCCCAGCTTCACACCAAAGCCAATCCGTGGCCACCACATGACCAATAATCAAGGTTTCCCCGTCAAACACAGAACAAAATGTGACTCTTTCAGACCTGCAGAAATCCTGATGAAGATGTGACTTGTCAAAAAGATGGCAACTGCGCTGTGACTATACGGTGAGTATAGGGGTTTTTTTGCCATGTAGACAAGCCCCTGGACATCTTGGGTTCCAGTCCAACCAGTCTACCAGTAATTGTTTCTCCCCACCCCACTTTGTTTGATCTAAATTGACTCTTGGAAAGTTAATTCAGATCTTTTTGTCTCTGTCAAATGCTCTTAGATCATATGAAACCAGCCTCATGAATTAGCAGTTGCCCCTACCCAATAACTATCCAATATTCAAAACAACACATTCCTCACTCCCCAAACTTCATTTATTAGTAAAGCAATGCCAGAGAGAGACACAGTAGACCTCTTGGTTCATAAGGAGGATTCCAGATTTATATTTACAATCCTAAAACCATCCCTCAGTTCCTTTTTACCAATTCAACAGTTCTTACACACCAGTGTCCCAACTATGATTTTTCTAGTACAATTGTACATTTTAAGGACATGGTAAGATTGCAGTTCATTATGACAGCATAGCATTTAGCCACAAATACAAAACAGAGCCTGGCACACATGAATATTGTCCTACTATAATGGGGTTTGTCCTTCCTCACTAGTAACCTGGTGATTCAGACCTGTATTCTTGGAAAATCCAGCAGTGGTTCTAAGCAGGAACTCAGTGAAACCTGCTTTCAAAGGATAACTCATGGGTTATGGAAATAAAATGGTTTTTGTCCTCACAGGCAGAGTTTTCTGTTTAGACATGTTTATCAAATCCAGATTGATTTGATAAACTTAACACTATTAAGAAAAAAATGGGTCATACAACAGTATGAAATTATTGTTTCATTCAATGAATTGGAAATGAGCAGGGCCATGTTAAAAGGAAGTAAACTCAAACTCCCTTTTGTGATCTGAAGGCATTATTTCCTAGCAGGGAGCTGACTGTGAAAACCTTTTTGATGTAGCTACTCCTACCCTGTGTGACATGACTGCCTGCCTTACATCTACAGTGCTAGGGCTGATGTGACATTGGCTAAGTACCCTAGCTGAGAGCCAGCATGATGTAGTGGTTGAGTGTTGGACGATGACCCTGGAGAACAGGATTTGAATCCCTACACAGCCTTAGAAACCCACTAGTGGCCATAGGCAAGTCACATTCTCTTGACCTCAAAAGCAACCACGCTCTGAACAAATCTTGCAAAAAACAAAATACAAAACCTGTGATAGGTTCACCTTAGAGTCATTGGGAGTTGGAAATGATTTGAAGGCAGGCACAAAAAAATAGCAAAGTATTTAACTGCTTTTCATGGGCTTCCACAATCTCAACAAACAAGGGCTAATTTGGAGAAGAGTAAAAGACTTCTGAGTATTTAACCAGTGTCATTCACCAAGGCCCAAATGCCTGTGTTAAAAGGTTTTGTGATTTTTCACTCTAGCTATTCTTTCCCCTCCCTATTAAACTGTCAAATAAATAATGAGCAAATTCAGGTTTCCCCCCTGTGGGATGCAAAAACCAAAATGCCCGAGTCCTAAGGTCTATACGTATTCACTAAAACAAGCACAACAGCAGATTGATTGACTATGATTGACAACTTCTCCTTCCAATGAGCCCAGGGAAGTTTACATATGGATACTAGGAGATCTTACAAACATAAGACTAATCTTGGTTAGCATCAGAAATAGAATTGCATCCTCTCTTTCCATCCTTTAAGCAAGTGTAACATGCTGATTGCCTCTGCAAGCCATATTAAACTGTAATTTCATGTGATGGGGTGGGAACAACCGAGATCAGCATTCAGTTATGCTGTTTCAAAGTCAAAGTGTTGCACAACCATCTGCCTCTTGGCTGCAACAGCTAACACTAACCTAAGACTTTCTGGCTTTGCTGTGGGCAAAAAGGTTTTGTCAAAATTAGTGTAGCGCTCCTGCAAAAAGCCTTTCGCAACCAAGCCTGCCTTACACTTTTATGTCCCGTCAGGCATGTCCTTAAGCTTGTACATCCACCTGCAACCAACAACCTTTTGGTCTTTGGGCCTCTCAACTACCCGGAACACTTTCCTCTCAACTAGTGACTAGAACTCAGAGTCCATGACTGAGTTCTTCTTCTGCTCTTTCTGGGGAAGTTTTAGGAGATCCTGAAAACATGCAGGCTGTTCTGCCATGACACTGCATAGCCTGGCTTCCTGAACAACAAATCTGTCAGGAGTCTTTCTGACCCTCGTTGACCTTCTGGGGATGAGAACTCTAGTTCTGCCTGACTCATCCTCACTTGCACTGTTGCTGCTATCTCTCCCTATGTCAGGCTCAATGCTTGTTTGTGGTGGTGTGGGTATTGGAGTGGAGTGTGAAGTGTCAGGCTTTTCTTCCTGTGCCTCCCCTTCATCATCAGGCATTACCACCCCTCAGTTTGTGGGACTTTTGGGAATTGTTGGCACATCCCTCCCCAAGGAACATACACCTCCTGATTGCAATGCAATCTGTCCCACCATGAGTGCATTTCAAAGTTTGCACTCCTGGAGAATGTAACCTTTCCAGGATGGAGAGAAAACATGTACTTATTACCCTCACAGCCTAGGAAATGCAGCCTCCTGGTTTTAGGCTGCCCAGGCTTCCTTAGGCTCGGGTGAATCAGTACATTTGCATATTGTCCCAAACCCCTCAGGTGCTTGCGGTTTGGTGCTCTACCATACAATAGACAATATGGGGTCTGGTTGATGCTAGACGTCCACAGTCTATTTAAATGGTAAGCAGCAGTCTTCACTGCCTCCCCCCACAGCCCAGCTGGGGCTTGTGCATCTTCCAACATGTACTCCATCATGCACTTCAACATTCCAATTTTTCTTTCTGCAAGCTCATCATCCCCTGGAGATGCTGGGTTTGTGGTCTTGTGTCTAATGCCCCTCCTACGTAGTCTGCAGACTGTTAGATAAGAATTTCCCTCCCATATCTGTCAGTAGACTGGAAACCTTATGAGGAGGAAATTCATGTTCCACTGTGTTCACCCACTCAAGGAACCTGTCTGCAGCCTCATTTTTCTCCTTCAGTAAGTATACGTAGGTGTACCTAGTGTGTCTGTCCACTATCACAAATAAATAGTGGTTACCCCCTTCAGTGGGCTTATAGGGGCCTGTTAGATCAGCGTGGAGAACTTCAAAGGGTCTGTTGGTGACACATTGGGTCTTTTTGGCAGTAGGGAAAGCCTTCACCTTAACTTTTCTGCACACTGCACATTCTAAGAACCTTGGGCAGTGTTTCATGCTTAAACCAGGGCACACTTTTGCTAGCTCCTTTAGCCCTTTGTAACTAGCATGGACCATTAGCCTGTGGTAGTAATGAACACACTTATCATGTAGGGGCACATTGTCTGCAGGGTTCAGATTTGCTACCTTCCCTTTAGGCAACATGTAATACAACCCATGTTTCTTTATCCTTTTGCACAAACATTATTCATGTTATGCCTTTCTGTTACTGTACAGTTTTCCCCCTCAAATATCATTTTATAACCATCAGTAGTCATTTGGGACACATTTAATATACAATTCTCTAGTTTGTTAACACATAACATATTTTCAAAATCTTTACCTAAAGAGGCACATATGCAGTGCCCATTTTCTGTGCCTTGCTGGGAGTACCATCTGCAAGGGTAATATTGGTTATTGAAGCATTTTTAACATTGCTTAACAACTGTAAATCATTAATCATATTGTGCATGGCCCTACTATCAAGAAGTAACCAAATTCTTTCCTCAGTACCATCAGGATGGTGCTGTGCTACGAAGGCATGGCTTGCAGCCTGAGAGGATGCACCCCTCCTATCTAGTGCAGGCATCTTACAGTCCTTCTGAAAATGTCCAGGCTTTTTGCATCTGAAATAGTGTTTCATGTAGCTGCAGGCTCCCTCCTCCACAGGTGCCTCCATTTCACTGCTCTTCTGATTGCATCTGGTAATTTGTGGCTATTTATTCCCCTCCATCCGGGAATCAAATTGCTCGCATTGGACCTCTTCCAGAATACGCCCAGCTACCAGGTCTTACAGACAAATCACTCTCCCTGGTGGTCTGCAGACTGTACATTAGGAAATCCCATTCCTTTGGCAAACTGCCTGATGAAATAAAACACTTATGGTCTTCTGGAATGTCCACCCCTCTATTGGCCACCTCTTAAAAAAGCTGCCTCGTTTCCTCCAAATGGGCTTTCATGCAGCCTTGAGTAGATAGCTTTGTATTATAAAGTCTCTTAGTTCATACCATCTTTGAGAGGCAGGATGGATTCTGATGAACTGTTTTCAAAGCTGTCCAAAGCTGAAAGGCTGTCATTGCTGGGGCTGCATGTATTAACTGGGAGTGGCTGAGCGATAAGAGAATTGCAAGTCTAGCCTTCTGGTCTGCTAGTCTGAATGCTGCTATTTCATCTTCTGAACCCTCTGGGATCCACTTTTATTCTCCAAAATGTGCCACAAATTGTCCTTAATTAATAAAGCCTCCATGTATAAACTCCATGCTGAATAATTTCCATCAGCCAGCTTTTCAAAGCAGAAGAGAGTATTATCTGCCATTCTGTTGATTGAGTCAACAATTCTCCAGCTATGAAAAACAAACAGCTGGCAGCTGGCAGCACTTCAAGGTAGCTGGAAGATATTACAGGGCCTGGCTAAAACTTAACTGTTTCTCAGCCAAATAGCCCAAAACACTCAAAACAAGAGTTTCTGGGAATTATTTGGGTGCACCTTATCTAATCTGAGATCAATCAGCTGGGCCCATAACCACTGTTAGGGGGTGATAGTACATGCAACCCTCAGCAGAAGCCAAAAAGACTGTCTCAGAAGACTCAGTAGCAACCCGTTCCCAAGAATACTCACACAGCGTGTTTGATGTCCAAATAAGCAGGAGGCACTTTTATTTTCAAACTCAAACAGTTGCAACATATACAAATATTTTCAATTCAAAGAGAAACTGCTTCACCAGGCCTCAGCATTCACAGGAAGAAGGAGGAAGTGAGCTCTGTTCTGAGCTCTCATATATATATGTATCTACAGGATATTGCCCCCTAGTGGCCTGACTAGGCATGACTTGGTAGTTCATGCAGCATGGTTCTGCAGTTGTTCAGCCATTTTATATGAAGTTCAGTTTCTAACTCCTGACACCAACACCATCAGGTGAGTCCCCTGCTGATGCAGCAGCCCACCATGGGGCCCTTATGGCCTTGGGGTGGTTGGGCCCCAGCCACACCCACCACTACACCACAAGTGGGAGGTTCACCCAGCACCGATGGCACAGCAAGTCCTCAATTGCCACCCATCAGTGGTCACCTTGGGGACCATTCACACAAGGGCAGTTGGGGGGGTCACCAGCAGGGGAACACACATTGCCTGGAACTTCTCAGGCTACAGGGTATGAGTCGGTGGCCTACTCCGCATTCCCATTTGGGGATATGTCGCTCCCCTTAGGGAATCATCTACTCCAGTCCACTAGGGATAGGATACTCAAGGGAGAATAGATGGACATATTCTCTCTTCTGGATAGGGATTTAGAGAAAAAAGATAAGGAGAAATTGGATGAGAAGGAGAAAGAGAAATTAAAGAAAAGAAAGGTAGAGAGAACATGGTCATACTGGCTTTCTGTTTTTTGATTTTGGCTGGGGTGATAGCTAGAGCCCAACCCCACCATTCCACGGCCCTATTTCAGTACATGGATGTTATCCATAGGGCCTATGTCAGTTTTGCTGGCCTGGCCTGGCTTCTTTACGATGAGGCTTTTCACAGGTGGGAGGCGATTTACACAACGTTGCATTGGGATATGATGCATCCCTAATTGTGGATGCAGCTAATGACTCCGGCACGGCCAATTCAGTAAGAGTATACACATCTCTCTCTCTCTCTCTCTCTCTCTGGCTTTTCTTCGCAAACGAAGATTCAGGAAGGACTCATCCCGCGCTTTCTGCAAGCACGCTGATGACTAAAAAGGCCAATCCGAGATAAACAAGTCCGGTTGCAAAAAGCACAGCAGAAGGTCTCCTTGGGTGATGTTTTTGGGTTGTGATTCTTTCTGCGTTGTCGTTTCTCTTCAAGACTTGTTCGTCGTGAGTTCTCAAATAAGGCTGCAGCATTGTGGATAGTGCGTCTCCATGCCTCCCAATGTGAGGCCAGGGCGGACCACTGTTGGTGATCAATTTGGCCAAGCCTGTTATGTTGTTTCAGGGAGTCTTTGTATCACTTTTTTGGAGCGCCCCTCTTACGCTGACCCGTGGCGAGTTCACCGTAGAGTAGTATTTTTGGGAGGCGATGGTCCTCCATCCTAGAAACGTGCCCTGCCCAGTGCAGCTGTGTTCTCAATATCATGGCCTCAATGCTGGTGATCCTTGCTTGCTCCAGGACAGCAACATTCGTCACATAGTCAGTCCAGTGTATATTTAGGATTGTGCATAGTGGCCATTTTATTAGGAGTTCAGCCAGTAGCGTGGTTAAGGCTCCATCACCCCAGGTTCTGAGCAAAAATTGCTGTGTTGGGAGTTCAGATCCCATGGTTCATGTACTCGGAAGCCCTACAGATTCAGTCATGAGTGCTCCATCTGCGGAGCTTCGCATTCCTTTTGAAACTGCACCAGAGGCAGGGGTCAGTTTCGAGGGGGCAAAGGACCTCAAGGGTCAGGTAGGGGAGGTGGCCCCACCAGCCAGCCTCCAAAAGGGCCCCAGCCTAATTAAGCTGGATGTTTTAGATAAGTAGCTCAGACTATTTCCAGATAAACAGGCATCCACCTATTTGTCCTAGGGTTTTCATTTTGGCTTTCATATTCCATTTTAAGGGGCCAGACGCCCCTTTATGGCAAAAAATTTACAGTCAGTTAAGTGTAGGGAGTCCATAGTTAGGGAAAAAATACAGAAGGAAGTAGCCAAAGGATGGGTGATTGGCCCCTTTTCTTGCCCCCCCCCGTGCCTAACCTTAGAGTTTCCCCATTGGGTATAGTCCCCAAAAAGGCACTGGGGGAATTTTGGCTTATTTATCACCTGTCATATTTGAAGGGCGAGTTAGTCAATGACATTATCCAACCAGAACTATGTACGGTGAAGTAAACTTCTTTTGATGCAGCCATTAGGGAGGTTCGTCGACATGGGCTTGGAGCCGAGTTGGCAACGTGCAACATCAAGTCGGCATTCCATCTTCTCCCGGTTCATCCTGATGACTTTGAGCTGCTGGGGTTCCATTTTGAGGGGCGGTTCTACATGTATTGCGACCTGCCCATGGGTTGTTCAGTTTCATGTAATGCTTTCGAAACATTCAGCACCATTTTGGAATGGGCATTGAAAGCGAGGATGGGCCTGTGGGGTGTTGTCCATTATTTGGATGATTTTCTGTTCATATGACAGCACAAGTCAGGCATATGCATACACTTGCTGTGGGAATTTGAACAGATGGCAGAGGAACTGGGTGTTCCTTTGGCCCCCGAAAAGACTGAGGGCCCCTCTCAGCAACTGACCTTTTTGGGTATAGAAATAGACTCGGTCAATCAACAATGTTGATTGTCTGAGGTGAAGGTGACGGAATTGAGGGACTGGGTCCATTTATTTAAGTGTAGACACAAGGCCACCTTGAAGGAATTTCAGGTTCTTATTGGACACCTGAATTTCACCTGTAAAGTGGTCGCAGCCGGTAGGGCCTTCCTGCACTTGTTGTGTGATGCAATTGGGGGTGTTCAGTTGCCTCACTTTAGGATTCGGGTTACATTAGAAATATGTGAGGATATACAAGTCTGGCAGGACTTTTTGGATCACTTTAATGGCATTTCATTCTGGCGGGAGGAACAGAAATTGCAGGGTGCCTTGCAGATAGGCTCAGGCCACGAGGTCCATTGGGTTTGGGGTTAATTTTGGTGTACACTGGTGTGCCAGTAGGTCGCCTCCTGATTGGGCGGGCTTGGATGTCACCATGGACATCACATTCTTGGATCCCCCCCCCCAATTTTGGTGGCCTCCATCATCTGGACTGAAGAGTTGTCCAATACCCTTACCTCCAGGTCCCCGTGGGTCATGAGGCTTGTCAGGGCCTTTACTCTGCAGTGCCTCAGACACAACATTTTGTTTGTTGTGGGGCATGTGGCGGGCATTATCAATGGGATTGCTGATGCTCTTTCCCACACGCAGATGGAGCACTTCAGAGAGGTGGCTCCAGATGCTATGCCTGAGGGTGACACGATGCCAGCAGGCCTGTGGCAACTTGGGAGTCCAAGATTTGGAGGGCCCTAGGTATGTCGGTCACACATAGTAGAAAAAAGGGCTATGCTAGGGCAGTGCCATTTTTTTTCATTTTAGGGAGCAGGAGGGGCTCAGGCAGGGGATGCACGTCCCAGTGACACATCTTTTGCAATTTTGTGTGTCTCTGTATCATAGGGGCCTGTCCCCACAATCTATTCGGATTAGGCTTTCGGCTATTGCCTTTTGGCTGAAAGCTCAGGGGGTAATAGATAACACAGGGGATTTCTGCATTTGGAAGGCCCTGGAGGTATGGGCTAGAAAGTGGGGCAGAAAGGCCCCGCTTACGCCTGACATTTTAAAAGGCTTGCGTGGGTTATGGGCTGATATTTGTGTATTGCCATATGAAACATTGCTTTTCCATGCGGCCACCCTTATGGCATTTTTGGGGGGCCTGTGGGTGAGAGAACTGGTTAGAGCATTTAAATCTGACACTTTGGGGAGAGCCTTAGAATTGAGGGATGTAATTGTGGGTAACCAGGAGGTCACTTTTACATTGCGATTTTCTAAGACCGATCAGATAGGAAAGGAAAGGTAGGCAAGATGTTACAGTATAGCAACACCGACATTTGCCCAGTGGCAGCTTTACAATGGTACTTGAGGGTTCGAGGGGACAGCCCATTTTTTGTTCATACAGATTTCTCCCCTTTAACCAGGTATCAGTTTTGGAACGTGATGACGAAAGTGTTGGGCAAAATGGGTTTATCTGGCATTTGATTTGGAAAGCATTCTTTCCATATAGGGGCTGCATCTATAGCTGCAGTAATGGGCATGCCGCCAGCAGCAATTCAGTAAATTGGGTGCTGGAAGCCCTCTTCCTACCGGAGTTATATCTGCCCACTCTGTTATTAACTTAGATCTTCCCCTTTTTGTCTTCCAGGTTTTAGATCGCTGTTTGTGAGACACCGGGTGGTGATCTGCGGCCACAGTATGTCTACTGGGTGGTGTGGCAGGCCCGGTCATGCATTTTGGACCTCACCTCAGTTTGGGAGACAGGGGGGGGGTCATTGAGTGGTGGGGGAAGGGGGGCCTTCATTGGCATGGCCTTATGCCTTTGCTGTTTGGGAAGCGTCGGGGGCCTCCACCAGACATCTTCATTCTCCACCTTGGTGGGAATGATTTGGGCCTTTTAAAGGGTAAGGCCTTGGTGATACAGATGACACATGATATTGAGGTGATCAGGTCATGGTGGCCTGCAGTCACCATCATGTGGTTGGACATTTTGCCTAGACAGCTGTGGCGAGGGGAGGGGAACCCCCATTTGATTGACAGTTTACAGTGATCTTTGGTAGTTGAACTCCAACCTTCTTCTCTGGCAGAGCTGCAGGATGTTTAGAACTGTTTGCTTCTAGTTTAGACTGAGAGCATGTTGTATTGCCTGAATCTGCTTCACCTGATTCATTGTTTAAACATGCTAAGCTGAAAGTATAGGTTATTAAACTGGCCTATTCCAACAAATCATGGTTAACATTAACCACAGTTTAAAGTTCAGCCAAACTCACTACCTCACCTGCAATCTTAGAGGAAGAGGGGATAATTTTGCACAAATCCAAGGCTGAATAGAACATATTCTTGTCATGCTACATTGGAGTATGGTATACTATTTGAATGTGGTCATTGTTTATATTTTCAATGAATTCCCCTCCCACCCATTTTTTTTTTGTTTAAAATGCTAATTTGTTACAGAGTGTGTCCCTTCAGGATAGTATGGAATGGAAATTTAAAATAAATATACATTTCAAATTCTTATCCGCATGGATGCATGTTTTTCATAAAATCAGAAGAGGTATGAAGCTAAATAAAACTATGCACATTGAAATCTAAAAACACAAACGTACCTCCATCAGCTAAGGTTTATTTCATTGCTCTGGCCATTGGCCATGGCAATATGCAATCATACATAAATGTGTCTGAACGAATATAAAGTACAACATTCAGTCATAGTCTCCTAATACAGAATATTTAGAATCATAGACTTGGACGAGACCACAAGGGCCATCCAGTCCAACTCCCTGCCATGCAGGAATGCACAATGAAATCATTCCCAACAGATGGCCATCCAGCCTCTGTTTAAAAACTTCCAAAGAAGGAGACTCCACCACACTCCGAGGTGGTGTATTCCACTTCCAAACAGCTCTTACTGTCAGGAAGTTCTTCCTAATGTTTAGGTGGAATCTCTTTTCCTGTAGTTTGAACCCACTGCTCCCTGTCCTAGTCTCTGGAGCAGCAGCAAACAAGCTTGCTCCATCCTCAGTATGACATCCCTTTAAATATTTAAACATGGGTATCATGTCACCTTTTAATCTTCTCTTCTCCAGACTAAACATGCCCAGCTCCCTAAGTTGTTCCTCATAGGGCATGGATTCCAGACTTCCCACCATCCTAGTCACCCTCCTGTGGACATGTTCCAGCTTCTCAATATCCTTCCTGAACTGTGGTGCCCAGCACTGGACACAGTATTCCAGGTGAGGTCTGAGCAAAGCAGAACAGAGTGGTACTATTACTTCCCTTGATCTAGACCATTGGTTCTCAACCTGTGGGTCCCCAGATTTTGTTGGACTACAGTTCCCAGAAACTCCAGACAGCAAAGACAAATAGTGAGGGATTCTGGGAACTGTAGTCCAACAACATCTGGAGACCCACAGGTTGAGAACCACTGATCTAGACACTGTATTCCTATTAATGCAGCCTAGAATCGCATTGGCTTTTTTAGCTACTGCATCACACTGCTGACTCATGTTCAGCTTGTGGTCCACTGAGACTAAGATTTAAACCTTTAACATACAGAAAATACTCTTTCTGCTAATATAACTTTCCAACTGATTTCTGCAGCTAGTAGGGCAAGTACAGATTTTGTACAGTATTCTGATAAATTACCTGCAAGCAGAAAAGCTAGTTTTTCAGAAGCTGACTCATGAATAATTCCAGTAGAGCCTCTCAAAATTTAAGTACATGTACTTAACAGGGTTGAACAGTATAAAGTGCAAACACACGTAATTTAGAAATGCTGGGAATTTTTAAAATAATTTATATTAATTAAAGCCCATCTACTACTCTTTGTGATTTCCCATTTTGATTTCCTGTTTTGATAGATTTATATCCTGACAAAGAGTTTAAGGTAGTTAACAGTCATGCCCATTAAAATCATCAGACAAACCTGTTTAAGATGTACTATTTTACAAAACCGGATGTTACATCAATACTACAGCAACATCACAATGCCAGATAATTGTGTGTTGGATTGTGCTCTTCAACATTTCTACCAATGGTAAACCTGTTTCAATCTGTGTTCAATCATTATCCTAAATGTCACCTCTTTGGTCATTTGCCCTAGTCTAGGTATTAACAACAACTCTCCTCCTCAGTGCTTAAGGACTTTTTCGGACAAACAAAAAATAACCACATCGTTGATCGTGAGTAAAATATGACGGTCAAATGCAAAATATGATGGTCAAATGTCCCAGCGGTACCACAACAGTACTGCTGGGAAGGGGCGTCATGCGAAACGGACGCCCTCTAGCGCTACAGCCTCGCAACCTGGCGAGGCTGCTAGCATTATTTTTTGTTTGTCCGAAAAAGTCCTTAGTCAAACTAGATATAACGCTAAACACATCACTTGCAGTTTGTGTGTGTTACCCTACTGTTAATAGCAGGCTCAGGAGGTCCCAATATTCATCAGGAGTATGGTGCATAAAGGGAGCAAGGGTGTTAACTCTTTCCTCTCCTGATCCAATCTGAATTAAATTTCCTCTCTAAGCTGCATTTAATGCTGGAAATGAAGCTTTGATTTGCATGAATGAGAACTTCTGTACATCCCAGACAAATAGAAGCCAGGGTAGTGGTGGTGGGTGGGGATTAACATCAACACCATGTTGATGGAGGAAGAAAAATTAGGGATTTTCAGACAGGGACCATATATAGCGTCCCTGTGTTACTATGTCTCTCCGCCCCACTCCCGTCCCTGTTGCACTTAATTTTTCCCCCAGACCTACCTTTCTAGCATGATAGAAACTGCTCCCCTCCCCTCTGGCAGTCCAGGAAATGAATGGAGCTCTTGTCAAGCCCCATTCACTTCCTTATTTGAAATCCTGGGCCGTTCTCACGAGAGAACAAGCATGCGGGAATTTTTTTAAAAAAAAGTAAAAGAAAGATTTAAAACTGACAGCAAAAAACTGACAAAAAAAATTCCAAGTAACCTGGGGAGGGGGAAAAAAAGGGTGTCACTTACCTGGATGTCCCAATCACACCCGGAAGTGTTTGGCAGGGACCTCCTACCATGGCTGGCATTGTGCCAGCATAATGGGGCATAGTTTCAGACACCCGTAATTCTGTGACAGAGATAGAACGGGCAATCTATTGACAGCTTAAGCTGTCAGTTAAAAATAATGAGGGCAAAATGGAAGGGGCACGGGACAAGGATGACATCAGCTGAAAAATTGGCCCTTTGTCAATCTCCTGGCAATCTCCTGGTGTTCCTGGAATGCCATATTAAGGGTGTCTGATAATCTCCTTAAACTTGCCCCTGGTGCACCATGATCCCAAATAAAATTACAACTATTAACAGTAACACTTGCATAATGTACACAAATCAGAAATACAAATGGCATGTTTATTTGGGCTCTTAACTGCTAGCACTGAGATTTCAAGGAAGGGATGTGTTAAGGCTTTTTAAAATAATGCCAATAAATCTCTGTGGTCCATTGGGGTATTTTGGGAATGTGCATACAGCATCTTGTACATTTTTAAACAGCTGTTTGTGAATATCTAAAGAGACAGGGGAAAAAAACCACACATATAGCCTTTATGAAGCTGGCAGCATTCCTGGAATGTATGTTATTATTGCCACTCATCTAACAAACTCTTACCAAAAGATGCCTCCTTAACATCAAGGTTATCCTACCAGGAACATCAGCAGTGCCTCTGACATCATCACATAAAACTGCATAGTAATTAAATGGCCATATATAAATTGCAACCTTAGGAACATCTCCCTTTCCTTTTATGTCTCTCTTGGAAACTGGCATCATTTGAGCTTTATGGGATAGAAGTGATAGTTGTTACCCTGGTCCAGCTTTATATAGTGAACATCCTACTGTGCTTGTAATGCTAAGAATGGTTTCCTCCTTCACTTTTCCACATGCAAGTGTATGTTTTCTGTAAGTGAGCAAAGAGGTTTTTCTTTTTACTCTGATGTACATTTTTATCACAGGGTAAAGCGTGCACCTGAGCATTGTTTGCACTGCAGGGCTGCTTTCCAATATGCTAATGTACAGTGAATGTATTCATTGTTCATTGTTGATAAAAGACTTTAAAACTGCCTCTTGTGGCAATATATCTCACTCATTAGAAGAACAAAATTCTGCACAATGTAAGCACAATGTCTGACATCCTTTTTGGAATGTCATAAAATGGCACTTTAACCTACTGTTTTGAGCATAATGCAATGATCTTCTGACAGGGCTTCCACATGATAAAATTAAAGAATCACATAATAGGTAACAATATTCATGGACCTCTGGTTTGAGGAATATGCTTGAACTATGGTTTGATACTCAATGGCCAGAATTCTCTTAATGACATCTGCATTTATAAACAACCCACACACATGTAGATGTTCTTTTTCAGGTGTTATGGGGGTTGGCTTTCCTTTCCTCCCTCTGCAGTGCTCAAAGCTACCCCCACCACCACTTTAAAGCCCTTGAAGCTGTGTTGTATGGCCACCTGTGACTTTGCAGATGAAGAATGATGACATTAGCACTGAGATTTACAGAGGTCCTCCAGGGGCCTAAATACTTCTGTAATCATTATACATTTGGCTATGGGGAGGTCTGATCCTACTTGTCTAATCCTGCTTGCTTGCTGAGAAGCATGGAATGGCCACGGGTGATAGCTTTTTGGGCTGTACACTAAGTTGGGGGAGTGTATATAGTTCAGTGTAGTGTAGGTCCACATGTGGATATTTACACTATGCTGAGTGGGATGTTGGACTGAGGCCTATGATAGCTAATTCTGTTAAGGATGCAACTCATCTGATCACAGAGGCACAGAGCCAAAACTGCAAGTGCCGTTTCTGTTTTTATTGAAAAAGGCCCCACTCCCCAAGTACAGCAATTTTCAACAAATCACGAGCATATTCCATTGCTTCAGTGATATTTCCCTCTTTATCTTATCCATTCTTCTTAGCGTTCAGTGTCTCAGATATCATTGATTCTCAGAGATTTGTAAACCATTTTGATGATGGCAACCTATAGGATTATGTTAGTAGTGGTTATCATTACATGTCAGGATGATATAGACAATGGGTTTATTGCATTTTTATATTCATACTATAGTGAATAGAGACTAGAACATTTTTTCCAGTTTTTTATGTGGTAAGGAAGTAAAGAATCATTTTTGTGAAAAAAAACCCTGGATTTCCCACAAAATCCTCTTTTTTTTTCCTATGCAAAATTGCTTGTTTGTACAAAAAAGTAGTTCTTACACCAGAATACCCCAAAGTAGGAAAAATGTAGAAAAAAACCCTCTTATAACCCTGCCCAGCATGGATAAAACTTTGGAAATTATTCATTTTGTCATGTAACAACTAAATAAGCAAAGATTTACATTTGCTTAAGTGGGTAGGTTGTTAGTGGCAGCTCTACAACCTTGACTCTACAACTTCTAATCTTACTGCTAATGATTTCAAGCTCTGATATGACAACAATTATCCAGTTTCAAACTGCCCTTTCCTGAGCAGGGTATTGGAGGAGATGGTAGTGCTTTGAATCTAATTAGTCTGGAAGGATCCTGATTATTTGGATCCATTCTAATTTGGATTCCAGCCTGGAACAGGAGGCATAAATCAGGAATGGTAGTTGGGGAATGCAATCCTACAGATTCTCATACTATCCTGTCCCCAATGCTATTTAACATCTATATGAAGCTGCTGGGAGAGATCATTCGGTGTCATGGAGTGCAGTGTCATCAGTATGCTGATGACACCAGATATATTTCTCCATGTCTCAGTCGTCAGCTTCGACTTCAGATGGCGTCTCTCCTCTCAATGATTCTATGATTCTATGATTCTATGATTCTATGATTGTTTTAAGGCAGTAATGGAGTGGATGAGGAAAAACCAATTGAGACTGAATCCAGACAAAATGGAGGTATTAACAGTTATGGGCCCAAAACCAGGCCTGGGAATACAACTTTGAATCTTGGCTGGAATCACACTCTCCTCCAAGAACTGTGTCCGCAGTCTGGGCGTGCTCCTGGACCCGTCTAATCAGGTAAATGCGACGGTCAGGAGTGCCTGTTATCAACTTTGGCTGATATGCCAGCTGCACCCTTTCCTGGAAATCAGGGACCTCGAAACTGTGGTACATGCACTGGTAACCTCTCGTCTCGACTTCTGTAATGCACTCTACATGGGACTACCCTTGTGCTTGACTCAGAAACTTCAACTAGTTCAGAACATGGCAACCAGTTTCCGGGCACAGTACAAGGTATTGGTTATGACCTTTAAAGCCCTACATGGCTTGGGTTCAACTTACCTCCGGAACCACCTCCTCCTGTACGACCCTCCCTGCGCACTTCGGTCCTCTGGGAGGAATCTGTTACAACCATGAAAACATCGGTGAGCTCCCAGAGGGCTTTCTCTGCTACGGCTCCCAGATTATGGAATGGCCTGCCGGATGAGATCCGTCTTATTACCACCTTAGACAGCTTCAAAAAAGCTGTCAAGACAGATCTTTTCCGGCAGGCCTTTCCCGAATAGCTATCCCGGCCTGAGGATTCAGCTGTCTTTTCCCTTAAGCTGCCACTGAATTATTCCATTTTTCTCTTTTAATTATTGTATGTTTTAATTTTTTAAATTTAATATTGTTTTAAGGGGTGGGTGGGTTAGGGTACTAATGTAATTACGGAATTTTTATGTGGTAAGCCACCCTGATTGCATTGCAGAGGGGCGGGATAGAAATATTTTTTATTATTATTATTATTACTATTTACCATGGTATATTTCTGTACTCCTTTGCTTGGTTAGGCCAGTGGGAAATGTTATTACAGTATCTCTTATCCTTCCTGAAAGTGTGTTTTAAGAAGGTTGCACCAAGGTACTTGTTTTCATCCTTGTGGCCTTTGACCACATGACGGGGGCGCCACAGTGTCACCCATGGTATTTAAAAGTGATTGGATGGATTTAGTACTATGTGCTAGAATCTCCTTTTAACAGTTTGCCTAGTATTCCAGCTATGTTGAGACCCTATCTAGAGAAACTGGACAATGTCATAGTTATCCAGGTACTACTCACATTCAGACTAGAATATTATCATGAGTTGCACATTGGGAAGCCTCTGAGGATGGTCTGGAGACTTCACCTGGTGGAGAATGTGGACACTTAATACATATGACATCAATACTGTACCAATTACATTGGTTACCAGTGCAGACTTGGACTCAAGTCATGTTACTAGTTTTGACCTATAAATCACTAAAGTGTTTGGGAGCAGTTACCTGGCTGCATCTGTATGGATCAGTGTGGATGGTAAGTTAGTATGCAGAGTTAATACTTATAAGCCTGCCTGTAAGGTCTATTCAGTTGAGGGAACAAGGATCTGGGACTTTTGAGAAGGTGACCCACAGTGACTGGAACCCTCTAAAGTGAGGTATGCATTGGTTTATCTATGATTATCTTTTTATGCAGTTAAAACTCAGCTCCCTCTCTTGCTTTTTCTAGAGAAAAAAACTGTTATGGATGAGATGATGTATGTACATATCCATCCCAATTTTAATTAATTTTAATTAATTAAAAAATCTGTCTAATGCTTGCAGTACTTGTAGTACCATCTTCAGTCACTAGGTGGCAGATGTCCCTAACCATCTGGGACATCTGAGAGCCCCTCCAAGCAGCTTGCTGAAATGCATCTTTTTGCTGGATTCCTGAAGATTTTGAAGTCGCACAAGAAGAAATGCCTGCTACCTGATAAGGGCGTGTATACAGGAAAGTGAGCAGAGGAAAATTGGCTGAGTAAACATTGGCATGGAGGAAGAGAAAAACCAGTGAGAAAGTAAAAAAAAAGGGGGGGGGGAATGAAAAGACAAAGAACAGAAAGGAAGGAAGAAAGAGGACTGAGGAGGGAGATAATAAGGGATTTCTAAGCCTTGCAAAACCAAGCACTTGTACTAGTGCAGAGTAAAAAGTATACATGCAAAAGTCCATAAAGTTTTACAAATTTAGTTTGAGGGTACAATATTGAATGTCTGTGTGGGCATGCAAACATGCACATACAAAAGTGAAAGACAGAAGGAAATCAGACAGCACTATCTAAGCCAGGTTCTGCACCAACCAGAGTATTTAAAATTTTTTAAAAATATCTTCTATTTAAAACATTTTAGGACTCATTTTTTTATTTAAAAAAAGCATGGTGAGGATTATTCCTCCTACCCTACCAGCTGGCTGTTGCTCTAACTGTGAAAACACAGTGAATACCCTTTGCAGTGGGCTATAAAGCAACACATTTTGCAAGGCATCCCTTTGATGTGTTGACAGTTTGCAAGATACTAAATGTAGCTAGTGGGAAAGCTGACAGGGGATTAGGCATCATTCCTGCTGCTATCTAATTTTCATGAGTGAGTCAAGCTCAGGTATTATTATTATTTTGGAGGAAGGGGAGGTTAGCTATTTGACACAACACAACCAAAGAAAATCCACCCACAGCCATTCATTCCATAGTTGCTTGACAGTTGTTGCTCCTCAAAATCTCAGACTGGACCAGAGTAAAAAAATACATCATCCATGACCCATGCTTTTCCCACAGTGCATTTATCAAAAGTCTTTAGCCACCTACTAATCAAAGTCTTCTTTTCCTACCTCTTTTATGTTGCTTTATATATGCATGCTGGCCCACATACTGTTGTCAGCCCTGACTAGAGTTGAGTCATTGGCCCTGTCTACAAATACTGAGAAAATCCCTGACCCCCACCCAAATCTCACCCAATAAGGCCACAGTATGTGTCCCATCCCCCACATCTGGTGTGATAAGGCACACACTGTACAGCCCTATTCATACCAAACTTGGGGTAAACCACCTTAATCCAGGTTTTCCTGATGGCAAGAGCTGTTTGACAGAGAAATATTCTGCCTCAGAGTGTGGTGGAGTCTCCTTCTTTGGAGGTTTTAAAAGAAAGGCTGGGTGGCGATCTGTTGGGAGTGTTTTTACTGGGTATACCTGCATGGCAGGAGGGTGGACTGAATGACCCTTGTGGTATCTTCCAACAGTATGATTCTATGTGATACTATTGCTACAATCATAACTTCCCAACTCACTTTACTGAGCATCAGCTGCATGGAGAGAAAGAGGTCCATTCTACCAGCAATCAGAGTATGGGTTTGCTTGAAACTCCAAGGAAAACTGTAGTGTGAAAAAAGCATCCACCCTGGAGTTGAGGGGTGGGGAGGCAGAATAAGCAATGCCTGATTGGTGCCACCATTCCCCTCCTTGGCATCACTTCCACATTCCAATATTGGCTGGGAAGGTAAAGCCCTGGTGCTAGTCACTTGTCCTGAGGTCAGAAGGAGTGGCCAGCCACACAATCACATGACTGGCTTCCTCGTTCTGGTCTCAGAGAGAGTGACTGCATGCCAGTAGCAGCAGTGCAAAGGAAGGGGAAAATGGTGCCACAGAGGTGCTTGGAGGTAAAAATCCAGAGGATTCATTGTGTAGACAAGTCCAGCAATGAGATTTGGGCTATGACCAGATAAATTGTGGTGTTTAAATCTGGGCCAGAGTAGTCTGAATTTCAATTGGATTTTTACCCCCAATGTAGACTTGCCCATTGTTGACTCATCATTCATCAATTCATTCAGTGGAATGAACCAGTAAGATTCCAGCCAGAGTTTTGGAAAACAACAACAACAACAACAACAACAACAGACCCTTCATTGAAATGACTATGTTGTCATCTACTAGTAGGTATCTCCACTCTCTTCCAGTCTCTCACTTACTTCACCTGCCTCTCTTTGACATATATTCAGATTGCTGTTGTTGTTGTTGTTGTTGTGTGCTTTCAAATGGTTTCTAACTTATGGCAACCCAAAGGTGAACCTATCATGAGGTTTTCTTAGCAAGATTTGTTTTTTGGGGGGTTGTCTTCCTCTGAGGCTGAGAAAGTGTGACTTGCCCAAGGAATTTGAACCCTGGTATCCAGAGTTGTAGTCTAGTGCTCAGACCACTACACCACACTGGCTGTCATATATTCAGGTACACAGCTATATGTATGGAACTGTTGTTGTGTTGTAGCCATAATGTTATCGTAACTGCATATTCTGTCTGCATTTGCTGTGCAGAGTTCAGGACATTGCCCAGCGTACTATAAGAATATGGTCTCTGTATCAAGACCTACTGCATGCCTGAGGCCTGTAAAATGATTTTTTCCCCCTGTATAGTTGGCTAATATGTCCTGCAGTTTCTCCTCTGCTATCATTTATGTCTCTGTGTTGGGTTGGAGCATTCTGAAAGTTTCTACTCCAAAAAGTAAATTTCCAAATGTTCACCCAAACGTTTTCATTTCTAGACCAGCTTTCAATAGGTTTATGTGCATGTGAGTACCTAAACTCATTAAGGGACCAATTGAAAGTTACCTATGCTTTTGTGTTCTGAAGTGAATCCTCATTAGTTGACTCTGTACTCTGCCACCACTTTCCCTCAAAAGATTTTTGACTCTACTTCCCTTTAAGATTACCCCTGCTGAATTTTCAATTAAACCCAGCTATAGACAATTTCAGGACACCTTAGTGTTGTACGCTATTAAAACAGTGCTAGCAGCATTATTAAACTGTACCCCACTCTAGTCAATAGTTAAGTAACACACCCAGAGTGTAATCTGACAGCAAAAAAATTCTTCATCCCAATTAGAATAAGAGAAGAAAATTATAAAAGAGGAAGGAAAGCCCAGGGCCAAATACTGCTGCTATTGTTTGTGTACCTGAGTTGAAGTCTGAATATTAATGTCCTGGATTTGAGAGAATATGACAAGCTTCTTTTATTGTGAAATTCATGAGCTATATTTCGCTTGACAGTAATTCACAGTTTTCCTACTGGCTAAATATTTTGTATACCAAGCTAAATGCACTCAGATACTGTTCAAGCATATCACAATTCTGCTGTATTCAGTTGGGATTTCCCCCCTCATAACAGATGACTGAAGGAAAAAGGCAGAACCTGTAGGCTGGGAACATCAAGTACACAAACAAATGACAGAGGGAACCTGGACCCATTTGATAGCAAAGAAGAATCTTAACAAAATTGGGTTGAATTCAGGCTAAGCTGTTTACTTTGAACAGCTTGAATGAATTCCTTTGAAATCACTGTGGAAAGTTAGTCACAATTAACCTGAGTCCTATGGAATTAAGTTAACCAAGAGTCTGTCTACACTACAGAAATACAGCAATTTGACACCACTTTATCCACCACAGTTCTATCCTATGCAATCCTGGTATTTGTAGTTTTGCGAGGTATTTAGCCTTTTCTATCAGAGAACTCTGGTGACTCACCAAACTACAAACACCAGGATTTCATAGGATAGAATGATGGTGGATAAAGTGGTGTCAAACTGCAATATTTCTGCAGTGTAGACAGACCCCAATTCTGGATGCAGCCTAGTGTCACTTAGCCTTCATAAAGTGTTTCAATCTATGCAAAGCACCTCACATCAATGCCAGCTGGTGTCTTCCATGACAGTGGGTGAGATGAACCCATTCCAGGTTCTCATCTTGAACTTTCAAGGAGTTATGTAAGGTGCTGAGCCCTATTCCCAAAATAGTTTAATCACCTAGGTAGCTCCTTAAAGTTCAGATGAACATTCAGAGCAGATTCACTGGCATGAAATCTAGGCAAACATAACACTTGCTTACTTCCACTCTCCTTTGTTAACCTTGCTGCTCCCACATCGTTCCTCTCTCCATTATGTGTTCCTTTTATAGGACTTTTTCAGATGGGGACAAATGTCCTATTCCTGCCCTGTAAACCCCAATCCCATTCCTGCCGTGGAATGAAGGGAAAAGTTTCAAACACTGACTTTCATTCCGTTGCAGGGACGTCCTCCCTCTGCCCAAGCTGGCTGGTCATAAATGCAGCTGTTGTAAGGCTGCCTTTATGACCAGCAACTGAAATCTTGCTCGTTCTTGCAAGAGAACAGCCATGTGGGCATTTTAAAAATTAACCCCCCCCCGCTGTCAAAATAGTACACAAAGCACGAAAACACACACACACAGAAACAAGTAACCCAGGGAGGGAAAAAATGGTGCCACTTAAGTGGGTGTCCATTCATGCCAGTGAGTGTCTAGAATGGACCTCCCTCCCACAGCTGTCATTGCAGGTGAGGAACGGGACACTTTTCAGACCACCCATGATTCTGTTACTACAATGGAATGGGTGGCCCAAAAATGATGTTTCCCATGATGAAAATATCGTGGGGAAATGCGTAATGAGGATGGGGGAGACACGGAAAAGGGTCAATGTCTTCTGAAAGGAAGACTTTTCCCCGACCCTGTTCTGTGTCTCCCATGGAATAAATAGCCCATCTGAAAATCTCTATAGTCTCCCTTCTTACTCTTCTTTTCCTATCTCCCCTTTTGCTGACATATTTGATTACAAACTACTTAAGGGCACATAATTATCCTTGCTTTGCTTTGCTTATTAAACTCCGTAAGATATCAGGCTTATGGAAAAGAGCCAACATTATTTGTACTAGGAAAAACCTATCATAATAGACAAAATAATAGACCACAACAGAGTAAACTTAAGTCTGGTGAACCCTGCTCTCCCATACACACAAATTTAAGACACAAATTTAGTAAATTTCATTATACCTCTCACACAGAACATTGATTTTTTTTCAAGATTTAAATTATTAATAAATAAATGTTATAGCGTAGTTTTAGAAATATAGCATGTCAGAAAGAACACATGTAGTCTGTGTAGCATGTGCTAAGGGTCAGGCAGCTATTTTTGACTCCTCAAAATTATTAGTAGGCTGCAATGTTGCACCTGACAATGTCTAGAAGTGACATTTTGACAACTTCATATCACTTCTGGACAGCTTAGGCTCGGTCCCCTCCCGTGTTTCAGTGTGGAAGGGTCTAAAACAGCATTCATTAGCCAAAGCAAGGCTTGAAACCAAGGGGTTGTCCACATGGTGAAAATACCCCTCACAGAATTCACTCAGAAAATGAGCTGTCTTAATGGGATCCCACATTATCTCATCGTATTGTGAAGGAGGGGGGGCAAAAAGAGGAAAAAACTATGTGAGAAAAGCCTTTGCGGCTTTTCCCAATTTTTTAAAACAACTCCAGAGATATGCACATTTTTGCTCGTTAAGACAAGCAATTTGATATGAATTGCTTTCCCACGCAGGACACAATGCAAAGCTGATTGGCTGGATGAGCGCAGGGGGCGGGGTTGGATTACAGGGCAAGCGCCCACTGCCACCATGTTGGATTTTCACTTTAGTGAGTGATTACTAAGATGATGAAACAGAGGTTTGTGCTATCTTTTTTTTCTCTTTCTTTTTGGGGAAACATGAAATATCACTTGCATGCACCACAGAAATAGGTTTTTTTTTTTTAAAAAGGTCAGTGGCAGCAGATTTAAAAATGGGAGTAATCCACTCATAGCTGCCATCTCAGCTACAGGCATGTGGGGATTATGGGAGCTGTAAAACCATTAAGGTAGGTCGCAGCTGCTGCAACTTGCTGTTACTGTGGAACAGTCTGTTTTTCCCCTTCATGTAGACATGGCCCCATTGTTAACCAAAAATTCCCCCCCACACATCTTCTTTTCTGCTGAGAGATGTGGGGGGAGGATCCAAGGGTCTGAGAGGGCTACCACCAAGGTCTTCTTCCAGCCCATGGGCTACATCATTCCGACCCAAGATATTGTAATCTTCTTTATCCTCTTGCACTTGGAGAGAAAAAGATCCAGACAAAAAATGGCATTATACGAGTTGTGGGATATTTTGAGATTTTAGTAAGAATCCCAAAGCATTGATGGTTAGAGTTTAACATGTCTAATAATGTCCTTACATGCCCCTCCCATGAAAGAAATGTTGGTTTCCTCTGCATGAGGCCAACCTACTAATAACCAGAGTACATCACTTCTGCTTCACAGCACTGTTTGCTGAAGAATGGCATGTCCCTCTGTCATGCTACTGACTGCGCCTATTGGCAAAAAGCAATAGCTTTCTGGGGGCATTCTTTGCATCCATAGGTTGTCTGTGGGTTTTTTCCAGGCTGTGAGGCTATGTTCTGGAAGAGTTCATTCCTGACATTTTGCCTGCATCTGTGGCTGGCATCTTCAGAGAATGGTTGGGTAGGAGTGTGTGTGTATGGGGGTATATACCGAGAGCCCCTGTTGGAGAGAATATGTAAATTTTTGTATTTGAATGGGTAGTTCCTGAGGGAGATATGCAAGGAGGATTAGTGTCTGTTTGGCTAATGGCCCATTATTTGCTGGAAACCCCTGAACCTGGGTGGAGTTCATTTGCATGTGTTGAGTTTTGATTTTGGTGTTTTTCAAGACTGGTAGCCAAACTTTGTTTACTTTAAGGGTTTCTTCTTTCCTGTTGAAGTTGTCCAGGTGTTTGTGGATTTCAATAGCTTCTTGTTGCATTCTGGCATGATAGTTATTGGCCTGGTCCAGAATTTCTGTGTTTTTAAATAATATTTTGTTTCCAGGTTGGTTTACAACATGTTCGGCTACTGCTAATTTTTCTGGCTGGCCTAGTCTGCAGTGTCTCCCCTGTTCCTTGATTTGTGTTTGTACACTGCATTTAGTGGTCCCTATGTAAACTTGTCTTCAACTTTACACTCTTTGCTGTTTGCTTCTGTTGTTGTTGTTGTTTGTAAACACTGGTTATCCTGTTCAAAGAACAAGTACTTTATTCAACCCTCTTCTGAAAACTGTCAGGGATGGAGATTCTTGCAATGTCCTTAGGCAAGTTGGCTTAGTGGTGGCTTGCTCTTATATTTCTTTGATTTTCTAAGTTGCAGCTGGTATGGCAGGACTTGGAAAAGGATCACTAGCAACATGTGTAACTTCCATATCTTCGTTGACTCAATAATTCTAAAGTTACAATGCAAACTGCATGACTGCAATCTGGTTACAATATTTTTTTCTAATAAGTAAGCTAAGGCTTAAATCCATCATTAGTCCCAGTTAGAGGAGACTGATGGAAACCATGGAAATAAATATTGATTTATCATGTTCCCATTAATTGAATATGTCTACTCTGGTTGAAACTAACAACTGAAGAGAAGCCAAAATCCACCTCTTTGAGCAAAAACCAATGATTCTTTTTGAATAGTGGCTCATTCATAACTGGCAGAGGAAAAAAAATGGATACATGAACACATACACATTCAGAAGATCTTTTCAGGGTAGGGGATTCTTGATTTGGAAAAGTTTTGGAAACAAAATGAAATGAATGAAGCAGCCCCATCTTTCTGTGTTAGGTTGCAAGAGAATAGTATATAACCACAAAAATCAGGATAAATTGTTTATTTTATGTGCTATTCCAACTCCAGTTCTACAGGTAGGAAAAGATCAATGCCAAAGAATCCAGCTGTTAGAGATCTTTTCAGCTTGTCAAGGAAATAGGTTGACCACTACTCTTACCTTTTGAATGCCTGCCTGGGATTCCTGCACGTTATTTTCGGACCCATTACTTCGGTTAATCATTTGCCAGAGTTTGGAATACATGTTGTTCTTCTCAAAGGGGTTCATCCCTTTAACCCGCACATGCTCGTAGACTGCAGAGTCCAAAACGGTGCCATAAGGAATATCAGTCTGTCTGGAGAGATCCTGGAGAGACCTTAAATATTGGTGGAGATAAAAAAACACAAGAGACATGATTCCACATTTTCAAGCTACTAGCAAGCAAAGGGCAACATGTATGAAGACAGCTGTCAAGTCATTTTTATTTTGTTTTAGTTTATTCTTAAAAGTCAAAGGAAGGCTAGGAGAATTACATTTATAGTTTAAGGCACAAGGGAAAGCATGGAGCTGGAGGGGAAAAAAAGAGAGGAAAAAATCATGTTTTATTATTATTTTTAGAAAGAGAGAAACCTGAAAGAATCAGGACAATATTAATCATTTGTTTAAAAAAGGAAAAGCAAAGCAGAAGTTTGTATTTTTTAGGAGGTTATTTATTTCACTCATAGCCCACCTTTGAAACTCAAAGGTCTGCCAAGGCAACTTATAATTACAAATAATGAAAACAATAACCACCAATTTCAAACATAAAATCATAAAAATGGAGTGGGGGGGGGGCACAGAGCAAGACCTAAATATCAATTTTCTTTATTAAGTGTGTTCTATGTCTTTCCATCAAATTATGCTGAAAGAATGGTTAACAATTTTTTTAAAGGAATCATGATATGGCCATCTTTTGAACTTTATACCTGGCTACTAAATGGGAAGGAGCAACTTTGTTCTCAGGACTTCTGACCATGCTAAATAACACTGAAACAGTCATGTAGTAGATTTTTTTAAAATTTTGACTTTCCACAAACAAGTGTGCTGGTGCATGCAGTCTGATGGCAATTCGTAAGTTGTTTTGCATGGAATTTGAATGGGATCTCTGGTTTCTCCTCTCCCCAAAAGAGATTAAACCAATATTAACCTCTGGAGTGGATTGACACTACATAGTTATAGCAGTTTGATACCACTTTAATTGTCATAGTTCAATCCTACAAAATCTTAGGATCTGTAGTTTGGTGAGAGTATAAGTTTTCTGATGTCCTTTTAAGAGCATGGGCTAGATCTCTACAGCAGAGAATTCTAGGTACCTCACCAAACTACAAACCCCAGAATTCCATAAGGTGGAGCCATGCCAGTTAAAGTGGTATTAAACTATTGCAACTCTTCAGTGTAGACACAACCCTTCCATACATTTTTGATATAAGGGAACCCCTGGAATGAAGAACCAGGCAGCAACAACAGAGCTGTAGGTATCACCAGGCTTGCTTGATCACAATATGTGAGATTTTTTTTTTTAAATCAAACTTAACATGGTATGTGAACAGATCATCATCACTACGCAAGAATATTGTAACATACTATTTTTGGATCTCATAGCACCAACTCAGCCAACTAGGTTTGCCAGGTGAAAAAAGAGGAGAGTGCTTCTGTCCTTAGTTTAATAGCTGTGCAGGAAACAGTAGGTGAAACTCATGTGATAATCAACACGTGCTGAAATTCATTGGGCAATCCTAAAAAGTGTTCAAGGATAGACCTTGCAAGTATAAGTACCACCACCCCAGACATCCACTTAGTCTGAATCAGATGAAACTTAGACCTACACCTGACTCCTAAGATTCTATTTTATACATTTGCATGTGACCAAAGCTCCAAGACTGGATTTAGTACCATGGAAGATTATTTCATTATATGATAACAGCTGCAGGATTTTTATATGCCCAGAAATGGAAGAATGAGCAACTGCCTACCAAAGAAGACTAGTTATTAAAACCTAATGACTTGGCAGAAATGGATGGATTATCTATTCTGAGCAAAGAAAAATCATTAATAAGATTTTTGAATGACTGGAAACCCCTAATGGACTTTTTTTGGGCGGTGGTGGTGGTGAAGAGGGTGATTTGATTATTCTGGTTTTTACCAATTAACATGGGTCAGCTATACAGATGAAGTGTAGCTATAGTTAAGTGAAAGTGGGAATAGATATTAGAAAGGGGATAGATATTAAGGGTTAATTACAGCTGCAGAAAGGATAGTTGGAAGTAATTTTCTTTGTTTTATTTTGTTAGTTGTAGTTCTCAGTCATAGTTTGTTTTTGTAAAATGTATTATTCCATTTTATTTTATGTAGGATTTATTCAATAAAAATAATCCACAAAAAAGTACTAAGCAATTGGTAAAATGAGACATATTTGAAACTGCATTAAAAAGATAAGATTTATTTACAAGGTTTGGTAAAAAGTGGTATATTCATTTTAGGGAACATAGAACAATATAAAAACAACAACAAAGGCATGACTAAACTATTGTTACCAAGTTCACTTCACTAAACAACATCTAGGACCAGAAGAACAGAGAATTCAGAGAGTTCATATATGCCCAAGCAAATTGCACTGAGCACAAGGCAATTGCAAGATGTGAAGAAAGAGGCAGGGGCAAAAACTATTTTTATACCTATAGCACTCATGATGGGTCCAAGTAACCAATCACAGGACCAAAAGAGCAGAACCTATTAATTGACATTTCCTTTTTTGTTGGGAGGACAGAGGGGAGCCACGATGGGTTTAAGTAACCAATCACAAGGTCTAAAGAGCAGAACATTTTAATTGATTTTTCCCTTTCTGTTGGGAGGATAGAGGGGAGCCATGATGGGTTGAATTAACCAGTCACAGAACCTATAAACCAGACCTTTTGAATTGACCTTCCCTCTCCTGTTGGGAGAATAGAGCTACTCTGTGTGTGCTATGTGGCCTTTCCCTACCCCAATATAGTGTGCTCTTTAAAGGGCAGTGGAGACCACTGTTGTGCCAGTAATGGGGAAGTATTTTGGTACAGTTCTGTTCATTTCAGAAGGAAGCACCATCTTGACCTTTATCTCAGGCAGCAAAATGTCATGGGCTAGCCTTGCTGTTCTGAGATCTTTTTCTACCTGCAAACAACTTTTTCCATAGACATATGCAAATAGGAATCTTAATAGATGGGGTTTTGAAATAGCATCCACTTCAAATCAACTTTTTGATGGTCCCTGAAGGTCAGCAGATCTGACATATTTCCTGTCTATTTACCCACCCTTCTGGACCACTTAACTGTACCTTTATTTTTTTCTAATGACATTCATTAGACTTTCTAAAGAACCGCTGCAATCTAACACCCAGGAGCCATTAAAGCTTTGCTAGCACAAATTAGCTTTATGTTAAGTGCACAAATCTAAAGGATGACACTGAAGGACAGATAAAGGGTCTCGGTGTGCTCAGTTTTTTGAAAAGCTAACAGCAAATTACAAAATGCTTATATAACACACTGGGAAATGATGGCATACTCTTATAAGATGTCACAGTTTCAAAGGGCAAGAGGTCATCTGGTATACAAAGTCTATATAAAACTTTATTTTTAAAAATATTTTTATTAGCACAGTTATACACAACAAAACACCAAAGAAAGAGAAAAAACCCACAATTTTCAATGCATTAAAAACATTCAAACAGAAACAACAGAAAAAACAAAAAACTACCACAAAACAAAACATTAACTTACCACATTAACTAAATAACATAACCAGTGACTCCTCCCTTGACTAATGATAATATTCCACTATTCAAAGTACTTCCATCAAATGATCTTAAAAGTCTAACTTCTACTATAACTCAAAATCATACCATGTTAAAACACCTAAAGTTGATAAATGCCCCTTACTTTGTTGCCAAAAAATTATAAACAACTCCCAATCTTTTTTGAAAAGGACTAATTTCCTTAACTGACATTGTCAATTTGTCCATTTTGGCTAAATCACAAAGCTTAATCAGCCAATCTTCTTTTGAAGGAATTGATGCACCTCTTCACCTCTGATCGTACAGTAGTTTTGCAGCTGTAATCATACATCATACAACTCTCCCATGTTTCCTATCAAAATTTTCTTCCAACATCCTAAGTGAATAAACTTCAGGTTTCATCTGAAGTTTCATTTTAAAATGTCCTCCAATATCTTATGGTGGCTTACCACACAGCAAAGCAAAGTGGCAGTGCAGCTGGAAGGTTCCGTCTTCCATGACACCTTACTGCATGATGTTGTCGTTCTTCCATTTTGGTTGCATTGGAGACCAAGATAAAACTGCATCTTTTTGCTAACCAGAAAAATCTATTAGCAAAAAGAAGTGGTTTTACTTTGGTCTCCCACAGGACCAGAATAGCAGAACACTGGAAGAATGACAACAACATGCAGCAAGGCTGCACAGAAGGCAGAACTTTCCATCTGCCATGCTGTTTTAATTCAACATGCAGTAAGCCCCATGGTCTTGATCCCAATATTTCTGGGCTCTAAAATCTACATAGAACTTTATTAAAAAAAAATAAAATCCTGGGATGGGTACTCAACCACAAAATGTAACCTTTGGACAGTCACTCATTCTTGGCCTAATCTGCTACAATGTATTGTATGAACAGAATGTATTAATTTCATGTACAACTTAAAGTCCTTAGAGGAAGGTCACAGTACAAATATATTATTTATTTATTTTTATTAATTAAATATTTTATATCGCATGCTAGAGATCTAGAGATCTCAGCCTGGGGTACAAACAATAAAACAATGTTAAACAAATATAAAACTATTCAAAACATTTTAAAGTAAGGTAAAGTAATCTACAACCCAATTGGCCAAGTCAGAATCATGGACTCCAGAGGCTTGGGTAAAGAACCAGGTTTAACTTGGTATTGAAGTGAGGCAAGAATCAGTACCAATTGGGTCTCAAAGGGGGGGGGCATTCCACAATTGGGGTGCCATGGTAGTTTTTCGCATCTCCACTACATGTATTGTTCCTACTGATAGAACATAGAGGAAGGCCTCTTTGAGTAGCCTTTAGTGATCCAGTAGGTCTATAAGAATCTTGCTGGCTCAGTCCAAGTACCCTCTTTCCATGAGAAGCCCAGTCAACTGCCTTTTAGATGCTCATGGGCAGTTTAATAGCCATTTCCAGTTCCCATCTAGCAGTCAAGAGATAAGCTGCCTCTAATCATGTAGCTTTGTTTGGATCATCATGGGTAATACCCAGTAATGACTTCCATAAATTTGTCTATTGTTTTCCCAATACATCATCACTGCCTTTTAAAAAAAGTTCTTTATTGATGGGCAGTAGGTGCAGAATGGTTAACTTTAGGTGACATACACAGGAAGCAGAAACAATGTGATCTTTTCTTGACTCTGCCACAGAAACAATGACAGTTTTTTCCTGTGTACCTCAAATAACCTATGAACATAACAAGTGATAAGTCATCCAAACATCGATTTGCAGAAATGACTTCATTATTACTGTCTAGAATGGCTCCTGGCCACTCCACCCAGCCTGCCCAATGATAAGTGATCATGGGAGTGATAGTCTGAAACATCTGGAGGGCAAAAAGATTCACTACTCAGATTTAGAGACTGACTTGAATTTACAAGAGTTAACAGTACCACATCTCACTTTTCATTCTGTATCATGATGATTTAATCAATGATTCCACAATGGAGGGAATGAGCAGCTGCCTTGCAGGGGTGGGGGGGGGCACATAGCCACTCCAGAATGAAACCAGAAGTGAAATCATGCCATGTCTAATTTCATTTTAGCCCCCTTTTTTTGTCTTTTGGGAGGCTTGGGGGTGGAGTGAAACCATCCTGTACTCTTGCAGTTTTGAGGGTTATCAGAGCATAACCCTCAAGATCATTCCATTTTTTTAAATTTGTGTGGGATATGGGGGGTAAGTTGGGGGCTCTGCAACCAAAAGAAGGCCTGGGGCTATACTTTCCCCACCTGTGATCTACATGACCTATAAGTTAATAATTGGTCCGAAAACCAAATCAAATTTCTGGGCCAATGGCAGCAAGTGGGTAACGTTTACTAACTCTAATTTAGAGTAGTCACCTACTGGGTCTAGCCAGATGGGAGAATGTCCAAGTAAACATTGTATTGGATCAGGACTTTCCTTTGGATCATAGAATCAGAGTTGGAAGAAACCACAAGGGCCATCCAGTCCAATCCCCTTCTGTGCAGGAATAAACAATCAAAGCATTCCCAACAGGTGGCCATCCAGCCTCAGTTTAAAAACCTCCAAAGAAGGAGACTCCATCAAACTCTGAGGCAGTGCATTCCACTGCTGAACAGCTCTTACTGTCAGGAAGTTCTTCCTAATGTTTAGATGGAATCTCTTTTCCTGTAGTTTGAGTCCATTGCTCTGTGTCCATGTCTCTGGAGCAGCAGAAAACAAGCTTGCTCCTATCCTCAATATGACATCCCTTCAAATATTTAAACATGGCTATCATGTCACCTCTTAACCTTCTCTTCCCCAGGCTAAACATACCCAGCTCCTTAAGCCGCTTCTCATAGGGCATGGGTTCCAGACCTCCCACCATTTTGGTTGCCCTCCTCTGGACACGTTCCAGCTTGTCCATATCCTTCTTGAATTGTAGTGACCAGAACTGGACACAGTATTCCAGGTGAGGTCTGACTAAAACAGAATAGTGTGGCACCATTACTTCCCTTGATCTAGATCTGTACTCCTATTGATGCAGCCTAGATTTGCAATGGCTTTTTTTTTGCTGCCGCATCACACTGCTGACTTATGTTCAGTGTGTGGTCCAGTAAGACTCCTAAATCCCTTTCACATGTACTGCAATCAAGCCAGGTGTCACCCATCCTATATATGTGCTTTTCATTTTTACTGCCCAGGTATAATTTTTCCCTTTTGAAATTCATTTTTGTTAGTTTTGACCCTGTTTTCTAATCTGTTCAGGTCATTTTGGTTTCTGATCCTATCTTCTGGGGTATTAGCTACCCCTCCTAATTTGGTTTCATCTGCAAATTTGATAAGTATGCCCTCTATTCTCTTATCCAAGTCATTGATAAAGATGTTGAATAGCACTAGCCTCAGGACAGAACCCTATGGCATCCTGCTGGTCACTTCTCTCCAGGATGAAGAGGAGCCATTGGTGACTATCCTTTGGATTCCGGCCCAATGGATCCGGGACATTGTGTCCATGAGCATCGTGATGGTTTCCCTGTGATGAGTATTGATAAGTGGATAAGTTCTTTTCTTGATGTTCGCAGAACTCTTGGCTTGGTGACCAGCCATTCCACTTCTTTTTGGCATTGTGCAAGGAGGTATTTAGTAACTCCTTGCATAAAGATTTTACCCAGACTATGCAATGGATGCCAGGTGGCAGTGTGTGCAGTCCCACCCTGCAACCAAAAGGGCATTGGTTGGCAGGGAGGATTGCTGGGAAAGCTTCATTGGGCAGTTGACCAGCTGGCAGCATCAACTCTACCTGAACTTCTATGTAAGCACATTGGGGGAGCTAGACATACCATCAACACTAAATAGAATTTAGCCTTAGTGTTTCATCTTCCCAGAAACCTTGCATTAATGTGATGAAAGAAGTTATAAAAAAAATAGGTGTTGCAATTTCTAATTTCAGGTTTCTAAACTATCCCTCAATAAGTTCCTGCATCTCCTAAAGGTACTTTCTGCAACATCACATCGTATACTGTAACACACAGTAATTGTAAGGGTACTTGCTGTGCACATTATGGGAGTAGGGTAGGAGGAAGTGAGTCCCCAGTTTCTAATGAGAACACCTTGCAAGTTTTAATCAGGCACTTATAGGACTCTGTGGCCATATAATTTGCTAGCATAACAGCCAACACAGCAATTTCCCTACATGGGCTGCTGTTAATATAACTGATAGGTGCAGCAGATGCCACAGACCTGTCTGTTGGGACACAACAAAGGGAAAAATATTTTCCATTTACATCTTAAAAATCTAGAAGTTATTCTTTCATCTCTCAAATGACAAACCAAAGTGATGCCATAAATGATTTCCTTTCTTGCTAGTTTGGTAGAGAGACAATAGAGTATGATAAATGAAGTATGATTATGACACAGAAAGAAAAAAAGTCAACAACCAATTTTTAGGTGGGAGGCCATTAGCTTAGTGGCAGAGCCCATGTTTTGATTGCAGAAGGCTTCTGGTTCAGTACATGACCTCTCCAGGTAAGGGGGACTAGCCAGCAGGTAATTCATATTAACTGCTGTATTTATCTTTATTTGTCCAGTATTTCTACTAGTTTTCCCAGAGTCTCAAGTAAAGTTCCTTCATGAGACTCTGGAATGTGACTGTGAGAAGCTAACAGAAATGCTAGGCTATGGACAACTTGGCTGACCTAGTATAAGATAACATCCTGGGTTCTTGTTAGTGGTCGTATGCCTATACACCCTCTAAGATTTTAAGCATAACATATATGCATGTCACTACCTGTTGGTTGGTTTTAGCCACATCCTCTCTCTTCCTGTATCTCAGTCAGCAGTTATTTTCAGTTTGTTTGTTCATCCCTCACTTTGTACTCTGCAGTTCTTTCTCTCTCTCTTCCTTGTTCGAAGAGCACATGTTACAAAGCATCACACCATGTAATACAGTAAGATCCCCTTATCTGTGGGGGAGACTCCCCATGGATGCCATGGATACTACCAAACCCTATATTTTCAGACCATGGTTGATTATTTAAACCTAACAATTTAAACTTAAACTTAACCACAGAGTTAAAGGGAGTTTGGAAACAATGCTTCCTGTGACTGGGAGCAGTCCCCCCGCTGTCCTGCAGAGGACAGAGGAAGCAATCTACTCTCAACTTCATCTTGTTGCTTCTTCGACATACGCTTGTACAAGAAGAGAAATGTGGGTGGTCAACTTCCAGCCCAAGCATACAATAGAGTTACACTGGAAGACCAAGAGATGCCCACAAACACTTCCAGTTTTTTGATAGGAGCAACCGCAGGTAACTGAAACCACAGAAAATGATCCCATGGATAAGGGGGTCTTATGGCATTATGAATAGTATTTGTAAGTAATCCTACTTCACAGATTTTTACCAAAGAAGACTAAGCCTGCCTTATTCCTCTTTTAGACTCTGTCTGTGAAGGTAGTGGTGATATGGGACTGGTTGTTGCTCATCTTGTTTATTCCTGCATGGTGGGGGTTGTACTGGATGGCCCTTGTGGTGGCTTCCAATTCTATGATTCTATGACTCTGCTTGTAAGTACTAATTATTCTGCTGGTGAGATACACTACTATCTTTCAGATTCCCCAACAGGTCTCACCAAACTTTTCACTCTGGCCATTATAATTCTACCAATAGCTAATCCAACACAATCAGTAGGTCAACACAAGCATTAGGGATAGCTCCTTCATGTCTGGAAATGCCAAAGGAGTACACCTTGTCTCAACAATAAAAGGTGCAATTTGTGTTTGCAATAACTGTTTTGGTAAAATTGTGTGACAAATGCTATTATCTGAGCAAAGCTTGTTTTCTGCTGGTTCAGAGGATTGAGAAGCAAACCAATGGATTCAAATCACAAGATAGGAGATTCCAACTACAATTTGAGTAAGCTACACTACAAAAGGGTATTGCTTTTATATCAGTTTAGCTGTCTGCCAGAGCGTCTGCAAAGAAGCTTGGGAATTGTAGTTTAGCAAAGATTATAGAGGCTGCTACACCTCAGCATCCCCTTCACTCCCTAAATTGCAGTTCCATGGAGAACAGGGATGATTATTGTGCTGATTTGTGACTATCATACTGCAGGGCATCTTAAAAAACAATGGTTTGGTAATACATGTGAAATCCTAAAGCAAACGGACCTCTATATCCACACAAACAGATTTCTCTCTCTGATGGTCTTCATATTTTAGGATCCTGTCTTAGCTGCAGAGGTGCCAATTTCACTTTTTATTACCCCTGTCCCCACTTTTCTTTTTGTTGAAAAATTTCCAAGATGTACATACAAACTTGTACACAACAATACATCTTGGGAATCAATCAAAAAGGAAACATAACACATCAACAAGAACAACAACCAATAAAATTAATATAAAAACAAAGTGATGCCTTTGGGCAACTGCTGGACCAGATTCTAAAGAAAGAACATACTAACCCCTTTCAGTATCTCCTCCCCTTCCGTCTCCCCCTCCAATGCCTTTCTTTTTTTTTTCTGTTTTCCTTTTGTGTCCAGAACTTCAGTTTTGTGCTGCTAAGGTATAAACAGTGATTCCTAAGATCAGGAGGCCAAGTATGATAAATGCCCCAGTATTTCCTTTTTAACAAGAACAACTAATTTTGTCTTGACCATTTGTAATTCTTGAACAATGTCCTAGCCAGAATTGTAAAGTGTTGATTAGACACAAGTTACAAACTTTGTAACATAGTTACACAATTTCATAGGGCAAACTGATGCAGAAATCATGGAACAGCAGACCCACGGATTGGAAAGTGAATTTTATTACACCGGTGGGCCTGACTGGAATATCTTCCAAAGAGTCAGAACCCCGAGTCATGACTACAGAAAACCTTCATACAGTTTAATGACCGTATGCAAAAACAATTCCCTCCTCCTTCTCTTTGTTGTCAGCAATTTCTCTGCAACAATTGTTAATAGTTCAGAAAGTACAAGGCAAAATAGCTTAGGAACATTTAGGTACAGTTCGACCGCTATTAGAGAAAGAATTTGTTTACCTCAGCTTATCATATGTTTCTGGAGCATAGAGTTGATTAGTAAGGAACATTGAAAAGAATTGCAGACTTCTGGAGTCTCATGGGCTATCTAGTCTGACCCCAAATAGTAATTGTAAGTTACAGCATTCAGCAAATAGACATTAGAATGCAAATGGCTACCACAAAACAACAGCATGTCTGCTGAATCTGATGGTGCACATCAGATCAATTATCCATTGAATAATAAGGGTACACTTATTCTGAAGCACACTTATTTACAACTCAAATTCAGATCAGGCTTTCCCCATGTAGTTTTGTCCACCCTCCTTCCCTCTTGCTGGAGTTGCAAGGATTAATTCCAAGTAGGCTGAGGAGACAGGGTGCAAGATGACAAATGATCTGACACCCTCCAATGACAACTATGTTAGATGATAATAACCGTGCTACCTGGGTAGTTTATAGATCTGGACAGATCAGGTTATTATGGCAGACTGGGAAAAGAGTATTCTTTTTTATTTCTCCAAGAAGACACTTATATTGGAATTAAGTGTCCTTGTCCTGCTCCAAAAGCAACATTGTACAATAGGCTTGCTGGGGCAAAAGCCTTAAGGCACATTCTTGGACTGACCTGAATTTATGGCACAAGAAAACTAAATATTCCCCCTCCATGTATGCAGAGACAAAGCATTTTTAGACTATAGGCTATTAAAAAATAAATTCCACCTAAACATTAGGAAGAACTTCCTGACAGTAAGTGATGTTTGGAAGTGGAGTACACTGCCTCAGAGTGTGGTGGAGTCTCCTTTGGAAGTTTTTACACAGAAGCTGGATGGCCATCTGTTGGGAATGTTTTGATTGGGTATTCCTGCATGGTAGGGGGTTGGACTAGGTGACCCTTGTGGTCTCTTTCAGCTCTACAATTCTATGATTCTATGAATGCAGCTATTATCTATGATTTACCACTATCATACAGTGATTGAAGAACATATTTGGGCTCCCCTGGATCTCCAGATGTTTTTGAACAACAATTCCCAGCATGCCACATTGCCATGTTGACAGAGACTATAGACAAGCAGATTCCCTACCTTTATGCTACATTTTTTACATTTTTAAAACAGGGTCTTTGAAAAAAAAAGTTTTACTAGATATTTAAAGTATGATTTCAAAGGGAGAAAATGAGAAAGAAGAAGAAGAATGGAAAGTACAAAAGATATGAACATGGGCTAGATGCATACATTAATATAAGCAGATATTTCCAAATACAGTCGTCCCTTCACATTCGCGGGGGTTCCGTTCCGTGGCCCCCCGCGAATGTGAAAAAACCGCGAATAACGACACCCCTCCCCTTCCCTCCCCAGGCCTTCGCGGGGCCTTGCTAGGCCCTGCGGAGGTCTCCCCGGCCCTCCCTCCCTCCCCAGGCCTTCGCGGGGCCTTGCTAGGCCCCGCGGAGGTCTCCCCGGCCCTCCCTCCCTCCCTCCCCAGGCCTTCGCGGGGCCTTGCTAGGCCCCGCGGAGGTCTCCCCGGCCCTTCCTCCCGCCATCCCCAGGCCTTCGCGGGGCCTTGCTAGGCCCCGTGGAGGTCTCCCCGGCCCTCCCTCCCTCCCCAGGCCTTCGCGGGGCCTTCCTAGGCCCTGCGGAGGTCTCCCTGGCCCTTCCTCCCGCCCTCCCCAGGCCTTCGCGGGGCCTTCCTAGGCCCCGTGGAGGTCTCCCCGGCCCTCCCTACCGCCCTCCCCAGGCCTTTGCGGGGCCTCCGGGGGTCCCGCGAAGGCCTCCCCACCCCTCCCCAGGCCTTCATGGGGCCTCCGGAGCGCCTCCGGGGGCCCCGTGGACGCCTCCCTGGGCCTCCCCGCTCCCTCTATGTCTTTCATGGGGCCTCCCCGGCCCTTCCTCCCGCCCTCCCCAGGCCTTCGCGGGGCCTTCCTAGGCCCCGCGGAGGTCTCCCCGGCCCTTCCTCCCGCCCTCCCCAGGCCTTCGCGGGGCCTTCCTAGGCCCCGCGGAGGTCTCCCCGGCCCTTCCTCCCGCCCTCCCCAGGCCTTCGCAGGGCCTTCCTAGGCCCCGCGGAGGTCTCCCGGCCCTCCCTACCGCCCTCCCCAGGCCTTCGCGGGGCCTTGCTAGGCCCCGCGGAGGTCTCCCCGGCCCTTCCTCCCTCCTTCCCCAGGCCTTCGCGGGGCCTCCGGGGGTCCCACGAAGGCCTCCCCACCCCTCCCCAGGCCTTCATGTGGCCTCCAGAGCGCCTCCGGGGGCCCCGTGGACACCTCCCTGGGCCTCCCCGCTCCCTCTATGTCTTTCACGGGGCCTCTGGAGGCCCCGTGTCACGGTTTTGGGGGGGCCCGGGGGGCCCTCCCAAAACCACGAATAACCGAAACCGCGAATGTCAAGTTCGCGAATGTGGAGGGACAACTGTACACATTTTTTGAAATTGGTGTCAACAAAACATATGTTCACACATAGCCAAAGCAAAAGATCTTCTGACCATTGAATGATAGATGGTGAATATTTATCTTTCTAGGCTTTGAGTACAAGTCTTTTAACAACAGCAAAAACCAGGGATCTAATTCTTCACAAAGTTTCTTCTCAAAGGTAGTGACAAATAATTTCAGCAACTTTCTTCCTGCTATGAGAAAGCCTTTGAAAACCACATTTTTTTTGAAGGCTCTATGCAATTTGAGACTTATTTTGCACATGGTTTTTTGCTGAACAGAAAACAGCACTTTCTGCATGGGAAATAATACTTCAGTGCAGAAACATTAATTTGTGCATAGAATATGCTGTTTTCTGCATAGAATATGCTGTTTTCAAAGCAAATCAACCATGTGTAAATTTTATGCAGAATAAACCCCAATTACAACATTTTCTGTGCAGAAAAGAACAATTTCTGCATGGAAAATAATATTTTATTGCAGATATATATATATATATATATATATATATGCAGAAAATTCTGTTTTCTGTGCAGAAAATTCTGTTTTCTATGCCAATGAACTTTGTGCAAATTTTATGCACAATTAAATCCCCAATTACAGCATTTCCTGTGCAGGAAACAGCATTGTCTGCACGGAAAATACTATTTCAACCAGAAATATTAATTCCTGAGCAAAACCCCCCCAACCATGTGTGATTTTTTTGCAGAGCAAGTCCTGAACAGCGAAGATTCTCATCACTCAAAAAACATTTTTTTCTGCCATTTTCTGAATATTTTAATATGTTCTTTCCATCCCTAGCAAAACTACAGTATCTGTTTCTTTAGGATGGGATGATACTAGAGAGATTGGTGCTTCTGTAAAAAGTTTTTAAAAAACACACAACACCAAACAGACGTGTCAAATGAGAAGGAGAGATGGTGGTGGGTGGTGAGAGATTGCTGGTGCTACACTGAGAAGTAGTACCAACTTTCTAGAGCAAACAGCATTCTATTAAATCATAGTGAACCAAGTTCTGGCATTTCCAATTAAAGGAATCTGGGTATTAAGAAAGGAATAAGAGTATGAAAGAACTGCGATAGATGGATTGTTTTCTAAGTCAGTATTCAGTGCTATGTAAGGTCTTGTTTAAGAGAAGGACCTAACTTCTGTCTTGTTTAAGAGAAGGATCTCTGATCATCTCCTCTGGAAAATGTGAAGGCAAATGAATTGGCCACCATCATGCTGCAACTAGTTACTTGCAATTAATTATTTCCCTAATAAGGAAGCATACTCACATTGCATTAAGGTTGTAACATAATGAGCTAGAATCCTTTTGTAATGTATGTATTTAGGTACTTTTATAGTTAATGGGGTGTGACCACAATAAATGGTAGAGGAGGAATATTACATGGTCCCAGCACTGGTTTGTGCCTTGGCATATGTTGCTCCTAATGCTGTTTTGTAGAGGTTGAGACAATGATGATCTATGTGGGAGAAGAGTGGGTTTTGTACAACAGGCCAGTAAACTATACCATTAAGATATGTAAAAAACCAAACCAAATCAAAACTTATGACTGAAATTTAACCATTTTAACTACTTCTGGGGAACAGGAGAATAAAGATCTATCTCCCTATCTCACAATAAATATAACCTTAATCCCTACTGGGGCATGCTGATCCATGGGGTTGTAATGGTACTCCAACTGAAACTATTTTTAAAAAGCCACTTCCAAGCTCTGCCCTCTTGACCCTTGCCCTTCATGGCTGGCCGTCCAGAGGGGTGATACCTTAAGGATGTTCCCTTAGGGAAGGTCATGTTCCATCTTGCTTGATCTTCCCTTGACCCTCTGGATATGAAGAACTATAGGCCAATCTCCTTACTACCTTTTTTGAGCAAGGTGATCAAGAGGGTGGTTGCTCTCCAACTCCAAGCTGTCTTGGAAGAAACTGATTATCTAGATCCATTTCAAACTGGCTTTAGGATGGGATTCAGAGTTGAGACTGCCATGGTTGCCTTGGCTGATGATCTTCGCCTAAGCATCGACAGGGGTTGTGTGACCCTGTTGGTGCTACTGGATCTCTCAGTGGCTTTTTTTTGTTTGTTTAGTTTATTGTATAACTTAACATACACAACATAACATGGTATGGTCTGATATAACATAACATAGATGATATAGATTATACATATCTGCGTAACATATTTCATCTATATTTCAATTAATTGATCAGTTACACATTACTTGTCTCTTCCTCCCAGACTTCTCCAACAAGTATCATCACTTCCCACTACTTTCTTTCCTTCTCTCTGTTAGTTCATTTACGCATATCTCCCCACTCTTACACATACCTTCCCACACTTACACATACCTTCTCACACTTACATATGCCTTCTCACTTGCATCACCGCCCCTTTTTTCCCCTTCCCTTCCTCTCTTGACTTCCTGTTCTCCTTCATCTCGACTTAGATCGTATTTTTAACAATTTCCTTGTGTCGCCTCTACCAATTCAACCTATATTCAGTCTTCATTTATAAATAACATGTAGTTTTACTTGCTTTTCTCAAATAGTATCATAATCTCAGTATATAAATAAGGTTAATAATTGTATACGCAGTTTATACATAAGTTTGTTTAAACTATTCAAAATATTTGGTTTCATAATGTTATATTATTCCTATTATATATACTATGTATAGTTATACATGTTGCTTACAGTAGTATTTTTCCCGATTGATAGACATTGTTATTTTCTATTTTAATGGTATTGATCAATGCTATGTTCTCGTAACATATTTGATCTTACTCAAGCTTTTGCTTCTCTTTGCAATACCCCTTTTTTCTCGCTCCTTTTTGTTATTACACGTTACTTCCTTTCATCTATTCTCTCATTTCCATCCCTCCCAACAAAACATGATTTAAATTGACTTTTTAGTTACCAAAGTTTTTCATCCATATTCCATATTTTCCTCCAAATTTTTTTCACGGGAGCACACTCTTCCTTAATTTCCCCATCTCTTTGATTTTTAATAACCAATCTGGTATTTGTGGGATTTCCTTACTCCTCCACTTTTTGGCAATAAGCAGTCTTGCTGCCGTCACTAAATATAGTAACGTCCTCCAGTAAGGTTTTATTTTTGTTTTTTCAATTGGTGTTGTTATATTTAGTAAATATAGCTTAGAGCTCATCTCATACTGGACGTCAAATATTTCTTGTATTTTTTTGTGTACTTTTATCCAGAATCTTTTGATAGCAGGGCAAGTCCACCACATGTGGTAAAGAGAACCCACCTCTTTACAACATCTCCAGCAATGACTATCTTTAGTTTTGTAGACTTTACTGATTTTCATAGGTGTCATATACCACCTGTTCACCATCTTTAAATGGTTTTCCTTCAACAGAAGACATGCCGTGAATGCGTCAGTGTTCTCCCAAGCTTTATTCCATTCTTCCAATTCTATCGTGTCTCCCACATCAATTGCTCATTTGATCATTGCGTCCATTACCGGATCCTTTTCCATCTCCCTTTCTAGCAGCAAATTATATAGTTTCGATATTCGCTTTCCATCCTTCTGCCAGAGTATTTTATCCAGTTCATTTTCTAACATTTCAAAGCCAAATTTTTAGTTATCCTCTTGAAATTTATTTTGAAGTTGCAGATACTTAAACCAATTCATGTTGCATCCCATTGATTCAATCTCTTCCCTTGTCCTTAATTTTATTCCTTTCCCTTCTTTCCATTCTTTTGGATCTATTAAATCTTTATATCTTAACCATATTTTCATTTTTTCCCATCTTCCCATTATAGCTTCTTGAGGGGAGATCCAAATGGGTAATTTGCTATAGAATTTCTCTTTCAGTTTATTCCATATTCTCAGCAATGATTTTCTTACAATATGATTCCCAAAATCTCTATTCACATACGACTTCCCATACACCAAATACACGTGCCATCCGTATCTTAGGGCGTAAACTTCTAACGCTAGTAGTTTGTCGTTATCTAATTTCACCCAATCTAGCAGCCAGTTCATACCACAAGATAATAGTATAAATTGAAATTTGGTAAGGCAGCACCACCAGACTTCTTATTTGCAGTTAAGGTTTGCCACTTTATCTGTGGTTTTCTCCCGCCCCAGATGAATTTGTTTAGGTCTGAAGTCCATTGTCGAATTACTTTATCATTTTGAAGAATAGGTAGATTTTGAAACATGAATAAACATTTAGGCAGAATAGTCATCTTTATTGCATTCACTTTCCCCAGCAGAGATAAATCCAGTTTCTCCCACCTTTGCAGGTCTTTCTTAACTTCAGACCACAATCTTGTATAGTTGTTTTCATAAAGGTCTATATTCCTTTTTCCTAACCATATCCCCAAGTATTTCACTTTCTTTGTTATCTTACATCCTGATTTGTTTTGGAGTATTTCTTCTTCCCTTTTTGACAGATTTTTAGTTATAATCGCCGTTTTATCTCTATTCAATTTGAAGCCAGAAAATTCGCCAAACTTATTTAATATATCCAGTAAGTCTGTGATGTTCTCAATCAGATCTTCTAAAATAATTGCCAAGTCATCTGCGAATGCCCTAATTTTATATTCATAGTCTTTGATTTTCAATCCCAGAATCTGGGCGTCTTTCCTTATTCGGTTTATTGGTGTTTCTAAAGCTAATATAAATAATATCGGGGACAACGGCTGGTATCTTTCTCAATATTGAATATTTCATTCTTTGTCCATTTATCAGTATATGGGGCTCTTTGAGTTTTATAGATCGCTTTAATATTTTTGACAAATTCTTCTCCAAAATTTAATTCTTCTAGCGTGTTCATCATGAAGCTCCAATTAACATTATCAAAAGCCTTCTCGGCATCTATGAAAATAATTGCGGCTTTTAAATTGTTTGCCCTTTCATAGTGCTCTATCACATTGAGCATTGTTCTAATGTTTGAGGACATTTGTTGACCTTTGATAAATCTCACCTGATCATCCAGTATCAATTCTTTGATTATCATATTTATCCTATTGGCCAGCATTGTGGCAAAGATTTTATAGTCCACATTGAGTAGCGATATGGGTCTGTAATTTGCTACATTGGATGTTTCTTTCCCTTCCTTGGGGATTAAGGTTATATCTACTATTTGCCAAGAGTTTGGGATTCCTTCCATCTTTATTTTATTCATCATTTTTTGTAGTGGTGTTACTAACTCATCTTGAAATCTTTTATAAAATTCTGCTGTGAAGCCATCCTGTCCAGATGATTTTCCTGTCTTCATTTGATTGATTGCACATATGATTTCTTCTTCTTTAAAAGGTTGCTCTAACTTCATTTTCATTTCTTCTGTAATTCTCAAATGAGTGTTTTCTTTTACAAATTTACCCATCACACTCTATTGGACTTCATCCATGTCTGATTTCTTATAGAGGGTCTCATAATATTCTTTAAATATAGCCTTGATATCTTCATTTGTATAGTAACTCTGCCCCTCCTTTTTTATTTCCATTATTAGGTTCTTCTCAGTTTCTTTCTTCAGTCTATATGACATCCATTTGCCCACTTTATTAGCATTCTCGAAATATCTTTGCCTTGCTCTTTTCAGTTTATTGCCCACAGCCTCTGCCAAATCTGCCTTCAGAGTTTTCTGAATCAGTCTTATTTCAGTCTGTATCTTTATGTTTTTTGGTTGTTTCCTCAAGATCTCTTCTTTTGTTTTTAGTTCTTGCACCAGTTCTTGATTATGTGACAAATTTTCTTTTTTTATTTCTGCTCCTCTTAACAAAAAGGTTCCTCAGATTGTTGCTTTAAATGCATCCCATATTGTTTTTTCCTGTACTTCTCCTTCCTTGTTTTCCTCAAAGTAGAGTTTTATTTCTTTCTTGATCCTTTGGACAAAGGTTTAATCTCTTAACATATTTTCACTCAGTCTCCATTGGTACTCTGTCTTAGTCATTTTCAACTGTATTTCTATAGGGTTATGATCCGAGATTATTCTTTCTTGAATGTCAAAGCTTTTGATTTTTGTCAATATCTCTGTTGTGGACCAAAACATGTCTATTCTAGACAGGGACTTAAGAGTTTCTGAATAAAAAGTATAACCTGCCTTATCTCCAAATTTTGATGACCATACATCTTTTAAATTAAAGTCTTCTAATATAGCACAGCAAGTACTAGGGAGAGTACCAGATTGTTTTTTATTTTCTGATGTTCTATCTCTTGATGTTTGCAAGACACCATTAAAGTCTCCTGCTATAATAATATTGTCTTTGTCCATTCTTTCCATCTTTTGGTAAAGTTTTTTGTAGAAACTAACTTGTTTATCATTTGGGGCATAAATTCCTATGAACACTATTTTGGTTTTAGCACATTGAATCTCCACCCCTATGTAATGACCTTCATTATTGTTGATTATCTCTCTTGCTGGGTATTTATTGTTTATGTAGATCGCCACTCCTTTTTTCCTTTTTGTCTTTGATGCCAAGAAGAAATATTGACCCAACTTTTTACGGTGCAATAATTTAGTATCTTTTTCACGTATTTTGGTTTCCTGGAGGCAGATAACATCAGGCTTCGTTTTCCCCAAAAGATGAAATACTTGACTGTGTTTCTTTGGGTTATTTAGCACTTTGACGTTCCATGATTTTATTTTTATTGACAGTGGCTTTTGACACAATAGATCATGACATCCTCTTGGATTGCCTGAGAAGGCTAGGAATTGGAGGCACTGTGTTGCAGTGGTTCCATTCCTTCCTCTCAGGAAGATTCCAGGGGGTGATACTTGGGGACAGTTGCTCTGCAAGGAAAGAGCATAATTGTGGCATCCCACAAGACACCATCCTGTCCCCGATGCTATTCAATATATACATGAAGCCACTGGGAGAGATTATCCAGAGGCATGGGGCGGAGTGTTATCAGTATGCTGATGACACCCAGGTATTCTCCATGCCTTGGTCTTGAGCTCTGACTTCAGATGGTATCTCTTCTCTTAATGATTGTCTTAAGGCAGTAATAGACTAGATGAGGGAAAACAAATTGAAGCTGAACCCAGATAAAATGGAGGTACTCATGGTAACAGCCCCAAATCCAGGCATTGGAATACAATCTCCAGTCCTGGATGGGGTCACACTTTCCTCCAAGGACTATGTTCGCAGTCTGGGGGTGCTCCTGGACCCATCTCTCCAGATGATGAATCAGGTAAATGCAATGGTCAGGCGTGCCTGTTATCAGCTTTGGCTGATATGCCAGCTGCACCCTTTCCTGGAAGTCGGTGAACTTGAGACCGTGGTACATGCTCTGGCAACCTCTCGTCTTGATTTCTCTAATGCACTCTACATAGGGCTACCCTCGTGCTTGGTCTGGAAACTTCAACTAGTACAGAATATGGCAGCCAGACTGGTCTCGGGTACATCCAGAAGAGACCATATAACACCGATCTTAAGATCACTCCACTGGCTGTCCATTAGTTTCAGGACTCAGTATAAGGTGTTGGTTATCACCTTTAAATCTGTAAATGGCTTTGAGTCCAACCTATCTTCAGGACCGCCTCCTTCCATATAGGAGTCCATATAACACTCAGGTCCTCTGGGAGGAATTTGTTACAACCTTTAAAAACTAGGCTTTATTCAACCTCCCAGAGAGCCTTTTCGGCTATTGTTCCCAGATTATGGAATGGCCTGCCCGATGAGATTTGTCATGTGGCTGGCTTTTCTTCGCAAACGAAGATTCAGGAAGGACTCATCCCGCGCTTTCTGCAAGCGCGCTGATGACTAAAAAGGCCAATCCGAGATAAGTCCGGTTGCAAAAAGCACAGCAGAAGGTCTCCTTGGGTGATGTTTTTGGGTTGTGATTCTTTCTGCGTTGTTGTTTCTCTTCAAGTTCTCAAATACGGCTGCAGCATTGTGGATAGTGCATCTCCATGCCTCCCGATGTGAAGCCAGGGCGGACCACTGTTGGTGATCAATTTGGCCGAGCCTGAGATGTTGTTTCAGGGAGTCTTTGTATCACTTTTTTGGAGCACCCCTCTTACACTGACCCGTGGCGAGTTCACCGTAGAGTAGTATTTTTGGGAGGCGATGGTCCTCCATCCTAGAAACGTGCCCTGCCCAGCACAGCTATGTTCTCAATATCATGGCCTCAATACTGGTGATCCCTGCTTGCTCAAGGACAGCAACATTCGTCACATAGTCAGTCCAGTGTATATTTAGGATTGTGCGTATACAGTACTGATGAAAGCATTAGAGGAGTCGTGAGTGGTGGCGATAGGTGACCCATGTTTCAGATCCATAAAGGAGAATAGACAGTACAATGGATCTATACACACTCCTTTTTGTGTTCATCTCAGGTGTTTATTGCTCCAGACTGTTTTGTGAAGTCTTCCATATGCGCTATATGCCTTTGCTAATCTGTGATCGATCTCTTTGTCAATCTTGGCATCTGAGGAGATGATGCTTCCCAGGGAGGTGAACTGCTGAACGGACTTGAGCACAGATTTGCCGACAGCAATGTGCGGATGGTGGTGTTCGTCCTGTGGTGCAGGCTGGTAAAGAACTTCTGTTTTCTTCAGGTTGACTTCTAGCAGAAACAGCTCTGCAGCTGTTGCGAAGCAGGACGTTAATCATATCACCACCCTAAATAATTTTTAAAAAGCTCTTAAGACACATCTCTTCTGGCAGGCCTTTCCTGAATAGATACCTGGCCATAAAAAGAAAAAAAAAAAAAGGAAATCTAGTTTTTCCCAATTTCTCCATGTCCACTGTTCATTGTTCATTTTTATTCGGGTATTTTTTTGGGGGGGTATTTTTAAAGTATGGTTTAATTCCTATATTATTTAATTGTATTTTAAGGGGTGTGTGGGATTGAGGGTTTGGATGTATATTTTAATTGTTGTAAGCCACCCCAATTGCATTTCATAGATGGGTGGGATATAAATAATAATAATAATAATAATAATAATAATAATAATAATAATTTAGCATGTAGCCATGAGTTCTTTGCCTAAATGGGCAGTGTAGTGGATTGTGTTTTCAGAAGATTGGTGAGAAGCATAATAGTTGGCCTCCAAATTCATTCTTTTTCAGCATGATGCTCCTAAGCACTACAGCAGAGCTCAAAGAAGAAGACAACATCTATACACGTTACTGTATTGATGGTAGCTTGTTTAACTTAAGCCGTCTGAGGGCTTGCACTAAGACTCTAAACTATCTAGTCCATGAGCTGCTCTTTGCTGATGCTGCTGCCCTTGTTGCCCACACAGAAGCAGCTCTGCAGCGCCTAACATCCTGATTTGCAACAGCTGCAGAGCTGTTTGGGCTGGAAGTCAACCTGAAGAAAATGAAAGTTCTCTACCAGCCTGCACCACAAGACGAACACCACCATCCCCACATTGCTGTAGGCAAATCTGTGCTTAAATCTGTTCAGCAGTTCACCTACCTGGGAAGCATCATCTCCTCAGATGCCAAGATTGACAAAGAGATCGATCACAGATTAGCAAGGCCATGGTAGACCATTCTCTCTTCCTCTCCTATAAGCCCCTATAGGCTCCCACAGATAAGCTGTGCAAGGTGTTGGCCTCCCTATTGATAATAATATCTTTTCCTGAGAAAAGGAATCTTGTTTCTCTGAAACAAGTAGATCACAGAGAGGGGTGAAACCTCTCCCCATACCCAACCCGTAAACATCATTGTAACTTCTAGAAAGCCAGTGACCCCACCTATTGGGGTAGGTCTTTATCTGTGTCCAAGAGAGAGAGGGGGAGTGCTTTCTTGGCTAGGCAATCCGGTGGGGCCAGGAGCATTAGAAGTCCTGTGTATCCCTGGAGACCAGATGCACACCATCTGCACCTGCTTACACAACACATAAAGCTGTATTTTGTATCACCAGGGATTATGTTTTACTTCAAGGTAGCAAGAGCATTAGCATTGATATTTCTATACCACTTATCAGTGCAAAGCACTCCCTAAGTGGTTAGAATATGTTAGCTAATTGCTCCTAACAAGCTGGGTATTCCTTGTATTGACTTACAGAAGGATGGAAGGCTGGGTCAACCTTGGAACTTTCTGGGATTGAACTCACAACCTTGTGGCTGTAGTACTGGCATTTAACCACAGTGCCACTCCTAAAGGCACCAGATCCTGTCTGATCTTGGCAGCTAAACAGGTCCAGCAGTTAGTACTTGGATGGGAGACCACCAGTGAATAGGCTATATTTTAGAGGAAGGAACTGGCAAAACCACCTCTGTGTATTCCTTGCCTAAGAATACCCTATGAAATTCATGTGGACACCATAGGTTGACAGGAGACTTGAAGGCACACACACACCTTCCCTAACATAGTGTGGCTAGGGATCAGGCTGTCCAGAGTAGGAAAGAGTAGAGTAGAGTAGAGTAGGAAAGTCCCAGCAGTCTTTGGGTTCCTCTGGAACTTATCTGAATGGTGCTCCCACACATCAGAACCTGTCACAATACTTTACCATGCAATGTAGAAGATCTAAGATAAGTGAAAGCAGCAAGGAATGGTGGGACCCTCTTGCTTCCGTTTAATGGGCACAAAGGTACCTGCAACGCCTGAGGGATGAGGATACTTTAGAACACCTAGAAGAAATCATCTGGTAGAGTCAAACTGATACAGTCTTGAAGAACAATCAGGAAGCTGCCATTTCTGTCTCCCAGCATCTGCTACCTGAGGTGATCACTCTGCCTAATAGTAGATCCAGCCTTGATGAAAAGAGGAAGGACACAAAGGAGGAACATAATTGTTAACTGGGGTGGCTATGGGAAGCACATAACCTACTTGTTGCAACAGATCCATTGGCTGCTGGTCTGTTTCCGGGCACAATTCAAAGTGCTGGTGAAGACCTGTAAAGTCCTATACAGCTTGTGGCCAGGATCTTTGATAGCCTGTATCGCCCTTTATGAGACCAATACTCAACAACCTTCAAAGGCCCTTCTCTTTGTCTCATTATGTTCTCAGGCTTGTTTGTTGGGAACAAGGCAGAAAGCCTTCTTGGTGGATACTCTCAGATTTTGAAACTTCTACTCAAGGGAGGCCATGATGGCTCCATCCCTGCTCTCTTTGTACTGCAAAGTTAAGACATTTTTATGCTGTCAAGCTTTAAAAACTGACCGGGATGGACTTTTAATGCTATGTGGTGCTGTTTCATGATTTGTACAGTGGGTCCTTGGTATCCACACTGAGCTTTGGTTCCCGGACCCACTGTGGATACCAAAATCCATGGTATATACACAATGATGTATATACAATGTATATACAATGTACATACAATGGTGTAGTAAAATGGTGTCCTTTATATAAAAGGGCAAAATCAAGGTTTGCTTCTTGGAATGTTTTTTTAAAAAATATATTTTCAAGCTGGGGATGGTGGAATCCGTGGATGCCAAATCCATGCATACAGAGAGCCAATTATATATGGTCTTTTAATGAATTTTAATGGTTTTAACTTTATAAATTAATTGTTTTTAAAATAGCTTTTGTATTTATAGCTATTTATAGCTTTTATTGAATTTTTTGTATAGTTTTTTATCCGTATTGTTTAATCTGTATTTAATCTGTATTGTTTTTAAATATGTTGTTAGCCACCTTGAGTTTCATTGTTGGGAAAAAGACAAGATATAAATGACTAAAATAATGAAGTAATAATAATTTTCTCCCACTGCTTCACCCTTTGGAGACTTATGAACATTTCTTTGCTTTTTATTATTGCATTTTTGGGACTTTTGAGGGTTTGTGTGAAATTTCAGTTCCACAAAACATTGTTCATTCAGTGTAAAATACATTAGTGTTCTAAATAAATGTAGAAAATGTGGTACAGTGGGCCATTGGTATCTGCTGGAGTTTGGTTCGAGCATCTGCTGGAGTTTGGTTCCAAAATCTGTGGGTGCTCAAGTCTCACATACAATGGGATAGTAAAATGGTGTCCCTTATATCAAATGGTGAAATCAAGGTGGTTGTTTTTTTTTTTTTTTTTTTTTTTTGCGGTGAGTGGGGGATATTTTCAATGCGTGGATGATGCAATCCATGGATGATGAATCTGTGGATATGGAGCGCCAACTACATTTTGTGCAAAACAAGTCGTCCCCCCCAAAATGATTTTTTAAAAAAAGTCCCAATGTTGAAAAAAAAAACCCCCAAAACTCTTGTACATGTTGGGATGCATCAAAACACCTTTTCTCATTCTTCTTGAGAAGGATGAATGAAAAGGTAGGATAGTCCCAGCCTACCCACAAGGCTCCATGAACTTCCCCGCATTTTTAATATGTTTCTCTTTTTCCCATTTAGATTTTCTACACAAAATCATGGAAACCCCTTTTCAATAAGCAGTCTTAAGAATCAAGACCCTGTGCTCTGGGGCCATCTTAAGAATATATAAAATTAATGAGTCCCAGGGAAAGGTCCTTCATGGTGCTAGCTCCTCACCTTGAAATTTTCTCCCTTTGGTGATCTGATGAATTTCACACATTCTCAGCCTCAGAGGAAGGCAAGGGCAAACCCTCTCTGAAAAAATTATGCCAGTAAAATCCCCTAGGGTCACCTTATGATAGCCATACATCAGAAATGACTTGAAGGCACAAACAACAACAACAACAGCAACAGCAACACAACAACAGTACCATATCTGTCTGCAGAATAAGAGCGAAAACATAAGGATATTGTTAGAAAAAAGTGGTGGAGGAGATGTCCAACTGGTGGAAAAGATGTCTTTATGGATAACTGCAGTCAGGGCTGGTCCAAATCATTTTGGTGCCCAAGGTAAAGAACAAGGCTGATGCCTCCTGTTTCATGCACGACAACTAGCTGACCTCACAGATGAGTTTGTCTTCATTGCTGGCAATGAGAAAGCATGTCTGAAGCAGAAAGCTAGGTTTAGGTGTGAAGGGCAGGCCACATAGCAAACAACATTCTCTTCTGGCACTTTGCTACCAGCTCATAGCATCTGCAATCTGAGAGGCACACAATTCTCTTTCTAATGGCAAGGCTGGCCCTGGTTGTAGTTCTGGGGAACACATAAGGCTTACCCTCTCCCTTCTGGAATTATCACCAACTTACTGGATAGAGTTTTCAATTCGAGTGATGGTTAGAAAAGCTGCTAGATTTGCTGTGTAGGATGAGATGACGATCAAAGCGAAGAGCCACCAGGCGCCCATCATCATTCGAGTTGCCAGGGTTGTATAGGGAACCTCTCCTCCTGTTGAGCAGGAAAATGACAGTGAGAACAAATCTAATAGCACAAGATGGCTTCTCCTTTTCCCAAGTTTATTTTCCTCTGAATCAGGTTCCCTGATACCAGTAGGAACAGATTCTAGAATAAAACTGATAAAATTAAAACCATTAAGAAATTAAAATAGAAAGAGCATGCCTCCACTCCACAAGTTCTACTATGACTTCAGCAGTATCTTTATGCTATTTATTTCATGACAGACTCTATATCTACAGAAAGGAGGTTGTGTAGACTCTGTACAAAGCATGATTCTTAAACATTTGAAACAGTTCTACTCCCATTATTTATTATTTATTATTATTATTTGCTTTTGACTATAATAAAACTCTTTTGCTCTTCAATATATACATACCATTCAAATGGAAAATACATATAAATACAATAATTTCTACCTATCTATAATACACCACACAGCTGTCTCATATAATACTGTATCATATAATACAGGAGAGTGAGCATGCTGTAGCGGTTTGAGTGTTGGACTAGGACACTGGGAGACTAGGGCTCGAATACCCGCTTGGCCATGGAAACCAACTGGGTGACCTTGGGCAAGTCACATTCTCTCAACCTCAGGAGAAGGCAAGTGCAAACTCCCTCTGAACAAATTCTGCCAAGAGCACTTTGTGATAGGTTTGCCTTAGGGTCACCATAAGTCAGAAATGACTCTAAGGCACACAATAACAATAACATACCACACCAACTCTCATTTTTAATTCTTTCTTGACTCTCCCAATCTGCTGTCCTCTGGTTATGTTGGGCTAAATTTTCCATCAGTCCCAGCCAGCATCGTAGATATGATCTGATTAAAATCAATTCTCATATGCAAGTGCAGTGTCTCTTCCATTCTAAAAGATGTGGTCCTCTTTCTAGATTCCAGCCTGCTGTTCCAACCTAGAGGATCATTCTAAGTGTCCATCCTTCTGCACATTCTGTTTTTCTTTTCCTGCTGTTACCATACATCGTGTGGCTCCCGAGCATGCTCAGTCCACATGGAGTTGATTCTTAACTCTTTTTTTTTTTTTGCACTTTCACAAGACTCAGCAAACCTGTGGTCAATGCAGTGTGCACATTTTGCATTAGTCTGATGTAGCCATGTTTTACTCTGCAAGTTCTTCACATTTACAGAATTACTGAATCTGATCATGCACACATTTATTTATTTATTTATTTGGTTTAATGTATATCCCACCTTTCTCTCAATATGGGACCCAGAATAACTTACAATAAAAATGAAAGCAAATCAGCTAAAACAATATCTGGTACTTTAAGACTTTAATTTAAAACAATAAAAACACACACATAGCACTTATTACATATTCAAAACAGCATACCTATAGGACGTTCTTCTACCCCAACTTGTTAAAGGCTGAAGCCTGACTAAATACAAACATCTTTGTCTGCCCGTGAAAAGAGAGCAGAGAGGGCACCAAATGGGCCTCCCTCAGGAGGAAGTTCCATAGCCTATGAGCAGCCAACAAGAAGGCTCTCTCCCATGTTCTTACCAGATGAGCCTGGGAGCAGAGAGAAACCCCTCCATCAAAATAGTAAGAACTGGTAGCACATGAGGGGAGAGATGAACTTTCATAGGCTTTCCTTAACCCATGACTACTATAGGTCTAAAACTGAAGGCATTTGCTTACATGTGAATGTGCCGATGAACTCCAAGGAGTTTTATACATCTATCATTATACACATTTTCAGTTATATCATTATTCTGGAGGTGCTCAGCACAACAGTGATCAAACTCATGGATATATCTACAGTATTTTATCAAGATAGAGTACACTGAGCTCTAACAGGAAATACCTATTGGAAAACTTCAAGTAAAACAAAGATGTTCATTCTCTCAGCCAGAAACAGAATGCTGCACAATCTGAGTTAAATATAAAGGATGCTCATGGTACATCATTTTTTTGTCCTTAAAAACAAAACCTTTTATTAATTTGATAAGATCAACAGTAGTCTCTCATGTAGTCAGGGACACAATTCCACCTACTTCTGACACTGTGTCATTATCAGGAATTAGAATCTCCTGATTCTATCTGGAGATGTTAATTCACTATTAAGACTTTGAAAAGCGGAGATGAAATGTTTAACTTCTGGAAACCTTATGTCACAGCTGTGAATAATTTTTTTTAATGGGATATTTTCATTTTACAGGGTTTTTTTTTTAGTAATGCCTTTTGGAATCTTTCAATCAAAATCCAAATTAAAATCAAATGGAACTCTTTAAGGCAGGCATAGTAAATGAACCCAATAGGGCTGATTGTCCTGTTAACCTTCGGGTGTCAATCTTTACAGTTTGCTGAGAATTAAATTGAAATAGGTGGGGTGGTGGAGAGGAAACCTGCAATTTCTCAGGAATGTTCACCTCCTCATTTTCAAGCTCATGAATAAAACTAAATGCTGCTTCCCACTGTTTTTAATTGAGGGAAATTGGCAGGAGGGAACAGGAACAACTGAAAGCCAGCCTTATGCCTTTTATTCACAGACGAAGCTCTCCAGTAAGGAACCCTTTCAGACTGGGCTGAGGGAGACTGGATCTCATTGTGCAGGTTTTCTCCAATGCAAGCCATATGTATTTTTTCTTTAAGAAACTCTTCAAATAACATGTGTCTTTCTGTTTAAAAGATACTGTCCACACATAACAAAACTGAATGGTACAGAGCTTGCAGACTTTCATTTCCCTGCGGGTGGATGGGTGGGAATCACGAGTTATTGTTTGATGCATTTGGGGTTGGTCTAAATCAGAGGAGGGCAATGTGCAGGCCATGGGGTGCATGTGTTCCCTGGGCACAACTTCTGTAGCCCTGGAACTTCTATGACACCATCTTCCTCCAATTTTCCAATTTTTCCCCAAAGCAATTTGCCAGCAGTGTTTGCCTCCAAACAGTGGAGAAGGCCCACCAATGCAAAACATGTGGTAATACGGTCATCCTCCAGAAGCACACCAAAACCCCACACTGATCTGAAATATCTCCATTTTGCTCTATAGTCCCTATCAAAAGAGAAGCAGAAAGTGGTGGGAAGTCACTTCCTGTCACCATTTTGAGAGGGAAACAGGCATTTGGGCTTGCTGTGAGCGGGTGCGGGCAACTTGCAGCAGGGTTTGCAAGGGGAAGATTGATCCCTGGCTCCCATGCCGTTGCTTCTCCCTGGTCTAAATGAACTTCTGGGATCCCTTACAGATTCAGACTTTTAAGGCACTGTTTCAACTCTAACCCTTAAGATTTCTGTAATTTAAGCAATCTAAACACTTGAGGCGAAGCACAAAAATCAGTGTGTATAGAGCCATTGTACTGTGTATTCTCCTTTACGGGTCTGAAACATGGGTCACCTATCGCCACCACTTACAACTCCTTCAACGCTTTCATCAGTGCTGTATACGCACAATCCTAAATATACACTGGACTGACTATGTGACAAATGTTGCTGTCCTTGAGCAAGCAGGGATCACCAGCATTGAGGCCATGATATTGAGAACACAGCTGCACTGGGCAGGGCACGTTTCTAGGATGGAGGACCATTGCCTCCCAAAAATAGTACTCTAGGGTGAACTCGCCACGGGTCAGCGTAAGAGGGGCACTCCAAAAAAAAACAATACAAGGACTCCCTGAAGCAACATCTCAGGTTCGGTCAAATTGATCACCAACAATGGTTCGCTATGGCCTCCCATTGGGAGGCATGGAGACACACTATCCACAATGCTGCAGCCTTATTTGAGAACTCATACCGAACAAGTCTTGAAGAGAAATGACAACGCAGAAAGAATCACAACCCAGAAATATCACCCAAGGAGAACTTCTGCTGTGCTTTCTGCAAGTGGACGTGTTTATCTCAGACTGGCCTTTTTAGTCATCAGCATGCTTGCAGAAAGCGTGGGATGAGTCCTTCCTGAATCTTCGTTTGCCAGAGAGAGAGAGAGAGAGATTCCATAACTTAAGCTATCCTGTGTGGGTGCCACAAGACAATGCCTCCTAAGATCTATCAAAGAACAGCTGAGAGCTGCTAAGAGTTTGGTGATGTACTTCCATGGGAAGTAGAATAGTGCAAGAAGAAATTTCTGATTGGAAGCATTGGGTAGTATTTAGTACTGAGTAGCTACAGGGCAGCAAGAAAGTATTCCAGTAAGAAGGTTTTTAGCTAGTGCAAGATGACTGTTCCCAAGCTCCACCCATTTCTACAACATTGAAATCCTGAAAGCAGGGTTAGATGAGGAAAGTGTAGTCCGTGGGCCATATGTGCTTCCCATTTTGTAAACTCCCAGGCCTAGAAACTCCTGAAAAAATCCACTCAAACTGCCACAAAAGCATAGCAAGAGGGAGCCTTCCCTCCAGAACCCCCCAAACCCTGAAGAAAGGAAAAGACAATGGCCATATTTCATCTGGATCCCAGAAGCAGAAGTGATGACACGCTTCCAGTAGATCCCAGAGTGACTGGCTCGTGGGGGCAGGTGAAATGGCTCCCTTAGAATCATAGAATTGTAGAGTTCGAAGAGACCATGACGGCCATCCAGTCCAACCCCCTGCCATACAGAAATACACAATCAAAGCATCCCTGAGAGATGGCCATCCAGCCTCTATTTAAAGACCTCCAAGGAAGGAGACCCCACCACACTCTGAGAGAGTGTGTTCCACTGCCAAACAGCTCTTACTGTCAAAAAGTTCCTCCTAATGTTGAGGTGGAATCTCTGTTCCTGGAGCTTGCATCCATTGTTCTGTGTTCTAGTCTCTGGAGCAGCAGAAAACAAGCTTGCTCCATCCTGAATGACACCCCTTCAAATACTTAAACAGGGCTATCGTATCGCCCCTTAACTGTCTTTTTTACAGGGTAAACATACCCAGCTCCCTAAGTCTCTCCTAATAAGGCATGGTTTCCAGACCTTTCACCATTTTAGTCACCCTTCTCTGGACATGCTCCAATTTGTCAATATCCTTTTTGAATTGTGGTGCCCAGAACAGGACACAGTATTCTAGGTGAGGCCTGACCAAGGCACTATAGAGCGGCAGTATTACTTCCCTTGATCTAGACATTATACTTCTATTGATGCAACCCAAAATTGCATTGGCCTTTTAAGCTGCCGCATCACACTGTTGACTCACATTCAACTTGTGGTCTACTAGGACTCCAAGATCCCTTTCACACGTAGTCTCATTCAGCCAGGTCTCCCCCATCCTATATATATGCATTTCATTTTTTCGCCCTAAGTGCAGTACCTTACATTTCTCTGTATTGAATTCCATTTTGTTAGCTTTGGCCTAGCTCTCCAGTTTATCCAGGTCATCTTGAATTTTGATCCTGTCCTTCAGGGTATTAGCTACTCCTCCTAATTTGGTGTCATCTGCAAATTTGGTAAGTATGCCCCTAATTCCCTCATCCAAGTCATTGATAAAGATGTTGAATAGCACTGGGCCCAGGACAGAACCCTGTGGCACCCCACTGGTCACATCTTTCCAAGACAAAGAGGAGCCACTGGTGAGCACCCTTTGGGTTTGGCTGGTCAACCAATTACAAACCGAACCCTCAAGTAATTTTCCATCCCTGTCTTAAAGGGGCAGAGCTCTGGTCTGAAGCCTGACACATTCTCTTCTTTCTAGGAACTAGGATGCTGTTGGCATTGGCACACTGGGATCATGGAGGTCTAGGAGCTGCATGGGCCATCCCAGTGCAGGATCCATGCCTAGAGGCTGCTGTTATAGTCTGGGTGATGGAAACCTCAGGAACAGAGGTGTCAGGCCTTAACTAAGAGTGTCAAGATTTACCACCTGAGCCAGGTATCTCCTCCACTAGTACCACTGACTCCATGGCTTCCAAGCCCATTTCCAACCCAAAGCTGGACCCGTGGATGATGGCAGGAGAAAGTAACTAATATTTCCTCCCACACTAGATAAAGCGAATGGGGAAGTAAGGCCTCTGTATAGCAGACTATCAGGGCCTCCTGTGCTGTGGCACCCTGATTTTGGATGTCCCTCCCCTTGGTGGCCCAATTGGTGCCAGCACTGGATTTTTTCACCACCCACCAGGTTAAAATATGATTAAAATCAAAGTCTTTGGGGTCTAACAAAATTAGCCAGACCTGTGGATATTTTAGTTTCCTTTTTTTATAGAGGAAAAAGAAAGAAAGACTCTATCCCTTAACTTGGAAGATATGAGAAAAAATTGATGCAGTATTCTGTCTCATTGTTTAATAAGCCAAGAGCTGTAGAACAGCTTCCAGCTTCGTAGGTAAGAAGACTGAAAAGTATTAGGCCCTTCTTTTAACATTTTATAACACACACACACACACACACACACACACACAATTAGATAATTTTAAATGTACAGTGGGCCCTTGATATCCACTGGGTTTGTTTCCAGAACACCCTCCCCCGAGATACCAAAATGTGTAGATGCTCAAAGTCCCATTATGTACAATGGCAGAATAAAATGGTGTCCCTTATATAAAATGGCAAAATCAAGATTTGCCTTTTGGAATTTTTTTTTTCTCTGGAATATTTTTAAACTGTGGATGATTGAATCCATGGATGCAGAATCTATGGATATGGAGGGCCGACTGTATTTCTGATCTGGCTGTTCTATGATCTCCCCACAAGTTTTCTCCCTAGAGAAGTGCTGAGACAGTATCAGAGTTCTTTCTCATTCTATCATTCTGATGCCATATTTTAATGAAGCTTTAAATGTCCAAAAATGTGTGGTTCAGCAACAATCCTCTATAAAGAATGCAGCTGTTAGTCAGGAGAGCCTGCTGTTAATCAACAGAGCTGTGTCTTACATACTATTAATAGCTGATGATTACTGTAGATTGTCCACAGCATGGAAGAGTACACATTTTTACATGCTGGACCAGTTTTCCTCCCATTCATTCCCATTCAGGGTAGTTTAACATTTCCTTGTCAAAAAACATACCATAGGTGTTGTTTTTTTGGTTTTTTTTTAGGTAAAATTCTTCTCTTTCTTGACACTTTCTCTAAATGAGCACTATGGTAAATCTCAGTCAGCAAGTAGCTCCAAGGGAAGATGAAGTTTCTGAAACTACCATGGTGATGCCATTCTTGTTCCTCCAACTGCCAGGACTGTCTCTCCTACCCTATTGCCTTTCTTCATTTCACTTTAGGAATGTAATTTTTTTTTTTTTTGGGTAAATTTTGTTTTCACAGGAAAGAATGAATAATTCCAACATTTTCCTCCTTGCTACAAGAAAGCTGTTGAAAACTGCAGTTTTCTAACAAAAACAGAGTGCAGTTTGGCATTTATTCTATGCCCCCCCCTAAAAAAAAAGAAGAAAACTTTTAGCATGGAAAATAGCAAGCCTCCTGCACAGAAAAGTACATTTTCTGCTGAGAAAACAATATTTTTCTGTGCAGAAAACGATCTCCTGTACAGAAAAGGCTATTTTCTGCACAGGAAACTTTTTAAATGTAAAGAAATATTATATTATGCACAGAAAATAGCATTTTCTGTGCAAAATACACACATATTTTTTATTATTTTATGCATAATAAGTCCTAAAATATGAACATTCTTGGCCATCTAAGATTTTCCTTGTCTGGGTTTCCCAACAATTGAGAATCCTGTTTTCCAACTGTCTTTAGAGTTCCACCCCCCAATCTTCCTCCCATACCTGCTGCCCTTCTAGTCTTAAAGTATTTTGCAGAAATTCCTATACATGTGTGTGTATTTTTCAAGGCAAGGCTCTCATGCTGACCCTCCTTCCCTGAGCACTGGAGAAGAGGAACCAGTCCCTGAGACCTGGTAGCCCTATATGCAACCAGTGTGCTAACTGTGGTGAGTTCTAGCAATCATGCTAATACGTAGCTAACAAACAATAGCGGGGTTAGTGAACAGAAGTTTGCATTTACAGAGAATGGTGGCCAGAAAGGCCAGTGAAACAACAGGAGCATAGTGTCCACTTCGATAGAAGCAATATTACCATACCTATGTTGCTTTGGTCAGACCTCCCATGGAATACTGTCTAGATTTGGGTACCACAGTTCAAGAAGGGCATTAACAAGCTGAGATGTATTTAAAGGAGTGTGACCAGGATGGTGAAAGTTCTGGAAACCAAGCCCTATGAGGAATGGCTTAGGGAATAGGGTATATTTAGCTTGGAGAAGACTAAGAAGTGATATGGCAACCATCTTTAAATATTTGAAAGGGTATCATGTAGACAATACGGTGAACTTTTTTTTTTGTTTTGCTGCTCCAGAGACAAACGGTTAATCTAATTACAAGAAAAGGGATTCCACCTAAACAGGTAGAGGAACATCTCAATAGTAAGAGCTGTTTGAGAGTAGATCAGACTGCTTTGGAGACTGGTGGAGTCTATCCATTGCAGATGGATAGATTCAGTCAAGAAAGCCAGAGCCCTGAATTTTCAAGACTTGTGTGGGGCTGTTGATGACAAGGAGACTTGTCACAGGAAGCCTCTCTTTGATAGGAACACCATAAGTCAAAAAGTCAAGTTGACAGCAGTTAACAACAACAAAGTCTTCACTGTTGCTTCATTGCCCCCGCCCCCAATCTGCTCCCAGTCTTTCATTCAGGGATACCTTTTTAATTCTTAGGAAGCCAGCCCTCATCAAAGATTGTGGTCACAGTAAGGGCTGCTGGGAAATGAAGACCACATATTCTTATTAGAAAACTCAGTGAACTAGTGGTCTGGCTGTATAAAGTTACATGTGTTCATCCTGCTTGCTTTTTCATTTGGGAAATAATCTAGAACAATGAGAGTTTTAATGATAGGATGTCCTTGTTTTCATGAGTATACAGGGAAGTGTCTGCTTATAAGGTTGTAATTACTGTTGGCATTTCAAATTATTGTGCTGGCAGTTGCCCTCTTGGTTCAACATGATGTAATCTGTGACATTCACATGCTTTTCAAAGGAGACCAAATGCCACAAATTGTAAACAAATCTAAAATCTGATTTCATTATGGATTTTCTCCCCCATCAGTCTAAAACGCTAAGGTATGATTGGAAATAGTTACAAGTCAGAATCATGATAAGTTATAGGGAATGTTTGCCTAACAGGCATGACAAAACAACAGCAGCCATGGCAGTGTTACTTACTGAGGACCCATCTACACAAGGGGAAGAAAATCCCAAATACCTCATAGTATTGACATCTTGCATCAGCAGCGATATGTCCAAATGGTTTTTCTGGCCTTGGAAGCCCCCATAAGCCCTGCATTCCTGATGGCAGCCACAAGTGATTTACTCATTTTAGTTCTTCACTGCCACATTTTTTTTAAAGTTGTCCCAAGGTACGCTGGTGTGATAGAGTGATTCTCCAAAGCAAAACAGAAAATATTGATCCTTTTTATTGCCTTAGTGATCACTCACTAAGGTGAAAATCCAACATGGCAGCAGCGGGCGATTGCTCTCCTAGCAAGTCCCACCCCTGCTCTCACCCGGTCAATCAGCTTTGTGCTTCCCTTTGAGTTTTTTTATTGTTCTATAGTCCAAACAAGCAAAAATGTGCACCTGCCTTGAACTTTGTGAAAAAGTACGGGGAAATCTGCAAAGGCTTTTACACCGTTGTTTTTGCCATTTTGGGCCCCCTCCTTCAACATAGTGTGGAATGGTGTTGGATCCTGTTTAGACTGGTAGAATTCCCATCAAATTCCATGAGGGGTATTTTCACCTTTTAGACAGGCCCTGAGTATTACCCTAATGTAAGGGAAATTGCCCACAAATATTATCAGAATAGTTGGCATAAAAGTTTATGTCCATAAACTACTATAAGTCAATGATTAACCTTCCCAATACGATTCCTAGGAGGGTGAGGTGGGATTGTGATCCCCTAGTGACCATCAATCTCTCGTAATAAGTAGAGAGAAGGAATCATAGTCACTCATGCCTATAAGGGTTTCATGAATTTGACTGGAACTTGTCCTGGAAGAAAAAGTCTTAAGAAGTTTGTGTCTTCTGGATTACACTCTAGTTCCAGTTAACTTGAAAAGTATTCTAGGCTTCTAGCAGTTATTTTCCATCATGCATATTTTTAGGGGGGGAAATACTTTGGCAGGAGTCCTACTTAGTTAAGTAACTTCTCCTGGGCTGATACCCCTAAATCTGACAGAAATATCATTCACCCATGCTCCAACTGCAAGCAGAATGGACCCCCTTCTCCCCCTGCAGCTGATGCCCAGTAAAGTAGATTTGGGAGGAGACTTATGATCATGCCAATAGTGTTGAAATCATGACCAACCAGTGATTGTGAATATGAAACAGTTACAGATGAGTAAATCTAGGCAACAATTTTGTATTCACGATTGCTACATAGGAGATTTTCAGACGTCTCTTGCCATGCAAGCAGCCTCCGGAGCAGTAATGAGGCTGCTGCGCGGCAAAGGGTCCATTTTGGATGACGCCGTTTCACGGAAGTTGTCTATGAATAAAAAACAGCACAGCCACCTCCAATGCTAGCCGCAACAGTCATGGACGCCGCCGAGAAAGAAACAGCGTCATCCAAAATGGACCCCTTGCCACGCAGCAGCCTTGTTACTGCTCCGGAGGCTGCTTGCGCGGAAAGAGGTGTCTGAAAATCTCCTTAGTCACAATTTTGATACTATTGCCATGATTTTACACCCCTCTCCCAGTTTACTGGGCATCCGCTGCCTTGGGAGAAGGAGATCCCTTCTGCTGGTGATTGGAGCATGAGTGAATGATGTTTTCATCAATGTTGAGGGGGGCTGGGCCAGGAATAGTTACTTAGTTAAGTATTAATTTATTAGACAGTTTTGATGGTCTTCCAAGGCAGGATCAACAGGAATGTTTTCTATCTTCTTTAACAGAGCTATTAAAGGCAAAGTATCTCCAGAATACCAGAACTATGCTGGCCAACACCCTCACAGCTGGATATGCCCTCCAAAATGGGAAAGTCATTCCAGCTGATGAGGTGAATGATGCTTATAGAGACTTACGGTGACCCTATCATGGGGTTTTCTTGGCAAGATTTGTTCAGAGGGGGGTTGCCCTTGCCTTCCTTTGAGGCTAAGAAAGTGTGATTTTCCCAAGGTTACCCAATGGTCGAGCAGCAATTCGAACCCTGGTCTCCCAGTCTCATAGTCCATTTAAACCACTATACCACCCTGGCTCTCTGAAAGGTATACATCTAATGTAAAATATTTTTCACTGTGTGCAAAGGGTGCACATAAAATTTTCTGTAGCATCACTTAAGGTATTGTTTTGGAATATCTTAGGATGGGGGAATAAGATAAGACATCCATGTTTTTCACAGTCCCTCCTACCTATGTGAAGAATTCTCAGTTGGAGATCAGCCATTCAGTGATCATCAGTCCTTGCTTTTGGAGATGGAAGGGTTTCAAGAGCTTAAGAAGGTGATATGACAGCATCCCCTTTATGTCCAGCATGGGAAACACAGACTGAGATGGGATTCCAACTTTTAGCTACAGATAGAAGATATCTTGCTAAGTGAGCAAACACTCATGATAAGAGGTAGATTTCTGGGGGCAGGCACCCCTTCTCTTTCCCCATGTACCATACCATAGTGACACATTTGGGTATCATTTTCCAATTAATTTGCAGTCCAAAGTAAGGCAACATCCCGAGGGTTGGTATGATTGGCAATTCAGACAAACAAGATGAGCTCTTCATGCTGTAAGAAGACAGGTACATGATGGAACCATGAACCCCCTGCTAAGGGAGTGGATGGGGAAGCCATATCCATATAGTGAACTGCTGAAGCAAAAGCAAGCCTCCTATTACTCACAGCTTTGATCAGATATAGAACAGGCTGCAAAAACAAATGATTTAGCAAAAATATGGCAACTGGTAGCCCATAAACTGAAGGAAACAAAATACAGCTAAGAAGCATTTGTCACACCCAAGACCCGAGAAAGCTATTTTGAGCAAGCTTTCAACTTAGATGTAGACGTAGGGCCCTTCTACACAGTAAAAAAAATACGTACACCATTTGGAAGATCACTCTTCCATACACACGACCATTTGGATTGATACGTGTCATTTAGAAGGGGGGCTAGCGAATCCCCCATAAAGTACGTGGATTCGGAGTTCGGAAGGAGAGGATCTCTGCCAAAAATCCGTAAACCCGTGTGAATGGCTGATGGTCTGTATGCTATGTTCACACACATACGAACAGGCAGTGTAATCTGATTGGCTGGCCAAGTAGAGGGGGCGGGGCTAGCATGGAGGGGAATTGGGAGCGGCTGCCATGTTGGATTCCCAGCTAGCGAGAGTCCGGTAAGTCTGTGAATTATATATATTTATTTATTTTTATTTTATATTGTAAATAGAGAAAACTGACTGTTCGCAAAGCAGGAACCTTTTTAAATAATAAAAAAAAAGCAGTGGGAGATTTAAAACCACCGCTTGGCTTGCTCGCTCCAGCCAGCTGGGGAAGAGGGGTCATACGGAGTTTAGGGGGGGTAAAAATCATGTAGGTGGATCTTATGCATATGAACGACTGCCTATTCATAATTTTTACACCCCAAATGGATTTTTTTTTATTATCGTATAGATGCAGCCATAGATCTGGATATGAGCCAGTTGTCATCATTACCATTTCCTAATCTGTTTCTGGGACAGATACTGAGGTGAAAAAATTAATTTCAAGTTTACGTATACAGAAGGCACCTGGTGAAGATATGCCATCCAAGATCTGTTTCTGGATAGCCTTTGCTAGTGGACCCCCATTATAGCTAACCTTTTCACTCATATTAACCTAGTTGGCAAATTTCCAAGTGGCTGGAATCAAAGTATTGTTCTTACTATTTTTAAGAAGGGGGACAAATCTTTTCTAGCCAATTCCCACCCTATAAGTCTATTGGATATATCTTCTAAAGTGTACACATGGTATTTGTTTTATACATTGGATGTTTGGGTTGACCAAAATAATATCGTTGGATAGGAACAAGCAGGTTTTTGCCATAGTAGATCAACCACAGACCATTGTTTTGTGTTAAACCACTTCCAAAAGAAATGTGCGAGTTCTCCAAAGTACTTATATGCTGTCCTGGTAGATGTGACTGCAGCTTTTGATAGAATAAATAGAGAGAGGTAGTAGCATAAATTTTGGAAGGCTTGGGATGAACAACTGCCTGCTGTTTTTGATAAAGAATCTATACTCTGATACTGTAATTCAAGTAAGGAAGGACAATTATTAGAAGAGATCAAAACAGCAAAATGTGTGCAAAAAGGATGTTTGCTGGCCTCAGTTGTGTTTAATATTACATAAATGATAATATTCCACAAGTAACCTCTGTTTCTAATTTTTCTATGCTGGTAGTGACTGATAAATTGAATATTTTATTGTATGTAGATGATAGGGTTCTTCTATCACAAAATTTAATAGATATGAGGAGACTACCAAAACCTTTTTGGGGAGGTTTGTAATAAGGAACAACTGGGTGTGAATTACTTAAAGATTAAAGTTATGATTTGAAGGGATGCCATACTGAGGATGGAGCAAGATTGTTTTCTGCTACTCCAGAGACTAAGACACGGAGTAATGGGTTCTAACTACAGGAAAAGAGATTCCACCTAAACGTTAGGAAGACCATCCTGACAGAGCTCTTCGAAAGTGGAATACACTGCCTTGGAGTGTGGTGGAGTCTCCTTCTTTGGAGGTTTTTACACGGAGGCTGGATGGTCATCTGTCGGGAATGATTTGATTGTGTATTCCTGCATGGCAGGGGGTTGGACTGGATGGGCCTTGTGGTCTCTTCCAACTCTATGATTCTATAAATGGACACTGAAAGGGCAACAACTGGAGCAAGTCAACCAATTTAATTATTTGAGAGTTTTTCTCAGAATGGATGTTGGATTAGGGATTTGTAAGCTATTACACTGAAAGTTCAAAAATTGAGGCAAATGGTATTAACAGTTGTGAGAGTCAAAGGGGGTAACTTAATTGTTCCAGCCATTAGAGTTTTTGTTGCAAAGGGTATTCCAAAAATTACATATGGGGCTCAGATAGGGGGCTTATAGGAAATATTCACTAGAGTCACATTGCAAATTATATGAAATCCCCAGAAATAAATATTTGTAAAGATGTTTTGAACCTGCTGTTGATCTGGATAATCCACTTCCACAACCATGAAAGCTTTTTCACTGAACAAAAATACCCAACTGCTTCCATAGGGAAACTTTCAGATGCATATGTCTCAACAGAATTCCAGCCTTTGCATGCAGGATTACATAATTGGACTGTTATCAATTCCAGAGGTATGACATGGAATGGTCTCTTTCTCATCACATGGAGATGTCAAGGACTGAATGTATGGGAAATGTGTTGTACCATTGAGCTACGGTTGCTTCCATAATGCCCTTTCCCAAGGACTCTGCAGTCCAATACTCATCTGCAATAAAGTTTGCATTGCATACTCTTCAACATTTCACAAACAAAAACCAGGACATGTGTGGTCAAACAATATCAGAATGTGATCAAGATGGCAACAGTTAATAATAGAGAAGAAAGACAAGCTAGAAAAGGCTGTAGCACTTTGCTTTTAGCTGATCCTACTGGAAAGGGCAAGATTCTGTCCCCTACTCTCTTTTCTCCCAGCTGAGTTAATTGAGAGGAAACTTCTCTTGCACTTTGAAATCAGTTTGCAGCAACTAACGTAAGGTGAGGATGAAAGGGATAAATGGGAGGAAGAGACAGAAACTGAAACCTCTGAAAAGCGGCTGAAAAAGTGGGAGAGCAGGTATTTAATTAGGACTGTCCCAGATGAATTGTGACAGTTGGAGGGTATGGCACTGTAGGTTCTGAGCCACTAAGCAGGAAGATAGGAAATAGGTGCAGGATCATGCTGCTTTGTGACAATCCTCTCCAAATCCCCTGCCTTCTCAAAGACTTTTGTTGTTGAGTTTTTCAGAATAGGATTATCATAACGGAAGACTTGTGAAATCCCATTGCTGAAACATAGTGATAGAATTTGGCTTTGTGCTCTAATTCCACATACCTCCACATAACTCTTAACTCCAGACAAGTTGGAACGTGTCCAGAGGAGGGTAACATCATGGTGAAGGGTCTGCAGGCCATGCCCTATGAGGAGGGGCTTAGGGAGCTGGGTAAGTTTAGCCTGGAGAAGAGAAGGTTAAGAAGTGACATGATAGCATGTTTAAATACTTGAAAGGATGTCATATTGAAGAGGGAGCAGGCTTGTTTTCTGCTTCTCCAGAGACTAGTGCACCGAGCAATGGACTCAAACTATAGGAACAGAGATTCCACATAAACAGTTGGAAGAACTTCCTGACAGTAAGAGCTGTTCAAAATCTACCCACAGCCATTCGTTCTGTAGTTGCTTGACAGTTGTTGCTCCTCAAAATCTCAGTCTGAACTAGAGTAAATAATATAATTACCACATCCACAATGACCCATGCTTTTTCCACAGTACATTTATCAAAACTCTTTAGCCACCTACCAATAGAAGTCTTCTTTTTCTACCTCTATTTTGTTGCTTTATTTATGATACAGTGTTGCAAAGTTCTAGAGATATGTATGTGGACCCACATACTGTTGTTAGCCCTAACTAGAGTTGAGTTATTGGGCTTATCTACAAATACTGAGGAAAAAGCTGACCCCTCCCCGAATCTGGCCCAATAAAGGCTACACTATGTTTTTTTAAACTGTTGGGAGAGACTGCTTGTTGCTGAGTGGGGTGGAGCTTCTTTGAGTCACATCTGTGAGTCACTAGGGGGTGGAGCTGGGAGCCTAGCTCTATATAACTTCTTGAATAGGCTTCCCAGGCCAGTTTCCTGCCAGGGAGAAGAAGGAGAGCAGCTTCTGGACAGCCACTTTGAGTGGGTGAGTTTGATTTTTTTTAAACTGTTGGGAGAGGCTGCTTGTTGCTGAGGCCCACGCCTAACGGCTCGCAAATTTTAGTGACCAAACAAAAGTACAGCATAGAGTTCTCAGCATTACCTAAGAGTTCTTAGATTACCTAAAAGCTCTCACCATGGACACTGAGGGGACTGCTGCAGTCACATGCAACACTTGTGCAATGTTTGTCTTCTTGTCTACAGATGTGGGGAACTTCACATGCACAAAGTGCATGTTGGGAGCCCTCTTGGAGGAGAAAGTCCAGCAGCTGGAGATACGGGTAGCTACACTGCAACAGATTCGTGAGCAAGAGATTTTCCTGGACAGAACAGAATGAACAGTCTTGGACGGGGGCCGCACAGAGGAACTGGTAGGGGAGGAGAGGGTCACTTCACAGACACAGGAGGTAGACAGCTGGAAGAATGTCACACACAGAACAAGAAAATCCAGGGATTCTTCAAGCAGCTTGCAGCTACAGAATCGATTCGAAGCCCTCTCCCTTATCGAGGACAATGAGGAAGAACAGCATGGACAGACTTCAGGGGTAGAGCAGGGGACCCTGAGAGGACCACCGCAAGGAACAGCAGCTGCAAAGACTCGGGGGAAGCGTGTGATGGTGGTGGGGGACTCCTTGCTGCGGGGTACAGAAGCCGTGGTTTGTGGGCCTGACAAGATGTCTCAGGAGGTGTGTTGTCTCCCTGGGGCAAAGATCTGTGATGTGACAGAGAGGCTCGTCAAGCCTATGGATCATTACCCCTTCCTTTTGGTCCATGCGGGAACCAATGATACTGCAAGGCACAGCTTTCCGAAGATCAGAAGAGATTATGAGGCTCTGGGGAGGAAGCTGAAAGAAATGGACGCACAGGTTGTCATCTCGTCTCTTCTGCCAGTTGAAGGGCATGGTCCAGGAAGGGAGAGGAAAATAGCCGACATAAACAACTGGTTCCATAGATGGTGTCACTGAGAATGATTTAGATTCTTGGATCATGGGCTGCGCTTCCATGAGGGGGGACTTCTGGCAAGGGATGGGGTGCATCTCACAACAGTTGGCAGAAATGTTTTTGCCTACAGTCTCAAGAATTTGTTAAGGAGGGCTTTAAACTGAGTCATATGGGGGAGGGAGACAGTATTCTGGAAGGCAAAAGGGCTGGAGAAAATGGTCAAACTGTCATAGAGGGAACAAGGCAAACAGTGCAAGGACCCAACAGTGGGAGGCAAAAAAACTTGCACAGGAAGCAAGTAAAGGGAACACATGGTTTTAGATGTCTCTACACTAATGCAAAGAGCATGGGAAATAAGCAAGATGAACTTGAACTCCTAGCACCACAAAACAAATATGATATAATAGGCATTACTGAAACCTGGTGGGATGAGTCGCATGATTGGAATGTAGTAATAGAGGGGTATAACCTTTATAAGAGAAACAGGCCAAACTGGAAAGGAGGAGGAATAGCATTATATGTCAGGGATATTTATACCACTAAAGAGATCCATCACATCAATACTGGAAGCCAGGTGGAGAGCATCTGGATAAAAATTAAAGGGGAGGGAAACAACAGGGATGTTATTGTGGGATTCTACTATAGACCCCCAAGTCAGACAGAGGAATTGGATGATGCCTTTCTACAACAGATGACCACACACGCAGAAAGAAGAGATGTAGTAGTGATGGGTGACTTCAACTATCCTGATATTTGCTGGAAATTTAACTCAACCAAAACTTCAAGGTCTAGCAAATTCCTTACTTGCCTGGAAGACAATTCCATGGTCCAAAAGGTGGAAGAGGCAACAAGGGGGTCAGCTATTTTAGATCTGATCCTAACCAACAGGGATGACCTGGTTTATTTGGTGCAAGTGGTGGGATCCTTGGGTGACAGTGATCATGTTCTCCTGGTGTTTGTTATACAATGGAAAGGAGAAGCCAGGCATAGTCAGAAATGCATTCTTGACTTTAGGAGAGCTGATTTCAATAAACTCAGGGAAATACTGGGGGTGATCCCATGGGCAGGAATACTAAAAGAGAAGAGACCTCAAGATGGATGGGACTTTCTCAAAAGGGAGATACTGAAGGCACAATTTCAAACAGTACCAATTGAGGAAGAAAAATGGGAGGTGTCTCAAGAAACCAGGATGGATGACTAAAGAACTTTCAACGGAGCTAAGTTTTAAATGGAACATGTATATGAAATGGAAAAAGGGGGGAATCACCAAACAGAATTCAAACAGATAGCGAACACGTGTAGGAGTAAAGTCAGAAAAGCTAAAGTGCAGAATGAGCTCAGGCTTGCTAGAGAGGTTAAGAACAATAAAAAGGTTTTTTTGGGGGTATGTCCGCAGCAAAAGGAGGAAGAAGGAAATTGTAGGGCCACTACGCAGAGAAGATGGCAAAATGCTAACAGGGGACAGAGAAAAGGCAGAATTACTCAACACCTTCTTTGCCTCAGTGTTTTCGGAAAAGCAAAAGGGTGACCAACCTGAGGATAAAGGAACAGAGGACACAATAGGGGAAATCCAGCACAGAATAAGCAAAGAGGTAGTACAGGAATACCTTCTTAATCTAAATGAATTTAAATCTCCAGGACCAGGTGAACTACATCCAAGAGTATTAAAAGAGCTGGCAAATGTGATCTTAGAACCATTGGCAATAATCTTTGAGAACTCTTTGAGAACAGGAGAAGTCCCAGCAGACTGGAGGAAGGGCAAACGTTGTCCCCATCTTCAAAAGGGGAAAAAAGAGGATCCCAACAATTATCGTCCAGTTAGTCTGACATCAATACCAGGGAAGATTTTAGAGCAGATCATTAAACAGAGAGTCTGTGAACATTTAGAAGGCAATGCCATAATCACAAAAAGTCAACACGGGTTTCAGAGAAGCAAGTCATGCCAGACTAATCTGATCTCTCTCTTTTTTTTTTAATAAAATAACCAGCTTGGTAGATAAAGGGAATGCTGTGGATATCGCATACCTTGATTTCGGTAAGGCCTTTGACAAGGTTCCCCATGACATTCTTGCAAACAAGCTTGTAAAATGTGGGCTAGACAAGTTAACTGTTAAATGGATTTGTAATTGGTTGACCAGTCGAACCCAAAGTGTGCTGAGCACTGGCTCCTCTTCGTCTTGGAAAGATGTGACCAGTGGGGTGCCAGTGTGGTTCTATCCTGGGCCAGTGCTATTCAACATCTTTATCAATAACTTGGATGAGGGAATTAGGGGCATATTTACCAAATTTGCAGATGACACCAAATTAGGAGGAGTAGCTAATACCCTGGAGGACAGGATCAAAATTCAAAATGACCTGGATAGACTGGAGAGCTGGGCCAAAGCTAACAAAATGAAATTCAATAAGGAGAAATGTAAAGTACTGCACTTAGGGCAAACAAATGAAATGCATAGATATAGGATGGGGGAGACCTGGCTGAATGAGAGTACGTGCGAAAGGGATCTAGGAGTCCTAGTGGACCACACGTTGAACATGAGTCAACAGTGTGATGCGGCAGCTAAAAAGGCCAATGTGATTTTGGGCTGCATCAATAGAAATATAGTGTCTAGATCAAGGGAAGTAATAGTGTCGCTCTATTCTGCCTTGGTCAGACCTCACCTGGAATACTGTGTCCAGTTCTGGGCACCACAATTCAGAAAGGATATTGACAAATTGGAGCGTGTACAGAGAAGGGCGACTAAAATGGTGAAAGGTTTGGAAACCATGCCTTATGAGGAGAGACTTAGGGAGCTGGGTATGTTTAGCCTGGAAAAAAAGACGGTTAAGAGGTGATATGATAGCCCTCTTTAAGTATTTGAAGGGGTGTCACATTGAGGATGGAGCAGACTTGTTTTCTGCTGCTCCATAGACTGGTACACGGAGCAATGCATGCAAGCTCCAGGAACAGAGATTCCACCTCAACATTAGGAGGAACTTTTTGACAGTAAGAGCTGTTTGGCAGTAGAACACACTCCCTCGGAGTGTGGTGGGGTCTCCTTCCTTGGAGGTCTTTAAACCGAGGCTGGATGGCCATCTGTCGGGGATGCTTTGATCGTGATTTCCTGCGTGGAAGGGGGTTGGAGTGGATGGCCCTCGTGGTCTCTTCCAACTCTGCAATTCTATGATTCTATGTGCCACATTTCCCCCTGAATCTGGTGTGACAAGACCATACACTATATGTCCCTATCCACACCAAACTCGGGGTATACCACATAAATCCGGGTTTTCCTGATGGTAAGAGCTGTTTGACAGCGGAATGTACTGCCTTAGAGTGTGGTGGAGTCTCCTTCTTTGGAGGTTTTAAAAGAAAGGCTGGATGGCCATCTGTTGGAAGTGCTTTGATTATGTATTCCTGTAAGGCAGGGGGTTGGACTAGATAGCCCTTGTGGTATCTTCCAACTCTATGATTGTATGATTCTATTTAGCTGGCAATTATATGAAGAAACATATTCTTTGGACATTTGACATATGCATTTTATTAGTATTATTCTTTAACAGTCCACCTCCCACACCTATGCTGCAGAATATTTCAGTTGTTAACCAGCATGCCCAACTTCTGAATGTACAGTATTCACATTATTTGCTGGAAAAATAATGAGAACACCAATTATTTCTGTAGAACAAACTCTACTAGAACAAATTTACAGAAACTGTAGACAAGCATTACTGTTATTTTACATGTTTTTCCCTGGTTGATCTTTGTGTGCTTTCCTTAAAAAACACACACACAAGAAAAGTACCTTGGGGGCAGATACTTTGCGGTTCATGTGAGCGTCAGCAAAAGGAAAGGGGGAAGAAGTGGAAGAAAAAAAGATAAGGAAACAAATAGTGACTTGTTGCAATCTTTTGTAATAAGATCACAAATTTTACTCATCTGAACCTTACTTCTACTAGGTATGCTTGAGGATTTTTTTTTTTGCGGGGGGGGGGGGAGAATTCTAATACGAACTGATCAGAGCCATATTTCCTAAATGGGGACTAATGTGGGTCTGAATGTATTTTTCAGACTTCACATTTCTCAGAATCTTGTGGTACAATTTTTGCTCAAAAAAATCAACAACTAATAAAACAAAACACATCTACTAAGTTATATGCACACATGCAAGCCAACACTAACACGTAAATAAAAACCATATTTGGTCTGTACCATTGTAAAGACCTGCCAAAATGTCACAAAAGGTAAAGAAGCTTTCAAAAGTTTCTCTCTCTCCCTCCCCCTCTTCATTAGGCTATATTTTTCCAAAACAAACAAACAAACAAACAAAAAACAAACAAAAATCAAACAAAGAAACAAAAAAGAATCAGGGATGGTGTTAGTTTAAAAAGTACAATCAAACAGGCCAGGTTCTTTTGGCCATTATGTCTGCATTTTGGCTCCATTTGGGTCAGTTCTTGCTTCACTGTTTTAGAATCTTAGAATCATAGAGTTGGAAGAACAAGGGCCATCCAGTCCCACCCCTTGCCCTGCAGGAATGCACAAAGCACCTCTGACAGATGGCTGTCCAGCCATCAGTTCTTATTTTCTAGATTCTCATTTCTTCATTGTTTTAGACTCATTCATTCCATCTCTCATCTGCACCATGGAAGTGGTCTAGAATGCGAACCTCATCTGGTGTAATTGCCCAAATTTGTGGGGTGAAGTGGCTTTGAAAGCTTGTATTCTCTTTTATCACAATTTGGTTGGTTCAAGAAAAGCCATCAGCTTCCCTTACTGGCTGAAGTCCTCAGCTTCACCTGGGTTAAAAATCCATTAACCCATTCAGGGGCAAAAGACAGCTTGACATTGTTACCAATGCTTTTATATTAAGCCAAAGAACATAAAAGTGGTTAATAGTGCACAAAACCAAAGCCACATTTAAGAAAGCTTCAGTACTGCTGAAACTGTATCCAGTTTCAAGGTATGAATCCTTGAAGAAAATGGCAAGTAGATTAAATATACTCAGCAAAATAAATCACCAGGCATGCTAAACTAAATACATGTCTGAGATCATTTTCCTTCTTTGCTGAATTCAGGCATCTGGAACTCATTCTGAGTAGCTTTTATTATAGCAGTCTGACACTGTATTTTCTGGGTTCTAGAAACATGGTTTGTATTGTTGTGAGTTTATCCATATTTCAGTCTCAGGTTTTCTTTGTAGATGTTGTTCAGAGCAATTATCAGGGAGATATGAATGAGTCTCCAGGCTGGCACACAGAGAATATATACTTTTACTGAAAAGAACATAAACCTCACCTTCTGCCTTAGAAGTTTCTCTTTGCTACTTTTTTTGTTATCGACCCAACACCTACACAGTGGGTAGCTTAGTGAACAACCCAAGAAATTCTTAAACTCTTAAGGCCAAAGCTGCCATCTGAAGATGGGTAAGTGATCTTACATATTAATTTTTAAAAACTGATTTTTGACATGTTTCTACAAATTATGATTGATTTGATCCTGAATGTGGCAACAATAATTACTTCACTCTCTGCTGGTATAAGTCTCTCCTTGTCTAACAGATGACAAATGTAGAAATCCTTGCTTCCAACAGTACACACACACATTGTGTCCATTTGTCCTCTGGAGGATTTTCCATTCCATTGCAATGACTTACCCTTCAATCCTATCTCTGTAGCTTTGGAAACAATTTATCATCTTGCAGGGCATCCTGTTGTGGGCATTTGTGAAGCTCCAAAGTTTGTAAACATTCACTGATAGAAACTGGTGGAAAAATATAAGCCTTTTTTTCCTTCAAGAGACTTTTGTATATTGTTTGATTTGGGAGTGTATGGTGATTTCCCAGATGGCCTTATCTCCATTAACAATAAAGCTTATTAAACATTTTAAGGGTCCTAACATGTCTTACATCACAACACATACACACAGAAGAAAGGAAAGAAAGTAAAGAAGAAAAAATATATTCCTGCTTAATCCTTAAATTTCCATCCTCAGGAGGTAGTTGGATTTTTTCACTTTCATCCCATTTGTTTTCTCATAATTAAAACTTAGATTTGGACAGGGATCTTTCATTTTTACTTAAACTCTGAGATACTAAGCATGTTGATACCATGTTTATATATTGTATGTTTGCATGTGTGTATAAATAGAATATAGTAATTCTGGTACTACTATGAAAAGAGATGACTGTTTTGTTGCTTTATACAATGAATGTAGTTCATCCGAAGTGCAAAGCAGAATATACAAGTATAATGCCAGTAGAAAATGTTTGGTAACTTTTAGCTACCCTTATCTCTCATAGAGTTGGAATATGTCAGTTTCAGTTCTACTCTGTTTCTCATTGTCCTGACCTTAAGTTCTTTTTAGCCCAATCCTGCATGACTGTACACACACACACACACACACACACCCCTCCATGTATGTATTTTCATGTCTACTTTTAATACACACATTTTCTCAGGCATTATGAGTTTCTATGCATACTTTTCATCACTATGCGCACTTTCCTAGCCTATTTTTGCTAAGATCCTGCATCATGCATGCATGCATAGCGTAAATCTACACTCATGTAGTTAAGTGGTGGCTACAGTACACCAGACTTCTAAATACTGACATTGTGCACCCAGTTGTGTATCTGAAGAAACTGACGAGTAATTACATATCATCCAAGAATGTGTAACTGCACTGCAAGATTTGTAGAACTTAACACTACTGTGAACCAAATACAGACATTATACCATGGTGAAAAATGCACAACCATATGTGTAATATATGTAAAACACCAACAGGATGCCAGCCAGACTTTGATGTCTATTTTTCATTACTGTGCATGTTTTGGAACACTTTCTTCTGAATGGAGAATTATATCTCAAAATCTGAAACAGTGAATACTGTTCTAGTTTATTTCTTGGTTTGAGAGCTGTAAATTTTACATAAAATTTAAACAGAACAAATTCCTTAATCTGTTCTGAATGACTGATTTCTTGCATCATCCTTCAGATGGTCCATTTGCAGTGGCAGACATGGCTAAAACTTCACTCATAGAAAGTCACACAGATTTGAAAAGTCTCTAGAAAAGCATGTCAGATATGACCTGAGATCTTGTGGGCTACTCCCAAGAACAGTAGACCCACTGAATAAATTGTTGGAGGGAAAGTTAACACATAGGTAAACCCAGCTGATTTAATGGTACTACTCTAGTTAGGACTAACAATAGGATTTAAGCCCATGGTTTCACTGTACGTGCATTTTCCTCACAATCATTTTATGGATAGATTTGTCCTCCTCACTTATTGACAACTTTAATGTATAACCTTAAATTTCTAGGTATTGTAAATTTCTAACATGATAAAAATAATGATTTAATTTGTATTTTTCTACTGATGGATAAAATAACCCTCTGACAATAAGAGAACACTGCTAGATAAGTGGCAGTCATAAGTCCAAGTACTTTTAAAAGACTGCACCTCTGGTTTTCCATAGCATGCTAATTTGGAACTGATCAAGCTACATGACTATGCTTCCAAGGCATGAAGAGAATGTGTGAAATATATATATATATATATATATATATATATATATATCTCCAGCACAAATGAGCTTAGCCAGCTGCTGATCTCTTTGGGCAGCTATTGTTTGCACAGTCTTTACAAGCTTTCCTATGAAACATTCCACTGCTTTATTCTATATCTGATTGACAGGGTAGAGGAGAGAAAAGCAGAGAATAAAAAGAGTGAGAGACTGTGTTTCTATGAGCATCTAGGGAGAAAGAACAAAAAATTCAGGAGCTTTCATAAGGCTGGCTTAGACAGGAGCTCAGGTCACTGATTAAAAACATGACAATATAATGAAATAAAAAGGGAACAGTGTAATAATAAATACAGTTGCCCACCTCCCTTTGCTCAGTGTCTTTTAGATAAAACCAGTCCATTTAAATATATATTGAAATCATAAAATAGAGGTCTAATAAGTTCAGTCCATAAGCATTGGGATTCTCTATGATAACAGGAAGATCTAACCTCTGTATAACTGAGCTGAGATTCCAATTTTCTGCATCACTGCCACTGATAATACTACACAAACAGTATTCATTCATTAAATTAATTCCCATTAAATATCAAACAGTCCTTTAATAATACCCTGATTAAAGTGATGTTAGCATAATGCATTAGCTATGGTGTATTTATATCTCTCTACCACAGATTACATGTGGACAAGTTCTTTACTGCTGGAAAATGGAAACAGGAGCCCTGTTCACTTGCCATATCTGTGGACAATGGGCACAAGGATGGTGGATTCCTTGTCAGTGGGGCAGTGAATCCACTCTAGTTTTCGCCTGAACTTAAAGGGAGATATCTAAGGTGGCAGGCCCTATCCTTCACATACTGTAGGTTCAGCACCTGGTCAGCTCCTTCACTTCCCCACACACCAGCCACCATTGGACACATGTTAGAAGAGTCTGAATCATGCTGAATGGCCTTGCTCTGATCCGTGTTCATTTATTCAAATCATGCACAAATGTGATCTCTGTATTCAGGCTCTGCCCATGCAAAGTACAGGGTGAAGATTGAATATACAATGCTTCCATAGAGGGAGTATAGCAAGACTAGCACGAGTAGTCAGAACACATGGGGAGGTCTTGCCCCTCAGTTCTTCCCTTTTTCTGCTCCCAGCCTCTTCTAGGGATGAGATGAGGAACCAAGTGTGAAACATCTGGCCTGATCAGATCTCCACATCTCTTTGAACTGTATTTAAGTCAGTCTGTTTTGCCCCTTTAGAATACAAGTCAGATGCCCCATGAGTTGTGTAGGTTACTTATTATTTGTTGTTTGATCTGCTGGTGTTGACTTTTCTCTATACCAGTCGTTCTTAACTTGTAGTCTGTGGACCCCCAAGGGGCCATGATTTCCTCATAGGGATTCTGCAAAGACTTGAAGGTTGCTTAGCCTACCTCCTCCCCATAGTGGAGCGGTCACATGACAGAAGCCAAGGCAAACACTGACTGGCTTGGCCTGTGCATTGCTATTCAATATGCTCCAACCACAAACTTGTTGGAAAAAGCAGGAAGAAAGTCTTTCCTCCCACCCCAGTGCCTCTGTGGGGAGGTTTAATGGATGGTGTATGCTGTAATTTTATCATCATCATCATCATCATCATTGATGTTATTGTTTCAAATCTTGAGTTAAGTCTTGGGGTCTGTGGCAACAAAAGATATTTAAAGGGGTCCATGGTAAAGAAAAGCCTCTGCTCTATACTCTCTTTCACTGTAATACTGAATTTCTTCTATGCTTACTGGATTGTTGCTTTGTGTTATCTGAATATATTGACATGTACTGTCCCCCTCAAAACACTTGTATTATGTGTTTTATGTATTTTAATTTGTATTATGTATTATGTATTTTAATATGTATTTAATATATATTATGTATTTTAATAAGTTAAAATTTACTGTGAGCCACAATGGGTGCCATTTACTGTGGGAAAATCGCGTGTAAATAAACTAAACTTAAAAAACTATGCTCTGAGCAGAAATTTACATGAACCTGCAGAGGACAGGGGTGGGCTCAGTAGATAGTATTCACCTCTCTCTAAACCACAACATTCTACATTGAAATATCAACCAAAGATGGCTAGTGGCAAGTTGCAATGACTTTAACAGGCTACTTGCTACAGTTGTGTTCTCAAGACACTACCAACATTTTCAGTGAAATGGTTGGTATTCTTTATGCAACCTGGGGTTGCTTCTGTTTATATTTTGTGGCTGTTCATATTTTGTGGCTTATGATATCCTACGCATATGATAAATGAATTATTGGCCCTGAAAGACAAGCTATTTGCATTTGTGTTAAGAAAAGCTTACATATTTCATGTCAAACAAATAAATCCCTGGTCTTACTGAAGCTCTGCATAATTTCCCTATTTCAAAGTAGCACAGAGGTTACTTTCAATTGGTTGGTTTTTCAATTATTTGGATCTATTATTCTGTAAAAATGGCAAAATATTTCAGGTTACACAGGGTTAAAAAAAAGAGGGAGAAAGATTAGAGGAACCACTGTGCTTCAAGCTAATTACCTGGCATGAGAATAATTTATCACAGTAGCCTAGTCATAGGAGTAGCTGATGTGATACATGCCTGGTGGATAGATGGATACATGTATGGTATATGTATGATGGATAGATGGAAGATAGATAAGCAGTAAGGGATGTGCTTCTTTACATTGTTTGTTCCTTTAGGGGAGAACAAATCATTAAAACAATATTCCTCCACTTCAGGCACGTCTTTATATAATTTGAATGCTATTCAAAGATGTCTGCACTGATGGCGGAGGGCTATACTCTTCTGACATGGCTGTTTGTAGTTACCAGAGGGAAGGGTGGAGAACAGCTGAGACAAAAGGATTGCCACTGTTGCTGCCAAAGTCAGAAGAGCATCTTCAGTGGCGGCAATGCTTGTTTAGTGTCTCCCCCATTCCTTACTCTGTTGACTCCTGGCACAACTATGTAATGGCTGGTGGGAGGGTAGTGGGATGCTGAGCCAGTATCATTACTGGCGCTAATGTATGGTGTGGGCATCCTCTGAGGCTTCCTAGGGTTTCTATTCAATGACTTGGGAAAAATGAGAAAGGTGCTTGTGAAAAATTCTAGCTATCAGGGTTTTCAGACACTTGAGCTGCCCCCTTTCTCATTTTTCTCCTTGAATCTTTTATTCTTTCCATCCCTAAAAGGCAGGAACTAGTACTTGAAGTAGTGAGGGAAACGTGCAATACAGCTGAGAGCTGACATCACACTTGCGTACATATGTGTAAATCTGCACTGATACAATTACACGTTAGTTGTGCTACACCACCGTTCTGTTAAGTATCAACATTGTGCACCCAATTGTACCCCTGCCAAAAGTGACCCTGAAGACACTAACAAATTGTCACATAATGCATAGTTATGTTGATTAGTTACAACAAGAGTAGACCTACTGAATCAATTGTTGACTATGTAGGTTAATCCAACTGATTCAAGAGTTCTACTCTAGTTGGGACTAACAATAGCTTTGGACCAATATGAAATGGTGGGACTACATTTATACAAGCATGAACATTTTACACAACCATGAATATAAAGGAATATACACATATGTATGATACCAGCAGGATTCCAGCCTAAGTGTGTTTTCACACGCCCCTAAGCACTTATTAGTGAGTAAGCTGGATTTGGCACAATGAGATATCCTTTCAAGTAAACAAACAGGTTTTCACTGTAACAACATCTTTTATATATCCCTCTTCAGTTAAAACACAAAGTGGATGATAACAGTATCCAAACTTTGTAGCTGAATGATAATCAGTTATATTTAGATATCTACTTTTAGGGATGATTTACATAACCATTTGGAGAATTATTTTGCAATCAGCAGAAGCCCAAGGGGAAGGGCCTCAGCTCAGTAGAAAAGCACATGTTTTGCATGCATAAAGGTTCCAGTCCTATCCGTAGCATCACTGCTTAAAGGATATCAACAAGTCTGGTGGATAGCTCAATGAAAATGTCAAGCCACTGTGCAGTTGCTGTAAAAAAAAGGCAAATGCCATGTTAGGCATAATTAGAAAAGGAACTGAAAATAAAACTGCCAATATCATACTGACCTTATAACAAATCTATGGTGTGAGCACATTTGGAATACTACATACAGGGTTTGTCACTGTACCTAAAGAAGGCTATTATAGAGATGGAAAGAGTGCAGAAAAGATCAACGAAAATCCTTGAAGGACTGATGCCATCTCCCTACAAGGAAATGTTATACCATTTGGGGCCGTTTGTTTTAGAAAAAGAGCCAGTATGGTATAATGGTTTGAGTGTTGGATGACTCTGAAAGATGAAGGTTCGAATCCCCATTCACCCTTCAAGACCATTGGGTGACCTTGGACAAGGCACACTCTCTCTGCCTCAGAGCAAGGCAATGGAAAACCTCCTCTGAATAAATCATGAAAAGAATACCTTAGGATAGGATTGCCATAAACTCGAGTCTATTCAAAGGCATGTAACAACACTAACACTTAGAAAGAAATCAAGTAATGGGAGACATGACTGACATGTATGAAAATAAGTATGGTGTGGAAAAAGGAGATAGGGAAAAGACTGGAATGATCTGCCAGAAGAGATTCATCAGCTTGAGATACTGTTGCTTTATTGCAATAATTTAAAGCAAGAGACTTATTGCTTTCTACTGTAGATCAGTCATTAGTTTTCCATTCCCAGCCATGCAATACAAAACCATTAGGTGAAGATCTTTGTGAACAAGAAATTATGGATGGCTCCTATTCAAAACATTTTTGGTCACACAGGTTCCTTCTTCTTCTGGAATATTACAAGCCTATAGAAATTGGTGCATGGTTAATTAAGAATAAATGTCAATAGAAAAGAACATTGTCACAGGATAAGAGCTTCCTGCCGGCAGGAATATGCCAAGAGAAAGATAAGTAAGACAGAGTAATTTATTAAGTAACTGTACACTCCAGGCAATGCATTTTTGGAGATTACTGCACGCCTTGGGTGGTAATAGAAGGAACAAGACTGAACCACAAGTGGCTTTAAGTAGGGGGAAAAGACTATAATCACCCAAGTCTCGTTTGCAGCATAGCATAATGCTCTTCTTTAATGGGATATAAACACAGTGAATAGCCAGAATGGTTCTTTTACTATGCATTATAAGAACACAATTAACTTTTAGAGATTTGCTTGGGAGCGATAATGTTCCAAATGTGACCAGTCAGTCAAGATCTAGTGGTTATGCCATCCAATGCAAGTTTGACAGTCATTTCATAATCACCATGTGTACCGCACTAATGTTTCATGAATACAGTTCTGTGCAGGGCAACTGCTACAGCAGGGGGAGGTCTTCGAGATGTTGTTTGGAGTCCAAAGCCCATCATTCCCAATTAATGATCATGGTGACTGGGGTTAATAAGAACTGGAATCCAACAACATCTGGAAGGCCACAGACTCTCCACTCCTGTGATACAGGATATGTTTCTAGAGGAGCGAAGCACAGTAAAGAGATGGCATTTTCTGACAAATGGTATTTTGAAGCAGACCAGTTGAACGACACGAAGAAGGCTAATACATATTCAGTACTAATGTGTAGAGCAGCATCAGTTTCCTAGAACAAACAGCCTCCTTCCCCAGAAAATAACATAACTACTTCATAGAGCTTGAAAAAGTTACCTCTTTTTTTGGACAATCCCGCACCGCCAGCTAGGGAATTCTAGGAGTAATAGGTAAGATCTGCTCTTTTTTTGGACAGCAAGTTTCAAGAATCAGTCCCTTTTCAGTGGCACAACTGTGTAATTTTAGATGCTGGACAAAGGTTGGATCCCTGGTTTTGGATGGCTGTGTGCATTACTTCCATTAGGAAAGAAAACTAACATCCAGTTTCTCTGCTGCCATTCCATGCTTCTTCTGTCTGCTTCTTAGGAAGCCGATATATTAGAATTAAGGACCTCCAAACTGTTTGTCAATCTTGGTTTTACTTGCCCCCAACACCAAAAAGTGAAGTTTCACATTTTAAGCCCACATCAGTCACATGACCATCATGTTGTTGCTGTGTGCCTTCAAGAAATTTCCAACTTATGGCAACCCTATGATGGGGTTTTTGTGACAATATTTGGGAGATGCAGTTCATAAATGTTTGGAGACCACAGTTGCATCTCCTGTCTTCAACAGTGCTAGCCTATCACTCACTCCCTTTCCCAGGGGGTGGGAGGAAGAGGAGTGGAGAGGGGAGATTGATTGGCTGGAATGGATTTAAAATCTGGCTGAGGCATCATAGTGGAAGAGGGAGTGATGGGCTGGCACTGTTAGAAAGAAAGGAGATTGAGAGGGGAATTGGGAGGAAGAGGAATGGGATGGGGTGGTCAAGCTAGTTAAGCAGCAGCTACAAGCTCATGAATAATCAAATCCACAAAAGAGAAACCCATGAAAGTGGAGGGCCAACTGTAATTAAAATGGTTGTTTTCTACTTACAAATATATACAAAACACCTCTGACCTGTGGTACAAAACACACTCCCCACCCACCCTCCTGGAGGAGTTCTCAGCACCCATAACAGAGCAGGAATTAGCATCAGGAGATTCAGCACAAGCCAACACATGACCCATGTGATATTCCTCCTACATTTAGTGATGCCACACCTCAAAATATAAATGAAACTAAAAGTTACAGTTACACTGCAAAGCAAAGGACCTCTTTTCCTTATATTACAATAATGGTGTGTGACCATACAGGCTGCAACTGATTGGCCTTAGGCACTAGGGAGATTTTCAGACGATCCTTGCCGTGCAAGGATCGCCTGGGACAGTTTCATCACAGCAGCGCAGCAGGGGGTCGGTTTCGGACGATGCCGTTGCTGCTGCGAGATCGTCGTTCCCTCTCGCCCAAAGGCTTGGAGCCTGCCGCGCTATATTCGCCAAGATTTTATTCATGGACAACCTTGCGCAGCAAGGATCGTCTGAAAATCTCCTAGGAGGGACATTTTAACCTCCTAGGATGAGCCATTTTAATTTCTTGTGGCTTAATTATTGCAAACTAGCAATGAATTCTATGTTGTTGTTGTCAACATCCCAGCTTTTCCACAGGTCTGGGATGCAAGGTGGCTTACAAAAATGAAAACCAATATGGATCAAAAGACATTTAGAGGAAAATATGCAAAAAAGTTGTTTTTTAAAAAATGGAATGAAACTGTTTTGAGAATCAAATCTTTTCAAAAATATCCTTTAAAAAGCAAGAAATAATGGCACAGAACCAAACAAAGATCGTCCCTTCATTTCCAGCTTATGGGAACCCTAAGGTGAAACTATCATGGAGTTTTCTTGACAAGTTTTGTTCAGAGGGAGGTCTGCCTTGCCTTCCTCTGAAACTATGGACTTTAGCAGACTAACGTCCATAAACATTCTTTTGCCAGAATATTTTGTGGCATTTTTCTGCTGGCAAAAGACCCCTTTCTACTAGACCTACCTTCAATAGCGTGAAAAGGCAGTGCCAGCATAAATGGAGCATGAATGGAGCTCTGTTTACTTCTGGGTTTGAGATCTCAGCGATTCTCACGAGGAGACGCAAGTGTGGTAAAATTTAAAAATACACAAAATGTACACACAAGCAGAGAAACACACTTTAAAACTTAAAAGTATACCAGGAAGGTTCATAAAAAGAGCATCCCCTACCTGGCTTTGATAATCTCACCCAGAAGTGTTCTGGTGGGACCAGCCATTGATAATGTAATGATGAGACAAAATTAACACACAGTTTCAAACACTGGCAATACTGGCAAAGAACCACCATGGGAGATCTATTGACATCTTGGCCCATTAATAGAAAAGAACACCTTATTCCCTACACATAATCATGAACATATAATGTCATCTGATATGAGCACCCTTTCGTGTTCATTAGGCCTCATTATGATGCCATATTTGCCACCTCTGATAAAGTCCTGAGAGAGTATGATTTGCCAAAGGTCACCTATTGCGTTTCCATGGCTGAGTGGGGATTTGAACCCTGGTATCCAGAGTTGTAGTCCAACATCCAAACCATTACACTACACTGGCTTGATGGTCTGCCGATGGAAGAACAAAAAGAAGGGACCTTGTCTAACCTTCCTTCTTAATCTCTCTGTTCTGGCCTTTAGTGTGTGTACCTTTAAGTATACACACTAGAACCCAGCAAACTGAAGGACAGGACACCAGGTGAGGGGGACAGAATCATGTTAGACCACTGCAACTCTATCTCCCCAACTTGTGGATGTTGTTTCCTACTGTACAAAGAACCTTGGTGGCCAAAACTGAGAGGAATTAATTCCCTAGTTTAATCCAGTCAGATCTCTGAAATACAATCCCAGTCAGCATGTTCACCCACAATCCAGTCCTGGGCAGGCTACTGTTTTAATCAACCTGGATTCACCAGTGGCATTTTCAACCCAGAGGAATTATCACCAAGCCTATCCAGGCTAATTGAACTAGGTGATCATTTGGGGACAACCAACACTTTGTTGTGGGATCTTCCCTTAAGATAATGTTCCTCTTTCCCTGCTCTGCATTTCACTGTGCCCTATACAACTAGTTGTCTGTAAGCTCTTTATGTTCTGCTTGTGGTCTTTCCAGAATTAGGACAATGGTGGACTAGATCAGGGCTTGGAAACATATTATTCTCCAGACACAGACTGCAGCTTCCATTAGCCCGTTGCATTGGCTAAGTTGGCTAGGGATGACGGGAGATACACCCAACAACATATGGAAGGCCATATGTTCCCCAACTATGAACTAGATGGACTTTCAGTGTAATCATGGAGAACTGCACTATGTTTGTACGGCTTCAAAGAAGTTCTCGATTTTCTTGATTTTAAATTTCTGACTTCTTGTTCTTCTGATATGTAACACTTAGGCACTAAAAATGGGGCATTTTAGCAACAGCATTAGCAATAGCATTGATATTTATATACCTCTTATCAGTGCCAAAGCAGTCCCTAAGCGGTTTACAGTGTGTGTGTGTGTGTGTGTGTGTGTGTGTGTTTTAGCTACAAGCTGGGTACTCATTTTACTGACCTATGGAAGGATGGAAGGTTGAGTCAGCCTTGGAACCCTCTGGGATCGAACTCAGAACGTTGTGGCCTGCAGTACTGGCATTTAACCACTGTGCCACCAGGGCTCCCTAAAGTCATGGTTTGTTTTGTTCTTTGCAGAAACCACACAGAAATAGATGTATAATGACGCATTGTCGTGTGAGCAGCTGTAAAGTTTCCCCAAATTGCAGCCACTTGCCATGTATAGTATTTTCTTTCTTTCTTTCTTTCTTTCTTTCTTTCTTTCTTTCTTTCTTTCTTTCTTTTTTTTTTTTTTTTTGCTTTTCAAAGCATGAGCAACCTGTATTTCTTTTTTTAAAAAAAGGTTCCAACAAATCTTTTTTTTTTTTGGACACTAGGATCAGTGGCGACACTAAGGGTGTTTGGAGAGGCCAAACCACACCAGGTGGCACTTTCAGAAGGAGGGGTGACACAGGCCTTGGTAATGCCACAGACAAGGATACTTTTTGATCTCAGCCAATGTAACATTTTGACCAAATTTTTAAAAATAAAATAAAGTCAGGCATCATTTTTTGTTAAACCACGATGCAGCAAAGCAGGCCTATCCAGATGATTTTAAAGTGTGAATTTTAAATCGCCTATTGATTGTTTAAAATGTCTTGGTCTTACTTGTTCTTTTAAATTGATATACGTTTTAACTGATATGTGTTTTAACCAACATTAGGTGTTTGTTTTTCTCCGCCTCAATCCACAGGGAGAGTTGGATAAGAAATAAATGTTGTTGTTGTTTGGTATTTTTGTTAGCAGACGGGCTTCATTCAGGGGAAAATAAACTTATATGCTGGACAGGCACTGACATTCTCACCTTGGTTAGAAGATGTTTACACTATATCATAAGCTTATCCAAAAACCTAAATCTGACCTTGAATTCACACTGGGGTCTGAAAATACCTTGAAACTCACATAACGGTAAATGTTTTTATCTTAGTATATGAGGATTAGATTGGATAACCACAGAAAAGTATTCTTTTTTTTTCTGCTGATGTGCCTTGCATTTTTTAGTAAAGTTCATAAATATATCTGTAAGCAATGATACACATCCCAATGCCAAGTATTATTCTGCTCTATCCCTCATCACTCATGTTTTAAGTATGGAACTGCTGAATGGTAATTTCTGTTAAAATGAAAATGCAGTGTAATGACATGGTTATGGATTAGATGTACAATCAATATTTTTGGCAGGGAAAAGTCTAAATAGATAAGAATGCTGGATCTTATTCTTCAATGGAAAGGAGGCATCACTTAACTGCATACCTTAAAAGTGGCAATTTAGGAGTCACACGTACAGGAAAGTGCATATTATAAGGGCAGCACCTTGACCTCTGGGGTTCCCCCCTACTTTGCAAAATGTGCAGGCAGTAGTCAGTAAGAGAGAAGTATGCCTGTCCCCACATCAATTATCTGCGTGAGCTCCACAATATGAATTCACACAACCAGCTTTCTCTGAATGATTTCTTTTTTAATAGTCATCTCACAGTAGAGATTCAGATGTGTCTGTCTTGCAGATACATTCAGCACACTGGTAGCTAGTGGTTTCTATTTCAGCGCGGTGGTGAATCCACTAAGGAGATTATATGATGTGTTAAAAGTGGCATTACACGAACACCAGGAGATTGTAAAAGGGCTCCCTTTTCAGATGATGTTGTTCCCCCCTCGTTATGCACCCGTTCTGCTGCCATTCCACTGGTGCTGCTTTTTATTGACAGGAGAATCCGTCAATAAATCCCCCATTCTGTTCCTGTCATGGATGTGCCTGCATGCAACAAGTTGCCCTGTTATGCTGGCAAGATCCCAGTGTCAATGGGCGGTCCCTGCCAGAACACTTCCGGGTGATTTCGGGACATCCAGGTAAGTGATACCCATTTTGAAAACTTCCTTGGTTTACTTGGAAGTTTTAAAGTGTGTGTATGTGCTTTTTTTACCTTTTTTTTTTGTATTTTGGTTTTTATTTTTGAATTTCCCTCACATCTTATTTTTGAATTTCCCTCACACGCTCACATCTTCTCCATAGGATTTCACTCCAGGAAGTGAACAGAGCTCCGTTAGAGCTCCATTCACTCCTGGGCTGCCCTGTCATTGAAAGAGAAGGTAAGTGTGGTGGAGAGGGTGATTGTGGTGGGACAGGGGCAGGAGTGGAGATTGTGGGACAGGAAAGCTTTTTTCATTCCTGTCTGATAAGCTCCCTAGGTCTTTCAGTCTGAACTTTAGAGGGGCCAAAATAGGTTTAACACATTCAAGAGCTGCTTTAAACTCTGGAATGGACTTACCATTTGTCTGGCATGGAAGCCACCAGTCACCACTGATTCAGTATGCACTGTACTCTCCTGCTACTGTATTAATGATATTTTCACTAATTGGGGAGTCATTTCCCCAGCTGCTTTTACAGTATTTTCTTGTTACATAAAGGCTGCTGAACTCTGGATGCAGTTACTCCAGTTTGTGTGTCACATTGAGTTCCCTAAGGCAATTCAGGAATTTTATCAATAAAAGTCAGCCCATTATATATAAAATAATATTAGAGCTCAAAAAAGTTACTGTTTTTCTGCTATATTTCTTAGAGTCTTCCAGCCAACATTGCCAGTTACTACACTGCCTATGTGATTCTGAGAAATGACATCCAAGGGCTTGTCTACATGAAGGGGGAAAAAAAAAACCCAGGCTGCTCCACAGTAATAGCAAGTCACAGCAGCTGGAACTGGTCTTAATGGTTTTACACCCCCCATAAACATTTTATGCCAGTAGCTGAGATGGCAGTCATGAGTAGATTACTTGTGTTTTTAAATCTGATGCTGCTATTTTTTTTTAAAAAAAAGCTATTTTTTATGGTGTGCACAAGTGATATTCCACCTTTCCAAGAGAGAGAGAGAGAGCGAGAGAGAGCGAGAGAGCGAGCACAAACCTCCATTTTATCACCTTAGTGATCACTTGCTAAAGCGAAAATCAAATCTGTGCTTAAGCACTTGCCCTGTAACTCAGTCCCGCCCCTGCACTCATCCAGCCAATCAGGTTTGCACTTTGTCCTACATGACAGATCACTTGTCTTAATGAGAGAAAATGCACATATCACTGGAGTTTTTTTAAAAAAAAAAAGTCAGGAAAAGCCACAAAGGCTTTTCTTGCATAGTTTTCCCTCTTTTGGCCTCTTTCCTTCACAATACAATGAAACAATGTGGGATCCCATTAAGACAGCTTGTTTTCTGAGCGAACTTTATGAGGGGTATTTTCACTGTGTGGACAACCCCAAAAATGTAACTTTCCACCCTATGCATAATATTCAACTTCTCTTCCTCTGCATGCAATCCCTCCAGCATTTCACAGATGAAAACTGGGATGAATGTGGCAAAGCAACATCAGAGTGTGGTCAGGACAGCAAAAATTATTAATGAGAAAGTTTTATGAACTTAGGAGAGGCTGAGGCAGTTTGTTCTTTGTTAAGCCTGCAGGGAAGGATAAGTTTCCATCCCTCCTCTCCCCTATGCAAATTTTGCCATTTGAACTCTGTAGCAATTGAAGGAAGTTGATGATATGGAGAAAGAAGGAGGATGGGATAGATCAGTGATGGCGAACCTATGACACGCGTGTCAGCAGTGACACGCGTAGCCATTTCTGATGACATGTGGCCGTAGGCCTCCTCCCCCCCGCCGCCTGCAACCTTACCACCCTCCCTAAAGTGGTGATCGGGCTTCAAAGCTCCGGTCACCACTTTCCTCCACCCCATCCTCCCTAAAGTGGCGATCGGTCTTCGAAGCCCTGGTCCCACTTTCCTCCCCCCTCCCATCCTCTCCAAAGCAGGAATCCGCAAATATGCGGAACCACGAATGTGAAACCCGTGAGTGTGGAGGGACAACTGTAGTCGCAAAAGTTTCATTCTTCCCTATTAGCACTCTGTGCTGGAGATCTGTAGACCAAAACAAGAGAAGTCCGGCACAGAGCGTCTAGTTCTGGGACTTGCGGTTAAGCCGGGATCTTTGCCCTCACTTCCGCCGGCAGAGATAACGCTTTTTCCTCAAAGTGACACACCACCCAAGTTATGCTCAGGTTTTTTTGCACACCAAGCTCTAAAGGTTGCCCATCACTGGGATAGATATTGCGGCATTTTTAAAACAACTGAAAAAAAAAGGATGACAAAGGATTAATGTACTGTCCCTTCCAAATTGGGACAGTTGGAGGGTATCCTGATGGCATATTCCTTAGACCCTGCTCTCCTCCCTAGCCTACTCCACTCTGCACTTTGCATTGGACTTCAACATGCCAACTCAGGGGCTAAATCCACACCAGCAAAATAATTCAGCTCCAGCGTACTCTGTTCTTAAGACTTAGTAGCCAAAAGCTTCAGGGTTAAACTGTAAGCTTTAAAACTAACAGAAATCTAAAGAGTGAACTATAGAACATTGTTGGTTTGAATGAAGATAAAAGGAAAAGCAGTATAATATTTACAATCTTCAGCATGATGCTCCCAAGGGCTACGGTAGAGCTCAAAGAAGAAGACAGCATCTATATGCGTTATGGTATTGATGATAGCTTGTTTAACTTAAGCCATCTGAGGGCTTGCACTAAGACTCTAAACTATCTAGTCCGTGAGCTGCTCTTCCCTGATGATGTTGCCCTTGTTGCTCACACAGAAGCAGCTCTGCAGCGCCTAACATCCTAATTCGCAACAGCTGCAGAGCTGTTTGGACTGGAAGTCAACCTGAAGAAAATGGAAGTTCTTTACCAGGCTGCACCACAGGACGAATACTATCATCCCCACATTGCCATGGGCAATCTGTGCTTAAGTCCATTCAGCAGTTCACCTACCTGGGAAGCATCATCTCCTCAGATGCCAAGATTAACAAAGAGATCAATCACAGATTAGCAAAGGCAAATAGCGCATTTGGAAGACTTTACAAAAGAGTCTGGAGTAATAAACACCTGATGCCAAGCACAAAAATCAGTGTGTATAGAGCCATTGTATGGTCTATTCTCCTTTAAGGGTCTGAAACATGACATCACCTATTGTCACCACTTACGACTCCTCAAATGCTTTTATCAGTGCTTTATATGCACAATACTAAATATACACTGGACTGACTATGTGATGAAGGTTGCTGTCCTTGAGCAAGCAGGGATCACCAGAGTTGAGGCCATGATATTGAGAACACGGCTGCGCTGGGCAGGGCATATTTCTAGGATGGAGGACCATCGCCTCCCAAAAATAGTACTCTATGTTGAACTCGCCATGGGTCATTGTAAGGGGGGCACTCCAAAAAAGCGATACAAGGACTCCCTGAAACAACATCTCAGGCTCGGCCAAATTGATCACCAACAGTGGTCTGCCCTGGCCTCACATCGGGAGGCATGGAGACACACTATCCACAATGCTGCAGCCTTATTTCAGAACTCACGCCGAACAAGTCTTGAAGAGAAACGACAACAGAGAAAGAATCACAACCCGGAAACATCACTCAAGGAGACCTTCTGCTGTGCTTTCTGCAACCAGGCTTGTTTATTTTGGATTGGCCTTTTTAGTCATCAGCGCGCTTGCAGAAAGCGTGGGATGAGTCCTTCCTGAATCTTCGTTTGCGAAGAAAAGCCAGAGAGATTACTAACAGAAATCTAAAAAGTGAACTATACAACATTGTTGGTTTGAATGAAGATAAAAGGAAAAGCAGTATAATATAAAATACCGGTACTGTATTTGCAATCTCCCAAATCTAGCAGGTAACTCACTCATTGGTTATCATTGTAGCTACAGTACCCTCCCAGGCATTTGCTCTAATAGAACCCATCCTCCCATAGCCATTCTCAGCACACCCATTTGCTACTATTTCAAAGGGAAGGAAAACATCAAACAGTTACACACCACACAGTAACATCAGTCCACAAGATTAATGACAGGAAAAGGTTGCCCTATGACCTGGTCTTGACACCCACAGAGAACCATTATAATCTGGATTCAAATGGTATTGATAACCACACATTTCCCCCACCTGAAGTCTAATTGATTCAAAAGGGCATTATTTTGCCATGTCTCAATCAGAATATTTTAGGTCACACACATTACTACAGTGGCTAAATTAAACACTTCCTCCTTCAGTTTTGGCCACGGCATTAAAAGTTCCCCACATGGACCTTCCCTCAAACTTAGGCTTAAACAAAAACCCTACAGAATGGAACAGCTAATTTGTAAACCTATCATTCCCAATCCAGCAAAATTATGGCCCAGTCCTCCCCATATTTTTTTGAATTGATTTCCTGCTGGGTCCAAAGGAATTTACTCTCTTTCTTACACAGGAAAAAGTCTCACTGAATTCAGTTGGACTTACTTCTATGTAGGAATGTAAATTTGTACTGTCAGTGAATAGCAAGGCATAAGCAACGTTGGGGGTGCTTGGCACTGCTTTATGATGGAGGCTTTCCCCTCAACCCCCACTGTCCAGATGCTCTGAGATTTTCCTGTTGCTTCTAATGGGCAAACTGGATTTTAATCCCCCTTTTCTTTTTACACCCCCTTTTACCTCCTGTCTCCCACTGCTGCAGCATAGCTTTGCATCGCCTTATGACGGAGACTCTCCGCTCAACCTCCCTGAAGTGCTGAGATTTTCTTGTTGCATATCATATCCACAAATTCTCCAGGCACATGTGAGACACAGGAAGGAAAAAAAATAGACCTCCCCCAATTCATAACCTCCAGCCTCCCCATTTGAATGTCTGCATATTGAAGGTCTGAAGGCTTGCAGTGCTTCTGAAATGGAGCTGTGCCTTTGGATATTTTAATGTACTGGACTAAAAATAAATGTTATGATATGATCGTTGATTGGAGTCCAGGCTGAAGAGGGCTGAAAGGAGACCAGACAGTACCACCACCTTCTGACCCACACCCCATTTCACCCATTCCATCAAAGCAGGTGAAGCAACTGCACATCATCAACAAAAAAATGGCAATACCACCATGCTTGCCAGATGAGGAGGATGCCAAAGTAATCTGTCCCACCCTCCAACAACTTCACCCTCTCAATCCAGATTCAGAGCACAGGGCACACATCTAAATAAGCTGGGTTTTACACATAAGTGCGGAATAAAAAGGGTTTTTCCTTCAATCACATTAAAGCCTAAAAGAAGCACATTCACTTAGAAAATGGAGGAACATCGTGTTTTCCAATGGCATCCACATCAAGATAAGGATGAATGATTTTGTGAGTGTGAAATTCAGCCTGAGGACTTTATCAGACACGCTAAATATGGCAGAATAATGATGCCACATAACCACAAAAGGGTGTGCAGATCAGATGATGTTGATCTTTCATGGTTATGCCCCTGCCAAAACCCGTACCTTTTAATTGACAGCTTAAGCCATCAATAGATCCCCTACCACCTTTTTGCTGGCATTGCTGGCATGAAAAGTCTCAGGCCACTTAACTCTCATCAGTGCAGAATCAATGGCCTGACTGGGCAGAACACATTCAGGTGAGATTGGGACATCCTGGTAAATGATGGACTCCCCCCCCCCCGGGTTACCTGGAGATTTTTTATTGTGTATGTGCTTGGTGTGACTTTTTATGTCTTATTTTAAATTTTATTTTTGAATTTCCCATATGATGAAATTGCACGGGATTTCAAAAGAGGAAGTGAACAGAGCTCCATTCACTTCTTCTTTATTGCCAGATCTGCCTTTGCTGGGAAATGAGGTAAATGCGGGGAGGGGGAGCATTCTTTTGTTGGCATAAAAATGATTTTTTTTTATTCCAGAAAAAGAACGTTCTAAAGGGAATGTCTGATAAAATCCTGAGAGTCTTTTTCAAAAAGCTTAGACACAAACTGTATTTTAAAGACTGACGACTCCAAGCTCCCCAAACCCACACATTGTGCAGGTCATATCCTCGATGCAATCTTCAGTACGGAACAGGAATATCTGTGGGCGGAGGTTACAAAAACCTCCACATTGTCATGGACGGATCACTTCCTGGTCAAGATGGAACTAAGAGCCACTGTCTGCCCCTCTGTGGGTGGTGGACCCATCCCATTAGAACAGTCCGCCCTTGGAGGCTAATGGAACCAATTGGTTTCCAGAAAGCCCTAGAGGGTTTAATGGTTGGTAACGCCAGTGATTCTGTTGAAGCTTTGGTCAGCATCTGGAACACTGATCTTACCAAGGCTATCGACACAATCGTTCCCAAGCATCCTTTCCAGCCCACCTCTAATCATAAGCCCTGGTACACAGAGGAGCTTAGGAGGATGAAGCGAACTGGACAATGACTAGAGTGCAAGTGGTGGAAGACTCGACTCTTATCTGACAGAACTCGCCATAGGAAGCATCTTTATTCCTATCGGGAGGCAATACATGCAGCAACGAGATCCTTCTGCTCTTGCACGTATTGCATCTGCAGAGTCCCATCCAGCAGAGTTGTTTAAGGTGGTGGGGGAGTTGATACAGGCTCCTCCTGCACCAAACCCCCTACTTAACCCGACAACAGGCTGCTGTGATGCATTTAACATCTACTTTGCAGATAAAATCTCTCGGATAAGAGCCGACCTGGACGCCAATGTTCTGACAGAATCCATAGATGAGGCGTCCAACAACTCTGTTGATGGCATTTTACTGGATCAGTTTCAGTCGGTGAGTACCGATGATGTGGACAAACTCCTTGGAAGAGTGAGGAAGACAACTTGCCATCTTGATCCCTGTCCATCTTGGCTGGTCGTCCGGGGGGGGGGAACGCATTGAGAGTATTCCTACGGGACACAATCAATGCGTCCTTCAGGGAAGGTATCGTACCACCTTGTTTAAAGGAGACGGCAGTTAAGCCACTCCTGAAAAAACCTTCCCTGGACCCCCTGGACAGGAACAATTACAGACCAGTGTCCTTGCTACCTTTTTTAAGCAAGGTGATTGAGAGGGCAGTTGCTTCCCAACTCCAAGCCGTCTTGGATGAAACCGATTATCTTGATCATTTCAAACCGGCTTCAGGACAGGATATGGAGTTGAGACTGCCATGGTCGCTCTAACCGACGACCTCCACCTGAGCATCGACAGGGGTAGTGTGACTCTGCTGGTGCTCTTGGACCTCTCAGCAGCCTTTGACACTATAGATCATTCCATCCTCTTGGATCACCTGAGAGAGTTAGGAATTGGAGGCACTGCTCTGCTGTGGTTCCGTTCCTTTCTCTTGGGCAGATCCCAGAGGGTGAGGCTCGGGAACAGTTGCTCTTCCAGAATTGAGCTTAATTGTGGCGTCCCTCAGGGTGCCATTCATCCACAATGCTATTTAACATTTATATGAAGCCGCTGGGAGAGATCATCCGGAGGCATGGAGCTCGGTGTCATCAGTACGCTGATGACACTCAGATATATTTCTCCATGACCAGATCATTGGCTCAAACTTCAGATGGTGTCTCTCCTCTCAATGACTGTCTTAGAGCAGTAATGGATTGGATGAGGAAAAACAGATTGAGACTAAATCCAGACAAAACGGAGGTACTGATAGTCACAGGCCCGAAACCAGGTCTGGGAATACAACTTCCAGTCCTGGATGGAGTCACACTCTCCTCTAAGGACTGTGTTCGCAGTCTGGGGGTACTCCTAGATTCATCGCTTCACATGACTAGTCAGGTGAGTGCGACGGTCAGGAGTGCCTGTTATCAGCTTCGGCTAATACGCCAGCTGCGCCCTTACCTGGATACAAGGGATCTGGAAACTGTGGTACATGCTTTGGTAACCTCACATTTGGATTACTGTAATGCACTCTACATGGGGCTACCCTTGTGCCTAACCCAGAAACTTCAACTTAACCTGGCAGCCAGGTTAATTACGGATACATTTAGGAGAGAGCATATAATACCTGTACTTAAATCTCTCCACTGGCTGCCGATCAGTTTCCAGGCACAGTACAAGGTGTTGGTTTTAATCTTTAAAGCCCTACATGGCTTGGGGCCATCTTATCTCCGGGATCGCCTCATCCCATATGATCCCCCCCGCACACTTTGGTCCTCTGGGAGGAACCTGCTGCAGCCTATGAAAACTAGGCTGTTCCAGACCTCCCAGAGGGCCTTCTCTTCAATGGCTCCCAGACTTTGGAATGGCCTACTGGATGAGATCCGTCTTATCACAACTCTTGATAGCTTCAAGAAAGCGCTAAAGACGGATCTCTTCCGGCAGACCTTCCCGGAATAACTTCCCGGCTCAAGTGGAGCTGATTGCTTACCCGCTTCCTTGCCGCCGTTGCCATTTTTAATTTTATTTATTTATTTATTGTATTTTATCTTTGTTTTAATTCTCTATTAGTTTAATTTAGTTTTAAGGGGTGGGAGGGTTAGGATTAGGAAGGATTGTTTTAACTTGCTGTTGTTTTAATCTTGCTGTACTCCGTCCCAGTTGCCGAGCAGAGGGGCAGGTTAAAAATAAAAATTATTATTATTATTATTATTATTATTATTATTAGTGCTCAACAGCTGCTGTGTTAGTATCAACACATGAGGATGAGCCAAATATATATATGAAAATAGTAGCACTTGAAAACAACATCTTTTTATTCCAACTGAAATAACATGCCCTGATTGCTAGATCTTAACATGTATATTTTTATTCCCAGAGAGCTATTTTCTGCCTCCACCTTTGCCAAGGCTGGAAGAAATAAGTTGTGAATGTTTGGTTGCTAGAAAATAAGGATGATGCACAGCCAGGACATACTGGGTGGCCCCAAACAAAGAATGCAGAAGTTGCAAAGCTTCAGTAGCCTCAGGAACACTCTGCTTTATTCCTTTCAAAGTAGGACCCAAAAAGGAGCTGTGCCTGTACATTTTGATAACAGAAATGACTACCTTGTCATGTTCTAAATCAGTCATTGAGAGAGACTTCTTAAGAGAATGTGACAATGTTGCAAATATCCCATATTGCCTCAGTTAAGAGATGCCAATCACAATTAATGGTGGCAGATTTACTATTCCAAAATAAATAAATCCACACACTTCTCTTACAAAGTAGAAAGCAGATGTGGAATGAATATAGAAGCCAGACTTAGCATTGTATCTGGTTAATCTGTCACTGGGAATTACTTTCAGCTTTTTTCTCCATCCTGTATTCACCGGGGTTAGTAAACAATAGCGCTTCTGCTAACATAGTTTTTGTTACATTCAAATTGAATGTGAAATGCTGGATGACATTATAAATGAATCTCTTGAGCCATTCCAGTAGAATTCAGGAGCCCTTTGCGTCTTTATTATTCAACCATTCTGTACTTTCATACATTTCAATATCAGGTCCATTAAATTCTTGCTCTTTTCTTTTCAACCAATTAAAACTTGTCCTTATGTCTGCTGTTTGAAGGAGATACATCTCCCTTGACTCACACTTGCTCAAAAAGTAATCAACTAAGGAGAGGCGGGGGGGGGGGAACTCATAAGAGAACTCATTTCAAAAGTGCACCTGCTGAGGTAAATCCCTTCTTTGTATACATGAGGTCAGGATGAAATGCCTTGGGTCCCATGACAGGAAAAAGGCAGGATATAAAATAAATACTTGTTGTTGTTGTGTGCCTTCAAGTCATTTCTGACTTAACAGTGATCCTAAGGTGAATCTATGTCGTGGATTTCTGAGGCTGAGAGTATGTGACTTGCCCAAGGTTTTCATGGCTAAGCAGGGATTTGAACCTTGGTCTCTAGAGTCATAGTCCAATAGTCAAACAACTACACCACGGTGGCTCCTAAATACATACATACATACCATTTCAGGGTGGCAAAGGTGTCTAATTGCATTTTAATTATTCTAGGCCAATACCAGATATGTTGCAGCTATGGAAAACTAGAGGTTTTTTCCCCCCAAAACTTAATTTTCTAGACTTTCACTTTTAACTATAACTCCTTGCATACTTTGTAGATTTGTACATTTCTCAGCCCAGTTCAAGTTATGTTGTCATCTGAGGCAGCACAGAAAACAAAGCAAATAGAAGTGTTCTAGGTGTGAGTGATTTTTAATCTCTCACTCTGTAATGCTAAACATTTAGGGACTGAAGGAAAATCCATTTGTGGGGGCAGGATTCTTATTCGAGGGACAATGCCCTTACTTACCCACCCCTGGTTTCTCCACACCACTGGCAGTAAAAATAAAATAATAGGAAATCAAATAACTAACCATTTGCTGTCCTTTCATGACATCTAAAATCTTTTTTCCTGAGGCTTCTACTTCATTCTGCATAATTGTAGGTAGGTCTGGTCTTCCACATTTAACCTCAAGCTTATGTGTATGTCTGAGCTTTCTTCTTTTCTGGAAAGGTTTCATCCATCTTAATTTTGTCCATCTTACTTAGATTTAGCCAGGCCCTATCATACCTACATGGCACTCCTCACCCTGTTCATTTAGGAGATTATCAGATGCAGCAAATACCACGTCAGAAGATTGTGATGAGACCGGAACAGGCAAGATTATCAGACAACGTCATCTTCCAGTGTCCTAGAGGCATAGCACAGCTGTGAGTAAGGCATCAATTTTTTTGCGAAGAAAAGCCAGAGAGAGAGAGAGAGTCCCCATCAATAAGAAAGGGAAGACTTGTCTGCACCAGCGCTATGCCCTTAGGATAGCAGAAGGATGCAGCATCTGATAATGTCACCCTTACTATTCTCCTCCCATTCATCTGGCACAATTTGGGATGCAGTTTTTTGTCATGTTCCACCATGTCTGATAATCTCCTCAGACTGACAAAGAATACAGTGGTTATTTTTTCATCACCAAAACAAAAATAAACACAAAGAATGGAAATCTTTGCAGAGACTAATAGAAATGTTTTCATTTACAAAGTAGGTTGCTGCTGATGCTGCCTTTATATGAGGATTTTTCCTTAAAAATTCAGGGTTTTAAAAAGCTTACAGTGTGTGTTTTACCACCTCTTTGAGCTTTCAGTAGTTCATGGAAAGCCAAGTTAGACTTTTTATTAACAGACAGAGTTTCAGAATCCTTGCACTCATAGACGGTTGAGATTCAAACTGTCTGCCTGTCCGGAAATGCCTGTCCGGAAAAGCCAGGATGCGATTGTTTACTCCAGAAGTGGGAAAAGTGTATTTGTGCCCTGAGGGGCATTTTGTGCACCCCAGCCTTCTTGGCACCCCCATTAATTTATTGGCTCCAAACCACTCAACAACTTTTAACAAACTATTCTAACTACCACAGAACATGGCAGGTTGATTCCCCTTGCCACCATTACTCCACCGTCAAACCCACTGAACCATGGAAATCAACTACATTTCTGCTGATTAATGGAAGTGATGCTGTGTCACTTCCTGTTATGTTCAGAGCAATGGTGTAGCCTATGGAGAAAGAGGTGGTGGTGTTACCCAGCCTTACACCACCTCCCTCCAATAATTCATAATTTGGCAATATTGGACAGTTCATGAGGTCTAAGGTAGACCAGGGCTAACCAAACTTAGGTTAAGTGAAGGTCACCCAAAGACCTAAAGAAGTTGTCATGGAAATTCCCCAACAATACACCCAGGAAGAGATTAAGTAAAGCCCCCTTCTAGTCAAAATTGTTAGGGTGGAATGTGCTAATCTTCCCTAGATGCACCTGGTAGTAAGTCATACTCCACCCCCCCCAAAAAAACCCCACTGTGACCAGAATCCCCATTATCCACACAATGTCTTTCCCTAACACCTTTTCCTATCCACAATACAGAGGTGACCACCAGCCCATTAACTTTAATGTCTCAACCACTAGCAGCAATCAGTATAGTTGGAGCTTTCATTGTTTAACTCTGGGAAACTCATCTAGGCACTGTTTCTCACTCAAAACACAAGCCCAATATCATACCTTATGGGTATGATATTGGGTATAAATATTACCCTCAAATCATAGTCATGTGTGCACAGTTCTTCATATGCTGTTACTCTGCTGGTTTACTGTATCACCCTCAGTTTCAAACCTGAGTTTCTTCGCTGCATGAATCTCTGCTCCTCTGACAGGTAATTACAACCCACTTTCACAAATCTATTCCTTTATCCAAGTTTTTCCTCCTGATTCTTCATTAGCATTGTGTGGTTCTCATGAGTGCATATGTGTTTATGTGAATGTCTCCATGTTTATTTTCCAATATAAAACATTTTTATTTCATTTGGCTTGGAATCTTGCCAGTGAATACTGGCATACACAGGTGCAAAAGGTCCCACAAAGTTACCCGGCCTCTTGCAGTAACACCTTTGAGTTAATTAAAATCACCCAATTTAATATCATAATCTTAGTGTCACGAGTGGGTCCCACAAACCCCCAGCAATTTGGGTAACAGTGGTGGGAAAATGACCACCACTCCTTCTGTAGTTGTCCCTGGTTCTGTCAGTGTATGCAGGAAGACCTGATTTCCCATGCACAATAGGAATTAAATCTGTAGGCCTGTGTCCACAATAGGACCCTTTTCCTTCTCTCTCCCCTGCCCTCTCTCAACTTCCACGCTATACAAACTCTGCTCTCAGGGATTTCCCAGCCGTCTAAACAGATATTGATAGCCACAGGGATTACATGGGGGAAATCACAATTTCCCGGCTCTGCTAGCAGATGTACACAAGTAGGTTCTGTCCCCTAAGGATAACTAATGCATTTAAAGGGGAGGTGTTGGCTTTTGTACCCAACTAAGGCTAGGGACAAAGGTAACTTTTACTTACTAAAGGGACACATATAAAGTCTAGCCAATGGACTACCTGGCTTCTAAATCATTACTTTAAAACTATGGTGACTACATGCTGAAAATAGAGGGCCACTTCATATCCTAATTTGGCAGGGGTAGTCCTAATTAATCCTCTGTTGTTCCACATATTCAGCTGCTTTTAAAATGCCCTAGTTTTTCTCTCCCCCTGACACTTCCCCCCTTTGACCTCAGCAGACATCACTTGGTGCAAACTGAATTCAAATGGCAAAAGAAGTGTGCACTGAATTAACTCAAGGGAGAGGAAAGGACAGCGTGACTCTTATACTTCCAAGTAAGCTCAGGCAAAAGCAAACTGCTGCAACCCTCCTAGCTTGAATTCTTCCTTAGGACAGATGACCTCCATAGTTGTGGGACCTACAGCCACGGATTCACTTACCTGTGTCTGAATAAATATGGTCTATCTAGGTACCTTGTAGGCCCTCCAGTGCAACTCTGTGGTGAAGCTGACCATAAAGTTATGCTGGAGGCCCGAGAAGATGCCTAAGGATGTGTTCTCTCTAGCCATCTTCTAGGTCCTCCTGCGCAACTCCGTGGTATGCTTGGGCTGGTTTGCTACTATCTGCAGCTTCCAGTATCCACAGTAAGTCTGGGAACATCTCTCTCTCTCTCTCTCTCTCTGGCTTTTCTTTGCAAACGAAGATTCAGGAAGGACTCATCCCGGGCTTTCTACAAGCACGCTGATGACTAAAAAGGCCAATCCGAGATAAACAAGTCCGGTTGCAGAAAGAACAGCAGGTCTTCTTGGGTGATGTTTCTGGGTTGTGATTCTTTCTGTGTTGTTGTTTCTCTTCAAGACTTGTTTGGCGTGGGTTCTGAAATAAGGCTGCAGCATTGTGGATAGTGCGTCTCCATGCCTCCCTATGTGAGGCCAGGGCAGACCATTGTTGGTGATCAATTTGGCCGAGCCTGAGATGTTGTTTCAGGGAGTCCCCCATGGATATGGGGGTTGTAGTACTATACTGCAGCAGCTACCAGGAAGGAAATTTTGGGTAACTGTCATTTCCAGTCAATTTTAGACTGTTTTTGTTGTTGTTTCAGGGTATACCCTTGAAACAGTAATTACAGGCTCTGCAGTCTGTTTTCAGTTAAGAAGTGTTTTTCTCCCAGATGAAAACATTTTAATTTGGGGAGGGGAGGACTGAAAACATCTGAAGAACCAAGCACCACAGAGGATCTCACGTGGATTGCAAGTGGCCTGTGGGCTAAAAAAATTCCACTTCTTCATAAAATTCAGAAAAACAATTGTTTTCATGAATGAAAATGATCTCAGCCAGGCTTCATTGCCCTTTTTAGATACATTTTAAAATGTCATATTTCCCTATTTATAATTCTGCTCCTGATATTGTTAGGAGCCTTCTGATTTTATTAGGAGATCATGTTTTATTTTTCTCTGTTTTTTAGATTTATCCAGAATCTAAATGTTTATTAAAGATCTGAAGGGAGCAAGGTAGGGAGCAAGACTAGCCCAAGACATGTTCAGACAAATGACAAGATGAGACAAACTGAGATCAACACTTGGGTGAAAAACATTAAAAGTGCTTTCTGCTGCCCTTGGAACTACTGCATACTAAGTAGAAATGGTTCTGCTCCTTCATAGAACTTGTCCTACCATTAGGAGGACTGAGACAGACACCCCAGGTCGCAGAACTAAGTGAGCTAAAGAAAGAAGTTGACTGGACTGGCAGTATAATCCTCCTTCAGTAAAGGCCATGAAATTGGATCCTTCCCACCTGAAGACAACAGGTTAATTTATGATGTGAAGGACCGACTGTGTGGTATGTGAATAATATTTCCAAAATTTCTTGCTATTGATAAGAAAGGCTGTTTCTCAACAAGTCAAGACAATCTGTTGAGAAATCTCTAGCCTCTCTAAGAATCCTTACCTGCAACATGAGAATAAGACAGGGAACATTTTTTAAAAAAGTTTTCATAACTTGCACAGAAAGTCTCTGTGCAAATGTACTTTCTATAGTCTTTGGGAAGCAAACCACACACATTCACACAAGAAAAGGCAAAAGACTTGCCTAACTGATGAAAAATATGCTAACAACTGTCAGGAGTTAGAGATTGAACTCCATTATAAAATGGCCAAACAACTGCAGAACCATGCTGCATGAACTACCAAGTCATGCCTAGTCAGGCCACCAGGGGGCAATGTCATATATGGGTGTGTGTATGTATGTGTGTGTGCGCGCACACACACACACACACACACACACATATACATATACACATATACAGAGCTCACTTCTTCCTTCTTCCTGTGAATGCTGAGGCCTGGTGCAGCAGTTTCTCTTTGAATTGTAAATATTTGTATATATTGCAACTGTTTGAGTTTGAAGCTAAAAGTGCCTCCTACTTATTTGGACATCAAACACTCTGTGTGTGAGTATTCTTGGGAACAGGTTGCTACTGAGTCTACTGAGACAGGATTTATTTATTTATTTATTTATTTGCTTCTGCTGGGGATTGCGTGTCCTATCATCCCCTGACAGCAACTCACCCAGTGTTTCCATTTGGTAAAAATCCATGGAATAAGAAAGTATCTGTTGTAGTTTGGTTTAGGGTTGCCAGATCTCAGAGACTGGTCCATCTTTTCCAGTCTGCAGACAAGGGGAAGGAATCTCAGGGCAAGGGGACTGTCTTGAAAAGTTTGATAATATGTATTTTCTTAATCTGTTAAACATGGTATTTTTTTTATTTGCACAGCATGAACTGAGCAACTGTGGTTGATACTTACTGTATCATGCTTAATGACATCACAAGGAGGGTGCTACTTATGGCATCAACCTTACAATGTCACCAAGGCTCACTTCAGGACATCACAAGTCCCTCTCATGTTTTGGCCTTGAAATCTCCCGACCTGGGCTAGTCCTGTTGTGGCAACCATAGTTTTACCTGCACAATTTGTTCACACAAATGCATTCTTGCAAATGTGAGAACCTTCATTGATACCAGCAAAAAAAAAAAAAAATGTCTTGACATCTTACAGGCTAGAAGAAAAAATGTCATGTTTTACATTCTTGCCCAAGATAATGAAAAATGCACAGATTCATATCCCTATAGCAATGGCACATATGGTTCTATCCTTCAGCACAGGGTAGAGGCTAGGAGATTCAGGAGGAGCAACGAAGAATGGGAGCAGAGGGAAGAGTGGCCTGCTTTGCTTTGCCTTATTTATTTAGAGTATTTGTAACCCCACCTTTCAACCACAAAAGTTCCCAGGGTGGCTTACAGCTAGTTGAACAGTTCCCTGCCCTCAGACTTAAATAAGACTCAAAACACAAGGAAAGGGGGATGGTGAGATGGGAATTAAGGTCAGCAGTTCCTGGCTGTTCTTCTTCCACAGAAGCCACAGCAATGGCAGTTGGGTATGGAGGGCAGGGGATTCTCACCAGCCAATGGAGCCCTGGCATGATGAGCTGTGCCTGGTTGCTTTATTCACAGCAGTGGTCACAGCAGTGGCAATTCGAAAATGGAGGGAGGTGCTCTCACATCATTTTAGGCCCAGGCCTGGAGTTGTGCCCGGCTGCTCTTCTCTCCTACAGAAGCCATAGGACAAAAATCATGGGATTATGACATCATGCTAGCATGAACGAGCCCTGTTATTACCCAGTGTCCTCATCCTCGCATGGTTACTCTATGATCCAGCTCCAAAAAAGGCATTCTTTCTCATTCACAGGACAAGCCGTCAATAGTGCTTTTTTTTGTGCCATTGAAGGCATGTGAAACCATGTCCCATTGTAATTGTGAGATTGCAGCATGAACGGGCGGTCCTCAGTGAGAAAACATCTGGGTAAGAATGTGAAAATGAAGCACAGGATGCCCTTATTATGAAATGTCCTGTTTAGTTTCAACATTTTTATGTTTGTTTCCGTGCTTATGTGTTCATTTACTTTGTTAATTAGGTGTTTTAGAGTGTTAAGCATGTTCATGTCTTCTCACAAGAACCACTGAAATGTTGCTCATGCTCCCGTTCTATTAAGTGTTATAATGTCATGGAATTACAGTGTTTTTAGACCCTCATCTGATAATGTCCATAGAAATCTCAGATGTCCTAATGGTACAGCTTAGCTCTGCTAAAGGGTAGAGCCATATCTAAAACTTAGCATAGTAGTGCCAGAGTCAAGAAATACCATACTTTTACTGCACTTTACCTATATTTTTGTTACAATTTGACAATAGTGTGGATGTTCTGGTGCTGAAGGAAGCAGTGTCATTGCTTGTGAAAGACATGGCACATGCATTAGTGTGCATGGCATATCTCTGGTGTTGAAATGACATGATTAAAAGTTACTGGTGATTGTTCCAGTTCCCTAGCCATTTCTAGTGCCCTGTTTTTCCTTTACTTATTTTCAGTTTCAACTCGCATGATGTCCTGGTTCAATGTGCAACAGTGCTTAGTCATGGAATGATAACAGTGATGATGATACCAAACAGACTGGAACTAAAAATAAATGCCAAGGCTAAGTCTGCAATCTGTGATCCATTAAGAATATGTGAACAAGTACTGGTTGGGGGAAAAAAAAAAGGAAAAAATGGAAGATAAATGATACTGGAGAATAACACAAGTAGAACTGAAAGCTGGAGGGGACAGGAAAGATACCTAAGAAGGTCAGGGAAGACCTGGTAGGTCTAAGAGAAATGGAGCAGAAACAAGATGAGTCGGCAGGAGGCAAGGTGCATGTGAGGGAAGACAGCCATGGGACCCGAAAGCTCCATTGCAGCTGAAGTCAAAGAGATTTCTCTCTGACTGTGCCCCAGAAGACAGTATTTGGTTTATGAAATGAATAAACTTTCAACAGAAAATTTACAAGTGCTCTGGGGAGAAAATGTGCTTTTACTATTATACTGTTACATAATAAACTGGTGAATTTAGAGACTAAAACAAATGTTCTTGGTATCTTAAGTCTACCCGGTGAAATGAAAGGTATACTACAAGTTCAAGATACTGGAATGGATCCTGTGGATGATAAATCTCTCTCTCTCTCTCTCTCTCTCTCATATGTCTGTCTGCCTACCTACCTACTTACCTACCTACCTCATATTCTCTACTAACTATATAATAATAATAATAATAATTTTTTTTTATTTATATCCCGCCCCTCTGCAACGCAATCGGGGCGGCTTACAATATAAAAACCCCATACTCACAATACCCTAGCCCACCCACCACTTAAAATAATATAAAATTACAAAGGATTAAAAACACGCATTAATTAAAATATATATAAATTAGAAGAAAATTTTTTTAAAACATACAATCATAGCCTAGAAAGGGCAGCTGAGTCTTGGGCCGGGATAATTATTCAGGAAAGGCCTGCCGGAAAAGATCCGTCTTGACAGCTTTTTTAAAGCTGTCTAAGGTGGTAATAAGACGGATCTTGTCCGGCAGGCCATTCCATAATCTGGGAGCAGCAGCAGAGAAGGCCCTCTGGGAGGTCACCGACAGCCTTGTTTTCATAGGCTGTAATAGATTCCTCCCAGAGGACCGAAGTGTGCGGGGAGGGTTGTACGGAAGGAGGCGGTCCCGGAGGTAAGTTGGACCCAAGCCATGTAGGGCTTTAAAGGTCATAACCAACACCTTGTACTGTGCCCGGAAACTAATAGGCAGCCAGTGGAGAGCTTTTAGCACCGGTGTTATATGCTCTCTTCTGGAAATGCCAGAAATCAACCTGGCTGCCATGTTCTGGACTAGTTGAAGTTTCTGAGTCAAGCACAAGGGTAGCCCCATGTAGAGCGCATTACAGAAATCCAGACGGGAGGTTACCAGTGCATGTACCACAGTTTCGAGGTCCCTAGTTTCCAGGAAAGGGCGCAGCTGGCATACCAGCCGAAGTTGATAACAGGCACTCCTGACCGTCGCATTAACCTGATTAGTCATCTGGAGCGACGGGTCCAGGAGCACCCCCAGACTGCGAACACAATCCTTGGAGGAGAGTGTAGTTGCATCCAGGATTGGAGTTTGTATTCCCAGACCTGGTTTTGGGCCTGTAACTGTTAGTACCTCCGTTTTGTCTGGATTCAGTCTCAATTTGTTTTTCCTCATACAGTCCATTACTGCTTTAAGACAATCATTCAGAGGAGAGACGCCATCTGAAGTCGAAGCTGATGACCGAGACATGGAGAAGTATATCTGGGTGTCATCCGCATATTGATGACACCGCATTCCATGCCTCCGAATGACCTCTCCCAGCGGCTTCATATAGATGTTAAATAGCATCGGGGACAGGATGGCACCCTGAGGAACGCCACAGTAAGCTCTATTCTAGTAGAGCAACTGTCCCCAAGCCTCACCCTCTGGGATCTGCCCGAGATGAAGGAACGGAACCATTGCAAGGCAGTGCCTCCGATTCCTAACTCCCTGAGGCGATCCAAGAGGATGGAATGGTCTATTGTATCAAAGGCCGCTGAGAGGTCCAAGAGCGCCAACAGGGTCACACTACCCCTGTCGATCCCCAAGCGGAGGTCATCAGCCAGAGCAACCATGGCAGTCTCCACTCCATAACCCGTCCTAAAGCCAGTTTGAAATGGATCTAGATAATCGGTTTCATCCAAGACAGCTTGGAGTTGGGAAGCGACCGCCCTCTCAATCACTTTGCTTAGAAAAGGCAGCAAAGAGACTGGCCTATAGTTGTTCCTGTCCAAGGGGTCCAGGGAAGGCTTTTTCAGGAGCGGCTTAACCACCGCTTCCTTCAGACAAGGTGGAAGGGACCCCTCCCTGAAGGATGCATTGATAATATCTCTAAGGAGTACTCTCGATGCATCACCCCCTTGGGTGGCCAGCCAAGATGGACAGGGATCGAGGGGACAGGTCGTTTTCCTCACTCTACCAAGGAGCTTGTCCACGTCATCGGTACTTACAGATTGAAGCTGATCCAATAAAATTTCATCAACGGAGTTGCTGGACACCTCGTCTATAGATTCAGTCATAACACTGGCATCTAAGTCGGCTCTTATCCGAGAGATTTTATCTGCAAAGTGGATGTTAAATGCATCACAGCAGGCCGTTGTCGGATTAAGTAAGGGGTTCTGCGCAGGTGGAATCTGCGTCAGCTCCCCCACCACCCTAAACAGTTCTGCTGGACGGGACTCTGCAGATGCAATACGTGCAGCGGAGAAAGACTTCTGCGCTGCACGTATCGCCTCTCGATAAGAATTAAGGAAATTCCTATGACGAGTCTTGTCAGCTAAGAGTCGAGTCTTCCGCCAGGTGCTCTATGATTATCTATCTCTATCTATCTCTCATATCATATCATATCATATCAATCTATCTGTCTCTGAATGACATCAGAGGAGGTGAACCTAAAGTCCTAGGGGCAAATCTGGACTTGTGGCTTTTCCCTTTCCTGCTCTTCTACACATTTTCCTTCAATTTAAATGGTAAAAACAACTCTCCTATGGCTTAGTTACTGACATCGAGCTTTAAGGTAAAATATGCAGGTAATTTGGTCTGACCCTTTTCTCTTTGGCCCTTGTCAGCACTGGATTGCAGCTCCTTCTCCAAAATCAAATTTGACCCTTGATATGAGTTACTCACCACTGAGTTAAAGTATTTCATATCATTTTCATAGAATCATAAAATCATAGAGCTGGAAGGCACCTCATGGACCATCAAGTCCAATGCAGGATCTCCAGCTAAAGTATCCCCAGCAACTCCAGTCTCTTTTTGAAGATGTCCAGAGAAGGAGACCCCATCACCTCTCTAGGCAGTTGGTTTCATTGCCAAACTGCTCTTATTGTCAAGAAGTTCCTTCTAATGTTCAATTAAAATCTACCCTCCTGTAACTTCAAACCATTAGACCCAGTTCTATCCTCAGGGGCAGCAGAGCACATGCCTGCCCCCTCCTATTTATGACAGTCCTTGAGGTATTTAAAGAGTGCAATCATGTTACTTCTCACTCTCCATATCTAGCTCGTTTAATCTTTTCTCCTACATCTCACACATTTGCATTGCTCCTCATTCTTTCTAGTCTGTTGTAGCTGTATTTATTGGCAGTCAAATCAGCTTCAACTAATGGTGACCCTATGAATCAGATCCTAACCACCTTGCAGTTATGTCCAGTGGTGGGTGGTAGTTTCCACTGGTGAATCCAACCCATGTTTTAGTCCAAACATTAAAGGAGCTATCTAAAATGCTGAACCCCATCACCAAAATAGGTTTAGCACATTTGATGGCTTTAAAAAAGAAAGATCAGACTGAACGCTGAAATGGATTCACCTCCCCACTGACATGGAAGCTACCAGCCACCATTGGCAACAACATGCTACCTTGGATCTTTGATTACATATGCCAAGTTGGCTTTTAAACTTAATGCAGCTTAGGAGTGGTAGTGGTGGTGGAGGTGGTTGTTCTCTTCTCCCCCCTCCAACACCTCATTCAGCCCTTAAAGACTGCCACATCTGTTTATCTAACACAATTAATGCACTGATATCGCTTCAGCATTAGTCTCTTATTGTTTCCTGCATGATCTAGTGTAACAATCATAGTTTGTTTCTCAATTTACTCCCCCTTGTCTTCATTGCTGTTTATGCTTTCATTATTTTGCTGCATAGAGCTTTGATATAACCTCATTCCAATGTCTTGTTCCAATCTCATTTTCTGTTTACATTTCCACTTCTTATTTCCATGTGTTACCTTCCCCATATCTGTAATAATTGGCAATATTTAAAAATTTGGCCAAATGTGGTCTTCCACAAAATGTGGCCAGTAAATTGGGGACTCCCAAAAACCAGGAATCCCAAAAGACTAATGCTGAGACTCAGTCAGGTATACACCAAGGAGGGTCCATCCCAAATTCCAAAGGAAGATTATCTGCAAGGCAATTTTTTGCCTGAACAGCTGGCTAATCCCATCAGCCTAAACTGAGATATTCAAGTTTGTAAAGAGCTACCATACCTCTTCCTTCCCCAAACAAAGAGGGTTGCTTCCTCTATTCAGTTACAAAGTATCAACACATTAAGGGTCGTTAGCATACCAAGAAACATTGTATTTTACTCCAAATACCATCCCCTGAAGAGAATTATTGGCTATAAAACCACCTTCAAATCAACACCAAATTGTCTACAGCTCCTCCTACTCCATCCACACTACCAGTTTGCTGATAGACTCTCTGAGCACATCTCTGAGACTCTGTTGTTGCAGGAATCTCTGCTGTACAGGACTGGTGTCATATCTCCCCACCCGTTACTCTATTTTTCTGTCCCAATCCTTCCTACTTTATTTGCTAGCCTTGCATGAATGCTTGAAGCCTCTCTCTTTCTCTCTCTCTCTTTGTGTGTGTGTGAATGTTATTATCATTGCTTTCTCAAATAAATATCAATTAATTGTACTATCTAGCTTAACATCTCCTCTTGTGTAGGACTACTCTATTACCCTCCCTTGTATTGCCAAGCTGAGTATATTAATTTCCCAAATTAATATCAATATTTAGAGACCCCCAAACATTTAGGGTAACACATGTGTTGCCTCATTTCTTATTAGCTGCCAGATACTCTAAGGCTTCAACCAGAGGGTTGAGTATCAGTTGCTTGTTCTAGGGCTGCCCAACACAGGGGTGAGAACAATTGGGACAATTTCTCCTGGACCCTCATAAAGCAACAGCCATCTTCTTTAGCTCTGCTGTGTACCACTGGTCATTAACCTAACCCTGCCATATTCCATATCAGAGCCATGCACAAACACAGGTCCTTACAGGGGCAGCGACAAAGTCCCCAACATTGCATCTGCTTCAGATCTCTTAAGGATGGAGTATGGAAAAATGGATGGTGATATGTGTTATCCTCCAGGCTGAGACCCTGTAGTGCTAACCTAAAGGATCACACACACATACATCATCATCATCATCCATTTTAGAACACTCCACCTTCTCTGTTCTTAACTGCCACCTCAGATACAGCTTGCTTTTATTTGGAGCAGCTGAAGAAGGCAAAAGCTGAAAAATCTAACTATAACATTTAAATAGTGTTATGAGTTAATTGCAATAAAAAAAAAATACTTACCTTGCTGCACAAAGGAGCCATAAACAAACCACATGGAGTTATAAAGGGTTGTAGAAGTCATTGATCCCATTTGCAGACGTGGTGGATTGAGCCAATTGAGGAGGTACACCAAAAGTCCTACTAGTAACACCGTGCCAGCTATGCAGGCCCAGAGAGAAAGATCAAATGGAGCCAGGCAGGCAAACATATCCATGGTCTTTTCAGCCTTCTGAAGCAGTACACCCACTGAGTAGTCCATGTAACGGGTGGTAAAATCAACCACATTTTCCCGATCTGGAGTGATGGTTAATGCTGAAATACCTATATCAGCTCTCTGAAAAGACAAAAGAAAAAAATAATAATTTCCATGACCAACAGAAGGGGAAAGAAATATTGTAATTGACATTTAATTTACAAGCTTTGATCCTTTCAGTAACAGAGTTGCTGATATCTTCTTATTGTACATATGTGTCTATCGATCCAAGGAGCAATTTTGCCAAGTGGAAGGATAAGAAAAACAGGAATGAAATTGATTACAAATGGTGGGATCGGTATATGATAGTGATATTGGAAGTGTTTTTTTATGCAATATTGTTTAATTTATATTCAAAAGGTTTCTCAGCTACATACAATAATGTTCCAATATAACAAAAGCAGGAAAATAAAAAACACAAATGGAGGAGAAATAACCACATTAGTCATAAATTTCTATAAAAGCTGACCAAAGATCCAAATATAAGACCGTTTGTAAATTTCATATATATATCATTCTTGCAATGCTGCAAGTGTTGTTAGAGCTTCTATCCATTGGATCACAGGTGGAGGAAAATTATCTTTCCAATAATGAAGTATCAATCATTTAACAGTCAAAAGGACACACACACACACACACCATGTCCACTGGCCATTTGTTAAATTCCAAGATACAGGTAAATAATTCAAACGGACATGCACATCCCTGAATATCAAGGAACTTTCCAATACCAAATTGGCCTGTGTGATTACTTCCTCCAAAAATGTAGCTACTATGAGACAACTCCAAAACTTATTTGTTTAGGAAAAATGAACAGTATTACATCTCCAACAATTTGCTGATTTAGAAAGCTTTTTCTTGAATAGATGTTGTGGTGACCAATATACCTGAAAGAGCAATTTCTGCCATATAAGACGTAGTTGAGAGAACTATAACCATACTAGTTACAGATGTTAAAGCCAATGGCCATTGATTAGTCAGAAATGGGTACTGTATTCCAATTCTCTGTTCCTTTCTTACTGTATACCTTGCTTGTCATATTTATTTATAGATAATAGAAATTTAAATGTACAGACTGTTGGCTTGGATACTTGATTAGCCTCAATTAATGCCTCTAATATTAAGGGAACTTCAGATGTACTTCAAGCTGCAGGGCCAATATGGGTTGTAACAAATGTTTCAGTGTAGATATTGCCATTTTACTGATAGAGGTAGTCTAAACTACTCTTGCAAAACTGAAAAAGGCAAAAACTTATCATCAACACCAAGTATCTGTTTTAAAGGAACAATCCCATTATCAATGCACATCTTCCATAAAAATGGTTTCTTACCAATTTTCAAATCTGGGTTCCCCCATAAAGTCAATTTGGCATGAGCCAAATTGCAATTGACAAGACAACCTTTACCACACAGATCTAACTGCTGATATTGTTGGCAAAATACTGCCTTTTTAAATAAAACAGGAACCAAAAACCATTTAAATAGAGGTGCCAGAAATGAAGAGTCCAAAGCTGACCATAGTGGATTACAGTAGGACCATATCCATGTGGGATTGGCTCTGGGAGTTCCTGAGGATACCGAAAGCTGCAGATAATAGCAAACGCCATTGAAAATAATGGGATTTCCAGTTTAAAATACCATAGAGTTTGCCTTGGAGGACCTAGAAAACGTCTAACGAGGATGCCTCTCTAGGCATTTTCTAGGAAGACTCTATGGTGTGTGCTGTTTTGTGTCCCACAGATAACTGAATCAGTGGATAATGAATCAGCGAATATGGAGGTCCTACTGTACTTACTTTAATACAAGATAACAAATATTTATGTAAGAAGATCTGAACCCTCTAATTTCATTGGAATTGACATTCTTTTCATTGAAATTCTAGGAAAATATGTGCAAGGTATAAGTAGAGGAATTCCATGAATAAACCACAGACTCATCTTTAAGTCTACTCATCTCTCTAAGTTTTGCGCAATGGTTCTTATCAGCTTACTTGTATTAAAACTAATAATTTGAGATATGTCCCTAGGGATAATTATATTCAAATCAGGGGCTTACCACACTCTGAAGTAAAGTGGCAGTGAGCAGTGCAGCAGGAAGGTTCTGTCTTCCAAGCTGTCTTACTGCACAACATTGTCATTCTTTTGTTCCAATCCTATGGGAGACCAAGGTAAAACCACATCTTTTTGCTAACTGGAAAAACCCCTTAGCAAAAAGATGCGGTTTTACCTCAAGTCTTCCACAGAGCCAAAATGAAGGAACACCAGAAGAATGATGACATCATGTGGTGAGGCAGCATGGAAGATGGAACCTTCCTGCTGCACTACTGCTTTACTTCAGAGTATGGTAAGCACCTCAGTAATATAATTTGGGTAATATTGAAACTGTCATGATTTAAATTTACTAGAGTCCCTCTTGTCTCCCACTAGCAGTAAAGGCTGAGCCCCATAATCATGGGACTGGTATCCGTGGTTTCACTTATCAATGCCCTCCAACATATGTCCTCTATAGGCATTTTCTAAGTCCTCCACCATGATTCTATGGTATTCTTCTGCCGGAAGTTGAAGCGGAAGTAATTCATTTCAATAGTGTTTCCTATTATCCACAGTTTCACATACATGGTAATGCTGGGAATGTATCCCCTATGGATGGGGGGTAGCAATCTGTATTTCTGACTCAGACCAGTTAATTGAATAGCTGGATATTTTACATATCAGAAGAATTTTTAATGATCCAAAAGAAAAACCTATTTCAAATGTATTTATCTATTTAAATATTTACCTCCTGCCCTACCATTGAAGCCATGATATTGAGAATACAGCTATGCTGGGCACGGCATGTTTCTAGGATGAAGGACCATCACCTGCCAAAACTAGTACTCTACGGTGAACTCGCCACGAGTCAGCATAAGAGGGGTGCTCCAAAAAAGTGATACAAGGACTCCCTGAAACAACATCTCAGGCTCGGCCAAATTGATCACCAACAATGGTCTGCCATGGCCTCACATAGGGAGGCATGGAGATGCACTCTCCACAATGCTGCAGCCTTATTTGAGAACTCACGCTAAACAAGTCTTGAAGAGAAACGACAACGCAGAAAGAATCACAACCCAGAAACATCACCCAAGGAGACCTTCTGCTGTGCTTTCTGCAACCGGACTTATCTATCTCGGATTGGCCTTTTTAGTCATCAGCGTGCTTGCAGAAAGTGCGGGATGAGTCCTTCCTGAATCTTCGTTTGCAAAGAAAAGCCAGAGAGAGAGAGAGAGAGAGAGAGAGAGAGAGAGAGAGAGAGAGTATATTACAGGAGCTCAGGGTGGTATACAGGTAAAATCAATTTTAAAAATTTACAGAAATTTAAATTTAAATCAATGCGGAATAATTCAAGCAGTCTGAAAATATCTTTTAAAAAGTTTTTAAACACTTATTTTTTTTTATAATTGTGAGCATAATCATCAGTCCTGCACAAGGCATTAATTAAAAAATTCATTTTTTTCTTTATTAGTGTCCTATTAACACATATTAGTCAGTGATGGTGCCAACTGCCCCTCCAAAAGGAGAGCACACCACAACTGGGTTTCAATAGCAGAGAAAGCCCCCTTTCTGCATCCTCACACAATGCATTTCTCCCACTGATGGGACACAGAGGAGGGCTCCTCTGGTAGACATAATTCCTTTGGCAGGTGAACATGGGGAGAGACTCTCAGGCTTTGAGTATAAAGAGTAACTAGAGGAAAACCTGATACCCATTTATCTTGGTCTTTCTTATTGGCGTCAGTATTATCATTTGAAGCAACTGGAAGGTCCTGTGGACAGCCAATTTTATTAGGATATGTGGATTATTTATTTATTAGAGAGAGCTTTAATTGATTAATCACATGATTTTAATTTAAATGCACTTGTGCAATACCAAATTGTAAATATACTTGTGTATTACCAAAGTTTATTTACTGTAGTTTAAATACACTTGTGTATTACCAAAGGTTCCATATAGGTGCCTGTTTGGGATATGGAAGGAAATGTGAGATAAATTACAGTTTAAAAAACAAATAAATGGTTGTGTGTGTGTGTGTGTGTGTGTGTATGAAGATATCTTTTAAAGAAATAATTTCATTCCATTTCCTTACAAGAAGCAGAACAAATGAACAAGTGCGCATCCATTCTCATCCCCAACTGCAAAAACTGATGAGCATTAATGTATCAATTAATAGTAATGCTGCCAAATGTAATCACTATTAGGTTTCAAGGGAAGACTTATAATACAAGCTTTATGTGGTAGTTGTTGTTGTTTGCATTCAAGTTATTTCTGACTAATAGCGACCCTCAAACAAACCTATCACAGGGTTTTCTGAGGGGTGAGAGTGTGTGACTGGCCCAAGATCACCCAATGGGTTTTCATGGCTAAGTGGGATTTGAACCCTGGTTTCCAGAATGGTAGTCCAGCACTCAAACCACTACATGTTTACTACAAAGTAAAGTGAATTCAATGTGATTTACTCTCAGACTGCTGCCACACTGCAGAAATAATGCAGTTTGACACTGCTTTAACTGCTATGTCTCAATGTTGTAGACTTCTCAGATTTGTAGTTTTGTGAGATATTTAGCCTTCTCTGTCAGAAGGCTCTGGTGCCACAACAAACTACAAATCCCAGGATTCCATCGGATGGAGCCATGATAGTTAAAGTGATGTCAAGCTGCAGTGCAACAGCAGCCTCAGTCAAGTTTGTGTAAATTGCAGTGTCAAAGGCATGTAGAAGTAGTTCAGTCTATAAACAGGGGAATTTGACTTAGTTGGCTATTTTCACTTAATTGATGGATGGTATTAGGTTCTCATGACTTTCTATTTAAGCAGGGATGTATCCACACTGAACAACACTTAAACTAGAATAGCAGTTTTATTCTAGTTTAACTGCCATGGTTCTGTCCTATGGAATTGTAGGACTGGTAATTTTTGAGGTCTTTAGAATTCTTTGACACAGAGCATTATTAAGTCACTCACCATCTAAACTACAATTCCCAGTATTCTATAGGATGGATTCCAAGTAGAATCAAACCAGTCTAATCTTCTACTGTGAATACAATCTAGTTTAACTATGAAAATATGAAAAGCCTAAACATGGATGGGCAAAATGCTGCACGGGGGCCACATGTGATCCTCAATGCTGTTTTTGAACCCCTGACTCCTCTAGAGTCTCTGAACTGCCGTTTTTGTAGTCAAAATCCAGATGAAAACCCAGTACAGATTCACCACCCCTCTAACACTGGAGTCACAACTGCCACTGGTTATTTTCCCCAAGTAACATTTTACAGGTAATATCGTTACCTGTAGCATGTTACTTTTAAGTATTGCTCTTAACTAGTGGAATGCACCTTCATTCTGAGATAGACTAAAAATAAGAGACACCCCTTATAGGGGAAAAGTGGTATTTCTCCTAAGTAATCCCAACAGGGAAAGCAGACAGTCACTTAGCCGGAATAATAGATTGTGTTCCTTTTTCAGATGTCCAGCTGATTGTATGCCCTGCTAGATTAAGCATATCCTCAACACAATCTAATATTTTTTGCATAGTCTAAAAGTCTGGCACTACCTATCTCTGAACCCCCAATATGCTTGAAGTAGTTTTTGTCTCCTTTTTTTTTCTTGTAGCCTTTTTAAGTTCAGTTTAGAGGGTTTCAGTCCAAATACAGGCTACTTAAGTGCTAATTGGGCTCATGATTCAGAGTACATTATGCAAACACAATGGAAGCTTGCCCTGAAGTCATTAACCACATTCTCTGCTAACGTATTCAAGCAGAAAACTATTCAGCAAAAATATTATTGAGTGGAAACTATATTTTTTACTCATCTGTCTCCCAAAAGGCTTTGATGTAGGCATTTTGGAAAATGATTAATGCTGCAGATATGATGGTTCACAAGAGACTCTGAACCATATGAGTTGGAAAGGCCATGTGTCCTTTTAGGAAGATAGCACTGACAGTTTAATTTAGTCTTGCCCTTAAAGCCAGGAGTCTCATTTAATCACTTTATTCTGGGATAGATTACTGCAATCTGGAAACTACAAAAACTAAGAATGGCCTGGACTGCCAGAACCTTATTTGTATCAAAGCAGGTTATTTTACTATTCTGGTAACTGTATTCCGTTCACTGCAAATTAAAATTAGTCTGGAGACCTTTTTGGCTTCTTCATTAAACAATGACTCATGTACTACTAGTAATGTAGCTCAGAGAAACATAATGTAATTTGGCAGCCTTTTCTACACTTGTTTTCTAATTGAAAGTTATTTTTTTTCTGGAGTTTTTCGTAAAAGGCAATTTCCTGTTTTAATTAATATTTTCAAATTATGTTCAAACCCTTTCTTGCTTAAAAAAAAAGCTAAAGTGCATTTTAATGGAACATTTAGATTAGGGAATGGATGACTGTTGGAATCACAGAACCATAGAGTTGGAAGAGAGCACAAGGGTTATCCAGTCCAACCCCCTGCCATGCAGGAATACTCAACCAAAGCACTCCTGACAGATGGCCATCCAGCCTCTGTTTAAAAACCTCCAAAGAAGGAAACTCCACCACACTCTGAAGCAGCATACTCCACTGTCAAACAGCTTTTACTGTTAGGAGTGCAGAATGAGCTCAGGCATGCTAGTGAGGTTAAAAACAATAAAAGGGCTTTTTTTTTTTTGTTATGTCCATATGTCCATAGCAAAAGGAAGAACAAGGAATTGGTAGGGCCACTGCATGGAGAAGATGGAAAAACATCTTCTTTGCCTTGGTCTTCTCCTGAAAGGAAACCAATGTTCAACCTCAGGAAAATGGATCCGGCAATGCAGTATGGAAAATGCAGAAAAGAATAGGTAAATAAATGGTACAGGAATAGCTGGCTACTCTAAATGAATTCAAGTCTCCAGGGCCAGATGAACTACATCCAAGAGTATTAAAAGAACTGGCAGAAGAAATCTCAGAAACACTGGCAATGATTTTTGGTAGTTTATGGAGAACAGGAGAAGGCCCAATGGACTGGTGGAGGGCAAGTATTTCCCCCATCTTCAAAAAAAGGGGTGGGGTGGGGCATCAATACCAGGAAAGATTCTAAAGCAGATCATTAAATAGACAGTCTGTAAATACTTAGAAAGGGATGCCATGATCACTAAAAATCAACATGGGCAGGGGCAGTTTAAGGAATTTTAGGGCCCCCTGCAATGCTTTATTTTGGGGGCCCCATATGTTTATCTCAGGTCAATGTAACCTAACCTATTCACCATACAGGATGTTCAGATTATAGTATGACCCCCGTATCAATGGATTCATTATCCATGGGACACAAAACAGCACACTTACCATAGAGTCTTCCTAAAAAATGTGTCCTCCCTAGCCGTTTTCTAGGCCCTCCAAGGCAACTCTATGGTATTTTAAACCAGAAGTCCCATTATTTTCAATGGTGTTCACTATTATTCATGGTTTTCAGAATCCATGCCTCCCCCCCCCCCGAACCAATCCCCAGTGGATAAGAGGGGCCTACTGTATTACATAATTTACCACCAATAATTTAGTTTAAAAACTATATTATAGGCACTAACATAATATTTTTTGTTTATTAGCCATTCCTCATAGACCGTAATGGCTTCCAGACCTCCCACCATCCTTCTCAGTATCTTTCTTGAATTGTTGTGCCCAGAACTGGAAACAGTATGACTCCATTCTGCTTTGGTCAGACCTCACCTGGAATACTGTTTCCAGTTCTGGGCACAACAATTCAAGAAAGATACTGAGAAGGATGGTGGGAGGTCTGGAAGCCATTAGGGAGCTGGGTATGCTTAGCCTGCAGAAGAGAAGGTTGAGAGGTGACATGATAGCCATGTTTAAATATTTGAAGGGATGTCATACTGAGGATGGAGCAAGCTTGTTTTCTGCTGCTCCAGAGACAAGGACATGGAGCAATCAACTCAGACTACAGGAAAAGAGATTCCACCTGAATATTAGGAAGAACATCCTGACAGAAAGAGCTGTTCGGAAGTGGAATACACTGCCTTGGAGTGTGGTGGAGTCTCCTTCTTTGGGTTTTTTAAAACATAGGTTGTATGGCCATCTGTCAGGAATGCTTGGATTGTGTGTTCCTGCAGGGCAGAAGCCGATCGGATGGGATGGCTGTTGGGGTCCCTTCCAGCCCTATGATTCTACGATTCTAGGCTGCATTCAGAGCCTGGGAAAGTTACTCATGGATTACACCTCACAGAATCCCCCTGCCAGCACCCTGCTCAAGGTCTAGTTGCATTGTTCCTTTTCCAGTATTCTCTAGCCCAGTGGGTCTTAACTTGGGGTCCACAATGTCCTCTCAGAGGGTTCACAAAGGCTTGAAGGCTGCTTGGCCCACCTCCTCCCTGTAGTGGAGCAGCCACATGACAGGAACCAAGTCAAAGGCTGGCTGGCTTGGCCTGCACATTGCTATTCAATCCACTCCAGCCACATACTTGCAGGAAGAAACAAGAGTGCCTCTGAGGGAAAGTTTAATGGATGGTGTAATTGTATTGTTGTTGTTGTTAGCTATTATTATTAGGGTTTTCAATCTTGAGTTAAGTCTTGGGGCAACAAAAGATATTTAAAGGGGGTCCCTGGTAAAGAAACGGTTAAGAACCACTGCTCTAGGCTAATGCCTCTCACATAACACTAATGGGATACTGGTGTTTTAGTGACCACAATAAAACCATTGTTCCCAGTAATATTACTCCAAATTTTAATTTATATCTTTATATTCTTCTGTTAAAAGAGCTAGAGTGTTGTAGAAGTTACAGCATTGCACTATGACTATGGAGAACAGGGTTTGAATCCTTGCTCAGCGATGAATACCCACTGGCTGACCTTGGGCAAGTCACACTCTCTCAGCCTCAAAGGAAGGCAAAAGCACACCCCACCCCCTTTGAACAAACCTTGCCTTGAAAACCCCATGGTAGGTTCGCCTTAGTCAGAAATGACTTGAAGGCACATAGGCAAACACACACACATTCCTTTTGCAGGCTGAACTCAGTTGGCAGCAAGGGGAGGAAGCTGAAGAAGACCAAGAGGTGAAGGGAGGGGAGAGGAACCAAGACATGTTAAAAGCAGCTGTGGGCTGGAGGGGATCTATGTGGAAGGAAGGGAAGGGAAGGAAGGAAGGAAGGAAGAAACCCTTTCCGAGGGAAAGAGACAATGCTCAAATTCCCTGTCTCTCTCTCTCACACACACACTCACCTGCTCAACGTCAAACTTCTGCCATGGAGGGCTGCTGTTTCTTTCTCTTTCTCTTTAGTTTGGGAGACCTGTTTTTTTTTTAAGCCAGCAGGAGGTTTTTGGAGGAGGAGGGTAGGAGGGGGCTACAAAGCAGCAGCTCCTCCCAGGTCAACAGGGGTCCCTGTTGACCTCGGGGCCCCATGCCAATGCTGATTTGGCAGACTGGTTAAACCGGCCCTGAACATGAGTTTCTCAAAAACAAGGTATGCCAGATTAATCTTCTCTCTCTCTTTTTTTTGATAGAGTTACAAGCTTGGTAGATGAAGGGAATGCTGTGGATATAGCACAACTTGATTCAGTAAGGCCTTCGACAAAGTCCCCCATTTTATTCTTGCAATTAAGCTAGTAAAATTTGGGCTAGACAATATTATTGTTAGGTGGATTTGTAATTGGTTGACTGACCAAACTCAAAGGGTGCTCAACAATCACTCATCTTCATACTGGAAAGAAATGACTAGTGGGGTGCTATAGTGTTCTGTCCTGTGCCCATTGTTATTCAATGACTTGGATGATTAAATAGAGGGCATGCTTATCAAATTTGCAGATGACACAAAATAAGGAGGAGGAGGGAATACCCCAGAGGGCAGGATGAGCAAGGTTCAATAAATGGCGGCATTAGTAAAAACATGTCTGGCAATGCTATTTTTTACAAAGCCAGAGTCTTCCAGCAAACAGGCAGTTAAAACAAGCTTACGGTATATAGCATTTCTGTAAACACTACCCAGCACCAACAATTGAACAATGAAAGGCTTTGTGTGGGTGTGTGTTGTGTGCCTACAAGTCATTTCCAACTTATGTCAACCCTAAGATCACCCTATCATGAGATTTTTTTGGCAGTAATTATTCAAAGCAAGTTTGCCGTTATCACCATCTTACTGTGAGAGAGTGTGGCTTGCTCAGGGTCACCCAGTGGGTTTCTATGGCTGAGAGGGGATTCAGGCTGTCATCTCCTGAAGTCCTATTCCAATACTCCAAACATTACCTTATGGTGGCTCTCGAAAGTCCATGCCAGTAATATAAAATAACCAATAATGAGAGGGCATTTTTTCTAAACCATTCATACCACATTTGCTTTTACTCGGTAAACCATGACATTCTTAGGGCTTGTCTATACAGTGAAAGTAATACGAATGGCATATGAACAGAAGGTGATCTGTTCATATGGACAGTTGCACAAATACCAAATACGTGTCATTAGAAAGGGGGGCAGCGAAATCCACCACAAAGTCCATGTGTGTAGCATCTGGGGCTTTGTCTGAATTTTTAAAAGAGCTTTGTACGGTATGTGATTGTGTGATTGTTTGGACGATCACATTCACACAGATACGAAGAGGCAGCACAATCTGATTGGCTGAATGAACATGGGGCAGGGCTAGCAAAGAGGGAAAGTGCCAGCGGCCGCCATGTTAGATTTTCGGCTAAGCAAGGGTGCGGTAAGTTGATCAAACAGCGATCTTATATTCTCTTTCTCTTTTTCTTTTTTAAAATACGAACGATTGTATGTGCACATCATGGGAAACTAAAAAAAATTGGTGGTGGTTAATTTAAAATTGCAAGTAAATCACTCACGACCGCCATCTTGGCCAGGGGGTCATGCTGAATTTAGGATGACTCTTTTGACTGTGAAGACAGGTTGCATCATTGCGAATACCTGCCTTTTTGGACCTGTTCATATTTTACCCCCTCGTATATATGGGACCTTAATCTCAGGAATATGGGTTCATGCCCCATGTTGGGTGCCATTTGATCTGCTGTTGACATTCAGATGCAATTTTTCTTCTAAAGTATAACTACACCCTCAAGATCTCTTCAGGATCTAGTCCTCACATGCAATCAGGTCCTTAATTTTTACTCAGAAGAACTATATCTCCTGCCTGAAGTGAAATTGCACCTAGAAGTTTTATTACAAGCTTATAATAAAAGAGAACAATATGTTATTACTTGTTTTAATTTGTGCTGTAGGTGTGGTTGCAAAGCAACTTCAGAATAATGAATGTCTCCCTTTCCTGGCAGATGTTTAATAGCACCTGAAAATGATAATGCTGTGCCATATGCTTACCTGTCCTATACATTTCAACCACACTGCCTTTGTTCCTTCCAGATCTATTTAATTTAAGATATGAAAATGACTATTAATACATTCTTTGATCTAACCAGCTTTCTGCTCACCACGTCTCAAGAGACAGCAGTCACAACTTCAGGAGGTGTTATTTTAACTGCTCCCCCCCCCTCGCCCACATGTGGCACTATAATTGGAGCAGAAAAACTAAAGAAGGAGTTTAAAGGCAGTTTACTTAAAAAAAAGAAAAGAAATACTGACTGACTCCATTTAAAAGAAATATAAAAAGGGAATGTTTAAATTCTTAAAGCTTCTGCTTATTTGAAGAAACTGAGCTTTTCCTGTGAATAAAGCTGTATGGGGTCTTTTATGGGAAGCTTAGGAATGAGGAGGTAGGAGTAGGAAGTGCCTGTGAGTAACAACAGATCCAGTCAACATGAATTGTACTGAACACTAGAGGTGTTCTTTCATTTATATCTAGTGATGGTGACGTATTAGTCCCCTTCAATTTTGTTTCACATAATAGCTATAGCTATTTAGCACAACATGTTGCTAAAACTTTGCCATGGAGGAAATGCTATGCTGCTGTTGTATGCCTTCAAGTAATTTCCATCTTATGGTGATCCTAAGGCAAACCTATCACTGGGTTTTCTTGGCAAGATTTGTTCAGAAGGGTTTGCCTTTGCCTTCCTCTGAGGCTGAGAGTATATGACTTGCCCAAGATCACCCAGTGGATTTCCATGGCTGGGCAGGGATTCAAACCCTGGTCTCCAGAGCCATAGTTCACTCAAACCACTAAACTGTGCTGGTTCTCAATATGTTTATTTATTTATTTATTTATATCAGGTATTTATGTCAAGGCCAAGGTGATAAGGCCGTTCATTTAATTTTGAAAACGTGTAGTGGAGATACCCCAGAGAAGATACCCCAATAGGGTTGATACAGAGGCAGAGACACCAAATTTGGATTTTTTTCACTTTGTATGTAACATTTATTCATAGGATTATACACATAACTTTTAGTACCAAGAGAGCTCTCTCATTCTAACCATGCACTCACACATATACTCACATACACACTAAGTGGTTCTTCACTGAAGACTGTTGATCAGGCAGACTTCATGAAGACCATGGGAGTCCCGTTGCCACGGAACAGGAACAATGTTCTTTACTTTTATACCCCGCTCTTCAGCCACAAAGGCTCTCAGAGTAGCTTAAAAGTTGTTATGCAATAGCACTTTACACATCTACACTGCTTTATAGTCAGTAAGAGGTTTCCAATGTGTGTTAGCTAATTGCCCCCACAAGCTGGGTACTCATTTTACCGACCTATGAAAGGATGGAAAGCTGAGTGAATCCTGGAGACCTTAGGAGTGAACTTCCAACATTGTGGCTACAGTACCGGCATTGAGCCACCAGGACATCAGAGAACAATTGAGGATGAACTCCTTTCTTTGAGTTTTTGGTTTTTTTATGGTGGTAGTGGTGGGGTTCTAGAGGATTAATATTGAGGGCATTTCAGATCTAAATAATTGATTCCCAGTTTGCAGCCTGAAAACCAATGTAGAATGGCACATTCCAGGATTACATTCAAACTGGTATTACAGTAACCATGGTGTATGAGAATTATTTTCTGCATCTTTTTACTTTGGGGAGGGGGGTTGTGGGGTAAGCACCACCTGGCTGGGTCAAACTGAACTGGGTGTGTTGCAGTTGGTTCCAGGCTGTCAGTTTTTTTCCCTAGCTCCTGGAAAACAAAAGACTAAGAAGTGACCGGGAGGCTGGCCTCATTTTGATCCTGAGGAGTCTGGATGGATAACATATCCCATCATCATCTTCCAGCCATAGTAATCAAAATGGAGAACAAAAATAGTAAGTTTGAAACAATTAAATACAAACAAAATCATTAGGAAACAGCAGATCATAAATTCCATAAGCTTAAAACACAGTGGCCTATAGCCTATTGATTGGGTCCCAACAAGAGCAGACTCTTGGAATCAATTGTTGACCAGTGAGTCAATGGGTTTACTCTACTTGGGGCTAACAAGAGGATACAGACCTGTACAGATGTGCAGTAGAGACCAAACCAAAATATGTGCCAACTTTAAGGGGTTATGATTAAGCACAATCTACTTCTGTCAACAGATTTGGCAGCAGATCTCAGAGATCTTCCAACAGGAAAATCTGTAGCACAACTCCTCTGCTGATCAAGATTTGTTACCAGAAATCCCAAATGGTAAATTGGGGAGGAAAAAGGAAGAGGGCATGATATCCCTGAAGGAAGTATTCTCTAGTGATGGTACTCTTTAGCAAATTCCAACAGCTGTAAATTAGGAATGGTCTCGATTCAACACAGCCCAGCTGACCCTTCACTGTCTTGATCAGTTAGGACTTGTGCTCTAAGTCATGGGGCTCAGATCAGTTCAGCTTGTAAAAACTTTCAAAACCAGGTATCTCTCTATTTCGCAATAAAATACTTTCAGGAAATGACTAGTGACCATCATCATCATCATTATTATTATTATTATTATTATTATTATTGCACAACTAGAGTTTGGCCTGTAAATGATTCATAAAGAAACCATCACTGATTGGATCTCATCAACTAACATGGTTCCATTGCTCTGCTGCAAATGTGTAAGGTTCAAATCACTCATGTTAACAATGCCATAACTGCTGAACAAATAAAAGCAACTCTCCCCTAAACATGCAGATGCTCATAACTTCCTAACATAATAGCAAGAGGGTTGTTTGTAATGACAGGGTTGCTTATCATAACATTGCTGCTAGTTTGACATTAAGTGTGTCATTCCCATTGGAAGCAACTGTGATTTAGACCAGGGCTGCTCAAAGTGATAGTCTCTGGAGCAGTGCTCCTTTGTGAGCCATTGGCTGTTGGTCTGTGATGAATTTCCAACAAATGAAGAAACAATTATAGCCAGTGAGCACAGTATGACACTCATCCTTGGCATGTGAGGAAACAAAATGCTGGCTTCAAATGTCAGAATGCCTGAGAAGCAATCTGATATAGGCGACTCATGAAGTTGGAATTTTGACTGTGACATGGAGACAAATTATGCAGAAATGTCATTGTTCTTTGGAAACAGCCATAACATAGCAGTAAATTGGGAATTAGTCCAAACATATCTCTCGTTGGGCACAAATAGAAGAGAAGTTCTGCTCTCCAGTTGTGAGACTAAAATGAAAGTTCTAATCATTTTATAGATTTAAGAACAAGCTGCAGAATACTAACATATACTCTCTATGTGATTAAAATCTAAGCTGCTAGTTAGTATTCAGTTCACGATTTCATAGAAAAATTAAACTGCTATATTTTATAGACAGATTGATAGTGATGATTGACAGATTGATATTCATAGACATAACTATAGATAGATGTAAGTTCTTGATGTCTCAGAACAGTTCACAGTTACACTTCCCCTTCCTACTTTCCTGGTAAACATATGGTGGCTGTGAGGAGAGCTGGTTAGACCACTTTTATAGGGCTCTTGATAGAAAAATGAACCCTGTTTAGATATTCCCCTGACTGTGGGTAGGGCTAAAGCTGGTGATATGGGCGAGAGTGGCACATAAGCACCTCCCCATATCTTTAAGCATCCAGAGTAAATTAGACCTTCATGTGCTGACCTGATTCAGTTAGACAGAGGAGATTATCAGACGACCTTAATAATCCAGGACAGGAATGCCCCAAGATCGCTAAAGGGCTTCCCATTCAGACAACATTGTTCCTGTCTTGTTCTGCCCCCGGGCTGCCTCCATTCGGTCTCTGTTTTGTTTTATTGATGGGCTAAGCTATCAATAGATCACCTGTTCCGTTTCTGTGGCACATTGCCAGACTCATTTGCCGAACACTTCTGGGTGCGATTGGGACATCCAGGGAAATGACAGCCTTTTTTGTACCCTCCCCTATTTACTTGGCTTTTTAAAAAGTATGTGTAGGTGCTTGGTTTAAATTCTTGATGTTTGGTTGCATTTTTATTTTTAAATTTCCTGCGCAATGCCTGCCTCACTGAGAGGTCCATATCTAACACTTCCAATGGCGATTGGGACATTGAGGTAAGTGACAGCCTTTTTTGTACCCTCCCCTGTTTACTTGTGTGTGTTTTTTAGTCTGTTTAGGTGCTTGGTTTAACTTTTAGACTTTTATTTTTAGTTTTATTTTTGTATTTCCTGCATGATCGCCCTCTTGCAAGGACAGCTAGGATTTGCTTTCCATTACAGGGATGGGAGTGGGGCAGGAGATAGGTGGCGAGATGGGGACACTATATTTGTCCCTGTCTGGTAATCTCCATAGTTACATAGTTACACAGTCCAATGAAGACCAAAATTACTTCTGGTTGGCTCAGGTGTTGAGGAGAAGGGCTTATGTGGATATTCACTTCTCTTTCCCTAGTTTTAGCCCTACTGTATGTGTGTTAAGAAAGACACCTGAACAAAGCTATTGACAGTTGTATTTTAATTCCAAAATGGCATGCTTTGTTTATAATTTAGTTTTAGCTCAAACAGAAAAAAACAATGGCTGAAATCCTGCATTGGGAGATGTAGCTTATGGAGATGTAGCTATGTCTCTGTATTGGCATCTCCTGAGCTACCTTTTAAGCAGTAAAGCTTCCACACACACAGAGCATGGCTTTTTGATGTTTCCAGAGAGTAGGGATGTGGGATGCATCCATCTCTTTTCCAGTACCTGGACATGCTGTGACAGGCACCTGCAGGGACCTTCCCTGCAGATACCTGTCTCAACACATGCACAGTTTTCAAATGTGCACTTTTTCAGGTGAGTCTATAGCCATTATCTATTACAAGTAGCAAACTTGCCACTCCTATACTTTGTAATTGCTAGTTTAAGCGTTTAGATACAATGTGCATTCATGTCATTTCCTGTATATGGATCTCAGCATGCCCCCTGTCTTCTTGCATCAGTCTGCAGTACGTCTGAGTTTGTCCTCCATTTTGTGGTCTGCAGTTCTCTCTATCGCCTCCATATTTGAAGAGCACATGTTACACAGACTCTCATGAGATTTTATGAAACCTTTAGTACTTGTAGCAAAAGCTACTGTATATGTTTTTGCTTGGAAGACAAAAACCACATTATTTTTCTGGTAGTTTGGACTGGTTATTGCTCACCTTCTGTTTGTGAATGCTAATTACTCTGCTTGTGAGAAACACTACAGTCTCTTATACTCATCTTCATCTACATGAAGATTCTTGAGTGCAGATTACATCTGCACAGGCTGAGAAGTACAGACCAAAAGCCTATTGAACCTTGAACTAAATTTGGATTCCTCCAGAATCCCTAGTCCAGTCTAAGGAGATTTTCAGACCGCGTTTCAGCGTGCCTAGCGCAGGAGGAGCTTTCGGGAGATGGACGGCGATCTTACGCAGCAGGGGGGTATTTTCAGACGCCGTTGTCCCTCTCCCGAAACCATCCGTGTCACTTCTGTGAAGCTTCGGAAGCCGCAGAGCCATATTTTAATCACGGAGGTTGCATCAGAAGAAAGAGCAGGGCCTTTGAAATTGCCATTCAAAATTAACACCTGGATAGGAGCGGGCTTTGGAAAAGCCGGGCTGCGGCGGCGCCGCTGAAATACCCCTGCCACGGAGCTTCCGGCGTGATGGCGACGTGACCGGCTGCTAGCGGCGCGAGTTCTTGCCCTAGCAGCTGCTTGCCTCCGACCCTTGCTTTTCCATTGAAGGGAAGAAGCGAATTGTGCTCCCCGGTAAGGGAGGACAAAGAGGGCTTGCAGAGGTTCCAGTGCCAGTCCGAAGGTCTGTGAGAAAAATCTAGGGAAACAGACAAAAAGGGCTGAGGGGAACGAAGAGCCAGTGGGCGGAGGCAAGCAAACCGCGAGGAGTGGTTCAAACAACGCCAGCGCTCTTTTAAATAACAAGAGGAGCGGTAAGCAGCGGAAAATTGCAGCGGTACGGAGTTCTTTGACGATAAACAGCTTCTATTGCGATTAGAGTTTATGTTCATGAAGAGAAAGGAAGACAAGATAGGAAGTGAGGCGAGAGGTTCCAGGAGAGACGGAGCAAGTGGAGAAAGTAAGTGACAAACAGTGGGATGGAGTAAGAGGAGGGTGATGGAGTAAGAGGAGAAAGAAAGTAATAAACAGAGAGATGGAACAAGAGGTGAAAATAAGCGACAAACCAAAGAGGTGTTAAAGGTTTAAGTACTTCCTTGGTATCCTTTGGAGTTTTGTTTTTGTTTTTCTGGCTTTGAAGCAAGACTGAATTAAAACTGCAACAGCTGTAGTAACTGCAATACACTGAACTAAAGAACCAAAGAAAGACGCTAGCTTTCAAACCGAAGAGGTGTTAAAGGTTTAAGTACTTCCTTGGTATCCTTTGGAGTTTTGTTTTTGCTTTTCTGGCTTTGAAGCAAGACTGAATTAAAATTGCAACAGCTGTAGTAACTGCAATACACTGAACTAAAGAACCAAAGAAAGACGCTAGCTAGGACGACCTGGGGAAACTGAAACTAGCATTGGAAAAGACTTCCTCATCTCCCAAACTCTATATCTAAAACATACATTGCAACGTGTTACCTTAAAAATCTTTTTATGTGAAACTGGGGAAGAGAGGCTGAGAGAAGGGAAACAGAAGAATAGAAAAGGACAGCAAAAAGAAACAAGGTAACAAGAGCAAATAGAGATATATAGTAAAAAACAAAATAGAAGGGAGTAAGAAGGAAAGAGAGTAGCATTTCATTAAATTGTTTTCACCTAGCGAACTGAATGAACTAAAACTTTGACAGTAAAAATAGAAGGGTGTTAGAGGGAAAGAGAGCAGCATTTTACCAAATTGTTTCCACCCAGTGAACTGAAAGAACTAAAACTCTGTCAGTAAAATATTGTGTAAGAAAGAGAGAAGGAGGAGGCAAAAGATAAAGAAATATATAGTAGTGGAATACTGGACAATACTGGACAAACAAATGAAGAGGAGAAAATAAACTAACGAAGAAGAAGAAAAGAAGGAGAAAGTGGAACAAATTTCAGAAGTTCATCTAAACATATATATCTACATATATATAAATATAAAATACATTTGTATATATATGTCAGAGGCATACAATTGATACTATATAAATATTAATCGTTTATTTCATACTATAAATATATATGAATGCGTCTTGGGTTTGTTGGATTTGGGGAATAGAATGATTAAATAGGCAAATGAGATTTATGTGGATTACACTCTTAGAGATAAATTGAGTATTGCTGGTAATAACTGACGAGAAATTAATTAGAGATAGAATTGATTTAAAGAATAGAATGGAGTGAAGTTGTGTTGTCTCTATGTGATAATAAGTGGGGTGATTGATGGGTGATGGCCTTTGAATATAGGGTGTGAAATACTTAAAGGGTTAAAGTTGGATAAACTGTAAATACGTGTTTCATGAGTTGAAATAAAATAGACATAGATATACAGGTAAACAGATAAACAAAATTGGGAAAAAAAATAAGGAAAAACAATAATAATAAATAAAAAAACAACAACAATAATAATATTAACATCAAAAAAAAGAAGAAGGAGAAGAAGAGAGGGTAAAAAAACAGTAACAATAGTTACGGGGTGAAGAAAACACACACAGATTACAAAACTAAAAGAAGAGAATTCTAAGACATTACAGAAAGCTAGAGAGACTCACAAAGTAAAAGGAAAGAAGAAGTAGGGTGAGAAGGGTACAGATATACCAGTATACTTATATACATATATCTACATACATATAACGTACAACCTATATACGCATAACATATAACATACAATTATAGAAGAAATGGCTACAGGAACAAGGAAGGCTACCCAAGCTCAGGCTCAGACACAAGCAACAACACAGAGGCGACCATCAATAGAAGGGCCTAGCAAAGCTACAGAATTGAGTTCCATTATTTTAGAAGAAATGAAGAAAGAAATGAAAAAGATGAGACAAGAAATTCGAGGAGAGTTGAAAGAGATGAGGGAAGAAATGAAGGCAGATCTGAAGAAAGAATTGAATAAATTTGGAGAAAAATTGGAGAAATTGACGACAGAAATGGATCAAATAAAAAAGGATGTACAGGAAATACATGCCAAGACGCAAGAATTAGAATCAACTACGAATATATTAACACAAGAGCAAAAATTGGAAAAAAATGCAATATTATTAAGTGAATTGAGGTACAGGGAGAAGTGTTTAAAGATAAGGGGATTAACGGAGAAGGAAAGTGAAAGTTTAGAAGAAAGGTTGATCCCATTATTGGCTAAATACATAAATGTAACCCAAGAAAATCTAGAAGCACAAATAGACAAGATATTCAGGATTAGCTCGGTAGTAGCAAAGGAAAGAAAACTTCCGAGAGATGTGGTAGTATGTTTTACTAGAACAAAAATAAGAGACAAGGTAATACAGAAAAGCTATGAGGAAAAGCTGAAAATTGGAGAGGAAGAGTTAAAGGTGTTTAAAGACATACCACCACAAATTCTTAAAAAAAGACAAGAATATAAATTTCTGACAAAACTTCTAACAGAGAATAAAATAAATTATAGATGGGAGAAGATAGAAGGGGTGGCGTTTATATATCAACGTAAAAGATATAGAATAAATTCAATACAAAAGGCTAAGGAATTCAGTAAAAGACTAGCCAAAGAGAAAAGAAGAGACGAGGAAGATAAGATAAAGCAGTTGAATGGGACAAGAAAACAAAGAAATAAAGAAGAAGAAAGAAACAACGAAGGAATAGAAGACCAAGATTCGGAAGAAGAGGAAGGAGAGGTTGAAGAAGACGACAAATCAGAAGAGAATATAGAAAAAACGGAGACAGAAGAGGAAAGAGAGGAAGAAGAAGACGGTATTTGAGGTAATAATATACAAGAAAACAAAAATAAAAGAACTTGAAAATGGATACAAAAATTATGTCCTGGAATGTGAAAGGCCTAAACTCAAGCTACAAAAGGTGACAAATTTTCCACTATCTGGAGAAATTAAGACTAGATATAATATGCTTGCAGGAGACAAGAATAAAAGAACAAGACAGTAAATTCTTAAAAAATTACAAATTAGGTCAACTCTATATATCATCTAACAATAAAAAGAAAAAAGGGGTCGCAATTTATATAAATAGGAAATACCAAGCAAAAGAAATATTCAAAGATCAAGAAGGTCAATATGTAGGCATAGAGGTTAAACTACAAGATCAATGTATATTAGTGGTTGGTGTATATTCGCCCTTTGAAAAGCAAGATACCTTCTTCAAGAAGCTAACAGAGGAAATTGAACAAACAGGAAAAAACAAATTTTTACTTATGGGGGATTATAATGGGGTGATTAATCCGGTGAAGGACAGATTCTCAAACAAACAAATAAGGAAAAACCAGGGGAAGCTACCGCGATCTTTTTTCGAGATGATGGAGGAGTTTGACCTAACAGATGTTTGGAGGTGGAAGCGGGGAGAAGAGAAGGGATTTACTTTCTACTCTGATGTTCATCGTGCTTCATCAAGGATTGACATGTTCTTGGTATCAAAAAATATAACTATGAATATTAAAAGCATGGAGATTAAGCCAAAATGGGTATCAGACCACAATCCTATTTTATTAATAATGCCAATCAGAGGGAAAGAGTTCAACTGGAGATTAGACAAAAACTTATTAGATAATGAACAGAGTGTAAACGAAGCTAAAGAGGCACTAAAGCAGTATTTCAAAGAAAACACAACAGAAGAAGTGACTATGAACACAATATGGGAAGCCAGTAAAGCCGTGATGCGAGGCTTTTTTATAAAAAAGGCATATGAAAGGAAAAAGGAGGAAACCAGACAATGGAAAAATATACTTCAAGAATTAATGAATAAAGAAGAGGTCATGAGACAGCAACCAGAAAACAAAAAACTAAAGTATGAAATTAGCATACTGAAGAAAAAAATGCAATCGCAAACAATTAAAGAAATTGAACAGAAAATGCGTTTGGCTAAACAAAGACATTTTGAATCAGCAAATAAACCAGGCAAATGGTTGAGTCAGAGGCTAAAGAAACTAAGAGAAAACAAGATAATAACAGAAATGAAATATAAAGACAAGATACTGACTGAACAAAAGTTAATCAAAAAGTGCTTCTACGAATTCTATTCGGATTTATATAAGGAGAAATCTATGGACAAATTATTAGAAGAAAAAATAAAAAAATATTTAGAAGAACAAAAAATACCCAGACTGACAGACACACAAAAAGATACTCTCAACAAAAACTTCACAATAATGGAAGTATCAGAAGCCATAAAAAAATTAAAGTTAGATAAAGCGCCAGGCCCCGATGGCTTCACCTCAATTTATTACAAAAAGTTAGAAGATGAATTACTTCTCCCATTACAGAAAACCCTAAATCAGATAAAAACAGAGGGGCTACCAAGTACATGGAAAGAGGCCTTCATTACTGTAATTCCAAAAGAAGGGAGAGATATTAGAGACCCAAGGAATTATAGACCAATTTCGTTATTGAACTTGGACTATAAGATTTTTACTGCAATTCTGGCGCAGAGACTAAAAAACATACTAAAAGAGATCATTCACGAAGACCAAAATGGGTTTCTGCCTAATAGATTGATGAAAAATAATATGAGGACAGTACTAGATATTATCGAGTATTATGAGACCCACAACGAAAAGAAATTAGCGATGATCTCTCTAGACGCAGAGAAGGCATTTGACAATGTCAAATGGCCATTTCTCAAAGCAGTCTTAGAAAAAATGAACATTGGTGATAAATTTAAAAAATGGATCGGTTCGATATACGAAAATCAAAATGCCCAAGTTCTGGTCAACGGTGAGAAATCGGAGAAAATTATAGTAAGGAAGGGAACGAGACAAGGATGTCCCTTGTCGCCGCTGTTATTTCTCATAGTAATCGAGGTACTCAATAACAACATAAGAGAAAATAAGAAAATTAAAGGTACAAGAATTAGAGGAATGGACTTTAAAATGAAGGCCTTCGCAGACGATATAATAATATTTTTGGAAGACCCCTTAGAACAATTGGACGAAATCAATAAAATATTGGAGGAATTTGGATCTGTATCAGGATTCAAGGTTAATAAGGAAAAAACTGCCGTTTTGACCAAGAACATTACAAAAAAAGAGGAAAACCAAATAGAGGTCAAATCAGGGTACAAGATAGTGACAAAAATAAAATATCTGGGAATATGGATTTCCAAACGAAATGCAGACTTGTTCGAAAATAATTACAATAAAATGTGGAAGGATGTAAAAAGGGATCTAGAAAAATGGTCAAAAGTCCGCTTATCCTTCTTAGGTAGGATAGCTTCGATCAAAATGTCAATACTTCCAAAATTCATATTTTTATTCCAAAACATTCCCATTATAACAAATCTGAGATGCTTTAAAAACTGGAATACTGAAATATCTAAGTATATTTGGGAAGGGAAGAGACCAAGAATAAAACAAAAATTATTAACAGACTACAAGACCAGAGGGGGATGCGGCCTTCCAGACCTGAAATTGTACTATCATGCGTGTGCGTTGTCATGGATAAAAGACTGGGTAACATTAGAAAACAAGAAACTGTTAGCACTGGAGGGGGACAATTTGGTGTTTGGATGGCACGCTTACCTCTGGTATGGTAAGAAAAAAGAAAACAGGGGATTTGACAATCATTATGTAAGGAGAGCGCTTCTAAAGATATGGCAGACATATAAAAAGGCATTCTATAATAAAATACCTTGGTGGGTCTCGACCCATGAGGCCTTTTTTGGGAAATGGGAATCTGAAGAACAAAAGTGGATGAGATATAAAGACCTGATAATTCAAGAAGCTCAAGAAATAAAAAAGATCAAAACCAAAGAGCAATTGGAAAAAGAAGGTTTCAGAATAAATTGGTTCCTTCATAAACAAATATATGAGAAATTTAAGATGGATCTAAAATTAGAAAAGTTCCAATTGGACAAAAATGATTTTGATAAGATTTTTTTTGAAAAAACAAAACATCAAGTAGCTAACTTTTACAAACTACTATTAGAAAGAGAACTAGAGACGGAATGATGGGAGTTGTAGCTCTTCACCTCTGGCTCAAACTCACCACCTTGTTATGCAGCAGAGCCGACCAGCTTAGATCAGTGGTTAATGCTTTCCTCCAAAGCAGCAGAGTTTCAGAGAATAGGCTGAAGATCCTGACAAACTCTCCAAGCCTTCTCACTCTTCTCCAGGTGTCTCCAAAACGTCTCCAGGATTCACTCAGGCAACTCAGTAGTTTTATATAAAACCTACTTTATTCTTCTATATAAATATACTATATGGTCAACAAATCACAATCTCTACACACTACTCCACAATATCTCCACAATATCTCCACAATATCTCCACAATATCTCCACAATATCTCCACAATATCTCCACAATATCTCCACAATATCTCCACAATATCTCCACAATATCTCCACAATATCTCCACAATATCTCCACAATATCTCCACAATATCTCCACAATATCTCCACAATATCTCCACAATATCTCCACAATATCTCCACCTCTACTCAACCACACTAATACATTGGCAAACATTGCAATTTTATAGCCATTGTTTATCACCACCCACTAGTTAGTTTCCACCCAGTGGGTGTGTACTTCCATTCTGATTGGTCCACATAGTTCCACCCATGCTTAAGACCAACCCATGTATTTCAACATTTCACCTTGTACACTTAATGATTCTCAGGTGTTTCCATTCTGCATTCAGTACCTCTGTCCTTGGCTCTCAGGACTTCTAGATTACATTAGCAGTTTCACCTGTGTAGCTTCATAATTGCTCTTGCTTAGTCATTGTGATTTTCACATACATATTTTATTTCTTTCACTGTATGTCCCATGTTGCATTTTCCTTAACACATGTGAAGGAACCAATGATCAAATGGATGCAAGATCTGGGTTATAGTATTGAGCTTAGTAATTGGGAAAGGGCTTGGATAGATACCCAAAAATTTACACTAGCACAAAACCTAAAAGAAAATTTCACTAAAATGTTCTACAGATGGCATCTCACACCTGTTAAATTGGATAAGATGTATAAAACAGGGGAGAAAAAATGTTGGAAATGTGGTGAGGCTATGGGGACACTAATTCACATGTGGTGGAGGTGTTCCAAGGCAAAAAAGTACTGGAAACAAATACATGTAAAGATTAAAGAGATTCTAGACATCTGTTATCCTATGAAGCCAGAGATCTATCTGTTAAATATGTTAGGAGAGGTGAATGGAAGTAACATAAAACATCACTGGAGGATCATACTTTACATGATATCACTGGCAAGAATTCTATTTGCACAAAAATGGAAAGAAAAATCAATTCCCACAATAGAGGAGTGGAAGACTAAACTATGGGAAATGATGGATGCAGACAGACTGTCAACACTATTAAAAGAGAAAAATGTGGAAAGGATTGAAAAGGAGTGGGAACCTATTGTACGTTTCTTGGAAAACAAATAATTCCAATAAATAAACAAATGAAAAAATAAAAGAGGAAGGTTAGAATTAAGCCTATAGTAAAATAGAAAAGGAGCAAGGTCTGAGAATCAGACAAAAGAAATTTAGTTTCTTATAGAAAAGGATATAGCTTAGAAGCAACAGTAAAGATAGGTGAATAGGCAGAAAGAAACTGGGGAAAAATAAGTAAAGAAACCCAAGCAATAAAGGTTAGAGGAAGGAAGTGCGGGGGGGGGGGAAGGGGTCTTTTCTTCTTTTTCTTCAACTCCAAAATTTGATCAACAAGAAAAATAATGTTACAAATGCGAGCTGGAAAGTATAGATGTATTGAAGATGTTAAAATTTGAACATGTGTAATACATGTAGAAGTATGTTGATTGTGTGTAATATGTGTAGAAGGTTACGCTACAAAATCAAAATATGATTTGTAATCGTGATTTGTAATATGGATTATGTGTAACAATAAAAAATAGATGCAAAAAAAAATATAAATTAACACCTGGATAGCAAACTGAGCAGAAACACATCACCTGATAACAGTCTTCCACATTATTTTACTTATTTATTAAAATGATTATTTGTAGACCACTTATCAGTAAAGTCTAAGCAGTGAGCTAAAATAGAAGAACAACAAACTCAAAATGGTGAAGCAGCATGCAAGAATCCAGAAACAAGAGGTAGAGAAATCCTTGAGCAAAGCAGCATGTTTCCAGGACACATCTAAAACATCTAACAGATAATGCAACTAATCAAGTAAGATAGATGATGTTTCAAAGTACAGAAGCAATGATAAAATAAGCTTATTTGGGTGAACAGCCGCACTAGCTACACAACCAATAGAGGGAGATATATACTAATAGGTCTTTTTAAAAATGCAGTAATTTACTATTTAATTTACTATCTCTATATTTGCATCTACACATAGAAATGTGTGTAAGCACAATTCATGAAACCTATTCCTTCTTGTGTTCTCTGTTTTGCTGATGTAAAAGTGGGTATGCCAATCATTGTACAAGTGAACTGGCCTGACCTTTACAGGCAGGCCATGCTAATGATCAGGTTGTGGACCCTGTTGTGCAAAAAGGAGCTTGCTTCTTTGCATTGCCCTCCTCAATGGAAACATGTTAATGACATGCAAACAAAGTCAAATTATCTTAAAATTGGAAAGTGGAAATGTAGAAATATCTATCATTATCCTGTCAAAATTAATCAGAGGAGCAGCAGTTTGTACAAACCTAGGTTTGCTAAGTGTTCATGGAAAGGAAAAGACATAATGTGTGCATTTGTGTCACTATCTAGATGTAAAGGTATCTTTCTAAAATATAAACCTGTACAGTGTTTTGACTTCATGTCAAAACATCACCCATCATAATTTTTGGGCATATGGTAGCATGAAATATGCTAAACAAACTGAATGTAGTTTTAAGAGATATTAATTTATTAGAATATATTGTGAGTTGCTACTTCACAGAGCTTGGAATGCAATTTTTTAAAAGTAATTTGTTCTGTTACGGATTTGTAGTGGAGAAATATAACTTGCTAACGGTAATATTATAGGATTTTTAGTGTCACCACATTACAGAGGATATTATGGATTATTTAGGGGCAACAGAGAGCTGCAATTTACCTCATTAAACTAGTTGGCCATGGAAGGTTAATAATAATAATAATAATAATAATAATAATAATAATTATTTATAGCCCGCCCAGTCACAAGGAATCTGGGAAACTTTAAAGTAAGGTGCCACTTATAAGAGCACAAGTCTCTGTCTGCTGCTGCTATCTCAATTTATGCACTTTCTACAATGGAGAAGAGTGACAGCAACACAACAAAACATCATGTTGCATCACTTCCTCTCAATTCACACCAGGAAATGTGGCTGGCAGCTGGCCATACCTCCTGACCTGGCTTGAGAACATGTCAGCAAGGCAGGGCCTCTCGCCTTTAGAGTGCTAGAGAGTCAACCCAGAGGTATACCTTCCATGAAACTAGAGAAGGTAGTGGGGAAAAAAAAAGAGGACCAGGAGAGAATGTTTCTGGGACTTTCAATGGTCAATTCCTGCATTTAACTACCGGTATGTTTGCTTTTGTTGTGTGCCTTCAAGTCATTTCTGACTTTTGGTGACCCTAAGGACTTTTTCGGATGAAGAAAAATAACGCAAGTAGCCTCTCCAGCTTGCGAGGCTGCTGTGCTGCAAAGCGCCCCTTTCGTATGACGCTCGCCCCTGCCGGTACTGTTGTGGTACCGCAGGGAGAGCTGAGCGTCATATTTCGTTGATTTTTTACTCACGAAAGTTGATTGTGAGTAAAAATCAACGAAATATGACGCTCAGCTCTCCCTGCGGTACCACAACAGAACCGGCAGGGGCGAGCGTCATACGAAAGGGGCGCTTTGCAGCGCAGCAGCCTCGCAAGCTGGAGAGGCTGCTTGCGTTATTTTTCTTCGTCCAAAAAAGTCCTAAAGCAAACCTATCATAGGGCTCTCTAGACAAGATTTATTCAGAGACGGTTTGTCATTGCCTTCTTCTGAGGCTGAGAGTAAGTGACTTGTCCAAGGTCAGTCAGTGGGCTTCAATGACTGAGAGGGGATCAATCTCTGGTCTCCTTAACTCCTAGTCTAACCCTCAGTCCAAATGCTTGCTGGCATTTATCCATGCACCTAGACAACAAACTGTTTAACTTTGATGAGGGCACTGAGACATATCACAGATTTATGTCATAGCTATTCTTAGCTGCTAGGAGACAAAGAAAAAATGAGTTCAAGAGTTGTGTTTTCTGTTCCTGGTATGTAAGTGAACAAACTTATGTGGATAAGTTAGCCCCACAGCCATGTCAATTACACTGTAAGTGCAATTTAGAACAATGTAATAGAGCTCTCTAATGGAGAATTCCAAGTATCTCACCAAACTGCAAATTCTAAGCATCTCATCAAACTACAAATTCTAAGCGTTTGTATAATGGAGCCATAACAGTTAAAGTGGTATTAAACTGCTATAATTCTGTAGTGTGGACACATTCAAGGATTTGGGGTAAAGTAGAAATCCCATGCACAATGAAACATTTCCTTTGATCAAACCATGCATTGGCTGAGGGATATTACCAGCCCAAACTCTGTTCTCAAGATAGTGGGGCTAGCCCCACACTTTTCTGTTTACCCTCATACATTTTGCATACTTGCCAAATGTCCAGATTCAGCAGGGATTAATCCTGTGCTGTCCTGCTTTTTCAGATGTTTTTAAAATGTCTTGATTTCTCTCCCTGCCCCTTCCATTTTTCTGCTTTGTTCTCGACTTACTTTAGTTACTGCAAAATGAGTTTATTTGTGCAATTGAACTCAACTAACTCAGCAAGGAGGGGGGGAAATGTGAGGAGGGGTAGAATCTTGCCTGTTGCAGTAGGCTCAGGCAAAAGCAAACTGCTGCAGCTTCTCTGAACATGTGTGTCCCTCATTAATAACATTTGCTATCATGGGATGGGACATTATCAAAAAGGGCAAATAAGGCATCATTATGATGCCTAATGATTACAAAAAGGCATGCGTACCACACAATGTCACCCGTTCACGATCATGTCCTGTAAAAAAAAAAATGTACTTTTTTATTGACGGCTTAAGCCATCAATTGATTCCTGTGAAGCTTTTGTGCCAGCATTGTTGGCATTTGAAACTTTGTGCTATTGTATTCATGTGAATGGCCGGTCTGGCAAGAACACTTGCGGGTGAGATGTGACATCTAGATAGGTGACACTCTTTTTATAACCCTCCCTGGATTACCTGGGACTTTTTAAAGTTTGTTTAGGTGCCTTTTGTAACCTTTTCTCTGTTATTTTTGTTTTTATTTTTGAATTTCCCATGCTATGTATTCTCACAAGAATACACAGGATTTCAAAGAGGAAGTGAGTGGAGCTCCGTTCACTTCCTCTTTCATTGCCGGGGAAACCTTTGGATGGGAGGGAAGGTAAGTGTGGTATGGGGAGTTCTTTTACCGGCATAAGAACAGCAAAGTTATGCCAGCAAAAGAACGGGTATAAGGGTGGTGGTGGTCTGATAAAGTCTGTGATTACACTCTGATGTTCCTTGGCTGCAGGCATCCTGGTTTTCATCTGAGAAATGTTGGAGGGTATGTATTTTGCAATAAATGCCACAGTAAGGCTAACATAAAAATATTATTTAGTAAATGAAAATCTTTCTGACTTTTTCAGCTGGTAAGTATGATTGACAGTGTTCCAGATGGCACAGTATTAGTGCATTCAAATGGCATGTTCAGTTTAGTGTGTATGTCAAGCTTAAATATTTATCACTGAAATCCTTTTACAAGAGTTGTATTGCAATGGTGAGTTTATGAAATTAATCCATATGAAATGAAACCAAATCAGTTCAAAACTAGTTTCAAAGGGGCTGAATAATTTACTGAATCATTTCTTTTTTTAAAAAAAGCTAGCATCTTAACTGAAATCTTACAGGGGATATAAAAAAAATTATGATGAATCTTAAATGGAACTGAATCCACATCATTCTTTGATTTCCCAGCTAAACTTGTAGACATGAATGACACAACGTGAAATATCATAATACTTCTCTTGATTTAAAATGAGCTGTAAAAGTGGTTTTTCAACTCCCATAAATTCAGACTTTAGATCTTGAATTTTAAAAGTGTAGGGGGGATGCCTATCACTGTATGTGTTATTTAGGTAACTTGGAATCATTTGACTGTCCAAATACAACAATTCCAAATGCATGAAATTTACAATATTGTATATGTGAAGTCTGCCCCTTCCATTCAAGCGCTACATGCAAGTGAAAGACATCAAATTGTTATGAGGGTTGATTTTCACTATAAATGGCCACCTGGGCTTTTAAAAAAATGTTCACCAAAAAAGAATGCACTACATTCTTAGATGCCTTTTTGTTCTCCAACCTGCTACATCTTCTGAGAGAATGAAGCAAGAGGGAATACAAGCTAGTGTAATGTAGTGGTTTGAGTGCTGGGCTAAGGACTTTATCAGACCAGCCCCTGAAAATGTTCTTTTGCTGGCATTAAAAAAACATTTTTATGCCAGCAAAAGAATGCTCTCCCCAGCACTTACTTCCTTTCCCAGCAAAGGTAGCTCTGGCAATAAAGAGAAAGTGAACAGAGCCCCGTCCACTTCCTCATTCGAAACCCCGTGAGACTTTATCACATGGGAAATTAAAAAATAAAAACACAAATAAAGCATTTAAAGTTTTTAAAAGCACACACACACATACTTTAAAAGGCCCAAGTGACCCAGGGAGGGTCATAAAAAGAGCAAAACTTACCTGGATGTCCTAATCTCACCTGGAAGCATTCACACTGGACCGGCCATTGACACTGCAGTCATGAGAGTTAAATGGCCTGAGGTTCTGCACATCAGCAATGCCAGCACAAAAGCAGCAGGGGGATCTATTGACGGCTTAAGCCATCAGTTTAAAGGTACAGATTTTGAGTTGATTTTAACCACAAAAGTGCAATGTCATCTGATCTGCATGCCATTTTGTGGTTATGTGGCGTTTTTACGACACCTTTTTTGAATGTCTGATAAAGTCCTAAGACGCTGGAAGAATAGAGTTTGAATCTCTGCTCATCCATGGAAGGGCAAAAGTAGTTTGTATACTTGAATTCAAAGGATTTTGAAATTGAACATTTGTCACTTTTCTGCTCTGAGTAAGAAAAAGTTGTTGGGATTTTTGAAAGACTGGGAACTGTTTATTGTCTTTTTGCAAAAAAAAAAAAAGGAAAAAAGAAAAAGAAAAGAAAAGAGAAAAAAAGAAAAGAGAATATGATTCCTTTAGGTTTTGCTAATTTGTAGGAATAGGTTAATTGAAAAAAGTGTAACACAATGTAACTAGGGAAGCTAGAATTTATTATTTAGACGTATAGCCACTATAAAGAAAATTGAAGTCATATTTTTTATATTACAGTCAGCCCCCTGTATGCATGGATTCTTTACCCACAGATTCAACCAACCACGGTTTGAAAATATCCCCCCCCCGCCAAATATCCTAAAAAGTAAACCTTGCTGTTTACCATTGTATATAAGGGATGCCATTTTACTAATGTGACAGTATATAATGGGAGTTGAGCATCTATGGATTTTAGTATCCATGGAGGGTCCTGAAGCCAAACACTGGTGGATACTGAGGGCCCACTCTACCTTTCTATTTTGGAATATTTTTTTCCTCCCCCTCCTCTGGTAGTGTTTTTTGTAGTATATTTGTAATTTTTTTAAAGTGCATGTGTGTGATGATCTTTAATAAAAAATATATAAAAAGGAAAGGTTAGTTTTTGAGCTACCAGTTCCTATATTAACTCAGTCAGCTTCTGAGGTGGTAAAAAAACTAACTTTTCAAAGCTTGGAAGGTAGCACATTGCAGTGTCCACACCATGCCTTACCACAGTTCACTGGCAGGTTTTTTTTTTTTTTTGCACAAAATACAGTACTGCACTTTCCTTCCTAGCTACACAAAGAAGAAAGAAACCTCGTGGATGGTTGGATTGAAAGACATAGAGGAAAGAGTTGAACATTCTCTCCCAGTTCCCAGAGCAGCCCTGTGTAGCTACTAATTGGCCAAATAAAAACTGTTGGAGATCCTTATTTATATACACAATTTACTGAACACCCTATAATTGAAGCCCTCTGAGCAGTTTACAAGGATTAAAAGTCCAATAAAACAACCAGATCATCTGATACAACATGAATGTAACCCCCCGCCCCCTCCCCGCCACACACAAATCCCTTTAAAAGAGAGACCAGAGGAAAAGAAACTTTGTGGCAAACAATCAATTTAGAGCTGAAGGCAAAGGAAAAAATCCATAAGGCTAAAAGAATACAAAACCATAACATAAAAGGGGAAGCAATTTTAAAAAACATTTTTGCTTGGCATTGTAAATATATTACATTTAGAGCCAGCCATGCCTAACTGTTCAGCCTCCTTTCATGCCTTCATACTTTCCCAGCCTGAGTTACTAAATTATTCCTTCCATTTGCTTTCTTAATTAAGCTTCTTAGTCTCACATGTATAGATGAAAGTGATACACTAGTGGCCTGCCATATCTGTGGGGAATATATTACCAACTTACCATGGATACCTGAAACCACTGGCAATAGCAAACCCCATATAATAGCACTGGAGGCCCTAGGAAATGCCTAGAGGAACTATACTATTGGATGATGGATAACTGAAACTGTGGGTACTGGTCCAGCACATACTGGAGTGGTGGGGGCAGACCTGTACTCATGTATTTTTAAACAAACAAACAAAAAAAGGTTTACTCTTCATTTCATTGATATGGAATATATTTATCAATATGCTGGTATGCTTGAGGATTTATACAGCAGAATGGAGAAATAATAAGAGGTGTAGACTGCTGCAGGAGTGTTGTCCAGTTGTGGTGGTGTGATTCAGTCACATTTCTCTTTAAAATCTCTGTTATTAAAATATCCAACTAGTCATTTAGTAATGTTTAATTGTGATTCTAATGTGACATTTCAACTGTGTTACAAAGGCAAGCATTTTAAATAAGCCAACAAACTGATTAATGCTCTCAGCCATAAAGTCAAATAAACCACAGGAAGATCACATAAGTACTGGAGGGTGGGAGTCATAGAATCATAGAATCACAGAGTTGGAAGAGATCACAAGGGCCATCCAGTCCAACCCCCTGTCATGCAGGAATAGACAATCAACGCATTCCCAACAGATGGCCATCCAGTCTCTGTTTAAAAATCTTCAAAGAAGGAGACTCCATCACTCTCCAGGCAGTGTATTCCACTTCCGAACAGCTCTTACAGTCAGGAAGTTCTTCCTAATGTTTAGGTGGAATATCTTTTCCTGTAGTTTGAACCCATTGCTCTGTGTCCTAGTCTCTGGAGCAGCAGAAAACAAGCTTGCCCCATCCTCATTATGACATCCCTTCAAATATTTAAAGATGGCTATCATGTCACCTCTCAACCGTCTCTTCTCCAGACTAAACATGCCCAGCTCCCTAAGCCGCTCCTCGTAGGGCATGGCTTCCAGACCTCCCACCATCCTGGTCACCCTCCTCTGGGCATGTTCATAAAAAGTGCATCACTTACATGGATTAATACCTCTTTATAACAAGGCAGGGTCTCAACATGCCTGAAGGAGGCTGTGGTAAGTCCTCTTTGTGGCGGGGGGGGGGGGAACTTCCCTGGATCTACTATACTAGATAATTATAAGCCAATCACTAAATTTTCATTTTGGGGCAACATACAGGAGCAGGTGATGGCTTCTCAACTCCAGGGGTGGATGAGGTGGATTATCTAGATCCATTTCAGTCTGGTTTCAGACCTGGTTATGGGACAGAGATAGATTTGGTTGCCTTGGTAGATGACCTACGCAGGGAACTGGACAGGGGGAGTGTGCCCTTGATGGTTCTGCTGAATCTCTCAGCAGCTTTCGATACCATTGACCATCGTATCCTTCTGAGTCACCTCTCTGAGATGGGTCTTGGAGGTACTGTTCTATAGTGGCTCCACTCTATGCTGGAGGGGCACTCTCTGAGGGTGGTGTTGGGTGACTCCTGCTCAACTCCTTGGCCATTGGTCTGTGGAGTCCCTCAGGGTTCATTCTTGTCCCCAGGGTATTTAACATCTACATGAAACTGATGTGAGAGGTTATCCAGAGTTTTGGAGTCAGGTGTCACCGGTATGCTGATAATACCCAGCTCTATTACTCTTTTCCACCTAATTCCAAGGAAGATGTTCCTGTGCTAAACCAGTGTCTGGCAGCTGCAATAGACTGGATGAGGGCAAACAAATTGAAATTTAATCCAGACAAGACAGAGGTGCTCCTGGCCAGTCAAAAGACAGATCTGAGAATACAGATTCAGCCTGTTAACAAAGGGGTTACACTCTCTTTGAAAATACAGGTTCAGTTTGGGGGTACTCCTAGATTCAGCTTTGAGCCTAGAGGCCCAGGTGTCAGCAATGACCAGAAGTGCTTTTGCACAGTTAAAGTTAGTGTGCCAACTGCACCCGTTCCTAGAGAAGTCGGATCTGGAAACAGTGGTACATCCCTTGGTTACATTCCATTTGGATTACTGTAATATACTCTACTTATCAGATGCACTAAATACGGCATCATAATGCTGCCATATAAACGCAAAAGGGCACACATATCAGACAATGTCGCCCTTTTGTGTTTATGTCCTGGCCAAAACCCACCCTATTTTATTGATGGCTTAAGCCGTCAACTGATCCCATGTGGCACTTTAGTGCCAGCATTACTGCTATACAAAACCTTGCACCATTTAACTATCATATGTCATAGAGAAAATGCCATGCCAGCACATCACAGAGAGTTCTGCTCTGTTTTAATGTAGGAAATTTGAATTTGCCAGAGCAACCATAACACCTGTGGCATGTGCTAATGCGCTGGCACATTTGAGACATGGAACACCTCCTCACTGAGGCACCCTCACCACCGCCATTATGCAAATGTTATTATTTTCTACAACACATGTGTGCAAACATAACTTGATATTTCAGCATACTCTTGATGGCAAGGATCCACACAAGCTCACAGACAGCATCCCTACTGCGTGATGCAATATCCATCTTGGGATTGTCAGCACTAGCTACTGTTTTTAGAGTCTCACACATCACTACAGCTATCTGAATCTAAGCCAGCAATCCCATACAGTTGTTCCAAGATAGCCAGCAATTTCTAGTAATTAAAGGCATTGATTCAGCCTGGGAAGAAGAACATAACAAGAGGTAATAGTCTATCTCGATCAGTATCCTACTTCCCACAGTGGTCAAGCACATACTTATGGGAAGCTCACAGCAATCAGGACATGAAGGCAATAGCTTTCTCCTGTTTCCACTATGCAGCAACTAGGATTCTGTGGCAGACTGCCTCTGAACCAGGGGTCCATTCACACTATACAATAATAGCACTATATTTTATTTTAACTGTCAAAGTAATATCCCATGGAATCCTGGGGTTTGTAGCTTAGTGAGGCATTAGAACTCTCTGGCTGAAAATTCTAAATACTTCTCCCTAAACTGCAAACCCCAGGATTTCATAGACTGTTACAATGGCAGTTAAAGTGGAATCACTGCACTACTGTTATATACAGTACAACCCCCGGTCCCATGGGGCATACATTCCTGGACTTACCAGAAACAATAGATAATTGTGAACCTTATTAAAATGAATGACTTCCAGTCCAAGCAAACCATAGAGTTGTGCCAGAGGACCTAGAGATTCCTACGGAAAACACCTCTCTAGGAATCTCTAGGTCCTCCAGAACAACTCTATGGTCAGCTTCCAGAGGAAGCATACCATAGTATCATGCTGGAGGACATAGAAAATGCCTAGAGAGACCTTTTTTTTTTTCAGACATAGGTAAGTGAATCCATGGGTGCTGGTCCCATGGATACAGGGGTCATACTGTAGTTTGAATGGGCCCTTGGTTCAGTGAATATAGCCATCATGACTAATAGTCATCGATAGATCCCCCCCCTCCATGATCCAGGTTCAAATACTTGTGGAAGTCTTTGAGACTAGGGGTCAGCTATACATTCTTAACCTAATTTATCTGTCAGGGCTGATTTAAGCAGAGCTTGGAAAAGTTACTTTTTGAACTAAAGTTATCAGAATTATGGTTGCTAAGTCAGGAACTTCTAGCCTCTAAGATTATTGATGATGAGAGCGATAGAGACTAACAGGGAAATCCTCTTTATACATGTCTATTATGAAGTAAGCCCTACTGAAGCTAATCTGTAACTTTAAAATGGTGAGATTTAACATATCCTAGTATGGTTTTAAGGATTTCTTAGTGGAGGGGGGACAAGAAGAAGTTGGAGAAATGAGGAGGAGGAAAGGAGAAGGAAAATGATCAGCTTAAATGGAAAAAGTGGAGGTAGAAGGATGAGAAAGAGAAAGTGGATGAGACAGAAAGAGAGGGATGGGGAAGACAGAAGATGAATTATCCAGGAGCACTGAGGAAGATGGGAAAAACAGAGAACAGAGAGGGAGGGAGGGAGGGAGGGAGGGTGACAAAGAAAAGATGGAGTGGATAAGGCATTTAAGAGATATGGGGAGAAAGGTGAAAGGGAGAGAATGGAAGGAGGTTTTAGCCAGAAGCAGCAGGCAGAAAAAAGGAGAATGAGGAAGAGAATGCAAAAGGAGAGCAAGAAAGGAAAGATAAAACATTTAGGACATCATCACAGGAGACTGAAATCGTTTGATTTCGACAGGATAGTAGCACTAATGGGTTCCCATTATCACACAACATCATTGTCCTCCTGTTAATTTAGCACCATTTTCATGGATGGGGAAAACTGTCAATAGCCCTCAATATCACTCTTTTTGCAGTCCTGATAAATGTGATAATCACGTCCTGCTGTAATCACAGGGTTCCAGCATGAACGGGTGGTCTGCTTTTGGGTATCTCTTTCCCACTCCCACTTCTTTTCCTTCCAATAGAAAACAATGCCTTAAGACCTTTCTTTCCCACCCTACTTCTCCCCCCACTTCTTTTCCTTCCAATAGAAAGCAATGCTTTAAGCCCTTTCTTCTTTCTCCACTTCTTCCCTCCCACACTTCTTTTCCTTCCAGTAGAAGGCAATGCTTAAAGCCCTTTCTTTCCCACCCCATTTCTTTTTGTGCTGCCCAACTTTTGACTTTTCAACTTTGAATTTGTTTTACCAGTTGTTTTAATGCTCTTTTAAATATTTTGCTATTTTAGTAATGTTATCTGACTGGAGGAAGCCAAAAGCTGATATAGAAATAGTTTATGACATAAATAAATCCAGCATTTCCTTACAAACACCCTCCACTAATTTATTCTGAAGTTCATTATTTCCTCTTGCTGTCCCTTACTGTTCTCCTTGCAACCATTGTTTCTGTGACTGCCTATGACATATGGCTGGGCTAAGAGAAGAGAGTAGAGTAAAACCTATCTATTATTTTTTATATATTTTATTTTAATAAAGTTTTCATCAATAAAACAAAGCTTAAGTAGTCTATAGTTTGTTACAGAACTCTTTCTAAAACTGCAATAACATACATAAATAAAAAACAAAATATAACATGTAATTAGAGAAGGGATGAAGAGTTGGACTTGTTATGAAATCATAGTACTTCAGTCCATACATACGGAATCAAAGGGAGGGGACAGAAAAGACATTGTTCCACATTTTGCTGTGATGTGCTATGCTATATGTGAAAAATTAAAGGGATTCGCAAGTTGTAAACAGCAATCTATGGCAGTGAGGAGCACAGCACTGACGAAGAAGTTCGGTGACTATCATTTATAGAAGCATTATGAACTGACTACATAGCTTTCCCATTAGTCTTATGAATGAGTCAACCAACATTTCAAGGCATTGTAATGTGATGCCAATTACCCATAATGGTACATGATATCAAAAGGAAGAGTGATTTCAGATCAAATAAAACATCCTTGTTTGTTTTGCTTTTTCCTTCCTCTTGTACATTGTTCTATTCCTACAAAGAATCAGCTTTGCTTTTTGTTACAAATACAAATGCACAACATTACTCATATTGATTAACTGACAAAATAAAGGTCTACATAGATTTATATTCAAATTGTACTGAGTCCTTATGTAACCAATTAAGGTGTAGAGATGACCTCAAATGGCCCCCTCCAGCTGAGGGGGATTTTTTTTTTTTAATGAAATAGAAAGGACTAATTCAATTATCTTTTTTCCCCTGGGAGAGGCAGGGACACAGAGAAAGAAAACTCTTCAGTATAATAGCCCATTTGTGTGCCTTTCCTTCCACTCAAACTAGTGTCCCCTGTGTTCTTTTAAAAGCGTTCCCTTTTCCTCCATTACTCTCTCTGTTGTGGAGTGAAAGCATTTGTGATCACTCCCTCCCCTGGCAAGGTGAATTTTTAAAATCCTTTAAGGTTCCTGACTGGAATATGACAGTAGATTGAACTCAGCAGTTTATTTAATGACATAGTGCCAGGTGGATTTGGACTTGGTAACCCACGTTCCACACCATACCAGCAATTAAACCAACTTTATATAGAATTCTTACAAAAACATGCAGTGGCAACAATTGAGCAACAAAAGGCTATAACATACAAACTCACTAATAAGGAGCAATCACTATTTCCAAGTAGAGCCAGCATGGTGTAGTGGTTTGATGTTCAAAGAGGACACTAATGATTTTCAGGATTCAAATCCCTCTCAGCCATGGTAACCCACTGGATGACCTGGGACAAATCACATGCCCTCAGCCTCAGAGGAAGGCAAGGGCAAACCTGTTCTGAACAAATTCTGCCAAGAAACCCCTATGATAGGTTCTCCTTAAGATCACCAGAAGTCAGAAATAACTTGAAGGCATGTAGCAGCAGCAACAACAATTTCCAAGCTATGTACACACTTGTTCTTTTGAAACTTATTTCAGTGTCCTCTTTGTTATATCAGCAAAACATGTCAAGATGTTTTGGAACATGGCTCAGAATGCTTTGTACATGTTTAACTTAACTTGAAATCACTGGGAACTTCCAACATTTCCTGTGTATAAGCAAACTGTTTTCTTTAGCATGGTTCTACATCATTTAGGCCTTATAGTACCTTTCTGACTTTTCACCATCAAGTGGTGTCACAGCCTCTGCCAACAACAGCAGAAAATGGTCAACTGCTAGCTGAAGATGGACTACTTTCTCCCATGATGGGAGAAAAGCAAGTTATAAATTAAATAAGTACAATACATTAAAATACACTTCTTTAAACAAAGTAAGGCATAAAGGCTAGGGGTAGGGTGTGTCTTCCAAAGCATTCTGCTTTCACTCCCCTAAACATTCTCCCATTTTGGTACCTGAAAGAGTATCTTTGGAGGGCAAAACTGGGCAGAAAAACTCCCACCCTGCTCCTCTCCTAAATGGTGTTCCCCTCAAGTTACATCAGTGCTAGAAGAAATAGCAACTTTTGAGTTCTGCATGGATTCATTCCAGGGCAGAATGAATATACTGTATATGGTAAAGATCAATTGTGAAATGATCAGTGAATATATTATGCGTATTTTGTGTAATTTATTTATGGTAGTAAACATCCAAAGCAGAATTAATTAGAGAAGGGTGGTTTATTAATTACAAATTAGACTGCATGTACCCAATTCACACATCTACATAACGTAAATGTTATTGTGCATCAATAAAACATTTTCTGTTGATCATAGAGCTAAGTTATTATTCATGGCTATCAATATTTCTCTCTAAGTGCTGTGCATTATTCATGTAATGTGCTAGCCATTAAAGCCATCTCATATATTCTCCCCCTAGATTGGTTTGCTAAGCTTACTTGTGTCTACTCCGAACAAATTAGTCAGTGTTCTCAGGGTCACAACCTTTGCTTCTTTTCACTCAAGCAAGTTTCTCTTTGTCTTCCTGGCATGGGAAGGGAGTTCAGCAATGCCTACATGCATATATTTGAGGTCTGAGGTTTGATCAGCCTTACTGACTTTCCATTTTTCACCACAACTATGTCATATTTGATTGTATCACAGGTGGGAAGGACTTCATAGAAAACCACTCATCAATGTATACTAATACACAGTCTATTACTATTATTCCAGACTTGAATAGCTTAAATCTATCCCACCGCCTTTTCTTCTTTATTGAATGCTTTATATCAATGAGTGCAAAAGACTGTGGCTGGTAGAGAGGTGTGCATGCATAAGTTTCCTTAAGTGTGTAGATGCCCTTTTTTGGGTGCTGCCTGTGCAGTGTCCAACCCTCCACCAACCTACTGATAAACTCCTGATACCCCCCCCCCATAGCCATTCCATATTTCTAGGTGAGCAGGCAGGCTCAGAGAAGCATCTGGCCAGATAGACAGATGCAAAATGATGACACCATTGCTGAGACTTGCTGGAGTCATCATGGAGTCTCAGTGCTGCTGTAAATCATATTGCATCTGCCCATGGGTGATGTAGCCCGATACCTCTCCAAGCCTGCCTGCTCAGTGTGAAGCATGGAGTGGCCATGCAAGGAAGTGCAAGAGGTTCATCAGTTTTTCAGTTCCCCCCGCATCCACTACAGGTGACAAACCAGACAATCTATAGAGAACATAATTCTCTTACTAGAGAGTTCCACTGGCTGCACATTTGTTTCTGGGCAAAATTCAAAATGCTGGTTATGACCTATAGACCATTGTAGCCCTTGAAGAAGACCACTAAATATTACTACGCAAAAACACATTGGGCTATTTGGAAGAATAAAATCATCTTTTTCAGCACCCTGAGACTTTGTCTCTTCTTTACATCCATGTGTTTTATGTAAACACTTATTTTATATTGTACGCCTTTGGCAAGAACCAATGTTTTGTTTTGTTTTTGTTTGTTTGTTTTAATGTAAAGTGCCACCTACATAGATGGCACTATATAAATAAACAATAACAGCAACAACAACAACAACATCCCCACACTAAATATACAGGCATACCTTGCTAATATGGCAGCTTGGATTTTAGACCACTGCCATAAGGCAAATATCACCTTAAAGTGAATCACAACCTTTTTTCCCACTTGCAAGTGCATATAAAAACTTAAAAACACTATTATTTATTAGGTGTACAATAGTGCTAGACCTAAAAAAAGATGCAAAAGTAAAAATAAGAAATAAAAAATTTGCCAGTATATGATGCTGAGACATGAAATACACAAATGCTGTAAACAGACTGAGTGTGGATAACAAAATGACACTGTGCTGTATAACTGAAATGCATAATTGAAAAGCTCTCTAAAGGGAAGCCCCTTAAAGCGGCATATGTCTGTAATTTAAGTAAAGAATTCTCCTCAAAGGAGTCTCTGACTCAAAGGAAACTGGTTTTGGTAAGCAGAGTTATTGCTTTCACAGCTCCACACTACAGACCAGTTGCTTGAAAGACCTGTATCATCTTAGACTACTCTTTGAAGCAAAGGTCACAATTTGCATCTTTCTGTATCCTATTCCACTCTGATCCCACTACCACAACTATGTAACTGCACTTAAATACCTGGGCTGTAATATTGTATTCAATCAGTACATCTGAAGAAGTGGATTAAGATCCATGAAAGCTCATTCTGAAATAGACCAGTTAGTCTCAAAGGTGCTATTTGTTCCTTCTTCCCACCATCCCCATTTTGGAATGACTATTAAGTGTTATGCTGTGTGTTTTAAGAACAATTAATTTCAGTAGTATTTGGTTGTGTCTGATTTTAAATGGATTTTGTCGGATGACTCTAAAGCAGTGGCTTTTAACCTTTTCTTTACCAGTGACCCCCTTTAAATATCTTTTGTTGCTATGGACCCCCAAGACTTAAGATTAATTCAAGATTTACAGCAACAACAACAACAACAACAATACTATTACACTATACATTAAACCTTCCCTCAAAGGGACTGGAGGGAGAGGGAAGATTTTTCTCCTGCTTTTTCCTGAAAGTTTGTGGCTGGAACAGATTGAATGGCAATGCATAGACCAAGCCAGCCAGCCAGCCTTTGCCTTGGCTCCTGTCACACTCCACTGCAGGGAGGAGGTGGGCCAATCAACCTTCAAGCCTTTGCAGACCCTGTATAAGGACACTGTGGCTCCCTGGGGTCCCTGGACCACAGGTTAAGAACCACTGCTCTAAAAGACAAGAGACCCCCGCAATGAAAGGGATATTCACACAATATCTTCCATATGTTTTAAGGCAATAACCAATAGCATCCTTACCTTAAATACCAGTTCTCCTATAAGTCCATTCCAGCTCCCATTCTCCTGGGGACGTCCATACTTGTGATCTGGTGCAACATAAATTTCATACGTGAAGCCAAGGTAGGTGGATAAAGATTCCAGGACATCAATTGAAAAGCCCTGATATTTCTTTGGTTTCCCCAAAACATTTTCTGACACCATCACAAATGGCTCCTCCTATATAAGAAAGAAAGATACTGCGTTTACTGCAAAGGAAGTTAAAGTCTTCGCAAAACCTTGTTTTCTGCTCTTTCCTTTGCATCCAGACTTTCTCTCACTTCCCTCTGTATTTTTAGAACTTCAAGATTTAAGGAAAAACTACATGCTTATTGTGTGCGTATGTGTAAGTCACCTGTTGAATTATAGCGACTTCATGAATTTCAAAGGGTTTTCTTAGGCAAGGAATCCTCAGAGATGGTTTTGCCAGTTTCTTCTGAAACGGAGCCTACAGCACCTGGTATTAGTTGGTGGTCTCCCATCCAAGTACTAACCAGGGCTGACTCTGCTTAGTTTCCAAGATCAAACAGAATCTGGTGCCTTTAGAGTATTTAGACCCATCAGAAACTTATTACATAAGAGCAAATTGCTAATTTATGTTGATTATAGAGATATCATGTCCCTAATGCAACACATCTGATCTGCTATAATAAAGTCTTCTATTCCCCATCTCTCTCTGCTGCTTTTATCTGTGTAGTTTATCAGTTCAAGTAGATTATTCACAATATCCTCCATATCTGTTTGGAAGGAGAAAGAGAAGATGGCTTTTATATTAGCAAAGATTTATACACATCATTGTTGGGTTATTAAGAAATAGCAGCTCATAATTCAGAATTTGTGTTCAGTCAGTTAAAAGTGACTGCTAATTGCTCATCTTATTTAAAAGACTACTTCAAGCATTCACACAACCTTGTGGTTCATTCTAAACATTCATGAATTTATGTGCAAAGGCTGACAGGTGAAGATGTGGGACTCTAACCATAGGACATACAAGTAATCCAAAAATGTTTGAAGAGATTACCATTTCAAATGAGTATGAAAAGTGTTGCCACACTGTAGATCAGGAATGGTCAACCTATGACTCTCCAGATAATGCTAGATTGCAACTTCCATCATCCTTCACTGCTGGCTATGGTTGCTAGGGCTAATGGGGATGCTGTCCAGCAATATATGGACAGCCACAATGTACTGATCCCTGTGGTAGGAGGGCTTGTTTAGTGTGGCTCATTTCAGTTTTATGACATTTGTGGGCATGCCACATGAGATCAGAACTTATGGAACAACAAATTTTGTTCTGGTGAATTTTGAACTAGTGGCCTGAGAAACTGCAAATGATGATGGGTTGATGCAAAGGGGAAACAGTTTTCATGCTGCCAGTCCCAGGTTCAATCTTCAGCATCTTCACTTAGGTTCAGGAAGCAGGTAATTTGAAAGACCTTATCTGGAGCCACTAGAAAGATACTGCCACATTATAAACTTCCAGGTTATGTTTGCCTGATTGTCTGGCTGAGTTACCTTGTAACTCACCTCAGCCCAATTCAGAAAGTGGCTTCTTAATTTTAGTACAATCTATATTTTTTAAACAATAGGATCACAATTCCAAAATTGTGCTCCAAATTTATGTTCCACGGATATCACTAGGAATGCAATAGGGTCCCAACATTGCAATGTTCCTACTGTGATTCATTATAGCCCCCCTCCTATTTACTGGAATCTCACAAATTAAAGCTTTTCTTTACTTTAAATGAAATATGGCAATGGTAGCAGAAAGCCCGAAGACGAGGCATGAATGTACAGGACTTTTTCAGATACCCCTTACCGCAGAAGAAGCCTCCAGAACAATTATGACACTGTCGCGCAGCAGGGGGTCCATTTCGGACGCCACCGTCCCTCTCTTGGCATCATCCGTGACTGTTCCAGGTAAGATTGGAGGTAGCTGCACCATTTTTTACTCATGGACAACTTCCGTGAGTAAAATATGGCATGGCTGCCTCCAATCATACCCAGAACAGTCACTGATGACACCGAGAGAGGGATGGCGTCATCCGAAACGGACCCCCTGCTGAGCAAAAGTGTCGTAACTGTTCCGGAGGCTTCTTGCATGGTAAGGGGTATCTGAAAAAGTCCACAGTTTCCGTGCCTTCCTGGCCCCTAGATTGGTGAAAAAATCTGCATCCCAGGAACTAGGGGAGCATGACAATGTTGGCTGGGAGATTCTGGGAGTTGCAGTCCAAGAACAATAACTTTTCCAAGCTCTGCTAGTGGGTGTGGATAAAAGCTTATGCAACTGATGAAATTAACCTACATTCCACAATACATTTGTTATTCTTTAAGTTTCCAAAAGGCTATTACTTGTTGTTTTTCTGCAACCAATTAAGATAGGTAATTTCAATAGAACCATTAATCTTCTGGAAAGCCAGCATGGTGTAGTGGTTTGAGCATTGGGCTATGACTCTGGAGACCAGGGTTTGAATTCCCACTTGGCAATGAAAACTCACTGGGTGACATTGGGCAGGTCACACTCTCTCTCCTTAGAGGATGAGAAAGGCAAACTCCTTCTGAACAAATCCTTCCAAGAAAACCCGTGATAGGTTCACCTTAGGGTCTCCATAAATCAGAAATGACTTGAAAGCGCATGACCACAACAATTAAGCTTGTGACCCAAACCAGGATTAATGCTTTTATGACAATTTGCAAGCCTATGTTGTTTTCAATCCTTACTAAAGGAAGGATCTATATTTACCAATAATGGATGCAGAATCAAAGACCAAAATCCCTTTCATCTTTTTTTTTTTAAGAAGAAAGACAATAATTTTATTTCAATCTCATGTGTTTGACAATGATCAGAATAAATAGCAGACCTGTCCTGTTATGGCTAGCAAAACTGCATGACAGGAAAGTAAAACTGGTATTCAGAGTGACAGCTGAACAGTAAATCTCTCCTTGGGCCTTTTCTCATCTCCAAGAATATGCTGACACTTTATCACTCGGGGGCATGAGTTCAGTTAGGGTAAGGCTAGATTGCTAAACAGTTGCACAAACACTTTCATCAAATTACAGGGAATGTGGAGAAGTGATTTCTGCTGACTGTTGTTCACAGGCTTTCTACTGAGGAACCACAGTGAATTATCACCTACTCATTCCCTGCAGGAATTATCTGGAGATCGGCAATGCGGAAGGAGGGAAAGCCTAGTGATCTTTTTATAGGAGCTTTCTAAATCAGAATGGGAGACTTTGGGGGGCTAATTCACATACTCTCTATTGAGGACAGGGTGGGACATTACACCACCTATAGCCCCAATCTTCCTTGTACCCCACAGCTTCTCCTAAAAATTCAGTTTACACTTTTCTCCTTCAACACGGTCACTCTGCTAGTTTCACTGTTTCATTACTGTATATTTTTAAAAAGTCCCTTCAGCACAGGAACAGTGTCACCAAGCACAAAGGCAGGAGAGAAGAAATTAAACTGGAGATGAATGAGATACTCACACCCTACTAAAGACAGTAGGTAGCTTCCTGGTATGTCAGTGGGGTGGTGAATCCAGATTAGGGACTGAGCTATCCAAGGTGCTGAATCCTATCCCAAGACAAGGTGCTTAAAGGAACAGTTTGATAGCTACTTCAAAGTTTGGTCTAAAACCTGGAGTGGATTCGCCACCCCATTGGCACGCAAGCTGCTAGCTACTATTGCTCCCTAATTTTTCCAAATGCAGAATTGGCCTCATATCTTTTTTTCATATATTTATTTATAACATCGTTCCTATAGTTACATAAAAGTATCCAAGTATTCACAATATAGTCCTTTTCCAACATACATGCATCATTTATCAATTACACAATTCTAACTTAACATGGCTTAACTATGCCTCTTTATTTCCCATTCCATTCCATTCATTCATTCTCTCCCTCTGTCTTCAAGTTCTTATTTCTCTTTCCATCCTTTTTACATTCCCTTCTTCTTACGTTCCCCTCTTACTCTTTCAACAATCTTTCCTCCACTTCTTCTCACCCTCACACACACTTTCCCCTTCTTAGTCATTCTTACATCCTTCCACCCTTCCGACTTCCCACGTCCCACTTCCTGTTTAAGTTATTTCCACTCACATCTCTGATTGTCTTCTCTATTAATAATCATTTTCGTTCTCTAGATCAATTAACCAAATTTACCCTTCCTATTTATTTGTCATAGATCCTTCAGTAGTTATTGCGCCCATGTCTCGGCACTGTCTAAAATATGACTTTGTCCATTGTATTATTAGTATATTCTCTTTCCAGTGTCTTTCAATTCTGGTCTATAAGTCTCCTTTTATATACCATCTTTTTTTCCAATACTGACAAATCGGGAACCATTCTTCCTCCATTCTTTTTATATTTTTCTTGTTTATAATATATGTTAGTCTATCATTCTCTTGCATGTCAGTGAGTTTAAACAGCCAGTCTTTTATTAAAGGAATTTCTTTTTTCTTCCATTTTGTTGCAATTACCAGTCTTGCTGCTCTTGTTAGATAAAGTAATGTCCTGCCATATTGTTGCACAAATTTCTTATCCAGGATTGATGTCATGTTTAATAGATATAATTTAGGATCCATAACAAACTGTATATTGTAGATTTTCTGTATCGTCCTATGAATTTTTATCCAAAATTTTTGCATTATTGGGCATCCCCACCACATATGGTACATGGTACCAATGTTCTTCATGCCCCTCCAGCACTTATTATTTTTAGTTTTATATATTCTGCTGATTCTTGATGGTATTAAATACCACCTGTTCATCACCTTCAAGTGGTTTTCTTTTAGGGATAAACACGCTGTAAATGTATTTATATCTTGCCACGCCTTCTCCCATTCCTTCAAAGTTATCACCTCTCTGAAATCTTGTGCCCATTTATTCAGCTTTTCAGTTTCAATTCTCTATCCAATAATATTTTATAATTTTTTGAAATGTTATTACTCTCATTTTTCCATATTATTCTATCCAATTTGTTTTCTACCATCTCAAAGTCATATTTTTTCTTATCTTCTTGAAATTTATTATAAATTTGTAAAAATTTAAAACAGTTCATTTTTATTCCCTTTCTCTCTAATTCTTCTTGTGGACATATGTTTATACCTTTTCCTCTTTTCCAGGCCTCATAATCAATCAGGTCTTTATATCTTAGCCAGCTTCTCGTGTTTTCCCATCTGCCTAGAAAGGCTTCATGTGGAGATAGCCAGGTTGGGAATTTAGTATAAAATTGCCTCTTAACTTTATTCCAAATTCTTATTAATGCTTTCCTTATTACATGATTTTTGAATTCTTTGTTTATCTGTGATTTTTCATAGCCAATATACGCGTGCCAACCAAATCTTATGGCGTGACCTTCTATATCTAAAATTCTGTCATTCTTTAGCTTAATCCAGTCCATCAACCAGTTGATACTGCATGCCAAATAATACAGCTTCAAATTAGGTAGGGAAGCTCCACTGGTGTTCTTACTTGCAGTTAGAGTTGACCATTTGATTCTTGCTTTCCTACCTCCCCAGATGAATTTGTTTAACTCAAATGTCCATTGATTCAGAGTTTTATCATTTTGAAGTATCAGGAGGTTTTGGAACAGGAATAAGCATTTTGGCAGTATATTCATTTTAATAGTATTTATTTTTCCCAGTAAAGATAAATCAAGTTTGCTCCATCTTCCTAATTCTATTTTTATTTCATCCCATAATTTTTTATTATTGTTGTCATAGAGGTCAATTTTTTTTTGTTTAACCACACTCCTTAATATTTCACCTTTTTAAAGATTTTGCAGCCAGATTTAATTTTTGATTGCTCATCCTTTCTTGCTGACAATTCTTTGTTACTATGCCTGTTTTATCCTTGTTCAATTTAAATCCAGCCTGCTTGCTAAATTGATTAATTACCTCAAATAAAGTCTCTATATTATCTAGTGGATCTTCTACAATTATTGCAAGATTGTCTGCAAATGCCTTTATTTTGTACTCTTGACCCTTTATTTTTAATCCTGGTATTTTGTTATCATCTCTTATCCAGTTTTTAGACTTTCCAGTGCTAGGATAAAGAGCAGAGGGGATAGCCCTGCTGTGTTCCTTTGTAAATGTCAAAAATCTCCATTTTTTCTCCGTTTACCATTAGATATGCCTTCTGAATTCCATCTATCACTCTAATGCTTTTGATAAGTTTTTCTCCCAGATTTAATTCTTCCAATGTTTTCATTATAAATGTCCAGAATTGGCCTCATATCTTTTTGTGTAGGAAGGATGATGTGAATTGGAACTAAAAAAGATAAGAGCCAGTCCTGTATGGTTATATGAACATGTCTCCTCTTTGAATGTGTTGATAAATGCACAAACAAAATCCCAGGCAAGCCTTGACGAATCTAGCTTTGCTTGTGATCCCGGCTGGACAGAAATAAATGTGCTGTACATACATGAAGACTATTCAAAAACTTGATTCAGTTCAGAACTCTGCTACTAGACATGCAACTGGCTATAGAAGGAGTGGAAACTGAGTGGCCCTCCAGATACTGTTGCATGACCACTCCCAACATTTTTTATTATTGGCTACACTAGCCAAGAATTCTGGGAGGTGCAGTTTAACAACATCCTAAGGGCTGTACAATTCTCATGATTAACCTATGGGGACCATAATGTCCATTCTCACATAATTCCATTGGCTGAATGTGTGTTTCTGGAGGGTCCCAGGATTCTCCTTCCTATTTTAGGACGTGGCAGTTTTTAGGACTATTTTAGGACATGAAATGCCTTTAATCTAGCAGGCACTGAGTTTGATACCATTCTTGCATTAAGCAAAATTAATATTTTTAAACATAAAATGTGGGATTCCACATTATTTCCCTTGAGCTCCCCCTCCCCCGCTTGTCTTTCTTACAAACTCTGAACTCTGTCTCTTTCAAATAACACCAAACTTGCTATTTAGTTTCCTCTTAACTCATTGCTGTCTCACTGTCAGCATGGCTGTGTCCCTACATTATAGTCTTCTTTATGAAGTTACCCTTTGCTTCAGGGTGGAACTCTGCTGGCTTTCCAGATGTTGCTGAACTGTAAAACCCAACACCCATTACCAGCCTTCCTAGTAGTGAGGAATGCTGGGAGTTGCAGTCTCACAACATCTGGAGGGTTGCATTATTCCCACCCCTGTCTATTTGAAGGATTGCCTAAGCCAAGTCAAGTTTAAACATAAAGACCAATAAGAAGGGACAGTAGGGGCTTTGAAGTTGCCTGTTAGCAAATGGTGTGGAGATAACAGAGTGGGCACACAGGCAATCTCATAACAGTCCTCTCCACTATGGTTAAAATAACTGCATTTCTATTTAAATTACTGTCTGTTGTTCCCAATATTAATCCATAGAACCATTAATCATGGCTAATGATCAGTTTCAACTGACCAGGAGGAGGAGTACCCTATCTCTGGGTACTCAAATATTCCTCACATGGCAGATCAGTCTCAGTTGCCCTTGAGAGAACTTGCCTCTCCCAATCAGCTGTCAAACACAATACTCTTTATGAATGGGGGTGGGGAGAATTGGATTCCCCAAAGGTGTAATTACTGAGGGATGACAAAATGAGACCATTGACCCCCCAAATAAGAATTCTGCCCCATTAATGAAATGTTCTTTCAGTCCCTAAATTCCTAGCATTTCAGTAATTTAAAACTTCACTTGAGCATTCAGCATTATAGTTTAGCCATCCAAAGAAAAAGGGCAGGCAAAGTCAGCAAGGGAACTTGAACACAGCAAATAGAAAAGTTCTAGGTGCTGGTGATTTTCAGTATTTCTCACTCTCTTCAATGCTAGAAATTTGGGAACTGAGGGCAAATTTCTTGGTGTGGGGGGAGGGAAGTATAATTCTTATTTAGAGGGGGCAATGCCTTCATTTTGCTACACCATGGGTTTCCGAAAGTGAATGCCATGTATACTATGCAGCTGTGTGTTAAGTCAATTGGTCCAGCTGTTTTCCCATGGTGTGGGAACAAACATACAGACAGAAAGTTAATTTTATATGGATAGATTTCCAAATTTGCACCTATATGTGTAAATGCAAATCTACACTTTTTTTTGGGCAGTATTACTTATTGGGAACCACTATCATTTAAATAAGGGAAACATTCCCTAGGAATGCCAAAAACAAATAAAAGAGTAAAGAGAGAAGGACAAATGTTGATGGTGAGAAATGGAAATGGACCCTAGATGAGTGAGTTCAGAACACATCATATGTCAGATATGCAAATGCATGACCTTATGCACTTTTGTTGAAAGAAATAGTGAGATCAGGTAATTAGGCTGATGGTTAATATTCTTAGAGTATCTAAAATGACTTCACTGGCTGCCCTTTATATTTTTCTGATCATACAGCATATACTTTTTAACACTGATATTTTAATCCATTAAACTGAGCTCTGTGAATGTTCCTTTCTCCCATGACAGAAAGGCAGCACCAACTCCTCCTGCAATTCCAGCTGTCCAGTTTCATTTAGCCAGAAGACCATTCACCAATGGCATTTTCTAGTTGTAGTCTTAGCTGGCTGGTACTCAGAACTAGCTCAAAGCAATTTGCTGCCTGATGGTACCCCCCTCCACACACACACATTCCATATGAAAGCTGACCAGATGGGCATGTAATTCACATTTCCAACATTAGGAATAGGGCACTGGATCTGAGAACAGCAAGCTAGCTTAGGGGTTCAGAGCAGGATATTTGTCCCTTATCATTCAACATCTACTACATGAGGAACAAGTACACTACCAAATGTGTACAACAACACTTATTCTCAAACTCATCCTGCAAACTCTATTTGTGCTCCATGCCTGCCAACAATTTAACCCTCCTCCCCACACACACCAGTTTGCATGCATACAACCATGTTGATGACTTTATTTTCTTTTCTTTTTTTGGGGGGGGCGGCATTTCAAGAATGGTAGATTTTGGCAAGCTCTGAAAATGAAATAAGGAGTTACAATTAGGATATGGAATAGGGAGCAAGCTTGTTTTCTGCTGCTCCAGAGACTAGGACATGGAGCAATGGACTCAAACTATAGGAAAAGAGATTCCACCTAAAAATTAGAAAGAACTTCCTGATGGTAAGAGCTATTCAACAGTGGAATACACTGCCTCATCATGTGGTGAAATCTCCTTCTATGGAGGTTTTGGTTGTGTATTCCTGCAAAGTGGGGGGGTTGTCTTTGATGGCCTTCATGGTCTCTTCCAACTTTATGATTCTATGATGCTAATTCATTCTTTCCTTTGTGATGACAAGGAACAGACATTCAGTGAAGAGGAGATATAAAGAAAGCTAGTAGTTTGAAGAAGGCATGCATCTGACAAAGTGGACTGGAGCCCGTGCAAGCTTATGCTAGAATAAACAAGTTAGCCACAAAAATGTGGCTGGTTTCATTTATGTCTTTTTGTACCACCCATACAGATTTCAAGCTTGTATGGTGCACTTTCCTCTTTTGACTTCTCAAAAGTCTGTGTGTGGCCAAGTTCCAGTGTTAATCATTCTGAACATAATTTTTTTGGAAGGGAGGGAAATATATGAAGACATGGATATTTCAGTTTCCTGATTGCTTTATTGGCCACTTTTCCAGCATTTACACTTGGATGAGGAACTGCATAGCAGCTTATTGTTTTTAATTGAACAGCAAAATACATTACTTTGATGTAGGGAATCAATGGCTAAAATGTAATTAAAATATTTAATATTCTCATTACAAAGGCTCTCTTGATAATTATGGTGAAGCAAAGATTGTTTAACAGAAAAAAAGATCTGATCAGGTAACAGGTTAAAGGAAAATAAAACACAATGCAAAGCTGTTAGATCCAAGTGTGGTTCAAAATGGCCAGTAGTGGGAATCAGTGGCTCTTGAGACTATGGCCAACTGCTGCTTTGGCAGATAAGGCAAATCAGGACACAAGAATCACCAAAAGACCAGGTTCCCCAAAGACACTGGAAGAGGTTCTGTTTCTGGTAACATTTTGAAAGGATCTGATGATGGATCAAGTTCAGTGACATGACACCCAGGCTCTTCTCTGCTAAAGGATTCTGATCTCAAGGCAGCTGGTTTGGGATGGAAAAGACCACCAAGATGTCTGATCCCATTAGTAGGATACAATTCTTATAGCTTAGGTCAAGGGTGGAGAACATCTTTCAGCACAGATCTGAATTCAATTTCAGAATAGTTCTTGGGAGCCATATTTCAATAGTGGGCATGGTCAAAGAAATGAGTGTGACCAAATATACCTGTGCAAACCTGCCCATCATGGTATAGGTGGCATAACCTTCCAGAGACCCCCAGATATTGAGACCCCAGGAGGGCTGGATTCCACCCCAAGGCCTGCTGCAATTAAGTTTATTTCCCTTGCTTTTGAAGGGACTACAAATAACTAGAAGTATGATTTTAGCAGAAACCATGATAGCTTGTGCATTTGTCTGCATATTCATCAGCAGATTGGTTTACAAGGGTAGGAAGGTGAGAAGCTATCCTCCAAAAGCCTATCAAATCAAGGACTGCCCTTTGTAAAGGTGAGTGCTTGACCGTCCCACCCTTCACCCCACACTATGTTCTTGCCCACTTGGATTTGCCTCTGTTACCCAGGCAAAATATTTCTCAGTGAAACAATTTTCTTCTTGGCACAGAAGAGAAAAGTTTACTTCAGGCATTGGTAGGTATGCCATGAGCTGGTGTGAAGGCAGATAGCATGAAAGGAGTGGAGATGAACCAAACTGTCTCTCTATTATATCAGCACTGGGCACTAACTCAGACTTAGACGTCTCAAGCAGATAACATCTTATCCTAGCCCACCACCCCCAAAAAGTAAAGGAGAAAAGAAGAGCTGGTCCATCCAACCATGAGTCTTTTCTCAACCTTTAAAATGGTCTTAGAAAAGTTTTAAACTGTAGCTTGTTGCTACTGCTCTGAAAGCAATTAGTTCTGTTTAGATACTGGATCACCTGAGGTATTATTTTCAGAAGTGCCAACGGTTTCAAAATCCATATTACTTACTGAATGTTATCTGTTTTAAATTAAAAATGACTGCCTCCCAGGAATCTCATGAAGCGTATTTCATATTTAGTGACAGCTTCCAATCCAAGGCCTGGTGTGACTAGAAAGAATAGCAAATAGCCAAGTGCTTCTGTCATGCATCAATCCTCATGATGATTTTATTCATCCAGAAATAAAATGAGCCCATTTATCAGGGCTGCTGTAAATTACCAACATTTCAGGAAGAAGAAGAAGAAAAAATCTTAATAGGTTTCTGCTGGGAAAATGTTGTTCATCCTGTCTTGCTTTTTCTTCTGAGGGGGATATGAATAAAGGGAAGGGAGAGAACACAATGCGGAAACAATGTGGTATGGGAAACTTGACCCTTGCAACTGTCATGTTGACAGTGAAGGATGGTGGTCCCAATGTAAATCCACTACATATTTTAGTCTGAACTTTAAGGGTCCCCAAAATAAGCTCAGCATCATGGGATACCTTCTTTAAACTTCAGATTAACATCTGGAGTCGATACAGTGAAGACTCCACTACATTTTGAGAAAATGTACAGTTTTAAGATGCTAAAACTCAAAATCTGAAATAAATAAGTAAGCAAATATTATACGTAACACAGAATTTGATTGGAAATCAAAATTGGATACATAGTGCTGGCACAGAATTAAATTTCTTGAAAGACGGCTAGCATCTTATACAGAATGATTTGGAGTAAGCAAATCAGAATTTTATACACTCACCTGTATACACTTTCTTTTCCCCATAAGGCCACATTTTCTTATCACCACCTTCATTATCCCTTATGACAACTAAGAGATCTTTGTGCCAATGAACAGCACAAAAGCAGGCTAAAATTAGTAGCAAGTGACAGAACATCTCAAGGCAACCTAAGGCAAGTCAGATCTTTTTGAGAGGCTAATGCAATGATGACATGTGAATTTTCATACCTGGATTAAATAAAGGTTTCATCCTAAACAATTTTAACGCAGTGAGTAATTCATAATCATGACAGCAAACCCTTCAGGGGTTTGGCTGGGAGGAGGAGCTCTTGAGTCCTAAATGTGTAATGTCATCAAAGTTAACAGGAGTCACAAGAACACTGCCAACATGGTAAATAGTCTGTTTAACTTGTGGACTCAAGAAGTGGACAAGAACACAAGGAAAGAGAGAGATTCACTTGTCACACTCCCTTTTATTATCTTCTTTTTCTTTTCAGTATTCATGCCACAGTCTCAAGTGAATATGGTATGAAAGAATAATAGGTATACTCCATATTTGGGAGGAGCTGCATCCTACTTCCTCTGATATATATATATATATATATATATATATATATATATATATATATAAAACCTTGCAGTTACATTGGTATTGTAGTAGAGCCAGGGTTTATGAGCTCAAACCTCCAGAACTTTGCATTAACTCAGATGGTGATACAGGTCTTAGTCCTATAGTTAATCTCAGTTATAGTATATCCATTGATTTATTAACCACTTGGGAAACAAACATATATGTAAATTCCATTTATTCAATCAATCTATTCTGGCTGGAACAAACAATAGGATTCAGGCTACAACCTGCCATTCACTTAAGTTTCCCTGTTCCCTTCTAGCTTAGCTGCATTTCTCACTGGGAGGAATACAGGGAGTGGGAGGATAGATATTCCTAGAAACAGTAGTTGTCAGCTAATTCTGTTGTAATGCAAATCAGTTTGCAGCAGCTTGGCCTTGAATAGGCTCCATAAAAGAACTATTCTTGGTGGATATGGATTGTTGGATATGGTGGATATGGATTGTTGATCAACACTGCTGCCTGCTTTTGGACTCTTCAGCACATAATGCCTGCCTGCTCTTCAAAATTTATCACTTCTATCATGACATGCAAAGGTTTCCCAGGGCAAGATTGTGGAGATTATCAGACAGGGACAAAAAAAAGCACCCCCGTCTCACTATGTTCTTTCCCAACCCCTCCTGTCCCTGTAATTCTAGAAAAAAAAAGCCAGACCTAAGTTTAGCATGACTGTTCCCTCCCCCCTGCCCCGCATCCCAAGAGTGAATGGAGCTTGAACAGAGCTCCATTCACTTCCTGGAATGGAAATCCCGGCTGTTCTCTCAAGAGGATGATTGTGCGGGAAATTCAAAAAGAAAAAGAAAAAGAAAAAGAAAGGTTAAAAAGTGACAGCAAACTCAAAAACACACTTTAAAAAGCAACAAGTAACCCAGGGAAGATACAAAAAAGTGTGTCACTTACCTTGATGTCCCGATCACACCCGGAAGTGCTTGGCATGGAGCTCCCACTGATAGTGGCATCACACCAGCATAATGGGGCACCTTTTCACTCGCCTGTCATTCCGTCATAGAAACGGAATCGGCAATTTGTTCATGGCTTAGCCCATGAATTAAAAGGAGCAGTGATGGAACGGGAGCAGCATGGGAGCATAACAGCTACAGAACAATGTTTTCTGAAAGGAAGCTCTTTAGAGATCTCTTGGCATCCTTGTCACGCCATATTTACAGCGTCTGATAATCTCCTATACCACTGGGCAGCACTAAGGACTTTAGAGGGGGTACCACATTCTAGACAAGTGATATAAACCTGTTTACCATTTTTAGGGTGACAGGTCTTGACAAGGGCATGATGGCTATCTCTTAATACATCAGCACTGGTAGAATTCAAAGTCATCACTGTGTTTATAGTTTTTTGTGGGTTTTTTCCAGGCTGTGAGGCTGTGTTCTGGAAGAGTTTATTCCTGACATTTCGCCGGCATCTGTGGCTGGCATCTTCAGAAAATGGTGGTGTAGGAGTGTGTGGGGTTTATATACTGTGAGTCCCTGTTGGAGAGGATATGTAAATTTGTGTATTTTAATGGCTAAAACACCAAAATCAAAACTCAACACATGCAAATGGACTTCACCCAGGGACAGGGGGATTTCCAGCAAACAATGGACCATTAGCCAAACAGACACTAATCCTCCTTGCATATCTTCCCCCCAGGAATTAGCCATTCAAATACACAAATGTACATATGCTCTCCAACAGGGACTCACACAGTATATAAACCCCACACACACCTACACCACCATTCTCTGAAGATGCCAGCCACAAATGCCGGCAAAATGTCAGGAATAAACTCTCCCAGAACATGGCCTGACAGCCAGGGAAAAAAAACCCATGAAAAACCTATGGATACCACCTGTGAAAGCCTTCGACTTCACATAGCTGTGTTTGTTTGTGTCAGTATGCAAAGGGGTCTTGTAGCATCTTTGAACTAGCTGAGAGAAAGAAGCTGGCAGCATTAGATGTATCCAATAAAGTAGACTTAAGTCTACAAAATCTTATGCTACCAACTTCTTTCTTTCAAGTGAGATTGGGACATCCAGCTAAGCTACCCTGTTTTTTGGACCTCCCTGGGATACTTGTAAATTTCTTAGTGTGTGTACATTCTTTTCAAAATGTTTCAGTGTGTATGTTAATTTTTACTTTTGAATTTCCCACGCTCCTGTTTTCTCACAAGAATCCACAGGATTTCAATCCAGGAAGTGAAAGGAGCTCCATTAGAGCTCCTTTCACTCCTGGACTGCCCTATCCACCAGAGAGGAGGTAAGTGCGGTGGGGAGGGTGATTGTGGCAGGTCAAGGGCAGGACAGGGTGGGAGTGGAGATTGTGAGACAGGAATGCTTTTTGTGTTCCTGTCTGATAATCTCTCTCTCTCTCTCGCTCTCCCTCTCTCAGATAATACCAGCCTCTATTGGCTTGAGTGCATTTCTTTCTCCTATGCACATGAGTATCAAAGACACTAAATATTCATAATATTATTCTTTGCCAGAAGAATGCACTCTGGCATGTTAACTAAAATGATAAAATAGGGATGAAATTATAGAAGCTGGGGAAAGAAACTAATTTGAATTTCTTTTGATAGGAAACATTCACTGAGCAGCAATTTCATCGCAGGGATATTATTTTAATTTCAAATCGGTATAAAACAAAGTACAAAGAGCAGCTACCACTGCTGTGATGTTACTTTGATGAACATAAAATTAGCTTGAATGCACAAGACTATAAATACTGCTTTCTTACTTTGCAGTTACTTGCCCCAGTTTAGTTTAGTCTAGAGGAAAATGCACAATTCACTTATAAAAACCAGAAAGCTGAAAAGATTTGTTGTTGTTACCTAGTAGCAACACTGGTTGAAAGAGGGAACTTTTTCATAATAGTCCAGTATACGCTTGAGAAGTCAGGTGACACCAGACAGCCAATCCCATGACACTACTCCCACTTCTCCCTCCAGCCCTTGTCAGGTGTTCAGTGAATGAAGGCAGTACAAACCCTACCACTACACAGAATGAGGCAACTGCCTCAAGAAAAAGATATTGGGTGTTATGAAAGGGCAGAAAATTGTTATTCAAACACAATATTCTTGTGTTTTCACTACTAGGCATGGGAAGAGGGTCTTATGGAAATTACAGACTCATTTTGTGGCTTTGGATATAATACACCTTGGGTTAGGTGAATGGGGCGCACCATTTGCTACATTATTGACATGAAAATATCTTGGGCCAGCTCTTTGTGGAGGAACAAGCAGGAACAGGTGAGGGTAGCCTTGGTAATGATACCATTCCCAGCTGTGACAATGGCCAAACTAAGGAATCCAATCCAAAAATTATTCTCCCAAGCATTAAAAAAATCATGAAGGGAGAGCAGAGTCATGTCCAGTGGCCTCAGAATCATAGAGTTGGAAGAAACCATAAGGGCCAACTAGTCCAACCCCTTCCCTGTAGGAATATACAAAGCATTCCTGACAGATGGCCATCTAGCCTCTGTTTAAAAACCTCCAGAGAAGGAGACTCCACGCTCCAAGGCAGGGCATTTACTGCCGAAGAACTCTTACTGTCAGAAAGGTCTTCCTAACCTTTAGGTGGAATCTCTTTTCCTGTAGTTTGAGTCCATTGCTCAGTGTCCTAGTTTCTGGAACAGCAGAAAAAAAGCTTGCTCCATCGTCAGCATGACATTTCTTCAAATATTTAAACATTGCTATCATGCCATCTCTTAACCTTCTCTTCTCCATGCTAAACACACCCAGCTCCCTAAGCCACTCCTCATAAGGCATGGCTTCCAGACCTCCCACCATTTTGGTTGCCCTCCTCCCCTAGTGTTTCACCCCTACCCAACACATTTTCAGATGGAGGCTATAAAAGACAACTGAAACATGATCAGGTAGGCACACCTAGTACCCTTTACACAATCAGGAACTCTGTGCAGTGTGGGATTCCTGTCATGGAGATGATTCTGAGTGCCTTTAATGCAACATGCAGCATTTGCATTTCAAGCTTTCCTGCTCAGCAGATAAAAGTGTTGGGGTGGGGGCAGAAAGCATGATGCTTGTTCCCTCCTTGAATTCTGGGGAAGAAACCTCTGAAGCAGTTTCCTCCATTGTGGCAATTACTACAGATGGAGGCCACTAAACAATCCCTCCATGTACCTAGATGATGGATTTCCATTTGTTTACTTCAGGAGTGGGCAAAGTACAGTCTTGGGCTTCATGGGACCCCACACTGTTTTTGTGGCTCTTGATGTCTCCAAACTACCAAGAAATAGGGCAAGAAATTGTGAGTGGCCTTTCCTAGAGTGGAAATCTAACTTTTCCATAGGGTACAGGGCACCTGTGTACTGTTTGTTTTATTTTATTTTATTTTAAATCCACTTTCAAAAACCAAGATGGACTTCTACTTTTGTTTTTGGGATGTAAATCTTTGCAAACTTAATTTTCATGGGCAAGGGTGATTAATTTTCTATTTTTCTCCTAGCTGCTAACAACAACAACAACAACAATAGCACAGTTTTGAAAGATAATTCAGAATTTGGTATTTATTATGTTTTGTTTTGTTTCTAAAAACAAAAAAACAAAAAAAAAACACCCTACACTTTTTTTTTTTTTTCAGAAAACTACACAGTCTGCGAGAAAATGGCATTACCTGCAGAAATGTTATCTCCTGGGTAGAAAATATTGTTTTCTGTACAGGAGACCTGGGAGATTATCAGACAACCTAAATATCCCACTACAGGGATGCCAGGAGATCGCAAAAGGGCTTTCCTTTCAAAAGACATCATTCCTGTGTTGTTATGCTCCCATGCCCCTTCCATTTCATGGGCGATCCTTTTCATTCATGGGCTAAGCTATGAATTGACCCATTTTTCCATTTCTATAATGGAACGTTGGGTGAGTGATAAGGTGCCCCGTTATGCTGGCGTGACGTCAACATCACTGGGAGGTCTGTGCCGAACACTTCCAGTTGAGATCGGGACATTGAGGTGAGTGACAATGACGCCAGGAGATCACTAAAGAAAGGGCTTCTTTTCACATGATGTAGTTCCGCAGTCGTTATGCTCCTCTGCTGCTTCCGTTCTGCCGGCGGTTCTTTTTATTGATGGGCTGCTAAGCCATCAATAGATCACCCGTTCCATTTCTGTCATGGAACAATGGGCAAGTGAAACTATGCCCCGTTATGCTGGCACAATGCCAATGTCAAGTGGGAAGTTCCTTCCAGAACACTTCTGGGTGCGATTGGGACATCCAGGTAAGTAACACCCTTTTTTGTACCCTCCCCTGGTTACTTGGTATTATTTAAGTGTGTTTTTGTGCTTGCTGTCACTTTTAAATGTGTATTTTTCCTTTAAACTTTGAATTTCTCACACTCTCATCCTCTCGCAAGAACGGCCTGGGATTTCAAACCAGGAAGTGAATGCAGCTCTGGGCTGCTGAGGGAGATGGAATGTTGCACGATCAAAGTAGAGTTAAATTGTTCATGTGTATGTCGAAGGGGGATGGGAGAGGGGTGGGGAGGAGATAGCGAGACTGGGATGTTATTTTTGTCCCCATCTGAAAATCTCCTAAGGCAGGCACAACTTCATCATGCCTCAGCCCAGAAGCAGAATGGCCCTCCATCCATCCCAACTGCCATTGCCTTGGCCAAGGAGGGAGAGAAGCTAAGGCAGGCACAACTCCATCTTGCCTTGGCTCAGAAGCAGAATGGCCCTCCCTCTATCCCAACTGCCATTGCCCTGGCCGAGGAGGGAGAGAAGAGAATGCTACTGCCATCCCTTTCCCTTTTGTACCATGTCTTCAATAGATTGTAAGCTTGAAGGCAGAGAACTGTTTTGTTGTTCTTTTTCTTATAAAGTGCCATGTACAATAACGGCACTATAGAAATAAAAGATAACAACAACAACAATAATCCCAATGAACAAGGAGTTAAGGATTCACTGCTTTTTATGCTCCATTGTTGCAAGTGGGCATCTCACCATGCCAAATGGCCATCTTTGCCCCTAAGCTACTCGCTGAGAGAAATGGTGGGTAAGACGAGAATCTTGCAACCCATAGAACAAAAGAACATAAGGAGAGCCATGCTGGATCAGATCACAGATACATCTAATTCAGCACGCCGGACTACTACTGCTAATGAACTTTACAGCCTCGTTTTGTGCCCAGTATGCGATCCAAAACAGTCAGAAGACAAAACCAAATAATAGCTACAGAGGAGAGAGTAGCTGTTTCACTCAACTAACATAATTCACCCTAACATATTTTGTTGTATTTTATGAGTGCAGCAATTTGCGTGAAACTGCAATCAATTTGCCACTGCAATTAGTGAGTTACTGTCTCTTATGTGTCACTTACAGCTTGAACTCACAGGGATACTTTGCTTTGGCCTTTCAAATTAATGCACATAGATCACATAACTTAGCAGAGGGATGCAAAGAAGCAGAATAATGCATTTCATTCCCGTGCTGAAATTTAATTCTATTTTTAAAATAATTATTTGGTGAGGGGAGGAGAGACAGGTTTCCCATTGACCCAATATTGCCTGGCAGTGCCACAGACAATTGTCAAAAACCTTTTTCTGTTGTTATGGTTACACTCTAGTATGATGTTACCGTGCTTCAGTCATTTTCTTTCAAAATACTATTTACCTGATATTGTCAATAAATTATTAGTAAGCAATAGTGGTATTTTTAAAGAAAAAAAATCTAATTTGGCTTACCAGCACTGTCACTACACGAAGAACTACACCACGCATGTTGTTCTCCAGTCTTCGGTCTGTTAAGGATCCATTAAGACCAGTGACAGGATTCCAGCAGCCCAGCTGAAAAACAGAAGACAATGTGTCACCACATGGATCATAATTCATGACCAGTTCCTTCTGTCTAGACTGTAGGTACAGTATGAGTGTGTGTGTTAAAAAAATTATTGGGTTTGCATTTACTTATGAAATAATACTAATACTAATGTTAATAATTTTATTCATTTACATTCTGCTTTTTTTTTCAAGACTAGGACTCAAGGGCTACTGACAAATTATTAAAACTAATCCAGATTGAAAGTGTACAAAAACATCTTTATATATGTGTCCATTTTCCTCTCTAGGAATCGTTAGGCCCTCCAATGCAACTCTATGATATGTTTGTACTAGAAGACTTTTATTTAATAGGGTATATGTGTATGTTTGTGTCAAACCCTATTTGTGGTTTCATTTATAAAGGGTAAGTCTGGGAACATACCCCTTGCAGACAGTGGGTGAAAGCTGTATACTTAACTGAGTAGCCGATAAAGAATTCCAGTGATGATGATGTTCATCATCATCATCTTCACCTTCATCATCACTTTCATTAAGACTACCAAATCCAATGAAATTATTTGTCATCCCTATGTGAGACTGATGTCACTGACTTTAAAATGAAACGTTTCTCCACCTATGCTAACAGTTTATGGACAGTAAAGAGTTCAGATTGAAAAGGTTCCCAGGTACATTTTCCTGTAAAAAAAATAATCACAGTAATCTTACAGAGGAAATAAAATCAAGCTGCCTGTATTAAGACAGGGGTGGATAACGGAGCTAACTTCCAGGTTGAGTTGCAAAAACACATTAAATTCATTCACCACTGTGTCATTCTTAGTTACATAAAGAAACTAATTAGAACTTAGATCTAATTAGCATAGCCAAACGTGTTGCAAGTCTAATTACCACAGATACTGTGCTCCTCTTGCCAAATGTAAAACCCTGTGAAGTTTGCAAGGAGCCTTTGTTCCCTTTGGAGGTCAGCAAAAGTCCATTTTTAATTATGTTCATTAATGTGTACTTTTTATATAATTAACTTTTTATTTTAGTCTATTCTAATAGGTTTTTTTTTGTTAAATGATATTACTCAGCTAAGACAACAAAGTTTAGCCTGTATCTAATTTCCCTGTTTGAAAGGTACATTTTGGGGTCTCCCCCCATATATTCTTTTAGCTTTTCAGCTCAGCCTTCACATTTACCCAGAACAACACTGCTTATGAGAAATGTCTAGCTTTATGCCAGGAAAACATAACATTGATTTTTTTCAGCCCTTGGAGTTGTTTATTGGTGGTATGTGTTATTCATCAGCATTCATTGATTATGGTTTGAATGGCTCATTCCATAATGGCTTAATTTGATCATAGACTCAGTCCCTGAACCAACTGTCAATACCAGGCCTTAGTTGTTCTAAGTCTGGGCTAGGAATCAGGCAGTACCTCACCTGGACTGAAACACCCCCATTCCTTACTATTGCCTATTCTTATAATTTATTTATATAGCACCATCATTGTACATGGTGCTTTACAAGAAAAAGAACATGAAAAAAATAGTTCCCTGTGCTCAAGCTTACAAATTAAAGACACAACACACAAGGAAAGGGGATGGCAGTGGGGAAGGGGCTTATGTCCAGCCTTTGCTGGCTGGGGCTGATGGAAGATGAACTCCAGCAACACTGCCACGTTCTAGATGATATATATGACAGGGAATGCAGGGGTGGGGTAGGAGAGATAGTCTTTATATATTGGCTAGATAACAATGTAATAAAGTAACAAGAAATAAAATTGCTCCTATGGTCCACTTTAAAGGACCTTATGTCCATTTTACGATTATACTGATGTTGGCTATAAAGATATAAATACATTTTCTTCACTCCTACAATCCTTTTCTCACAATCTCCAATGCAACACTCCCCCCAGGTCCTCGGTCTGGGAGGAAGGTATTGGTAACTGTTGACCCACAGACCGGCTGTATTAGACTCCAGCTCCTTTGTCCATTATTGTTGGCCATGATGGTTGGGGCTTCTAGGAGAAAAAGTCCAAAACTTTTAGAGGACTGAAGGTTCCTCACCCTGTGTCTCCTATTGCACCCTCCTCTATATTATATACACAAAGGAATCCTCTCTCAGTTACTGGGGAGGAGGGCCACCACACTGCCTCTGCCCCTCAGATTGTGTGGCTGCCTCCAATATCCATAGGTTAGTCATACAGTTTCCTGAATGTATATTTCCTGAATAGATACCCAACCATCAAAAAGAAAATCTAGCTTATCCCAACCTTGCTACAGCCACTGTCCATTGTTTATTTTTATTTTTTTAAGTATGTTTTAATTCCTGAATTATTTAGTTGTATTTTCAGGGAGATGGGCTTGAGGGTTTGGGATGTATATTTTAATTGTTGTAAGCTGCTCCAATTGTGTTTTGTAGGGGGGCGGTATATAAATACATTTTATTATTATATTATTTTATTATCTGTGAGGGGGCAGTCTATGTAAAAAAAAAATATGCATCACAGCTTGAGGGGGGAGAAGCAACATGATTGGATTATATCCATGAATCCCAGTCCATTGACATCAGATTGAACAGAGACGTTTTCCTGGCACACTACAAAAACAGTATTAAAACACTAGTTAACACCCCAGTCTCATGAAGGCTCTCTTGCTCAGTTTATAACATCTTCTTCCTGGTTCCCATTCCTCCACCCTTCATACGTTATCTACTCACCTTGGCTTTAGGCAATATAGTTCCTCCTGCCTTGGTACCCTAATGACCATAGTTGAAACTCAACTTGTCACCTCATTACCATACCCACAAATTTTGCATTTCTGTTGCTATTCACACATACCACCTGATCATTTACAGCTATAAAGGGATGTTCCTTGGCACTTCACTCCATACATTTGATGAAGTAGACTTAAGTCTATGAAAGCTTATGCTACCAACTTCTTTCTCTCAGTTAGGATCAAAGGTTCAGTAAGATCCCTTTGCATAACATGGGTATGTCTTTGAAGAGCTTAGAAAAGTTACTTTTTTGGATAGAATCCCCAAGCCAACACAGCTACTGGGAATTGTGGCCTCTCAAAATTAACTTTTTCTAGTTGTGATCTCCATGCATATGAGTTGTAACCCTGACCATAGAAGCATAGAATCATAGAATCACAGAGTTGAAAGAGACCACAAGGGTCATCTAGTCCAACCCCCTGCCCTGCAGGAATACACAATCAAAACATTCCCAGCCTCTGTTTAAAAACTTCCAAAGAAGGAGACTCCACCACACTCTGAGGCAGCACATTTCACTGTCAAACAGCCCTTACCATCAGGAAGAACTTCATAAATTTTAGGTGGAATATTTTCCCCTGTAGTTTGAGTCCTTTGCTCCATGTCTAGTCTCTGGAGCAGCAGAAAACCAACTTGCTGCAACCTCAATATCACATATATGGCCATTTTCCTTTCCTTCCCTCTCTGTGTATATACGTATCTCTGAACATATGGTGCATAGAATTCTTTGCTCAACATGTGAAAAGTTTGTGCCAAGATGGTCCCTAGGGTTCTCACACCAGAGCAAAAAAGAGTGGCAGAAGGAAATTTGCACTGACATTCTGCAGCAACTTGAGGTGGACACAAACCTTTTTCAAAAAAATCATCACTTGTGATGAAACCTGGATCTTCCAGGATGATCCTGAGTCAAATAACAGTTAATGCACTGGAAAACACCATCATCACCAATAATGAAAAACAAAACACATCAAAGCAATTCCATAATCAAAGCCATGCTCATTTTTTTGTTTTTTGTTTTTTGTTTTTTGTTTTTGTTTTTTTGACACCAAGGTCATAATTTTGGCAGAATGGGTTCCAGAAAGCAGAACAGTGAAGCAGCATTATTATAAGGAAGTTTTGAGAAACCTGAGTGAAATAGTTGGGGAGAAAAGGCCAGAATTATGGGGAAATGGCTTCATCCTTCATCAAGACAATATACCTGCTCACATAGCACTTTCTGTGAAGCAGTTTTTGGCTGATAAACACATTTTACTACACTTGAACATCCTCCTTATTCACCAAATTTGGCACCAATGTGACTTTTTCCTTTTCCCTAAAGTGAAATCGGTGCTTAAAGGAACACGTTTTGAGTCAATTGATACAGCAAAGAAGAAAATGGCAGGTGTGTTGAAACAGCTGACAGAAACCTATTTGCTCTATGCCTTTGACCAGTGGAAAACAAGATTGCATTGGTGTGTGAGTGTGAATGGGGAGTATATTGAAAGGGACAAGCATTAGAATTATAATACATATAAATCTCTCTGGCTTTTCTTCGCAAACGAAGATTCAGGAAGGACTCATCCTGCGCTTTCTGCAAGCGCGCTGATGACTAAAAAGGCCAATCCGAGATAAACAAGTTTGGTTCCAGAAAGCACAGCAGAAGGTCTCCTTGGGTGATGTTTCCAGGTTGTGATTCTTTCTGCGTTGTTGTTTCTCTTCAAGACTTGTTCAGCATGAGTTCTTAAATACGGCTGCGGAATTGTGGATAGTGCGTCTCCATGCCTCCCGACGTGAGTCCAGGGCGGACCATTGTTGGTGATCAATTTGGCTGAGCCTGAGATGTTGTTTCAGGGAGTCCTTGTATCGCTTTTTTGGAGCACCCCTCTTACGCTGATCCGTGGCAAGCTCACTGTAGAGAACTATTTTTGGGAGGTGATGGTCCTCCATCCTAGAAATATGCCCTGCCCAGTGCAGCTGCGTTCTCAATATCATGGCCTCAATGCTGGTGATCCCTGCTTGCTCAAGGACAGCAACATTCATCACATAGTCAGTCCAGTGTATATTTAGGATTGTGCGTATACAGTGCTGATGAAAGCGTTCGAGGAGTCGTGAGTGGTGGCGATAGGTGACCCATGTTTCAGACCCATAAAGGAGAATAGACAGTACAATGGATCTATACACACTCCTTTTTGTGTTCATCTCAGGTGTTTATTGCTCCAGACTCTTTTGTGAAGTCTTCCAAATGTGCTATATGCCTTTGCTAATCTGTGATCGATCTCTTTGTCAATCTTGGCATCTGAGGAGATGATGCTTCCCTGGTAGGTGAACTGCTGAATGGACTTAAGCACAGATTTGCTGACGGCAATGTGGGGATGGTGGTGTTCATCCTGTGGTATCTTCTTCAGCACGATGCTCCAAAGGGCTATGGCAGAACTCGAAGAAGATGGCATCTATAGACGTTACCGTACTGATGGTAGCTTGTTTAATTTAAGCCGTCTGAGGGCTCGTACTAAGACTCTAAACTATCTAGTTCGCGAGCTGCTCTTCGCTGATGATGCTGCCCTTGTTGCCCACACAGAAGCAGCTCTGCAGGGCCTAACATCCTGCTTCGCAACAGCTGCAGAGCTGTTTGGGCTGGAAGTCAACCTGAAGAAAATGGAATACATATAAATAAAGGTGGGTTATTGTATTGGTCTCATTATTTAATAGACAGACCTCATAGATAGGAAGGACATATCAGTAAGCAGAAATTACAATTTTTCCTCCCCCCTTGCACTCTCTCTCTCTCTCTCTTTTTACAGACAGATAAATACACATACATACACTTCACAGATAGATAAGTACATATGCATATACAGTTATCCCCCCGTATCCATGGATCTGGTATCCATGGATTTAAGTATTCACGGCTTGAAAATATTTAATAATAATAATAATAATAATATTCCAAAAAGCAAACCTTTATTTTGCCATCTTATATAAGGGACACCATTTTGCTATGCTATTGCATATAATGGGACTTGAGTATTCACAGATTTTGGTATCCATGGCGGGGGGGAATCCTGGAACCAACCCCCAGTGGATATGAAGGGACAACTTTACTTGGGCTTCCTTGGAAAAGTCATTGATTACCAGGGACTGTATTACACAGGACCTATGTTGTTTCAGCATGGCAGTAATGATGATTTTTTTTTTTTTAGCTTGATACTCCATAGTCACACTCCAAACCTGCCACAAGGATTTAGTCCAAAGGGTAAGGCTTCCTGCTCTTGAGGAGTCCCCTTACTCTTGAGGATACTTGTTACTTCAAAGGAGCTCTCTTACTCATGAGAAGCCTGGTGTCTGTCATCACTTACTGATGCAATAGGACCTTGCAGCTATGTTCAATTTTTAATTAATCAAACCAATTAGTATTTATTTAAACAAAAATAACTGATAGATGCATACCCCCAGGATAGTCTTAGTATGCATTCGAACTTTCAGATGTTTATGTGTCATGATCCTGGAGCTATGGTGGAGTCAGACAGACACATACTCTTACTCTGGATCAGGGTGTGCAATTGTGCAGGGCCTAATTTCCCCCTCCCATGGGTTACATCCAGCCAACAGTGCTGCAGAATACCTCTGTTTTCACCCATTGCACCAACCAAAATTGTATTAATTTAATTTTAAAATTTAATTTAATTTATATCCCATCTTTCTAATGTAAGGTGGCTTAAAACAAAATTAGAACAAGATAAACTAAACAGTTGATGATACAATGGTTAAAAAGAATTAAATAAACTACTAGTTTAAAACTGTATAAAATTAATTAAAACATAACAAAAGGATAAAAATACAGTATACACAGTATATTAAAATATTCTTAATCACTACATGCCTGTTTAATGAAAATGGTGTCTTGAAGTGACATCACACCATCTTGGAGGGGGGAGTGTGGGAAACTGTTTTTATTTGCTTTGGACCTGTTTTTTAGGCAAAATCACCCCAAATTGAACCATTTTGGATGGGGGAATTCAGGGAGCTTTGGGTTCCCTGCTTTAAACTATTTTTCACAAGTGAAAAAAGGTCTCTCTCTCTCTCTCTTTCTGTCTCACACACACATGTCTGTGTATTACAACTTATGGTGAAGGACAGGGCCACATCTTATGTCTAAAACTGCTAGGCTACTTTCCAACAGTGTTTCATTTTTGAAATCATAGAAGTACTTTGTTCTTCCTGCTCATAAACCACGGGCCCCAAAATAATTTTGGGCTGCAGTCCTGTGTATGCAATCAGAACTGAAGTGCATTGTAACAAATGGAATGTAAGTCTGCGTCAATGAAGATAGAATTGGGCCTCATGTAGAACAGGGTGGGTACCATGAAAACAGAGGGGGATAAGATCCATGATAGACTTGCAGATTGTCCTAATAGAAAAGGAGTAAGTACTGTACAACACAATTGCACTATCATATCTCCCTGTTATCATCACACCTGATTGGAAGGCATGGTAGTGCTCATCTGTTCTATAACACAGCAGTGTTCTGGGATCTGAAATAACTCCTTTAAAATGAAGGATGACCCTTAAAATAAGGGACATCTGGCTAACATATCTGTAGTATAAAAGCTGCAAATCACCAGCTATTGCCAGCCAGATTGCTTAATACCAGTGAGACACATTTCTCCTAGGTAATGTAGATTTATGGTTTGGGATTTCCTTCCTCCCTTTCTTTTTTAATCTTGATGTATCTTGGATAGTCCAGAATAGATGAGCTACATTTTGATGGCACCCAGAATGTAGAAAGCAATGAATAGAAGGACTCGGACATGGGGGAGCAGAAACAGGAGGAATGAAGTTGGTAATGAGAATGAGTGGCATTTTTCTTTCTCCTCTCTTCAAAACATTCAAAAATGTTCATGGGGCAGCAGTATATCATATAGTTAACAGAGTCATAACATCAAAACAACACATAGGTTGCCACCACAGAGGGTTTAATGATTTCATTCTTCACCGTTTCATACCAGATTTTTCCTGTAATTCTCTGCTTTCTATGACCAAGATTTGACAGAGTCAAAGTCTCACCTAATGGACTATATTCTATGAGTGGTTTGCCACTCACAAAGGGTGGTTTCCTATGTGAAGTGTAATGGCAACAATTAATGATGGTAGATGGGTTGCCCTTGCCACTGACTGAACTTACATTCCAATGCCAGAAGAAAAAGGTTGCCAACAGAGAATGGTCCTTTTAAAATGCCTGCCTCTGTTGGGTTCTTGAAGCTAAGGAACTATGGGAGGGGTGGCTTGGGAAATTACCTGTACAAAAGGCACAGGAGAATACCCAAGCCTTACTTCCCATACTGTTTTGTTTATAATGACCAAACAGAGCCCGGTATTAAACAAACAAACAAAAAAACCTTAGGTAAATATTGATACATCCAGCTTCTGTAACAAAGCTGTATGCTGGTGATCTGGTGTAATACAACCAGTGGTGCATACCACTCCACCATAGTCTGAATAAGATATTGGTTATTATCTTCAGTGACAATAGATTATATTATAGTGTAATCCTGTATAGCTGTGGTCCAGATCAAAACATCCCTAGAAATCTTTGTTTATAATTTTTTTCTAGGGTTATGACAGAGGAACATAATTGGCTTTGTGTTGATATCAACAATTTCACTTTGATTTGCAATTGCTAATGTATGTATACCTTCTCCGCATATCCTTAAAAAACAAAGAAAGAAATGATTAATGACTTTTAGGCTTCTGGTCAGGGCTGGGCCAAGAGATCTGCATGAGATCAGGAAGTAACAGAATGGAAGATATTATCCAAGGCAAACCAAATAGTGGTCTTACAGGCATAAAAGCTGAGGAGCTAATGGAGGAAGCACTGCATCCAGACCCTGCCCCTGAGCTGGCCAGACCTGATGTAACTGAACAAGCAGGGCCTGACAGCCCACAGATGATGAGAGCCAACACCTCTAAACCAAGGCCACCATACCAGTAAAAAGATGGGTCCTTCCTCAACTTGGTCCAAGCACTGAGTAGGTGGAATTGGAATTGGAAAGCCAATGCTACATGCCTTGGAAAGATGATAAGTACAAGCCAGATTTCTTGCTAAGTGGGAAAGTGGGTATTGCCCAAGGGCGTATTCTGGGGCCAGCTCTATAAGAAATAGGGATGCAATGCATACTCAGAAATTTTCTTGATAAGAAACTATGCCTTGACATATTGACAAACTCTACTGGGGGATTTTTCACATCTCAGGAACAATTTGTTGTGCAAATACCACAGTGTGGAGTATTTTTGTGCAAAAAGCTGCTTCCTATGCAAAACATTCCAACTGGTTTGCATAAATGAAATTTTCACAAAAAGCTCCTAAGTATTAAAAGTCATTACAATGCTGGAAAATGCTTATAATTTGCTCAGCAGGGAAGAAAAAACTTGAGATGCTTTGTTTTTGCTTACAAGGATAAAATAAATGAAGATTTATTTTCCTAATAAAATGTCTCATTTCCCCTCCAGCCACTGTTGGAACAAGATGTTCTCATGGAACCATCCTTGGTACTTCATCTTCTTTGCTACCTTTGCTCCCCACCCTATGGGATCGCATCATGACCCTGAACATGACAGGATCTGAGGAGAAAACTCTGAGGTGCATGGTTCACTTTATTTAACAGCAAGACCAGCCCTGTTATCAAGCAATTTTCTCCACATCAATTGGTCAGCTAGAGCCTTCATCAGATACCAGCTTTTACGGCAACTGGCCCCATTCCCAGCGTCAATATGCTCTGCTTCCCCAATACTCTGCACTTTACATGTCTGAAGGGTCAGTCTTTGTGTACATGATCAGGAGTCAGGATTATGCAGAGCTCTCAATCATGTGGAGGAACCTATGCATACTCAACTCAGTTTTATTGGATGCACAGAAGTCTGATAATGGCATGAGACCATCTAATTAGCCACTGTGTGTGTTAACATTGGCCCCACTACCATGCTTGCACACATGCACAGATTAGGCACAGTGAGCAATCACTTGAGACAGGAGATTCTGAGTGTCATGAAAGCTGTGTGTGATTTGTTTTCTTATTATTTTGTTTTTACTGCCAAACATTTGTGGAATTTGCTGCCTCAGAAGTAAAAAAATAACTTGGTTGCCCATGTCTGTTATATACACAGGGAACATTTGCTACTTTGCTTGAAGAAGAAATATGTCTTAGGCTGGCCTATGTGGAGGGTAATTTCTGAAGAGCCCTTTAGTAACTCCTGAACATGGCATAACCTTCTGGGCTGGACAGATGTTTTAGTGAGTATGACCAAGCCAGTTAGGTTTATCACTACCCCTGATTAGAGAACACCCGCCAAACACCCTCAGCTCCTTACAGCACCTCTGCAATGAAGGGCAAGGCAATGCACCACCATTATCATTTATGAATGTTTAGATGCCAACCCCTCCTGAGGCTGGAGTGCTTGAGGTCTGGAATGGATAGAGATGGGAAAGTTACCTTGGACCCCCATCTGGAAACCACTCAACACTTCCTTTGGTCTGGGCACTCAAATGTATGCCTTCCCTGGTAAAATAAATAAATAAGGATGGTGGGTAAAGTCCAGTACTGAGATTCACACTCAGTGAATAGATTAGCTTCATAATTTAAAGGTATGTATGACTGTGGAGATTTTCACACGCCGAAAATATCGCCGCCAGAAACCGGGACAGAAATATTTCTGTCCCGGAAGCAGCGCCGCGGTTCGCACGCTCACCTCCCTCTCCCGTTGTTCCGTCGTCCTCGCTTTGGGTTTTTCCCTCCCTCTTCTGGAATATTTTACTAACGGGAGTTTGCCGTTAATAAAATATTCCGGAAGAGAGAGGAAAAAACCCAAAGCGAGGACGACGGAACAACGGGAGAGGGAGGTGAGCGTGCGAACCGCGGCGCTGCTTCCGGGACAGAAATATTTCTGTCCCGGTTTCTGGCGGCGATATTTTCGGCGTGTGAAAATCTCCTGTGTTTCTACCTAGGAACACTTTCATGTTAAAGTATGTGCTGATTCAATAGCTTGAAGAAGGAATGCTGGGAAGGACAGAAGGAAGCGGCTTTGCTGGGCTTTAACAGATAAGCACCTTAAGGCAATTGTTTTGAAACCATTACAAGTTCCATTCTGAATGCAACCAAAGTGCAGTTCCCATTACAATCTATAAACTTGTCAGAACAATACACCTTGTGTAATAATTTAAATGGCAGGCATCATAGAATAAGCATCATGAAAGTATTATAAAACAGCAACAAAAAAGAATCTCTGTCTGGGCAAGTCATTCATTTAAAGGATAAGATGAAAGAGTGGAACACTGTTGTCAGCCCCCAGAACAGCTGAATCAGTAAAATACATTTTTATTATGGAGAAAAATCACTGCAGTAATGGCACCAAGGTTTGCCACAAAAACAACTTAGCAATTTATCCCAGAGATTAAATTATAGCAGTGCTATAAATCCCTCTCCTAAGAGAAAGGAAACACATTGCATGAGACATTATATTCTCTAATCAGATCTGGATTAGCATTTATATGTCATTGGGTTTATATTAAGGCTATGTTTATTTATTTATTTAGAAAATATCTGTTGCCTGCCCTTCCAATGCATTTGCATCAGCTAGGACAGTTTACAACTATTAAAAATAAAACATTTTTTTTTAAAAAAATATCTTTGTAATATCATACTCTTGCATACACCATTCCCAACTGATGAAGTAGATGTAAGTCTAGGAAACCTTTTGTTACCAATGTCTCAAAGGTGCTATAAAATCCCTTTGCATACCTATCCAGATTAACATGACTGTATCTTTGAATTCTACTTTTACCATCGAGGGGCATGATTTGCATGCTAGCATTTGCACTATTATTTACTCATGACACAGGGACTGTCTCACCTTTCCTTTGAGCTGTTGGAAAAAGGAGATAATAGAAAATATAGCCAAGATGGACATTCTCCAATAGTTTAAGTCATCCATGTTGGGCATAATCCAAGTTTGGCCATCAATACCAGTTCCTAATTTGAATGGCCCCTTTGCAAAATGTAATGCTCTGATCAGGTAGTAACAGGTAGCTCAGAGCAATAGTTTAACTTCCAAAATAGCATTCACCTTCAGTGCTGAGCAGAGCATTAGCTCTGGTGCTGAGCACAGCACCTGTTTCAGGGTAGGTGTTGGAGGTGGGCAAGGCAGGGAACTGGTGTCTCATTGCATGGGCATTCAAAGCTCACAGAGAAGCCTCAGAAGGCTCAAAGCAAGGCTGATAAAGTCTGGCCAAGATAGGCAAGGTCAAAGTAGAATCCTTCTTATGCACAAGGTGAAAGAAAACAGAACTTTGGAAAGTATCTAGTGAGTCCTGCTGGCTGAAGCTGTTCTGAGAACCATTAGAGCATGTTGCCTAAACAGGGAGCTAAAGTCAAGTGAAGACTTATCTAGACAAACAGACCTGTGGTGTGGTTGACTTTGTTCTTCTGGAGGAGCTGGCTGAATTGTTAAACAAACCCTTGCCTAAATTTGAAATCTTAGGGTTTGCAAAGTTTGGAAGATGGTAATTGTGCCAGTGACTCAGAAAATGGTGGGGGGAACTGTAACCCCTGGGCAGGAAGACCTGAATAGGATACCTATTATGGTTCCTCTGATGAAACAGTCTGAGTCCCCCACTTCATACAGGGCCAGTTCTAAGGGCTGGTACTTATGCCATTTAGGCCCAGAAAGTGGAATAATGTTGGGTATTTTGGCAGCACCACCACCTCCAGTCAGTGCCAAGTGCTGTGTTCCTGGTGCGTGAGAGCTGGCAACGACAACATGGTAGCTTACATAGAAATGTAACAGCAAAGAGTGATAGAATGATGCAAGGAAGTGGCAGAATTGTCTACACCAGTGGTCCTCAACCTGTGGGTCCCCAGATGTTGTTGGACTACAGTTCCCAGAAGCCCTCTGAGGTCTCACCTTGACAGACAGGTGGTCCTTCCAGTCATTAGTGAGGCTGTAGGATTGAACTCACAGCCTCACTAATGACTGGGAGGACCACCTGGCTGTCAAGGTGAGACCTCAGAGGGCTCCAACAACATCTGGGGACCCATAGGTTGAGAACAACTGGTCTAGAGTCAGCAGGGGCTGATTGTCCAAAGGTGAAACCAAACAAGTAGCATAACATGCAGTGTCATAGCAGACATAATATATATTTTCTATGGATGTTTTGAAGTTGTCATGTGTTTTTCATGGCACTTCAGTATAACTATGGAAGGGAAGCAGGGCTCAAGCAATCTTTTGTCCTGATAATGTCTCAAACATGCTTCACCCAGGGCAAAAGCAAGGCTAGGCAGACAGGAAGGATAGCTCATGTAGCCTTCTCCTATTTTCACTTGCTTGCTTCTTTTAAAGTGAAAGGAGAAAGATCTTTAGTCTTCTGGCATTTGTTTCCACTTGGGATTGTGGAAGGGGATTATTTCTAGCTCCCATTATCCCTGACCATTAGCACCATCTGATAATGTGCTGTGATGGAACCACTAACATGAGGCATAATTATGGGGAGGAGCAAAATGAGGGCATTGCCCTTCCCCAGTAAGAATTCTGCCCCACCAAATAAAAATTTTCCTCAGTCCTCAAACATCTAGCATTGCAAAGAGTAAGATATTGAAAATTGTTGACACCTAGAACTCTTATATTTGCTATGTGTCACTTTCCCTTTGTAACTTTGCCTGCAGTTTTTGGATGGCTAAACTGCACTTCTAAATGCTCAAGTGAGGTTCTAAGGGGCTTACTGCACTCCAAAGAAAAGTGGCAGTGCAGTGGGAATGTTCCTTCGTTCATGCTGCCTCACCGTATGACGTCGTTGTTCTTTCATTTCAGTCTCGTGTGACTGAGGTAAATCCACCTCTTTTTTTTCTAATAGGAAAAATCCATTAGCAAAAAGATGTGGTTTTACCTCTGTCTCCCTTGGGACTGGAACAAAAGAACACTGGAAGAACAATGACATCATGTAGTAAGGCAGCATGGAAGATGGAAATTTCCTGCTCCCCTGCTGCTTTACTTTGGAGTGCACCCTAAGTTCATGTCTTGCTCTTAAATGCAGTAAACCTTTCAAGCACTTGAGCTTGATTTCTTTCAGTACCTCTCTTTCTGAGGACCTTTCATGTAAATTGGGGGGGGGGAATGCCTGAATTTTATAATAATTAAAAAAAAAACCATCTAGAAAGTTGGGATCATTGTCATGTTCCATTCATCCCTGGAAAGAGGAAAGCTCTGATTTTTGCAGTTAGAGGTTAGACTAGCCAGTCACATTACTCCTTCTAGTTTTGGAATATAAAAATACTCAGAAATGACTGGCTTGAGAGGAAGTGAACATGTCCAAAACTCTGGAATCCACAACATTCTGCCATGAAAGTGAGGACCAGAATGAAATTCCAAGTAACAAAATGGTTTCCTTTGGGCCTTTCCCAATTTGGCATCAAACTCTTATGGGAAGAGGTCCAAATAAGTCTCATTCTATTGTGCTGACCCCATTCCCATTCTCTTCCCCCGTGTGCCGCAATCCCAACTTTCTTGTCCTGACTTACAACCTGATACAATAAAGGATTTAAGGATGTCTGAATATGCTTAATGACTATGGAGATTTTCACACACTAAAAATATCCCAGGACAGGGATGACAGGAGATTGCTAAAAGGCTTACCTTTTAGACAATGTCGTCCCTGTCCTGGGATGCTCCCATTCTCCTTCTGTTCCTCCCCCACTTCCTCTTATTCATGGGAAAATCCATGAATAAGAAGCCTGTTCTGTTATCATAACAGTATGACAGGCAAGTGAACAGGAGCCCCGTTCTATTCCCAGGATGATGATGGAAAGTGATGTCACTGGGAGGTCCATGCCGGACACTTCCGGGTGTGATCGGGACAGCCAGGTAAGTGACACCCTTCCCTCCACTTCCTGGGTTACTTGTAATTTTAAAAGCCTGTTTTGGGGCTTGGTTTTTTTTTTAAAAAAAACTTTTATTTGGCCTTTTCTTTTGAAATTTCCCACATGATCGTTCTCTTGTGGGAACAAGCTTTTACTACAGTGAAGCCGAGGGGAGGGGGAACCGTTTCTATACCGCAAAAAGGTATGTGTTTGAAAAAAAAATTCTTTAGCATTACAGGGATGGGAATGGGGCAGGAGTGGGTCGGGTGGGGGGTAGTGGGACAGAGATGGTTTCCAGGGACTCATGTAATAATCTTCTATTAATATGTCTGAATGACACCTAGCCTCCTTCTGCCTTCATTTTGTTGCATACGGTTTCCAAAATATTAATATCACTATGATTCTGTACATTTCTGCCAAAACAGTGTAACAGACTAGCTTAAACTGAGGGGAAAAATAATGTCTTGGAATCTCATTATATGTTATGGTGTATATTCATTATATAAACCATAAGCAAAAGCAATTAGCCCACGAGCATTAGTCCTGATTTAAGCACTTTTACTCAAGACACTTTCATTAACTGTGTTGACAGTCACTATCTATTATTCATTTTACCTGCACTTCATTGCACTCCTAATACGCAATCATGTCTCACAGATGTGAAACCAAAACTAAGGAATTACTATCTAAGACTGGCAGAAATGACCACTGCTTTAATGTAGGTAAACCAATCTCAAATTACTGAAGAGGTGTCCAACAGAGCTTGATTTTGAGGCAATGAGTTCCTTCTAATTCAAAATTAGTTTTGAAAATGTCACTATCTATTTTTATAGGAGGCATTTCAGACATGTGGGCGGCGGGGAGAGACCAAAAGAAAATCAGTATTAGTATTTCATAAAACAGACAAGTGCCACAGAAAAATCTTGTAACTTGTGCTTAAAATGACACTTTCCTGCTTCTTGAGATCACGAGAGACTTGGTTCACAGGAACTGCTCTGTTGGTATATCAGATCAAAGTAGGGATGGATGGATTGATTAGTCTACATCCTGATCATGTCAGCTCACATGTGTTCATGAGTTCATCCTGGCCTGCTTTTGAATTAATGCATGAATGAAATGCATGAATGAAATAAATACATATTCAAAAGTGTATTTTGAACATATTTTCTGACAAAAATCACATTTTGTTGCATTTCATCCCCAAATATGCATTTGTATATTTATTTTACCCTAAATTCTGCATTTTATCTTACAATAGGCTTTCTTTCATGCTGCATCTTTAATGGTGTATGCCTTTTGGAAGCTACCCAGAGAATACGGTTTAGCTATATCAATACAGTTAATAATAAATATATAAATAATTTTAAAGCACATTACTAGTTTTTTTTTGTTTTTTGTTTTTTTTTTGAGAAACATAATCTGATGAATAACTTACATTCTGATCTGTACCTTAGTCTGAAATGCATGGATCAGGCCAACTTGCTTTCAAGTGGCATCCAAACCAAATCCTTGAGAACCCCTAGGCCCAAAGTTCACTAATCTAGAATTCTAGATCCGACAGGTACCTCTTGAAGTGTCTCAGTAATCCTAGGATGCTCCCCCCTTTCTCCTTTTATTTGTCTTCAGTATTTGAAAGGTATTCCGCTGTGAAAATGAGGATTCCATGCAGCAATTTTTGTGTGTGGCAAATTTGTACACAAGAGAGCTCATTTAGAAAAAGGGCTCATAAATAAAACCACTGGCTGCCTATTCGTTTCTGGGCACAGTACAAGGTGTTGGTTATAACCTTTAAAGTCCTGCATGGTTTGGGTCCAACTTATCTCCGGGACCGCCTCCTTCCATACGACCCTCCCCGCGCACTTCGGTCCTCTGGGAGGAATCTGTTACAGCCTATGAAAACAAGGCTGTCGGTGACGTCCCAGAGGGCCTTCTCTGCTGCTGCTCCCAGATTATGGAATGGCCTGCCGGACGAGATCCGTCTTATTAACACCTTAGACAGCTTTAAAAAAGCTGTCAAGACGGATCTTTTCCGGCAGGCCTTTCCTGAATAACTATCCCGGCCCAAGACTCGGCTGTCCTCCCTGAGCTGTAATCAGATTTTTTTTTTAAAAAAAACTATTGTATGTTTTAATCTTTTTTCTAATTTATATATTTTTAATTTACTGTGTGTTTTTAATCTTTTATAATTTAATATTATTTTAAGGGGGGTGGGCTAGGGCACTGGGACTATGGAGTTTTTATATTGTAAGCCGCCCCGATTGCGTTGCAGAGGGGCGGGATAGAAATAAAATTTTATTATTATTATTATTACTAACCACTTAGTACTTCAGCAAGTTTTGTTCAAAGTTACAATTCTGGAAGAGAATCACAATTCCTGTAAATGTTTTTAAAGATGTTCTGAACAATTCTTGTTTTCATGTTTTCCATTAAGTGATCTCATTTCTAACAACCAGACTACTCTTGCTGCATAAATTAGAAACTTGCTTTTTTGTGTTTTCCCCTGTCACCCATGGGATAAAATTCATAAGACTGCAGAACAGAACAGCTACATTTATGGTTTTCAGGTTTTTAGCATGCATATTACCGGCAATATTAGAGATAAAACATTCTTTTGTTCTCTGAAGAAGACCACACAGCATAGGTATTTCTAGGAACTTTCCACTGCGTAAATCCTAGCACTAAAGAACTGTAATACCTGCACCCTTGGGCTTCATGAAACAGCTTCTGATTGATTAGACGATAGGCAGCTGCCAGCTAATTGTAGCAGATATATTAATATTTATGAGGTCCTGTAAGATTACTCCCATAAGAGCCAGCAGTATGTTAATTCTTGAGTAATATAAAAGAGTGCTGCTCCACATTCAGCCATCCCACACATATTTTTGGGATAGTGAAGATTACAGAGCTACTGTTCATATTAGGCAAACTTATCTAATCTTATCTAGGTTTAAGTCAGTGTTTTGGAACATCTGAGGCTTGCATGTTGTAGTATCACACTTATTCTTTCCTTGTAAAATTTAGACATAAAACGGAATCTGAATTTAGACAGCTTATTTCCCTGCCAGAGAGCTGAAAAATAGTTTAGTTCAGAAAGCCAAGAAATAGTACCAAAAGCCAAGAGAATGTGATATAGGACATTATCATATGAGCCTCTTAAAATGTCTCTTTCCCACCACATTTTAAAGCATAACTGTCACAGCACAATAACCCCCTTTATCAAACCTACATTTAATAGTGAGAAAAAGCAACCCCATAATTACCAGAGCATGAACACTAGTGCTGTTTACTTCTGCATTTGTGACCTTGGCAATTCTCGTGAGAAGACGCAAGTGCAGTAAAAAAAAAAAAATTAAACAGCAAAATCAATACACAAAATGTATACACAAGCACAGAAACACACTTTAAAACTTGCAACTTAAACTTGGAGGTTTATAAAAAGAGCGTCCCATGCCTGGTTTTCATGATCTCACCCAGAAGTGTCCTGCTTATTGACGCTGTATTCACACGAGCACAATGGTGCACAGTTTCAGACATGGGCAAAACTATCTATCTATCTATCTATCTATATGCACCACAGCAGATCTATTGATGGCTTAGGCCATCAATAAAAAGGAACACCTTATTCACCTCTTAAAATCACCATAGCACGATGTCGTGGAGTATAGGCACCCTTTTGTGTTAACTGGGTGTCGTTATGACACCATATTTGCCACATCTGATAAAAACCATAGAGGCAAATAATTTTTCATTCAATCAGTTATGTGACTCCTACTAGAATTAGGCAGGCATGGGGGCTTGCTGGGGAATGTAACTTGCTGACACGCCTGTTCTGGCTGAGGAACTGGATTTATAAATTGGATAATTATCAAGACTTAGGAGATTTTCAGACGCCTCTTTCAGCATCTTGCCGCGCAAGCAGCCTCCGGAGCAGTAACGAGGCTGCTGCGCGGTAAGGGGTCCATTTTGGATGATGCCGTTTCTCTCTCGGCATTGTCCTTGAGTGTTGCAGCTGGCATTGGAGGCGGCCGTGCTGTTTTTTTACTCACGGACAACTTCTTACATAGTGAGCACTCCTATTTGATACTATTCTGGCTACTTTCAGATTGCAGTCCTTACATTACACATAAAACAGCCTTATTTGCTACAGCTGCTAAAAGTATTCATGCTAGCTATTTAAAAGATATTGCTATAGATTTTGAAGGGGACTCATTAATTTGATCTTTTTTGTATAATTGTACATGTATGTTGCATTCTTTTATTTTATCTTTTTTTCTCTTTTAATTGGATTTTATTGAATTTGTAATGGCTTTTAGTCAAATACAATAAATAATGACAGAAGGATGGACATGCCTGTTGTGTTCAAAGGCCTAGGATTTAGAAAGAAGATCTAATGTCAAATCAAGCTTAGACGTTCTAGAGCTTATTTCATAACTCATTCCTTGCCTAAAGTACAGGCAGATGGCATTTGCCGTTCTATTTAATATGAATTCTAGTATGGGTTATCTATGCTTGTTCCAGGACATTCTGGGAAATGTGGCTTGGGAAAGAGATTCATGCTAGCTATAGATTGGTCATAAACACTACAAGGCCCAACAACTATCTGGAAGTATCACCATATTCATAGCTGTATAATCAAATTTTGAGTGTTGCTGTGAGTTCTTTGTGAGTTCACATAACTGGGATGTTATCTCTAGGCTTATCACTTTGGCAGGAATTTCCTTTTCTTTATTCACCTGTCCTAGAGACAGAACAATACTAAAGAAAGTTGCATTGATAGTCTTTTGCCAATAGGCTCAGAAGTACATGATGAGTGTGAGTGGTAGAATGTTCAGCTTATGACTCTTCAAACACTTTCATCAGCGATGTATACGCACAATCCTAAACTGACTATGTGATGAATGTTGCTGTCCTTGAGCAAGCAGGGATCACCAGAATTGAGGCCATGATATTGAGAACATAGCTGTGCTGGTCAGGGCATGTTTCTAGGATGGAGGACCATCTCCTCCCAAAAATAGTACTCTACGGTGAACTCGCCACGGGTCAGTGCAAGAGGGGCACTCCAAAAAAGTGATACAAGGACTCCCTGAAACAACATCTCAGGCTCGGCCAAATTGATCACCAACAATGGTCCGCCCTGGCCTCACATCGGGAGGCATGGAGACACACTATCCACAATGCTGCAGCCTTATTTGAGAACTCACGCCGAACAAGTCTTGAAGAGAAACAACAATGCAGAAAGAATCACAACCCGGAAACATCACCCAAGGAGACCTTCTGCTGTGCTTTCTGCAACTGGACTTGTTTATCTTGGATTAACCTTTTTAGTCATCAGCGCGCTTGCAGAAAGTGTGGGGTGAGTCCTTCCTGAATCTTTGTTTGCCAAGAAAAGCCAGAGAGAGAGAGACATGATGAATGTGAGTGATAGAATGCTCAGCTTTCATGTAAGTATGCATAGACTAAAAGCTTGTTTCACTACAATTAAACAATATTGTGTTAAAATTCACTGATACTCTGATTCAGGCTGGATGTGGGCAGGGCCAGTTTCAGGAATTTTGTGGTCCCCTGCAACACTTTATTTTGGGGGCCCCATATGGGCCAGTTTAAGGGATTTTGGGAGCCCCATATGGGCACGACCTGTCAGTCATCTCCCCCCCAGCGCACAAGCTCCCCACATAAAATGCCCTTCTTTCCCCCGCACCATCCCACTTCCCCCATGTCTGCACAGAGGCACCCCACATTCCCAAAAGAAGCCTCCCCAGAGCCTCCCCCACACCCCTCAGGCGGAGGCCCCAGGCGCCTCACCTTGGCTCTCTGCAGGCGGCTCAGCCGCAGGACGAAGGAGGAGCAGCGGTGGGGGGCCTCCCGCTCCTCCTCCTCCTCTTCCTTTGGGGGCCCGGCTCGAGCCGCTGCCGTCTCCCTCCTCCCCACTCCATGGCCGGCCCTTTTTCCAGGCTCAGCCTGGGACTTCTCCCCAACGCTGGAGCCAGAGCGGGGCGAGGAGACGGAGAGAGGGGGGAGGGAACAGCCAGGCGGGTGGCAGGAAGGTGGCTGGCTGGAGGGTCGCCCTGGCACCCGACCCTGTCGGGAGGGAGCCAGGATGCTGGATGGAGGAGGAAGAGGCGGGACCACAGCCGAGCTGAGGCAGGGGAACGGGCTTTGGGTTTGGAGGGAGGAGCGGATGGGGGAGGAGCACTGTGGCTGGGCCCCCCTGCCAATGCTGATTTGGCAAACAGGTTAAACCGGCCCTGGATGTGGGTAACAAATAGTGCCACACAACATCCTCTTAGATTATCACTGAATGTTAGCTCCACCAGAGTAAAAGTTAATTTCCAGTAATAACTAGCTACATGGTGAAGGTGGCTATACCATGGTGAATTTAGAAAACATAACTGCAAGATACAAACGCTTCAAGCTTCAGAAGCCATCAGAGCCCGAGAAAAGGTAAACTTCAGTCTCATTGCATTTTAATTGCGACAAAAGAGAGTGAAGTGTTTGCAAAACTTCTTCTTTTTAAGGAATTTCCCGCAGTTTAAGGCATAACAATTTTCCTCCAGAGAAGTATCCACATGAAAGGGTATTTGTGGAAAAGATTACATAGTGATAAATCTTCTCTGTTGATGATGATGTTGTTTTTGCAGGAAAAATGCACCCGGGAGTTGGATGTTATATTTCCCTGTCAGTTCCTAGTCACAAATCTCTCCTATACAGTCTGTACTGGTGTTTGAAATTTTCATGTCATATGTTGCATGGGAAATATATGGATATATGAACTGTTTTATAATAATAATAATAATAATAATAATATTTATTTATACCCCGGCCCTCTGTTAAAACAATCAACTTTCTGTTTATCCATTTGTTTAGACTCCTGCACTGAACAATGCAAAACAAATACAAGAATTCCACATTCTTCATTTTTGTTTGAATGGTAACCCAAATCCTTGAGAGAACTGATCAATTATTTAAAGGGGGCAATGTTTGCTGATTGTAATTTTTGACAATTTGTCAATTTTACACTGGAAAGATTGGGTGCATGGTGTAATACTGACAGGTGGTTGACATGCACATTTGGACTATTCAAGATTTATAAGTCACCATGGCAACAGCAAAATCATTTCAGTTCTTTGATATCTAATAAGAGTAAACATAAAGATGCAGAAACTCCAACAGAAGGAAGCACTGGCAGAAGCATTTCTGATGGGCAAACACCTTTTGCAGGCAATACCAGAGGTCTTGGGGTGTGATGTGAAGATATGCAATATAGCAACTTAGCTGTAGCCAGGTCTGGATATGGGCTGTGACTGGAGGGGAGACTGCATGGGAACCCCACAGGAGAACATGGAGTACTGGCAGCCTGGGCACTCGTAACACAGGGCTCTTTCCCTCTCCCTCCCAGAAGCCTTAGAATTTGCTTAACCCCAACTGCTACAGCTTTCTGAAACAGAAATCTAGCCTTTTGTATCCAGGAGAGTGGGGTTGGTGGCTTTATTACTCTAATAGCATAATTGGACTGACTATGTGACGAGTGTTGCTGTCCTTGAGCAAGCAGGGATCACCAGCATTGAGGCCATGATATTGAGAATACAGCTGTGCTGGTCAGGGCATGTTTCTAGGATGGAGGACCATCGCCTCCCAAAAATAGTACTCTACGGTGAACTCACCACGGGTCAGCATAAGAGGGGCGCTCCAAAAAAGTGATACAAGGACTCCCTGAAACAACATCTCAGGCTTGGCCAAATTGATCACCAACAATGGTCCGCCCTGGCCTCACATCGGGAGGCATGGAGACGCACTATCCACAATGCTGCAGCCTTATTTGAGAACTCACGCCAAACAAGTCTTGAAGAGAAACGACAATGCAGAAAGAATCACAACCCAGAAATCTCACCCAAGGAGAACTTCTGCTGTGCTTTCTGCGACCAGACTTGTTTATCTCGGATTGGCCTTTTTAGTCACCAGCGCACTTGCAGAAAGCGCGGGGTGAGTCCTTCCTGAATCTTCGTTTGCGAAGAAAAGCCAGAGAGCATAATTGGTTCTTACAACGCTTAATTCCATGATTCATCCCTGTGTAGGAAGGGAAAATCTTCCTTTCCTGCCTTCTTTTGGGTTTACCTTTTCCCAATAAATGATTATCTGTCAGGAGCATAAAGGGGAAGATAGATTTCCTTTCTCCCCTGTCAGCTTCCAAGCTTGTAATGCCCTGCTGCACCATTTTTCCTTCAAAAGCTGAAGAATCACCATACCTTCGGCTTACTTCCATTTCAAGTCCAATGCTGGTCACACCCTACCTTCTTAATAGCCTTCAGTAATTTATCTTTTATTATACTTTATAAATACCTCATTTTTTTCCTGGAAAACTCTAGCGCTGTATCTACTGCCTCTTATAAAGTAATCTTATTTGGACACCCCTCTACCAAAAACGAGTTGCTAACTGTATCCACACTGTGTCCTTGTATATTCGATAAATATGTTCTGGCTTCTGGTCTAAAGCTACTGGCTGACAGAAATCTGCTCCCTGCCAGACTACAACTAAGGCTATGATTAAAAGAAGTTCCCTTAGCACTAAGACAATTTCCTCACAATCATTTCCACAATGGCATATTCCCTGAACACAAAAAAAATTGTTTCTAATGGGTATAGAGTAGGGAATAGAAAGAATATTCTCCATTATTCATTTCTTGGCCAAAAATGGGGTTCACAATAGTTGGGAATCACCATTGGGAATAAAATTTGAGAGGTAAGACTTTTTCGTGGGTCTGTGTTGGTATTCAAGTTTCCTGAAATACCTGTTCCAGTTAATCCTATGTTCCAGGCCAGTAGCATATCTGGACAGCTAGTACCAGCCACCTAGAGTCACCTAGAGAACATGTAGCCCAATCCTACTGCTAGCCAGGCAGACGTCACAACACTGGGCAGTACCCTGCGAAGCAGGACTATATCAGTCTGGCTCAAGTCTCATGAGAGGATGGTATCTCATAAGATCCCAGGGCTCCTGTGTACTCCAGATCTCATGGGAACCCCCAAGCCCATGCAAATCTTGTGATAGCTACTGGCTATTGAAAGATCAGGAGTTAGTTTACTGTTTTGCATGTTACAAACATACAGCTCATCATTGTTATCATCCGCCAGAGAGGAGGAAGAGTGAACCCAGCTGCACTCACAATAGATGGGTACCTGAAGCATTTGGTATATAATTTGAGACCAATTTGCTCATATTCTCATGGAACAGTCTGTGAGAGCAGCTTGCACCTACTCTTCTCACTCACACCTGATATTTCTTCAGAGAACCATCCTGGAACACTTTCCAGGGATTTTCCAAAAGAGACTTTCCAAAAGGGGGAGAATTGTGCAGGGAAATATCCACTTTCTCCTGCAGTGGGGAGAAAATAGCAGCTCAGTAGCAGCTGAGGGCCAAACAGAGATTTACATTCATAGTATAGAGACAAGCATGCATGGCAACACCATTCAAGTGATCACACCAGTGGCAAATAGTTATGATATTAACATAATTTTAGATAAGGGCTATGGATGGTAGGGTGATGCTAAAAGAATGTTTGAAGGTCAGCAAAAGCAACTTTGCTATATAATAAACATAAGGATGAATGCAGTAAGACCCAACTTGTGCTAGCTCTTCACATGCTAACTTCAAACAAGCCACATGGACAGTATAACACATGAAAGAGCACATTGCAAAAAGAACCAGTATTCCACACTGTCATACTTCTTTCTAAGCCAATTAGTTTTAAGGGGAAAATAATTCTTTCATTAATTTTCATGATCTCTTTCATTCTTTTTGACCTTTTCATGGATTCCTTTAAGCCCCATAGGCTACATTATCAGCAGCATATCAAAGCTGAGGCTCACCTTTGCACCTCTGTTCTGTCCTTTTGAACCCACCAGGAAAATAATGAGTTTCTTAACATAGGGAATTGAAAATAACATGTTGACAACTAAGACAACAAGAAAGGACTTTCATTCATCTGGAAGCACTGGCTGTTAGACCCAATTTACCTTGGGACACAGCAAGCTCTCTTTTTCTTTGTGGAGTACGTAGAGTTTCATGAAGGGAAACAGTCCCAGCAGGAATTGACAGACCTATGGCTGCATTGGAGGAAGCCACATAACATTCAACGCCTCATGGCTTTGGAACCAAATTAGACAATACATTAACTTCCTAAATTAATACATGAAGCTGCACTGGGCAGGGCACATTTCTAGGATGGAGGACCATCTCCTCCCAAAAATAGTACTCTACGGTAAACTCGCCACAGGTCAGCATAAGAGGGGCACTCGAAAAAAATGATACAAGGACTCCCTGAAACAACATCTCAGGCTCGGCCAAATTGATCACCAACAATGGTCCGCCCTGGCCTCACATCAGGAGGCATGGAGACGCACTATCCACAATGCTGCAGCATTATTTGAGAACTCACGCCGAACAAGTCTTGAAGAGAAATGACAATGCAGAAAGAATCACAACCCAAAAACATCACCCAAGGAGACCTTCTGCTGTGCTTTCTGCAACCAGAGATGTTTATCTCGGATTGGCCTTTTTAGTCATCAACACGCTTGCAGAAAGCACAGGATGAGTCCTTGAAGAAAAGCCAGAGAGAGAGATAAATGCATTTAATGTGTCTGGGTTTGGTTTGGGCATTAAAACAGCAGCCATGAATAGGGGATGGAGAGGGAAGTAATTATGACCAGGACTGTGACATGCCTTGAAAAAAATTAACTCTTTCTTCCCACATCCCAGTCCAAATTACAATCTTCCATGGATAGAACAACAACTTCAATGAGTGTGTGTTTTTCCTGAGAACAATAGCACAGGATGGGCTAGATCCTCACCCCATATGTCATGGTACTGATCCTGGTCCCCTTTCAAGATACTTTTTAAAAAAACACATGAGGCATATTACATGTACTCACACATTTTAAAGTATATTCTGCCTTGGCTTCTTTTCACAAGATTGTCTGCAAAGACCTGTGGTATCATATTGCATAGCTGCAAGATATGTACAGGTCAATGTGAAGTTGAAGGTTTTCATGGCGGGCATCCATAGATTTTCCTTGGTTTTTTTCCGGGCTGTAAGGCCGTGTTCTGGAATAGTTTCTTTCTGACGTTTTGCCTGCATCTGTGGCTGGCATCTTCAGAGAAATGAAGATGAAGATGCCAGCCACAGATGCAGGTGAAACATCAGAAAGAAACTATTCCAGAACATGGCCTCACAGCCAAGAAAAAAACAAAAAACAAGGAAAATCTATGTACAGGTCTACTGCCATAACCAAGGGGATCCATTCTAAGACTGCCTTTGGATACTTGAAACCATCAATAATAGGGAATCCTATTATTTTCAATGAGACAAATGCCAGAAGTTGATCATACAATCACACTGGAGGACCTAGAAATGTCTAGAGATGACATATTTTTTCTGTCGTGGATACGTGAAACTGTGGATACAAAATCTGTAGATACAGGGGTTGACCAGTATGTTGATTACTACATTTTAGAGTTACATAGCCAAGTTACTTCCTTATCATGGTAGGAGAGATGACTAGAAAAGGAATCCTAACTGCATGCATGGGGGAGAAAATATGGTCACCAACAGCAGCAGCGGTGAGAGCAAAGAGATCCTTCCTGTGTTACATTGCCATTCCTGGACATTGTTGAGTCTGGCATGTAGGCTGTCTGTCTGAAGTCCAGAAATGTTTAATCTCTTGCACAGAATCATGCCATGTGGACACTGTTGGATTAGAAGTAGATTCCTGGGGTGTTAGCCCCTTTTCTGGGAAAGCTGAAGACTGGTTCAATTAAGACTGAGTCTCCTTTAGTAGAGTTCACAAGTAGAAGTGCATAATCTCTGGGTATCTCTGAGACTAGTTTTAGCAAAGTAAGGCAAACAGGTAGTATGAAAGATTCATAGCTAAAAACTTTACTATAAATTATATGTAAAGGTATATTCGAACATATATACATGCAATGTCTAACTCAACTCACCATCTTGCGGGAGGAGGTATGTTTGCAAACACAACTGGAAGGTCCTCTGGTCACATGGTGTGATTACTTGGATTCATCCCCACAATGGGCGACTGAGCAGATGGGGAAAGTTTTAGAGATAGCATGGATAGGGTAGAAGCATGCATAACACTTTTACTGTCTAAAGCCCCATTGCTTTAAAAGCAAATAAGTGAAGGGAGTTAAAAAGAATGCTTGGTTGGGAAGCATTTTCCAAGAGACACTGTTTCATTAACTTCATTGTGGGTAACCACGCACACATTCTTCTTATTCATAAAGTCTGCCTTGTAGCAATATTTGGTTGGCTTCTGAGTTCCCGTAAGGAGAACCTTGGTCATGGGGTGTTCTTGGAGTGAGAGGAGAAGCAATTTTCACTGAACCTGTCCCCGAAAAGCTGCCTTGAAGGATTCAGAGATATTCTGTAACAGTGCAGAAGGTGGCAAAGCAGGTAGGAGGTGGCAGGGGGCGGGGAGAATATCTTTCCCTTCCACAAATAGATGGAGCTTTTCCATTTGTAGATGGGTCCTTCTTTGTCCGTCATCATAGCCAACTGATGTAGCAATGATGCTTAGCATGTATACAAAGAGAGCTTCTAAGAAATAACTTTCTGTTTCACATGCATTATTCCATTTTTTTTAACAACAACTCTGAAAATAAGCTAGAATTGTTATTTCCTTATTACAGAGGAAAGGTTGAAACTGAGAACCTAGATTTCCGTGTGTGCATATCATCCATCCACTCATCTATTATAGCTCTTCTTTATGTACTACAGGACCAGAACTGTAATTTCAGTGTATGCAATTTGTAGCATCCCTGCTTGTACATATGAACATTTCTGTAAAGAATGACAATATTGTACAGTTGTCCCTCGACATTCGCGGCTTTCACATTCATGGTTTTGATTATTCGCAGTTCAGCCCCAGCACCTTAGGGAAGGCTGCCGAGAGGCGGGGCAACCTCCTGCCTGCACCTTCTCCGGCCTTCCAGAGGTGGCTCCGGGGCTTCAAAGCCCCGGAGTCTGCGCAGGAAGGCCGGGGGGGTGGAGCAGGCAGCCTGCTTCCCTCCACTTTTCCCGGCCTGCCTTCCTGGGCCTTCCTAAGTGGGCTCCGGGGCTCCAAACCCCGGAGTCCGCTCAGAAAGCCTCCTCCCCGCCCGCCGCCTTCCCCGGCCTTCCTGAGGGGACTCCAAGGCTTCTAAGCCCCAGAGTCCGCTCAGGAAGGCCAGGGAGAGAAGGCAGACACCCGCCCACTGCATTCCCCGGCCTTTTTAAGCGGGCTCCGGGGCTCCAAAGCCCCGGTGTCCGCTTCGGAAGGCCAGAGAGAGACAGCACAGCCTCCTAGCCACCCACACGCTGCCTTCCCCGGCCTTTCTCAGCGGGGTCTGGGGCTTTGGAGCCATAGAGCCCACTGAGAAAGGCCATGGAGAGGCAGCGCAGCCTCCTCCCCACCCGCCCGCTCACCCGCCCGCCCACCCACTGATGTCCCCGTCCTTCCGAAGCAGGCGCCGGGGCTCCAAAGCCCCAGCACTCGCTTCGGAAGGCCGGGGGGTGGCAGCACAGCCTCCTTCCCACCTGCCCGACCACCCGACCACCCGCTGCTCTCCCCGGCCTTCCGAAGCGGGCGCAGGGACTCCAAAGCCCCAGCGCTCGCTTAGGAAGGCCGGGGGGAGGCAGCGCAGCCTCCTTCCCACCCGCCCAGCCTCCCACCCACCCACCCACCCGCTGCTCTCCCCAGCCTTCCGAAGCGGGCACCCGGGGCTCCAAAGCCCCAACGCTCGTTTCGGAAGGCCAGGGGGTGGCAGTGCAGCCTCCTCTCCACCCGCCCGCTGCTGTTCCCGGCCTTCCGAAGTAGGAGCCGGGGCTCCAAAGCCCCAGCACTCACTTTGGAAGGCTGGGGGGAGGCATCGCAACCTCCTCCCCACCCGCCTGGCCAGCCACCTGCCCGCCCGCCCGCTGCTCTCCCCGGCCTTCCGAAGCGGGTGCCGGGGCTCCAAAGCCCCAGCACTCGCTTTGTAAGGCTGGAGAGTGGCAACGCAGCCTCCTCCCCACCCGCCCGGCCACCTGCCCACCCGCTGCTCTCCCCGGCCTTCCGAAGCAGGCGCCGGGGCTCCAAAGCGCCAGCGCTCGCTTAGGAAGCTCCGGGGGGGAGGCAGCGCAGCCTCCTCCCCACCCGCCAGGCCACCCACACGCCCGCCTGCCCGCTGCTCTCCCTGGACATCTGAAGTGGGTGCCGGGGCTCCAAAGCCCCAGAGCTCGCTTCGGAAGGCCAGGGTGTGGCAGTGCAGCCTCCTCCCCACCCGCCTGCCAACCTGCTGCTCTCCCCGGCCTTCCAAAGCAGGCACTAGGGCTCCAAAGCCCCAGCGCTCACTTCGGAAGGCCAGGGGGTGGCAGCGCAGCCTCCTCCCCACCCGCCCGGCCACCCACCCGCCCGCTACTCTCCCTGGCCTTCCGAAGCAGGTTCCGGGGCTCCAAAGCCCCAGCGCTCACTTCGGAAGGCCAGGGGGTGGCAGCGCAGCCTCCTCCCCACCCGCCCGGCCACCCACCCGCCCGCTACTCTCCCTGGCCTTCCGAAGCAGGTTCCGGGGCTCCAAAGCCCCAGCGCTCGCTTCGGAAGGCCAGGGTGTGGCAGTGCAGCCTCCTCCCCACCTGCCTGCTGCTCTCCTCGGCCTTCTGAAGCAGGCGCCGGGGCTCCAAAGCCCCAGCGCTCGCTTCAGAAGGCCGGGGGGTTGGCAGCGCCGCCTCCTCCCCACCCGCCTGGCTACCCGCCCGCTGCTCTCCCCGGCCTTCCGAAGCGGGCGCCGGGGCTCCAAAGCCCCAGTGCTCGCTTAGGAATGCCAGGGGGAGGCAGCGCAGCCTCCTCCCCACCCGTCCAGCCACTCACCCACCTGCCCGCTGCTCTCCCTGGCCTTCCGAAGCGGGCGCCGGGGCTCCAAAGCCCAAGCGCTCGCTTAGGAAGGCCGGGGAGTGGCAGCGCAGCCTCCTCCCCACCCCCCGGCCACCACCAGCCCGCTGTCCAGCTGCTCTCCCCGTCCTTCCGAAGTGGGTGCCGGGGCTCCAAAGCCCCAGCGCTCGAATAGGAAGGCCATGGGGAGGCAGCGCAGCCTCCTCCCCACCCGCCCTCCTGCTCACCCACCCGCTGCCGTCCCGGCCTTCCTAAGCGGGCTGTGGGTATTCTAAGGCCCGGAGTCCCCTCAGGAAGGCTTGCAGAGAGGCCAGCCAGGCTGGTCAGACACCCTCCCGCCACCTCCCTCCCTCGGGGGGGGGTTGCGGGAGCAGTTATTCACGGTTTTTCCACATTCACGGGGGTCTCAAGAATGTAACTCCCGCGAATGTGGAGGGACGACTGTATATTATTTTGATAACTATGGTTGTGAGGTGGGTGAGTGTGGGGGAATATATAATGTTCGCGTATGCTGTTGGTTTATATCTTCCTGAAGAATTAATTGAGCATTTACACTTGTTGGTTCTTTTCAAAATATAAAGAAAGACATTTGGATAATTAGATGAAAAGATACACAAAACTGGCAGATAGGGCAGATGGAGTCCTATTGACACTTGTTGTTAATTGGCTTGTAGATTTAATGTAAGAACAGATTTTCTCCCCCATAGTTTGTACACAGGGAATTTGAATTTCAGTTCCCATTGCCATTAATGAGAATTGTGCATTTAATTTTATTTGTATCATATTAAAAAACTGGTAAAGTAAACATGGTTGAATTCAGTCTTTGTTACCAGCTTTAATAATTGGTATAAAATATTAAAATACCAACAATAAAGCAAGGGAGTCAAAAGAAAGTATAAAGGGCCAAGCTGTATCAGAGCAAAGGTCTATCTAGTCCAGAATTCTGTTCCCAGAATAGCCAGTCAGATGTCTATGGGAAGCCATAAGGAGGAGTGGAGGGGGAAAAAAAACCTCCCATTGTGTTCTCCAGCCTGGTACTGAGAAGCAGGCTCACCCTGATACTGGAGATAATATAAAGCCAGCTTATCTAGGAGCAACTGATTATCTTACTCTCCATGTCAACCAATTCTCTCTCTCTCTCTCTCTCTCTCTCTCTCTCACACACACACACACGTGCGGATGGGAGTATTGATGATGATATCCATATCACATGTGATAGCAATCCTAGATATTTATTATGTAGTTCTACAAGTATAACTGCATGGGGCTCTTGCAATTTGGTGGTGAGCAAGTGACAAGCATATATACGTACATTTGGTCATGCAGTGCATCAAACAAAGTCTGTGCTATGAAGCTCTCAACCAGTCCTTTGTCTTTCATTGAAATAAAAAGGAATGACAACACAGGCAAACACTGTCTCTATAATTAAATGTTTGATACTGGGACAGGGTTTGCATGCATGCCATTGCTCAGCAGAACACAGAAACTGTACTGCATTATATCAAGCAAAGGAACAACTATTGCCAGTCATCTGTTTCGTTTCATAGACAAGATCCTTCCTTAATGGGCACTGGAAGCTGTCTACAAGACACTTTTTTACAGGTACATTCATAGCCCATGACGTTAGTGGCTCACAGCTACTGGACACCTACCAGATAGAGATGTTAAGGGGGAAACCCCCCAGTGATATTAACATTCTGCTTGTGTATAAGCGTAAATTGAGAAACCTTGGAAGCTGAATAACCATCAAGGAAAGAAAGAGAAGATGATTTTCCCACCCCAGTTATCTAGTGAACATCAAGCATATAGTATTCACTTTGTGGGACGAACCAGAATTGCTTAAGAATAATACCATCTGTATTAGTGCTTGTCCTCCCATCCCATGCTCAACAGGCATACTTGCATATATGTCATATAGCAGAATACCAGGTGTTCCTTCCTAAACTCATATGTAACCAGTAACTCTTCCTCATAAAGCATCCAATGTTGGGGAAAGACTGTGCTTCTGAAACTTCTTAATACTTGAAAATAGGGAGTATGTCATTTTAGGGAAAGGACTTTCCTTCTCACTGTCCCTGCTCAATTTCAGAGAGCTTGACATTGTATTGGAATGTATGCCTATTCCAGTCTTATAAAATTACAAATATGAATAGTTCAGCATTCACTGAGGATCTGGGGGGTCTGACAAATGATTCTGTAGCCTCCAGCAGACTACTGACCAAGCAAATATAGCCCTTAACTAAAAAAAATAAGGTTTCCTACATCTGTCTGCTAGGCTAGGCTTGGAGCTTCACCTCATGCGTGACTGAAGAGTGCCATTTTCCAGCACCAATTGCCTTCTTAGGGAAAGGGTGTTAGATAGGGAATAGTCTCTAATCATGTGACAATTTTGCTCAGAATTTGGATGTCTTTTACTTAAACTTCTCCAAATTCCTGAGGTAGCATGTCCATTGCTCATACATTCTGGTTGTTCTCATCCCCAAAAGTGACTTTTGCAAGAAATAAACCTACTTGAAGAAAACCTTACAATCTGCTTTCTAGCCTATCTACATAGTCGTATGTTGACCATACTGCTTATAGGATTAATAACAAGATTGTACAGTAAATGGGAGTATAACACAATACTGTACAATGGGTCAAAATTGCTAAAATGTCATTCAGATGTATGGCATTCATGACTGATTTGAATCTTCTGTCATTGTCCTTGATACTAAAAGTGTTCTATATGCCACTAGAAGCTGGGGGAATATTCTTAGATTTCTTTTTATGGCTGGTTCTAGTTTGGCAAGACTCCAAAATATTCTCCTGTGAAAGATTATGATCTATCATTGCATGTTATATCCCAGATGATCTGTGTTTCAAGAAATAATTATAATATATTAAATATTTAATTTACCATAATGAATTCGCTGCAAGACTTCTGTGTGATCTTCAAAGATGATTAACCACATCCTTCTTGAAGTATTTTTTTTAAAGAAATAAATTTCAACTGAAAGTATTTTGGAGGCTTGTGGTGAGGTCCCCATTTGTGAGGTTGAATGCACAGATGAACTGTGTAGTGTATTCTGGTTCAATGGGCAGATCATTAGCTTCACATGCAAAAAGTTATAAATTTATTTTTTCAGAATCTCTACTTAAATCTCTGCTTACCTGTGCCTGAATTGCTGCCAGATGCTGAATTGCTAACTAAGGATAAGGTAGTTTCATGTGTATAATGAATGTTTTCTAATGTTTGATTAGAAAGCTTGCAAGATAGGTTGGACAACCTCAGACTCATCAAGTTTACATTGTTCTCTCAGTGCAACTCTGTAGTCCTTTGTTGTAAAAACCAGCTATTATTGAATAAGGTCATTGCCCTTTAAAATCCTCTCATAGCTGCCCAGCTTGAGGTAAGCCAATGGCATTACTAAACTGGCCAGTTTGTATAAGTCTGAGAAGGCCAGAAAAGCCTTCTGATCAATGTTCTAATCAACCCTGCCCAATTCTACCTTGTTTCTGCTTTACCAGTCAAGTCAATAAAGGCTGAACTGATATTCTTTAAAATACAAAATCCACCTATTAGTCAAATATGTCTAACTTGGCACCAAACTGAGAATAAATCCTAACTCTAAAGGTAACAGGAACACTGCATCAGAGATATCAGACACGAACCTTTCTTCAAGAAGATCAGTTGATCTCTAACAAAGCTCCATAGGTCCTCAAAGTATATATATATTAATCAAGGTTTTGTTAAGTGCTCCTTAACAAGCAGGTATTTCTCATAAAGCCTCAGCAATCTTCTTTGAGGTTTCCTTTGGGATTGCTGCTGGCTGAATGATCGTGGAGGTAAGTCCATCTCCTCTTCCTTATCTGAATTGGCAGGGCTCTCTGCTAGGACTGGTACCAACTCACTAGGACCAGGCTCTTCTTCTGCTTGAGCCTCCAGGTTGGCATGGCTCACTGCTGGCACAGGTGTAGATAAACCTCTGTCAGGGTCCATAGGGCTGTTCTCCTCCTCCTCTGATTCCATGGGCCAGACTCATGGGGCATGACAGGAGTTTGTTTTCGGGTGATACTGTACTGATCTGAGGAGATGAGGTCATGGGCGAAACCAGCAGAGTAGAGGGTCCTGATCAGGAATGGCTGCACATTTGGACGTAGTGTCCACAGGAAGGGGATCTGTCAGCATTTGAGTATAGTTTTGGAAGGTTTTTTTATAGTCAATAACTGCCTTCAGGGGTTGGAATTTAGAATGAAAGACAATGCCAGGGTGAGACAATAGATACTCCAGATATATTAATAGGTTTTAAAGTGTGGATACTTTGGAATTGAATAGAGGAAGGAACTTCTTTGTTTGTTGAAGGGTAAAGGTATCAGGATCATTTACAGGTTTGAGTATCTCATCTTTGGCTAATAGGATTAGCCAAGTGTTCAGACATGTAGTTGCCTTGCGAATTAACACTTCTTTGGCATTTGGGCAGCCCCTCCTTAAGTGCATTCCTGACTGAGCAATACTTGCCTTTGGGTTTCCTGGTTGTGGAATTTGTCAGTTTTAATGGCCACACTATGGGGAAGGTCACATTTGACCTAATTATTAAATATTGTCAATTTATTATAGATATGGGGCTGTGTGTGTCAGGGTACACATCTGCAACATATCCATGGCATGGTAAAGCAAGCATTGCCTACCCTGATAGCCCCTATCTTGGAATAGCTAACAATTGGCTATATTTAATAATTTGGCTTAATGTGGCCATCTGTGTGGTTAGTAGGTAAACCAGGAACCCCCAAATACCAAGGTGGGATTAATCTATGTCCAAAGGAGGGGCCTTTGGAAATTTCCCCAAACAAAATACTCAGATCAGAACTTAAAACCTTGAGGTGAGTCACTCATGAATCCACTTAAAAATAGCAGAGTCCTTAATGCTTGTAAAATGGGTCCTTCTTTCCTGCATCCCCTTCCAACAAAAGACCTTCCCTGCTCCTATTCAATTCCAAATACAGCATTCATTAATGATTGTTAACCCTTCTGGAGCACCCATTGTCTATTCATAGGAACCTCCAAGAAACATTGTATTCCACGCAAAATCCTATCCCTTCAGGGGAATTATTTCATATAAATATCACCCTAAAACACCACCCAAGTGTGCATGGATACCATGGCTTTCAACTCCAAGTCAGTTTGTGTCACCATTCTGCCTCCTGGACCTCCTCTCTGCTGGTTTACTTCAAGAGCTCAGCTCTGCAGGATCAGTACAGTATAACCCGCAATGCCCTTACTCTGTTCCTTTATCCAAATATTTCCAACTATCTTGGTTAGCCTTGTGTGTGAGTGTCTGAAGCCCAAGTGTTTGTGTGACTGCTGTGGATATTAATTCCCATTAAAAATAATTTAATTGTACCGTTTGGCTTAGAATCTCTTCCGTTACTACAGGTATGCATAGGTTAAAAAGTCTCGCTGTAGCCCAGCCTCTTGCGTGCCAAGTTGAGTTAATTAAATCTCCATATTAATATTAGGACATTAGAGGTTCCCCATGGACCCCTAACACTAGGTGTTTTTTTAAAGGGGAATTTGTTGAATAGCTATATGAGAACTCTGTGTTCTGTGGTAGTATCTTCTGAATGCCAGAAGCTGGGGAGCTCTATTGCCTTCATTTCTTACAAGAGGGTTTCCTGAAGTCTCTTTTTTTCTTCATAGAATCAATGAGTTGGAAGAGATCCCAAGGGCTATCTACTTCAAACCCTGACAAGTGATAATCTGATACCACTTCTCTAATAAGTACAGCCCACCACCTTTAGGTGGAATCAGTTCCACCACCAAGACAGCTCTTACTGCCATGAAGCTCTTGCTCCTGTTTAGTCTGAATTTCCTAACGTGTAATTTGAATCCATTGGTTTGCATCCCATCATGTGGAGCAGCAGAAAACAAACTCATTCAACTTTCTACATGACAACACTTTCCCCTTCCTTCTCTTTCTCTCTCTCCTGTTTCTGACACATTTAGGGTATAAAATACAAAAGGCTGAGAATTCCTATGGTAGATAAGTAGGCCAAATACCGAGAACATTTTCACCTATTAGTTTCTATGCACATGGGTTTGTCTCCTCTTTTTTTAACCTGGAATGACAATTAAATCCCATGGAGCCCCATTATTGGCTCATGTGCTGTTTTTTCTTGGGGGTGAGGAATGAGGCATTACACTCAGATATCAGTTAGATATGATCAACTTTTCAACCTTTATATCCCTATAAATGGAAATATGTACTAACTCAGGTCTGGCATAGTTCAGAAGATGCATCCAGGGTGTTTTCTCTAGCCATGCATTCTCACACTATATCCTAAAAACACAAGGGAAAATGCCAATAATAAAAAGTTGGTTGGTTATGTTGGAAAGCAGGCTGCTGGTCCAGGTGGCCCTTAGCTCAGATTCATGCTATATGCACTAATTTTTCCATGGGCACGAATCCTTGCAGCATCCCTATAAAAACCATCCAGTTTTTTTAAAGTGCATCCAATTGACCAAAATTATAATCTGACTGAAGATTCAGGTCCAGATATTTAAATTTAATTTGAGCATGGTTGGTTTCCATGCAATATCACATTTGTTTAAAAACTAAATTAGGAGGAGTAGCTAATCCCCTAGAGGACAGGATCAAAATTCAAAATGACCTGGATAGACTGGAGAGCTGGGCCAAAGCTAACAAAATGAAATTCAATACGGAGAAATGTAAGGTACTGCACTTAGGGTGGAAAAATGAAATGCATAGATATAGGATGGGGGAGACCTGGCTGAACAAGACTACGTGCAAAAGGGATCTAGGAGTCCTAGTAGACCACAAGTTGAACATTAGTCAACAGCTAAAAAGGCCAATGTGATTTTGGGCTGCATCAATAGAAGCATAGTGTCTAGATCAAGGGAAGTAATAGTGCCGCTCTAATCTGCCTTGGTCAGACCTCACCTGGAATACTGTGTCCAGTTCTGGGCACCACAATTTAAAAAGGATATTAACAAATTGGAGCATGTCCAGAGGAGGGTGACTAAAATGGTGAAAGGTCTAGAAACCATGCCTTATGAGGAGAGACTTAGGGAGCTGGGTATGTTTAGCCTGGAAAAAAGACAGTTAAGAGGCGATATGATAGCCCTGTTTAAGTATTTGAAGGGGTGTCATGTTGAGGATGGAGCAGGCTTGTTTTATGCGGCACCAGAGACTGGAACATGGAGCAATGGATGCAAGCTCCAGGAAAAGAGATCCCACCTCAACATTAGGAGGAACTTTTTGATAGTATGAGCTGTTCGGCAGTGGAACACATTTCCTCGGAGCATGGTGGGGTCTCCTTCCTTGGAGGTTTTCAAGGCTGGATGGCCATCTGTCAGGGATGCTTTGATTGTGATTTCCTGCGTGGCAGACTGGATGGCCCTCGTGGTCTCTTCCAACTTTACAGTTCTATGATTCTATGATAAATACAAAACTATCATTCACAAGAGGTTCTATATGGCCAGAGCTGCATTAAACCAGGTTGCTGGCACCTCTGTGTCCAGTATGGGCACACCAACACCAGCAGATACATGAACCAGAGGACACTGTCTTACTATTGCATGCATAGCTGTTGATGACCAGTGGTGGCTGGTAGCTTGCATTATAGTGACATGGTGAATCCCTTCAGGGCTATAGTCCAAATGTTAAAGAAACTAACCAAAGTTCTGAAGGATTCAATACCTATATAGTTTCTTTAAAGTTCATATTAAAACTCAAAGTGGATTAACTGCTGCAATGATATAGAAGCTAGTAGCTGCTACTAATACAGTTGAATCACCATGTAGTATGAGAAGACCCTACCAATTGTGTCAGTCTTCACTTAATGGGTTTCTCCTTTAGCTACCTGCTCTATTCTGTGGCTGTTAAGGAGAGATGGATGGGTTAAATCTCTCCTTTTCATTCTTTTTCTTTCCTTTGCTCTGTTTACTGTTTAATTCCTATTTTAGGGAATAGGATTCATCACCTTGGTATTCTTCTTTAAATTCCAGACTAAAACATGGAGCTGACTCACCACTCTACCAATGTTTGGAAACTACCAACCACCGCTGTTTGTGATCTAGATGAAATGTGGGGTGAGCAATATCTTCAGGATATATTATTGTATACTTTTCAATTGTAAATGACTGGGTTATGGGAATACCATTTTTGACTCATTTTCTTCTCAAAGGAAGCAAGAAATAATGTTAGCAATTATTTCTTGCTACAATTAAGCTCTGAAAAACTGCAGTTTTCAAAGTCTATTCACAATTTGGAACTTGTTCTACACAAAATTCACACGGGTACAGCAAATGCTATATAGCAATTAGGATTTTATTCTGAGCAAAATTTTCATGTGGTTGTTTTATAAAGAAATAGCATTTTCTGTGCAGAAAATAATATTTCTGTGCAGAATGTTATTTTCTGTGCAGAAACTGCTGTTTCCTGCACTGAAAATGCAGTGTGTGTGTGTGTGTGATAAACACCCACATGAAAATTTTGCATAGAATACAAATAACTACATAGAACTACAAAGATTCTTGCCAATCCAGGATTCTTCCATAAGCGTTTCTCAATACTCTAGAAACATTGTTGTTGTTTTTTACTAATTTTCAAATATTTTAGAATATTCTATCCATCCTTACTGAGTTGTCCCTATACAATTAAATAATTTCATTTTACATATTGAAATAAGTGAAGAGGTAATATCCTAGTGATGAGTTTTAGGCAAAGCTGTTCTTGAAGATGTAATTGCATAGGCTATTTATATTGTGTTTGAGACTCACATATACTCAATCAAAAGTGCTTCCAGGGAAAAATTGAAGCATTAGGATGATCTCCCACCCCCATTTTTCACAAGAGTCAGAAATGTCTGCTATATGATTACAGCAGTCTTAACTTTCTTGGATTGAACTCCCATTGGTGACCTGGAAGACAAAAGGTCTCAATCTGTATTATCAATGCCTTGAGCCATGCAATGATGTTTTAACATGTTTGCATTGACAGGGAAGGGAAAATGTAATGTGATTATAGTCTGGATGTAAATGTCTTGGCATAGCCTAAGGAAATGAGATAGCATTAACGTGATATTTAAGTTCTCACGGAGGGGGAAAAAAATCTAAACAGCATGGCACTACAGAAAATTCTTAACTGAGAGACCCAGATGGTTATGTGAAAGCCAAATGGTGTTGCTTAGCATCCCAGGGAATGGACTATTGATGCTTTTTCAGTCTTATTCTGTTTGCAGAGTAAGAAAAGGCTGAGGAAACTTCTGCCATTCCTCCCTCGGGGGAAAAAAAAAACAGATTAAAAGGTAGAAAAACATTTTAGTCAACTGCCAGAGAAGATAAGGATACAAGATTTTCCTTTACACCCAGCAGGGATGGACATAAACTCATGTGCTATGGATTGGAACATATATTATACCATGAAGCAATATGCAACATTGTATATTGAACCAGCGAAGCAGGGACATCACCATTTTTCCGATGCATCACTCACATGTGCAAAGGCAAATGAAAAGTGAACAATGTCTTTCTTTCAGAACATCTCCTGCCCAGTTCATGTAAGGAGGAAATACAACTAAAAGAAATTGGAAAGAAAGAAGAAAAAGGAAGGGAGACAGAAATACACAGAAATGCTCTAACTCATCTTTGAAAAAGAGAAAAGCTTTGACTTCATCAGCAGACAGGGAAGACAGTAAAAGAAGTTGTAGTTGAAGCCTATGTTATGAAAACTGAATGATGGTACTCATCGCACATGAGAAAGTGATGCAAGTATAGAGCGCTAGAGGCAGTGAATCGCCTCTTGAGTTTTAGTCTGAACTTTAAAGAACCCATCCAAAGTGCTGAACCTAAATTAGGGATAGGATTGAGCCCTCTGAATAGTTCCTTTAAATAAAACATGGGATGGGTTCACCACCCTACTAACATGGGGAGCATCTGCTGCCAATGAATTTTAAGAGCAACTTCTAGACTGGCTTTCCTCTTCTAAAATATGCCAGATGATTAGACTTAATTGGTCTTAGAGCAGACCCAATGAAATCTTTGGGGCTCAACAGGACTTAAAATGAGACTTAACTAACTAAAATTACATTATTTCAGTAGCTATATTCCAACTATGACTAACTCTGGTTCATACCCAATCTGTATTCCAGTTCCTGCCTGAGGTCTGAATACTTAAGAATACTCAATACATATTTCATGTTGCTTTTTTTTGAGAAAGACTGAAAAGGAAAATGGAGTTTTTGGGGCTTGCTCTGGAGGTGGCCCATGGGGGTCTGGGGGGGGGAATTGTTCCTTGGCCCCTATGCAGTTGCTCATCCCTGACATATATCAAAACATGCCAGGGGATTATTCCACATAGAAATACATGTGGATTTTTCTTCAGAAAAAAAAGTGGTTTTGGGGTAGAAAATACTGTTTTCTGAGCAGGAAAGAAGTTTTATTAGCAACAGACTTTTCTGTTAATGTATGTGCAGAAGAGTCCTCTGGAACACTCTGAGATGTGCAAATACATTGAGAGAATACTGTGTTTGGAAAACCATTTTCTCCCACAGTGGGGTGAAAACTATGGAAATTATTTGTCCTTGAATACAGGGTTGAAATAATTGAAGAACATGTTCTTAGGCTGTGCAGAACATGGTAAGTTTCTTTCCTCCTTCATCACTAATCTACTAGGTGTAACATATACAGTATAGTTTTTTGGGGGGCGCAGTATTTCAATAACAGGCTTGCTGACAATGAGATCATTTCTATAGAACTATTATTTTCAGGAAATTAAAACTGTTCTGAGCAAGGGAGACTCCAGCTTAACAAAGGTGCATCTGAATTCTGCAAGAAGATATTAAACACAAGAGTTATTTAACTGTTTGCTTATTGACAGGTGTGGAATTGCACTGAGCCAAATAAATTGTTTCTAATGGTTTCTAAACACATAGGAAATATTGAAAGCAACAACATAGCCTTTCCCCCCACAAATGTTATGTTGTGGGGGAGTATCATCATCTGCCTAATATTGAGATAGTAGGACTGGGGAAACTGAAATGACATTTTCAAAAGTTAAGGAAAGAGGGCAGAATAAATATGTAGCAATTAATGCAGGTGAAAGTGGAGTTATATGAAAACATGATTAGTGAGCTTGATCCAGACTGAGGGCTTATCTACAACAGCCAGGATATGCTGACTACCTGCTGGTGAATCCTAGCTGCAGAGGTGGCCCATTTTGCCCCTATTACCTGGAGGAAATGGGCCTGTGTCCAAACAGTATGCTGGCCCCTCACTGGAGCCATTGCTGCCATTTTCCTCACTTTGCTGCGTCCAGGGGAAGCCATCTGCACCATGTGACAAGCCCCCTGCATGTGACCAGCCTTGGTCATATGCTGCGGGACTGCTGCCCAGACCTGGAAAAGTAAAGGTGACTAGCAGCAGCAGTGAGGGCTGGCTTGCTGGGACAGGCTCCCATTTAATGTAGGGCCTGGCCCATTCCTTCCCAGTGGAAATGGTTTAAATCAGGTATTAATTTAAATTGGGCTAAAGGGTCCTACTCTGGTTTGCTCCCATCTGAGCCCTGTTTCTGCCCCCCCCCCCAGATCATAAGGTCTGCCTGGGGGCAGAATGGGGCAAATGCCCTGTGCCATTTGGACTGCAGGGCTTACAGATGGGGTAAAGCTGGGGTATTCAGCCCATGTAGATAAGCTGTTAGCTATGCTTAAAGCAGAGCAACTGAACAATATCATTGTTGTTGTTTTTATTGTTGTTGTGTTCTTCCAAGTCATTTCCAACTCATGGTGATGCTATGGTGATGCTAGGATTTTCTTAGCAGGATTTCTTCAGAAGGACTTCACCATTGCCTTCCTCTGAGGCTGATAGTGTGACTTGCCTAAGGTTACCCAATAGGTTTCCATGGCTGAGTGGGGAGTCAAACCCTGGTTTCCTCAGAGTCCTAGTCCAACATTCAAATCACCACACCATCATCTTTTAATAGTTCTTACATTTTCAAATTCTTACATTTTCTAAATTTGCTTCCATCTCATGTCATGGAGCCCTTGTGGTGCAGTGGTTAAATGCCAGTACTGCAAGTCACTATGTTGCAAGTTTGATTCCAGAGGGCTCAAAGGTTCACTCAGCCTTCCATCCTTTTGTAGGTCAGTAAAATGAGTAACCAGCTTGTGTGTGTGTGTGTGTGTGGGGGAAATTAGATAACACACATTGAAAACTGCTTAATGCAGTGTAGATGTGTAAATTGCTATTGCTTAAAACAATTTGTAAGCCGCTCTGATAGCCTTGTGGCTGAAGAGCAGGGTATAAATAAATAAATAAATAAATAAAATGTATTTTCTTCTCACCTTCTTCCTGTCTGCTTCAGAACAGTTGGCAAATGTTTGTATATATATGCTGTTCCCATTATTGCTCTCTACTTGGTGTAAAGATTGGACTGAATCTAATCCCTCTTTATAGTATAATCTGCAATTTGGGGAAAAATGAAAGTCTCCTACAATAGGAAATGAGTAAAGATGTTATGAAGAACTTTGGGTGAAGCGGGTTTTTTTTAAGTGTTATTTACATTTTGATGTATTTCTATCCTGACTCTCTGTACCAAGAGGCAAACAACTTTTTTTAAATAACAAACTTAATAAAGTCACAAGAACATTAAAAAGCAAAAACAAAAACAGCAGCACCAAAACAGTAAAACAAAACAGCAGACTTTACGGATCTGTAACTGACCTGTACTCATACTGTCCACCTATGTAAAAGCCACTAGCTCTCCTTAAGAGCCAACAAAGGTGGCCTGTACAGCTTTGGATTGGGGCACAAAGAGAATGACATTTCCACCACCACCCTTCCACTACTGAGCAAAGCTGCAACAATCAGAAGAAGGAACCCTGTTGCAAGTCCTTGTTGCAGTCTTGCTCAGTGGTGGAAATGTCAATGGACACTTCACGTGATCCACCAGAAGTAGACTGTGTCAGGTCAGGAGAAGTTATGCAAAGGTTGTAAGCACCCAGTCTAAGATACTGGCACAAGTCTGTAGCAGAATGAGTTTTCTCCCAGTTCAACATTTTGTCATTTGAATGGGGTGGGGTGAACCAACATATGCAAGTCTGCAGTACCAAATGAGCACATTTTATCATCTCAAGTGTTGTCTGAGAACTTACTATTAATACAGAAAACAATTGCCTGATAATAGACTCTGATATGGTTGGAGACTGCTGCTTCAGATTGATTCCTGCTATTTCAGAAGAGAGAGGATGAGTTGTGTTAATAATCTAAAATTACTACAGAAAAAAAAGCATATGGGAAAGGAAAAATTATTTAAGATGAGATAAGAGAGTGTATATTGGAAAGTTGGCGTGCTGTGAAACATCACATTGGGGCAACTTCTCAAAACCAATTAATGAGCTATAACTTGATGCAAAAGAGTTAAGCGTGTTGAATGGAGCATTCAACTTCATCTTCTGTATGTGTTAAGTCTCTGATATTATCCATTTAGAAATGGGATATTACCCATTCAGGCAAAAAAGGTGAACATATTACCTTTTAACTCTAAAACAAGGTGAGATGTAATTTATATTTTACTATTGGATTTTAGTACATGTCCCTTTGGATATAATGTGAAACTGTGGGAAAAGAAAGCATAGATAATTCATGCTTCCTCTGTTGTCCAAATGAGTTCTGAGGTTGCCTCCAACAAGGACTATGCTCATATTCACAATATGCAGAATTTCATGTATTTATTGTGACAATTTATTTATTTATGGGCAACTTCCATAATCCCTCAGTTAACCTGGCTAGCTGGGGGATTTTTGAAGTAGCAGTCCTAGCTCTTCAAACTATTGTCATGACCCACAAAGACACATGACATATACTGATGTCTATCAGGAATCAATGATTTCAATGCCTTGGAGGGAAGGTCCACCATGGGCTAGTCAGGAGAAAGAGCAGGACTGAAGGGAGTCATGGCAGAGAAAGTAAGATAAAAAGGGCAATACTTTCTTGCTCCAGCACTGGTGATACCACAGTGTGTTGTGTGCATAAAGGGGGAAAGTGGTAGTGGGGAAGGTTTATCTACACACAGTGGTCACGATCTGTGTGATTACTATGGAGTAAGAAATTGTGGTGCAATATACATCATATATTTATTGTAGCATACAGCTGTGGCCCAATTTTTCTCTTACTCCAAAACAATCCTAGATGGGGACTTTTAGGTGAGGAACATGGTGAGCTGACATTCTTTCACAGAGCTTCATGAAGAGAATGCTACTGTGGCAATGAAACACCAGTGTAGAGGCTGGTGTTTCTCTTCCTGGAGAAGGGGGAAAGCCTGAGATCAACCACATGTCTGGGACCCTCGTTACTGTCAAGCAGATTCTTGGGTAAACTCAGAGAAATGAGCAGGAATTCCACCTAGCTCAAGCCACAGGATGTGAGTTTCTTATGGATACTAAGCTTGTGACTTCACTTTCTTTTTTAACCTTTGGGATTATCTGGAACTTGAAACATCTCATCTAATTGATTAAAGAGAAATCTTTTGATCAGCAGTTGGAACACAGCTTCATAAGGAGTCCTCTTTTGGGGGATCAAGAAGAGAGACTAAATGAATTATTAATAAGACTATATTTTAAAAAGCATGGAGCCCAGTAAGATCATGGCTTAAAAAAATTATAATGAAGTAAGGCGATGGTAACTTGGAAATTTTAAAGTTTAAAAGTTTAAATGTCTTTTTCTTTAAACAAAAATTTAAATTTAAAAGTAGATTATGCAGAGAGCCTGGAGCACTGTGGAAAAGCTGGATTATTTACTTTAAAGGAAACAAGCTATTGGAGAATGTTATAAAACAACAAGATAAGAGCAATTGCAGGTTGACTGTGCCATTGTAGCTAAGAGGAATACTACATGACCCATTGCAGCACAATGACTCAGTAACAGTATCACAACTGAAACTATTCTGACCAGATGATATCGCCCCCCCTCCCTTCGGTGCTTGTACCATTTGTGCTGAGTCCCAGAAGTGGGTTTTTTTTTAATTCATGGGCACTGTGAGTGAATGGAATCTGTTCCAATCTAAAACCACCATAATTAACTGTGTAGTAGTTACTTTCCACAACAGCGACTGGATGATGTAAAAACACATCGTAGGAGTGGACCTGCCTGCTCTGCCCAAAGCTCCCCAATGTTTTGTTCCTCCTGCTTCCCTGGCATTCAACTTCCAGTGGTTGCTCGAGGCTGTCAAGGTCACAGGCTAATAACTTCATTCCCGAGTTATCCATTAACTTTTAAATGCCAAATTTGCGAAATTCCGTGGCAGCTAAATTTACCAATACAGTCATTTATCAATACTTGCATTTAATACATTTTCATATAATGTTTCCTTGACATTTAAAATACATGTATTCCTCCCCTGGTGCTTTGAAAAACTCACTATCTTCCCATCAGGGGTCTGCTATCAACCCTTGGTTTTCTGCTGCCTTAGCCTATATGAGCTGTGCTTGCAAACTAAGGAGTGTGTTGGTCTCATAATCAGGAGGTCATCAGTTCGATGCTGACATAGGGCAAACTTTTATTCCTCCATTTATCATTTTTAGCATTTTAGCATTTTGTCCCCCCTTCTCTTCTTCCTTGGCAGTGCAATTAAGATCCCTTTTTGCTCCCAAAGGTGTGAATGTGGGTGATTAAATCATCTGATGTTTATAAGGCAAAGGAAAGAAAAGAAAGCCATTAATGGTCGCTTAGATGCAATGTATGATCACTTAGAAAAATGCCACCTTGGAAGAGGATGTAGACTTTTAAAAAGTATTGGCCAGAATCCTGTAACAGCTACTTAGTTTAGTATCTTAAATAATAAACATAAGTGTTTAGGGGAGGTGGGGAAAGGAGGGAGGAGGAAATGTCAAAATGCTAAAAGAGAGGTTTGGCTTGTGTCAGTCTCAAACTGATGACCTTCTGGTTATAAGACCAACATGCTGCCTACTTTGCCAGCAAGGCTCATATAAGCTGGCAGAATTCCATGTGAGCTGAATGAAGGATTTGTGGTGTGATGTAATACATAAATTTAAGAGGGGTGCATGTGCATACAAACTAGAGGAAATGACGTTCTAAAGATGAAGAAGGGGGAGAAGAGGGGGAGACTGTGGGAGGCATGGTTATCATATGGTGTGTGCCTGTCGTTCCATTCAGAAATAAATGTGCAGTAGGTAAGGGTTGTATTCCAAGATACTTTCACTTCGTTATGTCATGGTACAATCACTTAAAAATGACCTCATGTAGTATTCTTCTAAGGAGTTACTATTGAGTCAGAATTCTTAACCCTTTAAAAGCCAGTTTGGATTTGGAGAAGAAGGGCAATGCCGAGTGAAAAAAAACCCAGAATTTGTAAGTGAGATGAAGATATTACAATTCATATTTCAAGAGTTCAGATCGATTAGGCAAGAAATGAGAAACTTTATAAGTCAAAGAAGGGACGATCTAAATCCAAGTGGAAATGGCATAGAAAATAATGCGGAATCTACTGAGGAAGAGGGATTGGGAGGAGTTGGTGTTGCCATCACTAGCAGAACAGGAATTTTGACATCAGAGCTACTGGTGCTAAGGAAAATGAGGAGTGGTTCCTGGCTGAGCCAGAGAAAGAGATTGGAGGTCCTATGAAAGGGGAAAAGGTTGAGATTGCTCTTCTGGAAGATCCAGACCAAGATCTGGTAGTGGCTGCTGAAGACAAAAAGACTGAACTCCTGGCTGTGGGAGAAGTGCTGGTGGAACATAGATTTAACGTCAGGGAACAGAAAGCAGAACTCTGGGTGAATCTTTTGGAAAGAAAGGAAGAGGAGGGGGCTAAAATATACAGGATTAAACTGTGTGTTCTTTATAGAAAGGGTAATTGATTGGATTGTTAAGCTCCAGAAAAAAGGGGTATGCAATGTTATAAAAAAAGGGGGAAAAGCCAAAGGTTAAGTACAAAATACTTTAAATATTTTAAGATGCAAGGCAAGATGGAGATGGTGTTGACCTTAATATGTTAAAAGGAAAAGGTTTTTCGTTCATGGTGTTGACCTCTATACATTCAAAATAAAGAGAATCTGGTTTAGAATCTGAAACTTTAAGAAAACTGAAAGTTTAAGAAAAAAGAATGTTTATAAAAAGATATAAGGAATTAAAGAGGTGATGTAGAAGGGTAAATTGTACATATAAAAGTTTTTTTTTCCCCCTGGGGGGTGAATGTAAGTTAAAAAGAAAGAGCATCTGGTTTATCGGTAAAATATCTTAAGTTGCAAAGTAAGTCGAAGAGTGTATTGACTTCTATATCCGAAAAGGAAAGAGGGTTTGGTTTACTAGATCTTAAACTTATATTGTTGCTTGCTTTTTAAGAAACAAGACTCTGTATAAAAAGATGTTTTGTTATTTTAAGGAGCTAAGAATATGGTTTAGAATGAATAATGGTACTTAGAATTTCTTTTATTTTTTTTGTGGGAGTGAATAAGATTATAAAATTAAGAGATGATTGTGATAAACAGAATGAGATAAATGTGTATAAAGTGAGGAGAAAATATATTTTTGTTTTCTTGTTTGAATATTTTTTTAATTGTGTGTAATCCCCTTTTTTGATATATTGTGAAAAACATGAAAGTAATTTTTTTGTTTGGGTTTGGTTAATTAATAAGGATTAGCAATTGAAAGGAGGGAAATTGTTGTTAGCTAGATAGACTTGATTATACAGATGTTCAAATAACTGTTGAAAAGATTATTGGAAGCCATCTTTTATCTTTCTATCCTTTTCCCCCTTTCTTTTCCTTTTGCATCTTCTTTTCCTCTCTTTCTCTTTTTTCTTTCTTAATTTGCTTGTGTAGTTGTAGTTTTATGTACGGTACTTTGGAAAATTTAAATGAAATTGCATAAAAATAATCATACATGGGCCTGATGAGATCACTACATAGACTAACCCATATTTAACTTATGATGCATAATTTAGCCTTCAATGAAAGAAAAATAAGAGCAAACTTGGTCATGATAGGACTTGGGTTTAATCTTCCAATTAATAGTGGTATGACTAATCAGATTGGTAGCTAACGGGTGATAAAAGAAGCAAATGAATCAAAGAAAATGATGTGAGTGTGTGTGCAAATAGTTAATGGCAGGCTGATGGCTTTAGAGGGTCCTTTCTATTGTCAGTACAGTTATATTACTTATGTGTTAATCTGTGGACTGTTATTTGTTAACAATCACAGAAATATTCATTTCTATCCGGCACTTAATGGAGGCAAAACAGTTAATGGAGTTCACTGAAAACTTGTTCAGTTCTTCAACAAGAGTAAACTCTACCTGTACTGTGCTAATTTCATTTTCTCTCTCATCCATATCCTTTCAGACTCATTGGGAGTAGTCTGAGTTCTGCTTCAGATCCTTGTACAACCATCCCTCCACATTTGCAGGGTTTAGGGCTCAAGACTCCCATGAATGTGAAAAACGTGAATAAAAAGCCTCCCTGGCCTGCCTACACTCCCCCCCCCGCCCTTCCAAAGTGGCGATGAGGCTTTTTGAGCCCAATCACCACTTTGGGAAGCATGGGGAGCGGCTAAAAAGTCTCCTGCCCACCTGCCCACCACCCCACTGCCACCTGCCGTGCTTCCCAAAGCAGCTATGGGGCTCTCGAGCCCCCCCCCCCCTGTGCTTCCCAAAGTGGCTGTGGGGCTTTGAAGGTCAGGGAGGGTGGCGGCCAGGTGGGTGGGGGGGTTGGCCAGCCACCCCCTCGCTTCTCAAAGTGGCTTGGGAGCCCTATAGCCACTTCGGGAAGGTTGGGAGGGGTAAAGGGAACACAGCAGAGAGGCTTTTCAGCCACCCCCACCCTCCTAAAGCTGCGACAAGGCTGGAAAATAAATAAAATAAGATGACTTTGGATGCTGGCAGTCTAAAGCATCTGATGATGTGACCTTGGTATGCCCCTCTTTGGGCTCTAATATGACCAGACTTACACTACATTCAAAGAGCTACCCCTACATACCAGGAGCTCCTTCAGCTATACAAGTGCTGGCTGTTGGCCTCTTTTTGTATCACAGAACAGCACTAATGGCACATGAAAAGCCTTTGGGAAGCTTTGCAATTGTGGCCTAAACAATCTGATAAAGAAGAATGAACTGGCATTAACTGCAGAGACCTGTATCCAATTATGTCACTGCACCAGCACAAGGCCAGATGCACTGCTGGCTACACCTTGTCAGAGATGTAGCCAGTTTGAAGAAGTTGGACTTGTTTTCTGCTGCTCCATCCAAAGCCATGGATCCAAATGGCAAGAAAGGAGATTCTGACTAAATATTGGGGGGGGGGATTCCTGGTGGTAATTGCTATTTGACAGTGATATAGGCTATCTCAGAAAGTGACAAATTGCCCTTCATTGGTGATTTTAAATATAGTTAGATGGACACTTTTCCAGGGTGTTTTAGTGGTGGCAGGAGGTTGAACCAAATGGCTCTTGGAAACACTTCCAACTCTGTAATTCAATGATTTGACCAGAAAAATGCCTCTGATGATAACTGTGGTACAGAGGGAGAAAGGCTTTTGGTTATTTCAAGGTTTGCAAAGACAATGCAGGAATCTGCCTTAATAATCCAACAGTGCCACATAAATGCTGAATATTATTTCTAGATGCTGAAAATACCAGTTTACAATTTTCATGAAAGGGATACTTAAAACATGGAATTATCTCAAAACAACTGCCCTAATTTTAATGGAGGCTAAGAATCTTGAAAGATTTCCCTTAGTGCTGTGGGTCCCATGAATGCAATTCTGTTCATCTTAAGCCAGAAACAGAAGAAACGTTTAGATAAGACTTTTTTTTAAAAAAAATACCCATCATCATTAGTAATTTTAGTTAAATTAGTACTGTTCTACACAGCAAAGAGACATCTTCGTTAACTATCACCACTGAAACTGTTCAGACCCATTAGGTGAAAGTGATATAAATATGTAATAAAATCAGTTCCTATCTATTGTGAATATCCATGAGTTCCATGTAATCAAGCTATGTCTCTCCCAATCACTATCACAACCATCTTATTGCATCTCATGGTTACAAATCACTGCCTGATATCAACAGTTTCTCCCAATCACTTTTTTTTTCCATTTCTAGAAATAGGTCTGTAACCAGAAAAATGATCAAGGGGCTGGAATAACTCATGCCTGAACAAAAAATAATAACAATGAATAGGGCTTTTGAACTTACCCAAAGAAGCAAGTAAAAGGAGACCTGATAGAGGTGAATAAGATCATGTGTGATGGTAAGGGCGCAGATGAGACAATGAACAGGGGAAGAGTTCCCTCCTCAATTTTGCATCATGCAAGAATGTGAAATAGAAGGGCATTAGACAACTCAATAGAAATAAAGGCTACTAGTCATGCTGGTTATACATTAACTTCAGTATTAAGGTAATATGCAGGAAAATGTTATTGGCCTTGTGCCCTACTTGTGAACTTCCCTTGGGTATTTGCTTGGTGTTCACAACAACAAAATATACTAAAAATATACCTTTAGTCTGATCCATTGTGACTCTACATATCTTGTTATGTATACAGTTGGGAACCTGGACAGGTAACTGCAGCCAAGAAGCTCAGTCCAGCCCCAGATGAGGCCAGGAACCTTTACAACTTCAGGGCCTGTGGCACAGCTGCCCCTTTCACATATATAGCACATGAAAGGGGCTCAACTGACAAGGTTAGTTACTAGTTTTGCCTGGTCATCCATATTAATTAAAGCATGATGGATGTGTGACAATGCAAATGTGTGTTTCTGCCACACATTCTCATGTGTGGCAAAGGTGAGGAGGATTAGGGATGTCACTCTTATTTGCACAATTAAAACTAGTGTGCCAGCAGCACCCATTCCTTGAAATATCAGATCTGGCTACAGTGACACATGCTTCGATTACATCTCATTTTAATGGGATTTTAATAACACACTCTACATGGGGCTGCCTTTAGAAGCTGTTTGAAAACTTCAGCGGGTCCAGAATGCTGCGCCAGAATGCTGACTGGGGCCAGTTGTAAAGAGCATATAACTCCCATGTTAAAACAGCTTCACTGCCTACCGGCTCATTTCTGGGCACAATTCAAAGTACTGGTCTTGAACTATAAAGCCCTACATGGCTTAGGTCCAGACTACCTGAAAGATTGTATCACTCTCTACAAACCTGCAAGGGTTTTAAGATCTTTAGGGGGAGGCTTTTTCTTGGTCCCGCCACCATCACAGGCTCACTTGGTGAAGACATGAAAGAAAGCCTTCTCAGTGGCTGCTCCCACCCTCTGGAACTTTCTCCTGCAGAATGCTAGGCTGCACCCTCTCTGTTTTCATTTCACCATCAGGAGAAAATGTTTTTGTTCAAGCAGGCCTTTGATGTATAACTATGCCTGTGCAGCCTTTATTGGGATGTATTTTTAATGTTGTTCTTATCTGTGTTTTTAAAAACTATTTTTTATTAAATTTTGTATTAAATTGTTACAAACACAAGTTTTGGCATATAAAGGAAAATAAAAGAAAAATGAAAAAATCAATAAACAGTATATAACAAAACAACTAAGCAGCGTGTCATCACTTGTGTGTGTGTGTGTTTTACTTTGTATGTTTTTAATTGGTTTTGATTGCTTTTAACTGTCATTTTAATTGTTTTGTGAACCACCTTAGGTCCTGCTTTGGGAGAAAGTCTGCATATAAGTTGTACAGATAAAATAGAATAATAAAATAATTGAGTAATTTTGGCAATTTTCTTCCCACTGTGAGAAAGTCTTCAAAAACTATTCAGTTTTTAAAAACAATTCAGTTTGTGACTTACTCTGTGAAAAATTCCACTTTAGTGTGTGTGTGTGTGTGCAAAAACAGAATTTCCCATAAGTAAATTTCTTATATTTACAACACAATTGTAAGTATTCACCGATTGTTTCCATATAATGGTATAGAAGCGTCCTGTGGGAACCAGAGCCACACACTAATTCCCATTGCTTTCCTTGCAGCTCACCATTTCTTTTGAATTAGGGTAGGGGGAGGCAAATGTGCATGGGCTTTAGTGAGGCATTGTGGGGGGGGGACCATATCTGTTTCACGGTTTTTAATGTATTTTAAACACCTGGGGCAAATCACCCCAAAATGATTAAAAATAATACATTATTATAATGCATTTTTTACTTGTGGACACTTTCTACATTCTCATAGTACACAAGCAACCCTTTAAGCAGTGAAGTAAACCAGTTAACTGCAAAGCTGTTTAAAAACAACAATCTCATCCAAGCAGACAACACTTTATTTAAAGGCTTCATTTCCTGCTGCTACATTTTCCCACTTTGTATTGTGGGGTTGTTGCCGACTTGCCTTTTTCTTTCCATTTGCAAACTAACATGTACACTAAGACCTTGTATTAAGTTGTAAATCAAAGTATTTTGTTGCTAGCATTTATTAGCTTGACATCTACTCTTTTATCTTAATAGCTGTGCTTAATAACCTTCCATTGCTTTTTTAAAAACCACATCACTGTTGCTCTACACTAGGGGTTCTAAATGCACTTTTAAATATTAACCAGCTTTTCATTAAGATATAGGAACATGGGTAGTGAAGCTAATGGCAATGGTCGAACAGTGTCTTCTCCAGTTTTATGTGTAAGTATAAATTAAATCCTTCATTAACATTGCATAGAGGAAGAATTTTTGGCTCTGTTTTGATGCAGATTATTTCTTATTTGTACAATGACTATTTCATTAGAGTTACAGCTTTTAACAAAGCTGGATGCCCAAAGAATGTTTTTTTTTTCATTTTGGCTTGTTCATGCTTTGTTATGATTATACTATATTTCAAGCTTTGTGTAGATTCAGAGAAAGAGCTCACATCATGAACCCAACAGGGATGTGCAAGTCTGTCAAGTCAATCTTTGTGGACATCTTTCTCCTTCCATAACTACACCCAGACTGTGCCTGCTTCCATTTGTGCTTTCAGCCATGGTGATTATTGATTCATCTGTATCCCACCTGTCCCCCAATACTGGGACTTAAGGCAACTTTAAAAAAATGAAAACAAACCTTTCAAATTACTTACAAAGAGATAATTAAAAACATGTAGAAACATTGCTATAATGCAATGCAACTATCCATAGAATTAGAATTATTTAAAGCCAAGTCATTAAAAGATAAACGATAAAAATCATCAAAAGAACATACAGGTAAAAGTTCTGAGAGTCAGTTCCTAAAAGTCTGTCAGAAGAGAAAAATTTTCACTTGCTGATGGCAGGACAGCAAAGAGGGAGCCATCATAGCCTCTATAGAAAGAGAGTTCCAAAATCTGGAAGGAGCCACCAAGAGCTCTCTCTTCTATGCTTCCACCTGTCATGCGAAGCTGCTAGATGCCAACAAATAATAAATAGGTTAGGAGTTGACCAAGATAAAGCCAAATATCAGGGAAAGTGGCCAACTCCAATGATATCAACGTAAATTAAGTGGAACCAGATAAGTTTCAGAACAAGCAAGGTTCAATTTCTTGAGAAGCAACAACACAATTAGGAAGACACACAGAGAATAGCCCAGAATACAGTCCAAGGGACAAGGCTTACAGAAGGCAGTGTAGTTGAGAAGCAGGTCCATAATTCAACAGGAGTAGCAGGCAGCATAGTCACACAAGGAGGTCCGAGGTCAAGCAGGATTCAAAGATGAAGAGTCACAGTCAGCAGACATGAAGCTTTTGCCAGGATAATCAGTTAACCTTGGACAAAGACTCCACAGCTCCCTTGGGGTATATATAAGCCAGTTACTGCTGCCCCAGGTGTTTCTTGATTGTATGGTGTCTCAGATAAGTCTCTGAGGCTTCCGTCTGGCTTCCTCTTCTGAACTCGGCTGACTGAAAGATGGAATGGGTAAGTTGGCCTCCTCCTCATCCCTATTTGAATGGGTAGGACTCCCTGCTGGGACTGGTGGTAATCCACTTGTGCTAGGCTCTTCCTCTGCTTGGGTCTCTAAGATGGCAGAGTTCCCTGCTGGCACAGGTGCTGATAAGCTTGTGCAGGGGTCTTTGGCAACAGGTCTGTTGTCTTCCATGTCCTCATCCTCTGACTCCATGCCCTCGTTATGCTCAGGGATGAATCCAGGAGTGTGCCAGAACTGCAAACATGTATATCCAGCACAGGCTGAATCCCTGTTCTGCTTTTTCAATGACCAGCAGTACCTCTCTCTTAACTAGATCAAGCTTCAACTTGTTTGCCCTCATGCAATCCATTACCAATGACAGATACTGGTTTAGTATGGAAACAGTTTTTCCAGGGATCAGGGACTGGACCCTAAAGCTAAAGTGCAGAATGAGCTCAGGCTCGCTAGAGAGGTTAAGAACAACAATAAGGGTTTTTTTGGGGAATGTCCACACCAAAAGGAGGAAGAAGGAAATGATAGGGCCACTACATGGAGAAGATGGCAAAATGCTAACAGCAGACAGAGAAAAGGCAGAATTACTCAACACCTTCTTTGCCTCAGTGTTTTCAGAAAAGCAAAAGGGTGACTAACCTGAGGATAATGGAACAGAGGACACAATAGGGGAGATCCAGCACAGAATAAGTAAAGAGGTAGTACAGGAATACCTTCTTAATCTAAATGAATTTAAATCTCCAGGACCAGATGAACTACATCCAATGATATTCAAAGAGCTGGGAAATGTAATCTCAGAGCCATTGGCAATAATCTTTGAGAACTCCTGGAGAACAGGGGAAGTCCCAGCAGACTGGAGGAGGGCAAATGTTGTCCCCATCTTCAAAAAGGGAAAAAAAGAGGACCCCAACAATTATCATCCAGTTAGTTTGACATCAATACCAGGGAAGATTCTGGAGCAGATAATTAAACAGAGAGTCTGTGAACATTTAGAAGGAAATGCCATAATCACAAAAAGTCAACATGGGTTTCAGAGAAACAAGTCATGCCAGACTAATGTGATCGCTTTTTTTGATAAAAGTACCAGCTTGGTAGATGAAGGGAACACTGTGGATATCGCATACCTTGATTTCAGTAAGGCCTTTGACAAGGTTCTCCATTACATTCTTGCAAACAAGCTTGTAAAATGTGGGCTAGACAAGTTAACTCTTAAATGGATTTGTAACTGGTTGACCAGACGAACCCAAAGGGTGCTCAGCAGTGGCTCCTCTTCATCTTGGAAAGATGTGACCAGTGGGGCGCCACAGGGTTCTGTCCTGGGCCCAGTGCTATTCAACATCTTTATTAATGACTTGGATAATGGAATAGAGGGCATACTTATCAAATTTGCAGATGACACCAAATTAGGAGGAGTAGCTAATACCCTAGAGGACAGGATCAAAATTCAAAATGACCTTGATCGAGTAGAAAGGTGGGCCAAAGCTAACAAAATGAAATTCAATACAGAGAAATGTAAGGTACTGCACTTAGGGCGGAAAAATGAAATGCATAGATATAGGATGGGGAGACTTGGCTGAATGAGACTACGTGCGAAAGGGATCTAGGAGTCCTAGTAGACCACAAGTTGAACATGAGTCAACAGTGTGATGTGGCAGCTAAAAAGGCCAATGCGGTTTTAGGCTACATCAATAGAAGTATAGTGTCTAGATCAAGGGAAGTAATAGTGCCACTTTATTCTGCCTTGGTCAGGCCTCACCTAGAATACTGTGTCCAGTTCTGGGCACCACAATTCAAAAAGGATATTGACAAATTGGAGCATGTCCAGAGGAGGGTGACTAAAATGGTGAAAGGTCTGGAAACCATGCCTTATGAGGAGAGACTTAGGGAGCTAGGTATGTTTAGCCTGGAAAAAAGATGGTTAAGGGGCGATATGATAGTCCTGTTTGTATTTGAAGGGGTATCACACTGAGGATGGAGCAAGCTTGTTTTCTGCTGCTCCAGAGACTAGAACATGGAGCAATGGATGCAAGCTCCAGCAACAGAGATTCCATCTCAACATTAGCAGGAGCTTTCTGACTGTAAGAGCTGTTCGGCGGTGGAACACTCTCCCTCGGAGCGTGGTAGGATCTCTTTCCTTGGAGGTCTTTAAACAGAAGCTGGATGGCCATCTGTCAGGGATGCTTTGATTGTGATTTCCTGCATGGCAGGGGGTTGGACTGGATGACCCTTGTGTTCTCTTCCAACTCTACAATTCTGTGATTGTATGATTCCATGACCTTCTCTATGTGTTCATCTTTCATTTCATTAAGTCCCTTTATTTGCCAACATGGTACCAGATGTACGTATTTCAAGAGCATGCTGACATTGATATTGAAAATGAAATTTCAAAACATTTTCAAAATAAGATTTAACTTCTGCAAGTGTTAGGTTTCTGTGAAAGTTCATTTTCTACTTGGTGGATTCACCTCTTCAGTCACTACATCAGTTGTGCATTTGAATTAACTATTACACTCGCAAGATCAATATTTTGTCACTGAAATTCCAATGAGTAATTCACTGAAATATTATGAGATAACAGCGACCATCCAACAGAGAGTTAAATGAGGTTAAAGATGTTCAAATTTTCATTCCATTGTGGACAATATAGTGATTCTTATGAAAGTCACAGTGAAGGCAGAATTTGTGCTTAAAATTCATAGTTCAGCTCCCTATATTGCAATGTCAAAATACTTTCTAGAGAGGATTCCAGGTCTACTCTCTGAAAGCCTGTACATATTCTCCTGCATGCTGTGCAAATAAGGAATAGTGTTTTCTGGATTCAAATTATTTTGTTTCTTTAAGAATAGATTTCTGAAATAATGCAAGACTACAGAAATATATGCACACTCTCTCAGTCATCATGAAAATATATAATTGCGCACGCGCACACACACACACACACACACACTCTAATCATGTTTCTGTCATATTGAAGTTATTAGTAATCCTAAATTACAGCTTGGCACATTAAATAAGTCTGTGTGCCAGGGTCAGCTTTGCTTGTTTATTTTTGTTCTAAACAAAAAAATGTTCCACACGAGAGATTGCTTCTTAGGAACCAAGCATCTGTGGAGGCAACTCTTTGATTTGAACTGATTTAGAATTCACTGAAAACAACCTGCTTTGGATTACAAACAATAATTGCATGAGGGTATTGCATGCTTGGCCAAATATAACAGGAACTTTCTGGCTCAGTTCCAATTATTTGTTGGGTGGCTGCAGGCAGGTTTGTGTGTGTGTGTGTGTGTGGTTGCTGGTAGATGGGCAAAGCACTAATTAATTAATATCCCACATTTCTCCCAATATGAGACCAAGGTGGCTCATCCACCTTGCATATGATCACATCCCCAGTCATTTTTTAGATATAGGCATTGAAACAGGGTATAATTTAAACATGTATGAACATGCATCTGATCACAGATTGATTTTACCTAGCATGTGCATTTCATTTAAGACATCTTGACCAACAGCCGCTGGTAAATTCTTACTCTATTTCTCTTCCTTTAAAGTCTCTAAGCTAGTGGTTGTCATTAGGCAGAGACTAGCCCTCAGAACCTACTCATAATGCCAAAGCTCAGCCCTGGAAAATGCAGAATAACAAAGAAGCATGAATATGAGCATATGCCTTTTCCTCAACACTGACACCATGTGTTCTGAGACTGCTGGCTGGGTCTTCTCTAAGTGTTCATCTTTCATTTCATAATGCACCTTTATTTGCAACAATATATGACAGGAGTAGGAAACATGAGGCCCTCCAGATGCAGTTGGAATTCATCTTCTACAATCCCTTACCATTCTTTATGCTGGTTAGAGTTCATGGGAGCACCTGTCTAACAACATCTGGAAGGTGGCCTGTTCTCCATCCCTGATAAATAGAAGAACGCTGAGGCAAAATCCTATCCAGTGGGTTAGTAAAAAGTAATGCAATTAAATAACTTTAAACATATTAAGCTATTTATGTTCTGGCTGTTTTGCAATGATTCCCTGCCCTCTTAGCCTGCCCGCCACTCTTAGCACAAGATTTCTGGCTACAGACGTGTTGGCTTCTTCTCCTTCCTAATCAAATCTAGTCTGTCTTGCCTCTGGTAAATCTTGATGAAAAGAGATGCACAGAGACAAAGTTGTGCTCAAGCAAAAGCAGAAATCTGCTTCCAGGTTCCTTTTCTGGATGGCTTAGGCAAACTTGGTGGCAGTTGCCACACCTAATTTTAAAGGCATCAACAGTAACTGGTGGCAGATATTTACACCTCTAGCTATGTGTTCTGACCAATCTTTAATGCAAATGCAAGAGGCAGAAAACAGGGTGTTGATTGCAATACCAGGCTCCAGATGAGCCACTTGCATTAACAAATGATGAAGGTGGACTAATGCCTTTCAAGTCCCATAATTCTTCCTCAGTTTTGCTCACTGTTTGAAGAGTGTGAATACTTAAAGGACTGTAGTAGTTTTCCCTCCTTACTGTGAATTTCTGTGTTGTTGTTGTTTTGTGTGCCTTCAAGTTGTTTCTGACTTATGGCAACCCAAAGGCAAAGCTATCAAGGGGTTTTCTTGGCAAGATTTGTTCAGAAGAGATTTGACTATGCCCTCCTCCAAGGCTGAGAGAATGTGACTTGCCCAAGGTCACCCAGTGGGTTTCCATGGCTGAGCAAGGATTCAAACCCTGGTCTCCAGAGTCACAGTTCAGTGCTCAAACCTCTCTGGCTTGGTATACTTCTGTGATTGGTCACACATATTTTAAATACATCATCCTCAATCCTCCAATAATATTAATATACCTCCATCCACATCTGATAAACATTAATTAAAAATGGAAAAGCATGAACATATTCAAGTGGCTTACAGAAATAACAAAAAGTAGCTATGATGTGCAGATTATATTGACTGGATTGTATGATTCTATGAAGCATTCTCATGTCACATACACCGAAAACTAAATGAAAAAAAACCCCTTTACATTTCACAACTAATTTGATTATTGTTTAAGTATATTAAAATAGTTTTGGCCCACCTAGAAATGTTAATATTCTTGACCATCAGACTGTGACCATCCCAAGAAGGTAACTGTCCAGTCTCTTTTTGAAGATATCCAGAGAAAGAGGCCCTATCACCCCTCTAGGTAACTGGTTCCATTTCTGAACTGCTCTCACCGTCAAGAGGTTCTTTCTAATGTTCAATCAAAATCTACCCTCTGTAACTTAAAACCATTAGACCAAATTTTACCCTCTGAGTCAGCAGAGAACAAGCCAGCACCCTGCACTTTATCCTTGAGGTATTTACAGAGTTTGATCTTATCATCCCTCATTCTTCTCTTCACCAAGCTGAACATGCCCAGCTCCTTCAACCTCTCCTGGTGTGTTTTGTTCTCCATACCTCTTATCATCCTTGTTGCCCTTCTTTGAACCTGTTCCAACTTGTGTATATCCTCCTTAATATTTATTTAAAAGGAGGCTTTCCTTTTTACTTAAGCTATGGATATAGCTTTGAAGGAAATGACATTCAGTTCATTTGTATCTCAGCATGACAATCTAGGCATTTTTTCATCTTCTAAATTAAGCAATTAAGCATTTCAGCAAACATAGGACAGGATCTTATAAGCTCTGCTGGGACCATGACTACAACAGCAAAAGTGCCAGTGACGGTGAAAGAGAAATGAGGGAAATGGCAGCAGTCAGGGGATATGATGGGGAAGACTGTTGGCTTTATGTTGCCTATTTTCTGAATGACAAGTTTCTAGGGAGCTCCACAGAACCAAGCCAGAATGGTTTGGTTGGCTTGGCCATTTGCTTTTTCCACAGAATAGGTGATGGTTCAAACAAGGCTTCTCATTCTGTCTTGGCTCCATGCCCTCCCCAGAAGCTAGGTATTCAGGAAAAAGACAGCACAAAACCAGCTTTTTCTCTCCATGCTTGTGGTGCCTTCTCCCTGACTAACAACAACAAAACTCACAGAATGCAAGGAGAACCCTACCTGTCTAAATGGCAAGCCATGTCATTTCACTGTTTTGTTAAGGAGAGGGGGGGGCATTAAAAAAAACTATGCAGGAAACACCTTTGTGGCTTTTCCAGGAGTTTTTAAAAAATTGCAGAGGAAATGTGCATTCCCCCTTGTTGGAACAAGGAATTCTATATGAATCGCTTTCTCATAGAAGAGGAAGCACAAAGCTGATTGGCTGGATGAGCACAGGGGCGCAGCTTGCTAACAGGGCAAGTGCTTGGTGTTGCCATGTTGATATTTCACCTTTGCGAGTGAGTGCTAAGGCGAGAAAATGGGGTGTCCCCCCCCTTTTTTTTTTGAAAGGCAAAATATCACTCCAGCGCACAGCTGAAATAGTTAAAAAAAGTTCGGTGGTGGCAGATTATAGTAGGTGAAAACACAAATAATTCACTTGCAGCCACCATCTTGACTGGCGGGCATGCAAAGCTTGGGGGGGGGGAACCATTAAGATAAGTCACAGCTGCTGAAAAATGCCATTACTGTGGGGCACTCCAGGGTTTTTTGGGCTTGTGTAGATGGGCCCTAAGTGTAAAGAAAGTGCTGCTGCTGATGCAACAGAACACTATACCAATGTAGTACAACAGTAACATCTTGGTCATTGCTGGTCAAGATTAGTAGAGGGAAGGATAGGGGTCTTCTGCTTTTCCCTAATGATAGTTCTTCTAACTGATGAAAAGAAAAGTCAAAGGCAGTGTCACAGTGAAGATGAAGAAGTTCAGAAAATGGCAGCCCAGGAAAAGGCAGATAAGGCCCACAGAACCTCATAGCTCTGGTTCATCAATCAAGCTCACTAGGCACAAGAGAAGTGATACCCACAGAAGCCCCAAATACGTATGAACACTCGGGATATACAATTGGTGTATGTGTGTGTAAGTAGATTGGGCAGTAAGAGAGAAAATGCTCTCTATTTCTCTTGCCTATTGAATTTCAAGGATCCTTTTTCTAGAAAGAGACAAAAAAGAATTAAGCAAGTAAAACACAGGACTAAATCCCAAATTAATAGCCTACCAGAATCCATATGGTAATACAGTTAGGACTTTTACAATGCTGCTTGAATGATACTTCCTCTCACAGGAGCAACTGCAATTAATCTAATTCTTCTATGTATTCTGTATTCTCTCAGTAGAAACAAGAGATCATGACTGTTGCAAAAATCCCACAAGACATCTCAATTTTCGTTAGCAGCCAATTTTCTGAAGGCCCCAACAAAGTTGTAAGGAATGCAGGAAACTTGAGCTGACAGATGAGTGGTCATGAGGTATTTCTTTTTCTTAAAAGGAACCCCATCAAGAAAATGGTTACTTGAATTGGACTTGATTTGATGTTAGATGCAGGAATAAGGAGACCATACACAAATAGACCACACATATAGATGGGATATAAAGGGCCACTTTTATTTAGCTATAACTTATTTAACCCCTTTCTGAGAGATCTGCAATGGGGGGAGCAATCTAGTCTGGGAACTGTTGGAGCAGGAGGTCAACTCCATAGTGACAAAAAGGAGGAAGCAGAGGGCAGTTGAGCTTAAATCCCTTCTAGCCCTGCCCTCTGCTCTTCTGGTGAAAGCACAGGTCCTGAAGCAAAGTTACAGACCTCCATCCTGCACTAGTTCCTACAGCACAGTTGCGGCCACACTGGGAACCCTATTGTGTATGTGAACTTCACTTCAAGAATTTAGGCCCCTGTAATCTGTCTGTTGAACAAATATTTGCCTTTCTTTACATCTAATGAGGTGTATATAACTACTCCTTTTTGTTTCTAATTTGCTTTTAAAAAATGAAGTCAATAAATTCTGTAAGATTCTTCTATCATCCAGCTCAAGCATTTACTATAGAGGGTATAACTTTCTATCAGGTATTAAGTTGTGTAGAAATTAAAGTGCACTGGCAGGACAAGAATAGGATTGATTGTGGGGCCGCAATATGTTCACAGCTTCATGCTGCGAATCTCCAGTAAGCACAATGTATCTCTAATGTGAATCAATATAGGCAGCCTGAACACAGTCTTTGTAAAAGGAAATGCAATCAAATGACCTCTCCAAGAGAAAGAACATAATTCTACTGTCAAAGAAAGCAATCATATCACTGTATTATTAAAAAAAAAATCAGAAAGAGATCATTCATTTAATAATTGTAACTCTTTAAAGGCCCCTCCTAAAATAACAGCCACATTCAGACAATTATAGCAACTAGAACAATTATCTGCTTAGCAGAATGTACTGTGATCATAGCACTGGGATATCAGCATGTATAGCATTGCATAGTCTTTGCTTTGCAAACAGACCTCTTTCACTTCCAACATGCCCACTTGATCTCTTAAAAAAAAATCCAATCAAGTACTGAAAAATGGATAAACCACTTGGGAAAGGAGACAAGGCAAAATGCACAAATAATGTAATATTTGTTATTCACCCCCATCTGCTATTTTGGTATTGCACAATGTGTTCATAAACACACAGAGAGATATGTATACACACACACATACACAATCTCACAACTAACTGTGTGCAAGCTACTTCTTCATGGTACTTATACCATGGAGTAATGAGGTAGGTCTGTATATTACGAGCAACACCAGTGGTCTACCGTACAACTGGCCTTCGTAATATGTCTCTGCTATGCATAGTTATAAAGCAACTCATAGGTTAGTGTTACACAGAAGTGGCTACATGATTAATGAGCATGTGGAAGAGGGAAAGATGAATCTGAAAAATAAGTACAACTACTATAGGTATGCTGCCATCATTCTTATATGTGTAATGAAGCTATTGCTCATATGCAGAGAACCCAGTTTTCACACAGGAATAAGCAATTTTCAGGGACAAGATGGCTTCATCAGGATTGCTGAATGAAGTTTTAAAAACTAAAATATGTGACGTGTTCTTGGATATTCACAATTAATAGGATTTATACAAAAAAAGCACTGAATTTCATTTAAAAAAATGTAAAGTGAGTGTGGCAAACATATCTTTCGTAGTGTTCATGAGGAATATGTTGGCAACACAGAAAAGTAAATGAGTGCCAAACAATTTGCAGAGAGGCACAGGAAAATAAGCTTCTGTGCTTGCGTGCCCCTTTATAAGGAATAAAGACTGCCATGCCTACCAAATGTGGGAATGAGGCTCAGGTTTAAGAAATGAGTGAAAACAACCACCGTTGCACCATGAAAACTTAACTGAAAAAGTGGAGGACTTGAAGGGATCTCGCCCCCCCCCCGGATCGGCAGAACCATTGCCGTGGGGGGCTGCCTTTGCCACCATAAAGCGGGCGGCGAGTCACAGAAGGGTCGCAAGGCGCGTCACCTCTGAGGGGAGGCAAGGGGCAGGGCCAGCAAATATAAGGAGCTGCTGCCCCTTGCCTCCCCCTCTTTCCTCGCAACCATCGAGGAGGAAAGAGGAGCGTGTGGTTCGCTGCTTTGGGACCTTCCCAGCAGCTTGGTGCCGAGCAGTTGTTTGGCCATCGGACTGCGCTCGCTCAGCAGCTGCGGAAGCCTGGGCCTCTGGACTGCCCGGTGGGGCATCGGCGTGTGGCTGGTGTGCTCTGCTAGCTTCGGGAGCGGCTAGGGGTTGGACTCAGTCATGACCCAGCTGCGGCAGCCCCGGCCTTCAGCTTGCCCGGTGGGCAGTGGCGTGCGGCTGGCGTGCCCCGCTTGCTTCAAGCGGAAGCAGCTTGGGGGACAAACTCGGCCAGGTCTCCTCCTTCTTCAGCCAGGGAGTATCAGGGAGAGGGGGGTGCTGGCCATGGGAGTTTTGAGGCCTGCTGGTGGGAACATGAGTGGGTGGCCCAGGATGGTGGTTTTGGGACGGTGATCGGCTGTGAGACTGAAGCAGTTTAATGTAGCCTCCCACGGCCTTGAATCGCACTTTGGTGGGCCAGCAGGGGGCTTTGGTCTAACAGCCATGGCTGGCTGGGTTCTGGTGGTTTTGGCGGGCCACTAGAGGGCTGCAGGCTAATAAGCAGCAGCCCCGAGGGGACCGGTTCACTTGGTGGGCCTCCAGGGGCCATTCTTCCCAGCCTTACAGGCACTTGTGGGGGGGAAGCCTCTAGGCTTTAGGCCTCACAGGGCCTTTGTGGGTGCCCACTCTTTATGGGTACAGCCTTGTTGGGTGGCCTCGGGGGATCCTCCACCTGGAAGTATTCTTGGGGGTTCTATTACTGCATAATTATTATTACTAACAATAATAATAATAATAATAATAATCTGTTCAACATTGGTTGCTAGCTTCCCAGCTTGGGGCCTTGCCCCCCCCCTTGTGGGGACTCTGGTATCATCTTTAGTCCCTGCACTAATAGTTGTTGCTAATGATGATGATGATAATAATAATAATAATAATAATAATAATAACAACAGTTTTACTGTCTGTGTTATTATCTATCACCCACAGCAGCCTATACTACAATTCAGGGATGGCTCCTAAGAAGGGTAAAGGAGGGCCAAAGGGCAAAGGGCCTTTGAAGCGACCACCCAAATTGCCCACGGGGCATGGTTCGTCTTCGTCTAGTGATGACGAGGACCAGATCCCTTGGCAGATTATTCTCGATCAGATCCAGTGCCTGGAGCAACTCCAGGGCAGGCCAGATGAGGCTACGATTAAGCTTGGCCAACAGGGCAAAAAGAGGAAGGTTGCTGATGAAATCTTATGCCATTTAGATGCTCTGGAGAGGAAGTTTAACCCAGAGGGGGCTTCAGGATCTGGACAGGACATCGTCAGACAGGGGGGTGAAGGAACTCCAGACGACATCCAGGAGCCAACTACAGGAGCAGCAGAAACACCAGGGAATTCTGGTGAGTTTATAGTTGGTTCTTCTGTGTCTTGGCCTTGAGGCCCATGGTCACATCACATGAATGCCTCACCATTTACCTTACGTGGGCAAACAGCGCACGTGGGTGGCCCTGTGTTTCAGCAAGGGGCCATTTGGCCTCAAGCACAGTGGTCACCATGTACGCCTTATGCACCTGGGGCCTACGGTGGTATGCAAACAGTGGGGTTTAACTCCCCTGGATTGTCACAAGGGACCGGCTATGAGGCAGTGGCCTACTCGGCCATCCCTTTTGGTGAGATGTCCCTCCCTTTAGGAGATCACTTATTACAAACCACAAGGGAAAAGATCCTTAAGGGGGAATATGTTGACTTGTTCTCACTCCTCTACCGGGAGGTGGAGAAGAAGGACAAGGATGAAATGGATGAAAAGGAGAAGGAGAAACTCAGGAAGCATAAGGTTGAGAGAAACTGGACCAACTGGCTTTCCGGTTATCTCATTTATGCGGGAGTGTTAGTTAAGACCCAGCCACATCGAGCAGCTTCATTATTCCAGTACTTGGATATCATCCAAAGGGCCTATGGGGATTTTGCCGAGCCAGCTTGGCTCCTCTACAACGAAGCTTTCCGTATGAGGGCAGCAATCTATCCTTCCTTGCGATGGGACATGATGCATCCACAATTATGGATGCAGCTTATGACCCCGGCCCGTCCAATTCAGGGGTAAAGGACCCATAGTGGGTATTTGGTTAAAACCCCTGCTAATAATCCTGCCCGTGTGTTGACAGGTGCCCCACAAGCATCAAAACAAATCTGTTGGGAGTTTAGTTACCAAGGAACTTGTAATCGCAAGCCCTGCAGGTTCAACCATGAGTGCTCCATCTGCGGGCAGGGCATTCCTTTTGTAATTGCCTCGTGGGCCGAGGTCAGTTTTGAGGGGGAAAGGGCCCCCCCTCGCTGGGGGCTGGGGCACCAGCAGTGTCAGTCATACTGCTAAAGGGCCCCAGCCCAATCAATAGGGTGGCCTTGGGGCAATGGCTTTGGGGCTATCCAGACAGGATGGCCACTAATTACATGTTTGAGGGTTTCCAGTTTGGGTTTAGGATTCCTTTTGGGGTGTTTGGTGGCCATGTTTGGCACGCAGCTTGGCTTCAGATAGGGGGATGGAGCATGTAGTGCGGGATAAAATTCATAAAGAAGTTTCAGAGGGCCAAGTTTTGGGTCCGTTTATCAAGCCCCCGGTTCCCAACCTGAGGGTTTCGCCCTTGGGAGTAGTACCCAAGAAGGTCCCCAGGGAGTTTAGGCTAATTCACCACTTGTCCTACCCTAAAGGGGACTCTGTGAATGATGCTATCCCCCCTGAACTTTGTTCGGTGCGGTATACATCTTTTGACGCCGCTGTTAGGGAAGTTAGGCATCATGGTTTGGCCTTTTGCCAGTTCACTGTGACGATTTTGAGTTGTTGGGTTTTCAGTTCGAGGGGCAGAACTATATGGACCAGGCTCTATCAATGGGCTGTTCTGTATCATGCAATGCCTTTGAGACTTTTAGCACATTTTTAGAATGGGCTTTGAAGGTTAAGACAGGTTTGCATGGGGTAGTGCACTACCTTGATGACTTTTTGTTTATAGGGCCTTATCAAACTGGGCAGTGTGGGTACCTGTTGGGTCAATTTGAGGCACTGGCGGAGGAACTTGGGGTTCCTCTGGCTCCCGAAAAGATGGAGGGCCCGGTGCAGCAGTTAATTTTTTGGGCATTGAAATTGACACTGTTAATCAGCAATGCAGGCTAGCATCTGAAAGGATCAAGGACCTCTTAGACAGGGTCAATCAGTTTTTGGCTAGACATAAGGCCACACTGCGGGAGTTTCAGGTTCTGATTGGACACCTGAACTTTGCCTGCAAGGTGGTAGCCCCAGGCCGGGTTTTCCTCCATTGGATTTGTGACACCATTAAAGGGGTCAGTTTACTCCACTTTAAAATCCATGTCACGAAGGCCATGTGGGACAACCTGTTGGTTTGGCAGGACTTTTTGTCGGATTTTAATGGCGCCTCTTTCTGGCGGGATGACAGGAAGCTGCAAGGCACCTTTCAGATACCTTCAGATGCCGCTGGATCCATTAGTTTTGGAGTTTATTTTGGTGGCCGTTGGTGTGCTAGTCATTGGCCGCCTGATTGGACCGCTTCTGGGGTGGTGTCAGATTTGACGTTTTCGGAATTTTTTTCCATCCTGGTGGCGGGCACCATTTGGGTGTCCGAGTTATCTAATTCATCAGTGCACTTTTGGTGCGACAACCTGGCGACCGTCCATGTGGTAAACTCCTTGACTTCTAAATCACCCTGGGTGATGGCGCTTGTCAGGGCTTTCACCTTACAATGTCTGAAGTTTAACATTCTGTTTGTCGTGCAGCATGTGGTGGGCGTTAACAACGAAATTGCTGGTGCTGCATGCAGATGGAGCGCTTCAGAGATTTGGCCCCAGACGCAGCACCCGAGGGCGATCCAATCCCAACAAGCCTTTGGAGGCTTGGGAGGCTGACTTTGTGAGGGCATTAGGTATGCCCATAGCTTCCAGTACAAAGAAGGGGTATGCTAGGGCCTGGCAGGAATTTTTTTAATTTAGAGAACAAGCGGGGTTCAGGCAGGGCCTGCCTGTCCCGGTGGAACAACTCTTCCAGTTTTGTGTAGTTCTTTATCACAAGGGTTTGGCCCCTCGCTCCATTAGGGGCAGGTTATCTGCCATTGGATTTTGGCTTAAGGCCCAGGGGGCGCCAGATAATACCAACGATTTTCGCATTAAGAAGGCATTAGAAGGTTTGACCAGGGAGAGAGGTAGAAGGGCAGATAATAGAGCCCCTCTTTCTCCTTCTATATTGAAGGATTTGGTTGGGGTTTGGGCTGATGTTTGTAGGTCGCCGTATGAGGCATCATCTTTGTTCCATGCCACCGCCCTTATGGCCTTCTTTGGTGCATTTCGGGTGAGCGAGTTAGTAAGGGCCTCCAAACAGGATGCCACGGGTAGGGTCCTGGTGCTTTGGAATGTGTCATTGCAAGAGGGCCAAGTCACCTTGACCCTGCGGTTTTCCAAAACTGATCAGCGGGGCAAGGGTAAGCAGTGTAGCTTCTGCCCTGCAGTGACCCTGATCTATGTCCTGTGAAGGCACTGCAACATTATCTGACAGTCCATGGTCCCCAGCAGGGTCTGTTGTTTGTGCATGTTGACTCTTCTCCCTTGACCAGATATCAGTTCTGGACGGTGACGGCTAAAGCTCTAGGTAAGTTGGGCCTACATGGAGTCCGGTTTGGAACACATTCTTTCTGAATTGGCGCTGCCTCTACAGCTGCTGCTATGGGTTTCTCGGCGGCAGCGATCCAAGGGATTGGCCGATGGCGGTCTTACGCCTATCAGTGCTATGTTCGTTCATTCAGTTATTAACCAGTTGTCTTCCCCTTTTGTTTTTCAGGTTTTAGTTTGATGCCGGTGAGACTGAGGGTGCTGATTTGTGGCCACAGTATGGTTTACTGGGCGGCCCAACAGGCCCGGCTTTGTCATTTTGGCTCTCACCTAAGTTTGGGGAACCGGGCAACTGTGGAATGGTTGGGGAAGAGAGGTTTGCATTGGCACGGCCTTATGCTGGTGCTTTTTGAGGAACGCCAGGGGCCTCCGCCGGATATCCTCATTCTCCACTTGGGTGGGAATGATTTGGGCCTTACGAAAGCTAAGGCCCTTGTATTGCAGGCCATTCATGACATTAGGGTAATCAGATCCTGGTGACCTGCAGTTGCGGTTATGTGGTCTGCAATATTGCCCAGGCGGCTATGGCGTGGAGAGGGGGATCCCCATCATTTGGAGAAGGCCAGGCGAGGGGCCGACAGGGAGATCAGGAATGCCTTGTTAAAAGGGTTGGGTTATTATTTGCCACACCCAGGCATTGTATTTGAGAGGCCCAAGATTTACAGAGCGGACGGGGTGCACCTCTCGGACGCTGGAAATTTAATATTTCTCAGTGATCTTCAGCAGGGGATGAGGGACCTATTGGACAAACTGGTGGGGGAAAGGGACTAAGCGAACGCTTGCCCCTTTTTGTGGCAGGAAAAGGGGGAGGCGTAGAGTCGGTGGGCACCTTGGCACCAATTTGGGTGAAGGTTGGGTCTCTGGAAGGGCCGCTTAAGGCCATGGGGCCTGAGGGGACAGAAGGAGACCCAGCTTGGGGTTGGCCTGAGGAATAATCCTTCACCACAACCCGTGGGTCTTGGGTGAAGGACTTTTGTGTTGACCTTCCAGATGTGGGCCGGCTGGAGAGAAATCCCAATCATTGGGATTCCTCTCCAGGGCCCAGGTGTTCGCCCGGGGAAGCTTGGGGGTGTGGTCTTTAATTGACCTACCCCTCTAGCTGCTCCCTCACTAGGTTGCCTCCCCCTGCTGAAGAGCTTAGAAGGTTAAATAGGAAGATTTAAATAAATAACCTTTATTTCACCCATTTCCTATGTGTGGTCTCATTATTTCCCACAATCGGACGGCAACTATTCCCCAACAGTTTCCTCAAAAACGAGAAGAAACAAATCCAACAAAATGATTTACAATTTTGTTCACAATTCAAAGGGGACTCTATTGTTTCCAATACATATTCCACTGGCAAAATCTTCCACACATAACTGCTGCTGATCTTCAGTAACTGTCCTACATCATTATCATCCTATTACCCAGTATCTTTTCCTGATGGTCAAAGCTAATTTAGACCTCATCAACCTTTATCTTATCTCAAGTGTGCACATACAAGGTGTGCCTATTAAATAATGAGACGGTGTTTCTAATTCCCAGACAAATCAGGGAGAACTGATTGTGAACACTTGAGTGGTGACCTTGAACATGTCTGAACCTGCATGACAAACATCAACACTCTCAGCCATTCAGTTAATTGTCAGATGTTGTTTAAAGCAGCTGTGTTGTCCGTTGTATAGCAAATAAATGCTAAGTTTAAAAGTTGAGAAACATGTCAATTGAAAATTTTTAGTAAAATTGAACAGAACACCAATGGAATCTTTTCAAATGCTTACTGAGTCCTACAGGGAAGACTGTGTCAGGAAATGACATAGATGTGACCACAAGATGGAGCTGTAAGCTTAGAAATGAAAGTAGTTAAGCTCCAGTGGCAGGTGTGTGTGTGAGTTAGCATTTGAGAGTATGCACACCTGAGATGCCTGATGTAACAGGCATTGTTTAACTGCCTATAAAAAGGAGATGGGAATTATCTCCAGTGTGGGTTTGTTGTGGATGGTGGTTGGCGAAGCAGTTTGTTGGTTTAAGAGAGATTTATGAGTATTAGAGATGGATGTCCTATACTCTGTATATATATTGTAAATATACTGCAAACAAAGATTGAAGCCCTCAAGTTGAGTGAAGGCTGGCCTTGTTGCTGTCTTTATTTGGCAAGCCAGAGCTCAAGGCAGTGTGCTGGGGTGAAGGAATTTTTCCTTCTCAGCCTGAAGTCTTTTGCAGAAGTCTCTCCAGAAACCTTCTCCTTGGTGTCCTGTCGACGTGGAACAACTCTGCAGGTGGTCGTGGTGGACACAGCGCATCTTTCTACGCCCCAACAGACTACATGTACTCTGCATGTGTATTTGAGTGGCACAAAAGATTCAGAAAAGGACTTGAGAATGTGGAAGACGATGAATGCACTGGACAACCTTCCACTTCAAAACCCAAATAAATTGTGGAAATACAGCATGACTCCTGTATCTGCAGTGGATTGGTTCCAGGCCCCACTGCAGATGGTGATATCTGTGGATAATAGCGAACACACCCATCACCATTCCTGCTACTGAGAGCCATCCCGGGAGTGAAAGGAGAAGGGAGGGAGAACTCCTCCTCCTCTCCCTTCAACCTTCCCATTGCCACCACTGAGAACCCTCCTGGGGGAAGGGAGGGGCAGGCTAGATTCCTCCTCCACCTCATCATTGCTAACCACAGATAATTGAATCAGCAGTTGGCAATTCAGCGGATGCAGGGGTGCTACTGTAATTAGCCAGATTGTTCAAGAAGACTACCAACTCAGTGTCCAAATGATAGCTGAAGCTGTCAACATTGACAAAGACACTGTGTGGAAAATTTTGCATGAGGATATCCACATGAGAAAGGTTTGTGCCAAGATGGTCCTTAAGGTTCTCACACCAGAGCAAAAAGAGTGTCACAAGGAAATTCGAGCTGAGATTCTGCAGCAAGTTGAGGTAGACCCGAAACTTTTTCAAAAAATTGTTACTTGTGATAGAACCTGGATCTTCCAGTATGATCCTGGAATATAGTATCTAGATCAAGGGAAGTAATAGTGCAACTCTATTCTGCTCTGGTCAGGCCTCACCTGGCATACTGTGTTCAGTTCTGGGCACCACAATTCAGGAAAGATATTGAAAAGTTGGAATGTGTCCAGAGGAGGACAACCAAGATGGTGGGACAAATACAAGCCATGCCCTATGAGGAGCGGCTTCGGGTGCTGGGCATCTTTAGCCACGAAAAGAGAAGGTTGAGAGGGGACATGATAGCCATATGAAAAGAGATTCCACCTAAATGTTAGGAGGAACTTCCTGACAGTAAGAGCTGTTCGGAAGTGGAATACACTGCCTCATAGTGTGGTGGATTCTCCTTCTTTGGAGGTTTTTAAACACAGGCTGGAATAATCTGTTGGGAATGAGTTGATTGTGTATTACTGCATGGCAAGGGGTTGGACTTGCCATGTGGTCTCTTCCAACTCTATGATTCCAGTGAATGCACTGGAAAACACCATCATCACCAAGAATGGGAAAAATATATCAAAGCAAGTCGACATTCAAAGCCATGCTCATTGGGTTTGTTTACATCAAGGGTGTAATTTTGAAAGAATGTGTTCCAGAAGGCAGAACAGTGAACCAGCATTATTATAAGGAAGTTTTGACAAAGCTGAGAGAAAGAGTAAAATAATAGGCTAGAATTGTGGGAAAATGGTTTCATTCTTCATCAAGATAATGTGCATACTTACCCAGCACTTTCTGTTAAGTAGGTTTTGACCGATAAAGGCATTACTCCAGTTGAACATCCTCCATATTTGGCACAATGTGACTTTTTTATTTATTTTCCCTAAAGTGAAATTGGTGGTTAAAGGAACACAATTTGAATCAATTGATGCAGTAAAGGAGAAAATGGCAGATGTGTTGAAACAGCTGACAGAAACTGATCTGCTCCATGCCGTCGACAAGTGGAAAACAAGACTGCATTGGTGTGTGAGTGTGAATGGGGAGTATATTGAAGGGGACAAAGTTCAGAATTGTAATACATATAAATAAAGATGAGTTATTGTATCAGTCTCATTATTTAATAGACAGACGTCACATGCACTGCATTTCATCTGCCCTTCTATTTGGAGAAGCCCCTTGGAATTCATGATAGTCAGTCTTGGATTTCACTGATTTAACATCAAATGAGTTGTGAAAATGGAGTTATTACCCTCAATTGGTTGTTGCTATTTTTTGTCAAGTCAACTTTGACTCATGATAGCCCTGTGAAAGAGAGCCTGCCAAGATCTCTGGTCATCCTCTGCCTTGCTCATGTCCTGCAAACTTTGGGCCATAGCCTCTTTGATTGAATCAATCCACAGGTAGTGTGGCCTCCCTCTTTTTCTCTTGACTTACATTTTACCAAGCATCATTGGTGTTGCATATATGTGGGGGGAAATGTGGATTGATGCACACTAATGCCAGTTTGAAGCAGCTTTGATTTGTCTTAATGGTTTTTTGGTAAAATCACAGGCATGCAAATCTATCCTCTTTTGCGCTTCCAATGGGCATGCCTGTGAATCAAGTTGGCAGGCATGAGTGAATTACTCATGTTTTTATTGTCACCAGTTGCCACCGCCGAACAGTATTTTTTTTAAAAAAGCATTTGACCACCCAGACAGCAGAGACACATGTGGACAGATGTATTTTGATCCGTGACACGATCTGTGCTGCCTTCTTCCATTGTTGCATCCGGACATGGTGGAAATGTGCCTACGTGAGAGAGGTATCTGTTTGACGACAATCCTGTGAAAGCATATGACTATATTTCTTTTGTCTTATGTTTTATTGTTATATGATATATTGCAAAATAAAGAATTGTCTTAAAAATATGTAAGGTGTGAAAGTGCAATATTCCACCTAAATAAATTTTAAAAAGGAAGAAAAAGGCAGTTTCATTACCTCAGCATATGATCACTAAGACGAAAATCCAACATGGCAGTTCCGGGTGCTTGCCGTGTTAGCAAGCTTTGCCCCCTGCATATGTCTGACCAATCAATTATTCATTTCCGCTTTTATCGGGAATGCAAATGAATGTGACTCAAATTGTCCCAATGAGCAGGAATGCACATTCCCCACGGAGCTTTTTAAGAGCTTTGGGAAAAGCCCAAAGGCTTTTCCTTAAGAATATATGGAGTATTTGATCCCCCTCCTTTTGAATACATCAGACTGATGCGGGATGGCATTTAGACAAATTGTATTCTCCTTGAATTCTGTGGGGAGTATTTTCGCCATTTAGACAGCTCCATTGTCTTTTCCAAGAAGTCACAGTCTCTCACGCTATGTCCAAAGTATGACAGCCTCAGTTTAGTCACCTTCACTTTTAGTGAGAGTTCAGGCTTGATTAGCTCTCAGACCCATACCCACATACCACCCACCCACACATCTACAAAATTCGCATAAAAAGAGTGCACACGGGGAAAATATAGGCAGTAAACTACACTTAGCTAAATATAACTATGCACCTATGAAGATCCCAGATTTACATCCTTCTGTAAGGAAATGTGCTGTTTCTTCTCACCCTTTTATGGTGGGAGATGAGGGCTCTGGGTTTATTTCCCTTGAAGCTCCTGTTTCAGACTTTGGAACTGTTACTTTTGCAGGACTATAACTGCTAGCATGGTCAGTGGCCATGCTTGCTAAAGCATGCTGGGAGTAGTAATCTTAAAAGGAACTTTTTCCTAGCTCTGCCCTGTGTCCACAATAAATTTCTGAATTGCAGCATATGACTATAAGGCAATGTGGTCCTTTATCATATATCCTAAGGCAATAATAAAAGGTAAAATACACAATTTACATCCATCTACCCCTGAAGAAAATAATGAGCAGACTTTTCAGTACCTGCCACCACCTCTCTAGAATGCATTATACCAATAGGTTTTTATGAAACACAGCAAGATCATGAATGAATGAATATTTAAAACTGAGAGAGAGAGAAAATAATACCTGCATTACAGTAATATTTTTCCAATGCAGTTTCTCCTCGTTTTATACAAATTTTCTTTATACTGAAGGAGACAGAATATTTCAGCATGGATTTTTAGCAAAGCAGCCACATTTTAAAGATATAACAGCAAAGAATCCATTATATCTTCACTGAAGGAAGATAAAAGACAACATACAGCAGCAAGGAGGATATATCATAGAGAATAATTCATCCAGCCCAATAGAAAAATCAATCCAATTTCCCACAGGGGGAAACATACCTCTGAATCCAACAAATCTGCTATTATTCACACATCAAGAACAAAAAAAGAAAAAAAAGAAAAGAACAGTAAACTCAAGGAAAATAGTGCATGCTAGGAAAAACAAAGCAAGTATAAGAAGCATAGACTTATTGGACACAGAAGGGGCCATAATCAAACTCATTCACTCATGACCAAAGTTACACACCTCTGTGAAGGTGACCTCTGCTGTGACCACATAAAATTTAACCTCATAAGGAGTGATGAAGACTTTGCAAGGCTGTAGCGTGGATGTTTAACCTTCTTAGTCATAACATTGTGGATTTGCAGAATGATTTGCCCAATGAAGTTTCACATAGCATAAATAGCTGTATGAGAATGTTGTGAAGATAATATGGAAAGATGGAAGCCAAATATGACCTGGTACAAGGGAAGGAAGGAAGATGGGTGTAGAAGTATACAGGAGCATAAGACAACACAAATAACTGAACTTCTGTGCTGCCTCTGACCGTGTCTTTAATCACAAACATGCCATGACTCTTCCATGCCTGTAAGATATAAATCAAAGGTTCTGATGCTGGATAATAAATGTTTTTCATTCTGTAGTCTCACAGTCACAATGTACCTGGGGCTCAATTCAAGATCCAGTATAGTCTACTTTACCTAGATATATTTCATTCAAGATGAGTAGAAAAATGATCTAACAACTTAGCTACTAATTTATCCTCTGTAGATACCATTGTTAATGCTTCCTGAACACACACATACCTCTTTGTCTCTTCTCCCTTGCTTAGTTCAACAATGGGGATGATCAGAAAGTAGATACATATTTGGGGATAAATTAGGGAAACTAATCCAAAAAAGCCCTCCATTCAGGTATTCATCTTTCACACCATTGCAATTGTGTATGTCGGGGGAGGAGGTCACCCATCTTCATCGCATACCTGCCCCTCCCACCATCCACACATGTGAGAATAAGTCCGATGAATGAAGATAGGTACTGTGCAGATGGAAGGCCCCCTGCCTGATTTTGAATCCTAATCATCATAAAACCTCCCCACACCCATGTGTGCAAGCAATTGAAGGCTGGGGGAAGGGATCAATAAGGACTTGATGGAGGGAAAGAGGCCAGCTAGTGTGGCCTCACTTGCTCTCCCCTTCATACTGTTATAATTGTGTGAGGTCTGAATGCTCAAAAAAAGCTGAATTGTGAATAACAAACTTGAGTAAATCAGCTATTTTTTTTTAAAACACACAATGCAGATTTCCCAAATAATTACTCTAGAATAGAAGGGACATGGAAGATATGATGCATATAGAGTTACTTAGTAGAGGCACTTTTCTTTGTGTCTTCATTGGTCAATGAAGTTCCAGTAGCAAAACTAAAATAGAGGACAGGAAAGAAAGAAAACAAACTGTGAGATTGTTTCTATGGGGTCAATTTTTATGAGCCCCCCCCCAAAAAAAACCTAGAATGATCCAGAGTAAAGACAATTCTAAGCAGCTGTGACTTGTCTTAATGGTCTTATAGCCCCCATAAACTTTGCATGCGCTCTAGCCAAGATGGTGGTCGTGAGTGATTTACTTGTATTTTTAAATCTGACACCGTCAAACTTTTTTTAAAACCCTATTTCCACAGTGTGCATAAACAATATTTCACCTTTACACACAAAAAAGAAAAAAGTAGAAAAAAACAACACCCTGTTTTCTTGCCTTAATGATTGCTCACTAAGGCAAAAATCCAACGTGGCAGCAGCAGGCACTTGCCCTGATAGCAAGCCCTACCCCTGTGCTCATCCAGCCAATCAGCTTGCTCTTCCTCTCCTATGGGAAAGTGATTCAAATCAAATCACTTGTTCCTATGAGCAGGGATGCACATTTCCTTTGGAGTTTTTTAAAAAAAAAAACTCAGGGAAAAGCCATGAAGGCTTTCCCTTCGCAGTTTGTGACATGTTTACTCCCCCCACCCGGATATGTTGAAATGATGCACGATGCCATTAAGACAGCCTGTATTCTCCTTGCATTCTGTGAGGAGTATTTTCACCATTTAGACAATCCGTACATTTCCCTCTGTAGAAAATGTCTCTGGTAATAGGACTATTATAGTTCTGTGGTCTGCATGGACCCTTTAATCACTCCCTTCTGCACATACATAATCTGGTTATCTCACTAGCTCCCTAAATCTAAGTTTCAGCATCTTTTTTTCTTTCTCCCAGACCTTCTGGTCCTTTAATGCCACTGACTTTTTTTTAATTATTTATTTCTCAGAAACAACAACAACATCTGGAGGGCCACGCAATTCCCACCCATGCTGTAAAGCAGGGCAGAGGGCCTTCCTTTAGTGTGTGCATGGAGACCTTTTAGTTTTCCAAAACCAGAAGTGAACTTACAGTCATTTCTGATTTGGAAAAGAAATTGGAGGGAAAACACATTTTGGGATGGAGTGCCATCCACAGTGGGTTCTGGGAGAAAAACTGCTTCCAGACCTGCTGAAGTTGCCTACCACAGAGAAGTGCAATCGCAAGTTCATCTGCATCAACACTCTCAGCATAATTTTGTATTGTAATCCATCAAGAAGTTCCAGGGCTATGAAACATCATAAATCTATTTTATGCAACTTTCTGTACAGGTTGGTAGATGCTTTCTGCTCTAGCCAGTGCTTGATTCCTCTCCTCTCTCTTGCTGCACAACAGGAGAAGCTGTAAACTGGACAGGCAGTTTATAAATAGCCCCAATCTCCTGACTGAACTTCATGGTAGCTGGTGCCCATAGGGATGTAAAGAACACTCACTAGATTTTGATATTAAGACACAATGTCAAAAAAGGAGAAATGGTCCACTACTGTGAGATTTTTCACATTTTGGGATGTTGGGTGAAAACTTCATTTGTGCAAAACAACACACATTGTTTTGATGCACCACACATTGGGTTTTGTACAAAAACCAATGGATTTTTCAAAAATGACATTTTCACAAAAAAAAGTAACAAGCTGTGAAAAATCATTGAAAAATATGCAACAGACCTTGTAAACTTGCCAAGCAGGGGGAAACATTTGTAAATAAATTTTCTTACATGTGATAACAAAAGAAACAAGTATTCACATCCCATCTATGAACATCTCTGGAATAAAGAAAAGTAGTCCACTGTTCAAAGAGAAGAACAACCCCTTGTTGAAGGTCAGTGTCACATGTCCAGAAGAGGGTGACCAAATGGTGGGAGGTCTGGAAGCCATGCCCTATGAGGAGCAGCTTAGGGACCTGGGTATATTTAGCCTGGAGAAGAGAAAGTTAAGAGGTGACATGATAGCCATGATTAAATATTTGAAAGGATGTCATACTGAGGATGGAGTAAGATTGTTTTCTGCTGCTCCAGGGACTAGGACACAGAGCAGTGTGGATTCAAACTATAGGAAGAGATCCCACCTAAACATCAGGAAGAACTTCCTGACAGTAAAAGCTTTTGGTAGTGGAATGTACAGCCTTGGAGTGTGATGGAGTCTCCTTCTTTGGAGGTTTTTAAGCAGAAGCTGGATGGCCATCTGTCAGGAATTCTTTGATTGTATATTCCTGCATGGCAGGGGGTTGGACTGGATGGCCCTTGTGGTTTCTTCCAACTCTATGATTCAACCGCAGAGTCCAGCAATAATACTAACAAGATGGAAACTCAGTTGCAACCACCCTTTGCTCTATGGCCAAGTAAAAGATGACAGCTATGTTTCTTGTAATATAATGAACAAGAAAGCCAAGAAGTTTAAAAAAATATGGTATCCTGATATGTGCTTGGTTATTCTGTGGCCATAGTGGCTGGCAATTTCTGGGAGTTTTAGTCCAAAAAAAGTGACTTTTCCAGGCTCTGCTATAAACAACATAGCTAATACTAGCCACAAAAGAGTGGTACCTTTATTGGCCTATAGAGAAGCACAAAACACATCATGCATTCCTCATCAGGCAAAAGATGTTTTTAAAACATCACAGAAGGTCACAGAAGAAGGGAAATAAGGACTGGGACTTAATTCTTTGAGGTTTCTACCTCCAGCAAAGATAACATGTTTCTTTGGGACCATAATTTGATGAGTTGTACATGTACAGCACCTAAACATTTTTCCAGATGTAGCAGTACAGAGACTTCTTGAGAAATGCAATCTTCTCTGCCAGAGAAGGGGGCCTGTGGCTGCATAAGAGACAGAGTCACTCTGGATCCCAAGAAGAGTTACGTTACTATTGCTAATGGAGTTTAAGTTTTACTGTCCTTTGTTTTGCTCCCCACATGGCCAAGAAGGGAATGGTTTCTGCCTGCATTGAGATCCCTCCCTACCAACTGAACTACAACACAGACAATATCTGATACTAGATGTAGGCCTGTGTCTCCAATGCCATCATCCTTCCATCTTGCTTTTTCCTGTATGATTTTTTAAAAAAACATTTTCTGCCTAATGAAGAAGCCAACGGAGCTTAGGTATCTTGCATGATGTGTTTTGTGCACCTGAGTTGGCCAATAAAGGTATCACTCTTTTGCAGATTATTTTATTTTGCTGTATGGCCAACACAGCTACCCTTGAATATTTTTTTCTGGGTAGCTAATACTGCTACCCAGTATTAAAGAGTTAAAGAATTAAAGAGTTCCCATGACATCCCCTATTCCATGTGTCACTTATGTAAATTAATGCACTTTACATTTAATTAAAGTTAATTAAGTCATGCAAATTAATATAGCACAAGAGCAGAGAGACTGAGCTTTGAACCCAGATATCCTTTGTTGAACTCTCTCCCCAGCCATGAAGTCAGGGTGATTTCATACAAGCCACTTCCTATCTGCCCCAATCTCCAATCTGCAGTATTTGGAATTATAATCTACCTACCTTATAGGGTTACCAATCAGAGCAGTGCAATTGTGATGTGAAGTATTTTGAATAGTTTAAATGCTATAGATATGAAAAGACAACCATGACCTATTAACATGTTGTTGAGGCAACTCTCTACACTTCAGTGTTGGGAAGAAAAAATATTTCCTTCCCTCAAGTAAATGGTATATATAGCCAACATAAATGAACCTATGCTTAAAATTATAAGCATGCTATGCTTTGCTACTTCAGCTCTCTCACAAGATCAGTAAGAAGAAAGTGTTTCAAAAGAGCTGTGGTTCTGTTCCAGCATCCAGCTTGATATTTAATCTTCTGGTAAAATCTATATTTGAAGGAGAACAGATTTTCAAATGATGGACAGTTGTGCAAAATATTTCTTTTTCATTTTTTCATCATTCCCGACCATCTGTATATGCTTTGAATTGTGACATACTTAAAAGTAATATCCAGAGATTTGGAATCATTCATTCATCTTTTAGTATAGAGCTATAATACAGTGCAGGCAACACTTAGCTAGATAGTCTCGTGGGATATAAGCAGATTCCCATGTCTCTTAGACAATTTAAAAGTGGAAACTCTACTGTAAGACTTCTATATCCTACTTTACTCCACATACTTGTCTTACTTTTACACAGTCATACCACAGAAACCTAGCTGGTCTTTGACATGCTGCAAGATATTTTCTTTCTTGCAGTATTACTAGTAAGACAGTAGAATGTACAAGGCTAGCCAAAAACATTTTGCTGCCTGAGGCAAAGGAGAAGATGGAAACTTCCACCACAGTTCTATATATCTCCTCTCTGGCTTTTCTTCGCAAACGAAGATTCAGGAAGGACTCATCCCGCGCTTTCTGCAAGCGCGCTGATGACTAAAAAGGCCAATCCGAGATAAACAAGTCCGGTTGCAAAAAGCACAGCAGAAGGTCTCCTTGGGTGATGTTTTTGGGTTGTGATTCTTTCTGCGTTGTCGTTTCTCTTCAAGACTTGTTCGTCGTGAGTTCTCAAATAAGGCTGCAGCATTGTGGATAGTGCGTCTCCATGCCTCCCGATCTGAGGCCAGGGCGGACCACTGTTGGTGATCAATTTGGCCAAGCCTGAGATGTTGTTTCAGGGAGTCTTTGTATCACTTTTTTGGAGCGCCCCTCTTACGCTGACCCGTGGTGAGTTCACCGTAGAGTAGTATTTTTGGGAGGCGATGGTCCTCCATCCTAGAAACGTGCCCTGCCCAGCGCAGCTGTGTTCTCAATATCATGGCCTCAATGCTGGTGATGCCTGCTTGCTCAAGAACAGCAACATTCGTCACATAGTCAGTCCAGTGTATATTTAGGATTGTGCGTAGACAGCGCTGATGAAAGCGCTCGAGGAGTCGTAGGTGGTGGCGATAGGTGACCCATGTTTCAGATCCATAAAGGAGGATAGACAGTACGATGGCTCTATACACACTGATTTTTGTGCTTTGCCTCAGGTGTTTATTGCTCCAGACTCTTTTGTGAAGTCTTCCAAATGCACCATATGCCTTTGCTAATCTGTGATCGATCTCTTTGTCAATCTTGGCATCTGAGGAGATGATGCTTCCCAGGTAGGTGAACTGCTGAACGGACTTGAGCACTGATTTGCCGACGGCAATGTGGGGATGGTGGTGTTCGTCCTGTGGTGCAGGCTGGTAAAGAACTTCTGTTTTCTTCAGGTTGACTTCTAGCCCAAACAGCTCTGCAGCTGTTGCAAAGCAGGATGTTAGGCGCTGCAGAGCTGCTTCTGTGTGGGCAACAAGGGCAGCATCATCGGCGAAGAGCAGCTCACGGACTAGATAGTTTAGAGTCTTAGTGTGAGCCCTCAGACGGCTTAAGTTAAACAAGCTACCATCAGTACGGTAGCGTATATAGATGCCGTCGTCTTCTTCAAGCTCTGCCATAGCCCTTTGGAGCATCGTGCTAAAGAAGATTGTAAATAAAGTTGGTGCAAGAACACAACCTTGCTTCACTCCATTAGTTATTAGAAAGGGCTCTGAAAGAGCATCGCCATATCTGACTTGACCACGCTGTCCCTCGTGTAGCAAGATAATCATTTTAAGGAATTTGGGGGGACATCCTAGTCTTTCCAGGATCTGCCACAGACCTTTTCTACTTACAGTGTCAAAGGCTTTGGTGAGGTCGACAAATGTTACATAGAGACCCTTGTTCTGCTCCCTACATTTTTCTTGCAGTTGCCTAAGGGCAAATACCATGTCTGTAGTGCTCCTATTGGCTCTGAAGCCACATTGGCTTTCAGGGAGAAGTTCTTCTGCAATAGCAGGAACTAACCTGTTCAGGAGTATCCTTGCAAGGATTTTTCCAGCAATAGAGAGCAGTGTTATGCCTCGATAGTTTGAGCAATCGGATTTTGCTCCTTTTTTCTTGTACAGGGTGATGATGACTGCATCTCGGAGGTCTGATGGCAGTTCCCCTTTTTCCCAGCAATTCACAAGGAATTCGTGGAATTTTTCATGGAGTGCATGACCTCCGTGTTTCCAAACTTCAGGTGGGATTCCATCAATCCCAGCTGCCTTGCCGTTTTTCATCTGCTGTATGGCCTTAAGGGTCTCTTCCAAAGTGGGAGCTATGTCCAATTCATTTTTCATTGGTTTTTGTATCATATATTGGATAGCTGAGGCTTGGACTACTCGGTTGGCGCTAAAGAGACTTTGAAAATGTTCAGCCCAACGATTTAGGATGGAGGCTTTATCAGTAATTAATGTTTGACCATCTGTACTGTATAAGGAGCTTTGGACCTGATAAGTAGGTCCAAACACTGCTTTAAGAGCTTCATAAAATCCTCTATGATCACCCAGATCTGCACAGCATTGTGTCTTTTCTGCTATATTGATCCACCACTTGTTCTGCATGTCTCGGAGTTTTTGTTGTAGTTTGCTACATGTGAGGCGGAAAGCTGCTTTTCTTACATGACAGGATGGCTGGGCGAGGTATGCCTGGTGAGCAGCTCTCTTCCTTGCCAACAGCTCCTGGATCTCTTGGTTGTTTTCTTCAAACCAGTCTTGATTTTTCTTGTGGGAGAAGCCAAGGGATTCTTCTGCAGACTGGAGGATACTGTTTTTGATATGTTGCCAAAGCACTGTAGGAGAAGGATCTGTAGGATGGTCTTCAAGTTTCGTTTGTAGATTTGCCTGGAAGTTGTCTCTCATGGTAGCTTGTTGAAGATTGTTGACTTGGAGTCTCTTCTTTAAGATGCCACCCCTCTTATGTTTGAACTTAAGATGAAGATTTAGTTTACATCTGACAAGGCGATGATCTGTTTGGCATTCTGCACTGGGCATCACTCGTGTATGACGGACATCACGAATGTCTCTCTGACGGACTAGAACGTAGTCAATGAGGTGCCAATGTTTGGATCGGGGATGCATCCAGGTTGTCTTCAAGCTATCTTTCTGCTGAAAGATTGTGTTTGTAATAGTCAGCTGTTGTTCTGCACAGAACTCTAGCAGGAGGCGTCCGTTATCATTGCAATTTCCAACACCATGCTTGCCTAAGACACCTTTCCAGGCTTCTGAGTTCTTTCCTACTCTGGCATTGAAGTCACCAAGGATAATAATTTTATCTTCTGCAGGGACTTTTTGTATGAGTTGGCGTAGGTCTGTGTAGAATTTGTCTTTCTCTACAGGGTCGGCTTGCATAGTTGGGGCATATATACTAAAGAGAACAACATGTGGGAGGCGTAAGGAAATAATGCGATCAGAGTGTCCTGTTGGCAAGGTTTCGAGTTTGGAGGCAATCGAGTTTTTAATCATAAAGCCTACTCCTGACAGATGTTTTTCGGTTTTGGGTTTGCCAGACCAGTAAAGTGTGTAGCCGGCGCCATGTTCTTTAAGGCTGCCTTCCTCATGGAAGCGAACTTCACTAAGAGCAGCGATGTCAATATTAAGCCGTGATAGTTCAAGGGCTATTAGGGCAGAACGACGCTCAGGCCGTCCACTATCTTCAGAGTCTTGCATGGTTCTGATGTTCCAGCATGCAAGTGTCAGTTTATTTACACCTTTGGAGGCCGGTGTGTGCCTTTGTTTCTTTGCCTTGGTTTGACCGCATCAGAAGATTCCCGTTGGCCGCGGCTAGCCAACCAGGTAGTTGGGGATGAGCTTTCTTTAGGCCGCCTTTTCTAGGCCCCTCTCCATATGGAGCAAGCAGTGCTCTCCTTAAAAAAGGCTGCTTGGTCGTTCAGAATGCTGCCGAACAAGACTGTCATCTCCCGGGTCAGGCTTGAGCGACCAATGTCCTGAACCGCCTGCATGCAGGGTTGGGGCTGCGGCTTCCAGTGCATCTTTACACCTGCCGGTTTCGTCCCTCGCCAGTCGCTACAGGGCTTTTTTGGAAATGGATTTGTCCTTCGAGCCTGTGCAATGGATTTTTCTGGTGGAGCGCAGCGTGCACAGAACTGGCCTCACCCTTTAAACCAGAGATTCATCTGCCGTGGCCTTGCAAGCATGGACGTGGCAGTGAGGTCCTCGGGCCGTAGGTTTGATTAGAGTTTCCTTCTCTTAGATGGTTGACCTTACAGGGTTGGACGAGCACCATCTGCCCGGGTTTGGGATTGGAGTTTTCCTTCTCCTAGGACGGTTGCCACAAGGCTAGAGAGCCCATCCTGCCCTTTGACGCTCTTTGTCAGACCCTTCGGTTTTGACCTGTCTGGCATGGGAGACCCTACCAGTGGCTATTATGCCACCGCCAGCATAGCTCAAAACATCATTAGGGTACGCAAGCCTCTCTCCCACGACAAGGGGGCGTCAATGGAGAGGTCTATATATAGAAGCTAACTATATCTTACTTGAAGACTGAAAGGGCAACTGAAACTTACTTAAAGCCTGGTAATTGGACAGGGACCTCCACCACACCAGAAGGCAGGTACTTTTAAGAGAATACAAGCAGTTAGGGAGGGACATAGGTGTGTACTTGGGAGGAATAGCTGAGAAGCTGCTACTGTTATCCCCAGCATCTGCTATCTGAGTTGGTTGCCTCATTTTGCTTAACAGTATGGTCTATCCTGAGAATACATGAATACACCGGTCTAACTAAGTTTGTTGCTTTGTGTCAGGATCAGAAAATCCTACCATGGCCATGCTTGTTGAATATGTTTTTGCTTATCTTTCATGATGCTGGATGATAGGAGTTGCAACACATGTAATATGGCTGGGTCTGAAAGAATAAAACAGACTGTAAAATGTCAAGATTGTTAACTGGCAAATAAGAAGTAAGCGCAGAAAGACTGCCTATATTGCTTTGTGTTTTTAATATACAGGTCAACCCCCATATCCACGGATTTGGTATCCACAGATTTGGTATCCACAGTTTCACTTATCCACATCTGAAAAAAATATGTCCTCTCTAGGCATTTCTAGGTCCTCCATTATGATTCTATGGTCGACTTCTGGTGTTCGTATCATTGAAAATAATAGGGTTCCCTATTATCCATCGTTTCAGGTATCAACGAGGGTCTTGGAACATATCCCCTGCAGAAACACAGGTAAACCTGTACTAGTAGCTGAAGAAACCTTTAGTCCTTACAATAAAGTTGTACCATGATCTACTCTGCTTGCTGAATAAAACTTTTCTGAACCTTCTGAAGAAGTAGGATGAAATCTTCTATTTCCTCTTGTCAGAACTAACAATGGTATACATTGGGTTCTCTTACAGAAATACAAAATACAATTCTGTTAGATTTTGGTCACCCTCAGGACATAAAATTACTAAAAAACCAACGATTAGGAAATGAATTCGTATCATCAATGAATATGAGAAAAAGAGGAGTGGTTAAATATGTAAACCAACAAATATAAGCAAAAGAAATTTTCAATGATCCAATAGGTCACTTTATTGGAATAGAAATAATTTGACAAAATAACAAGATATTGATTATAGGACTCTACTCTCTTACTAGAGGGAGATGCTATGTAGGGATGAAATGAATAAAAGATTTTATTTTTTAAAAACCTTATTTTTAATTTTTTTGCGCAAATTCTGCAAATTTACTAATCCTCTCCAAGAAAGAGGTCAGGAAAATGCTCAGCCATGAAGTTCTTTTAATGTCAGGCCTTTTCTGTGAAATAAAAATGGTGCAAAAAAGTAATTTTTGTCAAAATCATCTTTTTTTTGTACCAGTGTAGTTTGCACAAAACACATTGTTTTCTGTGAAAATTTGATTTTTTTTTATGCAAACAAATGTTCAGGGAGAGGGCAACATCCTGAATTGTGGGGGAAAATGATTGAAAGATGGAGAAAACCTCAGGCAGTCTTGCCCAGTATGGAGAAAACTTATTATTTCTTCTTGCATGTGACAACAAAATAAGTGAAGATTTAACCATAGTAGATTTACCCCATACCTTCATCTATGGCCTATGGTTTTCCACATGGGTACCTCATGTTAAATAGCATGGGATACATTTTATTTATTTAAAAGCATTTAAAACAACATTCAGAACCCAATATAGCCATCACAAATACACACACACCAGACAGTGGCTGGAATTCAGGTTTGCACATCTGCACATGTACAGGTGTCTTATGAGTACCCAGCTTGTGGGGGCAATTAGCTAACATACATTGGAAACTGTTTAATGCAGTGTAGATGTGTAAATAGCTATTGCTTAAAACAATTTGTAAGCCGCTCTGATAGCCTTGTGGCTGAAGAGCGGGGTATAAATAAATAAATAAATAAATAAATAAATAAAATTATGCATGTTTACCAGTACTAGTCTGGATGGAATACACACACATGTAAAATTAAGTATGGTTTTTATTAAAGAGTTCAAAAATAACACCAGACCCACACACATTCACCCAGAAAAAGCATTCATACAAGGCTATAGGAAAAGCAGTAGGAAAAACTTGGATAGAGAGTAGCAAGAGGATTTGTTGGGGTGATACAGACCTGTCCTGTAGTCAGTCCGACAGAGTGGATGGAGGAACCTGGGGTGGCTAACACAGAGGGACATAGGGTGTCCTAGAAATGGAATCTGTGTGCCTTGAGGGAAATTTTGGGGGTGATATTTATACATCCAAATACACGTGAGGGGATTGGTTGCTTCATGGGTTGAAACAATAGATTTCCTGAGCCTTCATGGATTGCACAATGAGTTTCCTGGTCTTGACAAAAAGTGAGAAAGAGGCTAATGTGTTTCTTAATGTCCAGTGATTGGATTTTAACAGCTTGAGCAAGGGTCTTAAGGTCTGGGGATTTAGGAAAGAAAATTTCACAATCAGCAAATACAAAGTTTTTCACCCACCCATTATCTGTTTGACTTTCAGCCTTTAGGTTTCCCAGGGTAAGACATAGATGACCTTTTCTGAGACCATTCTGTGCTTTTTCCCTTGTGAAAGGTCATATTGATGAACCAGATCAATAATATTAATACACAATTTCTGAGGTCTCCAAAAGTGGGGTGCAGGCCAATGCTAACATTCCAGAAGTGGGATGTGGGCCATGCTAACATGTAGATGTAATTTTTCACACACTGCACGGGTTGGTATTCCTGTCCTCTCTCTGCAGCACCCAAAGCCCCTCTTCCAACTTGCGTTAAAGCCATGAAGCCACCTCACACATTCTGTGTTTGAATGTGAACAGATAGGATCAGAGAAACATCTAGCAGTCCCCACCCCAAGCTGGACACACAATGATTATGGAAGTACTGAGACCTCCAGAGGACCCCTGAAGATTTCAGCACTGATGCCATCATTGCGTATTCAGCTTGGGGGTGGGGTGAAGCTAGCCAGATCTTGTCCAATCCTGCCTGCTCATGTTAAACCATGGAGTGCCTATGTGAGATGTACAGTCATGTGAAAAAGAAAGTACACCCTCTTTGAACCTCTGTAAAAGCCAAAGTTTTAGCAGTTTGCTGATCTGGGGCATTCAGGTGTGTGTTAGCACAATGCCAAGGAGGAAGGACATCAGCAATGATCTTAGAGAAGCAATTGTTGCTGCTCCTCAATCTGGGAAGGGTTATAAGGCCATTTCCAAACAACTTAAAGCCCATCATTCTTCAGTGAGAAAGATTATTCAAAAGTGGCAAACATTCAAGACAGTTGCCAATCTTCCTAGGAGTGGCTGTTCTACAAAGTCACCCCAAGATGTGCAATGCTCAGAGATACAAAAACCCCAAGAGGTATGTCTCAGACTCTACAGGCCTCAGTTAGCAATCTAAATGTTAAAGTTCATGACAGTACCATTAGAAATAGACTGAACAAGTATGGTTTGTTTGGAAGGATTGCCTGGAGAAAGCCTTTTTCTTTAAAAAGAACATAGCAGCATGGGTCATGTTTGCAAAGTTGCATCTGAACAAACCACAAGACCTCTAGAACAATGTCCTTTGGACAGATGAGACCAAAGTGGAGATTTTTGGCCATAATGTACAGTGGTACGTTTGGCGAAAACTAAACACAGCATATCAGCACAAACTGATATCAGCACATACCAACTGTCAAGAACAGTGGTGCAGAGGTGATGATTTGGGTTTGTTTTGCAGCCACAGGACCTAGGAACCTTTCAGTCATTAAGCTGACCATGAACTCCTCTGTATGCTAAAGTATTCTGGAGTCAAATGTGAGGTCATCTGTCCAACAGCTAAAGCTTGACCAAAATTAGGTCATGCAACAGGACAATTATCCCAAGCACACCAGAAAATCTACAACGGCTGAAAAATCTAGAATGGCTGAAAAAGAAACAAATCACAGTGTTGCAATGGCCCAGTCAAAGTCCAGACCTCAACCCAATTGAAATGCTGTGGCAGAACCTTAAGAGAGCTGCGCATAAACAAATGCCTGCAAAACTCAATGAACTGAAGCAATGTTGTAAAGAAGAGTGGGCAAAATTCCTCCACAATGATATGAGAGACTTCATTTTTGTTGAATAAATCATGACATGGTGTAATATCTCATGTGTTGTTGTTCATCTAAGGTTGTATTTACCTAATTTTAAGACCTGCAAGGAACTTTTGATTGTTATTATGTCCTGATATGTAAAACCATAGAAATTAAAGAGGGTGTACTTTCTTTTTTATATGACTGTAAGCTGGAGGGTGGTATATGGGTCAGGGTAGCATAAGAGCTACACTACACTGAGGGGGATATTGAATACTTTACACTATGCTGAGAGGATGTTGAATTGAGGCCATTGATTTTAAAAATCAAGTTAAAATTATCCACTGCCATTGACATAAAATAGGAGGGGGCAGGCAATCATTATGTGATAACCTCTAATTCACATTGTGAGTGCTGCTTTGCCACTTAGGGGATATGTGGAGAAACCTCCACAAGTCTTCTGATCCCCCATCTTATCCACCTGTCACATATCAATAAACTGTACAGGTACAGATCTTTATGTGCACTGATGGCTTACAGTTCAGCTCATTGTATGTACCTTAATCTTTGGCACAGTCAAAATGAAACAGAGCTGATCTTGAGTAATCTCTGTATACTCTTCCCTAGGTGTTGCTCAACTTGATTTTCCTATCTTCTTGAGTCTTTTCCTACGTCTGCATCACATTTTCATATTTGTTTTCCCTCTCCAAATCATGATTAATGTTACCTATGGATTCTTGTGCGACTGGACACAAAAGCTAACCACACCAGGCTTATTGTATTCTAAGAAATGTTTCTATTCTTTCTGCTGTGGGTAAAAAAGATACAATTGTTCTACCTGTCAACAAAGACAGAAACGGAAAATTAATAACCATCTTTTGACCTGATGCTTGAATTGTTTTTGCTCCTTCTAATTTCCTGCCAAAGCACACCATACGGTTTTGCAAGGTGACATTTTCAGAAGCTCCATACAGATTGATAGGCTAAACTACTGAGAAACTGAGAGAATTCTTATAAAGAATGACCTTCATCCATTATAAATTCAGACCTCATGATGCTATTACTGCTAAGAAGGAAAAGAAAGGAAAAGAAAAGAGCTCCTTACAAATAAGCAGCAGAAAAAAAAAAGGCTCAGGCAGGATACAGATCACAAGGAAAACAGAAAACAAAGAGCAGTATAATCTGCAAAACCAAGATAATGCTTGACTGAAAAAAAAAGTCTAATTTTAATGTTTTTAACAAACACAAGATACAAAGCAGGAAAATCAAAGTGGTCTTGAAAACTTGAGAAAAATATGTCACAAGCTGGAACTTCATGTATAGAAGAATGAGAGGGAAATAGAAAATGGCCACACAATTGCTTCAGACCAATTTCAAATTGTGAAGTGCATCAAGCCAATTCAGGTCAAGTCCAAGGAAAATCAGATCACCTGATTCAGATCCAGAGCAGGTCTGAAGTGATTGGGATCAATCTAGGAATCCTAGTAGACCACAAGTTGAACATGAGTCAACAGTGTGATGCGGCAGCTAAAAAGGCCAATGCGATTTTGGGCTGTATCAATAGAAGTATAGTATCTAGATCAAGGGAAGTAATAGTGCCGCTCTATTCTGCCTTGGTCAGACCTCACTTAGAATACTGTGTCCAGTTCTGGGCACCACAATTCAAAAAGGATATTGACAAATTGGAGCATGTCCAGAGAAGGACAACTAAAATGGTGAAAGGTCTGGAAACGATGTCTTATGAGGAGAGACTTAGGGAGCTGGGCATGTTTAGCCTGGAAAAAAGACGGTTAAGAGGCGATATGATAGCCCTGTTTAAGTATTTGAAGGGGTGTCACGCTGAGGATGGAGCAGGCTTGTTTTCTGCTGCTCCAGAGACTGGAACACGGAGCAATGGGTGCAAGCTCCAGGAACAGAGATTCCACCTCAACATTAGGAGGAACTTTTTGACAGTAAGAGCTGTTCGGCATGCACTCCCTCAGAGCGTGGTGGGGTATCCTTCCTTGGAGGTCTTTAAACAGAGGCTGGATGGCCATCTGTCGGGGATGCTTTGATCGTGATTTCCTGCATGGCAGGGGGTTGGACTGGATGGCCGTCGTGGTCTCTTCCAACTCTACAATTCTATGATTCTATGATTCTAATTTGGGAAAAGGGGAAGAAGCAGCCTGTCCCCAACTACACCATCTATCTATCTATCTATCTATCTATCTATTTCTCTTGGGTATGTTGCCATTTCCAGTGTGCTGATTGGCTGCTTAGTAAACTGACCAACCAATCACAGCTTGGTTGGGCAGCCAATCAGCACACTGGAGGAGGGAACATATGGACTGTTACCGCCAGTGTAAACATGGCCACAAGGAGTGAATTGCAGGTGTGTGTGTGAGATGGTGTGTGTGCATGGGGGGGGGCTCTGGGAGGGTGGCAGGGGGCAGTGAGGGCCATGGTGGGAGGATGAGGTGCCTTGGGACGGGGGGAGGAAGGTGGAAGGGGGGTGCGGCGACATGGTGGGGGAAGGTGCCATGGGGAGAGGGAAAGGAGGGCATATGTGCATGTGGGGGAGATCAGGAGGGCTTGGGGTAGAGTGGCAGTGGGGGGAGGGAGTAGCACATGTGCATGCATGTGTGCATGTGGGGGGGCTTGGGGGGCCACAGGGGGAGGTGATGTGGAGGGGGGAGGGAAGGATAGTTGTATGTTGCAGAGGGACAGTTCTAGCACCCAATCTGAGACAAGAGTCTCACCAGTGTTCATCAATCACAGTGTGGGGAGAAAGTTTGAGGTCACTGAACTATATATATTCTTTAAGTTTATTCCTGCATGTGTGTGTTCTTTTTCTAGATCTGATTGGTAAAAGTCTTCCAGCCCATCTAGTGCTTGTCAAGCTGCCTCTCAATGCAGTACTTTACTTTGAACCTTTAGTTTAGATCTTTAGTTGTGTTTGAATTTGAACTGTACTTGAACTCTGAACCTAGGGGAGGCTCTAGAACAGTGCCACCTATAGGAAGGATGACTGACTTTTCTCCCCTATCCACCACTTTTACTTTTCTCCTTATGTCCATAATACCTCCCCCCCGTGAGCTACATGCACAATCTCTTATTGAACAAGCAGAAAACATATACTACAGACACCAGCTTGGTAGGATTCTTCAACCAAAAAGACTTCACGGTTGGACCCCCATATCTGCAGGGGTTCAATTCCTGGACTTACCATGGATATCGAAAACAGTGATCACCATTGAAATAATGGGACTTCTGGTTACAAATACCATAGAGCTGCATTGGAGGACCTAGAAAATGTCTGGAGAGGACACCTCTCTAGGCACTTTCTAGGAAAACTCTATGGGTAGGGTGCTGTTTTGTGTCCTGTGAATAACTGAAACTGGTTCTGCGGATATGGGGGTCTGATTGTATATGCTTAAATATATTAAAATAAATAAGAAAAAGGAAATTTAAATGTGGCTGGCATAAAAACTCTTGAAGCTAACTGTATCACATTTTAAAGAGTTTATTTGCTCTGAAAGGGCTATTCTGGCTCCATATCTCAGGTACCGTATATTCCAGTCAGGGGTCATCTTATATTCAGGGTACACGCTTTGCCTCACCGGCCACCCAATCTCCTGCCTCTTCGCTCCCTTCGCAAATGGAGCGAAGATGCAGGCGATCAGGTGGGGGGGTGAGGCAAAGTGAAGCGGCGGTGCCCCTGACCCAGCCAGACCCAGCAGCTTCCCCCACTGTCTCTGGAGCCATGCGGGGCAGGAGAGGCTTCTCCGTGACTGGCAGCCATGGAGAAACCCTCCCTCCCTGCGCGGCTTCCCCCCTTCTCCTTCAGCTGTGTGGGGTGGGTTCTTCTCCATGACTGGCAGCCACAGAGAAGCCCTCCCTCCCCGTGCAGCTTCCCCCTTCTCCTTCAGCTGCGCGGGGTGGGGTGGGGTCTTTGCCGTGACTGGCAGCCACAGAGAAGCCCTCCCTCCCCGCGCAGCTTCTCCCCTTCTCCTTCAGCTGCGCGGGGTGGGGGGCTCTTCTCCGTGACTGGCAGCCACAGAGAAGCCCTCCCTCCCCGCGCGGCTTTGCCCCTTCTCCTTCAGCTGCGTGGGGTGGGGGGGTCTCCTCCTTGACTGGAGAATTAATTGGAAAAGGGATATTGTGAAGTCACAAGTAGTATAAATATAAATTAAATGCTTGTGGAGGGCTTCAAAAGTATTGATCCTTTTAACTGCGCAGGGAATGGTCTAGTTTACTTTAAGATGCTTTCCAGCCCTGAAGTCATAATGTCCTGGAAGGGAAGAAACTTGTTTTCATTTTATCTGAACACAACTGGAAAACCCAGACTGCTTTTCCCATCATACCTCCCTTTTCATGCTGTTTTCCCTCAGCTGATGAACCAGTGAATTAAACTGTGAAAACTTGTGCCCTCTGTTACTCAGCCAGCTGGGATTGGTCATGTTAAAACCCAAGGGAAGATGAGTCAGGAATTAGGCTGAGGGAGAAGAGAAAGGCAGTGTTAGGGCTGCCAGACTGAAAACTGGAGACAGTTCCTATGCCTTTCATGTCTGTGTAAAAGAGGAGATATCAGCAGTTGTCACTTGCCACACAGTCAGGGAACAAGCAACACTGGTTGATATTCTGTCTTCCACACCAGTGGTTCTTAACCTGTGATCCGTGGGGGTCTGTGAAGACTTGAAGGCTGCTTGGCCCACCTCCTCCCTGCAGTGACAAGAGCCAAGGCAAAGGTTGGCTGGTTGACTTGGCCTGCACATTGCCATTCAATCTACAAACTTGCAGGAGAAAAGTCTTCTCTCTTCCTCCAGTGCCTCTGATGGAAGGTTGAATGGATGGTGTAATGGTATATTATTATTATTATTATTATTATTATTAGGGCTTTAAATCTTGAGTTAAGTCTTGAGGGACCCCAGCAACAAAAGATTTTCAAAGGTGGTCCCTGGTAAAGAAAAGGTGAAGAGCCCCTGCTCTACCCCACACCCACCAGGAAAGGTCCACACCAATTTCCCCTAGGGCAACCGGTCCAGCATTCGCGCGGCTCCAGAGGCAGTGGGGGAAGCTGGCGGGATGGAGGATGATCTTCTCCATGGCTGCCAGTCATGGAGAAGACCCCCCCCCCACAGCTGAAGGAGAAGGGGGGAAGCCGCTGCCATTCTGCACCAAAGTGTTTGATGAACTGGACTCCCATCTTCGTGTGACTCTTAAAGCACCACAGACAAGGCACTTAGTTCTGTAACATAGTGCACACGGTAGTGCCATTTTCAGTATCTGGTTTACTTCCATGAACTTGAAGTGACTGCAGAAATGTATAATGTTGCAGTCAGAATTTATTGTTATTGTTGTTGTTGTTTATTTATATAGCATCATCTATGTACATGGCACTTGCATTAAAACAAGCAAAAAAACCAAGCAAACAAAACCCTGGGTCTTGACAAAGGTGTACAGTCTAAAATAAATGTACACATAAGCACACACAGAGGGAATGAATAATAAACATAAGACTATAAAATATAATTGCAAAACAAATTATCCAGGTAACTACAAAAAAACCCCAACCCAACAACAATAATATAGTATGAAACAGCAAGAAAATATAAACATAAAACAAACTGACCAATACATGTGATCAAATATAAAACAACAATATATATCTGTATATATGGTAATATAAATCAAACTGACCAAAACATGTAAACAAAATATACAAGATTACAAACAGTATCAAACTAAAATTCCAAAAGCTTTGGAATAAAGAAAAGCTTTCAACTGAGATTTAAAAACAGAAGGGGCAGTCCACAAATGTGCATAAAAGGAGGCTGGAGGGGGGAGTTTGGGATATACTTGCCATATAAGAGAAGGGGGGGTCGTCTTATCCGGCGAGTATATCCCAAACTATATTTTAACTTAAAATTGGGGGGGGGTCTTATACGCCCAGTCGTCTTATACGCCGGAATATGCAGTACTTGTGATTTGAAATAAACACTGAAAAGTTAGAGCTGTTTTAGTTTCCCACTGCAGATCTATGGGAAGCAGCAAGACTCAGATTTCCAAATTTTGATTTTTGTGCAGGAATGAAAGTGGGGCATGTTGGGTTTCAGCCTATATCAAAATTGCTGGATCAGGTTCCAAACTGAGCAGAAATGATGGTAGCAAATGCCCTTTTAAATGTCCTTTATGGAAGGACTCAATAAGTGGTGCCATAGAGCTACTTTCCCAATTCAATCTTGAGTTTTCTGTTAGCTTTTCTTGTTGGTACAGTTCTGAGAGCTTGAATCCAATATGCATGTATTAGTTTTCAGCTATGAGGAGAAGTGTAGATAGTCTGGTTTTAGCAATGTCCAGATTCTATATCCTATGCACAAATGGCTATCCAAACAAACAGGAGCATCTTAGTATCTTAAGAGATAGTTAGTCTTAGCAACAGTGGTCACAATCCAGTGTGTAGTTCTGTACTAAATCTTTGCATGGTGAGTTACTCCTATTTGAATCTAGCATTTTGGCTTCCAAATTCTCTTTTTTAAAAGGAGCATAATGTATTGATAATTTCAAGGGTGAAGTCTGCTGATTCTAAAATAGTCAACATACCTTTCTATAAACTTTTCAAAGTGAATAATATTGGGAAAATATTTGGTTCATTTTAAATAAATCAAGGTTGCAGTCCTCAACATTCAGTTAAGTACCATGGAAAACCATAGGTTTTTTTCCCCAAGCCATCATACATAGGATTGTGTTGGGGAACGTCTACATTTTACAAAAATCAGATTTAGTAAGAAAAACCGAACCAAGCTTCTTGGTTAAACACAATGACCTAAATCCAATTATCAATCCCACCTGGAATAAGCCCATTGACTCAATGGGAATTTGGTAAGATAAGACTTACGTAAGTTCCATTGATTACATGGATATACTCTAGTTGGGACTAACAATTGGATATAGGACAATATGTTCAATAACACAGGTACTACAACATACTGCAAGCTGGGTAGCTATTTACCTCCACGGCCAGCTTACCAAAGAGTAAGAATTCCAACTATCCCATCACTACTGAACTGCTGTTCTTCTGGAATTGTTGACTAAGTCTCAGGGCAATTGTACTGAAGAAGTTGGTTTATGATTGTTGAAACTGAATGACTGAAGTCATGTGTTGCACATTCATGCATACATGCAAAATTATGCATCACTCACCAACCAGGGATGAATACAAATAAGACAACTAATTCCTACCTTTAATCAAATTTTCCAGAAGCTGGCAAGTCAGTATAACATTCAGACTACTAAACTGTCATCACTACATAAATGTCGAGTTTATTTAAATTGTCTGGAATGTCTGAACTGCCTCATATACCAAAGTGGAAGAATCAAAACTTGTGGAATAGAAATTACTGTTCAAAAACTTATTTGTTTCAAGACAAAGTCATCCTCTAGATGGCAATATAACAGCTCACAAATAACAACTGCATTAACCATTACATGCATACACAATAGCACACTATTTTAGGGGTGTGTGAAGACTGTCCTTTTCTTTCTGTGGATACATCCATCTTTCCACACTCTGATGGAACTGTTCTGGCTACAGTTTTGCAAAAGTGGGTCTGCAGTTTTAATAGTGTAGTCAGAAATAATTGGTAAACAAAGTATGTGTATCATTATTTGCAGCTGACATAACTGTGCATTGTATCTCCCATTCAAAGACAGGAACTGTCTCTAAGCAGCCTAATGCATGCTGAATATACATTTTTATAGAATAGATGCACATTGCCTTGAACATCCAATCAGTGCTCTTCTTCTTCTTCAGAATTAAAACTAATGTTCCCAAAACTTGCTTCAAGTTTGGAACACTTATCTGTAGAAGAAAATAAGTCAGTTTCAGATTAGAAGCAGAAATCACAAATATAAGGGGAAATCCCTTCAATATCACCAGTATTCTGAAGAGTTCCTATGAAAATCTTTAAGTTCTGAGTACCACCTTTTAGGAAGGAAACTGATGCATTGGAAGAGGTATAAAGGCAATGAATGTTTTGAAACAAGCTACAGAGATAAATAGTGGAGGAACTGATTACAAAGATATCCAAAAAGTTATAAAGCTTAAGATGCTTTGAGAGATAAGATCTGATGATCATCACTACCACGCAAAGCACAGAAGCAGCTGGTGCAGAGATGCTAATATACTTAACATCCAATGTTTTTGGAACACATTCATACTAAATCCATCATTTCCCAAGCATGCCCTTCTAGTTTTATACAGGACACGGAGAGGACAAACTTGACTGGGTGAAAACCAGGTGAGAACATTGCCATATCCCAATATACTTCATTCTGACCTCAAGATTCATTCTACTGAAACTAAGCAAGCATTTAAGGGTCAATCTGAGCATGAGCCATTCCCAAGAGCTTATCTGTAGGTGTGAGAGAATGGCTTGAGGCCTTGATTATGACTTGAGCTAGGCAGGCTACTATAGCTGAAATCCTGTTAGTAACTGACACAGGTGTAAAGGTCACTTAGGACACCAGAAACCCTGCCTTTTAATGGGATATGTCAGTGGTCCATGTCATAGTATTTCTATGTATGGTTGTGAAAGCTGGACAGTGCAGAAAGCTGAAAGGAAGAATATCAACTCATTTAAACTTGGTACTGCAGGAGAGTTCTGCAGATACCATGGACTGCTAAAAAGATGAATGAATGGATCCTAGAGTAACTCAGGCCTGAACTCTCCCTAGAAGCTAAGATTACTGAACTGGGGATAATCTAATTTTGCTATATCATGAGATGACATGAATCATTGGAAAAAAATAATAGTTGGTATAGTGGGAAGCAGAAGGAAAAGAGGAAGAACACCTACTAGTGGTTAGACCCAACTGAGGGAGCCATGGCCCTGAGTTTGTGAGACCCGAGCAGGGCCATTGATGACTGGGGCTCTTGGAAGTCTCTCATTCATAGGGTTGTCATAAGCTGAATTTGACTTGGTGGCAAATAACAACAACAACAGTTGATGGGGCAGATTAGCAGCGAAACCTATATTTGTTAGAAGATAAAGCTGTTGTGCTAGATTCCAAGCAGTTTGGGAGCTGGGAGGGCAGCTTTATCACCTAGTGGTGATGGCTTTCATTGCCATCTCTCCTCCTGGCATGCAACGTCCGGGTCCCCATTTCTGTGCTGCTTCACTACCCCTCCCTCTGCAATTGCTTACAAGTTTTCCACACACACCTTATAACTCGATTCAAGATTGCCTTTCCTTTGATACACCCTGACCCACCCTCAACATAATTGAAAAATGGCTATTGAAGAACTTCAGTTTATGTGTACATATGTGTAGACTTTTAAGAAGAACGAATATGAGATATTGAGGTCATCCTCAACTGAATAGAGTACCATCCTACCCCTGTTCAGTTACAGACATCTTCAATTTGTCATTGCATTCATGCTTCTCAAAAGTAACTTTTCATGCTTTTCACAGAAATGGTTCGGTGTGTTTTAAAAGTCCAAAACTAGGACTATAAGATTGCACATTGTTTTTCCCATATCAAACAATTGGCATGGCATCCCATAGGGCTTATTTCATTCTACTAGTCCACTAGTTTTAGAAAGCTGGCATCCATCTTTTCAGCTTACACACATCAATGTGATGCTTAGATCAGTCAAGCTCAATTTGATAGCCTCCAAAAATTGTTCATGAAAGATTTATAGGAGTTATGTTATTTTCAGTCTCAAGAGAACTGACATCCCCCTTCAGGTCAATAGCCTGTTAGTTATAAAGCAGTGGCTGCTGCCCATTGGTTTGAAAACATAAATCAGGCAGTTCCATTCTGTTTTTATCAGCTCCATTTCCTTGAACTTGCTTTAGAACTTTTCCCCCTGTGCTGAAGGAAAGATAACTACCACAAAAATCTGGAAAATCATCAGCAATTATCAGGCTTCAGGAGAGTAGAAGATAAGCATGTCACTTCTAAGAACTGTTATGTATTTTAATTATAAATTATAAGTAAAGCTCTTTTTTTTTAAGTAATGCAGTGGGGGTCAAGCAAAATGAGGTCCTATGTTAATTCCTTGAGAATTGTTCTCTTCAGAAAGTAGTGCAACTTTCATAATAGGATGAGCCCAGACACCTCCCCTGGTCCAATGGAGGAACACCTTCCCTGAGTGGAATTCTTCTCCTAAATGCTTCTGCAAAAAGAAAAGGACTACGGAGACAAGTTGTGCTACTTTATCCCTTTTCTCCGCAAGACCTAGCTCCAAATTTCAAATTGTTCCAAAACTCTCCCAAACTTTTGGAGCAAATTTTCATGGAGTCTATTGGGCTGCAGAAGATGGGGAAATGGAAGAAAATGGCTTTCTTTCCTTGTTCTGTCCATCAGGTTCCTCCATTGAGCCAGGAAGCTTCTATAGATGGGAAAATCCCTTCTATTTGTGCGAGACAATGTTTAGATCTAGACAAATGCTTGGAGAAGAGAGGGTATTATAGAAGAGTGATTTCCAAGCTGTGTGCATTATGGCAACTGTTAAAGCATCTTTAACTCCAAACACTCAGGATAATGACATATTCAAAAACAAAAACCCTCCAAAGAACCAAAATACAGTAGCACCTTCATATCCATGGAGGATTGGTTCTGCCCCTCCTCATGGATACTGAAATCCACAGATAACAGTGAATGCTGAACTTCCCTCCCCCGACCACCCCACGCCATCTCCACCACATCATCCGAAACCCACCCACCCCTGCAGTTAAGGGAGAAAGGAGGCAAACTCTCCTCCTCCCTTCCTTCCCTGTCCACCCTCTGCCAGCTCCACCACACCACCGGAACCCCCCCACAGGGAAGGTAGAAAGGAGGTGAGCTCTCCTCATCCATTCCTCCACCATCCACCCCTGCCATAGCCAACTGTGGATAACTGAATCAGTGGATGGCGAATCAGTGGATATGGGGGTGCTACTGAAGAAAGAAACAAAACAAAAAGGCAAATAACAAACAAACAAACAAACCTAGAAATGTCATTTATGTGATTATCTGGACCCACTAATTATGTCATGTGTAAGGGAGCCAAATTACTAACAATACACTGATGGAGGGTGCCTAACTCTGAAACACCAAAACAAATTTATGGGAAAATACTAAATACAAAGCTAAATACAATACATAATACATACAATAGCATTGTATTTAGTATTCTCCCATAAATTTGTTAGGGAGCCAAATTACTGCAAGAGGCTTTTTTCCATTTTAGAGTCCACTGGTGCCCAGAAGATACAGAGTCAGTAGAAATATGCCAGGAGCAAGGTCTCACCCCAGGTGCCAGAACTTAGGGGCATGATACCATGCATCAGAGAGTCCAACTCCCAATCTGGGGACCTTCAGGATTGGGGATATAATGTGTTTCAACTGTGCTTATCTTTGGCTGTGGAACACCTCCCCAACTTATGTTTAGATATTTAAGAGCAGAGATGGCAACAAAACCAAGCTTAGAAGCCTCTTAAACACTACTTCACTCGTCACATAAAGAGAAACAAGACTTTTCTGTTCAAAATTCTAAAACAACTGTCCCTCCAATCTAGGAAACTGCAGAAGAATGTTTGAAAGTCACCAAGCTAAAATGAAAGGATATGCCACTTGACTCTTCTTGGCTTGCCAGAATTTTTTTGTTTATCTAGTCTCATGCTACAGTTCAGTCTGAGAACCATGGTTCTAGATAAATCCTACATATATTTACCTGGGTATACGTTCTACTGAATTGACTGGGACTTGTTTCTAAGTAGATATATACATGGGTGCCCTGTTTCTCTGATTAGGTTACTCTTTGTTAGGTTACATAAAGTGAACAAATTGTGAAGTTGTGTCTGGTACAAGATAAATGCTGCTCTAACACTTTTTGGGATGCACTTTTAATAGACATCTAAGTTGTCCCCAGACCAAGCATGTAGATGTGATAAAATATGTTGCCTCAGCCCCCCCCCAGTACATTTCAATACTTGTATTTATTCAAATCACATTTCTAAGGTGTATTAAAATCAAAGCCATGAAAAAAACCTCACACTTTATAGCACCATTGATCTTACAAGGCTGAATAGTAGCCTTAAATCTCTGTTGTGTATACATATTCCTATCAGATCATGAATATTTTATATGTATATTTGCACACATTTCTCATTCCTTTGAATGCAACTAGAAAAACCACATACATGCACACTAGAACAAAAATCTGAAAACATAATGGAAACAATGAAGCAATATGAACCTTTGGCTGAAATGTATTTGTATTTATTTTATTGAAGTTTTCATTTTCCCTAATGTAAATTTCTTTAAAGAAATGATCTGCCCCAGTAAGCTGCATATTGGAAAACAAACCACTTCTAATGACTAATGACTTACTGAAGTCTAGACACTAGCAAACAAGTAGGAGAAACTCAAAATAACTTATGAGCATTTTTCTTTAAAAGAAAAAGCAATTTTGGACATATAACATGTCTCTCCCTCCTCCTCCTCCTCCTCCTCCTCCATCATCGTAAGAATAATGACCACTATTCAGGCATTCTTAAGCTACTCTAACACATGAGCTAGGGGTTGTGCTATCCTTACAACTTCCATTGTGAGGAGGGCAATCATGGAAGTGGGCAAGCTAGTGCATCCCCTTCCTCACACGTTATCTCAAAGCCTGCGGCAGAGCACCTGAATAAGGCTAGTGTTTTCTTAATTTCCATCCATGTTCAATAAAAGGTTAGCCAAACAACTACAAAACCCAACAATAATGGAGCTTCTCTTATTGGCGGAGAGGGGTAGGTAGATGGATTTCATAGAATCATAGAACCATAGACTTGTAGAGTTGAAAGAGACCACAAGGGCCATCCAGTCCAACCCCCTGCCACGCAGGAATCATGATCAAAGCTTTCGCACATAGTCTTGTTCAGCCAGGTCTCCCCCATCCTATATCTATGCATTTTTCTGCCCTAAGTGCAGTACCTTACATTTCTCCGTATTGAATTTCATTTTGTTAGCTTTGGCCCAGCTCTCCAGTCTATCCAGGTCATTTTGAATTTTGATCCTGTCCTCTAGGGTATTAGCTACTCCTCCTAATTTGGTGTCATCTGCAAATTTGATAAGTATGCCCCTAATTCCCTCATCCAAGTCATTGATAAAGATGTTGAATAGCACTAGGCCCAGGACAGAACCTTGTGGCATCCCACTGGTCACATTTTTCCAAGAGAGGAGCCACTGCTGAGCATCCTTTGAGTTTGGCCGGTCAACCAATTACATATCCATTTAACAGTTAACTTGTCTAGCCCACATTTTACAAGAGAGAATTAATTTTTCTCTCTCTTTCCTATTACACTCATATTCAAGATCGATCAATTAAACTGAACACCAGCAGATTCAGGATAGAAAACAACAAACCATTTCTTCATATAATACATGCCTCTTGTATTATAGCTGCCACAAGAAATAGGTATAGCAACTAACTTAGAAGCCTATGAGACACATTAATGAGGAAGAGGTTTTTCAAAAGCTATTAACCATGATGGCTAAATTAGAGATGGAAGAATCTGTCAATTTCTGTTCCACTCAGTTTTTCATATTTGCCCTTAAGTTGTTTCATCTGGAATCTGTACGAATCCTCTGTCTCTTAAACTGAATCACAAAGCAATGAGACTGGCCGGCTAGTGATAAGACTAAACACCAATGTTACTGTACCTAAATTTGACAGGTCTGGTTTGCAATGGGCTTCAGCTTTCCCAGTGATAAAATGTATATTCTAAACTACCTCAAGTCAGAATCCATTCACATTACTCCTCAGTGATATCTGATAAATGTCCCATCCAGAATATTGGGTTGTTGCAGACCAGAACACCTCTGAGGTGAAGAGAAACATGTCTGGCCAAATCGCCCAATCAATTAAGAATACAACAGTAGTCCTTAAGAATGTGAAGTGGTAGCCAATGGAATTTGTTGCAGCAAACAAACAAACAAACAGCAAAGAGTCATATGGCACATGCTAGCACATTTATTATAGCATGAGCTTTGGTCAACTATAGCCCTTCTGCGTATCACATACATACTGTGAAATGTATATTGCATTCATTATAACCAAGTAACTTATTTCCCACTATGTTCTGGAAAGCAGAATGTCAGTCTCATATTTAAAATGCTTGGCAGTGTTATGAGTCCCCTGAGTGACCAAAAAGAAGCATAGAGACATTTTCAAGGCAACAAATTTCATGAAAAATGCCACTAGTCTCTAAACCCTCTTAGCTCTCAGGGATCTTCAAATAATTTGTATGCACCAACCAATCTCTACTTAAAATAGTTTGCTGGAGACCCTGGTAGAAACCAAACAACAGGGACAGTGGTCAGAAGCTATTCACTGTGTCCACTCTCCAGAGGACAATATAAATTGGGCAGTTACAACAGGTAGGAAACAAAGTCATCTGCAGCCAGGCAAGCAAAAACACCCAAGTGACTCCCACATAGCAAAGTGCTCAGCATGTCAATTCAGAATCATATATGTAATCTAATGAATAACTACATAGGTCGAGATTCTGTATGGTAGGGATATAGAAAAAGCTCTTCCTACAAATGCCCACAAACTCTTGGTAGGGTTAGAGGCAATTTCTCTATGTTTTTGTCCCTCTGGGCTATTTTAGATCAAGGATGTGCCTTTTCCCACCAGTAGTTGACTATTGTAATAATCATAATTGCTGTCACTTGTAAGAACAAGATAGTATGACCCATCCCCACCAAAGAAGAAAGGAACACTCTTAAGGAGGGGATGGTGGAGGAGTGGTAGAGGCTGGGATGGAGAAAATGGAAGAATATTAAGGAGGAGTCAAAGAGGAAGCCTTGGCATCATGTTGCTTGGTAGAATCTCAGTCTGTATTCCTCAGTCAAATGCCTGAAGATATTCTATAATCTGCAGCATTTGAACAATGCTTTTCATAATTAAGGTACCATCACCAAGATGTCCAAGAGTTCTAAGAATTTGGGCTTAATTAGGTGATGGTATATCCAAAGAGGATTCCTTGTAAAATGCCAGTTAATGAACAAGATAATAAGGGGAGAGGTGCTTGTTTAAATAGGCAGGTCCTAAGATGTTTAGGGCATCATACATTAAAAAAAAAAGCACCTTGACTTGGATTTGGTGGCAAATAGGCAGCTTGTGTAACTTCTTAAGGACTGGTGCTATGCGGTCTCATACAACCACATCAGTGAATAGCTACACAGCTCTGTTTTGGACACACTTTACACTATGGACCATATTCAAGGACAGCCTCATGTAGACACCATTACAATGATAATCTGATCAGGCTGTTGTTCTTCTTCTTGTTGTTGTTTGCCTTCAAATCTTTTCCAACTTATGGTAACCCTCAAGTAAACCTATCACAGGGTTTTCTGAGGACTGGAAGTACGTGACTTGCCCAAGGTCACCCAATGGGTTTTGATGGCCAACGAGGGATTCAAACCATGGTCTGCAGAGTTGTAGCCCAACACTCAAACAACTATACCACGCTGATTCATAATTTTTACAGGGGCATAAATTACTGCACCCAATTTGTCTCTGTTCAGGAACAGCCATGGCTTGCAGTGTAGCAAGAGTTGTAAAAGATACTCCATACTACTTATGCACATTTGGGTCTGCACTTACAAGTTAGAATCAAAGAGTGTTCCCAGACTATGTACTCACCCAGTACAGGACACTTACTCAACTCTTTGGATTTGAGGACAACCAACCTACTATCCCCAATCTTGTTAAGATTCATCTTGAACATATTGGTCTTAATCCAAACCATTACTGCCTTAAAGGACCATTTGTGTGTGTTTGTGTTCATTCAGCCACCCCCTCCCCATATATTGGGATTGAGTTCACATAACCACAAAGAATGAAATAGTTTAAACATGTGAAAAAACTCAATCTTTCTTCTTGTTCTTCTTCAAATGTTCTCATCCTGGCTCAAAAACTAAACTTTGACAAGAATGCAGTGTTGCTTAGCCAAATGATGATGATGATGATTATGATGATGATAATAATAATAATAATAATGATAATTTATACCCCACCCCTCTGTTAAAATCGGGGCGCTTTACAAAAATTAAAAGACAAATACAGATTAAAATCCCTAAACACCACCCAACCCCACCCTCCCCCATAAAAAGATATTAAACTAATATAAATTAAAAACAACTAATCTAAAATCACATTAAAAAAATAATAAATAGCCAGCAGACTAAAAGAGGCCAGGAGCTCCTGAGGCTGGGGTCTAATTAGGAAAGGCCTGCAAAAAGAGATCTGTCTTTAGTGCTTTTTTAAAGGTACTCAGGCTCATCATCTGACAGATCTTGTTCAGCAGGCCATTCCATAATTTGGTGTCGATTACTGAAAAGACCCTCTGGGAGGTTGCAGCCACAAAAAAATTGTGGCTGAAGCAAATTCCTCCCAGAGGACCGGAGTACGCGGGGAGGATTGTATGGGAGGAGGCGGTTCTGAAGATAAGTTGGACCCAAGATATTTAGGGCTTTAAAGGTAATAACCAACACCTTATACTGGGCTCAGAAACTGATAGGCAGCCAGTGGAGAGATTTTAATACTGGAGTTATATGGTCTCTCCGAAATGTTCCTGAGACTACTCTGGCTGCCATATTTTGTACCAACTGAAGTTTCCGGACCAAGCATGAGGGTAGCCCCATGTAGAGCGCATTACAGAAATCTAGATGAGAGGTTACCAGTGTGTGCACCACAGTCTCGAGGTCCCCTACTTCCAGGAAAGGGCGCAGCTGGCCTATCAGTTGAAGCTGATAACAAGCACTCCTGACCGTCGCATTCACTTGACTCGTCATCTGAAGCGATAAATCAAGGAGCACCCCCAGACTGCGAACACAGTCCTTAATGGAGAGCATGACCCCGTCCAAGACTGGAGGTTGCAACCCAACTCCTGGTTTTGGAGCCGCTACTGTGAGCAAGTCCATTTTGTCTGGATTTAATCGATCTGTTTTTCCTCATCCAGCCTATTACTGCTTTAAGACAATCATTAAGAGGAGAGATGCCATCGGAATTCAAGGTTGATGATCAGGACAAGGAGAAATAGATCTGGGTGTCATCAGCGTACTGATAACACCCAGCCCCATAACTCCGAATAATCTCACTCAGCGGCTTCATATAGATGTTAAACAGCATCAGGGACAGGATGGTGCCTTGCAGAATGCCACAAGTAAGCTCCTTTCTGCTGGAGCAGCTGTCCCCGAGCAGCACCCACTGGGACCTGCCCAAGAGGAAGGATCGGAACCACTGGAGTGCAGTGCCTCCGATTCCTAACCCACTCAGGCGATCCAAGAGGATGCTATGCTCTATCATATCAAAAGCTGCTGAGAGGTCTAAAAGCACCAACAGGGTCACACTACCCCTGTCGATGATGATGATGATGATGATGATGATAATGATGATGCCCATTGCCCTACATGTGGCTCATCAATTTCCTGGACTGGCATTCAGTGAAGCCAGATGGCACTCACAGGACACAAATTTTCTCCAAGGGCTGACAGTTGCTAATCAAGGATTGTTTTGGGGTGTGGGTATTATTATTTTTTTTCAGCTTGAGAAATGCATGAGCACAGGTCTAGATGCTGTGGGAGTGCACAGGATACCTTTTGAACATGGGAATTTCAAAGAAAGATGAAACCTCATCCCAGCAAGAAAGGAAAGTCACATTATGTTATTGGAGATACATGTTTGGATGTGAGTATGAAAATATAAGGGCACCAAAGGAATGGATTGTGGTGGAGGAGGAAGGTGAAAAAACATGCCCAGTTTTTAATGCATTTTTCTGTATGTATGCATTTTTTCATGTACTTTTCCTCATGGCCAAACTGTGTTTGTGTGCATTTTGCCCATCCTTGATCTTGGTACATATCCCACACATGCTAATCACCTCTGACCCATCCCCCAAACCACACAACTTTATAGGAATATCCACCATATCTACTCGTTTGTCAAAATAGTAGTATATATCCAATATTGATCCAATAATGTCATAACTAGGTTGCTGTGTTCTCACTTCCTGACAAAATGGTTTTCTTTCCAATATCAGATGTAATGGCTGGTTAATACTAGAAATGTTGAAGTTTCAGAATGCTCTGGTTGGATTCGACTAGCCTCACTTACACTTAGATGTACAAGCATTCTCCATAACTCATAATGTTGGTTACTACTGTATATGGAAAACAGTATCATATGATCCATTGTGGCCTCCCATCTTAACTCCTCTGTGTTCCTGTTTTTCAAGTTTAACACAACATGGCTGAGATCCTACACTGCTTTAGTATAATATAAATATCTGCTGGCAGAGTTATGTGATGAAACTCCTATACTGAATACCATGTAGTGCAATATATGCGGATCAATAGTCAATGCCAATGCTGACAACTGACTAGGTAACTGCAATGCACAATGCACAGAGGAAATGCATACAGGCAATGTACATCCACACCCTATTCTGTGTACACCAGGAGTCCTGGTGGTGCAATGGTTAAATGCCAGTACTGCAAGCCACCACGTTGCAAGTTTGATTCCAGTGGGCTCCAAGGTTCACTCAGCCTTCCATCCTTCCGTAGGTCAGTAAAATGAGTACCCAGCTTGTGGGGGGCAATTAGCTAACACTTTGGAAACTGTTTAATGCAGTGTAGATGTGTAAATAGCTATTGCTTAAAACAATTTGTAAGCTGCTCTGATACCCTTGTGGCTGAAGAGCGGGGTATAAATATCTAAATTAAAAAAAAATACTTGAATGTGCTACAGCACAACCACCAGTTCCACAGGTACAACTCCACTGATGCCACTGTCAGCTGGATGTGACCATTGCCCATTGTCCAAAACAAAACAAAACAAAACAAAACAAAACAAAAACCTCACTCTGCATGTGTAATACAATTTACAGTTGCATATCTTACTAACAGGCTGACAACTGATAGAGAAGGGCAGCAGCAGACTGAGGAAGCCCTTAGCAAATTGCTCTTTGCTGGGCCCTAAGCTGCTTATTTAACTGGTGACAGCAGCACTGGGAAGTTGTTTTTATTTTAAACGATGTCATGGAACAATGTTACATTTAGAGACACTGTGAGAAATCAAAATGGTTTCCTATTGCTGAGGTTAACAGGCATTCTGAGTCCTGCCAGGATTCTGACAGCTTTTTGGGACTGGCCCTGGCCTTATTACAGATATTTGAAAGAGTTTATAAGTTAACAGTGGTGGTGTGATCGAGTGTATTTATTGTGTTTCAGATGAGATCTGCAAGTTACCAAGGAACAAAATAATAGTTACTGTGAAAGTCATTCTCTGTTCTTGTAGGATATCTTCCAAATCTGTCATGCTGTTCCCAAAATAAAGTTTTCCTTGTCTCTTTAAAATCAGTTGGCTTCTGTAAGTTCTAAAGCATTGTGACTGAAATTAATGCTACCTCCTTACCCTGGCCTTGACTTCATTCCAGTGCTACTCAACAGATTATTTCATATGATATGACAACTACAGTTGTTGATCTTGCTCTCCAGTAGGAAGATGTATAAGTGCATTCTTCAATCATCCTTAATCTGAAGAAGAGATTCCATGAAAACTAAGTTGAGTCATTTGACATCAGGACATTCATGAATCTTTCAGCACTAATTCCACCAGCCCTCAGGCTCTCAATTATTTTAAGGTTAGCACCCCTTCTCTTAACATCTGTTGAAATCATCCGTTGCACCTCCAATAGAAAAAAACATACCCACCCACAATCTTCCCTGGAACAAATGCAAATCAAAAGAAAAGAAAAGAAAATACGGATCATATGGAATATTCTGACACCATACAACACCCATTTTCCCAGAGTGGACAATGGCTTCCCAAGATTCAGGCCATCATGGGATCGAATGAGAGGTCTCCTCTTCTCCTCAACCAAAATTATACCCTCCAACATTTCACAGATGAAAATTGGGACAGAATGAGTGCTCACTCATACTCACACCCCATTCCTGCCACTGCCACCTCCAAAGCTGAAGAAAGAATCACTGTGGCAGCAACCAAGTCTCCTGTAGAGAGGTGGCAGCTCCTGAAGTTCAGTGAGAAGGTGTGAAGTGAGAAGCTCGGAAAGCTTGATTGGTGCCAGCCAATCACAGCTCAGGGAATGTTGTGAAAGGGGGCTTATGTGTGTGGGGGAAGGCTACAAAACTGAGGTCTGCCTCTGATAGAAGGCAGATAACCAAAGACAACATAGAGATAGGGGAAAACTGTAATAGAGATAGGACAGTCAGCCAAGGGAAGAAGTGAATAGGGTTTGGGGGAGCTGTGAATAATTAAATGATTCAGAGTTTAATATATGATCTAAATGTGTCTTAATGAATATCCACTTGTTTATTCTTTTTTACAACTGTGTCTCACTCTTCCTGTTAAGTTTTAATAAAGAGTCTGGTTCAGCCCCGCAGTGGACCCCCTCCCCCGGATACCTGAAACCATGGATAATAGGTAACCCTATTATTTTCAGTGAGATGAATGCTGGAAGTTGACTATAGAATCACATTGGAGGACCTAGAAATGTATAGAGAGAACATTTTTTCCAGATCCGGATAAATGATACCATGGATACCAAATCCGTGGATATGGGGGTTGACCTGTACCAACCACAGTAAACCCACAGACCAACAAGTCCTTATAGGGATCACCTGGAGGCCTGAGTACCAATCCAGGGAGGGATCTTGAGGGGGAAGGGGGAAAAGTGAGTGGCAGGAGTGCGAGAGTTTGAAACGGAGGGACCAGCCTGTAGAAGGGAAAGGGAAACTGAGGGACTAACCTTCACAGAAGGTAAAGGGGCAACTAAGGAAATTGTCTGTCTGTGTTTTGGCACAGGCAATTTCCCCAGTTATTTGATTTCTCTTCCAAGCTGCCTAGTGCTGAAGGCCCCATCATTTAAGAAGCAAACAGTTTGTTTCTTCATTTGCTTTGGAGGTAGCAGCAGCCTGGGGGGAAGGGAGGGAGGAGTTAGCAAGGAGCAAGACAGCGGGCTTGTCTATGCAAGGCAAAAAACTCCAGAGTGCCTTGCAGTAATGACATTTCACAGCAGCTGCAACTTGTCTTAATGATCTTTTTGCCCCCATAAGGTTCGCATGCAAGATGGCAGCCACACGTGATTTACTCACATTTATACTTACCTCGATTCACTGCCACCAAACTTTTTTTTTAAAAAAAACAGATATCCAAGGTGTGATAGAGCGATTTTTCGATTTAACAGAGAAGCAACAAACAAACATACAAAAACACCCCATTTTCTCACCTTAGCACTCATTCACTAAGGTGAAAATCCAACATAGCAGCAGTGGGCGCTTGCCTTGTGAGCAAGCTCCACCCCTCACGCTCACCCAGCCGATCAACTTTGTGCTTCCTCTCTCATATTGAATCACTTGTCCCAATGAGCAGGGATGTGCATTCCCCTCACTGTTTTTTTTTAAATTCCAGGGGAAACCATGAAGGCTTTTCCTTAGGAGTTTTTGACATTTTTGACCCTCCCTCTCCTTCCAAACATGACGTAATAATGCAGAATCCCATTAAGACAGGTAGGATTCTCCTCGCATTCACCATTTAGACAGCCCAAGCAAGTGCTTCCTCTACCATGCTGCAGGCACAAGGGGTGGCCACTTGTGCCCCCTCACCATCACTACTGCTTTGCTTTTGTTTGTTCCTGGATATTCCTTTTCTTGCTTTTGCTAGGCAATGTGTGAATGGCAGTTCTCCTTGAGTTTGCAGGGAAATCAAAGCTGTTGGAAAAGAAGGCTAAAGAAAGGAAGCAGCAGTTGTTCTGTGAATTACCATTTGAACCCTTGCTGTTACATAACTCATCCTCTTCTCTTCTTTTCTTGTTTGTGAGTGTGCACAGATGGGGCTACCAGCAAGGAGGAGGAAAGTGGATAGCTGCAATCCTTAGAGTTTGCAGTGACTGAGGGCTTGTCTATGCAATCCCTCCAAAAACGTGGTGCCCCACAGAAAAAATAATTTGGAGCAGCTGCGACTTGTCTTAATGGTGGTTTTGCCCAGCAGTTCCCATAAACTTTGCATAGCGGGAGACAGCTGAGGAAAGGAGAAGAGGAAAGAAGAGTTCTCCTGCCTTCCCCGATCTCTATGGGGGCAGTGGTGGCAGCGGCATGGGGGAGGCAGGGAGCCAGGGAAGGGGGGGAGTGTGGCAGTTGCCCTTCTCCCTTCTTCGGTCTCCAAGGGACAGCTATCACTCACAAAAGGCAGAAAGAAAAATGACGGCTGAGGGTGCCCTGTAACCCAGCACCTCCCCCTGTACTCGTCTGGCCAATCATTTTGTGTTTCCACTTGTTTGGGCAAGCAAATCAGATCAATGAGTGGAAATCTACACCCTCACATTGTTTGTTTGTTTGTTTGTTTGTTTGTTTTTATGGGGAAAGCCACAAGGCTTTTCTGGTGAGTTGTTTTTTGGGTTTTTTTTCTTTCTGATTTTGGCCTCCCTCCTTCATAATATGGCAAAACCAGAAAGGATCCCATTAAGACAGGTAGAATTCTCCTCACATTCTGTGAGGAGTTTTTTCACCATTTGGAGAACAAAGAGCAACAACAAAAGCAAGCAACACAATGGCTGAGAGGGGAAAAGTGGGACATTTTAATAGCCAGTGAAAAACTAGGGGATGCAAAAGGTTAAGGATGGCTGTCCCAGCCAGTCTGTTGTCCTTGGATGGTATGCAAAATGAAATATGTAGAGACCAGTAGTTCAAATTACAGGCCTGTCCAACATTTAATGATGTCATGGGTGGAACTGGCATTTCAGGTGGGTTGGGAAAGCTGGCTTATTATCTTTCCTCACTATGCATATGGGCCAAGTCAGGGGAAAATCTTGCACAAGCCAACTAATTGCATATCAAGCAGAATGCAGATTGGTTTGGACTATCAAACGTGACAGAACTGAACAACAAGATTACAGATTTATCAAGGCTTTGGGCCACAGGTTTTCCGTATAAACAAATCACACGTCACAGGGCTGAACTTTAGATATTCTGCAGGCCTTTTCAAAATGCATTATATCTGCTTCACTACTGATGGGTCAAAGGTGCTGCAAGAATCGCTGAAGCGTAGAACTATTATTTCATGCTATACAGAAGTCCTAAGAAACATATTTCAAGGATTTTAAGTCTCATATTTAAAATTTAAAATGTACTTAACACATTCTACTTATATTTCTGACCAGACATTTTCAAGCATTCACAAGAAGAATCGTTATATTTCTAAATGACTTAAAACACTTCTCATTTTATTTATTTTTTAAAAAACATTTTGCAGTCAACATATTTTATTTATATTTATTTATTGAATATTTATATCCCACTCTTCAGACACAAAGGCTCTTAGAGTGGCTTACAAATTGCTTTAGCAATAGCACTTACACATCTACATCACTTTATATCATGCTAGGCATTCTCCAAGCAGTCTCTAATGTGTGTTAGCTAATTGTCCCCACAAGCTGGTACTCATTTTACCAACCTATGAAAGGATGGATGGCTGAGTGAACCTTGGAGCCATGCAGGATTGAACTCGCAACATTGTGCCTGCAGTACTGGCATTTAACCACTACACCACCAGGGCTCCTTCCAAAGACATGAAAGTCACTCTTCTTTCTATTGTCAAACACTTGTGTCACACAGGACATTGTATTAAACAGCAGTAGCAATTGTTAGCATGTCCTACCACCCCCTCCCTATGATATCTCATAATTGGAAATACTGGACACTTTTCAGGGTCAAGCTGGTTGGGGTGAGCACAAAAGAGGACACGTGACAGTTAGGAGGACCTGGGATGTATCTCAGAAATATTTTGGCAAAAGAAGCCTATATTAGGATTGTGTAGAAGCTCCTTGGTAACCAAAGCCATTGTGGAGGTATGTGCTAATTCCTTCTTGGACACCTCAGCAATGAGTCATCCAACCAAACAATTAAGTAACCTTTCCCACCCCCAATCCCAAGGAAATCTTACCTTGGAACCCCCCTCCTGTCCTGCATTGTCGAGTTGTCATAAACCCAGCAATTTCTATCTCCCAGCCATTAACATAATCATGTAAGTTTTTGCTTCCTTTGTGTATGTGGTTGGAAAACCATCCAGGCTTTATTTTAGCCAGAGTACCCCTTCAGGATATGAAGCAGGGTATAAATATTAGTCCCCCAATAATAGAAAGTTGTGTCACTGTGGATGAATCCTGTCACTCTCTTTTTTGACATGCTTCTGGATCAGAATCTACAGTGTCACCCACTACCTGAAACTCTGTTCTTCAAGACTGGTAACTATCACCCTATTTTTCCTGAATCTCTCCCTATATCCAGTCTTTCTGCCTGACCCTATGATAGCTTTGTATGGTTCTTAGGAATGTGTGTTGGGTGTGTGAATGCATTTTGCATTATTTCCAATAAAGACACTTTATTTCACTTTAACATGGAGTTCTCTGTAGTTAGTACTGTTATACCCAGGTGAAAAGATCCCCACAGTTACCCTTCTCTCACAGGCATACTATCTAAGCTAATAATTCCCCCAGATAAGAATATAGATTTCAATATCATGGGTGGGTCTCTAAAGCACCCCCACCTCTTAGGCTAACAAAACATAATAACATAATGATGGTTGTTGTTGCTGCTATTATTATCATCATCATCATCATCATCATTATTAGGCATAGACACATTTCCAAATGTAATTTTTATTTTATTTTATTTTATTTTATTTTATTTTATTTTATTATTTTATTTTATTTTATTTGTAAAAGCAACAGTTCAACATGAATGTTACAAATGTAAACCTCTCTGCAGGAAAGTAAAGCCAGAAGATTTACATGTGCATCAAATCTGTTGTATCCAAGCTCAGCAATGAGGTTATTGTGAACAAAGATCAGCCAATATTGCACCTGCTGAGTGCCATATGTCTACAAAAATAATTACAATATTCCCCTTGTTTAATCAGCAATATTCACCCCTTCTTCATTGGCATTTACTGCTTGTTCCTAAGAGTTGTTCCTAAAAAAACAAAACAAAACAAAAACTCAACTCTCTTGCACTTGTACAGTAGCACAATTGACTACCAATCAATTACAGCACTAAAGCACTGTAACAGGACTTAATGAAGTGGCCTCAATCAACAAGGAGCATAATAATCTCAAATCCACTTTAGTTCATTCACTGCGTAATCCTTGATCCAAAAGTCTTTAGACAAGCAACAATGAAGCAAGCCTTCTAAATGAATGTCAGCCAAGGTCAGACAACACTAGCAATTTTAGAATCATGGTTCTTAAACAACAAAGTGGGCTTCCTAAAATACAGCCAAGATCTTTTTGCAATATTCCCAAGCATGGCTCCTCACCAAATTTTAATTTTTTAATGGAGCAAGTCACCCAGAAATCCCAATTTAAACAGTAGGCCAGCTAAAGCAAATCAGAAGCATTTATCAGGCACATTTCTTAAGATTGTCTACTAATGGAAGCTGTGGGTGCTTACAGGTACTAATGGTATTACAGTAATACAAGTAGCTATAATGACAATTGTGCTGGTATCATATCCTCCAACATTTCACAGAGGAAAACTGGAACATGTATGGCCAAACAACATCAAGAGTGGGCCAAGATAACAAAAGTTATTACTGAGGAAGTACACACCAGCTAGGAGATGTAGTAACAATTTGCTTTTGCCTGAGTCTACTGGGAAGGGCAAGACTCCTCCTCTCCTCTTTCCTTGCTGAGTCAACTGAGTGTAAAATACCTTTGTACTTTTAACTCAGTTTGCATCAATTGAAACAAACTGAGAACAAAGCGGGAGGAGGAGAGAAAAATTGGGACATTATAAAAGCAGCTGAAAAAGTGGGATGATAGAAGATTAATCAGTATTGTCCCTGTTAAAGAATACTTGGGAGAATTAGCACATGCTGCAAAGAAAAGGGTATATAAAGAGTAATACAGAGGTGTATAAAAGGATGCATGGTGTGGAGAAAATAAATAGGGAGATGGTTTCCTCGCCCAGTCATAAAGCAGTACCAATGGTTATCCACTAAAGCTGAATGGTAGGAGATTAAGAAAAGATAAATGTAAACTGCTTCTTCATACAGCACAAAAATTGTAGAATTTACTGGTGACTGACCATCTTGATTGCTTTAAAGGTAGTTTAGACAAACTGATGGAGGTTAGGGCCACAAGTGGCTATTAATTAAGATGGCTAAATGTCATCTCCAGTATCAGAAACAGTTCCAGACAGGTCACCTCCAGAATGAGAATCACAGAATCATAGAATCATAGAATCATAGAATTGTAGAGTTGGAAGAGACCACGAGGGCCATCCAGTCCAACCCCCTGCCACGCAGGAAATCTTGATCAATATCCTTACATCTCTTAGTTGCTGTATAATGCAAGACAGAATGTTGGGATCACTTCCTTTTGCCCCTGCTCTTGCCATATTCAATAGTTACTGTGTGTGCATAGCAGTTTGTGTAAGGGTAAAATTATGTATGTGTAACTGTTTGGGCTTTGCTTGGGAGAGTAGATAACACAGTCATCTGCAATTAACAGTTATAGTCTCAAGGTTAGAGACACTGGATGATGGACAATCAGTAGTTATGCAGCCGGCCAGATTTTGTTGATTGTAAAATGCTTTTGACTTAGTGTAACTGTTAGGTTCTCATTTTAGCAATGACTCTGTATCGTATGCTTCCAGGATTTCTGGCAATATAGCTTTCTGATGAAACCTGAAGCTTGTGCTCTATAAGTCTGGGAATGCTGGTACCTGACACAGAAAGTGTAATTGGTAGGCTTCCCATAGGCAACTGATGGGTGACTGTGTGAACAGAATGCTGGGCTTGATATAACTTTGGTCTGATCCTTCATGGATCTTCTTATGTTCTTTGATAACTAAATATATAGATTACTGCTTTTGATGGACAGTAATGCAGGAATGTGAATAGCATATACCAAGGATAATAAAAGCTCACCTGTTTCAAAGTGGATTGCCATTACTGTCCTGAAAGTTGTTCATTTTGGGTTAGACTCACAAAGGAATATCATCCAAATGTAATGTAGGGGATTAAAATGAGATGGTACAATGGGATGACTGCATATATCTGTCTTGTGTATGAGAAGTAGTAAAAATATCAGTCCACTTTTCAGACTTTTTCGGATGTTGATTTACCATGCCAGAAGGCTCGTAACACTTGTGACACTACTGCGTGGCAGGGGCCCTGTTTTGTATGACGCTGTCCCCCTGCTGAAATAAACTGTTTTACTTCCATGAGAGATTGGAGGCAGCCACACCATATTTGGCCATTTTTTACTCACAGAAGTTGCCCATGAATAAAAAATGGCCAAATATGGCGTGGCTGCCTCCAATCTCTCACGGAACTGAAACAGCGTCGTATGAAATGGGCCCCCTGCCGCGCAGCAGCGTCGCAAGTGTTACGAGATTTCTGGTGCGGTAAATCAACATCCGAAAAAGTCCTTCAACTCTGACTTGCTCCTTCTGGACTTAAGGCAGGGCCGGTTTAAGGAATTTTGGGGGCCCCTGCAATGCTTTATTTTGGGGGCCCCATATGTTTATCTCAGGTCAATGTAACCTAACCTTATTCACAATACGGGATGCTCAGATTACAGTAGGACCCCCGTATCCACGGATTCATTATCCATGGGACACAAAACAGCATACCTACCATAGAGTCTTCCTAGAAAATGTGTCCTCCCTAGCCGTTTTCGAGGCCCTCCAAGACAACTCTATGGTATTTTAAACCAGAAGTCCCATTATTTTCAATGGTGTTCACTATTATTCATGGTTTTCAGAATCCACGCCCCCCCCGAACCAATCCCCTGTGGATAAGAGGGGCCTACTGTATTAAATTATTTACCTATGAGGAACAGCTTAGGGAGCTGGGCATGCTTAACCTGGAGAAGAGAAGGTTGAGACGTGACCTGATAGCCATGTTTAAATATTTGAGGGGATGTCATACTGAGAATGGGGCAAGCTTGGTTTCTGCTGCTCCAGAGACTAGGACACGGAGCTATGGGTTCAAACTACAGGAAAAGAGATTCCACCTGAATATTAGGAAGAACCTCTTGACAGTATGAGCTGTTTGGAAGGGGAATATACTGCTGCCTTGGAGTGTGGTGGAGTCTCCCTCTTTGGCTTTCTTAAAACATAGGTTGGATGGCCATCTGCCAGGAATGCTTGGATTGTGTGTTCCTGCAGGGCAGAAGCTGATCAGATGGGATGGCTGTTGGGATCCCTTCCAGCCCTATGATTCTAGGCTGCATTCAGAGACTGGGAAAGTTACTCTTGGATTACACCTCCCAGAATCCCCCTGCCAGCACCCTTCTCAAGGTCTGGTTGCATTGTTCCTTTTCCAGCATTCTCTAGCCCAGTGGTTCTGCAATGTCCTCACAGGGGGTCCACAAAGGCTTGAAGGCTGCTTGGCCCACCTCCTCCCTGTAGTGGAGCAGCCACGTGACAGAAGCCAAGGCAAAGGCTGGCTGGCTGGGCCTGCACATTGCCATTCAATCCACTCCAGCCACAAACTTGCAGGAAGAAGCAAGAGTGCCTCTGAGGGAAAGTTTAATGAATGGTGTAACTGTATTGTTGTTTTAGCTATTATTATTCGGGTTTTGAATCTTGAGTTAAGTCTTAGGGCAACAAAAGGGGGTCCCTGGTAAAGAAAAGGTTAAGAACCACTGCTCTAGGCCAATGTCTCTCACATAACACTAATGGGATACTTGTGTTTTAGTGACAACAATAAAACCATTGTTCCCAGTAATATTACTCCAAATTTTTAATGTATATTCTTTATATTCTTCTGTTAAAAGAGCTAGAGTGTTGTAGAAGTTTCAGCATTGCACTATGACTATGGAGACCATCCTTACTCAGCCATGAATACCCACTGGCTGACCTTGGGCAAGTCACACTCTCTCAGCCTCAAAGGAAGGCAAAGGCACACCCCCTTTGAACAAACCTTGCCTAGAAAACCCCATGGTAGGTTTGCCTTAGTCAGAAATGACTTGAAGGCACATAGGCAAACACACACAAATTTCTTTTGCAGGCTGAAACTCAGTTGGTAGCAAGGAGAGGAAGCTGAAGAAGACCAAGAGGAAAAGGGAGGGGAGAGGAACCAGGACATGTTAAGAGCAGCAGGAAGGATGGACTGGAGGGGATTTATGTGGAAGGAAGGGAAGGGAAGGGAAGGGAAGGGAAGGGAAGGGAAGAAAGAAAGAAACCCTTTCTGAGGGAAAGAGACAACCCTCAAATTCCCCCTCTCTCTCATACACACACACTCACCCCTCTCCGACATGCCTGACTGGCTTCCTTTTGCAGGAGCAAACTCCCTCCAGCTTCTGCCACAGAGAGCTGCTGCTTCTTTCTCTTTCTCTTTCTAATTTGGGAGATGCTGGGGGTGGGTTGGTTTTTTTTTTAAAGCCAGCAGGAAGTTTTTGGCGGAGGAGGGTAGAGGGGGCTACAAAGCAGCGGCTCCTCCCGGCTGTTTCCTGGCTGTCTCCTTTGTCAGATAAGGATGTCAGCAGGGGGCCCCCCTTGACCTTGGGCCCCCCTGCCAATGCTGATTTGGCAGACTGGTTAAACCAGCCCTGACTTAAGGCATGACAATTGCTTAGGCTTCTCTGCTCTTAGCAACACCATCACCCCTTTTCTTAAAAAACTTGCAAAAGGAATCAGTAATCTAGCAGTTATGCAATAGGTCTTACAGGGAGCACCACACTCTGTCATATAGGTTTACCATCCTCTTTGAACCATAATAGTAGCCAAGCTCTATACTTACAACACCACATCTTACTTAAACCACATCACTGCTCATCCCAGGCACTTCTTTAAAATATTGCCTAGCCACATTTTAAGTTTAAGTGGTTATTGAAAAAAAAAATCATTCAGCTTTGTAGCTTCCAAAAACCATTGTTTTCCACAGAATTAGTAAAAGAATACATACAATAAATAGACCACTCTTTGGGGCCAGAAAAGTGACACATGTTCCATATAGAAATAAGCTCTTTTAAGGAGTTACAAAATGGAAAATGTGGAGAGGAAACAAGTATGTGTGCTCTGCCACCCCTTTCCTGTATTGATAGGGGAGGTTTGCAGAACATGGGCCTGGCTGAATATAGTTACAATTCCCCACATCATTAGGCACGTGGCTGGAATGAGCAAAGTTCCTGATTCCACAGAGAACTGTGAAACCTGGTATCCTTGGAATCTATAAGCTTTTCTTCCACATAACATCCCTTCTCTCATAGTGATGTTTGTCAAGTAAACAATAAACAGTTAGTACAAGAAAAGAGAAGCAGTAAACTAGGGAGCAGTATAGCTTGAACATATCAGTGCTTCATCTAGTTTACAAGAGTAAAATGCTGAAATAAACAGGAATCCATTTTATTTCTCCTGTTACATCTGTTTTATTCTCTCCCCCCACTCTTGTTTTATTTTCTGCAGTGCCAGTAAAACACAAAGGGGTTACTCCTGAGGCTCAACCACTTTGTTTTTCTTTTTTCTTTGTTTTGGGTCTTGTTAAACTTGTTACTGAGAGGTATATTAGTTTGTATTTCAGAAGCATCGAGTGGGGTGAGCACACCACTCTAAAAAGTAAATGTCAAAAAAACACGCACAAACCAAATGTCAAATGTCAACCAACAGATGTCAAAACACTATGGCATTTTCCATTCAAGTGTTCACTGCCGCATAAGCCCTCACTATTACATAGCAAAAAGCCAAGTCAGAATCCCTCAGCAGACCATGTTGAAATACCCACAAGCCATTTGGCACAGAATGGACCATGAACTGGCAACAGTTAGCTTGCTGCTTTCCAAGTACCTGCCATAGACAGCCTATTGTGTAGAAACCATCTGCTACCTGTGGGAAGCCTGGTTAGTATGATAGTAGAGGACGACAGGTTTCACAGCTCCCACATGCCATACTGAATATCTTGGGAACAATGGGCCATGTACGTGATCATTTCTTTCTCTGGCACTCTGCTCCAGTCTCAGGATGTGTGAGAGAAGTGTCAAGATTGGTTATCCACATCACAATCCCCTAAAAGTCAATTGACTGCTTTTCTCCTTTATCCCTCCTAAATGGACATGTGACTTAGCTCTCTATTGTATTTAATACTTTATCGAACCTGTAAGATAAAGAAACAAAACAAAAGGAATGTCTGTAGTCTACATCCTCAAAATAGTATTTTATCCTTGGTTTGTTCCTAGGCAGATGCTCACTACATGTTGCACAGGGATGTGTAATCATTTCTAATGAAAACATTGTGGAATTCAGGAGGGGGAATGCAGAATATAATGGTGTCATAACAGCACAGAGTAAGCCATCCTGCATATTTCAGGGAGAGAGAGGAAAGTCAGCATGGAAAAGCATGTTATTCTGAAACAAACCATAGGCCTTTGATCTATTAGGAGACTGTCAAAGAGAGTTGGTCATATTGCTGATATTTGAGGAAATCAGAAAATGTTGCACCATGATGTGCACCATCCTCACTAGATGGCATTAAATTGAATATAATTTAGTCTACTGAACACTTTGTGAAATGCATCTCTGATCTGAAACAAGGATTAGTTCTGTAATTATTCCCAATGTATAAAACATAGATAGTAGTAACCTATTTATCTATCTTGTTGGATCAAGGAACAAGATACTGGAACACATGACGATAAATTTATAATATAATTTATTAATGTCTAAATTAATGCAACAGACTGTTCTCTGATCTACTTTGAGAGAATCCCTGCTGGCAGTTTCTAACACATAAAAACCATATATTACATGTATACACACCTATATGTCCATTATATGTTCGCTTGGGTTAGGGATACAACATTTGAATTAGTGTTCTGATGTGCTCTGTTTATACGTCAACAGCTTTCCTAATATGCGTGACACTATTTGTGAGACATTAAGCAATAGAATTATACACTGCTTCTGATAAATGAAAATCAATGAAATTTGATTAACAATCTTAAACTGAATTATTACTCTGACAGGCTCATACTAATTGTAACCTTATATCTAGATCAAGAATAAGAGCCACTCCACATATGTTTGCTCAGCAGTTATTGGCTTTAGGTTCAAATGGTAAATTTATATGTATGAATGTGCCATTAAGTGAACATACATATTATTTAATGTCAAGCCAGAATATTCATTCCACATTTAGTCCTATTTAGAATTAGATACCAATGGAATTTAACTTAGTCAGGACTAAAATAAGCCTGATTTCATTGTCTGATCAACAAGTAAGTTCAGAGGTTCAGGCAAACACTGAAAAATCATAGAAGAACAAATTAAAGTGAAGTATAAGTAATCCTAAGTGTTTTCTAAGGCCTTCTACCCTATGACTTCAGTCAATGGGTTGTAGTGGTTGCTTTCTTGGGTAATAATCATTCCAGCCCCCCTGTAATTCAGAGGAGGAGACAAACAAATAAGTTACAATCTACTAGCTTACCTCTTGTATTTTAAATAATACTTCGTACTCATTTTCATATCCAAACACTTTCAACATATTCCTTATTTCCTTCATTAGACATATGTAAATTATGTTGTCTAATAATTAAGTTCTGTACTGAAGTCTCTGTATAGTATTTTAAGAGAACCTTTTGGGATTAGTTAGCTCAATTAAATCATCTCAGAGCATTTTTCTCCAACATGTTACTAATGTTTCTTTTATGGAACAATAAAAAGGAGTACAAGCAATCTACAAACTCATCTGTGGTGAACCATGGGGGGGGGTTTGAAAGTGGGGTGGCGGTTCTGCAAAACAATGTGGTGGCTAAATGGTGGTGGAGGATGGAATTAATGAGGATGGCAGGAGATTCAAAAGAGGGTAGGAGAAAGCAGAACAGGGGAGAAAAGATAGACAGGAAAGGAAAATAGAGGTGAGAAGGACACAGGAGGAAAATAGAAGTGAGGAGGAAGCCAGAGGGGAGAGAAGGATGGAAGACAAGAGAGAGTGTGTGTGAGAGAATTAAGAGGCAGAGATGGAGGGACCAGGGAAAGACAGATGTGGAGAGAGGGAATGGAGGGGGGAACAGACAGACAAGGTGGACTTCACTAGGGCAGAGGTATGATGGGAAGGGATTATGAGTTGGAAGGGAGGTAGGAGTGTGGAAAATAACAGAGGAAAGAAGGGCAGAAGGAGACTGGCAGGAAAGGAAGAGGAACCTAGAGAGAGCCAACAGCAGTTGGGCAATGAGGGAGATATGAGGCGTAGAGGTCAAGCCAGGAGGGGTGGAAGATGTTAGGGAGAAGGAAGTCCACCCAAGAGAGATTCAGGAGGGATCCTTTGAGGGTCACTGAGGGGTGATGCTAAGAGAAGGGGAAAGTGTAGAAAGATCCAGGTAGATGTGTGGGAGAGGGTACAGAGAGAATGAGAAATTTGAGTGGGAAAGAACAGAGGAGGAGTAAAATTCTCAGCAAGCAAGTTAGAGGCCAGGAGGGACACTGAAGGAAGCACCTGAACTCTGAGGCTGGAGGAGTTGTAAAAGTGGTTGTGAATCTCAAGCTGGCTCAAAGGAAGGGCATTCCTTAGGACTTCACTCTATTTACTATTTGATTTGTCTGCCCCTTTTCAATAATGGCTTTTTGGTGGGATACAGCCCTTCAGTCTGTTGTGTTAAACAGGGGAGCCCTGGTGGCACAGCGATTAAATACCAGTCCTGCAAGCCACAAGGTTATGAGTTCAATCCCAGAGGGCTCCAAGGCTGTCTCAGCCTTCCATCCTTCTGTAGGTCAGTAAAGTGAGTACCCAGCTTGTTGGGGGCAATTAGCTAAAACACACACACACACACACACACACTTAGGGAGTGCTTCGGCACTGATAAGTGATACAGTAGGACCCCTGTATCTGCTGGGGATTGGTTCTGGGGATGGGGCATGGATACCGAAAGCCATGGATAATAGCAAACACCATTGAAAATAATGAGACTTGCAGTTTAAAATGCCATAGTGTTGCCTTGGAGGACCTAGAAAATGGCTAGAGAGAACACATTTTCTAGGAAAACTCTATGGTAGGTGTGCTGTTTTGTGTCCTGTGGATAAATGAATCAGTGGATAATGAATCAGTGGATATGGGGTACTATTGTATATAAATATCAGTGCTATTGCTATTAAACAAATGTTTCACTGCAAATAAAGAGTGGTACCTAGCTCCCTTTGAACATGAGCTAGAGTGTGATTGGAAGAATGGATTCCCTGTCAGAGCTACATCATCTTAAAAAAACAAAAACAAACCACACACACTATAGGAGAGGTACTTTAAGTCCCATTTGCTCTCCAACAGCTTTGTGTGTATGTGTGTGTTTGCCTGTCCATCAGTATCAAAGTATCTAGTATTGAAACATTTGTATAGAATAAAATACTGTGTGTATACACACACACACACACACACACTGTCAAAAAAAAGTTTCTTCAGACTTTTTCGGATGGGGTTTTACAATGCTAGCAGCCTCGTCCCCGTTGCGAGGCTGCTGCGCTGCAGGGCATCCCTTTCGGATGACGCTCTCCCCTGCTGATACTGTTGCATAACCGCGGGGATGCTGCAGCGTTATATTTGGCAGTTTTCTAATCACAATCAACTTTCGTGATTAGAAAACCGCCAAATATAGCACTGCAGCGTCCCCGCGGTTATGCAACAGTATCGGCAGAGGATCAGCAGGGGAGAGTGTCATCCGAAAGGGATGCCCTGCAGTGCAGCAGCCTCACAATGGGGACGAGTCTGCTAGCGTTGTAAAACCCCATCCGAAAAAGTCCTTCATCACTAATTGGTGAAGAAAGAACCCTATATTGAAATCATATCCTTCCTACTTGAAAGTACGTCAATTGTATTCAATGAGACATCATTCCTAGTAAGTGTATTTAAGCCTGAAGCCTACAGTTACGCTAAACCATTGATTAAAATTAATTCGAAGAGATATTGAAAAATATATTCTCTAAAGGCTTCTAAGGGCCAACAGCCAAATGGAGGAAGGATACTATTATTAATATTTCAGAAAGTTCCAACCTGCTATTTGCAAGCAGGAACTTTTAGTTTAAAAGAAGAACAGCATCTTTGTCCTTTATTTTGGAAAAAAAGTTCTCTTCCAATACTAGTTTGGTTATTTTTTCATCCTTCTAACTCAATACATGCAGATGCAAGTATTGAGTTGCATCAATACTTGAGATGCAAGTACTGAGATGCAGAAAGGGTTAGAGCAACTGATAGGAAGCTACTTGTGATGTGACTGTAAAGTGATTTGCAACATCTGGAATATGATACTTGACATCTTGGAAGCAACAGATGTTTATCCAGCAGTCTTACTGTTATCTAATGATGCCAAATAATTCATATTTCTCAATGGTAATTATCTGTTATACATGAACAAAAGCAACAAAAACATACTAGCACCCAACCACCAGTATGATAAAATATTCTTCTTCTATCTCTTCCAACTCCCTGCAGTTCTCCATGTTGCCCAAAATGTTTCCCAGTGGTCTAAAGCAGGTTTTAGGGTCTGCAAAGTGTTTTTGTTAATGGAAACAATTCTATTCGTAGAATCAGCCTACTGAATCTTGGCTTCTGATTACTGAAAATCAGAAAACTCATTCTATGAGTGACAGGATAAATCATGGTAAGTGATTATTAAGGCATAACTCCATCCATGCCTTGCAATACAAGAGCAAAACAGAGAATGTTGCTTTAACTTAATCTTCATCTATAATTTAATGGTTTCACATATTTTCTAGGAAGTTCTTAATTGATATCAGACAATGTAAACTCTGTCAGCATAGGTATGAAACTCAAAATGCCCCATGATATAAAAATATGTACTTTATAGTCATTATGGAAAAATGATCTCGTATGAGATTGAGAAAAGGAAAGTTAAAACACACTATTTAAGTTGGTTCCCTTTTATTCAATATATTAATGACAAAAACCCTGATTAGAGTTCCAGATAAATACTAGATTTGGGGGAATATTTGTTTTTTTATTTTACTATAGACTCATTATCATAATGTTACAAATTATATGAAAGTATGAGATTTGAATGAGAACCAGTTTTACATCATTCTTTTCCTTCTCTGGTCCTTTTTGTAGTATTAATTTTTGAATGGGGGTTGGGTAACAGAGGAAACGGTTGTAATTTTTGTGTGTTGTATTAGATTTTCAGACAACACTGTTATAGTGTTACTATTCCACTTTATTTGCTATGGCTGCCTCCTGTTGAATCCTGGGATTTGCAGTTTAGGGAGGGGCATTTACAACTCACAGCCAGAGAGATCTTAGGCCTCACTAAACTATAAACCCCAGAATCCCACAGCAGGAAGCCAGAGCAGTTAAAGTGGAATAGTAACACTATAACAGTGTAGTCTGAAAATTTCCGTAATGTTTTAATTTTTTTTTTTAAAAAATAAAGTTTTAAAGTTATTTAAAATGGCCCACCAATTCCAGTAGCCAACCACAGAACACAGGGCTGCTTTCAAATTTCTCCAGAAATGTCAAAAGGGAACATGGATAATTCACACTTCTTTTCACCATATGTATATGTTACACTTGAAAATCACAAATATCTATCTCTCACATTGGGATTTATGTTCTGTATTCATATCAGAAGAGTACTGGCAAACCACATTTTTGAGAAACAAAGTGTTAATTATTCACAAGATATGTGAGTTACTCACTTTGGTCATAATCTTGTACAGCTCAGTGTAGCTCAGGAGGTCTGCATGCAGACCTATACTAGTCTGAGCCATATGCCCCTGAATTACTGACTAGCCTCTGATGTCCCCGGCCATTTTGTGCTGTGTGGGGAGAGGGCAGGATCACAGAAGTTTCTTGCTACATCCCCATAGCTATACACAGAATGAGCGCAGCAGCGCTGAAACTTCCAGTTGACTCCAGCAAATCTTAGCACTGATGTCATGATTTCATGTCATACTATAGTGGCATAGCCAGATATTTCTGTAATCTTGTCCACTTTCCACAAAGCATGGAACGGCCATGCAGGACACTTCAGGGACTGTTCAGTAAGTTGGGAGGGGCTTTGGGCACTGTGGAGGAAGACGAAGGGAATCCCAATCCTTGCAGAGGCCCAAAAAGTATATAGGTACCTGTAAAGGAAACATGCAAATGTCCCTAATAGGATGCCAGCCAATAAATGTCAATTACTAGAAAGAAGAGCTATACTGGTTCAGACCAAATATGCATTCAGTCTGCAAGTTTGTTCAGACAGCCTCCAAACAGTTGGTCCTGGGGAGCTCACAACCAGGATGTGAGTTCAACAGCAGTCTTCCACTCATGTCCCTCAGCGACAGAAATACAGAGATATTACATCTCTGGCAACAGTGAGAATAAAAGTCTATCATGCCTATGGCTTTATTAAAGACTTCAAGAGAACATGTGAAACAAAGAAGTACAGCAACCTGACATTTTTTTTCCTTCACTTGGTCAGAGAAGGTATAACTTGAACTCTTCTAAGCCAGAGCATTTTCCACTGAAAACTGAAAATAAAAGATGCTGGGACATGTGGCCAAAATGGTTTTTAAAGATGTTGGACCTGCAAGGTATTTCAACACTTGTGGGGACCTCTGCCTATTTCTCGTCCACCACATCTTTTGCCATGACATGAAAATAGATTAATGATGTACAGCACAATTCTATTGACTTCATATCACCCAAGGCCATTTTCCTGTTTCTATGTAAAGCAAAAATAAAGCAGGTTGTATGACCCCACTTGAATGAGAGATTATAGTGTTGCCTTGTATAGCACTTCAAGAAACCCCACTGCTTGTAATAATAACTTTCAGGTAGGACTATTATTAGCTTTGTCTTGCTGGATCCAAGAAAAAAAAAACCACACCTCAGAACCCTTGTAATCAGTTTTACCTTTGGCGTAGGTGGTAATGGGTGTCTAGACCTATTGTATGAAAAGAAAAAACTGCTGAAGAAGAAAACGCTAATATCATCACAACAGGAGTCTTTCTCTGTAGTCTTTCAGATTGTTTTAACTAACCTTATGGTATATTGTGTCTTTTTCAGTGTAAAAGAAAAACCAGAAAAATCAACTGCTATGACAAAACATCCCCTCCCTCAGATCAAAGCAAGTCCAGTGAGGGAAAAAGCAAATATTTCAGCCCTTTCAATCAATCATAAATCTAACAGCCATTCTGTATGCAGGTATACTTCAGTTCAAAAAGTAGATGTGTTCCTAGGTGTTATTCCTTTAACAGAAGATTTGGTGCCAGAATCAGAAATGACAAGAGAAGAATAGGAATTATTTCCTCCACAGCAACAAAAAGAGAAGTTCAATGTTTAAGCAAACATTTTATTCAAAACTAACAATAGGCACACATGAAGTGAAACAAATCAGGTCAGGCAAGTCTCACATAAGTAAACAAAACATTTTAAATTTTCTAGAGTCCATTCAAAGGCTTCCTCCAAAAATGCATCCAGGGGATGGTTTTTCTTTCACCAGTCTCCACTTTGCTTATGATTTTTATTTTGATTACAAATCTATTTTTTAATATGCTGCAGGGTACGTGGTGAGACACACTTATCTGCTCTCCCCTTTTCTCTCTGTTTTACCATTCAAACATGCTCAGTAAGGGATTCTGAAGGCAGCTGCTATTTATCTAGCCTGTTATAGGCAGGCACACACAGTTACAGTAGAATCAGCAAGAGCAAAATGTCACTCTTTCCCAGATCAATCTTCATTTATTGCATTTATTGTTTGCTGTAGATACACTGCTGTAACCTGACATCAAAACTCAGTGCTTTTCCAGCTCTCCTTCACAATCTTCTCAAAGCTGATGCTGCTATAAAACTTTTAGCTAGGATGAAAATAAGGAGGAAAACAGGGGCAGGACAGGCCTAAACAGCCTTTATAAAAAGGAGCTTTACTCTTAGAGGCTTTTTGACTGGAGTATATCTATCCATTTTAATAACAGCAACAGCAGCTGATTCCTCCTATTATAGTTATTTCTAGAAATGTGACAATTTATTTCTTTACAAATGAGAGGTTAATAAACTGGAATACATATTTTGTCAGATAATTTTCTGTTTGGTTATTGACATCAAACTCTATCTATAGTTAAAGATACAGATATATGAGCATCTCATCCCTGGCAATTCACCACATATATTTCTATACATTTACCACTTCAAAATATGCTATACTTAAAATGTTGTTTTAGAATGGCCAAACTTCCCCTCATTGTAGAGAAAATCTGTCTTTCAGATAGAATATATTTCACATGGGGAGAGGTGGAAACTCTCGGAGGTCTTGACCAATGCCCTGAACCTATTTTTGCTTTCTCATTTTCCCCACCTCACCATCTTGATTCAAGACAGGGTTGAGAAAAGGGCTTTTGTTGAGGGCAAAATTCCTTCAAGATTAATTTATTTGGGGCCGTGGCTTGGTGGTGGCTATAAACTATAAACAAATCAAAGCGGGTGGGTGGGATGCTATTCTTTCTCTCTTCTCCCATTCCCTTCTCTTGCTCTCTCTCTCTCTCTCTTTTTGATATCCACTGATCTTCTTCTCCCTTCCTACAAAGCTGGTTGCTAGGGAAGAGACAAGTTGCTTTTGCCAGATGTTAGAAATGATGTTTGAAGGGGTGTGTGTGTTTATGTAATTAGGTCAATGGACACAAGAAATGATGCCAAGGGTGGTGTGTGGCCCTATGGCTGCATGTTGCTCACCCTTCTTATGGTGAAACATATTGCTTCCCATCAAAATCAGACTCTCTAGTCAAATCCCTCCAAAACACAATTCAAAAACCAGGATGTCCTTACACTCACCTTGAAACACTCTTCAAGTAACATGGGTTCATGAATTTTATATAGTTGTTGCCAGCACATTCCTTTCTATGAAACACACACACATACCCAATACTAGATTCTTAGAGGATATAGTCTCACCTTGCGGATGCCTCTGCTCAATTCTTCACCATAGTTGGTTCCCAGGATTTCAAAAAGAACATTAGGATTCCCACCATTTTCTGCAAACTCCAGTTCTCCAGTCAAGCCATTTATTCCACCCTGAATATATGGGGGAAAAGGTAGGACACAATTTAGGCACAGCTATGCTTTCATTTAAACAGGTAATACAGTCACAATTATTGCTAATCTTATGAAGTTTAAAACAGCAAAATCCAGTTATTTAGTACATGATAATGCTGAATGTATAAAACCCATGAAACAAAAAAATATATTAGAAGTCATATTTAAGAAATTAAAAGTAGTTACAATAATAATAACTCATTGGTAAAGTAGCAGCTGAGATCATGCTAGGGTTAACAAGGTCCAAGTCTAAGGCTGGTAGATGAAAGCTGCAAACAAGACAGTTTAGCATCTTTATTCTGCTCAATATAATCTATAATAATAAGAGAACATGCATCTTTTTGTCTTGCTATAATTCTAATACTGTGAAATTTAGGTCCCATCCAAATGGTGAAAATAATCCAAATGGCAATCACATGGAAGGTGATACGTCCAAATGGACATTCACATCAATATGTCTCATTCAGAAGGGGGGCAGCCAAGCCTTCGGAACTTTTCTCTCAGTTCTTAAAAAGTCCTGTAGGGGATGTGAAAGTGCGATCATTAGGAGTGCCACATTCTGTCTGTCCTAATCAGGGGTGGGTGGGTTAGGGTACTAATGTAATTATGTAATTTTTATGCTGTAAGCCACCCCGATTGCGTTGCAGAGGGGTGGGATAGAAATAAATTTTATTATTATTATTATTATTATTATTATTACATTACTGCGATGAGGCAGCATAAGCTGATTGGCCAGATGAGCATGTGGGGCAGGGCTAACAAACAGGGAAAGCGCTTGCTGTTGCTATGTTGGATTTTCAGCTAAGCAAGAGATCGGTAAGGAGGTAAAACAGCAATCCTTCTCTCTCTTTTCTTCTTTTTTCATTTGTAAATATGAAGTGTTGCTTGTGGACACCATGGTAAACAGTTTTAAAAAAAAACATTTTGATGACAGCAGATTTAAAATGATGAGTAAAGCACTCATGGCTGTTATCTTGGTTAGGAGGCATGCAACGTTTAGGGGGGCTCCATTGACCATTAAGACATTAAGACAGGTGCTACGCATTACTGTTTCTTCAGTGGAAATCATATTTTTCCCTTTCATATAGACAGGGCCCTAGAATCCTAAAACTTGATGTACATGCTGATAAGAGTGTGTACTGTGGGGTTATTTTTGTTTGTAAAGAAACTGGTTAATTTTAATGAATTAAAACCATAGCTTGCAGTGTTACATTGATAAACTAGAGGAATCATACTGAGTTATAAAGCCACTAGGTGGCAGATACAAGACTCTTCAGGAGTAGGAGAGCAGCTGAGGTGTACTCAATGCAGGAGGTCTTTACAATTGGTCCAAATCTTGCAGCTGGATTGGAACTGGGACTATAAAACCTTAATTTCTTATCTTTACTGCTGTGTAATTCAGCTTCCCAGTATGTGACTCCCAAGTATTTGAGAGTATATATAGATAGACAATACATATGTGCTTGCACACTCATGCACAAAGAAGGAGAATGAGAATTTCTGATTCCTGGTAGAGAAGGTGCTCCTGTCTTCTCTTCCTTAGTTTCAATTTTGTAAACTGCATTAGGAAGTGGAGATTAGTGTGTGCTAGAGTGAGAGACAGAAGGAAGGGTAGTAAAGGTTCACTCTCAAAGTCACTGTATCTTTCAAGGTGCAATCCATTCCACAACAATTTGAACTCAGTTGCACTTACTTAGAGTAAGTGTCTGAGTCAGGTCAATGTGATCGTTCTTGTTCCACAGATGGGATGCAGGTTCATCTACAAAGGTTTGTATTTTTCCAGAACATATCTGGGGACTATTCATGAATCCTGCAAAACCATGATCCTCGGGCTCTATATGTTTCCAGCTGGGCTAGAAGAATGAGGCCTTGGCTGATTCCACCTAAAACGGCTGGTGCTGTTTCATAAGATACTTAGATACCATTCAGCTATGAATCCTGCAAGGTCAGGATCTGGGGAGAGCAACTGTCTAGTAGGAAGAGGCTGATTTTTTTTCTTTCCCATGCACACCCACTATGATGTATCAATGAATTGCTGGTGGCAACCTGGAAGTGATATCACAAAATCTCTGGCAACCTACAATTGAAATACCAAACCACTGGTCATTGTTGGGGAAGATTTCATCTGCTATTACAAGATGGAGGGTTGTGGACAGCGTAAAAAAAAATAAGTAAAAGCCAACCAACACATTTTCATATGAGTTCAAGGTATTTTGAGGCATGGGGGGGGGGAACTGTCCCAACATTTTAAATTGATGGTAGTTCTAGGGGGCCTCGAAGATGTCCCATGAAGCTTGGGGGCAACCTCAGGAACTTGACTTTCCACATGCCTGATGCAGACCATGGTCTTCTGATTGGTTCATTTCAACCTGGCTTGAGGGAGAAGTCCTAAGTGATGTTGTCTATAAGGGTTGCTACTGCTGAAGTTAGCTCCAAAATACCCTAAAGGCATCAGATCACATCTGATCTTGGAAGCTAAGCAGGATCATCCTGTTAGTATTAGATGGGAGACCACCAACGAATACCAGGTGCTGTAGGCTATATTTCAGAGGAAGGAATTGGCAAAACCACCTCTGAGTGTTCCTTGCCTAAGAAAATCCTATGCAATTCATAGGGTCACCGTAAGTTGATGGGTGACACACATAACAATGCTGCAGTTGCTTCTGAAGTTGCATAAGTGTTGAGTCTTTGGGGGTTGTAGCTGGAGTAATACTGAGCTTTGGGGGGAAATGTATTTTTGCTGCTATTTGATTTTTTTTCTTTGTGTTTTTATGTTAGATGTTAGTGTGATTCACTATTAGATTTTTAATCTGAGTCCATATTTATTACAATAGATGTTTGCTCTATTTGATGATTTGTTTTGAATCTTGGATTGCAATTGTTATTTAATTATCTGGAAATATTGTTGTTTTGCATTATGTTTTGCTCTTATGTTAATGTGCGCCACTGTGAGCAGGATGGAAAAAGAGAAACACCAGTTAGTTCAGATGTTCAGATAGTGAGAGGAAAGAGAGAGATCCCTGGTCTGAGGATGGAATGAATGGGTATCTTTTTGGCCTCCAAACACTCTCGGGGGGGGGGTGCCTAAGAGACCTGCTACACCTTCGATATTGGCTGCACCATGGTGATAAGTGTTGCAACACCCAGAGTCTTTTCTCTCTCTGAGCAGAATGCAAACCCACCCCACCCTCATAGCCACATACCCTGGTACAGTGGTGAAGCGGTGATTGTCTTGGTGCTGCCAATTTGCCAGTCTGCAGAGTACACATCACCTTGCCCTATCCCTTAAATATACTCGAGCTCTCTGACACTTTTTGAGCCTGGGCTGTACCCTAAACTTGATAAGAACTTTGCCAAAGCTTTAGCGAGTCTGCTCTGCATGTTTTAAACTAGACATCTTTAGCAATCTGGGGAAGTGCACAGCTTAGCCAGAGAGCTCATATTTTGCATGCAAAGGATGCTAGGTTCACTCCTTACGGTCTCTGCATAGGGCTGGAAAAGATTCATGGCTGAAAACCTAAGGAGCAGGTGCCAATCAAAACTGAACTAACGGTCAGATTTCCTAAGCTCACCTAACAATACCTTTGATAAAAACCATTAACTGTTCTATCTTATGTTTATCTCAGCTGGGTGTTTTCAGGATCCCAAGATTCCACAAAGCAGATCAGTGTCTTTCAGTGTGAATTAGTGGATAGCATATGGCTCTGTGAATGATGAACTGCTGGAACAGAATGCAGCCAAGCAGATCTTTTTCTTTTTTCTTTTCCCAACATCTACTCTTATTACTCTTCTATTTATTGCTTGTTTACTGTATATTCAGCTTAATAAAATGTAAACTTCTCCCTCTCCCCCCCCCAAAAAAAACATACCCTCTAACATTTCACAGATGAAAACAGGAACATGTGTGGCCAAACAACATCAGAGTATGGTCAAGATGGCAATAGTTATTAAGGAGGACAAACATGCAAGCTAGGAGAGGCTGCAGCAGTTTGCTTTTGCCTGACCCTACCTGGAAGGGTAAGATCCCCCCTCCTCTCCTTTCTCCCTGCTGAATTAATGAGTCCAACTAGTTTTGCACCTTGAACTCAGTTTGCAACAACTGAAATAAGCTAAGGTCAAAGATGAAAAGTGGGAGGAGGGGAGAAAAACTGGGACATTTTTAAAGGAGCCGGAAAAGTGGGATGACAGATCAGGACAGTCCCTAGCAAATTGGGAAAAATGGAGGTATGGCAAACATACCATACATGTGTGTATGTACTTAAACATCCTTCTAAGCTTGGGTGGGCAACAGCATTTCTCTAGATATCATTGGACTACAATGCCCACCGGCCCAAGCCAACATAGCCAATAGTTAGTGGTTGCGAGACTTGCAGAACAACAACATCTGGAAGTCTGCTGTTTTCCATCTTTGCTCTAAGACAGGGTGGGGAAAGTGTAGCCTGTGGGCTTCATGTGGCCCAATCGGGACAAAAACGATAGGACAAGCTAGAACATGTCCAGAGGAGGGCAACCAAAATGTTGGGAGATCTGGAAGCCCCACGCTATAAGGAGCGGCTTAGGGACCTGGGTATGTTTAGCCTAGAGAAGAGAAGGTTAAGAGGTGACATGATAGCCATGTTTAAATATTTGAAGGGATGTCATACAGAGGATGGAGCTTGTTTTCTGTGCCTCCAGAGACTAGCACACATAGCAATGGACTCAAACTACAGGAAAAGAGAGTTCATCTAAACATTAGGAAGAGCTTCCTGACCATAAGAACTATTCTGTAGTCTCAGAGTTTGGTGGAGTTTCTGTCTTTGGAGGTTTTTAAACAGAGGCTGGATGGCCATCTGGCGGGAGAGCTTTAATTGTTTATTCCCACATGGCAGGGGATTGGACTCAATGATCTTTGTGGTCTCTTCCAACTCTGTGATTCTATGATTCTGCTCCCAATGGTCATTAAGGGATGGACACAATTTCACAAGGTTTTGGTACCAGGATGATTTTAGAGCCCGGATAGGTCTTTTTTCCCACCAAGAAGTGTTCCAGAAGTTTCAGGTTACGTCCTGGTCACACACACACACACATTCACTCACTCACCCCCCACACCCCCACACATGATCATGTGATACTAGAAATCTTGGTCTGGGTATACACATCTTCTGTAGTATGGAGGGGGGGGGCTGCCTTTGGAGAGTGTTCAGAAACTTCAGTTGGTATAAAGAGCTGCAGCCAAAGAGTTAGCTGAGGCTTGTTACATAGACCATACAACATCCTTGCTACAACAGGTCCCCTGGCTTCCAGTCTTTCTGGACACAATTCAAAGTATTAGTTACGACCTAAATGGCCCTAGGTGGCTTATGGGCAAGCTATTTGGCAGATCATATTGCCCCATATGAGGCTGTCTGGGTCCTGAGATACTCAGCAGAGGCTCTTTTCTCAGTCCCACAATCATCATAGGCTATGGCAACATAAGACAAGGTCCTTTTTGGTGTCTCTGGAACTCCCCAGGAAGGCTAGAATGACCTCCTCCTTGCTGTCATTCCATTTGTAGGTTAAGGCTGATTTTTCAATTATTTTTTCCCCATTTTGGCAGGCTTTAGAGAACTGAATATTTTTAAAGAAAGGGCTTTTATGGGTCCTGTACCATTTTAACTGTACTGTTTTAAAACTTGCAAAAAATCATTTTTAGTTGTTAGTTTTAAATTGTTTTTTTAAATGTTGTTGATATTTTAATTCTATGTTATGGTTAATTTAGGGCATGCTTTTAACTGTAGATCCCCCCCACCCCGGTAACCATGAGGGTTCAGTTCCCACACTTACTGTGGATACCAGAAAGCATGGATAATAGTGAACCCTATTAAAATAAAGGAGTTCTGGTACAAACATACCATAGAGGTGTGTTGGAGGACCTAGTGATTCCTAGAGAGGATACCTTTCTAGGCATTTTCCAACACAACTCTATGGTATGTGTTCCTATTTTTTCAGCCATGGATAACTAAAACCGTGGATATTGTTTCTGCGGATATGGGAGGGGGTTGTATATTGTATTTTAGTTTGTAAGCTCTCTTGTGTTTTGATTTTGGAGGAAAGGTGGGGTATAAATAAAGTTCATTAGCATCATCAGAAGAAATTGAATGCCACTCCATGCCTCACATAAATACAAATCTCAATAGGTTTAATACATTGTGTCAAATGGGATAAAGGCAACTGGAGATGCCTGTATGGCAGTGAGGGGAATCATGCAACTCTCCAGATATTATTGGACCAAAAGTCCCAGCAGCTCTAGCAAGCATAGACAACACTGCAAGGTGCAGTCTGCAGGACCGCATGATTTCTCCCCTTGCTGTACAGAACCATATGAGAGAGCTGATCGGGAATCACATGCATGAACAAATAATTCCCTACATATAGCAAATGAGTACATCAAAACTAGCAAGAACCCTTCTTTGGCCAGCACTTGGAAATTGTTAATTAACCCTTTGAGCTATTTATTCAGTACACTTTTCTAGTGATGAAGCTTAACTCACTAGGTTTCCTGGTTGACACCAAAGATAATGTCATGTTTTAGTGAGTAAATTAAATCTGCAACATAAAAAATTGTTAAAATTGATCAATTTCCCCTGGCAGATTCAGTAAGACATGAAATACACCAATGGCTCCTCTTCATCCTGGAGAGAAGTGACCAGTGGGGTGCCTCAGGGTTCTGTCCTGGGCCCAGTGCTGTTCAACATTTTTATCAATGACTTGGATGAAGGGAATAGAGAGTATGCTTATTAATTTTACAGATGACACCAAATTAGGAGGGGTAGCTAATACCCCAGAGGACAGGATCAGAATCCAAAATGACCTCAACAGATTAGAAAGCAGGGCCAATATTAACAAAATGAATTTCGACAGGGAGAAATATAGGATACTAAACTTGGGCAGCAAAAATGAAATACACAGATACAGGATGGATGACACATGGCTTGATGGCAGTACATGTGAAAAGGATCTAGGAGTCTTAGTGGAACACAAGCTGAACATGAGTCAGCAGTGTGATTCAGCAGCTAAAAAAGCCAATGTGATACTAGGCTACGAGTATTAATAGGAGTATAGCTGGGCAGGGCACGTTCCTAGGATGGAGGACCATCACCTCCTAAAAATAGTACTCTACGGTGAACTCACCACGGGTCAGCATAAGAGGGGCGCTCCAAAAAAGCGATACAAGGACTCCCTGAAGCAACATCTCAGGCACGGCCAAACTGATCACCAACAATGTCCGCCATGGCCTCACTTCAGGACTCATGGAGACGCACTTATCCACAGTACTGCAGCCTTATTTGAGAGCTCACGCCAAACAAGTCTTGAAGAGAAACGACAACTCAAAAAGAATCACAACCTAGAAACATCACCCAAGGAGAATTTCTGCTGTGCTTTCTGCAACTGGACTTGTTTATCTCGGATTGGCCTTTTTAGTCATCAGCACACTTGCAGAAAATGTGGGATGAGTCCTTCCTGAATCTTCATTTGCGAAGAAAAGCCAGAGGATTATCTAGATAAAGGGAAGTAATAGTGCCACTGTATTCTGCTTTGGTCAGGATGTCATGGTCAGCCAGGCTGAGGACTCAGAGGACATAGCAGAGCTGGCTGAGCCAGAACCTAGCTCTGCTATGCCAATGGCAGCAGAGCCCATGACTCAGCAGCCTAGCCTCCCCCAGCAGAGGTTCGAGGCCTGGGAGACATAGATGAGCAGGACGTGGAGGTACCTACCTTCAGCCAGAGAAGGACAGAAAGGGCGTGCCTCCGGCAATCCCAGAAATTATATGAGAAATGCTCATCAATCACCAAACAGCTGTGATTAGGAGCTAGACCGATATAAACAGCTGTGAGATGCCAAGCTTCTTTGTCAGAGTCTATCTGCGTTCCCTGGTGAAAGCATCTGACTCAGACTCCCTTGTTGCCTGAAACCTTGCCTCCTAGACCTCGGATTGATCTGGAACTCTTGACTTTGGACTGGAATCACTGACCTGCTTTCTGGAACTCTTGACCCTGGACTGGACTTGCTAACCTGCTCTCTGGACTCCTGGAACTTTGGCTTGCTCCCTGGTTTTGCTATTGGACATTGGATTGGTACTGTGCTTCACGATTATTTTCATGTTGCTGCAAAGCCTTGCATTTTGTGTGTATCATTCTCATCAGCCATTCAGTTGGAGGCTTTCCCGGACATAGACCTCAGCTGGAGTACTGTGTCCAGTTCTGGACACAACAATTCAGGAAGGATATTGACAAGCTGGAACGTGTCCAGAGGAGGGTGACCAGGATGGTGGGTGGTCTGGAAGCCATGGCCTATGAGGAGCAGCTTAGGGAGCTGGGCATGTTTAGTCTGGAGAAGAGAAGGTTGAGAGGGGCCATGATAGCCATGTTTAAATATTTGAAGGGATGTTATACTGAGGATGGAGCAGGCTTGTTTTCTGCTACTCCAGAGACTAGGACATGGAGCAATGGGTTCAAGCTATAGGAAAAGAGATTCCACCTAAACATTACGAAGATGTTCCTGACAGTAAGAGCTGTTTGGAAGTGGAATACACTGCCTCATAGTGTGGTAGAGTCTCCTTCTTTGGAGGTTTTTAAACAGAGGCTGGATGGGCCATCTGTCAGGAATGATTTGATTGTGTATTCCTGCATGGCAGAGGGATGGACTGGATGGCCCTTGAGGTCTCTTCCAACTCTATGATTCTATGATTCTATGGATGCTTAAGTGGAAGAAGTAATCAGACTGGAGGCTCCATTGCTACGCAGCAGAAGAATAGCTAGTAAGGAACTGAAGAGCTGGCACTGGGCACTGAATAATACTGGCCTCTCTTGACTCCTTTTCCTCTCTCTCTATCCACCTTTTCTGCTTTCAACACAACAGCTGATTCAGTATGTTTGAGGAGTTGAGTGGAGCTATTTGTTTGGAGCCAAAATATTCCTTTATCAAAATACATGCCCTGTCCTTGACTTCTCAAAGATAAACCCCATCAAATCTCCTTGTAATCCTTCAGTGTATTTATTATTGCTCACAGAGTACTGGGCTCATGGATAATTGGAATATTTCACCCACCTATTTCTGAGCAGACATGGGGAAGATATAAATTTTGGCTGCAAACTAACAACTCCAACCTCTCTTGGCTTGTTGTTTCTCTCTTGACTTTTCTCTTTTCTCCTCTCCCTGCCATTCTGTTTTTCACCCACATCTTTCTTCAGTGGCTTGTACAGTTTGAGGGGCCTGGTGAGGTTGAAGTTTCTAGTCAAAAGATGCAGGTAGCTAAATTTGCACTGTTCCTCCCTCCCTCTGTTTTACTTTAAAAAAATTCTGCTCAGAACTATTTCCCATTGAGTTAAATGAGTAAAACATGTACTCTACCACAAGATCGCATTTTGTGATAGTATGTGGAAAGCACAGTATGCAGTATTTCAGTTGTGTAACTTCCCCTGCCCTGTATATGCTCAGAGGCACTCAAAACATTTCTGATTAAGAATTCTCTACCCTTGCTGTACTGACTAACCCTTGAAGCCAACCATGGAGAACTTGGGATGGATCAATGTCTTCTGGCTGAAACTGATGTGTATTTCCTTACTAATTTTAATACAAGACTGGGAGCCATAAAGCCCTCTAGATGTGGTTGGACTGCATGGCCTAACAGCCCTTGCCAGCATAGCCAATAGTGAGAAATGCTGGAAGATGAAGTCCAATAACCTCTAGAGGGCTACAAAATTTCACTGCTGTTTAAATATCACTGCTTATTAACCTTTAGCACACAAGTCTTTGGAAAGAGCCAATGAACAGCATACATGCAGGTGAGGGTGAAAGAGAAGAATGATACAAGTCAGTGAGAACTGAACTGAATAGGTGGAAAGATGTGATCCTATACTTTATGACAGCCTTCCCAATCTGACAGTCTCTAGACATATTGCTCCCATACAACAATTGTGTTATGGTCTTTGTGGTTCATGTAGGGGGGAAAATCCAGGTTGGGGGAAGTCACCTTTAAAACAAGAAAAATAATACTTTCAAAAGGTGCCAATAATCAAATAGTTCTTCTAGGCTCATTGGTGAAAAACTCCATGACATTCTCTGTAAATCCCATGGTCTAACCTGGAAGCTAACACTTTAACAAATTTATTAGTGATGGCAGTATTGAATGTGTTTCCCCAAATTTCCAGTGTTGAACACTATCAACTTAATTTCTGAACTTTGACACACTCAAGCATATAATACCCATCTACATTCTGAAACAGAATGGTTTGCAGAGGATTGTGAATCAGAGTTGTCACCAATTTAAATGTCTTCAGTGGAATACAGAAAGGGACCACACAAAGTAGTATCTGATAAGGTACTGAATATATAGAAACAATTACGGATTTTCTTTAAAGGTAGATGTGCTCATGACATAGACTGCATAAACAAAATTATTGTGTTCAGTATTTATTTTCTATCAGTGTCTTCCCTATCCAATTTGGTCCATCTACAAAACATCTACATCTACAAAACATTCCCCCCACCCCCGCAACCTGAAGCCTAATCGGCTAGTGGAAAAACCAAGTTGTGCCTTTTCTGCTTCATAAATCATCACTATCCATCACTGACAATAAAGTCTGAAATCAGAATTTAGCCGTCAGATCCATAGATGATGCATGAGGCAAGGGGAAAACAGCCTCCACAGCTCCCCTTTCCGTAGGGCACATGAAAATGTGTTGTTGTTGTTTTTGTCAGTAACCTAAACAAATGTGACTCGGAAGACTTGGGGGGGCAGCTGGATACAATAACTTGGTATCATTTTTCTTTAGCTCGTATTGTTGCTATCAGCCATACTTTAATAATTTACATAGATTACAAATGGAAATTGATATTTTTCTAACACTACCATTAGTTCATATTACTGCCCCATTTGCCATATTTTTGAAACGTCTTTACTGACTAATGGGAAAATTGTCAGGAGCTTGAGTAATGGAAATAATTTTCTACCTCCTCCCCGAAAGCCAGAACTATCTTGATGGATTCCGATTAAAAAAAAATGTTGACGTTGGTCTAATTCATTATGGTCCCTGACAATTTTTGGATGTATGTGTATATGTTTGTTTATTTTGGCTCAAACATGTTTCTGTGACAGACCTTACTTTTATCCTGTTTGCTGGATTCATATTGAATTTAAAGAGGATGTAAACTGTGTTGGTCCCTTCCATTATCAGCTGCATTCAAGGGGCCCTTTCACACTACAAAATTTTAGTAATATGATCTCACTTTCACTGCCATGGCAGCGTCCTATGGAATCCTGGGATTTGCATTTTTTAGGGATGAGTATTTAGAATTCTCAGCCAGAGTGATCTAGTCCCTCACTAAATTACCAACCCCTGGATTCCACAGGATGTTGCCATGGTAGTTAAAGTGGACTTAGTACTATAATTCTGCAGTGTGAAGGGACCCATAGGGAACAAGTCTACCTTAAGGGGATTTGCAATGGCTTGTGTAGATTGGGGGGGGGCATTAACTTTTCACATTCAATGAAAGAAAAGTGCATCCTATAAGAGTACTGGCAGAGTTTAAAAATCCAACAGCATACTTATGCTGGGCAAAGGATGGTGTTATGCAAGCATGGGTAAGGTCCCTGGTGAATCCCCACCACCACAATCAGTGAGAGACTAGGGGCTGACAGCTGTACCTGGGCACAATCTGGCTTGTACTGAGCAGTTGGGAAGGGAGAAGACTTTGCTCACCTGGACCTCCAGTGTTAGAGGACAAATGCTGCTCCTTTCTGTGGCTGCATAATTCAAGCTGGACAGTGCCTGAATACACTGCTTCAGCCAATCAATGGATGAAACAATGGGTCATTGCTGGGGTGCCTGCCAGCAACTGGGAAAAAGGTGTTGTGCAGCAAAGTAATGGATACCTCTTTGTGCAATGTCTTTAAAAGTATTTAAGCTGATGTAGCCCCTGGTTAGACCAGTGTAAGTAATCAAGAGAATTCTGGCCATTATCTTAACAGTCTGATTTACATTGTAGATTGTCTACTAGAGCAAGGAACATCAATTCTCAACTATATACTTCACTCAGTACTCTGGCCATCCAACTGGCCATTACTTGGTACTGTTACTGTAGTTCAGAAAAGTAGCTTGTGATTACAGTAATTCCTTACTAATAAGTTGTCATTACTGTTATTATTGGGCCACCAGAAAATACACCATTTCTTCCCCCAAGTGGTCAATTCAAATACTGCACCCACCTCATCTGTATGTTATATATTGTATTCAGATCCAAAAATCCCATAAAGCTGATGTGGTCATTGTGAGCCAGTTACAGCCTCTCAGCCTAACCAATGTCACAGAGTTGTGGTTTGGGAAAATGTATGAGTGTGTTGATGGAGGCAAGGAAAATTCAGGTATAACACTTTTACCACAAGGAGATAAAAGGAATGAAATCTTCACACACACACACACACACACAGAGAGAGAGAGAGAGAGAGAGAGTTGGGAAAATATGTCATAAAGAAATCAATGCATTCTAATGGCAGTTTAGAATACCTCATGTATGCATAGGCTGCACACATTTACCTAGGAGTAAGCCTCACTGAATTCATTGATGCTTACTTCTGACTAAATATGTGCATGACTACGTTGCTAATCTGAATGGGACATTGCTGTGCAGGCAGTGACTCTTGTCTCCCACCCCTGCCCCAAGTAAAATATACACACATCTCTCAATCTCTCTTTCTCTCTCTCTCCCTCCCCCTCTTTCACACACAACATTCCTCCCTCTGTCTTTCACAAAGAGATACACAGTCACACACATTTCTCCATTTCTCTCTCTCTGTTTCACACACAAACTTGCCCATACTCCTCCGTGTCTCTCTCTCTCTCTCTCTCTTACACAAACATACAGGCCCCTGCTCTAGACACTTATGGATGAGGAGGATGAGGAGGATACAGCAAGTGTCTCTCATTCTCCTGCACTTTGCAAGGGAGCAGAGTAATGCCAATGTTGTTGTTTTATTGCTTCTCTCTTTTACACACAAACACGGGGGCACAAGAGGCCATCCATTCTGCCCAGTCCCCTCTCTCCCCTTCACCTCCTCCCCAAGCAGTGGCCCAATGTGACTTGGCTGCTGCATGGGTAATGATGGCAGCTTTGTAATGATGCTGCCACCCACTTTACTTCCTTGCCTTCAAGCAAGCTAGAGGATGTTATCTCTGGGCAACTGAAGCCCTGAGCTGTTAGTTCCTCCCTTGCTTCATGCCCTAAATGAGACCAAGCTTGCTCAGCCTCATCCTTTTTTTCAAAGAGTCCATGACTTCAAAATATAGCAGGCAAGGTGTGTTCTTCAGTCTGTGATTTTTCTGGGACCTGGATTGCACTGGGAATTCATTGTATTGTTGCACAGAATGCTACTTTTAATGGAATCTCTCTAGATCCACTCAGGATTGAAGTCTTTTTGTTTTCAGCCTTCTTTCTTTTGCATACATATCCCAGAATATTTTTGCTGGTACAGTTGAGTGGTGCTAAATTGCAAATTCCTTCTCAAGTTTTCCATCTTTATGTTTATATATGCTCCATCTGTTTCTTTATCTCCTTGTGTGACTGTTGCTCTCAGTGATTTTGTGTTTTTGCTTCTTCCTCACAATTCTGGCTAGTGTCTGTTCTCTTCTGCTTGGTATCTTTCATCTGACACATTTTGGCCAAACAATCAAACTGCCATATCAGCAGAACCAATATTCGTGGTTGCAGTAAGTCCAGGAACCAATCCCCTACAGATACAGGAGTACAGATACAGGAGTCCAATTATATAAATTGCCCTGTCAGAGTATTTGTTTACTGTGTGCATTCTTTTTTTCAGACTGCTTGCACCTCTCCAGGTCTCTTTTGCATTATCAGCACATATGTTTTTGCCACCTGAAAAGCCCATGCAATTCAACGGAAGCTTTAAAGTTAATTTTCTTCTTGTAAAACCTATGGAAACCCACTGGATGACCTTGGACAAGTCACACACTCTCAACCTAAGAGGAAGGCAATGGCAAATCTCAGAATAAATCCTGCCAAGAAAACCCTATGAAAGAGTCATCATATATTTACTTCAATGGACATTAACAACAACAATAATTTTTCCAGAACTGGTGCTTGATCATGTTGTGATCCTATTTTTTATAATATTATTGGCATCAAGAAATGCATACTCAGTGACATTTTCCCCTTTCAATCTTCCAAGGAGGAAGGGAGGGCAGCAGCCATTAGTACATTTTTGTGGCAACAGAGAGAGAGCACAGTGATTGCATATTTTGCCCTACACAGCACACTCTTTTGATAGTGTTCATTCTCCCCATGTCTGTTCCATTGCATTATCTTGCTTCCCCATACATTGTATCTATCTTGGATTATTTACATTTTTGCAAAGTTATTTGTTTACTGCATGCATTTTTTTTTTTTTTGCAAACTCCATGTACCTCATGTCTGTTTTGCAAGATTAGCATGTTTCTGCCATCTCAAAAAGCCCATGCAAGCTCTGAAGTTAAATTTTCTTCCTGTAAAAAGCCATGGAACCTCACTGGGTTACCTTGTACAAGTCACATCCTCTCATCCTAAGAGGAAAGCAATGGCAAACCTCCTTGAGATAAAACTTGCCAAGAAAACCCTAGGAAAGGGTCACAATAAGGTGGGGTCAACTAAATAACAGTATTTTTCTTGTATTTCTTTATGTTTGATCCTGTCAAGATTCTGTCTTTTACAATATCATCTGAATCCAGAAATGCATATTTAGTGGCCTTTTCACATTTCCATTTTCCATGGAGGAAGGGGGCAGTAAAATATTTGGTAGGAAAACAGCCTAATTAATTGAACAGCTGCTGGGAGATGATGAGTGTACAAAATGGGGCTTCACTGTGTGTCTAGGACATTTCAGTGCGGCCAGTTCAGAGTGGCCAGCTCGGTGTGGCGTGGTTCTGCTTGCATCTCAATTAATAACTGATCATTTTGTCAAGAAAATGCAATCAAAATCATATCTATTTGGTTGGGATTGTCTTGCAAAACCATTTGGGTAAGGATTCTGGGAGCATTATTGCTTACAAATGTGTTACTTGACTGTTACCTGCAACTGAACACTTTGGGTTTCTTTCTTTCTTTTTTTAAAGAAAAAGATTTCCTTCCCTAAAGAGACAAGACTTGAGTGATTTCATCAGTTTTGAACACTGCTTTGGAAAGCTTACTTCATACTTTCCAAGCAACTGTTAGAGTCATAGCTTCTTTGTTCCTTGGTTATCTAGCAGTGCTGTACCAACCATTCTTTAGTACAATGAGAGAGAACAGGTAATTTCCCACATGTTGCTTGACTGCAGCTCTCATCAAACCTCACCACTCGTTATGCTGGGGGCTGCCGTCCAGCAACATCTGGAAGGCCACATATCCCACACCTCTGCTCCTCTGTTCAATCCTGGAAAAACATCTGTCTGATGGCCAGCTTCCTTTAATTCATTGCACTAGAATTACTCCCAGAGAGACCTTTCTCCCTCCCTCCCCACTGTCTTTAACTAACACACACACACACACCGCAGCTACAAACTTTAGCTTGCTTTCTCCTTTTTTGCCCAGAAGGCAGTTTATATCTGTCAGAATTCTATGAGAATATGAAATAAATTGATGTTTATAAGGGCAACATAATTCAAACAAGATCTTTCACTGGTAATATTAGGGAAAAGAACACTGGGGCAGGTGTGTGTGTGTTACTTTCAGAGGTGTGTGTGTGTGTGTTCTATCTTCAGGGATTTTGCTTCTGAAAATAAGCTGTACTTAAATTTCATTTCAGAGATAAGACCAACCCTTTAAGTTAAGATGCCCATGTGCATGGCAATCCAGGTGGCAGCAATAAAGTCTTCAGTGTGCTGGTTAGGTTGCTGGCCATATCTTTTTTTGTGTCCCCTTAGTGGGAATAATCAATTTCTAATCTCTTTTCTGGTTTCCAACTCTTAGCTCACAGAAAGGCTCCAGACTCTATCTTGCATAAACAATGGCAATTGGAATTTGTAGTAGTTCAAAAAGAGCTCTTGTTGGTAGTGTTGTGGCTAATTCTCCCTCAGGATTTGACAGACAAAGAAAGTAAAGCTTTGATATGACCACCTTTGGGTTCCCTGAAAAGCACAACACATAACATGTGATTTCTACTGGTAAATCTTGGTGGTAGCTCCTTCCCCATTTTTTTCTCCTATCAATTTGCTTCTGATTTGAATTCAAGGTGCTCATGATGACATTTAAAGCCATAAATGACATGGGACCACAATACTTGAAGTAACGCCGCTCCATATCCAAGAACTGAGATCTTCAGGAAGGTTCTTCCTCTGTGTCCCACAAGTGGGGGCAATACAGTTGTCCCTCCGTATCCACAGATTTGGTTTCCATGAATTTAAGTATCCACGGCTTGAAAATATTCTTTAAAAATAATAATCCAAAAAGCAAACCTTGATTCTGCCATCTTAGATAAGGGACACCATTTTGCTACGCCATTGCATATAATGGAACTTGAATATTCACAGATTTTGGTATCCATAGGGGCCCCTGGAACCAAACCCCAGTGAATATGAAGGGACAACTGTACAAAGTGGGAAGACATGGGACAGGGCTTTTTCGGTAGTGGCATCCCGATTCTTTTATGCCCTCTCCTTGGATGTCTAACTGGTGCCAATGTTGATTTCTTTTTGGTGCCAAGCTAAAACATGGCTTTTTATTAAAGCCTTCAGGGACCAACTGATGTCAAGAATACATATATGTGGTTTTGAATTATACTTTTTAAAATGGATTTAAACTGTTGCTTTTAAAATTGTTTTAACTGTCACAATGTTTAACACATTTTAACATGTTCAAATTATTTATGCTTTTAATCTCGAAATGTTTTTAATTGTTTATATTGTATGCTGCCCTGAGATCCTGTGATAAATGGCAAAACAAAAACAAACAACAAACAAATAAACCAGGCTATTTAAAAATAATTCTTCATTTGCAAATTAATAGATCATCCATTTTTAATATCGATATAGAAATATGGGAAAGTGTAATTTTACAAAGAGTTAAACTGTATTAGAGACTAGAGATATAATCTAGGACCATTAAAATAAATGGAAATGTGGCAGAATATACTGAGTTGTTTGCTTATTGAGCTGATGAAGTAGTATAGTGATGACATTGTCATACAATCCCTTTCAGTTAGTTAATTATAATTTGGTTATTGCAGCCCATGAGGTTACAAGACAATTTATGCAATTTATGGTTTAATTGAATATTATCATATTTAGGTTTTTGTTGTATTTGCTGTTGTTTTATAGAAGTGCTTTGTTTTTCTGTGAACTCAGCTACCTCATAAAATCAAAAGGTACCAACCATTACTTTTTTTAATACTAATTCTTATTGGGATCAGAAAATACCCCAAATTAAGGCACTGAGTGGACAGTTGTTGTCATTTTAATCTGCCTGAATGATAGTTAAGAGTTGTATAGAAGGAAAAAATGTAGTCATGTTGGGTAATTTCCAACCTTTTAACCCAGTGAAGAACAAAGCTGCACGTAGTGACATAATGGACTGCCTCCATTCTGTGCTAAGACACAGAAACTCCCCTGACATTGTTTGGCAGGAAAGAGAATCCACTTTGCACACTTTATTGTGTTGTACAGGTAACATGGGGTAGTGGTTTGAGTGTTGGACTACAACTCAGGGGCTCAGTTACACAACAGTTTTTATCATGGGGATAAGTGAGATTTCCTCGTCCCGAGTTCGTCCCTTGTTGTTTACATGATTTGTCATGGAATGAACAATATCCTGGGATTGTTGTTTACATAACAGCCTTTTCTGTGACAAAAGCAAGATCCCAAGACATAGTTTCCCATATTTTTTTGTTTGTTTGTTTACACAGGAAAATGTTCCGGGATATTATTTTCTTTAGCTGACAGTCAAGGATGTAATTACTTGATTTTTTTTACAACCTTGACGACATATTCCTGTGGAGTTTCCCACCACGAGCAATGCTATTGGCTGCCACAAATGTTTGCTCAAGCTTTTGCATTGGTCAGAGAAGTAAGGCGAAGGCAACCCCCTCTGCACAATTCCTGGGGGGGGGGGGAACTCTGATGGGCTTGCCTTAAGTTTTCCTGTTCCATTTACACTGAATAATGTGGCTGTAAATCCACACAGGAAGGAACTTGCAAAGCCACTTAAGAAAACCAGTTGAAATTCGTGGGGTTGCAATAAATCGATAGGCAGCTTGAAAGTGCACACACACACACACACACACACACGGCTTCATGCAGCTGGATGGAAAGGCTTTCCTTTCACCAAATAGGGGAGGGGTACAGGGACAGTCTTTCCTTTGAGCCAAGAGGTTGGCAATGGAAGAATCCATTTAAAAGAGTAACTAACAGCACAAACATACACAAGGCTTCGTGCATTAGGGCAAAAGGCTTTCCTTTCACCAGATAGGGGAGGGGTACAGGGACAGGCTTTCCTTTGAGCCAAGAAGTTGGCAATGGAAGAATCCATTTAAAAGTGTAACTAACATCACAAATACACACAAGGCTTCATGCAGCCGGGCAGAAAGGCTTTCCTTTCACCCAAGAGGGGAGGGGAACAGAGACAGGCTTTCCTTGGACCTGAGAGGTTGGCAATGGAAGAATCCATTTAAAAGGGTAACTAACAGCACAAACACACACAAGGCTTCATGCAGCTAGGTGGAAAGGCTTTCCTTTCACCAGATAGGGGAGGGGTACAGAGACAGGCTTCCTTGGAGCTGAGAGGTTGGCAATGGAAAAAACCATTTAAAAGAGTAACTAATGGCACAAACACACACAAGGCTTTGTGCAGCCGGGTGGAAAGGCTTTCCTTTCAGCAAAGAGGGGAGGGGAACAGAGACAGGCTTTCCTTGGAGCTGAGAGGTTGGCAATGAACAAAGGGATGAGTGACCCCTCCTTCTCTGAACTCTTTGCCCGCCCCTGCCCACCTCAATTTCTGGCCATCACCTACTCCCGGGATATTTTGTCCCAACCTGTTCATGTATACGATTTTCAGCAACCTCCTGAGACTTTTTTTTAAAAAAACATGGGACAAACTGAGGAATGGAAAGTCATGCTCTTTGGGGGATATATGGTGCCCCCCCTTCTGAAAAGCTTGAAATCATCACGATGAACATGTGAACAACCAGGGTTCATCATGAGTTCATCTCATGACATTTTCATCATGTAAACAGCCCCCTGGAGACCAGGGATCAAATCCCCACACTGGGTGTCCTTGGGCAAATCACACTCTCATTCTCAGAGGAAGGCAAAGGCAACCCCCCTCTGAAAAAATCTTGCCAAGAAAACCCTGTGATAGGTTTGTCTCAGGGCCACCATAAGTTGGAAACAACTTGAAGGCACACCACCACCACCACAACAACAACAACTTTTAAAGCCTTGAACCACAAAAGTAAATTGCACAACCAGTATTGGCTTTAGCTTCTTCAAAGAGCTACCCTGGCATAGGAAAAAAACAAACTGTGTGCTTCAGCAAGTGATCCATGAACTTTCAAGCAAAGCAGAAAGACCCAAATTGCTATAGGAGCCAGTAGCTCCAAATTGCCTAGGATCATTATCCTCTGATGGAGTGTGGCAGTTATTTTTGGAAGGAAACAAACGGGGTTGTTCAGAATGCTGTTGTTTGCTGCTGAAATTTGATGACAAACTGCTATAGTGATTTGTCGTGGTAAAAGATAGCATTTAAACAATTATGGGGCAGCTAAGGCACATGGGAGGTCACAAAATGGGGGATTGGAGGCCACCTGTCACCCATGGACTGTATGATCCACTCTCTTAAGCCCACCATACAGCAGCTGCCTCACATACTCCCAAGATGTTTGCACACAGGCTGCAATCATAGATATGCAAACCGTTTTTCTGTGTGTGCCTGAATCTGGCAATCAGAATGATAGCCCCAAGGATGGGACAATACAATCAACAACACAATCACTGTGACAATTTGCTGCATGCCACCAATATACCCCAAATATCTCAATTGAGACAGAAAAGATTGCCCTGCTTGGTCACTGTCACCTGCAAATCAACTTAAAAAGCACAATGGTATCAATGAAGAGGAAAGCAAAGAAACCATCCATATCAGCCACAGGTGAATTTGCAGGAAGGAAGAGAGTAAAGCAATAAATGATGCAGAAAGGGAGGGAGGGAGGGAAGGAGGGAGGAAGGGGTGGATGGCCCTGTTTGCTTTTAAGGGATCCTTCCCACTTCTAACTTCTGCAATGTGCCCAGTCAGGTTAATCCAAAGAATAAGTGGCATTAGTGACTGGCAAAGAGAATCTATAGAACTCTGCTAGATATGTATCTCACACATATGTTTGGCCATACTGATATTCTACAATTGTGGATCTGATCGTGATTTCTAGATGCTTTCTTAAAAGCATATTTAATATCTGAGCAGGGCAAATGTAAACACCTTAAGACTGCAAGTTCCAAAATCTCCATACCTTCTGAATCATTCAGAAGCAATTCAATGACATCCACAATACACAAGAGAGATTTTTCATTTTCTCTAAACCTTGTTCAAGCTGTTTTCACATTGCATCTGGCTGGCCATTTGTTTTCACATTGCCAGGAGAATTGCCTCACAAATTAATCACTACTCTGAGTGACTACTGTGAGGTTAAAGGAGGAGTTTGTTTGTTTTATTAATTATCTTCCTTTTAAAAGGCAGAAAATAGCATGAGACAAACTGGAAATGTTAGCTGGGTGGTCAGAGCAAAAGATTCCATAGACTCTGAAACTTTCAAGATGTATATTCTCATATATATACCAGAGAACTGATGTCACATCTATAATTTTAAAAAGCCAAGTAGAAATAATTAAAAGTAGATTGAAGATCCAGTGCTTATTAGTTAAATTTATATCCTACCTCTACTTCAATTAGACAATATGGTGCAAATAGATTTCCTCTTCCCCCCTTTATCTTCATGACAACCCTGTAAGGCAGATCAGGCTGAGGGTGAATAAAGATAATTGGTAGGTTTCATGTCTCAGCTGGGATTGGACCTCAACTTCTCAAATCCCTGTCCAACTCTGTAATCACTACACCACTCTGGCTTTCACCATGAATGCTTACTCCTGGGATTCATTTAAGATGAAGAGTATAGGGTGGATGCCCATTTAGTATCTAGCTGAGCTAGCATGGTGTAGTGGTTTGAGTGTTGGACTACAACTCTGGAGACCAGGGTTCAAATCCCTGCTCAGCCATGGAAACCAACTGGGTGACCTTGGGCACATTACACCCTCTCAGCCTCAGAAGAAGGCAAGGCAAACCCCCTCTGAACAAATCTTGCCAAGAAAACCCCATGATAGGTTCTCCTTAGGGTCATCATAAATCAGAAACAACTTGAAAGCACACTATGGACTTTTCAGATGGGGGAATCCCCCCCCCAAGGAGGTTGGGAGAAGAACGGGGCTCTCGTGCTTACAGAGCCCTGTTTCAGACAGCCCCGTTCTCCTCCTGACCTCCTCCCAACCTTCCCCTGTGCTGCTGGCACCACTTTTTATTGATGGAAAACCTCTGTCAATAAAAAGCGGCACCTGCACCATGGGGGAAGGTCAGGAGGAGGTCGGGAGGAGGACAGAGGAGGACGGAGCTGTCTGAAATGGGCTCTGTAAGCGCAACAGCCCTGTTCTTCTCCCAACTTCCTTTGGGGGATTTTCTCCCCATCTGAAAAAGTCCTATAACAACAGCACACTATATTGCATGCAATCCACATATACTATCACAACTGCATCACTCACATATTTCAGGATTGCTTAAGTAACAGTGGCCTAGTTTCTCTGTACCATGCACACACAATAAAAATAAAATAAAATGGCCAGACAGAAAATGATAGCATTTCTGCTTCTAGTTTTCTGTTTGTTTTTTTGTTTTGACTGGAAGGGTTATTTAGTGAGGTATTCCTCCATATTTAGCCTATATTAACATAACCCAGATGCAAATTTACCAGTTAATGAGAACTAGGTCTAACAACTCTACATCACATAATTTGATTCCTACCTCTTTGACAGGATAGGTAACAGGACTAGTGAACATTCACAGGGAGTCTTCAAGTTGTGGTCACAACTACCATGCATACTTGATTCCATAATAACTGTTTTAAAAGTGATGTTGGCCAGAACCTCCATGAGTATGAGACCCTAGCGTCTGGTAGGGCCCACCACTAATTCCTCCCTAGCTCCCCAGGATTTTGTTTTTATCAAGCAAATGAGTGTGGGAACTGTCACTGATTTTTTTAATTTTTTTTTTTTTTGGAACAGGCCAGTAGTATTCAACCAATGCCTAAATCATAATTAATATATAAACCAGAATATAAAGTCAAGAAAAAAACACCATAATTTAGGACTATATTAGGACCAAAGGATAAACTAGAAAGCAGAACAGAGGAACAAACCAGAACTCAAGTCCAAATGGCAAGACAAGACTGAAGAACAAACCAGGAGTCAGGAGGATCTGGAGTCAGCATGACAGAGCAAGTCAGAACTGGAGGATAAACAAGAAGCTGGGGCCAAGGAAGAAGACAGAGTCTTGCCACTTAAGCAAGGTTTGTGTGGAACAGGATACCATTATATATTCCTTCTCAGCCAGGAAGCTCTAATGGCCAGCTAGATAGGGCAGAGCCAGTCAACACCTGAAGATACAGTAAATGAGTACTTCATTGAGAAGCTGCCAGATGTAATACACGTGGAACAACTGTAAACAAATCCAGATAATAGTGCTATTTTGGAGCATTCTGAAAAAATTACAAGGCATCTACCAGTGGGGAATCTAGGAACCACCACTTTCATTTAGGGACCACCTAAATTGCAGAGCAACCACAGGCTAAGCTGTTTTAAAAACCATATTCCTCCGGACAAGCTTTCACAGGACAAAAAAATCTTTGCCTTTGTCCCCAGTTACACCACCATCAGAGACATATTTGGTGATGATACAAGTAAGGGCTTTCTCAGCGGTCACTCACAGATTCTGAAACTCCCTGCCAAGGCAAGCTATGCTGGTTCCCTCTCTCTTTCCTCCTACTGGCAGACAAAGAAAATTTTATTTAGACAAGTCTTCAGTGCTTGAGTTGGTTATCGTTGATAGACAGACAGATGCTGAACTGAGAGAGCATAAGCCTGCTATTTTTATAGGACTTTTCTGTCTGCAGTTCCTTAATAGAAAGAGCTATGCCAAACAATGCTAGCTGAATTTGGGCATTGTTTTACATCAGTACCTATTTATTAATAGTGTTTTCTCTCTCCCACATGGAGACAGGATCTTACCACAGAGTCCTCCTACTGCTTGGACCTCCATGTCCTTGTCTCATAGTGCTTCAGATTAATTGCTCCTAAACAGGATTGTATATGTATTTATTCATTTATTTATTTTTACCTGGCCTTTTCACTAAAATAATATTCAAGATGACTAAAAAGCATTAACAACAAAAAAAAAAAACACACACCCAAAAACAAAAAACAAAACAAAACAAAAAAAACAATAAAACCATTTAAGCCATTTCAGGGTTCCATGAACATCAGATATTTTAGAAGGCCAGCTTGAAGAGCCCTGTTTTCACATTCTTCCTAAAAGCAGTGAGAGCTGGGAATTGATCATAGTTCTAGAGAAAATTACACAATATGCAAGCAACACAAGAGAAAGCCCTTTACCATCTTCCTGTTAAGCAGGCTTCTGCAATTGATGGTGTTCTCAAATTATAATGTGGTAAATTAACTACATTTGTATTCTTTTGATAGACGTGTTGAAGACTGGTAAAAGGATGGCTCTCTGTTTCAAGTGTGTGTTTGCTGATAGAGGTAGGATCCATTTGACAGACTGGTTTACAAGGAAGGAATGAAGCACGGCTGTCTTCCATGTTGTCTAGCAACAGCATAACTTGATCTTGGTGATTTCTTCCTCTTAACTCCCAGTTCCAAAATAAGGTAAGTGTTGTGCTTAAAATCTCTTCAGGCCTAAGAATTCCACAGTCATATGGTAGATGGGGACAACCAGATGCTTCTAGTTTCATGTGGCAATAAACTTTCCCCGGGAAAATACTATTCCTGTTGAACTTTACAGAGTAAAGTTCTTTCAAAAGCAATTGCAAGGAATTCTAGCACTTTTTAGAAATTTCCAAGCTTTTCCCATGCAATCATTGTAAATGCTTGTGAAATTCACGGTCTTGTGAATCCATCAAAGAACCACTGCTATATGGTGGGGTAGGGAGTTTACTTTGACTAGCTTCTTGATTGATATTCCCCATGTAAGGACACATTGTTCCACAACCAGATTGTAACATGTCACAAAATTCAGGAAAAGGCATCAAACAGCATGATATTTCTCTTTAGAGAAGAAAAAACACAAAAAAATGAATTCATTTAAAGCCTATACATGTCTGGAATGGACCTTTGGGGTAGCTTTACAAAGTTAATGGGTAGGGATGCAAAAGAAGCTTATTTATATATTTACATTTATATTCATCCCACTTTTCTCTAAATATGGGACCCATTTTACAAAGATGAGATTACAACAATCAGAAGGCAAATGTTTTTGAAGAAGGGGATTGTCTGGAGTACCTTCTTGATTGTATCCAACATGGATCTCCCTCCTTGCCATGGCTTTGAGTTCTTTCTGATGCATGTCAGACTAGCCATGCTGTGCCACTTTCGATCCTCCAGCTTCTTATGAAAAGCATTTGCCAGCAAAAGCACTGTATCGTAGATGTAGAGGTTGGTAATCTGTCAAAGAAATTAAAAATTGATTGTAAGCAACTAGCAGACACAGCCTGGCAGAATTCATAAGTGTCTTCTCACAGCTGCCACTGCTCAGGCTTTCATTAACTTATGGTAAATGCAAAAGAATTGGAAAAGCCTGCCTCACACTTACTGGTCAGGAGTTACATTTAATAAGCAATTGGTTACAGTTCTAATATCTCTAAAGTACTTAGTTGCTATTAGAGCTAAACTTTTAAAAGTAACTTTTTATTTCCCTGTCCATCAAAAAGATTAAAACAGATATTTTTTAATTACATTAAAAAATTTGAAGTTACAGTTACCTCACAAAAGCAACAAAATGATCCTGCATTAAATAAGATGTATTTTCATTATGGAAAAATTGAAGTACAGTAATTATGTGATGAGTCCTCCCAAACTCTGTTAACAGTCTGTTTGCCTACTTGTGTTTAGGAGGTTGTGTATAATTACTTTTTATGAGCAAGCATAGCCATGTTCATGGGTATTCTCAGAGATCTTGTTTCCTAATTTGGGAATTGTTATATCATGTGATGTGGAAAACATAATGCTTGCATGGCTTGTCAGTGCATAAGGACTAGTCTCCTTATGTTCATATTTATGTATTTCATTTTTCGGTAGATTTTTTTTTTTTAAAGTATAATTTGCCATCCGTTGGCTAAATCAGTTCAGCTCATGGTTCACATGAAAGCTCAAATTGTATTTCTCATTCTCATTTCACTACTAATTTATGAGGTAATAAATCTGAGCCTAAATGCAACTGCTAGTTTCAACTAGAGTAGATCCACTAAATAAAATGTGTGTGTGTGTGTGCCTTCAAATCACCTGTTGACTTGTGGTGACCCCATGAGTTTCATAGGGTTTTCTTAGGCAAGGAATATTCAGAGGTGTTTTTGCCGGTTCCTTCCTCTGAAATTTAGCCTGCAGCATCTGGCATTCATTGTTGATCTCCCATCTAAGTACTAACCAGGGCTGACCCTGCTTAGCTTCCAAGATCAGATGGGATCTGGTGCCTTTAGGGTATTTACACTTTCAGTGGATAAAATGCCAAATGATAAATTAACACTGAATCACTGGGATTTGCATACATGTTAATATATTTCAAAATGCTGAATGATGAATTAACACATATGCAAATCCTAGTGATTCAATATGTCTACTTTAGTTGGGACTAGCAACTGAATTTTGGCCATGGAGATCACTAGTCTGACTACCTGATATGCTTGCATTGTTATGAGATGGCCTTAAACTTCAGAAGGCTTGAGAATGAATACTGGACATGTTATTCATTATATAAATAATGAATAATAATGACCTCCTTTAGCCCAAGATTGTACACATTTCAAGCTTCCCAAACAATAATATGGTACTGAAGGGTCAGCAGAGACAATAACGCGACTAATGAGACTGAACTTGGCATATAATAACACCACGATCCATTGCCATCACTTCTCAACAAATTGACATTTTGTTTAAAGCATTAGAGGAATACTGAGACATAATCACAGTTCATATCGATGTATATACTTGTCAATTTTAGAGCAGTTTTTGCAGTGCATCTATCAACTGTTAATAGGACTCTAGAGAACAGTGATCAGAAGCCATAAACAGATATTTTAAGCCTTTACCAATAGTGCAGATGAGTACTTATGGCATTTTCAATTACCAATAATTCACATATAAGTTAATTTCTGCATCTCTGAGCTATTTTTCCTGTGGCTTCAGAGGAATGCTGCATTAATCATGGTAGCCGCAGAAGATGTTATATGGTGGCTACTGAAGGACTGCTTCATGTATTTACTGCTCTGAATGACCGCACACCTAATATAAACAGATTTAGCAATGTCCTGCATAATTCAACTGAAAACAATTGATTTGATGCACATTATCCAGAAACTGCAGCGTTCTGTTGAGGGAGGGAGGCAAATGACCAAGAATGATATTACAAGGAATCAAAACTATACAATGGAGATTATCAAACATGTCAAAAGTGATGTTACAGAAATGCCAGGAGACCACAAAAGGGCTCCCTTATCAGATGTTGTCCCCCCCTCGTTATGCACCCATTCTGCTGCCGTTCCATAGGTGCTGCTTTTTATTGATGGGAGACACCATCAAGAGATCCCCCATTCCTTTCCTGTCATGGATTTTCCTGCATGCGACAAGGTGCCCCATTTTGCTGGTGAGATCCCAGCGTCAATGGGAGGTCCTTGCCAGAACACTTCTGGGTGAGATCAGGACATCAATGTAAGTGGCACATTTTTATGACCCTCCCTGGGTGACTTGCACTTTATAAAGTATGTTTTTGTGCTTGCTGTCACATTTTTGGTGTTCTTTTTCTTTTCCTTTTTGAATTTCCCGTGCTCACATCTTCTCGTGAGAATCCACAGGATTTCAATCCAGGAAGTGAATGGAGCAGAGCTCCATTCACCCCTGAGCTGCCTGACCGAAGGGAGAGGAGGTAAGTGTGGTGGGGAGAGTGATTGTGGAGGGGCTGGGATAGAACAGGGATGGGAGTGGAGATTGTGGGAAAGGAACACTTTTTGTGTTCCTATTTGATAATCTCCAATATCAGTCTTTGGTTTTTGGAAAAGAAAACAGGCTCATGTAGATTGATCTGGAAGAAAATGGCTCATATTTTCTTTTGTGATGTGTGTGGAGATAAAGCTGCTAATTTTGTATTTCATAACTAATAGTCATTGTAACCCAGCAAGATGCTGGGAAAGAACCATAGATCACTGGTACAATGCCTGAATTGGATGCAGATATGTCCTGCCTTTAACTATGATTAAGATGCCTAACAATATTATGATATTGAGCTGAGATCTTGCATTGGGAGTAGATCTCCAGCATGTAGAGATGTAATTCTCCACTTATTTCCTTCTTGAAGGAAGAAACAAGTAATATTAGCAATTTTCTTCCCACTGTAAGAAAGTCTTTGAAAAGTTCAGGACTTATTCTGGGCAAAATTCACAATATTGTGTGTGTGTGTGTGTGTGCAGAAAAGAGCATTTTCTGCACAAATGTGAATTTCTGTGTAGCAAATGCTGAAACTGGGGACTAATTATGTCCCAAAGTTCCACATTTGTGTGTGTGTGATATGGACAATTGTTCATTCCCTGTACAATTCCCCCCCCACACACACTTGAATGTTTTGCAGAATAATTTGCAAACTCTGTATAACTGTGAAAATTCTCATCAGTCCAGCATTCTCCTCATCATGGTTTCCCAGCACTCAAGACATATGTTTTTCAACCATTGGGGAAGGATATTTTTTAATATTCTTTCCATTTCTACCATTACGTAGCTATATGTTGGCCAGCGCAGCCTCCCAAACCCATCTTTTCAGTGTGACAGCTCCCTACTGAAACAGCCCCTTCCTGTTGGGGGAGAGCTGTGTGGTGGTGGTGGGAAGATCAGAGATTCATCCAGACATTGTTCTTTAGCTGGATGCACAGTGACAGACATCCTTAGGGACCCCCCCTGGGGGTCCTTGGGTGATCCCTGATGTTGTAATTATTGCTGTGCATCGGTCAGCGTAATAGGGGCGCTCCAAAAAAGCGATACAAGGACTCCCTGAAACAACATCTCAGGCTTGGCCAAATTGATCACCAACAATGGTCCGCCCTCGCCACACATCGGGAGGCATGGAAATGCACTATCCACAAATGCTGCAGCCTTATTTGAGAACTCACGCCGAACAAGTCTTGAAGAGAAACGACAACGCAGAAAGAATCACAATCCAGAAACATCACCCAAGGAGACCTTCTGCTGCGCTTTCTGCAACCGGAGTTGTTTATCTCGGATTGCCCTTTTTAGTCATCAGCGTGCTTGCAGAAAGCGTGAGATGAGTCCTTCCTGAATCTTTGTTTGCGAAGAAAAGCCAGAGAGAGAGAGAGAGTTAAAGGAACATGGCTGGACACATCCTTATTACTCCTCCCATTCTCTCCTGACACCAAAAGGGCTGCCTTGAGAGGGGCCTGCCACTCTGAAAAGGTGGATTTGCAGGGCATTTGGACCATTGTGTGGTTGGAATACAATTCCAGTTTCTGCAATTACAAGAAAGTAGGTTACAATGGCAGAAGCAGGACTTAATGCCATCCTAAAGCACTAAAAGGATGTCAACCTTGTATGAACAACAGGATAACATTAAACAAAACAAATCTATTTTACAAAAATTAAAATGTAAAGCAACAAAAAGGAGAAAAAGGCACATAACCAACTAAAACCCCTTCAGAAACAAACCATTTCAAATGCCAAAGAAAAGATAGCATGTAAACATATTGGCCTGCTGGCAAAAGGAGAGTGAGATCATCGAAGAGAGTGTGGGATTCACCAGAAAGAAAGCTCTCTCACTTACTCCTACCAGATATGCCCACATCAGTAAGGGGATAAACAAGTACTGGGATATGTGATCCACAGATTTCAGCTCATATTCCTAGCTTTATTTATATTTTCCATCAATGGTTGGTTTAAGTGAAGTGAGCATCCCGAATCAGTCATTTAGGATGGTAATGGACTGATCAACAGTGAAGAAATTGAGACTGATTCAAGATAAGACAGAGATATGTGAAATAGGTGGGAACTAGTTCTGACAGGGACTGTACTCCCTTTAAAGGTTCAAGTTTGCAGTTTGGGAGTACATGTGGGGTTATAATTTTCTTTAGGGTTGGGGTAGGCATCTGCTGCAAGTCTTGGGGGCACCTGGATTGCTAAAAAATAATTTAAAAATGAAACAAATCCTATCCAAGTGGAGAGATGTTATACTTCTATTTTGTTTTGTTTTTTAACCAAGTAATTTTTGATGTTAGTGCACAGGGGCCCTGAAACATATTTAAATGTAAATTGCTGTTCCTGGAAGCTCCTGGAGATTTTCCAGGTCTTCAGGATTCTTTTGCCTTTGGGTGTTGCTTATATATGTTTGCCTTTTTATATGGCACGAGGTGGCTTTTCCAAACCATTGGTAGGGAGCATCTTCTCAGGAATGCATGTATATGTGAGTGAGTAGGGGGGAGAGAGTTGACACTGGCTCCTGAATATGTTGAAGTTAAAAAAAGACCTACCTGCTATGATAGTTTATAAATGAAAGCGTAATGATAAATATATGCATTTAGTTGTATGAGAATGATACCCCACTTTGAGACAGGGATGACTCTACCTTAAGCTAGAAGCAGGCAAATTTTGAATGTCATGAAAGTGAAGCAAACTGTTCATTACTTAATTTGTTATTACTCTATTTTTACTGTTATAGATTAGTAGAGATGGTTGTGGGATTTTCTGCCTCAGGTGCCAAAATAACTCATCTGAGTTTCAATACTATATACCTTGACTAAGTGGTTAAGGGAGGCATTATTTTCTGCTCTGGGTCAGCCAGCAAAATCTCTTGAGTCAGACATGCCTGAATAGGCTCTTCAAAAAGAATAAGATTAAAAGTTAAGAGGAGACAGTATGGAGTTTCCAAGTTTTAGTTTAAAAATAATGAAGGGAGGATTCCTCCCCATCCCTACAATTACTTCATAGGAACATGTAATGTGAGGTTACTTCTATAAGTCCCACCGCTTGCTCATATATCTCTGCTAAGAGCTTAGCCTAGAAAGGACAGTCACAAACATTGACTACACAGAGCTCTACTCTCCTATTGGCTCAAAAGTGCAACAAATGACCAATCAAAAGTTGCCAAAGAAATGTTATCTAGAATAAGTTTCCCTAAGTAGGAAGGCCATCTAGGCAAAATAAATAAATAAAATGTAGTTGTGTCAAACTATGATCTGTACGTGAATGAACTAAAAGCTGTCCCTGCAGGTCTGGCAAAGAAGATAATTAAATTCAGGATTAAAGAGATTATCATGCAGGCAGACATGGATTAGTTCCATAATATGTATTTTTCTTTATGGTATAGTCATAAAACCCAAGCATACTTCTGAGTCATATTTAGCTGATGGATATTTCCTGCTCTGCAGGAAACCTCTTACCATCCTTTGATTTCAGATAATGCAAAGCTGGGATGAACTTTCAAAATCTTGATTACACAGAGCCCTAGTCTCCTAATGGTTGAAACTATCATTATTTGGAAGGCATATCCAACAAGATTCTGGCCAATAAGGTACTGTGGATTTGTAGCCTCCAGTCAGAAGAAGGTATTATCCAGTATACACTGTATTGTCTAATATATTCAATGTCCAGACACAGACCTTTTCACTGAGATGTATTATGGATCTTTCTCTTTGATGATAAGAAGGATCTCAACATGTTATATGACATGTTGCAAACATTTCTGCATTTTTCAATTGTTTTTGAAAATTTCACAAAAAACATTGTCTTTTGTGGACATACAATACTTTCAAACAAAATTCAGTTTCTTTTTGCACAAAATATTTTTTTTGCAACCAAAGTCCTGAAATGACCCCCACAACCTACAAATATGCAAAAACTCTTGAAAACTCACTCAGAATGGAGAAAAGGTTTGAAAGTTTCAATTCCCATGTGCAAGAACAAAAGAAGCAAAGATTTATATCCCTAATAGACAGTCTAATAAGATTTCCTATATCTAATAATATTTATAATATCTCTTTTCTTTTACTGAGTGAAGTAAAGTACCTAACATACTGTACTAGATTGTCATGCAACTATCTGGAATCCACAGTATTAGACAGAAGAGTGTATAGCAACAATAGATGGTGGACTTCAGTGATCAGCTGTTCTAGATTTATGGCATTATAATCAACAGCAATTAAAAGTAAACTAATTTAACTATTTAGCAGCATTATAAACAAAGGAAACATTTTAAAAAGAAAATAACCACAATTAATTGTAAAACGTTTTCTACTTTTTAAGAGGTACAGTGTAATATTTTTAAAAGTCAGTTAATTCAGTCTTGTTGCTTATTTACTTAACAAGGTTATGAACAAATTCATTTGTGGCAGCTAGAACCCTTCACTTACAATACATTTGGAAGAAAAAATATGAGAAACTTTAAATGTGGAGCATTCAGAATGCAAATTTCTTCCCTGCCCATACATACTTGAAAAGTGTGGCTACATTTCAGCAAGTTTTCGAAGGTTGGATAATTGAAACATAAGGAGAAAGAATCAATTCTTCCAAAGGCCTAAACTTCAGAAGAAAGAATGTACAGTTGTCCCTTCATATTTGCAGGAGTTTGGTTCCAGGACACTCCCTTTCCCACCGTGGATACCAAAATCCGTGAATACTCAAGTCCCATTATATGCAATGGCATAGCAAAATGGTGTCCCTGATATAAGATGGCAAAAATCAAGGCTTGCGTTTTGGATTATTATTTTTTAAAGAATATTTTGAAAACATGAATTCTTAAATCCATGGACACCAAATCCATGGATACAGAGGGAAACTGGATAAGTATGTTTGTATTATGGACCATATGTGTAGTAGTAGTAGTAGTAGTAGGAGGAGTGGTGGTGGTGGTGGAAGTTCTGACTTATTGAATGAGTAATATTGAAGAATATTATTGAAGAATAATAGACTCATAGAATCTTGGAGTTGGAAGGGACCACAAAGGCCATGTACGCCAACCTCTTGCCATGCAGAAATGCACAGCTAAGCACTCTGAAATACCCATCCAACCTCCATTAAAAACTTCCAAAAATGGAGAGTCCACCACCCTCTGAGGCAGTCCATATTATTGTTTTTATGTGCCTTCAATATGACACTGGCTTATGATGACCCTATCATAAGGTTTTCTTGGAAGCTTTATTCAGAGTATGTTTCCCGTTGCCTTCCTCTGGGGCTGAGAGAGTGTGACTTGCTCAAGGTCACCCAACGGGTTTCCATGACTGAGTGGGGCTTTGAATCCTGGTCTCCTGGTGCCCTAGTTCAACACACAAACCATTACACCACACTGGCTCTCAGTACAAGTATAAAATATTATATACAAATGTTTTCTCTACCTTCATTCCCCTCCCAATACTTATGTGTATTACTGTAGAAGATGAATGGCTATGCATATGTGGGATCCAAGTATACCTCCATATTTTGAGAGAAAGGATCTTTCGGATCACAAAGTGATGAAGATATCCGGTGATTCCCACGGAAACAGCGTTGGCTAATGTTCTGAGGCACAGGAAAACTCTGGCGAATAATTGTTAACCTTCCAATTGACTTTCTCACCAGCTCCTGCACATCTGCATCATTGATTTCCTGCAAGATAAGGCACAGAAAATATAGCCCAAACAGCATCACAACAGCTTTGCAAGATAAATCAAGAACATTGGAACATGAACCCATTTCCCCCAAATCCCTAGGAATATGAAGGTAGTGGGCATATGTACACTACACAGTTATAGCACTGTGATATCACATTAACTGCCATGGCTCCAGCCTCTGGAATCCTGAGATCTGTAATTTAATAACTTCTACTTCTTAATAGAGAGCTCTAGTATATAGTTCAGGGGAATACATTAGAAAACTCTAGAACAGAATACTAAGTATCTCAATAACCTACAAATCCCATGATTCCACAGAACTCCCACTCTTACAAAATATTTCAGTTTTCAGTCAGCCTTTCCCTATAACTCAGAAACATCCATGTGCCCGCAAATGTTATCTGTTTTGTTAAAAACCACATCTCTTAACAAGACACAGACACCCTATATTCTTTATTCACATCCTTTCATTTTTGCCAGTAAATGGTATTGGAGTTATTGTTCACAAATTTCTGCAATCTTGATTTCAGTGTGTGTGTGTGTGTGTAGGCTATGAACAATGCACAAATATAATAATGAATTCATGCTACTATGTATGCAATTATGTGTTGCCCCATGTCCTTTTTATACAGACCCCGAATAAGACTTCCGTGAATCCATAGGCCAAAACACATCTAGATTTTGGGGGGTAATAAATCACATCTTCTAAATAAATAACCTAAATAAATAAAATAAATAACTGCCCAGATCCAGACTGTTTGAAGGACCCTACCTCACTATGTGAGCCTATTAAATCTCTAAAAGCTTTAGGAGAAGCCATTGTCACTGTCCCACCACCTTCTGAAGCTCATTTGATGGGAAAGGGACAGGGCATAGCATGTATTCTCTTCTTTAGCCTCAGCAGACAGAAGCTTCAGGGTTAAACCATAAGCTTTATTACTAACAGAAATGTAAAGATTGAACTATATAGCATTGTTGCTTTGAATGAAGCTCAAAGGAAAAGGAGTATAATATAAAGTATTTTCAATCACGCAAATCTGGTGGGTAACTCACTTATTGGTTATCATTGTAGCTGCAGTACCCTCTCAACCATTTCCTCTAACAGAACCCATCCTCCCTCAGCCATTCTCAGCACATCCATTTGCTACTATTTCAAAGGGAAGCAAAACATCAAACAGTTACACAGCACATAGTAACGCCAGTCCACCAGATTAATGACAAGAAAAGATCATTTTATGACCTGGTCTTGACAGGGTCTTCCTTGTTGGTGCTCCCAGACTTTGGAACACTTTCCTTCAGGAGGCTAGGATGGCTTCCTCTTTGCTTTCCTTCTGCCAGCAAATGCAAACTTTCCTATTCTGTCAGACTGACAGCAATGGATCTGTTTTATTGATTCTTATGCTATGTCCTTTAATGGATTTTAAATGGTTTTAGCTCTATAAATTGTTCATTTTAAAAAATTACATATATGATGTTTCAAAAATTGTACTTTTTTAAAATAATGTATAAGCCACCTTGAGTCCCATTATCCTGAGACATATTCTCTTATCCATCTCAATAAGCAACTGTATCTGTCAACACCCCCAAATGCTGGCATTTTACCCTGAAGTCTAGTGCAAACTGCAAATGTGAGGAAACCAGAGAGGGGAAGAAATTAACTTGAAGGTCTGCCTTGCACTTCCTTCCTACATAGATGAAAAAGACCATGAATAGAAGCTAGCAACAAAGACAAGGTACAGCCTGGAGGCATGCCCAGGGTGGTGAACAAGAAAGGTCCCTTCAGCTACAGCTCATCCAGGAATATACTAAAAGAAACATCAGAATCAAAAGACTGGGGGGGAGTGGAAGTATGAGTGAGGAAGTAAAGGTTATGACATGGAGGCAGGGAAGAAGGAATTTAAAGCCATGATGGGAAAGTGTTGGCCTTTTGGATGTTTTGGCCCTTAACTCTCATTATCCCTTTCCAGTATGAAGTCCAAAATATCCCTGCTCCTCAGCCTATACTTGAGATAGACTTCCTCTAATCCATGAGTACCTGGCTTGTGGTAGCTAACACACATTGGAAACCACTTAATGCAGTATAGATATGCAAATTGCTATTGCTTAAACAATTTGTAAGACTTTGTGGCTGAAGAGCAGGTTATAAATACCTAAAATAAATAAATAAAATAAATAAGTCCATCTCGGCCTGCCCTCCATGTAACTGAAATCAGGAGGTTGGACTGGATGGCCCTCATGGTCTCTTCCAACTCTACAATTCTATGATTCTATGAAAGTCATTCTTTTCCATAGTCTAAGGCTTTGCTATTTCCCCGTTGTTGCATGTTTTTACAATAAATACGGACCAATTAAAATGATATTTCCCAGACTTCTGCTTGACCTCTTGTAAAGTAACTCATAACATCATGGCCAGTTAAAGACGCTGGTTAAGGTGAAGGATGAAATGCATATGTACAGAAGCTGACAAGGCTAGCAGCTGTTTCTTGTGGCAATATGAACAATGAAAGAGGGAAAGACTCATGGGTTATGGCATATACTGACTCCATCACTGACTCTCTGATCCCTGCCTACTGCCTCCTCAAGGAAATGTTGCCATGCACCTAGAGCCACATCAGTGTGCAGTGCACAAGCAGAGATATTACTACCATATACACAATGTCCATTGGAGTGTACAGGCTGGAATCATCCCCTCTCCACCTGTTCATGGACTTTTCGCAAAATACTATGGCTGGTCTCCTTTTAGTGACCTACGCACACATAAGTACAGTTTATGCAGATGTTAGCATGCCCTACTAAATCCTCCCTATGATATCTCATAATTGGAAATATTGGACACTTCAAGGGGTCAAGTTGACTGAGGTGATCCAAAAAATGGTCAGGTGGAGGTCACAAGGAAGATGTCCTAGAAATATTTTAGCAAGCAAGCCCCAACAAGGATTGTGCGGAAGCCCCAGTAAACAAAGTCATTAAGGAGGTATGTGCTAATTCCTTCTTGGGCATCATAGCAATGACTCATGCAACCAAACAATCAAGTGACCTTGCCAACCTCAATCCCAAGGAAATCTCACCTCAAAACCCTCTCCTGTCCTGTATTGTGAGGTTGCTGTAAACCAATCAATTCCAGTCTCCCAGCCATTAACAGCAATCACTTAAGTTTAAATTTCCTTTGTTTACCTGCTGAGAAACCCATCTAGACTTTTTCCTAGCCAGAGTAACCCTTCAGGATATGAAGCAGGGTATAAATATTAGTCCCCCAACAATTAAGAGGTGTGCCACTGTATACAAACCCAGCCACTCTCTTTCCCAGTGTGCCCCTGGATCAGAACTTCTAGTGACAACCTCTGACTTCTGAGTACTTCAAAATGCCACTCTCCAAGACTGGTAAATATCACCCTATTTTCCCAAATCTTTTCCTCTAGACAATCTTTCTACCTTACTCCTCGATAGCCTTGTGTGGTTCTTCAGAACATGTGTTGTGTGAGTGTGAGTGCGTTTTGTGTTGTTTCCAATGAAAATAATTTATTTCACTTCAACCTGGAGTTCTCTGCAGTTAGTACTGTATACATAGGTGAAAAAGTCCCCACAGTTATCTCCTCTCACAGGCATACTGTTTGAGCTAATAATTCCCCCATCTATTTTTTTGATATCATGGGTGGATCTCGAAGCATCCCCACATCTTAATCCAAAACAATTTATACAGGTGTAAGCCCCTTTTTGGATGGGACATGGAAGCTATTCTTTTGTCATTGTGTTCCATCAATAAACCTTCTATGCCTGGCAGCTGCCAAGCTCTAGGAGGTCTGCTACTGCCAGCAGGAAGTAGAGGGAGTGAGGAGGTGATTCAGAGCATGAAGATTCAGCTGCTCTGAGCTCCCAGGGGAAGGAAAAGTTCTGTGCTCTCCATGTGAGAATGCACCTTCATTTCTTTCCCCTGACAGAGTTGAAACCAGCTCCTTCTCTATGGATTACCTTAATTGCCTACCCCACCCTCCCTTTCCCAACGGTAAGCAACAGTAGCAAAGGCCCCTTTCAGAGCCTGATGACTCTCAGGCAGTGGGAGAACATGGAACTGCATGTTCAAAGCTTGGCCAATCTGGGATAAGACAATCACATGAGACAGGCAAGCAGACCAGGCTGAAACTTGCAAAAATCACTGCCACAAGTGCAGTGATCAAGGGATGGCTGAGCAGGCTGGCACCAATGTCTTGGTGTCTGGAATCAGCAGAGAGGCTTATACTCAGATCCCCCTGGACTTCTGCTGCCTCAAGAGGAACTGCCTCACCCTGCCTCATGGTATAGCCAGACCGGCCCAACATCATTTAACAGGGCTTGTGGCCCACCAAAATCATAGCAAGAATGGCACTGCTCTCAAGACTGCACTGTTACTAGAAGGATCTTGCTCTGGCCAGCTCTACCACTAGAGGATTGTCTAAATGGTATAAATACTCCTCATGGAATGTGAGGAGAATCCTACCTGTCTTAATGGCATTCCACATCATTACACTGTATTGGGAAGGGGGAGGGGGCAAAACATCAAAGACACCTTTGTGCTTTTCCTGGAGTGTTTAAAAAACAGCATGGGAGATGTACATTCCTGCTTGTCGGGACAAGCAATTCAATATGAATTTCTTTCTCCTAGGAGAGAAAGCACAAAGCTGATTGGTTGTGTGAGCATGGGTGTGGGGCTTGTTACCAAGGCAAGCGCCCACTGCTGGCATGTTGGATTTTTGCCTTAGTGAGTGAGTGCTAAGGTCAGAAAATGGGTTTATATTTTTGTTTTTCTGCTAGATTGAAAAATTGCTATATCACATGTTGGACATTGGTTGTTGTTTTTTTTTAAGTTTGGTGGTGGCAAATTGGGGTAAGAAAAAATGTGAGTAAATCACTCATGGCCGATATCTTGCATGTGAAGCTTATGGGGGTCAAAACATCATCGAGACAAGTCACAGCTGCTGCGAAATGCTATTACTGCGAGGCACTCCAGGCTTTTTTGCCTCATATAGATAAGCCTTAGGATCCATTAATATGGGAACACCATCAGAGATCCTAGCAATTTCAGCAGCCTTTGAGAGGATTTAATTCTCCATGGTTCCCTATGTCCTGGTACATCAGTGCAATGGAGATGAGGGATGGAAAGGGAGAAATCTCTGGCTGCATGTGGAAGGGAGGGAAGGGTTTTGGTGGAAGAAAACAGATGGAAGAGAACAGCAGAAACAGGCAGGTATTTCTTTTGAAGCAGGCCAGAATCTCCCACCCAAATCCTTCTGATTCTCTTTAAAAAGAAAAAAAAAACTTGCATATTTTCTACATTGATCCAAGACAAGTTTAGGAGAGTTTCCCAATCTTAAATCAGTGTATCAAATACCCAAGTCTGATTTTTTCAACCACAGTAGTAAAATAATCCACATAAAGTTGGATAAGAATTAATGTTGAGTTGATCAAACAATCAGGCCAGACCTAACTTTAATCTATGCAAAAACTGGGGATACAGTAAGCTGTGAAAAATTGCAAAAAGTTATGGGTTCTATAAATTATTATACTTAAATCTTCTAGAACAATCAGGTCAGTTGTACTGCTATTGTTATTTTATTTCTCTAATGGCCTAGCAAATAAAATGCTGAGAGCCATGAATTTTAAACATCAATCTTCTGGACTACACTAAGCCTATTTTATTCTTCTTCATAGCCTGTCATAGATTTTTGAAGCCATCTGTTATTTATGTTCTTTATGAAATATAGATTTTTCTGCAAACAAAATAACACCTGGCATCAGCTGTGTCCAGTGTAATATCCTGCATTTCTGGTCGATTAATCCTTAATGTACCATAGATAATGGTTTCTCTCAGCTTACATGGCCATCTTATCATTTAGTCTGTATCATTTCACTAGCTACAAGAGGAAAGAAAAGTTGCTATGTTCTGCAAAATCTACATTCCCTTAATATACCTGCAATATAATTAGAGGTACAAGTTTCAGAGGATTTTATTAACTCAATTCTTTTACAAGCCATGGTTTTTATTCAGTAGGAAAAAAGGTGACTAAGTTCTTTGTATCTCATTATTTTTGTTGATGCTGTTATTGCTGCTGCTGGGTAGAGCTAGAACTGCTAGCCCACCAAGAAGAGATGCATGTGAGTAAGCCTGTATGCAAAGATGGAAAAGTAGACATACAAATAGTATGGCATATAGCTTTTTTGGCACCTACAAAAACAGAAAGAACAAACCAGCTGTAAGGGCAGAATCCAATATCCCTATGGAACTGGAAGCAGAACTAGATATCTCTAAGCCCACCTGCATCATCCTAAATTGAAAGATTTCTGCACACAGAGAAGCTGTGCAACCACTTTTTTTTTAAAAAAATGTTTGTATTAGAATGATGGAGGGCACTTTTAAAAAGAACAGAATTTAGTATGAGCTGGATTACAATCCATTTCCTAAAATGCACTGAAAAAGGTTAATACTCAAGCCTCAGGTAAAGTGCAAGTGCCCAGTCCAGACCTGCCAACATTTCACAGATGAACACTGGGAAACATGGTGAAGAAACATCAGAGTGTGGTCAAGATGGCAAAAGTTATTAATGAGCAAGAACACACAAAACCTGCTGGAAAAGGACAATATTCCACCTCTCTTCTCCTGTCCCCCCACCCACTCCCATTGAATTGAATATAAAATACTTTTTGCACTTTGAACTCAATTTGCAGCAATTGAAGTAAGCTGAGGAATAAGCAGGAAACTGAGAGGAAGTGAGAGAAACTGGCACATTTTAAAAGCAGCTGATAAAGTAGGGAGGCAGAAGATTAATTAGGACTGAACTTTCCAAATCAGGATAGTTTGAGAGTATGACAGTCACATAATTCTAGGTCTTAGATCAGACTGAAATAGAATTAAGAAAAAGGCAATTGTAACTCTGGTCACAAACTTTCAGGTTGTAGAAACCATGTGTGGAAATTTTACAATAAAAGGAGCAATGACCAGTAGGGGCCAATTGAGAGGGCTATGAGCACAGCTGGTTTTTACTGCTTGGAGCTGGAGTGTGGGAGTTGCTGCAGTACTGTCTATAAAACTCATATTTTCATGTGAAAGGATTGTACAAACTGTGAGCTTGGGAACAGATCTATGGGTATGAATATATAACCCATCATGTTGTTTTATAAATAGCAGTGCAGTCCTTTGTCCCATCCCTTGAATAATTGCAGAGTTGGAAGAGACCACGAGGGTCATCCAGTCCAACCCCCTGCCATGCAGGAAATCACAATCAAAGCATCCCCGACAGATGGCCATCCAGCCTCTGCTTAAAGACCTCCAAGGAAGGAGGCCCCACCACGCTCCGAGGGAGTGTGTTCCACTGCCGAACAGCTCTTACTGTCAAAAAGTTCCTCATAATGTTGAGGTGGAATCTCTGTTCCTGGAGCTTGCATCCACTGCTCCGTGTTCCAGTCTCTGGAACAGCAGAAAACAAGCCTGCTCCATCATCAACGTGACACCCCTTCAAATACTTAAACAGGGCTATCATATCGCCTCTTAACGGTCTTTTTTCCAGGCTAAACATACCCAGCTCCCTAAGTCTCCCTCATAAGGCATGGTTTCTAGACCTTTCACCATTTTAGTCGCCCTTCTCTGGACACGCTCCAATTTGTCAATATCCTTTTTGAATTGTGGTGCCCAGAACTAGACATAGTATTCTAGGTGAGGTCTGACCAAGGCAGAATAGAGCGGCACTATTACTTCCCTTGATCTAGACACAATACTTCTATTCAGGCAGCCCAAAATCGCATTGGCCTTTTTACCTTCCGCATCACACTGTTGACTCATGTTCAACTTGTGGCCTACTAGGACTCCTAGATCCCTTGCATGTAGTCTCATTCAGCCAGGTCTCCCCCATCCTATATCTATGCCTTTCATTTTTTCACCCTAAGTGCAGTACCTTACATTTCTCCGTATTAAATTTTATTTTCTTAGCTTTGGCCCAGCTCTCCAGTCTATCCAGGTCATTTTGAATTTTGATCCTGTCCTCTAGAGTATTAGCTACTCCTCCTAATTTGGTGTCATCTGCAAATTTGATAAGTATGCCCCTAATTCCCTCATCCAAGTCATTGATAAAGTTGTTGAATAGCACTGGGCCCAGGACTGAACCTTGTGGCACCCCACTGGTCACATCTTTCCAAGACGAAGAGGAGCCACTGCTGGGCACCCTCTGGGTTTGGCCGGTCAACTAATTACAAATCCATTGAACAGTTAACTTGTCTAGCCCACATTTTACAAGCTTGTTTGCAAGAATGTCATGGGGAACCTTGTCAAAGGCCTTACTAAAACCAAGGTATACGATATCCACAGTGTTCCCTTCATCTACCAAGCTGGTAATTTTATCAAAAAAAGAGATCAGATTAGTCTGGCATGACTTGTTTCTCTGAAACCCATGTTGACTTTTTGTGATTATGGCATTGCCTTCTAAATGTTCACAGACTCTTTGTTTAATGATCTGCTCTAGAATCTTCCCTGGTATTGATGTCAGCCTAACTGGACGATAATTGTTGGGATCCTCTTTTCTGCCCTTTTTGAAGATGGGGACAATGTTTGCCCTCCTCCAGTCTGCTGGGACTTCTCCTGTTCTCCAGGAGTTCTCAAAGATTATTGCCAATGTCTCTGAGATTATATTTGCCAGCTCTTTTAATACTCTTTGATGTAGTTCATCTGGTCCTGGAGATTTAAATTCATTTAGATTAAGAAGGTATTCCTGTACTACCTCTTTGCTTATTCTGTGCTGGATTTCCCCTAATGTGTCCTCTGTCCCTTTATCCTAAAGTTGGTCCCCCTTTTCCTTTTCTGAAAACACTGAGGCAAAGAAGGTATTGAGTAATTCTGCTTTTTCTCTGTCCCCTGTTAGCATTTTGCCATCTTCTCTGCATAGTGGCCCTACCATTTCCTTCCTCCTTTTGCTGTGGACATACCCAAAAAACCCCTTTTTATTGCTCTTAACCTCTCTAGCAACCCTGAGCTCATTCTGCACTTTAGCTTTTCTGACTTGACTCCTACACGTGTTCGCTATCTGTTTGAATTCTTCTTTGGTGATTCCCCCTTTTTCCATTTCCTATACATGTTCCATTTAAAACTTAACTCCGTTGAAATTTCTTTAGTCATCCATCCTGGTTTATTGAGACACCTTCCATTTTTCTTCCTCAATGGTACTGTTTGAAATTGTGCCTTCAGTATCTCCCTTTAGAGAAAGTCCCATCCATCTTGAGGTCTCTTCTCTTTTAGTATTCCTGACGATGGGATCACCCCCAGTGTTTCCCTGAGTTTATTGAAATCAGCTCTCCTAAAGTCGAGAATGCGTGTCTGACTATGCCTGGCTTCTCCTTTCCACTGTATAACAAACTCCAGGAGAACATGTTCACTCTCACCTAAGTATCCCACCACTTGCACCCCATTAACCAGGTCATCCGTGTTGGTTAGGATCAGATCTAAAATACCTGACCCCCTTGTTGCCCCTTCCACTTTTTGGACTATGAAATTGTCTTCCAGGCAAGTAAGGAATTTGCTAGACCTTGAAGTTTTGGTTGAGTTAGATTTCCAGCAAGTATCAGGATAGTTGAAATCACCCATCACTACTACATCTCTCCTTTCTGCATGTGTGGTCAATCTGTTCTAGAAAGGCATAATCCAATTCCTCAGTCTGACTTGGGGGTGTGTAGTAGAGTCCCACAATAACATCTCTGTTGTTTCCCTCCCCTTTAATTTTTATCCAGATGCTCTCCACCTGGCTTCCAGTATTGATGTCATGGATCTCTTCACTGTTGTAAATATCCCTGACATATAATGCTATTCCCCCTCCTTTCCTGTTTGGCCTGTTTCTCTTATAAAAGTTATACCTCTCTATTCCTACATTCCAATCATGAGACTCATCCTAACAGGTTTCAGTAATGCCTATTATATCATACTTGCTTTGTATGTCTTGCTGTCTGTCTTCATCTGTCTTGCTGTCATGCATCATGTCTGTTTGTATGGCTCCTCATGAATCAACTCTTTATACACTGTGCTACACTCTAGTAAAGACTCTACTATACTCTAGTAGTTTAGACACATGCTGTGTATGAGTGCTTTATTAGCAGTCTTATGCAGGCCACATGTGCCTATACCTATAGTGCTGCTTGGCCCTCTGCACATGACCAGGAAGGACCTGCGCGCATGCCTCAACATAAACCTTCAAAGGACACATTGAGCAAAACATCCTGGCATCTTAAAATAAATAAATAACATAAACTTTTTTTTTTTTTTGGCATAGACATCCTGCCAACTCTTCTGTGTTGGATTCTTTCATCTCCCACTGTTGAAATTTGGATTGCAAAGTCTCTGCTCTCCACTTTTTTGTTACAGAAAAGAACAAAAGAGGATTTCAAAAAGTTAAAAATATGGGAGAATTTCAAAACTGCAAACATAAAAATCAGACCTTGAGTCTCAAAACAATTTATGGCAATTTTATCTAACTTTCTCTTTCTTATCCTTTTTTACGTCAAAGTAAAAAAAGAACTGCTTTGTGAGTTACATAGCCACTGTTGTCTCTTAAACGAAATGGAACCAATTCTGCAAGAGATTTCCTATTTCCATGAATCAAAAAGAGTTTCAAAAATCTCTCTCTTGGGTTTTTATATAAGGGACAATGTCTTCCCCCAGACATTGATTACAAATACATAGCTTTTGGTCAAATGGCACCTTACTATAGAAACAATCTAAAATTGCAGTTGGCATAACTTGAAATCATAGTTTAATGAAACTGTAAAGCTGGACAAGCCTAGGTAATGCTAGACAATCACTGCTCATGGAATGCTGGGGGGAGGGGCTATGGGGGAAAGGATATAACCTACAGTCTTGTCTGTAAATGAGTTAGGGCCCACCTATACAAGGGAATAGAATGTGGATTGGTGTACAGTAACAACAAATTGCAGCAGCTTTCATTTGTCTCCGTGGTTTTTTGGGAAGACCGCTGGTGTGTGAAGCTATCTGTGTTTGCTGTTCACACAGAGGCATGCCAGCAAATCAAGATGGCAGGTGTGAGTGAATTACTCACAGTTTTACTCTCCCCAACTTGTCCCTGCCAAAGAGCATTTAAAAAAGTCTAAATCCAAGGTATGGAAGAGTGATCTTCTGCTTAAATAAAAAAGAAAGAAAGGCTGTTTTGTCATCTCAGTGCACGATTGGTATTGCAAATATCCAACAGGACAGTTCCGGGCACTACTTTGTTAGCAAGCTCCACGCTCTGCACATGTCTGACCTATCAGTTATCCACTTCAGGAATGTGCTGTACTGCAATTTGGTTGTCTTAATGAGTGGGAGTGTGCATTTCCCTCCCAGCTTAAAAAAAAAAGAAAGAAAAAAACCTCAGGAAAAGCCTCAAACGCTGTGATGATCCAAACAGCTACCTGAGGAGAAAGCCAGACCATAAATAGACTATTGCCCCACCCCATCATGTGATGCATTCTGGCACCTAGCATCCCCATGCAAAGCCTTCTGGACTCTGACCATGGAGGTCCTCAAAGGAGCACCTTCCCCACAGCATTTTTGCCATGCTGGTCCAAGTACTCATTGGTGACTGTCCTGATAAATGTCCACACTTCAGACTGAGCCACTACACCCCTTCTGATATTACTCTGCAGAGGACCATATACTTTAAAAATGCTGTATTAAAAATCACTCTCTCTATACAATGGTCAGTGTGAGTAACACAGAGTGTATCCCCAGTCACAGGCCACAAAAGCATATCAGTGGGACTCAAGCTTGTGAAAGAAGACAAAAGGAGCAAGAATAGAAATCTAGAGGTGGGACTGTTGTGTGATTTGCTAGCAGAGGGTGGTGGCATGAAGAACTTGCGGCTAATGGAGGGAATCCCTTGGGTATGAGTGTAAATGCACAAGCCAGTATAACTGTGTTCTATTTTCTATGAGACAAATGACATTAATTGAAATCTGTGACATGATTTAGAGAAAGGAAATTTCATTTTTCTTCAGACACTGCAATGCTACACAATTCATACTACACAATTAAAGCACTATGATTCCATGTAATTGCCATGGGTGCATCCTATGGAATTCTAGGGTTTGTAGTTTACTGAGGCACTAGAGCTCACCATCTGAAAATTCTTAGTACTCTTCCCTAAACTGAAAGTCCCAATAGGATGTTGCATGGCAGTTAAAGTAGAATCATAGTGCTACAACTGTGTAGTGTGAAAGACCCCCCAGGAGAGCTGATACCCCAGGAATGCTGAATCAACTAATCTTGGTTTATGGTAGCTTACTATATCCTACCCTTTACACCAGTGTTTCCCAAACTCTGGTCTTCCAAGTGTTTTGGACTTCAAATCCCAGAATCCCTCAGTATTGGCCAAGGTGGCTGAGGCTTCTGGGAGCTGAAGTCCAAAACACCCGGAGGACTAGGGTTTTGGAATCACTGCTTTGCTCTGTTTGACATCACATTTGATGTCAAAGAGTGTAAACGTTTATCAAGTTTGCAGATGACACCAAATTAGCAGGGGTAGCTAATACCCCAGAGGACAGGATCAGAATTAAAAATGACCTTAACAGATTAGAAAGCTGGGCCAATACTAACAAAATGAATTTCAACAGGGAGAAATGTAGGATGCAACACTTGGGCAGTAAAAATGAAAAGCACATATATAGGATGGGTGACACCTGGCTTGATGGCAGTACATGTGATCTAGGAGTCTTCGTGGACAACAAGCTGAACATGAGTCAGCAGTGTAATGCAGCAGCTAAAAAAGCCAATGTGATTCTAGGCCACATTAATAGGAGTATAGCGTCTAGATCAAGGGAAGTAATATTGCCACTCTATTCTGCTTTGGTCAGACCTCACCTGGAGTACTGTGTCCACTTCTGGGCACCACAATTCAGGAAATATATTGAGAAGTTGGAACGTTTCCAGAGGAGGGCAACCAAAATGGTGGGAGGTTTGCAAGCCATGCCCTATGAGGAGCTGCTTAGGGAGCTGGGCATGTTTAGCCTGGAGAAGAGAAAGTTAAGAGGGGGCATGATAGCCATGTTTAAATATTTGAAGGGATGTCATATTGAGGATGGAGCTCCAGAGACTAGGACACGGAGCAGTGGACTCAAACTAGAGGAAAAGAGATTCCATCTAAACATTAGGAAGAACTTCCTGACAGTATGGACTTTTTCAGACGCCCTTACCACACAAGAAGCCTCCATAACAGCAACGAAAATGCTGCACGGCAGGGGTTCCGTTTCGGATGCCGCCTTCCCTCTCTCGGTGTCGTCCGTGACTGTTCCGGGTAAGATTGAGGGCGGCCGCGCCATTTTTTATTCACAGACAACCTCCGTGAATAAAAAATGGTGCAGCCACCCTCAATCCTACCTGGAACAGTCACGGACGACACCAAGAGAGGGACAGTGTCGTCTGAAATGGGCCCCCTGCTGCACAGCAGCTTCGTTGCTGTTACGGAGGCTTCTTGCATGGTAAGGGGCGTCTGAAAAAGTCCTAAGAGCTGTTCAGAAGTGGAATACACTGCCTTGGAGTGTGGTAGAGTTTCCTTCTTTGGAGGTTTTTAAGCAGAGGCTGGATGGGCCATCTGTTGGGAATGCTTTGATTGTTTATTCCTGCATGACTTGGGGTTGGACAGGTGGTCTCTTCCAACTCTATGATTCTATGACATAACAGGATTGGTGATATAGCCCTCCAGATTTTGTTGGACAGCAACTCCCATTATTCCTCACTATTAACTGTTTTGGCTAGGACTGAGAGGGTCTGTCCTCCCACAACATCTGGGAAGCCACATGATTTCCAGTACTGATAATAACTATATGGCTGCAGTTCATTTGTATGATGGCAAGTAAAGCCCTGCAGCTGTGACAACCTGCACAGCTGGCACACAAATAAAATGTATCTCCATGCATTTATCAAAGTTCCTGCACCAGGCAGGCACATAAACTGACCACAGACAAGAGCCCTGTCATGGACATAGACTACTCAGGTTTCTTCTGTTCACTGAGTTCTCTTCCTGTTACCCAGATGAACAATATGCCATTGTCCTTTCTCATCAGGCATAGCCACATCCCATCACATTATGTGTGCATGGGATAACTGTCCTCAATTCAAACTAGCCCATTCAGGGCCAGCCATTTGGGGAGGCCAAGTGTGGTAAGCAACTCAGGCAGAAATGACAGCCTTTCTCCTGTTCATACTGGAATTCTGTTTTGCCCCCATTTGTCGGTGTATAAGACTATACTAGCTAGCTGCTGCAAGCATAAATGGTAGACATGGCCATTGTCTGTATTACAGTAAGATTCTGCTGCCTTTTGTATATTGGATGGAGAAAGGACCGCTTATCTTTCCACTCAGGCTACAAAATATCTTGGATTGGCCCTTTCCTACTCTATGCGGTATAAGATGACGGAACTGGTATGTTCGCCTCTGCAGTAACTGAGAAGCTGTCAGGTTATTTAATGCTGTGAAACATCTTGTCACATGACCACACTACACTGCCAAGTTCTATTTTCTAAGAAGTTTTGACTTTTAGCTGTGCAAACATTTATCATTTGTCTCTCTCAAAAAGCACAGAGCATTGTTTCTTCAGTATTCAGCACTTTTGTGCATTTTAATTAGAATTCACAGCTTTTATTTCCTTCCAACTGCCTTTAGGTGGTTGCTGCCCTAAGACATATTGCATGTTTTACAAACACTATCTGGAAACTAAAAATAAGCGTAAAGAAGGCTTTAAGGACGTATGGACAATATATATTCTGTCATTCTCTCTCTCTCTCTCTCTCTCTCTCTCTCTCTCTGGCTTTTCTTCGCAAAGGAAGATTTAGGTCATTGTAACGAGGTATTATATAGAAAGCACTGAACAGATTATTCACAAAGGTAGCATTTTAGAATATACAGATTTTATTCAATTGGTTTTAATTTATTAACACCTTCAAATAAATTTTGTAACACAATTATGTTCTTCTGTTTTATTTATAGTTTCCTGTATGGATCTTTGAAAGTGAAGCATCTGTTCTTACTAGATAACAAGATAAGACATCTAAACGTTCAGAACTGCCCTAAGTTTACAGCACAGCTAAAACAATGAACTTTTTGCCTTCATTTCTAGAAAAAATGCTTTAAGTTGTATTAATTTCTACTGCCCTCACAGGCTTTTCCTTGGTGATTTCATCATGTAATTAAATTTGATGTTTAGGTCAGTATATGACATCTATTCATTGTTTGAGATTCTGATTCGATGGGATTGCCCCTGATATTTTTTCCCCTTTTAAAAATAATTACAGTTGTTCCTTCATATTTGCTGGGGTTTGGTTCCAGGACCCCCTGTGGATACCAAAATCTGTGAATACTCAAGTCCCATTATATGCAATGGCATAGCAAAATGGTGTCCCTTATATAAGATGGCAAAATCAAGGTTTGCTTCTTGGATTATTATTTTTTTAAAGAATATTTTCAAGCCATGAATACTTAAACCCATGGATACCAAATCCATGGATATGAAGGGACAACTATATAGGAGGGAAAACAGCAATAGGAACCCCTGGAAAACATTGTCATATGCAAGCATCATTTCCAATCTTTCACAACAGCGTGCCTTTGGGAATCTTTAAAATTAATTTTTTCCAAAATTTCAGTTGGTCTACAAGGTAGGGAGTGGAGATGGGTTCTCATTAGAGAACAAAATACTGGAGCATAATACTTTTAAAAAATGTTTCATTATTTCCACAACTCCTTAGCATTCTCATGTTAGGGGTGAGTTTTTCTTAAACAGTAACTTTCCCTTTCTTATTGAGATATACTCTATTTATAGGGCACCTAGAGTTTTTCCCTAGGCTCTTGGGAGAAGGCAGTGTGGTACAGTGGTTTGAGTGTTGGATTGGGATTCCAGAAGATCAGGGCTCAAATCCCTGCTCAATGAAGGAAACCCACTGGGTGACCTTGGGTAAGTCACACTCTCTCAGCCTCAGAGGAAGACAATGGCAAATGCCCTCTGAACAAATCTTGCGAAGAAAACACTGTGATAGGTTCACCTTAGGATCGTAAGTAAGAAAAAACTTGAAGGCACCCAACAAAAGAGTCTTTCCAATGGTCAATAATTGGAAGCCAAAGGATACAGTTTTTAAAAGAATTACCCTGTTTTTTATTATCCTCCTTCAACAAGGATAACATTACTAATATCTCACTATTACTTACATGTTGGTTTGTCATTTTGAGACATAAAATATTGTACCGACCACAGAAAGTGCAAACTGTGGGCAACAATGCCCACATAAGTAGAACAGGACTGACTTCTCTACAGCCACAGCAGTTGGTTAACAAGATCATCTCATGCTGACAAGGTTTTTCAGGGAATAAGAGCCTGAAATTCTATCCCAAGACAAGGAAGCAGGAGCAGTGGAAGATGTGGAAGAACGATGATATATTTACAGAAAGAGTTTTCTAGGAAACATGCCATGCTACTACCTATTGTACAGTGACTCTTTCCCAATTCTCTGGATAAATGTAGCAGTTTTGAGGAAAAAGTCTAGGGCAGTGGTCCATGCCTGTGGTCCATGGACTCCCAGGGGGCTGTGATGTCCTCACTGGGAGTCCTTGAAGGCTGCTCGGCCCACCTCCTCCCTGCAGTGGAGTGGCCATGTGATAGGAGCCAAGGCAAAGGCTGGCTTGGCCTGCACATTGCCATTCAATGCTCTCTAGCCACAAACATGCAGGGAGAAACAAGAGAAAAGTCTTCCTTCACCTTCCAGTGCCTCTGAGGAAAGGCATAATGAATGGTGTAACTGTATTACTGTTATTATTATTATTATCATCATCATAATCATCATCATCATTATCATTATTATGTATTACTATGATTATTATTAGAGTTTTAAATCTTGAGTTAAGTCTTGGGGATCCTTGGTAAGAAAAGATATTTAAAAGGAATCCCTGGTAAAGAAAAGGTTAAGAACCACTGGTCTAGGGCTTCCAGCCCCCCTGCAAAAAGAGAGCTACCAGCAAACAGTGAAAGGAAAAGAACAGAACTGAGCCATAGGAAAATATAATTGTCATTGTCATGTTTATGATTAATCTAATACAATGTATGTGGCTGCTTTACATAGTTTCCCCTCCTAATGTATCTAATGTAGAAAAAAGGTTTTAAGGTTTGACTCATACATAGAAACTGACCCAAGGTCATCCCACAAGCTTTATAATTGACCAGGGATTTGAACTTGGATCTCTCTGTTCCAGTTCTAGCACTCTAACTACTACATTATATTGTCTGTTTTGGGTCACTGATTACTAATGTCAAGGCTGAAACATAGCGGCATCAAAACAATGCAACAGCAGCAAATCCAACAAATGTTTCATTTTCTTGATAAGAAATTTCAGGATGTATTTAAGTTAGATATTATATAAAAATGTCAACTTCTGAACAGACATAAGCACAGATTTGCCGACGGCAATGTGGGGATGATGGTGTTCATCCTGTGGTGCAGGCTGGTAAAGAACTTCCATTTTCTTCAGGTTGACTTCCAGCCCAAACAGCTCTGCAGCTGTTGAGAAGTAGGATGTTAGGTGCTGCAGAGCTGCTTCTGTGTGGGCAACAAGGGTAGCATCATCAGCGAAGAGCAGCTCACGACTATATACATATATAGATGCCGTTTTCTTCTTCTTCAAGCTCTGCCATAGCCCTTTGGAGCATCATGCTGAAGAAGATTGTAAATAAAGTTGAAGGAAGAACACAACCTTGCTTCACTCCATTAGTTATTAGAAAGGGCTCTGAAAGAGCATCGCCATATTTGACTTGACCGTGCTGACCCTCGTGTAGCAAGATAATCATTTTAAGGAATTTGGGGGGACATCCTAGTCTTTCCAGGATCTGCCACAGACCTTTTCTACTCACAGTGTCGAAGGATTTGGTAAGGTCGACAAATGTTACATAGAGACCCTTGTTCTGCTCTCTACATTTCTCTTGCAGTTCTCTAAGGGCAAATACCATATCTATAGTACAGTCATCCCTTCACATTCGCGGGGGTTAGGGGCAGACAACCCCCGCGAATGTGAAAAAAGCACGAATGAGATATGAGCCTGCGGGCCAGCTTCTTCCCACCCCCCTTCCCAAGAGGCAGTGCACCAGCTGCTCCCCACCACTCCTTCCCAAGGCACCAAAGGGCTTCTTCAGAAGCCCTTGGCTGCCTTGGGAAGGGAGTGGGGTACAGAGGTAGCGCGCCAGCTGCTTCCCACCCCTCCTTCTGAAGGCAGCGATGGTTTAAGCCCTTTGCTGCCTTGGGAAGGGAGGGTGTGTTGAGCAGCGGGGGGGGGGGAGCAGCCTTCCATGAATAATCAAAACCGTGAATGTGAAAGTCGCGAATGTGGAGGGGCAACCTGTACTCCTATAGGCTCTGAAGCCACATTGGCTTTCAGGAAGAAGTTCTTCTGCAATAGCAGGGACTAATCTGTTCAGGAGTATCCTTGCAAGGATTCTTCCAGCAACAGAGAGCAGTGTTATGCCTCGATAGTTTGAGCAATCGGATTTTGCTCCTTTTTTCTTGTACAGGGTGGTGATGACTGCATCTCGGAGATCTGATGGCAGTTCCCCTTTTTCCCAGCAATTCACAAGGAGTTCATGGAATTTATTGTGGCGTACATGACCTCCGTGTTTCCAAACTTCAGGTGGGATTCCATCAATCCCAGCTGCCTGGCCATTTTTCATCTGCTGTATGGCCTTAAGGGTCTCTTCCAGAATGGGAGCTATGTCCAATTCAGTTTTCATCGGTTTTTGGAAGGCATGGAGATGCACAATCCACAATGATGCAGCCTTGTTTGAGAACTCATGCCGAACAAGACTTGAAGAGAAACGACAATGCAGAAAGAATCATAACCTGGAAACATCACCCAAGGAGACGTTCTGTTGTGCTTTGAGCATGCTTGAAGAAAATGTAGATTTTAGAAGCTGACATAGAATCGTAGAATCGTAGAGTTGGAAGAGACCACAAGGACCATCTTGCCATGCATGAATACCTAATCAAAGCATTCTCACAAGATGCCATCCAGCCTCTGTTTAAAAACCTCCAAAGAAGGAGACTCCACCACACTCCAAGGCAGTGTATTCCACTGCTGGACAGCTTGTACAGTCATGAAGTTTCCTAATATTTAGGTGGAATCGCTTTTCCTGTAATTTGAGTCAATTGCTCTGTGTCCTAGGACTTTATCAGGTGCAGTAAAAACCGCACCATAAGGATGCAAAGATAAGACAAAACACTGAAATTATCAGATGATGTCATCATTCAACCATTCCTGCTGTGTCACATGGGCATGTATGAAGTGTCACTTTTTATTGATGGTTTAGCCCACCAATAAAAAAGTGATGCCTCATCTGTGGCAGCCCTATGCAGCAGGAATGGCTGAATGATGAGGGTGTCTGATAATTTCACCCTTTGCATTATTGTCACATCCTAAATGATGCGCTCCCCCCCCCTCAAGTATTTAACTCGTCTGATAGTCACCAGTCTCTGGAGCAGCAGAAAACAAGCTTGTTCCATCCTCAGTATGACACCTCTTCAAATATTTAAACATGGCTATCATGTCACCTCTTAACCTTCTCTTCTCCAGGCTAAACATACCCAGTTCCATAAGCCATTCATACGGCATCCGTTACATCAAACTCTATCACTGGTCCTATTGTAATTATTTAAGAACCTGCTTTTCATAGGGCTGATGGGGTTTTTCTGTTTGATGTAGGGCATTTAATTTTCTGGGAGATCTGCAATGGGGATTTGAGGTTCCTATTGGATGATCTGGTGGGTGAAAAGGACTAAGCGGATGCTTGCCCCTTTTCTATGGCAGGTAGAGGGGGAGATTTTGGTAGTTCAGTGAGCACCATAGGCGCCTCCCCTTTTTGGAGGCGAGGGGGGGATCTGGAACTGCCCCTTTAGCTCCTGCGAACTGAGGGGTGGGGAAGGTGACCTCCTTTGGTTCTGGTCTGTGGGATAAAACACTCCCTTTAATTTATGCAAATTGAGGGAGGGACTTTTGGGTTGGCCTTCCAGATGCGGACTGACTGGGGAGCAACCTAGTTTATGGGTTCTACCTGGGGTTCAGGTGTTTTTGCCCAAGGGAAGTTGGGGAGGGGGTATTGGAGTTGATCTCCTGCCCCCAAAACTCCCACATTAGGTTGCTCTCCCATTGCAGATCTCTAAGAATAGGGTTAAATAGGTTATAGCTAAATAAAAGTGGCCTTTTATATCCCAGCTATATGTATGGTCTCTTTATTTGTGTCAGGTCTCTTTATTCCTGCATCTACCATCAAAGAGAACGATCTGTTAAATATAGGGATGAAAAGCATATTCAAAAATATATTTTTTAAAAAAATGGAATAGACTACTGATTGATGTACTAGACATCTCCTTGGGGGAGTCACACACACTCTCAGCCCTCAGAAAACCCTGTGATAGGGCCTTAGGGATGCCATAAATGGGAAATGTCTTAAAGGCACACAACAACAGCATCTCCTTAAGAGTAATGGATCTTCTCATCTACACCATCAAGTTACTCGAATCTCCTCATGTACACCATCAGGTTGCTTGATGTCAGTTTGTCTTTAGAAAAATGAAAAGAGAAAGTGTGTGTAATAGGTATTGCCACACTTTCTTTAGATCTAGTCATCTGCATAATATCTCAAAGATTCACTTCCTTTTAGATTTAACCAAAAAATATCAAGAAATCAAACCAAAACTCGACAACCTAAATAGTGTTCTCCAATTGCATTGATATGGGAGGACAGATTAGCATGAAAGTGATTGATGGCTCTTGAGAAATGGAGCAGTCACACTCCTTTTAATATAAAAGTAAAAGGGATTTCCTTTTTTCAAAAGTGTTCTACCTGATTTCTCATTACACAGCATTTCTGAGTGCTGATATACTCACATTACCCAAAACAGCAGATAACGGAGAATAAAATCACATAATTTTTTTTTCAAATGTCCATATATCTTGAAGTGAGCAAATGAAACCACAAATGTTCAAATCATCTAGATCAAGAGCTGACAATATGTGGCCCCAGATATACTTTTGGTAGTTTGAAAGTTCTCTTTAAAATTTCCATTTCTAACAAGAATCAACAAACCACAAAACCATGAAAGAACTCTCTTAAATAGTGGGGTTGTCTAAATGGTGAAAACAAAAGAATTCATGGAAAATACCTTTTGTCCCAATGGGATCCCACATCATTTTGCCGTATTAAAAAGGAGGGGGCCAAATACTCCATATACTCCGCAGGGAAAGCCTTCACAGCTTTCGCCAAAGTTTTTTAAAAAACAAAACAGAAGGCGAAGCGTGCATTCCTGCTCATTGCAACAAATGATACAAATGGATGCACTTTCTCAATATGACTCAAACTGGGAAGATGATTGTTTGGACGTTCACAGGAGTGGAGCTTGCCAACAAGGGAAATGCTCAGGACCACCATTTTGGATTTTCACCGTAGCGATCATGCACTACAGTGAGAAAATAGCCTTTTTTTGTTTCTTTTTTAAAGGAGAAGATCACACCTTGGATTTAGTTTTTTTATTTTAAAAAAAACTTTGGTGGTGGCAATTCGAGGTAAATAAAAATGCGAGTAATTCACTCACACCCACTATCTCAATTCACAAGCATTCCTGCTGGATCAGCAAAAGTGGATAGCTTTGCATGCCTATGATCTTAAAAAACCCAACTCATTGAGACAAATAGAAACTGCTGTGAATTGGCATTATTTCACACCAATACACATTTTATTGCTTCCTATAGACAAGCCCTTTGTTTTTTTAAACACCAAGCACAGGTCTTGTGGTTTCAAATATGGATTTGAAATTTGTGATGGACAACACAAACCTCTGAGGATTTATACCACAGCCTGTGAACTTTTGTTAGAATCTTGAAATGTATGTTTTATTTTGTTGCTAAAGCCATAATTTTGGCCTTTGTGGCATGTAGAGACAAACCTGAACAGGTGATCAGTAAAAATATTAATGTTGCTTTAACTGCTGGACCCCTTAACTAAAGGACTGAATATAGTACAAGCATGTGAGTTCTATCTGTGAGTTCTTTCTAGATTCCTCCCAATTTGATTTGGTCACTATTGTGAGCTTTGCAAAACATTTCCAGCTACAGATCAATTGAGGAAATTGGACCACATTGACCCCTCCCCATTCCCATATGAACTTGCCAACAGATAAGATAATCTTCAGATGCCCTCCTATGGCTATCTCTACCTTCACAGCAGAGCTTCAGGAGTTTTTTTTTTTTTTTAAGATAAATGGCTATAATTACTTGCTGAAGCTATTCATCACTGAGCAGTGGTAGGATGTGTTGGCTCTAGAATCTAGGCATCTGGCAAAGGGAAAGAGGGCCATCTCTGAGATGTCACCTGGTTGTGGGATACTCTCTCCAGAGAAGCTTGTATGGCACCCATCTATAGGATTTTAGGCAACAGAACAACAATGTCCTTCTCCTTCAGCTTTAAGTGATTTTCTCTTTTGCTGCTGCTGCTGCTCAAGTACTGCTTCACTGCAATTTCATTCTTGCCACTAATGTTGATTTTACAGTTGGCAGCTGTCTTTGAATCAAAAATTTGGGTGGAAAGAATTTTGTACTCCTTCCAACAGGAGGTCCTGTTGTCTGCTGCTCTGCTCTCTTTGTCCTGTCAGGCAAAGTTCTTTTTCTTTAGGCATGGCTTAAGCTCTTAACTCATATGGCAGAAGGTTGTTTTAATGTGGGTATGCTGTTCCTATATACCTTTTAGTGCTATTTAAATGTGTTTCAATTTGTTTTAACTATGTGCTTTTAATAGAATTGTTTATTTAATATTTTAAAGTTTTGAATAATAAGATTTTAGCTGTTTGTTGTTATTTTCCAAGTCAACTTTGACTTATGGTGACCCTATGAATGAGAGACCTCCAGGAGCCCTGGTCACCAACAGACCTGCTCATGCCTTGCAGCCCACGGCCATAGCTCTCTTTATTAGAATCATAGAATCATAGAATTGAAGAGTTGGAAGAGACCACGAGGGCCATCCAGTCCAACCCCCTGCCATGCAGGAAATCACGATCAAAGCATCCCCGACAGATGGCCATCCAGCCTCTGTTTAAAGACCTCCAAGGTCAATCAATGCACCTGTAGAATGGTCTTCCTCTTTTCCTGCTGCCTTCCACAGTATGGTGGAAGACGGGTGGGATTAGCCTAATTTACTTTACAGATGAGTGGCCAAGATATTTTTTCTTTTTCTATATTTTAAAAGAAGCTTTGCGAGCTGCAGGGTGAGCATTGGTTTTTACAATCATCGACCAAGTCAAACTGACAAGGCTGTATCCTTGGTGGAAGACTTTCAGTTATAGAACTGCTATCCTGTAAGGCATTGCAAATGTCTAAGGTGGGACTTATATCTGCAGTACAATTCCCAGTTATTCCCCACAGTCTGTTGTCTCCTGCTTTTAATCTCTTCCTAATATGACATGTGCCCATAAGACTCAGTCCATTTCTTTCCCAGTATATAAAAAACGTCTGACAACTTATTTTATTTTATTGTTTAAATGGGCCTTTAGGCTATGAGACTCCAATTTTGGAATGGCCTCCCCAAGGAGGCTTACCTGACATCCACACTGCTTTCAGTTTAATGCCAAGTGAAAAGTTCAGCCAGGCCTTATAATATGCTAATGTCATTTTTGTCAATTTACTATTTCATTGTCTCATTTTGTATTTGTTTTTATCTTTTAGAATTATAAACTTTGAACTTTCACATCTTAGAAGGACAACATAAAAGTACAATTAACAACAACAACACCTCTGTGGGATAATTAACCAAAAGAAAAGAAAAGAAAAGAAAAGAAAAGAAAAGAAAAGAACATGGTGAAACCAACCAGTAAGTGAATTTGACTCAATTTGCATGGGAGAGCCATAATTTTCCAGTTGCAAAATTTGAAATGTGTAGTTTCAGAAACTGGTTTCTAGATTTTCTGCCCATGTGTCTCCAAAGGCCATTTAAACCTCTGATCCTACCATAAGGTAGGAAATTGCTTTAAAACTCAGGTTTCCTGCTGAAATTTTAATTGAGCAACAAACAAGCAGATAGACCCTGATTAAGGTAATTTATTGTAGTGTGGTGCAATTAAGACAATCTAATAATTAAACATCAAAGCAGATGTCTGCAGTGATCAAAAACTGATCAAGGAGCAAGCATATAATTTCATGAAACAATACTTGATGCAGAAGATACAGGTAAAGTAGGTGCTGTACACACTACACTAGGGACCAATTATCTTCTCATTTAATTAAGATCTGCTAATGTGGACATAATGTATAACTCACTAAAAAAAAAAGACTCACAACTGAATGCTTCATTATTCCAGCTGATTTAATAATATTCTCCTATTTTATATTCTAAGCTAGTAAAAATGTTTTTAAAAGCATCTTTTGGTGGCTCTTGGTGGTGTGCAAAACCATGAATCCAATTATTAATCTAATCTAAAGTAGACCCATTGAATCGGCTGTTGAATGGTAAATCAACACTTAAGTAAATTCAACTGAGTTAATTCCTTACTCAAATTGGGACAAACTGCTGGATTTAGGTCATAGAATGACTTTACCTGGTAACTGTCAGAAACAAGAATTTGAGAACAGAAATCCTCAAAGAATGAAAGAACTCACTAAGGACTTTATTAGATGCAGCAAAAACTGTGGCATTAGGATGTGATGATAGGAGAAAGGGCTGAAATTATCAGATGTCATTGTGGCTGACCCGTTCCTAGTGCATCATGCTGGCATGAATGAGGCATCACTTTTTATTGATGGATGTCTGATAATTTTGCCTTTTGTGCTATTGTTGTGTCCTAAATGATGTGATTTTTGGCCCCTATTTGACTCATCTGATAAAGTCCCAAATTACACAGTGGTACAAACTGGCACTCTCATATTCAGTAAATCAGAAGTGGGAAATGTGTGGGCCTGTAGACTGTCAGAATGCAGTCCTGGTCAGTCCTTGTCAGTATTACCCCAGTAAGGGCTGATGGAACTTTCTTGCAACATCTGGAGGGCACATGTGCTCCACCTTCCTCCATCTTCCCTGTAATGATATCCAGCTTTAATTGCTAAGGCTTACACAACTGTAGAGCCCATGCACTTCTGTTCCTTCTTCTAGAACCTAGACCTTTGAGCACCAGAAATGTGAATTTGGCTTACACAGCCATTGGTTCACAAATTGACCTGTGAGCTCATAAGAATGATCCAGCCTTGACAATCCAGCTGGTTGAAACATATCTTTCTCATGCCTGCATTGAACCATCAACTCTGCCATTAAGTGGACCAAAACATCAGCTTTTGAGTGTCTTGGGAAAAGAAGCAAATTATTATTTATTGTGATTATATTTTGTGTCAGGAAGAAATAAAGGCAAGGGGCATTTTTGTTTGTTTCATGCAGAAAATAACTTGGCCAGCATAATACATTTGGGAGCTGGGTTAGAGATACCCTTTTGGTATTCTGCCTTAGACTGAAAAATGTTTTTGGACAGTTGTATAAGCTATTCATCTAAAGGGAGCTAAGGGAATCAAGCAACAAAACTGGGAAGGAGTCATTTTGCTTACAAAAAAGAATTGTCTTGGCTTTAAAAAAGTTTTCATGGTTTGTTGTTAACTTTTATTTAAAATGTCTCAAAAAAATTAGTAGATCCAGGAAAAGGAGCAGCAAAAACACCATGGCTACACTCAGCAGGGGAGAGCGATTCATTTATGTTATTCAAACTCCAGAGTTCTTTCATTTCTGTTTTTCCCTTATTAAAACTCGATTCCCACCCACCAATGTGCCTGAACTTTACTGCTGTTTCTTGCTGACAAAGTCAAGGCCAGAGTGCATACTCTCACTATGGATAAAAACAGGATTCCACTTTTGGCTGACAGTTACCTCATTTATAATGATCCAGTGACAGTCAAAAGCAACCAAATTGGCTTCCACAACCTGAAACAGAAAACAAACCAGCCATCAGTCATCTTAGCTATACGAAAGGCAATGACTAGTAAATAGATGCTTGTCCACAAATGACCAGGCAGCAGGGGGATAAAATTAAAAGGAAAAAGGAAAAATGCACCACCTCTGCAAAGACCTTCCTGTTCAGTTGAGACAAAGGGATCCTTTGAGGAAAATGCCGCCAAAGCATTTGGGTTATTGTTTGGCTTGCTAATTAAAATGTACAGTACAGTGAACTTCCAACATTGAAGAGATGAAAATAGGCCCCTTTGCATTCATTTGTGTTTTTAAAGACAAGCCCAAAAGAGCTTTAATGCTGGGTGGTAAGCTGGAAAACAGTAAGACAATGCTTCAGACAATGTTCTCTGTATCTCTTAAAGCTGCTATGCCATGTTTTGAAGCCTTTCTGGATCATTTTAGCCCTGGTTCTAAAGCCATTTTACCTCTGGGAGGCAACCCAAATTTTGCCTCTGGGAGGCAACCCTTCCCCTTGCCCCCCAACCCCCCCCCCCAGAAAGTGATCAGAAGTCACTTCCATTTTATTTATTACTCTGGGCTCCCAGAGTTTCTTAGTGACAGGGCTTGTCATTAGCAGTGGCGACACCTAATAATAAGTACAAAATTCATTTCAGTTTTTAAAAGCATGTTTCCAAATTCATAAAGTTTTTCATAAATGTTTTTTTTTTTTTTTAAAGAGTAAAAAACACCTGAATGTGGGGGGAAAATGAACCCGAAAGATGTGTCCTTGCTGGCCCAAAGTTTTGAGTGTTCAATTCTTAAAAATCAAAGTTTGAGTCTTTCTGTTTTCAAATGTATTGGTACTGATTTAGGGTTGTGGCCCATTTTTCTTGGAAGCCTGGGCCCCTGAACGGTTTTTAAGGTGTGGTGGTTCAAAACGGTCAGACAAGTCATGATGAATTGTTCATACCTGCATGTCTGTTTTTATAAAACAATAAAAACACAGAATACAGTGAATAATAATAATATTACCAACTAAAGCAGTTAATGTGACTACTATGGGGACAGTGACAAAACAATAAATAAAATGTTATAAAATTGTTTAATGCACAAAATGAATACATTAAGGAAAGTGAAAATGTATAAGACCCTATTAAGTGACTGTATAGATGGCCAGAACAGATGAACTAGAATAACTTCTGATTGCTAGTTCCTCAGGAAGCTCAATTATATGGGAGTCTTGGTGTCCTGATACTCTGTGTCTTATTATGTTGGGAGGCTCAGTCCCTCCAGCCTAGTCTTAGGAGGGACTCAACCTATCCCTTCTGTTCCAGGGTTCATGTTGCAGACTCCCTATCAAATAGAGCATGGAAGTATAACATGGCCACCTTCATATTAGAATTCTAGTCCAATATTATTTTGTCCAACAGGGAACAAAGGCTTCAGGAAGCAGACAATGAATGCATAAAAACATGAATTTCCTCTCTCTTTGGAATATAGAACACAGCTTGGAAAATTACTCCAATAATTCAAGTTTGACCAACATCCACCAACCAACTGGTAGTTGCTGTGTTGCTATCTAATATGCAAAACCAGTCTACATGTTAAGAGATTACTTACCTCCATTGCTTCTGCCATAACATAGAGACCTCTATTTTTGCATAATGGGGACACAGAAGAGCAGATGCCACTAGAAATCAGGACTATATGGCTGACCTCTATCATGTTACATGCCTCCACTTTTTTATTTTGCTGTGTTTGCAGATAGAACAGACTCTGGGTATGATGGTGGGTATTCACATCTGCTATCCCTTTACATATTTTTTTTTTCACACCAACTCCTTTTTCAAGTACTCCATTGTGCATGACCTTGCACTAGACATTGGTTGCTACAGATTATCCATACGTTGGTATTTGTCTGCCTTGATGGCTTGCCAACTCTGGACTCTTTTGACCTTCACTGTGAAACTCCTTACTTTAAACAGACTTGTTTAGTGGTAGGATATGACTTTCCTACATGTCTATGCCTCTGGTTTGACCTCTTCTCTGTTGCTGAGGACTGAGTTGCTTGTCTAAACACCCTTAGGACTTTTTCTGACGTTTAAAAAGCAACGCAAGCAGACTCGTCAGCTTGCGAGGCTGCTGCGCTGCAGTGTCAGTTTTGGATGATGCTCCCCTCTAGTGGTACTGTTGTGGTACTGCGGGGAGAGTTGAGTGTCATATTTGCTTGATTTTTACTCACGAAAGTTGATCGTGAGTAAAAATCAAGCAAATATGACGCTCAAATTTCCCCACAGTACCGCAACAGTACCGCTAGAGGGCAGCGTCATCCGAAACTGACACTTTGCAGCACAGCAGCCTCGCAAGCTGACGACTCTGCTTGCGTTGCTTTTCAAACGTGCGAAAAAGTCCTTAATATGCCATTAGGTATCACCTGACTAGGAAAAGACAAGGAGGAAAATCCTTTTGGGAAAAGACAATGGCTGGAATTCACTTGGGCAGTTATGAACATGTAATCATGCTATGCAGTGAATTCTAGCTCAAACTGCCCATTCTCCACTTATCAGGAAGTAGCTACTGTTATCAACAGGGTTGTGTTTCCCTTTTCATCCCACCCTCTCCCATGAGTGCTGTCCTGTGTGACAGGCAGAAGCAGGGTCACTATCATAATCCCCACACACACCGGGGATGTTCACACATAGGGATAGATGGGAATGTCAATCATCTGCTTCCCAATCAACAGATGAACAGACCCCCCCCCCATTGACAGCAGTGACTGATGCCTAGTAAGTTGGGACTGGGGCACTTTCACAGTCCCTATGTATCCCCTAAATTAGGAAATACATAGGGATCATGAATACAAAAGGCATGAATGTATAACCCTAAGTTATGCATTCATAACTGATTGAAGGACCCAACTGGTAATGTCACATTTCTTTTATGTTGCATGCAACATTTACTTGCTAATTTTGCTTGTTGCTTTTAAGAAAGTGAAGTGCCTTTGGATGAATTTTGGGGGAATCCCTTTCTGCCCAATTTGGGGGAATTTCCCTACTATTTCAGATGGAACTAAATGGCAAAAAGTAAAAAGGTAATATAGCCAGTCTCTTTCCAAAACTGTAGGAAATAACAGTAATGATTTCCTTTCAAAAGTAACTTTTCAAGCTCTATTTTGTTTTCCACAGCAACATCCAGTGCAACAAAAAATTGCTCTGGGTCTTCAGAGGTGTGTTTGTGATTCCACATTCTTCTTTTTCTTTCTAGCATTTCTTTATTGATTGTGCTCATGTTTATATGTACCCAATAAATAAATGGCACCAGGGCTACCTGGCTGGTGCTGGAGGGAAAAAAAGTGGTGGTGGTGGTGGTGGGAGAAACAACCCACGTGCAGATATAATGAATCACATGCTTTATTTTTATCCCATCTGATAAGAAGTGATCTGGAAAACTGCAATTTCACTGTCCTTCACTCTAGCTGCATTCATCTAGTTCATTATAATAATAAGCTGGGGGGGGGGTTGACACAGGCCTAAGCTTTCCCTTGATCAGCTGTTATTAGGAACAAGTTTACACATTCATTATTATATTAAATGAGCTTCACAGAAAATAATAATAATAAAAAATAAATCCAAAGGCAGTGCTAACACAGCCCAGATCCAATTATCTGTCGGTGCAGCAGTCATTACTTGGACAAGGCGTGCTTTTTACATTCATGACCTAATATTCCACTGTGCCCTTGTCTCTCCCCTGAGCTTGCAGGTTTCTTCATTTCCTTAGTCCACTGCAACATCATCAGAGAGGCAGGAGAGCAAATGGGATTACACTAATGAATAGAGAGGGTTGCTGGAGAAGCACAGAACATTTCAACATTACTAAACCCTCTGGAGTCATTTGCATGAGGTTCACACAAATGCAGAAGGGAGTGTAAAGAGTTTCTCTGATGCAATTTTGGTTTTTAACAGGATAGAAAAAAGCCAATGGAATAGCTTAGAACTGCCAAATCCATCCTGCAAAGGGCACTGGATATTTGCTATCTAAGGCAACGTGTTTTGCTGTCTGATGCAAATAAATAAATACAAAAAAAATTGTCCCCACTCCCAAATCCATGGCAATGATTTTTTTCTTTAATACTGGTGATGGGATAACTTTTAACATAGCTTAGCCTGGCACTGAAAAGTTGGTTTAGGAAAGTCAGGACACACAGTGTGGCACAAAAAGGAATGTCATGTGTTTTTGGGAAACCATTAGAGAAGTCTTGCCACTTAGCATGTGACAACTGAGGCAGCTGACTCACTCTACCTAGTGGTAGGGCTGGCCCTTTAGCTAACTGCTTGGTAAGTAATAACTCAGGCACTTCCATATTCCACTAATGAAATGGTTTTCTCCTAAAGGAAAGAATTGATCTCCTTCTACTTTATAAATCAGAAAGATTAGTATTTACACACACACACACACAGCCCAAATACTGGCTAACTGAAAGACCCTACCTTTGCATCTGATGAAATAGACTTAAATCTATGAAAAAATTATGCTATAACTTCATTTTCTCAGTCTCAAAAGTGCTGCAAGATCCCTTTGCATATGGAATCAGACTAATATGCAGGGCCGGTTTAAGGGCCCTGCAGCACCTGCAGCTGCAGGGGGGTGTCATTCAGTCAACAGTGTGACGTGGCAGCTAAAAAGGCCAATGCGATTTTGGGCTGCATCAATAGAAGTATAGTATCTAGATCAAGGGAAGTGATAGTGCCGCTCTATTCTGCCTTGGTCAGACCTCACCTAGAATACTGTGTCCAGTTCTGGGCACCACAATTAAAAAAGGATATTTACAAATTGGAGTGTGTCCAGAGAAGGGCAACTAAAATGGTGAAAGGTCTGGAAACCATGCCTTATGAGGAGAGACTAGGGAGCTGAGTATATTTATCCTGGAAAAAAGATGGTTAAGGGGTGATATGATAGCCCTGTTTAAGTATTTGAAGGCGTGTCACACTGAGGATGGAGCAGGCTTGTTTTCTGCTGCTCCAGAGACTGGAACACGGAGCAATGGATGCAAGCTCCAGGAACAGAGATTCCACCTTAACATGAGGAGGAACTTTTTGACAGTAAGAGCTGTTCAGCAGTGGAACACACTGCCTCGGAGCACGGTGGGGTCTCCTTCCTTGGAGGTCTTTAAACAGAGGCCATCTGTCAGGGATGCTCTGATCATGATTTTCTGTGTGGCAGGGGGGTAGAATGAATGGCCCTCATGGTCTTTTCCAACTCTACAATTCTATGATTCTATGATTCTGTGATTAAGGGGTATAGCATATAAGAAGATCTACTTCACTGCCACCCACCAAAGTTTTATAAGGCTTTGTAATGTTAGGCAAGGAAGAATAATCATGGTGAAACCAAAAACAGATAACATGGGAAACTCTGTTGAGCAGAGTGCATATAAAAGCATCCAGAAATGCAAGTAGTATTCTGCACACATAAAAAGGAGGGACAGAGTGGAAATTTCCGTATGAGACAGAAAGGCAGTGATGATGTGGTTTATGCAATTCACATCCTGAACTGGAAAAAAGGAGTGGAAATTGAGCTAAAATATAGAAAGGATTCCTAATGGGTGCTGGAAATGCATACAAATCCTTAAATCTATTCCCCAGTATATTACATGAAACAACATTAACCCCCTGGCAAACTCTTTCTGTAAATCCTTATGAAAATATGAATGGTTTTCAAACAAGCTTCAGCATTTTGCATTAGAAATTAGAGTAAAAGGCCTAAAGGCATATCAGACGCAGTTGGAGTAGCTTGAAATCTCTGTGGAAATGAAAAAGAAATCACTTCACTTAACTACCAAATATGTGTTTGGCACCTTCAGGATGAAGATATACTGTGAGTTTCCAATTTTATTTTTAATCACATGAAGGTATGAATATTATTTTCTACCATTCTTCTTATGAGGAAAATTTATAAATTAGCACTCTCATGCCAATGACTTACCTAGCAGTGCTGTAAGCATGCTAGGCACATTACTGCAACTTGCTGTTGGGATGGAAAATATATCCAGTTTCTTACAAATGTATCCCATTTCTTCTCTGTGAGGGTAATTAATGAAAGTGCATGCATATCTTTTGGCTTCCAGTCCCTGGGAAAGAACTATTAGTACGTGTACAGTACATGCATATGAGTGTATGTACACTACATCACTATATGTAGCAGTTTGATACTACTTAAATTGTTCATGGCTTCATCTTATAGAATCCTGGGATTTGTAACTTGGTGAAATACTTAAAACTAGCTGGACTTGGTGTACCATACGCCATTAAAAATTTCCCCCCAAAATGCCAGGTAGACCTCACGACAATCCTGTAAGGTAGGCTGGTGGATGTAAATTCCTCCTTCCCCTTCTCAGCATTCCAAACTTTTCCCAGAATTGCTGAGGGTGACTTGGCTCTGTTGCCCTGCCACTGGCACCACCACCAGTTGACTACCTGGGTGCTGTCACAGGCAAACTGTCACCACCGCCAGTTGACTGTCTGGGTCTCAATCTGGGCCACAGATTGAGTGACAGGAGTGCATTGTGAGGTGGAGAGGGAATTTGCATGTGAGTGGTGATTGGCTGGGTGTTGGTTGAGTGAGTTTCCTGAGCAGCCAATCAGTACACTGAGGCAACATACCCAGTGCAATATATATTGCTGTAAGATTGCTCTAGTGATATAGTTCAGGAATATCAGGCTATCAGGAAGGCTCTCTAAAGCCAGCTAGCATAGAATTCTGTCACCACCAAACTACAAATCCCAAAGTTCAGTAGGATGACAGTTAAAACGACATATAAAACTTGTATAAATATGTAACAAAGAAAGTCTTTTCATTTTAATTATAAATATGCATAACAAAAATCCTTATATTTGAAAAACCAGCACAAAAACACTTTAGTTAATGAAGAATCATAGAATCATAGAATCATAGAATTGCAGAGTTGGAAGAGACCACGAGGGCCATCCAGTCCAACCCCCTGCCATGCAGGAAATCATGATCAAAGCATCCCCGACAGATGGCCATCCAGCCTCTGTTTAAAGACCTCCAAGGAAGGAGACCCCACCACACTCCGAGGGAGTGCGTTCCACTGCCAAACAGCTCTTACTGTCAAAAAGTTCCTCCTAATGTTGAGGTGGAATCTCTGTTCCTGGAGCTTGCATCCATTGCTCCGTGTTCCAATCTCTGGAGCAGCAGAAAGCAAGCTTGCTCCATCCTCAACGTGACACCCCTTCAAATACTTAAACAGGGCTATCAAGATGAAAATAAAGATAAAATACATTTATTAATAGAAAAGCATTAAACATGGATATGTTATGGAAACTTCATACTCAGCTCACCTTTCCCAGAGTTGAGTCCAGGTGCTGGTCTTATCAGACAATTACAGACATAGAGCACATACTCCATTTCTGCCATTAGACTACATACTTGTTAACAAGCACAGAGGAATGCAAATAGAGTTTCTTATAGAATGATACACCTGATCTGAATTTGTCAGGAAAAGGTCACCTCTGGGACCAATCCTGACACACAGGAGGGATCTAGGAAAATGCAATGAAATTGAAACAGAGGTTTTCACAGCTGTACTCCCTCCAAATGTGTGTGTGAGCGTTATGAAATAGCAGTTGCCTTATGATCCAATAATCAAGAATGTAGAAGACCAGTCAAACTCTTCATACAGCCAGACTTGCTAAAAAGCAAATACCAAATTTGCTGACACCAAATTAGGAGGAGTAGCTAATACCCTAGAGGACAGGATCAAAATTCACAATGACCTGGATAGGCTGGAGATCTGGGCCAAAGCTAACAAAATTAAATTCAATACGGAGAAAAGTAAGGTACTGCACTTAGGGCGGAAAAATGACATGCATAGATATAGGATGGGGGAAACCTGGCTGAACGAGACTACGTGTGAAAGGGATCTAGGAGTCCTACTGGACCACAAGTTGAACATGAGTCAACAGTGTGATGCGGTAGCTAAAAAGGCCAATGCGATGTTGGGCTGCATCAATAGAATTATAGTATCTAGATCAAGGGAAGTGATAGTGCCGCTCTATTCTGCCTTGGTCAGACCTCACCTAGAATACTGTGTCCAGTTCTGGGCACCACAATTCAAAAAGGATATTGACAAATTGGAGTGTGTACAGAGAAGAGTGACTAAAATGGTGAAAGGTCTGGAAACCATGCTTTATGAGGAGAAACTTAGGGAGCTGGGTATGTTTAGCTTGGAAAAAAAAGACAGTTAAGGGGTGATATGATAGCCCTGTTTAAGTATTTGAAGGGGTGTTATGTTGATGATGGAGCAGGCTTGTTTTCTGCTGCTCCAGAGACTAGAGCACAGAGCAATGGATGCAAGCTCCAGGAACAGAGATCCCAGCTCAACATTAGGAGGAACTTTTTGACAATAAGAGCTGTTTGGCAGTGGAACACACTCCCTCAGAGCATGGTGGGGTCTCCTTCCTTGGAGGTCTTTAAACAGAGGCTGGATGGCCATCTGTTGGGGATGCTTTGATCATGATTTCCTGCATGGCACGGGGTTGGACTGGATGGCCCTCGTGGTCTCTTCTAACTCTACAATTCCATGATTCTATGATTCTATGATCATTTGAAAAATAGGGAACAGAATAAACTGCTTCTGGGTAAAACAGATAAAAATTGTGTATTTCTCTATACTATATAGAAATCATGTGAAACAAAGCTCCCCCCCACCAGTATTGCTCCAAAGGAGTCTCCTCAGTTGTACTACTGATTAACAAAACCAAACAGCATGGATGAGTATCTATATATCAATCTACCTACCTACTTATTCATCTCTTCTTTTTTTACATGTATGTGAAATGTGAAATTTACTTCTCTGAGGACTTTATCAGACACACTAAATGCGACGTCACAACGACACCACATAAACGCAAAAGGGCATGCATACCACACAATGTCACCCTTTTGTGTTTATGTCCTGGCCAAATCCCGTACTTTTTAATTGATGGCTGAAGCCATCAATTGATTCCCAATGGTGCTGTAATGCCGGCATTGCCGGCATTTGAAACTTCGTGCCATTGTATTCACGTGAATGCAGCATGAATGGCCAGTCTGGCGTGAACACTTCTGGGTGAGATCTCAACATCCACTTTTTATGATCCTCCCCGTGTTACTTGGGACTTTTAAAGTGTGTTCCTGTGCTTTGTGTAACTTTTTCTGTGTTCTTTTTATTTATTTTTTTAAATTTCCTGCAAAATTCCTAATGGGATTTTGCATGAGGAAGTAAATGGAGCTCTGTTCACTTCCTTGTCATTGCTGGGAAAACCTTTGCCAGGAGAGAAGGTAAGTGTGGTGCAGTGTGTGTGTTCTTTTGTTGTTACAAAATGGAATTCTTTATGCCAGCAAAAGAATGTTTTAAGGGGCTCATCTGATAAAGTCCTTATCTTGTCAAGCCTAGACTTTATAATTTTCAAAAATTATTCTAAGACCCCTTTGTCCTGCATAACTTTCAGCTGGTGGAGTTAAACAGATGCACCATGATCCCTTTTTTTCATACAATACTGTACTTTATTTTAGTGATTCATCTTTACTACGGTAGTTGAATTTATGTCACTAGGCATCACCAGCTGGAGGCCTCTAGGCAACTTCTGCCCACTACCTGTGATGTGTCCTTCATTCGGAGACAAAAGATGTCTGCAGAAGAAAAAACATTTGTTGTGATAAGATTGTGCCACAGCCTGGTGGGTGAGAAACTTGCTGAAGACCAGGATTGTACAGACACAATTGATAAGACATTGTTTTTCTTTTTAAGCCCAGGGAATGGTACTTCTGTTTCACCAGTGAACACATCAGATTGGTACATTGCACTGAGATGCCTTTGCACTCCATCAGATCTGGGTGCCACTCAGCCAATGAGCACCAAAGTGGTTGAAGCAGGGAAGCAGATTAGTATTTTTCTACAGCATGCACATTGGAGAGATTTTGTAGAGCACAAAAAATGCTGTCAAGAAGACAAGAGATGAGTGAAGAGAAACCATCTGTCACTGGCAAGAACTCCAAAACTTCTGAATGTTTGGAAGAGACTAACAATTTATCAGCATTTTATTCTGTCATTCACTCACAAATCTTCAGACTAAATCTCAAGCAAACAAGCCAGCCATGCTGCCAGTTTAGAAGCTTTTCTCATTTCTAACAAAAAGGAGCACATTTTTTAAAAATAAATAAATAAATCCCCAAGCACCTGCAATTAAGACCTGCATTAATATCTAGAAGTTTATCACAATACTGCTCCCCAAGCAGTAATACTGTGCTTTCATTCCTAATGGTTATACTCTCTTCCGAAGTATGTCAGTGCTAGCATTTTTATAGAGTATCTGCAACAAAGCCCAGGGGAATAGCTGCCTGTGCAGGAACACATTTTACACTGAGTGCCATTTGGGCAGAAATTGCAGTTTAGAAAATCCAGAAGTGATAAACAAGACAAACACTTAAGACAAGTTTAGAGGGTTCTACTTTTGCAGTGAGATTTAGGGTCAACCACCAATTAGTCAAACAGACATCATTCACCATGAGAAAATCCAATATTGAGGCACATTTACTAGTCTTAAGCCTCTGAACATTACATTGCTTTTCTTTTCTATAGAACTGAACCAAAACAGGGAGTGGGGTGGAATTTCAGGAGAAATGTGCTTCCCACAAAAAGTCCTCCTCCCCCAATTCTTGGGATACTTTAGGAGGCTATGAAATGAGGCAGATATGTTTAACCATTCTGAGGAAAGGAAGCACTCCTTTCCCTTTTATTTTGCTTCCAGGGTGCCAGTTACATGGCAATTTTTGTTGCGGGGCATACCGGGACTTCCTGATCCCGTATTCGTCATGCGCTGTTTAAACTATTTTTGTCCCTCTTAAGGAAATTCTGGAATATCCCGGGATTCATATTTACATGGCATCAAGTTCTGTTTTTTTGGAATTATCCCACAATCTTATATCCCCATGTTTTTATTGTTTACACATGTTTACAGTCCTGGCATTTTTTTAAATTTTATTTTGCAGTCAATCAAGGATGCGATTACTTGTTTTTTCACAACCTCAGTGACATACTTCCTTTAGAGTTCCGTGCCACAAGCGATGCTATTGGCTGGCTCAAATGTTTGTTCAGGCTTCTGGTTGGGAATGAGAGGGTTAATGAGTGTTGCATTTGGGATGAGGCACTGAGGGGATCGGGGAAGGAATCCGGGGGAGGAAGGAGCCCAGGCACGCACACACCCAAGCCCAAGCCAGTACAAGCCGAGTGCAGGGGGCCAGAGGCTTGCGATTGCCCTGTCTCTTTAAAATGTTAACCCTTTAAGCAGAGGCAGCTGTGGAGTGAACGTTTCAAGCCAGTGACACGCAAGGCATTTTGAAAGACCCAGACGCTGGCATTTTTTACTGTGCCTTGTGGGGGGGGATGAATGAATGTGGGATCATCCGCTCAGACACTGGCATTTTTTACTGTGCCTTGGGGGTGGGGTGGGGTGATGAATGTTTGGTTATCCGTTCAGACCCAGGGAGGTGATCAAGGCAGGGGATGAATGGGCGACCTTCTGCCCATGATCTCTTTGTAACATGCAGTTGAGGAACAGGTTAAAGCTGAAGGGTTTGCAGTGTAGAAATCCAATGAACAGGGTGATTTAGTACACACACACACACACACACACACCGTTGTGCAGCTGGAAGGGATGCCTTGGTTTTCAGCTGGTGAAGCTGAATCTGTTGAATGGGTGACTGAGCCCTCCTTTTCTGGTCACTGATTTCTGAGCCCGCCCCCGGTCAACATTTCCAATTATCACCTACTACCGAGATAGCTTATCCCAGGCTGTGTACATTTCCGATTTTCTAAATCCTCCCGTGACTTTTTAAAAAACCGGCACAAACCGCAGGACAGGAAGTCCCGCAGGTTGTGGGATAAAAGGTGGCCCCGCCTTCTGGAAATCACGTGCCCGACCCGATGTACGTGTAAACAACCAGGGTTTGACACAAATTCTCCCCACTACATTTTCATCATGTAAACGGCACCCTGGTGATATTGCCACCCCAAAACTGAGAAGCTAACAAGGCACCATAATATCATAGTGTCTCCTACACAATGCCTGATTAGCTGGCTGGATCACATAGGGCTTGTCTATACGATACAATAAAATGTGGATTAATGCACACTAATGCCAATTTGCAGCAGCTTTCATATGTCTCAATGATTTTTTGGCAAGATTTCAGGCATGTGAAGCTATCTGCATTTGTTGTTCCAATGGGCATGCCTGCAAATCAAGATGGCAGGAACAAGTGAATTACTCGCTTTTTTATTGTCACCAGTTGCCACCACTGAACAGTACTTTTTTTTTTTTAAAGCATATTCAAGGTGTGGAAGTATGTTATTCTACTTAATAAATATGGGGGAAACGGAAAAAGCATTTGATAACGTAAATTGGAGCTGCTTAATTCAGATGATAAAAGAGTTAGGATTTGGCCATTTTATATCTCCAAATATAGGGAAAATTTATATAGAACAAAAGGCAAACATCGGAAATAGAGATTCAAAAAGGGACTAGACAAGGCTGCCCCCTGTCACCGCTATTATTTATCACAGTACTGGAGTTCTTAATGAATAAAATTAGAAAGGATAAGATAATTCGGGGATTAAAAGTTAAAAATCAGGAAGACAAAGTTATGGCTTTTGCGGATGACTTGGCTATAGTGTTGGAGGATCCTTTGGAGAACATAGGGAGGTTAATCAGAACAATGACCGAATTTGGCAAGTTCGCGGGATTTAAATCAATAAAAACAAAACGTTAATATTAACAAAAAAATATGGCAAAAAAAGAGCAAGAAAATTTAGAAGAACTGTCAGGATATATAAAATTGGAAAAAAAGTGAGATACCTAGGAATTTGGATTTCCAACAGAAACCTGGAACTCTATGATAACAACTATAAGAAAACCTGGGGGAAAGTAAAAGAGGAATTGTAGAAATGAAGAAAATTAAATCTTTCGCTGTTAGGCCGTATAGCCACAATAAAAATGTTGGTACTTCCCAAACTTCTGTTTTTATTCCAGAACATACCAATTCTGACTAATGAAAAACCATTCAGAATTTGGAAAAGTGATTTGAGTGAATTCATCTGGAATGGCCGTAAGCCAAGAATAAAATGGCAGACGTTGCTGGAAAGATCTGAAAGAAGTGGAATGGCTTTACCTGACCTAAACCTGTATTATAGAGATTGCTGTATGACCTGGACTGCTGAATGGATTAAACTGGAGGATTCTAAACTATTAACGTTGGAAAGAGCCGGCTTAAGGTTTGGCTGGCATGCGTATCTAGGATACAACAAAGCAGTGGTCCATAAATACTTTAATAATCATATCACGAGAAAAGCTTTGCTTCAAAATTGGGAAAAGATCAAATTATTATACTACGATAAGTTACCAAGATGGCTGTCACCAGTTGAAGCTTTCATGGGTAGATGGGGACAAATAGGAGCAACGAACAGATGGATCACCTCCGCCAATCTGATTAAAAATAAGGGGGAGAGGATAATTGACATTAAAACAAAAGAAGAACTGAAGGAAGAAGGATGGGAGCTAAACTGGCTAACATATCAACAGATAAATAATATATTTAAACAAGATAAAGGAAATGCTGGCTTCTTGGAAGATCTGACGGAAGTTGACAAAATAATATGGGGAGAAGAAAAGAGAAAGATAACTAAATTCTACAATCTACTTCTATCAAGGCAACTTGAAATGGAGACAGTCAGAGAAGCTATGGTCAAATGGGCGAGAGATGTGGGGGAAGTGATAACTATGGAGGAGTGGGAAACGGCCTGGAGACAAACAAAAAAGTTTACAGCATGCCAGGCACTGAAAGAAATCTACTTTAAAATCAATAATCAATGGTACTTAATGCTGGTAAAGCTGAACAAAATATTTGGATCTAAGGAAAAAACATGTTGGAAATGTGATAAAGCTACAGGCACATTAATGCATGTTTTTTTGGCAATGTCCGGGTATGCAGAAATATTGGAAGAAAGTGCATGTGATAGTACAAAAAATCTTAAATATACAATTTGAGCTCAACCCAAAGTTGTATTTATTGAATATCACATCGATGATAGAAAAGGAACAAGAGAGGAGATATTGGAGAATACTATTATATCTTAGCACGACGGCATGTATAAATGCAGCGGCAAAATGGAAGAGCAAAGAAATACCACAGATTGATGCATGGCTAGAAAAGGTATTAGAAATGAGAGACAACGGCACACTAACTCACATACTGAATAAAAGGTCTACAGAGAAATTGGAAATGGAGTGGGCTCCATTAACGAACTATTGCAAAAAAAGATGGAATATTAATACGAGCCTGGAATTATAGAACTAGAATTATAGAAAAGAACAATAGAATTAAGCGAAAAGGACCTATATAATATTATAGGCTACATTGGGGGATGGAAGATGGAAGAGAGAGTAACAACCTTTTACAGTTAACAGTAGGAAAACACAATTTAGGGAGACTAAGGGAAGATAAAATAAAACAACTAGGATAAGAAATCTCTTTGAGTTATTGTACAGAGGAAGTCGATATTTTACTTAAATGTATATATGTAAGTTTTTCATGAACTATAAGAATTGGAACATGTAGTGGATAATGGATACAAAATTTTCTTTAAAAATTAATACAATTTAAAAAATAGGGGGGAAAGGCTGTTTTATCACCTCAGCGCATGATTACTACAGCGAGAATCCAACATGGCAGTTTTGGGCACTTGTCTTGTTAGAAAGCTCCACCCCCTGTGCACATCTGACCAATCAGCTTTCTACATCTGCTCTTCTCAGAAATGCACAGCAAAGTGAATTGGTTGTCCCAACGAGCAGGAATATACATTCCCCACTAAGCTTTTTTAAAAATATGGGAAAAGCTGTAAAGGTTTTTTTCTGTTAAGTTTTTGGTGGTTTTTAGCCCCCCTTTCTGAATATGGTGGATTGATGCAGGATCTCATTAAGACAAACAGTATTCTCCTTGAATTCTATGAGGAACATTTTCTATGATGAGCATTTTCAGAGTATCTGACTGAAACTGGTGTGGTTCCTTCATCTCATCTCTTTATATGAGAGATGTGTAGGTCCATTGCCATTTGCAAGCTAGTCTGCATCTATTTGGACTTCCCCAGAGTCCATCATGTTTGGATACCTGAGGTTCCAAATTCATAAATAATAGCATTGACCAAATAGGAAATAGGTAGGCTAACATTAACACTCTCATAAGTGATCTTAGGTATTAGTATTTCAAAATATTTAACATGGGGGAATGAAATATGTGGCTCTGTAATCTTTCAAGCTATCTTGAAATAATTCATTCAATATATCCAGTTGTCCATTCCTCTTTAGGAAGATCACAAATAACGCAGACCTTCTATTACAGGAACATTCTTATATCATTCTATGCATATAATGACTAAAACACCTTACACCATAGTGGAATGTTGTGTTCATCATAGCAAACATCACTAAGAGGAAGCCATATATAATTAGACTGGTAAGAGATTTAAACATCTTACACAATACTATAATATAGGAAGCTGTTATACCACACTAATAGGCTTCTGTGGAGGAAAACATATATTTCCTATAGAAATCTGCATACCTTTATCTTGAATGCAAATACCATTTCTTTCTTATAACAGGCATTTCATCTATATTGGTAAGAAATCATACATCTTATACAATATCACCCATTGAGGAAATTTATTCAGCTATACACAGGCATATCTACATATCTAAAATAGCCATTTATCTATCAGATGTCTAGTATACCCCTCTCTCTCTTCCTCTCTCCTTCAAGAAGGTGAGTGCAGGCTCTCTGCTGAGCTGCTCCTCCTTTTGAAATTGTCAGGAGTTAGTCAGGGCTTAGGCAGTGCATGCATATATGTTTGAATGCACCTTTAAATATAATTAGTAAAGTTTTTAGATATGAAACTTACATGCTGCCTGTTTGTCATACTTTGCTAAAACTAGTCTCAAATTGACCCAAGAGATTCAGTGCTTCCACTTGTGATCTCTGCTAAAGGAGGTTGAATCTTAATTGAACTAATCTTCATCTTTCCCAGAAAAGAAGCCACCAATCCCAGGAATCTAATTCTAACCCAACAGTAATGATTTATATCTAGGGACTTTATCAGATGCTCCCCTTTAAAACTTTTTTCCCCCTGGCATTAAAAGAAAACAACCATTTCTATGCCGGCAAAAGAACATTTCCCCTGTACTTACCTTCCTCTCCTGGCAAAGGCTCCCCAGAAATAAAGAGGAAGTGAATGAAGCCCCACTCACATCTTTGTTTGAAATCCCACAAGACTATGTTGTGCGGGAAATTCAAAAATAAAAACAAAAACAAAGCCTAAAAAGTTACATTAAGCACTTAGGCACACTTTAAAAGTCGCAAGTAACCTGGGGAGGGTCATAAAAGGAGAGAAACGTACCTGGATGTCCCAATCTCACCCGGAAATGTTTGTGCTGGTCTGGCCATTCTCAGTGCAGTGACAAGATTTAAATGGCCAGAGGTTTCACATGCTGGCAAACCAAAATGGCAGCAGGGATTTATTGATGGTTTAAGCTATCAATTAAAAATGATCGCCACCACCTACGACTCATCAAACGCTTTCATCAATGCTGTATACGCACAATCCTAAATAGACACTGGACTGACTATGTGACAAATGTTGCTGTCCTTGAGCAAGCAGGGATCACCAGCATTGAGGCCATGATATTGAGAACACAGCTGCATTGGGCAGGGAACGTTTCTAGGATGGAGGACCATCGCCTCCCAAAAATAGTACTCTACGGTGAACTCGCCACAGGTCAGCGCAAGAGGGGCGCTCCAAAAAAACGATACAAGGACTCCCTGACACAACATCTCAGGCTGGGCCAAATTGATCACCATCAATGGTCCGCCCTGGTCTCACATCGGGAGGCATGGAGACACACTATCCACAATGCTGCAGCCTTATTTGAGAACTCACGCCAAACAAGTCTTGAAGAGAAACAACAAGGCAGAAAGAATCACAACCCAGAAACATCACCCAAGGAGACCTTCTGCTGTGCTTTCTGCAACCGGACTTGTTTATCTCGGATTGGCCTTTTCAGTCATCAGCGCGCTTGCAAAAAGTGCGGGATGAGTCCTTCCTGAATCTTCGTTTGCGAAGAAAAGCCAGAGAGAGAAAAATGATGGAATTTTGATAGGACATAACTGTGAAAGGGCGACTTCGTCTGATATGCACGCCCTTTCACAGTTATGTGGCATTGTCATGACGCTGCATTTGATGTGTCTGATAAAGTCCTAGGTTGTTCTAAATTCCTAAGGTTGTTTACCTTTCTAAGATCTTGGTTATCTGGCTGCTTTGGTGTGGCTGGCTTCATTCCCAGAGATAGTGTCTCAAGCCTGTACTTCTGATACAAATGTTTAGCTTCTAACTTTATCACTGGCTTCCTATTTTTGAACTCTATATCAGGGTACATATTTAATTTTACAACTCCAGGCCCTTAAATTTGGAAATAATTACACATAATAGAGTGCTTAGTCTATAACATAATGAAGTTCACTGCCATCCACAAAAGCTTACGCCAAATCAAATTTGTTAGCACTAAAACTTATGATCAGAAGGGCAGTGATTAGAAGTGACAACATTATGAGGCATGCATATGAAAAAGTGTTTGAAAATATTATGAAGCATAATATGGAAAAGTAATACAGTATAAGGTATACATATGGGGGGAAACAAACTTACTTTTATGGGGTGGAATTTAAAAGAAATATGTTTTGTTTTTTTGTTTTTTTAACCACATATCTATCTTAATTGATTTGGGTCTTTTCTGCCCAATCTCTTACTAAAAATTTAAAAACAAGGTATGTTTGGGTGGACCTGAAGTCCCAAATCTAAGAACCCATAGAGAACCTTCAGAACATTTATTAAGTTTTGTTTGTTTTCAGAGCAGAGATTCATATAATCTTTTCTTTCCCAGGAGCTTATAAGATTCTTTGCTCACTAACTTAGGAAACCAAACTACTAGCCACAGGTAAGGAGTCAGCATATGTGTTCTCATTTCCTGTGAACTATACTTCCACCATACTATTATCTGTAGTATTGCCTCTAGACTCTTGCTTCCTAATTGTTCTGCGCAAACCTTGCCTCATAGCTGTGTGCAGTTGGACAGTGAGCAGGGTGTAGCTGTCACACTTGCAAGCCCAAGCACTATAGCAACCATTGGTAGCTCTACTTTGTCCATTGCTTCACTGAGATATCTTGAAATTGAAGGGGCTTGCCACACTCTGAAGAAAAGTGGCAAGGAAGCAGGAACTTCCTTACCACATCACATTGTTGTTTCGTTCTGGTCCCATGGGGGACTAAGGTAAAAACACATCTTTTTGCTAACCAGAAAAACCCATTAGCAAACAGATGCAGTTCTACCCCAGTCCCCCATGGGACTGGAATGAAAGCATGTGGAAAGGACGATGACATGATGCGGCAAGGCAGTGCAAAAAACAGAATGCTCCTGCTCCCCTCCCACTTTTCTTTGGAATGTGCTGTGACTGGAAGTCTTTTCTACTGTTTCAGGATGTTGCCTTTGAACTCTTCCCCTTTGACTCCTCAGTCCACAGTTTGCAATTCTCTGGGAGCTAATCTTACGTTTTTAGTCCCAAAAGCAGGTATGTTATTTATGTATTACATCTGGCTATCCAAAGATATCTTGGCTGAGACAAAACTGTGACTTCACAACTATTGTGCCACAGTCCTCTCCTGAAAGAAGAAAACCTGTTCTTGGAGTATCCAAGTATCTGGACCCACATTTATCACAACTTTGCTGCAAATACCAATTCAACAGCCTATTCAGAATGGTGAGCCTCTGAAAAACTATGTAATTGTTTCGTCATGCCAGAAAAACTGAATGCAGGAGCTCTGACACAGGCCAAATTGCAAAACTGTGAGAACATTATGAGGCATACAATGGCAACCAATGTTCTTTTTCCTTTACAGCAATGTGTGACATGATCTGGAACACAATTTGGATCAACAGCCTTCCATTATTTTCTGAGGGGGATCCAATTCTTTTCAACACAGCAAAGCCACCACACAGCATCACATAACTCACCCTGTTAGTATTGCCTGGCAGAGAGGCATGAACTGCCAGAATGTGGCCTCATTTGCATCTCTCTGTGGGGTTTTTAGTGGGGAGGGTTAAAAGTGGTGAAATAACCTTTATCTAAACATCCACTTCTGTATGGTTGCAAGAAATACTTTGCTTGCAAACTGAGCTCAGCCTTTCCAACTGGAAGAACACTAAGCATCTTTGTTCCAGAACCACTAGCAAATGCCACTGAAGCCCATGTTATCTCACAGACCAATGAGCTGGTTATTGTCAGTTCGGTGTGCTTGGATATATCAGCACCTCTTTTCTCACTAAAGGCAGAAAAGTTGCCGAAGACAAGATTTAGACACCAATCCAATGATATAATCTGTGAGGCAAACAGGCCTGAGATCAAGCAAAACAAAATAGAGAGATCCAGCTGTACAACAAAAAAGTTGACTTCACTTCTCTATCTGTCTGCCTGTGGACAAAGAAAAAGGCTGAGTGTATATACTCAAGAACAGTAGGGGAATGATCAAAAAGATGAAGGCTGGCTTAGCTGATCTGGAAGCAGAAGAAAGAAAGAGAAAATGCATTGTTTGATGCCAAGTTAAGAACCAGAAGATTCATTCAGTTCCCTCCAGGGCCTCTGCCTGGATTCTCAGGAGTGTGTCTCTGTCTCCCCACCCCCACCCAGCTTTCCCCACAGTTGCTGTTTTATTAAACTGCTGACATGTTATCCAGCTATCTGCACCATGAATACCTGCTGGCTTCACAGCAAGACTGGCCCTTTGTCTCTGCTCCTAGACCTTGGAGAAATCACTTTCCAATTTATGAAGTGCTTTATTGCACACCAGAAACCAAAGCTCTCAAAGCTATTGTCACCACAAGCAATAGGCTGAGAAGCAGCATTCATATCTGTTTCCAAATAGGACACATGTGCAGAAGAAGACACAGACAGACAGACACACATACCCACACAGAATTACTAATGAAATTAACAAGCAAATAAAAACAGTACCTTGGGTTCTCAAAAGAAAATAATCTTTCAATTTTTTAAAAATTGTTGTGTCATTTTGTTTTCTCATTTGTTCATCTTCCCTGCTCCCAGCACAAGCAAATTTGTAGGTCACAAGGCAGTTCTGTAAACTTGGGACTTTCTTTTGGATGGCCAGGCACACTTTAGGCCAACCAAGGTGCCACCACATGCCACAGCATCTGTGTGGCAACTTCTCATCTTTTTTTTAGCATAGCACCCATCAACATTCACGAGAGCATGAACATGTGATTACGAATGTCTGTGGGATTCAACAACTGAATTCTTACTCCATCAGGGATGACAGACACTTTCAAACTAATCTGCCAGCTATCAGTTTTTGTACTCACCCAGGAAGTGCAAAATGACTCTTTCCAGCTTAAACACATCAACATATATTTTAAGTGCATATTATTGAAAGAAAATATGGCTAACTGTTCATACTTGAGGGAAAATGCATTTTAAATACATTTTAAATGTAGTTTTTTAGTAAAACAAACACACCTTACACAAACCACTTTTGGAGGTTCTTAAGCAGAAGCTGGATGGCTATCTGTCAGGAATGATTTGATTGTGTATTCCTGCATGGCAGGGGGGTTACTGGATGACCCTTGTGGTCTCTTCCAACTCTATGATTCTATGATTCTATGAATGCAGAAACTGAACAGAGCTGACTTACAGATGGACATGTACAAAAATGAAATAGAGTAGATATTGATGGATTCCCCCAGTTTTCCCATACCCACTCCATGTCATGCTGTTGTGTCAGTAGAGTGGGTTTGTTCCTGTTGCAGAGTTGGACCTCAATTTCCATGGCTTCATAATGGGAGGGAAGTGTTGATTGGTGGAAATCATTACAATTATCAATAATGAACTATTGTGTTTTATCAAATTTGTCACAAGACTTTCCCCACTTCTGTACTCATCATCTCCTTCATTTGTCTCTAACTCAGCTGCATACCAGTGTGCTCAGTGGGAAAGAATGCTTTGCAAGTAATCATGTCAACTGTCTGAGTTATCTCTGCATTTCACAAAACAGCCTGTGTTTGGACAGAAACACCAGATCTTCCAATGCTCAAGAAGCCTCTGAAATCCTTTAGAAGCCATTAGACCAGTGCTATAGAAAGTGGTGGTCCCTGAGCCACTGGCCATCATTCCCTGGTAAGTTTCCAGGGAAGAAGAAAAATTGTAGCCAATGGGTACAAATACTGCCAATCCCCCACATCAGATAGCTCAAGAAGCACTTCATTAGACTCCAAGATATTTTTCTACTAGTCATCCCACTCCATCCTTGTAGGAAGCAGCATTGACTGGTGGTGTAAACATCAATAGGTTGACCTGATCACAACAACAGATGTAAAGTCTTTCCCATTCCATAGCCTTGCTTGCATTCCTATAGTATCCAGGAACCATCTTCCCAAACAACAGAAACACTGAAAAAAATCTTTACTTTTCTATATGAGCAACATGCTAGCCCTACAATAGCCCTATTCATATGTTTAGGATAGAGTTGATTTAAATGCATAAACTCCCACCCATGTTGTATAGCACTTCCCCTCCCCCCATCATTGAAATGTGGAGAGCAAAAGTCTGAAAAGGCGAGCCTTGACCACATGGACCCCTGCCACATAGTACGAGATATTCCTGTGGATCCCTGAAAAGTTTAAGTTTTAGATCACATGGAGCAACTGCACATGCAGAGGGCACTGCTTTATTCAGATTGTCATTCTCCACAGATGGAGAGTGACCACTGAAGAGAAAGACCTTTCCTGCTCCCTTTCCTCACATATTAACCTTATCCAGAACACCTAAATAGAGCAAATGTATTATGCACCTATATTATCTTGCCAGCCCTGAAGATAGGCTGAGCAGCCTCAATCTATATCCACTGTATCAGCTCAGAACTATAGAGAGTAGTTCTACTCTACTACTCCACTTGTTTACACGTGTTTCATATAAAGCAGCTCAATTGCCTTTGAAACACTGAATCCACCATCGCTGCTCCAAAAGCACACCATCAAGTCCCTGGTGATCTAGTATACTTGAAGATGAACCTTTATTGTCCAGTTGTAAAACCAGACAAAGGGCGAACACAAAGCAATATATTTATTAAAATGAAATTAAGAGGTGAAATGTGTTTTGTTCTGCTGGTGATGGGACCCATAAAGCCTCCATTTGTGATCCTTTATAAATCTTGACATCGTAATGAAAACTTTCCTGATTCACCATTCAAGAAGCTAAGCATTGTGGCCAAGTCTCTATGAGAGCAAATATCTTTAGACCTGTAGTTTCATTACAAATTACACTTTGCTTTCTTGCCAACAACAGCAGCAGAGCAGAGATACCTTACTTCAGTCCTCCCCCTCTTTTCTTTTTCTGAGTGAGGCCTACATTATTATTGAGCTAGTAGCCGTTAGAATTCTACTAACTTTCAGCTTACATGAATTTAAAAATAATCATCAAGTGACTTCTGCCCCTATTGGTAATTCCAATTTCTATCAAGGAATCCACAAGATGTTTTGACTTCTCATGTGTACAGGACTCTTTGTGGGTCAAGAACAGGGATGGACAAAGTGTGGGCCATGGCCTGCATTTGGCCTCAAGGCCATTTATATAGCTCCCAGTGCTCCTCCAGGGGTTAATTTTTTTCCCCAAAGCATTTTTGCTCCCAAATGCCCTCTAAGGGGTGTGGGGGTATTTTCACTGTGTTTTGAGATCCCCCTTGACCACTTAAAAAACAACAACAACAGCTAGAAGTAACTTCTATCACTTTCTGAAATAAAGGTCTCTGCTGGGCCTAAAATGGCCCAGGTGAGCCTAAAAACATGGCAAAATGTCCCCCACCACCCCTAGAGGGCATTGAGAGCAAAATGTTAGGGGGGTATTTTGCAGTGGGGTGAGTGGTGGTGGGGTGTAGACCCCCAAGGCCTCCTACAGGGGTTAACATGCCCCCCTAGCCTCCCACAGTTGTCCACCCGGATCTGAGTGTGGGTATGTGTATGTGTGGATATTCCACAACATCCAGTGAGACAGAAGCATGTTTACTTGAGTCAGAATATTGTTTTGAGCATCTGACCTCCTTTTATGCAAAATAAAAATAAATAAAATAAAAATGTAACCAACATAATTTCAGTATATATTAAAGACACTATTATTTCCAACTGCGGGGAGGGAAAAACCTTTGTTGTGAAGCACCCGAATTGGAAAATGGACATAGACAGTGAATAAAACAGCTGTTTTTATCTATTTGCAGGAAGATCTAGCATTAATGGCAATGTGGAGCCATTGTTAATCCCAGTAACAAAACAGTTGCCCAATGAAGGTCCATTCTTTGTGCAGGCCCCTAAACAGCCAGCCAGAACATGTCACTTGGATGCTGCACTGGTCCATGAAACCAAAGTTTCTACACATAATGTGACCTTTGTTGGTTTTCTTATCTATTGCCCTACTGCAGAGATAATTTGGGGGAGAGTGGCTTATTCTGTTAAATTATGTCAATGAATTCTAGGTCTTTGGTTACCTGATCTTATGCCATTTGCAAACTGATTTTTTTTAAATGTCTCACCTCACTTTTCCAGTTTGAAAAAGTGGTTCCACTAGTGTTTTTACCACAGTGTAACCAAGCTGAGCTCCCTGTGCTGTACCAGGCTGCCTGCCAAGATGCCTGACAGAAGATACAATGTCTTAACATCTTTTATGCCATGTACTTCTGGTGCACATAGCACATACTGCTGGAGTGGATATTTACCTTTGAATTCAACCACTGTTCCTCAGTATTTAGATCTGCCCCTGATGTGTACTACATGCAGAACTGCTCAACAGACATAATCCACATACCTTGAAAGGCAGCTGATTCACCAGGGATGCTATGCATTGCTCTTTGCCAATTGTCATATCTCAATGTGAAAATGTACTGTATATACTTTGTTCATCCAGAAAATCTCTGCCAGTTAATCAGTGCTTTAAAGTGGCAGCACCTGAGATAGGATGTCACAGTTCCTCAAAGGCTTCATGTTGTGCATCACACACACACACACACACACACACACTACCTCATCAGGAACAGTAGGCCAATCTATGTTTGCAGCTCTGAAATATCAAAGGGCTTCTACAGATTGACTTTGGTAGGATTCCTCTGGTTCCATTGACTGTATATGCACTGTGACTGGCTATTTGTTTCACAGATTATATGGTAAAGTGTACTTTCCATGAAGACCTTAGTTCAGAGGTTTCTGGCACTGTTTCTTTGTTTGAACACATCTTTGGTCTTAGACATTCCTGACTGATGTATTTGCTTCTTTATGGTCAGCTGCTTATGGCAGTTTGCTACATGTCCTTCCATCTTTGCCTTTCATGCCATCAGTATCACCACTTGGACTTTTTGGATAGGACCAGGTGAGCATGTGCTTTGTTTTAACATATATTTTGAGCACAGAATAAGTCCTAAACTGTGAATAGTCTTTGAAAATTATACCATTTATAATGACTTATTCATAGTGAGGAGAAAAATGATAAAATTCTTCATGTTTACCTATGGGAACAGAATTAATAAATATTACCATCCTTATATAGGAGTTAGGTTATTTATACATGCCTTTTAAAACCGGCAGGACTATATTTTCTGCCTTTCAGAAATTTCCAAGAACAGGAGAAAAACATCTGGATCTCCTAGTTGACACAATGTTAGACTGTGCATCTAAAGTACTTTTCAAAGTTGCTTATAAAACAAGGACTTTTTTCTCTTCCTCTCTGAAATTTGGCAGCTATGATCCTTTGGTGAAAATTGTAGCAGAGTGCCTAAAGAATGTATGTCAATTTATGTCACATTACAAATAATTGGAGAACAACTGGACCTCCCAATGTAATCTAAAACAAATAGGAATGACAAAGTTAGTGAAATAGAAAATGAATGCAGTTTTAAGAAATAAAGGTTTGAGCAACTCAAATGATCTGTGAAACAAACAAACCTCCATTTTCCCTGTTGCATACCAATAATTTGTACCTATGCCACACACAGGTGTGTAGCTATGGAAAAGCAAAATGGGGCATGGCCCCCCATGAGAATTCTGCCCTCCAAATTTCTAGCACTGCAGCAATTTAAGTTCCACTTCAGTGGAACATTTAGAAATACACTTTAGGCATCCAAAGAGAAAGGTAGGCAAAATTACCAAGGGAATGTGAAGACAGGAAATATAACAGTTCTACTTGTGAAAGGTTTTTCCACATCTCCATCTCTGCAATGCTAGAAATTTTGGGACAGAAGGAAAAATTCATTTAGGGGAGACAAAATTCTTATTTTGCCCTCCCTGTTGTAGCTAAATCTCAGGGCACCTGCAACTCATACACAAGACTATTTAAATTGGTTCTCTTGTCAAAATAAAAAAAATAAAGTAAAGTGGTCAACTTTATAATCTAGTTGGAGTCTGGGGATTTGCATTGCAATAAGATTTGCATTGAATCCAAGACTCTAATTGTTTGATTACTAAATATGATTGCCATTGGGAGAAAGATCATTTCGATTTCCAAGTTGTTGTTGTTTTTGCAAATTTGTCATAAAATCCAGTTGTACATCCCAGCTAGACTAATCATAATAGCTCAACTGAACAGAACGGATGTGTTGACACTTAGGCATCTCCTACTGATTCAATGGGTTTACACTTAGTTGGGACTGCTAATTGAATGTAGCCCTTTGGTTTCGTCTCATTGAGAACAGAGACACTTTTCGAAGGACAGTCTTGTTTTCCTCCCTTGAATAACTGAGTCTACCTCTTCCTGACATTCCCCCCTTTTTTTCAAAATGTCTGTATCTACTACCATCTCTAATCCTGATATAAAGCCCACTTGTTTCACTATTCACTTCATAAAACACCAATTTAAGTGATCGAAGACCATTCCCACATCAAGCCCCATAATTGCCAAGTATTATTGAACTACCCACTGTGATGTATAATACTTAATACTTTCCTATTGCTCAGAGTTTAGGAGGTCCAAATCCTGCTTAATCTTCTGTTAGGGAAAAGCCAATGCTTGGTCATGTTGAGCATTTCAGCCATAAGTATTTTGGCTTCACTGATCAATGAATGAAAAGTAATAACTTGCTTCAAGTATTGTATTGCTTTTCCTAGGTTGTGAGAACCTTTTGCTGCTCCCTTAACACATTATATTTTTAGATGCATAATTAAAATATCACACACACACACACACATTTTTCTTTTCATATTCCAACACTTCTAATAATGCAGAAAGTGAATGTGAAAAATATATGCATTATACAGGTAAATTCACCTGCAGATTCAGTTTGGCTTTCATTGAAAGCCAAATTGGTGCATTAAGTAGCAAATTTGCATATCTTGTGCCAATTGCTTATCTCTCCTGTATTTTAAATCTTCTGCACCTTATCTCATAAACCCCCTCTGTTCTGAGCATCCTGGCATCTGGTGATTCCCTGGTATGGTGCTTGCTTCCTGTCTCCTGATGTTCCCACTGCACCCTTTTCTTCTCTTGCTTTTACATAGAATCAATCTATTCCATTAACCAAGCATCTTTAATTGACCTCTCTTCTGTTACCCTCAACTGTCCCTTGATTCCATATCTTGACTTCTGTCCTTTTTCTAGACTTGTGTGCTACTGATTGAACTTTGTAAAGGCTACTTGCATCCCAGAAATACACAGCAAGTGTTTATTCATTTATTTGTTTATTTAATTTATTTATATCCCACCTTTCTCCCAGCATGGGATTCAAGGTGGCTTGCAACCATTTAAAAGGAGAGCACAATGAACAAACAAACAAACATATTAACAAAAATAATTAATACAAAAAGTAAGACAATTAAACCAGATTGCTATTTTTTTTAAAAAAAATTACAACATAATAAAATGGAAGCACAACACCATCTATCAAAAGCTTCATCTGCCACAACATATTAACCACCAAGTGCATTCCTAAATCAAAAGGTCTTTATCTACTGGCAGAAAGCCAGCATGGAAGGGCCAACTGGACCTCCCATGGAGGAGAGTTCCACAACTTGGGCATAGCTACCAAGTAGGCTTTCTCTTTTGTTCTCATCAATTATGCCAGTGATGGTGGTGAGAATGAGAGAAAGCCTTCCCCCACAGAACTTAAAGTCAGATAGGCTCACATAGGAAAGTACAGTCTTTCTGATAATCTAGACCCATGTACTTAAAGAATTTATAAATAATCTTATAATAGATGAGAAAATATGAATGGGGGGACTGCATGTGATTTATTTATTTATTTATTTATTTTTGTTGTTATGTGCTGTTAAATCAGTTTTGACCTATGGTGATCCCATGAATGAGAGTCTTCCAAGAGACCCTGTTATTAATAGCATTTCTCAGGTCTTGCAGGCTCAGGGTAGTGGCTCCCTTGATTAAGTCAAAGTATTTAATCCATAGCCACGGATTCTTTATCATTCGATCCAACCATCCATGGCTTGAAAATATTTCTTTTAAAATAGAATAATAGAATCATAGAGTTGGAAGAGACCACAGGGGCCATCTAGTCCAACCCCCTGCCCTGCAGGAATAAACAATCAAAGAATTCCAGACAGATGGCCATCTAGCATCTGTTTAAAAAAACCTCCAAAGAAGGAGAGTCCACTACACTTCAAGACAGTGCATTCCACTGCCAAGCAGCTCTTACTATCAGGAAGTTCTTCCTAATGTTTAGATGGAATCTCTTTTCCTGTAGCTTGAATCCATTGCTCCGCGTTCTTGTCTCTGGAGCAGCAGAAACAAGCTTGCTCCATCCTCCATATGACATCCCTTCAAATATTTAAACACAGCTATTATGTTACCTCTCAACCTTCTCTTCTCCAGGCTAAACATACCCAGGTCCCTAAGCTGCTTCACATAGGGCATGGAATAATAATTCCAAAAAGCAAAGCTTGCTGTTTGCCATTTTATATAAGGGACACTATTTTACTATGCTGCTGTATGTAATGAAACCTAAACATCCACAAATTTTGGTATCCACAGGGGATCCTGGAACAAAGCCCCAGCAGATACCAAGGGCTCACTGTACCTGTAATGTGGTCTTCTACTTTACCTACTGCCTACCACTTTATTGGGCATTATAGTTTTTTCCCAGTGAGTCATGCCATTTCATATGTCCAGAGTGTGATAGCCTCAGTTTTGTCATTTTGGTTTCTAGGCTTGATTTGCTCCATGACTCACTTGTTTGCCATTTTGGCTGTCCATTGTATCCATAGAACTCTCCTGCAGCACCACATTTTATCTATGTTGATTCTCTTCCTGTCAGCACTGTCCAGGTTTCATATATTATTTTTATTAATATCATAAATTATAACAAATAGTTTACAAGATACTACAGGTTTATATAAAATATTACAAGATTTACAAGATATGCATTTGTTTATTGCTCCTCTGTGCTCCAGGGCTTTTGAGATGGCTTTGTGTTTGTGTGTGTGTGTGTAAGACGTATCAAAACAATTTTGTAACACCCCCCCACCCGTTAAAACAACCAGAAAAGCCTCCATGGCTCTACAGTCCAAAGGCCATGGAAAATAGCACAGCTTTGGCTGCCCTTTGGAATCTCAAGATGGATAGAGTCAGCCTAGCATCCCTTAGGATAGAGTTTCACACTGGGGTGGTACAACAAAACCAGTTTGGTAGGTATGTTGGTGGGCTTTATGTGTTATCCAGCTTAGAATAATCTTACAGTGATAATGGTGTAAACATTTATAGGAGTCTTTTCCTTTGCAATTCTTTCCACACAATAAGTCATTCAATTGCATTTCATGTATTTATGGAGGAATTACTGTGTCTTTGTTGTGATTTTTGTAGGATACAAATTTATGCCAGGTTTTGCAGAACTTATCTGTCCCTTGAGAAAGTCTTCAGGCTCTGACTTGTTAATCCTTCCATTAGTGCTATTGTACAAAGTCTTTTTCTCTAGTTTATTTTTAAAGATAGAATGTTGAAATCAATTCCACATTAAAACACTCTGTAGTAAAACAGCCAGCCAGCCAGCAGCAGGCAATCCAGATATGTCTACAGTTTCATCCAAAAAGGAAGCCTTATCTAGGTTTGGATGAGCACCAGGTAAAGCAAATAAAAACCAGCTGTCTCGAAGCAATTTTTCCACCAGATATGACAACAAAAGAAACAGATTGGCCATTCTCTTCATAATTCTGCCTGCAATAGTCATTGCAGGCCTGTGTGTCATAAGGCATGTGGCCAATTGTAAGCCATTCACAGTCCAGAGCAAGGAATTTTACATGGTTGTGAAAGAAGATGCCAAGAAGAGCTACCAGAATGTTGTTTGGCACATGGCCTTGGTGGCAGGGGTGTCTGTACCTTGAGATATGTTAGTGAAGTAGTGGTGGGACCAGCAGCTACAAATCTCCAATGCTGTATTGCCATGTTAGTGCCCCTAATAAGACCCACCCACAGGAACCCCAAAATTGGCTTATTAATAATTTGGGATATTAATATATTCATCCATGTGGAAGAGCAGTAAAATATCAGGGACTCAATGTAAGGATCCCAGTGGCACGTGCTAAGCCCTGTATTGCCCGAAGGAAGGATTATTAACAAATTCCAAACTGAAGGAAACATAATGAGGTCAAAAGGACATTGCCTGCACACACCCTAGTGACAGACAATTGATCCCATCATTGGTGGTTGGAGTAATCCTTTGTCTAATCACTCTTCCCTTAATCCCCAGACCCAGCCATCAAGGAGGCAGCTCATGCTTTGTAAAGTTAATTATCAGAACCTTTAGAGTAGTTGAACACATTAACATCATCAGAAACCCATTGTTCAAATCCAGTAGTTTATTAAGACCCATTGTTCAATCTCTGAGAGACACCTGGAATTCATTGTTTCGACACATGAAATCCAATCACCTAGGGGCATGTTCTTGGGTATAAGTTCTGGCCCCAAATCCTGCTTCATTGCACACAGATTCATTTCCTTGGGATACTACATCCCTCTGTGTAGCCAGGGTGCATAGAATCTCTTCGTGGGGACACTCCATCATTCTGTGTTAGCCACTCCTGCTTCATCCATCCACAGTGCCAGTCTTCTTCAAAACTTCGGACTATGAGACAGGTGTTGTATTTCCCCAGAAAAACTCCCTACTTATTCCTCTGGCAACCACTCTTTTCTTCCATTCTTAGTGGTCTTGTGTGAATGCTTTATTGTACGAATGTGTGCATGCTTGGTGTTATTCTTTTTAAGTCCTTAATAAATATCATTGTTAATCATTTTGTATTTGTGTGTATGTCAGTTCAGAGCTAGTAGTGGTAGACATAGGCATAAGAGATCCCTCTCTGTTGCTCCCTCTTGCATCGCTAAATCAAGTCGTTGCTAGTTTCCCCAACATATTAGAAATTCAATATTTGTGTGGAAATTCCATGAGCCATTTGGGTAACAGGCAGACCTAGGGAGCTGGAGACATGAGTGAGCAATGGAAGTAGGAAACCCAGGTTAGAATACTGTCGGAGCTTCATGTTTGTGCAAGTGATCAGCTGTGCAAAGTTAGATTTTTTTGCTAATTTGCGCTAAGGATATCTCTGAGACTTCCTCATGAAAGTCTTATCACGTGTTATGCAATATCATCTAGATATAAGGGCACATCTCTGCTTTCCCCCTACTTGTTGGAAAGTCCTAGTCCTGGAGTTACACTGGCACAGTATTATGTTCTCAAAAGGATTCCAACCAGAGAATTTATAGGAAAGCTTTGCAGAAAGTGTGAGCAGGAGGTAGTACAGCCAAACTGATGAAGGAACCCATGCCCAGAAGCACAAATCCAATAAGCATTCAGTACTATTCTGTCCATTTGTCTTAGTTACCATTAATGTGTATACTTCTCTTTGGTAACAGGGTAGATTTTCAAGCTAGTTTCCACATTGCTCTGCTAAACTTAAATCCATACAAACTAGAGTTATTTAGTCCCTAATACTCCAAAAACTTAACCCAGATAACTTTATAGAAAAGCCACATTCAACCATTAAATCAGTGGTACCAATGCAAAAAGGTCCATGATACCCAGGATATCAAGGGCAAGGAAACCTGGGATTCTGCCTTAAGTCCCTGACATCACTGTGCTAACTTCAAAAACTTGTTATCAGCTACAACATTAAAACATTATAACAATATCAAGTAAAAATATCTTTAAACCATTTTTCCAGATGTGAAAACTCTTTTTTAACATCTATCTTTGTCCCCCATGGACTGAGATGATTTTCAGAGGGCTCATGGAATTTCAGGGGCAAGGGAAAATTTACAAAATATATCTCTTTCCATTGGTGGAAGTATCTCGTAACTAGAGGCATCTGCTCAAGGAATGCTTCTACTAGTGGGAACAAATTTGGGATCACAGTGATTGAAATTAATAGGGTTAATACATAATTCATTTAAATGCATGTTTCATTTTAAATTATACATAGTATGTCTTTACAGCCACCCCTCTGTATCCATGGATTTGGCATTCATGGATTGCACCATCCATGGCTTGAAAAAAATGCCCCCCCTCAAAAAAAAAAAATACCAAGAAGCAAGGGACACCATGTTACTATGTCATTGTATATAATGGGACCTTAGCATCCATTGATCTTGGTATCTACTGGCAGTCCTGGAATCAAACCCCAATGGATATCAAGGGCCCACTATATTATGTATCATTGAATAGTCTGAGGAGAGAGCAGAAGGTGAGCTGTGCATGTGCAGGCCATCCTTGACTCTTAGACTCTTTTTAAAAAGGCATTTGGGGTTTTTTGGCCATATGCTCTCCCTGAGCACCTGATCTAAAGGGGCGGGGCTTCTGTCAGCTGGCCAATCAGCTCTCAGCAGCACCTCCTTGGCCTACAATTGTTGCTGAGCTGTGGCCTTCCCAGGCTGAATGGGGGGTAGGTTAGGGCTCTGCTGCCACTGCTGCTACCAAGCTGCAGCCTTCTCAGACTGAACAGAGGGGAGGTCAGGGCCAAGAAGTGGCCTTGCCAGGCTGAATGGTGTGGGAGGTCAGGTCACGGCCCTGCAGATGCAGCCCCCACTGAGCTGCGGCCTTCCCAGGCTGAACGGGGGAAGGTCAGGACCTAGCCACTGCTGCTGCCGAGCTGCGCCCTTTCCAGGACTAATGGAGGGGGAGGTGAGGGCACCACTGCCACTGCTGCTAAGCTGCAGCCTTGCCAGGCCAAACAGTGCTGCTCCAACTAGCTGTACCTGATGTAACATATGGTCAGTGGTTCATTGAGGGTGAGTTGTTCTGTTGACTTCCCCTCGTGCCACTGCTGCCAGTAGACTGTGGGCCCACACAGTCAACTGGCAGTGGTGGGACTAGCAGCAGCAGCTGAACACCGCTGCTGCTGCTCCAACAGAAACCACCCAGCCAACTGACAGCAGCAGAAGTGACACCAAGGGCAGGTCAACAGAGCAATTCACACTCAACACATCACTGATGTATGTTATGTCGGGTCCAGCTAGTATGATATAATAGGCATCACTGAAACCTGGTGGGATGAGTCTTATGATTGGAATTTAGTAATAGAGGTGTATAAATGCTAAATAGATCAAAAGGAGGAGTAGCAGCATTATATGTCAAGGATATTTACATCTGTGAATAGATCCATGGCTTAAGTTCTGGAAGGAAAGTTGAGAGCATCTGGGTGAAAATAAAGGGGGAGAGAAACAACAGGGATGTCATTGTGAGGGTCTACTAAAAAAAAAGGAAAAAAAGAACAATTCAGACTGAGTACTTGGATGAGGCCTTCCTAGAACCAATGGCCACAAATTCATAAAGGAGAGATGTAGTAGTAATGGGAGATATGAACTATCCTGATATTTGTTGGTGGTCAAACTCTGCTACAAATACAATGTCCAACAAATTTCTCACAAGTGGATTTTAGATCTGATCCTAACCAAAAGTGATGACCTGGTTAATGGGGTGGAAGTGACAGAATCTTTAGGTGGGAATTACCATGTTCTCCTGGAGCTTGTTATACATTGGACAGAGGATGCCAAGCATAGTCAGACATGTATTCTAGACTTTGAGAAAGCTGATTTCACTAAATTTGGGGAAATAATGGGAGTGATCCTGTGGTCAGGAATACTAAAAGAGAAGGAAGTTCATGATGGATGGGAGTTTCTTAAAAGTGAGGTATTGAAGGCACAATTTTAAACAGTTCAAACAAGGAGGAAAAGTTGGGAGGTGTCCAGAGAAACCAGGGTGGCATCTAAACAACTTTCAAATGAGCTAAGATTTTAGAGGGGCATGTACAAGAAATGGAAAAGGGAAATCACCAAAGGGAAATCACCAAAGAGGAATTCAAATGAATAACCTGCATACGTAGGGGGAAATTAGAAAAGCTAAAGTGCAGAATGAGCTCAGGCTTTCTATGAGGTTAAAAACAATAAAAAGGGCTTCTTTTTTTTGTTATGTCAATAGCAAAAGGAAGAACAAGGAAATGGAAGGACCACTGCATGGAGAATATGGTGAAATGCCAACAGGGGACAGAGAAAAGGCAGAGAACTACTCAACACTTTCTTTGCCTTGGTCTTCTCCCAAGAAGAAAACAGTACTCAACATGGGAAAAATGGAGCAGATGATGCAGTAGGAAAAATGCAGCACAGAATAAGGAAAGGGATCTAGAAGTCTTAGTAGACCACAAGCTGGACATGAGTCAACAGAGTAATGCAGCAGCTAAAAAAAGCCAGTGTGATTTTAGGCTGCATCAATAGGAGTATAGCGTCTAGATCGAGGGAAGTAATAGTACCACTCTATTCTGCTTTCAGACCTCACTTGGAATATTGTGTCCAGTTCTTGGCACCACAATTCAAGAAGGATATTGACAAATTGGAGCGTGTCCAGAGAAGGGCGATTAAAATGGTGAAAGGTCTAGAAACCATGCCTTATGAGGAGAGACTTAGGGAGCTGGGTATGTTTAGCCTGGAAAAAAGACGGTTTAGAGGTGATATGATAGCCCTGTTTAAGTATTTGAAGGGGTGTCACATTGATGATGGAGCAGGCTTGTTTTCTGCTGTTCCAGAGACTGGAACACGGAGCAATGGTGTCCAGAGGAGGGCAACCAAATGGCCAAAGAACTGGAAACCTTTGAGACGTGGCTTAGGGAGCTGGCTTTGTTTCACCTAGAGAAGAGGTTAAGAGGTGACATGATAGATTTGTTTAAATTTTTGAAAAGATTCCATATTGAAGAAAGAGCAGGCTTGTTTTCTGCTGTCCCAGAGACTAGGCCACAGAGCAATGGACTCAAACTACAGGAAAAGAGATTCCACCTAAATATTAGGAAGACTTTCCTGATGGTAAAAGCTGTTTGGAAGTGGAATACACTGCCTGGGAGTGTGGTGGAGTCTCCTTTGGAGGTTTTTAAACAGATGCTGGATGGCCATCTGTTGGGAGTGCTTTGATTGTGTATTCCTGCAGGGCAAGGGGTTGGACTGGATGGCCCTTTGGGTTTTTTCCAACAGTATGCTTCTATTACTCTGTTATATACATATGTGTGAATCAATTATTGGTTTGTTTCTGACTTTACTGAATAAATGCTACTCTTAAAACAACAGCAGATAATCATTAGTCTTTGTCATCTATTGTATGGAAGCCAATGGCAACATCTCCAGCTTAAGTCAAATTAAATTTCAATGGATTCACATAAGCAAATCCCATACACAAGTCAGGAGGGATTACAAAGTGAAGTTCCCACTGGCTGTACCCATAATATGTGCAGCAAAAGTAGTTGCAAATGTTGTACCAATTTTCATCACAATTAGCAGGCCAGCTGTTAGAAATATTCTAGCAGGGGAAAGACAGATGGGAAGAGATCTTTACACCCAAGATATGTTGTGCAGAAATCTATCAAGCATTTGCCCATTTTATAATGCTTCTTCAAATGTGACAGGTATGTAGACATTCATTTTCAGTAGGAAGAGATGGTAACAGCTAGTGAGCACACCTCTGTATTTCTATAAACAGATTACTTTTCAGGGTATTTTGTGTGTTTGTGTGTGTTTGTTTGGTGCCAGCCAAAAAACAAGATGCAAGAACTGTTTATGGAAGGATTTGTTATTACCTCTCCATATTCCTGAATCATGTTTCCTTCAAACCAAGGGCTTTGAAGCAGCCAACTCTGTTACTAAGTTTTATATGGGACTAAAGGATAATTTTGTTGTTGTGTGCCTTCAACCCATTGCTGACTTATGGTGATCACAAGGTGAACCTGTCATGGGGATTTCTGAGGCTGACAGGAGTTGCACAAGATCACCCAATGGGTTTTCATGGCCAAACAGGGATTTGAACCCTGGTCTCCAGAGTTGTAGTCGAACACTCAAACCACTATGGCCACTGGCTCCATTAAAGGAGAATTACTTACTCAAAAGGTGCGAGTGATGGGAAGGTATGAGAAATAGGGAAGCTATGTTTTGTCAATTAATTGGTGTAGATTCATCAATATAAAACAATTTTGATCAACTGAAATAGTGCCTTTGGTAGAGTAGCAGTTTTCAACTTTTTAAAAAGAAAGAAAACTTAGTATTTTAAAGGATAAGAAACTTCAGGCAACAAATTCTGTCTCAAATGCCATCTTCTCTTTTGAAAGGGAAATGGAGAGCTTTGTTAATGATGAATTTTCAAATTTGGAATCCCCTTCAAACCTCTGCAAAAGTTTTGCAATTTTTTTTGCAATGAAAACTCAACATTTTGCAATATTTTCAAAACTGAGAAACAGAGACTGCATTTGGGATTCCCAGTAAACACAAAAAAATCCAGTATTGTCTGATTTGCTCCAGAGTTTTTGAACTGTTTTGTAATGTTTTGAAACAAAACCTTATCATTTTGCAACTTCCTCAAAACTGAGTAACTGGCATCTCAAACCAGCTTCCTAGTTAACCCCCACAAAATTGTCTGAGTTGCCCCAATTCTGTGCCAAAGTTTTGCAATTGCTTTGCAATGTTTTGCAGTGAAAACCTTGTATTTTTGCAATACTTGGGAAACAGACAATCCAAATGGGAGTTCATTTATTAGTAATCTGAAGCACTGAAGATAGCTGTTTAACATCTTTGCTTGATGCCTGAGCATGGGGGGGGGGACCCAGCCCATGTAGTAAGCATGCATTTGTAGCAAACTTTCTTAGTAACAATTTCTAACAGGCTCGGCCAAATTGATCACCAACAATGGTCCGCCATGGCCTCACATCAGGAGGCATGGAGATGTACTATCCACAATGCTGCAGCCTTATTTGAGAGCTCATGCCGAAAAAGTCTTGAAGAGAAACAAAGAGAAAGAATCACAACCCGGAAACATCACCCAAGGAGACCTTTTGCTGTGCTTTCTGCAACTGGACATGTTTATTTGGATTGGCCTTTTCAGTCATCAGCGCGTTTGCAGAAAGTGCGAGATGAGTCCTTCCTGAATGTTCGTTCGTGAAAAAAAGCCAGAGAGAGAAAGAGAGAGGGAGTGGGCAGACATCTTTCCAGACCTGAATATTCAGTCTGCTGATATTGAAAATGCACATCGTGTATGACAACTAGAACCAGAGAAGAGTCTAGATTAAGGGCTATAATTGTAACTTTTGAACATTATGCAGTTAGAATATTTTGAAAGCAGCACAGGATCTTCCTAATATACAATATGAAGGATCTACAGTGTTTTCCTATCAAGATGTGTGCAGAGAGATTTTGTATAAAAGGAGAGCAGTTTGCCCAATTACAGAAAAAGTGAGAGAAGCAAAAATGTCTTACAGATGGGACTTCTCCTTTAAATTAATTGTACAATATGAAACTAAAATATTCATCAAGCAATAAAGTAGGAGCTTTTAAAATGCTGGAAACATGGAGATACAACATGCAATCTCCGTGGTCTTTAAAAGACTTATAAGGAAATAAGCATTTCCAACCAAATGTAGAGGAATGGTGAAGAAGGAATAAAGAGCCAGACAGCAGATGTAAGCACAATACCCAAGCTCAATCAACAATCATAGAGTTCCAGCCAAGATTGCATTAAGGGATGTATTTTATCTAAATCATATATCAGGAACAAGCTGGGAAAACTTTGTAAACCTGTTAATGTTCATACCAATTAGATGATAGTTAGAATAGTTCTGCTTAAATTTTGTCGTCTTAAGTTGTTTTTTTCCTCCAGATTTCATATAAGGGACACCAGTTTACTACACCACTGTATATAATGGAACTTGAGCATCCACACATTTTGGTATTCATGGGGAGAGGGTCTTGGAACCAAACCTGGGCTGATACCAATGACCCACTGTACTAGGTCAATACTGAATGTGCAGAGGAGATGTCAGTATAAAATGTCACCAGTTGTAACTCCACTGATACCAATAAGATACCTTCCATCATTTTCAGATTTGGGCTCAGAAATTCAAATCCTGATTCAGGATCAATTAACTGGACAATTTGGAGAAAGTGTAATCTATACAGACTTATAGAAAAGAAGTGCTTATATTTTGAGCAGATGTAAAAAGTGTTGCACACACAAACAGGATTAATTGGCTTACAGGTCTTCAAATTAAAAGTCTGATAGAGCAGATACAAATAAAACAGATAGCTATTTAAGAATTGATAATTTTTTATCCATTGACGCCCCCTTGTCATGGGAGAGAGGCTTGCGTACCCTAATGATGTTTTGAGCTATGCTGGCGGTGGCATAATAGCCACTGGTAGGGTCTCCCATGCCAGACAGGTCAAAACCGAAGGGTCTGACAAAGAGCATCAAAGGGCAGGATGGGCTCTCTAGCCTTGTGGCAACCGTCCTAGAAGAAGGAAAACTCTAATCCCAAACCTGGGCTGATGGTGCTCATCCAACCCTGTAAGGTCAACCATCTAAGAGAAGGAAACTCTAATCAAACCTACAGCCCAAGGACCTCGCTGCCACATCCATGCTTGCAAGGCCACAGCAGATGAATCACTGGTTTAAAGGGTGAGGCCAGTTCTGTGCACGCTGCGCTCCACCAGAAAAATCCATTGCACAGGCTCGAAGGACTATGTATATGTTTTGACAACTGGAAGGGAATAGTATCCAGATTGTATGATCTTCTCAAACAACAACCACAACAACCACATAAGGATGTAAAATGAGCTGGCAATCAGATTTGAAGGAACCATACCAGACAGAACTTGGGCCAAAGTATGGTCCCCAAAACCATTTTGATCAGTTTCAGCCCAAATTCAAGAAAATTCATTAAAATTATTACACAAATTGTAATATAACCCCACTCTAGTTTTCCAGAATTAACGGTGCAGGATCAAGACTTTCTTGGAGTGGCTGTGGCTCTAGGGGCACCTCCTGGCATATGTGGTGGGACTGCACAATTGTTAGTTCCTTCTGAGGTTTACAGTTGTCCCTCTACATTCACGGATTTGGCATTCATGGATTTAAGTATTCACGGCTTGAAATTTTTCTTAAAAAAATAATAATCCAAAAAGCAAACCTTGATTTTGCCATCTTATATAAGGGATACCATTTTGTTATGGCATTGCATATAATGGGACTTGAGTATTCACGGATTTGGGTATTCATGGGGGGTCTTGGAACCAAACCCCAGTGAATGTGAAGGGACAACTGTAATTGTTCAATAACCTTCTTTTATACTAAAGATGCCAGTTGTGAATGATCCTAAGCTATGCCTAGTAGGTTTATTTGAAGGGGATAATAACAGTATTTTATATAAAGACCTTGTGATATTTTGCATTATGGCAGCTCGATTTGTAATAGCTCCAGGATGGAAAGATGGTCAAAATTATTTACTATCTGTATGGTATAAAAAGATATAGTTTAGAGCTATTATGGAAAAATTGTCTCATATTATCTTATTGAACAAAGGAAAAATTAAACCAGATATATTTTATTTAAATTGGTAACCATTTATTCAATATGTTAATGAAGGAAACACATACAAGTGTTCCAGTAAAATGCAGGGTAGAATGGCAAAAATAAGTGCAGTTTGAAGGAGGAGGACTAATTTGGATAATTTGGACCACTCTATCTTATTATGGACTCTATTACTACAATTTTATATTTCACATGACAATGGGAGGTCTGGAGAAGAATTAACTCACACCATTCTCCCCCCCCCCCCACTTTTTGTGGTTGTGGAATTAATTGCTGAGGGAGAGGGATAAAATGGGGAGGGATTATTGTTATTTTGCTTGATGTTATGATTTAGAATTTAAGAAGAAAAAACACCTTTATTTTTTTAAAGGAATCTGCAGTGATGGATTTTTGCTATTTACTAGGAATCCTGAACTGAGGTGTCTGTTTTCTCAGGTTTAGGGTTTTTCATTGCAAAACTATTCCAAAATGTTTGGCCAAATTTCAGGGTTTTTACATGACAAAGCTGCAGCAGAGCATGCCTCTTTTGCTAGCTATCTGCTAAATCTAATTCTTTAATATTTTTCTCCATGAAAGAAGCAAAAAGTAATTTTAGCTATTTTCTTCCCTCTGTGAGAAAATCTTTGAAAACCATGCAGTTCTCACAGTCTGTTCACAATTTGGGACTTCCTTTGTGCAAAACTCTCAGGTAGCTGTTTTGTAGATTTTGTACATTTCTGTGTAAGAAACAGCATTTTCTGTACAGAAAACAATATTTCTGCAAATAAATCATATTTTTCTGATTTATTTGTGTGTGTGCAAAAAAAGCTTTTTCCTACAAAGAAAATGCTGTTTTCTGTGCAAGACATTGAAATAGTTTGAGATTTTCCATAGTCTCAGAATGGAGACTACAGTTAAGAAATCAAAAGAATGCTAGGGCTTGGAAAGGTAGATATGTAGGAATTAGAGAAGTATAAAGAGATATCATTGAATACTAAAGTTAGGATGGTCCATGCTATCATAGTTCCAATTTTTATGTATGGTTGTGAAAGCTGGACAGTGAAAAAGCTGATGGGAAGAAAATCAATTCATTTGAAATGTGGTGGTGGAAAAAGTTTCTATGTATACCACGGACTGCTAAAAAGACAAATAAATGGGTTCTAGAACAAATCAAGTCTGAACCCAAAATTATTAAACTAAGACTGTCCTATTTGACCATATCACGAGAAGACATTACTCACTAGAAAAGACAGTAATGCTTGGTAAGGTAAAAGGCAGCAGGAAATGAGGAAGACCACATTCCAGATGGATAGACCCAACCGAGGAAGCCATGGCCCTGAGTCTGCAAGAGCTGATCAGGGCTGTTGATGACAGATGACTTGGAGGTATCTCATTTATAAGGTTGCCATAAGTTGAAGTTGACTTCACAGCAGTTAACAAGCCATGACCTTGAAATCCTTTGCTTTAGTAACCCAGTATAATTACTGAAACCTTTTTGGCAGCCTCATGAGGCATATCAGAATTCCTTGTTATACCAACCTGGAAACCACTGATTTAAATATATATGAAAACTTTCAAACATTGAAAGTCTGCAAGAGGAATATTACAAATACCAGAGTGAAAGAGGACAATGTTTTTAAAAGTAGCATAAATTACTTGGGGTGAGTTTAGAATCTGAAATTTAACACAAGATTGAGATATGCACTCAGATGTGAACTCAAAGGCAAGAAGCAATCTCTTTAGTGCATTCATTGATTGCTGCATGTTTTTTTGCTTTAGCATAGAAATGCTTCCAATAAATCACCTTAAAGCATGTAAAATAAATTGAGTGTACACCTTTCACATTTGTGGCCATTAACAGCAACAACCCTTTAGGAGTGAATGGGAACACAGCAAGACTCAGATTTCAGTACAAGTTGTTATCTTACCTTTTGGATTCATCAGCCCTTATTTAATTTTTTCCCTCTAGAATGAAACTTCTTATTGTGCTGTTTTTGAAATCCTGTGCATAGAAACTTCAAGGTTCTTTGAAGTTTATCCAATGTTCCTCGATGAGAAGATGATAGGGCAGCCAAGTTATTTGAAAGAGAGCTCTTCTGTCATAACTGAGGGTGTGGCTATACGATCATAAAAAAAATCCATATGGGGGTTAAAAAATATGAACAGCCTGTCGTTCGTATGCATACAAACCGGCTATACGATTTTTAAGCCCCCTAAGCTCTGTATGACTCCCTCTTCCCGACGCTGGCTGGAGCGAGCAAGCCAAGCAGCAGTTTTAAATCTCCTGCTGCCTTTTTTTTTTTTTAAATAAGGTGCTGCTGCTTTGTGGACTGTCGGTTTTCTGTATTTATAATATAAAATAAAAATAAATAAACATATAAATTCATGAACTTACCGGACTCTCGCTAGCCGGGAATCCAACATGGTGGCCGCTCCCAATTCCCCTCCGTGCTAGCCTCGCCCCTTGTACTCAGCCAGCCAATCAGATTACCCTGCCTGTTCGTATGTGTGTGAACAGCATACGGATTTCTCTTCGCGATCCGCTTTCCCTCCCGAACGCCGCGTGTGCATATTCCAGGGTGGAAATCCGGGCCCCCCTCTTTTGCATTCGTGTGCATCCGAACGGCCATTTGTACTGAAGCGCAAACTTTCGCACGCTGTACGTATTATTTAAATCGTGTAGACAGGACCTGAGTAAGTAACTTGACTTTGAGAGAGATGTGTAATTGGTGTAATTGGACACAAACCTTCTCCACTTAGTAAAATCTAAGGAAAGAAAGCATGACATGACACTGTCACACTTTTCATTCTACCCCATATGAACAACTACCTATGGACTGAAGTAATTCATTAACCATCCAGGCCCTGAACTATGAGACCAAACAATAGTGAGGACTATATAGCAAGTCAAACCTAGACACAAACCAGGAGGCATGGTCAAAGAACAAGGCATATTTCAAATCTGTAGAGGAAGTCAGAATCGGAGGACAATATGGTCAAAGATCAAGGCAATGTATCTAGACTGAAGAGTCTAGACTGAAGAGTCTAGATAACTGGAACCATTTTTATGACTAGAATTGCTGAAATCAATGGAATTTCAATTGGAATCACTAGTCTAACTTTTATTTTGGTAGATGGGCGCTAAGCATAGTTAAATCTGGAACCAACCCATTTTCCTAAAATTCTGTATTCCAGGAGGAAAAGGTTAGAAAACGGACACCTGGACAACTTCAACAGGAAAGAGGAAACCCTAAAAGTAAACAAAGTTTGGCTACCAGTCCTGAAAAATACCAAAATCAAAACTCAGCACATGCAAATGAACTTCCCCCAGGGACAGGAGGCTTCACAGCAGACAATGGACCATGAGCTAAATAGACACTAATCCCCCTCACATGTTCTCCCACCCAAAGAACTGAACATCCAACAACTGAATACACAAATTTACACGCTAATTCTCTTCAACAGGTTCTCATAGTATATAAACCCCACACACCCACACACCACCATTCTCTGAAGGTGCCAGCCACGGATGCAGGTGAAACATCAGGAATAATTAGAACATGGCCTCACAGCCTGGAAAATTCCCCACAAAAAACCCGTTAGAGATAGGACTGTTGATTTGAATCAATTCTCTAATAATCCTCAGCCCAAAACAGAACATAATGTATTGCCCACCTCACTCAGGAGCCTTTCACTAACAAAATGTATGGTTGTTAATTCCTGTGTTCAGGATATAATTTTTCCAAAGTGTAAAAAGCATTCTGAAATGGTGCTTAATGGATACAGATTAGTTATCTCTAGAAACTAGAAGCTGGTTTAGACTCACTGGGTTATTTAGGAGTTTTTAAAGGTATCAGCAGCTAGAATAACTTATGCAAAAAATTGGAAAAGTGAGGAAGTACATCAACTGAAGATTGGATTATATGACATGTAAGAAATCGACAGGTTAACAATAATCAAGGATTAAAAAAAAATCACTGAAATGTAATGATGTTTGGAAGGTATTAATTCCACTCTGGAAAGAGAGTTGGGGAGAATTGGCAATTATTAAGTATAGATGTTTAAGATAAAATAAAAATATGTAAAGGAAAAGACAGAGTAAAGATGTGATTCAAGGTAGAAGGGGATGATAATTGTGATATTATCAGAACAAAATAGAAAAGAAAAAGGAAGTTTGTTATGTGAGATTTGTTTTATGTAAATGTCTATGTTATGTCAATTGGAATGTCTTGATGTTTATTTTAATTGTATTTTAATATGATGGAAAATCTGAGTTAAAAATAATAATGAATAAAAAAGTTGTTTTTAAAAGTTGAAGATTCCCAAGGAAAGAAATACTGCCTTTCAGAGAAGCATCTCCTGCACTGATAAGAGGATGAGTTGTACCTCCTAAATTCCCTACTTATGGCAGTAGGACAAAATGTTCTGTTCACAGTTGTATTTTTTTTTAATGTTATTAAAGTGCTAGTCAAGTGGTATGTCATACTTACATGTGAAGGATCTCACTTGATCAGAGAAATTTGCTGGAGGGGGGGTTTGAGCTAAAGTTAGATATTTAGAATTGTGCAGGTGCCCATGCCATTGTGCTAGCTGCTTTAGAACATTTTGCAGCTGCAACTCTGCCATTTTTTGATATATATTTTTATTCCTTTGATTTTCCATTTGATTTCTATTTGTGAGCAAAATAAATGTTTCTGTAATTCACCTTTTTTTTAAAAAAAAAAAAGTCCCACTGTTTAGAGCCACTCCAATTTCTGTGCCATTAAGAATTAAAGTAGGTAAGAATTAAATTAGCTAATACACATTGGAAACTGCTGAATGTAGTGTAGATGTGTAAATTGCTATTGCTTAAAAACAATTTGTAAGTCGCTCTGATAGCCATTATGGCTGAAGAGCGGGGTATAAATATCTAATAATAATAATAATAATAATAATAACATTGAAGGATAAAATAACCTTTTCCCTTTGACAGTGCCAGGATACACGACTTTTAAAAACTTTTACACTCAGGATATAAATCCCTATTTCATTTATTCCTGTATTATAACTGGAACAATGACAACAAAAAATATCTTTGAAGTGTGATGGCAAGATTTTGTTGGTCTCAGTGAGATTTTGTGCATTTTGAGGCTGATTTTTGTGCATTCCTTTACATAGTATTAGCCAAGCAATCACTCTTGCTTCATTGCATGGAGTGGTAACAGTAATAGCACAAGGCAGTTTGTGTCTTTGCTGTAAATCAGCTTTGTGTGTGTGCTCAGCTGCCTAAAGGAAAAATAAACACTAGCTTTTGTGCAGAGATATTTTGCACAAATTGGTGTCCCAGTCTTGTTCCTGAGCTGGTATCTTTTACAGAGTTTGGAGAATCCTTATGGAATGTCTTACTGTGTCTGCCTCTACCAAAATCTTGGCACTGGCAAGATTTTTTTAAATATAAACTCATTGTACGCTTCTGTTGCGAAAACTACACATAAAAATGAAAAATGTGCAAGTGACAAAGAAGAACTTCATTTAAAAGTTGTGATTGGCTACATCCCCTGTTGTGTGAACACTTGATGGCAAACTTAGCTTTGATGTTGTGAAAAGCCCCCTGGGGACAATCTATGTCCGATTAAAGTAAATGATGAATCTGCCATTGGTTCTGAGACTGCAGTCTTGATATCTATTTATTATCAAACTGTGATGGCAAATGGATTGTAACTCCCACCCTCTTTGCCTATTAAAACAATGAGACAGATTATTTTCAAAACTTTCCTGAACATTTTTTTCATTGCCACCAGCATAATTAATCAACCACAAAGTGCTAGGAAATATTACTACAAGACCACACTCCAAATCATTAGCAGCACTATCATGTCTCATCTATTGCCTCTGAGAAGACTCCCTATTTTCTAGTTTAACCAATCCTATTAAGTGAGAAGTGGGAATCATGCAGCCTTCCAGATGTTGTTGAACTGCAGCTTCTAGCATTCTTCACCATTGGATCAGTTTGTTTGCCATCGTTGTCTGGCCCAGGGCTAAAATGTACATAATGGGGGGGGGTATGCAAAAGCATGCTTTCCAGTGACGTACATTTTAGCCCTGGTCAATGGGCAAAGTTGACGAAATCAAGTGAGTTTTGCAAATATAGAAACACAGAAATTATTTTTTAAATGACCAATTTCAATAAGGGAAGAAAACAGTATCACAACCCAATATAAATTGAAGATGGGAAAGAAATGCATAAGGGTTTTAGATAAACTGAACAAAACTGAAACAAGATTTTAACATCTTATGTGCTGGTGAAAGATGATGGGACACAAAATTCCCTGGATTACGGACAGATCCAAGGATATGATCAACACCCCTTCCTTTTCCTTGTCCACTTTGGGTCCAGTTTTGCTTCTTGTGTTGGGCAACTGTGATAGATTATGGATTCTGCTGCTATACACAGCTTATAATGAGTGTTGAGCAATGGTCAGTCAAATTCACTGCAATACTTCTACAATTTGTACTCTAGCTATCTTCCAACTTCCTTCATTGTACTCAGCTTTCCAGAATACCAAGGAACTGTTTGAGCTCTGTATAGAAGACAGTCTTTAGATGCCATCCTATTAACTGTCTGGGTCATTTCTGCACTGACCACGTCTGCATCAACAGAAGCATCATCCATGCCAACTGTGGTTTTCACAATATGGATTTCAATGTCCTGGTATGGGCTGTCCACCATCCTTGCAGAGCAGAATATCTCCTTTGAGTCCAAACCTCAACAGGAAGTTGGCTAAGAAGTTGGAATGAAAGCTGCTGCTCAGACCACTACCTGCTTGTCTAGTTCAGAAATCAAAGCAAAAGTGTTTCCTGCCATATGAGCTAGTGATAACCATAAAGGGGCCATGGTGGTAGTAGTAGTAGTAGTAGTAGTAGTAGTAAATATTTATGTCTTACCCATCTCCCCCCATGGATTGAGGTGGGAAACAACAAATTTACACATAACTAATATCAGTTAAAATACATCAGTTAAAATACATAATGATTAAGATATATTGACCCATTAAAACACATAATATCAGTTTTTTTTTTAAAAAAAATCAATCCATATTGAAACAATTTAAAATTCACAGTTTAAAAAGCATCTGGATAGGCCTGCTGGAAGAGACTGGTCTTTAATGTTATTTTAAACTAAGACAGTGTATTCAGCTGTTGAATCTCTTCTGGCAGGTCATTCCAGAGTCTAGGGGCAGTTCAAGAAAAAGTCCTCTGGGTGACGGTTCCTGGCCTAGTCCTGGCTGGCTGAAGTAAATGTCCCCTAGAGGACCTGAGTGTACAGGGAAGATTGTATGGGAGAAGGTGATGCTGGAGGTAACCTGGATCATGGTAGTCATGATGTCTTGAGCCATCCCTCATGAAGTAAGCTCAGTATGATCACTAAGACTAACATGATGGAGGTACTCAACACCAAATCTGAAGCCATCTCAAGAGAGTTCTGGTGTGAAGGCTACTATGCAGAATAATGATTTATGCTGCTCAGCATTTTGTGGCTTTCCTCTCTCTCTCTCCATTCTTTTATATTTGTAAACTGTCCTGGGAATATACTTGAAGTACTGTATAGAGATACTACTATAATACAGCTGAGGATGAGGATGATGTAAAGTTCCCTGGGAATATATTTGAAGTATGTTACCAAAATACAACTACCATATGAGTACTGAAGATGACAGTAGCAGTAATAAAAAATAAGGCACTTAATATACATTGTGATCTTTAAAATGTTACTAAATGATATAAAATTGTGTGCATATGTATTCTGGGATTTTTTTCTAAATTATGTTTCTAGTTTGCAAGCCTTGCAAGCCTCTAGTTCTTACCTATCACTTGTCTAGTCAGTCCACTATTAACTCCATTAGCTAAACACTTATGAATATCCTGTCATTTCAACTCAAGCCCACTTCCAGTGATATGATACTTGCTATTGTTTTAAGAAGTGTTATCATCATCATCATCATTTTATTTTCTTATTTACTACTTTTCTTCTAAGGGGCTAAAGATACCAGCCATGTTTCTTTCTCCCCCCCCCTTCCACATTTTAGTCTCACAACAACTATGGGCTTGTCTAGACAAGAATATATAGTGTGGATTGCTGCTCATTAATGCAAATTTGCAGCAGTGTTCTTTTGTCTCCACAGTCCTTTGGCAAAATCGCTGGTACGTGATCCATGCTGGAAGTTCACATGGAGCCATGTCTGCAAATCAAGATGGTGGTTGGGAATGAATTATTCATATTATTATTCTCCACAAGTTGTCACCACTGCACAGTACTTTTTTTAACTGCAAATCAAAGGTACACAAGTGTGACCTTCCACTTAAAAATGTTGTTTGGTCACATCAGTGCAGTGAAAAAGCACACAACCAATACTGCAAAACTCCAAAATGGTGCTTCCAGCCACTTCATTGCTGACAAGCCTGCCCCTCATGCATGTCTGACCAATCAGCTTTCCACTTCTGCTCTTATCCGGGAATACACTGCGATCTGAATCAGTTATCCAAACAGGCGGTAAATCACATTTCTATGTATTCTTTTGAAAAAAAAACCTCAGGAAAAGTCGCAAAGGCCTTTCCCACAAAGTTTTTGGAGTTTTGCCTCCCACATTCTGAAAATGGCGAATCACTGCAGGATCTCATTGGAACAAATGGCATTTGCCTCAAATTCTATGAGGAGTTTTTTTCACCATCTAGACAACCCCTATGTGAGGCAGTTCACCATTTTACAGTGACTGCCAAGGTCCCATAAGAAGGTTCAGGGCAACTCAAGGTGTCTGAATGGGGATCTTTGTAGAAATGGTTCAACATGAACAATACAAAGTACTTTTCATTTAACTCTGCCTGATTTTCCTCCTTCTCTCTGCCATCTGTGCTCATTTTGTGTCTGCTCTCCCAGTGCCTGCTTTCTAGGATCACTTAACAGGCCAACACCAGTACACCGGGGCAGCTATCAGGACTCAAGCCCACCCTCCACCAGCCCCATGGCATTGGGGTTCTTCCCTGCACTGCTTGGAGTTTCTATCGGTGTTTAAACTGGATTCTGTCTGTCTAGCTATCTATCTTTTCCTCCAGCTTTTACTGATTTCAGAGAAAGTGTATATTTTTAGTTAAACTTCTCAGTTTAGCAATATGTAACACTGGATTTTTACTAGAAAACCCTGAAGAACAGCAGCGCTGGAAGGTTTCTCTAGTTATTTAATCTGTGCCAATGTAGGGTAGTGCCAGTCAACAGAGGGTAAAATCTAATTTTGTTATTTATGCAATAAAGATTAAAAAAATAAATTAGTTTTTTGCTCAATAGCATAAAAAGGTGTTGAATTTTTAACATCAGCAAATCTCCTGTGGATTCTACAATGATTCAGATATTATATTGGTGCTTGGGAATATAAGCCCCTTTCTGAAATTTCCATAAAAATCCAATTTACCTACTTTATAATTTTCAAGGCTTAAACTATAGGGCATGTCTTGTGTTCTCTGATGCTTTGGAACTGATTTAGATTCATCCTAAGCTTTTCTGAATAGGTACTGCCTTTCTTTTTTCCTCCCACACTTCAAAAGCCACTTCTTTTGCAAACAGCTTAGGCCCATCAAGGCAAGTCAATTTGTGAGGAGTGAGGAAGAGAGAAAACTTAATACTTTGAGGGAGGAAAACAAGATATTTTTGTTTCTTAAAGCAAATGATGATTCCTGTGAAGGCAGAAAGAAAACCTAGAGAGCACCTTGCTAGTTTGGACAAACTACAATATGTGGAACATGAAAAATAACACTGAAAATGGCATCCATATATCTCTGACCACCTCTACTGTCTATAATATATAGTATCCTTCTGCTGAGGTAGCCTGAAATATGATACAAAATGAGATAATAAGGTAACTCTAAACAGGGAATTTGATAAATCAGTCGTAACTCATTCATTCATGGAAGTCATTATTTAATGTACTGAAAGTGTGTGATGAGAGCCAGCATGGTGTAGTGGTTTGATTGTTGGACTAGGGGGTCAGTTTCATGGCAAAATAAATCCACTAAAAATTTGGCAAGAGTCCTAATAGTTCCCATGTCTTTTGGAGCAAAGACCTGGGAGCCCTGGTGGCGCAGTGGTTAAATGCCAGTACTGCAAGCCACCACGTTGCAAGTTCGATTCCAGCGGGCTCCAAGGTTCACTCAGCCTTCCATCCTTTCGTAGGTTGGTAAATTGAGTACCCAGCTTGTGGGGGGCAATTAGCTAATACACATTGGAAACTGTTTAATGCACTGTAGATGTGTAAATAGCTATTGCTTAAAACAATTTGTAAGCCGCTCTGATAGCCTTGTGGCTGAAGAGCAGGGTATAAATAAATAAATAAATAAATAATATAAAGTCGATGTAATCAGAAGGAGAGGGGGGCAAAAAACCAATAAGTTGCGAGTTAACAGCTTTCGCAGATTTACCCAACTTTTAAAAAAAGTTTTGCAAGTTTGTGTAGCATTGGCTGTGTGAATTACCAGCAACAATTATGAAGCAGGGGCTCACAGCCGAGCTGAGATGCCATTGGTCGGTGCTCAGAGGGGGTGGGCTTGCAAGGGATGCCTTCAAATACCTGATCCGCCATTTTTTAAATAACAAACCAGGTGGTTCGGCCTATGGAACTGACAGTCCTGTAGGCCCTTCTGTGCAACACTGATGCCTGTTCCTCCCTGTGCCCCCTCTCCTGTTTGCCAAATGCTGCCATTGCTGTAATTGGGTCTTGGCTGCACCCTCACCCCATGCCACCCTAGAGGCCCCAGGAAGCAGCACAGCAGTTTAACCCGCCACACCACTCCTGAGGCCTCCAAGGCCAGTGACTTCAGTGGGGGGGGCGGACCCAATGAGAACAAGGGCACTGTGCCATTGTGGTCATTGGGTCTCAGCCACGCCCCCACCCACCCCACCCTAGAGGCCCCGGGAAGCAGTGCAGTGGTTTAAACCACCATGCTGCTCCCGGGGCCTCCAAGGCCAGCGCTTTTGGTGTGGGGGGGGCAGCCAGATCAATAGCACAGCAATGTGCCATTGCTGTCATTAGGTCTCAGCAATTTGCACCACCTCAGAGACCCCAGGAAGCAGTGCAGTGGTTTAAACTGCCACAGTGCTCCTGAGGCCTCCAAGGCCAGTGCCTTTGGTATTTGTGTGTGTGTGTGGGGGCTGGCTGGAGGCCCAACGACAGCAAAAGTGCAACACCATTGCTGTCATTGGGGCTCAGCTGTGCCCCCCCCCCACTGCCCCAGAGGCCCTGGGAAGTGGCACAACAGTTTAAACCACCACGCTGCTCCCGAAGCCTCCATGGCCAGTTCCTTCAATGTGGGGGAGGGTGGCCAGAGGCCCCAAAACAGCAATGGTGTGGTCGCCCCCCCTTCCACACACTGAAGGCACTGGTCTTGGAGGCCTCAGGAGCAGCATGGTGGTTTAAACCACTGCACTGCTTCCCGGGGCCTCTAGGGTGGCATGGGGTGGAGGGCGTGGCTAAGACCCAATGACCACAATGGCACGGTGCCCTTGTGACTACTAGCTAGGCTAATTTGCTTGGGAATTATGAGCTGAGCACAGTTATGAAATAATCTTGCTTTTCTTGAGATCACTTTCTCAAATCTCATCATCTCATCATGATGTGACTGTACTGAGAGCATTGAGCAACTGCCTTGAGTGACCTCTACCCCAGCATGAAATTGGGATGCAGAGGTGTATATTATCAATACATTTTCCATATTTTTTTCAAACTATAAACATCTGATCACTGAAAATAAGAACAGTCTACTGTAGTTTCTTTGTAGTTAATGTTGGATTATTATTATTATTATTATTATTATTATTGCAAAGGCAGTGTTTGCAAAATACCCCAAATGCTAACAAGTTTATGTAACTAACAAGAGAACTGTTGACACATTTGCCAAACGATACATACTTTCTCCTATAATACACAAAACCAAACTTCATGAATAAGCATGCATACTTTATCCAAGAAAACTCAACAAAGAAAGGCCAGAATTCTGTTGGCACACTATTCTAGTGTAATAATTCATGATGACGATTTTCCAAAGGTTGAAATACTGTAGGTTGCAAATTGTATAGATTGTTTAGACTGAATACAGTCATCTACAATCTCTTCTTTTGCACTACAAATTTTAAAAATCAGTTTTTCCATCAAGAACACTATCCAAATCCTATGTAACCATCTACAAAATGAAAGACCCTACAGATTCTTCCAAGCTTTCATAATTTCAATTTTTGCTGCACTGTGGGGTGTTGTGAGAAAATCCTTATGCATTAAATCTACAAATCTTGCCACCTCGTGGCAAGGAGAAAAAAAAATCTGTTTCTTGTTAACCATATGAGGTTGAATCTACATCCTTAGAGTTGTGTTTCAGTGCCAAGTTTGCCCAGATCTTTCTTTTTCAAACCTCTGATTTAGCAATTTCCTAATCCCGTACAGAAAATGTTTTTGTAGATACACAGTTTCAGTCACTGAGGTTTGCTTCCAAGAAGATGGTTACTCATACTGACCAAATCCTTATTCAGAAAGTTTCCACATTGTTGTATCATATTGGTCTCTCTGACAGATAATGATTATTGTTGGAGGTTTCCAATTTACTTAGTGTCATTGTATATATACAGTTCTCCCTCAGTATCCATGGATTTGGTATCCATGGATTTAAGTATTCATGGCTTGAAAATACTCTTAAAAAATAATAAGCCAAAAAACAAACCTTGATTTTGCCATCTTATATAAGTAACACCATTTTGCTATGCCACTGCATATAATGTGACTTGAATGTTCACAGGTTTTGGTATCCACAGGGGGTCCTGAACCAAACCACAGTGAATATGAAGGGTCAACTGTATTTTTAAAAATTGGTATAAAATGACTGGTCTCATTAGATTAGCAGAAGAATAAAAAGAAACAAGGTGGTTTCTAATGCTTTTATTAAGCATTAGCAGGGTAAAGCTTTCCTTCTAGGCAATCCCGTGTTGCACTGAAGAATTGAATTCCACCATTCCCTCCTCCATACTGACAAGTAATTCCCTACTTGATATGTTAATCTCTCTTTCTGCTTCCGTACTGAAATTAAGAAAGAGCTTTTCTATTATGGTAGTGACTCACACTGATAGCACTTGTAAGTACTTCATTGTTACTACACATACAGATGGAAGGCCTGGATATAATTTCATAACCTTTGCTGTGAGATAATGACAAAATATAGGACAAGCCACTGATTTCTGCTGTATGACAGCTGTTTCTTCTCTCTCTCTCTCTCTCTCTCTCTCTCTCACACACACACACACACACACTTACATTGCTTTGTCACAAAATCAGACAGTGACAGAGACAAGCTGTCTTATGTTAAAGGATATTATAAAACAGTCTTGCTTCAGTTCTGATTTCTTGCAGACATCTCCTACTGACACCAGATAAGTCAGGTGATAACGCCTAATAACTTAGTGTAAAAATTCAAGCCAAATGATGCCTTCCTCCATGCTGCATTTTTTACACTATAACTCCTTTTCTCAGATAATTCCTAGACACCCAGTGGTTAATCAGAGATTCAAAGAGCAAAACTTACTAGTTCAAGTTGTGGGGGCATGACAAAGGCCTAGATTAACATGGAAGCCCTGAACATATTTAATATCAGACCAGAGATTTCATTTTGCAGTTTTTCTAATCTGAAGAGCACCTGTTAAAAGGATAGGTCCATCGCTTTACTGCTACCTGCAAACACCACCTGGTAAACCCAGAGCCACTGAAGGCACTAATATAGAAGTGGTCTTATCTGATGAACCCCTGGAACTGACTATATGCATAGTTAAGTCTCTCCACCTCTGAAAAAACACAGGCTCAAAATAGGCAAACCAGTGTCCTCTAGATCTTTTGGATTCTAACTTTCTTAATCCTTGATCATTAGCCTTGTTGATTAGAGATCAATGTAAGTTATAGTCTGAAACACATAGTGGTTACTAGGTTGCCTACTCCTGACTTAGATACACACATCTGGAAACAGATCTCCTTTTCTGTACTTACTGTTTAAAGGTGTGAGGTATTGCGAAGTTTTCAGCCAGATCTATTCTCCTCCCTTTCCTTTGAAAGAACTTCTGGGTGTTTTAGAATTTCACCCAGGCAAGCTATAATAAAATTATAATTCTAAACACAGTCAGCCAAAATACACAGGACTATACAGAACATGGATAGTTTGATTTTTTAAAAGAAACTTAAACATCAGAAGAGATTATTTAGGTATCTCTCAAAAAATCCATAACAACTTTATCTTTCAATATCACTAAAGCTTTGGGTCCCATATGGGGAGAAAGGCAGCATATAAGTGAAATTAATCAAATCAAATCAATAAAGTATAATGCAAAAAAATAATAATAATAGAAGAACCAGTGGTCTGAGCCTTGGACTAAAGAGATTGTCACAGGAGGCTAGTATCTTGGGGCAATTACATTATGAAAGGAACCAAGAATATCCTACTTTGAAAACATTTCTTATCACACCTCTCTACTTCCATGCAACTGCACTACTTTGAAACCTCCCCCCACCTATGATAAGTCTCTTCACTGCAGTTCTAGCATTACAGCAGTGAGTCCATGAGGGGGGTCTGTATTATCTCCTCTCTTGCCATCTCCCACTCGCTATTCCAAAGCAGTTTAACTGTGTGCCTGTCTGTTTTTTTTTTATCTTTGCCGTTTTTGTGTACTTAGAGCAAAATGATAAAATAAAAATAATTTTAATCATTTTGCCATAATTATGCAAACCCAGCAAAGATAGAACTTTTTAAAAACTGACAGGCATGGAGTTAGCCTGCTTGGAATAGCAAGCAGGAAGAGGAGAGAGGGGGACAGGAGGAGAATCAGGCCACCTCAAGACACTGACTGCTGTAATGATGGAATTGAAGCAAAGGGACCTATCACACCAGAGTCAGCAGCAGAACAATAGTGACATTTACAACTATTGATGGGCTTTTCCTGTTAATTAAAAGGGATGCCACAGTAACAGTTTGAATATGCACCACCTATAGGACAGTCACAACATCATGAGATAAGGTTTGGCCATAGAGGCTATTATCCTGCTTTAATTCTACTTTTCTATCCTTGTCTCTCTCCTAGGACTCTGAGAGACCAAGGATTGAATCCCTGTCCAGCAATGGAAACCCACCAGGTGGCCTTGGGCAAGTCACACACTCTCAGCCTCAGAGGAAGGCAATGGCAAACCATCTTTGGAAAAAATCTTACCAAGAAAACCCCATGATAGATTCGCCTTTAGGTTGCAATAAGTCAGGAAAGACTTAAAGATATACATCAACACAGCAAAAATAACAGAGCATCATAATAATTATTGGACATGATAACAGCATCAGATCATTAACATATGCTTGCAAAGTATCTTGTGAGACTAGAATGGGCTGACTTGTAAAAGAAAATATGAATAATAAAATCAGCACCAATAAACACTGCTAAATTGTTACATTTCCTACTGGAGTTCTTAGCAGACTCAGATTCCCAACCCCATATTTCTATTTTCCTTTATTGCAAAAATACAGGTTTTACTTGGTTATTATCAACCAGAACAGATCACATCATTCTGTTTGGCACTAAACCTAACAAAAACTGAACAAATCTTCAAGTGGTGACTGGTACCTTCCATGGCAGAGGTGTAGTGAGACAGCTCTGTATTCCATACTTTTAAAAAGCTTCTTTAAAGTGCAAACTAAAACTTGTATTCACTGCCTCTCTGACACAGCAGCCACCATCTGCCACTGCGCTCTTCCACTATACTTTAGAAGCAAACTACAGTGCATTCCAGAGCTTTCGACAATGACACAATGTCAAAAGCTCTGCATTCAAGAGCTTTTGACCTAAACAAGTGTTGATGGCACACAACCATATTTTTTCCTTGAAACATGCATTTTTGACATTTAAACATTTGTACTGGCATTTTAAAATCAAAGCCAATTCCAGCTTTCACAGTGTTTTCCTTATTTTGCAGGTCTCAGATGTGAACTGGTGGAATCCACCTCAGGCATTTTACTCCTACTGTGGTCTTTAGTGGCTCAAAGTCTATAATAAGAACACATGGTCTATTTGACACTGCAAAACTCTCCCTGCATGCATGCATTTCAAATTAAAATTTATGACATTTTCATTGCAAAATGTGCCAAAATAAGAGAAAGGTTTGGTGTAATTTTTTTTAACAAGTTACATCTACATCAAACATTCCAATAGTAATTAGAATCAATTTGAATCAGCCTAAAGAGCCAACAGTGTTAAACTAGCAGTGTTAGAGTGTTAAACTAGCACTGGGAAAATCAAAATTTAAGTGCCTACCTCGCCATGAAATTCATTGGGTTATACCTGACAGCCTAATCTATTTTACAGGAATGTGGTGGAGGACCATGTAAAGCAGCTTGAGTTCCATGAAAGAAAGACAAGGGGGCTGTCTATACAAGGGGGGAAATGTGGATTGATGTGCACTAACGGCAATTCAAAGAAGCTTCGATTTGTCTTCACTGGTTTTTGGCAAAATTGCAGGCATGCAAAGCTATCTGCTTTTGCTGCCCCAATGGGCATGCCTGCAAATCAAGATGGCAGGCATGAGTGAATTACTTGAATTTTTATTGTCATGAGTTGCCATCACCAAACAGTATTTATTTTTTTAAAAAAATATCTAAGATGTGAAAGTGTGATATTCCACCTAAATAAATTTTAAAAAGAAAAGAAAAAGGCTTGTTTTGTCACCTAAGTGCATGATTGCTAAGGTGAAAACCCAACATGGCGGTTCCGGGTGCTTCCTTTGTTAGCAAACTCCACCCCCTGCCCATATCTGACCAATCAGTTTCCACTCCCACTCTTATTAGGAATACAAATGAATGAGAATCAGATTGTCCCAAGGAGGGAGAATACACATTTCCCACAGAGCTTTTAAAAAACTTTGGGGAAAGCCACAAAGGGTTTCCCTGCGTAGTTTACGTTGGATTTGCCATCCCCTCGCAATACAGTGAATTGATGTGGGTTCCCATTTAGACAGATCATATTTCCAGCAAATTCTATGAGGATTATTTTTGCTGTTTTGACAAGTACAAGATATCAACTTCATAATGAAATGAACAGATCCATAAATAGAAATCTTTGTGTAATTAGCATATGGAAGAAAGAATCTGGTGAAAAGCTATCTTGTAAACAAGTGAAGTGAATTTGTGTCTCCCTATACAAGTCTTCCTCACCTTTTGAGAGTGGATGTTCTCTTGGTCCCGCCACCATAACAGGCATGGTTGGAGAGGACATGGGAGAGAAGCTTCTTGGTGGCTGCTCCCAGGCTGTGGAACCAACTCCCACAAGGGGCACAATGGGCCCTCTCTCTGTTTTCTTTCCACTGACAGGCAAAGATAATTTTATTTAGGTGGGACTTTGCCTCTTTAAAATCTTTTTATTATGTTTTAAACATGTTTGAAATTATTTTTACTTGTGATTTTAATAGAATTGTTTATTTAATTGTTTTTAACTTTTATATAATAGGAGTTTAGCTTCATTTTGTTTTAATTCCTTGTTAGCCATCTTGTCCCATGCCAGGAGAAAAATGGGATATGTATTAAATAAATAAATTAACCAAGTACAGGTTGAGTCTCCCTTATCCAAAATACCAGAGGTATTTGGGATTTTGGAATACTTACATATACATAATGAGATATCTGGGAGATGGGAGCCAGGTCGAAACACAAAATTAATTTATGTTTCATATAGAGCTTATACCCATAGCTGAAAGTAATTTTATATAAAATATTTTTATTAATTTTGTGCATGAAACATAGTTTGTGTACATTGAATCATGAGAAAACAAAGGTATCACTATCTCAGCCACATGTGTGGACAATTTTTGATTTTGGAATATTTCGAACTTTGGAATTTGGGATAAGGGAGACTCAACTTGTAGTTGTAAATGTATTGCGATCACAAGCATATTAGTTTAATCACAAAGCATTTTATTATGGATTATTTCAGACAATACCTCTTGGTACCTTCGACTGCTGTCCCATAATACTAGAAATATTATTTAAGAGAACCAATTCATTCTATACAAAGATAAGAAAATAAATATTCTAACTTCCACTCACTTTCAAATGCAAATGCATTTGTCATATTTTACTGAGTCATGTCTTACGATTATCTAGTGTGTCATCAAAGTTTTATTAATCAAAGTTCTGTTAATTCCTCTATGAACCATAGACACATATTATTAATCTTGGCTTACAAATATGTACCCCATTAAAAGGATTAATTACACACATTTTTATAACACTGGAAAGCTGGTACTATTTTTCAAGTGTTAATGGATATTTATGCACATATTTCGAAAGTATTTTCCTGTAATGATTCCTGCTTGCCTCCAGAGTTTGGCAATGGAATATGATTTCTACATCATCTATGTAATTTGCTGGCACAGACAAACTAGTCTTATGTCAAGTCTATGATACTTTTACATGTGTCAAATAATATGTCATTTCTGTCCCATTTCAACATTTTAAAAACCATTACTTACATATGCATTTTTGGCTGGATTTCCGCTAAAAATAAAGTTTCTAGACATATTTAATGACATTTTGGAAGGGAATGTCCACATTTTTTTAAAAAAAAAAATGTGTTGTGATCTTTGAGAAGTACAGAATTTGATGGACAGGCATGTCCTGATCCATAAAATCCAGAAAGTGTGAAGCAGTCCAGTGTGTATCACAATTTCACAGGGGCAATCCTCAAGTTTCCCAAGTAATTTTGCATTGGAGAAAAAGGCAATATCTGCTGAAACTATTCAATGTAAATACTGTGCAGGAGGGTAACAAAGGCAAGAAACCAGACCATAACACATTGTTATTTATTTAATAACCAGTTATTCACTACTCCAAAGTTGTTTGAATATTGCCGGTTTTTCTACTGGCTGCCTTGGAGTGTAGTGATGTCTCCATATTTGGAGATTTTTAAACAGAGGCTGGGTGGCCATCTGTTAGGAGTGCTTTAATTGTGTATTCCTGCATGGCAGGGGGTTGGATTGGATGGCTCTGGTGGTCTCTTCCAGCTCTATGATTCTATGACTATTATTCTTTCCATAGGTTCCTCCTAATGTTTAGATGGAATATCTTTTTTCTTGCAGTTTTACTCCATTGATTCATGTTCTAATCTCTGGAGCAGCAGAAAACAATCTTGCTCCATCTTGTGCATGGCATTTCTTCAGATATTTCAAGTTACCTATCATGTCACCACTTCTCAAACTTCTCTTTCTCAGGTTAAACATACCCATCTAAGCCATTTCTGATCAGGCTTGGTTTCCAGAGCTATTTACCATCTTGATAACTGTCCTCTGGACATTTTTCAGCTTCTCAATATCCTTCCCAGAACTGGACAAAACACTCCAATGAGATTTGACTGAGCAGAATATGGCGGTATTATTACTTTGCTGCATCTGGACACTATACTCCTGTTGATACAGGCTAGAATTGCATTGTGTTTTTACTGAAGAGATCAAGTTGCCTCCTACCTTTATCACTTGAAATGCTGTTTTCTGTACAAACAGAAAATGCTGTTATCTGTACAAAAATCCCACATGTGAAGTTTGTGCAGAGTAATTCCCAACTGCAGAGTAAGTCCCAAACTTTGAAAAACTGTACAGTTGCACTGATTATTTTTTCCAGTGGGAAGAAAATTGCTAAAATTACTTGTTGTTTCTTTCATGAATGAAATTAGCAAAGAATTGCAGGCTGAAAAGCAATACTGATAACCTGGTCTTGAAAGACTTCTACTAGTTTGGACAGGATCCCTATTAGGACACTATACTAGTGTAAAATTGTTAAGGCAAGTGATTTCACTTTTGCAAAGGTTGTGGTTCCTAATGCAGCCAACCATTTTGTACACAAACACACAACTTTCTCTTTCACTTTTGACTTGGTAGGTGAGCTCAGGGCCAGAAATTCTACTGTGCAATGAGTTGCACTACTACGAGGATGAGTGTAACTGTGCTGGGATATATGCTTGTTACACTAAAAGTGTAAAGGGTCTTGGCTATTGGCTGAAAGTTATTTATTGCAGTACTTTGATCATTTAAGAAATATTATTGCTCATCAATCCAAAATTATTCCTAATTGTATATCTCTTCTATATGATTGATGCTATAAAAGAAGTATATGCATCATCACTATTTTTCTATTGGTAATGCGACAAATATTCAAAAAAATGAACGATAGAGTTGGTACATCATGGCTGCATCAAAGCCCAATGCACCCATTATTGAAACATGTTCAACATATTTGACTGATTGATTGATTGATTGACTGATTGATTTAATTTATATCCTGCCTTTCTCCCAAGGTGGGATTTAAGGTGGCTTACAATAATTTCACAAAGATCAAGCTAAAACATTTTAAAATGTTAAAAAAGAGATATATAACATTATTAAAAATCATGATTAAAATCAGTTAAAACACTTAAAATATATTTAAAACATAACTTCCATAAAAGATTTAAAAATATAGCACACAACTTTACACATACAACTGCTCAATAATTAAAATTCAAAAGGCTTGCCTGGATTAAAAAAAAAAAAAAAGGCTTCACCTGCTAGCAGAAAGAAAGCAGGGAGCGGACCAACAGAGAAGGATCTATCCTGAGTCCTCACCAATTGAACCTACAAAGGTGGTGGGACTAAGGACTTTTTCGGATGTCTCAAATACAACGCAATCAGCCTCGTCGCATTGCGAGGCTGCTGCGCTGCAGGGCGTCCCTTTTGGATGACACTCTCCCCTGCCGGTACTGTTGCGGTACCGCGGGGACATTTGAGCATTATATTTCACCGATTTTTACTCACAAAAGTTGATCATGATTAAAACCCAGCAAAATATAATGCTCAAATGTCCCCGCGGTACCGCAACAGTACTGGCAGGGGAGAGCGTCATCCGAAAGGAACGCCCTGCAGCACAGCAGCCTCTCAACACGACGAGGCTGCTTGCGTTGCATTTGAGACGTCTGAAAAAGTCCTAAGAGAAAGCATCCCCCTGCAGATTTTAAAGCTCACACTGGCTTGCATAAGGTGATATGGCCTTTCAGATAGTCTGGAACCAAGCTGTGTCAGGCTTTAAAGGTCAAAACCAACACTTTGAATTCTGACTGGAAATGGGCCAGTAGACAATGTAGCTGTTTCAATAGGGGAGTCACATGGTCCTCATACCCAGCCCTGGTCAACAGCCTGGCTGCAGCAATTTGGACCTGCTGAAGTTTCTGAACAGTTTTCAAGGGCAGCCCCACATAGAATGTGCTACAGTAGTCCAAATGGGATGTAATCAAAGCATGTGTCACTGAAGCTAGATCTGACTTCTCATGGAACAGGTTCAGCTGGCACACTAGTTTTAACTGTGCAAATGCACTCCTGGCCACAGCCAAAACCTGATGGCTCTCACCACCAAGATCCAAAGACCCTGTCCATATTCTCAAGCTCCGTTTACACAACAAAAAATAACACGTGTTTATTCGAAAAATCGGTGATCTGTACAGTCCGTCGTTAGAATAAATATGTGTTATTCAGAGGGGGGGCTGTAAAAACTCACTTTTTAATCTGTGTCCTGGGGATACAGCTCTTCATCCGGATCCCAGGGTTTACTCTGGACAGCCGTTCGAATGATTGGTTATCTGTACACTCCTGTTTGCATAGCTACAAACAGGGGTGTAACCTGATTGCCTGGCATGATAGAGTGGGCAGGGCTTAGAAAGAGAGGAAACAGCGGCGGATGCCATTATTTTAAGGTAAGAGGTCTATGCCACCTCTGCTGTTCTCCTCCTCCTCCCTCCTTCTGGCCCCTTCCAAGCCCCACCAGTGCCGCTGCTCTCCTTCCTCTGTCCTCCATCCTCTTCCACCAGACCCTGGTCCCTTCCAAGCCGCTGTCTTCCTCGTCCATCCTTTGGAGGACTTTTGCTGGAGCCAGACCCCTTCCCAGCCCCACTGCCACTTTCCTCCTCCCTCCTCCTCCTCCTCCTGCATTGCCACCCCAACCGAACACCCTGGAGCAGCCTCGGCCACTCAGCAGGTGGAGAAAAGGCATGGGCAGCTCGATTCTCCTCCTGACAGCCTCGCTCCTCTCCCTGGCTCCCAGCCCCTCTGTCATTCCAGCAGCCAAGGGCAGTGTGGGCAGCAGTCTCCTTCTCTCCTTCCCATCTCCTCCTCCATCCAGCCCTGGCTCCGGTCCCCTTCCCAGCCCTACCACCACCGTGGACTTTATGGAGGGTAAAAAAAATCATCTAGGCAGAGCGTTCACATTCAAATACCTGCCTTTTCAGATTTTTTACCCCCTGTACTGATTTTTTGCCTCTTTTGTAGACGGGGCCTCAGGCTGCACAAGTTGAAATGTATTCAATAACACTGGACAAGCACCAAGGTTACATCCACCAGAACTGTATCAACTACAGGATTCAAGTCAGAGTGGATCTGAGCTATTTTATTCACAAAGTGCTGTGTAAACTCTTCACAGAAGGCTGTCATGTAGTTTATACACTGCTCCTGTTGGACATGATGTAAAAGGCCACTTGAGACAGCTTCACTGGATGACACTATGTAGATGCAATGGTGGGAGTGCAAAACTATTTCTTCACTGCCACCACTGCCACAGCATAGGCTTTCCAATGAGATCTAGCAAGTGTTTGGTTGGACTCACTCCAAGACTTCTGCCATTGTTGCTCTGGTCTCCATCCCACTTGTTTCATCACCACAATTCTCTAGTGAACCAGGGTGCTCACTTGGCTCCACTCTGTGAAAGGGGATGCTTAGGAGCAATCGTCCCCACACCCTGGCCACTTCCCTATTCCAGAGATCAGCCAAGACAGAATCACTTGCCCAGGCAGTAGGATACTCCCCAAGAGCTATTAGGAATCCATCCAGTTCCATAAGCCTCTTGGGGTGGACCATCTTAATCAGCCTCCCACTCCTGCAGAGGCTCTGCATTCCGATGAGTCTAAAACCCAGCAGGTAGTGATCCATACATGACAACGGAACTGTAGAAAGTTCTTCCACACTCAGATCACCATCATCCCACCCTGCACACACACACACACACACACACACACAAAAGGTCCAGAGTGTGTCCTGCAGCATGGGTGGCATCAGATACTACCTGGGACTACTACCAAGGTTGTCATAGAGGACATTAAGTCCTAAGCTGCTCCTGATAGAGAGGTCTCCACATGGATGTTGAAGCTCCACAGCACAACTAGCTGAGGGGACTTCGAATACCAATGCTGAAACCAATCTGGCCCACTCAGGTTGATCAGCAGGGTAGGTGGTACACCAAAATAATCCCTATTCTATCCCAGCCACTCACCTTAAGTACATATGTTCAAAACCAGCAGACTGGGAAACCAGGCATGTAGTGAGAGAGATGGAATCATGATAGACCACTGCAAATCCCACTCCCCAGGCCTTACCTGCTGCTCCACAAAGAACCCAAGTGGACAAAGCTGGGAGAGGTTAATCACTCCCCCTCCACTGGCTTAATCCAGTGAGTTCTACATAAAACAAGACAAGTTGAATTGCTCATACAAGATCAGTTCCTGGATCAAGCATGTTTTTCCATTTATCAAGCTGGTGTATGAAAAATGGGATGAGCTAGCACTACCACATCTCTGTTCCTTGTTCTGTTACTCTCCCTGCATGAAGATTGGTGCATCCAAATGAGACAGCTTGTCCTACAAATCTTCTTCCATACAATCACAGCTTCTTCTTCTTTTATTTCTCAGTCATGAAGAGAAAGTTCACAAATGTGGGACGCTTACCAACTCAGAGATATCTCTCTTCATGCAACAGAACAGAGGACAAGATGGGTGGGGCTAACATTCTCACCTCTTTTTTGTGTTGATAAAGCACAGTTACATAATGACTGCATAGGTCATAACTGTTTTCCCATTAATGTTGGAACCTGCTCTCCAATTGCTAAAATACATAGCCTCTGCTAACAGACTATTAAACCATCCATAGTACCATTTTACCATTCTGGAACGGCTAATGTAGTTCAAGGCAAGGAGTGGAAGAACATATGAAAAGCTGGAAACAGAGGGGTCGTTTACACAGCAAAAATAATCCTCAAAGAATTCGCCTAGAATTCTTATAGTTCCCACGTGTTCCACATCTGCATCGCCCTTTTCGGAAGGAGGGGTCTAAAACACCCGTAAGTGGCGCCACTGATTTTCCACCTTTTTTAAAAAAGTGCCGCAAGTTTGCGCTTTATCGCATTTGGGAACTGTCCGTCATTTTAAAATTCGCGATGTTTAAAATTAGGGATGTCAGCGGGTTTTTTTAGTGACGCCACAGAAACCCGCCTACACATCCGGATTTCCTATCTGCTTTGAAGCATCCCTGTAAACATCTATCGTTTTCCTAATGGAGTCAGTTCAGAGAACAAAGAGGGGGGCAGGGGAATAGCTTGGAGTCATGCCGAAACTCTTGATTTACTGGATCTTTGGGGGGAAGAGAAAGTACAGGAGCAGCTGCGTCTATGTCACCGGAATATCGATGTCTTCGAAAAAAGTAGCAGCAGAAATGCTAAAGTGTGGACACAACCGAACCCCGGAATAATGCCGCACGAAATCGAGAATGATGCGTCAGAAATACAGGGAAATTAGAGATCATAACTCTAATAGCCAAATACAAGCAGGAAATGAGTGTAGCTAAAACCTCCATGGCTGCAACAATTTAATTGGCACCATTGAAGAGAACAAAGACCATAAAAGATGACGAGATGCCCAATCAGAAGCCCAAGAGGGGGGAAGTGGATGACCAATGGGAGTACGGGTGGCAGGAATTCCCGAAGGAAGCACGTCTAGAACGCATGACGTACTTCGTTGATTGACAGGTAGGGTTGTCAAAGTATGCGGAATATCGATGTCGTGGGAACTGAAATATTTCAATGTGTAGAAATTTGCACATTAATATACTCCACATTATAAGCACATCGGAACTACATTGCGGAACTAAACAGGAACCAAAATTTTGCCGTGGGAACTCCTCAATACAAAATTGAAAGTGCACTAATGCGATACTTTGCGCAACAAAAGTTGCCGTGGAACTGACCCCAGAATTAAGAATGGCATCAACATTCTATTCCTTATTTTTATACTATGGAAAGGAAAAAAGGAATGGGGAGGAATTTAGTCTCACACCTTTAAAACTTGCTGGTTTATTTTACAGTGAGCTTTTGAGGATTTGAATACGTTTCTTCAGATGCACAGAAGCTCCATCAGGGAACATGCATCAGTACATCTGAAGAAGTGCATTGAAATCCACAAAAGTTCAACTTGAATAATTCAGTATTAGTTATGTAGTTATTTATACCCTGCTCTACAGCCACAAGGCTATCAGAGTGGCTTACAAATTGTTTTAAGCAATAGCTATTTACACATCTACACTGCATTAAACAGTTTCCAATGTGCGTTAGCTAATTGCCCCCACAAGCTGGGTACTCAGTTTACCGACCTACGAAAGGATGGAAGGCTGAGTGAACCTTGGAGTCCGCTGGAATCGAACTTGCAACATGGTGACTTGCAGTACTGGCATTTAACCATTGCGCCACCAGTATTAAAGGTGCGGTTAGATCCCCTCCCCCCTTTCCTTTTTGTACACAAGACAGAATAACATGGCTATCACTTTGAAAATTACCTTTATGTCTGACCCACTAAAACAGTACAATATGCATGTGTATGTATTGGAAGGGGAGTTAAATCACACTAATAATGCAAACACTCCCTATTTTTCAACTGCTGCTTGGCCAAGGCCTGCGTAAGGAATGCAGTTACTTTTTCCCAATGGTCTTCACCTGAAAATGGACAGATTTGAGGTGTTCTTACTGAGTTTTGACTCTTTTAGCAGCCCTTGATATGCTTCATCAATGAGGTGTTGTTTGCTCCTCTGTGGGAAATGGCAGAGATATGCCAGATAGTTTTACAATGACACCATTCACGGTTTTCAGGTGTGACCAGAGGTTGTGATGGGTAATTGGTTTTACACCCCAGGTACTCTCCTGGTTCCATTCTTTTCTCTTTCTGGTCAACACTGATGTGAAATGGATTAAGGTGATAGGGTTGTGGCATTGAAGGCACAGCTGCAGAAGTAATCTTTAGCTCTGTTTGTCATCTGAAAGCCAATTCATACTAGCAACATGATCAAGTGCTAAAGCTTTTTCTGGGACTGTATTACTTTAGACTATAAGCAGGCAGTCAAATGCTATTTTAGAGCCAGAAAAGTACAGAAAGGCCAACCAAAAGTATCATGGGTGTGTGAAGAAAACTCAACTATAAGAAAAGGTTGCAGCATTTAAGAGGGAAGGAAACAGGGAGAAAGAACTTGTTGGCAGTGCATAAAATGAAGTATGGTGTGGAGAAAGAAAAGTTTTCTTCCTTCTCATAACAATAGAATCAGTATTCATTCACTGAAGGTGAAGGATGAACATTAAGGATAGACATCAGCCGTAACTTCTTAAGGGCCTTACCACACTCCAAAGAAAAGCGGTAGGGGAGCAGGAATGTTCCATCTTCTGCGCTGCCTTACTGCATGAGTCAAAGATCTTTTATTCCAGTCCCATGGGGGGCCGAGGTAAAACTACATCTTTTTTTCTAATCAGAAAAAACTGTTAGCAAAACGGTGCAGTTATACCTCAGTCTCCCACAGGAATGGAAAAAAAGAACGCCAGAAGAAGGATGATGTCATACGGTAAAGCAGTGCAGAAGATGGAAAGTTCCTGCTGCATTGCTGCTTTTCTTTGGAGTGTGATAAGGTTCAAAATTATGGACTTTGCTTCCAATTAAGGTGATTATAGGAGATTTTCAGACAGGCAAAAATCGCTCTTTGCCGCGTGAGCAGCCTCCCGAAACTGCTGCGCTGCAAGGGTCTTCTTCGGACGACGCTGTGCCTCTGGCGAAACCGTCCGTGTCACTTCCGTGAAGCTTGGGACGGCTCCGCGTCATATTTCAAGCACGGAGGCTGCCCGTGATTGAAATATGACGCGGAGCCGTCCCAAGCTTCACGGAAGTGACACGGACGGTTTCGCCAGAGGCACAGCGTCGTCCGAAGAAGACCCTTGCCGCGCAGCAGTTTCGGGAGGCTGCTCGCGCGGCAAAGAGCGATTTTTGCCTGTCTGAAAATCTCCATAGTCATAATTGTACAAAAGAACATTTATTTTATTTATTTAAATTATATCCATCTTTCTCCTAATATGGCACTTAAGGCAGCTTACAATATAAGATAAAGCAAAATATAGCCAAAACAATATCTGATACAACAGTTTTAAACCATTGATCAGGCTATTACATTAAAATATTAATTTAAAACAGTTAAAAACTCATTTAAAGCATAGTAAAAATACAGTACCCCCATTAAAAATCTTTCTGCCCTAATCAGTTAAAAACTGAAGGCATGTTTAAATAAAATGGACTTTGCCTGCTGCTGAAAAGATAGCAGAGAAGGGGCCAACTGAGTCTCCCTTTGGAAGGAATTCCACAGCATAGGCGCAACCGCTGAGAAGGCTCTGTCCTCACCAGACAAGCCTGTGAGGGTGGTGGGGCTGAGAGAAAGCCTGAAGATAGTAAAAATTGGGCATGCTGATAGGGGCATATATTGTCTTTTGGATAGTGTGCACCTGAGCCACATAGAGCTGTATTAGTCATACTCAGCACTTTGAGCCGAGCCTGGAATCAGACTGGTAGCCAATGAAGCTGTTTCAATAAAGGAGTTATAAGTTTCTTATGGCCAATCCCAGTCAGCAGTCTAGCCACAACATTTTGGGCTTACTGAATTTTCAGAAGATAATCAATCAATCAATCAATACTGGATAAATAAATAAATAAATAATGGAAAATGGGCAGATTTGAGAGAGGGTTACTCTGAGGATTTCTGAAGCTTTGCTTGTTCCTGCCCATAGAAAAACTTTGCAGTATTTTCTCTTCATATTCTCCCACTCCTTCCCTTTTCCCATTGATTATTCTCCACCATTTTTGTGATGGCCAAAGTCCCCTCCCCTCATGATATCCCAGAATGATGCCAGAAACATAGTCATCATTTTGCAGTGGCAGCAAAAGACAAACACAAAAGAGGGGAGGGGAAAAATCCTCTGGGGAAAAACCCACATGCAGAGGCCATGACTCTCTTTCTGGCTCTCTGGATTCTCTTCGTAAACAAAGATTCAGGAAGGACTCATCATGCGCTTTCTGCAAGCGCACTGATGACTGAAAAGGCCAATCCGAGATAAACAGGTCCGGTTGCAGAAAGCACAGCAGAAGGTCTCCTTGGGTGATGTTTCTGGGTTGTGATTCTTTCTGCGTTGTCGTTTCTCTTCAAGACTTGTTCAGCGTGATTTCTCAAATAGGGCTGCAGCATTGTGGATAGTGCGTCTCCATGCCTCCCGATGTGAGGCCAGGGCGGACCATTGTTGGTGATCAATTTGGCCGAGCCTGAGATGTTGTTTCAGGGAGTCCTTGTATCGTTTTTTTGGAGCACCCCTCTTACGCTGACCCATGGCAAGTTCACCGTAGAGTACTATTTTTCGGAGGCGATGGTCCTCCATCCTAGAAACGTGCCCTGCCCAGCGTAGCTGTGTTCTCAATATCATGGCCTCAATGCTGGTGATCCCTGCTTGCTCAAGGTCAGCAACATTCGTCACGTAGTCAGTCCAGTGTATATTTAGGATTTTGCGCATACAGCGCTGATGAAAGCGTTCGAGGAGTCGTAGGTGGTGGTGATAGGTGACCCATATTTCAGATCCATAAAGGAGAATAGACAGTACAATGGCTCTATACACACTGATTTTTGTGCCTCACCTCAGGTGTTTATTACTCCAGACTCTTTTGTGAAGTCTTCCAAACGCGCTATATGCCTTTGCTAATCTGTGATTGATCTCTTTGTCAATCTTGGCATATGAGGAGATGATGCTTCCCAGGTAGGCGAACTGCTGAACGGACTTGAGCACAGATTTGCCGATGATTTGTGCCTAGATATACATAGATTAGATTGTAAGCCTGAGGGCAGGGGACTGTTAAATTAACTATTTGTAAGCTGCTCTGATAGGCTTTGTGGAAGAGTGGGATATAAATAAATAAATAAATAAATACTTAGAAATATCTGCTATGTAACTCCAGTAGAAGAGTAACATGTTATGGAAACCAGGGCAAAAGAATTGTGCCCTTTAAAGGCATAAACAATAACAAAAAAATGTACTAATATTCCAAGTAGCATATCAAAACAAGTCTTGGATCAAGGCAAGCCCAAAATTTATCTTAGCCAGAACAATTAAAAAGTGAAGTGCTTCACTTTTCACAACATTTCAGCCTATTTTCTCTCAACACATTTTGGGGAAAGCTGTGGCCAAAGTTGCATCTCTGCACTGAACTGGCTTAATAGTTTCAAAGGTCAGCACTATATTTACTTAAGGAGTGGAGTGTATCTAGTTGTGGAAGCTAGACGGCCTCTTGGGATGCATTATCTCTCTTTGTTCATATGTTTCCAGGCAATTTGAACATGAACTCTGTTTTTAAGGCTTCACACATGAAAGATTTTCATTCCTTTCAGCATCTCCAAAATACCAACTATATTATTTTTGATAGCTTGTGTTTGAACTGAAGCTTGGAGAAAGTTGCTTTCATTATCATTTCAATTGCATCTGGAGAAAATTTCAATCATCCATTTGGATTTCCCTAGTTTGGTTTCTTTGTCTCTTTCATTTTTGGATGTGTATGTGTGAGTGTGTGTGCCTTTTTGATTTCAATGTTTTTTCTACTTAATTTCAATGTTTCATTCCTTTATCATGCTCATTTTAACTTCCTGCACCTTCGTTTCTCCAAAGTTACATGAACTAATAAGGCAGCCTAGAACTACAATAATAAAATGGGCATATACAGAGCTGCAAAGTCCAATAGACTTAGCCTGCCTCCTTAAAGATGCTACCTTGTGCTTGCCCTTTTCTTGTCACAGCAAACCAGAGCTATTTCCATCTAGGCCTTTGGAATGCTTCATTAGCAAGCAATTTTAAAACTGGAATGGGAACTTTTAAATAGCATAAATCTCTTTCATCAGGGGTGACTCTGTAGATATCGTTGGACTCCCACTCTCAGAATTCCTCAGCATTGCCTATAGTATATTGCTGGGACTTGCAGTCCCATAGCAGCAGGAGGGCTTCATGACTCACATCTCTGTCTTACATGCTGAGAAGTGATAGCTGTGCCAAATTACATGAGAGTTCAGAATGGTAATTTTAAAAATACACATGAAGCTGTACATATTCTTTCTTGCAAATGGAAACAGTGTACAGGATAGGGGCAGTTAACACTCTCTTCTCATTGTTTCCATCTACCAAACTATTGCTATTCCATCTGGAGGATTCTGGGTGCTATGTCTGAAAGGTATTCCAAAAAAGTAATTTTTCCAAGAAGTTCCACATGGTACTGTTTACACTGTGATAAAAAAAAATCTGGAGAAGCTATATAGATGTATATATTCTTCCTGTGTTGGGCATATAAAAAATGGGGGAGGATGAGTAAAAAAATGTTGTGGAGAAAGAGGGACTGCCACTTTACTGATCAAATATGAACCCTGTCCTGACAGTTGTATTCTGTAATAAAAAGAGTTGAATTATCAGACACTGATTTTCTGACCTGAAACATACTTTGGCTCTAGTAGAGACTTCTTACAGTTCTTTAACTTCACAACTCGCACTGGCTGTCACCTCTAAAATATACTCAGGAAAAAGGAAGGTAGTTGAATGATCTACCAAAATACTTTCTGTGAGTTGCATCTTCCAATCTTTTCCCACTGAACTTGAACAGAAAAATCTCCAAGAAGACTGTGCTCTCATGGTATTGCATTATCTCTGCCAATATTTAGAGTTTTAAAATGTTTTTTTAAAAAACACTACTGCTTCTTGTCCATTTCATTTAGCAGAAAGCATCTAAAAAGCCATTAGGTCTCTACATTAACTAAAAATGCTTCTGGTATAAAATGAGCTACAGAATTAAAATTAATTTAACATCTACATTTTTTTTACAAATTAGCAATACATTGTTTTTAACATATTTTTTCTTTAACAATACATAAATATTTCCTGGTGATGGGCAGGACAGTCTGTAGGAGAAATTAATCTTCATACTGAAATATGGGAGAAACATATACAAAAAGATATATGAGTTTCCATGTAGACTTTTCTTCTCTCTCTCTCTCAATTACAAGCTGATGTGGAAATGGGACAGAATGAACTTCAAAATGTTTCAAGAAGGTTGGGAGTTGTAGAAATGGAAATAGCTGAAACAAACAGGTTCACCCATTCATAGTTTGAGGTGATATTTGGCTCGCCTATCTTCTGATTTTGACAAACAGGGTCGCTTTCCTACACCCATAGGACCAATGGTCCTACGGTCAAAAGATCTAGAACAAAATAAACATAGTTTTATAATTTTTTTTCAGACCACTATTTCAGGAGTCACTGAGATCCCTTTCACATTACACAGTTATTGCATTATAATTCCACTTTAACTGCCAGTGCTTCATCCTGTAGAATTCTGGAGTTTGTAGTTTGCTGACGCACTAGAGCTCTCTGGCTCTCCCCCCTCATTAAACTACACATCACAGGATTCTATAGGATTTTGATATAGCACTACGATCCCCCTATAACTGCTATCAATGTCTAGTGTGAAAGGACCATCAGTATGAGAAAACATAGGGCTTGCAGAAACCATGGCAATTGATCTCAGTTTATAGTTTAGATCCCCACTCCCCACCCACCCCCACCAAGAACTGACAAGTGGCTGCCAGAATTGGGTCTGAGATTTCTTAATGAAAAAATCTTCCATACCTACATTCATTATAGTATCCTCTGTTCATATCCTGCTTACAAGCTAGCCATCTATCATGCCATCTGTTAAGCAATCAATATAGTTAAGTACTGCCTTTGGCATGCAAATATGGTATTCTGAGCAGCTAAAGGCAATGGAGAAGGCAAGAAAGTACAGCCTCAAGCCTCAGTTTGGGATAAAGGTAGTATATAAAATCAATCAATCATTTATTCAGTCAATCATTCAATCAATCAATCATATGGCTAGAATACAAAAAGGTAAACATTTTCAGAGAATTTGACAGATCCCTAACTACAGCACTGTGAAGCCCACTGAATTACTGTCCTGTTGGTAAAGAAACCGTTCTTTTCTGACACTACCCACAGTACCATCAAATGGAGTTTTTCTGGGTGGTTCATGACCTTCTACAATCTAGGCCATATGGGGGTTTTAAGGAGATTATTTCATTCATGATGGGCATAGAGGTTCATCTATCTCAAAGAAACCAGACCAGATAACATATCATTATAACTGTGCCTTTAACCAATTCATCAGTAATTTATTTAGCCCAGCCTATAGGACAAACAAAGTAATATAAAGTAGAATACAAATCCATGAGCACATTTCTCAACAGATTTCTTTTTTAAAAAAAAGCATTTGCCAGAGAATTCCCCCACCCCCAGCTTTCTTAAAACATGAATTGCCAATTTCTTCAGCATGGTAGCTAAAGGAGGAATATGAGAGTTATTGCAGAGTGATCTTTTAAGCCTTAAACTGGGTTGCAGCTATTGTAAAGACAATACAGCATGTGCTCCTTTATGGACCTATAGAATCCAGCCAATGTAAAGAATTAACATTACTTTATTATTAACAAAGATAATACTCAATAGGGCAGACTGTGCTGGATTACTTATACTGAAAGAGGTTAGTGGTGCAGCCCATGGACTCCACAAAGGATAATACTCTATCAAATGAGTGCAACAGTGGAGGGAATAAAAGGCTATACAAACGGTACTAGTGAGCAAACTCAATCCTTCCTCCAAAAAAAAAAAAAAAAAAAAGGCTAAGCAATTTAAAGAGGAAAAGAGTAGGATTTATTTAAACATGGCGCAATGAGTAGACAACTGACTTAAATCTTTCCAAAACTAAGATGCCTAGAATGACAATAATTTAGAGAGGGGACAATAGTTTTCTTCACAAAATAACTGCAATTATTGTGAAAACACAGGAATTTAATTAAGACACCTGTCAAATGTAGTAAGCTATGTACATGTGTATACACACAGAGACAGAAGAGTTAATCTTGTGGACTACAGCTCCAAGAAATCTCCTGCCAGTATGGCCACAGGCCATGTCAACTGATTCTGGGGAATGTTGACTAAAAAAGAATGTTTTCCAAACAGTGCTCAGATGGCACATACGTACTCATGTAAACACAGCATCCTTATCCCCTCCCCTCTAGTTTTTCCATATATCTCCTCTTCTATACCTATAGCTTCAATTTCTCTCCTTTGGTACTTCACAATACATGAAACTGTCCATATAAAGGACAGAAATTAGTGGTTGTATGCTATATTCTCGCATGCAGTTTTTTTTTTTTTTAATGTTAAGCCATGCTGGTGAGGAAGAAATAACAGATCTCAACAACTGTTATATCAGCACAAAATCCATCCAATATTTAACAGATATACACAATTATTTTTAATTGTCACATTTCTAATACCATGTCAAAGATCATTGTTAGACCTAATCCATGCTCCCCGTTCTCATGTTGCTGACGGATCTTTTCTGTGTTGTCCTGCAAGCACTTCAGAAACAGGATGTATTAGTAAATTGACACTAATGGATCCAGTCTCGATACATGGGCTTCATTGGGCCAATGTGAGGGTTCCAATAGGTCCCATTGCCTGTTATGGTTGCCCCTGGCCATGTCAACTTATTCTGGGAATTGTAGTCTACAAAAAGCAAGTTTTCCAAACTCTGTAGAGACATCACAGGTACATACACAGCATATCTTCCTCCCTTCTTCTGTACATCTCTTTGTTTAACTAGCCCTTTCTAATTTCTGTCTTTCATAAGGAATAAGTTTTATTGGACACAATGAGAATTACTTCTCAATAAACTGGAGAAGATTACAGTGTTACTATTCAATTCTGTGATGCATACTCAGAAGTAAGTCCTTTGGGTCCTAGAGCACCACCCTTAGCACTTCTTACTTTCAGATGGCCTATATTTGCTCAACTAGGAATTGAACAATGAATTCAAGTGTGACTTAATTCTGTACAGGTCTTGAAGTTCTGCATTGCAAGTAATTAAATTATCTATGTTGCAGTACTTGTGGGAGCAAAAAAAGGGGGTGTTCCTTTGCCCTGATATAATTTGACCCTCCCAGATGATCTTTCCTGCCACAATGAGAACGAGGATTTCTTCATTACATCTTGCAGCACCCACACTAAAAACTGACTTTGTAATTGTATACTATGTTTCAGCAGAAGGAACTGGCAAAACAACCTCAGAGTATTTCTCACCTAAGAAAACCCTATTTAATTCATGTGGTCATTGTAAGTCAACAGACAACTTGAAGACACACAGACACAAACACACACACACACAGACACACACACACGTTCTGGAACTTCTTTCTTGCCAGTATCTTGTATCACTTCTTTGTAAGTCTCATAGTGCTCTCTCAGAAGTGCTAATGACATTATTCCCCCTAGAATGCTTAAGGTGACAGTACAAGAACACTCTTGAACTATAGTTCTACAACATACCTAATATATTTCAGAGTACTCTTGCACTTAGCTGTTGATGCCTTAGAGATCATGACAAACTCAGTGCTTCTAGGAGGCCTCCTGGAGAATGATATTAGACTTACCAAGATGTTGCTTTGGGCATTCACCTTAGATTTTATATTTAAAATGATAAAAAATGAAAACAAACAGTAACAAGATATAAACTGTGAGAAGATGTAAGGTGTTGGTGGTTGGCCCATAGGCTCCAAGAGGAAGGTCTATAACCTTTATAAGAGAAAGAGGCCAAAAGGGAAAGGAGGAGGAATAACATCATGTCAGGGATATTTACACCAGTGAAGAGATCCATGACAGCAATACTGGAAGCCAGGTGGAGAGCATCTGGATAAAAATTAAAGGGGAGGCAAACAACAGGGATGCTATTGTGGGACTCTACTACAGACCCCCAAGTCAGATGGAGGAATTGGATGATGCCTTTCTAGAACAGATGACTACACACACAGAAAGGAGAGATGTAGTAGTGATGGGTGACTTCAACTATCCTGATATTTGCTGGAAATCTAACTCAACCAAAACTTCAAGGTCTAGCAAATTCCTTACTTGCCTGGAAGACAATTTCATGGTCCAAAAGGTGGAAGGGGCAACAAGGGGGTCAGCTATTTTAGATCTGATCCTAACCAACAGGGATGACCTGGTTAATGGGGTGCAAGTGGTGGGATCCTTAGGTGAGAGTGATCATGTTCTCCTGGAGTTTGTTATACAATGGAAAGGAGAAGCCAGGCATAGTCAGACATGCGCTCTCGACTTTAGGAGAGCTGATTTCAATAAACTCAGGGAAACACTGGGAGTGATCCCATGGTCAGGAATACTAAAAGAGAAGAGACCTCAAGATGGATGAGACTTTCTCAAAAGGGAGATACTGAAGGCACAATTTCAAACAGTACCATTGAGGAAGAAAAATGGGAGGTGTCTCAAGAAACCAGGATGGATGACTAAAGAAATTTCAACTGAGTTAAGTTTTAAACGGAACATGTATAGGAAATGGAAAAAGGGGGAAATCACCAAAGAAGAATTCAAACAGATAGCGAACACGTGTAGGAGTAAAATCAGAAAAGCTAAAGTGCAGAATGAGCTCAGGCTTGCTAGAGGGGTTAAGAACAATAAAAAGGGTTTTTTGGGGTATGTCCACAGCAAAAGGAGGAAGAAATGGTAGGGTAGGGCTACTACGTGGAGAAGATGGCAAAATGCTAACAGGGGACAGAGAAAAGGCAGAATTACTCAACACCTTCTTTGCCTCAGTGTTTTCAGAAAAGAAAAAGGGGGAGGATAAAGGAACAGAGGACACAATAGGGGAAATCCAGCACAGAATAAGCAAAGAGGTAGTAAAGGAATACCTTCTTAATCTAAATGAATTTAAATCTCCAGGACCAGATGAACTACATCCAGGAGTATTAAAAGAGCTGGCAAATATAATCTCAGAGCCATTGGCAATCATCTTTGAGTACTCCTAGATCTCTTTTTTTGATAAAAGTACCAGCTTGGTGGATGAAGGGAACGCTGTGGAAAGATCTGGAAACGATGCCTTATAAGGAGAGACTTAGGGAGCTGGGTATGTTTAGCCTGGAAAAAAGATGGTTAAGAGGCGATATGATAGCCCTGTTTAAGTATTTGAAGGGGTGTCATGTTGAGGATGGAGCAGGCTTGTTTTCTGCTACTCCAGAGACTGGAACACGGAGCAATGGATGCAAGCTCCAGGAACAGAGATTCCACCTCAACATTAGGAGGAACTTTTTGACAGTAAGAGCTGTTCAGCAGTGGAACAGACTCCCTCGGAGCGTGGTAGGATCTCCTTCCTTGGAGGTCTTTAAACAGAGGCTGGATGGCCATCTGTCGGGGATGCTTTGATTGTGATTTGCTGCGTGGCAGGGAGTTGGACTGGATGGCCCTCGTGGTCTCTTCCAACTCTGCAATTCTATGATTCTATAAGTCTTCTAAGCAGGGGACAGGATACTGCAGCAGTGATGAAAGTTAGCTATGTGTAATACATTGAATAATATACTAATGACCCTTTTTGAATAATAAGGCATGTAACTTATTTACTAAACACCTTTTTAAGGGTAATGTTCCAAAGCTTTGCTTCCGGTATATATGCATGGGATTTATCTTTTTGTTTTGTTTTTCAACTCTGAATTGACTTATCCAGTTTTCACTGAAAAGTTCTACTTCTAGAATTCTGTATTCCATAGTCAGAGCATTATGATCTCACCAAAATGTCTTAGTGAACAGCATCCTTTTGTTGTTGCTCTATGCCTTCAAGTCATTCCAACTTGAATGGACACAACCCTAAGGTGCACCTATCATGGGGTTTCTTGGCAAGATTTATTCAGAGGAGGTTTGCCTTTGCCTTCCTCTGAGGCTAAGGTCACCCAGTGGGTTTCCACAGCCAAGCAGGCATCCAAACCCTGGTCTCCAGAGCTGCAGTCCAATGCTCAAACCACTACACCATGCTGGCTCATGAAAAAAAATGTCTAGGGATTTCCCACAGAGCACCCCATTCATTGACCCCCAAAAGATTCTATAATACAGAATAGAATTACTAGATCCCAACCTGGAATGCAGGACAGATCTTAAATCATAAGGACTTAAACTGATTCTTATCCTTCCCGTTTAAATACTGTACAGCCTAGCCACCTTTCCCTGGTGGTTGTTTTCTCAATGATGGATGTTCCTGGGTAGGCTCATTACCACTTGAAAAATCAAATGTAATACCATAGTGCTGGAAAGTCAAGATTTGAGTTCTCTTCCCTCTCTGAATGATTGTCATGCCTACCTATGTGTGGCAGCAATACTGTTAGTAATTTCTGAGCCATGTCACATGCCTATTATCTCAACAGAAGGAGTCATCTGTAGATAATCTAAAACTCCTGACAACCTTGGTGTCAAATGCAGTAATTTCCTATGTGTGCTTTTCAGCTTGTGCTTCAAAGGACCTGGAGTGCTGAAAGGAGTTTTTAAAAAGGCCACAAAGAACCATTTCCTCCCTCTCAGGGAAATCATTGCTGACAAGCAGTCTATTGGAGAGGTGCAGATTTTACAGGGATGCTTTAAATGATACAGTGCTGGGCCATGGCATTGGATCAACATGTTGTTGTACAATGTTAGAGTTGTTCACTTGGGGTTGAACGTATAGCAATACAATGTTGCTTAACAGTTAAGGCAAGGATGCTGGCCCTCCAGACATTTCCGGAACCTCCATTCCCATGGGACCTGGAATGGTGGGCAAGAGGGCTCAAGATCTCTATGGGACTAGGGGGGGGGCTGAGCCCACACCCTCAAAAGTGAATAAGAGAATTGGACCACCAAGATTCCTGCATAGTTAAACTCTCTCAGAAAAGATTGTTTATAAGTGCACAAAATCATTATTATTTTGCTCTTCCTTTCATAACATTCTGATTGTTACCACCTTCAGTTGGATGACAATGATGATAATGGTGATTGGGGTGGTTTTAATGCAATATATTCTATGTTTCATTGTTCTGTAAAAAATAAATACTTTTGCAAGTATTCAAAACTAGTAACAACCTGCTTGCCAATGTGAATCCCCCAACCTTAAAAACAGTTCTCGGATTACTGCCAATTTCCTACATCCTCAGCCACTGTAGCCAGTAGTGAGGAATCCTGGGAGCCATTGTTGATCAGAATATGGAGGGCATTGGGCTCCTTACCCATGATTTATAGCTTAAGCTAGGAAAATATTTCAATTAACAAGTACATATTTTGAGAGCAACAGCAACAACTAATCATAAGTTGGAATCAGCTTTGGCTGATATGCCATTTGCGCCCTTTCCTGGAAGTCGGGGACCTTGAGACCATGGTACATGCACTGGTAACCTTCCGTCTTGATTTCTGTAGTGCACTCTATGTGGGGCTACCCTTGTGCTTGGTCCGCAAACTTCAACTAGTACAGAACATGGCAGCCAGACTAGTCTCGTGTACATCCAGAAGAGACTATATAACACCAATTTTAAGATCACTTCACTGGCTGCCCATCAGTTTCCGGGCCCAGTACAAGGTGTTGGTTATCACCTTTAAAGCCCTAAATGGCTTGGGTCCAGTTTATCTTCGGGACCGCCTCCTTCCGTGTAATCCTCCCCATGCACTCAGGTCCTCTTGGAGGAATTTGCTATAACCTTTAAAAACTAGGCTTTCTGCAACTGCCTGGAGACCTTTTTGGCTATTGCTCCCAGATTATGGAACGGCCTGCCAGATGATATCTGTCATATTACCACCCCAAATAGCCTTTTAAAAGCTCATAAGATGGATCTCTTCTGGCAGGCCTTTCCTGAATAGACACCTTGCTGCAGCCGCTGCCTATTGTTTATTTTTGATATTTTTAAGTATGTTTTAAATTACGAACTATCTAATTGCATTTTAAGGGGGGGTGGGATTGAGGATTTTGGATGTATATTTTAAATGTTGTAAGCCATCCTGATTGAGTTCCGTAGAGGGGAGGGATATAAATAAATTTTATATTGTTGTTGTTGTTGTTGTTGTTGTTATGTGAACTCAAAATGGGATTAGCAATGGGATATCTGGCAACTGTCCCAATCTGGCAGTCCCAAGCAATCCTCTCTCCTCCCACTTTATCAAACCCTTTCAAATTGTCCCAGTTTTTTCTCCTCTTTCAATTTACCCCTTGTCCTTTGCTTACTTCATATTTTACAAAATTATTTCAGAGTGCAAAAGTAATTTGCATTAAATTAACTCAGCAAGAGGGAAGGGAGAGGAGGGATGGAATATTGTCCTTCCCAGCAGATTCCAGCAAAAGAAAACTGCTGGAGCCTCCCCTAGCTTGTATGCTCTTTCTTTTGCCATTTTAACCACACTTTGATGTTGCTTTGCTACAAGCATCCCAGTTTTCATCTGTGAAATGTTGGAGGACATGCAACTGATGTAAGTTTTGAGATATCATGATACATCCACAGAGAGCAAAAATAGTGTTATAGCTATATTGCTATACCTATTGCTTAAAAACAATGTGTAAGCCACTCTGATAGCCTTGTGGCTGAAGAGCAGGGTATAAATAACTAAATTAAAAAATACAATAAATAAATAGTGTAGAGAGAATGACAGAGGGAAAGACATGGTCCAGGAAGACTTGAGTTTGAATCCATGTTCAGCATGAACTCAATGGGTAATTCTAGAGTAGTCATTCTATTCAAACATAAACTAACTTATTCATTTATTTTATTTTATTTAAGCTACTTGCAGCCACTTTTTCAGTCTATAGTTTTACACAGAAGCATACACAAAGAGCCCAGGCCGAGGCAAAGCATAACTGCCACAGTAATTGCCACTTAACAACCTTGCAAATCTGATTTGAACACACAGGCCAGTTACCAATTTAATAGCAATAGCAATAGCATTGATATTTCTATACCATTTATCAGTAACAAAGCACTTCCTAAGCGGTTTACGATGTTTTTTAGCTAATTGCCCCCAAGAAGCCAGGTACTCATTTTACCAAACAATGGAAGGATGGAAGGCCCAGTAAACCTTGGAGCCTGCTGGGATCGAACTCATAATGTTGTGGCTTGCAGTACTGGCATTTAACCATTGCGCCACCAGATCAAAACTGGAGATAGTTTTAAACAGAACAGTTTAACCTACCAAATAGGATTGTTAAGAAATAAGGAAAACCCTGATAATCAGCACAGTACTGAGCTCTAAGAAGGCCAGTAAACAAAGGCAATACAGTAATTATATTTATCATGATCTTAGGTCAGCAAGAGTGCTGGTCCTTTTTCAGGCTACATATACAGCCAAGGAATGACTTAATTGTCCCTCTGCTTTCCATATTTTGCTGCAACCAAGCAGAGTCCCATCATTCCCATAAGCCTGCATTGTACAATATGTGCTTCAAACTGCACATGCTCCCAAAGATCTCTTAGGAGATTTTCAGACGGCTAAAATCAACCTCTTGCTGCAAGCAGCCTCCGGAGCAGTAACGAGGCTGCTGCGTGGCAAGGGTCCATTTTGGACGACGCCGTTTCTCTCTCGGTGTCGTCCGTGAGTGTTGCGGCTAGCATTGGAGGCGGCTGCGCTGTTTTTTACTCACGGACAACTTCCGTGAGTGAAAAACAGCGCGGCCGCCTCCAATGCTAGCCACAACACTCATGGACGGTGCCGAGAGAGAAACGGCGTCGTCCAAAATGGACCCTTGCCACGCAGCAGCCTCATTACTGCTCCGGAGACTGCTTGCGTGGCAAGAGGCTGATTTTAGCAGTCTGAAAATCTCCTTAGTTTCATACAAAGCCTCCACAGAGACAATGTCTGACAAACACTGGTTGCTGTTTCATCACTGTGACAACATAGCAGCCTTCTGAATCATTTTGCTACTTTCTTGCATCTTGATACCAATGACAGAACTGGCAATCATGATAATCAAACCTGCCTCCTGCTCCTCTTGTCCATTTTTGTAGGGAAAACCACAGCTACGATTATAGTATTTCCTGGGTCCTCATAGTTCATCCAGGCATATATGTCCTGAGGCTAGGTCCTTGGACAAATGAATTCAGTATTTGAATATGACCACTAAAACACCCGAAACTTGAATGTGCATTTGAACTTGGAAATATCTTCAATCTGTTTGCCCTAAAACATGCCTTCTTGATTAAAAGTAAAGGCTTTTAAAAGTCTAATTATTCATTCTTAGAAGCTGCTCTGGGGATGTGTGTGTGTGTGTGTGCGCGTGCGTGTGTGCACCGTGTTGAAGAGTGGAATAGAAATTATTTCAACAAATAAAGATGTTTTATTCTTTGATTTTGTTAAGCCCTGTTCAGTAGCCATGGTAGAGTCACAAAGGAAATGTTCACAGGAACAAGGAGTATTGTCAAGGCAGCAGAAGTGTATGAGTGTATTGCAAGTATATTTCATATTCATAAGGATTTTATTCTGTTGCTCCATTCTGTATGTGATTTTATATGAGGGATGTGAAGAATATTCACAATTTTTTTCATTTGTGATGAGAAAGGCTGCCTTGACATGTTGAGACACCTGCCAAGAAACCCATAAAAGTTTTCACCTCCTGCAAGAGAATGAAATAAGGAGTGCTTTGCTTTTTGTCAAGGCTTCTGTAATCTGCACAAAAAGGACTCTATGCAAAACTCCTGTCTCCTTTCCCTTTGGGAAGCAAAACCCCCATACAAAGCAAGCACAAAAGGACAAGGTGGTTTGTCTGTGTGTGTGTATATATATATATATATATATATATATGGAAAAAGTTTGCAGATGAAAAAGACTGATGAAAAAGAAGGCAGTTTTGTACAGTTAGTTTTGTTAACTATCACACATAATTGCAGCTTTGAGCAATGTGCAAAAATAATTATCCCAAATGGGAGAACTCTCATTCAAAAGACAGGAAATATTTCACCACCTTTCAGAAAAAAATGAAGACAACAACATAATATTAGGTTTCTTAAATCTGATAATAAAACAAGGACGGGCTTATTATGTTGCTGTTTTTTTAGCTTTATCATACAGTTTCACTGAAAGACATCATGCAAATATTTTATCTGAAAAAAAGTTACAATGAAGATAATGTAGTATCAATAATGAAAAGCACAAATATTATTTTAATAATTTTATTAAAACATTTGGTGATTGAATTATTTCATACCTTTTGTACCTGAACATGGTTTTGACTGTTAATCTTATGCCTATGTTGTTGTTGTTGTTGTTGTTGTTGTTAATGAAGAGGCTGGTATTCTCTTCTCTCTGAAATGACCAATGCCCTCCCAGAGCTAGCACAGAGGTGCTGAAACCCCTCTCAGCAACAACTGTTCTATACCTATTGGAGAGCCAGGGGGAGAGGTCACATAAGTGTCTGGCTATGTCACTGTAGTCAGGTGCAAAATGATTACATCAGCCACTGAGACCTCCTGAGGACCCCAGAAGACCTCAGCAGATTATATAATTGCTTCACCCCTGGTGACAGGGACATAGCCAGATGCTTCTGCAATTCCTTCCATCCCTGCTTTCCTCCAGGCACAGAATGGCCATAGTTGGGGGGCTTCAGAGGTTCAGTGGTAGGTCTGGGTGCTAGTAAGTGTCTCAGTGTACTGTATTTCTGCATGCAAAACTACTGTTCTACATTGAGCCATGCAGGATTGCAGCCATACAGGATTGTCTGTAAAAAACTAACTTTTGTTGTGGAAAGGGTAGTCAATGCCATTGATTTTGTGGAGAGCACAATGATCTTGCTTTTAGTTCCCTCATCTCCTGGTAATGCATTTTGCACATTATTTGTTCTGGGAGACATAAGAGAGGATCATGGATACCTTACAAATTGGTCTCGGAGGAGTATATTTCCATTTTCTGTGCTCATTCTCATTAGAGGAAGTTCACAATATCAGATAAGATGCAACAGCATTTGCACCATAGAGGATGAGGTTACACAGTTACATCCTTTGACTACCTACCTCGTAAGGGTAGTGTGCTGACCTTCTCCTGTTTTCTCCACCCAGGAATGAGGAAAGCAGTGCATTGCAATCAAATAATGTAACATGCTACTTTCTCAACCCCCTTGTACTGAGGAATGGGAACATGAATGTAAGGGAACACTAACAGAATATGTTACCATGCTAAGAAAACAATTGAAAGCTCTGTCTCTGTCTAGGTACATAAGTGAAGTGTTTGATTGACATGGTATTTTTATTATTAGTATTCAGAAATTCAGTTTGTACTATTTGCATTCTATCAGAAAAAAATAGAATTCAGTCAAAAGATAGAACTGGTCTTTTTTTTTATGCAAGAAAATATCTCTATGAAAGGTCATGATGGAATCTTCAGCAAGAGAGGCATAACCATGCAAGTGCATCATATAAAGGAAGCATAGACGGAACTCCTCTGAACTCTGAACCTATAAATTGGATAAAGAAACAAACTTAACTAGTCTTTTAACTTGCCTCTGTTTTTTAAAATGAATATCTTAAGGAAGTACACATTATTGCTGTGCTACAAGCATCATCAAAACAATCTGTATTCTCTTTCAGCTTAGATTTTAATGATTAGCCATGAATAGATATGTACTATTTATTTAATTCATTGTTGGTGGTAATGTTTTGATTACTTTTCAATAAAAATCTCATGATCCATGGAAAGGTGCCATGGGTTGTAGGATAGATAAGGAAAGAGAATCTTGCTACCACTGCTTCTTCTGGAAAGTTTCATGAGTGGCAATTCACCTTTTAAATAGGTTGTTGTGTTCCCTCTGCACAGTTTAACAATCAATAACTCCAGTTGTTGTTGTTTCAAAAGTAGTGGATTTCCATCTACTTTTGGCTTTTTGTCTTGGTTCTGGGGCACTTTTTGCAGTTTGGGTAGACTGCAGAAGGTCCTCAGAGGGCAGAAAATTGTCCCCCAGACCCACTTCAGTTACACACCTCTAGTAAAGATGTACATTTTAAAATAATTGGATCATGTAATTACAGTAGAAATACAGAATGGGGAAGATTAGCTAAATGTCCTAGGTGCCTGCTCATTTGGCTATCCAGGGGCTAACTGCCCAGGGGGTAACTTGATTGGGATCTTCAAATGTCCCATCCATTTTTGGACCAAATAGTCTTTCAAATAGAAGCCACTAAACAGTGTTTTTCAACAGTCCTTCAAACAGACCACCGTTTTCTATAACATCAGACACCTCACTACCATGCCAAGGCATTAGCAACACTACCATTGCTGAATCTTAATGTATTACAGTATATTGAGTACAATACAAATGGTGATTGTGATAGCCGACCCTAGAGTTTCTGCTGCCTGAAGTCCAGGGTTGGCCCTTTTTCCAATCCCAAACCCAAGGGATTCCTCTTCATTTTGCCACCACTCATTGAGTTTTCCCCTTACACGTCTGGTGCAGTGAGAAGCCAGACAGGTTGTGTTAAAATCTCAATAACACACTTTCCTCTTTCCCAGAGGAGTTTAGATAGCTGACCGAGAAGACACATGAGGCAAGCTTATAGAGAGAAAAGTAAATAGATTTTAATTTTAGTTCCAACGTTCAAAGTTAACAGGAAGGAAAAGCATTCCCCCCCAGGCTTCAGTTTAGGATTTACAGAGTTACACATTCAAACCAGAGCACTAAAACAAAATCATAAAAAACTAATGCAAACTAGCTAGATGATCCCTAAGCTAAGGTTATTGATAACTTACAATTTAGGCTCCTGCCAGCAGTCTCTGTCCCCAAAAAGGGTAATTAGGCCAGGCTCATTCTAGCCAGCCATTCAGTCTCTGTAGATGGAATTCAGAGTCCTTTTGGATAAGAACTTCCTCCTTGATGTTCCCAGTATCATTTTAGGCCTTGTTGTTGTTATCAGGGCCTTGAGAGAGATTGGCTTCCCCCAATCTCTTGATATCACAGCATCTTGTTGATTACTGCATGTGGCTCGAGGCTCTCACCAGCCACACAAGGCATGAGGCTTTTCAGAACAAAGGAAAGGTCAGAACTTTTTAATTCTTGTGTGGTCATCTCTGATTGGGTCTACATTGCCAACTTCTCATTGGCTCTCCAGTCAGGTGATGTGATGTTTAGTCAATGAGGCTCCCCACCCCCTTACCATACCACAAGGAGTGGAATTTTCCATTGTTGTTACTGTGAGTTTATGATGAAGGTTCCATGATGACTGGCAGGTCATCATGACAGTGATGTTGGGATGGAATTTGCTAGAAAGCTATCTGTATTGTGAGTGCTCAACCTGGAGAAAATTGAGCAGATGATGCAGTAGGGGAAATGAAGCACAGAATAGGTAAAGAGGTAGGTCAGGAATACCTGGCCAGTATAAATAAGTTCAAGTCTCAAGGGCCAGATGAATCACATCCAAGGGTATTTAAAAAACTGGCAGAAGTAATCTCAGAACCACTGTCAATAATTTTTGAGAATCCCTGGAGAACAAGAGAGATCCCAGTAGACTGGAGGAGGACAAATGTTGTCCCCAACTTTAAAAGGTGGAAAAAAGAAGACCCAAATAATTACTGCCCAGTCAGCCTGACATCAATACTACAGCAGATCATTAAACAGACTGTCTATAAGCACTTAGAAAGGAATGCCATGATCACTAAAAGTGAACATGGATTTCTCAAAAACAAGTCATGCCAGACTAATCTCATCTCTTTTTTTGATAGAGTCACAAACTGGATAGATGAAGGAAATGCTATGGGTGTAGTGTATCTTGATTTCAGAAAGGCTTTTGACAAGGTCCCCCATGATATTCTTGCAAAAATGTTAGTAACCTGTGGGCTAGACAATGCAACTATTAGGTGGATTATGTAATTGGTTGACTGACTGAACCCAAAGGGTAGTCACCAATAGCTCCTCTTCATCCTGGAGAGAAGTGACTAGTGGGGTGCCACAGGGTTCTGTCCTGAGCCCAGTGCTATTCAACAACTTTATCAATGACTTGGATGAGGGAATAGAGGGTATGTTTATCAAGTTTGCAGATGACACCAAATTAAGAGGAATAGCTAATAACCAAGGGACAGGATCAGAATCCAAAATGACCTGAACATATTAGGAAACTGGGCCAAAACAAATAAAAATGTATTTCAACAGGGAGAAATGTAGGGTACTACATTTGGGCAGTAAAAATGAAATGCACAGATATAGGATGGGTGACACCTGGCTTGATGGCTGTACATGTGTGATGCAGCAGCTAAAAAAGCCAATGTGATTGTAGGCTGCATCAATGGAAGTATAGTGTCTAGATCAAGGGAATTAGTAGTGCCACTCTATTTTGCTTTGGTCAGACTTCACCTTGAAGACTGTGTCCAGTTCTGGCCACCACAATTCAAGAAGGATATGGACAAGCTGGAATTTGTCTAGAGGAGGGCAACCAAAATGATGGGAGGCCTGGAAGTCATGCCCTATGAGGAGCAGCTTAGAGAGCTGGGTATGTTTAGACTGGAGAAGAGAAAGTTAAGAGGTGATATGATAGCCATGTTTAAATATTTGAAGGGATGTCATATGGAGTATGGAGCAAGCTTGTTTTCTGAGTCTCCAGAGACTAGGACATGGAGCTATGGACTCAAATTACAGGAAAAGAGATTCCACCTAAACATTAGGAGGAACTTCCTGACAGTAAGAACTGTTCAGCTGTAGAATGCACTGCCTCATAATGTGGTGGGGTCTCCTTCTTTGGAAATCGTTTTAAAACAGACGATCATCAATCCAGGGTGGTTTGATTGTGTATTCCTGCCTAGCAGGGATTTGGACTAAATGGCCCCTGTGGTCTCTTCCAACTCTATGATTCTATGATTCTATAAAAACAGCAGTATTTATTTGGCATTGGAAATAACTATAGAACACTGTGGTGGTAGTATATAAATAAATAACAGTAACTCAACTTGTGTTTGTTTTTTGCAAGTAGAACATTATAGGCATTTCATCTCATTATACATATTCAGTATTCAGAGCAGGTAGTTTGTTATTCCAGCTACATGAAATATGACAAACACCATGGAAAATGTAAATATTATAATTCTACAAAGCATTCTAAATTGTTTCTAATGTATGCATACACAACACTCCACAGACAAATTCAAATACACACAGAAAAATCCATAATTTTGAATGAGTTAGGAAACACTCCCCTGCCCTCTTTCTGCTTCACCTTCATTTTTAAAGTAAATGTTTCACCTGGCTATTTTACACACTTATTTATTAAGTAGTTATTCACTTCTGTAGATTGCAAAGGGCCATGTTTAAATTATTTAATCTATAGACATTGGGCTAACAAGATATACCATAAACATTTCAACTTTGTGAGTTCAGGAGGTGACTGGAATGAGGAAAAACATTGTGCATTGTTAATAGTAGCGATGACAAATAAGATTATATATGATTTTAATTACTCTGTTATGCTACTTAACAATACACAGAATTGTCTATATAATGGAATAGAAATAAGTATTACTATGTTATTCTCACATATTGCAGGTTTTTTTAAAAAAAAAAAATCTTAGGTTTGGTGAATTAAGATCTGATATCAACAATTGTATCAGTACAAAATCCATCCAATATTTAAACAGATATACATAATTATTTTTAATTGTCATATTTCTAATGCCACACCAATCTATTTTCTACTTTCTCCACACCATGCCTCTCCATTGACGCCCCCTTGTCGTGGGAGAGAGGCTTGCGTACCCTAATGACGTTTTGAGCTATGCTGGCGGTGGCATAATAGCCACCGGTAGGGTCTCCCATGCCAGACAGGTCAAAACCGAAGGGTCTGACAAAGAGCGTCAAAGGGCAGGATGGGCTCTCTAGCCTTATGGCAACCGTCCTAGGAGAAGGAAAACTCTAATCCCAAACCCGGGCAGATGGTGCTCGTCCAACCCTGTAAGGTCAACCATCTAAGAGAAGGAAACTCTAATCAAACCTACGGCCCGAGGACCTCGCTGCCACGTCCATGCTTGCAAGGCCACGGCAGATGAATCTCTGGTTTAAAGGGTGAGGCCAGTTCTGTGCACGCTGCGCTCCACCAGAAAAATCCATTGCACAGGCTCGAAGGACAAATCCATTTCCAAAAAAGCCCTGTAGCGACTGGCGAGGGACGAAACCGGCAGGTGTAAAGATGCACTGGAAGCCGCAGCCCCAACCCTGCATGCAGGCGGTTCAGGACATTGGTCGCTCAAGCCTGACCCGGGAGATGACAGTCTTGTTCGGCAGCATTCTGAACGACCAAGCAGCCTTTTTTAAGGAGAGCACTGCTTGCTCCATATGGAGAGGGGCCTAGAAAAGGTGGCCTAAAGAAAGCTCATCCCCAACTACCTGGTTGGCTAGCCGCGGCCAACGGGAATCTTCTGATGCGGTCAAACCAAGGCAAAGAAACAAAGGCACACACCGGCCTCCAAAGGTGTAAATAAACTGACACTTGCATGCTGGAACATCAGAACCATGCAAGACTCTAAAGATAGTGGACGGCCTGAGCGTCGTTCTGCCCTAATAGCCCTTGAACTATCACGGCTTAATATTGACATCGCTGCTCTTAGTGAAGTTCGCTTCCATGAGGAAGGCAGCCTTAAAGAACATGGCGCCGGCTACACACTTTACTGGTCTGGCAAACCCAAAACCGAAAAACATCTTTCAGGAGTAGGCTTCATGATTAAAAACTCCATTGCCTCCAAACTCGAAACCTTGCCAACAGGACACTCTGATCGCATTATTTCCTTACGCCTCCCACATGTTGTTCTCTTTAGTGTATATGCCCCAACTATGCAAGCCGACCATGTAGAGAAAGACAAATTCTACACAGACCTACGCCAACTCATACAAAAAGTCCCTGTAGAAGATAAAATTATTATACTTGGTGACTTCAATGCCAGAGTAGGAAAGAATTCCGAAGCCTGGAAAGGTGTCTTAGGCAAGCATGGTGTTGGAAATTGCAATGATAACGGACGCCTCCTGCTAGAGTTCTGTGCAGAACAACAGCTGACTATTACAAACACAATCTTTCAGCAGAAAGATAGCTTGAAGACAACCTGGATGCATCCCCGATCCAAACATTGGCACCTCATTGACTACGTTCTAGTCCGTCAGAGAGACATTCGTGATGTCCGTCATACCCGAGTGATGCCCAGTGCAGAATGCCAAACAGATCATCGCCTCGTCAGATGTAAACTAAATCTTCATCTTAAGTTCAAACCTAAGAGGGGTGGCATCTTAAAGAAGAGGCTCCAAGTCAACAATCTTCAACAAGCTACCATGAGAGACAACTTCCAGGCAAACCTACAAACGAAACTTGAAGACCATCCTACAGATCCTTCTCCTACAGTGCTTTGGCAACATATCAAAAACAGTATCCTCCAGTCTGCAGAAGAATCCCTCGGGTTCTCCCACAAGAAAAATCAAGACTGGTTTGATGAAAACAACCAAGAGATCCAGGAGCTGTTGGCAAGGAAGAGAGCTGCTCACCAGGCATACCTCGCCCAGCCAACCTGTCATGTAAGAAAAGCAGCTTTCCGCCTCACATGTAGCAAACTACAACAAAAACTCCGAGACATGCAGAACAAGTGGTGGATCAATTTAGCAGAAAAGACACAACGCTGTGCAGATCTGGGTGATCATAGAGGATTTTATGAAGCTCTTAAGGCAGTGTTTGGACCTACTTATCAGGTCCAAAGCTCCTTATACAGTACAGATGGTCAAACATTAATTACTGATAAAGCCTCCATCCTAAATCGTTGGGCTGAACATTTTCAAAGTCTCTTTAGCGCCAACCGAGTAGTCCAAGCCTCAGCTATCCAATATATGATACAAAAACCAATGAAAAATGAATTGGACATAGCTCCCACTTTGGAAGAGACCCTTATGGCCATACAGCAGATGAAAAACGGCAAGGCAGCTGGGATTGATGGAATCCCACCTGAAGTTTGGAAACACGGAGGTCATGCACTCCACGAAAAATTCCACGAATTCCTTGTGAATTGCTGGGAAAAAGGGGAACTGCCATCAGACCTCCGAGATGCAGTCATCATCACCCTGTACAAGAAAAAAAGGAGCAAAATCCGACTGCTCAAACTATCGAGGCATAACACTGCTCTCTATTGCTGGAAAAATCCTTGCAAGGATACTCCTGAACAGATTAGTTCCTGCTATTGCAGAAGAACTTCTCCCTGAAAGCCAATGTGGCTTCAGAGCCAATAGGAGTACTACAGACATGGTATTTGCCCTTAGGCAACTGCAAGAAAAATGTAGGGAGCAGAACAAGGGTCTCTATGTAACATTTGTCGACCTCACCAAAGCCTTTGACACTGTAAGTAGAAAAGGTCTGTGGCAGATCCTGGAAAAACTAGGATGTCCCCCCAAATTCCTTAAAATGATTATCTTGCTACACGAGGGCCAGCGTGGTCAAGTCAGATATGGCGATGCTCTTTCAGAGCCCTTTCTAATAACTAATGGAGTGAAGCAAGGTTGTGTTCTTGCACCAACTTTATTTACAATCTTCTTTAGCACGATGCTCCAAAGGGCTATGGCAGAGCTTGAAGAAGACGACGGCATCTATATACGCTACCGTACTGATGGTAGCTTGTTTAACTTAAGCCGTCTGAGGGCTCACACTAAGACTCTAAACTATCTAGTCCGTGAGCTGCTCTTCGCCGATGATGCTGCCCTTGTTGCCCACACAGAAGCAGCTCTGCAGCGCCTAACGTCCTGCTTTGCAACAGCTGCAGAGCTGTTTGGGCTAGAAGTCAACCTGAAGAAAACAGAAGTTCTTTACCAGCCTGCACCACAGGACGAACACCACCATCCCCACATTGCCGTCGGCAAATCAGTGCTCAAGTCCGTTCAGCAGTTCACCTACCTGGGAAGCATCATCTCCTCAGATGCCAAGATTGACAAAGAGATCGATCACAGATTAGCAAAGGCATATAGTGCATTTGGAAGACTCCACAAAAGAGTCTGGAGCAATAAACACCTGAGGCAAAGCACAACAATCAGTGTGTATAGAGCCATCGTACTGTCTATCCTCCTTTATGGATCTGAAACATGGGTTACCTATCGCCACCACCTACGACTCCTCGAGCGCTTTCATCAGTGCTGTCTACGCACAATCCTAAATATACACTGGACTGACTATGTGACGAATGTTGCTGTCCTTGAACAAGCAGGGATCACCAGCATTGAGGCCATGATATTGAGAACACAGCTGCGCTGGGCAGGGCACGTTTCTAGGATGGAGGACCATCGCCTCCCAAAAATACTACTCTACGGTGAACTCGCCACGGGTCAGCGTGGGAGGGGCACTCCAAAAAAGCGATACAAGGACTCCCTGAAACAACATCTCAGGCTTGGCCAGATTGATCACCAACGGTGGTCCGCCCTGGCCTCACATCGGGAGGCATGGAGACGCACTATCCACAATGCTGCAGCCTTATTTGAGAACTCACGACGAACAAGTCTTGAAGAGAAACGACAACGCAGAAAGAATCACAACCCAAAAACATCACCCAAGGAGACCTTCTGCTGCACTTTTTGCAACCAGACTTGTTTATCTCGGATTGGCCTTTTTAGTCATCAGCGCGCTTGCAGAAGGCGCGGGATGAGTCCTTCCTGAATCTTCGTTTGCGAAGAAAAGCCAGACTACACCATGCATAATTTTATAGAGCTCTGCCATGTCTCCCCTTACTCACTTTCTCTTTTTAGAGAGCTGGTGGTGTAGTGGTCTGAGTGTTGGACCAGAACCCCGGGAAACCAGGGTTTGGATTCTGAGCAAGCAACATTTCAGTCATAGAAATCCACTGTGTGATGCTGGGAGAGTCACACTCTTGAATTAAGAGGAAGAGAATAGCAAACCTCCTCTGAATAAACCCTGCCAAGATACCCTACAGATAAGGTTGTCATGCAGTAAGTCAGAGATTATTTGAAGGCATACAACAACAACAACAAAACAGCCTCAAACATTATAACCATTCCCTATAGGGGAATTGCCCCAATCCCTTGATAATTTTGGTTGTATCTTTTTGTTCTTTCTCCAGCTGACAGTGGCCAGCACTCCTCACAGTATCCTCAGGCCTCATCAAACACCACCCTGTCAATGTCCCACAGACACATATGACACTCAGGGCTGCTGAATAAAACCCTCACAGCCCACACGGGCATAGAAAAGAAACAAAGGCATGCATTACCATGGAAGTTTGAGGTGCAGAAGTGTGACATTAGAGAGGCAATCAGCTGTTTAAAAAATGAAATGAAATCATAGAATCATAAAGTTGAAAGAGACCACAAAGGTTGTTTAGTCCAACCCCCTACTCTGCTGAAATACACAAGCAAAGCACTCCCAACAGATGGTCATCCAGGCTGTTTTAAAACTTCCAAAGAAGGAGACTCCAACACACTCCGAGGCAGCACATGCAACTGCCAAACAGCTCTTATTGTCAGGAAGTTCTTCCTAATGTTTAGATGGAATCTCTTTTCATGTAGTTTGAGACCATTGCTCTGTGTCCTTGTCTCTAGAGCTGCAGAAAACAAGCTTACTCCATCCTCCATATGATATCCCTTCAAATGTTTAAACATGGCTATCATATCATCTCTTAACCTTCTCTTCTCCAGGCTAAACATACCCAGCTCCCTAAGCCACTCCTCATAGGGCATGGCTTCCAGACCTCTCACCATCCTGGTTGCCCTCCTCTGGAGGACTTGTCATAATGGTGGTTTTGCCCAGCAGCCCCCATAAGCTTTGCACACCATGAGACAACTGAGGAAGGGAGAAGAGGGTGAGACAGTCCTCCTCTTTTTCTCGGTCTCCATGGGGTGGCAGCATCATGGAGGTGGCAGGGAACAAAGGAAGGGGGATAGCAGCCGCCCTCCTTCCTTCCTCAGTCTCTGTTGGGCAATGGCATCGGTGGCATGGAGACAGCAGGGAACCAAGGAAAGGGGATGGCAGCCACCCTCCTTCCTTCCTTGGTCTTCATGGGGAAATGGCACTGATGGCATGGAGACAGCAGGGAACTGGGGAAGAGGGATGGCAGTCGCCCTCCTACCTTCTTCATTCTCCTTGGGGCAATGGCATTGGTGGCATGGAAGTGGCAGGGAGCCAGGGAAGGGGGAGAGGGTGGCAGTTGCCATCCTCTCTTCCTCAGTCTGTGGGGATGTGATCCCCGATCGCTTGCTAAAGGCAGAAAAAAAATGCTGGCTGAGGATGCTTGCCCTGTAACCCAGCCCTTCCCCTTGCACTCATCTGGCCAATCAGTTTTCATTTGGGCAAGTGAATCAGATCGATTCACTTGTCCTAATGAGTGGAAATGTGCACCCTTGCATTGTTTTTAAAAATAAAACACTGAAAAAGCCATGAAGGCTTTTCTGGTGAGGTTTTTGCCAGTATTTGCCCCCTTCCTTCAAATATGGTGGAATCAGGGAGGATCCCATTAAGACAGGTACGCTTTTCTTTTAGTACGCTGGCCATTTATAGTATTTTATAGTATTTATTGTTTTTAATTGTGATTTTATATCAGTTGGTTTTAATTTATAATTGTTTAATATTTTTTATGGGGGAGGGTGGGGTGGGGGGTGTTTGGGGATTTTATCTGTATTGTATTTTAATTTTTGTAAGCCGCCCTGATTGTTTTAACAGAGGGGCGGGGTATAAATAAATATTATTATTATTATTATTATTATTATTATTATTAGGTAGGATACTTCTCGCATTCTGTGAGGAGTTTTTCCACTGTTTGGTCAACCCTCATGTCTTCAACTCATCTGTCTTGGTTTGGTGTTGCCTTCATTTTTCAGTGTTTGAGGATCACACAGTTAGTAACAACCCCCCCCCACACACACACAATCAGCCATGTCTTTTGGCTAAGAGGCATATGTGTATCCAGTCAGCTAGGGAACAACCAAATATGGCATGAATCCCCTAAAATATATAGGAGGAGTTGAATATCCTATTTATCTTGGCAAAAATGTCAAAAAAGCATCTTACTGCTGGGCAGGCCCATGTCAAGTGGGTTAGACGTGCCTCTGGATTCACACTAGGTAATTACTTAATTAAATTAATCATTAACAAAATAGTGTAAGAACAAGAAATGTGCCTTAAATTTAGTCACACTGATTAAAACTAGTTTTTATTAATTGGGCAGTTAAAGATGCAGTTCACTAATTAAGTGACAGCTGTACTAAATTCAGTAAATTAAATCTTGTACCTGTCTGTAACTCAGTTTGACCTATAGGACCAATTCTTATTTAACTGCACAATCAAACAAATGTTTAACCAATATGTAGCTTAGGGAGCAATTCTATGCTTTCTGGGAGGGTGAGACTATAGGATGAGATTCTAGAACAGTGGTGTCCAACCTGCTGCCCTCCAGGTGTTTTTGACCACAGCAGACCATTGGACTAGTTGGCTCAGGCTTCCAGGAGTTGGGAGTCCAAAACACCTGGAGGGCTGCAGGTTGGATACCAGTACTCTATAACATCAGGAAAAACTGTCAGCATTGCTGCTCTGATATCAGCGCTCTGGTAGGGATGGGATCAGGAATGTGGTATTCCCTAGATAATTTCTAGTGTATTTTCCAAGAGACTATGGAGTCTTCAAGAGTGTATGCCTCCTCACTTCCATAAAGAGCACAGGTTTCCTTAGGAACAAAGGGCATAGCATATGCTGTCCTTGACTTTGGCATTGTTAATCTTCCCACTGAATATAATGAAAGGGAAATGAAGGGGAAAAAACCCTCCATATTCAGGTGGTCTGTGGGAGGTAATCTCACTCCAGTGAACATACACCTTCTGCACTGGCCAGCACTAGTCAGAAAGACATAAGGCATGGTGGTTTTAGCATCATAGATTCTTCCAGGACTTCTATAGGATTGCTCTGTAACTAATGATACAAAATAATGGTGTCTGAAATTAAGTCAATGATCCACTTTCGCCTCACATCCTCACCATTTGGTGGGCATCTCAGTTGTAATGTATGTAATGTATTAACCATCCTTTCATGCTATTTTTCTCATTAGCAGATGGCATTTCATAGAGAGAATTCACTGATGGAGGCCCATAAGAGGAACTGTGATGAGCAGAAATCATATGGTTCTGCTTTCAAATGAAAAGTTTTCTTGCTTTTCCTCTCCTCATCCCCCCACACCTCAAAATCACTAAATGATATAGACTGCAGACATAAACTCTTAAAAGGCATCTCCTGCTAACCAGATATTTTAAAAGAAACAAGATAATAAACTACAACAGTGAAATAAATGTAAAGGGATAAATTAAAGAGACAGGTAATTAGCCAAACAATAACCGTAAATGCTAATAAGTTCAGAAGTAAATTATTTTATCGTTTCTGAATATTTTATTCACAAGAGCACAAGTGAACTCTCTGGTGGTTGCCAAAATACACAAATCCCATCACCACATGTTATACTAGGAGTATTTTTTTAAGTGCATTTATATAATTGAGTACTATATATGGCTTTAATGAAGGAAAAGGTAGGAAGATATAATAGAATGTGATTTTCTTTTTGGTAAGGGAAACAGAAAGCTTTAATCAAAAACTTCATAATTCCAGAAAGAAAAACAAGTTTAAGGATGAAGGAAATTGTCAGCTGGTGGCCACACTTACCTCAGCAATGAAAGACTTGGCTGTTGATGGGTTCATTACCAGAATGGCCCTTCTCAGAGTATCCCGGTAGCGGTTGAGTTCTTCAATCCGCATGGTGGCAAAGAGCCCTGTGATCATTTTATTGATGTTGTTCTCTACTTTCTGCAGTGCTACATCCATTCCCTGCTGAGATACTTTGTCCAAAAAATCTTGTATTCCACGGATATCTGGGAACATCAAAAGCCCATCAAAATGCTAATTATCATATAGAAAGAAGACAAAACCCATTTTGGCTTATCTGGAAAAAGGTATTCTGCCTCATGTCAAGCAACCACCCCCTGAAGGCCACATTAACTTAATATTCATTGGAACTGTTCCTCAGCTATGCTCATGACATGTCCTAAAGCGCTAATTTGTAAGAAGAAAATTTTAGACACTAGTTCATTTTGAAAAGAACCATTTAAAATGGTATTTAATTATTCCTGCTTGTTTTCCTCTTGTGCTCATTGCATTGTTCCAGTTTCTGACTAACCCTATGGTGCTCTGAAAACAGTTTCACATTAAGCAACACCTGCAGAGAAGAGGGCAATAAGTTATCAAAATGTAGCCTACAAGTGATTTTATTTTGTTAGATGTAGCTTAGAAATCACATTATAACAATAACGCACCTGTCATTGGTGGGAAAAATAAGAGAATTGTTCACTAATGTGAACATTAACAACAATAGCAGCCATAACCATGACAGAGAGAACAAAGATCATGTTGAGTCATTATGCTTGCGTAAAAATAGTTGCACAAGCAGGTGCAATTTCTGAGAGTTACATAAGTATGGTCCCTAATGAGCCAATCATTCTGCTAGCACATACAGCCCCCTCTTTCACTTTGATGTGCCTGGTGGGGACATGAGCAATGGATGAGCTCCCAGCCTTGGCATGAGTTGTACAATCAGTTGTCCGACTGTGGGATCCAGTGTAACCAAGCTGGCATATATGCACACTATGGTAACTTGGTTTGTGAATCCTTAACTAGTCTTACCCCATGAAATTTGTTTAAAGTATGTCAGGAGAAAGGAGCTTTTCAACCTGAGTTGGTAGAAGGGAAAGGGGTTCCATTATCTTCATAGCACTCTCCATAAGTAGTCAGCCAGAGCAATGGCTGGAAGGAAAATGGTTTATTAGCATTTCTCCATTATCAGTATCTTAACCCTTTCAGCTGAAACCAAAACTATATGCAATGTTAATAAAATAAATATAAAATAAAATAAAATAAAATAATAATGTGTATTTAAAAAAAACAACAACCCCAAAACAATGGAAACAATAGCTGCTTGGAAGCTGGGATGCCTTCCAGCAGTGGGTCATAGGAAGGAAAATGCCTTCTCTACCTGCCACAGTTTTGATAAGTACTGCCTCTCTGAAATTACTAGTTACATTTGAGCTTTCCTTAGCATCAACTGAAGCTTCTCTTGAAATGCAAATGGCATCTCCGAAAAGTAATCCAGTAGATAAGGGGCTGAACGTATCATCTCCGTTCCACAGTCCGCAAGATGCCCTGGCATTCAAATAATGCAAACATGAACATGAATTGTATTCATGCAGTTAATATTAAATTTCATTTACCCCTTCTGTGGAAAGCAATTTATTCTTTGATTCCTTTCTGTTTGCTCAAACTTTCCATTTAGGGAAAGATGTACCTTTAAGGCATGTATTATATAGAAATCATAGTAAAAATGATTTGATATATCCATGCAGCAATGGATATAGCAGGGCCTAAGAAGCTATACTTAAATGGAAACAAAAGTCACTCCAACAAGATACTAGACAATTTCATTTAGACATAGCAGTTGTCATAGAGCACCTATGGATCCCATCTGAATAGTCTAGGAGAACCTATTGCTAGCTGGATCTGAACCCCTTCTTGAGTAAAAATCACTGGCAAGCTCGCATCGCCTGCATAGAGTGATAAATAAATACATGATATATTTATTCATTTTACATGTGCACACAAAAAAATATGTTTTTAGGAAGATAGTTTTAAAACCATGTTCTGGACAGTCCTGGTGTGCCTTCTAAGCCAACTGGGGGTTGGTGAATAAGAAAGTCAGTAATTATTGTTACAAGGTCAGGACTACCTGTTAGGCCCTGTGTGTAGGGCCTAGCAAAAAAGATTGGTTCAGGCTGCATGGGAAGCACTAGGCCCTGTTATCCAGTAATAGAATAGGTCAAGGAGAGTTTTCATTCACAGCTGGAGGCGACGGGTGGGACATAATTCCATGGCCCAGGAGATAAGGATGTTTTTAGATAGCCCAACACCTTGCACAGTAATTGGCCTGAGAAAGTTTCCCCCTGTTAATTGGCTTGAGAAAGTTTCATTTCTCACCCACTAGGCTTTAATCCATATCAAGGTGAGGAGCAGACCTGGGGCATTGCCTCTCAGTGTGTACAGCCCTGTGAGGTCAGTGTGGTCCTGTGAGGTCTTTTTCATGTCTGTCTTGATTAATGAGAATGCCTGTTTGCTTTTCTATCTCCTGTCCTTAATAAAGTAGCCTGCTTTTCAAGCCCATATCCTGAACCAGCATCGACCCCCTAGCCAGGGAGGTGCTGCCAGTGTAACACTATCTCAGGCCCTGAGGCTTCAGCATCAAAAGATGAAACCTAGGGGCAGCTCCTTGTAATGTCACAGGGTAGCAGGTGATGTTCTGAAGGTTATGTTACAAGAAGCAGGAATGATACATTAACCACATTTGCACAGAAAATGCCATTCAACTAAAGAAAGAGACGTTTAACAAAAGAGTAATACACACACACACACACACACACACACATGTACATACACACAGAGAGACTTTTCGAGGTAGTACTCTCACCCTGAGATTCGTCACCCTCCTCCTGAGGGCTGGAGAGCATGGTCCAGACTCTCAGTCTCAGGGCTAGCTTAGCTTATCTGAAACAATGTAAGAACATACTGAGCTTATCTGAAACAATGTAAGAACATAGGAAGAGCCATGCTGCAACAGAAGGACGCCAAACAGAAGCTTAAGGGAATCTCACACATGACTAGAATGCAATGCCAGCTTCCTTCTCATGTTCTCAGCAACTGGTATTCTGTTAACTTCCTCCATTTTTTTGAAGAAATATATAGTAATGTAGCATCACTAGTAGCCATTGACAGGCTTATACTTAATCAATTTGTCTAATCTCCAAATTGGTGGCCATCACAGCAACTTGTGGTAGTGAATTCCATAGTGTAACTATGTATTATGTAAAGAAAGATAACTGGTTTTCCATTACTGCTCTTTCCCTATGATCCAGAAATGCGCTGAACATGTCCAGAGGAGGACAATCAAAATGGTGGGAGGTCTGAAAGCCATGCCCTATGAGGAGCCATGTTTAAATATTTGAAGGGATGTCATACTGAGGATGGAGCATGCTTGTTTTCTGTTGCTCTAGAGACTAGGACATGGAACAATGGACTCAAACTACAGGAAAAGAGGTTACACCTAAATATTAGGAAGAACCTCCTGACGGTAACAGCTGTTTGGCAGTTAAATCCAGTGCCTTGGAGTGTGATGGAATCTCCTTTAGAGGTTTTTAAGCAGAGGCTGGATGACCATCTGTCAGGAGTGCTTTGATTGGGTATTCCTGTATGGCAAGGGGTTGGACTGCATCGCCCTTGTGGTCTCTTCCAACTCTTTGATTCTATAGATTCTATGATTCTATGAGTGAAACATTGCAGGGCCTATTCCAGTTGACAAGATATTAAGGTGATGGCTAACTGCTAGGGATGGAAATAATCATAAAAATATGTGAAAACTGGTTGAAAAACATGTCTTCTGAGTGTCAAGAAACCCTTGCCTGACAAGAAGAATCCTGGACTGACAAGAATCTTTGCAGTTCAGGATATATTCTGCACATAATTTGTGGTTGTTTTGCAAAGAAAACAGTATTTTCTGTGCAGGAAACAGCATGTTCTGCATGGAAAATAATATTTCAATGCAGAACTATTATTTTTTGTGCAGAAAATGTTTTCTGCACAGAAAACCCCCCTGTAATTTGGGATTTGTTCTGTGTAAAATTTACACATGGTTGATTTGCATAAAACCAGAATTTTAAGTGCAAAAATTAATATTTCGGTGATAAAATATTGTTTCCAATGCAAAAAACATAGCTGTTTTCTACACAGAAAAGGCTATTTTCTGGGCAAAACAGCCACAACTAAATTTTGCACAGAATAAACCCTAAATTGTAAATTAACTTTGAAAACTGTGCAATTTTCAAAGATTTGATCACAATCGGAAGGAAATTGCTGAAATTACTTGTTAGTGAAGAATTACATCCCTACTAAAAGGTGCTGTTACTATGGTGAATGGGATGAGCATCTTAGAACACAACCCACATGTCCTCCGCAGATATTCTGATGTGGGAAAGTGTGGTTTAGGGTGAAACCGTAAAAGCCACAGGTTTTAAAAAATTTGGACTCATGCTATCTGCTATCTGCAGGTATTAAATTGTATATAAGGATGAGTTAGGGATCAAAAAAGAATGGACTTCTCTTTAGGAATCAAAGGATGTATTTGCTGTATTTAGAGAGATACTTCAGCAAGTTTCGAGTAGTGCTAAACACTGAATAATGGTTTAACACTGCTAAAGTGCATGCTCATTCTAAAAATATACTTCCAAAAGATAGTCAGTGATGCTTAATTGCAGCTCCTATTTAATGTCTAAATCAGGGAAATTAAATTCAGTCTAATCAGTGCTGTTAGAGGTCTTTTTGGCACTTCAAGGCCAATTTAAGAAGCAACACAATTATGAGAACTGCTACGAATGTGCCTGATTTTAAGTGCACCATAAAAAATATACTTTCCTGCTTTAACTCCTGAAATATATAACTGTACATGGTATTCTCTTTGCAGTGCCCAGAAGTTACCAGAAAGTTTAAAATAACTTTTCAGGAGAAAGACAAAGCGTGGTGTAAGTTATTCCGTAAATCCAACATTTGCCAGTGACATATGGTACTCCAGACATAGCTTATACAGAGAATTGAAGACCATAACACCCCCCGCCCAATTCAATGGCTGCCATTAAAGGAAAGTGAAACATGCTTAAGAGAGTTGGCATAGCATAGTGACTGAGATACTAGGGTAAGTATCAGGTAAAGTGAACACATCTAACTTTTGCCAGAATTGTAAAATTACCATTCCTCTATATCTACTTCCTCAGAGAGTGAAAATGTACAATATCAATCCACAAAAACATGTCAGTAATTCCCTTGCAACATTCTCTATTTCATCTGATCTCTCACTGCTATTCATAGTTCTAGTGGTGTTTCCAGTCAAAAGGTAGAACCCAAGGCCATCAGAAGTAAGCTGACATGCCTGTTTTATATAAAAAAATGGCAACAGCAGTGGAGCTGAGGGTCCCTTTACAGGTTAGCCAGAGAGCTATATTTCTATTGATTTTTCCTGCTTTTAAAAAAAAAACCCTGAAGAATGTTAGCCATTACTAAATTCATTATACATTAATTGCATTCACCAGAATTAATTCTTCTGTAAATGTTATTAATGCCATTAAATTTATCATAAAATAAAATAGATTAAATAAATGTTATTTATATTTCAGTTGCTCTGTGCTTTTGCAGCTTAATACAACTTTTCTCCACTCCCCTCCCTTTGGGTTTTTTGTCCCCTTTGCAAATTGAAAGAACAGTGTGGATCAGAGGCACACTTAAATAGTGTCAGTGATATCTCCTGCAGTCAGTTTGAAACCCTTCAGCTCCTCCTTAATTCCTCAACATTATGAGTTTGATCCCAGAGGGCTCCAAGTTTGACTGTGGACATTTTCAGACGCCCCTTACCACGCTAGCAGCCTCTGGAGCAGTAATGAGGCTGCCGCGCAGCAGGGGGTCCTTTTTGGACGACACTGTCCCTCTCTCGGCGTCGTCTGTGACTGCCTGTCACTGTTCTGGCAAGCACTGAAGTTGTCCGTGAGTAAAAAAATAGCGCCACCACCTTCAGTCATTGCCAGAACAGTCACAGGCAGTCACGGACGATGCCAAGAGAGGGATGACGTCGTCCAAAAAGGACCCCCAGCCATGCGGCAGCCTCGTTACTGCTCCGGAGGCTGCTAGCGTGGTAAGGGGCATCTGAAAATGTCCTCAGTCTCCCATCCTTCCATAGGTCAGTAAAATGAGTACCCAGCTTGTTGGGGGTAATTAGCTAACAAATTGTAAACGGCTTAGGGAGTGCTTTTCACTGATAAGTGGTATAGAAAAGTAAATGCTATTGCTATTTGTAGGAGTTATGAGTCTAAAAATAAAAATGTATTAAAAATTCCAAGGATCTAGCTCTTTTAAAAAGGAAATAAAAATATCTTCTTTAAAAAATAAAAATCTTTTACTTTCAAATTCATGCAGAGTGACGCTTAAGAATGCTGAGACAAGCTCCATTAACATTTAAAAGTGTGTTCTGAGGTCTGATCACCCAATGAATTAGACTCATTACAAATACAAAGGAGTCAGTTTAAAAATTTATGTCAAAAGTTTACTGAAGGTATATCAATCTTAATCTACATACTAAAACAAACTTTAAAAAAGGATTCCTAACTAACTAGGAGGATTTAGGGTAGAATGACTCACCCAGCTTTTAGCAGTAGAGGCTGCATGGTGAACATCATGGCATAGCATCATAGCAAGGCTTCATAGCAGCATGGCTATATAACATGGCTACAGCCACATGGAGACTCTAACTTAAAAGAGACTTACACAAAGAGCAATAATATTTAAATTAGGTCATGTGTTGAATGACCCATCTCTCCAGTTGGCTGAAATTGCCTAGTGAAATAAGAGAAAGGGAATTTGGGAGAACAGAAGCATGCAAGGAAAAATTCCTAGACTTATCTTAGTATGTGAATGGGGTACACAAGATTGTTTTACATTACAATAATTATTTCCCCACATACTATACTATTGCTCTTTTCTTGCCTCACTAAATAGTACTAGGCTCACTGTTTGTATCAGAAGTCCAAAAGGGGAGACAGAATCCTTTCCCCCTGTCTTCCTCCTCCTCCAACCCCACTGATGCTTCCAGGCAGGCAGACAAGTCTGAAGGACCTTCTTTAACTTTTTCTTCATTTCTGTGATGATGCTCTTTTCTTTCCTGCTTGTCACTAGATGACTGAGTGGGATGTGAGAAGCTGGGCAGGCCTGGCAGGGCCAGCCAATCACAGCATTTGTAATGCTTTGAAGGGCGGGCTATAGGGGAAAGGATATAACCTAGGGTTTCTGTCTGTTGAAGAGTTAGGGGCAGGATGAAATAGAATTAGGGCAGAGAGAGTTAGCATGCATGCTAGTTAGGAGATGAGGAATGCCTAAGGTCTGAATAGGTGATCTGGGAATATGGAAAGAGTTCATGTTTAACTTATGAGGTCTGTCTATTAAATAATGAGACTGTATTTCTACCTTTCAGACAAATCAGGGAAAACTGATTGTGAATGCTTGAGTGGTGACCTTGAACATGTCTGAACCTGCATGACAAACATCAACACTCTTGGCCATTATTGCCAGTTGACATTTTAAAGCAGCTGTGTTGTCTGTTGTGTGACAGAGAAATACTAAGTTTAAAAGTTGAACAACACGTCAATTTGAAATTTTTAGTAAAATTGAACAAAACACCAATGGAATCTTTTCAAATGCTTGCTGAGGCCTACAAGGAAGATTACATGTATCATGTGCATGTGTTTGAGTGGCACAAAAGATTCAGAGAAGAACGTGAGAATGTGGAAGACGACGAACACTCTGAACAACCTTCCACTTCAAGAACTGAAGAAATTGTGGGAAAAATCAGCCAGATTGTTTGAGAAGACTGCTGACTCAGTGTCTGAATGATAGCTGATGCCGTGAACATTGACAAAGGAGATTATCAGATGCAACCCCCCTCCCCGGGGAAATCGAGAGGAGGACATCACTATACCGCTACAGGCTGGCAATACTTCACAACACCATCCTCCTCTCATCCTTCATTCATTCTCCCTCTGTGCTGGAGGGACGAAAAAGGCATCATTTTTTATTGATGGAAACTTATGCATGCAGATTCTCACACCAGAACAAACAGAGTGTTGCAAGGAAATTTGTGCTGACAGTCTGCAGTAACTTAAGGCAGACCCAAACTTTTTTTAAAAAATCATCACTTGGATCGTCCAGTATGATCCTGAGACAAAACGAGTCAACACACTGGAAAACATCATCATCACCAAGAATTTAAAAAGTGCATCAAAGCAAGTCCACATTCAAAGGCATGCTCACAGTTGTTGTTTTGAAATCAAGGGCATAATTTTAGCAAAATGGTTTCCAGAAAGCAGAAAAGTGAACCAGCATTATTATAAGAAAATTTGACAAAGCTGAGAGAAACAGGGGGGGAAAAGGCCAGAACTGCGGGGAATGGTTTCATTCTTTATAAAGACAATGCACCTGCTCATGCAGCACTTTCTGTGAAGCAGTTTTCGGCTGATAAACACATAATTACAGTTGAACATCCTCCATATTTGCCAGATTTGGCACCATGCAACTTTTTTCTTTTCCGTAAAGTGAAATTGGTGCTTAAAGGAACACATTTTGAGTCAATTGATGCAGTAAAGAAGATTTTTTTATTTAGTTATTTATACCCCGCTCTTCAGCCACAAGGCTATCAGAATAGCTTACAAATTGTTTCTTAAGCAATAGCTATTTACACATCTACACTGCATTAAACAGTTTCCAATGTGTGTTAGCTAATTGCCCCCACAAGCTGGGTACTCAGTTTACCGACCTACAAAAGGATGGAAGGCTGAGTGAACCTTGGAGCCCACTGGAATCGAACTTGCAATGTGGTGGCTTGCAGTACTGGCATTTAGACAGAAACTGATCTACTCCACACCTTTGACCAGTGGAAAACAAAACTGGATCAGTGTGTGAGTGTGAATGGGGAGTATATTGAAGGGGACAAGCATTATAATTGTATTTAAAGATGGGTTATTGTATCAGTCTCATTATTTAATAGATAGACATCATAATTGTTAGATAATAATAAATCCTTACTGATTTCCTTTTCTACAACTTTGTCTGACAGTTTTCATTTAAGATTTGACAAGGAAAACTGGTCACATATTACCATACTGAACCCACTGATCAACACAACCAGTTCTCTAGTATAGCGGTCACCTCAAGGGAACTTGAGGATAAGAAGGCAAAGTGAATGATAGGAGCCCTAGGATTAGAACTGTGGGGCCAACCTGGATAGTGGTTCTATCACACTAGGCCGAATGAAAGAGAAGGGGTCCCAGTGAGGAGAGAACAATGGTATGGGGTGCAGTATTGGGGGACAAGGGAAATGGAGAAGGCAGGAAAATTGAAGGATCAAGTGAGGAGGGGTGGCAGGAGGACAATGAACAGGGGGTAATGAATCTTTCACTTTAGTGCTATTACAGTTTGCCACTTTTTAGCAGCAAATTGTGCAACCAATTTTCAGTGCTGCATCAGATTTTAGAAATATTATTTTTATGAAACACTTAAGGGGCCAAAAAAGTAGAATTGGGGCTGCATGTAGCTGTCACTTTCCTCCCCCCTGAACTACAGCTTAACCAAGATCCTAGTAACCTAGGGATGTACTCTTTGCTGATGTCATCCTGAAAGGAAGAAATGAGTGAATTTATCATTTTTCTTCTCATTGTGAGAAAGTCTTTGAAGACTATTCTCAGTTCAAGACTTAGTCCACACAAAATTGGTATGTTTTTGTTTGTTTTGTATGGAAAACAGTATTTTCTGTGCAGGAGAATATGCTGCTTTCTGATATGCCACAACCCAAAAATTTACTACAAAAGCTTTAATGACCCAGAGCCTCTACATACTGAAGGAGAACCACCAGTCTCAAACTAGGACAGGGGAAAACATCTTTAAGATTCTCCTCTATTTAGGAAAGGATTAGGGCCTAAGAAACCGGAGCCCTAGTCACTCATGTATGAACTATGTTGAATCAACATGGGAAGGGGAAATACACTAACCCCACCTCTCCATCTCCAGTTCTGTTACTCTCCCCACATAAGCAATGACAAGTCAGAACTGGAGAGCTTCCCCTTAGGATTGTGTGGAGAGTGCCCATGCATAGGGGAAGTTCTCCAGACCTGTTGCTTTCTATATGATGCAAATGACAGAACTGAAGGCGAGCTGCAGAGCTAGTGTGTTTCCCTCTTCATATGTTGATCCAGCATGCCATGTATATGAATGAACAAGGCTGCTGCTCAGCCATGGCTAGAAATTTGATGGTACACAAGCTGGTACCAATGCTGAATTGTTTGAATGTTTCTGGGTCTTAGCATCTTATTTTTGTTTGCCTCTATTTTCAATTTGACTTGATGGTGTACTGGTTTGAGCATTGAATTATGACTCTGGAGAGTAGGGTTCAAATCCCCACTCAGGCACAGAAACCCACTGGGTGACCTTAGGCAAATCACACTCTCTCAGCCTCAGAAGAAGGCAAAGGCAAACACCCTTTGAACAAATCTTTCCAATAAAACCTAGTAATAGGTTTGCCTTATGGTCTCCGTAAGTTGGAAATGACTTGAAGGCCTACAACAGCAACAGCCTCTTCGATAACTTTGGGGAAATCCACATTGCACAAATACTCCAGTTTGAAACTGGATTATTTGCATGGCTCCCTCCTGTGGAATCCTGGGATTTGTAGTTTTACAAGGGCTTTAGCCTCCTCTGACAAAGTGTGCTGGGGCCTCACCAAACTGCAAATCCTAGGATTCCACAGGAAGGAGCCATGGAAAATAATTCAGTTTCAATGAGGATTATTTCTCTAGTGTGGATGCCCCCTTTTGTGCCCTGAATTGCTCCTTGCGCAAACCTCTGATATGATATAAAGAATTTCTCCAAGCAGCATAACATAGGGGCCCATTCCATATCCTCCAACATTTCACAGATGAAAACTGGGGCAAGTGGCCAGGCATCATCAGTGTGTAGTTACAATGGCAAAATTTATTAATGAGCAAAACCACACAAGATAGGAGAGGCTGCAGCAGTTTGCTTTTGCTTGAGCCTACTGGGAAAAGCAAGATTCTGCCCCATTCTCTCTTCTTCCCACTGCTGAGTTTCATGAGTGCAAACTACTTTTTCCACTTAAAACTCAATTTTCAACCATCAGCTGAGGAAAAGTGGGGGGGAGTGGGAGGCGTAGATAGAAACAGAGACATTTAAAAAGCAGCTGAAAAAGTGGGGTGCTGAGGGATTAATGAGGTTTCTTCCTGCCAAATTAGGACAGTTAGAGTGCATGCCATTCTGCTGGAAAGAGCTTTGAGAACATTCCTCTTCATCCCCATACCCCCTGCACAAAAAGGCTAAACAAGGTCACCTCTGACTTGGGCAAAATCCTACTGAGCTATATCAGGGTGGGCAAATTTGGCCAGTTCAAGGGCCAATTACCTATCTGGAATTCTCAACGGGTTGCATGCTGCCAAAATTTAACATTAAACCACACTGCAACGAGGCCTTGAAATGGTCTGTGCTGTCTTAAAAGTGGTTTTAATGAGTTTGCTGCCCAATTCCAGCAGCAAACTGCAATTTAAAATAAATTGGACATGCTTCTGTTAAAGGCCCTGTTGTGGTTTGCTACAAAAATTTGGTGATATAGTTTCCTGCTGATTGTGGGCTATATGATCTGAGGGTGAATATAGAAAAGTTGAGGGAGGATGCATGGATTAACACAAGGGAAATATCTAAAAGATATGCCACTATGTTCTCTTGAACTGCAATGGGAAAACAATACCTCTGCCTACTAATACCTTCAGAACATTGCTTCAAGATGTTTAAAAATGGTAGCTAAGGAGATTTTCACACGGGGCCAAAATGCCCCGTTATTGCCCCACCACCTCCTCTCCCATTCCTGCCATGAAATAAGGTAAATCTTTCACATGCTTACCTTAATTCTGTGGCAGGAATGGGCTCCCCCTCCCCTCACTGGCTGGCTGTAAACGCAGCCATCGTAAGGCTGCATTTACGACTGGGAATTGAAATCCCGGCAGTTCTCTCACGAGAGAACAGCTGGGCGGTAAATTAAAAAATAACCCCCCAAAAAAACATCAAATCAGTTCTCCAAGCACAAAAACACACTTTAAAGTACACAACCAAAACAGGGAGGTTAAAATAAAGGGTGTCACCTGGATGTCCAGATTGTGCCAGGAAGTGCTTGGCACAGACCTCCCCGCCATGGCTGTCATTTCAGAAAAGGAACAGGGCTCCTGTCCACACACCCATGATTCTGTGACAGACAAGGAACAGGTGGTCTATTCATGATGAAACATCATGAGTACATTATTCCAGAACAGGCACGGGAGCAGGACGGTTGCAGGACAGAACGGGGTCTACATCGTCTGAAAGGGAAAACCTTTCCTGACCTTGTTCTGTTCCTGCCACGGGATATATAGCCCGTGTGAAAATCTCCTAAGACACTTGCCCAAGTAAACTAAATCTCAGCTTCATTCACAACCAGTTGCTTCCACACTGTGCTCAAGACAACAAATGTTTATAGAGACTTTTGACTGAAAAGGAGTAAGAAAACTGTTTTTACTTTTTATATCCAAGAAGCTAGATTCATTGGAACAATTTTCTGTGAATTATTCCCTTGTTTCTGCTATGGATAGTTACTACCTAATGATAACAGCTTCCTTGGTTTTATTAAAAGAGTGTGTTAGTGCTAGAAGACAGATGGGTGTTTATTTTTATTTCTGTGAGCTGGTTAGACAAATACAAGTATACTAGGCACTACATCAGGGCAGGAAATACAGACATATCCAAATGCCTTTGGAACACACTTAGCAATACTCATGCACTTCTAACTCTCTTGGATGTACTCACAAACAAGCAACATCTGTAGAAAATGTGAAGTCGAAGGCTTTTACTGCTGGCAATCTTAGATTTTCCTTGTCCCCCCCCCCCGGCTGTGAGGCCGTGTTCTGGAAGAGTTTATTTTTGACATTTCACCTGCATCTGTGGCTGGCATCTTCAGAGAATGGTTGGGTAGGAGTGTGTGGGGAGTTTATATACTGTGGACCCCTGTTGGAGAGGATATGTACATTTGTGTATTTGAATGGATAGTTCCTGGGGGGAGATATGCAAGGAGGATTAGTATCTGTTTGGCTAATGGTTGCCTAATGGCCCATTGTCTGCTGGAAATTCCCCTATCCCTGGGTGGAGTTCATTTGCAAGTGTTGAGTTTTAATTTTCATTTTTTTAGGACTGGCAGCCAGATTTTGTTTACTTTTAGGGTTTCTTCTTTCCTGTTGAAGTTGTCCAGGTGTTTGTGGATTTCACAAACTTCTCTGAGCAATCTGACATGATAGTTGTTGGCCTGTTCCAGAATTTTGGTGTTTTTAGGAGGAAGAAGGAAATGATAGGGCCACTACGTGGAGAAGATGGCAAAATGCTAACAGGGGACAGAGAAAAGGCAGAATTACTCAACACCTTCTTTGCCTCAGTGTTTTCAGAAAATGAAAAGGAGGACCAACCTGAGGATAATGGAACAGAGGACACAATAGGAGAAATCAAGCTCAAAATAAGTAAAGAGGTAGTACAGGAATACCTTCTTAATCTAAATGAATTTAAATTTCCAGGACCAGATGAACTACATCCAAGAGTATTAAAAGAGCTGGCAAATATAATCTCAGAGCCATTGGCAATAATATTTGAGAACTCCTGGAGAACAGGAGAAGTCCCAGCAGACTGGAGGGGGGCAAACGTTGTTCCCATCTACAAAAAGGGGAAAAAAGAGGATCCCAACAATTATCGTCCAGTTAGTCTGACATCAATACCAGGGAAGATTCTAGAGCAGATCATTAAACAGAGAGTCTGTGAACATTTAGAAGGCAATGCCATAATCACGAAAAGTCAACATGGGTTTAGGAGAAACAAGTCATGCCAGACTAATCTGATCTCTTTTTTTGATAAAGTTACCAGCTTGGTAGATGAAGGGAATGCTGTGGACATCGCATACCTTGATTTCAGTAAGGCCTTTGACAAGGTTCCCCAAGGCATTCTTGCAAACAAGCTTGTAAAATGTGGGCTAGACAAGTTAACTGTTCAATGGATTTGTAATTGGTTGACCAGCCGAACCCAAAGGGTGCTCAGCAGCGGCTCCTCTTCGTCTTGGGAGGATGTGACCAGTGGGGTGCCACAGGGTTCTGTCCTGGGCCCAGTGCTATTCAACATCATTATCAATGACTTGGATGAGGGAATTAGGGGCATACTTACCAAATTTGCAGATGACACCAAATTAGGAGGAGTAGCTAATACCCTAGAGGACAGGATCAAAATTCAGAATGACCTGGATAGACTGGAGAGTTGGGCCAAAGTTAACAAAATGAAATTCAATACGGAGAAATGTAAAGTACTGCATTTAGGGCGGAAAAATGAAATGCATAAATATAGGATGGGAGAGACCTGGCTGAATGAGACTACGTGTGAAAGGGATCTAGGAGTCCTAGTAGACCACAAGTTGAACATGAGCCAACAGTGTGATGCGGCAGCTAAAAAGGCCAATACGATTTTGGGCTGTATCAATAGAAGTATAATGTCTAGATCAAGGGAAGTAATAGTGCCACTCTATTCTGCCTTGGTCAGACCTCACTTAGAATACTGTGTCCAGTTCTGGGCACCACAATTAAAAAAGGATATTGACAAATTGGAGCGTGTCCAGAGGAGGGCAACTAAAATGGTGAAAGGTCTGGAAACCATGCCTTATGAGGAGAGACTTAGGGAGCTGGGCATGTTTAACCTGGAAAAAAGACGGTTAAGAGGCGATATGATAGCCCTGTTTAAGTATTTGAAGGGATGTCACACTGAAGATGGAGCAGGCTTGTTTTCTGCTGCTCCAGAGACTGGAACACGGAGCAATGGATGCAAGCTTCAGGAACAGAGATTCCACCTCAACATGAGGAGGAACTTTTTGACAGTAAGAGCTGTTCAGCAGTGGAACACACTCCCTCGGAGCGTGGTGGGGTCTCCTTCCTTGGAGGTCTTTAAACAGAGGCTGCATTGCCATCTGTCGGGGATGCTTTGATGAAGATTTCCTGCGTGGCAGGGGGGTTGGACTGGATGGCCATCGTGGTCTCTTTCAACTCTGCAATTCTATGATTCTATGAATGGTTTTCATATCAGTTTCATCGGTGTATTTATGAAAACAAATCTGCTACCCAAACGACTTGTGGCAGGGAGGGGTGAGGTACCAAGGACTGTCACACTACCATCTCCTCTTCTGTTGCTTCTGCCAAACACAGTGATGAGAAGAATTCTGCTGCTGTGCAATCATCAGTCACCTGGCAACAGGAAGATTTTGGGGACTCAGCAGACAGCCACAGATGAGCACAGATATAACAACCATAGAAACGGGGTGAGGCTAAAGGGAGCAGCTAGAAAGTAGAGAGAGTGTTGGATTTGTCCCAGCTGCAGAAGACTGCCACAGAATATGGAAAGACCAGAGGGATAAGGATGAACCAGCAACCCACCAAGAGATAAAGTCTCTCTCCCAGAGAGGGTGAGAAGTTCATGGATGACTCCTCACATCATGAGCCCCAGCTTGCCAGTCTCCTTCATCCTGCTGAGCAGTTCTTGAGAACTTGTAGAGACTCCTTCCAGTATTAGCATGGACTTATCTGCCCATTGACCATACCTGGAAAGACCCTTCAGTCCTTTCAGGTAATGGTTTGCTCCAAACAATTCTGGGAAACAGCTAGAGGTCCTATTTGACTACGTCAGTTGTGGTGAGTGGATCTCTGAGGCCTGCCCCTGCATGGACTTGTCCTTCACATTGGATGAGGCCACAATGAGACTAGAAAATGGTGGGCTGGACCTGATCCTTTCCAGACTTAATCTCATTTGGATGGTTGATCCTGGTGCAAACTAAAGACTGCTAGTTCTGCAGGGAGAAATGTTGGCAGGCTTTATCCTCACCCTGGCCCCATGAATGTATGAATGGTGGGGAGGCTGAGTTGTGTAATGACATGGGACCAACAAACATTCGTGAATAATTTGTTATGCCTTGTTCAAACCATGGTCACTGTGCCTATGGGAGAGGGTGTGTGTCACACCTACCCAAAGAGAAATAGTAAATCCTGTCAGATAATCAGACTTAATCAGTTTCCCTTTCCAGCAACTCTGTATTACAGGGAATCCAGACTACAATGGCATCCCAGAGATTAAGTGCCAGCCTGGTATCAGAATGCAACTTTATTAGATACTTGCTGGGATACACACCCACTGTAATACATTATATCAGCACACTGGCAAAGCCCATCACTGCAATGATGCTTGCATTCAGCACATTCCACAGGCAGACTGGAACTGCTACTTCATTTTTGCACTCTTCTACTGATGTAGGATCACACTGTAGCATTATGAGAAATTGGCAGTTCCAAAATACTATGTGCCACTTGTAGTGCTGGTGTGACCACCAGATAAGCCCAACAACACCAGAGTGAAGCAGTCCTTAGAGCAGTTTGTTGAGGTGTAGGGTTTGGAAAGGTACTCCCTCCTGCCCCGAGACAATTCCCAGAATCTCACAGTCAGCATTGGTAATGTTGGCTGGCAGGTTCTTGGAGTTGTTCAAAAGAAGTAATGTTTCCATGCTCTCCCAAGGAACTACTCAAACATGAAGCCAGCCATCCTTTTAAAAATATGCATTGCTACCCTGTATTTAAAGCTTTTAATATGCACAACCACCCAGCTGTAATAAAGAAAAAAATATGAAAGAAACTACCATAAAGTGACAAAGGGCATTTGCAATGAACAGTGGTGGCAAACTCTGACATATAAATGTATCTTGCCATGCTTTTTAGGATGAAATAATATATACTAATGCAAAGAAAATAGTTCAATCATAAACTTGGATTAATTATATGTTTATAGAGGCAGAGTGAAGTAAATGAGTATGTTGGAACGTGGCACATAGCCAAATGAATAATAAACAGCTTTAAGATAGTCTGGAGACAACCCAGAGAATATTACAGTCATCAAGCAGCCACAAACACCCCCTAGATAATTATGAGCATTTGCAAACGATTAAGGGCCAAGGGATATCTTTATGGACCTTTATTAAAACTGCATTTCACCTTTTAAAGAAAGAGTCTGCCTCTCAGTTTTACTGCACAGATTTCTTTTCCCCTGTTTGAATGGTTCTTACCAATAATTGTAGACTTATTTAACTTTAAAGTGTATGTACAAGGTCCGAGGAGGACCAAAGGATTAAAATTCAAACTCAACCTGATTTTTTAAAATGTGTGTTTGCATATGTATGTTTATATGTTTTAGTTCACCTTCACCCTTGCTTTTCTCTCCCATGAGTAGGTGGAGGCAGAAATATTCAGCCCTCAACAGCATCTCTCAGGAGTGATATGGACAGTAAGAGGTAACCTTTGACAGACATCTGGTATCCATTCTAAAATGTTCTATAATGGTGAAATGCCATTTAAAATGCAGAGATCTTTAGAGGAGCTCACTTTATCCAGATCCTTATGGAAGCATTTATCTGCTCATGTGAGGATACTACTATTGTGATCAGGCCCATGTCCACTCTATCCCTGCCCTGACTTTGTCACATTGGGCAGGGTGCATGGGGATACGATTGAGTAATAAAATACAAGCAGAATGTCCCTTCAGGCCTTGCCATTCCATGAATAAACGTCATAGACTGATGTAATAGGGCCTGTGGTAGACTGGGATGTTGGCAGGGATGCCACTATCTTATGCTCCAGTCAGCAAGTGTCCCAGGAATCAGGTGGCTGGAGTGCAGAAGATGTTGGGTAGTTAATCCATTCCAGGTCAGTCAACAGCAAGATGAAGGGAGAAACAAGAAGGTGGTTGTCAACCAGTCCAGAGGTTGTACAGCAAGTACTACTGAGTCCAGACAAGCAAAGTCAGCAAGGAGTAAACCAGAGGTCAAGAAAACATGAATACCAAAGAGTACTGCCAGTTACCAAGACAGAACGGTTGCAACAACAAAGCTACCAGGGAGCTGATGGGAGATTTATAGACAGCTGTCTCAAGCACATGGTCTCAAGACACCATGTGCTTAGTCAGTGGCTCCTATTTAACATCTGCTGGGATCACTGTAATCTTTCTTTGTCTCTCCAATGCCCTGCAAAGGATGGTAACATGTCCTATTGAAAAGTGGCACCTTTTTCATCGTTCCATCATGGAGGGAGAATGGAGGAAGCACAAGAGGAGGATGACACATGCAGTATCAGGACCCTCTGGCAGTACAGTGATGTAATTCTCGCTGGCTCCTTGGGTTTTTTTTTTTTTTTAAGCATCTGATAATCTCCAGAGACCCCAGCTGGAGAGGTCAAGGATCAGGTGAAACCAGGACTCACATTTTATTCCAGGAAGTACTTCTGAAAGGTAAGCTCTTGGTTTGATAGGAAATAGATGCAACTTGCTGGAACCCAAGGGGGTCAGTTGCACAGTCATATGGTCAGTGTGGGGGAAGCCAATCAATTTCCCTTTTATCAAAGAGATCTGCAAAGTCCTGATAGTTGGTTGGCAAAGTGTCCAGAAGTGCTGAAGTACATGCAGAGTGCTGGCTGCTTCCTATGCAATTTCTCTTCCAATGGAAGCCTGGGTCAAGCCCCACCCAACTGCAAGGGCTCCACTGTTGTGTCAAGCACCAATGGTGCTGATCCTACTGATGAGGAGGCAGTGACACAGGAGATAGGCACAGCCATGGGAACTGGCACTCAACAAGCCTGGTGGTGAGTTCCCACCCCCCCACACACATCGACCCACAAGCATTGCTTGATCAATTTCTACAGGGAAGCAGGGGAATCAATCTGGGCCAGCTCATTCAAGATGTCATCAGCCAAACAGTCTTTGTACTGTTCCTACAGTTCCATGTCCTGAGCCAGTAACCCAAAGGTGGCAGTATACATGGCAACAGACCTCTTCCCTTGGTGATGGATGTGTTGGTTGGCAGTTTCAGCTTGCATAGGGTCCTCCAATACCCCTCTCATTTCCTTCAGAATATCAGGCAGTTTGGTCAGGAGACAGCTTGACTGGAGGAGAAAAGGAATGGCCCATTTTGTAACTGGACCAATAAGCAGACTGGTTATGAATCCCACTTCTACCTTGTCAGTGGGGAAGGTTGTAATCCTTAGTGTGCTTTAAAAATGTGTTGATGAAAATAATAATAATAATAATAATAATAATAATAATTAATGAGCAATTTTATGAGTATGCTTTACATCCTCATTTCTGGGTACAGATACATCATATCAATGAATGCTAACTCCTGGAAACAAGAATTGAGATGAATCATTGCCATTATTCATTGCTTATGGACTTTCTGAATGCAGTGAGATAACTACTGTGGAAAACAGACTGCTGGGTTGCCATTTAATGCTGGATTCCATTTAATAACAATTTTGTCTTATCCATAAGAATGCTTTTTTATCTTGTGTTCTCAGCAACTTCAAATTTGCAACACTATACAATAAGAGCAAAAATACTGCATCATCAAATTAAACTACAGTGACAGAGATCCATCATTGCAGTTACATGTGAGAATGTCACTCCCCCTAAGCCCCCACTACGTTTTCAGTCTGACAGTGCTCAATCCAAAGATTTTCTAATGTGGTGCAGATTGGCATGGTGTGAAATGTTGTCTGTAGCACTCTCCCAGCTATGGGGCAAGTCAAGAACAGGCAGCTCGAGAGACTCCTGAGGTTTCTACACCAACTGCTTGTCCCAAGGCACTCTGTGACTGGGTGTGTCCTACAGACATCATTTCACAGCACACTGCTCTTCAGCTGCTCAGGAACTATTCCATTATGATGCTGCCAGGATGAAAAAGTTGTGGGGGTTTTTTGGGGGGTGGGTGGGCGGGGGTTGGAGTCATGTTAAATTGTTAATGACTATAAATATGAATCCTCAGCAGTTACATGATTGTAAATCCAGATTATGATCTCATGACTACTGAATGGGATGCCAACCATTGTTTTGAAATTGGAGTACACAGAACGGACAGCTATAGTAAATAGCTGCATTTAGATGTAACAGTAATTTATGCTTTGCCATTGTAGGAACAAACCTAGGTGAGTCTCAGGATGATATAACCTGCTTCTGCTGGAACTATTGCTTCTGTTTTAAGTTAGCTATAATTATGCTTCCTATCTAAACATTACATGTTGGTTAACATTGTGTGTGGTTTATTAAAATGGTCCAGGTTCAGTGTTTGTTTCAGTAAGCCATGATTAATATTAGGGATATGGGGGGGGCATGGGCATTGCTCAGATTTCACTTGACATTAGCCATTACAGAATGGCAAAACTGTATCTTGAGGATCCTCAACCCCTTCAAGAGATAACACTTCTAACAATATGGAGACTTTTTTTTAATCACTGTTTCTTCATTTTGTGCAAACTATATTTTGCACAAAACATATGTCTTTGTGCAAAATAGTTTTTCCCTGTTTCTGAAGCTAAGCATGTACACACAGAAAGCACGACAGGATAGTAAGATTGATCACAAAGACACAAACAATTCACCGAAAGCTATTACATTTGTGACAAGGCTGTAATGATTGCATTTTGCAATACTGTACATTTTACATAAAACCACAAAAACCAATTATGAAATTAAGCCAAGTGTCTGTTAAGACCAATCTACCCACCCCAAAAGTCTGCTACCAAGGAGAGAAAACAACTAAGTTAAAATCAAGTCAGAATTTTATCCCTTCTGAGACTAAGGAGATTTTCAGACCGCGTTTCAGCGTGCCTAGTGCGGGAGGAACTTTCGGGAGAGGGACGGCAGTCTTGCGCGGCAGGGGGGCATTTTCGGACGCCGTTGTCCCTCTCCTGAAACCATACGTGTCACTTCCGTGAAGCTTCAGAAGCCTCAGCGCCATATTTTAATCACGGGGAACCTCTGCGGCTTCCGAAGCTTCACGGAAGTGACACGGATGGTTTCGGGAGAGGGACAACGGTGTCCGAAAATGCCCCCCTGCTGCGCAAGATCACTGTCCCTCTCCCGAAAGCTCCTCCCACACTAGGCACGCTGAAACGCAGTCTGAAAATCTCCTAACTATGGTTTGTCAGTTTGCACATAATACTAAACTGTAGTTATAAGCAAACACTTCTGAACTTTTCATAGGACATTAGAGGAGAAGCCATGGGGTATGCCAAGTGAGCCTAAAGCTCAGCTAGACTCATTCCTGAAATTATACTTTATTGGGGTTCTTGTGCGTCTATTGTTTCTTAGGTATACAAGTTTCATTTTGACTTAAGACTGGTGGAAGATATAATATAAAAAAAGAGTAAGCTCTCATATTCATGGCAGAAATATCAAAGAAACACTCAGTCTTGCCCCCCCCTTGTTGCTAGGGCTATCTTTTTCTCATAATAAAATGGAGAAATTAAAAATGTGTCCTGTGGGTAGGAGCCTGGAATGCAAGCAAAACAATGGTCCACTGCCCCAGGCATCTGGCTGCAGGATGCCTTATTAATTTTCCACACTTGAACACTGAAGATGATGCATCATTAGCAGGTAAACAAGTAGGCAACACTGATGGACTTCATCCAGCTGGCACAATTTTCTGGCATGCATATTTGACTATTCCATTGTGAAGACAGGCAGTGCTATAACTCCTCTTTTCATAGGACTTCTGTCCCAAGCCTTAAATCAATGTGAAACTTAACTCTGACAATTGGTCCGACAACTTTTAAAGACTAAGAAAGCAAGGTAACTCCTGAATATCCTAAAATGACAATCTACCTTTAATATCATCCTGCATCCAGCCATTTCATGACTATAGATTTTCCTTGGGGTTTTTCCAGGCAGTGGAGTCGTGTTCTGGAAAAGTTTCTTTCTGACGTTTCGCCTGCATCTGTGGCTAGCATCTTCATGCTCTATGGATGCTGGCCGTGAAAGCCTTCAACTTCACATTTCATGACTTGTCTGGGATTTCAATCTGAGTTTCCTACATCCAAATTCAGCACATAATATTTAGCATTGCTCTGGCTGGACAGATCTATCAGGGTTCTGGATATATGGAATGTAAGAGAACAAGGCAAGAAATAGAAGAAAATTAAGTACACTCTAACGAGCCACCTTTATATTAGCCAGCTAAAGCATTGGATGGAATCCAGTGATTATTTTTTTCTGATGGAATAATGTTTGTCACTGAAGAGAGTAATTCTCTCTTTCCTCTGTTGTTCCTACACACCTTCAAAATATTCTCTAAAGTTTTAAAGGGACAATGTTGCCATGGTACCCCACTATATTTGATAAATCTCTGTCTCATGCAATTCTATATGAGCTGTTTGGCAGTGGAATGCACTGCCTCCGAGTGTGGTGGAGTCTCCTTCTTTGGAGGTTTTTAAGCAGAGGCTGGATGGCCATATGTTGGGAATGCTTTGACTGTTTATTCTGTATGGCAGAGGGCCCTTGTGGTCTCTTCCAGCTCTATGATCCTATGATTCTATGAAATATTGCAAGAACAGAACCTACAACTATACACAGGAAGGTTTGTTGAAAAGTGGTATATTGTGGATATCAATTCTGTTCTGGTCTGAATTCGAGGTGCTGGTGATGACACTCAAAAGTCCTAAATGCTTTGGACTTCAGTGTTTGAAGGACTGCTTCTTCCTACATGTATCTGCCTAAGAATTGCTGGTGAGGCCTTGTGCCTCACTAGTGGGAATCATATATCATGCAGAGACATGGGAGAGGGCCTTCTCTGCTGTGGTGCCTCCTTTATGGAATGTCCTCCCCTGGAGACCTGGTTGGTGCCAACACTGGTCTCAATTAGGTGGCAAGCTAAACCACGTCTTTTAATTAAAGCCTTAGGGTCCCAACTGTACTGCATCTTAAAGTGTACATGTACATGGTTTATTTAAACTGTTTTATCTTTTTTCTGCTGTTTTAACATGATGGTTTATTTAATATGTTTTATTCCATTTAAATTATTATGTTTTGTCCTTAGAATTGTCTTAAACTTTTTATATAATGTTAATTGCATGCCACTCTGAGATCTCGTAATAGAGGGTTAGAAACATTTTAATAAATTTCATATAACTCAAAGCTTCACATTTCCTATATTCTGAGTGTTAGAGAAGCAGCTATCTCTGCTTAGAATTTGTTGTATTCATGACAGATATTGTCAGAATCTGTTCCAGATGTGACCTTTTCCTGCCAAATTCAGTTATACAGGGTAATCTTGTGGGTAAGTTTGCATTTTTCTGTGCTTGTTAAGGAACATGTAACTTAACTGTTAAAGGGAGTGTGTGGTCTATGTCATGAACAGTTTGATAAGCACTGCACCTGGGTCTGAACTCTGGGAAAAGGAGGTTGAGCCCTGGTACTGTGGGAAAAGGGAGTGGGGATGATGGGTAGCCAATGACTGGGTAGCCCATCAGATTCTGTAGATTGGGATATGCTTTTAATATACCATTTGTCAGTTAAATTTTATTCTGAGCAATGACCCTGTAGGGTCAACTTTCTGGATTACTGTACCAATAAAGTTTTCTGTTTTGAACTCTGAAACAGTTACTGAGTCTGGAAATGCCAGTACAGGCTTTTAATAAAATAAATAAATAAATAAATAAATAAATTTTCACAGAGAATCCAACAATTTCATATAACTCAAAGCTTCACACTTCTTATCTTCTCTGTGTTAGAGAATCGGGTATCTCTGTTTAGAATTTGTTCGATTTTTGACAGAGATATCTGTGGAGTAGATTTTGGGTGTCCTGGAGAAGAAGCCCTATCATACTAGTGGAAACTGCATTCTATTTGATTAAGTCAGCTCCAAGGGAAGATGAGTACAGGGTACATGATCAACATAATCAAAAAGTGTTTCATCAACATAAAACATTAGTTTTAAATATTTTTGTTTTGCTCATAGGCAAAGGATCAATGCCTTTCACAGCTGTCTGCAGAACAAATTATCACTTTCCTATTCCAGAGCAGAGAAAAACTTGCAACTGATCTTCAGTCCAATCCTATACATGTTTAGCTAGAAGCAAAACCACCAACTTCAGTAATGCTCCAGAGTGCTGTTTGTTTCAAATGCACATAACATATACGTTTATATGAAGGTAAGCAAGTTAGGGGAACCCTAACATTGCTTTGCCTGTGCTAATTCATGAAATACTTGCATCTCTGTTTCTTAAGCATCCTGGTGCTAGGGAAATTCCTTCAAAAGAACAAGTCGACACTATGAAGGTTACATAGTATACTTTTGTTATAGAATCATAGAATTGTAGAGTTGGAAGAGACCACAAGGGCCATCCAGTCCAACCCCCGCCATGTAGGAAATCACGATCAAAGCATCCTTTACAGGTGACCATCCAGATTCTGTTTAAAGACCTCCAAAGAAGGAGACCCCACCATGCTCCGAGAGAGTGTGTTCCACTGCTGAACACCTCTTACTGTCAGAAAGTTCTCTAAAGATACCACAAAACTGGGGAATGGCGTATGTAGTAAGGACTAGGGAATGTTTACTTTCCAGGAGACTGTAGTGATCAACTGATGCCTAAAAGACTTCTACTGGATTTGTTAGTTTCATGGAATTTTTCCAGTACGTGTGCTTTGGCAAACTATTCTAGAATGTAAGGAGATTATCAGACAGGAGCGCAAAAAGCGTTCCTGTCCCACAATCTCCATTCCCATCCCTGTCCCCTCCCTGACCCACCTCAATCACCCTCCCCACCGCACTTACCATGTCTCACATTGACAGGGCAGCCCAGGAGTGAACAGAGCTCTAACAGAGCTCCGTTCACTTCCTGGAGTGAAATCCCATGGATTCTCACAAGAAGATGCAAGTGCAGGAAATTCAAAAATAAAAACCAAAAAACACCAAAAAAAAAAGTTACAAAAAGCACATACACACACTTTAAAACTTCCAAGTAAACCAGGGAAGTTTTTAAAAAGTGTGTCACTTACCTGGATGTCCTGATCTCACCTGGAAGTGTTCTGTCAGGGACCACCCATTGTTGCTGGGATCATGCCAGCAAAACAAGGCACCTTCGCACACAGAGGAAAATCAGTCATGGAAATGGAATGACAGATCTATTGATGGCTTCTCCCATCAATAAAAAGCAGCACTGGCGTAACGGCAACAGAATGGGTGCATAATGATGGGGAAATGACGTTGTGTGGTAAGGAAGCTTTTTTGCAATCTCCTGGCGTTCCTGTAACACCATTTTAAATATATCTGATAGTCTCCTAAGACTGCAGGGCTCAGGTTCCCATCCTTTTGGATGCTTGTCTATCAGGGTGGGGGACAGAAATGCATTTCTTTCTCTAAATAAAGTTGGATCCTTGATTCTCCAGCATGGCAAGCTAATCTTTACTGGTGTGGCTGGAGGAAGCAATTCCACTTCAGTGAGTTTGTTTGCAATGCACATAACCTATACATTTATATGAGGGGAAGCAAGTTAGCCCTGCAGTGTCAACTTTTGAAGAGCTCCAACTCCATTTCTGTTCTTTCAGATATAAAACATTCAAAGAATTTTTCTATCTTCCAAGAGACATCCTTTGTTTAAAACAAATATCAGGACTTGATAGTTAATTTCTGTACTGCCTTGACAAGATCAGGACAGATTGATCCCTTTACCCTAAGTAAAAGATTCAGTACTCTTTCATTATAAATCTTCCCTTAACTTGCATTTTTCTTAATAACATTTCTTTCAATCTTGAACCTTTGCCCTACAAATTAATCTCCAAAATAAGGAACTTCAACAACAGTTGCTTGTCTCCAAAGGCAAGTAGGAGAGGAAGAAAGAGAAGGATAGAACAAAACTGCAGACAAAAAACCAGATGTTTTGCCCTTTTTGTTTATGCACAAAATGCCACAAGAACTTAAAATAATATACAGTCAACATAAAAGAGAATTAGAAAGGAAACAAAATGTATTCCCTAGGAAAGGACCTACTCCTTTCACCTTGCAGGCAAATGCACTGAATATTCTTGTCTGCGTAAGCACCAACAGAACATTAAATATAAATGTTTTTAAACACTGAAAATGACTGTATTTTTATCCAAGACCTATGAAATGCCTCAAGAGTAAAATGGCACAAAACCCACAATTAAGGTTTCTACATATAATTGATTGGTTTCTTCATGAAGAATTTACAACTATGATAAAGTGCATGATTTCAACTATGTTCATGTCAAGCAAAATCAGAAAACAAAGCCTACTGAAGAAAATTCTTTAAAAGCCAGTCTTTTTTCTCCCCTAAAAAAGGATTCTTTTTAAAAAATCATTTTATTTATTAATTTTTAAAATTAAACAACATACAATTTATACATCTCTCTCTATCTCTCTGGCTTTTCTTCGCAAATGAAGATTCAGGAAGGACTCATCCCGCACTTTCTGCAAGCGCGCTGATGAGTAAAAAGGCCAATCCGAGATAAACAAGTCCGGTTGCAAAAAGCACAGCAGAAGGTCTCCTTGGGTGATGTTTCTGGGTTGTGATTCTTTCTGCGTTGTCGTTTCTCTTCAAGACTTGTTCGGTGTGAGTTCTCAAATAAGGCTGCAGCATTGTGGATAGTGCGTCTCCATGCCTCCCGTCGCTTTTTTGGAGCGCCCCTCTTATGCTGACCCATGGCAAGTTCACCGTAGAGTAGTATTTTTGGGAGGCGATGGTCCTTCATCCTAGAAACGTGCCCTGCCCAGCACAGCTGCGTTCCCAATATCATTATACATACAACTTAACAAACACATATAACAGTGATTCCCTCCACCGAAGGACTTCCCTTTACATTCACCCCTCTTTCCAAAATACCATTGTTCCCAACTCAGGTTTGCTTCCTCTCCCCTTTATTAATACAAATTCTAAGAATTTACTCCATTTTTCACCAAAAACATTTTTATTTAGCCCTCCTTTTTTTTCTTTAACCATATTTGTTAATTTCTCATTTATAGCTATATTCCATACTTCATTATACCATTCTTCTATTTGGTATTCACCTTGTATTTTCCATTTCTTTGCTATTATTAACCTTGCTGCTGTCAGCAGATTTGTTAATAAATCCTTAACAATTTGAGATTCTTATATTTTTTCACAATATGATAATAATGCTATTTCAGGGCATAAAGTTATATTTATCTCTAGTATCTCACTTATTTCCTTCATTACTATTTTCCAAAATTTCTGCACATATTTGCAATTCCACCACATATGAATATGCATTCCCAATTCTTGGCATCCCCTCCAACACTGTGTTGAGTACTTTTTATCTATTTGATTCAATCTTACTGGGGTTAAACACCATCTCCATATAATCTTATAGGAATTTTCTTTTATTCTTACTGATAATGTTTTCAAATGTTGCATATTCCATATTTTTTCCCACTTGGATTTGTCTATTACAGTTGCTACATCTGTTTCCAAAACATCTTTAAGATAATCTTGTGCTTCTTCCTTATCCATTAACATTTTATATATTTTACTTGTAATACCTTTTATATTAATTTTCTCTTGAGTAGCTTTTATAATCAATTCCTCAAATTTTGTATTTTTTTCTACAGCTTCCCTCCTTTAACCATTTTTTGTCCATCGTTCTAACTGTATCAATTTAAACCATGTGAATCCTTGCTCTTTTAATATATTTTTTTCCATATAATTCTTATTTTTCATTTTCCCCATCCATTCCTTCAATCTTATTATTTCTTGTCCTCCTAGTTTTGCTTACACTTCATTTCTTAAATTTGCTGGGAAACCGTCTAACAATATTACTGGCGTTAATGGAGATATTCCTAGAACTAATACTTTTTTGTATTTAATCCATATATCTAATATATTTTTTAAGGCGACAGACTGTATTATTTCCCTAAATTTCTTTTTTGGTTTACAAAAAAATATATTTCTTAATTTTAACTCTATCTCTTGTTTATTTATTTCCATCCATTCCATTTCTTTTACTCCTGCAACATTATCAATAATATATCTCAATTGATTCACTACATAATATAGCTTCTAATTGGGTAGGCCTAGACCTTTTTGGGGGAATTTATACCATCTATTGTTATTAATTCTTGATCTTTTGCCTCCATTACAATAATTATTTATCATATTTTGCCACTTTTTTAATTCCATCTCTGATACTTTAGTAGGCAGCATTCTAAATATATATATATATATATATATATATATTGCTAATATTTTCATTTTAACAAGCACTATTCTTCCAAACCATGAAAATTTAATTTTCCCATATTTCTCTATTTTTTCTCCATATCTTTCCTTAATATAGTAAAAAAAATCCTCTAGTTTTTCCAATTCTGCCACAATATTTATTCCTAAATATTTTATTTGCTCCTTTATTTTAATATATTTCTTTTTACTCTTCATATTTTTTGCTCTGCCTCTGTATAATTAAATATCATCATTTCTGATTTATTCCAATTTACTTGTAAACCTGTCATCTTCCCAAACATTTCCAAATGTTTCTCTATCTCTTGCATTTTTTCCAATGGGTCTTGTATTGTTATTAAAGTATCATCTGCGAACATATTCAGCTTAATCTCTTCAATATTTCCTATCCCTTTAATACCTTCATCTTTTCTAATTACATTAGCTAATATTTCTATTACCATAGCAAATATTATTGGGGAAAGTGGGCAACCTTGTCTTGTTCCCCTAGTTAAATTTATTTGTTCTGTCTTACCATCATTTACCATTACTGTAGCTTTATATTTTTTATACAGTTAGTCAATCACATCCCTAAATTTTTTCTCCAAATCCAAATGTTTTCATTATATTTTTTTTAATGACAGCCATTCCACACAATCAAAGGCTTTAATATATCTATGGCTATAAGCCCTGCTTTAATTTTCTTTCTTCTAATTATATCTATTATATTTATTACTCTTCCAGTTAAATTAGCCATCTGTCTTCTTGCTCTAAATCCACATTGGTCTTTTTGTATATATTTGTGCATAAATTTATTCATCCTTTTTGCCAATATTGCTGTTAATATTTTTCCATCTTGATTTATTAATGATATTGGTCTATATGATTCTGGATCTGTCAGATCTTTATCTGGTTTTGGAATTAATATAATCAAAGATTGTTTCCACGATGGTGGGATCTCATCTCCTTTTAAAATGTTATTATATAATTCCTTCATTCTAGATATTAATATACTTTTAAATGTTTTGTAATATTTAGCTCCCAAACCATCTTCTCCTGGGACCTTTCCCAATTTCAATTTGTTTATAATATCTTCTATTTCCTCTTCTGTTATAGGTTGTTCCATTAATTCCTTCTCCTCCTCACTAATTATATCCTTACAATTTTCCTTTATATATTTCTCTAATTCTTTCGGTGGATCACCTGCTGAACATAATTTTTGATAATATTCTTGAAATATCTTTAATGTATATTTCATCAAATTACTTTTCCCCCTTTTTCATTTTTAATAATTCCAATCAAACTTTTAGAATGTTTTGCTTGTGTGGCCCTTGCTAGCATTCTAGAATTTTTATTACTATATTAAAAAAAATCTATTTTCATAAATAGCAGATTTCTTTTTACTATTTCTATATCTTCCTTTTCTAACTCTTTTCTCTTTGCTTGTATTAATGCGTGGATCTGTTTATCTCTGTTTCTAAAATATTCTTTTTCTAAACCTTTAATTTCTTCTTCTAGTTTCCTCTTACTTTTTTCCTATTTTTTTCCATAATGTATGTGCTTCCCTAATAAAGATTCCCCTTGCTACAGCTTTCATTGAATCCCACAATAATGCTTGACTGCTTTGTCCTACTCTATTTATTTCCCATATTTCTTTTAATTCTACCTGTATTTTTTCTACTTTGTTTTTATAAACTAAGATTTTTGTATCCAATCTCCATCATTTTGCTTGTTTATAATCTTTTGTAATCTTTATATCTGCTGTAACTGCTGCATGATCTGTAATTTCTATAATTCCTATATCTGTGTTTACAATTTGTGGGACCAGATTTTTTGATATAAAAATGTAATCTATTCTAGAATAGGTTTTATGTGTTGGTGAATAATAAGTGTATCTCTTTTCTTCTCCTTTCCATTCTCTCCACACATCTCACAATCCATTTCTATTTATTATTTTGTTCAAACCAGTTTCATACATTTTCTTGTCCTCTTTAGTAGGATTAGCTTTATCTTTCTGCTTATCCATTACCATATTAAAATCTCCCGCCATTATTATAGATCCCTCACTTATTTCATTTGTTGCTTTAATAACTTCTTCATAAAATTCTATTTGACCTTCATTTGGTGCATACAGATTAACCAAAGTGAATTGTTCCTTACCCCTAATTCCTTGTATAATTATATATCTCCCTTTTAAATATTTTTTAATTTTCTTAACAATAAAACCACATCCTTTTGACAAAATAGTTGCCAGTGAATTCAGGGTAGGGAATATGTACCAGGTTGTATATATGTATATGTTGTGTACTGTGTACAGACAAACATAAAATATATACATATATACTGAATTAGGCACAAGTAAAGTTCACCTGTCACAAGATTACATAGTAGAAGTTGTGTTGTTCCAAGAGTGAAAATGAGGAGAAATGAAGGTTTTTCTAGCTTGGTTCTCCATAGTCCCACCCCAAATCAGCTTGAATCATCTGGGCCCAACAGTTCCTGCTATTCAGGAGTTCTTAAATCCAATGAGCCCTCTGATTCTTTTGTATATCCTGGTGTCTGCCTTTTAGTGACTCAGTGTCACCTATTGAATTACAGGCATTGCAGGCTGCAGACAGATTTTAATCAAGCAAATAATGTGGGTGGGAAAAAAAACTCCACAAAATAATAATGAGATGTGTACCATCAAGGCCCCCTTCATATACATGCAAAATTTCAGGGGTTTAGGTTTTACAGTTCTATGTTAAGTAGACATTGACACACGTGCGTGCGCGTGCACGCGCACACACGCACACACGCGCGCACACACAAACACACTTATTATAGATAATAGAAACAAATATTGAACAGTTTGATGAGCTTGTTCTTCCAATACTGTGATTAACACCATTCTAATGTGCTAACTATATTGCTACACAAACTTGTGGCCAAATTTGATATAAGGCTTGTGATGTGGTTTGACCTTGTGTAATTGATTTTTATTTAACATACAGCCAAACTGGAAGAGAGAGGGAGAATCACATCTGGAGGTTCACCTTTTGTTTCTGTCATGGTCCAAGGTCAGGATTCCCAGGCATCCTGTTTTATATGGAGCTTCCTATATTTGAGGGCTTAAAATCCAATCCTATATCAAGGTGATACAGGACATCCCAAACCCCGTATTTCTTGATGTGGTGACAGTGCTTGCAACAGACTGACCCCTATCATTAGGTACACACAGTATGCTGGCCTGCCACATGACTGGGATCTGTATTTTGTGACTGAAGCTGACATGGTGCAGGCACCTGCCCTGACTCCTCTGCAGTGGGGTGAAGCAGTGTGCTTACTGAGTAAATTTCCTGTTACGAAATTTAAGTGGGTTTGGGGATTCCTACAAGATCTCAAAACTCATGGGAGCCTGGAGAGGCTCTCCTCTCATGAGACATGAGGAGGCCTTATATAGGTTTGTTGCCTGTATTCCCAACCAATCCTGAGCTGGCTTGGCAATGGGAGGATGCATCCCATATTGCTGTGCCAAAAACCTGGCAACCCATCACAGCTGGAATCACCAGCAACTGGAGTCACTAATGGAGCCAACAAGTGCTTTCCTCACAGCAGGGAAGTAATTCTAACCAAGATTGTTGACAGGGTCAAACAGTTAAATCTCCCCTTTCCCCATGCCCTGGTTCCCATCTGGCTTACTTCTTTTCCCTGCCAGCTCTTCATTCAGTTGGGAGAAAAAAACCAAGCATCACATTTAGTTTGACTCTGATTTAAAATGGATGCTCCAATTGGCACTGGCCTTTTTGCTTATTTGTTCCCATACTCATCACATTGTAAAGTTTCATCTGAAATGCACTATCAGTTGAAGATACTGCTTTTCCATGGATCTGAAGTGAGCTTTCAGAGTAATTTTCCTCTTAACCAACTAATTAGGATTTATATGGAAATAATAATTTCTTTCAAAGGCTTCTATTTTCTTTGTTGGCAAGAGAATTCTAAGTAGACCGGAGTCTTCTATCAACCAGAAATAATAGGTACTGCTCTCCTCTGCCCCCATAATAAATCAAATGAATATGTCCACTTGCATTCAAAAAGAATTTGGACTATTTTCACAAAGCAGAACAGAATGAAAATAACACTTTGCCCTGCAGAAATACATAATTCTAAATATAAATTATGCACTATCACTCCTCTAATGAAAGGCAATTACTGATAAGCAAGATAAAAGTCAAATGCAATTCCAGTGTGTTGAACTTAAAACCTATGACATTGATAAATGGATATGTAAATGAATGCTGTCCCTTTGTACAATGTGAGGTATTTGGATTAGCATGATATTTATTCTGGATTCTAGCCCAGTTTGTTGTAGTGAGATTTATTGTAAACAACCAAAGCTTCCCCCCCCCGCTGCCTCTTTCATTGAGCAAGAATATTTGTGGGCATAATTTCAATAATGCCAACAAGGTATTTCCTTTAAACCTGAGAAATCAAATAATGGGAGCAAAGAAGATACATGATTTCTAATAAAGTAAATGTACACACATTTTGATTGTCAGTACATATGTCTATCTAACTATATGCATTTAAAGTATAAATCTGAAGGCAAATTGAAAGGGAAGGGGGCAACTAAAAATGAAATCACTGGAAAATAAGTGTAATCTATCAGCAACATACATAAGACTGAATATGGTGAATCAAGTAGCTCTCTATAGACAAAGGCTGACATTCTTTACCAATTACCATGTTGTTAGCTCCACAGACCTCAGTTGTTACATGCCCTGACACTCTTCCCCTCCAATAACTTATTAATTGGCAATAATTCATAATTTGGCTTATATGGACATTTCATGTGGTTAGGCAGTAGACCGAGGCAGCCCAAATATAGGGACTAGTTGTTTGGAAAGCAACTTGTTACCAGCACAGTATATACAGCACTAGTCTGGGAAGGTACCCAAGTCTTAATTAGCTCACAGGGAGGCAAACACAGTCAAAGATTTAGTCTAGTAACACAGTCCAAAAGGTCAGAGGCTTATAGCAGTCAGTCAACGTGGGTCCAAAACAGTCCATGGGTCTACAGGTGCAGGCAGCAGAGTAGTCAGGGACAGTCCAAGATCTTAGCACGAGCTAAGGTAACAGAAGTCAAGATAACCAGAATCCAGGCACCAAAGTCAGCAGGAAGTTTTAACCGGGAAGATCAGTTGATCTCTGACAAAGCCTCCATCACCTCTCCTGGAATATATAAAGCAACTAAGGCTTTGTCAGGTGTTTCTCATAAAGTCACGGAGATTTCCTTTGAGCTTCCTTTTGAGCTTGCTGCTGGGTATACGATGGTGGAGGTAAGTCCCTCTCTTCTTCATCATCCTTTACTAAATTGGCAGGACTCTCGGCTGGGACTGATGCCAATCCACTTGGACCAGGCTTGTCCTCTGCTCGAGCCTCTAGTTTGGCAGGGTTCCCTGATGGCACAGGTGTAGATAAACCTGTGCCATGGTCCCTAGGGCCATTCCCTGCCATGTCCTCCTCCTCTTCTGACTCTATACCCTCATCAGGCTCAAGGGGCATAACACTAGTGGAGATTTACTCAAAACTTATTAAGAAGTCTTGGAAATTTCCCCAAAAGCAGACATGCCTGGGAAGTAATTATGTGAAGCCCCCTTAGACAAATGGTTAGTGAAGGATGTGCTAATTCTCCTGGATGCACCCAGTTTTGAGTCATATTTCTAAAACAAATGAGTGACTGGAACACCCACTGCTCTGCAAAGGGTATTCATTCACACCTTTCCCCCACACACAAAGTGGAGGTGGCCTGAAACCCATCAGTCTTAAGAGTAAATATTGGGTATAAATATTACCCCAAAACACAGTCAAAGTGAACGTTTTCTTCCAGATGACTTTACTCTGTTGGATTGCTGTGTCACCCAGTGCACATAGCTGTACTTCTTTGCTGCATGAACCTCTGCTCTTCGGACAGGTCCAGTATACCCCATCATCCCAAACTCTATTCCTCTATTCCAATACTTTCTCCTATTCTTCATTAGCCTTGTGTGATTGCTTGAAGCACAAGTGCATGGTCTCGTGATTATTTTCCAATAAAAACATTTTTATTTTATTTTTTGGCTTGGAGCCTTGTCAGTGAGTACTGGTATACACAGGTCCAAAGGTTCCATAGTTACCCAACCTCTCACAGCCTAATTTGAGCTAATTAAAATTTCTCAACTTAATATTACAATTCAAGTGACGAGTGGGTTCCACAAACCCCATGCAATTTGGGTAATAACCATGCTTCTTTGGGTTACAGTCATGCTTATGCGTGAGTAGACATACATAGGACAGTACTATAAGTTACAGCCAAATTACATTGGCCAATTTTACTTGTTGCAATACTTATGCCTATCTCCAGATATGATCTTGCAAATGCTTCTTGAGAGACTTGATGTTCTCTGCCTTAAACAAAATGCAGATAATGCTGTTTCCTGCATAGAAAATTCTGTTTTCTGTGCAATAAACTGTGAATTTTGCACATAATATGTTCCCAACTACAACCTTTTATGTACAAGGAACAGCATTTTATGCATAGAAAATATTTCTGCACAAAAACTTAAAAAAAAAAAGAAAATGCTATTTCCTGCACAGAAAATTATGTCTTCTGCTCAAAATACCACGTATGAATTTCATGCAGAATAAGTCCTAGAAAGTCAACCAATAAATTTTCTCCCCCCTCCCCCTTTTTTGGCACTAGGAAGAATGTTGCTATAATTACTCTTTGCATCCTTTAAGAACAACATTAGTAAAGAGTAACTCCTCTACTCCATGATACATTCTTTTAGCATCTGGAGGGCTGCATCATTCCTCCTCTGAAACAAAAGATATCTTCAAACACAGGACTATCCTCTGGAAGATAAGACACACAGCCACTTGAGTTGGGAACTAGCAAGACATCTGCTTATTGAGTTACAGAATCCAGAAGGCCTATCACAGATCCAGTTTTTATAGATTCAGTTTATCTGTATTTGTTTTATTTTGTGTAAGCTGCCTTGAATCCCATGGGTGGGAAGAAGGAGGGATACCAATAACATTTTAAAAAGAAACAATTCACATGTCTTTTATATATGTTTATCTGTACAAACGACCTATGGAGCTAGTCTTATTGAGCTAAGGTTACTAAGGTTTGTTGTTGTGTACCTTTTAGGAGTTTCTGACTTATGGCAACCCTAAGGCAAACCTATCACAGGGTGTTCTGAGGGCTGAGAGTATGTGACTTGCCCAAGATCATCCAGTGGGTTTTCATGGCTGAGCAGGAATTCAGACTCTAGTCTCAGAGTCGAGTCCAACACTCAAACCACTATGCTATATTGACTCTTTACTACTATGCTTAAATCAAAACTTTAGGCACTGGTTTAGCTTTCAGGCTTTACTCAGTGAAACACAGGGTCATTTGTTGTTGTTGTTGTTGTTGTTATTATTATTATTATTATTTAAAAAAGAAATATTTCCATGAGGTTCAATATCACAAAACTGTAGGTTTCAGAAGGGAAGCATTTCAAAAGGTTTTTACAGTGACTCCTTCCTAGCGGACTAAGCTAGGAAGAATCAGCCAGCATTGACAGGCACTGGGGGACCAATAGCCAGTCATCCTTGACTAGAATGACATTGATGGGTTGAATGGGTTGACATAGGAACATCACATGACTATTTCCTCTTGTGTTAAAGTTGCCAACAATGTCATTTTCCCCCCAACAGCAAGTAAATATTTCAAAAGTTGTCCCTCCTTAACACTTGTGAAATTAAAACATACCTATCACACACGATTTTCAAATTATGCCCAATTGGTAAAAATTATTCAAGCCATTCTGGAGTCTTTTAATGAATGTAGATAGAAAAAAAAATAACCGTGCCATATCTTTTAGGTGTGTGCAAGGTTCCCTAATTTAGTTTGGGAATCCAATTTGGCAATATGGATTCAGCCCCAGCTAGGATAATTTTAGACCCAATGTGGACCTGAATCTGAATTTTCATGCTGTCAATTGATATGTATCAAGAAACAAAAGCATCCATAGTCTTTTTTTTCCTCTCTCACATGTACAGGCAACTTGAAGACATGGCAGTCCCCTTTAAGGAGATACCCTGCCACACTACAGGCAAATAGGTTCAGAAGTATTTGTGACAGTAATCTTTGTCTCTAAAAGAACCACAACCATTTTGCTTTTTCACAAAAGTGGAAACATGGTAGACCCTTTAGAAGAGACTAGCCCTGGTAAACTGCATGAATCTGCACTAGAAATATTTCAGATTTGTTTTAATAAGTTTACTAATGTATGGTATATCTCTATTGCTTTTCTCCCTATTTGAAGTCTGACAGCTCTACAACATTGTGTTTTCCCCCCATTTTCATTTTTTATTCAGTAAACATGAGTGAAATACATAAAAGTAAGTATTTCAATCTTGTACCCTCCCTGTACATTGCTCTACTGATACAGGAAATATTCATCAGCGATAGATATCATTTTGCATACAGAGACATTGAATCATTTGATTCAATGCTAGAGTCACAAAAAACCAGTATTATGGTTAAACATGACCCTAGTAGTTTGTTAGAACTTTTAAAAACTAAAACAAGGTTTTCTGGGCAGAATTTATACAGAGTTTGCCCTTGCTTTCTCTGAGGATGAGAGAGAGTGACTTGCTAAAGGTCACCCAGAGGGCTTTCAGGGCTAAACGTGGATTCGAAACCTGGTCTCCCAGTATCCTAGTCCAACACTCAAACCACTACACCATGCTGGCTCTCTAGACCTCCTACTCAACAAACTAATTTTTTAAAAAGAAAGACTCATTCGTGTCCTATAAACTGCCATTATCAATTTCCTCATAATACTACAATAACATTTCAAGAACACTGGCAGAACAGAAGGTAAACAAAAGTTCGGTTATTTGGCACTTCTTTCTATCAGCTGTACTTTAAATTGACTCTTAAAATGAACGTGAAATATGTGAACTGGCTGGCAAATCTATACAATTTTTTTCTTTCAAATTCTTTCTTTCCAAAACAACATTCATATGTGATGCAACACACCAAGTGCAAGAGGGGCTCCTGTGCTTTGCTTTGTCTTGCATGGGGAAAAAAAAACCCTTAGCAATTCAATTTAACACTTATCGGAGGAATTATCAAGACAAGCCATAAAAATTGATGGCTTTGAGGAATAGAGAGTAGTGTGATTGTATTTTTTTTAAAAACCCACACTAAGGATTATGTGAAATGCTAATGTTGTCATAAAATGCTTAGAGAGCAATGCAATCTTGTGGAAGATTTTAAGGATCTTTATGCAATTGCGCTTAATAATATCACATGTAATGATTTACAGTAACCCCTTATATACTCTGATACACAGAGAAAATACTTACCATACTCGCTGTCATAGAAAATGATGAATTTCTGCCAGGCATATTCTGTGACCACTCTCAAGATGACATCATTGATGTAGACAGGCGGGCGGACAAAAAGAGTATAGTCATCATTTCTGTTGCTCCTGGTGGTCCCACAGCCACTCCTTGGAGTCCCAGCTGTTGACCGCTGGATAAAGAGGTGAGGAATGTGCATAGCATCTGCCAAGGACTGGAGGGATCCTGCTGACGTACAGCCAATGGAACTGACAAGAGCCAGGATGCCATGGTTCATAAGGTCACAGGCTGAAAGAAAGAACAATGATATTCCAGATGACAAAGATTGCTCAGCACACAACACAGACAGACACCAAACACTCCCCTCACTCTATGCCAATCTCTGGCTGAAAAAAAATATATAGTGAAGGCTGACGTCCAACAGTTTCAGTCAAGTGAGAAGAGGCAAGAGTATTTTCATAAATTCAATAATCTTGTCTTCTTTTTTTTTAAACCATTCTGAAAGTCTGTATGGTGCCATAAAAAGCGTGAGGCTTGTCCATTCACTCAAAATTGCCAAACATATTACTGCTAATGAGAGATATATGACTGCCCATACCCTCACAGTCTGCAATCAGGACACAGCCAGAGAAGGAGCTACATCTATAAATATAGCCTTCTGAGGACTCTGATGGAGATTTGTAACCAAATCCAATATTGAATTAAACTGAGCTCCTGGAGAGATAAATAGTTCTCTAAGTCCAGCACACAAGCTCTGGGAACAGGATATGAGCATTACATCATTGCTTTTGAAGAAATAATTGCTCTGAATAGCTGTCAGCTTCCAAAGGGAATGGATTAATATATGCAAATCTGTCCAAAAAGAGTAAAAAACTCAAGTGTTCTTGAACAATAACAAAAATAAGAGATAGCTCAGTTGATCTAGACCTTGATATTCTGTAGAGGGCAATACTCTGGTTATCAATGTAATCCCATTTAAGGAGAAACAAATAAGATAAATTGTTAATTTACTCTGAAAGAAATTATTTGGACATCATGGCCATTTCAGGAAGTGGGCCATTGTTATGTAGTAATGCATAGTTCTAAAGGGACAATTCTGTGAACAATGAATGGGCGGCGGGGGGGGGGGTTTGTCTTGTAGCACCTTAAAGTCTAACAGATTTATTGTGACATAATCTTTGGGGTTTAGAGTCTTGTGAAGCTAAGGGGGAAATATTTCATTCTCCTATACAACAGTGCTTAACTAGATTTTACCAGTACATTGATTCTATTCATTTAGGATTTAGTGATATAGATTTTTTCTCCCATTACTGTTGTTACAAATGGTCTGAGCTTTGTATAGAAATGTCACAGTCTTGAATTTAATGCTCTTTTGACCACAGTTTTTTTTTAATTTTTCCCGTGTGTGTGTACACCATTATGGATACCACTTCATGAATCTGAATTAGGGATGGAATGAATATTTGAAAATATATGAACAATGGTTGAAAAAAATGGTTTTTGAGTGTTGAGAAACCTTGATGAGAATCCTAGACTGACAAGAATCTTTTCAGTTTGGAACTTATTTTTTGAAAAATTCACACATGTTTGTTTTCTGCACAGAAAATGCTGTTTCCTGTGCAAAACAACCACAAATTTTGTGCAGATAAGTCCTGAATTGTGAATATCATTTGAAAACTGTGTGGTTTTCAAAGACTTCCTTGCAGCAGAAAGAAAACTGCTGAAATTGCCCATTGCTACTGTTGAGAAGAAACTTAGGGAAGAATTACATCCCTGATCTGAATCTAACCATTATAGTACAAAATGTCTCTTAATCTAAATACCATGAGATTCTTTTTAAAAAATGTGTTTCAAATGAATGCTACATGAACAAAAGTAAGTGTTACATGGAACAGCAATAGTCTTAGGCTCAGTTCCTGGACTCATAGGAATATCAGACGCAGGGTAACGTGCCAAAAAACCACATTCTCAACCATATCAAAAGATCTCTGTGGGAATAGAAAGGGTAACCTTACCAGATGCCCACATCCTTCAGCTCTTCCAGGGGCATAATTCTGCCATTGACGAGGCTTCCCTTTTGCATTGACAGGGACAAGCCACCAATAAAAAGTGATACCTTACTCATGGCCACGCTATGCCGCCGGAATGCTGGAGGATGACATTGTCTGATAACCTTACCCATTCCTGTTCTCCTAGCACTCTTTTGGCATGGTTTTCCCCATGTCTAATAATCTCCATAGGGATGGGAGCTGGAATCTGGGAACATCCTGGAGAGATGTATCTTCTTCATTCTGATTTAAGAGAAGTGGTGTACTGTGGCTAGAAATGGCCCCCACTTGACACCCTTGAGCCACTGACAGAATGGGCAAATGAACAGCATTAGCCTACAAGGACAAATATTTTGACTCAGTGTAATTTATCTCCACATCATGATTCTTTATCCCTCAAAATGAATCTTCAACTTCAGCTTTCATAGTGTCTTTAAATATTCCACTAAGATCTATATTATGTGGTCAGAATGGTTTTTCCCTTCTCTTTTAACTACCCCTGAGACTCTTCTGAGGTTGATTGGATGCCATTTTCCCACTAACCACATGACACATGTGTTAATGTGGCAGCTAAGCGATGGATCAATGTGAGAAACTGCCTCAGGTTTCTCCACAGAAACTCCCCACAGTCATCACTACCGTCCAGATGTATCTAATCTCGACTCACAGTATCTGTATGACAGACTCTAAACAACTCAATTGCACTGTAAATAGAAATAACATAAAATCTGCAAGACTGCAATATATATTTACAGTATATATACATGCAACGAAACCACCAGCACAGAAAACATAGAGTTATTTATGCAAAAAGTAACACCTTGTAACTAATGGTCCAGTTAATGAAGGCTGAGAAGCAGTAGAAAATCTTGAAGTGCCATACTAATGACATTCACATTAATTCCAGAGGTATTTATCATGATTGATGTTAGTGCAATTGATAAATATCAAAGGAATTAATAATGATTAAGGCCATAATTTTGACACATTACCCCTGTGAGAAGTAAGCAGAGGGTTAAGTGTTTATGTTCGCTTTCTAGTGGAATTGGAAGCCAGAGTGAGGAAGCAGTATAACTTTTTCAGAATAATTGCACAGCCCCTGAGGTTTTCCATGCCCAATTTATGCTTGACCATCAACATGGGTAGCTGACCTTTTCTTCAGGATTCAGTGCAGGCAACTGCACATCTAATGAACTGCTACTTTAAATTGTTGCTTCTGTGTGTCTGTGTATATGGTGTAAGGCCTGGCCTGACACATATTTTAGCAGTTGTGTGTTGTTACTTGTTTCCAATAAATTTTAGGTTTTATTTCAGGTATGTAAATAAGCTGCAAGAGATTAATTTGAGGACTGGGTTTAGGCCTGCAAGTTGTTTTCAAGGCAAGGCAAGGGTACTGTACTACAGTATTGGATTTTTTTTAAAGGAGTATTTGTGTGTAGGCAGCTGTGTCATTCAAAATCATTAACAACTAGTTCTGTTTATTTATTCTTTTTTGTTGATGTGTAAAATGTGTCTTGCCAGTTATCTTTTACCTAGAGGCATTTGCTATCTGCTGGGATTCTGGGAGCTGGCAATGTTGTTCCCCAAGCTCCACATATGGCTGGTGTTTCCTCCACCCATTTGGCAGCAGCTTCACTGGATGGTGGGGGTGCTCGGTGCATTTCCATCTCCAGATCACCCCTGTGGCACCAAAGGATCCAGTTCTTCCCTTTCCTCGGAGCCTCTCGCCTTTCTGTCCTCCTCATCATTTCTGGTCTCTTTCTCCTCCTTCTCCCTTTCACTATTCTTGGCTCTCCTTTTAACCTTCCCAGCTTCTGTATCTTTTAACAACTGGTTTGGGTGAACCAGTGTGAACAAGCTGAATGGTGCTACTGATATAGGCTGCTCACTTACCATGGAAAAACACATGTTGGCCAGTCTAACTCAGTACTGTGAGCATCAAGACCTCAGGCAAAGGTATTTACAAACTCTGCTACCTGAGAGTGTTGTAATGTTAAGGTGAGCAGCTCAAGGGTCATGGGATGCACACTTCCCCATTTCTCCCCCAAATCCTGGGCCCACTTATGTATACCCTTGAATTTACTATGGCAACAGCAAAAACTGAGGGGCTTTTATATGAGAACAAGACACATAGGGTGCATTGTTCAAGACTAATTGCATTGGTAGCCACTGAAAAGTAATGTGCCCTCTCTACTTTGTTTTCTTTTATAACAGCACTCCTGGAAGTGCTGTCTTAATTATAAACAAGATGCATATCCTGTTTTCACCCCCAAATCCCACCAACCAATTTGGGAAATGGTAGGCAATACAGTGGCAATGGGGTGCAGCCTCAACACATTCTGTGGGGCAGATTTCAAGGTCAGACCCACAGATGCTACTCACTCCTATTTTAACTGTAAATACTGGAACATAAACATTCCATATACAAAACATTCAACATCCAACTCTACATATTCCCATTCTATAGAAGGAAGATTAAGTGGGAAGTTTTATATCTGCTTCTTTGGCTCCTACATCTAATACTATATGCAGAGCAATTCCACAACCGTGGAAATGTAACGAAATTAAAACATGAGCTGATGGGTTGATATACGTTTCTAACAAAAGATTTCCTGTACTTATCACAATACTAACTTCTCATGACTCCCTTACATTGCTTTGATACATCTGAAACGCAGCCTTCGACTTGCATGAACAATGCATGAACAAAGCCTTGTAGAAAAATGTGTGCTACTTCTAGAAAGATTTGCACGACAAAAGCTCTTGTTTCAGAAAGGCACTGATGCCAGACAACTCAAAAAAACCCAAAAACCTCAGAACTGAATACCTTCTCTGTACATGTAACACATAATTACAATTTACATGCTTATCATTTCTATTGTGTAACAACACTGTTATTAGATGTGTGCTCTTCTTTGATACTCAGCCAAGCTCACTCCCTTCCACCACCACTACCATGCCCATGGTAGGAAACCACTCATTAGAGACCTAGTTCTAGAGTTGTGGAATCCTATTAATGTTCAACTACCAATACTCGTATGTTGCCTGAATGCCACAGCCAAACAAACAGCATTGCACTGAAACAATGTACATACTGATTTCCTTGAATGTAAATATTCCACAAGTGTATTACTCTGGACATCTTGAACAGTGACTTCTTTGGTACAAACTTTCTACAAATACTTTGTTTCAAAGATCAGGAACATGTAGTCTTTCAGATATTGTTGGACAAAATTTCCATAATCCAGATGTGGGCATTCTGAATCTTCCATGAAGCCTAACTGACACAGACAGGAGAAGTAGTCCAACAACATGAAAAAGGGCACACTTGACACACTCCTGCCATAATCTCTCACATTGTTGTTAAGGACTCCTGGGAGTTGCAACAATATCTGGAAGGTCATGCATTCCACATTGCAGCTTATATGCACAATAATATATGCACAAGTGTGTGAAAACACATTTATACACAGTATTCTTCTAAACTGTATTCCTCAAAGAAGCAGCTGGAAAAGGGCATTATTGGGATATATTTTCCTTGGGTTTTTTCTGGGCTGTGAGGCCGTGTTCTAGAATAGTTTCTTTCTGACATTTTTCCTGCATCTGTGGCTGGCATCTTCAGAGAATGGTTGGGTAGGAGTGTATGTGGAGTTTACATGCTGTGAACCCCTGTTGGGGATTTATATGTAAATTTGTGTAACTGAACGCTTAGTTTCTGGGTGTAGAAATGCAAAGCTCATTAGTGTCTGTTTCGTTAATGGTTGGTTGATGGGCCAAACAGATACTAACGAGCCTTGCATTTCTATACCTAGAAACTAACCATTCAATTACACAAATTTACATATACTCCCCAATAGGGGTTCATAGCATATAAACTCCACATACACTCCTACCCAACCATTCTCTGAAGATGCCAGCCACAGATGCAGGCAAAACATCAGAAAGAAACTATTCCAGAACACGGCCTCACAGCCTGGAAAAAACCCAAGGAAAATCTATGGATGCCAGCCATGAAAGCCTTCATATTATTGGGATATATTGCTGCATTATACATTTTCTTGCCAGTTCACATTTTGCATTTTTATTACACCAGTTCATTAATGCTAGCTTACTCTGTTTACAAGGGGATCTTGTAGCACCTTTGAGACTAACTGAGAGAAAGAAGTTCTAACATAAGCTTAGTATACTTCAGTCTACTTCCTGAGATGCAACTGACTTAGTAGACTAAAGTCCACAAAAGCTTATGCTACAACTTCTTTCTCTCAGTCTCAATGGTGCTACAAATTCCCTTTGCATACTGATATTCCAGACTAAAATGGCTATGCCATGGAATTTTAATCTGTTTAATTATTCAATATCTAGGCTACTTTTCCTCACTCCTTTTAGAAAAAGAAAAGAATACTAGATATATTTCAATCTCTTTATAACCATTTTCTCTATATCATTGTCATGAAGAGAATGCTACCTTTTCTAGGTTGTTATTTCATTTGAGAAGAGCCTTTCCTAAACAATAATAGTAACAGTAAGAAAGAGAAAGGAGAAAAAGAAAGATGTATATTGTTTAATTCATTTATAAAATAACGTATATTGAGAGGGGTATGTTTGATGCTTCAGTGTGCCTTACAGATGTACAGCACAGCGCTGTAAGGGTTCATTCAGAAGCAATTTCATATGCAATTGAAGACATAGGGCTTGTCTACAGAGGCCAAATAAAATGATCTCACCTTGTTTTCACTGTGAGCTATCCAGATGATGTACAGCTCAAATACAGGGGGTTGACTACACTATGAAAAAAATCCTCTAAGAATTCAAACAGAATGCCATTGGTCCTCAAGCACCAGTGTCGCTGTTTCTAGTGATCCTTTTTAAAAAGTGTGTGAAGAAGTGCACAATTGGTCATCTGGTCAACCAATTGGAAAAGGGGCACACAGCAGAACTTAAATCTGATTGGGTGGACCTTGGACAGGGCGGGCTCAAAAGGGAAGGCTTGCAATGTGGGAGCCACCATTGTTGTTCTTCCCCTCCATCCCCCCTTCCTTCCCTCCCAACGGGGATTATGAGTACCTGGCCCATGTTGCACACTGTGATTACAATAGATGGGGAACCCAGAGCTCTCCGAGCACTCCTCCATCTCTGTGTGTGTGCGTGTGTGTCTCCCCCTCAATTACCTCCCTCTCTCATCCACTGCCTCTCTCCATCTCTGTCTCTCTGTGTGTGTGCGTGTGTCCCCCCTCCCCCTGCCTCCCTCTCTCTTCCACCACTCTGTCACCATCTCTTTCTGTGTGTGTCTCCCCCTCTCCCCCTCCTTCCATCACCTTCCTCTCTCTTCCAGAAACTGAAAAAAGAGGGGGGAGAACCCGAGGGAGATTTCCTCTGGCAGTTCACTAGTGGCCACCATCTATTCTCAGGAGGCATGCTCCATGTGAACTACAAACCGGTGTTCTTTCCCCATCACTGATCTTGCGAATGCATCGTAGGCACAAATGGGCACTGGAGTGAAAGGGAGGTAAGACAATATTTTCCGGAATTAATTCTCCTGTCTAGCTGACCCCCAGGTTTTTTCCCTCCTCAGGGGTTTAATCAGGACCAAAAAGAGTTGGGATTTACTCTGGATTTTAGTGGGAAATCGAGATGTGTGTGTGTGGACTGCACTCCATAGTGATGCCAGTGTGGGGCTGAGTAGAGGAGGTTTGGCAGATGGGCAGAAGAGGTCAGGAGGAGGCTCTCTGGGCCTGGCAATAAGATGATCTTTCTTGCAAGAAAGTGTCTCTTTCCCTGTTCCAATATCACTTTTTAGCTGTTCCCTCAACACCATTTATTTTGCATACACAGCAGTTGTTCAGAGAAGCACATACCAGCATACACATATAGTTAACTGCATGTGCCTCTGCTTAATAGGATGTATGAACCCTTTCTGAATCATGGGGAAAGAGGCAGGGGTGATGTGAAAATACATACGTTCACATGCATGGGGGGAAGGGAAATCTGGAGTGGCCACAGTCGTGCAGCAACACATATTGTGATTTTTTGGACCAGGATGAATTTGGAAGGGAGAATTGTGTGGACAGTCTTCCTAAACTCTCCTCAGTGTGTGTGGCGATTGTGCAGACAAGCCTGTGGTCTCTGCAGAACCAGGTAGCCCAAAGGTAAACTGGATTTTCCTGTCAGTGTAGACAAGCTCTTAGCACTGGTGCATGCATAACAACTTTCACTTTGACACAGGCAAGATGTGTTAAATACCCAGTATTTGTAATATACCCAGTGTATCAAAACATTTATGCAGGTCAGTCAGATAAATTAATCCCCCTTCCCCCACATCAAGATACATTATTTTCAGTAGGATCAGATATGAGTTAGGCAGGAACAGAAAATCTCTATCAGGATGTGCAAGAAATGTGTTGGATTTGCATTTTCTTAAGAAAACACATATTTTTTTCACCTCCCAATGGGACAAAGAACATCTTGCTTCAGAAATCTACATTTTCAAAGCTTGTAGTGCAAGTCATAGAATCATAGAATTGGAAGAGACAACAAGGGCCATCTAGTCCAACCACCATCCATACAGGAGTACGCAATCAAAGCATTCCCAACAGATGGCCATCCAGATTCTGTTTAAAAACCTCCAAAGAAGGAAACTCCACACACTACTATTACTGTCAAGAGGTTCTTCCTAATGTTTAAGTGGAATTTCTTTTCCTGTAGTTTGAGTCCATTGCTCCGTGTCCTCTTCTCTGGAGCAGCAGAAAACAAGTTTGCTCCATCCTCAGTATGACATCCCTTCAAATATTCAAAGTCAGTGAAGAAAAATGTGCCATGCAAATGTCTGAAAAAGTGCACAAGTAAAAACAAACAAACACATGTGTTTGAAAAATGCACATGAAGAAAAAAAGCAGATAACTAGAAATGCTTATATTTGAACACTGTACAAATCCAATTTAGTCTATAGGAAAATGCATTTATTTGCATACATTAGTATACATGCACAAAATGTATACCTTTCAGGGAGAAATGCTAGCAAACATATGCACAAATTTTCATAACTCTCTACAGAAGTGAAGTGGGACACAGTGAGAACACTGTTGGGTTCCTGGGAACACCATAAACACAAGGAAAACAGATTTTAATTTTCCCCCACCAGGACACACATTCTGGCAAGCATATTCCAGTTCTGAGTGTTCAAAAGTTTCCTTGGTAATTAACAAAAAATTGTCAGGGATGATGGGAGTTGTAGCTCTTCACCTCTGGCTCTAACTCACCACCTTGTTATGCAGCAGAGCCGACCAGCTTAGATCAGTGGTTAATGCTTTCCTCCAAAGCAGCAGAGTTTCAGAGAATAGGCTGAAGATCCTGACAAACTCTCCAAGCCTTCTCACTCTTCTCCAGGTGTCTCCAAAACGTCTCCAGGATTCACTCAGGCAAGTCAGTAGTTTTATATAAAACCTACTTTATTCTTCTATATAAATATACTATATGGTCAACAAATCACAATCTCTACACACTACTCCACAATATCTCCAAACTATTCCACCTCTACTCCACCACAAAACATTGGCAAACATTGCAATTTTATAGCCATTGTTTATCACCACCCACTAGTTAGTTTCCACCCAGTGGGTGTGTACTTCCATTCTGATTGGTCCACGTAGTTCCACCCATACTTAAGACCAACCCATGTATTTCAACATTTCACCTTGTGCACTTAATGATTCTCAGGTGTTTCCAATCTGCATTCAGTACCTCTGTCCTTGGCTCTCAGGCCTTCTAGATTACATTAGCAGTTTCACCTGTGTAGCTTCATAATTGCTCTTGCTTAGTCATTGTGACTTTCACATACATATTTTATTTCTTTCACTGTATGTCCCATGTTGCATTTTCCTTAACAATCCCCTCCGAAATAAAATATTGTATGTGTCTTACAATGTCATTCCAACCATTTGTGTCAGCCTTTCATGTTTTTCTGCTGTCAATGCTTTTGTGAACAAATCTGCTATGTTGTGTTGTGTTTCTATATATCTCAATTCTATTTCACCCTTCTGAACCATGTCTCGCACATTTTGATATCTTACACCAACATATTTTGTTCTGTTCTTCAAACTTTCAGTTTCAGCCATCGCTATGCATGACTGTGAATCTTCCAGAATTTCCACTGGTATCTTGTAACTTTCATTTAAATCATTTAGCAATTGCTTAATCCACTGTACCTCATTTACTATCTCATTCAAAGCAGCGAATTCTGCTTCCGTTGTGCTTAACGCTACATTAGTTTGTTTTCTACTTCTCCAAACTATTGGACTTTCACTATATTTAATTATCATACCTGTAACTGACTTCTTGTCTCCTAATTCTGATGCAAATGAACTGTCTACATAACAATCTAGATCTGAACTATTGTTTCTTATTATCAATTTCCTATCTACGGTTCCTTTCAAATATCTCAACAAATGTTTTACCACTTTCCAGTCTTCAATTTTTGGATCATTAACCCTTCTAGACAATACATTTACAGCATAAGAAATGTCTGGTCTGGTATGACAAGATATGAATTGTAAAGATCCTATTATACTTCTGAAGAGATTCTTGTCCTCAAACGCTCTAGTTGTTTCCTCAGACACAAAACCAGTTGTCATTGGAGCTCTTACTATTTTTGCATTCTGTAATCCACACTTTTCAATCAATCTTTCGATTTTATTTCTCTGACTTAATAAACAATGTCCTTCTTCTGTCCATTCAACACAAATACCTAAATAAGACTTCAATACACCTAAGTCCTTCAAAACAAACTTCTTAGACAATTCTCTTTTTACTGACTCAATTTCCTGTTTTGACTTTGCTGCTACGCACAAATCATCTACATAAATCACTAATACTATGTCTCCTTTTGTATAAACACAAGCATCTGCAATGCTCCTCTTGTAACCTAGCTTAACTAGCTCATCATTGATGCACAGATTCCACGCTCTGGCACTTTGTTTTAAACCATACAACGCTTTCTTTAATTTATATACTCTCTGACTACCATTTTCTTCGAAACCTTGTGGCTGTTCCATAAAAATTTCTTCATCCAAAACTGCATTCAAGTAAGCTGTCTCAAAATCAAAATGTTCTACAACTAAATTCCTTTTTACTGCTACAGCTAGAACCATTCTCAGACTTTCTGGCTTTGCAGTTGGAGAATATGTCTTATCATAGTTCTCATACTGCTGTTGTGCAAAACCCTTAGCCACTAACCTAGCTTTATATTTGATACTTCCATCTGGCATTTCTTTCCTTTTGTATACCCATTTACAACCAATTACTTTCTTGCCTTTGGGTCTGCCAACAATTTCAAAAACATCTTTATTTACCAGGCAACCAAACTCATTATCCATTGCATCAAACCATCTTTCCTGTTCTTCACTAGGATAACTTTCCAATTCTTCAAAACTTTCAGGCTCTTCTACTGCTAAACAAGCTCTTGCCTTTGTCACAACAAACCTATCTGGAGGCTTTCTAACTCTATGACTACGCCTCGGAATAAAATCTGCTGTTCTGTCTCTTTCATCCTCACTTTCTCTACTAGGAGTTGTAGTTCTATGACTAAATCTCTTGTCTTCAGTCATTCGAGTAGTAGTAGGCCTAGATGCTATCTCATCATCGGAAGAACTACCACTGCTGCTAGGTGATGCTTCCTGCTTAACTGAAACCCCTCCGTTTCCTGAGGTTGGTTCAGTTTGTGCTTCTGGCTCATTTGAACTCCCTAATCTCAAAAACACTTCTTTATTGGCATGCAGTTTGTCCCAACCAGCATGTCTCTCGAAATTTGCAGACCTTGAATACTGCACTTGTTTTCCATCCAAATGAAACTTGTAGCTATTTCCAGAATACCCCAAAAACCTAAGCCTTTTGCTTTTGGGTTCTCCTTTCCTCCTGAAACAAGCAGGTGTGTAAACATGAGCAAATTGTCCAAAAACCCTTAAGTACTTGTAATTTGGCATTCTCCCATACAATACCCTGTAGGGAATGTCTTCAATTTCTGAATGATACAATCTGTTACTGATATGTATTGCAGTCAAAGTTGCTTCTGCCCAAAAACTATCTTTCACCCCTGCATCTGCCATCATACAAGCAGTAATTCTTTTTATATCTTGTATTTTCTTCTCTGCTAACCCATCCTCACTAGGACAAGCAGGGTTTGTAGTTTCATGCCTTATTCCCACCTTTTGAAACCAGTTAAACAATTGATTATTTAAAAATTCTCCTCCTCTATCAGTTATGATGGTGCCTACTCTGCTATCAAATTGTCTTTCCACCATTCTTACCCATGCTTTTAAACTTTGCCCAGCGTCAGATTTGTTTTTCATTATTCTCACAAATGCAAACCTTGTATACCTATCAACAATTACTAGGAAATACTTGCTTCCCCCTAAGGACAAGCAATTAGCTTGGGCGACATCTGCATGTACATACTGAAATGGTCTTTGAGCAACTCTTTTTGTTTTCTTAGCTACTGGAAAAGCTCTGACCTTTACCTGTTGACATACCGTACAATCTAAGTGGTTTTTGCATTCAGTAACTTTTAAATCTGGACACATACTGATTAAATTCTTTAAACATTTGAAGCTCGCATGGCCAAATTTTCTGTGAAGCTCGTGTATGCAGTCTTTGTGGATTGGAATATTTTCTATGTTATTAGCTTCTTCAACCCTGTAGCTATCAATATTGTCCTCCAAATAATAAAGTTTGTCCTTTTTCAAACCTATGCCACGCAATTCCCCATTCAGTTTTATCTTACACATGTTCTTTTCAAAGATGACTGTGTAGTCTCTTTCTGTTAATCTGCTTACTGATAACAAATTATTTTCTAACTCCTTTACATGTAAGACATCATTAAAATTCTCTTTTAGCCCTGGAATGTACACAGTACCCATTTGATTTACAGTACTTAGCTCTTTCCCGTCAGCCAAAACTACAGTATTTACATTAGCTGATTTTCTATTACTTATTAAATTTATATCATTACACATCGAAGATGAGGCTCCTGAATCAACTAGCCATTTAGAATTTGCATTATGTTTTTCCTTAATCATGGTTGCAACCCCCTTTTTATTACCACTGTCCCTCAAAAATGGAGGTCTGGACTGTTTTTGATACCGCCGCGGCTGCCATCTGCTCTCTGCTTGCTTGCGTCTCTCAGCTGCAAAATGTTTACAATGTCTCTGCAGATGACCAATCTTCTTACAATAAAAGCACCTCCGTTGCTCCCTTGTAGAGGCTGCTTCTTCCTGCGTTCTCCAGCCAGGAGTTGTTCGTTGTTTTGGCACAGTCTTTAAGCTTGCTGAGTCACCCTGCTCAGACATTCTTCTCTGGTTCTCTTCCAGTATTCTGGCCACAATTAAGTCTCTATTAAGCTCAGCTTCTGGCAAGTTCTGCAAGCTGTTCGTTATGTTGTCCCACGAAGAGTCTAGCGATTCTATTAAAATGTAGCATTGCTGCTCTTTGCTAATTTGCACTCCCCTCAGTTCAGCTTGCACAAACAAATCTTGCATTATTTTTAAATGTTCTATCACACACTGCCCTTTAGCCATCTTTTGCCTGTATATTCTTTTAGACCATAGCATTTTTGCAAAAGCAGTTGAAGGAGTGTGTAATCTCTGCAAGGTATCCCACACATCCTTGGCAGACGTTTTATCTCTGACGTCATTAATTAAGTCTTCTTCAAGCATGAGATAAAGACAGGCTTTTGCTTTACTATCTCTCTCTTGAGTGGCTTCATCAGCATCGGCTGCCAGCCCTGTTTCAACTGTTGACCACAGACCTTCCTTTACTAGTAGAGATTGGGCATAAATCTTCCAGGTAGAGTAGTTGTTTCTATTTAATTTACTAAACTTTAGAAATTCCATCTTGATTTGTGCAGTGACTCAATTTGACACAGTCTTTCTGAGTATGCACAGCCGACCCGTCTGGGCTTAAGCAAAACACAAAATGATTTACTCACGAGGCTTATCAGTGCAGCACAAACAGCTTGCTCTGATCTATCGTCCACAAAGCTTTCTTCCACTCTCTGGAACTTTCAGCTTCTGTGGATGCTGGGTGCTCTAGTAACTGGGCCCTTAACCCTTGTCAGGGATGATGGGAGTTGTAGCTCTTCACCTCTGGCTCTAACTCACCACCTTGTTATGCAGCAGAGCCGACCAGCTTAGATCAGTGGTTAATGCTTTCCTCCAAAGCAGCAGAGTTTCAGAGAATAGGCTGAAGATCCTGACAAACTCTCCAAGCCTTCTCACTCTTCTCCAGGTGTCTCCAAAACGTCTCCAGGATTCACTCAGGCAACTCAGTAGTTTTATATAAAACCTACTTTATTCTTCTATATAAATATACTATATGGTCAACAAATCACAATCTCTACACACTACTCCACAATATCTCCAAACTATTCCACCTCTACTCCACCACAAAACATTGGCAAACATTGCAATTTTATAGCCATTGTTTATCACCACCCACTAGTTAGTTTCCACCCAGTGGGTGTGTACTTCCATTCTGATTGGTCCACGTAGTTCCACCCATACTTAAGACCAACCCATGTATTTCAACATTTCACCTTGTGCACTTAATGATTCTCAGGTGTTTCCAATCTGCATTCAGTACCTCTGTCCTTGGCTCTCAGGCCTTCTAGATTACATTAGCAGTTTCACCTGTGTAGCTTCATAATTGCTCTTGCTTAGTCATTGTGACTTTCACATACATATTTTATTTCTTTCACTGTATGTCCCATGTTGCATTTTCCTTAACAAAAATTTCATCCAAACTTTTTCCCAATACGACTAGCTATCCATAAGAGAGAGAGAGAGAGAGAGAGAGAGAGAGAGAGAGAGAAAGAAAGAACCTCAAAAGTCTTTTTTCCCCTTTACAACTAAATTTACAGTCACTCTCTTAAAGGGTGCATATCAAAGTCCATATTGAGTGTTTTGCCAATATGATCCTACTAAGCTAGCTTGCCATAAGCAAAATGAAATACTTCATTTTGAAAACATCTTATATGCAGTGTTGTGGGAGGTCACAGGGAGGTCCATGCCAAACACGTCCAGGTTCAATCAGGACATCAATGTAAGTGACACCCTTTTTTTACCCTCCCCAGGTTACTTGGTTAGTTTATAGTGTGCTTTGGTGCTTGGTTTGTATTTTTGACATATTGTTTTGCTTTTATTTTCAAACTTCCTGCGCAATCATTCTATCATGAGAATGGACGGGATTTGCTTTCCAGGAAGTGAATGCAGCTCAGCGATGGTTGGATTCACTCCTTGGCTGCTGAGGGAGGTGGGGGGGACTCTTGATCATGTGGCAAGGTAGGTGTTTGCAAAGTTTTCTTTTATTCTGTTACATATCTAATAGTGATAGTGAGGAACGTTGATGTTGCAGTTCAACATCTTGGAAGACCACATGTCCCAGTTCTGGTTTCAAACAATGGCAGTTAAGGGTGGGAGACAGGTAGAGATTGTCAAAATTGTGCATTGTGGGTGGAGTCTTTTTTCTGCCTCTTGGGAGGGAATGCCATCCAATGAACCCAATAGTTAGGTGATTTTAGGACAGACAAAAGGACATACTTTTTCACATAGTGCATGGCTGATTTTATGGAACCAATTAGCTGACACAAGTTGAGGGCTACTTGCTTAGATGGCCTTAAGAAGAGGATCAGAGAAAATCATGGAGGAGAATTCTACCACAAAACTTGGAAAAGTGATTTCTTTGGACTACAACTCCAAGAATCCTGTACTCAGCACGGCAATTAAATATTTAAGGTAGTTACTGAACAACAACGTCAAGAAACATTCATGGTGACTTCATGGTCTGCTTGTGGACTTTCCTGAAACATTTGGTTTGTTGTGCCCAGAAGAAGAGGTTCAGTGTATACTAGTGTCTATGCTGGACAAAACTATTTAATCATCTCCACACTGCATTTGCTATTTTTTAGGAACCTACTTTCAGGATAGGATTTGCTATAAGTGATACTTTGCTTAGAGACCAGACAATCAAATTTGTCCAGAATGGCTTCCAGGGCAAAAAGCTACTAGATGGATTCCAGTGCAGTTAATTAAGCATGAGTCAATCACAAACAGTTGTTGGCTGAGCAGTTAGGGTACTCATACAGTGAAGTGCCAGTGAGTACCTGGAGTTGTCTTTAAAAGGAAAGGGGATACCTAGGACTTGCTATTTAGGATCATGGCACTGAAAAAAGTGAAAGGAAATCCCTCTGGGGGAAAGACTGTTTCATTCTGTTAAAATCATGGAAATGGGCTGGGACTCAGAAGAGCACTTCCCAATGCTGAATGCCATGCTGAGAAGAGAAGCTATTTCTGAGCTTGGTGCCAGGTCAAATTTGACACTATTAGCTAATCTGAGTAAGGCCCACACACTCTTTCTTGCTGTGTTTAAATCGATATATTTGTGGCTCTACTTTACCCTCAATGACTCACTTATTTCTGAGTATGCTTATAAAAAGAATTGCTGGACTAGATTAATCTTCAGTCTGATCCTACAAGGTCTTTTAATTGACTTCAGAGTATAACAATTCTCAAAGCTGTTCTGGTGCCTCTATCAACTTTCTGCCAAAAGAAATAAAAATAAAAAATCACTACATAGTGAAAAGATTTCAAGACAGTGAACTGTGCTCTTTCTGCTCACTGGCTTAGCATTGGCTAATCCAATCCTCTGTGAGCACAGTTGTTTTGCATGAACCATAGTACCCAGCTGTGTGATATACACAGTTTTATATTGCAAGTAAAAATTGATAGCTTTGTTTCCCAGGCTGCTACTGATCTGAAACCCCATGATTTCAACCCTATGCATCAATTTATTTCACCTTTGTGTTCTGAAACAAAAGGAGAACACACTGGGAAACACATTACAGTCTCAGGTGTGCTCCTTCTACTCCTATTTATACTAGACAGAGAAGATAATTTATGCCCACCGTAAACAGATTGTTCATTGCTTTGAACAACCACTGAGCAAGAAGACATGTATGCTAAATACTTTGGCATATCAGGTCATACGGATAATGGTCTTTAATCACCTCCTGCTGTAAGAGGCAAGGAAGAATCACAACTCAAAATATCTTTAGTTTTGCATTAAAAAGCACATCTGTCTACATATAAAACCCTACTATCTAAAACTAAGACTTGAGGACACTTGTGTTCTTGTTATATGTGTGATGTTATGGGTGGGGTGTTCCATTTTTGATACTTCCAGAAAGTGGGATTCCAGAACTCTTCAAGTATTAATTGGGACTGAAAAATCCATCATTTTGTTTTCTCCCACATTCAAGTTTCTTCCATCCTGAATACACAATTCACATGTTTTGGTAAATTCACTCAAAGTGAACTGGCATCAAATTCTCCCACATTTTCACCAGACAATTCAAAGGGTACGGCTACTGCCAGCATGATCATACTGTACAGTACCTGCTTTGCATACACCTGTTAAAGACTAGTGGCCTTTTAGAACAAGGAGGTGGCAATCCTAATTCAGAACCAACATGATCAGATACACAGGAAATCAACCCCAGATTGTTAAAGAATTAAGCATCCAGTGCCCTGGGCTTGGATTAACACATCTATCTGTTTAGTTTTCCACTTTTTCTTTACATTTTCCAGTTGGTTCTGTCACAAACACAAGGAAATTTGAGAATTTTGGCAAATCCATCAAAAAAATAAGCTGAAACGATTTTTTGCATCTTGAGAAGCAACAGTATACTCATATTTAAAGTATTCTACCTTTCGCTTTGTAAAGTACCAGGATGTGTGTGTCTTGAGTGGCTTCGGGCACCAGTTTCCCCTACCCTACATCCCATTGTACCAGCAGTCTGGGTCCTCAAAAGACCAGGTGCAGTAGAGCTTAGGTTTTAACTTCAAGCCCAAAGAAAGTCTGCTGACTGTCCAAGCCAATTCAAACACACTAGGCCATTTAAAGCCTATGAAGTAAATTGTTTTGAGTGTGAGGCTTCTGACACTTTCCTGCTTGTAGTATCAGATGAGGTGGAGATACCAGTGATCCTAAATGTTGAACCGTTTTGTAGAAGAACAAAGTTCTCATTTTCTTGAGTATGGTATGTCTTTTGAAACAAAAAGACTTAAACCTATACCTGAAGCTATATATTTTCCTAAACAGGCCAGCCTGAGCTTTGAAAATTTCTTTTGATTATGCTACATTCACAGGCAGGTTTTAGGAATACAGGGAGCTGTTGGGGTTCCTACTGAATGTAGTATTGTGTACTGCCTCTCTAAGAGAATTTGGTAGGGTTCTGTGCTAGTAGGCCTTGTGACAGAAAACAAAGGGATGAAGGTTGGGGGGAAATCTAATAGAAATATATGTGGCCTGCATCACCTCCAGAGATGCCAAGACAATCTTGGGACTATTCAGTTAAATTGTGTTTCTTTAAAGTAAGATGTTGCTGTGTGCTCCAGAAGATTTTAATAAATAATTTTAGTTCAAGTGCATAGTAGTGTTTTCTATATTCAAAGGGAACTAGTCTGTCCCACTTCCTCTTCTGCTTCTGTTTCAGGAAAATACATCATCATCATCAACATTCTGACAGGTTTTTGGTAGATAAAGCAGGAATGTGGTGCAGGGGGCTCTGAATTCAGGCATGTTCTCCCTCTCCCTTCTAACTGGTTTATTTTGAAGTACTTTCAAAGTTTGCTGCTTTAATTAATCTGTTTAAATGTTTGACCCTGTACTTATTTTATCTGTGTTATTAAAATATATTTGAATCCCATCTGGGGCAGGAAGTCACTAGGAATAACAAATAGTACTGCTTCCCTATGGCAAACTTCCTACCTGTTCTAACCTATTTCCTTTTTCAGTACCCCCAACCCCACCTCTTGCTGGTCTTACCTCCCTTTCCTAGCTTCTACAGTGGCTTCATGTTATTTCTGCCTTTGCCTGCCTATTTCATCCTTTCAGTCCCGCTGTATCAGCAGTTTGAGGTGAGTGTGTTGGCTTTCCCACTCCAACAAGCCCCAGCCAGCTGGACCAACAATCAGGGATTCTAGGAGTGGATTTCCAAAATATCTAGATGATTTCTCGATGTATAGAAGTGTTGGCTCTTTAAAGCAACCAATGTTGTGGTGTGTGTGGTTTTTTTTTTTAAGAGCAGAGAGTTGGCATAGGAAATGGAGGAGCCAGAGGTGGGGCGATGTTTGCAAAGACAGGGTGGTAGTAGTGGTGTTTCTCATCCTGCTTTGAGCAGTGAGAGAACTTTGACCATCATTCACATCTGCTTCTGGTCTGTTTAGTTGGTCACCTGTATATGTCCTGGAACTTGACCTCCTACCTTGGTCTAACTCCACACTTGCCTATGTTAACCTTTTGACCTGATGCCTGGCCTACAACATCTGTGACCACATCTGTTGCTCTTCTGATTCACCCGCTCCTGAACTGGACTTTATCTGCAGGCTTTTTCAGAGCTAGGCTAGGCCTTGTGCTTTTTGGGAATGGTGATTTGTGAGGAACTGTGTATATAGACTCTGCAGCTAGCCCTGGAACATATAAAGTAATAGTGAGACTCTTATAGCCCTCCAGATATTGTCAAACTGCAAGTCCCACTATTTCTCACAGCTGGTTAGGGCTGCTAGCACTTTAAGTCAAAGAATATTTGGATGGCTACATGAATTCTGCTACTGGAATAAAGAAGGGAAGGGTTTAATCCAAATGTTGGTTCAACTAAAGTAAACTCATTCATTCAATTGCTGAATAGCAAACCTATGGTTATGTAAATACCATTGATTCAATGGCTTTACTTTATCAATTGGATTTTGGCTGGAATGTCTAAAGTAAGAAAAAATATACAAGATAAGGGGTCACTATTGACACATACAGTCAGGACAACTTAGATTAGGGATGGGGAACCTTCGGCCTTCTAGACATTTTGGACTTCACTCCCATAAGTCATAGCTAGCGTGGCCAGTGGTGTGGAATTGTGGAAATTGTAGTCCAAAACATCTAGACGGCCAAAGGTTCCCCATCCTTGATTTAGACTAAGAACAGTATGAGATAGTTTTAATTATGGAAAAGGCTGAAAGTCCCAGATTGTGAAAAACAAGGCTGTGAACATTGCATAGGATAACCTGAATCTGAAAAGCTGAAAGCATGTTTTGTGGCTGTAGAAATTCAATACATACCTTCCTCAAAACATTCATTCAGTCTTAAATGAAATGTGTGAATTTGTCCCTTACTAGCATAAGACCAACATGATGAAAAATGACAGGGGTTATATAACTCTTCACATCATGCTCAGAATACAATCATAATGGAAGCCCTTTATCAGGAGAATGTGCATCAAAAATGTTTATCAAGCCATTGTTCTTATTCCAGCTACACAACAGTAGATTAATTGTGTTATAAAATGGTCTGCTAATGAGACTAAACTTAGGTTTCACTTTATAAAGTTGATACACTTATGCAGTGAATAATTAAAATGTAGCTGGTCAAAGTTCAGGTGACATTGGCCAAAGGCACTGTTATATGAAGTCTGGTACCATTAAAGTCAGTAGAATGTCAAGATTACAGTAATGATGCTGATCACCTTTCAATTGTCTACCTTAACATCTGTCTACAGGGAATGTTGTCCTATGATAAACAGTTAAGCATCTTGTTTTATTCAGGCTTCAACTTACTATCATCACAGTTTGGCATACAATGGGACCAAGGTTGTTCATGAAGATGGCAGGTTATCTTTTTCACTTTGCTTTTTCAGGTGGAGTTACCTAATTCTTACTCTCTGAACTAAAGTATGAACCAGAAGCCAATTGCTCTGTGATATCCACGCTATCACAAATGCTGCACTAAAGTACATTAAGAAAAAATAGAGGGATAATGCATACATTTTAAAAATACTCATAAAATTATATACATGTGAAAAACTGCATACTAAAATGCAAATCTTTGAAGAAATGCACACAAAAACATGTACACATTTTCCAAACGATTTAAACAAGCAATTTGTGAATTGATGTGAAAACTGAACAGAACAAATGTAACTGTAAATCTGACAAACTGAGCAGAAACAAACTTGACAGATTTGCCCATCTCTTGTTGTTTCAAACAGCAATATTCCTATAATAGTTTTCTAAATATACACTGGACTGAGTATGTGATGAATGCTGCTGTCCTTGAGCAAGTAGGGATCACCAGCATTGAGGCCATGATATTGAGAACACAGCTGTGTTGGCTAGGATTGAGGACCATCGCCTCCTAAAAATAGTACTCTACGGTGAACTCGCCATGGGTCAGTGTAAGAGGGGCTCTCCAAAAAAGCAATACTAGGACTCCCTGAAGGAACATCTCAGGCTCAGCCAAATTGATCACCAACAGTGGTCCGCCCTGGCCTCACATCTGGAGGCATGGAGACGCACTATCCACAATGCTGCAGCCTTATTTGAGAACTCACGCCGAACAAGTCTTGAAGAGAAACGACAATGCAGAAAGACTCACAACCCAGAAACATCACCCAAGGAGACCTTCTCCTGTGCTTTCTGCAACCAGATTTGTTTATCTTGGATTGGCCTTTTCAGTCATCAGCACACTTGCAGAAATCGTGGGATGAGTCCTTCCTGAATCTTCATTTGGAAGAAAAGCCAGAGAGAGACATACTAGCAAGGGTGTGTGTATGTGTTGGGGCATTCCTAAAGGGGAAGCAAATTACTCTGGAGTGGTGGTCTCTGGTTCCATGGTTTTAACCAACAGTGGATCACCATAACCCATACCTAAAACTGCAGTGATATGCACACTGATGTGCTGAGGTCTGCATATTGCCACTATTTAGTAATATGGGACATGGGCAGGCATTGCTTTTTGGCATCTGCAGTGACTTCTGGAACTAGTCCCCTGTGGATCCGGACATCCCACTGTAGTTACATACATTTTAGGCAAGCAGCATTTGAAAAGCCAACACTTGCACCTATAGAAAAGGATAATTTCCTACAATAGCATTCTACAACTCAGCGAATTCTTCAGTTCCTGTCTACTTCTCCCTCTTATTTGTAACTGTTTTAGTAACGTGGGTGGGAGTAGTGCCTTCTGAAAGCTCAGTACTACAATCATCCACTTGGATAGAACCTTCTAAAATACCACTTCTCTACTTTTTGGATGTGTCCACACTACAAAGTTATAGCACATTGATACCACACAGAATGCCATGATATTATTCTATGGAAACCTGAGCTCTCTAGTTTTGTGAAGTACTTAATATTCTCTTCCAGAGAGAACTAATGCTGTGGTTCATGGGTGCTGACTAGGGAATACTAAATACAAACCCCAAGATTCTGTAGCCTGGAGCCATTGCAATTAAAATGGTATCAGTGTCATATAATTGTGCCATGTGGATACACCCATTGTATCTTAAATATATATATATATAAGGGAACAGTTATAAATTCCCTTGCTTTTGAGGAAGGAAAATATTACCTTTGTGATATCAGCAGTCTATACACCAGTCACCACCTTTATCTGAACCTGATTAGCATGTGTTGCTTGCCCTCCAAATCACAATGGCAAGATGTGACTTGACTGTAGGGTTTTAATTCATCCAATAATTCTTCCCCTTCCTCCAAGGGGGTGGGAAATGTGATTAAGTACTGCTTTTAACTGCTGTGTGGAAAAGCGAGCTATTAAAAGTGTCTCATCTCTCACAGTGAAGTGACACATACATCCTCTGACAAATTCCAGACAGAGGCAAACATTTATGAAAATTGCGTTTCTAACTCCAGCCCCTAGGTGGTGCCATAAACTTTAATAGAATTTCATAGTGGGGTGAGAATGATATTAGCTAAAGCAATTTCCATTTCCTAGCGAATCAGTTGGTTAAAAAAAAAATTAGTCTGGAGAGTTCTGATGAGGGATTGATTTCTATGGGCATGAACTCCTTTAGTTCCCCATTATTTTGAACCAAAGTCCATCTATATTTTCTAAAAAAATCCAGCCATCCTCCCTCATTTCAGAGTGCCCACCCTACATACGTTTAGAGGGGAATGGGGAAATTTGCTGATTTTAATGGTGAATTTAGGTTAAGAAAAAGAAACCCTTTAGCTCCCCATAATGGCCATAATGGGGATTATGGGACCTGTACTCCAAAAAGATAATTCTTTCAAGCCTTCTATTTACTTCTCTCTGTGGGGTTAAATTACTCCCATGCAATCTGACATCACAGCAGGGGATTTCAGTGCTCAGAGGAGGTTCAAATAAGGAGTTAAAAATGTTCTTTTATGCTTTCCATCTGAGACTATAAAAGTAACATTGTTTTACTACTTAACTCTCTGAATCTCAGAGCCAGCATGCACAATAAGAACAGTTTATCTTGCTTCTACCCCCCACACCATCCTGAGTGATAAGCCTTGAGAGGTCTACCAAAGGGGGAGAGGATAAGATAAAAACACATTGAGTTTTATAGTACCTCAACACAAACTAATTGCTTGCTTCTCCTCTGTTGTAAAAACTAGCTAGCTGATGCATTGTTATGATGAGTGCCCTGGGGTGTGTGTGTGTGTGATAGTGGTGGTGACTCTATTTTTGTCATGCATGTAAAGACTGAAAATCCTAAGAACAACCCTATGGGGTAGGTTAAGCTATAAGAATGCAATTGACTCATTCTAAGCACATGAGCTTTATGGTGAAATTTAGATTTGAACCTTACATTTCAATTCCCTGAAAGGTTGGTGTCTACTCACATTAAGCAGAAATTGCTGCATTGTGTGGCAAGGGTTAGAGAGGTGGGAGGAAAGGTGGCAGCCTGTGAGTTTTTTTTTTAACCTGTCAAATTCAGTGTGAATTTGGCCTACCTTGCAGGGTAGAAATTAGGGATTACTGAGAGAAGGTGGGGAAAATGCAAAAGGTTGTGTCTACTCACAAGTAAATCCCATTAAATGTAAATTGCTGCATTGTTTGTCAGATAGGAGGAGAGGTAACAAAAATCACCCAGCCCACAGTGCTCAATGGCTGTGCTGGATGGGGATTCTGGGATATGTAGTGCATCCAAAAAGGAAGAAGAAAGAAAAATAATTCTCCTAAATTGTGCCCATTCTGCCCAAATTGACCACACCCCATTTTGCAAATAAATAAACAAACCCCAGGGATGGGTCTTTTCAGCAAAGTGTGTGTGTTTATGTGTTAGTATCACATCATACACAAGATAGAATCATAGAATCTTACAGTATGAAGTGACCACAAGTGCCATCTAGTTCAACCCCTGACATGCAGGAATACATAATATAGAATCATAGAGGATCTCCTAGGAGGAGAGATGGCTTAATGTTTTATTATATATTTTGGTAGCACAGGGGCTGGTCAGGGTTCTGAGAACTATAATTCAAAAAGTAACATTTTCCAGGGCTGAGGATAATGAGAATTGAAATCCAACTGTTGGGAGGAGGTCATCACAGGTTGAGGGCAGCTACATCAAACTATAGTGTTAAACTACATTGAGGAAGCTGTAGTGCAACAAGATTTGTTAACTGAAGTATACCTGCACAGGATTTTAGGTGTCACATTCAGTATATATAAAGTACAAGCTATTCTACTCTCAAGGAATATGCCTTATAGTTTTTGTCCCATTTGCAAAAGGAAAGGTCCTCTGCACATGCTCTGAGGAAATACTGTGGGTAGGACATCATAAGGAGTTCTGTCGCTTCCCTCTCTTTCCCCACAGTTGTGATGGTGGGAAGAGAGAGGTATAATCCCATAAAACACTTAGCTGTCTGAAATTAGTAGTATCTGTGAACCATAAAACCCTGGAACTCTTAATTTGCTCCTAGGGATGACTGATCTCCTTGGCTGGGCCAAAGCAGCTGTTCCTTCTCCCACACACACACACACACACCCTTTACAAAAACAAACCACAGGGAAGAAAAACCTCCTCAAGACAGGATTCAAAACAGAGCTGGGCAAACCAGGGCCCTTCAGTCTCCTGGATTGTGAGCCTCATCAGCCACATGTGGCCCCAAATGCTGTTGTTGAAGCCCTCAATCCTTCCAGCATTCCCAGACTGCCTTTTTTCTGGGCCCCCAAGCAAAAGGGAGGGATTGAGTTACCCTTGTTTCATTGCCCCCCCCCACAGCACACACCAAGTTCATGATCCACAGATGGCACAAACTTTAACTCCCCATTTCTTACATAGAGTTCATCCCCTGGAAACTCACCTCCCCCCATTTTTTTGAAAGTTCTCACTGGTTATTTGCAGTTTGAGCCTATGAGTGCCATTTTTTTCTTTCCTATTCTTCAGTCATTATTTTCATAGAGACTGCTGAAATACATTTATGAAGAACATCTAAGATTTTCCAATTACTGTAGTTCAGCCAGTCAGCCAACCCTTTTACTTTTTGACTAAAAACCATTACAAGTCACACAAGATACAAATACTATAAGGGGTGCGGGTGAGGGCAGGGAAGTACTGTAAAGTCAGATTCCATGAAATTTTTTAAAAAATGGATCAAGTTAAGCATTCACAGACATAAGACATAAGAAAAAGGGTAAGATGATTGTCATTGATGAGCTTTAAACCAAACAAATGTTGTTGATGTTTGTTTGTATCGGTGTTACAATATATATGTTACAATATGTTATGAATGCGGATGTATGGGCCTTGAAGGCTGAAGGAAAACAGGCTACTGAAAATGGAAATTCTCCCAATGCATGATAGTGGGTGACCCTTGAAGCAAGGAGGCAAAGAAAGCAAGAACTCTGTCTGACCTTTCTTTATTGCTAAGGTGGATATGACAAGCAGAATAGACTAGATCAACATCAGTTCCATCCCTGGTGCAAATTGCAGGAAAGGCAGATCTGATTAACATCTAAGGAATACCTGATTGCAGCCTGCAAGGAATGTTGTGGGTAGTTTTTAGCCAGAGACAGCCCAGGTGTGATTCAGCTGAAAGGACTATAATAACAAAAGACTTTTCGACCACTGGGCATGCAAGCAATAAGTGCTAAACTTGCATCCGTAGCCCTATGAAAATCTATTTTCATGAGGTGCCTGTCTTTGTGAGTATGAGGGCTCGAATGTGTGAATGATTGAAACTCTTGGTACCAAAAGTCATTGTGTGTTTGCATAATAAATTTTACACATGGTTGTACATGTTTAATAAATGTCTAATAAATGTCTGGATACCATGTTTAATGTATGTCTAATAAATGTTACATGAAAAGAGTGTTTAAAACCAGATCTGGTGTCTAAGTATGGTCTTCTCCTATAGTCCTAGTGATTGAACCCTATTCTCTCTCTCTGGATCAAAAAGAACCTTGTCACAAAATACACAGAAGTTTATAACATAGGCACAGCACACCCCTGGTGTTAAATGCTCAACTAAGACCCTGCCTAAATGGCAATTTATATAAAGTGCATAGGCAATAAACCCCCTGCCAATGATTTTTTTTCTTTGAAGTGTCCACCCCAACAATACATCTGCAAATCAAGTATTTGGAAATTCTCACACCTGGTTGAAATGTGCCAAATTTCAGAGCTCGTAAACATATTAGTTCTCAATTGTTTGATGAACTATTGTGAGCTTTCCTTATATCCCTACTTGACTGTGGATTTGCAATTCCAGTTTGTATGGACAAGATTCCAGATCCAATGTCTTCCCCTCATTTGTTTACTGTGCAAAAGTTATTCAGGGTAACTAAGGACAGAAAATGGCTACATGTCTAGCCAGCAGGAACTGCAACATCTGTGCTTGACAAATAATTAATAGTGACAGTTATTTGGCTCCTCTGGAGTTTCTTCAAGGAGCTGAACTCTTAATGGATCCTGTATTCTTGAACTCCTGCTGAATTACAGGATTTTTTCACACCCTTTTATCCTCTGCAGTTAATGTGCTTTCTCCCTGCCGTCTTTTTATCTCTACACACAACTCTTTAATGTGTAGTGTCTGCCACTGTCCATGTACTTTAGTTTAAAGGCAGGCTAGTGTTGCTTTATTGTTCGCTCTCTTCTTCTTTCCTCTTCTAACATGGAAAAGGCAGGGATGACCTTCCCCACATTGTCCCTTTAGATGTGTATTTCTGAATAGTGCTGTCTGCTCAAAGAGAACTCCAAGACATATCTCCCCAGTGAGGGGGCTCAAAACAGCTTGTTGCAGCTACCAGCTTTTTTCCTCATTTACTTTCCAGATTGTACTGTAATATCATAAGGTAGCACTAGAGACCAGTTTTTAAAATCTGGACAGCCAGACAAGCAAAAGTGACTGTCAAATTCTAGCAGATCTGCTGGAACAGTGTGCCACTGGAAGAATTAACAATACTTAGTTCCTTTTAAGCCATATTTTGCCAGAGTTAATGTGAAATACAGTGGACCCTCACTATCTGCTGGGGTTTGGTTCCAGGATCCCACATGGATACCAAACTCCATGGATACTTAAGTCCCATTATATACAATGGTTTAGTAAATATATATAAAATGGTGAACAACTCAAAGGTTTGCTTTTAGGATTTATTTAAAATATTTTTGAGCAGTGATTGGTTGAACCTGTGGCTAAGGAGAGCTGACTGTATTTATCACTTCAAATTCTAGTTCCTGTCTCTCATGTGGTCCACTTTTTAATACCCAAGGATTAAAAAAGATCTTCCTTCACATCAGCTTGTAATGCTGTGGGCCCTGGGGAAACATCCTGGAACCATAGAATATATCAGATCTCCTTCTCTGAGGGAAGAGAGGAGTTTCTACACTTTGATATCTCTTCTCTACTTCTGTGAAACCACCAGTGCCCTTGTCTTATGTTGGGGCTCATAAACTGGTAGAGGCAAAATGGGGGCAGATCAAGGGACATATAGACAAAGTCATCATGGGAGAAGGTTTGGAACACAGCCCTTCTAATCCCATGTCTCATCCCAACTTGGAAGGAAATGTACATAGATCCTGGGGCTGATGTATATAGTTTACCTACCTTGATTCTAATGTAAGGGAAATCATCAAAAGTATGGTGGTGGGGGGAGAAGCCTCACACAGGAAAGAAAGGACATTATTTTCCACTTTCCTTTCTACCCTGTCTGGCAGGGCTTTGGATAACTTAGTCACTCCACCTTTGGATTTTCCTGTCCCTACCAAAGATTCATTTTGTTATTGACTTGCTTTACTTCAATTAGTATATCAGTGCTATTGTGATCACTGATAAATAATCTAAAATGTCTATTTTTAGGCTGACCTGAAGGTTGTCCACATGGTGAAAATACCCCTCACAGAATTTGCTCAGAAAATGAGCTGTCTTAATGGGATACCACATTGTCTCATCGTATTGTGAAGGAGGGGGGCAAAAAAGAGGAAACACTATGTGAAAAAAGCCTTCACAGCTTTTCCTGACTTTTTTTAAAAAAAGAACTCCAGAGATATGTGCATTTTCGCTTGTTAAGACAAGTGATTTGACATGAATTGCTTCCCCATGCAGGACACAGTGCAAACCTGATTGGCTGGATGAGCACAGGGGGTAGGGGTGGCTTACAGGGCAAGCGCCCGCTGCCACCATGTTGGGATTTTCACTTTAGCGAATGATTGCTAAGGTGTTAAAATGGAGGTTTGTGCTATGGTTTTTTTCTCTTTTTTGGGGGGGAAACATGAAATATTGCTTGTGCGCACTATAGAAATAGTTTTTTTTTTTAAAAAAATGGCAGCTGCAGATTTAAAAACACAAGTAATCCACTCATGGCCACCCTCTCAGCTACATGCATGCAAAGTTTAGGGGGGCTGTAAAACCATTAAAACAGGTTGCAGCTGCTGCGACTTGCTATTACTGTGGAACAGTCCATTTTTTTCCCTTTGTGTAGACAAGTCCCTAGGGATATGCAGTAAGAAAATTAGCAAACTAAAAGTTTTAAGAAATGGAACAGGGAAAGGATGTATAGAATATTTATACATTTTCTTGTCTTTAATAAGAAAGGATGTCTCTATACAATGAGATACCATGCCCCCCCCCAAAAAATGTAGGTTACAACATGATCTTTGCCCTTTGGCAATAGAGAAAAGCCAGCACTCCCCCCACCCCTCATTTTTCACTGACTTTGCAACAAACAAACAAAGACTCTGCCACGGTTGTATTTTATGTCAAAATATTTTGGACAGCACATATTTTCCCCACAAAACTGTCCCCCCCCCCACCCAGTGTGCAAAATCATTGCAAAAATGAGCAGGAGAACCTGAATAATCTCAGCAGTGGGAAGAAATTTTTGATTTTTGCATACAAGAATGAAATAAGTGAAGGTATATGTCCTTGTCACTTGGTCAACTGTGTAAAGGGCAGAAAAGAAACAGCCATGGTATGAAGACTTAACAAGCAGTATAAAGAGCTGGCGGTGATCTTGGATGTCTTACTGAAATCTGTTGTATTTTTTTTGTGGAAAATGGTGCAGAGCTCCTTTGCTGCCAATTGGAAACTTTTAATGAGATTACCTTATATTTTAATAGGAGTAACTTAGGTCAGGAAAAATACAGGCAGTGCAGACTTTTTTTCTTCCTCATCTGACTTTTCTGAAATGTCATGTGGCTGCCTACTTCTGCAATATAAAATGGTCAATGCAAGGAATTTGGGTAACGTTGAATAGTCATAAAAGACCATGTACATATTCAGAAATCCACCAAGGTAATTCACTGACTTAATGACATTTTAGAATATCTGCACTGATCATTTAAATAAGCAAAGAATATGTTAGCATGCTTCTGAGGTTTCAGATCACCAACCACAGGAAAAAGCATTTGGAAAATATCTTCTCATAGAACTCAGTACAGGAACCCAAGCCAGAAGAATTGACCCTGTGGCTATACCCTTTGTTTATCTAAATGGTATTTTTCAGAAACTACTCCTTTCCCCCTGTTTTTTCCTGTTTTTCAGTTGCACAAAGTGTAGAGAACCATCCCCTGACACTGTCAGAGTGAGGACATAAACCCATCTGTACATTCTGGAGGAGGAGGAGATATAGTCAAAAGACCTGTCCTGTCAACCTCTCAGATGCTGTGCCAAAAATTTCCTCTGCATTTTTTTTAACCAGCATCATCCAACTGATACAAATGAAATTGATTTCATACACCAAAGCAATTCATTTTTCTTTTGCATTTTTTTCAACCATTTGATGTTACAGAAGAATAAATTTTCATATTGATTTTAAAGAGAAGAAAATTTCTGTAAAACTGACATGGTGGCATGTTCTTGTGTTTGTGTGAGCTCTCTCTATGTGCATTTATTTCAGTATGTCCTATCTTTCATCATATAATCCTATCTCTGGTGGTCTTTTGTCTCTGCTCTTCAATTAAAGGTTAGAGGAAGAGATCTTGAAGTAACTCCTCCCATGGACCTTTTTCAAATCAGGAAGTGTGATGGGATGGAGTTGTAGCTATGCAGTGGCAAAAGGTGGGCATTGTCCTATGAGTAAGTGTTCTGCTGCCCCCAATGAAATTTCCCTTCAATCTCCAAAGTTCTAGCATTGCAGAAAGTGAGAGACTGAAAGTCACTTCCACCTAGAACTCTAGGTAACTTTGCCTGTCAGTTCTCTTTGGAAGCCTGAACTGCATTTCTAAATCTCCAATTGAAGTTATAAGTTATGGCAATACTAGAAATTTGGGGACTGAAGGAAAATTTCACTTGGGGAAAAATCCTTATGGGGGGGCAATGCCTTCATTTTGCCCACCCCCATAGGGTGTACAGGAGGATTCTAGGATGATGGTATGAGGAAGGAAGGAAGGAAGGACAAATCCAGCCCTCTCAATTGCCTTACAGGAATAAGACCTTAACACACAAAAACACTATTGAAAGAAATCCAAATGAAATTCTAAAGCACCCTGAGCATATCTGAGGTATGGACCACCACTAATACAACCTCTTTATTAAGTATGCCTTTAAGCCATGTAGTTCTGCTTAGCAAGGGAACCAGCCAGCCTAGCTCAAAATGGTGCATCATTCCTCAGGAGGTGCTGGGGGGAAAAAACAAACAAACCCCAGAACATAGAATTTCTCTCCAGGCTTACAATCTAGAATAAGAACAAACACTACTGCAGAATAAACAGGGATATAGAAGGAGAGAGATGCCACATGGCATATGCCAGGGTGTACAAATGTGATTCATGGAAGCTTTTGAAAGTAAAGACAGGGGAAGAGCTTTAGATGTCAGACAGGTGCACATTTGATAAGTAAGAAAATGGATGGGGAAAGAGATAGTAATGGGAAGTCAAGCACACTGTCTTAGGCTACATGAAAAGATCATCACCTCTACAGAGTCAAAGGATGAGTACAGATTGGAAGAAGAGTAGATGGATAAGAAAGAAAAATGTGACTGTTGAGTACAAGAAGCTCTACGGCAAGATGAGACATGAGGTAACACATGTGTGACTGTGGAAAATTTGGAAATTTTAAACTATGAAGAACACAGAGTTACCACATCACAGGTAAACCAGCACATTTTTAACAATAAACTGCTAGTCTTTAAGTAATCTTGCTTCATAAACAGAGACATGATTGATACAATCTAAATGTTTTTATCTTGGAAAGTGCTTTTTAGAGGGAAGCATGTAGAATGAAATACCACCATCAGTACATGTGCAGATTAGGAATCAGAACTGCTTTTCTTGTAGAATCCTTGGAATGTTACTTTTAAATCTAATTATTGCCATTGTTGTTCCAAGGGCCCTTGAATATTTGCTTTCAAGATTACAGTTCTGAAAAAGTAATTCTTTCATTCCCCATTTTGTATAAATAACTAGAATAATTAATTTTTTAAAAAAAGTAGCTACAAGCCACCTCCCTTTGGTAGGACACTACTTTTGTTCATCTCTTCATCACCTCAACCTCCATAATGAAGCATAAGGCACACAGCACACGCAAGCCAGCACTAGAACTGCATGATATTCCTCCTCCACCACTTAGCAAGAGCATCTTCATAACTCTGTGAAAAGTTTCAGATAAACCACAAAAGGAACGATGTGATTGCTTGCAAAGTTACAGCAGCAATGTTAATATAGGTATTGCACAAAATAATTAATTATAGGCAACTCATTATGTGAGCTCCAGAGTAGTCACTTTCAAACTTAAGATTTTGCCTGGTTGTTCTGAAAACAAGATATATTTCCTCAAGCCCTTGAAGCTCCTGTAAATGTGCTGCGAAGTTTTTGTCAGATGACTTGACAAAACATCAAAATGTTTTCATAAAAAAAAAAAAATAGAATGTGGTATATAATGACCAGTGTTGTTTAGAGACAAAGTGATGCAAGTTGTGTCCGCTTTAGCCTTTCTGTACCTGAAACAAAAAGTTAACATAAATAACTTCTCTTCTGAGCTCATTATTTTTAATGGCACAGAGAGAAAATTATCAGAGACAAGGAAATGGTAGCATCTTTTAAACTTTACTGCTTAAAACAACTAGTTCACATTCTTGCATGCAAAAGCCACTTCTGGATGCAAATTAATCATGGTTAATTAATTGTGACTGATTGTCTTCTTTCTGTGATGCTTAGGATGAGCCTGTACCAGGTATATGTCTGAGGTGTTTCACAGAGGGATATATTGTGTTTGACTTTCTTTTATGAAATAAATGAAGAGACTGAACAAGTGGGATTATTAATAAAACAGGGAAAGCGGGGTAGGGCTTATTCACCATTTGATGGGCTTACTCAAGCTCAATTTGGTGTGGGATCATTCTTAGGATTTATAATGGTTAATCGAGATGTTCAACTATAAAACAAAAGTTCCTACAATACCTTCTCATTTGCAGCCAGTGACCATCACAAAGGAAACAGCACATCATACTGATTGTCTGGAGGTGACACTTAGGGCTACACTGTATTCTTGCTGCTTAACAAGGTTATATCCGGGTGTTTAAATTATTTACAGGTAAATGGCATGGAGTGGGCAATTCTTATTTTGAAGAAAAAGTTTCCCTCCTTATTCCCAGTGATGTTTCACTTCTTCTTTCTCTGAACAGCTTGGAGTGTTAAGAGAAACAATGGGAAACGTTATTCCAAAAGCTCCAAGCCAAGTGCAGGAAGTGATTTTCTGATGGAACAGAACTAGGATATGAAGAGATCAGCCATTCAATCACCCTGAACACCTGTCAATCAACCAACCAAGAGACTATGGCATGAACCAGTGGATTCAAAATAAGTTGGAACATATCCATAGAAGGGCAAGTGAAATGATCAAAGGTCTGAAAATCAAGCCCTATGAGGAACGACTCAGGGAGCTGGGTATGAGAACCTCGGAGAAGAGAAAAGAGGAGACAAGACAGCCATCTTTAAATATTTGAAGAGATGACATGTGGCAGAGGGAACAAGCTTGTTTTATGCTAGAAAACAAATCAGTGGGTTTAAATTGCAAGAAAAGAGATTCCACCTGGACCACAGAAAGAACCTATTTACTATAAGAACTGTTCAACAGTACAATAGACTGCCTTGGAGGGTGGTGGACTCTATTTCATTTGAGGTCTTTAAAGAGAAGTCAGATGACTATCTGTCAGGAGTGCTTTAGTTTGTATTCTTGCATGGCAGTGGATTGGGTTTGACAGCCCTTGGGATCCCTTCCAGCTCTATGGGTCTAAGATTCTAAGGAATCTCAGGCTATACAATAATGGTAATGTAATTTAGCCCTCAGCTCCCTCGGTGAGATTTTCAAGCCTCTGTAAATTGAACAAGGCATTTCCCCAGGTATCAGTTATAAGAAATATAGGGTAAAATACCACATATTATGTATATATTGATATCGGTGGCCACTTTGAATTAGTCCATCAATAATGCTTTTGTTTACAGTGTTTGAGAGGAGAGAATTATGTCCTCAAAGATGAAGATATCCATTTGATCAAAGAAGGCAGAGGAGAGGGGCGGGCGTCCTTTTAAACCCTCTGGCCCCGCCCCTCACCTCCATCGCAGGCAACACCACCTGCAACCAGCAGACCGGTCTCCTGGCCACAAACAGCGGCAAAGGCGGCTTCCTGACCCAAGCGGCTCAGCCGCAAGGTAGGAAGCCGGATTATCAATAGTAACACACCAGTCACACTTTCATTCTAACCACTTTTGCAGTCATTGAGCCAACATTTTTAATAAGATTACACAGAAGCAAACCCATCTTATGTGCTAAAAGATACTTCAGGTTCCACAAAGTATTGTTTTCTAGATTTATCATGAAAGCCCTGCAGAATGCCGCTGGCATGCAAAAACCCATTTTTCATCTCATTTCTTCCTTCACTTTCTCCCTCTCAGAGTTTTTCATGTCATTTGGTTGTGAATATGAATGCAACACCAAAACACTCAATGCTTTTTTCATTTATATCCAAATATCATTTTTGGATGGTGCATGCATACACACACACATACACACTTTCTACACAGTGGTGTTTTTTTTTTTTTATGTTTGCAATTTACATAGGCCAAGATATTGTAGCAGCAAAAGATAAACAAAACAACACACTCTAGGAGTGAGGATAGGAAGCTCACTGTTGCCTAATGAAGCATGTCATCTCTCTAAGCCTTACTTCACCATGGGAGAGGTGAAGAACAATAGCATAAAAAGAGATGGGCTGTAAACCACCCTCCCTGATGTTTTAATTCCTGTGATAAGAGATAAAAGGACAGCATAAGCCTTATAAATGAATGGAAGGCCTACATCCCATGTGTTATGGTGGTTATTATACTGGTAACAACAACAACAACAACAAACCACATATAAATCCCCATGCCATTCTGATGTCTACTACCTTGCCCGGGGTGAGTATTTTTCTTAAAACCAATCTACTTCAGAGAATTGTTGTGAGGCTAAAAGGTCATTCCAGGATTGTGGTAAGGAAATCAGCATAATACAGAAAATATGTGATAGCCTTGCTTCACCTTTCACTTCAGCCAGAAAGTCACTAGGTGGCCATTATTAAGCTATTACTCTCTCAGCCTGTACATTTAAGGTATGTTATGCTGGTAATTCTACTTTATCTTACAGTTAGCAGAGACAATACAGCAATTTTGTATGGCTCATTTTTAAAACTTTTGAATATTTGCAAATGTCATTGTAACTTCAATAGAAAGAACTTGATATTTTAAGTCTAATGTTAGAGAAAACAAAACTGTGATCTAGGCAGTTGGTCTGAATGTTCAAAATGACAAACAAAATTTCCATTTAGAAAGAGGAGTATTCAGGGACAAAACTGCCTTCCAAACTTTCTTTAAAGGAAGCATAGACTGAGATCTTAGACATCTCCAACAGAGCAGAATGCCTTACCAGTGTCATTATACCAGATTGTCCAGTAAACAATTCCCATGAGAGGCCAGCCAGCTATTTCTAAGCTGCCTGCATCATTAATGCCTGGATCAGAGGCATCCTCAGAACCAAAGCACTATGGGAGATATGGCTTGGTAAATTCCTACATATTTTGAAAGCTGATTCCCCCTCACTATAATGATTTAGTTCTGAGGACCTGTTGGAACCTGGCATAAAGCAATAAATGACTTAGGTACAACTGGGGCATACCTTTTAACATTTCCCAGATGAAAACATCAAAGTACAGGTGTAGTATAGGTAAGATAGCAAAAGTTATTAATGAGCAAGAAAACACAAGTTAGAAGAGGGTGCAGCAGTTTGCTTTTGCTTGAAGCCAACAAAATCTTGCCCCTTCTCTCCTCTCCCTTCTGTTGAGTCAATTGAGTCCAAGCTACTTTTGCACTTTAAACTCAGTTTGGGGCAACTGAAGCAAGCAGAGGACAAAGGGGAAAGTGGAATGAGAAGGGAAACACTGGAATATTTTAATAACAGCTGAAAAAACAGGACAACAGAGAATTAATTGGGACTGTCCCTGCCAAACTGATACAGTTGGAGGGTATGCTGGATTGTGGTGGTAGGGGTATGACAGGTAGCCATGCACTGTTTTAATGATTGACGCAGAAATGACGAGACCACACACATAAGTTTGGGTTGAAATATGGGCCACTTTATTGATAGATTTCCTATTTATTGTAGTTTCTTGAGGCCCAAGCAAACGAAAAAGGCCGCGGGCGGCAGGAAGGCACCGAGCCGCGGGGTGAGCAGCGCCAGGGAAGGTAGGCGGGCGGCGAGACAGGCATGGCCCAGTCGGCCTGGGAAACAAAGGGCGGCCTGGGAAACAAAGGGCGGACAGGCCCAAAAAGCAAGAGGCGCGGGGGGGGGGAATAAAAATAAAATTCAAAAATAAAATTCAAAAGTCAAAGGTAGAAAGACAATAAATTCAAATAAAATAAGTTCAAGGCAAATAAATTACCAGAAATTAAATCGCCTAGGGACTTAACTAAATGGCAAGAAATTGCAAGAAAGCAAGCAAAAGAACTGCAGGCAGAAAGGATATGAAAGCAAAAGGAGCTCAGGGATGCTACCCCCCCCCAACCTACAGACAAACAAAGGAACAAAAGAAACTTATCCTTGTCCAACGAAACCGCTCTCCCGTCGAACAGCTGGAAAAGAGGAGGAGACCAGGGGAGGCACTGGGTGAAATAGCCCCTGCTTTGGTGCCTCCCCCGACTCCTCCTGGCCGGGGCGTGTCCACGCCCAGGCCTGCCCATAGGTTCGCCTCTCTGCTCATCATTAAAACACCTCCCCCGGATCCACCATTCTTCAGGATCCGTGGGGGTGTCTGTTTTATGGTAGCATACAAGATCCTGGGGCTGCTTGCTGCCATTTGTCCCTGCTACTACTGGTCTTGTGCAGGGATGGAATGGCTATTTCACTGCACAAACACTGAGATTGAGAACTTATGTAACAAACTGCTTGTGCAGTTTGACCCTGTCAAATATTGGGTGTAGTGGCAGACTAGGAAGATAAGAAAATTGTTTGGTTTTTAAACAATGTGGGGGAAATTCTACATAGCACCTACTGTCATAGTTTTGTGCATTTCATTTCCTAAAGAACTTGATGTATTGCCTGAAAACCAAGGATGATGATGTGTTCAGAGAGAGAGAGTGAGTTAGGAAACTTGAAGTTCAGAAACTTCAATTAGTTTAAAACATGGCAGTCAGATTAGTTACCAGTACATCTAGGACTGATCATATTACACCAATATTAAAATCACTCCACTGGCTGCCAATTAGTTTCTGGGCAAGGTACACAGTGTTGGTTTGGGTCTAGGTTACCTATGGGCTCACCTCTTCCTGTATAATCCATCCTGTACACTCATCCAACCCATACACTCAGGTCCTCTGGGGGGACATTTATTCCAGTCAGCCAGGACTAGGTTGGCAAGTGTCACCCTGAGGACTTTTTCTTCAGATGTTTGATAGCTGAATATGATCGCTGAAAAGAGAGTGATAGTCTCTTCTGGTAGGCTATCCAGATGATTTTATATTATGAATTTTAAATTATGAATTTTAAACTGTGGACTTTTAAAATATATATTGGTCTTATATATTCTTTTAAACTGATGTTATGTGTTTTTAAATGATGTTATGTGTTGTATTTTAATCTTTTGCTGTACCCTGCCTTGCTCCATGGGGAGACACAGGTAAGGAAAAAATATTATTGTTATTAAGTTATTATTACTGGGAATGGAAAAGTGGATGCAATAGACACTCAGCTGCAAAGGATGTGAAAATAATCTCTGCCTAAACTATTGAAGTGGTCAAAAGATTGCACCATATTGAAAGCTCCTTCCAGAATGATCTATATGTTCTGACTCTCATGTCCAAGTATAAATGAGAGTGATTTTTTTTCAGAAAACCCTGGGATTATCTTTACACATCTCAATCAATCAAGTTTATTAGGCAATCAATTATATATGAAGTCTGCGTCCATATCAATGGCTATGTCACACATAGGCATCCAAGTTTGTTCAGCTGGGTGGGAAATGAAGGAAGTTGTAGTCCAACATATCTAGATAGTATAATTGGGAAAAACTGACCTATGACATTAAACATTTTTTTCTGAGGTGTCCATAGAACAGGAGTGGGCAACCTCCTGAATTCCAGGGGCTGCTCATGCTCCTATTAGACTTCAGAGAACTGCCCCCATCCTGTCCAAACATCCCACCCCATTTTTACCTGGAAAATGGTCCCTTTTCCCTGCTAGGGATCATGCAATTTTACTATGTTTTCCCTCTTCTGGGCTGTTTTAGGTCTATGGGGGGTCTTTTCCCAAAAAACTGGTGATGCATATAGCTGGGGATGTGGGCTGGTGCAAGAAAACATCTCGGTGGGAGTGGACTTTCTGAGTTGCCTATCCCTGCCATATATCTCACCTTCCAATTCTTTAAATTCACCTAATACTCAATATAGAAGAATAGAATCACAGAATTGGAAGAGACCTCAATGACTTCTCTTCCACTTCTTGAAGTAGTGTTGCAATCATGTCACAAAAATATTAGTTTTCCTCTGAATTCTATGAGGCTTCACTTACTACTTACATCCCATGGCAAAAAGAAGAAAGGAGAATTTGAAAATGTGAAAATATGAAAATTTAGAAATATGAAAACAACTCCTCCAAAAACGATGGTGTCACTTTTCATATAATGCAAATTACAAATATATTGGGAATTTCACTTGTTTAAATTTCTTTTTAAAATGGGTTTTGAAAACTGAGAACATTTTCATGAGAAATTCCTTATTAAGCATTACCACACTGGCATTATCCAGTCACTGTTGTATGCTGTTTATTAGCAAGGTCCAGCAAACTGACAAGAGAAGGTACACATGACTCTCTGTAGGTACAGCGGGGTGGACTGCAGCAGGAGCTGTATGGTCATAGGGGCTAGTTCTACCTACTACTACAATCATGCACCCTCTTCTTCCTCTCCTAAAATATGTTCAGTGGACAGACATGACACTGAATTTTCTGTGTCCATATTTGTATACATGCAGAGTTCCAACAGTTACATCCAGGCTAATACATGTTTTGCCAGACTCTTCAGATATAACATACTCACTAGCAGAGTAGATCTGCAGAGTAGAACCTTTCACTCCCAAATTGTAGATGCCAGTAGCTGCAGAACCAGACAGAAGGCTCTTTAATGGCACGTAAAAACATCAGAAGAGGTAGGGGCAAAAGCAGGAATAGTCTAGGACAGTGTTTCTAAACCGGGGTTCCGCAGAACCCTAGGGCTCCCCCCCGAGTTGGCCAGGGATTCCACGAGAAAACAGTAATAATTTAATAAAGCACGGAGAAGTGGTGAGCTGAAACAGCTTATCTCTCCCCTCCACAACAGAGAAAGCCAGGTGAGGAATGTGTGTGTGTGTTTGAATGTTTTCACACCAATGGAGCCTGAAAGGGTCCTCTTATAGGTGGGTGGGGGAGGATGTTTACATGCCAAATACCTTGCTCTCCCTCCCAGCTTTGATCTGCTTTAGATATGCTAATAAAGCTCCTGATGGCCTGGGAAAGGGTGGAGGCAAAGAATGAGTGTGTGTGTGTGTGTGTGTGTGTGTCTGATTTGCTTCCTGCAAGCAGCCACAGGCCCAGAACTGAGGCAAAAGACAACCTGGTTTGCTTAAAACTGATTTAAAGGGAGAAGTGCAAATGAGGGTTTTTTAGAAATTCAGAACAATGGAAAGAAAATTGCAATACTGTACATCTCTTAGCCAATTGGGGGAAACTGACCAAGTAATCCAAGTAACCCCCTGGTTAATCAGCTACTCAGGCACCAGCTGTGGATGGGAGAACTCTGATAAAAGTGACTCAGGGCTTATTCTTTTTAAACCATATTTGGAGAGTGCAGAGCCATTACAGTAAAGAAGTCATTACAGATAGAGAAAAGGTTCTTAAACTGTGGGTCTGGTAACTGAATATGGGGGTCAGAAATAGACTGACCAACTCCCATCCTATTGAAAAAACCTTTCATTTACCTTGGCAGAAAGCTACAGCTTCCCTCTCAGCCTGCATCTGGCTGCTTAGTTGCTGCTTTTTGCAAGCTGTGTTAGCTCAGACCTCAATCTTTAGTGATGTAGCCATATTTAAATATTGAAGGGATGTCATACTGAGGATGGAGCAAGCTTCTTTTCTGCTGCTGCAGAGACTAGGACACAGAGCAATGGGTTCAAACTACAGGAAAAGAGATTCCACCTAAACATTAGGAAGAATTTCCTGACAGTAAGAGCTGTTTGGCAGTGGAATGCACTGCCTGGGAGTGTGGTGGAGTCTCCATTTTTGGAGGTTTTTAAACAGAGGCTGGATGGCCATCTGTCGGGAATGATTTGATTGTGTATTCCTGCATGGCAGGGGGTTGGACTGGATGGCCCTTGTAGTCTCTTCCAACTCTATGATTCTATGTTGCTGCCTCAGGCAGCAGATCATGGTAACCTGAATTCTCCCTAGAAGCCAAGATGATTAAACTGAGACTGTCTTACTTTGGAGAGATCTATTTATATTATATTATATTTTATATTATATTTGTATTATAGAAATTTCTGACCCTGCAAGTATCAAATATGTATTGCTAGCAATGTGGAATATAAGCATCTATTTTTTCCCCTGTTTCTGTAATTTTAAAAAAAGGAGCTGTAATTCTTACATAGGGGTTCCCTGAGATCTGAAAATTATTTCAGGGGTTCCTCCAGGGTAAAAAGGTTGAGAAAGCCTGGTCTAGGAGACTTCAGAAGACTTGCTCACTTTGCTGAATCAGCAGGCACCTTCCACATGTGATCAGTACAGCAAACTTTCTCATATGGAGCTGTCCAGCGTTCTGAAACTTTCTACTCCCATCTAAGCTATACCTGCCTTGGTCTGACATTATCTTGGCTTAGACGCCTAGATATTACTGGAAAAGGATCTGAGGAAATCTTATTACTGCCAGGAATTTGGTGGAGACTGGCCATCTTGGCATGGTGAGAAAGTACAAGGATTGCCCAACCCCCTTCAGCAGGTGGCCAAGATGACTGGGTGGGGGTTCATTGGGGGCTTATGAAATGCTTCTTTCTGTGAAAAATTTGCACCTTTTCCTCTTATGAAGCTAAGGACATTCATATACAGAGCAAGCACAAGAAGACAGGTGAATCAAATACTAAATACATAAATAACTCATCCAGAACTACTACTTTTACTAGTTCATATTACAAATGATCAGTTTTCTTAATACTGCACATTTTATAGAAATGTGTAAAAGCAGTTCAGGAAAAATGCAAGAATTGTCTCTGACACCAAGAAAAAATACCTGGCATCTTATAGCAGCTTGCCCTGAGGAGACTTTCACACGTCAAGTTAGTATTTCCACCCTTATTCCTGAGCATTATTGTTCTTATTAAGTTAATTTATATTCTACCTTTCAACCAAAACTGGGACTCAGAGCCCTCTCAAACAAGCCTTGACCTGACTTTACTTGATATGACTCTGTTTCACCTATCTTTGTGCTGCCCTGAACTGGTATTGGTAGAGTCTTCCTCCTCTGTGAGCTCAGAGCCCAGCCAAACCAGACAGTAAAGGGAAGCATTTATAACCTTTATTCATCCCATTTTACCTTTTTCCAAGTCATAAGTGTGCTTTACTGAAAGCAAATGCAAAACAAAGAAAAAGAAAATGAATCTGGAGACTTTGCCAGATATCATGCCACTGTGGTTGTGATTATCCTCCAGGTGAACACAAATTCTATGGCATCTTACTGCTTAATTAAATGTTTTCTCCAGGGATTATCAGTGAATAGCACAGAGAAGCTGGTAAACTAACACACACAGAAAGCACTTCTGGATGGCCTGGAAGATACAGACAGGAGACAATAATGAAGAGATTGCTTTTCCTCTTCCCGTGCCAGGTATGTTTGTGGTATGAAAACATATACATAAATTGGCATACATTCTCAAGATGCAGGGAAAGATTGGAATATGTCTTGCCCAACAACTACAAGCAGGTTTCTTGTTTGACCAGTGAGGGGATGGGGAAGAATGTCATATTGCAGGGATTATCAACTTTTCATTCTCCAAACTCCAACAAACCCCCAGCTAGTGCAAGGAATAGTAAGAGGTTCCAGGAGCTGAAGTCCAAAGCATTGGAATTGTCAAATGCTGAGAACTATTTCCATACTGCACTGATGGTTCAGAATGATCTGATTGACAAATGCCACAAAGAGGCAGATGGCCAGATAAATGAAATACTGCAGAGAAGTTGCCAATATTAGAAATATTTCAGCTTATAACCAGGAACAAAAATGTTCCAAGAGTACTTTGAATGTAGTATAAGACAAAGGAGATTTTCAGACACCGTTTAACAGTGCCTACCATGGGAGTAGGTCCCGGGAGAGGAACGGCGGTTTTGCGTGGCAGGGGGTCATTTTCGGATGCTGCCGTCTCTCTTCTGGGATCCTTCGTGGCATCTCCGTGAAGCTTTGGAAGCAGCCGCACCATATTTTAAGCACGGTCATCGATCTTTCTTCAATGACTGTCTATGCCATTAATCACAGAATTAAGACACACCACTGTGGCAGATTTAAATGCTGAAAGGCAACATTTCAACTGGAAACATATTCAAGGGTAGCTGTGTTGGCCAATGCAACTAAATACAACACAATCCAAAATCCACAAACAGCAATACCTTTATTGGGCCAACTATAAAAGCACAAAATATATCATGCAAGCTTTTGACACTCCAATGGCTTCTTCATCAGACAAAAGTGTTAAAAATCATACAGGAGGAAAAAAATGAGGATGTTAGAGTCACAAGCCTATAATCTCAAGGGGGCTTTACTTTTCTGTTGCTAATGGAGTTTGATTACCTGGATCTGACTGCTCTTTATCTCGCAGTCCCCATATGGCCAAAAATAGGGAATGGCTTCTGCCTGCACTGATATCCCCCTAGACCATCTTAACTTACAATAGAAGAACACCGTAAGATAAAATGTAGGCCTATGACTCTAACTTTGTCATTTTTTCCCTTCTCCTGTATGATTTTAAACAACTTTGCCTGATTAATAAGCCAATGGAGCTTCAAAAGCTTGCATGAAGTATTTTGTGCCATTTTAGTTGGCCCAATAAAGGTATCACTGTTTTGAGGATTTTGGATTTTGCTGTATTTCAACTTGAGAGGACCCAATGGATCCACAGGATTTGACTTAGTGGAGATTTTCCATTCAGCATGTTATTGAATGGGTCTGCTCCAGTTGACTGAAATTGGATTTGTGCTAATAGGCCTAATACTGTGATCTAACAAAGTGCAGTATGTGCAATTTAATCTAAAGCAACACACACATACACACAGTGGTGTGGGTGAAAGAAGATGTAAGCAATTTTTAGATCTTGGATTCTATCTGCTTGAATTTCAGTTTATGTATGTATGTAATTAGTACAGCCCTGAAATATATGGGACAGTGACTAAGGAAGTGTTATGAGTTCAGACTTTGAGAAAGAGAGGCTGGACAGACAGAGGGACATCGACTCTTACCTTTATTTGGCCCAGGATGATGACAATTGTGCTGTCTTCTCATTAGGTTAAAAAAAAATAACAACTATGACTTGGGAGTTATTGTTGGCTAGCAGAAAAGCCAACCAGTCCATTATAATTTAAGGCCAAGCAGTTCAAACACCAGTATTTACTTCCATTCCCAGTACAGGTGCCAACAAAGGAACAGAGAGAAATGTCAAGTCTGGGAATTCTCCAGCTTGGTTCATGCCAACAGCTCACAGATGTCAACAAAAATCTTGTTAATAAGACTAGTAATTAGTCAGAGCGTTTAAATTTGGGATCCGTTAAAACTATTCATTTTCCCAGAAACCCAGAAATTTAGAGTGAATGCACCTATTATGATGTGAAAGATATGAACAAAAATTAAAACATTAAAAATAAGCATTTCACATCTGCTATGTGAAGCAGTTTGAAATAGGATAATTGCCTCAATACAGTGTAAAGGAGAAAATATCCTTAAGCCTCCTCTTGATGTTCTTTCCTTCTTCTTTTAATAGCAGCTGAAGCAATTTCCTGAAAATATGAATCAAACTAAGTACCTTTGGAAGCAGTAAAATACTTGACTGCAGTTCTCTGCATGTCTACTCAAAATTAAGTCTCACCAAGTTCAATGGGTTTTACTCCCAGACAAGTGTTTATTGGATTACAGCCTAACAGTAGTTTCTGAAACTATTATATATCTAGGAAAATCTCCTTTCCAATGCCACAAACTTCAGCACTAAAATTATTACTATTGGATGTGTCCACACTACACAGTTAAAGCAGTTTGATCCCAGTTTATGGAATCCCACAATTTGAAGTTTGAAGAGATAGAATTCTCTCTTAGAAAGCACCACCTCACTCTCTTCAGCACCAGTTCTGTAACACAGAACTCACCACACTACAAACCCAACAATTCCACAGAATGGAGCTATAGCAGCTAAAGTGACATCACTTTATACAGACTGCTATAATTGTGCAATGTGGATACACTCATTGTTGCATTTTAAGCCAAATGTTCCCTAGGATGTGTTATATTCCTAATTTTACATGTTATCCTCACAGCCATCCAGATGGTGACTGCCTCAAGGGTACACGGTGAAGTAGTAGTAGTTGTCGTTGGAGTTGTTGTTTCTATCCCCTCGTTTTCCCAGTTCAGGACTCAAAGTGGCTTACAATAAATTAAAAAAACATATCATTAAAAATTTGCAAGAAACAAAAGTTAAATTGAGATTAAATAATAAAAAAAATTAAAAACAGATTAAAATAGATATCATTAAAATGCACATACACACACCAGCACAACAATTAGCAAGTCCCAGCACATTATTTTGGTGCATGGGCCTTATGTAGTCAATCATCAAATGCCTGTCTAAACAGAAAAGTCTTTGTCTGCAGAAAGAGAGTAGGGAGGGTGTCAATCTAACTTGTCTGGGAAGGGAGTTCCAGTGCCTGGGGACAGCCACTGAGAAGGCCTTCTCTCATGATCACACCAGATGTACACAACTGGTGGGACAGAGAGAAGGGCCTCTCGCAAGGGGAAATACAGTCCCTCAAATAACCTGGACCTGAATCAGTGATGGGCAACCTTTTGAGCTTGGTGTGTCAAACATCGCCAAAAAACTGAGTATAACTCAGGTGGTGTGTCACTTTGAGGAAAAAACATTATTTCATGATATTTATTGTTTAATCAACAATATTATTAATTGTTTATTAATAATTAATGAGTTGTCACAACTCATGTGACAACTGAGTAATCAAAATGTACAGTCGTTCCTTCACATTCATGGGAGTTAGGTTCTGAAGAATGGCAGCCAGCCATTCTTGGAAATGGACTGGCAGCCAGCAAAGCTGTTACAAAGGGAGTTGTGTGTTCCCTGTAGTTGATCAAAGTCCCAGACTCTAGCCACTTACACTGTAGAATTTCAATATTAGAAGACATTTGCTGTCAGCTCTACCTATCAGAAGTAGCATTCTTTCATAAATTCTGAAAGATACATTTCTTCCAGCTGTTGGCGGAAAAGGAGTCGAAATGTACCATAACTTCTTCCCTATAACAAGAAGCTAGTCAGTGGACTATTGATGGACAAAAAAGGTTTCTAAGCACATGCTCAATGGGCATAGCATTTAAAAAATTTCCACGGCTGAGCCTCTTGACTCCTACTTCAGAAAAACTATTCTACTCTCACTTTGTTAGATCTCCTAGATTCAAACTGATGGGTCACATTTTCAGTGTCCAAGATAGCTTGCAGTGGGAACTCAAGCCAACAAACATATCATCAGTTGTTGTAGTTTGATGCTGGAATGAGATTGTAGATACAGCTGAGATTTAGATTAGATAACATCACAGATCTCTTCCAATACTATAGTTCATTGATTCCAGCCAACTGAACATAAAGGCAAAATCGAGGTTTGTTTTGCACATCTTTGCAAAGACAAAGAAGATAAATTTGTGATCCAAAGCAAGTATCTCAATAAGGAGTTCATACCACAAACCATAGGACAATTGATCTAAAAGACTTGCTCCTCTCTGCAGCAGTTCTTACTTTGTGTATTGTTGGCTTTTGGAGCGATGCTGTAGTAATCAGGAACATAAATCACAGGACTGTGTGAACCTATCAAAATCTAATAAACTTTCTAGATTTTAATTTCAGTTATGAGATATGCTTGTCTAAGTTACTGATTTTGCATACTTCTGCTCTACTTTTTAAAATCATTTTGAATTAAATTAAGTTTCCAGGATTTCCAGTATATTAAACTTCATTATCAGAAGCTGACAATCAATACACATTTCAGCTTACCTACCAACATCTATTAATTAATGAGTTGGCAAATAAAGACTGGAAACCTGACCACTCCTGATTCTGCAGGAGAGTCTGCTTTCTTCTTCTGAATCATGTCCATCCCAAAGCTCTCCAAAGCAGAGCTGGCTTTACATGCAATTATGATACTGCAAAGCATATTTTTTCTCAATTTGGCACAGTATAGAAGTTTGGACTACAACTTCCATCAACTCTCATCGTTGGTAATGCAAATGGACTGAGGAAAGTTGTAGTCTATAGCATCTAGAAGGTTCCAGGATGGGCAAGGAGTAGAACTGGATGGCCTAGCAGAGATGGACATATGTAAACATTGCACTTGGGAAACAGGGAAAATGAAAAGGTTGTCCCAAACACAGCAACAGTGACATGAGATATTAAATAGGATTAAGACTCACAGTTTTATTTAGAGCTAGGATTTATAATCAGAACAGCTTGGAAAAATTCCTTTTTTTAAAAAAAGGCTGTAACTCCAAGAATCCTCCAGCTGGCACAGCTACTGGCAATGCTGACTGGTGGGATCTGGGATTTCTCCAAGCTCTGGTGGTGAGCAGCAACTTTCTAACATAATCAGTAAAATGGGAGCATTGCTATTAGAGCAGACAGATAAGATAGCCTTCCTCTCTTAATGAGCAGTACCACTCTGGGTCACACTCAGATCAAGCAAGGTGCTAATCATAATATCATCATTTACTTATCCAAAAAGGTCAGCTGAAGGAGCCCAATGCTTCTCAAGATTACCTTCATTGCTCAGAAATGTATAGAAAAAAAGCTTCTGGTTCAAAGGACTTTCCTTTCATGTATCCTCTTAGCTCATTAGTAATGTTAAACCACAATCACTTCACCCTCCTGCTGCATCCAGGGGCCTCTTTACAATTATTGCACTCTGATTTCACCTTAACTTCCCTGTCCGTCCACATTCTATGGAACCCTAGAATTTGCAGATTAACATAGTATCTGTAATATCCTGATTAGCAAAACACTGCCAAAATACTTATGCTGGAATCTGCCATCATGTGTCCTGTATCTTGGTCATCAAGTAGGGAGAAGTAGGAATGGATTTTCTTGAGAATAGTCAGACTGAAGGGAGGTCATACCTTGGCAGCAGTGCTTTATTTTAAAATGATGTGGGACCTCTTTGAAAATAAGAAGTGGGAACAAGATTGTACTGCTCTGTCAATAATTAATTAATTAATTAATTAATTAAAATGTTTAAATCTCACCCTCTGTCTAAAGAACTTAGGCCAATGTACAATAAAACCAATCTGATTTACTTAAACAATGTAAAATTAAATGATTTTAATTTTTTTAAAAAATAGTTAAAATATTAAATACATTGAAAATCATGTACATATGAGAACTTATGTAAAAACCACTTAGGCCCCAAAGACTTCAGTGAACAGCCATATTTTCACTTGGCACTGGAATGATGGCAACTTTGGCACCAATTGGGCCTCCAAGGGGAGGGTATTCCATAACTGGGGTGCCACAGCAAAGAAAGGCCTCCCCTACATAATCCCATAGCATATTGCTTTGACTGATAGTACATTGAGGAGAACTCCTTCAGCAGATCTCAGCTCTTAGGCAGCTGTATACATGGAGAGGTGCTACTTCAAGTACCGTGTTCCAATTTAAAAGGATTCAGATAGCAGTCAAACTTATAAGGTTCCCCTCTGCCCCCCCCCCATCTTGTTCATAGCCAATGCATTTAAGGCACAATAGAACTATCTGCTTCTGGTGTATGTTACTTCTACATGTCTTCACCCATAAATCCATTCCAAATGTACATTTTCATCCATTTGTAGATTTTTTTTAAAAAAAATGCACATTCTTTTCTCCAAATGTACATTTTTTTGAGAACATATTTAAAGGGAATATTGATTAATTTAAATTGTCAAAAACTGCACTGCAACATTCAGGGAAGTGTGAAAACTGGTGGGTAGTTGTTATGTTATGATCCAAGAGATAATTTTTTAAAACATTCTTTTCTGTATATTCATCTATGAATCTGTTAGTGTTTGAGTGTTTCCTAGCACTACAGCAATTAGTAGCCTTTATTCTCACAATATTTTTACTACATTATGCCAAATCACAGTCTATCACTCCCCCTTTTATCACATGCCCATTTTGTAGAAGTTAGATTGATTAATCATTTTGTATGCTTAATCCCCAATTCTATTCAGTATCAGAAAAACAAAAACAGAAAAACTGATGAACCTATGATGCAGTGTGTCATCAAGGAAACTTTTTTTCCCCTGGAACAACATAGGGTTAATATAAACTTTTTTTTTTAAACAAACTACCTGAAAATGCAAAGCATGTTCTGAATTTGTATGGAAGTAGGCACATTTAACATTTTTGCCAGTGGATTTGGCCATGGAAACACACTGATTGGATGGTGGCACAACAGAATGCATAGTACTGTATAATTATTCTTCCAAGAGTTTTGTCCCTCCTCATAAACACCTGTATAAATACTGACTATCTAAATGCTGACTAGAGTTGAGAGACCAAACTCTTCTTCATCAGGAAGTGGAGAATTAACTCACCTGCACAGTATGCAGGAAACTCAGTTTGTACACAAACAAACCTTTCATCAGCATGAAATATGTGGAAATTATTTGGTGCTACTTAATGCACATTCATGGGGATAAATATTGGTTTTAAAATTGATGGGAGGGAATAAAAGGGGTGGGGAGATAGATTTTATTCCTTTTCTGGTCAAGGGCTGACTGGAGTGTTCCCATGGAAACGCAGCTAAGGGCTCTCCTCCGGCAGCTGCTGATTACAGTTTGAATGTCATTTGCATTCATGATTAAGGAGGAGTATAAAAGGACTGAGGTAAAGAATTAAAAAAGCAATAAGAGGATAAAAGACCTTTCAATCAATGCTCCTTGGCACTTTTAATTAAATAAAAAGTGAGAGATGCTAGAATTTCATGAAGTTTTATTTAATGGTTGGGTGGTTGTTGCAACAGTATTAACAATTTCATTGTCGTGAGCATGAACTGAGATCAAGTGAACTGTCACATTTCCCTTAGAACAGGTAGAGCATCTCCTTTGATTAGACACTTGGCCAAACTATATTAAGTATATCACTTTCAGCACTGAAACTGCACCATAGCCAAGTTTCTTTAGAATTATGGCTCATGAATGGTATGGTATGAATATTAAATTGCAAACAGTCCCTATTACACAAGTAGTTTTATTGGTATATATGAAGACTAGGGTTGCCAGATTGAAAACTGGAGAGGGCTCCTGTACCTTTAATGGTTGCATAGAAGCAGGGATTTCAGCAGGTGTTGCTTGTTGCCTGAGAAGGTCTCTAGTTTTCATTCTGGCCCCGCTTAAGGACCCTAATTGGTCCTTATTATTCTTGACTTTTCTTCTGCCATTAACACTATGCCCTACTTCACTCCCATCAAACCAGCAATATCACCTCTCTGAGAAATCCCCCTGAGGAATTTGATTCCTTTTTGTCAGGGGCCTTAAGTTTTCCAGCACTGGTTCACACTGGCAATGAAACACTACATACCAAGCCAAAGGACTACCCATTTAAGACTCTTAACTCTTCTGAAAGGGGTGGAGCATGGGAGGGATTATCTGAGCCAGGAAGGATTTAAAAAAAAAAATGACAGAGCAAAAGGCCTTGTTTTAGCAATCAGAGATGTGGACAAACTTTGCTATATCTGAGTTTTTGGCTGAGACTGGGCATCTCAGCTCAACGAGACAGCCTCTCAAGGCTTCTCCCACCTCCAGCACGAGAATGAGATGCCAAGTGGAATTTTATCCATTATGTTTTGTGCATACCTGTCTCAGTTAAAAGCTACTGTTGTTTCCCCTTGTGAAGCTAAACAAGTACCAGCATGCATGCACACAAACAGTGAGCATAAAAGGACAGACTGATTGATCACAAAGAAACAAGCCAACCCAACCAGGAAAAGGTATTCAGACATGTGGTTTCTCAGTGGTGGATGTTTCTCAATAAGGGAAAATATCTTCCTTACTGAAGAAGTAGTAGACAAGATGGTGGAACAGAAGACGAAGGAGGAGCAGGAGAAGAGAAGGAAGAAAGAGATGGAGGAACACGTCTCTAGAGGAGACCAAAGATCAGGTCCTGAAGCTTTAAGAGAAACTGCAGGTGCTGCAAGAGAAGCATCAGCTTTTCCTCCAGATGAAGAAGGTGCTTCACAAAGAAGAGAAATGCCATCGCAAGAAGCAAAGTGATATGACAACTCTGGCAGCAGCGGTGTACCAGCAGGGCATGGCAGCACATGCTGGGGCTCACATCCTCAACATGCAAGGGAGTCCTGGGGGCCATAACCAGGCTAGGACACTGATATCCGCCAATCAAGCGAAGCAGATGTTTGGAACTCCAGTGATTGCAACACATCACTTTGCCATTCAGCCGGTTTTCCCTGCCTGCACCCTGGAGCATGGGCAATACCAAGGCAGCCAGTTCAGACACAGTCCCAACATGGTGGGACTCATTGACCCTGCATCCATTGCACCCCCTGACCCTCCAACCCAGACAGGGCCTACTGTAGTCTCCCCAGATCCCGGTCTAGATGCAGACAGCTGCCAAGCCCACTTTGGCTTACACCCTCCCTGCATGGCCTACGGCCCATGGCAGCTTCTCCCACAGAATGGCCTGCCAACAGTCCCACATGTCTGGTTTCTAGGCCTCTCCCCAGCCAGCACCTTGGCATCCCTTTATACTGCACCCTCGTAGGCAGCACTTCTACCACAAGTGAGGGCTGGGGCCAGGCTCCCCATGGTTTCTTCAGCCATCCCCACCCCTCACCAGTGTGAAGAAAGAAAAAAACCCTGTTCTTAATTACTCTTTCTGTGTGTAGTTTTATTCCCCGCTCTCTCCTTTTCTTGTTGAAATACTGCATTTTGTGAAAGTTGGAGACTGCACTCCAAATATACTTTGCGTGATTCATTTAATTAAAAAAATAAGGGAAAGTATCTAGATCTATTTCAAATTAGCTACAGATTTGAATGGTCACCAATGAGACAGGAACAGAATGTCCATTGATTCTGCTGCACTTCTCTGTGGCTTTCACTGGCATTCACCAGGCTATTTTTTAACCTGTATGGGAAGGGACTTAAAGGCACTGTTTAATAATATTTCCTATCTTTCTGAGAAAATAATATTAGAAGGCTGTCCTGTAAGATTTTTGTTTTACACTGGATATTGGCCTATGATGACCCTCCAGGTTCCATCTTGCTCCTCCAACTATTTAACATATATATTAAACAACTAGGAGAGGTCATCTGGAGTTCTAGGGTTAAATGTCACCAATATGCTAATGTCACCAAGTGCTAATATCTTATATTTTTCTAAATCCAAGGGCACTATTCCAGTTCTCTGCTGTGCTTTCTGCAACCGGCCTTGTTTATCTCGGACTGGCCTTTTTAGTCATCAGTGCGCTTGCAGAAAGCGCGGGATGAGTCCTTCTTGAATCTTCATTTGCGAAGAAAAGCCAGAGAGAGAGAGAGAGAGAGAGAGAGAGAGAGGAGATTCCAGTTCTAGATCTGATGTGTCTATGAAGACATAGACCCTAGTCAGCAGAAAGGAAAATCCAGGGATAGCAATTCAACTTGTCTCAAACAGTGTTGTAAAAACATACGGTAGTATTTTGCTTTATTTTTTGGCTACAATTTAGACATTGACAGTAAGTCCTTCGATCATAATGGAACTTAAGCCTTGAGTAGGGATGCATGGGATTGCAATATTATAGCATTTCCAAAATTTCAGTGCAACCCCATTGAGAGGCAAAAGCTTTTAAAACTTGTACATGGGGAGTTTTAACACAGCTAATTGAGATGCTAATTGTGAAGCAGCTTCTGCTGGAGAATAAGAGTAGCCAGTCATGGTTTGGGCACAGTTCTCTTCATTTACGTGTGGGTGTGGTTGGGTGGTTGTTTAAAAATGTACACAATAAGTTGTTCACCACCTTACTTATAGCTGAAAGAATTTTAGCTGTTGTGGAGAGGAGGAGTGCTGGTAAAAGAAGAGGACATGAAATTCATGGGTGTCCCTTCTATCCAGGAATGACTATTTTAGTTTCACTATAATGAGTGTGGTGAGAATGGATGATAGACCCCAGAATCTAGCCAAATGAGCTATCTCCATTAAACCTTTATCCATTTTTTCCCACATGAATGAACTGAGGGGGGAAGAATATCTCTTCAATATAGAAAGTTCCACCACATTGTCATCTCACATTTCAGATTAAGTGAATCCCTAACTTTGGACAGCCCAGCCACAGGTAAAGGAACCAGACAGATGTTGAAATATGCATACTCCCACGTATCTCATCTCATGTGAGACAGCTTTACTTTATTGGGATAGCTAAAAAAAAGCTATTGAGGCCATCTTGGTTCCCATCCCAGGAGAAAGTGGGGTATACATTCAGTAAGTAAGTAAATAAAGTAAGTCATTTAGAATTGTCCTTCAAGTAAAATAACTGAGCCCAATCCTGTAACTAATCCTGCATAGGCTTACCCATTGTCCTCTGAAAACAACCCACAAGATGATGCAAAGTGAGGCACAGGATCTCTCTCTTCACTGATGGGTTCCAAGATGAGGTTGATGTCTCCCACCTCACTTTCTGTAAATTCTTTACAGAGGTGCACATTTGCCTAGGCTAAATCTACACCCAATTCTACCCACAGCTGTGGAGAGATAAAAATATTGGGATAGGGAAATGTGCTCCCTTCATATGGTTGTAAACTATCCTAGCTGATTTAGCAACAGGTCTGCTTTGCTACAAACATGATTTGCAACATCCATGACATAAAATTCTGGAGCTTTCTGAGAAATTAATATGATGACCACTAATCAGCAGAAACCAGAAGGGTACCCCACCATCTCATTTTTTTTTCTTTGAAAAATAAGAAATGGGAAATTTGAGAAGTGGGGTGGGGATCTGCCTAGAATCTCCCATTTCATCCTGATGCTCTGTTTGGGGGATCTATCACCTCAGCTTATAGGCTTTGCAGAACAAGAACCAAATTGTGTCTGTGGATGACCATACATCAATCTCCATCTGGAAAGAGTGTAGAAGTTGGACACTTGAGGCTAAGCTACAGCTGACAATACTCTTCTGATCATACAGTGTCCAAGTATTTATATTAGATGTGTATAAGCTGGATGTTTCATGCAGCATGGGCTAATGTGACATATTGTTTTTCACTTTTGTGGTGAAAGAGGCCTAAGCTTATATATTCCATGGTAGCTCATCAATACAGGTCATAGTTCAAGATACATGACTCCTAGGTTCCTAAGCCTCCAAGAAACTCAGCACAGTTGGTTGCACTTATCTTTATATAATGTAATTTGAGTCCTGCTCCTTAATTTTTTTTAATAAGGATACCTGCTTAATTATTTTGCTGAGGGGATACTGAGAAAGATACTCAGTAGAAAGATACTCAGAGAAAGAAGAGGAAGAGCAGCAGTGCCAGGCCTCAGGGAACATACAGGAAACCTTGATACATCCAGCACATGAAGTGGCCTCTGCCAAGACTCGAAGGATGAGGGTGGTGGTGGTAGGGGATTCCCTACTGTGAAGAACAGAAGTAGTAGTCTGCAGACCTGACAAAATGTCTTGGGATATATGCTGTCTCCCTGGGGCAAAAATTCAAGATGTAATAGAGAGGCTGACAAGACTCATAAAGCCTTCTGACCATTATCCCTTCCTTTTGGTCCATGTGGGAACCAATGATGCTGCAAGGCATAGCCTCCAGAAGATCACAAGGAACTATGAGGGTTTGTGTAGGAAGATGAAGAACCTGAATGCACAGATAGTCATTTTGTCTGTCCTTCCAGTGGAAGGGCATGGCCCAGGAAGGGAGAGGAAAATAGTGAAGGTGAACAACTGGCTACGCAGATGGTGCCACCGGGAACAATTTGGCTTCCTGGACCATGGGATGCGGTTTCAGGGGGGTGGACTTCTTTCAAGGGATGGGTTGCACCTCACAGCAGTTGGGAGGAATGTTTTTGCTAAGAGTCTGAAAGATCTGATCAGGAAGGCTTTAAACTGGCTTGTATGGGGGAGGGAGACAGTACTCTTGAAGGCAGGAGTTCATCGAGTGCTAGAGAAAATAGCCCAAATGTTATACAGAGAACAAGGCAAATAACATAACAACTCAACAATGGGAGGAATAAACTCTTTAAAAAGCAGATAGGGGAAATGATCCATGGTCTCAGATATCTCTATACGAATGCACAGAGCATGGGAAATAAGCAGGATGAACTTGAATTCTTAGCACAGCAAAACAAATATGATATAACAGGCATCACTGAAACCTGGTGGGATGAGTCTCATGATTGAAATGTACTAATAGAGAGGTATAACCTATTTCAACCTGGTACAAAATGTTATTTAAAAACAATGAAATTCTGGACCAGGCCAACAACTATCATGTCAGAATGCACAGAGAAGCTATTGAAATCCACAAACACCTGGACACTTCAACAGGAAAGAAGAAACCCTAAAAATAAACAAAATCTGGCTCCCAGTCCTGAAGAACACTAAAATCAGAACTCAACATTTGCAAATGAAGTCCACCCAGGGACAAGGGGATTTCCAGCAGATAATGGACCATTAACCAACCATTAGCCAAACAGACACTAATCCGCCTCGCATATCTTCCCCCAGGAACTACCAATTCAAACACACAAATTTACATAACCTCTCTAACAGGGGCTCACAGTATGTAACATACCCCACTCCTACCCAACCATTCTCTGAAGATGCCAGCCACAGATGCAGGAAAAACATCAGAAAGAAACTCTTCCAGAACACTGCCTCACAGCCCGGAAAAAAACCCCAAGGAAAATCTATAGCTTTATGTACTGTTTGCCAGTCTTATATATGTTTTGCATCCTACCCAAACCCTCATAGTTCCTTGTGATCTTCCTTGTGAATAGCATTTTTTTTGGTAAATTTCACTCCTCTTTAAATTGTGTTGGCTTGTTTTAAGCTTATTTAAGCTCATTAGATTATTGATGGCAGCCTTAACCGGCACTTAAAAACATTTAAAAAACGAAGATGGAGACATACCGTATATTCCGGCATATAAGACGACTGGGTGCATAAGACGACCCCCCCAATTTTTAAGTTAAAATATAGACTTGGCCCCCCACCCCGTCCAGCCAGCCCCCCCACCAGCCAGCCAGCTCAGTGGCTGTAGATAATGGAATAGTCTGTGACATTTAAGGACTGAGAGCAGCTAAAAAAGCATGGGATACTTTGAAAAATCTCTGTGGTGTTCAATCTTTAGAAAGTAAGGTTTAATTAATAATGAAGTTGGTTAATATGAAGCTATCAAATCCCAAATTTTTGAATGAGCACATTAATGATTTTAGAGCCACACTGGCAGACTTGCAAACCCCTGGAGAGGAAATCCCCAACACTATGCAAATGGAAATCTTCCTGGCAAGTTTACCAAAATACAATCCCTAAATGGATGGCAATTAACACTTCAAAGGCAAAGCAGTCATTCTCACAGAAGGGAAAAAGATATGCTGGGCATATAAGATGACCCCCACTTTTGAGGAGATTTTCAAGTGTTAAAAAGCAGTTTTATATGCAGGAATATATGGTAATTTACTAAGTAATGTACAAATGAATAAAAATATTTTTTAAAAAGTTAATAATTTAACATTTACCTTTATGCTGTCATGCTAGGAGAAAAGGTAGCAATATGCATTTGTTCTGATACCCAATAAAACAGTTAATTGTGTTATCAGTAAATCAACAATGATGACGAATAGATCAGAGCAGACTGCAAGAGCCAACTGCAACTCTAAAATCCCTCACCTTTGACAATGCTAGCTAGGGCTGACAGAAGCTTCAGTTCAACAATATAGGGAATATTTAATTAATTAATTAACTGAATTAAACTATACCCCACTTTGCTCCCACATGGGACATATAATGGAACTCAGTTCATGGGCCATAAATTGCTGGCACATGCTATTTCTATAGATTTCTACATATCAACATCAATGTTGATGCCATCTCTTTATTTCCTTACAAATATCTAAGATCAATTTGAGAAGCAAACAGTAAGTCCAAAGAATTTAAGGGGCAACAAAACATAAGATATATATTTTTAACATCTTTTACTGCAAGAACAAATGGAATCTAGAGAAACAGAAGGAATATCTTGATCAGAGATTGTCAGTTAAGGCATGGCCTAGAAGTCTCCCACCTCTGGGTTATAAAATGGGAGGAAAACCACTACCAACTGCACTTAAACTGTCATCCAGCATTGTGGTTTTTCTCCCTACATACATGCTTGTCATTTATTCCCTTAATCTTTAGAAAAGAACACATAATTGCTATTGCAAGACACATTATTTTACATAAAAATTAATAAACTTGCAACAATTGAAGACTACATTAAAAATGCTTGGAAAGTGCCTTGTGCTATAAAAATGTCTGGACAGATGCTATAAACCCTGTATGTAGTTATGCACGATGAAGACTTGCCATGACATTCTCCATGGCAAACCCAGCTATATTTTACAAGATTTCTGCTACACTCATTTGCATCTCTTTTATAAGGCATCGTCCTAGATGCAAATGCTACTATGGCCTAACATGAGGCACATCTCCATTCAAAGACATCACTCCATATTTATGAGAAAGTGGCAATGGCCGTGTACTTTGCAAGGTTGCTCGCAGCAAAACAGCACAATAATTTATTCATTAAATCTCCCGTGTACATTTCAGAATTACACTGATTAAATTTTATCTTTTTGCGCTTGCTAAACTAATGGCTTGTAAACTTCACATCAAGCTATGCTTGCTGGATACTGTACTAGCCATTCAGAGGAATGAGTTGCTCTTTTTTTTTCCTGCAAAGAGTTGTTAACCTAGGCAAGATGAACCAACAAGTCTGTCTATCCATTGCTAATGCTAATGCCAAGAAATAAACATTGCTGCTTCCTCTGTGTGATGAAAAGGCAGCTCCTTTAGCCAATTTCAGAGCAGCTGGTGCCCAGCCAATAGGAAGGCAGCAGGGCATGGCTATAAAAAGGCCTGACAGAGAGTGAGTGGGGGTTTTAGTTGTTTTGAGGTTTGACTGGAAAGAAAGAGTTACACTGAAGGGAGGGTGTGCTCTTAGAGTTCCTGAGGGAACTTTTCAGTCTGATGACCACAGAAGGGTCTTAAGGGTCCAGAGAGGGACTGAATAGACTTGGAGAGTCTAATAGGGAGAGGCTCAGAACAAGTCAAGTATATAAAGGGGATTTAGGACTTTGTGCCTGAGTGAGTAGTGCTCGTGTGTCTAGATTGATGTTATTATTTTAAAAGGAATCTGATGTAACTAAGCCTTAAGAAGATTAACAACTTTAATACTCAACTACAGTTTATTTATTTTATATTTTTAATAAACTTTCATTAGAGTTTAAAGCTGCTTGGCCTGTGTTGAATTTAAACCACACTACCTGATATCAGGGACACAAAGGGCTGTCCCAATAGGAAGTGGTTGGTGCCTCACACATATTTTTGGTGTCAACGGTGGGATAGGAAAGGCCCTGCACCACTAGGAAGGAGCCTGGCACCACATATTTTGATGGCAGCGGTGGGACTCTCAGGAACTCTAAGATCACACCCTCCCTTTGGTGTAACTCTTTCTTTCCAGTCAAACCTCAAAACAACTAAAACCCCCACTCACTCTCTGTCAGGCCTTTTTATAGCCATGCCCTGCTGCCTTCCTATTGGTTGGGCACCGGCTGCTCTGAGATTGGCTAAAGGATCTGCCTCTTCATCACACTCTGCCCTTCAGATTACATTATTTATTTAAAGCATGTGGCAAAATACAAACATGGGGGCACATACATAGCCCATGGATGATTTGTGCCCCTTCATACCTCCCTAGACTACTTTTTATTGGCCAAAAGGAGGAAGGAAGGAAGGAAAAAACAGAAAATAATTTCTTCTTTTGAAAGTTTCCAGGAATGGCAGTTCCCCTGCACCCCCCAAGTTGTTTAACATCAAGGTAAATAAATAAATTGTTATGCATTTTTTGAAAGCCAGACATGGTGGTGGCTGTACGCATTTTGGCACTCTGGGTAGCCCCTGAATAGTCCCAAAGGCACAAAACTAGCATCTGGATGAACCTTAGTTGCATACCCTCCAACATTTCACAGAATAACACCAGGATAGGTGTGGCCAAACAACATTAGAGTGTGGTCAGAATGGCAAACATTATTAATGAAGAAGAACATGGGAAGCCATGAGAAGCTGCAGCACTTTGCTTTTGCCAGAGATCACTGGGAAGGGCAAGATTCCACCCTTTTCTCTTCCTGCTACTGAGTTAATTGGGTGGAAATGACATTTGCAGTTTGAACTCAGTTTGCAGTGATTAAGGTAAGCTGAGGACAAAGGGGCAAAGTAGTAGGAGAGAGAAACTGGGACATTTTAAAAGCTGAAGTGGGACAACAGAGGATTAATCAGGATTTATTTTTTATTTTTGTTTAAAAAGAGAAATGCATAACAATCAGGCAGAGCAGCAGAACAATAGATAAACCTGTTAAAGCAGCAGCAATAATATATTGTGGAAACATCACAGAAGAACAGAATAGAAACCAAGCAATCAAGACATTTCAAATATCAAAAGCCTTTCTAGATATCGTTGGGCAGAATGAGGCACCAGTGTAGACTATAGTTTGTGAGCGCCAACTGACTTGAAAAGAAAAGCAGAAGAGCTATAAAGAAAAGGGAAAGAAGACCCTCACATTGGGAAGCATGTGAAAATACTATATTTCATTTACAAAAGGGGGGGAAGACTAAACATCTAAATATTGACACAATTTCCTTTCCTGAGACATTCTCTGCCATAATCACTAATGCTCCTGCACATACTGGCCTAAATGCCTGAGTTGCTGGGTGTTTATTTACAGCTGGAAATGTTGTGTGTATTCCTCCAGCTGCGCTTTCTTAGCCGGCTGCAATATGCAGCAATCTGTCTGAGAGCAGCTGTTAGTTCACATCTACGTTTTATTTGCATTGGTGTGAAATAGCAGCTTGCTATATGAATAAAACATGTTTCCTCTTTGGCCTATCCTGCCAGGAGGATGCATCGTGCTGATTTACTTCTGAGCAAGCAGGGATAGTTTTATTTTGTTTCTAAATAAGTTTCCCTAATTCATTTCTTTCCCTCCATAGTTGCTCATCACATATTTCAAAGTGCTAAGTAGCCCTTTCTCCCTGCAGGCAATGCCACAGTGGTATTTGTCTGGATTTTCTCTTTTTTAATGGAAAAACAGGGGCTCACAAGCAGTAGACTTATAGAAAAGAATCTCACTATAAGTGAGATTTAAAATACTCTGGAAGGTGTAGGAAGAGGGCTGTGAGAGAGCAACTGCTGGCCAGAGCTTGGAAAAAATACTGTTTGGGACTACATCTCCCAGCATGGCTATGATGGTAGGGGGAGTTCTGAGAGCTGTAATCCCAAACAGTTATTTTTCCAAGCTCTGTTCTTGGCTAGCTAAATGAACAAAAAGGACTTACTCCAAACAGGGAACCCAAAGCAGCAAATAAACTGAAAATGAAATTTGTGTGGTCATTTCTCTCTGCTATGACTAAACTTTGAAAAGGAAAGCTAAGTAAAAAGAGCTCAAGTGGCTGGGCATAAGGGAAATCTTGGGTTGCAGGATACTTATGAACTGTCACATGCTAAATGCAAAACATCTATCCTTTGTACCACTGGCTTGTCTTCAGTGTATTCTTTGAGAAGCATCAGCAAGAAAGCTAGGTACTATGCCAAAAACATCTTCCATATTTTCTCTTTCAGTTTGATAAAAAAAGAAATTGCTTTAGATAAATATTCAACAGAGAATAATTTTTTAAAGAGAAGTTCAGGATTTGGGATTCTTCTACTTACTTTGGTTATCAGATAGTCCAGGAATGTTTTTGTATGTTCTGCCTTTAACTGTAGAACCAGCACTTGGCATTCAGCATCATCCGCATTGTTTTGCATTTCAATTAAAACTGGGGGGGGGGCATCAAAAAGTCTCTCCTTCCCTAGGAACATTTTTTTCCTCCCAAATTCTCAACAAGTTCTCCATCATGCTAAGTATGGGGCATTGCTACTGTTGCATCAGGATATCTTAGGGAACTTAGGACAACAGCTATGCAGCACACATAGCTCTGTCCTCCATCACAAAGGGACATTGAGTGACCTGAGAGGAACGGCTAAGAGAACTGATGCTGTGTCACCACTACTCACCAAAACAACCCCAGGTGCAGTAACAGCACACAAGGCAGGTCCTTCATTATGTTTAATGGTAGTGTAGACTCTGACCATTCAGGTCAACCTGTCTTCCTCTGGTGAATGATCAGTGGCCACCAAACCAGTGACTTTACTGAGATGATATGTACCTGCAAATTCTCAAGTCTAGCAAGATGAACTAAAATTGCTGTTGCAAGCCTGAGTCAATAGATCTTGGCCTCTGCATGGAATTCACAAAGGTAATCGTCCAAATTTGGTTTTTTTTCAAAAAAGAAAAAAAATCAATATAAAGCAAATAAATGAATGGAAGGTAATTTCATGATATGAATTCTCTGGGAATAAACATGCCTGCACCATAATATGGTATGCATTCACTGAGATGCTGAAGGGAGAATGAAAATGTAAGTAAATACATTTATTTACAATGTGCTTAAAACATTTTATGGAAAGCTGGATTTTTCACCTTGTCACATGGACAAATTTTCATTGAGGGATCCTAGCATGGTGTCCTATAATCCTGTTAGAGAATAAATCTGCAAGGATTTATTTCAGTGAGTACAGCTGGGCTTCAACATTCACAGTGAATTTTCTTCACACAGTTGCTTTATGCCACATTAAGAATATTCTCTATGCCAAGCAAGGTATCAGTTTAGCAATAAACAAGACTGTGTCAGTCTTTGGGGCTTTGTCCATACATATTACCAAGATCATTGGTAACATATGACTAGAATACTTCTGACAAGTTTTAGCCATTTCCCAGTCTACCTTTGGTAAAGTAACCAACTTTGAACATCCACACTGGAATGTAATTTCCACCCTGCCTTCTTGTCTACTCAAGAGCCAAAGAGAAGCCATACCTCACATACTGTTGTTGATGCTTTTTTACAACAAGGGGGAAAATGTGCACCCACTGTTCCCAAGAGTCAAAAGCCAAATCACTATTCACAATACAGTGGTAATAATCTAGTAGCTAGGTGCTGGATTTAGAACTAGAGTTTGCCCAATTATAGCAGAAATGGCATGGCTTCATCCTATGGAATACTGGAAAATGTAGTTTGCTGATGTATTCAGAATTCTTTGCTATATGGCTCTAGTAATGTAGTTCTAACCAAACTGCAAATTCCAGAATTCTATAGGATGGAAACCCAGAAATTACAGTATCAAGTTGCTATAACTATATGCACATGCAACAAATTATATGGAAATATATTCATTTATATGGAAGAGAAGAGAAACTGTACAAATAGAGTAACTATAACAATTGAGAACTGATAACCAATCTGGAATTTATTCAACCAGCAAAAATATCAAAGCTAAATATCCTAACTGTTACACATAACTGATAATAAGCATGGACTAACAAAGAAGGCCTCAAGACCATAGTGTTGTCATAGACAAAACAGAGTATCCAGGAAGAAAAAGGAAATAAACTAGACTCACTTGTCCAGGGAAAAGTGGGCATAACTCAGATAAGCTCAGCTAGCCAGTCAGGAAGCAAACAGCATTTTAGTTATCTTGGAATCCAAACCAGTTCTTCCCAACACCAATGAAAACATTTTCTCACTAAAGAGTTCAACATCCTTGAACCATTTGAAACAACAGCTAACACAAGTTAGCTTTCAGCCGTTCTAACACTGCTTCTCAAAGAGTAAATGTAAGAGGCTGATACAAAATGGAAATTTAATAGGTGACAGAAAAGCAGGATAGGTGACAGGATGCCTTCACAATTGCCACCATTGCCATCTACTGTATGCAAAAGGGAAAGAAGGAAACCAAAGGAGCAGACAGAGAAGAGTATGGTTGGCTTTATATGTTGTTCCATGAACAAATTCAAGAATACTGTCAGTCTAATGTCAGCGGCCAATATGCCTACGGATAGAAGCCTAAATCCAATTTCTCAGTTAAGTGGTGAGGGTGAAAATTCCTACTAAAGCAGTTGAACTGGATTATATCTTTGTGCATGCAGTTGTGAGAAAGGTTCTCTGACCAGTGGTGACTTGTGTCTTCCATGTCAGTAGGTTGGGCCATCCATTTAAGGTTTTACTCTGAACATTCAAAGGTCTATCCAAGGAGCTGAGCCTATGGGGATAGAGTTCAGCACTCTGGATAGTGCCTTTGGCATGCAAACCAAAATCTAGAACTTTCACTTTTACACTGGTATGGAAGCCATCACTGTGTCCAAGTAAAATCCCATGACTGATTGGAAAACCACATGCACAAGAGGTAGTGCTTCTATCATAATTAGCCTTGCTCTAGTGTAGGAATGGGTAGTTACCCAAAGCCTGAAAGTCACATACATCCCTTAATAGGTCCTGGACAGGAGCATCAAGCCCCCACCCATTTTCATAAAAATATATATTAAATCTTAAAACATGTTTTTACTCAAAATTTTCCTATATCTTCTGGAGGCACACAGGAAACAATTTTGCCATGTCCCCCAAGCTGCTTTAGACACAGGTGGGGGTTTTTGTTTTTGTTTTTTTAAAAAATCAGAAATAAACTAGACTGAAAGCTTAGAGAGACTGCAAAACTGACCACATCCCAAAATTAAATTTCCCTCATCCCAAAATGCATTCTAAACAAATCAATCCAAATGCAAAAATATATTTTTTGGTTGATGCTCTTGGGTGAAAAGAGAGTGATAACTGGTCATCTATGCAGCTGCACCATAGCTTTTTCTCAATTTGTTAACTCATGTACAATATCAGATCCTGGCCATAACAATTTTCTTGAAAAATCTATAACTGGTCATTTATGCAGCTGAACTACAGCTTCTTCTTACCTCATTATGTCAGACTTTTCAGAGCATGAGTGTGCCAGAGTGTGCTAGGTTGCAATTGGCAAAATGATTTTCCTGACCCATAACACCTGGCTCTAACTGATATCATAATGATTCTGCCAACCCAGTTACAACACTGAAGCAGACTGGCGTGAGCTGGATCCCAAATAACTCTAGTTAGACAAAAAATACTTAATTTAATGGAACTTAAGTTAGTTCCACCAGATCTCTAAGGTTCTGCTCTAAGTAAGACTATTACTGATCTCTATGGCTCTACTACACACAAGAATAGATCTGGATCCAACCAATAAGTCCTGATGGCCAATGACTAGATATTTGTATTTGAATTGTCTCAACCTGTCCATTTCCTGGCTTTATAGCATTTAAACAATGCTACTTCATTTACTACACTGCTAATGCAATCCTGGACCTGCATGGCAAACAACACTGTGGGGGGGGGGACTATTTTGAAGGTCTTTATGACTGAGAAGCCAGCAGTAATTTGTGTCCAGTGCAAGGTGCTAAGACACTGTGCATAGAGGGGTGGAGCCAGAGGCTAGTTAGATACTTATCCTTTGCAACCTCTTAGGATCTTCATCTCAGACTTCCCATCTCTAGTGCAGTGTGAGCATTGCTGGTCACTTCAGGCCAGGTAGAAATTTTCTCCCGTTCCCCCTTGCCCACCTCACATTGTATCTGGAGGACTTTGATGACTGGCTATGAGTGGTGTCTTTAAATAGGCTGTCAATTGGGAAGTAGCTGTGAGAGATAGTGAGACCTTTGGTGTACATCTTGGCATTCTGTTGGTGAAGGGAATTGCTCTGGATCTGTGTCTTTAGGTCTTGGGACCCAGGGTGGGTAGGTGAGGAAGAAGTCTACCCTTGAGGCTGACCTGGGGTTTTTGCTCACTCTTTGAGTCCTGGGACTTCAGGGGGGGGGTATGCCTTAGGTTTGCCTTCCAGTATGTAGCTGGCCAGGGAGCAACCCAGGTAACAGATTGCCCTCAGGATTCAGGTGTTTTGTCCAAGAGAAGGCTGAGGGGTGACACCTGGAATCAGCTGAACTTGTACTAGGTTGATCCCTGCTCTTGCTCCTTTGAGGTTCAACCCAGATTAAGTAGGTTTCTGGTGAAATGAAGTGGCCCTTATTCAACCCAGTTCTCTGTGTTTGGTCTTGTTATTCCATGGTTGGTCATTAATTGTTAAAACTGCTGTTTTAATTCCGTAGCACATTCTAATTTGGATCCTTAATGACCCAGTGGCTGTTTAATTTCTTTATAGCTACACTTGGGATGATTTTATATATATATATTTCTCTGTCTAAACAATAGCTTATTGGAAGAGCTAGATCTCCAACCCTCTCCCCTGCAGTAAACTATACAGTATGAATTAGAGGGAAAAGAATGAACATAGGGAAAACCCTATATTGTTGCAAACTAGATGGAGGGGATTATCTAGCAGAAGCAAGCAATGATATATAAATATTCACGTGTAAACATTAGCATCTCCCAATGTAGCCTCCAGAGAGTGGCACTGCCATTCATTTCAGTGGTGCTTGAAGTTCGACAATTCTTATTCCAATAAGGCCTAGAAGCCTAAGAAACATTAATCATGCTCTGAGTAAAATCTTCTCTCCTATTAGGTATGCACTGACTTCTGCAAGAAATGTTCCACAGGCTAGCTGAAGGCTCTGGGTGAGCAGGTCGCTGTGATTACTTGATCTCAGCAAGTCTCATTATGTATGTACATTTTGGGGAGCTGTTCCATAGCAGTACTCTCTAAATTCTTGACTTCCACATGAAATGCCATCCTTCAAGTTAAGTAAGGCCTCCTCTGTTCAGATGGTTTCATTTGTACTTGGTTGTTGATTAATGTCAGGGAAAGTGTATTGGTTTCTTTGCCTCATTTTCAGATGCCCAGCAATTGCAAATCTTGATTGCTTTCTTTGAGCTGAGGAACCTGAAAAGGGGAGGAAGAGAAAGCCCCCAAGCAGAAGAGATGTTGCCATGCTCTGGATGAACTAACCTGTACAAAGAGGTTAACAGGAAAATTATTTCTTTGAACTGAGGCTACACTTATGGAAGTACCAGTCATAGAAAACCTGGGGTACATAACTTCTGTTTTTCATCATTGTTATTATTACAGTTTCCAAAGAATTAAGCTTACATACATTTTATGTTTTTTTCCTGAGATTTTGTTGAGCTAACTTCTGTATTCATCTTCCTTTCGAAGAATGAGTACATTATTGTTCTTTATCTTTATCTTATCATTGAATTAGCTTTGAATTTACTGGAAGAGTTACTTGCAACAAAAAGAATACCTCATTCTCATGGGCTTCAGCAAAACTACAAAATGAGCAATAATTATAGGAAGATTGGATGGACCAGGAAAGAGTGGATGAATTCAATGAGAACTCTCTTGTCACACTTGTTCAATATCCCATTTTTGGAGAAAGGCAGGATATACATTCAATAAAATAAATATTGTATGTATGGATGGTAATAATGAGACAACACTACAGCCACAATTTATCCATTCACATCAAATCCATCATTGTAATAGTTTCATATCATTCTAGTCAACCATGAAACTTCTGTGCAACTCCCTTTTTATGTAGACTGGAGGGAGATTAACTCAGGCCTTCAATAATAACCAGTATTCAACTATTTCCTTCCCAGATTTCACATATTTTCAAAGGCTTCCCTGACCCTGTGATTCTTATTACACTATGGTATCACCCCCTTTCTTCTTCCCTGGAGAAGTTTCCTCTTCCAGCTTGACAAGAATCTGACCTTCTGTTTATTTTATTCTGCTGACCCACAGAATTGGTATAAGACAGGGAAGATGGGAAAACTTTCAGCCTTGAAGATGTTTTCAGCCTATGGAAATTGTGTTGTGGAATTTATTGCTCCTTGTATGCAAAGATGAAACAGTCGAGTAGTTACTTACCTATTTACACCTATTTTAAAAAATATTATTTAGCAGGTTCACTAGGACAATGTTTGAAAAGACACTTTGAGATGCTAAATAAATTAACCAGTATGCAAAACTAGCAGAATGTTGAGGAGGGGTGGGGTGTGTGTGAAGCCAGCAATACTAATATTTCAGAGAGAACATTTTCTTTTCAATAAAACTAATACAAAATATTTCACAACATGAAATTATTACATGTCTGTGTGGAAAATTAATAGTGGCAAGCTGAATATGATTGTGTTCTTTCCTTTGAAGGTTCTTCAGGTGGCAGAGGGCAGAGAGAAGGCTAAAGTACAGTTTGAAAATCAAGTTCTTTTGAAGTAGTGTCCTCAAAATGCTGAATTTGACAGAGGCTGATTAATCACTCTCTGTAAACTAGTTTGTATTTAAAGTTACCTAAGTGTGAGCTCAACACAATCTCAAGGGAAAAAATGTACATCTCAGCTCCTGCATAAATGTCTCAGCAGTGGTTCAAGCTTTCTTGACATCTGAGACAGAAGGGGAACCTAAGAACACAGGAAAAGCAATGCTGGATCAGATCAAAGTCCTTTCTAGTCCACCATTCTGTGCATGCAGTGCCTAAGCAGTTGCCTATGTGAAGACCACCACCAGTGCAACTACATCCTTCATCTCATGCTACCCAGTCACTTATATATAGAGGTATACTGTCCCTGAAACTGAAGATGATGAATACCCATCCTGCACTGTAGCTATTGATAACCTTATCCCTCATGAACGTATCGAACACCCCTTTAAAGCCACCAAAGTTGGCAGCCATTATTACATTTTAACCATGCATTGCGTGAAGTACTTTCATCTGTCCTGAATCACCCCACATTTAGCTTCTATTCAGATTTCCAGTACAGTGGGCCCATCACTGTAGTGGTGATGGAGTGTGATCACCACACTCCATATTATTCAATGGCAGCATATGTTCGTGCATGTCCGCAAGCACCCACCACCATTGATTAATATGGGGCTTGAGTGTTCACATTTTTTCCTACCCGTGGGGAGAGGGGAGGAACTCTCATGGGTGGAAAGGGCCCACTATATTATGAGAGAGAGAGAAAAAAAACCTTGATCCTATATACTTGCTCCATGCTACTCATAAAGAAGCTAAACAACCATGGACATTGTAACCATTCATTGTAGGGCAGATGCTTCAGTCTTTAATTTGGGATATTGTTTTCTGTACCTTTTCCAGCTCACTGTTACTGATTCCTTTTTAAAAAAAAACAAACAAACAGTATTTGATCTATAGGAGTTACTTTATCCCATGACTGTTAAATTTGCTTTTGGAGTAGGGATGTATTCAGTGTGGAACTTTATCAGAAACCTTTTGGAAGTCTGAACAGATGACGTCTCCTGGGTCACTCCTGTTCATATGTTAACTGACAGTTTCAGAGACCTCTGAAATGATAGTGAATAGGTCTTCCCTTTACAGAAGCTGTGTTGACACTTTTTCATCAGGGCTTGCATTTCTGTGTTTTGTATCCTTAATAATCCCTTTCACCAATTTCCCTGGAACAAACTTTAAGCTAAGTTGACAGTTTCTATTTCTTCCCTAGATCCTTTTTAAAGAATCAGCATTACATTGACCCCTCTTCAGTCCACTAGTGGAGTAGCTGGTCTTAAGGACATATTATATATTTTAGTTAAAGGATTAATAATTTCAGTTTTGAGTTCTTTAAGAACTCTTGGGTGGATACCATCTGTCCCTGGTGATCTGTTTATTTGTAATTTGTCAGCAATGTCTTTAATTTCCTCTCTTGTCTTTCCTTACACCCCTAGTCTTCACTCCTAGAAACATTAATTCAGTCCTGGATATTTTCTCTGTATCTTCAGCAGTGAAGACAGAAAGAACCAATCCAGCTTCTAAAAGAGGAGAATCATTGCCACTCACACTTTTGAGTGAGGAGAAGCATTACCATTGATACCTACCTTCTTCCACCTGCTTCACTTGCCTGACTGGCTCTTTTCATACTACCTCACCTCATCTGCTTTCATCACAATTATTGTGATGGCCCCACAGGGTTGGGCTTCACAGAGATGATTAAATCCCAAATGTCTGGCAGAACAGGCACTCTCTCAGGGCACTCGGCCCATGATACCTGACTCTAAGAACCGGTCAGAACTAGGTATTTGGCTCTGGAGGTCACTAGTTCTGGAGAGTGTATCTGAACTGCATTGTGGCCCTCCTGGGGCATGGGACAGTGCTAATTTTGCCTCATTCTGGTGTCTCATTCTGCCTGATGGCAACTTCCTTGAGTTGTTCACAATGGTGGAGACAGTGGTGATTTTTCCCTATGAGAAGAACTGAGGACAAAGCTACACATTTACATTAATGACACCGTGTTCTCATTGTGTTGTTTTTTATTTACTTAAAAGTAAGCATGCAGTACCCTGATATGGAACAGGACCACTATGCACATGAAGAACACATTTGATCTATCCCTCCTCAGCTGTTTTTGCCTGCTTATATAACAGTAGGGATGTAATTCTTCACTAATTTTGTTGTCAAAAATAGCAGAAATTTCAGAAATTTTCTTCCTGCCCCAAGAGAGTCTTCAAAAACCACAAAGTTTTTAAAGGCTATTCATAATTTGGGATTTACTCAGAAAAAAAAATCCCATGTTGTTTTCTGCAGAAATCAGCACATTCTGTGCAGGAAACAGACTTTTCTGCATGGAGGATAATATTCCAATGCAGAAATGTTAATTCTTTTGCAGAAAATGTTATTCTCTGCAGAAAAAAATTCTGTGGGGTTTTATTTTATGTAATTCTGTTGCATAGAAAAGAGAAGTGGTTTTTTTTCTTTTTTGCACAGCAAACAGCATTTTCTGCATGTGAATTAGTGGAGATTATCAGATGTACTAAATATGGCATCATAATGATGCCAGGAGATCGCTAAAGGGCTTCCCTTTCAGATGACATTGTTCCCAGGTCATTTTGTCCCCATTCTGCTGCCATTCTGCCAGCACTGCTTTTTATTGATGGGCTAAGCCATCAATGGATCCTCCATTCCATTTCTGTAAGGGAATGTCCTGCAAATGAAAAGGTGCCCTGTTATGCTGGTGTGACGCCAGTGTCAATGGGAGGTCCGTACCAGAACACTTCCAGGTGAGATCAGGACATCAAGGTAAGTGACACACGTTTTTGTACCCTCCCCCAGTTACTTGTAAAATTTTAAGTATTTTTAGGTGCTTAGTGTAACTTTTTGATATGCATTTTCCTTTTACAGTTTGAATTTCCCGCACTCTTGTCTTCTCGTGAAAGCAGCTGGGATTTTAATCCAGGAAGGAGCTGCATTCACTCCTGGGCTGCCCTGCCGAGGCAAGGAGCCATGATTAAGGTAGGTTTGAAAACTTTGTATTTTCTGGCATTACAGGGATGGGAAAGGGGCAGGAGAGAAGATTGTGAGACGGGAATACCTTTTTTGTTCCTGTTTGAAAATCTCCAATGTTTCTGTAATGAAATATTATTTGACATAGAGAAAAAGCTGTTGTGTGTGAAGAAAATGCAGATTTCTACACAAAATCACCACATGCACAGAATAAGTCCCAAACTGTGAAGAGTCTCATTGGTCCTGAATTCTTGTCATGACCATTTCTCAACACTCGAAAAACATGTTTTCCTACCATTTTTATATGTTCAAATATTCTTTCCATCCCTATATAGCTGTTGAAGAACAAGAGGACCTTCATATCCACCAAGGCAAAAGCAGCACACACACACACACACACACACACATCCTGCCCTGGAGCTACTTATTATGCAATTAAGGTAACATGTAGTTTGATATTGAAGTTCTTTCCAGTATGCTATAGTGAGAGAAAAGAACACTATTGTCATGCTACTCTCTCTGAGAGATTTAAAATTTCTGGAAATTTTTAAGCCATAGGGGGGGAAAAAGTTTTTTTTTCTGGTTTTTTCCATAAAAATGGAAACTTTTAGGAAATTTGAAAAAAATGCAACATTAGCACTTTTTACAGATTGAAAGTCACTCTGTTACTTTAGGAACATAAAATATGACTATGTACAATTTGATTTGGCTTAAAATTATCACAATTGATATATTAAAAACACAGTGTATTCAAACAATTATTACAAATGCAATTTACTTTTATTTATTTATTTTAATTTTTATTATAAACAAATGGAGGAACATCAACCTGAACTGTACAGAACCTCTTTGGTTTTGCTAGTTTATGTGCAACAAATTGAGGTACTCGTAAGGACTCAGAGAATTTGGACTGGAAGTGTTGGGATTTATTATTGTGGAAGTGTTTGTTTGTATTATATATATAAGTTTTGTGGAAGTGATTGTATGTATTATATTATATATGTCTTGTAGATCATTATAAAGTATACATAGTATGTAGACATTTAAAAATTATACTATTGTATCACTGATATAATACACAACTAGATTCACATAAAAAAATGAGAATTGGGTACAAAATTCCTCACATAGTGTTGTCATACAGTTTATGTGCAGCAGGCAAAACCCCACAATTTAAAAAAAAAAAAAACAGAAGAAACCATCAACATTGGTAACAAAGAAAAACATTCTGTAATCAATTTTCTTCTTTTTTTTCCAATTTTTCAGAAAAAAACAAAAACCCATTTTTCCTGAATTTTTCCAGGTTTTTTTCTGGGCTTTCACCTATCTACTCTCTCCATCAATTATCATCTGGCAGCAGCCAGTCCTTCAGGTTAAGGAAAGGGAGAGAACAAAAGCATGGCCACTTCATCAGCTCAGTGGAAAGACAATAAACTTTTGGCTGCTCCTTATAATGTTCCTGGTGTTCATTATAAACATTAAGAACTAGTGTTTAAGTTTGTCTTTTGCTCCTCTCTTTCCCAATACATTTTGCTTTGTGAAATAAAAATGCTTCAAATAAATATCTCTTATTGACATCTGGGAACATTCCAGATGGTAATCAACATGAAGACACTTAACATTAGAGAACACAACAGGATTGCATAGGGTTGCCAGATCTAAGGGAAATACCTGAAGTTTCAAAGAATGCCTATTATCTGGCAGTCCAGGCAAAGACATAGATTTCAAGGGTGGCCAATGCTGGAGGAGATCAGAGTTTGATTTTATTGTGTGAGATGTCATAGAAAAATAGAAATGAAGGGGGCCTATAGGCCATCAGATCCAACCCCCTTCTTAAATCACGATCTCTAGAGCATTCCCAGCAGGTAGCTGTCCAGCCTCTTTCTGAAGACATACAGAGAAGGAGACCCTATAACCTCTCTAGGCAATTGGTTCCATTGCTGAACTGCTCTCACTGTCATTAAGTTCCTTCTAATGTTCAACCATTATACCTCATTCTACCCTATGAGGCAGCAGAGAACAAGTCTGCACCCTATGCTCTGTGGCAGCCCTTGAGGTATTTAAAGACTGCGAACAAGTCACCCCTCAGTCTTCTCTTCACCAAGCTGAACATCTCCAGCTCCTTCAACCTCTCCCCATATATTCTGTTGTCCATACCTCTTGTCATTGTTGTTCCCATTCTCTGAACTTTCCCCAACTTGTCTATAGCCTTCTTTAAATGAGGCATCCAGACATGAATGCATTTCTCCAGATGAGACCTGACCAATGCAGAATATAGTAGAAATATTACTTCCCTTGACTTAGAAACGATGGTTTTATTATTGCAGGTTAAGATAGCATTTGCCTTCTTTGCTGCAGCATCACACTGCTGGCTCATGTTTAATGTATGATCAAAAATAATCCCAAGGTTCCTTTCACATGTAGCACTGATGAGCCAAGTATCCCCCTTCCTATATTTGTGCATTTGGTTTTTTGTGGCCTAAATGTAGAATTTTGCATTTTTCTCTGTTGAATTTCATTTTATTAATTTCAGGCCAGTTTTCTAGTTTATCAAGTTCCTTTTGAATTCTGTTCCTGTTTTCCAATGTGTTAGCTACCCCTCTCAGTTTTGTATCATTTGCAAATTTGATAAAGATTGCCTCCACCCCATCATCTACATCACTGATAAAAAATATTTAATAGTGTTTGCCCCAGGACAGAACCCTGTGGCACTCCACTTGAGACATCCTTCCAGATTTAAAACCCTAACAATACTAAATAATAACAATAACAATAGTAACACAATTACACCATCCATTAACCCTTCCATCATAGGCACTGGAGGGGGGGGGAATTTTCTCCTGCTTCTTCCTGCAGATTTGTGACTAGAGCAGATTAAACAGCAATGCACAGGTGAAGCCAACCACCCTTTGCGTGATGTCCTCACAGAGGGTCCATGAAGGCTCCTGTCATGAGGGCTGGACAGCCTTCAAGCCTTCATGGACCCTCTGTGAGGACATCACGCCCCCCCCCCCATGGTCTGCGGACCACAGGTTAAGTACCACTATTCTACAGAATAGGACTTGAATGAGTAGATTCAGATTACAAGATAGGAGAATCAGATCAAATATTTAATAACTTCCAGATGATCAGAGCTTTTTGACAATGGAATGGATTACCTGTCCTTCTTCATAGATTTCTAAAAAGGCTTAGATAGCCACCTCTCTGGGTTGTTTTAGTAATGGATTTCTGTGCTAGCAAGGAGTTGGACTAAATGTCCCTTGGGCTTCCTTCCACCTCTACAGTCCTCTTTGATCAGGACTCCTGAGCCTTCATGTTACAGAAAAATAAGGTATGGAATAAACTCTCATTGGCCTCCAGTGAGCTTTCCAGAAGATCCAACTCAGGGCCTCTAAAAGCTCTCCACACAATGCATGTTGGCTTAAGGTGAGTTCATGTGGAATGTAACTATGGTGGCAACTGCCCCGAGTCATGATTATTTGCCATTTAACAAAAAAAAAATCCTGAATCTCCACTAGGGTTGCCATATTATCTGGCTTGCTAGGTTTTACATAGATTATGGACATATTTCTCCAGATTCTCTCTCACACATCCATTTCCACAAGCAACTAACCTGGAAGTAGTCTGTGTACCTTCCCAACCCAAATATATGACATTTACTATGATGATGTTTCAAATAATCTTTTTAGGGATGAACCAGCAAACCATTATTCTACCCATTAGCCATTCTGAATCCATTATTCAGTCTCTTCAATGATAACATCCTAAAATATGTGTTTTTTTAAAACATGGCTTTGAGGATGCAGCAGAGAACTAGTCTGATGTTTACAGCCATAAACATATATAAGCATGTTTTAATACCCAAATGTCTGTTAATGCATGTCCTGCTTTCTAGATCAGTATTTTAATGTATGCATTGGTTTTAATAACATTAGCTATAAAAGACTTGTTCCTTTGGTCTTCAATGTTATACATAATACCTGTTTAGGAGGTAGTGAGGGAAAGCCATATTGCTTATTTCACTCTCATATTGTCTATTTGGCAATTATTATGCAAGGACCTGACCCCTTGTTACTTCAGAAGAATCATTGTTGGTGACTTTGCAAAGGCTGACCCCCCTCCCCATCTTAGGTTTTGCCACTGAAATCACAGGGAAGAGGTTCTGTTTTTCTTTAAACTTCTTTTCTTCCTTTGCAGTACATGTAAAAAGTCCCATAATATTCTATCTGCACATACAAACAGCACACTTTAAAAGCCACAAAATAAGATACACAAAGAAGCAGCTGGTTGCATAAAATATGACAATGTTTTGCTGGCTAGCATCACCTGCAGTCAGTGCTAAGAGGAAGATGTGAGTCCTATTCACCTCCTTGCTGAATTCAAATATAAAATACCATATACAAACTGCCTGCTTCTTCTTAGCTAATGGGGCTGCCCTCCTCTGCTCATCTGCCTCTGATCTATCTGCCTATCTCCAGCCACATTCAAAGGTGAAAATTTGCCTAGATTCAAATTCAAAACTGATTTCCCAATTTATTTGTGTGTGCATGTGTTTCCAATTATTTACTTTTTCCTCTAAAACAACAAGTTGTCTTCACCCACTTTAAGTTGAAAATAGACAATTTGCACTCCTGGTACTTTCATTGTTTTTTGTTTGATTGTTTGTTTGACTCTTTAAGTAGTCACAGCTTCTTATTAATCTCTCCCTACCCAAGTACAGCATTTCATTCATGGATTTGCTTTTGCATGTGTCTTTCTGCTGATGTTGTTCTGCTACAGCTAGATTCCCCCCACCCCCATGCTGTGGCATTTTTCCTTTTGCTTTTATTATGCTCTGGGCTTTGCCCCCTTAGTTCACATTCCCTTCGTTTTGAAAAAAACTGCTGGCACAATTACATAGTATTTGCAATAAACGCAGGGTAGTCATGCTTCCTTTAAAAAAAAGTCTTCTAGAGAACAGGCCATCAAAGGAAAGTCATCTGTTTGAAGTTGCCCTCTCTCTGAAGAGTTGTTCAGTCCAAGTCTAGTTTTGAAAAGAACCACAAGAAGAACACAGTCTCTCAGACCTTGGGGGTTGGCTTGCACAGCAGAGAGCAGCACCAACCATTTTGTGTCTCCATGGGGGGCAGGGTGAGGGCTAGGGTAGTGGCTGATGGTTCCAATGTCAATGGGAAGGGGAACCCACCCTGATTTTCAGTCTGATCTATACAAAAGCTCTCCAAGATGCAAAAAGGTTCATCACCTTAAATAGCTCTTTTACAGGACAGAATAAAATGCAGAGTAGATTCACTACCACACTGACATGAATGCCAGGAACTGCCACAGAAGGACATCCAAGGAGGCAAAAAGGCAAGGGAGGCAAGATGATGTAGCAGGAGGGAAGGGGCCCAACTTCAGCATGAGGTGAAATGACAGAAGGGAGACCGAATGGCTGAATGAGGCAAGGCGGAAGTGAGGTGGGTTGGGTTAAGTGAGACAAAGTGAACAAAAGGGAAGCAGGAAGGGAGAAGGGTTTCTACAGGCAGCAGAGGTGCTTCTCTTCTACGGATGTAATTCTCTGCTAATTAGCAACAGTAATTTTAGCAATTTCAGAAAGTGTTTTTAGGAGGTTTAACAATTTTAGAACGTGCAGTTTTAAAAGACTATTCACAGTTCAGGTCTAATTTTGGCCAAAATTTACATATGGTGTGTGTGTGTGTGTGTGTGTGTGTGTGTTTGCACAGAAAACAACATCTTTTGTGTGGGTGGTAATATTTGTGCATGGAGAATTGATTTCCATTCAGCAAATGCTGTTTTATGCGCAAAACAACCACATGCAAATTATGCACAGAATAAGTTCCCAACTACACCAATTTTTGTGCAGGAACAGAGGAAACCATTGTTTCCCATGCAAAAGAAAAAAAAAATCCTGCACATAAAACTGTTCTAACTGCTGAGGAGTGTTACTTTCTGTCTCAAGCCCTGAACTGTCCCCCTGTCCTTCTGCTTCCCCATCTGTATCATAGCCTGAATCGAGGTCTTGGGAATCAGGTATGACAATTTGCTCTTCTGCTTCACTTTCTGTGTCTGAATCTGAATCTCAGGACTGAGACTTAGGCATGACAAGAACAACACCATGCAAACTTTGCATAGAATCAGTTCAACGCGCCAAAAATTCTTGACAGTCAGGATTGTACTTGTCAGGTTTCCTCAACACTCAAGAAACATGTTTTTGATCATTTACCAAATATTTTTTGAATGTTCTTTCTATCCTTATTTTCCTACCTAAGGTGGCAAAAGATTCTGGGCCACTACTGCCAGAAATACAAAGTGACATTGAAAAATTCACTTTTACCATACTGAATGTTTCCCCTTATAATGGGGTATCTGGGTGGAGAGCTGGCAATATTAACTTTTGCAATTTGAGTTTACAATCTTTAGATGGTTAATCATTGGAAAATATTTTGGGGGAGCTGCAGTGGAAAACAATAGAAAAATCTTGAAACTGATAAATATGATTTTACAATTTAAGAAAGGGACACTTTACTATAAAGAGATTAAACTTTGTAACAGAAGAAATAGTTATTTTATCAGCCAGTACAGAATAAATAATGGCTCTAAGGTTACTGAACGAAGTGGAAATGCTTGGAAGGAAAAGGTTTCACATAGGAAGGAGTTTAGTTGTGCTCACAGTAGAGATTAAATCAAGAAGAAACAAAGAATAGAATAGAATAGAATAGAATAGAATGAGCCACTGTAGAGCAGAGATGCAATGGTACATCAATGCTGACTGGCCAATTTTAAAACTTTCCTTTCATCTTGCAAAAATGACTCTTAGTGTAGGTCATTTTGAGAAAGAATGCAAGCATTACTGAGCCATCTTTCAAGACAAGTAAGTCCACGATGTCCAGGAACCAAGAAAATAGGCTTGGCCATACCTAAGAAAGCATTATCCAATCTGGTGCCCCAATCAAGTTGTTGTTTTTGGACTGCTGGTCCCCAAAATCCAAGCAAGCATGTGTAGTGGTTAGAGATGAGAGGGATTATAGTCCAGAACATAACACATAAGTTTGGAGAAGCTTCCTACAGCAGTCTGAAAACTGATACTTCCCAGTTGCCATTTCACTCAGAACATGGGAAGCTACAGATCAGAAGATATATCCACCTAGGCCAGGACTCTCTCCTTTAAATGACAATGGCCCTCTGGTGTCTCAGGCTGAGAAAGGACTTTCAGTCCAATGGACTGAGCCTTATAGATTGGCGTGGGCAACTACAGAGGCTAGTGAGCCATATTGCCCCCCCCCCGATAAGAGACCTACTCCCTAAAGGCCTCGGAGGCCTACACCTCCTACAGCATGCCCTGAAAAAAAATGCCACAGATTGCCCCCAAATAGGTCTGGGGCCATATGCACTTCACAGTTGCCTTATAATAAAATGTGATACAGTGTGTCTGAACAATTCTGCAAGCCAAGTATGTTCAACACTAGTTATTGACTTTCCACTTATTCTTTTGAAGGTATTATGTCACAGTTATCATTATTGTTGTAATTTTATATCCTGTTCCTCCCCGCCAGAGCTGGGACTCCAGACAACTCCAGAGCTGGGACTCCAGACTCCAGAAATTTGAACAAGTTAGAGGTAAAAACACATTTTGTTAAAAACATATAGAAAGTTATTGTTAATCTATAAGTTATCTATAGAATTAAAAATCATTCAAACATATCCATTACAATTTCAAGAAAATAAAATAGAACAACATATCATTAGAAACTATGAGAAAATAATCAGTTCCTCCAGGCCTAGCTGAATCATCATCATCATCATCATCATGTTTAGCCTGGAAAAAAGATGATAGCCCTTTTTAAGTATTTGAAGGGATGTCACATTGAGGATGGAGCAAGCTTGTTTTCTGCTGCTCCAGAGACTAAAACACAGAGCAATGGATGTAAACTCCAGGAACAGAGATTCCACATTAGGAGGAACGTTCTGACAGTAAGAGCTGTTCGGCAGTGGAACACACTCCCTCGGAGCGTGGTGGGGTCTCCTTCCTTGGAGGTCTTTAAACAGAGGCTAGATGGCCATCTGTTGGGAATGCTTTGATTGTGTATTCCTGCATGGCAGGGGGTTGGACTGCATGGCCCTCGTGGTCTCTTCCAATTCTACAATTCTATGATTCTATGATCATCTTCATCTCAATTCACCAATAAAAGAACAAGAGTCAGGGAACCAATCTAATCATCTGTGGAAAAGTAGAACTCACCAAAGGTGATATCTTGCCAGCTCATGCCTCTCTGGGTGTAATTAGTGAATGAGAGCCAGCTGATGGTCTTCATTAAACCTTCTGCAGGGAGGCCTATAAAAGACCACAGACTGGCTCTGGAAAGCAGAAGCTGCAAGATTGCAGATATGAGGTAGGATGTACAAAAGAGTGCTAAGACAAAGTTCCTGTCTTAATCACTTTCTCTTTGTTGGTTTAGTTGTGTATTCACTTTCACCTTGAGACTCTAACTCTCAATGCATATTGCCTTTGCAGTCTCTCTTCCTGCCCTTGTTTACTGTTGGCTTGCTAAGGGTACCATCCTAAACATCCTAAAGCACTTACAGACTAGGAGAACACCTTGCAATTACCAGTTCATGACAAAGGTGCTCAGCTTCCACCTGTGGCTTACCCAGGTCCTCATAGAATCATAGAATTGCAGAGTTGGAAGAGACCACGAGGGCCATCCAGTCCAACCCCCCTGCCACGCAGGAAATCACAATCAAAGCATCCCCGACAGATGGCCATCCAGCCTCTGTTTAAAGACCTCCAACGAAGGAGACCCCACCACGCTCCGAGGGAGTGCGTTCCACTGCCGAACAGCTCTTACTGTCAAAAAGTTCCTCCTAATGTTGAGGTGGAATCTCTGTTCCTGGAGCTTGCACCCATTGCTCCGTGTTCCAGTCTCTGGAGCAGCAGAAAACAAGCCTGCTCCATCCTCAGCGTGACATCCCTTCAAATACTTAAACAGGGCTATCATATCGCCTCTAAACCGTCTTTTTTCCAGGCTAAACATACCCAGCTCCCTAAGTCTCTCCTCATAAGGCATTGTTTCCAGACCTTTCACCATTTTAGTTGCCCTTCTCTGGACACGCTCCAATTTGTCAATATCCTTTCTGAATTGTGGTGCCCAGAACTGGACACAGTATTCTAAGTGAGGTCTGACCAAGGCAGAATAGAGTGGCACTATTACTTCCCTTGATCTAGACACTATACTTCTATTGATACAGCCCAAAATTGCATTGGCCTTTTTAGCTGCCGCATCACACTGTTGGCTCATGTTCAACTTGTGGTCTACTAGGACTCCTAGATCCCTTTCGCACGTAGTCTCATTCATCCTCATATGAATTACCAGTTCTCTCACAAAGACACATCCAACAGTCAAGCTACCTGCCTATTACCTTTTTAACTATCAAATAAAAGCTATTAATCCAAAATACATAGTCCAAGTATGGTGGAAAGGACATGCAAATTGAAGATTTGATGCACACCTCCCAAGGAGGCTACAACCTCCACAACAATACTCTAAAAAGAGAATGCCAAATCCTGTGAGCAGCCACCAAAAAAAGGCTCTTTCCCATATTCCCACCAGACACGCTTATAAGGATGGCAAGATGGAGGGAAGGTCCTTGTCTATACATTTCAAACCCTGGGCAGGCTTATCTGGGCCAATATGATCCTTCAGATAGTCTGGACCTGAGCTGTATAGGGCACTATGGGTCATAACCAGAACCTCCAATTGTGCCTAAAAATAGACCAGTAGCCTATGGAGTGTTGTAACAAGGAAATTGTATGCTCCCTATAACATGACCCAGTCAGGAGTCTGGCTACAGGTCTTTGAACCAGCTGAAGTCTGTGAATCCTTTTCTAAGATGGCTCTCCTTTGAGGATGTTATAGTAATCCAAATGGGATCATAGAATCTTAGAATCATAGAGTTGGTAGAGAACACAAGGGCCATCTACTCTAACTCCCTGCCCTGTAGGAATACCCAATCAAAGCATTCCCAAGAGATGTCCATCCAGCCTCTGTTTAAAAACCTCCACACTCCAAGGCAGCACATTCAACTGCTAAACAGTTCTTACTGTCAGGAAGTTCTTCCTAATGTTTAGGTGGAATCTCTTTTCCTGTAATTTGAGTCCATTGCTCTGTGTCCTTGTCCCTGGAATAGCAGAAAACAAGCTCGTTCCATGCTCAGTATGACATCCCTTCAAATATTTAAACATGGGTATTATGTCACTTCTCAACCTTCTCTGATACAGGCTAAACATACCCAGGATATAACTGAATGGGCTGGTGCACAAGCCTTAACTGCAAATGTACTTCTGGTCGCTACAGAAAATGGAGTTTCTAGGCTCAGGATGGAATCCAGGAGTATACCAAAGCTGCACGCCTGAATCTTCAGATGTGGGAGTGGGATCATAACCCCATGCAGCATAGGCTGAAACCCTATACCCAAATCTGCCTTTCAACTGACCAGGAGAGTGTCTTATCTCAATTAGTTTCAATTTGTTCACACACATCCAGTCCATTACCAATGACAAACACTCATTTAGAATCTAAACAGGTTCCTTAGATGTGAGAGGAAAGGAGAAATCCATAGAGATGGGTCAGCATATGGGTGGAACCAAAACTCCAGAACTCTGGACAACCTCTCTTAGCAGTTTCATCTGTGCCTTAAAGAGCATCAGAGACATGATGAAACTCTGGGAACTCCACAGGGCAATGGCCAAGACATCAAACTGGAATATCCCAGTGTTACTTTCTGGGTTTTCCCCTCAGAAAGGAACTTAGGTAGAATAAAAGAGTGCCTCCAAGTCCCATCCCAGTGTGGCAGCCCAGAAGAACATCATGGTGGATGACAGCAAAAGATACCAAGAGGTCCAGAAAAACCAAGAGGGACACACTCCTCCAGTCCAAGGTAGTTTTCTCCAGCTTATGTTTTCCCCCTATTTTGGGTCCACTCTATTTTGCTTGAGAAGAGATAGTATCTAATTCACACAGTATGTGTGTTTGGCATATTCATGATCCCAGATTCAATCCCTATCATCTTCAGGTAGGACCAAAAAAAAAAATAAAATTAGAACTTACTGATACCAGTCAGAACTACTGCCTATTACTGTTAACAGTACCACTGGTTCCAACTCTATATAAGGCATACTTCTTAGTTTAAGGCATACTTATATCTTATTCTCCTAAACTGTATATTAGTACTATTTTAGGGCTGAAGCATATTTAATACGTAGCCTGACTTTGCAAAATAAAACTGCATGGGCATGGAATCAATTTTCACTCTGTACTTCTAAAGACTTAAATCTTACCATGTACATTCAAAAGTATTTTTGTACTGTACCAGTCTGTTTCTTCAGCTATTCTTAAGCTATTCCTCAGAGGCCATTTGCCCTATATCAGTGAGCTGGGAATTAAGATGCTGGAATTAAGTGTTCCTGTCCCAATGGTGAGTTTAAAGCAAATCATTCTATACAGGCAATCTGGACTCTCACAGCGCTGTGGAGCACAGAGGAAGTGACTAGATGAAAGTAGCTGCATGAGGCTTCAACACAAAATAAGATTAATTTTGAGGAAGCAGCAGCAGGAAACACCAAGTTTGACTTGCTAAATCTAAGTGATGTGGGGCCATAGCTTATTTTCAATGAAGGATTGTGGTAGAGATTATGTGGAGGTTCTTTAAGAGATCATGGATGTGGTCTTATAGGTGGCCAGCAACCAATGCAGACTTTGTCATTACTGTTTTGAAAAATGGTTGAACTGAAGAGGGGAATCTCTCCTTGACCTCTCCCCCTTTATTGAAATACCCCATCTGAATCTGTTCCTAGTGAACAGAGTATGAAATGTGGAGGGCATTCTTTCAGCTTCATGACACCAGTCTGAGAGGCAATGTTTGGAGATTTGTTCCAGCAATAGGTTGAAATCAACTGCTGGTAGTGATGCAGCCACACACAGGCAACAGTGTTCTCCTTGCCTGTAAGATATTTTCTGCAAGCTATCAACAAGCTCAACCAGCATTTGTGAGAATGGCTTTTTTTTTAATAAATGGAACTCTCTAGAGGCGTCCTCTTGAACTGCAAGTTGCTTCGTGAATGAGTCCTAGGAATCAGAAAGAGGGGCCTGTGTACTTCCTCAGAGACAGGGGATGGAAGGATTTCTTTAGAGCAGGGTTGGCAGAAACTGGGGCCCTCCAAATGTTATTGAACTTCAATTTCCAGCCAGCCTGGCCAGTGGTGAGAGATAATCGGAACAGCAGTTCATCAAAATCTTGGACAGAAATGTTGAATGATGTACAGTGGGCCCTCTGTATCTGTGGGGGTTTGGTTCCAGAACCTCCCACTGATAGCAAAAACCATGGATGGTAGAGTCCCATATTAATCAATGGGAACAGCCATTTTAGGTATGGGTGGTGCGATTTTAGGTATGGATTTTCGGTATGCAGTGATAATATGTGGATGCTCAAATCTGTGGATATTGTACCCATGGGTACGGAGGTCCCACTGTATACAGCAAGGCTGTATGATCCAGGGTGGTGTACTTTCTGAATGCTGGACTAGGACTCTAGGAGACCAGGTTTCAAAGCTCCACTCTACTATGAAATCCACTGGTTGACCTTGGACAAATCACACTCTCCCAGCCTTAGAGGAAGGAAATGACAAACTACCTCTGAATAAATCTTACCAGGAAAGCTCCATGATAGGGTCACCATAAGTCAGAGTCCACTTGAAGGCACATAACAATATTAGCAACCACATGGCATATACATCAAACTTCCCCTCCCCTAGCATTCAGGACTGTGGGTCCAGTAATGCACCATCTGTATGAAAAGGAGGAATGGCTGAGGAATACATTTTTTATAAAATCCCGATCCAGTGACCCATGTATTCCAGTTTGATGTGTGGAACCAAGCTTTGTTATCAATTGTGCTCACTCTTATATGTTTCAACACATCATGGCTGAAAAAGCATATTAAAATATGTATTTTTGAGATTTTTTTTTTAAAAAATGAGACACAGTTAAATGTGATTTTTGAAATAAAAACTGCTGATGAATGACAAAGTGGTTTGGAATGGACATATGAAGGAACAGGTGGAAATGCAATAGACCACTGAGAAACTTGTACATCTCTTGAATGCAAAGTTTAATGTAGGTCTTCAGATAATTGAAATGAAGTTATGCTACATAGGCAATTTCTGAAAGAAGCATACTGCAGAGGACAGTGAATCCACATGAGATGAAGGAAGGAATTAAAAGATGAAGGAAGGAATTAAAAAGTCACTATTGGAGCAAGAGTTTAATAAGCAAAGAGTGTCAACAGGATGAGGGATGTAATTATTCCCCATTATCCAAGAACATTATTAGATCGTTATTATTTTAGTTTATTTGTTTTGGTGCTAGCTACAAGACACCTAACACAAAATATTATGGTTAATATTGATTTCCCTAATCTAAACTTTAAGCATGGCTATGACTTGTGTTTGGATTTGCTTTCTTTTAAAACTGATTTCCCCGTATCAATTGGAGACATTTACTCAGGCTGAGCTAATCACAAACCTCAGCCCAATACATTGCAGCAATAGCATTTATGTTTTTAAAAAAGGGAAAACTTCATAATTAGTAAACAGAGGTCAGCTTCTCATTAACAAGTGTGTCCTGGTTAAATGTTCTCTGCATGTTAGCTATTCCATTTCATTGACAATTTTTGCTTCCAATTCAACCTGATGGTAACAGCATTGTGTCCTTCAACTGTTTTTAACATGTTCAGTTTGAATCATATAGATTTACATAGGTTATCTTATTTGTTTACTTACTGAATTTATACCAGGCCTTTCTCCCGGGATGGTGGTGGTCCAAGATGGCTTGGTAAATGAGTGGAACCAAACTCATGTATGTGAAAGGGTAAGGACAATCTTAGGGATGTGGCAGAGTTTTTCCTTGTAGCTATAGGACTCTGGGAGTTGCAAACAAAAAAGTCACTTTTCTGAACTCAGGAGCATGGCCAATCATACGGAGGCTTGGTTGGTGGGTGATGGAGTCCTTTACCATATAAATGTGAGGAGTCTGGTGGCATATAAATACATTCTCTTATACCTATTTCATAGAATCATAGAATATTAATGTTGGGAAGGACCACAAGGGTCATCTAGTCCAATCCCCTGCCATGCAGGAATACACAACTAAAGCACTCCTGAACGATGACCATCCAAACTCTTTAATAACCTTAAAAGACAGAGAATCCAACACTCTCTGAAACAATATATTCCTCTGTTGAACAGCTCTTAGTTTAAAAGTTTTTCTCAATGTTACAGTGAAATTCCCTTTTCTTGTACTCTGAATCCATGGCTTTGTGTTTTAGGGGCTTACAACATGAAGGGAGGGAAGTGAAAGTGAAGCCTGAGAGTAGTGTGTCCCACCTTGCCTTATCACAAGTGTGTCCCATGGGAGATGGTGGTAAAGGTAGGCCTTTTTATGAACAGGTTTTTCCAGTTAGCAAAAAGACTGTGTTTACCACCGTCTCCCACAGGACTGGAATAGGAGAACAGCTGAAACACACCAACATCATGTGATAAGGCAAAATGGACAGCATTAATATTGGGGTGCACTGCCACTTCCTTCCCTCATGTGGTAAGCTCCCTAGTCTCTGGAACAGCAGAAAACAAGGTCACACCATCTTCTACATGACATCCCTTCATAAATTTAGTGATAGGTATCATGTCACCTCCCAGTCCTATCTTATCCAAGCTAAACATCCCCATCTCCCTAAGTTCTTCCTCATAAAGCTCGGTTTCCAGACTTTCAATCATTTTCATTGCCTTTCTCTGGACATGTTCCAATTTGCTAATATCTTTCTTGAACTGTGGTGCCCAGAACTGGATACAGTATTCCAAGTGAGATCTGACCAAAGCAGAAGAGAGTGGCACTACTGTTTCCCTCAGCCTGGACACAACAGTTTCATATAAGCTGTTCCAGATTTCAGAAACCAAGAGAGAAAAATAGAGCTGCATGTTGAATTCCACTCACATTTTCTATTAGGCAAGACACCTGTGTATAATTTTAGCCCACTGAGAACTGGGAACATTCTTTGTAAATTTCAAGTGTTCCTAAATCAGTCTATAGTTCTGTTCAGCTGAACAAGAGCAAGATTTAGGAAAGCACATAAACATACACTTCACATGAAGGATGTGATTAGGTGTGATTAAATTCTGCATGTTTAGTTGTGGTACAGTGAGGGCTTCCCCTCCTCCTTTAGATCTACTTTTCAGGGAGAAAATGTGACCCCATTTTAAGGGTATCAATGTCTTGTTTTGGTGCCTAATAATAGACACATGCAGATGTGTCTGTGCTGAATATTGCTTGCATGTCCCCCCCCCCAACACCACTTTCATTCAATCTGAGAGAAAAGAAATTGTATATGGAAGATTTTTAAATGCAGATAAAATTTCTCTCTAGAGCAGAGCTGTACCATTGTTGGGGGCTATGGAGCTACATTAGATCACTCCCAAGACTAGAGGACCACACCACCACAGAAACCATGACACAAAAAACCACACCACATTTTTGACCCCTAAATGCCACCAACACCTCTCTACAGAGGCATTCTTTACATTAAGAAGTGACTAAAAGTCACTATCAGTTTACTTCCTGTTTCTGTCATGTCCTATCTGGAGGAGGCCTTCTTTGAAAAGGAAGAGGAAAAGGAGTACCAATATACCAGGCTCCAGTCAGAGTTAGAGGAGGCTGGCAGTCCTGTCATAGCAGTGGCAGAAGCACAGCCCAGTCCATCCCCTGAAGCACCTGCAAATCAGGAAGAGGATGCAGAGGCGCTTGACCCTGTCATACGCTAAAACCCTGGGATCACAGGTCCAGGAAATGCCCTGCTCCACCTTAAATGGAAGATGCTGAACTAATAAGGCTATCTGGGCTGAGTGCAAGCTACAGGTATGGTTTGAGGATTTTTGGGGGCCCTGCAATGCTTTATTTTGGGGGGCCCATATGTTTATCTCAGGTCAATGTAACCTAATCTAACCTACTCATAGTACAGGATATTCAGATTATTACTAATAATGTTATTGCAGGAGGAGGGTTACGACAGGGTCCCCCACAATGATGGGCCCCCCTGCAGCTGCCAAATAGCTCAACCAAGGCCATTTCATTGCTGCAGACAATCATTTCCAACACTTTTTTGCAATCATGTCTGACTTTGTGGATCTCAGATCTTTGACATGCACCTCAGACTAATCTTTCTGGCAACCCTCTTCTTGGCTTTCGACTTTGCTCAGGACTGCTTTTCCCATTTGGATCTCATACTGTTTGCACCACAATGCTGTTTCCACTGAAATCCTGGGACAGTACTGCTTTTTTCTCCTGTTAATTCCTGTTGACTATAGGTGCATTCAACTGGACACATGTCAGCCTTAAGTAGGATAGATCTCTTAAAAATGTCTCTCATTGGTCTGAATAGTGAAGTCCACTGCTCCCCCTGCCAAAAAAGAAGTGACTTCCACATCTCTAGAAGGTGTTTGGAGGTGCTGGGGGAACTTTTCCTTAAAACTGATCCCTGGGGATTGGGAACAAAATGATGCCAAGTGCAGCATACAGCCCACAGGCCACACTTTGTTCCTTGCTGTTCTAGAGAGCAGGGCGCTATGTTCTTGTATTTACTTGACTTAATGAAGTAGCTGACAAGTGTACTGGAGTATCATTAATGCTTGTCATTCCTTCCTTGCTCAATCATCTCTTGGTGGTCATCACCTCCCTGGCTTTCCATGCTTCAATTGAAGCCTATAGTAAGATACCATAAGGTAATTCCTACCATGGGTCTTTTGGGAATCAGCAAGCATGGGGAGCCAGAGAGGCTGCAGAGTAATATAGAGGGTTGAATTCCCCTCCTCCTTTAGATCCCTCACTATTTAACACTATTATTTTTACCACAGAATAGTATATTAACACTATTATTTTTACCACAGAAAAGGCTGTTTTCTGTGCAGAATAACTGTGTGTGATAATTGTGCTGAAGAAGTCCTGTTACAGGATTTTCTGCATGGGAAACATACTTTTCTATACAGAAAACAATTTTTCTGCATAGAAAATGCTGCTTCTTGTGCAGAAAATAATGGTTCTCAAACAGAAAATTCTGTTTCCAGTGCAAATGTTATGCAGACTAATTCCTGAACTGCAAAGATTCTCATCAGTCCAGGATTCTTTTTGTCATTTCTGTACTTGGGGAAAAAACAATTTAAGAATATTTTCTAATATTCTTTCCATTCCTACACACTATATATGACACCTTACACTGAGAGAGACCGTCAGTTCATGTCAACTTGCATTGATGAAACTCTTCAATGTCTCTACAACCAGGTGTAATAGTGACATCATGGGACATTTTCCATACAGAGCACATGTTCTGCCAATAAATTATGGATTCTGGACACTGAGGCAAAGCTTTCACATAGCAACTAAGATACCACTCACCTGCCTTCAGATCTCCCAATGCAGCAGAGACAAACCACCTGTAGTTTCTCCTGTTCGCTCCTTCTATCCCACTTTTTAGGAAAGGACTAAGGAAAGAATGGATCACACAAACCACTGTTGCCTTGTCTCTTGTTTCATCAGGAATAGTGAAATAATTCTTCACTAATTTTCTTCTCAAAGGAAGCAATTAGTAATTTTAGCAATTTTCCTTCTGCTAAAAGAAAGACCTTGAAAACTGCACATCTTTCAATGACTGTTTGCAATTTAGGACTTACTTTGTATGGGGATCTCTCATGGCTGTTTTGCCACAGGAAATACAGTAAATGCTATTTTCTGCAGAAAAGAACCACATGCAAATTTAGCATAGATAAGTCCCAAACTGCAAAGATTTCTGTTAGTACAGGACTCTTTTTTTTAACACTCAGGAAACATAGTTTTGACCATTTAAAAATATTGTTGAATATTCCTTCTGATCAGCAATACCAAGTGAGTAGACAATGCTGAAGCACCAGATAATTCATTTTTCTAGGCTACAGTTCAACCCTGACATGAGCCACACTTCAACTATCAGGGATATCATGTAGGCAAAAATAATATTTACAGTTTTTCAGATTGTTTTAATTTTTCTTTATGAATAACATATTTTGGGTCATTGGTTCAAAGAGAAAGACGAAGATAAAAATAATGGAATTGTGGTGTATAAATGTTCATTGTACTTGAAGATGGGGAAAGCTATCACAGAAGCAGCTAGAATGTAAAGTCTTTAGACCTATTTGTGTTACTTCCCCTACTTAGCTCCATCAGAGAGTGTCATGACCTCAATTCCCATATGAATTTAACATCAGTAACACTAAGTGTGGGGATAGCCCCCCTACATACACACACTTTCTTTCTGATATTCGTTAATTTGTAACTCTCTGAGAGCTGGAACTAAAAAAAGAAAAGAAAAGAAAACCCTCCGAGCCTCTCCATCTACCATACATAATTTATAAAACACTACAGTTAATTATGAGACTGAGCAGCCAGGAGCTCAATGAAGCTCAGTACAGCTGATTGTAATGAAAGACCCAGGATAGGTGATTAGTTAATCCCGAGAAAACTCAACGGAATATTAAACAAATGCAACATTGGTCTTCTATAGACAAAGAGACAGAGTTCTTGCAGCAAATGTTTATACATGTCTACTTAGAAGTAAACCCCTGCTAAATCCAGTGGTTCAGTGGTTCAGTGGTTCATTGCAGTCTAAGAGACATCCTGAACATGTTGATCAAACTCGTAGTAGACCACAATGCACAGTTGGTCAGCATGTTCACCAACATGGTGGTGAGTTTCAAATTGGGCCAACCAGAAACAACAGGCCTGTTGTTATGTTGTATTAAGATGACATTAATTTAAATAGTGATTTTTCCCACTGCTGCAGATGCTTTTTAAAACTCTTGCTTGACCATTTCCTTCAAGAAAAAGAAAACAAACCACCACCACCAACTGAGAAAACAAACCACCACCACCAACTGTTTTATAGTTCCAGTCAGGTAATAACTTCTAGCCACTGGAAGCTAAACAGAATCAGCCCAGGTTAGTACTTGGATAGAATATCATCACAAAATACCAGGTGTTCTAAGCTACATTTCAAGGGAAGGAACTGGCAAAGTTACCTCTGAGTATTCCTTGCCTAAGATTAGCCTATGAAATTCATGGGGTCACCATAAGTCAGCAGATGACTTGAAGGCACATACACACACACTGATGAGATGCTGTACATTATGGTGAATGGGCTCCCTTAAGCTCTATGCCACACACCTTGCACAGCAAATACAAATGTGTCCACAATACTTTTCCCCTGTAAGCACTTAAAACAGAAATACCTCACACTGTACAGACATTTGCAACTGTATTCTATTATTCTCATAGGCATCTATATCAATGTCCATGGTCACAATGGGGGCTTACAATGCTTACACAGAAAACTAGTTGAATTGCTTGTAACTAAATTTTTAAATACAATTGCAGTGATAAATTGGGACTCAGCAACATTGGACTCAACAGTCTTGACAAAAGTTGCATACTTTGTGCCTCCCAAGGTTTGTTGTGGGAAAAAAAAGTTGTACCTCACCTCATGCACACACACATTTAGAAGGCTCTGAGGGCATTTTCAATAAATAAAATGCACACAACACAATGTTCATGTTTCAGTGTCTAAGATATGCATAATTGGAAAACATACTAAAATATACTTTAGTAAATGGGAAAAATTGTGTAAATGAGAGAAACTGCAAAAAGAGATATATACATTGGGAAAAGTGTACAAAAATTTGGTCATGTTTCAATGTGGGGGGAAAAAACACTGTGGACTTTTTCAAACGGGGAAAAAACCCACCAAGGTCAGGAGGAGGATGGCACTGTTTCGCTTACAGTGCTCCACTTCAGACGACTCCGTCCTCCTCCCTGCCTTCGCCCCATGCTTCCTCTGTGCCGTGGGAGCGAGAAACACACCACGTTTTATTGACAGGGGTTCTCCCTTAATAAAAGTGGCATGTTTCTCTCATCTGCAGCACAGAGGACGTACAGGGGAAGATTGGGAGGAGGACGGTGTCATCCGAAACGGAGCACTGTAAGCAAGACAGCACCATCCTCCTCCTGACCTCGGTGGATTTTTCCCCGCTGTTTGAAAAAGTCCAGTCTCACAATATAATACGAAACAGGGAATGGAAGAAAATGAAGATGGGATTCACCAAAATTGAGAATCAGACATTTTCACATCCCTAGATAGTTTGCAACCACCAGAAAAAATAAATATCCAATTAATTTCAATCACAATAGGAGATACATATGAGTCCACAATCTGGTGTCCACATCAAAAGCTGCAACTAAGAAACTGGTTAACTGTGAAAGAAAATGTCAAGCCAGGGAAATTTCAGCTGAGGTTTCAGATTTTCCCTTGAAATTCATAAAATTAGGAAAAGAGAGATAGAAAGAGAATTTCTCCTGGGAGTTTCACACAGAGTGTATTTTTCTATAGTTTTAATACATTATCAGGGATTACAGAAGTGCTTGCCATGTTCTCTCTTTCTGAATAGCAACATCTGATCAGTCAGTTGATTCCACTTGAATTCCTTCGCACTCTTAAAAATGGGTGAGAAAATGAGATCTCCAGTCAGCTTTAATCATTGTATTTTATGAAATGCATGTAACTAACTTAATTACTCCCCCAGAGAATGTAGGCCTTCAGCAAGCTAAATATTTTTAAAATGGATAATTTTACACACATGCACACACATGCATGCACACACACAAAAAGGAGTCACAAGTGACTTTGGTTAGCATTGTATCATGGAATGTCAAAAGCTGGGGTGGGAGACCCCTGAGATTTAGGTTTAATAACATTCTTCCCATGCATGAAAAAACAATTACTCCTGTTGAATGAGCACGTAGAGATATGGCCAAGAGGAAGAGGAGGGGAAGAAGTTCCCAGCTGAGCAGTAAGTCCAATTAGTCAACTGCAATCAAATTGCCCAAACCAAAATTAAGAGAGTTTTAAGCCAATTTCATTATTTCAATTATTTATTCCTCTAGCAGTCCTCAAAGGTGCTCTTTTAGCATCAAGTTGAGATGAAGACAAATCTTTAAAATGCAGCACACAGGAATCTAAATTCATCTCTTCTGGGTATAGCACTTTATCTGCCTGGCAGAGCACTGAAGCTATCTGAAATCACACTGCTGTGAACAGCATAACATCAGAAACTGACTTTTTCAAGGCAAGCGTTCCACTGCCCCAGTAGTTTCAATTAGTCATTAAATCAATTGGACAGACCATCATTTAATAAATGAAGAGCATTGCTTACATCCTCATGACTAAATCCAAGAAGGAAATCTAATAATCAGATTTTTAAAACCCTTCTAATAAGGTCTGGGTCTATGCTGAAAGATATTTCTCACACAGAGCTTGCATGATTTTTTAAAAAAATTCTTCTTGCTTACCAGCAGAAATATCAAGCTTTTATTTCACACCATTCCAATGATCTTTCCTTCTTTACCTGCTTACGTATTCTATTTTGTCATGTTAAATCCAAGTGGTTTTTGGTCTCTTTCACAGTACACAGCTATATTTTTTTTAATACTGTTTTGACTACCATAGTTGCATCCCACAGAATCTTGGGATATCTAGTTTGGGGATGCACAGGAGTTCTCCAGCATTACCCAGGACTTGATAGACTGGACCCATAGCAGTTAAAGTGGTATCAATGTGCTATAATTGTGTAGTGTGAAAGACACCATTGGCTCATCCCTTGACTACCCAGGTCTCTTTCTGTTCCACATAGCTAAATGGTATTACTTTCCATTTATTTGCCCAGGTATAACAATGTATGAAGATGCTCAGAAAGATAATTGATTTAGGGCTGTTGAAACTTGCCAACTTTGCAACATCTCTGGATGTTTTCCCTACCATCTCACTGCATGTCAGTGAGGACTTTATCACACTACACTGTTATAGTGCTATGATTCCACTTTAACTGCTCTGGCTGCCTCCTGTGGAATTCTGGGGTTTGTAGTTTAGGGAAGCCTAAGAGCTCTCAGGCAGAGAATGCTAAAGGCCCCTCCCTAAACTGCAAATCCTGGGATTCCACAAGAGGCAGCCAGAGCAGTTAAAGTGGAATCATAGCACTATAACAGTGTAGTATGAGACTCTCCATAATATTGTTAATATTGTTAAGTTAATATTGAACCAATAGCATATCCGGACTGCTTTCACACAAACCCTTTCCTCTAGAACTATCTTTCCTTTCTTCATGTCTTTCCTACCAGGAATTCAGTTGACTAGCTGTATCCGGTGTAACATACACTGTTAAAATACTCCCCCCAAATGCCTGGTAGTCCTCACAACAACCCTGTAAAAAAGGCCAGTGGATTTTTAAATTCCTCCTCCCCTTCTCAGCATCCCACACTTTTCCTGGAATTGCTGAGGGTGACTTACTTTGTTGTTCTGCCACCGCTGCAGCAGCTGCCAGTTGACTGACTAGCCTAGGTCCCAATCTGGGCCACAGATTGAGTGGCAGGAGTAGATTGTGAGGTGTAGAGGGAATTTGCATGTCGGTCATGATTGGTTGGATGTTTCCTGAGCAGCCAATCAGCACACTGGGAAAGGCAACATACCCAAGAGTTTTTTTTATATATATATATATATATATATGTGTGTGTGTGTGTGTGTGTGTGTGTGTTCTTGCAAGACTATTGCAAACTGATGTTTTCTGTATTGTCCTGCTGGTTCCCCCACTCTAAAGTCTTTGCTTGTGGCATTTCCCCCCTTTTCATTAAGCAAATTACCTGGTATGCTACCACTTCCAGTGTGGAGATGCAAATTTCTACTGAAAGTTTTATGTTGCTTTAACTAAAACTTCCTTTGATTATTTATTTATTATCATTTTCACAAATACAACTTAAATCTTACATCTTGTTATCAACAAATAGATTCTTCATCATGTATAATTCTTGTAACATTTACATTCCCTTTTTTCTTTATAATGATACATAAAGTAGAAATAAAATATCGCATAGCCATAACTTCCTTAATTTTGTCATTTTGATACTTCGAGACAATAGCTATAATTCGATTACTCAAATGACTTCTGTTTATTTGGTTTCTTGTATTTACATATCTCAGCTCCTCTTTTCATTTCACAAAATGAAAACAAAAAATAAAACTTCCCTCCTTACCACTTTCCCCAGGTCACTGATACATGTTCTGTATAGCAAAAACTGCACCATTTCATTATTAGAAAAAAATTCAAAAGTAAAATGAAGACGGAAATATATTCATCACCATCTCTTGACTGGTTGGCATTGGCTAGAGAGGTTTCTGCTGATGACTAGTTACTTGGAATATTACCCTAATTGCATGGGGTCTCTGGGATCTACTCATGACCTTTGTATTATGATTATTATATAGGAGAATTTTAATTAGCTCAAAGGTATAGCTGTGAGAGGCCAGGTAACTTAAGGGATCTTTGCACCAATGTATACCAGTACGGAGGAGACTCCAAGTCAAAGTGAAATAAAAATGGTTTTTATAGGAAAATAATGAAGTGTTCACACATACACTCACTCTCACAAGCGATCACATAAGGCTAACAAAGAATTAGGAGGAAATATTTGGACAGAGGAATAGATTCAGGGAATGGTGTATAATTACCTGTCCAGAGAGCAAAGATTCATACAGCAGAGAAAAACTCAGACTTGAAGATGTGGCGCCGCACAGCAGATGGGCAGAGTAATGGTGTGTGGGAACTGTGCACTTCCAACAACAGAAGCTCCAGCTTCGTTGATTGCTGCAAATGGTTGGAACATTAAGGCTGATGGGTTTATGGCTGCCTCTTTATTATGGATGGGGAAAACTGTGAATGAAATACATTTGTGGGGAAGAATGGGGATAATAGATGCTCCGGTCACTGTTTGTTTTAGAGTATGAGTCACTGCAAGATGTGTCCAGGAGAGATTAGCACATTCCTCCCTAATAACTCTTGTGGTGGGGGGGCTTTGCTTAATCACATCCTGGCCATGTTTGTTTCTGGGGAATTTCCAATGATAGCTTTGTAGGCCCTAGTGACCTCCACTAGCCCCTATATTTGTGTTGCCCTGATCTACTTGGAACCACATGAAGTTTCTCATAAGCAGAATTATGAATTATTGGAGGGACCACTGCCATCATGTCAGGCTAGTCTGGGGGCTCTCAGCCTGGAAAGCCTAGAGTTAGCTTCCCCCTAAAGGCAACCCTGAGTGGCCTCACTAAAGGGTTCCCCCTAGAGGCTAAAACACTGCCACCACCCACTGAGATATTTCTGACCAGCCCAGTGGGAGACTGGATAACCTGTGGAACTACTTGCCACTGTAGAACCAACCAACTCCTCCCTCCTATCCCCCAAAAGAGAAATGTAGCAATGGCCAAGAGATAAGGCACATGCAGCATTAGCTTATAGAAATATTAGAAAAAGCTTATTTTATTCAAGCAAGTTCAAGGCATGCAAATCTCTCATGAGGGCAGGCACCTTCCATGCCCCCAGGTACACTTTAGAGTTACAGTAGTAAAAGTATTACACTCAAAACATTCAGTTATTTTAAGCTACATTCAGCCAAAGCTTAAGAAAATAACATTAAAATTCCTGACGCCATCTAAACAGTCCCTAAAGATTCTACTCACAATCTCAAGCAGTAATACATAGGATGCAGTTCATATCCATCTGGAATCTGGGGAGTGTGAGCTAGGCTATCAAGCCCTGCTCCAACTAGCTTCTCTTTATTTCAGTCCATCTCTCAGCTCCCAAACATGGTGTTTGTTTCAGGGCCTGACTCAGACCTCATGGTCGGCCTCTGCCATGTGCTCACACAAAGCATTTATGGTCTTTGTTAAAAAATTGTCCCTCTGGAATTGTGATTGGTCAATTTATCTCTCTGGAGATCTGATGTCATTGCTGACCTGCAGGTGTTACCTTTCCTCCAGAGCTCCAGTTAAGCCTAAAGTTATTAAACCTTTGTTTACCTGATTGTTTAGTTTGCAGCTGCCTGATATCTGAATTGCAGGATAATGGGAGATACAATCCCCCATTATCACACCAGGTAACAAGAAGTAAGCATTACTAAGGAGTCTTGGCTGGTAAATATAGCGCTACATTAACAACTGTGAGAGTGATGTGGTGTAGTGGTTTGAGTGTTGGATTAGGACTCTGGGAGACCAGGGTTTGAGTGTCTGCTTAGCCATGGAAACCCACTGAGTGACCTTGGGAAAGTCACACTCTCACAGCTTCAGTAGAAGGTAATAGAAAATCCCTTTCAAACAAAGAAAATCCCGTGATATGGTCACTTTAGGGCACCATAAATTATAAATGACTTGAAGGCAGACAATAACAACAACAAACTACTGTGCACACTTTCTGGCTTCTTGCAAAAAGGAATGTGACAACAAAGAGACTTCATGTAGAAGCAATCTAGGGCTATGTCATTTGTTTCTTCTTATACAGTACAGTACTCCTTTGTCTACTGTGATTTTTCTTTTTACTTCATTCTATGCTTTGTGACCCTGGATAACTAATTCATCTCTTGGCATGTGTCTGCAGGTGTTACTGCTTACCTGACCTTCTAGATCAGCCTTTTCTCTCTTAACATTGCAGAGAAGAACTGTGCTACAAGAGGAACACCATCACAAAATGAGCAAGCAAATGTGAGGTGGGAAAGGAGCAGAGAAAAGGACACAACATGCTAGACTTTCTGCCTACGTGTGACAGCAGGAATGGCAGACCGCCATGAGATTTCTATTTGCAGACATTTCCTTGTGGTGTTATTTAAAGCAGTACAATAGTCATTTCCGGACTCTTAAATCCAAAATGGTTTGGAAAGCAGTAACTCTCCCTGCTGTGCTTTTGTGTTATTGTCAGGTCAGATACAATTCAGATTCACTTTCCACATGGCTATACAGCTGTGGCAGAATATAGACTAGTACAATGTCCACAGGCACCAGAGCACGGTCTGAAGGTGCATGAGCTGCAACTTTGCTGAAACTGGTTGTTTTGTTTTGTTTTTTAAACTAGGAGTTCTCATAGACTGCTCTTCCACTGTAATAATATTGTTCCTATTAGCTCCCAATAGTGCAACAAAACAGTGTATATGCAGAGTCTCTTGGTTATCAACTAATAACAGTGAAATTAAGCACACTAGATCAATCAGATGGCCCCACATAGGGATAAAAATAAATAAGTTCAAAACAGGTGAATTTCAGTAATAAATATGAGTGGGGAGTAATAGAGTTTTCATCAAAAGTAGAATTCATTTCCTGGTTTTGTACTGACAGGTTGTCCAATTTCCCTACTCCCTTCACAGCTTGTTACTATTGCTGATTAAGAATCTTGGGAAGATTATGGATGGAACAAATATTATTCATTGTTCATTCTCTTGCAGAAGAATGGGCTTCCCAAAGACTGAAAAAACATCAAAAGACTAAATAAGCACCAAAGATTCTTTGCAATTTGCAAAGTTTTCTGTGCTCCAGTGCATATGATTTTCTGCACCAAAACCCATTTCCTCCCAAATTCTGTTTGTTCATTTAAAAGATGCATTCTATGTACAAGAAACACTGTGTTATGTCCAAAACAAAGCAAAGCAAAAACCACAGCTTCCTGTGTTTACCCTCCCCCCAAAAAACCCACATGCATATTTCTACACAGATTAATTCCCTAAAAGGTTTGCATTCTTCTTGAGAACTGCACAGAAATCCCCATTTTCTACCACAGCAGGAAGTATAGCATGGGGATTTTTTCCCACATGCATATGATTGTGAAGAATGCAGAGATTAACATCCTAGTCAAAATTCTAATATGAAATGGAATCCAAACAGATTCTCTTTGCATATTTCATGTTGGTTATAAGTTCAGAAACAGGGGAGGTTCCTTGGGGAATGGATTTGTACACGTCAGGGGAACCTTCATAAACTCTTTAAAGTGGCATAACCATTGGTTCTTGCATAGAAAACATGCTTTTGGGGAAAAAATATCTCCTCCACACAAAAAACAATGTTTTTGGACAGGAACCAATGTGTTTTGTGAAATTTATACAAAGTAACTTTCTGCCTAAAATTTTGTTCCTTGTGTAGAAAACCTATTTTCTGTATGGGGAAAAACATGTATTTTTGTAGGGTTTTTTTTTTGGTGGAAATGTAATTTCTGAAATTCTGGATTGTGAAAGATCTCATTTTTTTTTCTTTTGGGTGGGATGCCTTGGTTGTTGAAGGCACCTTTTTTTATCAAGGATGCAAATCTTAATGAGTATTTCATATATCCCTATTTATTCATGTTTGATGTTATATGCAAGCCTTTTCAGTTCACACATTTTAGCAGTCAAAGGGCATGTTAATAATTTCAAGATTAAAATGAAATAAAACAAGGACTACACACACAATTTAGAGTAAAATACAAATAAACAGAAAATAAATGGTTTTTTTAATAAGTAGTTTAGGTCAAGCTGATCATGCCATTGTGCCCTTCTTGGTCTGGTTCTTTTAGCATATGTGTAAGTGTGCATCTTCTTCTATTTTGTAGGATGACAGACAACACAGCAGATGCCAATGTATGTAATCAGCATAAAATCCACCCAGTACCCAAATTTCTGGGAGCTAGAAGGAACTGGATAATGGATGGGAAAATCTATTCAATTTGCTTTTTTCTGCATTCAGATTTTATAAAGAATCTATGGATTTTTTTACAAGATTTTCAAAACTACTTGAAATAAAATCCCACCCATTCTGTATCAGCCAATTGTAACGATTACAGCTATTCCCAGAATGAAAAGGAGCATGTTGTACCTACTTGTCTTTTAAAGATGAAGAGTCTCTCATAAAGAAAAGATGGCAACCCTAATTGGTTGATTATACCAGGATTCAAGCTTAGAGGTTAAAGAGCTGAGTATTCAGAAACCAGGTTCTAGATAAACAAATCCAGCATTCCAATTTTCACCCATATTTGAATTCTTTCTGTCTTTAATATGGAGATATTTGTATATTTTAATTAAAAAAACTGAAATGAAATTCTCATCCATTCCTAGACTGAATATATTACTTAACATGTTCAGAGGGTGTAAGTCCTCATTTATTTCATTCTTGCATGCAAAAACATAAATAAATTATTTTTTTCTCCTCAATAAATGAGATCAGAGAATTTTTTACATAATTTTTTTTGCATCAACAAACATGTTTATGTGCAAAAAGTTTATTTCTGTATATTCCAAATTTTCTATGCAAAAAAAAAAGAAAAAGAGGGGGGGTTGTACAAAGGAATTTTTACCAATAAAGGGCACCACGAGCAAAATATCTTACAAAGATTTTCCTTGGGTTTTTTTCTGGGCTGTGAGGCCATGTTCTGGAAGAGTTTATGTCTGATGTTTTGCCTGCATCTGTGGCTGACATCTTCCGAGAGTAGTTGGGTAGGAGTGTTGTGGGTTTTTTCTTTCTTTCAAGTGTCTTGGACTCACAAGACAAGAACATTTGTGAGGGCTTCCAGGTGAGGATCAATGGTGGGTGCCCTGCAACAGGGAAAGCTTTTGACAATGAGATCACCAGTTGGACAGGAAGATATAGCTTGTGAAAACTCTCCCAGAGAAGGGGAGCACATGAGATTGCCCATGTGTGCCCTGGAACTTTTAGAGAAAGTTCTGCTGATAATCATTAGCAACATTTTTTAAGGGTTGGTAACACCTTATAGACTTTTTGCAGAAAAAAGAAAATGACCTGGTAACTTTTGGTTTTGATAATTAGTAAGATTTGGTTATTGGAAGAAATGTAAGATGTAGTTTTAGAGTAAGAGGTATAATTATATCATTTCTATGTATAACTGTGGAAAAGAAAGTTGGAAGCCACTTTTATTTTTGTCTATATATATTTTTGTTTTATATTCTACTGCTGCTTTCTCTTTTTTTCTTACTGACTTTTTTCTTTCTTTAAACATTTGTCATTTTTATTGTAAAAATATACAAGAAAATTTGTGAATACTTTTCATCTCCCATCTGAAGACTATGGAGGAAATGTGGAGATCATCAGGGAGACAGTGTTTGTGCATTTTACCTTTTTCCCCATAAGTGAGCAAGACTGAACCAAACACTCCAGTTTGAGGCAACATAAACTACAGTGCAAGACATGCCATCTGCCTCATTAGATTTTAATTCATTCCAAGGGAGAAAATGACAGAAAAGGAAGGGATGGCTTTTGAAGAAACAACTTCAAGACGGAGTCATCTTACTGACTCTTTAAACTGTAGGTTTATTAAATTGTTCTGTGCACGTTACTCATCATTCACTTAATTGTTGTCCTCCCTGCCCTAAAGCTGGAAAATAAAGTGGCTATACTGTATACATGTATGAGGAAAACATCAGTTTTCTTTATTGTGAAATAACTTTGTTGAAAGAAAAGAACAAGCTTTTTGGGGGGGGGTCATTTCTGGTAGTATGTTTTGAGCATAGTCAGACTCTGCTTTTCTGGAAGTTTACTCCATAGCCTGGTTTTTTATGTGCCCTTTTGTCATCTGTATTGTCCCAAGGGAACTCAAATGACTGCAACTTTCATTACAGACTATAATTCAGCCATCTGTGGCTTGGGCAATTAATTTGTTTTGAAGATAGGATCTAGGGGGTTTAACCTACTTTCAGAGGAGGTCTAGAATCCAGAAAAAAATGTATGGCGCACAAAGCCTCATGCTGAGGTTAAACAGAGCTAAGCATTAAGTACAATGGTAGTTTGATCTTGATTTTTTATTATTTGTAACAAAAGGCCCACTGAACTCATTTTCATCCTCTAGGAACCTTTCAAAGATGACCTCAACAGTGCATTGCATTTTTTGACTGACAGTAGTGTAATAGGGAATGAAAGCCACCATGTTTGTAGCTCCTTTCCAACCACTGAGAAATACTTCCCATATAGGCTGGCCAAAGATATTTTGCTGTTTGAGCTGGAGGACCGTTTTGTACCCTTACCACTAGCACCGGAATAGCACTCTCCACCATATTTGAGGCTGGTTGTGTGACACATAAACAATGATGTTATGGTAAATTTTGAAGTGCCGGCCCTCTTTATTGTTGTGTTTATAGGCCAAGCATTCTTGGAAGTGAGAATGTAGATTCTTTTGATACTTAGGAGACACAGACTTTATTGTTCTATAATTCCTTCCCTGTCCAATGCCACAGGCCAACTGTTTTGGTCTTCCCAAACACACAATAGAAAACTTGGGCATGTACTATCTATACTTAGTCCAGGACCTAACAAACCTGCCTTAGACAAGAAATGGATCTGTGACAAATGTTATAGTTATGACAGTCCCTGTAGCAATATCCCAAGGAAATTTCAATAAAGCAGGTAGCTGTGCTGATATATCTAGCTGCTTGTTCCACAGAAGTTTTTGTTTCCACCAGAAATATGTCTTTTGTAAAACAAATAGGTCTTTCCTATTTGAGACCAGACTATCACCAAATAGTTTAAATCACAACATGGATACATTGTAGTAATACATCACTGAGGGGGAATCCATCCCAACTCTAGCTGCTTTGGGAATTGCAGCTAAACTGAGAGGAAACAGGACAATCTAAAGAGGGGTCAGCTGATGTCATCATTCATGCTAATCAAAAAGGTGCCAACCCTGAAAGTCCTGGTTCCTCTACATCACTGCATATACTGCTCTGCCCTTCAAAATAAGGCAATTCCCAGAGGATTCAGGAGAGGGTCTCCCATTGCTACCTGTCCTGTATCTACAATCTGGGGTTATTTCCTCAGTCTGACAATAGGGCTAGACCAGTTAAAGCTAAATTAACACTTTTGTATGTACTTAAATTGCAAACGTACAAAAACTTCCCAACACAACATGCTGGGAAAGCATCACACAAGGGATTTAAATGGGCTCATTTATCCAGAAAGGCCACCAGATTGGAAAACATGTAGACCAGAATGAAGTTGTTTATATACGCATAATAGTGAGCTGAAGGACATTTACACAAACATAGGTTCCTTTCATTTCTTTTTCTGCACTGTACTTAGTTTAGCTTTACAGATGGAATCCATCTGCTATTTTACAGCCCTTTGGCTGACACAATGGAGCAGAAAAGGGTATTATTTTGTTTTTAAATGTAGTCCTTAAAAAAAAATCCTCCCGTTAGGTCCTAATGAGTCTAGAGGTCTTAATAAAGTCTGGATTATTCTCAACATCTGTTCTTGACAGTTATCCAGATTTTCTTCCTATTGACAATGAACAAAGTGTTCCATTCTGCTATTAATGCTCTCTCTCTCTTTCTAACACACACACACACACACATACACACACAGGGAACAAAGGGAGAGAGAAGAGGAGGAGAGAGTTAGTGAGAATCCTGCCTATATACTAACAATGGACTGAGACTTAGTAGCCTTAATATGAAGGGGGAATGTGCTGTTCCACAAATAATTGCATAAGAGGTTGCACAAGAGTTCCTATGATTCTATCATAGGTTAGGTTTTAGCTGGAATGGCAACAGAACCTTACTTCACTTCTGGTGATGGGACAGTGTCCTCTACCACACCTGAGATAGCAGGTTAGTTCAGGAGTTCCAGTACAGGTCATGTGGTGCACATAGCTTCATCCCCAAAGTGGGAAACAGCTAGGTTGTCAGGGAATACATCTTGGGCCTGACTCTGCTGGCCCCCTCACATGTACCTTCAGCCCAGAGCTTGGAAGTAACTAATTAGAAATAATATCTTGCAACTGACTAATTTCCTTAATAACAAAAGTGTAACTTTTTGGCAGGTAACATTCATAATATACAAAATACAATTTAATCAAAGCGAAGGTTAAAGGAAATGAGATATTTTCGTTGAAGTAGTTGGAATGATTCTAAATTCCACACTTACAATAGAATAGAATCTACTGTAAATCTATTGTGACTAATGCAGTTTTGCAAGTACAGTTCTACTCTGAAAGTATCTAGAAGTAAAAGTGTTCTGAATTGAAAAATAATAATAATGAAATTGGAACTTTATTACTGTTAACATAATCAGGAATACTGTTACTCCTGTTCTGGTGTAACTGTAAGTTTTTAGTTACTATCATAGTTAGAGGCATCTGCTCTCGCTAGATAATGGAGGCAGGATACCACACATGGCTTGAGTGCAGTTTATACTAACACAACCAAACAAGAAGGGAACAATGACATGATCAGCCTGGCCTGTTCAGGAGGCAGCAAGGTGTTTTAGAAGAGACAGTATTATGTTCCATAGCTCATCAGCTTACAACATTCTGATATTTTCAAAGTAACTGAAAGTTACTAAGATGAGTATATAGTATACACCCATACCAATGAACAACTTTATGTAGGATGACAAAGCCCAGTTTGTGATAGCATGATAGCAGTGCTAGACACCATTACCAGGAAGGAAATGCTACTTAACTCAACAACATTGCAACACACTACATAAACTCAGATTGTAAGAGCTTTATTGAAAGACTTCAGCAAAGTGATAGGCAACCTTTGCTTTGTCATTAGAAATGCAAAGAATCTTGAACATTGTGGTTACGATTTAAAGAAAGATTCAAATCGAAGAAAAGGGGGGAGAAGTTACCATTCATTGTTGATTATTTCTCTCATCCTCTGATTTCCAGTAGGCTAATCTAGCACAGACATTCTTAAAGCATGAGAGCCTTGTTACACATCATTCACATTCCAGAGAAAGTGATGTCCAGACATTACCCAGATGATGTCACTACACTGGCTTTGACAAACATCCAGAAGCTCTCGTCTCTCACTTCACTAATCACAAGAGAGATGGGAGGTGGCACCATTGCCCTTCTCCCCAAACCTACAAACCCCACCACAGAGTAACTGTGAACATGGAGGATTACCCATAGGGAAATTGTTGTTTTGGAAATGGTAATAGGATATTGATGAAAATGAAAACATTTTGCTAGCGCACAACTTTAGAAATTGAATGCTGTAATGCTGTATAAACTGGATAAATGCCCACATAAATAAAAAGAAGAAAGACTTATTTCCAGAATGATTCCACATAGGAATGGGAAACAATTTTGAAGGTTTTGAGATTCTTGCTAAAATGGCCCATTCTGCAACAACTAATACCCACTGCAGGACAAAGTACACACCTGACATCAGAAGTGTACACACTCTAGGGAATTAAGAGGAAATGAAGCTATTAGGAAAACAGAGAGGTTGATTGACCTCCAATTTAAACTTTGATGTACCAAAGCATCTGAGATAGTAAGGGAGTCTGTATTTTCTTTTTAGGGACTGTCCCAATTAAAAGAAAACCTCCCAGCATACATATATTCCATTGCCACTGATATCACCATATACGAATATCCTTCTGTTCACTATTTCTGCAAGGGGATGTGTTTTATATGAAGTTGAAGGCTTTCACAGCTGGTATCCATAGGTTTTTCATGCTTTTTTTCCAGGCTGTGAGGCCATGTTCTGGAAGAGTTTACTTCTGATGTTTCGCCTGCATCTGTGGCTGGGATGTTCAGAGAATGGTTGGCTAGGAGTGTGTGGGATTTATATACTGTGAGCCCCTGTTGGAGAGGATATGTAAATGTGTGTATTTGAATGGCTAGTTTCTAGTTTGTTGCATATCTCCACCCAGAAACTAGTCATTCAAATACACAAGTTTACATATCCTCTCCAACAGGGGCTCACAGTATATAACACCCCCCCCACACACACTCCTACCCATCCATTCTCGGAAGATGCCAGCCAAAGATGCAGGTGAAATGTCAGAAGTAAACTCTTCCAGAACACGGCCTCACAGCCCAGGGGAAAAAAAAAAAACTCATGAAAAACCTAGCAATGCATTTTGACTGACCTTGGCAATTTTTGTGATGAAAACTAGAGAAAGATAGGTGACAAGCACATTCACATATACAAGGACCAAAGAAGCAGTGCATTTTCACAATGCAAAAGAAGAAAAGGGCCAGAAATCTATTCAACAGCATGCAGAATTTATTCTAGACCAAATTTCCTTAAATGTCATGCTTACTCTCAGTTAGATGCACATAGTCTTTTATTTATTAAGTGTGTTCTCTCCACTCATTTTGTGCCACAAATACAATTTAATGATACTTGGCAGTCCCAATTATATTAATATGCAAGCACACACACACACCAACTTTACTAATATACTTAATAGAATAGACACTAGGAGATTACATACTATCTGTCTGTACACACACACACACACACACACACACAGAGGCACACATACAGTAGTGTACAAGGAGGGATAGAGTTCCCAGAATCCTACAACCAGCATAATCAGTAGCTGTAGTGCCTGGAGAATTTTGGGAGCATAAGCAAATAACATTTCTGAGCTCTGATACATAGCTATTCTAACTAAAAATAAATGCAGCATTTAATTTTCAGATCTTGGGGTATTGATTATTTTATCTAGCATGCTGCAGAGAGAGCTAGTGGGCTCTGCACAGAAAGCAATCTACAACTGAGATAGACAAGAGTTTTATTACTGCTAGTAGATGCACAGCCACACTTTGAGAGCAGGGGAAAAAGGAGATTTCCTGTGGGAATAGGCTGTAGAAATCCACAGTAGATTTAATGATGTTTAAGCCCCTGAAGTGTTATTATTTTCTGCTGATAGCCAGGAGCAGGTCCAACAACACCAGCAGGTAGGGTGAACCCCTTGTGTCAAGTGGCAGATTGAAAGGCAGGAGATGGATGTAACATGAACCTGTGACCTGTAAGATCTGAGCAATAGAAAGGCACAGGGAGTTAGGAGATGGAGCTAGAAGCCAAGTAACCATTCTGGGCTAAAGGCAGAACTATGAGAATGAACGTAGCAAGAAAAATCTTGAGAGAAAGATCCATTGAAGGCTATTGTTTACCACAGGTCTAGGCAATCTGTAGCCTTCCAGATGTTGTTGGCCTGCAACTTCCACCAGCCGTAGCCAGCACAGCCAAAGATACGGATGTGAGATCAGATCATGGGGACTGCACTTCATCAACATCTGGATCATCCTAAACTATCCACATATGGTTCACCAGATTTATAGCCCTTTCTGTTGACAAGAGTCAAAGGTCATTCCAAGGGAGACAACAGAAGGCTCCTGGTTGGGAAATTCCACTCCACTCAGATAGTATCCTCTCCTTCTTTTGTTATTGCTGTGTGTCTTGAAATCATTTCCAACTAATGGTGAAGCTAAGGTGACCCTATTACAGGGTTTTCTTGGTAAAATTTGTTCAGAGGTGGTTTGCCATTGCCTTCCTCTGACACTGTGGGAGTGTGGCTTGCCCGAGGTCACCCAGTGGATTTCTATGGTTGATTGAGAAATTGAATCCTTGTCTTCACAGTCCTAGTCCAACACTCAAACCACTATACTGGCTCTTCTCTTCTTCTTTGGGGAGGGAAAGTTAACATAAGATATAGTAGATTTAGGTCAGTGAGTCCTAGCTCACTGCTCCTGAGGAACTTTGCATGTGACTGGTTTATTCTATAAGGGTGCCTAAGAAATGAAGAAGCTATAATACTTTGATTGCCTCTTAGAAACATGGACAACATGAGGAATCTGGGTTTTCTGTGCAACAAGGCAGTGACCAAAGGATGATCACAGATGCCTGTGTGCTCCTTCCCTTTCCACACAGGGAAGAAGCAGTGAAAGCTTCAATTTTTCTTTTCCCAAACTACAGTATTAGCATATAAGCAGGGATAGGAGAGAAAATTTTTCTTTTTCTTTTTCTTTCTTTTTGCAAAAATTGAGAAAAGCATGGTAATCAGATGGAGTCTGAGGATGGATCTTTTGGACCTCATCCCAATGAGTAATGAATGATAAACTACAACCTCAGTGGTCACTAGAGCTATTTAGCAACTCTCCTGAGAAATTCCAGTTAAGTTTTGCATCCCTTGTTCACAAACTTCAGGTGGTAAAGCTGGAGATCTCTATACAGCCGTTCTTTATCTAACCTTCCACTAGGGCTACTCTACTAGGAATGTTATATATTTCTCTGTCTGGATCGGAATTACAAACCTGTGATTTCCTGCTGGGATCATAAGCAATTGAGCATGCTCAAACATCACAACAGAATTTAAGAGATTTCCAGCTGGCTGACAACCAGCTAGCATGCGGTTACACACTAGCTAATCACAGACTCATAAAATTGGAAGGGGCCTCTAAATCTAAATCTAAATCTAAATCTAAATCTAAATCTAAATCTAAATCTAAATCTAAATCTAAATCTAAATCTAAATCTAAATCTATCTCATGATTGTAACTATAAATGAGGTAATTTGCCACACAGTGATTTAATTCCTACAAAGTAGGAATTAAGGAAACCTATGGTATGTGCATGTACACACTCCTTTTAGTAGGCCCAAGAAATACTCATTGAAACTCCTACTACAGTACATCAATAATTATTTAAGTATTATTTGAGAATTTGTGCTACAGTGTAGCTTAAGTGTTTGCAAAGCCAAATCGATTTACCTTGTTTATTTACCACTGACTAAAAATGATAGGCTGCATTCTTTTCTACACTCACCCCTCACACAGCCAAATATAGAAAAATAATACCTTCAAAAACTTCCCCTGCTTCATTCCCACATATACTCAGGTGCCTTCTTGTTTAACTTACTTGGCTCTAATAATAGCATAGTTAACACCACAAGCTATTCTTCTCCGCTCCTTCCAGGGTTTCATACACCTTAATGGCATCCCTTTGATTCTCTCTCCCTCTCATGCTTGATTGTTCAAATTTAGCTAATCTTTCATATCACTGAGACAGTGAACTAGGTATCCTCACTGCAATTTAATCCCACTATGTCCTTTTTCTAAAAAGGTCATCAGAACAGCATATATTTCCCCTTTCAAAATGTGAACATTATTATTTCTTCATTCTGTAACAGAATGAACACACACACACACACACACCTATGTTTGGGCTTCTTTGGTCTCAACCTGAGCAAGGAGTTGCTTCTTTTTTTGCTGTCATGCAATGGACTGTACAGCTTATTTGATTATCATCTACAATCAGCCTTTAGGCACATTGTTAAGTTGCAGAGCTTCCCTCTTTCTTGTGACAGCCTGCATGATTATTCTTTCAGTTTGGATTCATTGTTTTACACTTATGACTCTCTAAGCCTATAATTTATCCAAATCATTCCAAATTAGTTTGCACTGCTGCTGTTTACAGAATGCAAGCATACATCACAATTACTGTTTTCCCCTCAAACTGCAATATCAAGGTCATTTGTAATCCAGATATAAAAAAACTGCTCTTATTTTTAATATTATTTATTTACACACACACACACACACACACACACATTTTATTCTTTTCTTTCTCCAGTCAGGCCAGAACTTGGTATATGCTCCCCCTCACACACAAATGTTTCTGTTCTCACAAGAATGCTATGAGGCAGAGAGTAAGGACATTTTCAGACACAGCCAAATACCCTGTTCCTGCCCCATCACCTCCATTCCTGTTCCTGCTGCAGAATAGAAGAAAAAAACTTGCACACTTACCTTCATTCCATGGCAGGAACTTCCTCCCCCCTCCCCTCGCTGGCCAGTCACTGGCAAAGTAAATCCTCCTCCTCTGGCTCCATGCCTTCATTAGAGTCATAGGGCATGGCATTATGTTGCTGAGAAAAAAAACTATTCTATTGTATTGATGGGCCAAGCCATGAATAGATCACTGATGGCATGTGCTTTTGTTGTTGTTGTTGTTGCATTGCCAGCATCTGAAACAGCGTCCCATTCTGCTCTCGTGAATACAGTGTCAATGGGCAGTCCCCGCCAGAATACTTCTGGGTGAGAACATGAAAACTAGGCAAAGCACGATCTTTTTATAAACTTCCCCATGTTGCTTGCCAATTTAAAAGCGTGTTTCAGTGCTTGTATGTTCTTTTTGTTTTTGTTTTTTACATTTGCTGTTTTTAGACTTTTAGTATACTTGCATTTTCTTACAAGAACCGCTGAGATCATGTGTCTCACCAAACACAGAATTTAACAGCACTAGTATTTGTGTTCTGATAATTCTGGGGCTGCTCTTTCTCGTTATTACAGCGACATATGACAAAAAGGGTTATTATGCCAGGACACTCATGCTTCAAAATATAGTGGGACAGGAACATTTTTAGAGGCTTGTCTGATAAGCTCCATAGAATGGGATGCATTAACCATGTCTGCCATCCTAGTTTTTCTTTTAAAAAACTACACACATATTAATAAACACAAATAAACATAATCTTGGGATATTGCCATTGTTAGCTAAGGTGCTAAATGTTTTGATATTATCTTTGCTTTTGATTTGGTTTTTCATTGTTGGAATTGTGGTGAAAACTCCAAATACTCAGTAATTGGAATGGGATGAGGCTCAGAGAGAAGAGAATATGAATTAATACTTCATTCTACTGCTAAAATCTTACTGTACTCTGCAGGTTTAATTTGTTATAGGTATCAGAAAAGCTTTGCTCTGATAAGAGAAATACCCAGACCACATTCCATGAATATATGTAATTTTTAAATCTTGTGAAGTGTATCATAACACCGATAGACTGTCTGAGCAATAGCAATTTGTTTCTCTTGAAGCAAACATTTGAAACTAACTAACTAGAGCCATTCCATTCAAAGCGACTTCTCCCAGTGGTATCTGCTCATGCAGCAAAACATTACTGTTGCTGAGGAGCTATGTGGGATGCTTTTAAAGAGAACCTGCAGTAGCCTGCTGTCATTCTCTTCCATCGCCCATCTCTTCCTTGTGCAATCTGCCTCTGACATGCATCATCAAACTCGAGAACCGTCTCTCAGTCTTGGAGACCCAAGACTCCTCATTATCTGAATTCATTCTATCATCCACACCCTGTATCAAATTATCCTGTGCAAATAGAAACCCCATTAAATGTGAACAAAAGAGGAACAGACTGAATACCACCTAATTTAACATTCCATTTTCACCAATGCTTTGCCAGATGCTTCTGGGAAGCCCATAAGCAATATATGAAGTTCTCCCTAGCTGTTCTCCCCATGACAGCCTAATCTTGGGAACTTCTTGAAGCAATGGAAGGACTCTGGATCCATAAGATCCAAGGTTGCCTCGAGCATACTACTGGAATGCTTTATCTCATGGTTTATCACCAGCACAAACAGCATTGCCAATCCTCTTACATTCACAGAGGCGTCTGTTGCTTTATCAGGGCTGCTGCAGTGAATGGGCCATCCTGCTGGTAAAGATCTTCTCAATTCTCAATCACTTGGGCATGGTTTGATAGTCAATTTAAAATTAAACTAAAAAGACCAAAACACTATGTTCTTTTATTCCAGGGAAGCTATTGTCACTCTATCATTTCCCCCACTTTCCCCATCTCTAGGACATCTTCTTCAGTGTTATCAAATCATGTGGAAATGTGTGTGAATGAGCTCTCTCTCTCACACACACACCAAAACTAACCTGCATGAGGATGCTTCCAGATGAGTGGATCCTGGCACTTCCAGTGAAAAGGAACAGTGCAGTTAACCTTCCCTTTTTCTCTTCAATGCACTTGTGGTGTCCTCTGCTGGTAGGGGAACACTACCTCCCTTACTCTTTGGAGCCATGAACTTACACAGGGTCATATAGTTAAAAATGCTGATTGATAGGTCCAGTCAGGGTTTCCTTTGCCACAATTATAGCACTGGTCCCTAATCAAACAGAGTTTCTCCAAACACCCTTTTATTTCATGGCCTTTTGTGTATTTCTGATAAATCTTCCCTTGGAGTTCTAAAATTCCAGGCCCCTTAGATCAAGTTTCCCTCAGTGGCTGATCAAGCCTGTCATCTATGAACTCATCTGACAGAGGAAAATCTCCTAGGGCTCCCACATTGTGTGGGCCACTCAAGCTGGCTCCTTCTGCCTCTCCTGCTTGTTTCTCCCTACCTTTTAACTCAACCTCCTAGCCAGTTCTTCCAAGGTAGGGCCAGTCTAGATAGTGAAATAAATCCTCTTAGAATCTGGGGAGTGGGGAATCCGATGTGTCCAAATGGGATCCCGCAGCAGTCCATCATTTTTTGGAGGGAGGGGGACCAACATTCAGGAAAACTATGTGGGAAAAGGTTTTACAGATTTTCCTGAACTTTTTTTGTTCTTAAAAAAGATGGAAATGCACACCCCTTCCTCTTGGGACAATTGATCACATCAAATCACATTCCCAGATAAGAGCATCACAGGAAGTATGTGACAACAGAGGCAGTTGATCACACATGTGCAAAGTTGATAGACAGTTTTTTTAAAAATAGTGTGAAACATACACCCTGTTGGGGTGGTAAACATAGTGCATTAACTTACCCTTTGAAATAAATCTCAATTGGTAAAAACTATATGCCGTTGCAATGCAATTACTTTAAATAAGTTAAAGCACACATACACAAACAATTACAAAGCCATACAATTTAGCACATATGTGAATAATAAAACCATAAATTTACCCTATGCTTCCATCTTGATTCATGTCCCACTCCATTTAGACTTCCCATGAGTGGTCCAAAATACGGTACCATTGAACTCTTTGCTTGAACTCTGAAACATTGCTTGAACTCTGCTGTGCATTTGCAATGATGCGCTTGGATCAGGAGTATAATCCCTCCTGTAGACCAGCTCGTAGTCTGCCATAACCACATCCATTCACAGCTTTTGCACCCTTGAATATTTCACAGATGAAAACTCGGACATGTGTGGCTAAGCCACTTTTGTGGCCAAGATGGAAAACATTATTAAGGAAAAATGTACAGGCTAGGAGAAGCTGCAGCAGTTTGTTTTAGCCTGATCCTTCTGGGAAGGGCAATATTCCATCCTTCCTTGCCCCCTCCCCGCTTTGCTGAGCTAAGTGAGAACAAACTACTTTTGCATGTTGAACTCAGTTTGCAGCAACTAAAGTAAGCTGAGGATGAAGGGGGAAAGGGGGAGAAAGAGACAGAAACTGGGACATTTTGAAAGGGTTGAAAAAGGGAGGCACCAGAGGACTAACCAGGAATTTCAGTGTCAAACTGGAGGTCATAGATTACTCCGCTAGAGTCAATAGGCATGTTAGATGCTTCTATCTTTTTTAATAATGCTGGTTCTACTTGTCTTTCCTGGCTTGCCTAGAAGGTTTTCCTATCCCTCTAGTTTTCCACTGGTACATCAGCACACTAAACCCTAGTGAGTCCCTCCAGTTTCTTCTGGTACTTTTTAAAAATATACCTAGAAAGAAGATAGAGAAGAGAAGCTGTGAGAATATAAGGGAAGTTTACAAGTAGAAGCTGATGAGGTTTGGACTCCATATGACAAGGCCAGATCAGTGGTAGAGTAAAATGCACCTAAAAGCAACCTTAAACTAAATAATCCAAATCTCTGAAAGCACAGTTTGAATTTTGAAATGGCCATTTGCAAACAATTTGTAAATCTGAGCAATAGGGCTATCTGTTGCTTAAAGGTACACAGCAAGTGTGCACTTAATTCTGATCAAAGAGAAATTATAGGTACTTTTCAAATGACGGTGGGGGGAGAATCAATCATAAAAGTCTTATAAAGAACCACCCTAAATTTCCAATATTGTCTCCAATTATATTAAATTATACTTCAGGATCTTTTAGAAACACTAATTTTATTCTCACTCTCTTTCTGCCTCTTTGACTCTGCTGGGGCTCAATTAGAACTGATGGTGTACATTTTCTGTACCCTTAAGCCTGACCCTAGGCAGAAATTTCAAAGCTCACACCATATTAATTTTAATATTTTCATGCATTTATAATTTAGTTACAGGTTTAAAAATAACCTGAATAAATTCTTAGCACAGCCTCTCACTCAGAAGCGTTTTAAAGTAGGAAACTTCACTGCACTTTCTGAAGGGAATAAAAAAAGACGATGGCAGAGAGAATAAATTAAAAAAGCAAGTTCTAAGAATGTATATTTAGCAAGGAACAGCTGAAGGTGAAAAAGTCTCACATAAGACTTATATGTCTGACTCTGCTGTTTTGCCTCCAACAAAACATGTGCAAATGCATATAGACAAGCCTAGAAGAGGGATTTTTCCACCAGTCTGCATGTCTTCCCACCAATGGCACTGTATTGGGCTTGTGTGTTCCTGTGAGGTGAGAGGCTATGCTGACAGCAGCAGTGCTTGTGGTGGGGTCTCCCATGTCAGGCAAGTTTTTGCCGAGGAGCCAGACAGGTACTAGGCAGCAGCAGCAGTAGTGGACAGGCAGTGACAATGGCAGAGGATCTCTGTGAGAGGAATAAAGAGTAGGTCCCATCTGTAACAGACCAGGAGTATGTCCTGTTACCACAACCAACAATTCCCACACATTCTGAAGCTTGACTCTTGAATTCAGGCTCCATACGTACAGGTACTTCAAGAGCAGTGAATCATAGAATCATAGAGTTGGAAAAGACCACAAGGGCCATCCAGTCCAACCCCCTGTCAAGCAGGAAAAAACAATCAGAGCATTCCCAACAGATGACCATCCATCCAGCTGTTGCTTAAAAACCTCCAAAGAAGCAGACTCCATCACACTCCGAAGCAGTGCATTCTGCTGCTGAACAGCTCTAATGGTCAGGAAGTTCTTCCTAATGTTTAGGTGGAATCTCTTTTCCTGTAGTTTGAGTCCATTGCTCTGTGTCCTAGGACTTTTTCGGATGGTTAAAAAGCAACGCAAGCAGCCTCGTCAGCTTGCGAGGCTGCTGCACTGCAAAGTGTCAGTTTCGGATGATGCTGCCCCCTGGAGGTACTGTTGTGGTACCACGGGGAATGTTGAGCATCATATTTGCTTGATTTTTACTCACAAAAGTTGATTGTGAGTAAAAATCAAGCAAATATGACTCTCAACTCTCCCCGCGGTACCGCAACAGTACCGCCAGGGGGGAGCGTCATCCGAAACTGACGCTTTGCAGCGCAGCGGCCTCGCAAGCTGATGAGGCTGCTTGTGTTGCTTTTTAAACGTCCGAAAAAGTCCCTAGTCTCTGGAGACACAGAAGCTTATGGTACTTTAAAGACTAACAAGTTTCATCTGCTATAGTTTTTATGAACTTTTATGCACACCAGTTCGTCAGATGCAGTCCACAAGTGTTTAATCTAAGATGTTGCTTGTGCTGAAACCGACTAACAGAACTACACCCCACCACACTCCACCCCTGAAAATATATGTTGTGGTAACTGAATTAAATGGTACCTCTCCAGTATTATATACAACTCATTAGTAGCGTCCATAACACAGCCTTGTGTGGTGCTTTTCCCAGTGTGAAGAAACAGAGGAATCAGAGAATGTCTAGTCTTGGAAACTAGGCTGCATTTTAGGAATGCACCAGTTAGAAGTGCCTGGAGCCACTGCAACATCCTCTAACCCTACTTTGGCCAGACAACCCCAAAAGATGGCATTATTGAATATATCAAAGTCACTGAATGCTCCAGAAGAACTAAGAGGGCCACACTCCCACCATCCATCTCCTGTTAAAAATGGCATAGGGCAGCAGTGGAGGCAGCAGCAAATAATGCATGAATAATCAAATCCACAAAAGTTAAATCCACAAATGTGCCTCTTTTATTTATTTTACTGTTGGTTCTGTGATTTTATTACTGACTACTCTTTTACTGATGATGTTGTTGCTTTAAGTATCTGTTTGTGTTAGACTTACAGTTACAAGAGATTTCTTAAGTATCAGCTTTCTGATACCTATGGTCAGAAAGGGAATCTGAAACATATTACTGTACTATGTGGTACCCAAGGATTTCCCAAATGCGTTACCTGAAGCAGCAGACAGCCAATGTTAGATAGTGAAATGATCAGAGGTCTTCTATATTTCTAGCCCATCATGCATGCTCCTAGAGCAGTGGTGATTTAGGAAAGAATCCAGCAGCTGTTGTATGGAGAAAAGTAAAGGAGTGGGTGGTATTCTCCAGCCAAGAGTGGAATGAATCAGTAAAAGAAAGAAAGAAAGAAAGAAAGAAAGAAAGAAAGAAAGAAAGAAAGAAAATAAAAGAAAAGAACAGAACAGAACAGAACATGTAGTCACATGTGCTGCAGTGTTTTGTTGTTTTGTGCCTTCAAGTTATTTCCAACTTATGCCAACTCTAAGGCAAAACTACCATGGAGCAGGGATTTGTACTCTGGCCTCCAGAGTCATAGTCCAATGCTCAAACCAGTACACCATGCTAGCTTTCTGGGGTAAGCTACTCACATTATTATTGGACAGGAAACAGAAGGGGTTTTTGGGGGGTGAAGACTTAATTTTGTGACTTTGGCAAAACTGCATCATGGAGTATCCTTGGGGGGAACATCAAAATATCATATTTCAAAGATGGTGTCCTGTTTAAGGCTGGCAAGTACCCAGGTGAGATCACCTATAGTCTACAGGAATAGACAGGCAAGGCCACACAAGGTGATTTGGAGCTACTGTATGCCTAAGAGGAATGGCCTTGGCTGTGCTAATTTATAGATAACAGTAAATCAGCACATCTGGGCTGATTACCTCAGCATGTTGCTTTTAAAGCTGGACAGGACATTTCCTCTTCTGTGGCAAGGGGTGTTTTAGTCTGTGATGCTCCACAAGATATAACGGCTCTATATTTAAGTTGTGACCCTCAGGAGAATGCAATGAAATGGTCTAGGCTCCACTTCTACTGTCAGCTGTCTCTGTCTCTGACATGAGCCAGTTTTCTCGATCCTCCTTTTGCTCAACTGAGGAGGCCTCCTTCAGATAGGACATGACAAATAACATCTTAGAAACTTCTGCTTTTACCATTTACCACTGTAAATATGTTAGTAAAATGTATTGTTATTTTACAGAACTGTCATTTGCTCTATTTTAGGCAAATCAAAATGGTAAAACATGTAGCTAGAGAGATTATTCAGGAACACCTGCCAACATGCCATGCCATTACCTTTACATTTCTTGTAAATATGGAGATATTGTGAGAAATAGCTCATAATAATGAGCTACTGCAATTCTCAATTTCTGTCCATACAATATGTGTGTATTTTCCTATACTAATTACATTGAGCCATCAGCATTCTAGCAGGTTGCAAATGTGATACAGGTCATTATGGTGATTTCCCTTCAAGTCTGTAAGTAGACTGGGCTTCCATATTCCTTTCCTTTGCTTTAGTGGGTCTAAGCCAACAGGCTGGATCTTGGTTCTTGGCAGACACGTTTTCAGTTCACTGTTCCTCAGTTGAGTTTCAGTTGCCAGCAACTTGCACCTCTGGAGGGTGTTAACCCAGCATGCTGAGAACAGAACAGATAAGTTACATCTACAGAAGCATCTAAGGTCTGATTGCAATGTAATGAAGAGCTATTTAAGTCATTACTTCCACATAAATTGCTCAGTGCTTCTATATTCCAATTTATAATTGCTGAACATTTTAAACAGCATGGTTCCTAATCAAGAGGACAGGGGGGACATGAATCCAAGAATGGAGGAAATGACTTAGTGAATAATATCCACATATTCCACCATTGGAGATATTATATATTCCTATCTGCCTCAACATTTGCACAAGTTACCAAGGTGCTATAATGATATCGTTCTTTTAAAAAATGCAAATACTGGTTGTTTTCTGGATCTGTATGAGATGCAGGAGGTTCAAAGCACTAACGTGGGCTTCGATGTGGCCCAACATGCAATTTAACATGTGTCTCTAGCTCAGCATTTTGTTTTGCCTAGTGTGAACCCTTCAAAATCTCAGTTAGAGGGATTTCTTTTACAGGAGAAAACATAGAAATGAGTTTTGCGAACGTTCTAGTTGTTTGTTCTTTTATGGGTATGTTCCAAAATTGTGTTCTAAACTTCTATGCTTCAGTTCTTTTATCTATTTTTATTATTTTATTGTGAGATAGCAGGTCCAGAATCCTGTTGGTGACATATGCAGGAGTAATGTCAAATTATGCCTGCATATGTTTTTCAGTGGTTATTCTTGCATCTCCATCCACAACAAGCCCTCCTTTACTTATGCTTTGCTGCTGGTGCATTTCCTGGCCATTTAGTGGCTGGGGCAATATGGAAACCAGACAAGAAGTGTCTGGCTTAGCTTCAGACAGCAGATGGAGGAAGAAACAGGACAACCTCTTGGATTTCCTCTGAGTCTTCCAGAGGTTCAGGATTATGACACCAGCATACCTGCCCTGCCCTGCCCTTTAAATGGACATGAAATAATAGTGGGAAATAAAACACTTTGGGTGAAAGCCCCACCTACCTACATATCTACAGTCAACACAAAAATAAGTTTCAGGAAAGAAAAAAATAAACCAAAACTTCCTCCCTCAACTGTGTCGAAGTTGATTAATACATGTATGCAGACTTTCCTGATTAGTGATCCATGTTACTTCACAATAATAATACATCCTTGACAGAATACCGCTAATCTTTCTAACAAAGAAAAGAGTCTTTTTATACAATTAGTCTGCAAACCATGTTATTGTATCTTCTCCCCATTCTGTCTTCCAAAACTCTATTAAAGGTTTCCAACTTTCCCTAAATTTTGCTACAGATCGATTTTGAATCCAACATGTTAATTGTTCCATCCTTGCCATTTCTACATATCTATTTTTATGTAGCTATATAAAAGCAACTTAACAAATGCTTGCAGAAATGGATTTATGAATGAACATATGTGAAATTGACCCAGAATAAAAGAGAAATCCATCCCTAGTTAGAAACATTTACACTTTAAAAAAGAAAAATTATCTCCCACATTTTAACATTCAAAGTAGTTTTGTGGAGAGGGGGGAGCAGCTATATGCTGTTGCATGTAGCATCTGTTTTTGGTCCTCAGAGAGATCAGCAACTTAATCTGGAACCTGAGAAAGAAAAGAGATGCATTCTACTGCTGAGCTACCACTCTCCCTTGGCAAAGTACTTTTCATGCAAGGTTTGTCTCATACAAACTGCCATATATATATATATATATATATATATATATATATTCCATAGTTGTCCCCAATGCAATTTTGCCACAAAGCAATCTTTTCCCCCACAGCACAACACACCAAGCTTACTCCTTTCTCACCACTCACCTTCAAAATACTGATGTACATGAACTCCTGCTATGCATAATGAAATCTTTACTGAGGGGGGACTGCATGTCATTCAACATAGAAGTTGGAATTTTTATCAGTGCATATCTAGGGAGGATTTTTTTAAAAAAATATGTTTCAATTGTTCTATTTATTTAAAAAAAAGCAGTGAGTCTGGAGCTGAGCATATGGGATGTTGGACTTACAGTAATTCTCATGGATCTCCTCTTTCCCCAGCTTCTGAGGAAGCAACAATGACCAAGCCACTCATGAGACATGTGATACTGAAGAGTCACCGGACAAGTAACATTTCTTCCTTTCTCTATCCATTGAAGACCAAGGAAACAAATTCAGTGCAAGGTTATTATCCCATAGTAGACTGTGGTAGAATATGAAATCCAAGTCAATGCTAATTTTGATTGCTATTTATTCTAGTTAGACATGTTTTGAAAGAGCTGCTTTCTCAGGGAACAAAAGCTCTGACAGTAAACATGGCATGATAGAAGGGTCTGGCACAGAATCTGTGTGACCTTTGCCCTTTATTGATATGTGACATTTCCTGGGGAAAAAAGCCCCCTTGATTAGATAGCTCACCAGGGAGCTATTTTTCAGTCATAAGCAAAAAGGCACAGAAGCAATGCCAGATTCAGGCAGGATGGTGATGTACAAGATAGCCCAAGAGAGCAATTAAACTCCTGGGTTGAAAAAGGCAGGAGAACCCCGTGCAAGAACCTTTTAAAATGAACAGAAGCTGCACACAACAATGCTAAGTGGGTCACATCCATTGCTAGACATAGGGAGAGATCTGAAAAGACCCACTGCAGCACGGTCATTAACCATGCACATATTGTAAACACTTAATCCCTTTAATGACAGGAACTCTCAAGTGTATAATCATAACCCCCCTTTTTGCCATGTAGTTTGGGAATTGGTATCATTACAGGGATTAAGTATTTGTGTACATGTTTACAGAACTGCAAGCTGCAAGGAGTCTGTTTAAATCTCTCCCTGTGCTAAAGGCATTGGATGCAACACACTACACATTCTTCAAAGGACTCTTGCCTTGGCTAGACTTCTGTCTCTTTAACTCTGAAGTGAAAATGGTCTCAATGTCTTCACTAGCCTATCTGAATCTGACAGGAAGGTACACATCCAGGTCATCCATTTCACTGGAAGGACATTTTCAGGTGAAGATAATCCCACCTACTAATAGAATATAATGTGGGACACAGAGGCTATTCCCATTAAATCTGTGGTTTAAAATGTACACAAACAGTGGCTTGCCTCACTCATCAGCCAATATTTGTGGTTCCAATAATCCTTCCACCAGCACACAGTTGTCTGTATGCACCACAGAACTGAAAAACAAAACCTGGAAACAGTATACTGTACTTCAGTATTGCTCCAATATTTTGGTAAAGACAGAAACAATGCATGTCTGTCTCTGGGATTCAGTGTAATATGAAAGACTCCACATTTTGCTTTCCTGGGGAGAAGTACTTCTTGTAGAACACCAGGCTTTGGAGTAGTCAGAAATATTTTGGCACTCTGCAGATCTTAGAATGACATGAATACCTCATCCACCCCCATGTCTGTGACTGGAAGGGAGGCTTTCAAAATTTCTTCAATTTGAGAAAACTGTTGGAGACTCTCTTTGTGCTGTTGAGCACCCTTCTCAAGGACCATTTAGTTTTACTGAGCTGCCAAGAGGGTTTGTGGGATCCACTTATATGTCTGTAGTCTCAGATACAGGAGATATCTGATGCATGTAGATAAGGGTATGGAGTCTGTGGCCCTCTTTAAATAATTACAAGATATTACTCCCATCAGCCATCACTGTTAGCAAGGCAGGTGGATGGAGCTGATGGCAACTGGAGTCTGACAACATCTGGAAGTACACAGGTTCCCCAGCATGTAAGGGTTTAATACACCAGCTGCTCATATGCCTACATGCAGAATTATGTTGCCTATTGAAATTGAGATTGCACAGACCTCAAGGTGGAGCCTGTGTATTCATGTTACTCTGTGTCATGCCATATTTATAACCACTCCCAAATCATTGCCATAACTGAAGCTTCCAGTTCTGTTCCACTCCCTGGTTTGAGATCACACCATTGAGGGAAGACAACACCCTATTCCTCTGCACCATCAGACTATTTGACTACCTGATTGACACCTAATGTTCCAATAAATTATAGTAATAATTTTACTAATTACTAATTGGGTACATTAGGTTGATCTATTGCATGTCAGCTGTTGCTACTTTCACATACCAGTTACTCTTGTTAACTCAACTGCCTTACATATGATGTTGATCTCCAACAGACTTCTGGATACTGTTTATTGTATTGAATGTGTCCAAGGTCATGCCACTGTTGGTCATCAAATGGATATTTGTTCTGTCCTGAAGTGCTCAGTTGAACATGGCAATTATAATTCCATTTCAATGCAGTTTGGCTTTTGAAGAAAACCTAGGGTTAAATATATAACCTTACTACTTAACAATAGTTTTGAATGCCAAATTTTCTCAGATATTACTGGTCACTCCATTAAACTAATGGACTATTACACTTGTCCCTCCACATTCACGGATTTGGCATTCATGGATTTAAGTATTCACAGCTTGAAAATATTCTTAAAAAAATAATAATCCAAAAAGCAAACCTTGATTTTGCCATCTCATATAAGGGACACCATTTTGCTATGCCATTGCATATATTGGGACTTGAGTATTCACAGATTTGGGTATTCACGGGGGGTCCTGGAACCAAACCCCAGTGAATGTGAAGGGACAACTGTATACTGATATAGTATATTAATATTAGGTTATGTCTCATACAAACTGGTGTTTGTTTTATCTAAGGATAAAAGCTGAACAAGGTATTTAGTTACAAAGTTGTAACTGAAATTAAAATCGATTTACTTCCTTTAAAAATGGAGATTTGGATTCCTTGTAAGAAAAGGTCAGCATTCCTCTTCTTCACAGAAAGAGGGAATGTGTGATGAGTTAAACAGCCAGATACCTAAACAACCTATTGATGCATTTTTTCAAACACCAGTTGCTTCCAGAAATATTATGTTTAAGTCATACCCTTGTTGAACAAGCTTTTCACCATGGATGGCTGCAAGAAGCTCATGTGCTACAATGAGGAAAAGCCACAACACAGAGTATAAGAGATAATGTCTTAAAACTCTTAGAAGAATGGTGGCGGTGGGGATCTAAGATGTAGCAAATTGTAGTAGCCAAAGATCACTCGCTGTCTCACTTGCCTTTCTTAGCAATGCAGAGGTGTTGGGGGCAGGTAGAAATGAAGTATAGTGGGAGCCAGATGCTACTAATATTGTACTGTGTTGTTTATATTGTATTGCTTTATTTATACAACACTTTTCTTTCTAAGCTGGGACTCAAGGTGAAAATTGCATAAATAATTATTCTGTCAAGAGATGGAACACACTATTCCAGAAGCTGGCTTTACTTTGCCAACAGATAAAACACTGTCATGAAAGGCTAGTGTAAGAGGGATTGGAAGTGGAGGTGGCTCAGAGCAAAAATGAGGTTAGCTTTTATCTAGAAAGCACTGTGCAGGATTAAAGCCCAGCTGGACTCCTGAAATCCCACTGAAGTCAATAGCATTTGATCAGCCCAGCCATGTAGGATTGCAGCCTTTAAGAATACAAGAATATGCAAGCCCAGAACCAAAGATCTGTATGACTACTTCCATCCACATGCTTTGGATCTGTGTATCTCACACAGCAGCAGCCTCTTTCCCCCATACTTCATGGCAATCCCCTTTCTTGAATATGCATGAGGGTTTGTAAGGTAACATGTAGAAAAGGTAGTCAGAGACCTATAGTTAGAAGAAAGAGGGGCAAGTGTATGCTTAAATTATATATCCTCTAGATCAGTGGTTCCCAAACTTTGGTCCTGCAGATGTTTTGGACTTTATCTCTCAGAATTCCTGATAGTTGGCCAAGCTGGCTGGAGTTTCTGGGAATGGAACTCTAAAACACCCACAATTTAATCCATGGGAGACACGGAACAGGGTTGGGAAAAAGCATTCTTTTCAGAAGATGTTGACCCTTTTCCATTTCTCCCCCGTCCTCATTCTGGATTTCCCTGTGATATTTTCATCATGAGGGAACATCATTTTTGGACCACCCATTCTGTTTCTGTTATGGAATCAGGGTGGTCCGAAAGGTGTCCTGTTCCTCTCCTGCGATGACAGCCATGGGAGGGAGGGAGGTCAGTTCTGAACACTTCCGGGCAGGAATGGGACACCCAGGTAAGTGGGACCATTCTCTCCCCTCCCCCGGGTTACTTGTATTTATTATTATTTTTTTTTTTTGCTTCATTTTCGTTTTTAACATCTGGGGAGGTTATTTTTGAATTTCCCTCCCGCCTGTTCTCTCGTGAGAATGAGTGGGATTTGGCTTCACTGCTGTAAAAGAAGCTTTATGGCAGCTGCATTTACAGCAGTGAAACCGAGGGGAGAGGGAGGACATTCCTGCCATGGGATTAAGGTAAGTATTTGAACATTTTACCTTTGTTCTGTGGCAGGAACAGGATTGGGGCTTGCGGGGCAGGAATGGGGCATTTGGCCCCTTTTGAAAATCTTGTAAGTTACACTAAAAATGTAATGTAAATTCTACCTCTGTTGTAGGAAAATGTAATTAATTAAAAACAACTCATTATTTGCAACTAGAATCTTTCAAGCTTTGGGGGGGGGACCCTTTGTTGTCTAGGATGACAACTACAAGCTGGAACAGTTGTGCACAGAGTTGGCATTTTATTCTTTTTTGCCCAGGCAGCTTCTGACTGGCAGTCCCTATCTCTCAGCCTACTTCCAAGAGTCTGCAGAAGATGAAATGGTGGGGGACAATGTGACCCATGCACATGATCTTGAGCTCTTTGAAGGGAAGGTGTGATAAAGTAATACAGGAGGTGGGTTTGTTTTCTATGGAATACTGCTAAGCATTGACATGAAAAACAGCACTGCAGAAGGAAGCTGTTTCATATAAAGATTGGCTGCCCATCCATTGCAAATTAACCATAATTGTCAAGGTTACATAGTGCAATCAAAAGATAATGTTAGTGTTTGATGCCTTTATGTTCAGTTAGTTAATTTAATAGCCATGCCATTTAAAAACACAATCAATATGTTCAAGAGGTTGCAGAATGACTGTCTGCTACTCTGCTTGGTCTAGACTTTGCAATTGTATTCCCCCACCCTCTGCTGTGGTGCAGATCAGATTCTTGCTATGAAGAGGCCAAGTCTGTCCAATGATCTGTTTTGGTACTGTTTTGGTAATGGTAACACATTATTTCCCACTGGTGTTTTAGATATGGGGAAACTGTTCATATGCACAGGACTTCATAAAAAACATTTCAAAGAAAAGTGTTCTATAGCTGGGCTTGCCATCAGCAAAAAAATGACTATGTTTTAAACATTGAGAGTGGCAACCCATTTGTCACTGTTTCATATAGATCCGAATGAGATTCGTCAGATGACAAACCCGAGTAGCTTAAAAAAAGCACTAAAGACGGATCTCTTTTGGCAGGCCTTTCCTAATTAAATCCCGGCTCCTGGCCTCTTTTAGTCTGCTGGCCATTTATTGTATTTATTGTTTTTAAATGTGATTTTAGAGTAGTTGCTTTTTAATTTATATTTGTTTAATATCTTTTTTATGGGGGAGGGTGGGGGTGGGTGGTGTTTAGGGATTTTTATCTGTATTGTATTTTAATTTTTGTAAGCCACCCCAATTGTTTTAACAGAGGGGTGGGGTATAAATAATAATAATAATAATAATAATTATTATTATTATTATTATTGCATCCTTCATACCACTGGTGGGACTCAGAAGTAGTCCAGGTAGTATGCACAGTTTTTGTAACAATTACTAAAATTCCATCTCGCACAATCCCCATGTCCTCTTGAAACTGAGACACACCATATTCTATCAAGCAAACCTAGAATCATAGAGTTGGAAGAGACCACAAGGGCCATCAGTCCAACCCCCTGCCTTAAAGGAATACACAATCAAAGCACTCCTGACACATGGTGACCCAGCCTCTGTTTAAAAACCTCCAAAGAAAGACATTCCACCACACTTCAATTCACTGTATTCCACTGTCAAACAGCTCTTACTGTCAGGAAGTTCTTCTTAATGCTTAGGTGGAATCTCTTTTCCTGTAGTTTGAGTCCATTGCTCTGTGTCCTTGTCTCTGGAGCAGCAGAAAACAACCTTGCTCTCTTTTCAATAGGACATCTTTTTCAAGTATTTAAACATGGCTATCATATCACCTCTTAACCTTCTCTTCTCCAGGCTAAACATACCCAGTTCTCTAAGCCTTACCTCAGAGGGCATGGCTTCCAGACCTTTCACCATTTTGGTCACCCTCCTCTGGACACATTTCAGCTTGTCAATATCCTTCTTGAGTTGTGGTACCCAGAACTGGACACAGAAGTATGCAAAGGGATCTTGTAACATCTTTAAGACTAACTGAGAGAAAGAAGTTGTAGCATAAGCATTCATAGACTTACTCTACTCCCTCACATTCATGGAGTGAACTGGTGCCAAGGAACAGACCTTATAAGTAGGCTGAATGAATAGCCATTGAAATGTAAAACTCTGGGTATGATGATGAGGTGACAAGTTCAATTTTAACAATGGTCATTGAAGGACAAAGTCAGGAAGAAAGATCTTGCCTAAGGCCATGGGGGTGGATGACTATATGAATGCTAGAGGAGTTTTGGAATGCAGTGTGATGCTACCTGGGAACCAGAAAGAAGATGTTATAAACTGGCCAAACGTGCTCTCAGCTAGGATGTTATTAGTGTTATAAAATGTGTAGTGTGCCAGGAAAACATTTTCACTACTCAACCCTCTGTTGATGGACTGGAATTTGTGGACATATTCCAATTCAGCTGTTTCTCTTTCCAATCTTCTCTTGTAGTTGTTTTGTTCAAGGACAGCTGTCCTGAGGTCAGAGCTGTTCTCAATAAAAAAACAAAAAAACAAAAACTACAGTCCAAGAACCTCTTCAACCATTCATGTAGTTATCTACTCATCTTGGCTTTAGGCAATATCTCTACTCCAACTTTGTCCCCCAGTGACCTCCTGAAAACTTAACTTGTCACCTTATCACCATACCCACAAGTTTTGCATTTCTATTGCGACACAAACACATACACTCACTCACCTGTTCATTCATGGACAATAATGTCTGTCTATAAGCACTTCACTCCAAGCATCTGATGAAGTAGACTCAGTCTACAAAAGCTTATGCTACAAACTTTTTCTCTCTCAGTTAGTCTCAAAGGTGCTACAATATCCCTTTTCATACTGCTACAATTCTCTCTCTGGCTTTTCTTCACAAATGAAGATTCAGGAAGGACTCATCCTGTGTTTTCTGCAAGCGCACTGATGACTAAAAAGGCCAATAGGAGATAGACAAGTCCAGTTGCAGAAGGCACAGCAGAAGGTCTCCTTGGGTGATGTTTCTGGGTTGTGATTCTTTCTGTGTTGTCGTTTCTCTTCAAGACTTGTTCGGCGTGAGTTCTCAAATAAGGCTGCAGCATTGTGGATAGTGCGTCTCCATGCCTCCCGATGTGAGGCCAGGGCGGACCACTGTTGATGATCAATTTGGCCGAGCCTGAGATGTTGTTTCAGGGAGTCCTTGTATCGCTTTTTGGAGCGCCCCTCTTACGCTGACCCATGGCGAGTTCACCGTAGAGTAGTATTTTTGGGAGGCAATGATCCTCCATACTAGAAACGTGCCCTGCCCAGCGCAGCTGTATTCTCAATATCATGGCCTCAATTCTGGTGATCCCTGCTTGCTCAAGGACAGCAACATTTGTCACATAGTCAGTCCAGTGTATATTTAGGATTGTGCATAAACAGCGCTGATGGAAGCGTTCGAGGAGTCTTAAGTGGTGGCGATAGGTGACCCATGTTTCAGACCCATAAAGGAGGATAGACAGTACAATGGCTCTATACACACTGATTTTTGTGCTTCGCCTCAGGTGTTTATTACTCCAGATTCTTTTGTAAAGTCTTCCAAATGCGCTATGTGCCTTTGCTAATCTGTGATCAAACTCTTTGTCAGTCTTGGCATCTGAGGAGATGATGCTTCCCAGGTAGGTGAACTGCTGAACGGACTTGAACACAGAATTGCCGACGGCAATGTGGGGATGGTGGTTTTCGTCCTGTGGTGCAGCCTGGTAAAGAACTTCTGTTTTCTTCAGGTTGACTTCCAGCCCAAACAGCTCTGCAGCTGTTGTGAATCAGGATGTTAGGCGCTGCAGAGCTGCTTCTGTTTGGGCAACAAGGGCAGCATCGTCAGTGAAGAGCAACTCACGGACTAGATAGTTTAGAGTCTTAGTGCGAGCCCTCAGACGGCTTAAGTTAAACAAGCTACCATCAGTACGGTAACGTATATAGATGCCGTCGTCTTCTTTGAACTCTGCCATAGCCCTTTGGAGCATCATGCTGAAGAAGATTGTAAGTAAAGTTGGTGTAAGAACACAACCTTGCTTCACTCCATTAGTTATTAGAAAGGGCTCTGAAAGAGCATCACCATATTTGACTTCACCACGCTGGCCCTCGTGTAGCAAGATAATCGTTTTAAGGAATTTGGGGGGACATCCTTGTCTTTCCAGGATCTGCCACAGACCTTTCTACTCACGGTGTCGAAGGCTTTGGTGAGGTCAACAAATGTTACATAGTGACCCTTGTTCTGCTCTCTACATTTCTCTTGCAGTTGTCTAAGGGCAAATACCATATCTGTAGTACTCCTATTGGCTCTGAAGCCACATTGGCTTTCAGGAAGAAGTTCTTCAGCAATGGCAGGAACTAATCTGTTCAGGAGTATCCTTGCAAGGATTTTTCCAGCAATAGAGAGCAGTGTTATGCCTCGATAGTTTGAGCAATCGGATTTTGCTCCTTTTTTCTTGTACAGGGTGATGCAATTAGTACCCCACAAATTCCCCAGATCAAGACTCAAGGCAGTTTACAAATTAAAATGATTATAGTCTAGTAAAAAACATGCAAGAAGTCAACACTGAAACAGAATTAAACTATTAACAATATTAAAACAATTTACAACATACACTTAAAAATATAAAGCAGTTAAAGTCAGTACAATTTAAAACAATGCAAGCACCATCGTAAAAACCTTTTCCTCAAAAATTATATTTCGTTCTGAAAGCCTGCTGGAATACAGAAGTCATCACCTGCCAATGGAAGGACAGCATGGAGGGAGCTGTTCTAGTCTTCAGAGCATAGGGGCAGACACTGAGAAGACCCTATCTTGTATACCCACTAACCATACCTGTGAAGGTGGTGGGACTGAAATATTGTCTCTCCTGAGTATCTCAGGGTCTGGACAGGCTCATCCAGGGAGATATGGACTATCAGCCTGGACATAAGACATATACAGCTTTGTTAAAGATCATAATCAACACTGAATTGTGTCCGGGAAGAGACTGGCAGCCAGTAGAGCTGCTGTAGCAAGGATGCTTTATGATCCCTGTAAGGCCCCACTTAACATTCTTGCTGCAGCTCTTTGTACCAATTGAAGTTTCCAACACTCTTCAAAGGCAAACCCATGGAGAGCTCATTGCAGTAATCCAAAAGAAATGTAACTAAGACTTGTGTCACCATGGCTAGATCAGGCATCTCCATGGATGATAAATATAATAACCAAATGGTTGTAAACATGGAAATCTCAATGAGGGGGGAGTGAGTGCTTTGTCATAGTGGGACAGAGGTTCTTTGACTAAGTGAATAGTAAGATGTAAAACAGAAGAATAGTAAGATGTAAAACACTGTTGTATAGTATGTAGCAGTCACTGCTAAAATAAAATGCTTCTCAAACAGGTAAATAAACTAAGCATAATTTAAATGTGTGTGTCCACATGCACACACCCATACACACACCATGAATGGAGATGAGAAAAAATGGATTGTTTAGGAATTGGTCCCCATTTCATCTACTTCCATGCACCTCTCTTGATGTCACTAGTCCAAACTGGTCAATGCCTTGAAGGCAATCTTTCATGCAACCTAAAGAGCTGCATCCATTCAGAAAAGCATCCACCACATACAAATGGTCCTTTGAACATCCAAATAGAGACTACTGGGTTCATGGCCATATTATATGACCAACAGTTTCCAGAACCCCTGAGCTAACATGGTCAATGAGATACTGTGGAAATGAGTGGGGTTCTGTGAGTTGTAATCCAAAGATTGTATCCTATTATGAATCCCAAGTAGAGTAGAGCCATTAAATCAATCAAATTAAAATTATGTATTCACTTTGCACATTTCCATTGGTTCAACAGGTCAGCTGTAATAAGTATATTCTACTGCTGTCATTCCATCTTCTCATTGGTGCAGTAGGTCTTGCAAGCAGAACAATTAAAGTTTGGCTCCAAGATATAACTTTTATTTAGTGCAAAAGTCTTCAATTGTAAAGATATCGATGAATACCAAAGTCAAGATCATCCTTGCCATAGTATTCCCAATTTTTATATATGGATGTGAAAGCTGGAGAGTGAATAAAGCTGATGGGGGTGGGTGGGGAATCACTCATTTTGTGCTGGAGTAGAGTTGTATGGATATCATGACCATCCAAATAACATTCAAAACAACATGACAAACAAGCATGTCCAGGAGCAAATCAAGCCTAGATGCCAAAATGACTAAACTGAGGCCATCATACTTTCGATATATCATGAAGTGGAATGACTTATTTGAAAAGAGGATGATGCTCAATAAAGTTGATGACAATAGGAAAAAAGAGAAAGACTGCATTACAGGTGGATTGAATTAATCAAGGAAGCCATAGCCTCGAGTTTGCAAGACCTGAACAGTGCTATTAATGACATCATCTCCTGGAGGGCTCTCATTTGTGGGTTGCCATTAAGCTGAAGCTGATTTACAGCAAATAACAACAATATTGAGAAATGCAATTATTTCCAAAATAAACATAAACTTTGAACAGAGGAAATGAAGCTTCATAATGTTCCACAGGCAGCTATGGTAATGCAATGAACCACACTTACGTACATGCGTGCATGCACACACATCTAAGCTCAAGACATGATTAGCTCAAGACATGATTTTTCATCACCTCTTTGCTTATAATCAGTAAAATAAGGTATTGCTGTTTGTCATTCTAACCTTTGCTGTTCTGATTGTTCTCCTGTTCAAAAGAAGCTATAAAACAAAGTAATTCTATCATTATCATCTAATCTATCATTTGCAAATAGAGCTCTGCCAGTATTCATATTGCTCTTGCAAGTAGAAACACTTCTCTTTGTTGCCTGTGATTTATTTTATTCACTCCTCCTGATGTTTCACTGCTCTGCTAATCAGCTCAAGCAAGGTAGAAAGACTCCAAACACCTGCGGCGATCCAGCAGGAAGTAGAGGGGGAGAGAAAAGGCCCAGACCACCTGGTGAGGCAACGCCAAAGAACTGCATGCTTCCTTGCTGGCAAAAGCCTTATTTTAAATCTCCCAGGTGTTCCTTCCAATGAGTCTGACAAAGTACATGATTAGCTTTCTGAGGCACAGAAGTATGATCTGGAAACTTGAAAGTTTAAGCTTTTGGTCTATCTTTATTCATGCAGATATCCCAGACAGTGAGCACTCTATTGCTAGGCCATCTTTCTGGTCTCTTGACATTTCATCTCTTTCTGCCTCTGGGCCAGTTCTGAACAGTCATTTCCCCCCCCACACACAGCTTGTCCTTGCAGTGACTTGTATGTCAGCGATTATGTGGATAAATGGGCATGTAAACTAGGCAGCACACAGGCACAGCTGGGAGTGCTTTGTACACTTCTGGAGACATTTCACTCCATTACCCCATTGACTAGAAGCACTGTAGCTCTGTTCACAGCCAAGACTTCCATATTCAATGGTGTGCTTCAATATCCAACAGCAATGGAATCAGGCCTTTGTTCCCCTCAACATCTTTCTGCAACACTCAGGTAGTACTGAAAAGCTCCTCCAAAAGGTTTTCCTGCCCCTGGAACAAGCTTGTTGAGGGAAGAGGAGAGGAAAAATTGCTGACTTTGGTAGAAATAGTGGGTTCTAGTAGAAATATGTGACTGAACCCTGGCCCATATCTCACCTGTTTCTACCAAGAGCATGGGACTGGTTGCTCTGACAATAAATGAAATGTTTGAAAGATGCTTGCAAAATAGGAAGTCCAAAGTTTAAAGAAGATATAGAGATTGTTGGGATAGCTCTTTAGGGCCCTTACTTGCACAGATTATTCTCTCTCTCTCATCTATTTATTGAATTTATATCCCACCTTTCTCCCAAGATGTGATGTGAGTCATGATGCAATCCACTTGTCCCTAGATGAAAGCTGAGTCTGTTACAGAACAGAACTTGCCAACCTCCTCAAGGCTTCAGTTCTTTATCAGCTCCCCAAGAGTTTTCTTAGATCCTAGGAAGGTTTGCCTGGATCTAAATCATGGATGTATCTTGCCCAATCAAAATGCATGCTTCTGAAGCTAATACAACCCTGCTTACAGTGAATTCACCTGCTGTTACTCTGCCAAGGGAAATATTATTTGCTATATATAATCTTATGAACAAGCACAGTGTAGTAGTATAAATGTTGGGCTGAAAACAGTGCATTTTGCACAAAATTGGCAATTTCCTTTACAAAACTTTGTCTTTTTTGTGCAACAAAACCCCAAAGAAAGTTCTTTTGCAAATGAATTTCTCACAAATCCCAAACACAAAAAATCTGGTGGAGGTTGACTATTCCTTGAGGGTGTGAAAATCTGTGAGTACCAATTTTTTTTTTAAAAAAATAAAATAATACAGGATCATTTGTTCTAATGCTGGAAGGTAACAGATTTGACTGCCAGTTGGCCAAAGGCCAAGAATCTTGAAGGTCAGGTAGTACTGCTGAATAACAATAACTCTGGTCATTTCCCTCTCCTTCCATGTTCAGCCTGAGATAAATCATTTTTTTAAAAAAAAAACAGCCCTGGTACTATGTCTCATTGGACTGCATATAGAATCCCTGATTCAAAAGCAAAGTAATGAATAATTTAAAATACAAGAGAGGGATATTGAGACCACGTGACACAAATTAGGTTTTAATTAGTCATAATGAGTAAAGATGACAAGCAATTTTGTGCTAGAGCTGGTCAATTTAATAGAAATTAAACTTGACAAGCTCATTTCCAATCAACTATTCCTTTTCCATATACTAACAGAGAGAATCTTTCCTCCCCACAAATGGTGCTAGTACAAATTGTGCTCTTCATTGCTCCATACTGCTGAGCAAATATGCTGACTCATGCTGTGATGTTTGTATGCTCTTCCATATGGACCAAATATTAATACATATATGCACACACTTATATTGATATGTAATCACAGCAACTGCTCTGATTTCCAGCAGGGTCACTGATTCCAAGTCCCCCCTCACCTTTATTAAAACCTCAGTTGCTTTCTCCTAAGCTGAGACACAGGCAATAAGATCTGTAATCCTCTAGTAAAATAGTAGGAAAGCTGTGGCCCTCTAGTTGCTATTGCATTTCAGCCACAATCATTATGAAGGAGGAGGAGGATAACATCTGGAAAATCTCAGCTCCTCAAAAACTCTGTTATGAATGGCAATAAGATCCTTAAAAAAAAAAAAAACTAAGAGCCTACAGAGCCTTGTCTTTAATTTTATTTTGCGCCAACTAATCAGAATTCTACTGATTACTACAGTAGCAGTTACAGTCTCCCCAAGCTTTCACAGTGGTGTTGAGGCAAGAAGGACAAAATCTGTTGGTATCATGCCCTGTGAGTTGGATGAGGGTATGAAATCAGAGGAGGAGGAGGACAAGGCAGGGAATGGACCTATGGAGCCTGGCACAGGTTTATGTACACCTGTGCCAGCAGGGAACCCTGCCAACCTGGAGGCTCAAGCAGAGGAAGAGCCTGACCCTAGTGGGTTGGTACCAGTCCCAGCAGAGAGTCCTGCTCATTCAGATAAGGACAAAGAAGAAGAGACAGACTTATCTCGACCATCATACACCCAGCACCAAGCTCAAAAGGAAGCTCAAAGGATATCTCTGAAGCTTTATGAGAAAAACCTGCTTGTCAAGAAGCACCTGACAAAGCCTTGATTGCTATATATATGCTTGGGAAGCAATGGAGGTTTTGTCATAGATCAACTGATCTTGCTGGAGAAAGCTTCCTGCTGATTTCACTGCTTTGATCCTTGCTGCTTTGATTTGTGCCTTGACCTCGGACTGTTCCTGTTTACTCTGCTGCCTTGACTTGTGCCTCAACCTTGGACTGTTCCTGATTACTCTGCTGCCTGTTTCCTACTGACTCACAGATTTTTGCTTAGACCCACACTGCCTGCTGTAAGCCCTTGGCTTTCTGGACTGTGTTATTGACTTGATCTTTGCTTGACTGTGTTTGTATTCTGGTGTGGTCTTTCTTGGACAGTTGGCTCAAAGTAGGCTTTTTCTTTACTGCCTTGCTTCCTTCATGGTCACTGTGCACACAACTTTCTGCCTCTCTTTACCACTTCCTACAGCAGTATAATTATGCTGGCATAGTACACCAACAGGAATTAGAAACAACTTCAGTAGTAACAGTAATCCACAAGCCATTTGTACATCTCAAGTCCTGGTACCCTTCTTCTACAAGGGTCCTCAGGATAAGATATATAACATTCTAGAACATTCTGGATAAATCCTAGAGCAGGGGTAGGCAACTGCAGAAGGGGCAGGTGCCATTTTTCACCAATGAAACTCCTCTGACAGGCCACACCAGGTATACACCCAATGTGACTGGAAGCAATGTCATGTAATTTTTGGTTTGGTTTTGGCTGATTTTTGGCCAGATTGGGGGTTTACCTAGGTATGCTGTTATGTTGGGGGGGGTGAGGATTGTAGGGCAAAAGTGATGCATTTTGCAGTGTTTTTAACCCACTTGGGAAGGGTTTTGGAAATAAAAACTCACCTGAATTTTTAGGGGGGACTTCAGAGGGTTCCAGGGCCACAAACTGGGGCCCCACAGGCTGCCTATGGCGCACATGACTGCACTTTGCCCAGTCCTGTTCTAGAAGTCCAAAAACATGATTGAATCAGAACATGATCAAAAACAGCAGGAAAGGAATGCTCATGTCATGTATGTATGTAGTGGCCATAATCTTAAAGTATACTTAACTAAGAAAGTTTTCCAACTGAAGACTGTGTGACTTCTTAACAGACATGTTTCAGATTGGGCACTCAATCCTCTATCTCTGAGCCAGGAAGCAGTAAGGTTAGATGTGGAGTGTGTACAAGGCCTGTGCTGCAGGGAATTGAGCTTATAAATTGGGCACTTACTTTTAAGACATGGGTTTGGGTTTTGTGTGTGTATGTTTTATCAAAAGATAACCTACTCTCATCACAGCAGAGGCACATTAGCTCTAAGTGCGAGCCTTGTTGGAATAATTTAAATTTGAACACCAAAATTTTTTGACCTTTTGGAAGCTGAGAGGACCTTTAAACACGATCTGTACTGATCACAAAAGTCTTCAATTCTAGAGGCTTTTATCTTCAGCTTTATACTGACCACTGTCCTCTTTGGAACCATCACTTTGCACCTTGGCAAATTAACCCAGATTGACCTCCAAAAGATTAAATTGCTTCTGAGAGAGGGAGAGGGAGTCACAATTATTATGCTATGCATCCAAGGCGTTTGTCATTTTGCAATAAGTTACCCATAATGCTGCAGGTTTGAAGAGGTCATGTAATCTTATTAAATCTGTCCCAAGGCTCGTACTATAGTCAAGGAAGTCTTTAGCTACAATGATAAATGTGTTTGTTCCTGGCAGAACTACTCTTTTGATTTTTATATGCATCTTGGTACACAGGATTTTTTTGGGTGGGGTATTTAATCATTTAAGAAAGTGGGAAAAGGAGGGGATTGAAAGGAAAAGGCTACACTGCCTTTATCTTGTACTTTCCACCCCACTGAAAGCTGGATAATAAGCTAATCAAAAAAGAAAGGAAAGGAAAGAAAAAGTAGAAGACTTTGTTTCATTCATAACCCTATGAATTAATAACTGACTTTGTGAGGCTCTGAAGCACACTCAAAAGTCACCTCTGCAAAATATTGCTTCTCCTGTGAGAAAGATGCAACTTCACGGAGATCCCAAAATGGTGGAAGTTACACCACAGCATGAAGCAAGGATAGGCAACTATAGAGGATATGGGGGCAAATGTGTGCTCTCCAGACACTCCAGAATCTGAACATATTACTGCTAAAAATGCCCCCCCCAAAAAAAATTTGAAACAAAACCAAATTAGGAAGTGACCAGAAACCCACTTCTCATTTTAAAAAATGAAGAGGGGTATGATAATGTCTGAGAAAGCAGCTAGATACCCTCAAAGTATAAGAAACAGCAAAATCTGGGAAGGTAGCCAACTCTTAAATTAGCACAAAGGAATGGAAACACAGTCTTGCAAAGATTTAGTCCTGTAACACAGTCCAAAAAGTCTGAGGCTTATGGCAGTCAGCATGACAAAACAAGTCCATGGATCAACAGGATCAGGCAACAGCATAGTCAGGAACAGTCCAAGGTCTAAACACAAATCAAGGTAACCAGAATCAAGGCAACAGGAACACAGAGTCAAAGACAACCAGCAGGAACCTTTCACCAGGAAGATCAGCTGATCTCTGACAAAGCCTCCATGGCTCCCCAAGGTGTATATATAGCAATCAAGGCTTTGTCAGGTGCTCCTTGATGAGCCAGTATTTCTGATAAAGCCTCAGCGTTCTTCTTTGAGCTTCCTTTTGGGATCTCTGCTGGCTTAAGGATGATGGAGATAAGTCCATCTCCTCTTCCTTATCTGAATTGTCAGGGCTTTCTACTGGGACTGGTGCCAACTCACTAGGACCAGGCTCTTCTTCTGCTTGAGCTTCCAGGTTGGCAGGATTTATTGCTGGTACAGGTGTAGATAAATGTGTGCCAGGTTCCATAGGGCCATTCCCTGCCATGTCCTACTCCTCTGATTCCATACCATCATCAGACTCAAGTGGCTTGACATATAAACAGTGCAAGGTGAGGATATACATGAAAAGATGAATTCTGCTTTTTTTATATATAGGCAGCAAAATTGTGGCGTGGAGGGTTTGAAGGGGTCAATGGCCATAAAATTAGCTTTGGGGCTCAGCCACATGTAGTTCAACTCCTGCATCATCACAATTGCCTCCAGACCTTTTATCATACTGCTTCTTCTCCTCTTCTTCCTTTTTTCCTGGAAGTACTTAGATTGCTTCCAGTTTGATACATCTAGAAATATATTATTCCTCAGAAATGTGTACACCTACAAGGGCCTATGAACTGGTTTGGATGTCATGGGGTGGGAGCAGTTGCTAGGGATGTGAACACCTCTCTGTTCAATTTTAGTAATTTTCTCTGAATCCCATCTACATTTTCTTCCCGTCTTTCTTTCATACTGGGTCACAAAACTTTGTGTTTCCTTCCTGAACTGAAATATGTGCACTTAAATTCATTTTACCTATTGGATACAGTTTTCTGTATTGACTCAGTCGTGTTTCTGTGTATTTCCCCCCAGTTATGTACATTTAACTATTTGTATATTAAAGTACATGCATTGTTTCATGTGCATTGTATTAAAATGTTTTGTGTACACATTAAAAGATGTGTATGTGCACTTTGTTTCTCAGAAACAGCCTATTGGCCTTGATGCTTTCTGTTGAAGCAATTCTTGGCAGGAAAAAAAAAGTGTTACTATTGTTGAGAGTGACCCATCCAAGGTCATTTCTCTTGGTCCCTTCTTGCTCTCCTGTCACCATTATAATTTTGGGAGCAGAAAAAGCCCCTGTCTAAGGCTCCCACTACATATTCAAGTAGCTTTGATGGGAGAGCTTGTGACCAGCTATGTTATTTGGTCAATGCCTATGCTCAGTGCAAAAGATGCTGATTTCCTGAAGCAAATACCTCCCTCCCATGCAGCTAAAGTGTTATGCTAAAATACAGTTAATAGGCAGGCCCACAGGGAGAATAACATAGCACTTGTTTAAAGCAAATGTACAAAGAAGAAATTAAAGACTTAAGATAGGGAAATATAATTATGGAAGAAAAAATAAAAAAAGAAACAAACAACTTTCATATTTTTCTCAAGACACAAAAGGCATCCTTTAGTTGCCATCCCACCCTCCAAAAAATATTTGAAGTTGAGAAAAAAGCCATACCATTTCAACAGGTATTTTCAGAGAGTACACTCCACTTCCAGAGGGGCTAGCATGTTAGATCATTACATGCATTGTGTTAATGAAAATTCAGGTTTACTAATAAAAATGGTCAAAAACAGGACAATGCAGCTAATCATGGCTCTCTGAAGGAGAATATATATCAATACAATTATGCATTTAGATTTTACCGGGATATAATAAAGGTTTAGCAGGTTAAAACCAAGGATTATCCCAGGTATGGTCAACAGTGGCCCTCCAACTTCTTTTGGTGTGTGGCATCCATAATCCCTCACCACTGGCTATGCTGGCCAGGACTCATGGGAGCTGTACACCACAGGTGACCATTCTTCATTTCTGCCTAAAGCATCAGAGGTGAACATGTTGGGCGAACAAACCCTGAAAAATCTTTTAACTGTTCATGGCTGGGCCCGAATAACCTCTTGGGGAATCTGAGAAATAGTAGTTTCTCTGATAAGCACAGTAATTGGCATTTACAAGCAGAAGGTCATCCACAACCAGTGCTACACCACCAGTATGCCCACACAGGGTCTAATAGAAAAATATAACACACTTAATAATCTTTGGTAAAAACAGATGAAGTAACTTTACTTACAAATACTAAATGTTTCATGATGTTTCATATGAGCAGGGATGTAATTCTTTACTAATTTTCTTCTTGAAGGAACCAATGAGTAATTTTAGCAATTTTCTTCCTGCAGCAAGAAAGCCTTCAAAAACTACAGTTTTAAAAACATATTCACAATTCAAGATTTCTTCTGTACTAAATTTGCATGTGGTTGATTTACAAAGAAAAAGGCATTTTTTTTGCGCAGCAAACAGCCTTTTCTTTTCAGAAAATAATATTTCTGTGCAGAATATTTTCTACTTAGGAAACAGATATTTCTGCACCGAAAATAATATTTCTGCATATTATTTTCTGCACAGAAAATGCTACTTCCTATCCAATTTTCTCTAGGGGAAAAAAACCAAAACAGCCACATGTGAATTTTTTCACAGAAGTCCTGCAAAGAATCTTGCCAGACCAGGCATCTTCATATCAGGTTTTTCAACAATTCTTTAGATATTTTCAAATATTATTGCAATCCTTAGTGGTGAGTGGCTCTGTAACTCATGTTTTTTAAACATGGAGAAAAGAGAGAAAACTACAGACCACAAACAGCTGCAGGAAAAGAGAGGGTTTGGCTAAGACCAACAATCAAGAAATGACATAAATGTATGCCATGTTCAGGGATGTAATTATGGAGGGCGGGGGAGAGGAAATGAGGGCATTGCCCCAAATAAGAAATTTTGCCATCCTAAAATGATTTTTTTCTTCAGTCTCCAGATTAGAGAGCCAGAATAATATAATGGTTTGAGCGTTAGACTATGGGTGCAGCTACAGTGTAGAAATACTGCAGTTTGACACCACTTTAATTGTTGTAGCTCCATCTTATGGATTCCCAAGATATGTTTTACAAGGACTTTAGCCTTCTTGCCAAAGACTGCTATTGCCTCACAAAACTAAAGATCCCAGGATTCTGTAGGATGGAGCCATGGCAGTTAAAGTGGTGCCAAACTGCTTTATTTCTATGTGTAGATGCACCCTGTGACTCTGAAGGGTTCAAATCCCCTCTCAGCCATGGGAACCCACTTTAGACAAATCACACTCTCTCAGCCTCAGATGAAAGCAACAACATATCCACTCTGAACAAATCTTGCAAAACAAACAAAAACAAAACAAAACAAAAAAACAATGATAGGTTCAGCTTAGGGTTGCCTTAAGTTGGAAACAACTCGAAGGCACACAACAACAAACCCCAGACTGTTAGCATTCCAGAGAGCGAAGCAATGAAAATTATCCACACCTACAACTGTTATATTTGGTGTTCTAAGTGCAAACTATCAGATGCAGGAAAAGAGAAAATGTGGCTAAAACCAACAAACTGGAAATGAGAATAATATATGCTATGTCTAAATGGTTAGAAACATCCAATCCAGCTGAGTATAGGCATGCAGTCACCTGTAACTGTAGTAACCCCCTGAAAAATTTTCAAAGTGCCTTGATTTATTTATTTAAACTTATGACAACCCTAAGGCGAATATGTCTGAGGCTGAGAGTGTGTGATTTGTCCAAGGGTAGGTTTCTAAAATCTTTTACTTATTTCTGTGAGAAAGAGAGGTTGGTGGAAGGAGCAGCATAAGAAAATCTATGCCTTGGATATTTTCATGAAAACACTTTCAAAGAATCAAAAGGTTTAGTTTAGTTCATAGATCAGATAAGGATGACTGCTAATCCAAGGAAGCTTTCTTCAGAGTGTTATTCCAAGCTTAACTTCTTACTGCTTATCAAAACCAAACCAAATTGCCAACCTCCTCCTGCCCCTGGCTTTCATGAACATGAGCATCCACATGATTCAGGAATTAGTAGCTTCATGGAAGCTTCTATAGCTTTAATGTTCTTAATATCATCCCAATTTGCTAAAAGCTCTCCCATGCCTTTCTCTATTACTGTTCTGCAACAGTTTTCAGGCAGATCAGTTAATATACCTCCTCTTAAACACATATTTATGATACAGAAGATTTATCTATGGTATTAAGAGACCTTTATTAAGTTATAACAAGTGAATGTTACCATCATGTGTATACATACGAAGAGTCCTATTGGCTCAGACCAATGGTCATTTTGTCTCACGATCAGGTACCTCAAGCCCTGGGAATGAATCCAGACATTCTGGGGTCCCAATCTTGCCCTCTGTTATTCCTTAGATGAGCAGGCCCCCTTAGCCACTATTATTTAGTCTTTCAGCTTCTGCACTGAAATACTTTACCTTTGTTACTGTTGGTAAGACTTTTATATTAAAATGCACTACTGTTTTTTGTTGTTGTTGTTCCACTTATTTGTCTTTCCCTTGCCCACCACTGGAATGTAGCCCCTAAGAACTTTTTTGAAATTGAATTTAATGCTCAAGAGTAAAAGATATAGACATAAGCCTATAAAGATATAGGCATGTGGATGAATGGGTTAATATGCCCTTTTAAATATATCTTCTGGTATTTTTTGGCTGCAGCCAGGAAGGCAAGAGATATATCATTATATTTCCAGAAGCGCAGGAATCAAAGATGAATTTTGTTTCAGTCCATGTATTAGTCTAGGGAATGCAAATCAGGTCAGTTTCCTTTAAAATGTGGTCTAAACAAACTCCATGAGCAACTTCCAACTATTCAAGCCTGTTGTTTCCCACAGTGGCCAGTAAGATGCTTCTTGGAAGCTGACAAACAGGGCAGGACATGAAAGCCAACCCTCCTCTCACTCTGCGTGCTTGAAAACATAGGAATGAGTATTCCAAAACATATTATCAACACATTACTCAATATATGGATTGAGTATACTGAATTATATTAATACATGAATTATATTAATACATGAATTATATTAATACATGAAACATTAAATTAAAATTTAAGACAACATAGGGCAGCAATTGCTCCTGCAAAAGTCCTTTTCATTTGCTTATTCATTGATTTACCATCTTAAATTGTTAAGATGGTTCTCAAAATGGTTCTCCTCAGGTGTTCTGCCTGAAAAGAAACTCATCATTACATTCCAACTTGGCTCTAATCCATCTCATCTCACTCCATTCTTATTATCTGGAGAGATGCAGAACTTCACACTGTTATGGAATTGTAGTTGATTCTAATAAAGGGTTTGTCCATCTGTGGATTTTGGACTTCATTTTGTTCTTATTAACCAGACCAGTGTACTTTTGGGTTTTTTTTTTTTAATATTTGTTTTGGAAAATAGCCTGCTTAACCAGCTGGGGCAGAATCTACAACCAAATAAAAAAGATCTTTGAAAACCATAATACACCCTAAGGCAACCCTGGCACAGGGTTATATTGGCAAAAATTGTTCAGAGGGAGTTTGCCCTTGCCTTCCTCTGAGGCTGTGTGACTTGACCAAGGTCACCCAGTGGGTTTCTATAGCCGAGCAGGAATTTGAACCCTGGTCTCCCAGTGTCCTAATCCAACATTCAGACCACTACACCGTGTTGGCTCCCAAACACTAGATATCATTGACTTCTATTGACTTTTCATCCTGATGTATCACCTAAAAATTAATCCTGCTTTGTCTGTTTAAGGACTTTATCAGCTCTTTGTATTTCTGTTGTATGTCCCTCCAGAAAACTGTGTGTTTCAATTAAGACAGTGACTCACATTTTGCCCCCCCCTCCCCATGGTTTTACACTTGAACTTACAGAAAAGCCAGTCAAGTTGGCCAATGGTCAGGGATTGTGGGAGATGAGCTCCAAAACATTTGGTGGGTGGGCCAAAGACTGAGAACTGGTGAGTTAAAGCAAGAGACAGACCTCTGAGCTACAAATAGTCTCTTTTATTTTCTCCCATTTTCTCTCCATTCTAGCAGGCATTGCTCATTTTCATATGATACTTCCAAAACTATCAATGACTGACTCATCAAGCATCTTGGGACTCAGTTTAACAGAGGAACTCTTGGCTAAAACATCTAGCCAGATTGTTGGCTTTCCATATTTTTCCTCCTCCCCTCCATTTTTCAATGCCCTAGCCTGAGGAAGAGTTCTGCAAATCTTAAAGGGTTTCACAATGGAGTTGTATCAGATCATGATAAAGGTATTCAGCACTTAAGGATTTTGTATTTTGTTTTGTTCTTTGGAATTTACATGGCTACTGTTTGCTTTTATAATTTCTGAAAGTTCTTTCCTTTCATTTTTCATTAAAAATAAAGCCATTAGACCTCGGTAGCTGTGCTAACTTTTCAAAGCTTCTCTGATACAAAATCTATATTGGCAGTCAAAATGTATCTTCTGCAACTCAACAATCCTTTCAACAGGCACTTCAACACAGATGAAAATTGGCACATGTATGGCCAAGATACATCAGGTATTACCAAAAGTGAGTGGCCAGGCCAAAAGAGGGCAAATGTTATTAATGAGGAAGAACAAGCAAAACTATTATTGTAAGCAAAGAAACCCTGGGATTTGTATACTGAGTTTAGGAAGGGCAAGGCTTACCCCCTATGCCTTGCCTTCCTGCTGAGTTAACAGAGCACAAACTACTTCTGCACTTTGAACTCAGTGTGTAGCAATTGAAGTAAGCTAATGTAACTTCCTGAGAAGCATCATATATAGATTATGGTCTCTTTGCTTACTCATTAAAATAGGAAGTAACAGCAAGAAAAGATAAAGCAAAACATTTTAGTATCTTGCCTTGGACTGTGGTGAGTGCATTTCCTTTTCATGATGTATGTATAAGTGTTAACAACAGTAATGACCATACACTTGTAGCAACAAGAAAGCTCATTCTGAATAATAATTTTTAAAAACCCATTAACAAGGGAAACAAGCATGCACTTAAGTATTTTCTGTCCAGTAAAGATTCTGGTTTTAAGAACAACTAAATGCAATTACCATACTGCTACATTCAGATTTATGTGAAAACAAGGATTTGGACACATTGTGAAATGGTCTGCCATGTTGTTATGTATTCTAACTCCAATTATATACCAGAGCCAAGGGAATCAAGTATATGGATAAGTCACATGTCCAATGCATGAATGAACACTGCCTTTCTGACATTAGTAACACAAAGCTATTAGTACTGACACTGTTTATTACAGCAACACAACAACAGCTGCCATTTCACCCAATTCTTTCAAAAGCAATACTATGATTGAACAAGTTCAAGCACCTGATAAGCAAACACAATCAGTTTCATTTCTTTGGATACAATATTTATGTTTCTTTCATACACAGGCAGCAAAGCTTCAGCACAGCATTTTCCCTACCAATATGGGTCTTTTTTGGAAGGAGTTAATTACTGTATGTATTTTGTATGATTGTTGATTCTGCAAAAATCTGTCCTATTTAATGACAATGTTCAGTTCTGCATCTAATCTCTTGTATTTTCTGCTCGCCTTTGGATTTTTGTTTTTGTATAGTTTGGTCTATCTATCTATCTATCTATCTATCCATCTGTGTGTATCATATGTGGAGTATCTGAAAAGATTTGACACCTTTTCTGAGGGCAGATCTATCCAACTTTCTCAAAAAAACTTTATCCCAAGTCTTCAATATGTCAGCTCCTCTTTCTGGCACAGAGTGAATACAGCCACATGACCACAGTTTTTTGTTGTTGCTGTGTTGTTGTTGTTGTTTTTTGGGGGGTGTTTTGCAGCCAAATGAGGAAAGAAAGAAGTAAAACACAGATAATGGGTGGAAGTCAAGCATAGTGAGCAATGGCTATTTCTTCAGTGGGAGACTGCCAAGGAATACCAGGAGTTGTAGGCTATATTTCAGAGGAAGGAAATGGCAAAACCACCTCTGAGTATTCTTTGACTAAGAAATGCCTATGCAATTCATATGGCAATTCATAAGTTGACAGATGACCTGAAGGCATACACACACACACACACACACACTTATGTAACAAGAGGAACAGCCAAGGGGTAACTACATCTACACTAAAGCAGGCTGGAAGACTGTGTGAAAATCCTGCAAGGTTTTCCTGGCCTGGCTGAGCAATGACCTCAGAAAGTAGTTCCCTGGTAATGTCGGATTTAAGGAGAACTGTAGTGTAGTATCTGTTGCAGTTATTTGCATTGGCATCAAGTCACCTTCACTCCATGGTGACCCTATGAATGAGAGACCTCCAAGAAACCCAGTCACAAACAGATCAGCTTAGCTCTTGCAAATTCAGGGCCATGGTTTGCTTGAGTCAATCAATCCATTTGTAATGTGCTCTTCATCTTTTTCTACTGCTTTCCTTTTTGCCAAGCACAACTGTATTTTCCAATGAGTCTTCTCATCTCGCAGTGTGTCCAAAGTACAATATCCTCAATTTAGTTATTTTGGCTTGAAGAGAGACTTGGGGGTTGTCTAGATGGTGAAAATAATCCTAATAGAATTCACAGAGAATACATTTTGTCCCAATGAGACCCGACCAAGATTTGTGGTTTTCAGAAGAAGTGTGGGGGGACTCAATTTACTGCACAGGAAAAGCCTCCATAGCTTTTCCCAAGGTTTTTTGAATAATGCATGGAAATGTGCATTACCACTCATTTGGACATCCGATTCTCACCACGTTACATTCTCGGCGAGGGAGGAAGTGGAAAGCTGATTGGTTGGACATGTGTGGGGGTGGGCTTTCCAGCAATGAAGTGGCCGATAGCACCATTTTGGAGTTCCACATTATCGATCATGCACTTTTTTGTTGAGGTGAAGTGATCAAACAGATTTTTTTAAGCAGAAGGTCACACTAGCACACTTTTGATTTAGAATTTTTTAAAAATACTGTGCAGTGGTGACAACTTGTGGAGAGGAGGATGAAATGGCAGTGGAGTAGACAGATGTGATTAAATTCGCTCCTACATTTTCTCCTTCTATTCTTTATCTTTGTTTTTATTTTTTCCCTTCCTTTGTTGCTGTGCGAGCTGCTTAAGCAAGTGAGGATTTATAGCTGCAACTGAAAACAAAACAAATAGAAGAAGAAAGAAACAGAAGCCATTCATGGAGCAAAAAAACTTTCTCTTCTACATGCTATAGAATACCAAACGAGAAAACGAGGAAGGCTAAATTGGAGGTTTTTGCAGACCAATCTCAGTTGAAGTGTATCTGTCTGGTGTTGGCTGCTTTTTAGTGACTGTTGTTGATAATTTAGGAACAAAGTAATTTTAACAAGGAAATAAGATAATGGTGATGACTCAGAGTAGCTATAAAACCCATGGCCTTGCTTTGGCTGCTATGAGCTCTCACCCAAAGAAAGCTTCTTCTAAGAAAGCTCAAACAAAAATTACTCAGTTCTGTGTGAACAAGAAATGCAAGGAGGTGACTGATAATCAACAGGTCTTAGATATTAATATTAAAGGGCCTTAGATTTTCCTTGGTTTTTTTCTGGGCTGTGAGGCCACGTTCTGGAAGAGTTTCTTTCTGACGTTTCACTTGCATCTGTGGCTGATATCCTCAGAGAATGGTTGGGTAGGTGTGTGTGTGGAGTTTATATGCTGTGAACCCCTGTTTGTGAGTATATGTAGATTTGTGTAATTGAATGGTTAGTGTCTGGGTAGAGAAATGCAAGGCTCGTTAGTGTCTGTTTGGCTAATGGTTGGTTGATGGGCCATTATCTGCTGGGAATCCACCAGTGCCTGGGTGGAATTCTTTTGTAAGTGCTGAGTTTTGATTCTATTGTATTTCAAAACTAGAAGCCAGATTTTGTTTACATATATATATATATATATATATTTATTAAGTTACACATTTATATCACAACTTTTCCATATTGACTGTATTCACAATCAATACATATAACTTTTGCATGTAACATGTAACTTTTACATTATAACCCTAAAAAAGGGAAACATATCCTTAAGAGATTCCTGAATTTTTATCTCATCCAACTTATTGTGCGATTTCTACTAACTCAAACATCTACATATTCTTCTTATCTTTCTTTTAACTATTTTCATTGTACAGAATTTCCAGTATTAGTCCCGATTCACCAGGATTGAAGCTTACAACAAATTAAAATGATTTCCATACCCTATAATTTTTCCTTTATGTTTCTCTTAAAAATTACCCAAACTTGGTTGTTAATTTGATCCCTTCTCCATGCTCATAAATAACTTAAATGTTTCTTAAAACCAGCTTTAAAGGTCAAATTTACTAAGATTTTTCCACTTTTTTTCCAGAACCTTCTGTTTGGAGTCCATTCCTTTTCAATTATGTTACCTGTTTTGTCTTTCAACAGAGCTGTTAGCTAATCCATATCCATTATCTCCTTCAATTTAGGATTTTAATTTATTTTAATTAATTTAGATTTTGTTTACTTTTAAGGTTTCTTCTTTCCTGTTGAAGTTGTCCAGGCGTTTATGGATTTTAATAGCTTCTCTGTGCATTCTGACATGATAGTTGTTGGCCTGGTCCAGAATTTCTGTGTTTTTAAGTAGCATTTTGTGTCCAACTTGGTTTATCACATGTTCTGCTACTGCTGATTTTTCTGGCTGGCCCAGTCTGCAGTGTCTCTCATGTTCCTTGATTCGTGTTTGCACCCTGCGTTTAGTGGTCCCTATATAAACTTGTCCACAGCTGCACGGTATGCGGTAACCTCCTGCAGCTGTGAGAGGGTCTCTTTTGTTCTTCGCTGAGCATAGCATTTCTTGGATTTTTTTGGTTGGTCTATAGATTGTTTTGAGGTTGTGTTTCCTCATCAGTTTCCCTATTCTGTCTGTAACTCCTTTGATGTATGGTAAAAATACCTTCCCTTTGGGTGGCTGTTTTTCTTCTTCATTCCTGTGGGTTTTTTCTGGGTCTGGCTGTTCTTGTGATGTCTGATCTGGAGTAACAGTCAGAATAGAAATGTAACAATCAAACAAATTCTAACCTTTACCTCTATTTGTGCCCCTGGAATTAATTAATGTTTGAATGAATGCCACATTCCCCTTAATCTGTCCTTATTTTGTTCCATTCTACTGCATAGATGAAGCTTTGGAGCATGATACTTGATCCAAAATTGAGTGGCCTCAGAATACCTGCATCATATGTAAGTGAATGACCTAATTCCAAACTTGATAGTTACAGTTTCAAAGGTTAGCCACTCAGCAATGTATTCATTGTTTCAATCAGATGTCTGTCACTGGTTATCATATCCTAGAAGGAAGAAGGGAAACAGATATCTGATTCTGGATGTGTTAAAAATGGATGAGAAGAAAAACCACAAAATCATAACACTGACATAAAAAGAGCATAAATGTAGCTCCTTAGGCTGAAAAGCTCAGGAGAAAGGCAACAGTTTTTTCAGGTTTTTTTTTTTAAATAAGTTTGGGTATGTGATAAAATTGAACTAGCTCTATTTCCATTTCAAGGCCTGGAGGAAGTTTACGGAGAAGGGGAAAAAAAGGAGTCACTTTAGAGCCAAGAGTAATAAAATGTTTATCTCTGTAAATTCAAAGAAAACATTGATGTGATAATCTTTAAGAGATGATCTGAAAATCATTTAAAGATTTCTATTGACTTTGCTCCTGCATGTTGTGTGACAGAAAGGGAATGGAGTCTATATTTTATGATTCTGATGCTGTATCTTTTTAAGCAACTTGAATCTCGCACAGAAAACCACAAATGAAGATATTGATCAGTTCAAGGAAGATGCTATCTTGATGAAAAGAGAATGTGTGAAGATTTATGAGTCAGGCAACTGATCAACCATTCCCCTGAAGTCCCTTTATTCAGAAACAGAGCTAAATGCAACAATATACTCAATCTACATAGTCATATTGAAGATAAAACTCAGGACTTTTTCAGATGGGCTATTTATTCTGTGGCAGGCGTGGAACAGGGTCATGAAAGGGTTACCCTTTCAGACGATTTGGTCTTATTCATCCTGCTCCCGTGCTGTTCCCGTGCTGCCCCTGTGATATTGTAATCATGGGGAAGCACTGGGAAGAGACCACCCGTTCTGTTACTGTCATGGAATCATGGGTGGTCTGAACATGCCCTGTTCCTCTCCCATGATGCTGGCATAATGCCAGCTGTGGGGGAGGTCTGTTCTGAAACTTCCGGGCACGATCATGACATCCAGGTAAGTGGCACCTTTGTTTTAACTTCCCCAGGTTACTTGTTAAATGTAAAGTGTGTTCAGGTGCTTAGTTTTCTTTTTTGACTTTTTGTTTGCTTTTATTTTTTAAATTCCCCATGTGATTCTCATCTCACACGAACAGGCGGGATTTGGTTTCCCTGTAATAAAAGCAGCTTTACGACAGCTGCATTTACTGCAGGGAAGCCAAGGGGAGGGGGAATGTTTTTTCTCGCAGAAAAGGTAAGTCTGTGAACATTTCTTTAATATTCCATGGCAGGGATGGGAGTGGGGAGGGAGGGTGCTAGCGAGGCAGAAACAGGGTACTTTGAGGCAGTCTGAAAATCTCCTGAGACAGAGCTAAAAATTCCTCAGCTTCAGCTATGGCAAACATAATTAGAAGGTAGATCTCCAAATGTTTTGGAGTTCAACTCTTTCATCAGCCACTGCATGCATGGCCAGAAGTCCTGTATTATGGGAGTTGAAGCACCAAATACAGCAAGGTAGCTGGGATTGATGGAATCCCACCTGAAGTTTGGAAACATGGAGGTCATGCACTCCACGAAAAATTCCACGAATTCCTTGTGAATTGCTTGGAAAAAAGGGGAACTGCCATCAGACCTCCGAGATGCAGTCATCATCACCCTGTACAAGAAAAAGGGAGCAAAATCCGACTGCTCAAACTATCGAGGCATAACACTGCTCTCTATTGCTGGAAAAACCCTTGCAAGGATACTCCTGAATAGATTAGTTCCTGCTATTGCAGAAGAACTTCTCCCTGAAAGCCAATGTGGCTTCAGAGCCAATAGGAGTACTACAGACATGGTATTTGCCCTTAGGCAACTGCAAGAAAAATGTAGGGAGCAGAACAAGGGTCTCTATGAAACATTTGTTGACCTCACCAAAGCCTTTGACACTGTAAGTAGAAAAGGTCTGTGGCAGATCCTGGAAAGACTAGGATGTCCCCCCAAATTCCTTAAAATGATTATCTTGCTACATGAGGGCCAGCGTGGTCAAGTCAGATATGGCAATGCTCTTTCAGAGCCCTTTCTAATAACTAATGGAGTGAAGCAAGGTTGTGTTCTTGCACCAACTTTATTTACAATCTTCTTTAGCACGATGCTCCAAAGGGCTATGGCAGAGTTTGAAGAAGACGACGGCATCTATATACGCTACCGTACTGATGGTAGCTTGTTTAACTTAAGCCGTCTGAGGGCTCACACTAAGACTCTAAACTATCTAGTCCGTGAGCTGCTCTTCGCTGATGATGCTGCCCTTGTTGCCCACACAGAAGCAGTTCTGCAGCGCCTAACGTCCTGCTTTGCAACAGCTGCAGAGCTGTTTGGGCTAGAAGTCAACCTGAAGAAAACAGAAGTTCTTTACCAGCCTGCTCCACAGGACGAACACCACCATCCCCACATTGCCGTCAGCAAATCTGTGCTCAAGTCCGTTCCACAGTTCACCTACCTGGGAAGCATCATCTCCTCAGATGCCAAGATTGACAAAGAGATCGATCACAGATTAGCAAAGGCATATAGTGCATTTGGAAGACTTCACAAAAGAGTCTGGAGCAATAAACACCTGAGGCAAAGCACAAAAATCAGTGTGTATAGAGCCATCGTACTGTCTATCCTCCTTTATGGATCTGAAACATGGGTCACCTATCGCCACCACCTATGACTCCTCTAGCGCTTTCATCAGCGCTGTCTACGCACAATCCTAAATATACACTGGACTGACTATGTGACGAATGTTGCTGTCCTTGAGCAAGCAGGGATCACCAGTATTGAGGCCATGATACTGAGAACACAGCTGCGCTGGGCAGGGCACGTTTCTAGGATGGAGGACCATCGCCTCCCAAAAATACTACTCTACGGTGAACTCGCCATGGTCACCGTAAGAGGGGCGCTCCAAAAAAGCGATACAAAGACTCCCTGAAACAACATCTCAGGCTCGGCCAAATTGATCACCAACAGTGGTCTGCCCTGGCCTCACATCGGGAGGCATGGAGACGCACTATCCACAATGCTGCAGCCTTATTTGAGAACTCACGCCAAACAAGTCTTGAAGAGAAACGACAACGCAGAAAGAATCACCACCCAAAAACATCACCCAAGGAGACCTTCTGCTGTGCTTTTTGCAACCGGACTTGTTTATCTCGGATTGGCCTTTTTAGTCATCAGCGCGCTTGCAGAAAGCGTGGGATGAGTCCTTCCTGAATCTTCATTTGCGAAGAAAAGCCAGAGAGAAAGAGAGAGAAGCACCAAATATCTGGAGATAACTCCTACTTTCTAAAATTGAACGTACTGCAAAATAATTTAACTGACACATGGATTCAGCATGGATAGGCTTGTTCTGGAGCCCAGAGTGCAGCACCACCCAATTTCTGGCTCTTCTGGAGCTTCAGAGAGCTGTAGTGTTACATCATGGCCAGTATTTAAGGTGACCAGAAGTGATGTAACCTCATTCCAAGTTGCCTTTTGGGATTTGTTTTGGGGGAGGGGTCTTGCTATTTCAGTATGGTGACCCTCACAACAGGATTTTAACGTTGTTTTTACCTGTTTCATGTGTGTGTGGTGGTGCCTAAAAATCAGGATTTTTGGCTGAAAACATTTTGGGGATATTCAAGGATACACATGTGGGTTGAGTAGAATCCAAAGGCCCACAATGGGCTCAAGAGCTTCATGCAACTGACAGGTGACATTATTCAACCTCAGGAGGCATGAAGACTGCAGGAAGGAACATCAACAATTTAAGATATGCAGATGATACCTTACTAGTAGTAGAAAATAGGAAGGACTTGGAATGTTTATTAAGGAAAGTCAAGGAAGAAAGTGCAAAGGTAATTTTACAGTTGAATATTAAGAAACATAAATAATGGCCACAGATTATTTACCCAACTTTAAAGCAGATGGTGAAGACATTGAAATAGTTCAAGATTCCCCATACTTTGGCTAAGTCATTAATCAGAATGGAGACTGCAGTTAAGAAATCAGAAGAAGACTAGGAGTTGGAAGGTCAGCTGTGAAGGAACTAGATAAGATCCTCAAGTGTCAAGATATATCATTGAATGCTAAAGTTATGCTTGTCCATGCCATTGTATTTGATGATGATGATGATGATGATGATGATTTCTATCCTGCCCCTCTGCAATGCAATCAGGGCGGCTTCCAGCATAAAAACTCCATAATTACAACAGTACTCTAACCCACCCACCTGTTAAAACAGTATTAAATTAGAAAGGATTAAAAACATGCAATAATTAAAAGGAGAGAAAAAAGATAGTATGATTCAATGGCAGGTCAAAGCGAAAAGACAGCCGAATCTTTGGGCCGGGATAGCTGTTCAGGAAAGGCCTGCCAGAAAAGATCTGTCTTGACAGCTTTTTTTTTGAAGCTGTCTAAGGTGGTAATAAGATGGATCTCGTCTGGCAGGCCATTCCATTTCTATGTATGGTTGTGAAAACTGGGTTTCCATGACTGAGCAGGGATTTGAACCCTGGGTTCATAGGATCTTAGTCCAACACTCAGACCACCACACCATCATGGTTCACTTACTATTCTATGCATAGTATGCACTAAATGTACAGGAAAATGTGACTGAAGCATGCATAATGCTAGGTTCTTGTGATCATACAGATGCTTATGCAAAAGCATCTAGGAGGTAATTAATTTTAAAGGAAATGATGATTCTCCATGATTCAGTCACTCCCCATGATCCAGTGTGACTGGAGTGATGCAAGTATATTTGAAGATACCCAGTTCTTTTCACATTAGTAGAAAAAAAGAAGTGAAGACAACCAAAGTCTCTGGTGATATGCTTATCTCCCTTACCCCCCACCCACCCACCCCATGACTTTCCAGGAGCAATGAAAGGCAATTCAGAATCTCCAGAATCAAAAGATATATTCAGGAGTTCTGCATTGCAAAGGAGGGTTAGTTAGCAAGAAATGTGTGTGTGTGTGTGTGTGTGAAAAACCCTAGAGGCAGAGGCAGAAAATAAGTGGTGCATTGCTGCTAATTATTATTAGGAAGTCTCTTTGGCTTCTACAATAATCTTTTCTTCTGGCAAGGCCATTTTGCTTGGTTAGCAATTCATGAAAAATATTTATCCAGTAGCCTAAAAACTGGGGGGGGGGGAACCAATCCCTTGCTATTGTGTGGATGTTTGGAAGGGGGGTGCTATCAAAAATACACAAAAGGAAATAAAACCTGTAAGATCTGGTTAAGTGCACATGCTTGGATCCCAAGAAGTTTCTGGGCATTATGAGAAATAAAAGTGTATCTCACAAACTCAATAATTAGCATTTGCAAGCAGAAGGTCAGCAACAACCAATACCATGCCATCACCATCCGCACACTGGGTCTGAAAGAGAAATAAAGCAGGTTTCTTTGCTTTAAAAAAATGAAGTAGTTTTACTTACAAATGCTAAAGGTTTCATAATGTAACATGGTGTTCTTTCAGCTTGGAGGGAAGAGAGAGAATGGCTACAAAAGCTACAAAACTGAGCATGGAAAGCTGAGCATGATGCAGGAAGAGAGAGGGTGTGGCTAATATAGGGTTACCATATTTGGAATATCAAAAAAGAGGACACATTTACTGACTGTCTACTACAAACCAGTCGCTATGTTAACTCGCCATTATCAGACACATCAAATATGGCATCATAATAACCCCACATAAACGCAAAAGGGTGTGCATACCAGACAATGACACTCTTTCATATTTAAGCATTGGCCAAACCCCATTGTATTTTATTGATGGCTCAAGCATCAGTTGATCCTCTGTGGCACTTTTGTGCCAGCATTGCCAGTTGTTTGAAATCTCATCCCATTATACTCATGTGACTGTATCATCGATGGCCGGTCTGGCGAGAACACTTCTGGGTGAGATTGTGACATCCAGGTAGGTGACACACTTTTTATGACCCTCCCCAATTTACCTGGAGCTTTTTTAGTGTGTTTATGTGATTTTAAAACTTTTATTGTGGTATTTTTGTTTTAATTTCCTGTGCTATGTATTCTCGCAAGAATAAGTGGGATTTCAATGAGGAAGAAACGGAGCTCTGTTCACTCCTCATTCATTGCCAGGAAGCCTTTGGACAGGAGGGAAGGTAAGTGTGGCATGGAGAGTTCTTTTGCTGACATAAAAACTGCAGAAATTATGCCAGCAAAAGTGCGGGTTTAGGGGGGTGGTCTGATTAAGTCTTTCAACAGCATTGGTGGGCAGGAGGTGAAGAAGCATGAGACATTTTTAAAACTTCCCAGACATTTTAAAAATCTATCTGGGCAGAAAGTTTAGCTCTGAACAAGAGGCCATGTCCTGGAAAAAGATGTATGGTAAGATCAACAATCAGGAAGTGACATAAATGTGTGCTATGACAAAGAATGAAGCTATGGACAGAGCAAAATGAGGACATTGCTTCCCAAATAGGAATTCTGTCCCCTCAAATGATATTTTCCTTCAGTCCCCAAATTGCCAGCATTGCAGACAGCGAGACACAGAAAAAAATTATTCACACCTAGAACTCTTATCTATGCTGTGTTTGGATACCCTTGGTAACTGCCTATTCCTTTACTCTGGAAGCCTAAAGTATGGATGACATTTTGTTATGTATTTACATAATTGTAAACAGACTTACAATATGTAAAGGTGAATCATGATGCTGTGCAATGCCCATTTTTAGGAGGGGAACCGAAACATACTTATACTTCTGGGACGATTGCACAAATCCCACCAGTAGTATGACCATTGCACAATGTGTTCCAACAGACAAATTGTCCTGTTATGCATGGGGACACCTTATGTATCACGATACACTGCACTTTGGGACATGCTGTGCCATGGGGCATCTTGTATAGTGCCTTGTTATGTATCATCACAATTCACTAGCATTGTTGTGTATCCTGTCTGTGATGTAACTCCGTCATCATAAAGTTATACAATGTAACCTCTGATACAGGATCTCAGTCAAAATTTCTAAATGCTCACATGAAGTTTTAAATATCTATAATAATTTAGTCTCTCTCTCTCTCTCTCTCTCTCTCTCTCTCTCTCTCTCTCTCTCTCTCACACACACACACACACACACACACACATATACAGGACTCAAATGTGCCCACATGCTGGTTTGCCCCTCAGGAATGTCTATATTTCATTCTGAATTTTCAGATACAGGAATCTATTCTTTTGCATAATAATTCATTTTACAAGGCAACAACACTTTGCTTGAGGGCTGCCTTCTCTCACCATCTTCATCTCATCCTCACTTATCTTAAGTGATTATGTCACCTTGTGCCCTACAAGGCGTCCTACTCAGCTGGAGGTTCAGAACAACACTACTAATGTCATAACATATTTTCTTCTTCCTTTCAGAAAGATGACTGCATCCTTGAGCCTACTAGATTTCAAAAAGCCTCATGAAGACTAGAGTAGCTTTGCACAATCATCCCTTTTTAAATACTGGCAATAGTTGCTTTTTTGTCAACTGTTTACAAAGTGGAAGCCATGGCTTTAAAAAGAAGTATGGGTGATATGTGAAAACAGAAATCCTGACTCTGTGCAAGTAAATTGTCCATACCTCTTCAACCAATCATGTTGGCTTGATAGCTACTCATCCATATGTTCATTTCATCTAATTTTTAAATAAACATTTAAAACTGAAGTATATATTTTTGGACACATATAATCCTAAAATGTATATTTTGTTATGCTTTGAAGCAAACAACCGACAGAATTAATGCAAAATTTAGAAAAGTGCATAATCTGAAGGATAACTGTGTTTCAACAATATACTGTACAGTCAGACCCCCATATCCAGGGGTTTAGTTTCCAGACTGGAAACTGGAGATAAACAGCAAACCCTATTAAAATAAAAGACTTCCAGTAAAGACATACCATAGAGTTGCACTGGAGGACCTAGAAGATGCTTACGGATGATGTCTCCTTAGGCATTTTCCAGCATGACTCTATGGTATGTGTCCCCTATTTTGTGTCTCGTGGAGAACTGAAACCATGCATATTGGTTCTGTGGATATGGGCTCCAACTGTATTAGAATCAGGAATATGAATCAAATCGGGTTGCTTAAAAGTGTGCACTATAAGAAATCTTCAAGCATTACTTCTGCCAGTTATTGAATTAGTGAGGTACCTACCTACCTCAAAACTATATTCATGGATAATGTTGGCAAATAAAGGGATGACCACATTTTTTGTAGATTTCATCACATAACAAACAGTATACTGTTGGCCCACCATTTTCACAGGGTTAAGGAACACAAGATCCCTGTGAAAAATGGAAAAACCATGAATATAAATAAAAATGGGGGGGATGACTTTTTTTAAAAAAAAAACCTGTGCGAACACTTCTCTATGAATCTCTAGATCCTCCAGCATGACTCTGTGATCAGCTTCAGGCAGAAGCTGACCACAGAATTACACTGGAGGACCTACAAGATGCCTAGAGAGAACATGTTAATTAAATCTCTGAATTATCAAATCTCTGAATGCTTAACCTGCAAATGTGAAGGGATGACTGTATTAAACAATACCACCCATATTTTCTTGCTATTTTGCTTTCTTTGCTATTCCTTATTCCTTGTTTCCTGGGGTATGTGATATACATTCCCACATTGGTAATATCATCTTTCCCTCTTTCCCTAAAGAAATTATTGCCTTAACCCCTTGATTTTAACCCACTGAAATTAAGAATAAGACATAACTACATATTTCTTCCCATTCTTTCTCTTCTATGATATCTTCAAATCAAAATATAGGCTGGCATCCTGTTTGTTACTCCTAGCCAGAGCACACCTTTCATTCAATTATTTTATGGTAGAACATCACATAGATAGATTCCATTGATTCAATGAGTCTACTCTAATGAGGATTAACAACAAGATTTAGGCCATAGAGTTGAAGCTTCTTTCAGGCATGTGTTTCTGCTAATTTGAATCTGGAAGGTGAAGGAGTAGAAAGAAATCTAGTTGAGTCTGAAGCTGTAGGAGCAATATGTTTTCACTCTTAGCTTCTTGCTACTGGTCACTAGTAACTTTAGTGTCAGTGCCCTGCTTCTAGGACATTGGTCTAGACCACAGTTTTCCAAACTTTGGTCATCCAGGTGTTTTGGACTTCATTTCCCAGAATTCCTGACTGTTGACCAGGATGGATGGTGCTTCTGAGAGTTGAAGTCCAAAGCACTTGGAGGAGAAAAGTTTGGGAACCACTGATCTAGACATTGTATTTGTAGCTGAATCACTGTCAGTGATTGCTCAAGTATAATGATTTGTATGACTTTAATATGGAAGTGGGAACTAATAATCAGTATCTTAGGATGCATTACATTGTATCTACATAAGCCCCAATTTGCAGGTTATTTGCATATGGATATCCAGTGCCAGCTGTTTCAGACTACAGTTGTCCCTTCATATTCACTGGGGTTTGGTTCCAGAACCCCCCGTGGATACCAAAATACGTGAATACTCAGGTCCCATTATATGCAATGGCATAGCAAAATGGTATCCCTTGTATAAGATGGCAAAATCAAGGTTTGCTTTTTGGATTATTAATTTTTAAAGAATATTTTCAAGTCGTGAATACTTAAATCCGTGGATACCAAATCCATGGATACGGAGGGACAACTGTATTTATATTTCTTATAAGTATGGACCTAGTGAAGACTTCAGAGCTATAATAAAAGTTGTTGAGCTCACACAGTTGTACAGCAGAGAAGATAATTTATTCCCCAACACAGTTTGAGTTAAAACTATTCCTCCAGGCTTACTTTTCAAAGAAAAAAATCTTGTCTTCCACAGAATCTGAAAAAAAAATGTTTGCGCAACAATAATACATGGGACTGTGCAAAACCTGCATGAAGAATTCCATTGTAAAGTTTGCTTTCTTTTTTTAATCCTGCATTTGGATTTTAACTGCTTCTGTAGTACTGTTACTAAAACAAGGCCAGGATCCTTTTGCATATTCCCCAGTTGCACTGAATTATGGTTTTACAATATTCAATTATTTTAACAGTAATAGTTGTGCATGCATATGTTGCAATGTATCATGGGTTTGATAGTCTTATGTAAAGTAATGGTACTTTACATTATAGCTCTAAAGAAATCATAGACTCATAGAATCATAGAGTTGGAAGAGACAATGGACTTTATCAGACATGGTAAAAACTTCATCATTAGGACACAATGATAGCACAAAGGGCTGAAATTATCAGACGACATCATCATTTATCCATTCCCGCTGTATCACACTGACATGAATGAGGCATCACTTTTTATGAATGGCTTTGCACTAAATGACATGGGGGTTTGGCCATATTTGCCTTATCTGATAAAGTCCCACAAGGGCCATTCAGTTCAACCCCCTGCCATGTAGAAACACAGAATCAAAGCATACCCAACAGATGGCCATCCAGCCACTCTTTAAAACCCTCCAAAGAAGGAGATTCCACCACAGACATTCCCTGAAGGAAGTAAGTACATCTGTTTCAGTGCTGGAGCAGAATTGTAAATTAAGCCCCAAATTCCTTAAATGAATTTCAAAATGGGTAGAATAATGATCTAATCTGACCAGTTGCCAAGCAAGGAACAATGTACATTGTTAAGTTGACACGGAACATTTATTAACATTTGCTCCATACCTACTCTGTCTTTTTAAACAAAAGTTTTAAAAATCAACACTAAATTTCTTATAGCAAAAGGCCACATTCTCTATCTGCAAATAATGTACACTACTGTATTTTAACTTTCAGATTTCATGCTTGCTCAGAAAGTAAACTGATAGCCAAAAGCATATTCCCAACAAAATACATTACATTAGAAATTAGTACCATTTCTGACTTCATGAAATGAATCACAGAATACCCCCTGGCTGTTAGGGCTATGCTAATACAGAAAAATGTGCTTTAATAATGAATGCACTGCATATTCTCTTCTCTGGGAGGGGGAGAATTGGGTGGCAAGAAATGATGAACGGCTTTATGTTCTGTGGGGTGCCTTCTGCTGCTGTAACTGTTCAGAAAGGCACCAAGGTTCTGTCACACCACTTTTCTTTTCTCCAGGCTATAGTAAAATGAGTGCAAGTGAAAGAATCATAATCTCATTGTAAAGGAAAATACAGTTGGATTCTTAAAAAAAAAAAAAGAAGAAGAAAAGCATATTTTATATTGTCAGGTCTACATAACAGGCTCCTGAGACAAAGTGTTTTCTTCCTATGGAACTATGGTCATGGGGAAAAGTTTAGTGACTTGTATTTCCAGAAAAGTCCCAATAGCCCTGGAATCTTGCTTCTTATAATCTGCACAGCAAAGGACGCAAGAAGTAATTCTCATTGAAGTGACTCATCAATCTTCGAGATGTACTGTTCCTGGCTGTAGGTCGAGGCTCACCTGACTGAATGTTCCATTTTTAAAAAACGTTTTCTATGAGGTGTCAATTTCTTTGTATGAAAAAGCATCATGTCGTGTGAATGTCCACCTTCAATATGATGTGGTATAGCCCAGTCACTATATATATATATGTGTGTGTGTGTGTGTGTGTGTGTATGTGCGTGTTACATGAGTTTTCTTATGCAGACTCTCTACCAAATCTGCAGAACTTTCTGTTCTTCTAATTCATTACTTCCACTAGGGATAGATGAACGTTTTGTTACTATTCATTTTCCTCCCTGAGAATTCATCAATGTTACTCCATTTCTCTGAATCTAGAACAGAAAGAACTTTTTAAAAAAAAAAACCAAAAAGAAAGAAGCCAGAATATTGGAGAAACTCAGATGGACAAAATCATCCATCCAGGCCGTGGGCTGAATATTCAGCTATTTAAAATCCAGCTAGAACACTTGAATACACTACAAAGAACAAGTGTGGCATCTCTCTCTCTCTCTCTCTCTGGCTTTTCTTCGCAAATGAAGGTTCAGGAAGGACTCATCCCACGCTTTCTGCAAGCGCGCTGATGACTAAAAAGGGCAATCTGAGATAAACAAGTCTGGTTGCAGAAAGCACAGCAGAAGGTCTCACGGAGTGATGTTTCCGGGTTGTGATTCTTTCTGCATTGTCATTTCTCTTCAAGGCTTGTTCGGTGTGAGTTCTCAAATAAGGCTGCAGCATTGTGGATAGTGCATCTCCATGCCTCGTGCTTACTCCTTATTGGTGAGTTTGTATCATTGTCATAGTCTTTTGTTACTCAGCTGCTAGCACTGCATTTTTTTGGTATGAATTCTATATAAAATTGGTTTAATTGTTTGTTCAATTGTTACCTGCCCTGACACCCCCTGCCCCATATCTGTAATAACTGGCAATATTTAATAATTTGGTGAACTGCGGACTTCCAAGAAGTGTGGCCAGTAAACTGGGGAATCCCAAAAACCAGGAATCCCAAAGATTAGCACTGAGACTCAGTCAGGTATGCACTAAGGAGGGGCCACCCCAAATTCTAAAAAAAGGTAACCATACAGCAAGCTCTTGCCTGAACATCTGGCTAATCCAGTCAGCCATAGCTGAGATACTCAAGTTTGTAAAGAGACCTCACACCTCTACCTTCCCCAAACAAAGAAGGCTGTTTCCTCCATTCTATTGCAAAATATCAACATGTTAAGGGTCATTAACATATCTGTAGTGTCTATTGTATTATCTGGAGAACCTCCAAGAAGCATTGTTTTTTACTCTAAATCCCATCCCCTGAAGGGAATTATTGGATACAAAACCCCCTTCAAAACCCCACTCAAGTTCACACAGTTCCCCTGCCTCTTGATCAGACTGTGTAAATGTCCCTTCTTCTGGACTCCCACTCTGCCAGTTTTCTTTGTGAATACAACTCCTCTGATCTGTCCAGTATCACCTGAAAACAACCCCTTACTCTATTCCTCTATTCCAATCCTTCCTATTTTATTTACTACACTTGCGTGAATGCTTGAAGCCTGAGTGTATGTATGAATTGTGTCATTATTTCCTGAATAAATATCAATGAATTAAACTATCTAGCTTAACATCGCCTCTTCAGTAACAGAATACACAAGTTAAAAGGTCCTGCTTTGTGGCCCTCTTCTCATATTGACAAGCTGAGTATATTAATTCCCCAAATTAATATTGATATTTTGAGGGTCCTTAAGACCCCCAAGTTTTTAGGGTAAAACAATGTGGAAACCTGGGCTTCCAAACCAAAGCCCACCTGGTGCTGTGTTGTAAAATAAACTGTTGAGTTAAATCTACTACCAGACTCCATTCATGAACCTTAAAGAGCTAAAAAAATTCCCCTTCATGCACTAACTATTTTGACATTATAAAGCAAAGCAGCAACATGGGTTGCATTTCAGAATCAGGGACTTTGAGGGATTTAAAGGCTGCACCTAGCATCCCCAGTTCTCAAGGCATTGCATGAACTCTCAGGGCCTTCTGTAGTCTTCGGGGCATGGGGGAGGAGACTCAGAGTGAGAGCACTGCCTTGGAAACTATGTGCATATGAATTCTCCCCATTTGTAAGACTTCGTGTTTTTTATTTGAATGGCATCCTCTATGCCACTGTGGTTGATGCATCATGTTTAATGACAACATTAAAAGCTGCCCCTTGTAACATTGCCAGGGCCTGCCCTCCATGACTGTCCCCTGATCTCAGGTTTTGGCCCTGAAATCTCAGGACCTGGGATTGTCCTGACCAGGCAACCCGAGTTGCAACAATTTTTTATTTATTTATTTTATGTATTTGTGCAAGTTCTATGCCACCTTTCTCCCAAAGTGGGACCCAAAGTGGCTCATAGAACAATTAAAATCACAATTAAAACCAATTAAAACCACTTTCCCCACTTCTCTTCTGAATGGAGGTAGTCTCAGGGGTTAATGTGAGCCTGGTTAGGCTCTATTACATTTATTCTTCATAATTGGGTGGAGAGAGAGAGAGAGAAATACTGTGTCACCTAGCAGGTGGTCTGCCAAGTGTCAAGTGCTTTCTTGCTGATGAGCTCCCACGCACACAGAACAGATTATGAAAGGGTAAGGATCAATTTAGGAGAGAGCAGATACCTTCTTCCTCAACTTACTCATGAAGGTGGGGAAGAGATTCAGTGTGGATAAACGGAAGCCACACTTCTAAACAAAGCTCTCTGGGATTCTGGAGATGGGAGGGCATGATGCCAATTTGCTTCACTCAGGCAGTGTAAGAACTTGGCCAACTCTTAATGGAAAGCAAGGCCAACTCTTAATGGAAAGCATGCTGGAAATAGTTACACCTATTGAATTTGACCAGTACAAAGCAGGAAGGGCTGGAACATTGTTTAATTTCAGTTTGTCTGGATGACTGTTGTAGAGAGGCATTATCTGATAGAGTTGGCTTCTCGGGATGGCTGATGGTCTATAAAGCCCTAAATGGCTATATAGTTGAAGAATTGTATCTTCCCATATGACCCTACACAAGGCCTAAGAGAAGTGTCTCCCTGGCAGATCTTAGAGCTTGGACAGGGTCATATGGGGAAGATACAGTACTTCAACTATGTAGCCATGTCCTACATTGGGTGGAAATATTGGGAAAGGGCCTTCTCCATAATTGCTCACACGCTCTGGAGTTCCCTTCCTAGGGAGGCTAGAATAGCTCCTTCTTTTCAGGGGTAGGGGAAGACCTTTTAATTCCCCCTACTTTTGGGGATTTCCCCCCCAAAAAACGGCTTTTATGGCGCTGTACTGCTTTTACCCTTTTTTTTTGAAGTAATATTTTAAATGATTTTAATTTTGTTGTTAGTTTAATACTACTTTAATCTCAACTTTTTATATGCTTGAATCATGTCTATTTTAATTGTAATTCTGTTTTGTAAGCTGCTTTGAGTCCCAGTTTGGCATAAGTAAAGTGGGGGAGGGAGGGAAGGAGGGATGGATGGATGGATGATAGCAATCCTGCTTTTTTCATCCCCACTTTCTCAGCCTGTTGAAAATGATCTCAACTTCAAATAACAATGTGGGGCTACTGGAAGAGCGATGGAGGGAACAACTTCATAGTTTTACCCAATTCCAGTCTTATTAAAGCCACATCCCCTCCTCCCATGCTCTTATCATTGCATAATTCTAAATGAGACAAGACTTAAACACTGAAAACTGACCATTTCAAATTACGTCTTGATTTGGGTATTCAGCAAAATGCAACTCTATGCATTTTCAAGAAGTACAAAAATACTTCTTTCTTCAGGCATCTTTTTAACAGCCAGGATTAATCTCCACCAGTGTAATCTTAATGTGTGTTTATGGAATGCAGTGCTAATTGGTTTATTCTGATGTGGTGTGTACTTTGTTCTGCTACCATGTCTGAGGCCCAAATAAGAGATGGGACATGAATAAAGAGAAATAAAAAAATATTGTATGCATGGTGAGGGGAAAATGTCTGGAATGCTCTATCATGCTCTACTTTACCCAGCCTTGTGGATCAGTTCCAATGCAGATTGGTCCCATTGTACATCGGTCACTTTACCAGCTCCTCTGTGTAGTAACGTAACAGCAGCCTACTGCTGGATATGGACATTATGGAACTGCCCAAATTTTTTTGGTTAAAAATGTCGGAAATGTAACATTCTTCTTTCACCCCTGCTTAGTAAGTTTAGGAAATTCCTTGCATGCTTAAGTTCCTACCCCCCCCCCCTTCTCATCTCAAGCTATCTTAGCCATTTGGAACTATGAGGTGACCATTGAGTCATTCATCACATGGCTTCCTAATTTAAATGTTTTATGATCATTTCTCTCTTCCTGGGGTTTTGCAGCCTCAACACAAGGTCCTTTACCCACTTTTCTTCTCTTTTCTACCATGCATCTGACCTCCATTTCAAGGTTCACTCAGCCTTCCATCCTTTCGTAGGTCGGTAAATTGAGTACCCAGCTTGTGGGGGGCAGTTAGCTAACACACATTGGAAACTGTTTAATGCAGTTAGATGTGTAAATAGCTATTGCTTAAAACAATTTGTAAGCCGCTCTGATAGCCTTGTGGCTGAAGAGCGGGGTATAAATAAATAAATAAATAAAATAAAAATAAAATAAACATACATGAAGAAGAGAAATGAGCTCTCGCTTACCTACAATCACCTCTTTTTCTGAGAAAATATGGATGTTACTGCTGTAATACTTAGAAACTTCTGATTTGATTATCCTAACTTGAACCTCCCAAGATTGGGTGAGTTTACTACCCTGAACTCTTAGTTAGTTAAGGACCTAGATTTGTTTTGAATATGTAGATTAAGACTGCTATATCTTCAGTAAACTTTTTGATATGTATTTTTAAGCAAACGTCTTTATTGTCCTTAATTTGTCTGCTTGATTTTAATGACTGGGTGATTCAGAACAGATACAAATGGAAATTGAGCTTGGTCAGTCTTTCCTAGGCTAGCTGTGCTTACTTTAAAAGAAACTTTTCTTAGGAAGATATCCCTAAAGGGCTTGTTCCCTGGAATCTTTAATATTTTTTTTTAATTTTTATACTCATACACCCCAACAAAAAAATCCTGCAGATGTAGGTCCACTTACAAAGACATACGTCCCCAACAGGATTCCAGGCATCATTTTCTTAAACTGTGAGGGGAACATTTGAAGAGTACAGTGCTCAAAAGACAATTATTAAGAAATTAACTAAATAGACCAAAACACTAAGTGCTTAGATGTGTTAATAGCAAAACAGTGGCTTAACTGACTTGTTTTGCATTTTTTAATTGATAAAGTACAGTGAATAATGAAAATATTTAGACATGTAATAGGCACTCTTCACTCAAGTTAGTAACTAACAGAATTCAAAGTGTGTTTCCATGTAAATGATTGTATTTTGGTGTGTATTTTTTAAATGCTGAAAACCAGTATATGGTATACGTACTTTACATCCATTTATTGTTGCTTAACTTTATAAAGATGTCCTAGGGTATTTCAAGTATGATGGAGAAACAGCAAAGGCTGCATAAAGCCATTGCCTCATTAATAGCCAGAAAACCTTTATTTCTAAGTCCAATGCACAAACTACAGTTCATGCAGTGACTAATGTGTCTCAGCCACTTCAGAATAAACTGAGTAATTCCTATTCTGATTTGATTTGGCAAGGAAACATTTGTGAAAGGGCAGAACTATTTGAGACCACCTTTACTTTGGAAATAGTGAGGCCAACAAAAATAATCTGATCTGGTATAATACCTTACAGTCATTAAACATTATGAAACATTGAGCTTCCCTAGTATGCTCAGTAACAATAGAAATAAACGTACACTGTAAAACACTGGGCAATCACTCTAAAACAGATGCAACAGAGATCAAGTTGAGACAAAGCCGCTGATATAAAAGATTTATTAGTACAGTTGTCTCTCCGTATCTATGGATTTGGTATCCACAGATTTAAGTATTTGCGCCTTGAAAATATTCTTAAAAATTAATAATCCAAAAAGCAACCCTTGCTTTTGTCATCTTATATAAGGGACACCTTTTTGCTATGCCATTGCATATAATGGGACTTGAGTATTTACGGATTTTGGAATACACGGGGGGGTGGGGTCCTGGAACCAAACCCCAGTGAATATGAACGAACATCTGTAGTTAATGGATGCATTGGGTGTTCTTAATAGAAAAGAAATGTCCTTAATTCAGGGGGAGTGAAATGTCATATAGCTTATAGTGTATTGGGATCCCCTCAGTAGACAAACCATGCCATGTGGGCCTACCCTACAAATATTTCTAGCTATGAGATACTGTTCTCTACACACTGCTCACATGCTCGTGGCAAGTTCCTCTGATAGGAGAAGCCACACTTACAACAAGGTGAGTGTCTATATTCAACATCCTAAAGTATTCCAGAGAAATTATTATTTAAAATTATTTAATTGTTGATTACACCATACTAGGAAGGACTTGGAATGATTACTGAAGAAAGTCAAGGGAGAAAGTGCAAAGGCATTTTTACAGTTGGACATTAAGAAACATAAATAATGACCATAGATTATTTACATAAGTTTAAGGAAACGATTTAAGACTTAGTTCAAGATTTTCCATATAGTAGCACCCCCGTATCCGCTGATTCACCAACCATGGATTCAATTATTCACAGTTGGCAATGGAAGGAAGGAGGGGGAGGAGGGATCTTACCTCCCCTGTCCCTTCCCCTGGGAGGGCTCCTTTTACCACGGGGGCAATCACAAGGGTGAAGGGAGGGGGATGAGTGAACTGGCCTCATCCCCTTCCCCCTTTGCCCCCATGATCACCACCTCAGCAGGGCCATGGCGGGGGTGAAGGGGGAAGGAGGTGGAGGACCAAACTGGCCTCTTCTCCTTCCCCCTTTGCCCTCATGATTGCCACTGTGGGGGGCCATGGCAGGGGGAACGGGTGGAGGAGTGAACTCGCCCTCCTTTCCACTGAGATGGCTGCCCGGGATGGCGTTCACTATTATCCATGGAATTCTCCATCCGCAGATAGGCCCGGAACCAGTCCCCTGCATATGCAGGGAGAGGGGGCTACTGTATCTTGGCTCAGTCATTAACCAGATTAGAGACTACAGTGAAGAAATTATAAGAAGACTAGGACCTGGAAGGTCAGCTGTGAAGGAACTAGACAAGATCCTGAAGTGTCAAGATATATCATTGAATACTAAAGCTAAGATTGTCCATGCCATCATGTTTCCCGTTTCTATGTATAGATGTGGAAGAAAACTGATAGAATGAAAATCAAATCATTTAAAATATGGTGCTGGAGAAGAGTTCTATGGATATTATTGACAGCTAAAAAGACCAATAAAGTTTCCCAGAGCAAACCAAGCCTGAATTCTCCCTAGAAGCCAAGATGACTTAACTGAGACTGTCATTCTTTGGACACATCATGAGAAGGCATGATTCACTAGAAAAGACCATGTCTGGTAAGGTAGAAGGCAGTAGGAAAAGTGAAAGGCTGCATTTCAGATAGATAAACTCAGTCATGGAAATCATGGCCCTGAATCTGCAAGACCTGAGCAGGGCTGTTGTTGATTGGGTGACTTGGAGGTCTCTCATTCATAGGGTTGCCATAGGTTGATGTTGACTTGACAGCAGTTAACAACATCAACAAAGTAGTGAGCATGCTTGTAGTGGACTAATGCTGAAGTTGGTGGTGGACAGGGCCAAAGCCAAACTGGACTCCAACTGGACTACCCTTCCCTTTATCTTGTCATCCTCACTACTACCACCATTACCACATCCTCCATCTTTCTACATCACCCCCCCCACACAACCAGTTCATATACACATACATATCACATCAATCAAATCAGTCAATCTTCCAGTCATTTTCTCTTGCATACATACAGACATGCACACATATACACCCATTATGCAGCCATTTCCTAATGAACTGCTGTAATTATATGGGCCAATCTAATGACCAAACATGTATTTTTAAACAATATTATACAGCCTTAAAAAAATAAAACTTGTATGCACTAATTTGACATTAATTTTAATTGATATAGGAACATTGTAGGAATATACACAAACACACAATCCCAATCTGTATAAACCTAAATATTTCTGCCTGAGTTGTGGACCATGTGTTTTTGTCACCCTTGCACCCAACTTCATTATATCTAGTAAGTTAGGTGACAAAAGGATAGATAACTAGCATTTCTCAAATAGATAGTGTCAGGTGATTGATTTTGCTCATGGTGTGAAATAAGCTATATTGACATTGCTACGTAAACATGAATCTTTGCTTAACCAAGAATAAACTTTTTGGATGATTGCACAGGATAAATCAGATGTATTTAGCTTCCAGATTTCATACTGCCAGTTCAGTTATGCATAGCAATGATCAAACAGAAAATGCAATAGAGATTAGAGTGGAAATAAACTTTCAAATTTACCATCCTGAGTTTCCTTTATGTACTGAAGGAGAGGATTGCTTGCATTCTGGGACATATAATTATTTTTTCTATCTTGTCTCCTATTTTATTTACCTTAAATAACAAATCTCTACAATGGCCATTATATCTAAAGGTGCCTTTGGACGCTGATCAAAATGTGTCCTTCACCTCACCCTCACCAGCTTGTATATCCCTGCCAAATGTGACTGAATTAACCAAGGGCTTGTCTACACCAGGGGCAAAAATCCCAGGGCTGGCTTAATCATACTGCCAAATCAGCATCTGCTGGAGGCCTCACAGCCAGGGGGCCCAACCCCACCCCTGTCCTAACCCATCTCCTACAAAAACCTCCTGCTGGCTTTAAAAAACAACAACCAGTGTCTGGTCTCCCAAACTGGAAAAAGAAAGAGAAAGAGCGAGCTGCACTCCATGTGGCTGAAGTTGGAGGGAGTTTGCTGCTCCCTTGCCCCCTCCTCCCACGATCATCAAAATGCAAGTCAGCCAGGTGTGTGTCAAAGAGAGGTGAGTGTGTCAGAGAATGGGGGGGAAGGGAAGTGTGAGGGTCATCCCTTTCCTTCTCTTTCTCCCCTGCTCTCTCTTCAGAAAAGGCTTCCTTCCTTCCTTCCTTCCTTCCTTCCTTCCTTCCTTCCTTCCTTCCACATAGATCCCCTCCAGCCCATCTTTCCAGCTGCTGTTAACATGTCCTGGTTTCTCTCCCCTCCCTCCCTTTCCCCCTTGGTCTTTAGCTTACTACCCTTGCTGCCAACTCAGTTCAACCTGCAAAACAATTTGTGTGTGTTTGCCTATGTGCCTTCAAGTCATTTCTGACTAAGGCGAACCTACCATGGGGTTTTCTAGGCAAGGTTTGTTCAAAGGGGGTGTGCCTTTGACTTCCTTTGAGGCTGAGAGAGAGTGACTTGCCCAAGGTCACACAGTGGGTATTCATGGCTGAGTAAGAATTCAAACCCTGATCTCCACAGTCATAGTGCAATGCTGAAACTTCTACAACACTCAAGCTCTGTTAACAGAAGAATATGAAGAATATAAATAAAAATTTGGAGTAATATTACTGGGAACAATGGTTTTATTGTTGTCACTAAAACACCAGTATCCCATTAGTGTTATGTGAGAGCCATTAGGTAGAGCAGTAATTCTTAACATTTTCTTTACCAGGAACCCCATTTAAATATCTTTTGTTGTCCCAAGACTTAACTCAAGATTTAAAACCCTAATAATAATAGCTAACAACAACAACAATACAATTACACCATCCATTAAACTTTCCCTCAGGGGCACTCTTCTTCCTGCAAGTTTGTGGCTGGAGTGGATTGAATGGCAATGTGCAGGCCAAGCCAGCGAGCCTTTGCCTGGTTCCTGTCACGTGACTGCTCTACTACAGGGAAGAGGTGGGCCAAGCAGCCTTCAAGACTTTGTGGACCCCCTGTGAGGACATTGTGGACCCCAGGTTATAACCACTGGGCTCTAGAGCTTGAAAAGGGTGCTGGTAGGGGGATTCTGGGAGGTGCAATCCAAAAGTAACTTTCCCAAGCTCTGAATGCAGCCTAGAATCATAGAATCATAGGGCTGGAATGGACCCCAACAGCCATCCCATCCGATCGGCTTCTGCCCTGCAAGAACACACAATCCAAGCATTCCTGGCAGATGGCCATCCAACCTATGTTTTAAAAAACCCAAAGAAGGAGACTCCACCACACTCCAAGGCAGTGTATTCCACTTCCGAACAGCTCTTTTTGTCAGGAGGTTCTTCCTAATATTCAGGTGGAATCTCTTTTCCTGTAGTTTGAACCTATGGCTCCGTGTCCTAGTCTCTGGAGCAGCAGAAAATAAGCTTGTTCCATGCTCAGTATGACATCCCTTCAAACATTTAAACATGGCTATGATGTCACCTCTCAACCTTCTCTTCTCCAGGCTAAACATACCCGGCTCCCTAAGCCACTTCTCATAGGGCATAATGCCTTCCAGATCTCCCACCATCCTGGTTGCCCTCCTCTGGACACATTCCAGCTTGTCCATATCTTTCTTGAATTGTGCCCAGAACTGGAAACAGTATTCCAGGTGAGGTCTGATCAAAGCAGAATGGAGTGGTACTATTACTTCCCTTGATCTAGACACCATACTCCTATTAATGCAGCCCAGAATCACATTGACATTTTTTGCTGCTGCATCACACTGCTAACTCATGTTCAGCTTGTAGTCCACTCTTTCTTTTCTTTGAGGAAATCTACATTATTATGTTAATTGCTAAACTAAATTATTGGTGGCAAATTATGTAATACTGTAGCCCCCCCCCCTTATCCACTGGGGATTGGTTTGAGGGGGCATGGATACTGAAAACCGTGGTTAATAGTGAACACCATTGAAAATAATGGGATTTCTGGTTTAAAATACCATAGTGTTGCCTTGGAGGACATAGAAAATGGCTAGAGAGGACACATTTTCTAGGAAAACTCTATGGTAGATGTGCTGTTTTGTGTCCTATGGATAATGAATCCATGGATACCGTGGTCCTACTGTAATCTGAACATCCTGTACTGTGAATAGGTTAGGTTACATTGGCCTGAGATAAATATACAGGGCCCCCAAAATTCCTTAAACCGGTCCTGAAAAATCCAGATGGAATTTGGTCTATTCTGGCCTGGCTCTGCCTCACATTCACCATGTGAGTGCCACACATATTGGCACGAAAGCAATGCAACACCATCTTGCTGTCCAGATGGTTGGCTGGGCCAACAGTGCATTAGCACTGGTGCCCTCTCCTTTCCTTGGGGCCACCATTGCCATCCCTGCCTCTGCCTTGCTGGCCAAGCAGCTCCCTGGCAGAGCCTTGCTGGCAACATCATTTCTGGCAAGGAGAAAGAGCAACTCTGATAAGAGGAGCCAAATCCCTTAATATTCCTGTTTAGAGGTGGTAAAAAGACCCATTAAGCTAAAGTTGCAAACAAGGCTAATCATTCCTACTTGGCCTCTGCTAGGACTGCCAGATAATCCTTCATAGAATGTAAGGAGACTGATGGTGGGAAAGAGGCCTTTTTGCAAAAAGGGAGATGCCATCATACACAATTCAAAGCCCAATGCCTTTCTTCAGTGTGGCATGGATAGCCGAGCAGACACCAGTGTTGAACACCCCTCCTTCTTGCTCCCTGCTTTGACCTGGACCTTGACAACTCAGGCTGGGGAAAAATATTATTGCATTGCATTGCACTGTACTGGGCCCATCAACAGCATGGGTGTAATAACACCAAGTTAGGAATAGTTATGCAGATGCATAGTGTATCTGTTATTGTTTATCTTGTGTGCCTTTAAGTCATTTGTTCAGAATTTTTTCAGAGGGAATGTGAAGGGTTCCACTCCTGCTCCTGAGTAGGAGAGGGGACCCCTGAAGATAATCTACCTGCTACCACCCACTGACTTGCCTTTGTCTTCCTCTGAGACTGAAAGAGTGTGACTTGCCCAAGGTCACCCAGTAGATTTCTATGCCACACTGAGTCTACATAGTGCCTCCAGTATAGGAATATATAGTCATTTTTACTGGTAGCCAAGGACACTCTTATCCTCCTTGAATTTGCCCCATCCCCTTTAAAACTGTCCAAGTCAGTGGCCATTACAACATTTTGTAGCAAATTCCACATATTAACAATGACTATGCAAAGATGTACTTCCTGTTATCTGCTCCCAAATTCTGCTGCCATTGAGCTTCATAGGATGGACTCTTGGTTTCAGTATTAAGATTAACCACAGTTTGTTGGATTTGGAAGGCTAAAACTAAAGTGGGAATGTTTCAAATGCTTCCACACTGCTGTGTTGGAAGAGAGAGGTTAGACTCATCATTATAACACTGAACAATGACATAGGGCTTGTCTACACCAACCAAATACCCGGGCTTGCCCCTGTTCCCTAGCCCTGCAGTCCAAATGACATATGATATTTACCCCTATCTGCCTCTCGGTAGTCCTCACCACCCCCAGGGAAGAAACGAGGCTGGAACAGGGAAAGCCAGGATTGGGCCTGATAACCTATTACAGGAAAATCCCTGGTTTACCTGAGAAAAACTAGATCAGGCCCCATATGTCCACAGGACTCCACCTGGCATACCACTCCTCACTGCTGCTGCTAGCTCCTTGGCTCTCCTGGAAGCCCAGCAGGTGTCCCTCAACATATGACCAAGTCTGGTCATGTGCAGGTGTGGTGGTGCAGTCACATGTTGCAGGACCCCTTCCTGGATTCTGTGTTAGTGGGGGAAATGGTGGCAGCAGTGGCTTCAGCAACAGGTCAGCCTCCTGTTTAGACTCCGGCCCATTTTCTCCAGGTAATGCCAATGGGGGGATGGGCCACCTCCACAGCCAGCAGGTAGCCAGCATATCCTGGCTAGTGTAGAGTTATGCCACTGTTAAAGAGCCTGCTAGCAAGGCTTTCCTTACTCCTTTTACAAGTGATAATGAAAGGCAGAAAGTGTGAGAGAAGGGTGAACATATAGTGCAGGGGTGAGAATTATGTAGCTCAATACAGACCCCTTTTCCTCAGCAAGTTCCTCTCCATTACCCAAAAAATGGAATGGAGCTCGAATGGAGAATGGAGAGGTGAATTTTATCACTTTGAGGCTATATTACCTGCCCCTCCCCCCGCCACACCTTTCAGCATTAAGTTGAAATACAATATTATGTATTCTGTTATATAGAGACAGTATATTTTTTATTATCTTGTTATAGTGGAACATGGCTTATGTAAAAGCACCCAAGTGGCATACTACATTTTAAAATATATGTACAGTGACAGATACTCCTCCCTCCCAGATTCACACATACACACTACTTCACATTCTCTAGATATTTGTATGATTCTTTTGAGCATAGCCTGTATGTGATTAGGGTTGTACAGACAACCTACTGAACAAGCACAGATTTCATAAAGCAGGCCCACCATAGGCCCTGTCCCCAGCCCGCATATTCATTGCATTGGCCATAGATTCCTCTACTGGCAATAGATGCATGACAGGCAAAGGAAATTCTTCTTCACACAATTCATAACTATGTAAAAGCAGTCACTGACACATATAGTAATTGTGTGAATTCCCATAGCAACTGACAATGGTTTAGATCAGTGCTACCCCAAGCAGTGGTATGTGTACTGGTGCTAGTCCAAGAACTCTTGGCTGCTGGTCTGCAGCAAGTCCCCAGGAAAGAAAGAAACAGTTGTAGTAAATGAGCATAAATATAATGCCAGTCCCTGGCACATTGGGAAAGAAACCCTGCTGGTTCATCACAACAGATAGTGTAAGAAGCACCGGTTTGGACTACTTAAAAAGAGTTCAGATTTGTGGAGGATAGATATATGCACAGTTTTAACCACGAAAGGTTAATAGGATTGCAAAGTTAGTTTATGGGTGAATAGAACAAGGAAACTCTTGCTTGAATATTCTTTGTGGCTTTTCCAGAAACACTCAGATTGCCAGTCTTGGGAAGGAAACTGGTAGGAAAGACTACATGACAATTGAGTCTTCTTACGTATTCTTCACTGAACTCTGAAGGAAAGATAGAATAGTACACATGTGATAAACTAAGTAGAGGCTCTTGCCTCACCTCAAGGACAAGTGTAGTGGTTTGTGCACTGGAGTGCAATGACTCTGGAGACCAGGGTTTGAATCCATGTTTCACCATGGAAACCAAATGAGGCAAGTCACAGTCTCTCAGCCTCAGACAGAGCCAAAGGCAAATCTTGTCTCAACAAAGCTTGCCAAGAAAACCCTGTGAGAAGTTCACCTTAGGGCAGTAGCAGCACTAGCAGGCTGGGGGGGCGTGCAGAGAGGCCAAACCGCACCAGGTTACACCATCGAAGGGAGAGGTGACACCGGCCTTAGTACCTCCACAGCCTTAGGGTCACTATAAGTTGGAAACAACCTGAAGATGCACAACAGCAGCAGCAGCAGCAGCAGCAGCAGCAGCAAAGCCTCTTCTAAGTACCGGTAACTGTTTCAATGGCTGAGTGGATATGAAGGCCACCATTCACTGGAGGCATCTTGCAGTAATCCAGGACTAGGACTGACAGTATGAAATTTCCTGTCTGTGAAAATAAGTGCTATTGATTAACTATAACAGTCCTTTACACCCTCTGAAAGAACCTTGCCTATCATTTACCATGTAAACATGACCATACATGTCCTGGGAATTTGAACTGAACATTCCCACCAGGATGAGCTTCACCTCTGTTACTCAAGGACTACATTTCAGCTAACCTAGTCTTCAGCTTTCTGCTCCACACCAGGCATTTTGCTAGAGGTGTACATGTCTCTGATAGTCATAGAACTGTTATTTAGTTCATTGCTGGCTAACAGTCTGCATCAGGAAAATGTCCCAAAGGGATATGTATTGATCCAAGCACAGGAATAAAAGACAAGATAAAAAAAAAAATAAAGCACTGAAAAGGGTTTTCATGCAAGGGAGAGAATGAAAAGCATGAACTTTACGGGAGGCATTCCAACCAAGTATAAGCTTTTCTTTAACATGAATATTTTTATTAACATCATAAACATATATAACATTAAAATGTATTGAAATCGGACTTCTTAAACATAGGATGGGTAAACAGAAGCAACAACTTTAAAATGAATCAGGAATGATAGATTGGTGATTAAAGCACACTTTGTCACATCTCCCCATTTTAAGTAAGGTGAACATGGAACCATACTGTGCTGCAAATTTTCAGCCAAAAAAGTTCAAATTTGGGATTGAAAGAATTTTGAACATATTCAATATTTGAAAATATTCAAAAAGCAGTCCAAAATAATGTTTAGAAACCTGGAATTTCTGGTAGAAGTGTTTTCTGTGCAGGCAACACTATTTCTACAGGGAAATGTATTTTCCTGTGCAGAAATACTATTTCCTGTGCAGAACAACCATGCACAATTTTGCACAGAATAAGTCCTGAATTGGGAATAAGCTGCAAAATTGTGTGCTTTCTGAAGATTTTCTTGCAACTAGAAGAAATTGTCAAAATTGGTTGTCCCTTCCTTCAGGAAGAAAATTAGTAAATATTAGTAAAAAGAATAAACAATTACCTCTTTTGTTCAAATACACCACTGAAAGTTGTGATTCAAGACTGTTCAATGTCAAACAATGTCTGGCATAACTTAAGAAGCCTATGCAAACCAAGGCTATTCATTTTTACTGACTAGCACTCGTAGCATATGTTAAGTTAATCATATATTTTAGAGTGAATAAAATACTCACATCTGCAGAGATGTCGGGTACTTGTCTTCAGTACCTGACTGTCCCTGTGGAGTTCCATCCACTGCCACAGCTGCTGCCGTGGTGATGATTTTAAACCTAAGAAGGCAAGTTTCCCAGCTGAAGGGAGAGCTTTTCTCCCTTTCCCTGGATCGGCAGCACTTCCTCCACTCACTCTCCTGCTCGCGCATTACAGGAAGAAGCACTTGAAACAAAGGACAGAGGACAGGTGAGAGGAGAGCAGGCAGAAGCAGTGGGACCCAGCCAGGGGAAAGGAGATAACCTCTCTCTTCAGCTGGGAACTTGCCTCCTGAGCTTTAAAATGGTTGCGGCAGTAGTGATGGCAGCAGCAGCCAAAAATGTGGAGAAAGCCCCAAATCCAACATACTCCACATCAAGGTAAAATACCCCCAAATGACCTGAATCAGGGCCATGTGTCATGTGGTCTGATCACCCCAGGTTCAAGGAAAAGGGTGTTCATTGTGTGACCTGATTGCAGGTGGATTTGGGAGTTTTAGTAGTGTAGACATGCCCTAAGATACTCATATTAGCCAGATGGATGGCTTAAGGAGTGATGTGCCTGAAAGAAAAGTGTAACACCAGGATGGGACATTTTAAAAGTTTCATACGGTATGTAGTTACTATAAATTCAATAATTTCTCTCCCCCTCCCCCCAAAACGAAAAACACTGCTGTTCTCTCACTAACAAAAATGTGTGGCCATATGATCAGTGGCAGACTGGCAAGGGTGTCAGCTTGCCCGATGGCAAGTGGGCCATGTGGGCCCCTGAGGAAGTTCCCCCCAGGCTGACACATACTTTATATATAGTGGTGCCACTGGGCTTGGAGGTGGCATAGCTGCATGCTCTGGGCACCAACAAAAGCACCAACATGCTCCTCACCTACCACTTGTGGCTCGGCAGCTTCTCAGAGGTGGGGCTGCAGCTCTTTGTGCAGCCATGCAGCAGGCAGATGCTGACTGGGAGCTCCTTGCTCAGCTTGCACCACCTCAGCCTTGGGTCAGCCCAGGGCCATGGGTTCCCATGTCCCGGCACAGCTCCTCCAGGTTCCTGGAGCTCAGGGCTGGTTTAAGGGACCCACAGCACCCATAGCTGCGGGGGAGGGGATCCATTGTAACCTGGTGCAGGCCTCAACTGCCAAGGCCTACAGAGCTCTGCTCTTGGCACTGCTGTCCTGGCTCTTGGGCCATGACTTTGAGTTCTTCATGCAGCAGGCATCATGTGGCAGGCCTACGCTTGCCTCGGCAAGAATGGCAAGTTCCTGTAGCTGAACAGGCTGTCCCTCCATGTAGTTTTCATGTGTTGGGCCACTTGGCCTTCCATATGGGGTGGTCTGCAATTCCTATCATCCCTCAACATTGTCTCGACTAGACGTGTTAGAAGTTGCAGCCCTGGATTATCTGGAGGGTGGCCAAAGGCAAGGTTTTAGGAAAGGGGGGTGGAGGTTTCACACTATACAATTATAGTGCTGTGATCCCACTTTAACTGCCATAGCAACATCCATGCATCCCTGGGGTTTGCAATTTTTTAAAAAAGAATGATTCAAACAGTGCTGCACCTTCTTAAAAGCCCTTTCTTCCAAAACCTGGTCAAGCCCTGAGTTTGCCATTTGAGCTCTTGATTCAAGTGACCTGCATGCTGAGGTTTGGCTGGTGACTTCTCTTGACTACACCATTTCTGGAGTAGCCACTAAACTATAGAGAATTTAGAGAAGTCTATTTCATGGACTGTGTTGGATGTGTTGGTGATGGAATTGGACTGTGTTTATTTTGGGGGGCACCAGGCAAATCCCTTTTAATTCCTGTAAATTTTTAAAAGTTGTTTTCAGTGTGTGTGCTTTAATAACTTTTTTCTCTGTGCTGCTTTAATATGTATCCTCAGAGTTCAATGTTCCTTTTATAGCTGCTTTTTAAATCTGTCTTTTTAAGTTATTAGTTTTCATTGGCTCTAGTGTTTTAATTTATCATGTTTCTGTCACCCTGACATATGGGACAACTCACAAATGAAATTGCTGGGTTGAAAGTTGTCTCAACTATAACATAAACAACCAAAATGATCATGGAGTCCCAGTATATACACCCTTTAACAGCTATATAAAAAGTATGGTAATTATTTGAAGGCTAAGTAAATACATTTATATAGAAGAATAAATTTTATAATAATTATTTAATCAGAGTTACAAATTCTATTTTAAATTACAATTTAATGTAAGGTGTTCAAATTGTTGCACTTGCACAGCAATGCACTACTTGCATTGTTGACACACAGAGTTGCAAACCGCACAACTTCTCTTGTAATTTCACAACACTTCTCTACAGTTGTAATCTTTAATCCTGTTAAGGGTGTATACATTTTTTGAAAGAAAGTTGCAATTCCCCCCCAGAATTATATTATAAACTGTTAAGGGTGTGTGTGCATATGTCTATGTCTATATCTATATCTATATCTATATCTATATCTATCTATATCTGTGGATACCCTGTATCATACAAATGTTCAGTACAAGCAAACTATTTAAAAAATATCCACCATTTATTAAAACAATTTTAAAATAAATTATAACAATCTGTATTTACATTTAGTATCTACCATATACTGCCAGTAATATGTATAATATATGTACACTGTAATTACTAAAAAAATTACATCTATTTCACAAAAAACAATTGTACTTTTTTGGTCACTTATATATTTTTTGAAAAAATTATTTCTTATAAAAATTAAATGATAGCCTTATAGTTGTGGGTGGGCCCCCTTTGTCTCCTGGCAACCAATATTTTTAGACCCAGTCCACCACTGCATATGAGCATTATTTATTTAAGATATATCCCACCTTTTCCACAATATGGGACCAAAGGTGGCTCTCAGTATATCTTAAAACAAAATACAGGGATCTTTGTTTGTTTGTTTTAAAAAACCCAACTATGATATAGTTTTAAGTTTAAAAAAACATTAAATAAACTATCCTATTTAAACCAGCACCATTGAAAAAAACAAAAAAAAAACATGTTAAACATAACAATGAGGATAATCATACAGCACCCTTCATTAAATGATCAATGTCAGCGAAATGGTAGTTCTTTTAAATTTAGAAGGTAGATGACAGGTTGACAAGTGCCTTCTTATTCCTAAAACACCCCACTCCCCTACATATAGGTTGAAAGTTACTGACAGACTGTATCTCAGCATATGAGCTTGACTTGAGTAAGCCAAGCTCATATATGAGCTCAGATGATTTAGAACCAGAAAATCAGTGTTCAAAGATAATCAGGAGGCTCTCACTCACAACATGGGCAGGGGCATCAGGAACAGTTAACAGGCATGGAATCATATGTGTGATTGCAGAATTACTGAAAAAGATTACTGTATTTCCCCCTTCTAAGAAGGGGAAAAAGATCACAGATTAGACGTTTTTGTCCCTAGAGCTCATTACTCTGCTTTCAGCAGCGAGGAAGTGAACTAAGGGTTCATTTTATCCATTAAGCATGTGGAAAAAGTGGAGTGGTGCTACACATTGCAGCTGCAATGGAGGGAAACCAAGAAGTTTTCAAGAGGTTTTCATGTAATGACTGTAATGTACAGACAAGGCCTTAGAAGAGTAGCTAATATCTATACTATCCCTGTTATATTAGACAAGTTTTATGTATATGAATGCATACAGCATAAGAACACTGTCATGGATAGCTAAATTTTCAAAACCGTTTAGAAAGTGGACAATAATTTGTGGGAATAATAGCAAAGGAATGCAAACACTTGTCTGTCATGCACTCATTTTACAAACAAATTCCCTTTCCACAAAAGTCAATACTATAAAAACAGTTATTTGGGATCTATACCTATTTGGGATCTATATCTATTTGGGATCTATACCTATGAAGTGCTCCCAGCTAGCAAGGATCTTTTGTTTACTGATTCAACTGTAATCATTATATTCAGACTTTGCAAAATTAATCTATATTAGTCTCTGTCATAATAATCATATTTTTCAAGCAAATAGATATCCAGCTCACCTCCCCCTGATTGGCAAAGTCGTGCAGGGGAGAGCTGCCTTTGCCAGAGGGGAGGGGAGGGAAGAGGAGACCTGAAGATCAGTGCCTGGGTGCATGTGCTGGCACTTGGAGTGCTGGGGGCAGGTTCAGAGGCTATATAGGGCCCTGCCACCCCTTGCCTCTTCCTCTCTGCCTTCAATGATCTTTTCAAGTAAATAGATACAGTAAAGATGTCTATGTCCGGATAATAATTTGCTTCCACCTTAATCTGGTAAAGATCCAATACATTCATGTAACAAAGGTACTCATTGTAATGCCTGAAATATTTTACAGTGCTTAGTAATGACATACACCACTGACAAAACATCCCTTCCAAAATACCACAGGGATGAAATGTTGTAGTTGTTATTACAAACATCCTCAATAGCTGTAAATTAGTAAGGCCATTGTTAGCTAAAATGCCTATGCATTCTGCTTGCTGGGAATTCATTTTAGTGCCAGAGACATGATGATGAATGCTACACAGGAATATTGATGTAACATGGTGCTATCCTACCCTTCAATGCTTTTGACGTGCAGCCTGATACTGTTAAAGGTTTTGGTTGCTTCTGGCTGGAGTTCAACAGCTAAAACAGTCTCTTGTGTTAAAAATAAAAGATGGGAGCAGAATGGGACAATTGCACTGCATCCCTCAATACTTCTAATTAAAATATGGTGCTAGTGTAAGAGGTACTCTGGTGAAAAGAAAAATCCCATTCCACTATGATAGAGTGGTAGTAGTTTTACCCCTCCTTTTTTGGATATCACATGATATGGGGCAAACATTATCACAATGACAAACAAAACATCCTGGCTGATCAGAGGGAAAGAGAGCTTGCCCTATAAAAATCGGGAAGGTTTAAGTCCTCACTGATCTCTTTCACTCAGTATAGCAATCCATTCATCTACCTGTGGTTGGTGTGGGAATAGCTAGCCTCTTTTTGGGGGGCATGTAGGGTTTTTTTGTGCACAAATGGACGGCCTCATGTTTCGCCTTTTTTGGCCTATTCCATACTGAACATTTTCAAAGTCTCTTTAGCGCCAATCAAGTAGTCCAAGGCTCAGCTATCCAACATATGATACAAACACTGGTGAAAAATTATTGGACATAGCTCCCACTTTGGAAGAGACCTTTAAGGCCATACAGCAGATGAAAAACGGCAAGGCAGCTGGGATTGATGGAATCCCACCTCAAGTTTGGAAAGACAGAGGTCACGTACTCCATGATAAATTCCACGAACTCCTTGTGAATTGCTGGGAAAAGGGGAAACTGCCATCAGATCTCCGAGATGCAGTTATTATCACCCTGTACAAGAAAAAAGGAGCAAAATCCGATTGCTCAAACTATCGAGGCATAACACTGCTCTCTATTGCTGGAAAAATCCTTGCAAGGATATTCCTGAACAGATTAGTTCTTGCTATTGCAGAAGAACTTCTTCCTGAAAGCCAATGTGGCTTCAGAGCGAATAGGAATACTACAGACATGGTATTTGCCCTTAGACAACTGCAAGAAAAATGTAGAGAGCAGAACAAGCGTCTCTATGTAACATTTGTCGACCTCACCAAAGCCTTCGACACTGTGAGTAGGAAGGTCTATGGCAGATCCTGGAAAGACTAGGATGTCCCCCCAAATTCCTTCAAATGATTATCTTGCTACACGAGGGCCAGAGTGGTCAAGTCAGATATGGCGATGCTCTTTCAGAGCCCTTTCTAAAAACTAATGGAGTGAAGCAAGGTTGTGTTCTTACACCAACTTTATTTACAATCTTCTTTAGCATGATGCTCCAAAGGGCTATGGCAGAGCTTCAAGAAGATGACGGCATCTATATACGTTACCGTACTGAGGGTAGCTTGTTTAACTTAAGCCTTCTGAGGGCTCACACTAAGTCTCTAAACTATCTAGTCCGTGAGCTGCTCTTCGCTGATGCTGCTGCCCTTGTTGCCCAAACAGAAGCAGCTCTGCAGCGCCTAACATCCTGCTTCACAACAGCTGCAGAGCTGTTTGGGCTGGAAGTCAACCTGAAGAAAACAGAAGTTCTTTACCAGCCTGCACCAAAGGATGAACACCACCATCCCCACACTGCCGTTGGCAAATCTCTGCTCAAGTCCGTTCAGCAGTTCACCTACCTGGGAAGCATCATCTCCTCAGATGCCAAGATTGACAAAGAGATCGATCACAGATTAGCAAAGGCATATAGTGCATTTGGAAGATTTCACAAAAGAGTCTGGAGCAATAAACACCTGAGGCAAAGCACAAAAATTAGTGTGTATAGAGCCATTGTACTATCTATCCTCCTTTATGGATCTGAAACATGGGTCACCTATCGCCACCACCTACGACTCCTCAAACGCTTTCATCAGTGCTGTCTATGCACAATCCTAAATATTCACTGGACTGACTATGTGACGAATGTTGCTGTCCTTGAGCAAGCAGGGATCACCAGCATTGAGGCCATGTTATTGAGAACACAGCTGCACTGGGCAGGGCACGTTTCTAGGATGGAGGACTATCGCCTCCCAAAAATAGTACTCTACGGTGAACTCGCCACGGGTCAGCGTAAGAGGGGTGCTCCAAAAAAGCGATACAATGACTCCCTGAAACAACATCTCAGGCTCGGCCAAATTGATCACCAACAGTGGTCTGCCCTGGCCTCACATCGGGAGGCATGGAGACGCACAATCCACAATGCTGCAGCCTTATTTGAGAACTCACGCCGAACAAGTCTTGAAGAGAAATGACAACGCAAAAAGAATCACAACCCAAAAACATCACTCAAGGAGACCTTCTGCTGTGCTTTCTGCAACGGGACTTGTTTATCTCGGATTGGCCTTTTTAGTCATCAGCGCACTTGCAGAAAGCGTGGGATGAGTCCTTCCTGAATCTTCGTTTGCGAAGAAAAGCCAGAGAGGGATACTGTTGTCTTCAGTTCTGTTTGACCAAATTGGCTTGCCTTCTTTGTTACTAGTATATAAGAGGTATGAAGAACTGATGGCAATGGATGCACATTATTGAAGACTAAAATCTGGAGAATATGAGCCATTCACTAACATTCAGTGGATTCAGACACAGAAGCACACTTGGACCTGGAGATCTGCCTATCAAGTCCTATCACTGGGAGGTTGGATCCAGCAGCCCCATTCTCTATGGCTCAGCCTTAAGTCAAGGAGGACTTGAATCTCACAGATCTCCACATCTTAATTTGTGTGGAGAAAGTAGATTTGTTTGTTTGTTTTTTCTCATTTAGAAAACAACTAGAATGGTATGGCCTATCTAAGAGAAGTGGCTACCGCGTAACATTCCAGTAGACATCACTGAATTATGCTGCTATTTGGAGTGTTGCAGTTTATTGCCCTTAGCAGAAGTTTTGGGAACAGATTAAGCCAGCCACCTCCTCCCACACACAATGTATCTAGCTGATAAATGAAACAAACTTAGTCTTCTTTAAAAAGTATAAAAGATAGTTTACTTACAAAATATCATGTGCTTAGTCAATACACAGGTTCAGCATCTTTATGTAAGTAGGATGAAGACATATAATCTAAACATTAGGAAGAACTTTCTGACCGTAAGAGCTGTCTGGCAGTGGAATGCACTGCCTCAGAGTATGGTGGAGTCTCCATCTTTAGAGGTTTTTAAGCAGAGGCTGGATGGCCATCTGTCAGAAATGCTTTGATTGTTTATTCCTGCATGACAGGGGGTTGGACTGGATGGCCCTTGTGGTCTCTTCCAACTGTATGATTCTATGATTCTTGTTGTTGGGGTGGGTGGGATGACCATCATAACTTTATGTAGGGATTGGCAGCAACACTATTCTGATGCCCTGTAGGATACTGTGATGGGGCCATAGGAAGTTCAATTACCATCAGAATTCAAGATGGATATTCAGCAGCTGGAGAAGGATTTAAAGAAGAACCACAAGGGGTTAACAAGGGTTATACAAGGCAACGCTTATGTGAAAAATAGGAAAGAGCAGGATGCATTAAGCAGATGCAAAAGATGACTAAAAAATCCTTCAGAAAGGATCCACTGAGAGGAAAAGAAAAAGGAAAGGGGTATGAAGTAGAGGAAAATCAATTTAGGATGCAATCCTATTTACACTTTGTTGGATCTTAGTGTGACTCACCTCTAAGGAGACGTGCATAAGATTCTGCTACTATCTTCAATACTAGCCAACGGAAAGGTTTCTGCATTTGCAGCAGTAGAATAAACTGTTTTGTTAGTATTTTATTTCAAAGGGAAATCCCTACCAAGGGAAATTAAATACACTATAAAATTGCAAAACAGAAAAATAAGAGGTAATGAGGATTGGGGCTCCCATCAAAACAACAAAATTTAGCAGTATAATGATATGAATCAATTGTTAAATGTATAGCACAACTGAACTCTGTTGAGATGAAACACAGGGAAGCAGGACTCAGAACTGAAGAGCTGAAGGACAGAGCTGTATTCCCCATGGTGTGATGCCTAAGCCAGCCAGCAGGCCACTTTTACAATCCAAGATTGCTAGTGTTGAAGGAAAATTCCATTGCCAGCCCAGCTGGCTTCTCTATGTGGAAATGGAGGTAAGTAGGAAGATATTGGAGGAGTTACTTTTTAATACAACTCCAAGAATCCACCAGCAAGCATGACTCTGGCTGGGGATAGTTAGCCTAGTGAAACAATGTGTTCATGCCACCAGTCTTGAAGGGGTAGGTTAAGATGCATAAGTGGGTTTGCCAACACTAGGGGCCAGTCTTGTGATTGGTGGTGCAGAAATGCCAATTCACAGCAGCTGTCATCTGTCTCAATGGGTTTTTTGGGGGGTTTTTTGGCAAGATTACTGGTGTGCAAAGCTCTCCATGTTTCCTGTTCACACGGAGGCATGCCAGCGAATCAAGATGGTGGCTGCGAGTGAATTACTCACAGTATTGTATTCCCCAACTTGCCCCTGCTAAACAATTAAAAAAAAAAAAGCTAAACAACTAAAAAAAAAATCTAACCAAGGTGCGGAAGAGTGATCTTCTGCTTAAATAATAATAAAATAAAAAAAAAACAAGGAAAGAAACTGTTTCATTGCCTCAGTGCACGGTCGCTAAGGTGACAATCCAACATGGTGCTTCCATGATCTGCCATCTTACCAAACTCCACCACCTGCGCACATCCAACCAATCAGCTGTCCTCTTCAGCAATGCAGTGCAATGAGATTCAGTTGTCCTAACAGGCAAGAGTGCACATTTCCATTGGGTTTTTTTAAAAACTTAGGAAAAGTCCCAGAGGACACTGCCATGGATTTTCCCTGACTTTTACTCCCCCCTCCCTCTGAAAAGGATGGAATGCTGCGGGATCCCATTTGGACACATGGGATTCCCTGTGGATTCTAAGAGAGTTTTTTTCACTGCCTGGACTACCCTAGGAGTCTTATTGCATGAGGGAAGGAAAGCGGAAGTGCAGCCAGCGTGAAGGAAGGAATGTGGAATTGCACCTCCTGTCCTGCCTTATCACATGGAATTGACATCCTACACCTGTTCTTCCATTCCAGTCCCATGGGGTACAGTGGTAAATGCAATTCTTTTTCCTAATGGATTTCTCCAGTTAGAAAAAAGAAGGAAGGAAGGAATGTGGAAGGAAGGAATGTGGAAGTGCACATCCTGTCCTGCCTTATCACATGGCATCGACATTCTACACCTGTTCTTCTATTCCAGTCCCATGGGGTACAGTGGTAAATGCAATTCTTTTTCCTAATGGATTTTTCCAGTTAGAAAAAAGACTCATGTTTACCACCATCTTCCATGGGAACAGAATGGAAGCACAAATAAAGAATGTCAACATTGTGTGATAAGGCAGGACTGGAGGCACTATTATCAGGCTGCACTTCTGCTTCCCTTCCCTCATGCAAGAAACCTCTATGTTGCATGCATGGTATTTCACAATTTTCTCTCTGTTGTATTTATCCAGTATATTTTAGGGAAGGAAGGGGGTGGGGAAAAGAAAGGAAGAAAAAGAAAGGGAGGGAGGGAAAGATGGAGAATATTCAGTAAAAATTTAGAAGTGTGTCCAATTTCCAGGTTGGGGTTAGAAGTACAGTTGTCCCTCCATATCCACGGGTTTGGTATTCACAGATTTAACTATTCACAGCTTGAAAATATTGTAAAAAGAAATAATAATCCAAACAGCAAACCTTGATTTTGCCATCTTATATAAGGGACACCATTTTGCTATGCCATTGCATATAATGGGACTTGAGTATTCATTGATTTTGGAATGCACTGGGGGGTCCTGAAACCAAACCTCAGTGAATATGAAGGGACAACTGTAGTTTCTATTCTGAAAATACTGGTTGTTCAGACAATGAAAATAGGGGCCAAATGTTCTCAGTTACAGCTAAGGAAAAATAACAGAATAAATGGAACACTGAAGAAGCATAGTTAAAGGATGCAGAGAGAGAGAGAGTAAATATCAAGGAGAATCTCTTGCTCTTGATTACAACTGAGAAAAGGAACAGCTATTAAAACGACACACAAAACAAACCACATTTCTTTTGTCAAAGATTTCTTTCTATAGAAGAAAGTGATATTTTTGTGTCAAGTATGGACTACCAGAAGAATAGTTCCCTGCCCTATCAATATATATGTTTTCCCTCCCTTGGGTATCCAACTATATTAATCTATTGGCAGTTCCTTAGCTGTAAATCTTTCATAGTAAAGAGTTAATGGAGGATGAAGTAAAGATAGTTTCTATCATGAAAAATGCTCAAAGCAAACTTTAAGAAGAGGCGGAAGCTTTAAATCATACTGTGGAGATGAATAAGAGGCACTGTCTGATGAGATTAAGGAATTATGGGGAGATAATCCCAAAACCATATGCTTGAGATCATAATGCAATACAATTGAATTTCTTAAGTACTTTTTATTTGTTTTCATCAACATTCTTATGCCCGTACTGTCACAGAAGGTTTATAGGATGAGCCAATAGGAGGCTAGATAAACACTTTATCAACTCTCTTTATCAAGAACCAGAATTTAGAAGGACATCATTAAAAATTAATTTGTTAATTCTGATTTGTTAAAATGTTTAACAATTTAAAATTTAAATTGACAAAGTGAAAGGAGTAAGTAATTCATGATATTTCACATTATTTTAATTTGTTCTTGGGGGAACATTAATATTAGGGAGTTGACCATTCTTGGCCATTTTAAGTAATTTTAATCGATCTTTTAAATAGGTTGTTTTTGTGGGGGGGGGTTCCGGGCTGTGAAGCTATGTTCTAGAAGAGTTTATTCCTGATGTTTCACCTGCATCTGTGGCTGGAAACTTCAGAGAATGGTGGTGTGTGGGTGTTTAGGGTTTATATACTGTGAGTCCCTGTTGAAGAGGATTAGCATGCAAATTTGTGTACTCAGTTGTTGGATGTCCAGTTCTTAGGGTGGGAGGATATAAGAGGGTGAATAGTGTCTATTTAGCTCATGATCCATTGTCTGCTGAGAAGCCCCCTGACCCTGGGGGAAGTTCATTTGCATGTGTTCAGTTTTTATTTTGGTGTTTTTCAGGACTGGCAGCCAGATTTTATTTACTTTTAGGGTTTCCTCTTTCCTGTTTAAGTAATCCAGGTGTTTGTGGATTTCAATAGATTCCCTATGCATTCTGACCTGATAGTTGTTAGCCTGGTCCAGAATTTCTTTTAAATATTTAACATTTAAAATATGTTGCTAATGTGTTAACACCAGTTAATGTAACCACTTAATGTTATAATTTAAACATAAAACATTAAATGCTTACAAATTAATTTCTAAGATAAGTATTAATTAATTAATACCAACCAAGCTCCCAACTTCACCCAGTGACTAACTATATAACAATACTATTTACACTACTCACTTTAAAAAAGATCTATAGTTTACACCTGTTTTCTGTATAGCAAAGGTAGGATGAACATCACATGAAGATTTATTTTTAATTGATACATCAAACTCATGAAAGTCTATATTTCCTTCTTTCTTTGCAATGAAATCTGGTGTAAAGGAATTCCTGCTGTTCCCATGATGCTTGTTACCATAAAAGCTGAAATCACACCAACATACTGTCAAAACGAAGTACTATACAGTAGCACCCCTGCATCCATGGGGGTTTGGTTCTAGGGGCCCCTGTGGATGGCAAATTCCATGGATAATACCAAACGTCATCCTGGGCAGCCATCCCAGAGGAAAGCGGGGTGAGTTCACTCCTCCTTCCCCTTCCCCCTTCCATGTCCCCACCACGGCAGCAATCACGGGGGCAAAGGGGGAAGGGGAAGAGGCAAGTTCTCTCTTCAACCCCCTTTACCCCCGTGATTGCCCCCACAGCAACAGGAGCCCTCCCAGAGGATGGGATGGGAAGGTGAGATTTATCTTCCCCCTCCCTTCCCCATGCCATCGCCAACTGCAGATAACTGAATCCACCGTTGTTGAATTAGCAAATGCAGGGGTGCAACTGTAGATAGAATTTATCTAGATCCATTTCAAGTTGTTTTCAGTTTCAGTTCCAGTTCCAGTTATAGGGCAGAGACAGCTTTGGTCACCTTGGTGGTTTACCTGCACCAGGAAGTAGACATGGGGAGTGTGTCCCTGTTGGTTCCATTGAACATCTCAGCAGCTTTCAATACCATTGTCATGCCTCGTGAACCTGAGGAGGCTATAGAGTCAGAGGAGGAGAAGGACATGGCAGGGAACGACCCTTTATCTACACCTGTGCCAGCAAGGAACCCTGCCAACCTAGAGGCTCTAGCAGAGGAAGAGCCTGGTCCAAGTGTGTTGGCATCAGTCCCAGCAGAGAGACCTGCCAATTGAGATAAGGATGATGAAGAAGAGAGGGACTTACTCCACCATCATATACCCAGCAGCAAGCTCACAAGGAAGCTCAAAGGAAATCTCTGGGGCTTTATGAGAAAAAACTTGCTCATTAAGAAACACCTGGCAAAGCCTTAATTGCTTTATATAGGCTGGGAGAGGCGATGGAGGCTTTGTCAGAGATCACCTGATCTTCCTGGAGAAAGATTCCTGCTGACTTCAGTTCCTGGATTTCGGTTATCTTGACTAGCTTCCATAATGGTCAGAGGCTCGTGCAGTTGTTGCTAGCCCAAAGGAGTATTGTGGTTGAATTCCGCAATTTCACCCTCCAATACAGATCCGGCTGTAACCTGAACAATCTGATTCTGATAGGGGGTGAAGCAATCTTGGTTCGAGGAGAGAGTCAAATTGGAGAGGGGAGTCGAGTCTGTTTGATTTCCTGTTCAGTTTCCAATGGAAGAGTGGAAGTAGAATGAAGTATGCTGGGTTTGTGAGGCTTCTTATTTTTATGCCTTTTCTTCCCTCTCATGGAGGGAACCATGTCAGAGAGGCCAGTCTCTGAGCTTTCTGAGTAGCGGCCAACTAAAAAGAAGATTCCTCCAAGAGGGAATGGTTCATGGCCACCCATATGGAAGACCCTGTACTGGTGTGTCCAGAGGGGGATCCCGGTGGAACTGAGACCATGGCTGTAGCAACCACGTGTGGCTTAAATGCCTGTTCATAGAGTAGCGTTTTCAGGCATGATTCTCTATTTGTATGCATTTGTGGGGTGAATGCCTTACAGTGCGAACATGCAGCCACATTGTGTCATTCCCCTAGGCCCAAGAGACAGTGCAAGTGTCCATTGCGGGCTGGCATTTTTGCAGGACAAGCACCTCTTAAAGGAGGTAGCAGACAAAGCCAAAAGCATGGTGGCTGCCATGACTGAGGGGTTCTGTAGAGGGAAAAGTCGTAGTCAGAGGAAAATAGGTCAACTAACTGGGAAGAGATGAAGAGAGAAGTCCAAAAACAGCCCGTAGTCGATAGGAAGTATGTAGGAGGGAAACGAAAATCAGCTCTATGAGTGAGGTTCCTTTGATGCTGCTAGCACGGTGGATGAAAAGGAACTGGAGAACTAGGCGGGAACCTCAAGGGTAGAGGTATTAAAGGGTGTGGGGCTACCACCAAAATAACCCTTGCACAACAGCTCTAGAAGGTTCCAAATATGCTCTGCACAAGTGCAGATATCCCATGTGTGTGAATCACAGAGATCACGAAGAAGGAACTGGGACATTTTTAAAAGCAGCTGAAAAATGGGATGAGAAAGGAATAATCAGAACTGTGACTGCAAAACGGGTAGTTGGAGGATATGCAGTTAGTTGGCTGCTCTAAACATCCTGGAGGAAGAGTAAGATCTATGTTTTGAGTATAAACTTAATATATGTTTCAATACTAACTTAAAACTCTGCCAACAATACCCAGAGTATGTTTAAAAAAAAAAAAAACCCTTATGAACACCATCAAAGCAGCATTTCACCTAATTTCTGAGTAGATGAGAGTCTCTCCTTTGCCCTTTAATCTCCTGACACTGTTTGATGGGTTCCCCATTTAAAGGCATGGTGTTTGAAACACATAATGAAAGAAAACTAAGTTCATGTAAAATTAGTATTCTAAATGCCTATAAGTGAAACATCGCCAGTTTGTCATTGACATAATTAGGTAAAGAGAGAATCAGGTAGTAAGAGTCAGACAGGTGAAGACTGCAGGCTGACTTTGATGTGTGAGTGTGTTGGCTTAACCCAGCTGGATTTCTTTCTTGTTTAGTGCTGCATGGAGAGAATTGATAATTGGTTAACAATGGAAACCTGGCTAATAATTCCATTACAGCTGTATTGCCTTCCAGGAGTACACCCATGTAGTCAAATGCTCCAAGAGAATACAACATAGAAATGATTATCCAAAATGACTTCAGGGCTAGCAGCTATAACGGGAACAATTTATCACATCCTAAAGGATGTATGTAATAATAGTTTTGACAGATCAGCCATGGAACAGGATGCTTAGAAATAAAATGCCAGCAAAAGGGACCAAGGGAAAAATCTCTCTCTCTAGCATTGCTAGAGGGAGTGTGAAGTGATGGGACAGGCTTGATTTCCTATTTATTTTTATTCATTATGAAGATTTCTACAGACCTAATCATACTTAGAGTAAACCCAGTGAAATCAGTGGGCCTTCAGATAACTCATGGCTAACGTAAGTCCCTATGATTTCTAAGGGTCTACTTCACATTAAATATGAATGCCTGGATGCAACCAGCAAAAACAATAAAAAATAATGCAGAAGCGAGAACGCTATGGACCTCCAGATGGTTTTGTACTACAAAACCCATCATCCTTGACTATTGGAATGGTAGCTGCTTGGACACAAGCAGTTTGTTATTTTTTTTAATGAACATTAAAAAACAAAAAACAAAACCCTGGCTTATCTCACAAGACCTTAGAGTAGAATACAGATAAAATATATTTTTAAAAGGTTTTACAAAATTAAAATAGTAGGAATAATTTAAAGTCTGAAAGCAGATTTCACCATTTAGAAAGTAAAACAGGCAAGCAAAATCCTTTTCGCTTACCCAGGCATTTGATTGTTAACTGTTCATTGCTGAAGTTTGTTTGTTTGTTTTAATCTTCCCCAGAACACTGTACTAACTGTGGTATTAAGTTCTGAGGAAATACAAGCAACTTATTTTTTATTTTATTTTAAATGATGGTGCTGGTGTTGATATTACGTAGAGATGTTTTTTCTGATTTGTCACCAATTTCATTTGAATACTTTTTTTGTAATTATATTCCAAAAGTATGCCATACTTTGCTGTGTTCAGCTAAACTGTTTTGAATGCTTATATTTAAATCACTGCAGATATATGTGTGATTCAGTTCCTCCCACTATTCTGCCAGATCTTTTCTAGTTTGCCAGAGCACCCCTGTCAAAAGCCTCCTCTGTTCTGGAGAGACAAAGAGAGTTGACCCTTTTCCCACCACAATTTAGAAGTGACTAATAATCATTCCTTTGAGGAGAAGGGAACAGAAGAGGTACTCAAGATGCACACCTCGAGTACCCTTAGTGAGATTTTTAATTGTTTTTCTTTTAAACAGCAGGTACAATCCCCTTTGAAAGTATCAAAAGGAGCCAGGGATTGGCATGACAGGCAACTGCCATGGGTCACACTCTTGTGGGGGGGTCTGAAGCTTCCTGATTCCACTAGTCTTCCCTCTTGATGTTTCGGTCTGTTCACTTCCTTCTTTAAATAGGGAAGTAAACCCTTGACTATTTTCTCCTGGCAAGGATGAAGAATTATGTATTTTTCCCTCCCTAACAGAGGAGACAATGAATATTCCCTTCACAATATTCCTCATGAATTTGAAGTTTCTGAAGTGTTATTTGTGAGGAATTATTCTGCATAGAACACAGTGTGGCCACTGTATCAGAAGGCTTGCCATTCACTGATTGGAGCTCCCACAAATCGTCACACCCCTCCTCATGGTTAAGTGACTCACCTTGGTTGGAATGACTTGGGCTTACTGAAGGGTAATGTACTTATGTTACAGGCTTAATATGATTTTCGCTTTATTCAGAACAGATGGGCTGGGGTAGCATTTGCTTGGTCCACTATTTTGCCACACCAAGTTTGATGGGGGCAAAGGGGATTCCCGATGCCTTGATCTTGCCTGGAGAAGCATGAATGGAGAAATGCAAAATGCTTTGAACAGAGAGTTGGGGAAGTTTCTACCACATCCCACCATAGTTTTCTGAAGGCCAGAGCTCCACAAGGCTGATGGCAATCATCTGTCAGAGGAGGGTAACATGTTGTTCCTGCGAGATTTGCAACTGGGAGTGAGGGCCACGTTGGCTGGCCTGGTAGGGGAAAGGGACTAAGCAAACACCTGTCCCTTGTCCATGGTTGGTGGGGGGGGTGGAGGGTATAAGACATTGGTGTACACCTTCCTGAGGGAAGGGTAAGGCTCTGGAATGGCCTCTTTAGGGCCAGAGGGGGTGGGGAAGGAGTCCTGGGGGTTTGCTCTCACTTATAAAGTACTGGGACTTGAGGAGGTGCCCAGGATTTGCCTTCCAGTAAATGGCCAACCGGGGAGCAACTTAGTGTTGGGGCATAGGAGCTTAAAAACTAAAAATTCATTAAAGATCTTAGGGTGCAAGCCTTTGGGAAGGTTTCTTCAAAGTTAAAAATGGTTAAGAATTAACTTCTAATACAGCAGAGTGGCAGAGAAAGGAAAATGGACAGGACTCGTTTAGCAAATCACTCAGGACTCAAGCTGCTAAATAAAACAAAAGACTTCTTGAAAGAATACTTAAGCATTTACTAATAGCTTTTCAAAGTACATATGCTTGGGAAGACTACATCCTAGCTGACTAGGGATCTAAGTTAGGATAGGTATGGTGACTCACCAATCCAGTGAGACCCAGGGAAAATAGGTAAGGCAACCATTCCTACAGACATGCAGGGAAGTACCTGCTTCTTTAGAGAGCAGACAAAGAGTCATAAAACTTTGAAACCACAAGGTTATTAAACCTGAGTCATATGATGACATGATGGTCATCCAGCTTGGCTGTGACTGAGATTCAAGTCAAGCCCACTAAGGATTGTATGAGGAAAAGGGGAGAGACTTTTCAACATGCAGGAAGTCTGTAAAAACTTTCTAAGTCTTGCTTTGCTCTACTAGCAAGCAAGTGGAGGTGCAGGAAGAATCCTAATTTTTCCAACACTTAGTTATTGTATTACCCTCGGGGCTTAGGTGTTTCACCCAAGGGAAGGCTGAAGAGGTAGTCAAGGGGTGACACCTGGTCCCAGCTGAACCTGCAGGGGAGCCTCTTGATCCTTTTCAGGACCAACACATCTTAAATATGTTGTATGTCCCTTATTTAACCCAACTCTCTGTGTCTGATCTTATTCAATGGTTGGTCATCAAACACACATATAAACATACCCCACACATTTATTTGCCTAAACCTCCTATATTCTTCACAGAAAGTGTGTTTTCTGCATAGGAGACAATGCTTTCTGTGCAGGAAACCCATATGATCTGTGGAAAACAGGGCTTTTTTTGTGTGTGGAAAAAAAAACCTCATGAGTTTTTCTTCATTGAATAATTGTTCTGCAAAATTGTGAGATGCTCAAATACTGAGAGAAAAATGTACAAAATTCTCAATGCTTTATTATTCTCACCAGTAGGTTATCTGACTGTTGGAAAGCCTAATTTTTATTTTTATTTTTAGCTGACAGTAAATAATGATGAATATTCCACCCGTAGCAAGCAGAGAATGGAGCAAGGAGATGGAGAAACATTACCCACTCTTACTGTCCCTCTCCCTTCCTCCTTTCCTCCCTCTGTGTGTGTGTTCTGGGCAATTATACAAACAAGGAAAGGAGGAAACAAATGGGTAGTAGTGAAAGTGGCAAAGTGGACATGAGCTCACACAGATAGAGATATTCATTAGAAGCAGCTTTTCAAAGATCCCCATCTCCCAAGCCAGAAACTGATACAGTGAAACATGGATTGCCAGGAGGGATGAAAAGCAAACAAACAATTCATTGCATTTGAATGTCTTGAGAGAAGTGTGGGGGGTTGCCTCTCAAGATGACTTGCAAGAAGAAACACACCTTGCCTTGAGAAGTCACACATTCACATGCCGTATGAGACAACTTGAAACACTGTGGACATTTTAGGGGTGTCCCTTGCCCCCGCTATTCTTCATAGCAACATTAGAAGTCTTACTTCATAAGATTCGATGGGAAAAGAACATACCAGGCTTAAGAATTTGGAATCAGGAGTATAAAGTTAAGACTGACGCTGATGACCTAGCATTAATTGTAGAAAACCCTGTGCAAAATATAGACAAGTTATTGGGATTAGTGGAAATATTTGGAAGATTCTCAGGTTTCAGAATTAACAAGGAAAAGACAATCATCATAACAAAGAACATGGCTAAAAAAGAAGAGGAATGTGTAGAATCGATAGCGGGATGTAAAATGGCAAAAAAAGCAAGATACTTAGGAATTTGGGTATCTAATAGAAATATGGATTTAGTGGGAAATAATTACAATAAAGTTTGGGGAGGGATAAAAACAGATATGGGGAAAACTAAATTTATCATTGTTAGGCAAAGTAGCCATAATTAAAATGATGATTTTACCAAGAATCCTCTATCTATTTCAGACAATCCCAATTCTAACTAATGATAAGTTGCTTGATAAATGGGCAAAAGAGTTGAAAGACTTTATATGGAGAGGTCGGAAGGCAAGAATCAAATGGGCAACTATGATTGACAAAAAGGAAAAGGTGGCTTGGCAGTATCAGATATCCATACATATTATAATGTGTGTAGCTTGAATTGGTTGATTGATTGGATAAAACTGGAAAATAAGAGGTTGTTAACACTTGAAGGAGAGGGACTGAGATTTGGATGGCATGCGTACGGGTGGTATGAGAAGGATAAAATCCATAAAGACTTTAATAACATTGTGAGGAAGGCAATATTAAGAATATGGAAGAAGGTAAAACAACAATTTTATAAGAAGATGCCAAAATGGATTTCGCCTCAGGAAGCATTTATGAGTAGATGGCTTAGTACGCATAAATGGTTATCATACAATGATTTGTGTATTTGGAAAGAAGATAATACTTATGACTTTAAAACAAAGGGAGAATTGGAGGGGGAAGGTTGGCATATCCATTGGATGACGTACCAGCAGATATATAGTAGATACAGAGATGATAAAAAATATTATGAATTTGATCTTGAGGGAAATGAGATTGATAAAATAATGTGGAGAGGGAAAGACAAGAGAATAACAAAAATGTATAATGCACTGCTTGAAAGGAAATTAGAAACTGAAGTTGTTAAAACAGTAATGATAAAATGGGCAAAGGATATAGGTGAAAATATTCTGTTAGCCAAATGGGAAGCGGCATGGCAAAAAACAGATAAGTTCACAGCATGTCAAACTCTGAAAGAAAACTATGTTAAGATATTCAATAGATGATACCTAACGCCATTAAAAATCAGCAAAATCTATAAGTTGAAAGATAACAGATGCTGGAGGTGTGGTAATGAGGTAGGATCTATGTACCACGTTTGGTGGAATTGCTCAACAAATAGGAAGTACTGGCAAAAGATTCATATATTAATTCAGAGAATGTTAAATAGTCACTTTAGTATGGATCCTAGGTTATATCTACTGAATATTACCTCCGTATTGCCAAAAGAAATAGAAAGGAAAAATTGGAGAGTCATATTATATTTAATTATGGCAGCAAGAATGCACATAGCCTCAAAGTGGAAAAGTAGTGAACAATTACAAATAGATGACTGGCTGTTTAAAGTAATAGAAATGAGGGATAATGACATATTAACACATATTCTGAGGAAGGGAAATGTGAAACAGGTAAAAGAAGAGTGGCTTCCACTACTCAACATATGTAAAATTAGATGGAATGTAGAAAAAGATATTTAAAACGAAGAAAAGTAATTTAAGGAGAAGATAAAATAAGGATAGGAAGGATTAATAAAGATGAAACTCGGTTACAAAGATGGAAGGAGATATGGTTAATGGAAAACACCAATGGTATTAAGTGATAAATACATGATTCGGGCTATACTTCAAAAAATCTAGGTATAATAAAAGGAAGTTACACAATAGAAAGATGATTGGGGGGGGGAGACTCTTGAGATGGATATACTGGGGAAGTTGAATTATGTAATAACAGCTTGTTAATGATTTTCCTTTAGTATTTTTATCTCTTTTTTAAGGGAAAAGAAATTGTATATGATATGATTTGTATTGACAAGCTGTAATGGAAAACTGTTATAAATAATTTTTTTTTTAAAAAAAAAGAAACACTGTGGACATTTTAAATGTAAATGGCTAAAAATGCCCATAAACACCTTTTCATCAAAACTAGGCAAAATGAAAAATACAGTATATATATATATCAATGATCACTTTAGGAAAAATGCTCTGAGATGTGTCAAAATATCCATGTCATCCAAAAACAAAACAAAACACCAGCAAAGGTACCTATAAGCCTTTGATATGAAAAAAGGATGAAGGTAGAGTCCAGAGAAATGCCATGAAATTGAGACTGAAATTCCACATCCCTGATTGCCATGTAGTATAGGGAGAGTACTTGTCTAGACACTTAACCCTCCTGGGTATGCTACTAGCATGGATACAGTCATGGAAGTCTATGTTCTTATGCTTTCTAAACAGTAAACAGTATTTTGGAAGTCATCTCCAACGCATAATGCCTGTCCCGAGGCCCCTTTTAAATCCCTTCAAGCTTGGCACTCCAAACAGCACTGGGCTACTGTATTTCTGTTGCTGTTGGGTTCCCTCAAATCATTTCCCACTTATGGCAACCCTAAGATGAACCTATCACAGAATTTTCTTATCAAGATTTGTTCAGAGAGAGTGTAACTCACACAAGGCCACACCGTGGGCTTCCATTGCTGAGCTAGGATTCAAACCTTATTCTCCCTGAATTCTTGCTGGGTCTAACTGCCATTTAAATTTCCCACAGTGCTGTCAGTGTAATATCAGTCTAGAACATTGTAGCAAATTTAAAAAGTGTATTCAGTTGCATAGTGTTACATGGGGCACTCTTGCCTCGTAGGCTAACAATGGGGCCATGAGAGATCATCCCAAACTTGTAACTGATCCTATTTGATTGTTAACACTGCTTAGTGTCTTTTACTTTGCTTCTGTTACATTATACTTTGAAAAAAAATGATGGAATATGAATAACAGAGATGGGTCAGTGTCATACAATAATTAGTAGACAATTATTTCATCATTTATAACAGGCCTGTGAGGTGCACATGGTCCCTGAAGCCCCAACCATTTCCCCAAACCTTGCCTCCATTTATTTTTAATGACATGATTCTTAGGCAATATTTTCCCTCAAATCATGTAGAAACCACACAAGTATGTAGAAACATGTAAAAACATCCATGTCACCCCCCAGAAGTACCCCAGAATGTTGCATTACCCCCATGCCTCCTTTTTTCTCTGCAGTTCCTCTCCAAATGCTGACATGAGGTGACATAATGACATTTCCTGTCAGGATTTATAGAGGGACGAATGTAGACAAAAACAGAGGTAGATGTTGAGTATCCCTTATCCAAAATACTTGGGACCAGAACTGTTTAGGATTTCAGATTCCCCCCCTCCAGATTTTGGAATATTTGCATATACTTAATGAAATATCTTGGAGATGAGACTCAGGTCTAAACACAAAATAGTTTATGTTTCATATATACCTTATACAAATAGCCTGAAGGTAATTTTATACACAATATTTTTTAATAATTTTGTGCATGAAGCATCATTTGTGTTCATTGAACTGCCAGAAAGCAAAGGTGTCACTATCTCAGCCACCCATGTGAACAGTTTGGATTTTGGATTTCCAGAGAAAGGATACTAAACTTGTATTTGGGTTTGCTATGGAGAGGTCTGGGGGGGGGGAATTGATTCTTGCCCCCTCCCATGCAGTTGCATTCTGATTTACAAGTTAACTAATCTTTTTTATTAAAAACACTTATTATATCACAGAGCCAAAATCAGAACTACTCCATCGCAGAGTTTGCTTAAAAAAAAAAAAAAAAGTTTTGTGCTATATGGACTTCCAGATTTCATGCTGGCTGGGGGATTTTGAAAGCTGTAAACCCATCCTCACTCCCCACAAAGAATTTTTTCCCCACTTAGAACAGAATAAAAGCTCTCCCTTCAGTATGCATTAAACACACACACACACACACACACACCTTCCTGCCATCTTCTAAGGGGAAAATATAATTTTCATTGGAAGGACTCTAAACAGTAAATGCCCTAAAAAGAGCATTCTTAGTTAAATCAGTGGAAATTCCATTTCCACACGGATGCTGCTTCTGAAAGCACATACCATATTGCTTGTGTGAGAGAGATTTTTCTACAACCAACTTCACTGTGCAGCAGTTTTGCTAAGGTGTTGCCACAGAAGCGTTGGTGCCTTCACAGCATCATTTCAAAACAGATAGAGCGTGTGTGTTCTATGCATATATAAGCTGTGGAACTTTCATGCTCATTGCAGGCTTAGTGAGCCTGCAAAACCCCAAAGGCCCACAATAAGGCAGCTGTGACTGTTTGGGGAAAGAGGATTTTATTTCACCAGAAATAAATGTTGTATTTATTTAACCCAGCATTAAGAATCATGGGGGAAAACTGTCCTGCAATGTTAAATGTTTTGGCTCAAGTATACCACAGCAGTGACAGGATAATGTTTATAATGTTTTCTATCACATTCTATGTTAGGGTTGCAGGTTAGTTCAGGAGGTGTAATGCTGGCTGAGTAGTAATACACACGGCTCTGGCCTCAGTAGAGGATTATGGTCTTGTGGTTGCCTCATTTTATGCCCTCATAAGGCCAAGTGGGGCCAGGCCATTTGGCGTATCTACATTATTGCTGTCTACTATGACTGCCATCAGCTGCCCATGGTCTAAGATGGAGATCTCATCTTTCCATCATAGATGGAAACTGGGACCTCCTACAAGCAAAATATGTGCCATATTTCACTACTACATAGATGCCCGTATGCAGTGGGGCTTCTACAGTGGGCATAACAGCACATCTACAATTTAGAAGAAAGAAGCCTTCACTTCAACCCACTCATCAGTGTATCAGTTCTTGGCTGTATGCTTAGCACATTGAGTTCAACTTGGTCAGCAATCACCTCTCCCAGAATACTAAGGTGCTTACTGCACTCCAGAGAAAAGTGGTAGTGCATCAGGAAGGTTCCATCTTCTGAGCTGTCTTGCCACATGATGTTGTTGCTGTTCTAGTGTTCTTTCATTCTGGTTCTCTGGGAGCTCAAGGTAAAACAGTGTCTTTTTGCTAATAGGATTTTCTGGATAGCAAAAAGATGCAGTTTTACCTCCATCTCCCATGGGACCAGAACAAAAGAAAGATTATGTCATGCAAAAAGGCAGCACAGAACCTTCCTGCTGTGCTGCCACTTTTATTCAGAGTGTGGTGAGCCCCTAACTGCAAACAAAAGTCAACTCTGCTGTCAACTGGCAGCTCTCTTTTCAAAGCACATTATAGAACTGGGATGGTAAATCTGGACTTTAAACTTCAGTGCCTCAAAGACTAGAGATAAATTTGAAAGATACTGCTAGCGGTATGGGGATTTTATCCATGAGCCTTGGGTTCAACAGCTCTCACTTCTCTTTTTCTCTTCTTGTGTGTTTGTGATGAAAGAGATTGAAAGTTTCCATTTCTGCTTTAGATCTAATCACAGTTCAGATCTGTGGAACTGTGGGGTTCCCCCCCCCCCCGCCCACCCGTTATTTATTAACAGACTAAGATAGCACATCATGGTTTGACCCTGCTTGGTTTTAACATGTAATCATAAGAAATCACAGCTCTCTGTTTTCTGACATCACAGCACATTGTGCTTAGTAACAAAGCAGAAGCTTTCAAATCTGCTCTTGTGAAGGAGGGGAGGGGAGACAACAGAAGGTCAAAGCCCATGCATATTTTGTTCCCAACATGAAACTAAACTAGGGGCCTTTTACACTACAAAATTATATCACCATTATTCCACTTATTGCCACAGTTCCTTCCTTTGGAAGCTTGGGATTGGTAGTTTAGAGAAGGGCATTTATAGTAATCAGCCACAGCACTTTTGTGCCTCACCAGACTACAAACCCCAGGATTCCACAGGATGAAACCAAGGCCATTAAAGTAGAATAATAAGGCTATAATTACATAGTGTGAATAGGCCCCAAGTCTTTGTATTACATTTGGACCTAGCCTGCCACTGCATTATTTAGATATCTAAAATATTATTTCATATGAAATGAAAGATAATTGCTAAATATTTCAAAACTTAATTTGAATCAAGCTTCCACAAACATTAGAATTTGGGTTCTTTCTAATCAAAAAGTCAGTAGCAGGAGCCTGATTTCATGGACAAAGCATAGGTTTCATGAAACCTGAAACTACTACAACTCGGTATTCAAAATGATGTTTGTCTGTTTTTTGTTTTGTTTTTTTAAACCTCAGTCTCAAAAGTTTTTTTTTTTAACTCCTCAGCCTCAAAAGTTCATTTATTTTTGCATACTGGCCACTCCATTCATGCAATTGCTATACATATGCGATGTCCATTTGCACTAGAGGCAAGTTATAAAACTGCAGATAAGAACTTCCTTTTTTGTTGCTTGCTCCTGCAGCACCCTACTTAACTTCCAGTTTTGGTCTCTCACAGATAACATTTTAAAGCCACATATTTCTGGACCATTCCTAATCTTCCCCTTGCAGCAAAGTTTTAATGATTCACTTTCAGATTAATGAAGACTACCATATGGATTGAAAAGTAATAGTTTTCAGTTAAAATTTGCATGAAACACACCTGGCTTAGTTTAGAAAATGTCATTTCTGTCTGCATCATGGTTGCTACTTATCTATGTAATCAAAGCTTACTGCAGACTGAGCAGAAATATTGATGAGCTGCAAATGAGCCCCCATCAATCTAAAGGGCTACCTGGGGAAAAGCATAAAAGAACAGAATTCTACTTTGACACCAACAGGATGGATATTACTCTTGCAACACTGCAAATGTTTTAGCAAGAGCCCATTTAAGTGCTAGGCACTTACTTTGACCTTTTTTTTAACCAATCAATGGTTGCCAGATGGTTTTTTATGTTCCCTAGAAACCCTTAGGCTCATGCAAAAAAAGAGCAGGAGGCCTTACTTTTATGACATATTGCCAATTGCATTCATAAACTGTATAATTATATATGCAAATATACACAGAGGAGTTTACTTGCAAATAAATAAATTGCAGCATTTGAGGGAGTCATGTACTGTTACTCTGGGCCTGTCTTAGTGGGGTGTGAACTACAATACAAATTAAACACATCTTCTATCCACTTTTTTGGTGGGTATTAAAAAAAGATTAACAAATAGCAGCTCATATTAACAAATAAGAGGATCCTTGTAATACAATCTAAAATCGTTCTGGGGAACCTACTGCCCTCCAGATGATGATAAACTATTTTCATTATCCCTCATTATTAGCCAAACTGGCTGGGGGTAAGGAGAGTTCAACAACATCTGGGACTGGGACACTTCTGTAAAGTTTGCCTAGATGAAACTCTCAGAGGAACAGAAAGATCTTCATGGCAAAAACTATTTTCTGAGCTTATCTGTCTTGTGGGAGAATAGGGAAGAACAGAACCATGTATACATCATTCCTGTACACTAGGAATCAAGCAGGAATTCTTAAAAAAATACAGTGTACATATTTCCAAGGAAAATTAGAATTAAAATAAGTATTCCTTTTGGGTATGTGATAATGAGAAATTCCATTTCTCATTGTCTGCCAGCTCAGCAGCTCAGCATTAGGTAAACAAAGGGTTAACTAGGGGTCTGAAGAAGGGTGGCACCTTTGGGTCTGCCAGATCATCATTGATGTTACAGGTCAGCAGAGACAGAATGACCAATCAGATTTACAGAGTGGGGATGTGCAAGGTAATATATAGTGCAAGGTAATATATACTGCCTTGGTGCCAGGAGGCACTGAGAAGAACAAAGAGGCCCTGGGATGGGGAACACCTCATCTCAGAGAGAGAGAACAAAGAGAGACCCTGAGATAGGGACAGCTCAGGTAGAGATAAACAAGAACAAAGGACTCTGAGACAGAGGAAGGCTGTTGAATCATAGAATCATAGAGTTGGTAGAGACAACAAGGGCCATGTTGGGGCGTAGAAAGACACACTGTGTCCACCACGACCACCTGCAGAGTAGTTCCACATCATCAGGACGCCAAGGAGAAGGTTTTCTGGAGAGACTTCTGCAAAGGACTTCAGGCTGAGAAGGAAAATTCCTTCACCCCAGCACACTGCCTTGAGCTCTGGCTTGCCAAATAAAGACAGCAAAAAGGCCAGCCTTCACTCAACTTGAGGGCTTTAATCTTTGTTTGCAGTATATTTACAATATATATATATATCTACAGAGTATAGGACAGCCGTCTCTAATACTCATAAATCTCTCTCAAACCAACAAACTGCTTCACCAACCACCATTCACAACAAACCCACACTGGAGATATTTCCCATCTCCTTTTTATAGGCAGTTAAACAATGCCTGTTACATCAGGCATCTCAGATGTGCATACTCTCAAGTGCTAACTCACACACACATCTGCCACTGGAGCTTAACTACTTTCATTACTAAGCTTATAGCTCCATCTTGTGGTCACATCCATGTCATTTCCTGACATTCCCCTCCAAATGACATGTGGTGTGTCCCATGTGTCATTTACACCTATCCTTTTATATACTGTGACCTTACTCGCTGATACCTATAGAGTCATAGGAGATTTTCACACGGCTAAAATATCCCCCGGAGAAATAGGGACAGAAATATTTCTGTCCCGGAAGCAGCGCCGTGGTTCACACACCCAGTTCCCCCTCCTGATATGCCGTTGTCCTCACACTGTGTTTTTTCTTCCCTCTTCCGTAATATTTCACTAACAGGAGTTCGCCGTTAATAAAATATTATGGAAGAGGGAAGAATAAACACAGCGTGAGGATGACAGCATATCAGGAGAGGGAACTGGGCATGCAAACTGCGGCACTGCTTCCAGGACAGAAATATTTCTGTCCCGATTTCTCCGGGGGATATTTTAGCCGTGTGAAAATCTCCTGAGACTCTGTTCCCATTATTTACAATGTCACAGTGTTTTGCTAGACCTTGATAGCCCATGCTACTGACCCACCCGGCTCTGGCTTCCCTGGTGCTATCATTTGTCAATTTCCTTTTACTTACAGGCCTGACCATCCCACCAAACATATCCTGGTTATACTCTGCCACACACACCAGAGCTTTGGTTTTCTTCCACCCCTCCTGCTTAGTGATATTCTCCTGGCTCTTTCTGGAGTGTTTTCAGTTCTTTTTACTGCTGCCACAGAAGAGGCTTCTCCCTGCTTTACTACGAAGACCTTTCCTTTCTGAGACCTCATGGGAATCAGGAATGTACCTTGACCACCCTCAGTGTCACTGTTACTAACACTGGCCTGAGTGTCTTGCCCATGAGTCTCAACTTGTTCTTGTTTCACAGTCACTATATCTAGCTTTGGTTGCAAGTCTAATGAAGTGCTAGGCTCTTCTGGATTACCAGGCACCTTCAAAGTACCCCGTTTACTCGAAATTCCAGGCTGTTGTGACACACCTGGTTTCTCATCTAAGACATCCCTGGATGCATGTACCCCTCCATTTCCGTTGTTCTTATCTACCACACTGGCTTTCTGTTTTACATCAACATTTTGGTCAGGGTATACTCTCTTCCACCCAGCATAAGTCTCAAAGTTAGCACTCCTTGAATACAAAATCCTGTTCCCATGCATCAGGAACTTATATTTATTCCCCTCATAGCCCACAAAACTCAACCTTTGGCTTTTGGGCTGATTCTTTTTCCTGAACTGAGGAGGAATGTACACTGATGCAAATTGTCCAAACACTCTTTTTTATTTTTTTAGTTAGTTAGTTAGTTATACCCCGCTCTTCAGCCACAAGGCTATCAGAGCGGCTTACAAATTGTTTTAAAGCAATAGCTATTTACACATCTACACTGCATTAAACAGTTTCCAATGTGTGTTAGCTAATATGTCCATAGTACTGGATCAGTCCAGGTGACCAAATGTATTCTCCAAAACTTCCCTCCATACAATTTGATTATCACTTGAGGAAAGTATTGGAGCAGAAGACTGACTAATTCACCAAGTCATCATGCACTGATTGCACCTCTGTATGGCTTTGTGCATGTGCAGTCACCATTTTAGCTCCAAACATCCACTTGTGGGCACTTCAGATGGCCTCTTCCCACATGGGTACAAAGATGTCTGAGGCAAATTCATCTTTGGTAACACACTTCAAATAATACCACAGAAAAGCAGACTAGAAACTGCTTTTGACACAGTAGCATAGCATGTTATGTAACAGGAAATAAGTGCTTTGTCCTTGTATTTGTATGTGTGGTGCAGAGCTCTCCATATACCAAAAGCAATAGTTCTCAGCAAAGTTAAGCCAACATGTGAAACAAAAAATGAAATGAAAATTAACTGGAAAACATTTTGTGATCTGGTAAGCAGCTCTTATGTTGATTGTCAGTAGTTGAATGAACTTAACATTTCTTAACCAAGACAAATCAACAACAACTCCAGTGATAAGAATATGTAAAACGCCCACTAAAAGACACTATAGTTTACATAAAGTATGGTAATAATATATAGGTCATGTTTTAGCAGACAATTGGCCTAGCTGCTTTCAGTTAAAGACTCCAGGAGCTTCTTAATAGTAAATATTTTCTTAAGTGCAGTCCTAATATTGCAACAGGCATACTCCCACCCACATGTGCTGTTAGCTCTGACTTCACCCCATCATTCATTTCCTTAACATATTATGAATTCCACTTTCAAATTCTATGACACATCTGAAGATAATTACAAGCAAACCGGCATCCAGTCACAACACCAACACATTTAGGTTTGGTGCTCTTCCATACAATAAGTAGTATGGTGTTTGGTTTATCGCACTGCACCATGACCTATTTACAATATGACAAGCGGTTCTTGTTGCTTCTCCCCACAAATTAGCTGGTGCTCCAGAATGCTCTAACATACAATCCCTTATTTGGTTTATCATCCCAATCCTACATTCAGCCAAGCAATCCTCAGCTGGACATCTTGGATTTGTAGTTTTATGTTGGATCCCTTTCCGCCCAAACCACTGCTGCAAATTACTACTTAAGAATTCCCCACCTCTGTCAGTCACAACAGTGCCAACTTTGTAGGGAAACTCCCTTTCAACAGAATTGACCCATTTTTTGATCATATCAGCAGCCTGACTTTTGGTTTTGAGCATTGCCACATAGGTAAACCTGGTATGCCTATCTACTATCAATAGGGTAAACCTGCTACCCCCTATACTCTTTACTTGATGCGGCCCAGATAACTCTGCATGTACAACCTGAAAAGGCCTCTGGGTTGTGCATTTGCTCATCTTCACTACAGGGTAACCCTTGACCTTTACCTTTTTGCAAATAGCACAGCCCAGGTAACTTTTACAGTTCTCTACCTTGAACTCTGGGCAAACCTTCTCTGGGTTTCTCAAACCTTTGAAGCTTATATGGCCCATAACTCTATGAAGGCAATGAGCACACCCATCATGCAGTGGCTTATTTGTTACATTCTCACACTGCACCTGTGCTACCATTTGATAAATGTGATTTTTCTTTATGGCTTTACACATACTACTCCCTCCTTGGACACAATCCCCTCATCTCCTTTGAAAAGGATTTCATATCCATCACTGGTTAGGGATGCCACACTTACAAGGCTATTTTGTAGTTTTGGTGCACACAGTACATTATGATATACCTTGTTTAAACCAAGAATTAATACAGACCCTTGAATCTCTACACTGCCAGATTCACCATCTGCAAATACCACAGTGTCCACTGGTGCTGGCTTTGGGCTCTGTAGTTTTTTCCTATCAGGGGTCATATGGTGAGAACACCCACTGTCCAAAATCCAGACAGACTGGTCCTTTTTCTCATTTACGACTCCCTCTACAGTAGTAGCAAACCCCCTCCCATCTTGGGGCTTGTCTTTTCTTTTTCTTTGTGAGTTCTGTCCTTTCTTTGCTGCAGAGACCTTAGGACAGTTCTTTATCAAATGTCCAGTCTCTCCACAGGAAAAACATCTCCATGTTCTGCAGACAGCAGCACTTCCTTCCTCAGACAAAGACATGGATTGGTTGGTTGGTTGTCTCCTCCAGCTGGTCACTCTCTTGAAGCTCTCCTCTGAGTCTATCCCTCTATGCCCCTTCCAATATTCTGGATGCCACAAGGTCGACATTTAAATGAGCTTTGGCTACTCCTTGGAGATTGTACATTAGAAACTCCCATTCACTGTTTAGACTACTCAGGAGTATAAAAGCTTTTTGGGTTTCTTCTATTTGGATGCCACACTCGCTGCTCTCTGTGAAATTATTCTGCATCCTTTTTAAATGCACAAGCATGGATTCACCTTCCTGCTGTTTACATCAATAGAACTTTCTGCTGCACAGCATTTTTGACAAGGCTCCAGCTGGTTGGCTGACATTCTCAAGAGCTTTCCAGACTTCAAATGCTGATCTCCTATCTCTGATATTATTCAGCTGATTCAGTTCTACAGCTAGAATAATGGAAGCTCTAGCTGTTTTGTCACCTATTAATTCATTCTCATTAGCAGGGTCAGGTTGTTTCTTTACATAGTCCCATAAGTCCTGCTTTATTAGCAAAGCCTGCATGTAAATTTTCCAGGAAGCATAGTTCTTCTCAGACAGCTTTTCAAACCTGACTGCTGTTTCCATGTTTGCACTGAGTCTGCGACTTAAACAGATGCAAACAAACACACTGATAACAGTCCGGGCAGGCTGCCAAAAACTATTAGCTTCCAAAGCAAACAGATTAGAGTCCGTGAGTAGACACACTTAACTCATTCTTTTTCAGGACTTTTTTCTTCAGCCCTCCAGGAACACAAAACAGCTCACCAATTGCAGAACTGTATCTCCCACAGCTTCTCAAGCGTTGTCCATGCAGACACTGGGCCCATAACCCTTGTTGGGGCATGGAAAGATGCGCTGTGTCCACCACGACCACCTTCAGAGTTGTTCCACATCGACAGGACACCAAGGAGAAGGTTTTCTGGAGAGACTTCTGCAAAAGACTTCAGGCTGAGAAGGAAAAATTCCTTCACCCCAGCACACTGCCTTGAGCTCTGGCTTGCCAAATAAAGACAGCAACAAGGCCAGCCTTCACTGAACTTGAGGGCTTTAATCTTTGTTTGCAGTATATTTACAATATATATATATATATATATATAGATAGATAGAGAGAGAGAGAGAGAGTATAGGACAGCCGTCTCTAATACTCATAAATCTCTCTCAAACCAACAAACTGCTTCGCCAACCACCATTTACAACAAACCCACATTGGAGATATTTCCCATCTCCTTTTTATAGGCAGTTAAACAATGCCTGTTACATCAGGCATCTCACGTGTACATACTCTCAAGTGCTAACTCACACACACACCTGCCACTGGAGCTTAACTACTTTCATTACTAAGCTTACAGCTCCATCTTGTGGTCACATCCATGTCATTTCCTGACAGGCCATCCAGTCCAACCCCCTGCCATGCAGGAATACACAATCAAATCATTCCCGACAGATGGTCATCCAGCCTCTGTTTAAAAACCTCCAAAGAAGGAGACTCCACCACACTACGGGGCAGTGTATTCCACTTCCAAACAGCTCTTACTGTCAGGAAGTTCTTCCTAATGTTTAGGTGGAATCTCTTTTCCTGTAATTTGAACCCATTGCTCTGTGTCCTAGTCTCTGGAGCAGAGGAAAACAAGCTTGCCTCATCCTCAGTATGACATCCCTTCAAATACTTGAACATGGCTATCATGTATCCTCTCAACCTTCTCTTCTCCAGACTAAACATGCCCAGCTCCCTAAGCTGCTTCTCATAGGGCATGGCTTCCAGATCACCCACCATCCTGGTCTCCCTCCTCTGGACATGTTCCAGCTTGTCCATATCCTTCTGGAACTGTGGTTCCCAGAACTGGACACAGTATTCCAAGTGAGGTCTGACTAAAGCAGAATAGAGTGGCACTATTACTTCCCTTGATCTAGACACTATACTGTACTTCTATTAATGCAACCTAGAATCACATTGGCTTTTTTAGCTGTCGCATCACACTGCTGACTCATGTTCAGTTTGTGGTCCACTAAGACTCCTAGATCCTTTTCACATGACTGCTCTCAAGCCATGTGTCACCCATCCTATATCTGTCAATTTCATTTTTAGTGCCCAAGTGTAGTATCCTACTTTTCTCCCTGTAGAAATTCATTTTGTTAATATTGGCCCAGCTTTCTAATCTGTTCAGGTCATTTTGGATTCTGATCCTGTCCTCTGGGGTATTAGCTACCCCTCCTAATTTGCTGTCACCTGCAAACTTGATAAGCTTACCCTCTATTCCCTCATCTAAGTCATTGATAAAGGTGTTGAATAGTACTGGGCCCAGGACAGAACCCTGTGGCACCCCACTGGTCATTTCTCTCCAGGATGAAGAGGAGCCATTGGTGACTACCTTTTGGGTTCAGTCAGTCAACCAATTACAAGGCTGGTCTGAAACAGACATGTGGCTCCAGCCAAGCCTCTGAAGTTAAGAAACTAAACTCCATGTCAGTGAGTAGATCAGGAACTGTATTAGCTAGTTTGCATTGGGGAATTTATGTTTATTTTCCCCACTTGGCTGAATGCTTACTTCATCTGTAACTCTAAGAATGTACTTGGAAAAGGGATAACTTTTTCCATGAGAATTATCTGCATGTATGAAGTCTGCTTAGAATAAATAGTTGTTTCTGTCTTTCTCAGCTGATGCATACACATGCTTTGATTGCTCGGTCATTACTCTCTCCTTGGGAAAGAAGGGAGGGGGAGGTACATTTCTGCAATTAGCAGGGAGTAGAGAAGGATCCCTCACAGTCTCCCTTTGGACTGTGTGAAAAGGGGGGTAGATTCAAAGGGTGGTGGTGGTGATACCAAGAGGGGGCACAATTTAGGGGAATTCCCAGGCAGCGGAACCCCAAGATTGTGTCTCAAAAGGGCAGCTTAGTTGTTCTCTGGCAGAAGAACTTCCTGTCAGCTTTATCACAGGGTAGCTTCTCACATTTTGGCTATTATTCAGCACACAACTCAAAAATTGACAACTACATCCTCCTCTTCCTCCTCTGCTTCTTCTTCCATATAATCAGCACTACTAAAGATTTCTGTGAGTGTCTAGCAATTTAGAGCATGTGCCCAGCCAGCTGAGCTTATGGTTCTCATTGTGAGATCAAGTGGGATCACTTTTCTTCTTTGCAACAAAACCACTTGTATCCAACAAAACAATATAACTACTTAACTATGACCAAACTGAGTGATTTTCTTCTTTTAAACAGGCCTGGATCATTGTGAGTTAAAAGGCCTATTAATGGTATGGGAAAGAATTAAAAACATTTTTTACCATAAGATACCACTATGGATATCACCCCAGGAGGCCTTTATGTCAAGATAGAATAATAAAGACCATTGGTTAAGATACTCTGATATTGGAAAAAAGGGAAGTGATAAAGTACTACGACTGAAAACAAAAGAAGACTTACAGACAAGATACAATATAAACTGGTTCACTTACATGCGAATTAAAGAAAAATTTACAGGAAATCAGAGGTAAAGTGGATTTGAGTTAGAAAATAATGAATTAGACATATTATTGATGGAAGAAAATAGATCCAAAGTGCTTACAAAATTCTACAAATTACTATTGACAAGATTCACCGAACAAGATTACATGAAAGAATATATGGTGTGGAAATGGTATGGACATGGAAAGGATGTAGGAAATGTCATCAAGATAGACGACTGGGTAAAAGCTAGAAAAAGATCCTTCGCCTTTACGGCTTGTCAAGGACATAAAGAGAAATATATAAAAATGGCCCTGAGGTGGTACTACACAGCATTAAGATTAAGTAAAATGCATAAAAATATACCAAGTAATTGCTGGAAATGTGGTAAAAACCAGGGCTCCTTGATTCATATGTGGTGGCATTGCAAGATGACGAAACAGTTTTGGATACAAGAACATGAATCAATTAAAGATATTTTTAAAATAAATTTGGAATTTACCCCTGAACTATATTTGTTAAACATAATCAAAGAACAAGATAAAAAAGTAAACAAATATTGGATGTTACTACTCTACATGATAACTTCTGCTAGGCTTGTTATAGCTAAAAAATGGAAAGTGAAAGAACACCCAAAGGTAAAGGAATGAAAAAAGAAACTAATGGACACATTGGAGCTATGTATACTGACAAATAAAATATGAAATAGGAAGGAAAATAAATGGAGAGAAGAATGGGGTATGGTATTAGACTACTGGGAAAGGATGGGTGAGGTAAATGATAATACTATGTTCTGGTAACAAAAATCTCCAGCATTGGATGTAAAATTAAGAAGAGATAGCTAAAAGTATGAATAAAAAAAGAGGAGCTGATACTAGATAAAACACAACATGGTAGAAGCAGAAGTTATGAAAAAATCCAATTTTATAATCACAGTCATATTCCGTCAAAACAACATTATGGAAGTTTTAGATAATTTTTCTTTATTTATAACAGGATGAGTAATTGTAAAATGAAAATAGTAAATGTTATGAGATAAAGTATTTTGATCTAATAATGTTCTTTAAAGAGACTATGAGATTACCTTTATCCATAATAGATTATATATAAGAGCTACATTTGATGTATTTTGATGTATTTTGTCAATGCTTTGGTTCTTTATAAAAAATAAAGTAAATAAAATAAAATAAAATAAAATAAAATAAAATAAACAGGTCTGGATATTTCTACCCCAGAGAGAAGGGTATGAATCACTATTGTTGGAAAAACATGAGGGAAGATTCATGAAATTGCTTACAGTTAAGTGTTAGACAACAATAACATAAACCAGGACCAGAAATATTAGTGACATTCAGAAAACAGTTGTATTCTTCAAGTTCTCCTAATGTTGTGTGTGTTTTTCTCATGGTTACACCCCACTCTGTCTCTCAATTCCAGCCTCTTCTTTTGGACATTTAGGAAGCAAAATATTGGCTTTGGTGCTAAGATCTGCTAACATAAGAAAAGTGACAATAGAGAAATTCTCCATCCCTTCCCTCACCCTGCTGTCGTCTGGAACCCCAAAAGGCCCATCAGAGTTCCTCTGAACAGTGAAGAATGAAATGAGGACCTAATGAGGAGAGGACACTTTCTTTCCTGAAATTCCTTTACTTGTCTTATGATTCAAGATGGATATTGGATGGTTTTCCCTCTCCTCCATCAGCCTTTCCATTGAACATTTATTTAAAACCCAGAGAGTACTGTCAGGAGTCTCAGGTAGTTTCCTCTAGAGCAGGAAGTGGGAATCATGCAGCCTTCCAGATGCTGTTTAATTGCAACTCCCAGCATTCCTTACTATTGGCAACGAAAGCTGGGAGCTGCTCAGAGTTTCAGTTCAACAAGGGCTACACAGTTTCCACCCTTATTCAAGAGAGAAGGTGTGTGTTTCTTTTTATTTCCCTGTTTGGTGCCATTGTTGTATTATAAAGCCAGCATAGTGTAGTGGTTTAAGTGTTGGACTATGAATTTGGAGCTCAGGGTTTGAATCTCTGCTTGGCCATGAAAGTCCACTGGATGACCTTGGGCAAGTCACACACTCTCAGGCTCAGGACTTTATCAGACACACTAAATACGGCGTCATTACAACACCACATAAATGTGAAAGGGTGCACATATCAGATGATGCCGTCCTTTCGTGTTTATGTCCTGGCAGGGGGTTGGACTGGATGGCCCTTGTCGTCTCTTCCAACTCTACAGTTCTATGATTCTATGAAAACCCATCCTATTTTATTGACGGCTGAAGCCATCATTTGATCCCCATGGCGCTTTAGTGTCGGCATTGCTGCTATATGAAACCTCGCACCATTTAATTCATGTGAATGCAGCATGAAAGGCCAGTCTAGTGCGAACACTTGCAGGTGAGATCACAACATCCAGGTAAGTGACACATTTTTTATGATCCTCCCCAGGTCACTTGGAAGTTTTTAACTGTGTTTATGTGCTTTATTAACATTTTGTGTGTTATTTTTTGTTTTATTTTTGATTTTCCCACATGGTGAAATCTTGCAAGAATCTGTGGGATTTTGAAGAAGGAAGTAAACAGAGCTCTATTCACTTCCTCTTCATTGCCAGGGAAGCCTTTACTGGGAGACAAAGGTAAGTGTGGTGGGAGGTGTTCTTTTGCCAGCATAAAAATAGCTTTAATTATGCTAGCAAAAGAACGTTTTTAGAGGCTAGTCCTCAGAGGAAGGCAAAGGCAACCCCCCTCTGAAGAAATCTTGCTGAGAAAACCCTGCAATAGGTTTGCCTTAGGGTTGCCATAAGTCAGAAATGACTTGAAGGCACATAACACACACGCAGCCATGAAATCATAGTGAGCTTTAATGAGTTCCTCCACAATAAAAGTTTCATTGTGTGATTATTGGAAGTATCTTTCCCAGAATGTTACCTGGCCTTCCACCCCTCCCCCTAATAATTAATAATTTGTTTTATTTGACGCTTAATGTGGTTTCAAGTAGACCAGAGCAGCCGAAACATAGGGGCTGGTGGAGGTCACCTACAAAAGTGTCATGGAAATTCCCCAGAATCAAACACACCCACAATGTGATTAAATGAAACCACCACCCCATTACATAGCCATTAGGGTAGAATGTGTTAATCTTCCCTGGACACACCTGGCAGTGAGTTATACTCTAAAACAGACAATGACCGGAATCCCCATCTATATACAGTATATGTAATTCTCTTGGGTATGTTGCCTTTCCCAGTGTGCTGATTGGCCATTTAGGAAACATACCCAACCATTCCCTCAGCCAATCACCACCCACATGCAGATCTATATATACCAATGCCATACTGGGAGTGACCAAACAATGTGCTACAGTGCTGGCTATATTTACTAAGACTGCAGGCCTTTCCAGTTTACCAATGTCTCAGGGATGTACAATTCCCAGTTGTTTTAAGTCTACACAATAATATCATTTCTATTCCCACTGTGATGGGACTCAGGCAGTCAACTAGCAGTGATAGCGGCAGGGCAACAGAGTGAGTCACCCACAGCAATTCTGAAAAAAGTGTGGAATGCTGAGAAGGGAGAGGAGGAATTTAAATCCACTGGTCTACCTTACAGGGGTGTCATGAGGTCTACTGGGCATTTTGGGGGGAGTTTCTTAATGGTATATGGTACGCTGGGTCCAGCTAGTTATCTACAAAATGTTTTTCCTCCACACCTTCTCCTATTCACAATAAGAAGGCTGCCATAAGCCCATTAACTTTTATGTCTCAACCCTTTACAGCAATCAGCATAGCCGGGGCTTCCATTGTTTAATCATGGGAAACTCATCTAGGCATTGTTTCTCATTCAAAATACCCCTTAAGGGTACAATATTGGGTAGAAATATTAGCCTCAGATCATAGCCATATGTGCATAGGTCTTCTAATACCACTCTGCTGGATTGCTGTAAAACACTCAGATTTAAGCCTGAGTCTCTTTGCTTATTGAATCTCTTCTCCTCAGACAGGTAATTATAGCCCACTCTCCTGAATCTATTCCTCTATCCAAGTTTTTCCTCCTGATTCTTTGTTAGCCTTGTGTGGTTGTCTTGTGAGCTTGCATGCATGTGTGAATGTTTTCATGATTATTTTCCAATAAAAACCATTTTTATTTCATTTTGGCTTGGAGTCTCATCAGTGAGTACTGGTAAATACAGGTGTAAAGGTCCCATAGTCACCTGGCCTCTTGCAGCCATACCTTTGAGCTAATTAAAATTCCCCAATTTAATAACTTAATTTGAGTGCCATGAGTGGGTACCTATGGACCCCACACAATTCAGGTAACAAGAAGACCAAACATCTGATGTAGCAGGGGTCCTGCTAAAAGCCAGAGCATGACAACAATAATCAAACAGCTGAATGGATCAATCCAGAGGTAGTGGTTGGAACACTGCCAGGGAATGGCTCTTAATTGCTTGCAATCATCCAGAAGTACCTGAATTAGAAGATTCTTCACTTAACTAATCATCTACTGATCTTGTAGATTGTCAAAGATACCATAACAATAAAGCTGTGTTGAGCATCAATGACGGATGGCCAGTGCCTGGAATCTTGATAGGGCTAAATACCAGTCCCTTAGTAAGCCAAAGTTGCTTGTAATTTGCCTGTTTCAAACACTAAGGATAATTGTACATGCTATAGTGGAGAGTTATAATTAGATTCAAACATGACCACATTATGAGGATGTTTGAAACCATAATTATGTCTAATGAGAGCTTTTCCAGCCAAGACATTCATCTATCAATAGGTAATCTGGGTCGAGAGAAATGAATTCAACAAATCCATAGAACCCTGAACATTGTATGGCTTCAACAAACTGAAACATAGATTGCAGGGTTTTGAAACACTCTGTGAGATTGTGCAAGAAGAGATAGATGAATCCTCAGAAATTAAAAATAATGCACATATAATATAAGAAGCATCCCTATACACTCTCACCAGGAAGTAAGCTCCTCTGAGCACAGTGGGAATAAATACAGTGGGGCCCTGGTATCCACTGGGATTTTGTTCCAGGACACACCCCTCCATGGATACTAAAATCTGTGGATACTCAAATCCCATCATATACAACGTCATAGTAAAATGGTGTCCATTATATAAAATGACAAACAGCAAGGTGGGGGGGGGGTTGGATTTTTTCCCCAAATATTTGTGAGCTGTGGTTGGTTGAATCCATGGATGCAGAACCCATATGAAAGGCTGACCATACACTGAATTCAGGCATTTGTTGTTTGTTCAGAGCCTTCTTATACATGGACCTAAAGCCAAAATTGTGCTAGTGCTCAGTGTTAGTGCAACAGAACTTTCCTTGCCTTCCTTCCCCTTTCAGTCCTCTGCACTACCTGAAAAGCAGCTTTGGAGTTCATTAGAGACCCTTGGATCAAGTTTTGGAAGTACATATCTAACAGTTGAGGAATAAAGGGGAAGGGAGGGATAGTACAGATTCTGCTAAAGGAAGAGTTCTACCAGTAAAAGCAGAGTACTTGTAGGCTTCTTCAGTGGTGTGGTGAATCATTTCCAAGTTTTGTTTCAGACTTTAAATGACGTATTCAGCATGTTGAACCATATCCCCCCAATAGTTCCAGCACCTTACATAGATCATTTAAATTTTCAACTAAAACCCATAGTGGATTCACCACTTCATTGACATGGAAGCTACTAACTGTCATTAAGTAGGAGAACCCTCCTGGATTTGGGCCATTATATGTATTTTTCACATGGTACTGTAATCTAAGGGTGCATCTTACACAGTAGAAATAATGCAGATTGACACCACTTTAACTGCCATGGCTCCACCCTACAGAATCCTGGGATTTGTTGTTTTATGAGACCCCAGCACTCTTTGGCAGAGAAGTCTAAAGACCTTATAAATCCCTACAAATCCCAGGATTCCATAGGGTGGAGCTATAGCACTTAAATTGGTGTAAAACTGCATTATTTCTACAGTGTAGATATAACCTAAGTGATTTGTTGTTGTGTGCCAGTTTATGAAGACCCTAAGGCAAATCTATCATGGGGCTTTCTTGGCAACATTTGTTTAGAGGGAGGCTAACCTTTGCCTTCCTCTGAGGCTGAGAGTGTGTGACTTGCCTAAGGTCACTCTGGGTTTTCACGGCCAAGTGGAGTTTTGAACCCTGCTCTCCTGAGTCATAGTCCAATGCTCAAAACACTACACAACATTACAGTAGTTCCTAATCTAATTACTGTTAGATTTTTCTGGAGGAACCATATGATACAACAATTGACATAGCTACTTCCCATGCTAATATTATTAGGTGCCTGATGGTGAAACAATCTATTTAAAGAAACAAATAACTCTTTTTCTGCTGTTTATTTGATACTCAGAGTCAAACATGGCTGGAAACATATTATAGGGATTTATATAAACCATTTTTTATAAAAGGAAAAAAGAGATAGAAATCCATTAATGTGTGGGAAATTGCAAGATGCTTTCATGAAACTATCAGTAATGGTGTCTACTCAGAGGTCTAGTCCCAGCAAAGATATTATTGGCCTCACATAGGCATTGGAATGCACAAATTTCACTTCACGATCTTAATTAATATATTTGATAACAACTAGAGAAAACTAGAAAATGGACAAAATTAGCACACACACCAGTATGTTGTTTTTAAAAGTAAGAGTAATAGGTATTGAGCTTTTTTTAAACCAAAACGAAAACAAAACAACAAGAACAACAAAAACAACCAAGAAACACCATGTTTGGTGATAATTCAGATTGTAACCTGAAGTTTGGTCCAATGCCTGATGTTTACTCCAGATGATCTTTTCATAGGACCAACAAATACAGAAGCACAAGCCAAAACACAGAAGCACAAACCCCAAACACAGAAGTACAGACCAAAAAAGGCCATCATAAAATAAAGAAACAAAGGACAAACAAAAGACAGCAATATCCTTTCATATTGTCAACTGGGTGGTGATTTGGGGTCTTTTGGAGGATTGGGTTGTGAAGAGAAATGGAATAATAGGCTGCCAGGTCTTGTAGTCATGGCCATTTGAGTGCTGCATGAGTCATGGCCATTCAGTCATGGCCATTTGAGTGTTGTAAAGGAGGACGGAAAGGGCTTTTAAATACAAAAAGAGTAGCTTGGCTGGTTACTGTCAGGTAGGGTCAGATAACAGAGGAGCAAGACAGAGAAAGGGGAAGAATAAGATAGGGTCTAGCAACGGGGGAGGGGGGAAATGTGCAAATATATTTGGAAAATAATTGTCAAGAACATGTTTCTTAATGTTGGGATCCCTGACAAAAAGAATCCTGGACAGATGAGAATCTTCATAGTTTGGGATATATTCAGTACCAAAATTATGTTTTCTGTAGGAAAAACCATTTTTTCCCACAATCCTAAAGTTTAGGACTTTAGAATAAGTCCTAAATTACAACATTCTCTACACTGAAAATGATGTTTTCTGTGCAGAAAATATTATTGTGCAGAAATATTATTTTCTGAACAGGAAAAGAAATATTACTTTCTCCATAGAAAATGTGGTTCTCTGAATGAAAAAAAAAGTGAATTTTGCACCTAATAAGTCCCGAACTATGAATATATATATATTTTTAAATTGTGCAGTTTTCAAACGACATTCCAACAGCAAAAAGAAAATTGCTAAAATTACTGCTTTCCTCAAGAACAAAAATAGTGCAAAATTACATTCATAATAGGGGGCAGATAGAAGGGGGTTCGCCGCTTGCCGGCGGGACTGTTTGTGGCCTGGTTGGTACCCCCCAATACCCTCTGGAGGGTGCCCCCCCATTGCTGGTGATCGAGTGGCTGGTCGCCATGGGTGTCGTCATCTTCCCCCTCCCCTTCCCTGCAGGCTGAGCAGCTGGGAGGTGCGGGGGAAAGAGGAGCCAATTGGGGCGGGCCTGCCCGGCCCTGATTGGCTTGTGCTTGCCTGAGGGTGGGACATCCGGCCGTGATTTGGCATGACCAGATCATGCCGTGATTTGGCATGATGTCAGGGGAGGCTGTGACGGAACTGATAAAGGCAGCTCTGTTGCAGCCTCTCCTCATTCCAGCTCTTGGAGCCAAAGACCTGCCCACCCTCCCTTGGTTTGCATACATATCACCTTGTCGTGATTTGCAGGCGGATGGCATGGGTTGTGATCATGAAGTAAGGGAGGGGTCTCCATCAAGTTCAAGTTTAAGTTCAAGTTCAAGGAGACCCCCAACAATTTGTTAACAGCCACCTTGTTTGCAGGAGAGGAGAGAGCATCAGGCGGGATGGCTTGGCCATCACCTCTCCTCTGTGGGAGTCGGAAATGTCCGACGTGCAGCCATTGACCAACATGGGTTGGTCAATGATGAGATCACAACCAATGCATAATTGCCAACCATTTAGCATTGCAAGTTGTGGCCATTTTATTGCCAACAATGTTTATCTACTAACCTGTATTTAACCAATGTTTCTGAATATGTAACCAATACATCCATAACCATTTTGTGTACGTGTCATATTGGAGGAGGGGGAGGGGTTGTATGGTCTTGGTCCACAAATAAGGATGACATTAGGAAGCAAACAGATTGGGAACAGGGCAGATTCTGATAGTTGGTGGTGAGGTAAGAAAAGATAAAGGAAAGTTGTTATGCAGATATTAAAACAAGTTGTTACATGGAAATAAATATAGAGTCAGCTTATATTCTTTTATATTTTATAATGGCTGTTATTTAGTAAATCTTTGTTACAGTTCCTGTTTCAAATCTCTGCTGGAGAGCCAGTCATTTGAGGGTTTATAGGAGAAATTGGTCACATAAATACAAACCCAAATCCCTTGGTAGTCACCCAAGGAATGGTTGAAAGGTTTTAGGGGAAAGGTAGTGACAAGAGACCAGCATTGGAGTCTATGTGAGCAACTGCAAGAGTAGATCCATTACACAAGTAAACTTCCAAGACATTTTACATAGGGGGTGTAGTACTGTCTTTCTGTTTTGGGGAAACTGTCATTTCCTTTCTTTTTGTGGGGAAAACATGCTTTGGTGACACATAGAGCAACAGCTTGGCTGCTGTGGAGATAAAATCCCACTGGGTTTAGTGCTATGTTACGATGTAGTGTTGTCCCCAGGGGTATTCTGGGGAAAGGGAGAAAGATGGCTAACCATATAGGCCTTTATGCTTGCACTCTTGAATCAATATATAATTGCCTATTGAAAGCAGCAGAGCACATATAGCTGAGATGGAATTACAGTACTTACTTTTTTCTACAGACAAGGCAGGTTGTTTACTGTCGGAATAAATACATTTCAGGGAATTTGGCATTGATGATGAAAATGGACAGGTGGGAAAGGCTGCTAATGTGTTTCAACCGAGTGCCCATTTTGTTCAGTTCAGTTTTGATGCAGCTCATTTTAGCAGGTTAAAGAACATACACTTCACACACATATCACCTCCTTTAGAAAAAGGTTAGTTTTGATACAATCTGTCATTTTACATTCAGAAGTCTGGTAGGGAATTCTCCATTGCAGCTGGCATTCAATTTTCCTGACATTTACTACTTCCATTAACATTTTGTCTTCTGCCTCCACAAAAATCAAGATGCACAAGGCAACATCAGTTTGAATGGCCCCAAACTCTTGCTCAGCTTGATGATATATGGAGAACCTCCTGAGTCTTGCACATTAGAAAGTTGCAATGGCATTAAACATAAACTGGTGTTGTAGCACATTTCTATTGAGTTGGGATGTATTAATCTGCCAATTTTAGTTTTGTTCAGTTTCTCATTTTTCCAGAACTTCATTGGTTGTAATTTCCATTTAAATTGGGAACTTTTAAAAAATCTACATAATAGTTGGCATGCATAGATTTGGTTTTTCTCCAGGCTGTGAAGCCGTATTCTGGAAGAGTTTCTTTCTGATGTTTTGCCTGCATCTGTGGCTGGCATCTTCAGAGAATGGTTGGGTAGGAGTGTGTATGGGGGTTATATACTGTGAACCCCTGTTGGAGAGGATATGTAAATTTGTGCATTTGAATGGCTAGTTTCTGGGTGGAGATATGCAAGGAGGATTAGTGCCTGTTTGGCTAATGGTTGGCTAATGGTCCATTGTCTGCTGGAAATCCCCCTGTCCCTAGGTGGAGTTCATTTGCAAGTGTTGAATTTTAATTTTAGTGTTTTTCACAACTGGCAACCACATTTTGTTTACTTTTAGGGTTTCTTCTTTCCTGTTGGATTTGTCCAGGTGTTTGTGGATTTCAATGGCTTCTCTGGATTCACACAGTTCTTGGGGACCCAGTTCTTGGAGAAACCATGTCTCTGTGTTAGCAACTCCAGATTTATCCATCCATGCTGCTGATTTGCTCAACAACTTCAGACTACAAGACACGTGTCATATCACCCCAGAAATCTCCCTATCTACCCCTCAGGCAATATCTCCCCCCTTCCATTTCTAGTGGTTTTGTGTGAATGCCTCTTGTATGAATGTGTGCATGCTCGGTGTTATTCTTTTGATGCCTTTAATAAATATCATTGTTAATGTTTCATTTTGCTTTTCTGTGCATCTGTTCAGAGTTAGTAGGGGTAAAGTGGTGTAAAGATCCCTTTCTCTGTTGCCCCCCTCTTGTATTGCTAAGGTCAAGTTGCTGCTAATTTCCCCAACATATTAGAAACTCAATATTCTTTTGGAATTTCCAGGAGCTCTTGGGGTAACACTCCCACCATACAACTCTTTCTCCCTTGCCTTTACAGGGTCCTCTATTTCATCCCCCTTCTCTTTTCTCTTTCTTAAAGATAAGCACCTATAATTAGATGTGGAAGTGAATCAATGCAGTGGACTTCCTTCAGAATCCATGAAATATGATTTGGCGTGACTGTACCAGCTGAAGTTCTAGTCACTAGCAGAATCTTCCAGGTCAGCTTCACATACAACATATTACAATAATGCAACAGGAGATTACTACAGCATGAAAGACTGTGGTGCACATTGCTCTTAAATGTTGTAATGTGCCCACTTCAAATAGATCAAAGAAGAGATAAGAGCCTTCAGCTGTCTCATGGGGTTAATAAAGCGATAGCAAAAGCCAAAACTAAAACTAAACAAAAGAAAAAATGCTTCCATTACAAATTGCTTAGAGTTCTGATGCTTGTATGCAAATTTAAAAAATGGCAGAAATTCGAATTGCTCCATATTTGTGGATCTATTTTTGTGGCCAACTTTTGTACTTCAATTACATTAACTTGTTCATTAACTATCCAAAACCAGGGCTGAGCTATGGAGTTGTCTAGCTGGCTGATCATATTCAAATATAGAGAGTAGTTAAAAAAACCAAAACTAATGAAGCGGAATGGCTACCTCTGTTTAAATATTGTAGAAAAAGGTGGAATATAGCGGATGACATTGATCTTTAATAAGAGAATCAATTATGGTTCAACAGTTCAGGAATATATTTAGAATTCGGGAGAATAGTAATAAGAAAAAGGAGAGAGATACATAGGAAATGAGAGATATCATAAGAACCAGGGTGGGACAAATGTAATGAAATAGCGTTAAAATACGGCTTGAATCTACTATGAAATAAATAGAGGAAAAATGTGTGTTAAGAAGGACGGGTGAAAGGAGGGAAAGAAAAAAAAACTCTTAGGGATATTTACTACGATGGAAGTCATGGTTTTTAATTTTAACTCCTTTAATGAAAATCATATGGATAAGCTAAGACAAGGGAAAATGAAAGGGGGGGAAGGAGTAGGTTACCCCCAATATTTCTGTATCCTTAGTCTGTTATGGAATTGAATATGCAAACTTAATAAAAATAATTAAAAAAAAACAAAACCAAAACTAAATTCTAGAAAGTCCCAAAGAAACTGCTGAAAAAGAGATGAATTGGAAATAGTGTGATAAAGTGTACAGCGGGGCACATTGGAACACAAATTCTAATTGCAACTATACACAATGAGAGTGAAACAGAAACTTGGGGTTGTGGTGAAAGTTTCAGTGGAAATACTGACCCAGTGTCAGAAAGCTGACCTGCTGTAGTAAGGGGTGCGAATTGAATAATGAAGACCATTAGAATAAGAGTAAAGATAAATCTCATGATATTGAATGGTTTTGGTGTGGTGTCCCACACTTAGAATAAAGAGTTGGGTCCAGAAAAAAAAAAAACACTATGGAAAGACACTGGTGGAAACTGACTTTCCTGGCTTCTTCTATGGTCCAGAAGTCATCTTTGGAGACTCCAGTGAATGGGATAGGCTGTGAAAATCCACCATTCTATTTAATGATTTCTGCACAATAGCCTACCTGGTTTAGTAGACTACTGAAAATATCACTAAATTATTAATTCTTATCCTTTTTTCATTCTTTTGTTGTTTTATGCCAGGGCTGAAATAAACCCCTGATTCTGGTTGCCCTCACCTACCATAATCCCTTGTCATTGGTCAGTGTGGCTGTGTGAAATGGGAGTTGTAGGCCAAATCATCTGGGGAACACCAAATTGTTTATTCCTGCTTTATACCTATAGCTTCCTGTATGTTCTCAGCCAGCAGGCCCCAGACAGAGCTTTCGAAGGTCCTGATTTCTTCTTCCTGAGATCTACATTGACATTTTCATTGTCAATTTGACTGGAATGAAACCTGTCTGACTTAACCTACCCCAAAGAGATTTGGCTTGGCACTGCCCAGTTCCCCTGTGAGACTCAAGACCTGGCAGGACAAACCATGACCTCACCTTCACCCAGAGAAACGTGCCATTAAAAATAAAATTAAAGTTCTACATTTTGATAGCACCCAAGCTGCTTATTATGACAATTGGCCAAGAAAAAATTATGCTAATAACCAGAAATAGATTGTCTAAACTTGGATCATGCCAAAGTAGTCTATCATTAGTATGAAACAATATCAAGTTCAGTTTCCACAAAAGAACAACTCTTCTTTTCCCCATAAGAGGAGAGTGAGTTCAAGCATTTGATGGAATACATTTTTTAAAAATAGTAGAACAAGTTGTTTCTAATTTTTGTGATTCATGCTGCTTTTGCAAGTCCAGGAACACAGAGCTCTTTTCCAGCATTCTGAAATAACTTGTTCTATGGCATGACACTATTTTATTATATTTGTTATCCCTTCTTCATGGGAGATTCTAAACTGAGAGGGAGCAGAGGGAAAGAGAGGTTAAGGGCAGTCCTGGCAAGTTAGATTAACTTTAATCAGATAGGGTTTTTAAAAAGTTCTGTTTAGTTTTCTGAAGATGTTTGGTCAAAAGTATGCTAGTTTTTCCCATTGCTACAACCATGTATTACAGAAAACTTTCCATGTAGAATATCTTTAATAAATTTAAGAACTTTTAAAGGCATGGGAGCTCTGTCAGAAAGAGACAGCAACTGAAAAGATGGAGTTTTCAGAACCCTTGGGTCATCCTTTGATATATATTTCCAAAAGGTATCAGAGATGTGCCTGCAGCTATTGGGGTACCAAGAAGTTTGTGGTTTTAAAAGTACCATGTATACTCGTGTATAAGTCAACCTCAGTTATAAGCCAAGGGCAGGTTTGGAGGCAAAATTATGGATTTTAATATGACCCATGTCTAAGTCGAGGGTCATTCTGTGGAGAGGGGAAAGTGTCAGTGCCGCATCAGGGGGGTAGGTGCCCCTGGCTGCTGCTGCCACCATTTTCCCACCCAGGCATTCAAAAAGGCCTTTCACCCCCCCCCTACTTAGTGAAGGGAATGGTTCCTTTTTTGATAAAAGTTAAAGGGAAGTATTAATTCTTATCAAAAAAGAAAAGAAAAGAAAACATCCCCTCCTCTGAGTAGAGTGGCAAAAACCGAGAGCTTAGTCCCTCCTTGGAGAACCTAAAAGAAGTACCAACCACCGTTACTCTTTCAGATCTCCTTTGAGAGGAAGCAGCAAAGAGCCCCAACCATTGCAATTTTCCCACCCAAGTATTCAAAAAGGCCAGACACACTGCCGTGATGGAGAAAATAGAGGGGGTTGCTGCTTCTTTTAGGTTTTTCTGGGATGGAATAAGCTCTCACATTTCACCACTCTATAGAGATAAGGGGATAGTTCCTTTTTAGATAAGAGTTAAGGTACAGTATTTACATTGATCCATGGATAAGCCAACCCAGGTTTTGGGGATCAATTTTTTGACTAAAATTTCTAGACTTATACACGAGTATATACAGTAAACACCAGCACTTTCAACAGAGCTTTTAAAAACCTTTAAATGTAATTTTATGTTACTCATTACCATACTTGAAAAGTCACCTGTTGCTGTTATACATTTTTGCATTAGAACAAGAACTCACTGCTCATTACTTTTGTATTATTCCTGCTATTTTCTTGGAAAGGAGGGAGGAAAACACCTTTAAGATGGATAAGAGACTGACATAATACTTGAAAGAATTTTTGTCCAAATGTTCCTCTAAATGTAGCCTTTACAAATAACTTACTATAAACCATTATCCATTAACAGCAATAAAGTGACTTCCCTCTTGCTCATTATTTTATTTTTTTAGGTGTGATTTCCCCCTCATTACCTTCCACTAACTTGTTAGAAATAGCAGTGGGCAATTATGAATATTGCCATACAATAACCTACAGTTATGTATCTGTAACTGCTATGTATTTACAGATCCTACATAATCCTAATTTGTGGGCTACATAAAGAAAGTGAAAATCCCCCAAACTCTACTTACAGGTAGGCAGCTGCTGGATGGATGGGTGTGTGTGGAGCAGGCTCATATATGAAATACTAACTTATAGTTTAGCATTGAATCTGAGCCAGCTCACTTTAAGTCCAATGGCCCAGGGCCCTCGTGTGGGATAAAGCTGTTCTAAAGAACAGCATATACACAAAGGGGGGTAATAATTTTTACATTCATTGGGCATCTCTAAATGGAACTGATTTCCATAGAGGAAATTATTTAATGGGAGGCAGCTTAAGCCAAAAGTGTTGTTCAAAATTAACCTTTTCTGTTTTACACAAGGACAAAAACAAACAAACAAAAGCACACACCAACCTATTTGTCTCACAATGTCTAGAGGGGAAAAAATGAGTTAACCTTTATAAAATAAACATTTCTTTTTGTGCGCAGAAGAATCGACACAGAGCTGTTTAAGTGGTTATTGTGGCTGTGTATAATTCAGTGCAACCCCCCCCCCCCAATGCTTCTTCCTGTTGCAAGTAAGAGGGAGCAAAGTTCACAAATAAACTTTGTATAAAACCATTTTTCAAATGTTCATTTTATTAAAGCTTATCTGTAGAGTTCCATTTTGCTATACAATCCACAAAATATCATAGTGTCTGCAGCAGAAGAGATAAAGCTTGATTGCTTGAGATGATGAATGGAAATCTTTACTGGTTTCATATTTTTTAAAAAAATATGAATTCCATTTCTATTTCACTCAGATTATTTGATCAATGGCTGGGAGGGAACAAGCAAAGATGAGTGAGGGAAAGTGTTGAGCCCCCAGAAAAACAGATAATGTTGACCAATGCAAAGTGAAAGAAGATAAGATAATATAAGACCGACCATTGCAAATCTAGAACGAATTTAGTTTTGGTCTTCCTTTTCTTTTTAAGGGCTAAAAGCTGCAAGAAACCTTCAAACTCATTATCATATCATGCTTCTTTAAAAAAAAAAGTAGTCCACATCTTGGTATATGCTATACCATTTTTGGATCAATGCAAAATAAAAATATCAAACAGTTCAATATGTGGTCACTCTGACAGCTGACATGAATTTTTCTATCCTCCTCCTCCTCATTCCACCCTTTCCCCCAGATTGGGACTCAAGGTGGCTTGCAACAGTTAAAGCAAACATAGTAAAAAATTTGCATCGCACAAAAGTTAAAAAGCAAGTAAACCAAGATAAAATTTGAAACCAGTTAAAACAAATTAAAAGAACAACAAAAGCAAATAAAATCCAGCAAATTATGCAAAGTCTGTTTCCCTTGAAAAATCACTTCTCAAAGACTTGCTGGAATAAAAAGGTGTGTGTGCGAATTAATCTTCTTGTAGAGAGATAGTAAGGAGGGTGCCATTCCGGCCTGTTTGGCAAGGAAGTTCTAGAGCCATCAAGTCCACAGACATCAATAAGCCCCCCCTCACCATGTTCCCACTGAATGCACCTGTGAGGATGGTGGGACAGAGAGAAGGGCCTCCCTAGAAGATCTCAAAACACAGGCAGGTTCATATGAGAGAGTATGGTCCTTCAAATTATCTGGACCAGAATGGTATAGGACTTTACAGGTCTTCACCAGCACTTTGGGTTATGCCTACCACCAGATGTGCCTGGGATGGTAGTAAGACTGAGAAAAAGCCTTTCCCTGCAGATCTTAGACCATGGTCAGGCTCATATAGGGAGATATGGTTTTACAAATCAAAGAAGATTGTAGATAGTCATTGGGGGTGGGAAACCAATCACAATTAGTATCATGGAGATTTTAAAGAGCATATGGCAAGAAGCAGTTTGTTCCTCTCATGAGAGAAGGAAACAGCATTTCCAGAATCCATCATTTATACATGCATATTGTGCACATGCATCCTAAAATGGTCACATGTGTAATGTATAAGAGACCAGAATGTGGTGCTGCAACCTGTGGTGTCAAAAGAATACTTGGATGTGCACTGTGCTGAGAATAATGGTGGTAGATTCGGTGGCCTAGATACAATTGTTAGTCTCATTGGATCAATAGCAATTTGGTATTTTATGTACAGAACTTATTATGTTCTTTGGATCTACTCTAGTTGGGATTAACAATTTTATTTTGATGTGCATCAGAATACAGAAACCAATTCAGTTGTCAACACTTAAACTCTCTGTATAGCATCTTTCTGGGAATATAAAATGGAAATTGCTGGATGACAACTTCCTCCCATTAGACCTCTAGTTAGAGTCCTGTGTCTAAAGGCAGGAAGTGCTAGGGGAGAGAGGCTACAATAGGGAAAGCTGTTACAGGTGAGTCAAGCCAGTCCAGATCATACACAGGTAATCAAGGAAGTTCACTGTGTATGATATGTTACAGGTGAGTCAAGCCAGTCCAGATCATACACAGATAATCAAGGAAATTCACTGAAGCTAGCTTCAAGATCTCGGCCATTCCAGAATCCATCACAAAAATGACACACCATTAAACATGATAATCAGAACCAAAAGGGGGAGGGGAAGGAGACGAAAAACACAAGCCAGTCCAAAGGTCAATTATCCAAAATCATCATCATCATTCCACAAGCATGAAGAACATGGAAAACCCAATAAAACAAGCAGTGGCGACCCACAAGAACTCCCGGCAGCTGCAGGGAATTTTTTTAGCTATCTGACCCTGAAACACAAGATGGCTAATTGGTCAAGGTTTCTCATTTAGGCATTGCCTCCTTCAACACCCCCCCCTCCATTCCTGTTTACATGCTGATAGGGATGGAAATATCTCTTCAATGTCCCCCAATTGTGGCTGAAGTGGCAGCACATCCTCAATGGCAACATCTATCAGGAGTTGCTAAGATTCAGGGAGGCAGCCTGAAGTCCAAGGCCTTTCATGGTCTGACCCCTCTGTGTTGCATTCCAGACTGTACATTAGGACAGTTGGGGGAACTGTGTACCTTTATTTCTCACTCTCCATGGAGAGTGAGGGGCAAATAGGAGGAGCAAATAGGAAGCCTTCACTTGCCATCCTGTGTTCATAGGGTAAGCAAGAGGCGATCTCTGTAGAGACATGAGAGGAATCCAGTTTCAGTCTACCTGTGTCTCACTCCACACTTTCTGTATTGTCCATCGATCAAACAGAATTTGTGTGCTGGAATCTTCTAGAAGAATATATTGGATAGCTGTGGATATTTATGAATAAGTGTGAGCATTTTAAAATGTGCATACAGAGAAATGTCCCCTCTTCAAACGCCTGTAACACACTGCTAAAATGCTTTAGCCAATGGGGGAAGCGTGTGATCAAACAATGCAATTTTTTTTTAAAGTACACATTTTGAGAAAAATCAAATGAATACAAAGGCATGGCTTTCTCCCCTTGGGGGAAAAAAAATAAAGGGAAGGAAATGAAGCTGGGATGGGAAGGAAATGGAGGAAGCAAGTGGATGTGGAGTTCATAAATGGGTGCATTCCCCCTTGTCATCCACTGCAGCATATGTTTGCCCTGCTAACAAAAACTAGCAAAAATGCCCCAAATTTGAATGTGTTGGGGATAATGGAAAGAGGGTATTTTTGACATTACCACTCCAAAGTGGAGTGACTCCATTGTTCTGGTTTCCTCCAGCACCAATTCGTTTAAAAAAAACCCAAACAGTTTAGAGTAGAATTTTCTGAAGTTTTTCATTAAGTTGCATATTTATTTTTTAAACTTTCTGTCAATTTATATCTCAGCTTGCCTCTGAGGAGTTCAAGGTTTCCCTCTTGTCCAGCATGTCCTCACAGTCAACATGTGATGCAGGTCAGGATGAGAGAGAATGACCTTCCCAGGCTCACCCAGTGATCTTCCCTCAGTGGTGACTTGGGTCTCCCAAACCCCAAATGAATATTACATCACATTGACTCTCACTTGCATTTTTCTTCTATAATCTACCATCTTCTATCTAGCTGTATTATTTGGGTTGAGTGTACTGTACTTTACAAGTACTGGTGATTGCTTGCCTTGTTGCATCAAAGTTCTTTTTGCATGGTGTTCTATCAGTACTCAGGAATGTATCAGGCTATCAGTTAAAGACCACAGAAGTGTATTGATGTAATCATACTTACAATACAATATGTGTACTTTTTTGGCCATGTGCATACTAAACCAGGTGAGTAAGAACTAACAAAATGTTATAGCACAGAAGAAGGGAAAACATAAATGTGGCAAAGTACATGTGTTCCATTAGAGGTAATTATTTTTTAAAGTCATCCCAGTAATGTCAGAATTCCTGACAAGTAATGTGGCATCCTTCCCCTTCCTCCTTCAGTTAGCAAACCTGGTAGACTATGAAACTGAGATAATAATAAAGAACTTTATATATATCTCCTTCCTTTCCCACTGAAACAGGATTTAAAGCCACAGAACAATAAAGGAGTACAATGTGGGAAAACTTCCCCTCTCTAGCCCACATTTACAGCTTCCCCCTACTCCCAGTAATTTCCACCTATTTTCAAAAACTTTGGTTCTTTAAAGTTACATTAGATCCAGTCTTAAGTCATATTTTGAATGGAGCCATATAAACATCAGTTGGGCTTCAGTTTAAAGTCATGGGAACCAACTGGACGTAATTCATCCAGTTATGGGATTCTACAATGAGGGGTGGAATATTAGCTTCAGAAATAACTATGTATTTCTGAATACGGTACGGGCTATTACTTCTTTGTCCACTTTTAAATCTGAGTTAAAGACCACCTTGTTCAGGGAGGCATTCCCTGGCTTTGTCTGATATACATTTATTTTTCTGTCACTTGGGTTTACTGTGGATGTTGTTATTAATTGTTGTAATTATCCTTGTTTTAATTGATTGTTATTATTTTGCCTATTGTTTTACTTAGATTGTACACCTTCGGCAGATTTCATTCTGTTTTATCCTTGATTGTTTTTGCACAGCGCTGTGTACACTGACAGCACTCTAGAAATAAATTTTAATAATAATAATAATAATAATAATAAGTATGTATCTAACCCAACATGCATAAACTTCCAAGGGTAACTATAAGTGCTAGGTAGTTCCTTCCTTCCTGGACCTGAATCCTTCTTTTATTACATCCTAGGGAAGATTAGTAGCTAGTTGGTAATACTGCTAGCCTCCTAGATTCATATGCCTCCCATTTCTGCTGCTGGTATTAGGTCATAAATGGTGGAAATTACAGAGGAACTAAATGGCTCCATCATCATTGAACCACATCATCTTTCTTCTGGAAAGGTACTTCTTCCAATATCCATTCATCTTGGCATGACTACAATTAATGCTAAGCTCCAAATTGGATTAGCCATGCAAGACAGTTCTGTAAGCAAGTTAATGGGATCTATCTGCTAATGGTGCTGTTACTGATATCCAATTACTGTAACCAGGTATTAATCTAATACTGTTAATCTGCCAGATTAAGAAAGTTAGAATGCATTGTTCTAACAATTTAACAAAATAAAAAAGTAATTATTTTTCCCCTGTCTTGGGTCGCTCCCTATATTAGCTGAATATTTCATCTAAAGTGACACACACATTGATCTCTAAAGAAAGCATAATTAATAAAAGGTCCATGAATTACATTATCTTAACAGGATTTTTTTCATTCTTCTTTTTAAAACTATGAAATAAAAATAAAAATAGTATTCTAAGTAAAATAATGTGCCAGGTACTTTTCTCAGAGTGCATATTAACATATTTTTGACAACACTATTTATGACAATACTTTTAGGAATTTATTCATAACATTAACAGATGATTTCACAAGAATTCATAATGAAATGGAGAGCAAAAATAATAATAAAAAGTCTCCTTCAGAACCATTTATTGCCCACATTTTAAATGCAGCAATTCAAAAGAGGAATTGCTGAGGGGAAAGGGGGATGACTCTAACTTGGGAATGGATTACATTAATATCTCAACAAGATTATAGTTTCTAATGTTTTTTAAAAGTGAAAAAGTGACACTATGTTTCAAAGTGTTTTTCCTTGAAACATCCTATAAATTTTAATAGATTGTGTACCAAAGAAGTATTGTGAGTATTGGACCATAACAGGTAAAAGTGCTGGCAATAACAATTTACTGGACCTACTTACATTATTTACAATATGGCTTCTTAAACCCAGGTTAGTAACAACTACAAAAAGGCAAGAAATTCAAAAGTCACTAAAGTATGGGAAGCAAAAGCAGCAGATATATGATATGGTTTATAAGTAGTGGGCTTTTTAAAAGGCCAGAATGCTCAATTATATGTTTAGGTTGAAGAAATACAACCCTACTTTGGTTTTCTAATTGTCTTGTTGTGTGCCTTCAAGTCATTTCCAACTTATGGCAAACCTAAGGCAAACCTATCACAGTTTTTTCATGGGAAGAGTCGTTCAGAAAGGGTTTGTCATTGCCTTCCTCTGAGGCTAAGGACTTTTTCGGATGTCGATCTGTAACGCAAGCAGCCTTGTCCCCGTTGCGAGGCTGCTGCACAGCAGGGGGGCCGTTTCGGATGACGCTGTCCCCGCACCGATACTGTTGCAGAAGAGCTGGGAGGCTGCAGCACTATATTTGGCCATTTCCTAATCACAGAAGTTGACCGTGATTAGAAAATTGCCAAATATAGCGCTGCAGCCTCCCAGCTCATCCGCAACAGTATCGGCACAGGGACAGCATCATCCGAAACGGCTCCCTGCTGCACAGCAGCCTCACAACGGGGACGAGGCTGCTTGTGTTACAGATCGACGTCCGAAGAAGTCCTAAGAGAGTATAACTTGCCCAGGGTCACACAGTGGGCTTCCATGGCCAAGCAGGGATTGAACCCTGGTCTCAAGAATAGGTAAACACCTAAAGCACTATACCATACTGGCTCTCTTCCTAATTGTCTCCTAGGACCCATCTACACAATGGGAAAAAATCCAAAGTACCTTGTAGTATTGGCATCTCGCAGCAGCAATGTCATGTCTAAATGGTTTTTCTGGCCTCGGAAACCCTATAGGCCTCATATTCCTGATGGTGGCTGCAAATGATTTATTTATGTTAGTTCTTCACTGCTGCCATTTTTTTAAAAAAAGGTCATCTCAAAGTGCGCTGGTGTGATAGAGCAATTTCCCAATTTTATAGGAAAGCAAAACAGAAAATATTCATCCTGTTTTATCGCCTTAGTGAGAGATTTCTAAGGTGTAAATCCAAAATGGCAGCAGGGGTGCTTGCCCTGTTAGCACCCCCTTCCCCCACTCTCACCCAGCCAATCAGTTTTGTGCTTCCCTTCGAATTTCCTGTCATTCAATAGTCCAAATGAGCAGGAATATGCATCCCCCATGCAGTTTTTGAAAAAGTACAGAGCATTTGCAAAGGCTTTTGCTGTGCTGTTTTTGCCATTTTAGTCCCCCCCCCCTCCAAACAGTGTGCATTGGAGCTGGATCCCATTTAGACAGGTAGAATTCCCAGCAAATTCCATGAGGGGTATTTTCACCGTTTAGATGGGCCCTAAGAGTAGAATTGTATGAGAGCGTAGGATGACCTTTTTGCCAAGTCCATCCTCATCACCCCTCAAAAGTTGAGGGAGTGATGATTTTAATTATGCTAGTTCAGCTTCAAAACAAGTCATTCTTATTTATTAAGAATAATATAAGGTATGTGACTATATACAGCATATTCACAACACATGTCTATTTTAGTCATAATTCCAAGACATAGTTCCAAAAAATGACTAATTAATTTAGATTAATTACAATTGTTTTTATGTAGGCTGCTGTACCCCACTGACACACTAGGCAACACTAAGTCACAAAGCAGCAGACACGAGATCCACAGGAAGAGGAGAGTAGTGTCTTAAGAGTAAGAAATCTTCTCAAAAGCAAGAAGTCTCGAGGTTTGGTCCTAATATGAAGTCGAAGGCTTTCACAGCTGGCATCCATAGTTGTTTGTGTTTTGTTTGTTTTTTTGTGGGTTTTTTTTCCATGCTGTGAGGCTGTGTTCTGGAAGAGTTTATTCCTGACGTTTCACCTGTAACTGTGGCTGGCATCTTCAGAGAATGGTGGCGTAGGATGTGTGTGGGTGTTTATATATTGTGAGTCCCTGTCGGAGAGGATATCTACCTTTGTGTATTTGAATGGCTAGTTTATGGGTGTAGATATGAAAGGAGGATTAGTGTCTGTTTGGCTAATGGTGCATTGTCTGCTGGAAATCCCCCTGCCCCTGGGTGGAGTTCATTTGCATGTGTTGAGTTTTGATTTTAGTGTTTTTCAAGACTGGTAGCCAGATTTTGTTTACTTTTAGGGTTTCCTCCTTCCTGTTGAAGATGTCCAGGTGTTTGTGGATTTCAATAGCTTCTCTGTGCATTCTGACATGATAGATGTTGGCCTGGTCCAGAATTTTGGTGTTTTCAAATAGCATTTTGTGTCCAGGTTGGCTTATCACGTGTTCTGCTACTGCTGATTTTTCTGGCTGGCCCAGTCTGCAGTGTCTCTCATGTTCTTTGATTCATGTTTGCACACTGCATTTAGTGCCCCCTATATAAACTTGTCCAGAGCTGCATGGTATGTGGTAAACTCCTGAGGCTGTGAGAGGGTCTCTTTTATCATTCACTTAGTGTAGCATTTCTTGGATTTTCTTGGTTGGTCTGTAGACCATTTGGTCCTAATGCTGAAGCTGGGTTTGAATGGGCTATGGAAGACCAAGCTACAAAACTTTTCATTTCTGGCCTTGTCATTGCTGGAACAATGAGGGGTGTCTGGTGTGACCCTGGATTTTTCCTGAATCCATGTACATATGAATGTGTACGTGGGAAGGGAGAGACAGACAAACAGGCAACAAAAGATGGGAGGTGTGTGTGAAAGAGAGAGAGGGAGGGAGGGAGGATGAATGGGGGTATGAGTCACTTAACTGGTAGGAAGTTTACAGTGTTACAAACTGTAATTTATCCTACCTATCTCTTCCTATCCAGGGGTGAGCCCCCCTGAACTTGATAGGACATGTTTCTAAGTGCAAATGCATGCAGTATTATTAACTGTCCATTGACTTTAAAAAAAAAACTTAATATCAAAAGTGGAGAACTTTCAATTCAAGTTTAGAAAAAAAAATGTCCTTTGCATAAATGCTATTTAATTCTGCCACTTTCATTATTATATAATATCATTGCTAAAAACATCTAGCATTTTTAGTTTCTTTAGCATACAAAGTATTTGCCCTACATCAGCTTCTGTTTAGATTTGCCTGTCTGGCTTTCTCTATCTTCATATTTTTAAAATTAGATGTTATTAATGCTTTATTTAAGCTTCGTGTATGTTCAGTGCTATGAGAAGTTTAACTTCTTGTGTGATTGTTTGAATCTTGGGTTCTAATTATCCTTGGATCATCTGAAAACACTGTTGGTTTGTAGTATATAACTTTTCTTCCTAATATTAATGTAAGCCCTTCTGAGGCTGGCTTTACCAGGGAAGTGTGATATACAAATAAATATGATGCTGATGACACTATTCATAGATGCATTTGGGTAAGTTGCCAAACTTTGTGATATCCCCATTTCTAGAAAGCTATACCTGTTGAACACCTGAATCTCCTACAATTCTTACAGGCACAGGAGCTCTGTGAGGAGAACAGTTGCTGAAGAAAAGGGGTCATGAGGGGTGCAAATAACCCCTAAGCTATAAAGGTTGTGCTGCCTCTGCATTACAGTCAAAGAACATAGATTCTTTTCTGCCCATAAAGTAATTCGGAATGCTTTTGAATGGGAAAGTCCACAGAACATGTGTAATTATTGTTAAATCTGTCAGATTATGTAACAGTGAACCTTCTTTTAACAATAGCCACCAATAAATGTAAGGGAAAGCATATTTAGGAAGTGGGAGTGGATTTTGTGGCATACAGTACATCTCGATACGGACTACATGTCACTAACCTTTTCCCTTTGGGAAAAAAATGGAATTTGCCCCTTTCAGATCAGTACATCAGTATTTTGGAAGTCAAGACACTCTGAAAGGCTTAAAGTACAAAACTTCCCAAGACACTTAACAGAAGTCTAGTCCTTAGCTGTGTGAAGATTGCAACAACAACAAAAAAATAATGTTAGAGTCCATGCAATCAAGCAAATGCTCTGAAGGGAAAATATGCAGACCTTAGAGGAAAATGGCAGTGTTAACAGCCATCTTCCATGGCACTCCACTAGCTAAAAAATAGCTGTACAATGCATGTGGTCAAAGGCCAGTAGTTTATTTCAGCTAGGTACCTGAATGAATGGTTATGGGAATTTAATGCACTGTAACCATGATGAGCTATTCCCCATGCTGGCACAATCCAGACAGACTGTGAAAGACTGGGCTGTTCGAAAGGCAAGGGGATGATTCTAAAGGATTGGTTAAGAATTGTTTATGATACTAATAATTTCAGTTAATCAACTGTTTGTGATGATATATGCCTTTGCAACAATTACAATAAAAGGAAAATGTTTGCTACAGTGCACAGTTGATGAATTCCAGCATTTGAAATATACTTCAGACATTTCAGTATCAGGATCTGCAATAAATAAAGCATCTCCTTCTGGAAAAAATGGTGTTGTTTTGTTCTTTTGCAACCATTTCATAAATGTACAGAAAGAGCATTTGCATTTTTTGTTGTTCTTCATATTATAACTTCTTATTTACATGATACTGTATTGCTCTATCAATGTGCATGGCCCCTGCACATTGATAACATGGATACGGACCATGCCAAAACAGAAGTCCAATCCCCATCATTTCTACTTAAAATGTTCAGACAGTAGGTGGGAAAAGATCCTGCCTAAAGGATGAATGAGCCAGTGCAGGGAGGGGGGGGGGCTAAAGGGACCCCAGTATATAATGTTTACTGTGCTAACACAGTAAACATTCTATAGCCCCTTACAATTTTAAATGTAAGGAAGGAAATTGTCATTGACCTCCATGCACAATATTATCTTCTGCACAGAAAGTGTAAATCAACCACTTATGAATTTTTGCACAGAGTAAGGCCTTGTCTAGATGAGCTATTTAACCTGTCCAGCCCCCATCTTAGAGACCTGCAGTCCAAATAATACAGGGGATTTGCCCTGTTTGGCCCCAGGCAGTCCTCATGATGCCCGGGGCTAAGATTGGGGTGGGGGAAGAAAGGGTAAAGGCCATTAAAACATTTCAGCAAAATACCTGGGAAAAAACTGGAAATAAACCAGATTGGGTCCCGCAGGAATGCAGGAGGCCATACTGGCATACCAGCCCATCTCTGTAGCTGCTGCTGCTTCCAAGGCTGGTTACATGAAAGGGGCCTTGGTCACATGCTGCAGGTCCTCTTCCTGGCTTTGGAGAGTGTGATGCAGATGAAAGTGGCAGTGGATGCAGAAACAGTCTGTGTGGATGTCTGCCCGTTTCATGAAAGTAACAGGGGAGCAACAGGACTGATATGGGGCCAGTGTAAACCAGCATACTCTGACCCAGGGAGATGACCCCTAAGTCTCCAATTATAGCCTTTTCTGTGCAGGAAACAGCATTTTCTGCAGAGAACATATTTCCATGCTGAAATGCCAGTTTATGCACAAAGCAAATGACCTGTAAATCTTATTCAGAATAAGCTTTCATCAACCCAGGATATTTCTCATTCAGGTTTCTTGACATTCAAAAAAAACCTTTTCAACTATTAAAAAACTATTTTTGGGTATTCTTTCTGTTTCCTTGTCTTGTAGTCATGCTGCAGGAAAGGACCCTTTTCCCTGCCCCAGATATTAGCAGTATTTCAGCAGGCTGTTCTTGCTAGCTATGACACCCCCTCCTCCCTTTTCTGTGAGGGTCCCCACTATAATAACTGATAATCTTTAATAATTTAGTCAGACATGTGGTCTTCAATGCAGTGTGGCCATTAACCTAAAAACCCAAAGACACATTAAGTCAGGTATGCATTTAAGGATGGGCCAAGCCTAAATTCCAAAGAATTGTTAATTTGCAGATCAACTCAAGGGAATTATCCTGCCCAATCCTCAGGGTAATCCTATTTTCTAAGGCTGGCACAACCAAAACTTGCCAACGACCCACTAACCCTTTCCCCCACCTCAACAAAAGTTGCTTCCTCTCTTTGATTCGCAAAATGTAAACTTATCAAGATGTTATTAGCATATCCAGCACACTATTGTCACTCTTTGAGCAACAGCTTAAGATATTGTCTTCCACTCAAAATTCCATCCCCAGAAGGCAAATTTTTCCTATAACCCCCCCCCCCCTGAAAACCACCTTCAATGCCCTTTAGCTCCCTCTCCTACCTCCATGCTTCCAGTTTGCTGACTGACCCTCAGAGTCAGTCTCACTCTGAGACCCCCACTCTGCTGGTCTTCTTCCACAACCTCATCTCTTCAGGAAAAGGTGTTGTATCAGCTGCTGGAAATTCCCTTCTCTATCCTCCTATCTCAGTCTCCCCACTTTATTTGATAGTCTTGCATGAATGCTTTATGTCTGAATGTGTGCGTGAATGTGGTTATTATTTTCCTAAGATTATTGTTATTCCATCTAGTTTAGGTCTCCTCCATAGTACTGGTATAGCTGGTCAAAAAGTCCTGCCATTACCCCCCTCTTGCAAAGCCAAAGTAAGTGCATTAATTCCCCAAATTAATGTTGATATTTTGAGGGTCCCCACGACCTCAGAGAGATTAGGGTAATACTGTCTGAGTGTGTTGGAACAGTCTCTCTCATCAAGGAGGAGAGAATTTTTGAATGTTTTTCACATCTTAAAAAAAAACCAAACACTAACATGAACAGGTCCTGTTTCCAAGAAGTTTTCCAAACTTAGGCACAAGTGTTTATGTCACAAAGAAAAGTACAAGATATAGTTAACGGGACTATAGTTAATGGGAATCTGATCTCTTTTTTTGATAAAGTTACCAGCTTGGTAGATGAAGGGAATGCTGTGGACATTGCATACCTTGATTTCAGTAAGGCCTTTGACAAGGTTCCCCATGACATTCTTGCAAACAAGCTTGTAGCATGTGGGCTAGACAAGTTAACTGTTCAATGGATTTGTAATTGGTTGACCGGCCGAACCCAAAGGGTGCTCAGCAGTGGCTCCTTTTCGACTTGGAAAGATGTGACCAGTGGGGTGCCACAGGGTTTTGTCCTGGGCCCAGTGCTATTCAACATCTTTATCAATGACTTAGATGAGGGAATTAGGGGCATACTTATCAAATTTGCAGATGACACCAAATTGGGAGGAGTAGCTAATACCCTAGAGGACAGGATCAAAATTCAGAATGACCTGGATAGACTGGAGAGCTGGGCCAAAGCTAACAAAATGAAATTCAATACGGAGAAATGTAAAGTATTGCATTTAGGGCGGAAAAATGAAATGCATAAATATAGGATGGGAGAGACCTGGCTGAATGAGACTACGTGCGAAAGGGATCTAGGAGTCCTAGTAGACCACAAGTTGAACATGAGCCAACAGTGTGATGCGGCAGCTAAAAAGGCCAACGCAATTTTGGGCTGTATCAATAGAAGTATAGTGTCTAGATCAAGGGAAGTAATAGTGCCACTCTATTCTGCCTTGGTCAGACCTCACTTAGAATACTGTGTCCAGTTCTGGGCACCACAATTCAGAAAGGATATTGACAAATTGGAGCGTGTCCAGAGAAGGGCAACTAAAATGGTGAAAGGTCTGGAAACGATGCCTTATGAGGAGAGACTTAGGGAGCTGGGTATGTTTAGCCTGGAAAAAAGACGGTTTAGAGGCGATATGATAGTCCTGTTTAAGTATTTGAAGGGATGTCACGCTGAGGATGGAGCAGGCTTGTTTTCTGCTGCTCCAGAGACTGGAACACGGAGCAATGGGTGCAAGCTCCAGGAACAGAGATTCCACCTCAACATGAGGAGGAACTTTTTGACAGTAAGAGCTGTTCGGCAGTGGAACACACTCCCTCGGAGCGTGGTGGGGTCTCCTTCCTTGGAGGTCTTTAAACAGAGGCTGGATGGCCATCTGTCGGGGATGCTTTGATTGTGATTTCCTGCGTGGCAGGGGGGTTGGACTGGATGGCCCTCGTGGTCTCTTCCAACTCTGCAATTCTATGATTCTATGATTCTATGACTTGCCTAGCACTTAGATATTCTTCCTTGGAGGTCTATAATCATTCATTATTCAACAGCCATTTTTTCCCCGTTCACATTCTCTTCTAGATATGGCACAAGATCACAATGAATGGACTTGTTTAGTGCATACCCAATTCTGTCCTTCTTCATTTCACCCTCTGAACAAGCATTTCATTAATTGTGGATAAGAAAGAATCAATAGACTTTTCACCCTGAGTGACTTTACACTGATAGATTGTGCTTCAGCCACTTGAGATAGTTATTATTCTCAAGATACACAAGAAAAAGGGCTAAGCTATTTTGAGTTCAGTCTTCAGTCTCCTACTAAATGGAATAGCTACTTGTGGTTCAGAAAATATGGAATCAGTTTACCTGGCCTAATCTCCTTTCTGGCAAACCATGAGCTTCAAGTTCATAAGCACTAAGCATGCTCCTTCAGTTCAGGTGAAAAGCAACAGGCAAGATAGCTGCACAGGATTGTTTTTTCAGGGGGAGAGAATGGTTTTGAAGGTGAACACTGGGGATATGCTGACAGAAGGGACTCAACCTGCCTGTTACTGAGTAGGGGTGAAAACGCTTGATTTTCCCACTTCCCAACAGATGTCGTGGAAAAGGGATCATTATTTCTTCCTGTAGTGTCAAAACATTCAGGATTTTTTTTTTTAAATAGCCAACCATGGAATAATGAGACCAGACACAGAAAGTTGGGTTAAATAAGGGCTACTTTATTTGGCCTATATCCTAATTAAGTTAATTGAAGTTGAAAGGGGTGGGGAGGAGACCTGATACAGGCCCAGCTGAGGGCAGGTATCTACCCTAGACTACTTCCTCAGCCTTCCCTGGAGTGGAACCTGAGCTCCAAGTGCAGTCCAATAGTTGGGTTGCTCCCCGGCCAAACACTTACTGGGAGGTAAACCCAGGACTCTCACACAAGTCCTAGGACATTATAAGTGAGAGCAAAATAGCCAGGTTGGCCTCAAGGGTAGACTCCTTCGCCACCCCACAGGTCCCAGGACCTGTAGAGGCCATTCCAGAGCCCTACTCTTCACCAAAATGGTGCCAAGGTGTACACTGAGGTCTTAAATTCTCCCCCTGCTACTTGCCCAATGACAGCCTATTTAAAGATACAACGCCCAAACCAATTGACCAAGTCCCTCAGTTACAGTATGGTGTAGAAAAAATTCCTACCCAGACCCAGAACAACCAGTAAACTCACACTGCACTGAGGGTGGGCCACAACACGACAATTGAAAGAGGCACATGAGGGGGACACAAGGCCTTAAACAGACCATTGCCCCATCCCTGTTATGTGATGTGTTCTGGCACCTTTTGCTGCACAGAAAGCCTGCTGGTCTCTGACTATGGAGACCATCGAAGGAGTCCCTTCCCCAAAGTGTCTTCACCATGCTGGTCCAGGTACTCATTATTGCAAAGGCCAAAAAACCCACTGCAATATTTATAAACTGCATTTTCACGAAATTCATGCAGTTTTACTTGGATCTGTGCAACTTTTCCAAGAATAACGATGCAGTTGTGTGGCTGCCTCTGGCCATAACTGTTTCATTTTGCACAACTTTTTAAGAAAGAGGGACAAGGCAGAACAGGAACATAGGCATTCCTTGTTTTTTTTTCCCCCGGGGCTGTGAGACTGGTGTTCTGGAAGAGTTTATTTCTGACGTTTCACATTTGTTGCTGGCATCTTCAGAGAATGGTTGGGTAGGTTTGTGTGTGTGTGTGGGGTGTTATATACTGTGAACACCTGTTGGAGAGGATATGTAAATTTGTGTATTTGAATGGCTAGTTTCTGAGTGGATGATTATGCAAGGAGGATTAGTGTCTGTTTGGCTAATGGTTGGTTGATGATCCATTATCTGCTGGAAATCCTCCTGTCCCTGGCTGGAGTTCATTCGCAAGTGTTGATTTTTGATTTTAGTGTTTTTCAGGACTGGAAGCCAGATTTTCTTTACTTTTAGGGTTTCTTCTTTCCTTTTGAAGTTGTCTAGGTGCTTGTGGATTTTAATAGCTTCTCTGTGCATTCTGATATGATAGTTGTTGGCCTGGTCCAGAATTTTGGTGATTTTTAAATAACATTTTTTTGTCCAGGTTGGTTTATAACATGTTCTGCTACTGCTGATTTTTATGGCTGGTCCAGTCTGCAGTGTCTGCTAATTTGCTTCATCCCTGCCAAGGCTGTTCCTCTCCTGTTGCCCCGCTTCTCTCCTATTGCCCCACTTCTCCTCTGCTGCCCTTTCTCAGCAATTTTTTTGTGTGTTCAGATTACTCTCGGAACACTCTGGGCTCTGAGTCTATGCTTCCACCTTTCTTGACCTTTCTGCCTACTCCAGTTCTGGGTAGGCAACCAAGAAAGAGTGGAAGGAGGAGCAGGCAGGAGGAAAGGAAAAGCCTTGGTGGGTATGAAATGAATTACTAGGGATGAGAAGGAATCAGGGAATTGGAATAGGCAGACAGGTCAAGAAAAAAGACGAGCACAGACTCAGAGCCCAGGGAGTTCAGGGAACAAGTTGCACAAAAAACCAGCTGAGAAAGAGCAGCTGAGGAGGCTTGGCATGAGGAGGCGTGGCAGGAGAGGAGTAATTTTAGTGGGGATTATGCAAATTAGAGGAGGAGTTTTCACAGTTAAGGTGCACAAATTTAGGGCTTATTATTCAAGGAATGTTCTACTCTGTTCTTCCCTTTTCAATGTTGAACCATTCAGACGCTTATAAAAATTATGGATCATGGAATCATAGAATCATAGAGTTGGAAGAGACCATGAAGGCCATCCAGTCCAACCCCCTGTCATGAAAGAGTTTCAGTTAGCACAAGTGCACAACTTTGCCTTGGAGAATTGTGCTGTATTCCAACTGTGCAGCTTTTTTAGGCTGTGCAATGTTGACAAAGCTGTGCGATTTTGCTGTGCTGAGAACAAAACAAAACAACCAAGTTCCTGCAAGTTGTAGGAACTTTCAAGTGCTGGTTTTCTTCTCATCAATGTTTCACGAGAGGCTGGGAACACCAAATTTTGACCATGTTCAGGAAATTGCCCAATACCCATTCCATCCCTATTACTGAGCTGATACCATTACCCAACTTTAGTGTGTGACTACAGTTGTCCCTCTGTATTCACGGGTTTGGTATCCACGGATTTAAGTATTCATGGCTTGAAAATATTATTAAAAAAATAATAATCCAAAAAGGAAACCTTGATTTTCCCATCTTATATAAGGGACACCATTTTGCTATGCCATTGCATATAATGGGACTTGAGTATTCACAGATTTTGGTATCCATGGGGGGGGGCAGGGGGCTTGAACGAACCCCCAGCGAATATGAAGGGACAACTGTATATTATGTGTGTGTGAGTCAGACAAGCAGAGAGAAAGAATGTTTGGCTCTGAGTCTGTATGTGTGAGAAAGAAAGAGAATGGTAAAGAGAAATGATAAAGGTGTTCTTACCATTAGGAGGTAGGACCATTAATTCTTCTTTAGCTTGGTTTTTAATTCAGCCAGAGAAAAATTCAGGTTATCTGTTCTTTTTGGTCTGGTATTATGGGTACCGAAACCTTGTATCCAAATGAATATGTGGTGTGCTATGCAAGCACATCTAATTTTAACAAGCCAGGTTTTTTCCCCCCACATAACAAAATTAAAAAATAAAATAAAAAATGGCTTATGGTATTTTGCATTTCTACAATTGCTTCCAGTAATGAGCTCATTTGTCCTCCACAGCAGCCTTAGGCAATTATACAAATCAAGACTGTACTGTTTCATGCTTCCCTGTATCACTTCAAACCTGCATGTACATTGATGTCACAGTACAATTTGCAGATGTTACCTTGGCAACTGAACTAGCTAAAAGATTGGTCAACTCAAACCTTGACCCTTTCTTTCCCACAAAACATACATTGATTTTCACCTTTTCAATCTGCTACTTTGATAATGAAAATGGTAGTGCTCTACAGTCTATGGCAACAGTGTCCTTACAAGCTCAAGGGTTACTGCTGTGAAATGTTACATTGTATTTTTATATATGCCAGCGATTGGGATGTGCACTCTAGAAGGCTTCTGTTCACATCAGATCCACTAGTTGCAAGCTGTTCTTCATTAAAGCTGGTGGAACTTTGTCATCCATTTCTCTCTCTGTTGCTATTTCACCATGTTATGTATTTAAACTCATATGCTTAATACATATTATGTATTTAAACTCATATGCTTAATACATATTATGTATTTAAACTCATATGCTTAATACAGCTCAGAGAATGTGTTCTCCCTTTCAACATACTTAGGGGCTTACTGCATTCCAAAGTAAAGCAGCAGTGCAGCAGGAAGGTTCCATCTTCCATGCTGCCTTACTGCATGATGTCATTGTTCTTCTGGACTTCTGCCATTCCAGTCCCATCAGAGACTGAGATAAAGCCGCATCTTTTTGCTAACAGATTTTTCCAGTTAGTAAAAAGATGCAGTTTTACCTTGGTCTTCCACGGGACCAGAACGAAACTACAATGACATTGTGCAGTAAGACAGCACAAAAGACAAAACCTTCCTGCTGTACTGCTGCTTTACTTCAGAGTGCAGCAAGTCCCTTAGTGCCCAGGGCCTTTGAATGTAACTGAATGGTGACAGGGGAAAAAAAGGAACAGGTTTCACAAGTTAAAGATGTTTTTAAAAGTCTTGATGCATGAAGGTGCACGAATGTAAGATTTCACAAAACAACATGAGTTGGTGTCCGAAAAGCAACTAGGTACCAGCAAATATAAACAGCACTAGTCTGGGAAGGGTGCCAACTGTTAATTAGCTCACAGGAATGCAAACACAGTCAAAGATTTAGTCTAGTAACACAGTCCAAAGGGTCAGAGGCTTACAACAACCAGGCAGCATGGTCCAAAGCAATCCATGGGTCAACAGGAGCAGGCAGCAGAGTAGTCAGGGACAGTCCAAGGTCTAAGTGCAAGGCAGGGTAACAGAAGTCAAGATAACAGAAGTCAGCAGGAAGCTTTCACCAGGAAGATCAGTTGATCTCTGACAAAGCCTCCATCACCTCTCCCAGCATATATAAAGCAATTAAGGCTTTGTCAGGTGTTTCTTAATGAGCAGGTTGACCAGGTTCTCATAAAGTCTCAGAGACTTCCTTTGAACTTCCTTTGAGCTCACTGTTGGGTATATAATGGTGGAGGTAAGTCCATCTCTTCCTCTTCGTCCTTATTTGAGTGGGCAGGACTCTCTGCTGGGACTGATGCCAACCCACTTGGACCAGGCTCTTCCTCTGCTCGAACCTCTAGGTTGGCAGGGTTCCCTGTTAGCGCACGTGTAGATATAATCCCTAGGACCGTTCCCTGCCATGTCCTCCTCCTCTGACTATATAGCCTCATCAGGCTCATGGGGCATAACAGATGGACATACAATGAGCAAAATCTTATGAAGATGCACATTATTAATTGATAAATTCCTCAATATTCATTCAAATTGTCCTGTAAATGAAGAAACCATGATATCATACAGCACTCAGCAATGTCAACTTCTTGATTTCTCATGGATATGTGACCATTCCATTCTGCTTTTTAAAGAACTTTAACATTTTCTTAATGAACTCTACTTAGAGACATGTCATAGAAAAAATATTTGGTTCACAATCTTTTTCCTTTCCACCAGCTGTGATTCTAGGACACTGAAATCATTGCAGAAATCATTGGGATGCTCTGGCTGTTTCTTGACTTGACTGCTGCAGTTTTCACTCTTACCTTGGTGCCATCATATCAATCAAGCACTGCTCCTGTCACTCTGATCATGGGAAGCCTCCTTTTTAAATCTTGACACCAAATACATGTCTGCTCAGAAATCTAGCATAGGTTCTTTGTCTTGACCTTCAAAGCACTCCATGCCTTTTACTTGCCCTGACTATCTGCTTTAACATCCTGAGACTTTCCTAACTGTGACTTTCCTCCTTCCAGTTCTAGTCTCCTCGGTCATCCCATGCTCCACCATAGCCTCACCCAATTCATTTGTTTCCTTCTCAGTGAATTTTTAGATTATACCCTCTCTTCTTATATTCTGTATGCTATCAGACCCCTGACAACTTTAAATGACAATAATGTTTCAGTGAATGTTTGATTATAGAATCATAGAGCTGGAACCAGGGCTGTCCAGTCCAACTCTCTTCTAATGTGAGAAATCCACTGCTACATCTACAACTTATTCAGGGTGGGGCAAAGATCTATTGCTGCCTGCGGTAAATAACATGGTGGCACCCTCTCCCATTCCATGCACAAAAACTGGACAGTCAATTGAATGTTTCTTCTACACTGGCAATAGGATACTATTTTCTGCCACACTCAAATGAATCAGACTAGCATAGCGGTTGGACAGCTTTAACTTTCAGCACCTTGCTGTCCCACAGAATATGTTTCTTTGCAGTACTTGCCTCAGTTGCCCTAATAATAGGGCTGGCCATCTATATATTCTCTCTCTCTCTCCCCCCTCCCTCACTCTATTTATGTAGATGTTAAATTCCTAAAACACTGGGTTATGGAGTTATTCATGTGCAATTTATATATAAATATTCATTTTGGAAATTATGTCTTACAGTTGTTTAGCATTATATCTGGAAACTTGAATGTGCATATGAAGGAAAAGAAACAGGAACTCAATAACTTGATTTTATGTGGCTAACAGTGTTTGATGAATGACACTTTCTGACGAAAAGTCATGTGAAGAATTGCCAGTTTTCGTTTGCAGTTTGGATGAGGCAAACATGATGAGAATAGTTATGATTCACCAAGAATGCATCACAAGGAATTTCAGGTTTAATCTATGAACACTACCATTATGCAAGCCAAACTTCCATTTACTAGGGTTAACAAACTGTAACACAATTCATATACAGGAAACAGGGCAGTTTTAGTCCAAATAATAGAACAAAATGACCAAGGAAATAGCCACCTCTGTTCAATATAATGTTTCCGTTTGTATTTAAAAACAAGAACAACAAAACTCTACTCCATACAAGTTGGAGTTTAAATTTCTGGCATAAAAGGAAGAGTATCCTAAATAGTCTCCATTGTACACCATTTCTACTCCACCATGCTACCTGGCAAACCTTATTCTTATAGATCTAGATACAGGTTTAAAATACAGAATTATTTCAACTGAAATCTTCCATGTCAGCAGATCATTTGTCCTATTTGCCAACTTTTTTAACACTTGTATTTTCCAGTGCCAGTCCTATGGTCTACCTCTTTGCTCGCTAGGCTATTACTTGAGTGAGACAGTATTTGTTTTCCACAGAGGCCAACCAGGTGGCTATAAGAGAGGGCTTTCCCATTTATTTGCCTGAGGTGAAATAGAATAAAGTTCCCACTCTCATCACCTTGTACAGAAGAGTATTGGTCTGTCAGCTGGACCTTACCTCAATAGTGGCAATAGGACATCATCTTCCATTACACTTGAAGACAGGTGACTGGCTACAGCTGAGATCCTACATTGCTTCAGCATAGCATAAATATCCACCAGTGGGGTTATGTTATGTAACCCCTATATTGAATACCAATGTAGTGCGGCATATGTGAATAAATGGTCAAGTTTTATGGGTGGCATCCTTTTGTACAATTGCAATGCACAAGGCACATAGGCAATGTGTAGAGACAATGTGTTTTCATGCACTACTCTGTGTACTTTAATACACTAGCACATGTGCAACAGTCACAAATATGCAAAAAAACATTCTGCATGTGTAGCACAACTTAATCCTGTGTATGTCTCTAACACAATACCAGCCTATGCATCCTACTCAGTCCTGTCCTCCAAAATCTCATTGTCACTTCCCCCACCAAAACACACACACACATACTTTTCTTCTTCCTCCTGAGGCAGTCACCCTATTGTTTCCAAGCATGGAAATGTTACTTTGGTTGGATGGCAATACTCTGATCAGTTGCAGCTCCCATGACCACAGGTTACACTGGCCTGAAGATTCTTGGAGTTCAAAACAGTAAGTATTCCAAGATCTGCTTTCTGCCTCCTGATCAGGCTGGTCTTGTTGTGGAAAGCCTAAAAGTAGGATATTAATGCTTTAGAACTCCCCCACATGTTCTACAGCTACTGATACTCAGAGGCATACTTTCTCTGGTGCTGGAGGTAGTATATAGCAATAAAAACTAGTAGCTGTTGAACAGCTATTCTTTGTCATAAAGGGGTGACAGATCTGTCTAGGTCTGAAGGTGTGCTAATGCATTTACTAGCCTGAAGCTAGTGTTAGCTGAGCTGCACCTCAGTTCCCTGCAACAGAGCATCACTGTTTATAGAATCTATTGTCTAACAGAACGTGGGAGTACAAACATCATTATTAATAATCACAAGATTTCTTATGTACTGTAGATTGTATACTTTACAGCTCCTTTAGAATATACTTTGTGATACAGAACTTAAATAGGTTAGAGGACAAAATTGGGAAATAAGCATGACTACATAAAGATGCAGTGTTACACAGCTGTTACAATTACATATTAAATATTAGGCAGTCCCTTCTTACTGAACCATTACTCTTTTAGCAAGGGGTACGACACTTTTCTGGCTAGGAAAAATATACCAAGATTCACTATTTATATACTTCTTTATACTTCTTTATACACTTTTCAGTTAGAAGGGCGATTGAAAGGCCCATTTTGCCACTTGCATACTCACCAAGTGCTCTGGAGGTGATAATAATAATAATAATAATAATAATATTTATTTATACCCCACCCCTCTGTTAAAACAATCGGGGCAGCTTACAAAAATTAAAATACAATACAGATAAAATCCCCAAACACCCCCCACCCCACCCTCCCCCATAAAAAATATTAAATAATTATAAATTAAAACCAACTGAATGACCTTTGCAGTATAATCATTGTGCCTCACACAGGAATTACAAGCTGTTAGATAGGCCTAAGTAGGGGTAGTGCCCCTGGTGGTGTAAAAATGTTCACATTAATGACTTATTTTCTTAATATATCAGGACAACTAGTATTTATAAGTTAAACTAGAAGCTATGAGGTTGAATATAGGTCATGGTGTCACCCAGCACCCACATGGTGAAACTTTATGGAGCACGTTATACAGGTCTGTGCTCTATGATTTAGGGGTCAGATCAAGCCTTAGTTTAGTTCTGGCTATCAGGCATGGTTGACAATTTCTCCACGACAATTTCCAGCAAGTCAGCTGGGAATTCTGAAGTGCTGGAATATCTGTCACAAAGAAACTACACAAATGTAAATACAGTGCTCTATGTTTCTCTGGAATCACTTCCCTAAGGATGATAAAACATTAGGGAAAGCAGGATCTTTACATCTACTGAAATTTAGCAAACCCAATAGACCCATCAACTGTCTTTGGCTTGAATCTTATTGGTAGTCCCAGGAAGAGTAGACCCTCTGAGACCCATAAGTGTTGGTTCACTACTCAACAGTTGACTCAATGGATCAGTTTTAGTTTAGATTACCAATAAGACTGAGACCTTTGCAATCTGCTAGGTTCTAACAATGGACACTTAGTAGCCTGTGCAATGTTACACAACTTCTGAAAGTACGGACAAGTGGCAGTGTGCTCCTCCCTTCCCATGGCATTTCTCCTTCTCTGACCCACAGTGCCCTGACTCAGTTTATACAAAGGCTTCAATTGCTTCCACACTGGTGTGGTGCACTTGGGTGCCTCTTGATACAGAAAAGAAGCAAGAGAGATGTGAAGTCAAAGGTTTTCACAGCCAGCATCCATAGGTTTTCCTTGGGCTTTTTCAAGCTGTGAGGCCATGTTCTGGAAGAGTTTATTTAAACTCTTCCAGAACACAGCCTCAGACCCACCCCCCGCCAAAAAAACCCAAGCAAAACCTAAGCAAGAGAGAGTTCAAATGGTTTTTGGCAGAACTCTTCCAGTTTCAACTGTGTACTCCTCATAGATAGTGCTTATATTCTTGATGGTCCATCTTTTAACATAAAATGACACCTTAGTCTAAGAAATCTTGGGCGATGTTTCAGAAAACTCCTGGTGGAGTCACAAAAAGGCAGACTATTCTTTGGCCTGTAACTGGGAAAGCATTGTGGTAAAGGAGGAAAAGGTGAAACAGACCAGACCAGGTAGGTTGGGCTAAATGAGGGCACTGAATCCAAAGTAAGTATTCTGACCTCCTACCTAAATGAAATTATCCTTCAGTCTGCAAATGTAAAGAATGGAAGAGGACAAGACACAACAAATGGTTCACACTTAAGACTCTTATATTCACTGTGTTTGCCTTGTGAGACAAAATGGCTCTATCTATTCCCATTGTTTGTGGGGGAGGGGGAAGACAGAAAGTAGTGGCAAAAGTGATGTGCTGAACAAGCTACCCACCCAGGATTAGAGAAATAGTGTGTGTTGAGTCAGCAGCTTTCTTCTCCTGACAATGACCACGACAAGCTTTTTTTTCTTTGCAGCCACTGTAACCTTTTCCTCCTGCTGCCAGCATATCACCAGCACACCCTACATAGGCATAGTTACACAGCAGTAGGTATCAAAAATGATCTCGGGGCGGGGGAAAGCAAGAACCATTGGCTCAGGAGCAGCTTGTTTTCTGCTGCTCCAGAGACTGGAACACAGAGCAATGGATGCAAGCTCCAGGAACAGAGATTCCACCTCAACATTAGGAGGAACTTTTGGACAGTAAGAGCTGTTCAGCAGTGGAACACACTCCCTCGGAGCGTGGTAGGGTCTCCTTCCTTGGAGGTCTTTAAACAGAAGCTGGATGGCCATCTGTCGGGGCTGCTTTGATCGTGATTTCCTGCGTGGCAGGGGGTTGGACTGAATGGCCCTCGTGGTCTCTTCCAACTCTACAATTCTATGGTTCTATGGTTCTATGGTTCCCTTACTATATTTGCTTGCCCTTTTTCTTTGGAACTTTATTTCTAAGTTCTTGGCTGATGTCTTAAGTTACTGAAAAGCTAGAAATCTAGGGGCTTATGGAAGGTTTCTGAGGGGAGGGGGTTAGAATTCTTAATCCCCCCCCCCAGATAGCTGCACCCCTGAAATTCACAAATGTTGGCTTACAGAACGGACCGCAACTTCATAGCTTACATTGTTCCATGACCCACAATAGCTTCTCAAAAAAATGGACTGTCTTTTAATTCCTTATCACATTACACCTAAGTATCCCCATAACCACCCTTGGGATAGGAGGTCCACTTCTAACTAGGAAAATGGACATAAAGACTGCATTTTTCAGTCTCCCACCTGCATTTTCATCCTGTCACAAGTCAGTATTGAATTTCATTTCTTTCACATGTGGACATTTGTATGTGTGTGTTTTAAAAAATATTCATTTGCCCTCATATTTCTGGGGTTTTAAAAATGTAGTTTTCCACAGATTAAGATGCATTTATGTGTGTTTTTAAAATATACACATTTTAAGCATACACATTTTGTAGATGTAAGCATGGCTTTGTGTGTATTTTTCCTTACATGAAAGACTACAGAAATAGCTAGATTTCAAAGGCAACATACATTTTTTTCCCTTACCAGACTCTGTACTTTATCAGACTAGCATCTAAAATACTGTAATTCTACTGTTGAGGAAAACAGAAACAAAGTGGCATGTTTACATTTATTATCCCACATCGCTGTAACTGAGTGATACTACCGCCATGTAATCATCGCACAACCACCACTAGTGCTTTAAGAATGGGATTTTACATCTGTGATTTAGCATGGGTGAGATTTTGGCAGTTCTCATGAGAAGATACAACTTTGGCTAAAACACTAAAACCCCCTTAATTTACAAAGTAAATCAACACATAAACACTTAAACAAACCTAAAAACGTGCAAAGAAAATGGGACAGTTCATTAAAAGAGTGTCCTGTAGATCATTTTCACGTTCTCAGCCGGAAGTGTGTGTTTTTTGTTTTGGGTGGAGAATGGGAAGGGAGGAAAGAGGACTGCCCATTCACATTGTAATCTTGCACTAACAGCGGGACATGTTTTTGCATGCTCTTCGATATGACAGAAATAGTGATACTGATTGCTATTGGCAGCTTGTCCTGTCAATTAAAAGGAACATGTTATTGGTAGCTGGAGCACACAGTAATCATGGGAGGACAATGACGTCGTGCAATAGGAGGAACCCATTCATGCTATTGTGATGTTATAATTGTGAAATTATAGCCTTGTCTGAAAAAGTCCTTGGTATGAAATGGGCATTTTTTGTAGAAAAAGATAACCTAAGACGTTTTGTTTCCACCCCTACCTAGGAGATTAGGTCAGAATCTACAGAAATGCCAATGATAGTCCTAGCAAAAACCAAGCTGCCTATACCAATAATTTACCAGACTTTTTACTAAGAGGGTATTACCAATATTACTCATTTAATGACTACAGTTTATATGGTGCCAGCTTCTACAAAGCTGGATATGAAGTCTAACAGACTGGTGGCCATGAGCTTCTTAATCAAAGCCTAATTATCTGAATGAGAAATGTTAACTTGATTTAGGTTATGTTTCTCACTCAGATGAAAGTCACCATTCTAGGACAAATCTTAGTTACTGAAGGATGCACTAGATGTCGTATCTGAAACAGTTAGAGCAATTAAAATGATTTCTTCCCTTCACCACATTCATTGCTAAGTGCTTTCTCTGCACAAGCAACTATTTCTTCTTGAGCTAATGAAAACACATGAAAATGGTTCCTATGTTCCTTCCTTCAATATTGATGGTCATTTCAACACTATGAACAGAGCAGCCACTGCATCAACCATGACTTCCCAACAGAATGAGAATCTGAGCAAGCTAGGATGCTGTTTGCAGACTGGGAGACATGTTAACAATGTTTCCCATTAAAAAAAAAAAAAAGAAATCACATAAAAAAGAAGAAAAAATCTTCAAGGCTGTCAAAGATAAAAGAAACATTAAGGATTTCAAATTGAAAGGTGGAATAGTAATATCAGGCCAATGACATCTGATTAAACTTTTTGTGCAACTACACTGCATAAATAATGCAGTTTAACACCACTTTAACTGCCATGGCTCCATTCTGCAGAATCCTGGGATTTATAGTTTTGAGAGGGACCAACACTCTTTGGCAGAGAAGGCTAAAGACCTTGTAAAACTACAACTCCTAGGATTCCACAGGATTGTGCAATAGTACTTAAAGTGATGTGAAACTGCAATATTTCTACGGTGTAGATACACCATTTGACCGTACTTCATACAATACTCACACTTTCATATGTTGCTCACACAAAGGGATATCCTAAATATGAAAGGGTAATGTGTTTACCTCCACTGCTGAGGTCACAAGTTCGTCACACTTCCCCACATGCTGTGTTACCTTCTGCAGCAGAAAGCCTTCTCTATGCATGGAGGCTCCATCACCAATTTAGGACATCCTATTGATATTGGATGGTAGTTTCCATATTGGGGTGGTGGTGAGTAACATCTGGATTTTAGTCTGAACTTGAAAGGAGCTATTTGAGATCCTGATCCTATGTTGGGATTAAGGTTTAGCACAGTGACTTTTAAATTTCAGATTAAAACCAAAATCAGTCATTATCTGACTGACATAGAAGCCAACTACTGGCAGGAAACCTAATCTTCCTTATTTCTAAATTGGCCAGATAACCTACACTACACAAACTGATCAAATACATTGCAGTTGCCTACATTTTTTCTAACACACACACACACACACACCTATTATAAATGCTGCATTAGATTTTTTTTATACATACACACACACACACACACACACACATTCTTTCATTAGATTGTGATCTTCTCCCTGGACTAATTTTCTCTAACTGTCCCACGGATATAAAGGACTTTATCAGGGTGGCAAAAAATGCATCATAAGGATGCTACGATAACACAAAAAGGGGAAATTATCAGATGACGTAGTTGTTCAGCTGTTCTGGGGGCATAGTATGGGCGTGAATAAGGCAACCTTTTTTTATTGATGGCTTCGCCCCAGAATGGCTGAACGACGAGGGTGTCTGATAATTTCACCTTTATATTACGATCGTGTCTCATGCTATTTACCTTGCCTGATAAAGTCCATATACTAGCAATGTGAACCAGACTAAATACCCTAAAAGCTCCCATCTGATCTTGGAAGCTAAGCATGGGCAGTTCTAGTTAGTACTTCGATGGAAGTCCATCAATGAGTACTAGATGCTGTAAGCTATATTTTAGAGAAAGGAATTGGCAAACCATGTCTGGGTCTTTCTTGCCTAAGAAAATCCTATGAAATCCATGGGGTCTCCATAAGTCTACAGGTAACTTGAAGACGCATGTGCACACACAGTGATAATTGTTGATAAATTTATTTCCTTAGTGAATTTGTGTATTATTATGCATGTTGTTTTTATTTTGTGTTCCCTCTGTTTATCATACTATTTCAAAACAAATTAAAGTCCCCATGTCAAAGAAGAGTATAGAGTCATCACTGCAGAAGAGGCTGTGAAAGGAGGGAAGACTACCATAACTGGAGGCTCCAACCTCATTGAAGTATCACATGGAACAGCCAGTCTTGCATTCTAAAAGAGAGGGAGTAAAATAAAACCTGGCACTATTTGTTCTGTTTTAAAAAGAGTCATCCTCAAGCTCCTCCTTCTATTATCTGGCAACATTAAGGGCAAACAAAACAAATAAAGAAAGAAAAAAAGAAATAGCTGGCCATCAAAGGACCACAGCAGCAGGCAGGGAAGGATTCTATATTTTACCATCAATCTCTCCCTCCCACCCCACATTTCCTAACCACTGCCATGTCAAGAGGCATTAGAATCACCAGCTGACCAATGAATATATCTCCAAAATAAGCTTACAAGGTCAGGCTACTGAATCTGGACTTACTGTGAGCAGCCAGAATAAGTGACATCTGCACCAGTGCAATACTTTGTGCATCAGGACAAGCTGGAGAATGATTTTTATTACTGTTATCAACACACAAGGAAGGGAGGGAGGGAGAGAGAGAGAGAGAGAGAGAGAGAGAATCTAAGAGATCAGCAGTTTCCCAAAGGTAACCACTGAGAAAAAATTTGGAACACTTGCACTTATATTTTCATGTTTTTATAATCTTGGAAGCCTCATTGTGAAGACTATGTTCCTTGGAAAGCAGGTTAAAAAACTTTTAATGAATAGAATACTGGTAATAAATAAATGATTGTATCTCAGATGGTTTACTTAGCAAGAATTCTTGGTTTTATGCTGTAGAATTCATCATGCTAAGACTGCTATTCTGTTTTCTTCAAGTCAAGTTTCTTCACTAGAGTGTCCCCAACTGATTCTGCAATCTATCCCTCTTATAGTTCACTGTATTTCCTTCCTTGATGCTCAGAGGCAGCCTTTATCCCAGTAAAATTTGCAGGAGACTTTTGACTGTCACATTCTTATGATGATAATACTTTTGTACTCATTGTAAGCAGGTATGTCTACCAATAGGGTTTTTCTCAGTGTGATGTGCTCAAGATTTGAAGAGAAGAACAGCATAGATCAGAAATAACTATCTCTTTCTATAGACAACACAGAAGTGAGGGAGTTAACCATAAAGTTAACCATGAAGTTCAAGAATGGAAGAAGTACCTAATGAAGGACAGTCAGCAAGACAGACAGGCTAAGGCGGATGAATCAGGTCATCTGTAAAGCATATTAATACTGTATCACAAACCCAAAATGACATCCATTTCCACACTATAAGCAATAGTAGCAAAAGTGCAAGAGGTTTCTCAGATCAGTTGTCACTCAGATGGATTGCTATTGATATCTTGTTTACTAGGAAGGTCTTTAGAATTACCTAAGAGTTATCGTAGACCAAGACATTAACCCTGAACAAAACTTTCAGTGTAGGGAATACAATTCAGTCTACTTATATAGTATCAACTTACTACAAAATGTTTATTAAACTAGAAAAGGAAATGGGATGAAACAGGAAAGTATTGCAGCAGCTTTGTCAGCAAAAATAGTGTGAATGTTTCAAGGGATTCAAACTTTTCTTTAAAACTACTTTTGGGTCACCTTTTGCAGTGTTGCCACAGGCAGCACTGGATTTATTTAATTTTATTTTACATCTGGTAACCATTTTCCCTCTGAAGTCTCTGCAATAAAAGTCTCCTCTAGATGTTTTGATCCTATAGATTTTTGGACTTTGTCTCTTGGCCTGTACCCAGCCAATATGTACAAAGTAAGTGATTTATGCGAGTTTAAACTTAAAATCTGTGGAGAACCAAAGGTTCCCCACAGGACACTAGGCAGTACAACCCTCCTGTTGAGTGGCTTCACGCTGACACCACCTCATAGCATACCATCATGGTGAAGCCCATGGGCAGATTGCAGAGAGAGTGGGGTGTCTTCCCCTACCATTTCTTGGTGAGGCAGTTCTGTTTGCCCAGAAGAGCTAATTCTGTAGAGAAAACATTACTTCTGCACAGAATTTTTTTTTTCTCCTTGCATCCCTGCAGAGAAAGCAGCATTTTTCTGTGAGAAATATTTTTTTCTGTACAGAAAATTGTGTTTGCTGTGCAGAAAATATTTTTGTGCAGGAAAACCACATGCCTCTCCCCAAAAAATAGAATGAGTCCCAAACTGCAAAGATTCTCACCCATCTATGATTCTCCTTGACAGGGATTCCTGACAGATAAAAAACTCATTTTTCAACCATTAAAAAAAGTATTTTCAAATATTCTTTGCCCTTATTTAAGAGTGCTATTGCCACCAGAGTTACATTTATCCTCTGCCCCAAAATCGACAAGATGCCTCATAAATTAGGAGCGGCTTTTGACTCAGCTCTGTTCAGGGATGCAATCATATTGTAACCAAACGTAATATCAATAGGATGATGCTATGCATAATTATCTCTCTCTGCCCACCCCCACCCACCCCCATAGATATAGATATGGGTATGTAACTGAGCATGCACAGCAAACTATTGCAATACTACTTACCAGTTGAAATGGTTCTTTGCTTCTTCAAAGTGACAAACAGGTCACTACTACTCAAAGAGACTGGTTAAGAAAGTGTCTGCATGGAACAGCAGGGTTTACTGCATGAAGGCTTTTGAGTGGTTGATGTTCAATACCAAGCAACACAATTGTATGCATGTGGGTCTGGATCTAGTAGACTCCAGGTGAAACTGCAGCTTCAGTGCATGGATTAGGCACAATTTGGATAAGTTATATTTTGGACTGCTCTTCCCAAAATCCCTCCAGCCAGCATGTTGGCCAGGGGATTTTTGGGAGCTATAGTCCAAACTTATTTTCCCAAGTTTTGGTATCAGGGCCAATATGTACTACATATGGGAAAATGTAAACTATGTCTTAATTTCAAATTTCTTTATATCTTGTAGTAAATACCATCAAAATCTGTCTTGTTAAATACTTGCACTGTTAGCATCATTTTCATCTTCTTGGGAGATAATAGTTCTAAACCAAGACGTTTCCTTTGGGCTTCCAATAATTGAAATTATACCACTGAATGATATCAATGATATTAATAATGAAATATACATACATCAAAATTTACATATATGCCAGTCCAGGGAATATAAGTGCGGCTTTTCCTTCCCCTTTCTTCCCCCATCTATATCGTCAAGAAGCATAGTTCTAAAAACATTGATGGTAAATAGCTAGCTAGTGGAAGAGATTTTCTGTTTGACATTAGACATGGGACTCCATTATTAAAAATTCAATGGATTCAACTGTGAGGCTTGTAAAGAAAAAGTCTGCATTTGTCAAGTAAAATATGAATTTAGTCACAACTTTTCAAACATATTTTAAATATATTTTAAGGCAGTCTGTAACAATAGTTGGAGCACCATTTTTTTAAAAAATGGTGTAACTCCCATTAAAGCAATACAGCATCATCTCATACCATCATTGTTTGAGAGCTCTGGGTGCCGTTTACAAGATGAAAATGTCCCGGGAAGAATTTGTGTCGATCCCTGGCAGTTTACACATACATTGGGTCGGGTACGTGATATTCAGAAGGGGGGGCACCTTTTATCCCTCAACCTGCGGGACTTCCAGTCCCGCGGGTTGTGACGGTTTTTAAAAAAGTCACTGGAGGATTCAGAAAATCGGAAATGTAAACAGCCTGGGACAAACTATCTCGGTACTAGGGGATGACTGGAAATGGTGACTGGGGGGTGGGCTTAGAGCTCAGCGATCAGAAAAGGAGGGGTCAGTCACCGGTTCAACAGATCCAGCCTCACCAGCTGAAAATAAAGGCATTCCTTCCAGCTGCACATAGGTTGGTGTGTGTGCGCGCGTGTACTCAATCACCTTTTTAAATGGATTTCTACATTGCAAACCCTTCAGCTTTAACCTCTTCCTCAACTGCATGTTACAAAGAAATTGTGGTGGGCAGAGAGTCGTCCATTAATTCCCCGCCTGGATCCCCTCTCTGTGTCTGAATGGATAATCAAACATTCATACCCCCCCGCAAGGGACAGTAAAAAAAATGCCAGCCAAAATGCCTTGTGTGACACTGGCTTGAAATCTTCACTCTGCAGCTCCCTCTGCTTTAAGCATCAACATTGTAAAAGAAATCCCAAGCCTCTCCTGCCCCCCCCCACTCGGCTTGATTTCAAAAGGAAAGGACATGGTTTAATTGTTCCTCCGTCTGAGCGAAAGATCACATTCTTGGTCTTTCAAAATGCCTTCTGCCTCTGCTTAAAGGGTTAACATTTTTAAGAGACAGGACAAACACAAGCCTCTGCCTCCTCTCTCCCCCCCAGCCAGCCAATAGCATCGCTCATGGCGCAGAACTCTAAAGGAAGTACGTCACCGAGGTTGTGAAAACACAAGTAATCGCATCCTTGATTGACAGAAAAAAAAAAATCCCGGTAGGCTAAACATGTGTAAACAACAAAAGCATGGGATATAAGAGTGTGGGACCTATAAAAAGAAACAGAACTTTTGACGTGTAAATATCAATCACAGGATTCCTAAAGAGTGACAAAAATTGTCTAAACAGCATGGGACCAATCTGGGATCAGGAAGTCACGGTAAGCCCCACGACAAATATTGTCGTGTAACTGGCACCCTGGCATGTGTGTTTGTGTAATTTTACCAATTCCCTCCCTGAATCAAAAGTTAATGGTCTCCACAGATTTCTATCTGTGTATCTTAACTGGCATCTTTTGCAAACAAAGCATGTAGAATCCGTAAAATTTGCCCTTTACACTCAGGTCCTCTGGGGGACATTTACTTCAACCAGTCATGACAAGAGTGGTAACTGTTACCCAGAGGACCTTTTTGTCTGCTGCCCCCAAACTGTGGAATGACCTGCTGTAAGAGATTCAACAGCTAAACATACTGTCGGAATTTAAAACAGTACTAAATACCTATCTCTTCTGGCAGCTCTACCCAGTTGATTTTAATATATGAATTTTCAATTATTATTTTAAGTTTATGGATAACTTTAATGTAATGTTTGTTTTAATCCTATGTACTTTTACCTGTGTGTTATATTGTACAATATTTTAATTAATGTTGCACCACACCTTGAGCCTTGGGAAGAGGCAGGTAAGAATTATTATTATTATTATTATTTGCTAAACAATTGTCAAGCATGGGGCCAACATGGTGTAATGTTTGAATGTTGGACCAGGACCACTGGGAGACCAGGGTCCACATTCCCACTTGGCCATGGAAACCTACTGGGTGACCTTGAGCAAGTCACACTCTCTCATCCTCAGTCAAGGCTAAACCCCCTCTGAACAAATCTTACCAAGAAAACCCCATGATAGTTTTGCCTTACAATCACCATAAATCAGAAATGATTTGAAGGCACACAGCAAAAACAATAAACTGTGTTCCATGTTCCCTTCTTCCTCTCTTTCATTTTAATTCTTGAAGGAGCACCTCTTACTATACACATGTGCCCAAGGACTGAAATATGCTGTGAGGGCCCTCATCCATGTAAGATCAGTGAACAATAATACACTATGGGAGAGCATAGAAGGCCTTCTCCACTGTGGCTAATCAGATGTGGAATGCTCTCCCACTGGAAGACCAATCGGTGTCAATGCTGGTTTCATTGTCATATCAAGTTAAAATGCAGCTTTTTATCAAATCCTTTGAATCTGATAAATTTTATCCAAACCTATCCAGGAACAGGTTTTTTTTTTTAACTGTTGTAACTGCTGTTAAATTGGTCAATGTACTTTTGCCCTCTTTTAAGTCACTCCTTACTGTTTTTCATTCTTTATTTTTTATGATTTTTTTGTTGGTTGTCTTGAGATCTTGGAATACAGTGTGAGATATACAGGCAAATATTTAAATAAATAAATAAATGGCATGAAAAGTTATTGTTTTGTGTTGGTACACCACTACCCTACCACACAAATCACAACAAATGTGCTTAAAATACCTAGGCTTGTGTTTGGTTCTGATCTGCAATTTAACCTTGAAAATATATGAGAACAGAAAGGTTGATCTTACCAAAATTTGCAGACTGAGGTGAAATTTAAGTATTCTAGGAACAGAGAAGACAGAAACAATGGGAAGTCTAGAATGCATCCCAGCTATCCAGGTCTAACTGTTGATACCAACAGGCCTATATAATTATATGTTTGCTTAAGATGAGTAACTTAAACATCATAATTCTATCCCAAGCCTGCAAACAACCATGGTGGGGGAAAAAAAAAACCAGATTGAAATGAGTCATAGGCTCTTGTCTTCCTCCTTATAAAAACTGAGACGTAGAAAGGAAATTATTGTGCGAACAGCAGGCACAGCTTTAAATTGAATAGAAAGCCTAGGCTCCTGAGTGATGACCTTTAAGCAAGTTTTCTGATGTGAGCAGCCTCCTGAGGGCAATATTAATAACAAGTTATGTTTCAGTATCTTTTCTCTTTTTCTCCCCCCCCCCCTTTTAAAGCAACAAGTTCCAACACAGTATTGTGCTATAGAGAGACTCTAACCTTGTGCTGTAGAACTTAATGAATGACCCTCATGGTATCTCCAAGGCAACAGACACTAATTCAGCTCTGCCTCTTTTCAAACAAGGTTAAGTGCCCCCAAAGGTGCATGATATGCTTTGATTTAACAGCATGTATAATATCAGTAGTTTCTAAATAAAGTTCAGGTTCTCTGTATATGTATTTATGAAGATGTAAATATCTCAAAGTGGAATATTTTCTTTCTTTTCCAGTTCAACAATAATGATGAGCCATTGCCAGTGGCAGCTTGTAGCTTAAAAACAAAACAAAACATTGCAGCAGGGTAGTGAATCCACTCTGGTATTTAGTCTGAACTTTAAAGGGGTTTAATCCTATTCCTTAAATAGTTTCAGCAGCTGAGATTACTCCTTTATAATTCACACTGAAATTCAGAACATATTAATCACCCCAATGACACCCTTTTCTTTTGTCTCTGCCAATTCCTTCCATCCCTCACTCTCTCTCCCTTACTCTCTCTTGGTGGGATAGATAATGCTTTTGCTAGAGGAATGCTCCCTCCCCACCATAACATTGTTCTATCAATTTTGGATTTCTTCTACCTTTCATAACTCTCCCTCAGGAGTCAGACAAACAGGTGGAGGCAGATAGCTAGTAATCTGAAGCTCCTGAAGCTGGTGGTCTCTCTGAGTCAGAGGAGGTGGGGTTGAGACAGAAGGGAGACCTGCTCCCCAGGAGGAGGGTTGCAGATGCTAAACACTCATTGACATCATTCATCAACCTATGAATGTCATACCCAGTGGTTAAGTTATGCTGACCTGATTAGGCACCAGGTGTCTTGAATCAGTTGTCCATAAATCTCTCAGCCACCCCTGGCAGCTTTGTTGATTTTAACCCTCTGTCTTGGCAGTACTCTTCAGCAATAGTCATTTCATGACCTTGGATTGGCTACAATTTATGACTGTTTTATTTCTTGCTAGCTTTGTTTATCTGGATTACTGACTTAATGAACAACTTCTGTTTTCCCTTCATCCTGCTGGATACCCTGTGACTGACCTGGACTGAATTAACTCCTTGACAATTCTTATACTCCAATCACCTGGTTCCTACATCACTTGCTGACTGGAGCATAGGACACTACTTTTAACATGTGCTTTCTACCTTCTATAGCTCCACCTGCTCCCCTTACACCCAATTTTCTCTTTTGACTCCCCTTTCTCCCTCTCACTTACCTACACTGGAATGAAAATAGGCCAAGGACCATATGAAATGAAAGCCCAAGAGCTACAGGTTGTCTACTCGTGGGCTTCCCCATTCCTCTTTCCTTCAAGCAGAATGGGCAAGCTTTGGACATTTTCAAATCCCCCCCACACAAATAATAATAATAATAATAATAATAATAATAATATTTATTTATTTATTTATACCCCGCCCCTCTGTTAAAACAATCAGGGCGGCTTACAAAAATTAAAATACAATACAGATAAAAATCCCTAAACACCCCCCACCCCCACCCTCCCCCATTAAAAAATATTAAACAAATATAAATTAAAAGCAACTGTCTAAAATCACAAACACATCAAGCACTGGGGAAAGGGTAGCACATCTTCCTAGCCCATCAATGTGTGTGTGTGGTTATGTTTTTAGTGTCTACATATCTGGGAAGTCATATACAACATTATAGTGCGGGACTGGCAATGTAAATCAGACTTTTACACATTTTCCAAAATTCTAGCAGCCACAAATTTATGATTATCTTGAGGAACTAAGCAGGTCATTCCTCCCACATTTTGCCTCTGTCTTCTATAGCAGACATTCAACTTCATCTGTATGTATTAATTTGCTATTCTTCATGGTTACTTATTCACTCACTGTACTTGCTGTAATTCTGAGTCAGTGAATTGCCTCTTCAGAATATGACTTCTTCAGGTTGTAATTATCCTTCTTGCTTTTAATAAACGTAGCCATCCAGAACAAGTGAATACAGCTTGTGGTGCTACAGAAATGGAGAAATGCCCAGTGTAATCGTCTCTGTTCACTGATGCCAATATTTCATGAGTTAATCAATATGAATTGATTAAAGTATCAAGGGGAATTCCATCCTGGCCCCTAGAAAGAAAGCATAGGTCCTGATCTAATGTCACTGAGGATATTCATTAATATAGCAATAGATGGTTAATCTGCAGACTTAAAATATGCCAACTTCATTTAATTAAAAATCAACATCACCATTATTATATTACTGGCATAAGATCAGCTTCTGTCACAGAACCAAAAAGAGAAAACACAGTCCTTCAGGGATTATGCAATGAACCCTACACTAACCTGATAATGATACACACACATACACTGTGGTCACCAGTTGCATAGTGTAAAATTATGCCAGTGAAGCTACACTGGAGTTATTGGGCTATATCACTGCATATTTGGCTGTGCAAAGGGAGGTATGCTCACACAGTCCACTATTACATAACCATTAATCCCATCCCTTACCCACCTCTTAGAACGATACTGATGGAACCTTCTAGAGACTAGAAGGAATGGAAGAACATTTTAAAATATATTTGGAAAGTGTTGGGAAAACATGAAGAAGGGAATCCTGGACTGATGAGCATCTTTGCAGTTTGGGGACTTTTGGAGGGGGATTATGTGCAGAAAACTGTTTTCTATGGGGGGAGTGTGAATTTTGTGCAGAGTAAATCCCTGACTACAGCATTTCCTGTGCAGGGCATAATTTTCTGCCCAGAGAATGTTGCTTTCTGCACACAAACAAAATAACATACACTATATGAATTTTGCACAAAATATATCCCAAACTATACATAGACTTCAAACTGCACAGATTTTAAAGTAATCCTCACAGTGGGAAGAAAATTGCTAAAATTACTCATTGCTTTCTTTGAGAATGAAATTAGGGATTATATCCCTATGCAATTGCAATGGTTTATGCCACTCAAAAAAAATGCTGCAATCATATAATGCCATTTACATCAATGTAAAACTGCAACAAGACGCTAGCCTATATGTTCCCATGAGTCTTCAGCATTTTAAAAAAGACATGCATGGCTGTTACTCCTTTAAGTGTTTTAAGCATCATTGGGTGCATACTGCTCATTGCTTTCCCATTATTTTCCATTTCTTAACAAAGTGTGCGGGGGGGGGACTCCTTGGGACTGACAGAAGAACGGCATTAAACTTGAAAGAAATCATGCTTTGTACAATGTCCTTTAAAATCTAACATTTAAAAATTACTGGAAATGTTACACCTTACACCAAAAGTACAGTTGTCCCTTCCTATTCACTGGGGTTTGATTCCAGGACCCCCCTCCCCGGTGCATTCCAAAATCCGTGAATACTCAAGTGCCATTATATGCAATGGCATAGCAAAATGGTGGCCCTTATATAGGATGGCAAAATCAAGTTCTTTACACATGCCTCCCCAAGGGAACAAACACCTCCTGATTGCAATGCAATCTGTCCCACCCTGAGTGCATTTCAAAGTTTGCATTCCTGGAAAACATAACCTATCCAGGATGGAGAGAAAACACGTACTTATAACCCTCATAGCCTAGGAAACACAGCCTCCTAGTTTTAGGCTGCCAGGCTTCCTTAGGCTGGGGTGAATCAGTACATTTGCATATTGTCCAAAAACCGTCAGGTGTTTGAGGTTGGTGCTCTACCATACAATAGACAATATGGGGTCTGGTTGATGCTAGATGTCCACAGTCTATTTAAATGGTAAGCAGCAGTCTTCACTGCCTCCCCCCACAGCCCAGCTGGGGCTTGTGCATCTTCCATCATGCACTCCATTATGCACTTTAACATCCCAATTTTCCTTTCTGCAAGCGCACCCTCCCCTGGAGATGCTGGGTTTGTGGTCTTGTGTCTAATACCCCTCCTACGCATCCAGGTCTGCAGACTGTTGGATAAGAATTCCCCTCCCCTATCTGTCACCAGAATGGGATCCTTATGAGAAGGAAATTCCCGTTCCACCAAGTTCACCCACTCACGGAACCTGTCTGCAGCCTGACTTTTCTCCTTCAGTAAGTATACGTAGGTATACCTAGTGTTCCTGTCCACTATCACAAATAAATTACAGTTACCCCCTTCAGTGGGCTTATAGGGGCCTGCTAAATCAGCATGGACAACTTCAAAGGGTCTATTGGTGACACACAGAGTCTTTTTGGCAGACCTGGTGCCTAATCAGGTCACCTTAACTTTCCTGCACACTGCACATTCTAAGAACCTTGGGCAGTGTTTCATGCTTAAACCAGGGCACACTTTTGCTAGCTCCTTTAACCCTTTGTAACTAACATGACTTATTAGCCTGTGGTAGTAATGAACACATTTATAAAGTAGGGGCACATTGTCTGCAGGGTTCACATTTGCCACCTTCCCTTTAGGCAACATGCAATACAACCCATGTTTCTTTATCTCTTTTGCACAGACATGTTATGCTTTTCTGTTATTGTACAGTGTTCCCCCTCAAATATCACTTTATAACCATCAGTAGTCATTTAGCACACACTCAATATACAATCCTCCGGTTCGCTAACACATAACACATTTTCAAAATCTTTACCAAAAGATGGCACATATGCAGTGCCCATTTTCTGCACCTTGCTGGGAGCACCATCTGCAGTGGTAATATTGGTTATAGAAGCATTTTTAACATTATTTAACAGCTTTACATCATTTACCATATTGTGTGTTGCTCCACTATCAAGTAACCAAATTATTCCCTCAGTACCATCAGGATGGTACTTTGCAACCAAGGCATGGCTAGCAGCCTGAGAGGATGCACCCTTCCTTTGCCTTGTAGCTGTGCCACCCTTCTGATCCAGTGCAGGCATCTTAAAGTCCTTCTGAAAATGTCCAGCCTTTTTGCATCTAAAGCAGTGTTTCACATAGCTACCTGCTCCCTCCTCCACATCAGATGCCTTTGGGTATGTTTCAGTGCTCTCCTGATTGCATCTGGTAATTTGTGGCTGTTTATTCCCCTCCGTCCAGGAATCAAATTGCTTGCATTTGACCTCTTCCAGAATGCACCCAGCTACCAGGTCTATAGACAAATCATGCTCCCTGGTGGTCTGCAGACTGTACATTAGGAAATCCCATTCCTTTGGCAAACTGCCCAATAAAATAAAACACTTATGGGTTTCTGGAATGTCCACCCCTCTATTGGCCACCTCTTGAAAAAGCTGCCTCATTTCCTCCAAATGGTCTTTCACACAGCCTCCAGTAGACAGCTTTGTGTTATAAAGTCTCTTAGTCCATATTATCTTTGAGAGGCAGGACAAATTCTGATGAACCTTTTTCAAAGCTGAAAGGCTGTCTTTGCTGGGGCCACATGTATGAACTGTGAGGGGCTGAGCAATAAGACAATTGCAGCTCTAACCTTCTGGTCTGCTAGCTTGAATGCTTTTTCATCTTCTGAACCCTCTGGGATCACACTTTGGTTTTGCAAAACATGCCACAAATTGTCCTTAATTAATAAAGCCTCCATATATAAACTCCAGGCTGGATAATTGCTATCAGCCAATTTCTCAAAACAAAGTGGATAGTATCTGTCATTGTGCTGTCTGAATCCACTTTTTAAAAAAATTTCCAGCTATGAAAAACAAACTGCTGGCAGCTGAAGAGCTGACAGCTCTTCAAGACTGCTTGAAGATAGCTCTAACACAGAGCCTGGCTGAAACTTAACTGTTTCACAGCCAACTAGCCAAAAACACTCAAAACAAAAAAGATTCTGGGAACTTTTCACGGTGCACCTTATCTAACCTGCGATCAATCAGGTGGGCCCATAACCCGTTTGTCTGTCAGGGGATGACGGGACACTCAATCCCCAGAAGAAGCCAAAAAATTATCTCAGCAGACTTAGTAGAACCTGTTCCCAAGAATATTCTACACACAGAGTGTTTTAAGTCCAAATAAGCAGAAGGCAATCTTCAAAGTCAGGCAGTTGCAATATATATGAATATTTACAATTGAAGGACAAACTGCTTCACCAGGCATCAGCATTCACAAGAACAAGAGGAGTGAGCTCTGTTCTGAGTTCTCTTATATACACAGTTACAGAGCATTGACTTACTCAATCACATGCTCTTACACACCAATAAGAACCCTCCTTCTGTAGCTGTGGCATGACTAGGCAGTTCATGGAGTCAGCCATTATGACTCAGCATGACTCTGCAGTTGTTTGGCCATTTTATAATGGAGTTCAGTCTCTAACGTCTGACACGTTTGGCATCCTTCAGGATCTGAAGCACCGACAAAGCATATTGGAGATGGTGTGTGAGGCTTCTCCTATGCTTCTTTTGGCTTCAGCAATGTTGTTTCCAGAGCTCTCCTCCAGGAAGCTGAACAATCAATGTGAATATGTCACTGTGGGTATGCACCCTATTTTACAAAGTCAAGGCTGCTAGTGGCTTCTGTATTGGTTGGTTTGTGAATCCATTCCATACTTTTAAAAAGCTATCCAAGGTTCTGAATCTACATTGGAGATGGGGTTTAGTACACTGGAGAACACTTTTAAACTTTGGATTAAAAGACAAAGTGAATTGACATGGAAGCCACCAGCTCTCAAGGCAGAGGACAGTCTTTCACTTGAAGGTATGCTGTATTTGGAGGAAGGTATGCTGTATTTGGATCTGGATTAGAACCCTAGTGTGGTTGGCCAGGAAGCATTGTTTCCCATGGTATGACCCAGAGTAGATCTCATGCACCTCAAGTTTGCAAACAGAAAGGGCTAGAGCAAATGAGGTTTTTTTTTTTTCCTGTTCAAAAAAATTAAGCATGAACCCCTTGATTTGACTCAAGAGCAAAATAAAAAGTGGATGCCTTAGTCCCTATGTTGGGGTACTGATTCAAGTTGGAGCCTCCATACTCAGTTTTGAGTAAGCAAAAATATATATATAACTGTGTTCCATCACATAATTGATCCTCCCAAATAGAGCAGAGCCACTAAATCAATGATATCTATGCATATGTTGATTTCCATTCAGCAGCTGATTGAATAAGACGACACTAGTTGAGGCTAGCAATTCAATTTAGGTCTGTGCATTAAAGGTAACACCTAGTTTGAGCCTTGGTTTGCTCATGTCATGAGCTTTGCCCCATTCTCTTGCTAACAACTGTTTTCTCCCTTACCGCCACTACCACCACCACCACCAACAACAACAATTTACCTAGATTTAAGGCTTGTGCTTGGCCCCCAGGTATTGGTTATTTTTCCTCCCCCATTTTATTAAATAAAAGTCAAAGAATTTGAATTAAAAGAATTGTATGCCATAAAGTCATTGAGCTGTTCTTACCATGACTTTCATTATTTTCTTACAATGCCTGGAGCAAGAAAAACAACAACATGAACTTGTACTGTATATGCCTTGCATGCTGTCGCTGGCATAAAAGATACTTTCGTACAGCAGAGGAAAAAAATGAGCTAAAAAAACCAAACCAAAACAAACATTCCCAAAGGATGAAATGTAACTGATGTGTATATATGTGTGTATATATACTGCAAATGTGTGTGTGTGTGTGTGTGTGTGTGTAGGCTGTGTAAACAGCAGAAGCTTTAGCGTACAAGGTATATTACATTGAAGGCAGGACATGAAAAATTATATTTAGGTTGTCAACTCCCCCCATGTCAACATTCATAAAAAACAACAGTCTAACTATACTGCCTAGAGTCCATCATTCCAATGGATTTATGGAGAGCTTGAGAAACATAATGATGTTTACTGTATGTCCTCAGACATGAAAACAGACAGGCAAACAGGATTCTGACAACCATACTTATATAATTGCTCAGCACTTGGAGAATTTGTCCCTAGTCCATAGGCCAGTTACACAGTGGCTAGTGTTGCAAGGCTAAGGAAATGGACACAAGGTCACACAGACAATCACTGGGAAGCCTGGACTGGAAATGTGCATCTCCAACCCCGGGTTTTCACCCGCAAAGTTTGCCTAACATTTAGAACTTAACCAGTGGGCCTGAACTAGCAGAACAAGGAGGTTAATGGACTCAAATTAATCATTGACACTGCAGGAAGAGGGGAGCCCTGTAAGAGGAATGTATAATATCATATTTGCATATACCTGTATCTAGCAAACTGTTAAGGGACTGTGAGTTATATTTATGAGCTTGAGTTTTTCGTTACTTGACTTGCTGGCTGTTCTCTTTATGCTTGTTTTTCAAAATTATTTGCTTTGGAGTGAAAGGAAAAGAACAGGATTATATAGTATTGGAAATGCTTCCTGTTGAAATACCCAAACTAGTTTCAAAAAAGGATATAACAAAAAGAACAGAGATGAAGTAACTGCACATGAAATCATTGTTTGATTCTTGTGCATGCATTAGTGCAGCTGACCTTTCACATGGAAAACAATTCACCCACCATCTACTTGGCAAACTTCTTTGGGGCAGATCACAAAAACAAACAAACAAAACCCAGAAAGCTTATCAGGCTTCTTGGGGGCCATCATGTAGTGCTGATGGGGCTGCATCCACCTTCCTGGACTATGCAGGCCTCATGGATATTCATATATTGAACATAGTGGAATTTCCCCACCCTCTATAGATTTGAAAAACTGAAATGGCTTTGCTGTTTTTATGTGCCTTCAAGTCAATTCTGGAAACTATCAAAGGATTTTCTTGGCAAGATTTATTCAGAGGTAGTTTGCTGCTGTCTTCCTTTAAGATTCAGACAGTGTGACTTGCCCAAGGCCATCCAGTAGGTTTTTATAGCTGAGTGGGGATTCAGTCCTTGGTATCCAAGACTCCTAGTCTGTCACTCTAACTACTATATAGAATCATTGAATCATAGAATCATAGAGTTGGAAGAGACCACAAGGGTCATCCAACCCAACCCTCTGCTTTCAGGAATACACAATCAAAGCACTCCCAGCAGATGGCCATCCAGCCACCACGACAGTCTGAGGCAGTGTATACCACTGTCAAACAGCTCATACCATCTAATATTGAGGTGGAATCTCTTTTCCCATAGTTTGAATCCATTGCTCTGCATCCTAGTGAAGGAGCAGAAAACAAGCTTGTACCATCTTCAATATGGCATCCTTTCAAATATTTACACATGGAGTTGAAGGCTTTCACAGCCGGCATCCATAGGTTTTCTGTGGGGTTTTTTCCGGGCTGCAAAATGTCAGGAATAAACTCTTCCAGAACACGGCTTCACAGCCTGGAAAAAAACCACAGAAAACTTATTTACACATGGCTTTCACATCACCTCTTAACCTTCTCTTTGCCAAGCTAAACATACCCAGGTCCCTAAGCTGCTCCTTATAGGGCATGGCTTCCAGACATTTCACCATTTTGGCCACCCTCTTCTGGACACATTCTGCCTTGTTGATATCCTTCATGAACTGGACACAGTATTCCAGGTGAGGTCTAACCAAAGCAGAATAGAATGGCACTATTACTTCCCTTCATCTAGACACTATACTCATATTGATGCAGCCTAGAAGCATTTTGGCTTTTTTAGCTTCCACATCACACTGTTCACTCATGTTCAATTTGTGATCTACTAAGACTCCTATATCCCTTACACATGTACTGTTGTCAAGCCAGATGTCACACATCCTATCTCTGTGCCTTTCATTCTCCTGCCTAAGTGTACTACCTTACATTTCTCCCTGTTGAAATTCATTTTGTTAGTTTTGGCCCAGTTTTCTAATCTGTTTAGTTTATCTTGAAGTCTGATCTTGTCTTCTGGGGTATAAACTACCCCTCCTAATTTGGTTCATCTGCAAATTTGATAAGCGTGCCCTCTATTCCCTCATCCAAGTCACTGATAAAGATGTTGAATAGCACTGGACCAGGACAGAACCCTGTGGCACCCCAATAGTCACTTCTCTCCAGGATGAAGAGGAGCTATTGGTGAACACTCTTTGGGTTAGGTCAGTCAACCAATTACAAATCCACCTAACAGTTGCATTGACTAGCCCACATTTTACTAGCATGTTTGCAAGAATATCGTGGGGGTCCTTATCAAAGGCCTTACTGAAATCAAGATATATACATCCACAGCATTCCCTTCATCTACCAAGCTTGTAACTCTGTCAAAAAAGAGATAAAATTAATCTGGCATGACTAATTTTTGAAAAAACCATGTTGACTTTTAGTGATCATGGCATTCCTTTCTAAGTGCTTACAGACTGTCTAATGAACTCCTCTAGAATTTTTCCTGGTACTGATGTCAGGCTGACTGACAGTAATTGTTTGGGTCCTCTTTTTATTTCCTTTCTGAAGATCGGGACAACATGTGTTGGGACTTCTCCTGTTTTGCAAGAGCTCTCAAAGATTATTCCAAGTGATTTTGAGATTATTTCTGCCAGTAGTTTTAATACTCTTGGATGTAGTTCATCTTGCCGATGGCACGTGTGGGAGGTGGCAACAATACTGGGGGACCCACAGTTTCCACAGCTGGGTGTATGTAATATACATTTACATGATTTGCCCAAAAAAACTTTGTCTTTAAGATTACAGAGGGCTTGGTCACATTCTTTCCTTTTCTTTATCTCTCATACCCACATCATCTACTGTGTAGCTTATTTATAAAAATACTGGGCATACTAGGGCTCTGATCCAATCACTCGAGAGAAAGCTCTTGTTCATCATATTCTCTGCTTTCACATCTTTCCCTGACATCACTTAGATCTAGTCATATTTCTGGACATCCAATAGCTGTTAAACTGGGAGCCGTTGAAGCAAGCATGTGTATATTTAGACTTTCCTGATGCTGCTTTGAAGAGCTGTTCTTATGTTCTTTCACTCATTCTAATGAGGTTCCTTGGTTTGATTTATGAGTGCAGTAACACAACTTGCAGTGTTGTTGATGAGACTCTAGGTATTATTCAGAAAATGTTTCATGCTGCTGAAGAACAAAGATATTTACTCCACTCCATTGTTTGATCAACACACTTGCAAACAATATAGTTAAAGATATTGTACGTCAGGCTGCTGGGCATGACAAACCAAGCAGCAGCAACAATGACAACAAACATGCAATCAAATCACCCAGATTAAACAGTGATAAATATGAGATGCAGTAGGTTTCAAAATACTCTTTACAGGTTCTTCTTTCAGGCTGGAAAGATACCACATGAATTATTTCAGAGTTTGGAAAGTTATTTGTTGATGGTAATTTGTTACAGTCATAGTTGCAATGTTCCAAAGAGTAATTAGTTACTGTTGCAGTTACAGGCTTAAAAAGTAACTCTGATTTTTCATTTCTCATGGAGTAACTTGGTTTACTTTAACCTTTATCCAGGCAGATGTGACATTTTAGTGATCAAGAATCACATTGTGTTGCAGAAATCATATAGAACTATATCTACAAAGTAGGCATTTGACAACAGTCACTTAACACAAAAAGTGGCTGAGACAAAAATTATCCCAACAATTCTTTCATGGAAGAGAACAAGACATTTTAGTCAACCATAGCCTCACTAGCCAAACTAGCCATAACTTTCTTATCTTTCTTTTTTTTTTTTCCCAAAAAAGTTGGGCAGACACAACCTAAAACAAATGTTCACTCTAAACATGTGTCTTTTGGCATTGAGTTTTTGGGTATTATGGACTAGCTTTGATTCTCCACCCACCCACAAACAGTCCAGTGGATATGGGCCATTTTTACACCCCTTGATTCACTGGAATTCTCCTGGTTGTCAGAAAATATCCAAGGCACTTTGATGTGAAATTACTTTTAAAAACCATCTTGTTTACCTTGTTTGTAAACCATTGGCCTGTGGTATAGAACACATTCTCCTTCTGAAAAAGCCACAACTCAGGACAACAGAACAGCACAAGTCAGAGCAGAAGGCAGCTCAACACACATCATATTCCTCCTCCTCCATTTAACGAGGCCAAACCCCCATAAATATAAAAAATAAACATTGACATTTGAAAGAGAACAACATGGACACTACTTAACTTGTAATCATAATGTAAGATAAAAACCATCTTGCATTCCATGCTAGGAGAAAAGCAAGAGATACATTATATGAAATACATAATATATTTTTGTTGTTGTTGTTCCTGGGAAAGAAAGCAATTATAAGTAGTTATTTGTAACAGGTTACTTGCAAGATCTGATTTATATGATGGGTGCAGTACCTCAGATTCTTCTGGGTGGTGAAAAAGAGGAAAGGAAGGGAACAGGATGCACCTGTGCATAACCAGCCAATTCAAGGAACTTTTTATGCAACTATTCTATTCCTATTATTAGCCACTTTGCAAGCTTTCATTACTGAGTAGGATATAATCATAAGGAAAGTAAGCAAAGAAGTATGCGTGTGTAAATTAGTAAACAAGGACCTCACCCACTTCTGCAGAGCCTTGAGACCTCAACTTTCCAGCTGGGGCACTGGGGTGTTCCATGGCAGTTCAACACAATCCCCTTATGATCATTGGAGAGGCACATGCCCTCCCTATATCCGTTGAAAGAGCCTGGAAATATTACTTCAGCAACTGTTTGCACTGTCTTGACCTCCAGTAAATTTGAAAACACTTTGGAAATGTGATCTAGAATTTGAATCTGATTGCCTTGTATCTGTTTCAGCTCCAGAAAAAAAAAAAAAAGGCCATAATGGATTCAGAATGGATGATTATTCAAGATCACACATGTAATGACTCTATTTTGTGCTGTTAAATCATCAGCTGTGTATTTATAAATAACAAGAATAGAGGTGCCTTTATATGGTAACTTAAGCATCTAGCTCAATATTAAATTGTGCGATTACAGAAAATGATTGTTATTTCTCTGATTGTCTGTTTTACTGTTTCTGATAGAAAGAAGTAAAAACCAAGAAAGAGAAAAAAAGCAAGCGACCTCCATTCCTCTTGCATTCTCTTCTCTCCTTCCTCCCACCCCACATGCAGTCTTTATTTACAGGCAATGTAAGGAGAGGTAAAAGCTTATTATTGCAGATGATGAGCCTAAAAATATTTAACAGATTTTTCTACTCTCAACACCTCACAGATATTAATTATGGGTTGTCAAACATGTTCATGCAGAAGTGCTTCATCTTTTTTTTATGCTAGTTAAAACAAACAAATCCTTCTCCTGTCTGCTGTGTGCCATTTGCCTATTTTAAAGTTCCCCTCCCTTTCTATCTACTCACTAAATAGAATAAAATCTTTCAGTATGCCACAGGTTTTTTCCCCCCATTCCAGGAACTAGTCATTCTGTTTATGTACTTTTGCTGCTATGTGACCTAGATGACATGTGTACCCCCAAGTGTATACACAGAATTGACACAGATGTGGAAATATCAATTTGTGGCCTAGAGACAAGGTGCATGATGGGAAGATTTACACCTAAATTGCTCAGCATGTCAGCAGCTAAATGTTATCTGATTATAGTCTTTATTACAGAATGTATAGGAACAAATAAGACACAAAATGGAGAAATTGTTTGGTTTAACTCAAGGCTTGTCTATGCTTGTAAAAAAATTGTGAACTCACCCCCAAATCTGGTGCTGGCAGCCCAGATGATATATGATTCCTTCTGGGGAAGAACGGCATTTTTGCCTGTAACCTGATTTTACCCTGAACTAAGCAAAGTCAGGGGAAACTATGGGGTTTTCCTGAAACTCTGGAGTGACCTCAGGTTCTTTTGCTATCTGGGCAGCTGGATTGGGTTTGATTCAGCCTGATCCAGTTGTCCACATGCAAATGCAGCACCATCTCCCTGACTCTGCACTGAGCAGCACATGGAAGTGGATGGATCCCTGTCAGAGGCACCACAGCCGCCACCTCACTAGCCATGCAGCTACTTGTGAAATCTGACCAGTGGCATCGCTTCTGCTGAGGTCAGAATGGGGCACCTGTGTGATCAACCAGGAGGGAGTAGAGGTCCCCCTCTTCTTGTTGATCACATGTCTGGGCTCCACTGGCAAGGCTCTTGCAGGGAGCTGCTCAGCTAGTAAGGCGGCAGTGGCAGTTCTGGAAACAGGGGATGGTCCGCAGAGCTGATGCAATGTTGGCACAGCTGGCCCATGTGTACAACGATGTGCCTTCACACTGGATTTGGCCTGGTGCCTGTGGCTGACCCAGATCTAGTCTGGAACGTAATACTCCAGAATGGCCCCAGATTAAGTGGCCAGTGTAGATGAGCCCTCGGTTAAGATTCAGCTGGCAGCTAACTTATACTAGACACACAAAATCAGAAAGTAGACAAAGACAGCATCAAAGATGGGCAAATTAAACCAATTCCCCCCCACCATGTCTTCCCAAAGATGAAGAAACCCAGTATCATGAGTTTTAACCAAGTTACTATTCATCCTGAAAGACATAACTGTTGGAAAGTGCCTTGTAAAATGTGCCCTAGGATTAGCAGGTGAGTCTGTCAGTCCTTCAGCCACAATCCCTCCAAACTCTTATCTGCTCCTGGAAATTCTGATGGAAATAAAATTTAGAATGTGGTATTCTCCTGCTCCCAACAAACTTTGTGAATCTCAAATTCCACAGAAAGCTTCAGACAGTGTCTAGCTTTGGTTCTGGTGGCTTTGGACAGCACACAGTTTCACCTGGGGAAGTCTGAAGAGTAGTTCAAAGCATCCAAATTTTGACAGGGCTCCAGGACAATACTGAGCTAAACTGATCAACAGCCTGATTTAATATAAGGCAGCTGCCAATATTGTTAGGCAAATTTTAATAACTGGGTTATTCATACCTCAGTGACTGAGTACATGCATTCCATGAAAACATCCTAACTAGTTCTGGGGGAAACTCCTTTCTGAATCCTCAGAGCGCTGTTGTCTGTTAGCATATAGAATTCAGAGCTAAACAGATCAATCAACTAAATCAGTGTACCACTGATTCCTATAAATGGGAGATTTTAAAAATTCCTTTAATTTAAATCCCTACCCTTTCTGTGAACTAGTCATAATGTTCAGCTTACTGTCACATATTGGTTCCAGTGAAACTTCTGCATGACTTGGTACGCAGCAAATTTCTGTGTTTCTAACTCAGAGACCTTGCCTATACTTTTACACATTTAAACAAGAACAATTCCTTCTTGTGCAGAAAAAGAGCTAGTGTGACCCTTTCTTTTCAGCACTTGATCACCAACACCATCAAGCCTAATCATCTCAATCTGTATCTAGAAGCCAAATGTTCCAAGAAACACTGTAGCATTTGGGTCTCTTGATTTTAGGGTTGGTCATTATTTTAACAAAGGCACAAAAACATGGAGACAATGAAGATACGGTAAGGTAGCTTCACAGCATAGGCCATTACAGTATACTATCCCTTCCCAACGCACAACTTATAAAATGTGTTGGATTACAGTTCCCATCATCAGCAAAGTGTGTTCAATGAAGGACACTAAGTCTGCATATCGCTACAGCTATAGCATTAGAAATCCTGTCTACTGTTTGGTTATTGGCAAATGGGAAACCAGTGTAGCTCACTTCACTGCCATTCCAGTGGGGGGGGGGGGACTACCTGAAGGCAGACATGTAACAAATACATGGCATTTTTTTAAATCTTGATTTTTTCTGCCTCTGATCATAATGTGGACTAACCTCCCTGGGTCCCCCTCTCCAGGATGTGCACATGTAGGCACAACACAGCATTCTGTGCTGCTGCCATGTGCACTACACACAGATGTTTGGGGCAAATTGGCAGAAGTAGTCACTCAAACCCTCTTCCCATCTGTCTCCTTGGCCTACCTAACTCTATCAGCTACAGTGCTGTGGGTCTCAGCTTCTAGTCTGTACAAGCTGGAAATGTCTTTGTGAAACTACCATACTATAGCTAGCATTTCCCCCCCTAAATCCAGTTGTCCATACCAGCTGGATTAGACCCATTTATTCAATGGAATGTACATAAGAGTTGGTTTACCATGTTCTCATGATTAATTTGGTTTGTTTTAGCTGGGACTAACATGGATTTAGGCCTCTCTTCTCCCATCTTGAAAATGTGACCTAGTGCACTATGTTGTTCCTTGGCAAATATTCTCCCATGCCTCAACAGAAAGATTAGTCAGCCTTAATTTTGCTCATAAATATTCATCAAGAGCTTTCAGAGCCATGGAGATCAAATGTAGCCAGAGCAATCTTTTGCCCAAGGATAGAACTGGAGCACACTCTGACTCATTTTCATACTTTATCACTTACTGAATAATATTTCACTCATAAACAAACACAGAAAAAAATGCTTAGTTCCTTGGAGCCCCTTTAGCATCTGTGGCAGCAAGGAGATCCACCATTAGCAGAAACACCTAGGGATTGTCAGTTTTAATATTTTTTTCTCACTTCCATCATTGTGTGTTCTTTGTTAAGTGCTCCAATGATGAAATTAAAGGATAAACATAAAGGAATGCAATAAAACAAACAAGGGCAGATTAGTTCATATTAACCAAATACTACAGGAATGGCTGTACCATAAACTAATATGTACTGATAATGGCAAACTTCACTAGGCCCAGATTTTCTTTGTATTCAGTAAAGCAAAGATTCTTGCTATATCAATTATCAATGGGAACCTTTGATTATTCAATTACAAATTGTTTACAATGGGTCTGGGAATGTATGGCCATAGACATAGGTTGGTCATTATGAGCAGGGCATACAGAGGATTAAACAAGACATTAATTGAATCCAGCTGTATGCTTCTTATACTCTTATGATCAAATATACTGGATTGGTTCCACAGTTAAAAGGCTAGACTTGACCTGCCATCAAATGGTACACACCAAGTGGGGACCATTGCTTTGATACATCATATACCAAGGGTGAGGAAACTGTGGCCTGTAAGGATGCATCTGGCCCACTAGGCCATTTTTGAGGCTCCCAAGATTTCCCAAGGACAACAGTTTGGGGAGGGGGTAATATTTTTTTGAATTTTCAAAATAAAAAAGTTTCCCACCCACTTCTGCCATCACCTGGTTGTTGGGGCGTAGAAAGACGCGCTGTGTCCACAACAACCACCTGCAGAGTTGTTCCACATCGACGGGACGCCAAGGAGAAGGTTTTCTGGAGAGACTTCTGCAAAAGACTTCAGGCTGAGAAGGAAAAATTCCTTCACCCCAGCACACTGCCTTGAGCTCTTGCTTGCCAACAGCAACAAGGCCAGCCTTCACTCAACTTGAGGGCTTTAATCTTTGTTTGTAATATATTTACAATATATATACACAGAGTATAGGACAGCCATCTCTAATACTCATAAATCTTTCCCAAACCAACAAACTGCTTTGCCAACCACCATCCAAAAGAAACCCACACAGGAGATAATTCCCATCTCCTTTTTATAGGCAGTTAAACAATGCCTGTTACATCAGGCATCTCACGTGTGCGTACTCACAAGTGCTAACTCACACACACACCTGCCACTGGAGCTTAACTACTTTCATTGCTAAGCTTACAGCTCCATCTTGTGGTCACATCCATGTCATTTCCTGACATTCCTCTCCAAATGACATGTGGTGTGTCCCATGTGTCATTCACACCTATCCTTTTATATACTGTCACCTTATTTGTTGATACCTAACCTGTTAGTCAATTTCGTGTGCCATTCTACAGATAAAGGTTTTGTAAGAATGTCTGCTACATTGTCTTCTGTGCCAACATATTGTAGCTTCAGTGTTCCACTTTGTACAAGTTCTCTCACATTTTGGTATCTCACTGTGATATACTTTGTTCTACATTTTATATTTTCTGACTCTGCCATGCCAATGCATGCTTGCAAGACTTTGTTTACCACTGTTGCTCCACTGCATTCTTCTCCTAAATCTTTTAACAATTGTCTAGCCCACTGGATTTCATTTGCTAGCTCTGACAATGCAGCAAGCTCTGCCTCTGTAGTACTTAGTGCGATACATCCTTGTTTTCTGGACCTCTAAATAACCAGGCTACCAGCATAGCTGACCATCAAACCAGTTACTGATCTTCTGTCAGCTGTTTCCGATGCAAATGAACTGTCAGCAAAACCTTCTAGTTCTGACGTTCATCCTGTTACTATTAAGCATCTATCTCTTGTGCCCTTCAAATATCGCACAACTCACTTCAATGCTGACCAGTCTACTTGTCTCGGATTTGCTGCTCTTCTGCTGAGCAACCCCACTGCGAAGCTAATGTCTGGTCTCGTGTTGTTGGCCAAAAACAGTAAACTCCCAATTACTGAATGATATATATCCGGCCTTTCAAACATCTCCTCTGATTCCAGATTTTGGTAATCAGGCGTCATTGGGCTTCCTACGACTTTAGCTTCACCTAAACCAGACTTTTCTACTAATTTATCTATTTTTATCTTTTGGCACAACCTGAAACCACCACTCTGGTCTCTCTCTACTTCTATTCCCAGGTAGCTTTTAAGATGACCAAGATCCTTGAGTTTGAACTTATGTGCTAACTCATTCTGCACCAGTCTGATCTCTTCCTTGTCCCTTGCAGCTACACATAGGCCATCAACATAAATTAATAGAATTATACTACCTTTTGTGTATACACATGCATCAGCCACACTTTGCCGATAACCCAGTCTCACTAATTCCTCGTGTATACACAGATTCCAGCATCTGGCACTTTGCTTAAGTCCATATAATGCTTTCCTCAGCCTATAAACTTTGTTACTGCCTTCAAACTCATATCCAGGAGGTTGTTCCATGAATACAATTTCATCTAAATTGGCATTGAGCTATGCTGTCTTGAAGTCGAAATTATGAACCACTAACTTCCTTTTGGAAGCCACAGCAAGCACCATCCTGAGACTCTCTGCCTTGGCAGAGAGAATGTCTTATCATAATTCTCAAACTGTCTCTGTGAGTAAACTTCTACTATTCTAGCCTTATACTTCACAGTCCCATCAGGCATGTCCTTCTTCCTGTAGACCCATCTATAGCCAACTACCTTCTGCTCTCCAGGTCTATCAACTATCTCAAATATTTTCCTATCCACCAATGCACTGATCTCCTGATCCATAGCCATATTCCACTTCTCCTGCTCTGTTACTGGATACCTGAGCATATCCTTATAGTCATTAGGCTCCTCTGCCACAAGAGTGCAAGCTCGTGCCTCTTGCACCACAAACCTTTCTGGTGGTCTCCTGACTCATTGAGTTGTTCATGGAATAATGACTCTGGTTCTACCATACTCATCCTCAGTGTCACTAATACTACTCTGAATAGCCTGTCTATGTGTTGGCTCTTGCTTTGGTGTTTGTGTGTCTTCAGAAGTGCTTGCGTGTTCATCACTCACATCTCTGGATGCTATCGCCCCTCCATTTCCAGTGTTTTTGTTTACAACAATATTTTTAAGCTTTCTAAAAACATCTTGATTAGAATGAATTTTCTCCCACCCAGCATGGATTTCAAAACTAGCACTCCTTGAATACAAAATCCTATTCCCATCCATCAGGAACCTGTACTTATTCCTCTCATAGCCCACAAAACGCAACCTTTGGCTTTTGGGCTGATTCTTTTTCCTGAACTGAGGAGGAATGTACACTGATGCAAATTGTCCAAACATTCTTAAGTACTTTAGGTTTGGTGCTCTTCCATACAATAAGTAGTATGGTGTTTGGTTTATCACACTGCACCATGACCTATTTACAATATGACAAGCAGTTCTTGTTGCTTCTCCCCACAAATTAGCTGGTGCTCCAGAATGCTCTAACATACAATCTCTTATTTGGTTTATCATCCCAATCCTACGTACAGCCAAACCATCCTCAGCTGGACATCCGGGATTTGTAGTTTTATGTTGGATCCCTTTCCGCCCAAACCACTGCTGCAAATTACTACTTAAGGATTCCCCACCTCTGTCAGTCACAACAATGCCAACCTTGTAAGGAAACTCCCTTTCAACAGAATTGACCAATTTTTTGATCATATCAGCAGCCTCACTTTTGGTTTTGAGCATTGCCACATAGGTAAATCTGGTATGCCTATCTACTATCAGTAGGGTAAACCTGCTACCCCCTATACTCTTTACTTGATGCGGCCCTGATAAATCCACATGTACAACCTGAAAAGCCTCTGGGTTATGCATTTGCTCAACTTCACTACAGGGTAAGCCTTGACCTTTACCATTTTGCAAATAGCACAGTCCAGGTAACTTTTACAATTCTCTACCTTGAACTCTGGGCAAACCTTCTCTGGGTTTCTCAAACCTTTGAAGCTTATATGGCCTATAACTCTATGAAGGTAATGAGCACACCCATCATACAGTGGCTTATTTGTTACATTCCCACACTGCACCTGTGCTACCATTTGATAAATGTGATTTTTCTTTATGGCTTTACACATACTACTCCCTCCTTGGACACAATCCCCTCATCTCCTTTGAAAAGGATTTCATATCCATCACTGGTTTGGGATGCCACACTTACAAGGCTATTTTGTAGTTTTGGTGCACACAGCACATTATGAAATATCTTGTTTAAAGCAGGGATTAATACAGACCCTTGAATCTCTACACTGCCAGATTCACCATCTGCAAATACCACAGTGTCCACTGGTGCTGGCTTTGGGCTCTGTAGTTTTTTCCTATCAGGGGTCATATGGTGAGAACACCCACTATCCAAAATCCAGACAGACTGGTCCTTTTTCTCATTTACAACTCCCTCTACAGTAGTAGCAAACCCCCTCCCATCTTGGGGCTTGTCTTTTCTTTTTCTTTGTGAGTTCTGTCCTTTCTTTGCTGCAGAGACCTTAGGACAGTTCTTTATCAAATGTCCAGTCTCTCCACAGGAAAAACATCTCTGTGTTCTGCTGACAGCAGCACTCCCTTCCTCAGACAAGGACGTGGATTGGTTGGTTGGTTGTCTCCTCCAGCTGGTCACTCCCTTGAAGCTCTCCTCTGAGTCTCTCCTCTGTGCCTCTTCCAGTATTCTGGATGCCACGAGGTTGACATTTAAATCAGCTTCGACTACTCCTTGGAGATTGTACATTAGAAACTCCCAGTCACTATTTAGACTACTCAGGAGTATAAAAGCTTTTTGGGTTTCTTCTATTTGGATGCCATGCCCACTGCACTCTGCGAAATTATCCTGCATCCTTTTTAAATGCACAAGCACGGATTCACCTTCCTGCTGTTTACAACAATACAGCTTTCTGCTGCACAGCATTTTTGACAAGGCTCCAGCTGCTTGGTTGACATTCTCAAGGGCTTTCCAGACTTCAGACACTGACCTCTTATCTCTTATTTATCTGATTCTGTTCTAAAGCCAAAACTATTGTTGCTCTAGCTTTTTCATCACCTATTAATTCATCCTCATTAGCAGGGTCAGTTTGTTTACATAGTCCCATAAGTTCTGCTTTATTAGCAAAGTCTCTATGTAAATTTTCCAGGAAGCATAGTTCTTCTCAGACAGCTTTTCAAACCTGACTGCTGTTTCCATGTTATCTTTGCTTCTTGCAGTTGTGCATGGTTTTCATAATGAATACAACACTGCTTCTGAGACACAACATGGAAAGGTTACATTTCGGACTACAGTTTCTACAATCTTCCAGAAAACATTTTTCCATGCTGGCTGTGGGATTCTAGGAGTTGTATTTCAAAAGTAACACTTTGAAGTTCTGTTCTGATGAACCAGAATGGATCTGGCCAGCAAGCTAAAGAAAAATCACAGTTGTTTCTTAAATGATCAATCAGGCTCTTTCTCTGTACCCAAAAGGGGATATTTTGATTACTATGTGGATTAATTCAAATTACACCCAACTACACTTACACTAAATTGTCAAGCAATATTCTCTGCTATTCATTAAACAAAATAGGTATTTCTTATATTATTTGTTATATTATTTTGTTTAGTTGATTTCCAGGTCATTGTGGTGCTGAAAGTAACAAATAAAATACTGGAAAATCCATATAACATTTTAAAAGAAACCTTATTGAACACCAAATTAACCCCACTCTAAACCCTAAAGGAGTTTTTTGTACACTTTGGTTCCCTGCTATTGTCAGACTACAAATCTAGGTCCCAATTGGACTACTTATCTAGTCCCCAACCATACTCATGAATGGTAGGAAATTTAGTCGACCATCTGGGGGCCAAGGATTGTGAAAGGCTGCAGTAAGGCAACAAGTAAGTCACGTGAAGCATAGCTTGTACCAGTTTATGTCTGAAAGGGGAATTTACCAGCTGGCATGAAGGCAGGCATATGGCCTGAAGTTGCCCCCCGCAACCCTCCTAAAAATTCAACAGTGTGACAACAACAAATTTAAAAACTCTTTCTTTTTTTTAAATAAGCCCATTGTGTTTTTCTACTGAAGCAGGAAGCTTCCAGGAAACACAACAATCCACTAAAACACGGGACATGCTCCCTATGGACCTTGTTTGAGCAAAAAGCATGCCCCCCCAACTCAAACATGAAATTGTGGGGGGAGCTATGTTCAGTTGCTGACATGTTCCTTACCCAAACTGGTCCTTGGATATGCTAAATTTGCCAATTTTTGTTTTACATCATATAGGGTGCATCTACAATATAGAAATAATGCAGTTTGACACCACGTTATCTGCCATAGCTCCATACTACAGAATCCTGGGATTGGTAGTTTGGTGAGGTGCTTGCACTTTTTGGCAGAGAAGGCTAAAGACCTTGTAAAAACTTCAAATCCAAGGATTCCATAGGATGGAGCTACAGCACTTAAAGTGGTGTCAAATCTCGTTATTTCTACAGTGTAGATGCACCCATGGGCCATTGAAACTGGATTATTTGCCATGGCTCCTTCCTATGGAAACCTAGGATTATAGTTTTACAAGGTCTTTAGCCAAAAAGTGCTGGTGCCTCACCACACTACAAATCTCAGGATTTCATAGGAAGGAGCCATGACAAATAATCCTGTTGAAACTGGATTATTTGTGTAGTGTGGATTTGGCCATAGAGAGGAATTTTTTTGTACTGAATCTATTTTGGTGGTAAGCTCCAGCAATTTGAATAGCTCCTATAAATCTCAGAGTAAAACCCAGAGTAGATTTCCTGTCCCATTGACACCAGAACCATCAGTCTTAACTGAGAGAGAGGAAGACATCCATCCTAAGCAGTGGACAAAGTTAGTGATACTATGGAAAAGACATTGCTGTGTAGCCTTTGCAGGCTTCCCAGAGGGAAAGGCAGAAGAGTGACAAAGAGCTACAACTCATATTTATTTGGCTTGAAAGTGTCCTTTTTCCCTTGCCCTTGAACCCAAGCTACAGTTTTAGAGAGAAAAATATGATGCAGTCTGTTTCTTGGTACTCTATCATCTCAGGTTTTAAATGGCAGGGCAGACAGATGAGAACATCTAAGATAAAACATAAGACCCTTGTCTGGATTAAGAGTCCCTTGATCTGCTGATCAAGGAAACAGAATACATTCAGAAGCTTTGTCAAAAAGTTAAGTCAAAGCACCAATTCATATATCACAGGAAAGTGGGGCAGAGGGAGCTGTGTAGCCCTTGGGCTGCATGTTGCCTTGGGGGGACAGAATGGACCCTGAGAATCCTCAACTGATCCCTCCAATCTCCCTGCACTCATAAATCAGGGGGGCATCCCCCCTTTCACCCTAAAAACCAGTCCCAGAAGCTCTGGTGTGTTTAAATTGATGTGCCAAGCAGCCCCTACTCCCCAAACAGAAAGAAACCACACTAAAAATGACCTCCAAAAGCAAACAGGAGTGATACAATGTCACTTCAAGCCACCCAAAATGGTGGGCACAAAGTCACACTATGGACCTTTGGAGTAACCAACAAGCAGCACTCTGGCTTCCAAAGCATGCTCACCAATGCATTAAGGCATCTTACTCAGTTTAAAAAGAGCACCACTGCTACAATAAAACTTCTGCAATTCAACTTTAGTGAAAGTAAATTCTATTGAACAAATCCCAATATTATAAAAAAAATCCCAATTAAAATATCCCTGCAATGAGATAAAGAGGGAGGGAAGGAGGCAAAAGGGCAGGAGAAGACAGAGAAAAAGAGATTCTCACCAGAAGGCATTTATTTGTTAAATTGATCTTGAGTCATTAAACTGTGATGATTTTGATCATAGCTGTGATTAGTGTCCAACTACAAAACTGCCTGGGAAGGTACAAAAGAGAAAAAGGAACAAAAGAAATTATGGGAAATCATTACTGTGCCTTTCTTTTAACTTCCAGCTGTCTGTCAGGCTAGCAAATGTGTTCCTTTGGTCCACCTTGCCCATGTAGATGGAAACTATCACAAGGATAAATTTGCATTGGTTGAGCATCAATAAATGTAACCATGAACAACACAGTGATGGTTTCTTTGTTTTGGCTCTGCTGAAGAGAAGAAAACAACTATCTTTGTTCTGTGTTTGAATAATAGGAACAAAATGCTCCTAACAGATTGTTGTACTATTTGCTGGAGCTGACTGCTAATTATGTTTGTCTTTCCGGGTAATCGATGCAAAGCAGATCCATTGTTCTTAAATGAAGGCTCATGAAGTGATTGATTATAGTCACATGTTTTGTTAAAGGCAGAGAAAGATGTACCTTATCAAATATGCCAGGAGAATTTTTTGTGCATTGGTAACCACAGAAGATTATTAAGGAAACTACAAGCTGTGGCAAAAAAGGGGGAGATATTGGTGGGTTGACCCCTCTTGCAAAAATAGTTTATTTTTTATTATTTTATAATGTCTTCTGGGGGAAAGCTGTATAATTTTACCATAGTGTTGTCTTAACGGTCAAAATAATCCTTATAGAATTTGCCTGGAATCCCACTCATCCTAATGGCATTCCGCATTGGACCACAGTATTCAGGAGAGGGGACAAATACACCATAAACTCTGCCAGGAAAGCCTTCATGGCTTTCCCCATATTTTTTAAAAAGCTCCATACAGAATGTGCATTGTTGCTCATTTGGACAGCCAGATTCGCATTCATTCACATTTGTGAAAGAGCAGAAATGGCAGCTGATTGGTCAGATTTGGGCAGGGGGTGGAGCTTGCTAACAAAGCAAGCACCCAGAGCCACCATCTTGGATTTTTGCTTTAGTGATCATGTACTCAGGCGATAAAACAGCCTTTTCCTCTTCTTTTTTATTTATTTAGGCAGAATATCACACTTTCTCACCTTAGATATGATTTTTTTTTAAAAAAAACTGTCATTGTCAGCAACTGATGACAATAAAAATGCAAGTAATTCACTCACACCCGCCATCTTGATTCGCAGGCATGCTTGTTGGGACCGGAAAAGCAAATAGCTTCGTATGCAAGTGATTTTGCCAGAAAACCATTAAGATAAATAGAAGCTGCTTCGAATTTGTGTTAGTATGCACCAATCCATATTTCCCCCCTTGTATAGACCATGTTTGTTTCACTTTTCTGACAGAAAAAAGCCCTTTTCCTGGGCCTAAAATGGACCTGTGGGCACCATAGCATGGCAAATTTACCTCTGTGTCCCCCTTTGTACTGGGAGGAAAATTCATATTTTTTTTTAAAAAAAAAAATATTTTCAGAACTTGGCACAAAAATGGACCTGAGGGCCACATGAGGCCCGTGGCCCACAGCCCATACTTTCCCACCCCTGATGTAGCATCATAACAGATTATCACACTTTTCATTATGCTACCCATGCATGCCCAAATGTATATTCCATTGATTCTTGGATGATCATTACTAATATGAAAACAGGGGAGGGGAGTAGTTGACTCATGAGAAATAGAGCACTTTGTTTCCAACTAGGCAACTGTTTTGACTTTCTAAGTTTATGCTCAATGGTGTTGGTGTTAAAGGGAAGTAAAATGTGCATACTTGGGATCACAGAATCATAGAGCTGGAAGAGCCCACAAGGGCCATCAAGTCCAACCCCCTGCAGGGCTCCAAGGTTGACTCAGCCTTCCATCCCTTGGTAGGTCAGTAAAATGAGTATCCAGCTTGTTGGGGGAAATTAATTAACACATTATAAACTGCTTAGGGAGTACTTTGCATTGATAAGCGGTATAGAAGTGCCATTGCTATTGCTAGTATAGTGGAATAGAAGTGCTGTTGCTATTGCTAGAGTGATCAGCTGTGAAGGAATAGCAGCACAGACATACTAGAAATAAATGGGCAAAGAAACTGAATGATTTTCTGTGGAAATTCATTGCTCAAGGCCAAGGAAACAAGGACAACATTCTGTAGATTTTCCTTGGGCTTTTTTCCGGGCTGTGAGGCCGTGTTTTGGAAACTATTCAAGAACATGGTCTCACAGTCCAGAAAAAACCTCAAAGAAAATCTATGGATGCCGGCCGTGAAAGACTTTGACTTCACAAAATTCTATCTCCAAAGCTGGCCCTTGCTTGGTTAGTAACTCTTATGACCTATTATTTCCTTTCAGTCATCTCCAACTATGAAGTAGTGAAGCACAGGACAAAGAAAATGCAACTAGCTTCCCTTCAGGTTTACTTATATTGTGTGTTAAAGGTGTTGAGATACATTATGTGATATTGTACTCCATAGATTACATAGGACCAAACAAGACCTCTGGGTGTGAAGGAGAGAAGTATAGGAGGAGGCCATGATGCTGGACAGAAGTCAATAAAATAAGAGGAAGCAGGATCTATATGCTGTTGAGCTGCTACCTCTAGCCAACATATTAATGCAGAGAAGTAATGGGAGTCCACATCTAACAACCCCTGAGCACATACACTGAATACACTGCTCAGAGTGTGGTGGAGTTTCCTTCTTTGGAGGTTTTTAAACAGAGGCTGGATGGCTCTGTCACAAATGATTTGATTGTGTATTTCTGCATGGCAGGGTGTTAGACTGGATGGCCCTTGTGGTCCCTTCCATCTCTATGATTCTATAATTCTACATCCTTCGCAATAGAAAAAAAGAGCTCAAAATGAGCAAAAGGCATTGAGTGGAAGGCTTCACAGGACCTTCTCTACTGAACTTAACCACTGGAAGTCATCTGTTTGGCCATCAAACAGGCAGTTTAGATCAGGTCCTTGAAGACCAAACTCAGTCTACGAGGACTGGCACAGAAACAGAGCCATGGTAACAAGGTAGGCAAACCACTGGAGACAAACTGCTAGGAACCCAAGCTGAAATATAATATAAGAGTGCTGATAGATCAGATGTAAGGCCTTTTTATTCCAGCAACCTGAGGACAACCTGATTCCTATGAGAAACCCAGAATACAAGATGAGAGCAATAGCACTTATCTTCCATGAAGATATATGGCAACTTACAGATGGTGTTTTCAGTTTGTAGGAGCATTTCACCCTTGATTTCCCTGCATGCAGGTTCACCAGCTTCCTTCCATTCAAGTGATACATTCTAGGCTTCGCATATAATGTTGCAAAGTGGTCATAAGAGTGTTGGACTAGGACTGGGACCTTCATTGAGTGATGTTAGGTTTATAATGATTTCTTAGCCTAATCTCCCTCCCAGGATTGTTGTGAGAGTAAAAATGAAGTACAGGATCATATTCCACAGTGTCTTGAGCACCTTCAAAGTAAGCAGGATAAAAATGTAAGAAACAAGCAAACAATGGAAAACCTCTGAAGCAGAAACAATAGCAGGTGTAAAGCTTTGAAAAGTGAGGTTTGGGGCAACAACTTCCAGTCCCTGCCCCCCTCCCCAATACTGTAACATAGCTACAGTAACTTCCCCAAGTTCTGAGCAGAAGGTTAAAGTGATCCAGCTGTGCTTATTAACAATGCATTCCTAGTGACTTTTAAACTTTCAAGGAAAGCCTTCATAGAGCAATAGGAAAGGTAGAAGCAAATATCTGAAAGACCTTAAACTAAAGCCCAGGGAAGAATCTTATCAGAGCAAGCCACAGAAAACAAGGCCTACCAAAATCCTTCTTTGCAACTCTGCTCACCTTATGTTGTTATAACCTTCGGCAACAGCTTTACCTCTAGCTTTGCATTTTTATCTTCTTGAACTGGTTTATCTGCAATGCACAGGCACTGTTAGGCTTTTTAAAACAAGCACTCTGATACTATTGATTAGCTTCATCCTAGATTTCTCCCCTCTTCCTTCTCAGTTCCCTTCTCATTTTGCCTGCAACACATCCAGGGAGAGCAAGACTTCAGCTTATCTTTACCACAAAAGTGTATCACTTCCCCTTCCCCCATTCCTAATATAATTATATCACATTGACTTAGCAGACTTGGCAATATGCTGAGCATAACTTATCACTCTCTGCCGACCAAGACAAATTGGCTGTGAAGCAGAGTCCTGCATACATATGGGCTTCTGTTGCTAGATGTGACAGATGAATCTTTGCAAAGATATCAGGCCCATCTCTTTTCTTTATTTTTTTTATTAGTTATTTATACCCTGCTCTTCAGCCACAAAGGCTATCAGAGTGGCTTACAAACTGTTTGAAGCAATATCAATTTACACATCTACACTGCATTAAGCACTTTCCAATGTGTGCTAGCTAATTGCCCCCACAAGCCAGGTACTCATTTTACCGATCTACAAAAGGATGGAAGGCTGAGTGAACCTTGGAGCCCTCTGGAATCGAACTTACAACATGGTGACTTGCAGTACTGGCATTTAACCACTGCACCACCAGTGTGCCTGGAATCCTCTTGGTGACTTATGCGGGAGTAACAGAGAGTTATGCCAGTGTAAGCACTTTTTACTTAACCCTCCTTGCATAACACTTTACCCCAGATTGTGCAATGGCAGTTGGATGGTGCCTGAGCACATCTCCACCCTCTTATCCAGCATGGATCCAGGTTATTTCAAGGACCACATCTTCCTGTAGGAGCCCAGTAGAGCTTTAAGATAATCTGGAGAAACCCTTCTCTCTGTCCTATAACCTTCTCAGGCACGTTTGGTGGGTACAAGGGAGAGGGCTTTCTCCATGGATGATCCTAGACTGTGGAACTCCCTCCCCAGAGAGGCCAGGATGGCCCCATCCTTGTTCTTCTTCTGGTGGTAGGTTAAGACATTTTTATCCCAGCAAGTTTTTATGGACCAACAAGGGATGGTCTAATGAGGCTGTGTGGGGTGGTTAAAAAAAATTAAAGTTTTTTAAAGAGGTATTTTAATTTTTACTGTAATGTTTTTTAACATGTAAATTAATTCTTTTTAAAATTTTATATTTATAATGTGCTTTTAACTTTGTACTGTTTTTAGCTTGTTTTGTTTTTATAATGATGTTAGCCACCTTGAGTCTCATTGGTGGGAGAAAGGCAGGATAGAAATGATGATGATGATGATGATGATTCCAAACAACCTATTACTGGCAAATGGAGTACATTAGATACATCATTGCCTCAACTGCAGCTGTTGGCCTCCTGGGCCATCAGCATAAGTCCACTGGCAGAGTTTTACTCTCCACCAGTGTCAAATAGGATCCCCTACACGATAACCTTGCTTATACTTGTGCTGGTCTGTTTAGGGATTAACTGCTTGTTAGGGTTGGGTGAGAATTTTGATTGTATCAGTTTTGACATGAATCCTTCAACATTTGCAAAGGGTCTCATAAATTTGAGAGAAAAAACTTAATTTTGTTTTTTTAAAAAGCAAAATCGTGACCATGCTCAGCTGAAAATGTGTATAGAACTCTTGTAACTGGGAACCCTGCTTTTTTAGAGTATCCAGTAATAGGAGCTTTATGTAATAGGCTTATATTTAGCTGAATGTAATCACAGAGCCCCATGCACATATTCATGCTCAATGTACAAGGCCTCTGATGCTAACAGGAACATGGGGACATTTGGGAATTGGAACTTATCTGTGTGCCCACATTGCCATTATCCATTTAACCAGCCACACCTTCAGGTAAACACCTGAAAAGAGATCCTGTTGTTGTTGTTGTTGTTGTTTTTAAATACATGTATGTAATTGTGTGCAAGACTGCAACTCCTGATATGGTTTGAAAAGAAACCAAGAGTGAGTGGAGGGAAAGAACTGGGAAGAATGACAGGATTAACAAGTTTCTAGACAGGCATAATGAGGTTGCATTACAGACATATATTCAACATATGAGTCAGAAAGGCGTACACAGTGGCTTCTTACAGTGCATATTTTATGAGACCTCTTTTTGCTTAGCTGTTTCATCCAACTTCTATTTTCTGATGGGGTGTTAAAAATGAAACAAATCAAAAACAAGAAAGAGGGTAAAAAGAAAACAAAACAGGGGAAAAAAACTCCCTGCAACTAAAGAATAGAAAAGCCACTTGAGAAAGAAACCAAACTTTTTAAATCATAAAAAGAATGTCGAAGACACAGTTAAGTATGAAATTCAAATGCTAGGCTACAATCCTATCTGCATTCACCTGGATTCAACTCTTGCTGAAATTATCAGGGGTGATTCTGGGGAGCAATGCATAGTAATTCAGAATTGGGAAACATAACTTGTTGGACTACAGCTCCCAGAATCTGCCAGCCAGAAGCTTCTTATTTAAACAGCATGAGAAACACTCCTTAAACAAGTCTTAACCAATGGGGTAGGGGTTGTCCAGTCAAGCAGTACATACAGTTAAGAACACATATACAAACAGGTTTTCAAGTTTGAAAAAAGTAAGCAAAGAAACGGTGCAAACCAGTCTCACTAGAAACAAAGAATGGAACTGGGCACAAATGGGATTTTAAGGTAAAATAGGATGGACCTTATGGATATGCACATCCCTAAGCATGTGCATGAATTTATGGTCTGGATTACTCACCCTGTAATATGTGGGGCTGTGGAGTTATGGACTGAAACCCTAAATTGTCTATTGCAGATTTTCACAGGTGAAACTCTGCTATGTCTCCATTCTTACCTCCCCTAGGACTTGCTGTTTTGCTGCAACAGCCACCTCCCCCAAAAAACCTAGTCATTCCATGGAGAGCTGGGGGGGGGCGACAAACATCTGGCTATGCCCCATAGCCAGCTGCAGACTGATGGCATCTTCCACCAATATCTGCCACCTGTAGTTCTTAGCAGATGATGTAATCATTCCACGCCTAGTTACAGAGACATCGGCAGATGTGTCTCTGGTTTCCCACCTACTCCACCAGTCATGGAATGGTGGTGGGGGTATGATTAAAGAACTGGGTGTGTGTGTGGCTTTGGTCATTCAAAGGGTGGAAGAGAATACCAACCTCTACAATGATTTTTTTTAAAGGCACACACAGGCATAAAATAAAAGTGTGTATGTCTGTGTCTGTGTGTGCATGCCCCTTCAAGTAACCTGTTGAATTTCATTGATTTTTCTTAACCAAAGAATACTCAGAAGTGGTTTTGCCAGGTCCTTCCTCTGAATATAGCCTACAGCACCTGGTATGCATTGGCAGTTTCCCATCCAAGTATTAACCAGGGCCAATCCTGCTTAGTTTCTTAGATCAGATGGGATCTGGTGCCTTTAGTAGACCTACACTTGTGTTATGCCACTAACAAGGTGACAGCCATACTGTTTTGTTTCATTGATTTTACTATCTATTTCCCATCCTTCAACAAATGACCACTTTGTCACGGTAGCACACTGGTACCTCTGAGCATATCAAGAGGACCAGGCGGCAAAAGTTGTTGTAGCAGAGTTGCAATCATCAGGCAAAGAAAGAGCACACAGACACAGACATGTGTCTAAACGATTTTTCTTTACTAAAGCATATTATAGTAATATTTACAATAAGTCTGAGATTCCTATCATACAGACTACATATCACAGCACAATGTATAGTGCAATCCTGTCACTGTACAGCCCAGACTAAATGCACACAGCCTGAGGGCAAACTCCTAAGTGAAGAGCACAGAGACAGTGGTTTTCACACACATTTTCTCACAAAGATAAGGTTCTGGCCTTCTTTCCTTCCCACGCTTGTCTCCTAGACATTGTTATGGAAATGCAATGTCCACTCTGCCTAGCCAGGCAGTAAAATTGTTGCAGAGTTTCAGCAAAAGACCTGGGCTTTGAGCAAAGAATTGCGTATCCTTAAAATTCAATAAAGTCTAAAAGTCTTCCATAGCTTTATTGTAAAATTAACAAGTTAAACAAAAATACAGAGAGCATTCATTTCTGCTTCTGTGTCTCGCCAAGGTTTCTTCAAAACTAACAGAGAAAAGGCAGCTTGCATTGGATTGCACCAAAAATCCCCCCTGCCTTTATTAATGAAATACTTATAAGACATTCATCTCTGAGAAACGAAAGTAACTATAATCCCATCTCTACTCTGTTTACCTAGCCTTGAAAAGACCAGGCTCAAGACACAAATCAGGGCGCCAATCCTGAGAGATTTACAACCTTTAGCAAAACTAGCTGGCTGCTTTTGCCTGGTGATTAAAATTATCTAAAAGGGATTTTAATCAAAACATCTATTTTCCCTGACAGACAAAATCTCGACATGCTGGCCAGCTGCATTTAGCTCTCTCATTGCTGGCCTCTGCAGGTTGTAGCATACCATGCTTACTCTTTACAGTATAAATTTCCAGTGATTGTATATCCCAGCACCCTGACACACTTTTCAGCTGCTAGACTACTCTGCATGAAGATGCGGAAACATATGGCTATTCCATCACAAGGAGATTGGATGATTAAACTGTATGACCCTGAAGTTTTGCACATTGCAAATTGACTACTTTGATTAGAAAAAAATCATTAAGTAGTTTTTAATAATGATTGGGAATTAACAATTGTTTTTCTGAGAGAGTATTGGGGGAGATTATCAGTAGTAGGATTTGAAGATTAGTAGAATCAAATATTATGTAGAGGTTTATTAACCTACTGGTTTAGAGGAAATGGGATAAGTGGATAACTAAAACCATTAGCTGGAAAGCTGGGAGTTGTTTTGTGTTTTCCTTTTTAGTTCAGTTTTGTAGTTCTCTGGTTGTAGTAGTTGTAAGTTAACTGGCATTTATAGTTTATGTTTAGTTTCCCCTGTATGTTGTTTTATAGTATTAAAAAACCCTGTATGTATTGATAAAGTTATATTCTTAAAAAAAATTAAATGAACACTTTACATTTTTAAGATATAAGAAAACAGTTATAAAGGTTAAGGAAAATTCGCAAGCTTCTTCTTTCCAGCCCATCTGTTCTGGAGTCTAAATTCCTTTTTCTCCTCCATCACCACCACATCTATTCTGTCTCAATTGCTGACCATACTGAGGTTCAACAAGACCTCTAAGTTCTTAAGCAAATGCCAGCTTTATATCTGCAACCAGAAGTGCTGACTTGCAAATATGAATGAGCTACCACAGATCTAACTGAAAGTTCATACCATGTCCAGAATCCTGTTGGTGTACTGCACTAGTTTAGGCAGTCAGTGTCTGAAGCAGGAAAAAGACCTGATAGCCATGAAGGATCGAAGCCAGTGAAAAAATTGGCTGGTGGAATGAGGAGATTTCTGTGCAGAAACAAGTATCCTTCAAAGAAGAGACAACATTTTCGGTATAGAGAACATTCATGTTACTTTCTGCTAAGAAAATGGCACTTTCTGCACAAAAATCCCACATGCATTTTAATGCAGAATAAGTCAGGAACTGCAAATATTCTCACTTGGCCAGGATTCACCTCATCAGGGTTTCCAAACATTCAGGAAAACAATTGTTTGGGCTTTTTCCCCAAACATTTTCAAATACAGTAGGACCCCTTTATCTGCAGAACCAATATCCCCATTTTCAGTTATCCGTGGGACACAAAACAGAACACATACTATAGAATCTTCCTAGAAGATGCCTAGAGAGGCATCCTCTCTAGACATTTTCTAGGTCCTCCAAGGCAACTCTATGGTATTTTAAACCGGACATCCCATTATTTTCAATGGTGTTCGCTGTTATCCACGGTTTCTGGTATCCACAGTAAGTCTGGGAACCGAACCCCCATGGATATGGGGATTGTACTATATCCAAGTTTACTTTCAACTATCTCCATACAATGCTATTTGACACTGGGAAAACTGCAAATGCTAGAACAGTGTGCCAATAGGATTCTAGCCTATGTGTCATAAGTCCTTTCTATCCTGTTTTCTGTACTTAAAACTTTGCACATACTCATAACAGGGAAAAATGCATTTAAACTCTCCACATGTCCCCCTAAATTACATTTCTCTTTCTTTCTTTCTTTCTTTCTTTCTTTCTTTCTTTATTTATTTATTTATTGCCAAGAACTGCATCACAAAATTCAGAGAAGTGTACAATCTGAAGGATAACAACATTCTCATCTGAATATTAATCTGGAAAATAGAAATCAGGTTAGTTTGCTTAATAATGTGGAACACATGAAACACTCCAACTGTTCTTACCTACAGTTGGAATGGAAAACTTAACTTGCCTAAGGCCTCCTGGTAAGTTAATGGCAAGGGCGGAATTTGAACCAAAGGTTTTCTGGTTTACTGCTCAGTCATTTAGTTGCTGTGCTACCCAATAAAGATGGAACTTCTCAGTTGCTAAGAGCAAATTCCAGTACCATAATTTGGTAGGACTTCATTTCATTTTCCTACCTGGCTCCAGAAACTTCTATTAATCTACATCTGCAGCTGAAATGCACAATTATTGCTGCAATTCATTAAATTTCCTATAGCTACCATGATATATTCACAAACTGGTATTGGGTTTGTTAACTGTAAGAACTACAATGCTATACTTTTAACTACTCCTTTGACCTCATCTGCTGCTGAAAATTGACTAAATCCTTGCAGCATCTGGCAGAGCTTTTTGAAATCATATTTCTCTTCTTTCTTGATTTAATCTTTACTTTAAATCCTTAATGTTCTATTCCCTTTTTGCCCAATGAATTCCACGTATCATTACAGATGGAAGCTCTAGGGAAAACATCATGTCTTATGGCACAGATGCTCTTCTCATTAAAATGTATGCTGCATTCCTCTGAATCTATCTAGACAGGAAAAAATGATTTAAAAATCTGATGTGGAAGTATGCTTTGTCTAAGACATTGTGTGAATTCCGTCTGAAGAAGCCACAAGTGACAAGAGAACATGGCCTTATTTCACATGGATGTATAGAACAGAGATTCCAACTAAACATTAGGGGGGGGGGGAATGGTAAGAGTTACCTGATGGTAATAGTCAACCTCAGTAGGTTGTTGACTTTCCTTCACTGGAGTTGTTGTTTTATGTTGTTGTTTTGTTTTTTGTGTTGTTGTTTTGTTGTTGTTGTTTTAACAGAGGTTAGCTGGCCTCTTCTCAAGGGTACTTTAGCAATGGATTCTAGCCTAACAGGGGACTAGACTAGATCCCTTCTAAATCTATGATTCTATAGTAGGCATACTATAAACAATCTTTTCCTGATCTCCTTCTTGCTCTTTCTGCTCCTTGAATATAACTTATGTGATAAAATCCCATTTTCTTACACTGTCCTTTCCTCTTCCTCCTTTCTAAACATCACATCCGTGTTACTTGGAGTGGACTATTCACTGTCTTTATTTTTTTAAGTTTTATTTTTTATACACAGAAGTATTTAAATTGCACAATATAAAATTGTCTTTGAATCTTATCAGTCCAAAAATATAGTGTACATTCTCAAGTCAGAGCAATTAAGCATTTTTACATTGTCTTTATTTTTTTAATAGTACTACAGTTGTCCCTTCATATTCACTGGGGTTTGGTTCCAGGGCCCCCCATGGATACCAGAATCCATGAATACTCAAGTCCCATTATGTGCAATGGCATAGCAAAATAGTGTCCCTTCTTTAAGATTGCAAAATCAAGGTTTGCTTTTTGGATTATTATTTTTTAAAGAATATTTTCAAGCCATGAATACTTAAATCCATAGATACCAAATCTGTGAATATGGAGGGACAACTGTATTTAATAGTAAAGTTAGGATGTAAAACTTCGTAAATTTCATTCTCACAAGCAAGAACAAACAATTTTACCATTTTTTTCCTCCTCGCTGTCAGAAAGTTGCCAAAAACTGCACAGTTTTTGAAGAATAGTCAACGTTCAGGGCTTAGTTTGTACAAGAAATGCATGTGATTTGTGTATGTATGTGTGTGCATGCAGAAAACAACCCTCCCCCCTGAAAATAACATTGCTGTGCAGAAAACAATTTTCCTGTGCAGAAAACATCCATATTTTACACAAGATAAAATGTCATCATTGCACAGAAAATTTTTATATTCATTTATTAAATATTTATATCTTGTCCTCTATCTAAAGTTCTCAGGATGCAATACAATAAAAGTAACCCATTTAAATGCTAAAAAGGCAGATTAAAACTGGTTAGAATAGTTTAAAACAGAATAAATCCAAGTACATGTGAGGGTTTGTGTAAAACCAATTAGACCCCAAAGTCTTTAGTAAACAGCCACATTTTCACTTGGTACTGGAATGAAGGCAGCCAGTACTCTGAGGAAAGAGTATCCCATAATCTGGGAGCCACAAAAGAGATGGTTCTTTCCTGCATCTTCCCACAGTGTGTTGCTTTGACTGATGGAAGATAGCGGAGGGTCCCTCCAATGGATCTCAGTTCTTAGGCAGGCATATATATGGAGAGGTACTCCTTCAAGTATTGAGATCGCAACTGATTAAGAGCTTTAAATTCCTAAAGCTTAACAATTTACTAACTTAGTCAGGCATAAGACTTTGTGGACTAGAGTCTTGTATATAAGAATGCAGAGTCTAATCCAGGAAAGCCTATCCCCAGAAGTGGGCAATTTGACTGGTCTAGAGTTAATTTTCTGCCACTCTGGGATCAAATGAAATGTCAAAAATCCCCCCCCCCAAAAAAAACCCATTAAAAATGCCAGGTGTAGCTAGAAGTGAAGTAAGTCCATATCTGCTTTAATGTCAAGCAGTGAAAGAGGCTGTTCTCCACGAGAGGCAGTTCACCCCCTTTTGTGCAAAAGAATAGTGGTTGGAACGTCAGAGATTGCAAAAACATTCATGGAGACTGCATTGCTTGGTCACCTCTAGCTTCTGCCACAATACGTCTCTTTGCTCTTGTCTACACTGGCCAGAATATACCACCTTCTGGCTGGAGTATTATTCCCCTGGAGCCTGTCTGGATCCCCCCCCCATTACCATAATGAAATGAGCAGAAATCTGTATGCACATTCTGGGCTCTATCGGTGGGTGCTTGCGCTGCTGTCATGTGTCATACTCTCTGAAGCCGTGAAGGAGGCTCTCAGCATGTGATCAAGGCTGGTCCCATGTAGGGGGCCTTGATCACATGCGGGGGCCTCCCTCCTAGCTTCAGAGGGACAGCAGCAGCATTATCAGCATTGTCCAACAATAAAGCCCGGCGTGCTCTATTGTGGTCCCATGCTGGACCCATCCAGATTTTCCCACATGATGTGGGTTTTCCTGGCATTTTTGGGAAATGTTTTTAAAAGCTTTACCCTGGCTCTCCCCTTCCCCCAGCTTTGCCTCAGACATCTTCAGGACTGTCTGGAAGTAAATTGGGGTATAGGTCCTGTGTCATTTGGACTGCAGGACTCCGGCCCTGGGGGGAAGCCAGGATAAATTGCCCATCTAGACAACCCCTTAGTCTTTGAGATACTAGAATATTGTTGAATGCTTTTTCTGTAACAGTGCTACTACCCCTGATACACCTCCATTCCTTGGCCTCACTGCTATCTTTTCCTAATTGTTTCCCAGCAGGAGCAAATCTTGCCTCAGCATGCCATCACTTTCCTTTTGTAGGCAGCCATTACTGTCTGTCAAAGTGGGAGAGAACTTGTTAGTACAGTTGAGCTGTGGGGTTTGAAACTCACAGAGCTTCTGCTTTAGATTTCATCAAAGTGGCTTTCTCTAGTCAAAAGGTAAAGTCTCTGATGGATGATGGGGCTTCTTATCATGTTCCTTTACCTCTGTAATACCTTTTTGGCTTGCCAAGAGTAGGGAAACAGGAAGATCTAATGAATGTTTTGATGAAGGTTCCTCTAGACCTCCATTAATACTTTTTGAATAAAACTCCCAGAATCCCCCAGCCAGCAAAGCCTTGTAGGCTGAGACATTCTGGTAGCTGTAGACCTAAATGTTATCTCAGGATTGTTCCACCTCATCATATCACCTTCATTCCTCTGGCCATAATCAGTTGTTAATCTGATGTCTATGCCATATAAGACCAGTTACAGAAAGCATAGACAATTGCACCTCCATACACTACAGGAAGTATAAGTGTTGTTACTAAATACAGGGATGGAAACTGCAGTGTAGCTGAAGTCATGACTTTAAAATGTCATTAAGTATGTGCTGCTTGTGCATGCCTCATATTGACATACCTCTTCATTAATCTAAGGAGTTTCCAATTTAATTGATTCTATGTCATACTTTTCTTTCCAGTCTCTCAATGAAATGAATCTCTCTCTCTCTCTCTCTTTCTCTCTCTCTCATGCACACACATGGGCAAAATGGTTGAAATTAAGTGAGTATTCATCTTGCCTCATTAAGAGATCGGCGCTTGAGTACTCTCAGCTCCTGATGCAATTCAGGATTTTGTATTCGTTAACCATAAGTGGCTATTGGGAGTTCTTAAACTTTTCAAGAAAGCACCTGGAAGACAGAACAGCCTCCCAAAGGACAAGCCCCTGGGATGAGTTTTCCCCCAGGTTGGTGATGTGCTGAAGTTGATGGAACCAGCAAGGAGTCCTGCTGTGTCCATGCTACAACCATTTATGAATGGTAGAAATTCCATTTCTGTGGCTTGTCTTAAATCACTCCCAAGAGCTTTCATCATCAAAGGCAACAAGGTCAAAAGCATGTGGCAGATGGACATCTGAGTTAATGTTGTTTTTAGATATCAAGGAAGGAAATAATACACTTAGCTTTGCCCTTATTCCTTCTGCATTTTGTTTAAAAGCCATCTATTTGTTCAGAAGACAGACTCCTGATTAAAAGAGAGGAAGATTCAAGAAATTTATGTATTTATTTATGTATTTATTTATTTTACATGAAAAGTATACCCTGCCCTCCTAGTCTTTATACTCCACTGAGAGTAGCTAAGAGCAATTAAAAAACAATACAATTCCTAGGCATAACAAAGGTAGAACACAATGCTTATGCAACATTACATAAAACCCCAAAGCAAATTCCTGCCTGAACAGGGAGGTCTTTGCCATAAAGTAAAAACTCAGTAAACGAGAGTGCCAACCTAGCCTCTCAGGACAAGGACTACCAAATCTTGGCACAACCACCAAGGAGCACTAGAGCTATCAACTGGCCAATCTGGCATTAGCCCAATGAGTCTTTTACACAAAGCCAACAGTCTGAGCAGAATGTTCAGCTTGAAATATGGGAGGGAATCATCTGAAATAGGAATGGTTTTAAATAGAGCTCAGCAAAATCCCCCCAAAGTTTCAGAGCCTCATCTTTCCTGGCAGCTTCATTACAAGAAACCTTATTGGGAAGAAAATGCACCCTATTGGAAGTTACATGCCACAACAGGGCCCTTTGAAACTATGTAACATCATTCAATAAGCATTCCGAGAGGTAGAAGTGATTGTCACCAGCGAGCAGTTGCTTAGGAGAAGCTACTGCAGCAAAGACACTTTAAAAAGAAGAGAAAGGAACTACTGCAACTGGCCAAGGCAGATCCCTATAGGTTTCAAATGCTTTCAAAAATGTACCCTATAGCTCTCTGTTTTCATTGACTATGAACCGGAAAGAGCATTTAGTCACACATTATAAAGGCATGAATTGTAGGCCACAGGTGGGGACAATGACCAAGAATATGCCCCAGAGCACAGATAGGCAATGTACAGTGGTCCAGATGTTATTGAATTGCAATTGCCAGCATAGAATCATAGAATCATAGAGTTGGAAGAGGCCTCAAGGGCCATCCAGTCCAACCCCCTGCCATGCAGGAATACACAATCAAATCATTCCCGACAGATGGCCATCCAGCCTCTGTTTAAAAACCTCCAAAGAAGGAGACTCCACCACACTACAAGGCAGTGTAATCCACTTCTAAACAGCTCTTACTGTTAGGAAGTTCCTCATAATGTTTAGGTGGAATCTCTTTTCCTGTAGTTTGAGTCCATTGCTCCATGTCCTAGTCTCTGGAGCAGCAGAAAGCAAGCTTGCTCCATCCTCAGTATGACATCCCTTCAAATATTTAAACATGGCTATCATGTCCCCTCTCAACCTTTTCTTCTCCAGACTAAACGTGCCCAGTTCCCTAAGCCGCTTCTCATAGGACGTCTCAACACAATAATGGTGAGGGATTAGGAGGGCCATATTTCATACTTTCCAACATGTTACAAATGAAAACCAGGGCACTTCTGGTGAAGCAACATCAGAGGTGGTCAAAATGGCAAAAAAATATCAATGGGGAAGAACACACAAGCTAGGAGAGGCTGCAGCAGTTTGTTTTTGCCTACCCTGCTGGGAAGTGTAAGAATCAGTTCCCTCTTATTCTCTCCTCCCTGCTGGGTTAATTGAGTGCAAGCCCTGGTGGCGTAGTGGTTAAATGTCAGTACTGCAAGCCACAACGATATGAGTTGGATCCTAGATGGCTCCAAGGTTGACTCAGCCTTCCATCCTTCCATAGTTTGGTAAAATGAGTACCCAGGTTGTTGAGGCAATTACAGCCTTCCATCCTTCCATAGGTTGGTAAATGAGTACCCAGCTTGTTGGGGCAATTAGCTAACAAATGGTAAACTGCTTAGGGAGTGCTTTGGCACTGATAAGCGGTATAGAAATATCCTATAAAAATTGCTATTGAACTCAGTTTGTGGCAACTGAAGTAAACTGAGAACAAAAAGGGAAAGCAGGAAAAGGAGAGAGAAACCTAGACATTTTAAAAGCAGCTGAAAAGTGGAATGACAGAGGATCAATTGGTACTGTCTCTGCCAAATTAGAACAGTTGAAGAAGAATGATAGTTTGCCAACCCAGGAGCTTCTGGATGGGGCTGTAGGGAGCTGATGATTTATTATTTATTTCATTTGTTTTCTACTTTTCCTTCAATAGGTTCCCAGGGCAATATATTAAAATCCATAAAAGCAGTCACAGTGTAAAAATAATGCCAAGAAGCATAAATGAAGTTCACTGAGTAGGATTAGGTCCATATTTGTTCATATTTTTTATAAGAACTTCCAACTGTTTGAAAGGTTATGAAAGTATGATTAGCTCTCCAAAGGGCTTGCATATTTCCCTGCCTCTGACATGGCTGTGAGGGAGTGTTAAATTTTCATTTGACTGTTAGCTTACTCACAACATGAGTAAGGGCACACACAACCTTGTGAGCTCCAAACAACAGACAGCTAACTGAGCTTTGGTCCATATAGCAAAGACGGGATGTATTTACAGAATAATCTGTTCTTCATACCCAACACATTGGGAGTAATCATGAAAGCACTTAAACCCTTGAGAAAAATAAAGATCGACTTGCCTCAACAATTTCAAAGTAAGTATCAGATGAAACACATTATGGTGAGCACTGCACAGCCAGGGTGCAACCACTGATCTGTCCTGTGACCCAAGATACAAGCCACCTAAACCTCTCTAAATGCCTCTCTGCTGGCATAACCTGGCTGTGGATCAGGCCCATTGTTCAACTGTTACTGCCTCCAAATGGACTGGAGACCTGACAGGCATGTCAGCCCATTGCTGCAGCTATCTCCCTTGCTGTCGCAGAAGGCCCCCTGCATGTGACCAGCAGGGCTCCTTCCTGCCTCGCAGAAGATTGAGGCAGACGGGCAGCAGCAGCAAGGGCCGACCTGCTGGGACAGGCTCCTGTGGTCTCGTGGGGCCCAATCAATTCCTTCCCAGCAGGAACAGATTAAAAGAAGTATTATTTTTAAATATTGTATTGAGTCCTACCCCATCTTAGCCCTGTCTGAGCATTGTATCTGCCCTGTGGATGGTGAGGACTGTCCAGGGGCAGAATGGGGCAAATGGTAGTTAGGACCACAAGGCTCTAAGGTAGGGGCAAGATGGGGTATATTCTCCATCTAAACACGCCCTAAGATAGAGGGGGGGAGGTTGTTTGTGTATTCCACATGATTTCCTTTCTAATGCTCATTCTATCTTTTTAAATTACTTCTTAGCAATTGTTTGTATAGTCTTGACATAAAATTGGTAGCAAAATGCAGACATAAGCATTCTTTTTTATGATCTAAAACAATGAAATTTGTGCCAAGAAGGTAGTACAAACATTTCTATGCATAAAATCCTATTTTCTTTGCAGGAAATTTGTTTTCTTCATGAAATATTGTTTTCCTCATGAAAAATATTACAAACAATGTGCTTTTTCACAGAAAAAAATTGACTTGGATAACAAATCAGAGGGCATGGTTATCAAATTTGCAGATGATAGCAAATTAGAAGGGGTAGGTAATACCCCTGAGGATAGGATCAGACTTCAAGATGATCTAAATAGATTGGAGAGCTGGGCCTAAACTAACAACATGAATTTCAACAGGGAGAAATATAAGGTACTACATTTATGGAGGAAAAAAAATGAAATGCAGAGATATAGGATGGGTGACATCTGGCTTGACAACAGTACATGTGAAAGGGATCTATGAGTCCATGTAGACCATGAGCTGAACATGAGTGAACAGTGAGATGTGGCTTCTAAAAAGCCAATGCAATTCTGGGCTGAATCAATAGGATTATAGTGTCTAGATCAGTGGTTCTCAACCCGTGAGTCCCCAGATGTGTTGGACTACAGTTCCCAGGAGCCCTCTGAGGTCTCACCTTGACAGCCAGGTGGTCCTCCCAGTCTTTAGTGAGGCTGTGAGTTCAATCCTACAGCCTCACTAATGACTGGGAGGACCACCTGGCTGTCAAGGTGAGATCTCAGAGGGCTCCTGAGAACTGTAGTCCAACAACATCTGGGGATCCACAGGTTGAGAACCACTGGTCTAGACCAATGAATGTAATAGTACCACTTTATTCTGCTTTGGTCAGACCTCACTTGGAATATTCATTAGGGAGCCCTGGTGGCCCAGTGGTTAAAAGTTAGTACTGCAGCCACAATGCTGCAAGTTCAATCCCAAGGACTCCAAGGTCACTCAGCCTTCCATCCTTTCATAGGTTGGTAAAATGAGTACCTGGCTTGTGGGGGCAACTAGCTAACACACATTGGAAACCGCTTAGTGCCTAGCACGCTATAAAGTGGTGTAGATGAGTAAAGTGCTATTGCTTAACAATTTGTAAGCCACTCTGAGGGCCTTTGTGGCTGAAGAGCAGGGTATAAATACCTAAATACCAAAATAAATAAATACTGTGTTCAGTTCTGGGCACTGCAATTCAAGAAGGATATTGACAAGCTGGAATGTTTCCAGAGAAAGGCGACCAAAAAATGTCTGGAAGCCATGTCCTATGAGTAGTGGCTTAGGGAGCTGGGTATGTTTAGCCTGGAGAAGAAAAGGTTAAGAGGTGACATGATAGCCATGTTTAAATACTGGAAAGGATTTCATATTGAAGAAGGAGCAAGCTTCTTTCCTGCTGCTCCAGAGACTAGAACATAGGACAATGGACTCAAATGACAGGAAAAGAGATTCCAGCTATGTATTAGGAAAAACTTCCTGATGGTAAGAGCTGTTTGCCAGTGGAATACACTGCCCTGGAGTTTGGTGGCATCTCTTTCTTTGGTGGTTTTTAAACAGAGGTTGGATATTGGGAGTGCTTTATTTCTGCGAGGTAGGGCATTGGACTGGCTGGCCCATGTGGCCCTCTTCCAACTCTATGATTCTAAGTACCAAATTGTAAGAAATCTTAAAAAAAAACTGCAGTTTGGAGTGACTTTCTCACAGTGAGAAATGGGACTGCTTTTAAAAAACTGCATTTTTTGTCAACTTTCTCACAGTGAAAATAAAAATGACAAATTTTTTTCTTCTTCCCTGCAAGAATTAAATTTACAAAATTTGCATCACTATAACACAATAAGCCAATACATACAAAAATAGTATGAGCCCCATGTGTAGATTTTTGTCACAGTTAGTTGCAATGGAAGCAACCCTTAGGGCACACAAAGCCTTATGACCTCCACACAAAGAAAGCAAACTGAGCTATGGTCCAGCTAGCAAAGATGGGTCGTGTTCAATATGTCATATTTGCCTTTAGCTGCATGTTGGGATGACATGTCAAATGAAAAGGCTGAATGTAATAAATTACATGTCCAAAATGAAAGACAAAATGTGCACCTTATTAGATGGAGAGTATTTATTCCATGTTCTTGTATTCAGAGGAGAGGAATACAATCTCTATCTCAGTGTTTGTTATTTCTGTTAACAGAGCAGTGTTTGAAAAGAAACATCTCCCAATGGTGCTGCTGGCGATAATAAATGTAGGTGGAAATTAAACATTTCCTCCTTTATACCTTGCAGTTGCAGTGCTTTTTGATAGTATAGAAGTTCTGGTTCTGGAAGAAAAAATGGAAAGCATCATTCTCACCCAATTTTGAGCACATCCTGAAGGACTGTTAATGGCATTCCATTTTATAAACCTTTGCTTCTCAAAGTTATGCCATCATTCGAGGCTTTCAACCCATTTTGTTAGTTCAGTGTTTTAATGGCATTGGCCTAATTTACATCTCCTTTATGACTCTCCTAAATGGCCTTAAATCAGGAAAATGTTATTAAGAACATGAAAACATTCTCTTGTCTTCAGTTTAACACACTATGCTATCCCATCAACGAAATGAAGCAAAGATACAGAATGAATAAATAGATATCATTACCAAAAGTCATGTTTATTTTATTTTCTGCCCACTTCTATATTTTTCAACTTTTTAAAAAATGGATGGTGATTTTAAATTTCCACCAATGTCTGAGAATTTGGGTAAGCTTCACTGTGGATTTCAATATAAATCAGTCAAAACCAACTCTTCTCTGCCCTGATTCATGGGATTTGTTCAACTACTTCTTCACATTTCAGGTCCTGCAAGCTGGGGAAAAACAGATTGTGATTCCTTCGTATTGTATTACAGCTTTGTAGAGAATCATCCTGCTGAGCAGGTTTAAGAGCCACTTTCCTTACATTACTATCCTTATTGCTTGGTAAAAGTTTGAAGTCAAAACCACCAGATATGTGGCTGGATTTCTTAATGAAGTAGGCCTTGCAAGTCTCTTTGAGAATTCTCCAAGCAAATACACACATGTGGCAAGAAGAATATCTCTGGGTATATTAAATGTAGGCAGAAAAGGCAAAAGAGAAGACTGAACTCTACTGTATCTAAATGGCTTTTAAATATAAGCAATGATATCTCCCCTGAGTAGAGATATGAATAATTACAGTTGCTCTGTTGTAGTTAGAAGCATTATTCTAAGATTCATTTCAGCTGTCATAGGAATAACACAGCAAATAAATCTCAGTCAAGTCATCCAACAATACATTCCCCAAATTCTCCTTGATCCCACAACCATAGGGGAAAAAATTATGGCTGTACTGTACAAGACTTTATGGAAGAACTTGTTTCAACAGGGTTTTTTTAATGACTTCGTAATGTAGTGCAGACAAATTCTAGAAAATAGCAGGGGTTTTTCTGACCTGTCAAGGGCAACCTGACTCCAGTACAATTATATGAAAACTGACCATGCTCAGCTGCTTCATTTCCCAGTGCCTAACTCCATTCTAACTATGCACTTAAGGAGACACTATTGCTTAAGTTTATAATACTGTAGTTGCAAGCTGATCAAAGCACCAACACATGTCCTCAGTCCAACATAGCACTGCAGTGCCAGTTTGACAAAACCTTCTTTTTCTTCCTTTCCACTGCAGTCCTCAAAGCTATCTGGAAAGTAACTCTACAAGACTTTCTAGCACTTTAGAGGAGTTTTTTGGGGGGGTTGGGGTGGGGGGTTGTGCTGGGAAGGGAGATGGCCCCTTCTTTTGCTTCTATTGGCCTCTATCATTCTGTTAGCAAAACTATAACACAGGCTCCTACCTCACAACAGCACTGACAGTGCCTTCCACTTTGTGCTCATTTCTGTCTTCTGCTTCACAAGAAGCCAAGGTCTGCCAATGCAATAGTTCTGTTTCAAATTTGGTGGTGATCATAAGTAAGGTCCTAATTCTTACATCTCCCTGAGTAAGTAAATATTTGTATCTTCTCTGTTAACGTTTTAGAGCTGGGTCACACTTGAGCCTTTGACAGAAGCAATGAGAGGAAGCAGCAAGATGGAGTTAAACATAAAAGTCCAGTTGTCCCTCCATAATCATGGATTTGGCATTCACGGATTTAAGTATTCACGGCTTGAAAATATTCTTTAAAAATAATAATTCAAAAAGCAAACCTTGACTTTGCCATCTTATATAAGGGACACTATTTTGCTATGCCATTGCATATAATGAGACTTGAGTATTCACGGATGTGGGTATTCACGGCGGGTCCTGGAACCAAACCCCAGCAAATGTGAAGGGACAACTGTATAGGTATGAATACTCCTCCTGCCATGAAGCTGTTTAAAGTTTTAAATTCCACTTCCAGAAATACTCACCATTGGACCTGGAAATGGATTGGAAGCTAATGTATATGATAGTCTTCCACCTCCCAAATTCTAGGCAACATAATAATATTACATAAACTCCGTTCCTTTCCTGAGATAGCAACTTGATTCGCTCTTCCTCGAGAGTACAGCAAAACAACAGTGGGGTACTAAAGAAGCCTTCTTATTTTAACTATTCCAATTATTTTGAAATATTATATTTTTCAACCCAGATAACAAATTCCTGACAATGGATGTGATTATTGGGTAACCACAAGAGAAGCTGAACACTCCATGTCATGTTGAGCACACTACAACCCAACCAAAAAGGGTTTAATGAAGGTCTAATGATTTGACGGCACATACACACATGCGTGCATGCACAAACACACACAATGTAGGCCTCTCCAATGAACACCATAGATACCTTGTGCTTGATCAAATCCTTGCTTTTACAATGTATCTTGGAAAGTAAAAAGTAGCTTCCTTTATATAATTACTGTATCTACAAAATGATCATGTTTATCATTCTCATTACTGTCCAATTAGTAAAGGAAAGAAAGCACTGCTCTGCATTCATCCTTTGATTCTTCTGAGCTCTGCCGAAAGCTTAAAGTTTGTTGTTGTTCTCTTTAAAGAGATGCTTATTCCAGGAGGTGTCTGAAGGCCAGCCAATTACTTATTGCAAAAGTGAAAATGAGATGGGGGAAAAACTGGCAACTATCAAAGTTCGCTAGTGAAGAACTTTGTGCCTCTGGTTTCATTTATTTTCAGGATAGCCTCCAAAGCCACAGTATTAAAATTTAACCTGCCTGTCAAATATCCAATATGGTTTTTACCCTCAGCAAACACACATTATTATCTGCATGTGCTAACTGCAAAATGCTCTCCCACTATGTTGAATTAATGAGAGAGAAGTTACACAGGTGCTATATCAGCATCCCTGTCTGTCGGACTGTGATTTTTGTTCATTTGTCTGATAAACATCTTTCCATGGGGGAAAATAATTGGCTGGACAAGAAGACACAGAAACCTAGAAGCACAACCAAATATAAAAGAGTGCATGGTGTGAGGGCACATGATGCAGGCACTTTGTATTGGAGTTCTCCATTAAAAAATGCATATAAAATGTATATATTAGGGAAGGGGAACACAAAAATGCATACCTTTGCAAACACATTCTTAAAATGTATTGTATTTGAAAAACTACTTGTCAAAATATGTGCATTGGGTAAAACTGCATGCAAAATGTATATATTAATAGAAATGTGCATTAAAATGCATACAAAATTCCATGCAAACCTAAAATCAGAATTTAGGATGAAAGTAGATTTGGAACTTTTCTCAATGTTTGGAATAAATGACACTGGAAAAGTGAGAAACCAAAAATAGGAAGTTTTATCAATTTCTATCTGAAACAGATAAGTAGTTAGACTGGGAACTACCCCGGACTCTGAGGCTGCAGTGGCATTGTAGCTGGAAGGTTTTATATTCCATCTGCCTTACTGCAGGATGCTATCTTTCTTCAGCTCTTCTTTCATTCTGGTCCCATAGAAAAAAACCACCATCTCCCACAGGACGGGAATGGTAGAACAGCTGAAGAATGACGATGACACAGGGAAGGCAGGATGGAAGGTGAAACATTTTGGCTGCACTGCCATTTTACTTCCTCATGTGATAAGTCTCTCTGTTGTTATTTGCTGTCAGGTCAATTTTGGTTTATAACAACTCTACAAATGAGCGAGCTGCAAGTGTCCCTGTTATCAACAGCCTTGCTAAGGTCTTGCAAATGGGGCTGTGGCTTCCTTGACTGAGTCTATCCACCTGTAATGCTGTTTTCCTCTTTTCCCTCTGCCTTCCACTTTACCAGGCATTATTGTTCTTTCTAATGAGTCATATCTTCTCACAACATGTCCAAATATGATAGTCTCAGTTTAGTCATTTTGGCTTCTAGGGAGAGTTTAGGCTTCATTTATTCTAAGACCTATCTATTAGTAATTTTGGCAGTTCATTATAGCCACAAAACTCTCAGTATCATATTTAAAATGAGTTGATAATCTTTCTGTCAGCTTTCTTCACTGTCCTGTTTTCAAAGGAGAAGCATACAGTCAGAAAAGTCAACACAGCTGGGGATTATAGAGTATGCATATTAAACATCTGAATTCACTTCAGGGATTTCATTGCAGGTTGGCCACAGATCTACATTATTTCTTGTTGGTCCACATGGTTTTTAACCCTCCTTTTTCTTCCCAAATGCCACACTCATAGTAGCTTAGATTTTTTTAAAAAAATCCATATTACAATGATTTCAAGTGGGCTATGAGAATAAAGCAACAAAAGTTCCATGCTATGAAACAAAAGGAGACATATGCAGGATTAGACTAAAGGCTGATCAAATTCAGTATTCCTTTTCCCTGAGTAGCTGAAAAGATACTATTGAAGATGAAAAGTAGGACTTCACCTCTTCCATTACCCTATAATTACGTTCTAGAATTATGAGGGAGAAAAACTTCTTTCTATCCACTTACTGATGGTCAAGTAGGGAAAAATCAGTACCATGTGAAAGTTCATTGAATTTAATCATTTTGTTTTTAACTGGCACTCACAACTGTTTTCTGTATCAGAAAATAGTTTGAGCAGAGATAGAGTATCTCTAAGTCCAGTTTATTTACTACTGGTTGCTTGATCAAAATTTACTTCATTTCATCTTAAATATCTGGAGAGATGTCATACTGAGGATGGAGCAAGCTTGTTTATTGCTGCTGCAGAAACTAGGACATGGAGCAATGGACTCAAACTACAGGAAAAGAGATTTCACCTAAACATTAGGACAGTAAGAGTTGTTCGGCAGTGGAATGGACTGCCTCAGAGTGTGGTGGAGTCTCCTTCTTTGGAAGTTTCAAAACAGAGGCTGGATGGCCATCTGTCAGGAGTGCTTTGATTGTGTATTCCTGCAGGGAAGGGGGTTGGACTAGATGGCCCTTGTGGTGTCTTCCAATTCTATGATTCTATGCTGATAAGACCCTTTTAGTATGTTGCTATCATGCTATCTTCCTTTCCTGGGAGAAATTTTAAAATGCAGTGACAACTGCCACAGTGCTGCTTGTTATGATGCTTAATAACCTTCATGCTAGCTGCTGTAGTAGAAATATCCATTAAATTGCATTTCTGCTACTAGACAATATTCTTAACAAGCTGTGTTCTACTAGGGGCTGCTTAAGGATAGTATGTTTTTGAGACTATTTCCCAAGTTCACAATAAGTTCTCTGGAGATGTCCGTATTGCCAGGTTTTCAAAGTAGCGATAGGGAACTCTCAAAGTTCATGACATGCAGATTTGACAATTCAGAAGCAGATATTAACAAGTTTGTGTTCTGCTGTAACACCAGGTGAAAGTACTGTATTGATTTCAGTTAACCTAGCCATGTGTTTCTCTGGAAAATTAACCTATTGTTCACATTGCTAAATTACATGATACACACATTTCTGTCTTCATGACTAAGGAAAGACAGGATTTGGGGGTATCTTGCTCAGTCTATATAAACGGACAAACTTTCCAGCCCTTAAATAGGGGAGAGCCCTTATAACAAAGGACTAGTTTTCCTACCCTCAAATAAGGGACAGACTTTATAATAAGAGACACCTGGCAAACCTAGTTGATGTGGCAGTGAAGCTGATTATACAGTGAACAGGAACTTTTAATATTTGAGTCCTTGAAGAAATACCCCATTGAGAAAAAGAAGATCATCCACCAAGTTATTTGCACTTTAGGATTTTGTTGGGGGAACAGTTCCACAAAAAAAAGTGTGGCCTGTCTGCACGGAAGCCATGTATTTAGGCAAAAAACATTGATTCCTCTCTCCCCCCTCTCTCTTCCCCCCTCTCTGTGCAGACACACTGCAGAAAAGCCATGCAGTTTGGGGCTTAAGCAGTTTGGGGGATGGCAGAGGTGACATCCCAGTCTCACCCCAAAATAGAAGTGGACATCCAGTCATTTCTAATTTTGATCCTCACATCTTTCTTTTTAACCATCTGTGACACTTGAGGGCTTGATGTCACCCATGGCAGATGCTTGGGGTATGTGAATATCCCCCCCCCCTCTACAGCCCCATCAAAACTGCCTACCCATGCTCTATGAGATTCATCTGGTGTTAAAGATACAATTGCAACTTGCAGTGTCTGCATGTCCAATGCCAGTACTGTACTATGCATGACTAACTTATTATTTACAGTAGGAGTGGTTTTCTGTTGAGAACCACATTGCCTCTGGGGTAATATTTCCATATCTCAAGCAGTAAGGCACATCCTAACAGTGGGCAGGGCCAGAACTGAAATTGGGCAAAAACCCAGAGGAGAAACTGAGATCCTTTCTCTCAGCCAACTCCTTTTTTCTTTGACATTTCAAGGGATGGGAGGAGTGTCAGGATAAACAGTACTTTGAGTCAAGATGAGGAGCACTTCAAGGTGGAGAAATGAGGGAAAACAGGTCATCCCTAGATCCTTCATTCCATGAATTTATCATAACTTAGAAAATATGTTGTTGATGATGATGGTGATGACAATTATGATGATGATGATGATGATGATGATGATTAGATTACAACCAGTCAGTGGCCATAATGGCTGTGGGATCTGGGAAATGTAATCCAGAAATAACTTAACCAGGCTGTGGAATTTGTCTTCATATGTAGTTATGAACATCTTTTTAAAAGTATCTGTATTACTGAGGTTTGTTGAGAATCCCCAGGTCATTGCTGTCTTCCCAAATTTCCTTCACCTAATCCCTATTATAAGCACCCAATACCCCTTTAATCAGGTTTCTTAATCAAAATTGATTCCCAGCAGTGCTGATGTCTGGAAAGGCAATAGAAAGATGGAGCTGGCTTCTCTTGCTCCATCTCTCACATTAACATTTAACGTCACTGTAAAAATTATAATACAGAGCTAAGGAGAGACAATAATTTTAAACCCTTTTGACATATTAAAGCTCTTGCCCACCCCTGTCTGCAGCTTGTTCCTCCCCCAGTTCTCTGATGTTGCTTCTCTCATATCTATGCTATTCTCAGGCAAGTTTTTTTTTGCATATCATAGTGGAAATTCTCTATGAGAAACTTCCTCTCTGAGATCTCCACCTTCCTTTTCTCATACTTTTCTAACAGAACTTGTGGTATCTAGAGTGCTGTAATTTGTCTCCTTAAATATATTGGCCAGAATCATGTTAGTGACATAAAGAGATACAATTGCAAATTATACTTGCCTATGCCTTTTTTTTTCAGTTGCTGCAGGTGGAGGTGTTTGGCACTTAACATCTACAATGACCCCCACCCCTCCATATCATGCTCTTCACTTACCACTCCGAGCAGGGCATCATCCTTCCATGGCCATTTAGTAGCAGAGGATAATGAAGGGGGAAGCCAGGCAGCATCTAGCCACAGTTGCTCATGCATTGGCAGGTTCCCAGTTAGGCTACCTGAAATGCACTCTACACTGGGCTACCCTAGAAGATGACTCCAAATTCATCTTGTCAAAGGCATTTTGCAGCTAGTGCAACATGCAGCTGCTCAGTTGCTCACTAGAATGCCATATAGACATTCTATAAGGCCAGTCTTAAAGAACTGCACTGGCCAACAAGCGAAATCAAAGTGCTTGTGCTGATGCCTGAAACCTTAAACAGCCTGGGACCTTGTTACTTGAAAGAGTGCTTGTTCCTATACGAGGTCTGTCTATTAAATAAAAAGACTGTGTTTCTACCTTTCAGACAAATCAGGGAGAACTGATTGTGAATGCCTGAGTGGTGTCCTTGAACATGTCTGAACCTGCATGACAAACATCAACACTCTCGGCCATTCAGTTAATTGTCAGCTGTCATTTAAAGCAGCTGTGTTGTCTATTGTGTGCCGGGAAAATGCTAAGTTTAAAAGTCAAGCAATGTGTGTCAATTTGAATTTTTTTAGTAAAATTGAACAAAACACAAACATAATCTTTTCAAATGCTTACTGAGGCCTATGGGGAAAACGGCAAGTCTCATGCATGTGCGTTTGAGTGGCACAAAAGATTCAGAGAAAGATATGAGAATGTAGAAGACAATGAACACCTTGGATGACCTTCCACTTCAAGAATGGAAGAAATTGTGGAAAAAATAAGCCAGATTGTTCGAGGAGACCACCGACTCAGTGTTCAAATGATAGCTGAAGCTGTTAACACTGACAAAGTCACTGCATGGAAAATTTTGAGTGAGGATCTCAACATGAGAAAAGTTTGTGCCAAGATGATCCCTAGGGGTTTCACACCAGAGCAAAAAGAGTGCTGTAAGGAAATTTGTACTGACATTCTTCAGCAACTTGAGGCAGACCCAAATCTTTTTCAAAAAATCATCACTTGTGATGAAACCTGGATCTTCCAGTATGATCCTGAGACAAAACAACAGTCAATGCACTGGAAAACACCATCATAACCAAGAATGAAAAAGCACGTCAAAGCAAGTCCACATTCAAAGCCATGCTGCTGCTGCTGCTGCTGCTTCCGCTTCTTCCTCCTCCTCCTCCTCCTCTTCTTCTTCTTTTTGTTATTTTTTACATCAAGGGTGTAATTTTGGCAGAATGGGTTCCAGAAGGCAGAACAGTTAACCAGCATTATTATAAGGAAGTTTTGACAAAGTTGAGTGAAAAAGTCAGGGGAAAAAAGGCCAGAACTGTGGGGAAATGGTTTCATTCTTCATCAAGACAACGTTCCTTCTCACACAGCACTTTCTGTGAAGCAGTTTTTGGCTGATAAATGCATTACTACACTTGAACATCCTCCATATTCACCAGATTTGGTTCCATGTGACTTTTTTCTTTTCCCTCAAGTGAAATTGGTGCTTAAAGGAACACATTTTGAGTCAACTGATGCAGTAAAGCAGAAAATGGCAGGTGTGTTGAAATAGCTGACAGAAACTGATCTGATCCAAGCTTTTGACCAGTGGAAAACAAGACCGCATTGGTGTGTGAGTGTGAATGGGGAAAATATTGAAGGGAAAAATTGAATATTGAAGGGCAAAAGCATTAGAATTGTAATATAAATAAAGACGGGTTATTGTATCAGTCTCACTATTTAATAGACAGACCTTGTACATGCCTGCCTGAGGAGTGAGATCTTCTGGAGGGGTCCTTCTCTGTCTTCCACCAGTGAGGCCACTACAGTGTGAGAGGATATGGGAGATGTCCTTCTCAGCTGTGACACCCCTGAGAGGCCAAACTAGAACCAGCAGTGGCTTTATTTAGTCATCAAACAAAAAACATGGCTAAAGTAACTGATTCACTCCAAAACAGTTGTTTACATGGCTTTAACCTGTTTTACTATTCTAAACCTGTGAGTTTTTGTTTAACTTGTCAACTTGATATGTTTTTATTCTTTTAGTTATTTACATAAAAAATATTGATTTTACTTGTATGTTGCCTGACTTTGTGTGCTATATGGTGGAATACCAATGTTTTGATTAATTAATTCATTCATTCTTATGGGAGAAAGGAATTTGAATAATTTAATTCTTTGAATTAAATTCAAAGAAACAGACATCCTCCTGGACCTGCTGAGTTCATCCTTTTATATCTGACTGTGGAAACATAGCTCCATACAGCCTGGTGGCCCCATCTCTATCCTTTCCTAGACACCAATGGCTGTGGGAGGGCACAGCCTCTCCCTGCAGGATGGTAAAGGAAGATCACAAGGAGGAGGAGGAAGCAGAGTTATGCCTGATAGTTCTTACTTCCTATAGGAAAAGGAGGGTTGCAGTATAGAGGAAACTAATATAGGAGTGCCACAGAGCACCAAACTGCAAAAGGGGAAAACACACACACACACAATAATTCAAGCAATAAAGTAGAATAATATTGAAGGGGTAATACAAATTATAAGACCGACAAGTGTAAAACACCAGCACTACTACATCAGTAACATATGTAAAAAGCAATTAATACAAGATACACAGTGTAAAACACAAGTCTATCAGTAACATTTATAAGGGGCAAGAAATACAGAATGGGTATAACGCTAAATGCAACAAGAATGGGAAGATGCAGAACAACTATCCATATATAAAAACTGGAGGGGGGGGAGTCAACGGCCTAACCAGTATACATATAGGACAATTATAACTGTAGATTTTCCTTGATTTTTTCCCAGGCTGTGAGGCCGTGTTCTGGAACAGTTTACTTCTGATGTTTCGCCTGCATCTGTGGCTGGCATCTTCAGAGAAAAATTATGACTGAAACTTGACAGGTGGCTGGTCCAAAACCCTGTTTCAAGGAGAAATTTTCTTCAGAAGGTAAACTAGTATTCTTCTTAAGAATGAGTCCTGCATGTCTATCCATAATAACTGCCACAAACAAATGATTTGTAAATATCTACATTTATTACTTACTACTGGATCAAAATGGAGTGATACCCAGTGTGCAAGGTCAGTAATTTTCTTAGGAACAATGAGTTTTCCTCAACAATAATGGGATAATACCTGAAATTAACAGACATAATAATGCAAGCAATAAACTACATAATTAACCCTAAGAAGGGAGGTATAAAAAGACCTTACTCACTGGTAATACACTTCCTCTGAAACATCCAGAATCATGAATTATGAAGCTTCTCACCCACAGTCTGTTGAACAGGGTTAAAGAACCTGTGGATCTCCATATGTTATTGGACACCATTCTCCATCAGTCCCCAGCCACTGTGCCCCTGGGTGTGGTATGACAGGAGTACTAATTCATCAACTTCTGGTAGGCCAAATGTTCTCCATCCTTCTGTTGAACAATGTGAGCCTGTTCTTCATATAAATTTGAAAGCAGCACAGTTATGGAGAAGGATGTGTCACATGTCTTATGGACATTTGTATTACTTGCAGGAGACGGTTCTGCTGTCCAGTGTATACTTCTCTGCTTCTTTGTATTTTTGTACTGTATTAACCCACTTTCCGATCTCCCAAAAATGGAAAGTTCAATAGGATGGCCTACTTCTTTGGGAACTTGTTGTTTGGAAAACTCCCTGCTCATGGACTCTGAAGCTATGTTCTAGATTTCAGCCCTAATGGCACACTGTTTGTGGCTGAATGCAAAACCTGAGTTCTTTGTTTTTTAGCCTATTGCTCTTACCACACACTGCAGGTCCATTCACACTACAGAATTATAGCACTATGATTCCACTTTAGCTGCCGTAGTTCCAACCTATGGAATCCTGGGATTTGCAGTTTAGGGAAGGGCATGTAGAATTTTCTATCAGAGCACTCCTATGCCTCATCAAACTACAATTCCATAGGATGGAACTATGGCAGTTAAAGTGCAATAATGACACTATAGTTCTGTAGTGTGAATGAGTTGTATCTATTGGTTTATGCCATGTTTCTGTGTAAAAGAGTCAAAGGTGTTAAGTATCATCTTCAATATCTTGAATATGAGAGTGGGGAAAGTGTATTCTTCCACATGCTGTTGGATTGTATCTCCCAAAATTACTTGACTAATTTACTATATTGGGTAGGGCTGGTAGGATTTGTAGAACAACAACATTACAAAGGCTGTATGATTTTTCTCTCTGTTTTAATAGTTCCATAGAAGGTGAAACCTAGATGGTGCAGCCTTTATACAAAGTTTGAATTTGGAAGTTGCATCTTCCAAATTCTTTCTGCTACAGAATTAAGAATGAATGGAGTATTATGTCCTCTTTTACATGGGACAATATGCTGGTCTATCTTTCTTTCATCCTTGCATAGCATTAAACTGAATAATGTTGTGCAATTTATTTTCAAATTTTCTTTCCATTCCTTCTGCTCTCTTTTTGTCCCCTAACTAGATCTTTCCTTAGCTGTGAAAAAGTAACCTTCACTATTTATCACTTAGAAATGTAACCATCAAAAGAATATTTTGTACCCTTCTTGACCATTGGTCTACTTGCTGTTCAACTCAAATTCATTTTTAACTCAACATTGTATATTTACCCCAGCTACAAATGTGTTCCTGATAGAGTAGCCTGTTTACTTTCTGCCTGAGTGATAAGTATTCATGTAAGTTATTACTCTTATGGGAGAAAGGAAATACAGTCCAGCATTCTGATGGGCACTTCACTGATTTTAAATTAATCTTTAGGAGAGGAAATTGAATATATATGTGGGGGAAATGTTCTGTATTTCTCAGAAATGGTATTCATGGTTACCACACTGTGTAATCTCATTACATAAAATTCTGGTCAGGCCATTTCTTTTCGGTTAAGCAAACTATAACTTGTCATATTTTGAAGTCTGTATAAATGTGATTGTGTATATATTATGTAAATAAGCTATAATGTTCTATGAGGTTATATAAACAGGTTTGTAAGCATATTGGGTAGTTTAAGGGTAATGGTCTGTTGAGAGGGGGGGACACTACTCAGAATACTGGAAATGATGGTGATTGGAAGAGTCTGAAAGAGAACATTTGGAAACTGGTGAGTAACAGTTGTGAAGAGTAGTTGCAGTTGGAGGGGAGAGCTGGAATGTGATTGTTGGAGGGTCTGGAGGTTAGAGAGAGAGAGTAGGATCAGCTGCTGTTTTAGATGGTGAGAACAGATAGTTAGAGGATATATTTTGAACTGGCAGACTGGTGGGTAGATTAAACAGATAGTTGTCTAAATGAACAATGTTAACCTATAAAAAAGAATTTACCTGGAACAATATACTTCTGTACAGTAAGGCAGTACATCTGAAGATATATGATATGGGAGCTATCATCCACCCCCCAAAGTGCCAGGAAACTGTATCATACTTGTGCCCATTGTCTACAATTGTCCCCCTCCCAGAAAATCTCCAGGAACTAAGATCTGATGGCTAAAGGACTGACACCAGTCCATGGTCCACCACTTTTGAGTTTCATTGCACTAAGAAATCTTAATCCTTGTATTTTAGTCCTGTTGAAAGTATAGTTAGTGTTTCACACATAGGCACATATGTTTTTTTACTGCCTACACCAGTTTTTCAGGTGCAATTGTATCTATGGTGGCAGCAATACTATAGAAGAGTAAAACCACAGAGTTGGTACCCAGTTCATATGGTTGTAAGTGAGAGAAAACATTACAGGAGAACTGGCTTCTACCATCAGGTTTGTGTCAGAGTACAACAGAGGAAACAGGCATCTAAGGGAAACAGTGGTATACTAGCTAATGCAAGTAGTGGAAATAAGATAGAGCAAAAGTAAAGATATAAGTAAAACATGCTCCCTCCTTCCTTCCTTCAAGGGCATCCATGTCTGCTGACAGGAGCAAGTCTATTGGTGAAGAGTGAAATGCATGACATATAGCTGATCTATATGTGAAGAATGTTAGCTAGGCCACACCAATGATGTCATTGCTCATGCTCCACAATGACAGGCTCTGTCTCTTTCCAACATTCTAGTAGTGAATTTATATTTTATTATAATGCTCTCCTCCAGGAAATACTAATACATTTTGTTTTTCATCTCAGTCATTCTGAAGGGCACAGAACAGTTTTTAATCATTAATAAACATGTAGTGCTCACTGTTGGGAAATGGGAACCGTTAAGTAATCTTCATGACTATTCTGTGTGGAGCAGCACCATCACCTTAGCTAATTCTTCCTATTTCTATCTTCAGTCTCTCTTCATATGAACTTCCCCCCACTTTTTAAAAGTAATTTTCTAGATTTCCCCCCATTATTCATTTAATTTTTAAATATTATTTTCCCCCTCCTAGTACCATTCAACCTAACAAATTCAAGGACACTGAATAACATGTAACTCTCTGTTACTGCTGTTTGCTTTAGAATTCCTTTCTTTTCCAATCTGAGACACCATCCAAACATGATAAGATATGTTGACATCTGGTTTAGACAGAATAACCTCATGGTACTGCTCTGGTGGATTTCTACCACTACAGAGTCCTGGTGAAAAGTTACATGTTGGATAATTCTCCTAACACAAACCACATTGCTCTTCATGACTATTAAAAACACAACCCAACCAGAATCTAAATCCACCCAACATTACTTTTTGAGTAAGATTGTTTGCTTTTTCTTCTTGCAGACCATTGGCACAGATTGCTTTGCTGTTGATGAAGAGAAAGAACAAGTCCCTTTTGCCAATCAGTGTCAGTTTAAATTAATCAAATAGATTTCTCTCTGAGTGTTTGCATCTTCCACTGCTCATGTAATTGTAGTTGTTATTCATTCATTCCTAGTTCTTAATAATAATATTGTTTAAATAATTCAATAATTTAGAAAATATAATTATACACACACATATGCAAACTTTATTTCTTCCTTTTTTGGAAAATGTCTTTCAGCTCTGTTCTCAGTACATGTGCATGATAACGTATGTAACTGAGGAAGTATCCTCAGTTTTACTCTTCACTCTCTCATAATATTATCCAATGACATTAAATGGTAGAGAATTCAGAAGAAACAAAAGAAATTAGTCCTTCATGCAGCATTTGACTCATGTTTGGAACATGCTATGGCAAGTGGTGGTTGTGTCATTACAGGCCCTATCTCAGAGGGCAAGACAATTAGCAAATTCATGGAGATGGGTGACATAATCACATATCCCTCCTTGTACTCCTAGTTCCATGCCCCGTTTTAAATGTTACCCTTGATTGTAGCCCTCTTGAATCATGAAATCACAAAGTTGGAAGGGTCTGCAAGTACCACCTGATCCAACCTCCTGCAATACTGAAATATATAAATATTCCTGCAAGACGGCCATCCAAATTCTGTTTAAAGACCTCCAAAGGAAGAGAGTCCACCACCAACTAAGGCAGTCTATTCCACTGTTGAACAGCTCTGTCAGGAAGTTCTTCCTAATGTTTAAATGTAGCCTTTTTTCCCCCTCGACATTTGAATCCATTGGTTCATGTCCTGATCCCTGGAGCTTGAGTTAGGGATTTATAAAAAATGTTCTTTATAAACATCTATGTACATGAAAGGTTCTGTGAGGAAGAGGCCAATGATGATGACAGTGATAACAAAAATGGTGATACCATCAGTGGCTATTAGTCATGGTGGCAGTCTGCCTCCAAACAGCAGCTGCTTGGCAGCAGCATCAGGAAATAATTATTCCCGTCATGCTCTTCTTGCCTGCTTGTCAGACGCACCTGGCTGGCCACTGTGAAAAACAAAATGTTGGATCAAATGGACCATTAAAAGGACCAGAGCAGGCAGAGTGAGACAGTAGCCTCAAACACTCATTTCAGGCAGCACATTGTGGGTGAAAGGGCAAATGGTTAGTTGTTTAATTTCTTATCATTGCATTTTTGCTTCTAGGAGTGGGGAATGAGTACTTGAAAGATTTGCTGTCTCTGGTGGCAGAATAACATTGGTTGGTTTATGGTACTATGCACATTGACATGGATAGGTAGGCAGAAACAAAATGTCTTTGGCTGGCCCTAATTACTGTGATCCAGTAAGATTCATCTTACATTTTACAAGCATGATTTATTGGTCCAGTAAAAGATGTCGCTTGAACTGATTTTGAGGAAGAAGGAAATGATAGGGCCACTACGTGGAGAAGATGGCAAAATGCTAACAGGGGACAGAGAAAAGGCAGAATTACTCAACACCTTCTTTGCCTCAGTGTTTTCAGAAAAGGAAAAGGAGGACCAACCTGAGTATAATGGAACAGAGGACACAATAGGGGAAATCCAGCTCAAAATAAGTAAAGAGGTAGTACAGGAATACCTTCTTAATCTAAATGAATTTAAATCTCCAGGACCAGATGAACTACATCCAAGAGTATTAAAAGAGCTGGCAAATATAAACTCAGAGTCATTGGCAATAATATTTGAGAACTCCTGGAGAACAGGAGAAGTCCCAGCAGACTGGAGGAGGGCAAACGTTGTTCCCATCTACAAAAAGGGGAAAAAAGAGGATCCCAACAATTATCGTCCAGTTAGTCTGACATCAATACCAGGGAAGATTCTAGAGCAGATCATTAAACAGAGTCTGTGAACATTTAGAAGGCAATGCCATAATCACAAAAAGTCAACATGGGTTTCAGAGAAACAAGTCATGCCAGACTAATCTGATCTCTTTTTTTGATAAAGTTACCAGCTTGGTAGATGAAGGGAATGCTGTGGACATCGCATACCTTGATTTCAGTAAGGCCTTTGACAAGGTTCCCCATGACATTCTTGCAAACAAGCTTGTAAAATGTGGGCTAGACAAGTTAACTGTTCAATGGATTTGTAATTGGTTGACCGGCTGAACCCAAAGGGTTCTCAGCAGTGGCTCCTCTTCGTCTTGGAAAGATGTGACCAGTGGGGTGCCACAGGGTTCTGTCCTGGGCCCAGTGCTATTCAACATCTTTATCAATGACTTGGATGAGGGAATTAGGGGCATACTTACCAAATTTGCAGATGACACCAAATTAGGAGGAGTAGCTAATACTCTAGAGGACAGGATCAAAATTCAGAATGACCTGGATAGACTGGAGAGCTGGGCCAAAGCTAACAAAATGAAATTCAATACGGAGAAATGTAAGGTGCTGCATTTAGGGTGGAAAAATGAAATGCATAAATATAGGATGGGAGAGACCTGGCTGAATGAGACTACATGCGAAAGGGATCTAGGAGTCCTAGTAGACCACAAGTTGAACATGAGCCAACAGTGTGATGCGGCAGCTAAAAAGCCCAATGTGATTTCGGGCTGTATCAATAGAAGTATAGTGTCTAGATCAAGGGAAGTAATAGTGCCACTCTATTCTGCCTTGGTCAGACCTCACTTAGAATACTGTGTCCAGTTCTGGGCACCACAATTCAAAAAGGATATGGACAAATTGAAGCGTGTCCAGAGAAGGGCAACTAAAATGGTGAAAGGTCTGGAAACAATGCCTTATGAGGAGAGACTTAGGGAGCTGGGTATGTTTAGCCTGGAAAAAAGACGGTTAAGAGGCGATATGATAGCCCTGTTTAAGTATTTGAGGGGATGTCATGCTGAGGATGGAGCAGGCTTGTTTTCTGCTGCTTCAGAGACTGGAACACGGAGCAATGGGTGCAAGCTCCAGGAACAGAGATTCCACCTCAACATTAGGAGGAACTTTTTGACAGTAAGAGCTGTTCGGCAGTGGAACGCACTCCCTCGGAGCGTGGTGGGGTCTCCTTCCTTGGAGGTCTTTAAACAGAGGCTGGATGGCCATCTGTCGGGGATGCTTTGATCAAGATTTCCTGCGTGGCAGGGGGGGTTGGACTGGATGGCCCTCGTGGTCTCTTCCAACTCTGCAATTCTATGATTCTATGATTCTATGATTTCCCTCCATCATTCTTGAGGATTCAAATGCCATTCTTAACCTAGACTAATCTAGCTATCTTAATAACATTTTATATGGACCCTTTATAATGTGTCAGATTGGGTAACAGGGTAACAGATCTGATAGTCTTAGTTTTTAGAGTGCCTAAGTTGTGGCCATGCCAACATTTAGATTACGGAGGAAATACCTCTGACTACACCCCCCTCACGCACACACACAAGTTGTTGAAACTAAGCTACAACATGATTTGGGTTGTTAGCTGTTGATGACAGTCCACAAATGATCTTTTAAGGATTTGAAAATATCCTAATTTTTATATTACTAACAGGAAGCATCTGAGATTTACCTGTTTATTTTGGAATGTATTCCAAGTCCTACTGTATTATTTACCTGTTGTAATACCAAAGGTGGCTCCTCACTGAATTTCAAATGGCAAATGGTTGTCAACAGTACAACTGATGTGGTAATTAGTGACTTGGACTCATAGATCCATTTGCTTTCTGATGAAGAATTCCCTTTCATTTCCCCCCTCTTTTTGGGGAGAAGCTGGTTTTACAACACCATTCAAACTGTGCTTGTGCCAGGAGATGAAATGCTTCATGTCATACTTTTTCTTATGGATGCCAACACTCATTGCAATATGCACAAGCCTCTTGCAAAAAACATTGTGCACTCCTGCCAAATAACCTTTTTATTCAGATTCAATAGGCTAAAGTATGGTAGTGTTGTGTGCATTTTTGTTCCTAATGGACCACTAATAATTCACTTAAGCTCCTACATTTGCATCATTTTGTGTCTATAATGAACATTGCTCAGGTGAAAGGAACCACAAGTGATGGATATGTTTGAAAGATTGAGATGGTATAGGCTTGAAGACAATTCAGCTGTGAACCATATATTCAGTACTATTCATCTACCTTGGCATCTGGTGGAGAGTGGGGAAGACCTTTGAGTACAGTATACAGCATAGTGCACTTTCTGAGTACTCAGTTCTAGGAGAGCCAAGGAAAATTTGCATAAATGTAAGGCACTAATAAAGGCATAGAGTTGGAAGTATCTGTTGGGGTTTTGAATGTGTAGCCCTTGGAAATGTATGTCATAAAGAGATACCATATATTCCAATTATCTATAGAGGACAAAGCTGAAGGTTAAACAGCTCCGTAGTACAGTAGTCACCTGATGTTTTTCTGCTCTCTTATATCAGTATGACTAATAGAAGGGAGATAGCATGCTAGGGATGATGTCAGATGATGTCCAAGTCCCCAACTGAATAAAGGGGAGTTGCTAGAACTTGCTAGAACAGCTAGGAAACCCTATATAAGTCATGGTGCAAGGCAGCCCACTTCACTTCTTCAACTGACTTCTTTGAGTGACTGCTAACTGTAAGCTTAGCTATTAGAGCAATGATTTTGTTTGTAGTTTAGGATGTAAACAATAAAGACTGTTAGTTTTTAGACACTAAGTGTGTCCGTCTACTCATTGAACATTGAACATGCTGGAAGCATCTGGACCAAGCTTTTGCTACTCAGCTAACCTGATTCCTGGCTGGATTCCTAGACAGACTCCAGCAAGCTGTAGAGCGACAGTATCCTCAGAGGTCATCTAGTCAACTCCTAGCTCAAAACAGGATGTAGAATCAAACAAGAAAGAAATAGGACATCCTTGGCAATGACTACTTGGTCTCTATGTAAACATCTCTTGCAAAAGCAGCCTGGTTTGCTGTTTAACAATTCTGACCATTACAAAGTTTCTCAAAATGCACAGCAAAAATATGCTTCCATCAAATTTCTGCCTTTTACTTTACAGGGTTTTTTTTACTTAAAACATGTTTGTAACTTTACACTCACTACATTCAGTGAAAACACATATAGAAAAAGCTATTTCACCACCACACCACTACTATCATCATGATATGAATTTATTGCAATTTTATCCTGGGCCTCAGTTACACGACAGTTTTTAACCCGGGGAGAAGCGAGATATCCTCATCCCAAGTTCGTCTCTTATTGTTTACACAATTTGTCCCTTGATGAACAATATCCCGGGATTGTTGTTTACACAACAACCTTTTCCATGGCAAAAGCAAGATCCCAAGACATCGCTGCTGACGTTGCTGCTGGAGGGGAGGCTGCCTCGCTAGCATGTGCCACCGTGCTGTTATCCACAATGGCTGAGGTAGAGATGGCCAGCCAGGCCTCGGAGCCAGCTAGCCAAGCTTCGGATGAGGAAGATCTGCCAGTTCCTGATATCTATTTTTTGAGTGAACCTTAAAAACAAAAACAAAAAACTTCCTTTTGATGCCATTTTTCAGCTCCTCTTGTTCTTCTTCCCTCGTGCTGTTTATTTTTTCTGGGGTGGAGTATGGATGTAGACAAGTCAGAGAGCCTCCTTAAAAACTCATGCACTGGTGTTTTTTTTAAAAAAGACCTTGAAATCTCACTCAACTTTAAATCTTCAGTTGTGTGAAAAACAAAGTACACCCTCTTTGAATTCTATGCTTTTATATATCAGGACATAATAATTGTCTGTTCCTTGGCAGGTCTTAGAATAAGGTAAATACAACCTAAGAAGAACAACAACACATGACATATTACACCATGTCATGATTTATTTGACAAAAATAAAGCCAAAATGCAACATTTACCTAATTTTAAGACCTGCTAATGAACAGATGATTGTTGTTGTGCTCTTATACGTAGAACTATGGAATTCAAGGAGGGTGTACTTTTTTTCACACAACTGTATATTTCCTTCGGGGTGTTAAATGGAGAGTCTTAGCAGGCCCCAGTTCCTTGGAGAGTATGGTTCACTTTGGGGGGAATACACTTTACAGAATCCCCCAGCCAGCCCTGGGATTCTGGGAGGTGTAGTTCCCTCTCTGAAGTAACATTTTCCAAGCACTGATTCTCTCCCAGAAGAGATCCCCTTCAGATATATGGCCTGCCTGAGAAGCATCAATCCCGTGATCTCTCCAGGAATTTTTGATTTGTTTCCTTTCCACCTCTCCTGCAGATGGATACAGGCTCAGAGGAGGAGGTCTGAGAGGCCAAGACAGGGAGTAAGTTAGCCAGGATGTGCACGTGGGCTGTGTTTGTGTGTATGTGGTTTGAGCAAGGTGGGTTGGAACCAGATTCATTCTGTTAGCTTTTGACGAACACACTCAGGGTTCGTTTGGCATTTGCCTCAGTTCCCACCCCCAAGTAAGTGCATCCACATCCCCTTCCTGAGCTCTGTTTTTAACCATGTGTGAAAGATAGCACCCCACCTCCCATGCCTAAAAAGAGAGCACCCACCCTTCATGCTTAAAAATAGAGAGAGGTCAGCTTTCTTTCACCAAAGAAGTTGCATAATACAGGCGAAAGCAGCTTCGGGGGACCCAAGAAGTGATGGTTTCATTATGCAAGAAGGAGGACATGTCCTGAGGTTCTCCTTGTGCCCCCAAACCTCCTGCTGAGCTAGGTGTGACTTGCAGAGAGAGTATGACATTCTGGAGTTGAAGAGCCTTTTAAAGTAAAAAAAATGGGTGTGGGCAAAGAAGGGTGTCCCTCCATTGGGGTGGCCCCTACACATTTGGAGACGATTGTATTAGTTGATCAGTTGTGGTGGGGGGCTCCCCAGTTTCCCTGCCTTCATTCAGATTAAGGAACACATTGCCACTCCTACCTGTTTGAACCATGGTTGAGCCTAACCAAGGCTGCATCTGCACTTCAGAAATAATCCACTTTGACACCACTTTAATTCCATGGCTCTATGCTATGGAATTCTGGGGTTTGTAGTTAAATTAACTGTTAACTTAATTTGTAAGCCACTCTGAGAGCCTTTGTGGCTGAAGAGTGGGGTGTAAATGCTCTAAATAAAATAAAATTTAGCCTCCTTTGTCACAGAGCTCTGGTGCCACAAGAAACTACAGATCCCAGGATTTCCATAGCATTGAGCCATGGCAATTAAAGCGGTGCCAAACTGCATTATTTTCAGCCCAAGTTTCCATTTAAATCCGGGCTCCTTGGCCATCCAACCAAGTGGTTTAGCTTAAGCTAGGGAGGAGAGGAGGTGGCATTTGCTCCCCAGAGCACAGGCAGCGCATGATCTCTTTGGAACATGGCTGAGAGAGACAGTGTCTGTTCTGCCTTCAGAAGGTGAGCAGAGGAAGCGATCAATGCACTACAGTTGTCGTCATCAGCTAAGAAGCCTAAAACCAGCTAAACTTTAGCTTGGAGAAGTTGCCTCTCCCTGAATCCCCTTAGTCAGCATAGCCACTGGAATTCTGGGCATTGACACCCAAAATTTACATTTCTGAGCTCTGAGCTGAGTAACTGTGACCTTCCGGAGGCTGTTGGACTGCAGCTTGTTTCTCCTTTGGCTGGGCCAGCAGCTGATGGGACCTGCAGTTCAACAGTTTTTGGCAGGTATGTCACAATCATAGATGCTCACCAGAGGATAATAAATCAATTTCTGATAGTTTGGTTTTTCAAGCTATGTCCAAAATGAAACTGTCCTGTATGGACAGGGCTGTGAGAAGCCTGTGACCCTCCAGTTGTTACTGGACTCCATTTCCCAGCAGCCCCTGCCAGCATTGGCCAATGGTGAGGGGTGACGTCTAGAAAGCCAGGGATTGTCCAGCCCAGGGTCATCTAGTCCAACATCCTGCCAGTGCAGAAACTGAACAGGAGTCAGCAGTTTGTCAAGCTGAGTCAAGCTGAACATGAGCCAGCAGTGTGATGCAGCAGTTTAAAAAGCCAATGTGATTCTAGGCTGCATTAATATAGGAGTATAGTGTCTAGATCAAGGGAAGTAATAGTGCCACTCTATTCTGTTTTTGTCATACTTCACCTGGAATACTGTGCCCGGGCACCACAATTCATGAAGGATGTTGAGAAGCTGGAACATGTCCAGACAAGGGTGACCAGGACAGTGGGAGGTCTGGAAGCCATTATGCCCTATGAGGAGCAGCTTAGGGAGCTGAGCATGTTTAGTTTGGAGAACAGAAGGTTGAGAGGGAACATGATAGTCTTGTTTAAATATTTGAAGGGATGTCATACTAACGATGGATCAAGCTTGTTTTCTGCTGCTCCAGAGACAAGGATACGGAGCAAAGGGTTCAAACTACAGGAAAAGAGATTCCACATAAACAACAGGTGTTGGACTAGATGGCTCTTGTGGTCTTTTCCAACTCTATGATTCTATGAAACCCACATAGTTTCCTGCGCATTTTTGTTTGTTTCTTTACATGGAAAAGGTTACGGAATTTTTTTTTTAGCTGTCAGTCAAGGATGCGATTACTCATTTTTTCACAACCTTGTTGACGTATTTCCTGTGGAGTTTCCCACCACGAGCAATGCTATTGGCTGCCACAAATATTTGCTCAAGCTTCTGCATTGGTCAGAGAAGGAAGGCGAAGGCAACCCCCTCTGCACAATTCCTTTTAAAAAAAATCCCCTGATGGTCTTGCCTTAGGATCTCCAGCTCCATTAATCCACAGAGATTCATGCCAAATAAAACTTGTTTGTCTTTAAGAACCCACAATAATCACTCTTGAATACCAGGAGCTATAGGCTATATTTCAGAGGAAGGAACTTGCAAAGCCACCTAAGAAAACCAGATGAAATTCATGGGGTTGCAATAAATCAATAGGCAGCTTGAAGGCACACACACACACAAACCTCCATGCAGCTGGGAGGGAAGGCTTTGCTTTCAGTCGGTGAGGGGAGGGGAAACGGACAGGCTTTCTTGGAGCTGAGGGGTTGGCAATGTAAAAAACCATTGAAAAGGGTGGCTGACCCCACCTTCTCTGAACTCTGTGCCCGCCCCTGTCCACCTCAATTTTCGGCCATCACCTACTGCTGAGATATTTTTGTCCCACCCTGTTTACATATCCGATTTTCCACAACCTCCTGAGGCTTTTTTAAAACACAGGAAAACTGAGGGACAGAAAGTCACGGTCCTTGGAGGATATATGGTGGCCTCCCTTCTGAAAAGCTCGAGATCGTCATGAGGAATGTGTGAACAACCAGCGTTCATCATAAGTTCATCTGACAACATTTTCATCATATAAACAGCCCCCTGCTGTTTATCCAAGGAGGAATTATGAAAAGACTTTAAGCATGTTTGCCCACATTCTTGCCTGCCTATCCTCAACTCTCCCAGTGCTGATTTCCAAATTTCCTGCCTTAAATGGTAAGCTCTTGGGTGGCAGAATTCTTTCTATGATCAACAGACAAAAAAGCATTAGGTACATTGATGGTACTTTTGGTGCAGGGCCCTATCCATTTCCCAGAGACAATAAGGTTCCAGGTATGTTAATCAATAATGAAATGCAAGGGTACAATTACCTTGGGACATATTTGAGAACTCACGCCGAACAAGTCTTGAAGAGAAATGACAACGCAGAAAGAACCACAACCCGGAAACATCACCCAAGGAGACCTTCTGCTGTGCTTTTTGCAACCGGACTTGTTTATCTCGGATTGGCTTTTTTAGTCATCAGCGTGCTTGCAGAAAGCGTGGGATGAGTCCTTCCTGAATCTTCGTTTGCGAAGAAAAGCCAGGGAGAGAGAATAATGATGTTATCCAAAACAGAGTTATCTCAGATATATATATCATTATTATGTCCCAAGATAATTGTACCCTTGCATTTCATTATTGATTAACATACCTGGAACCTTACTGTGTATGGGAAATGGATAGGGCCCTGCACCAAAAGTACCATCAATGTACCTAATGCCTTTTTGTCTGTTGATCCTTTTTTTCCCTGCAGAAACAGAAATATATTTAGTTTTTCAATACAGAAAAATACTTCAGGCTTTCTTAGAATATTTTTATGCCTGTGTAAGATAGTGAGAAATTTTAGTAGGTACAAAAAAATTAATACAATGCTAGTTATTTAGCTTTTTCAATTATTCAGTCATATGGCAGATAAACAATTGCTTTCCAAAACCATCGCTTCCTGCAAAAATAATTTATATTATTGTCATTAAGTTGCAGTGGTTGTGCAAGACTCAAGAAAAAGTACAGTCAGCCCTCCATATCCATGGATTCTGCATGTACCATCCATAGCTTGAAAATATTGAGAGATAAAAATCCAAAAAAGGAAACCTTGATTTTGCCATTTTACATAAGGGATGCCATTTTACTAAGCCACTGTATATAATGGGGCTTGAGGATCCACATATTTTGGTATCCATGGGAGGTGGAAGAGTCCCCTGTGATCTGTGTGATCTCACACAATCTCTTAAACTCCTTACCATCCAGGTGTATCTGATGACCAGAGTGGATCATCTTGGGATAGGACTCAAAACTGAGAAATGTAACTGAGAATATGCTGCAACATTCATTTCAATGACTCATGCATATGGCAATCACACAAAGACTCCAAGTACTTTCTTAGGGAGAAGAATGGGTGAGATTCATTTTGCTCTTCATCCAAGAGGATATAAACCCGGGGTGTGTGTGTTGAGGGTGTTTTAAGGAAAGGCAAAAACAAAACAAAACAACAAAATACCTGGATCTTTATGTAACTCACAGCAGAGGAAGACTGTGCAGGGCTTGCTAGCACCAGATACCAACCCCAGTCAGACAGGAGGATTAGGCAAAGATCAAGCAAGAGGCATTTAAATTAGCCACAATTAATATAAAAAAATAGGATGGCAAATTAATCTGTTTCTGCTTCATGGTAGTTTCAGATTCCTTGATAATCTGCAAGTTTTCAAAAACTGCACCAAAATTTGCCTTTAAATGTGTGCTTCAGTGCCCATTTTCCAAATAATTTCTCTAAAATGTTTGCATTCTGAAACATACTTTTTAATATAAACGTATGTTGATGCTTATTTTGAACTGTGAACTGCCATCGGACCATTCAAGAAGTGTGAAAGCCAGTAGAGAACTGACTTTCCATCTGAATATTAGTCTATGAGGACCAGATCTAACTCCACTATGGAGTTTAAAAACAACAACAACAATTATTCAAGCACTAGGTTGTAAGCCAAATTGTGTTCAACAAGATTTATTCATGGATAGCCTTGTAATCAAAATGGTTTTGTTGATACTTTCAAGAAAGCAACGTTTAAAAGGAAGTATTTTGTCTCATTTCATTCTTATCAACACACAACCATGCTCATACTCTCTCAGACGTAAAGAATATTACCAGATCTTCTCATCCTTGATGGTAAAGAACATCTTAATGCATCTTTGAGATTTTTTTAAAAAAATCTTTCAGCAAGTGAAAACAACAGCACTTTTTATTTATTTATTTATTTATTTAGGTAATTTTGTTACAAATGCTCCACATTTCCACAAGAAAAATGGGAAAGGTTTGTTTGTTTGTTTGTTTTTTGCAAAAAAAAGTACTGTTGCATACAAATAATTTGTGTAAAGGAAATTTTCACACAAAATGTTTCAAAATTGGAGGGGGATCATAAAAGTGTGCAGAAGTTCTTGTGATCTTTTTCAGCAGGAAGAAAATCTGTCTTTTATTATTACATGTGAGAATAAAATAAGCAAAGGTTATCATTCGTACTCATACATGCTTCTTGAATTAAAATTTATAATAAGCAAGGACATTCACATCACCTGTTAGTATTTGACAATCCCCTGGTTACTTAAGGGGATTACTGTTGTCAGGTATGGACTGGATGAGGACAAATTGAAGCTTAATCCAGATAAGATAGAAGTGTTTCTTGGCAGTTGGAAGGCTAATCAGGAAACAGGGACTCAAGCTGTGCTGGTCAGGGTTACATTTCCCCTGAAATCTCAGTTTCGTAGTTTGGGCATACTTGTGGATTTATCCCTGAACTTGGATGCCCAGGTTTTGGTATTGGCCAAGAGTAGATTTGCACAGTCAAAACTAGTATGAGGTCTGTCCTGAAAAACATCAACGCTCTTGGACGTTCAGTTAATTGTCAGTCATCATTTAAAGCAGCTGTGCTATCTGTTGTGTGCCGGGAAAATGCTAAGTTTAAAAGTCTATCAATGTGACATTCTGCAGCAACATGAAGCAGACCCAAACCTTTTTCAAAAAATCATCACTTGTGATGAAACCTGGATCTTCCAGTATGATCCTGAGACAAAATGACAGCCAATGAACTGGAAAATATCATCATCACCAAAAATGAAAAAAGCATGTCAAAGCAAGTCCACATTCAAAGCCATGCTCATTGGGTGGTTTTTTTAAAAACACACACACACACATCAAGGGCGTAATTTTGGCCGGATGGGTTCCAGAAGGCAGAACTGTGAACCAGCACTATTATAAGGAAGTTTTGACAAAGCTGAGAGAAAGAGTCAGGGGAAAAAAGGCCAGAACTGTGGGGAAATGATTTCATTCTTCATCAAGACAATGCACCCACTTACACAGCACTTTCTGTGAAGCAGTTTTTGGCTGATAAATGCATTACTACACTTGAACATCCTCCATATTTGCCAGATTTGGCACCATGCAACTTTTTTTCTTTTCCCTAAAGTGAAATTGGTGGTTAAAGGAACACATTTTGAGTCAATTGATGCAGTACAAAGAAAATGGCAGATGTGTTGACACAGCTAACAGCCTTTGACCAGTAGAAAACAAGACTGCATCAGTGTGTGAGTGTGAATGGGGAATATATTGAAAGGGACAAGCATTAGAATTGTAATACATATAAATAAAGATGGGCTATTGTATCAGTCTCATTGTTTAATAGACAGACCTCATATTTCCCCATATGAGCCTGTCCGGGTCTTAAAATATTTGCTGGAGGGCTTTCCCTCCATTCCACCACCCTCCCAGGTTTGGTTGGTGGGGATATGGGAGAAAGCCTTCTCAGTGGTTGCTCTTAGGCTTTGGAACTCCCTCCTGAGGGAGGTTGGATCTGCCACCTCTCTGTTGTCTTTTCACTAACAAGCAAAGACCTTTTGTTTAAACAGGTCTTCACCCTGGGTGTGCTATTTCAACATGCACTGTGTTTTTAAATTGTTTAAATTCTTTTAAAATAGTGTTTAATTGAATATACTTCATAGTGTTTTTGTACTTCATATTGTTTAACTGCTCTGTTTTAATTTATACTGTAAGCCGCTTTGGATCCCAGTCAGGAGGAAAGCAGGATATAAAGTAATGAACAACAACAACAAAAATGAAGTGAGAAACAGGGGCGTAGCTAAATCAGATCAATGGAGTGATGCTTCAGGGCCACATGTCATTGGAGGCCATTTGGTGCTACCTGTCCCATCCCAAGGCCCTGCATCAGACAACTTGTGTCCTAGGGCATGCTCAATTGCTGCCTCTCAAAAAAATTCATAAAATTGTTAGGTGCAAGGGGGATCTGATGCACATGTGTCATCTATCTCTCTCTCTCCCAAATCTACAGTGTGCACCTGCTCTGTCAGAGATAGAAAAGGAGGTGGAGGAGGAGGAGGAAGAGGAGAGAAGTGATTGCAAGAGCCTGTGTGAGAGGGAGCGGAGGGACTGACTGACTGAATGAAAGTGAGAGGGGGAAAATGGACATCAAACAGTTAATCCACCAGTTAGGTGGATGTTCTCAATTCTATAGGACCTAGAATTGTCATCACTGCCATTACTTCTGATTCTACTGTCGCTTTTTTTCCACCTCCATTTTCTGTTCTTCTCAATTTGCCCTCCATCCTGGCTTGGAGAGGGTCTCAGCTGAAGGAAGGGGTCACTACTATTTTCCCCTGGGCACTAAGCTGCATTCTTAATGAAAAGATACTAGTTCTAAGTTCTGCAGAACATCTCCATCTCCTCATGTTTTCAGAGTTTGGAAACATAACTTTCTAGACATAAGTTTTCACAAGGTCCTATCCAGAATAGCAAACTGTATGCTCTGCTTCTTCCTCATCAAAGTAACCCTCAAGCTAATTCTTATTTAAATCCATTATAATCAACATCCAGGTTGTCTGGGCTTAAGTGACTGTAAGAAAGCAGAATACAGGCTTTGAAGCAGCCCAGAAATGGTTAACAAACAGTAGACTCAGCAGGCACACACAGGTCATCTAGTCACAATCTGTCCCAACTATTTTTTATTTAAGGGTGGCAATTATTTCAAGATTTGCATCTATACATATTCATTAGCACATGAACATTTTATTGTTGTGTTCCTTTGAATCATTTCCAATTTATGGTGACCCTAAGATCTATCACAGGGTTTTCTTGGCAAGATTTGTTCAGAAGGGGTTTCTCTTTGCCTTCCTCTGAGGCTGAAAGAGTATGACTTGTCCAAGGTTACTCAGTGGGTTTCCATGGATGAGTGGTGATTCAAACCCTTGTCTTCCAGAGCCCTAATCCAACACTCAAAACACTACACCACAGTATCTCTCTTATACATTTTGTACTTTTGCCTCTCTTTTTTTGGTCGATGAGGCCATTGTCAGCAGAGGCCTGGAGAATGAGGAGGGCTTATTACAGCTTCCCACTTTCAAGCCAAACCCTTTTTTGTTTAAATCAAGTTTGTTTAAAATGCCAAAAGGCAATGCATAAATATTTGTTACAAATTATTTGAAGAAGTGGTTGATTTATATAAATTAGAAGTCGTTTCCACCCTTCATTTCTGATCTTGTGAAAAAAAAAGAAGCAAACAATTTTTACTGTATCAATTACCTCTTAAATTCAACACTGCTAAAAACAAATAAAATGAATATGCATTTTAGTCCTGTGCACAAAGGAATCAAATCTAAATAGCTTGAGAAACAATAGTACAAAGGCCCATCAATATTGATTTTACAAGAAACACACGACTGGTTCAATTAACAAACCACAATGGTTTCATCAATAGAACATAAATTACTGGATTTTCATTTAATATTCAAGGGAATTGAACATTTATTTTCCTCTATTTAAAAAATTATTATCCTAATGTAAGAAGTACAATATCCTTTTTATCCACATCCCAGGGGTCATGATTTGAAATTAAATGTGGGGTTTGGCAAGGTAAACACTTGCACAGAGAATTAATGCACACTTCTGAGTTGCCGAAAATTAATTCCACACATTTTCCTTCCACCTGCTTTAGGGCAATTGTCTGTAGAGCTTAATTTTGAAACAGACAGATGCTTGGCTAAACTATGTCTAGAATGCCCATGCCTTAGCTTTTGGTTTAGATGTGTTTTCTAAGTGTTGAGGAAAGCTCTGGTATTCCAATTTATATGTTCCATCATCCTACGCCTGAGGCTTAGTTCAGATTGAATCGTATCAGTCAGCCAGTTCAGAGACCTAGAACACATATTTCTCCTACAGATAATCCATGTCCCTCCTGTGACCATTCCTTCTTTTTCAGTCCATTACTTTGCTATTGGACCAAAAGCATTGGTGTCATCTCTTGTGAAGAGAATGAAGCAAAAGAAAGCCAGTGGCACCATTCTTGTCTGCTTTGTTCTTTGCTCCAGCCTCACTTGGAATGCTGTGTCCAACTGTGAGTTCAGATTGGAAAAGTTCCTTTTTGAACCGCAACTCCTAGAATTTCCCAATTAGAATGGCCAGGAGAAGATTCTGTGGGTTGCAGTCTAAAAAGAAACTTTTTCCCAGCTCCTGTCTGATCACCTTAGAATAAAGGAGGTTGACAAACTGGAGAGTGTCCAGATAAGAGTAAAGATGGTGATGAATAACCTGGAGACACAATGTTATGTGTAAAGTTCGGAAGCACTGGTTATGTTTAGTCCATAAAAGAGATGAGTCAGGGGAGATATAATAGTCATATTCAGGCCCCACCGGCCGCTACATGGAGCATGCGGGTGAGGAGCCTCCTTTGGGCACAGTGGAGGAGGAAGCAGGCCCGCTCGTGATGTCGCCGGCAAGTGCAGGCGACTCAAAGAGAGGGGCAGGGGCGGAGACTATAAAAGGTCTCCCGCCCCTCTCTTCGGCTTCTCTTTTGATCAGCGTCCATCGTGGGAGCAGGATCGGATGAGTAGTCTCCGGGAGCGGAGCGTGGGCTTCCCTATAGGCGGGGGGCAGTGGTTTACCAAGGCCGTCTGACTGCCGCGGCATGCTGCTGTTGGGGGGGGGGATTCTGGCCATGAGGGTTTCAGCTGGCTCTGGGCAGAGGTGAATTGCCGGGATTGGTGGTTGGCACTTCTGCGCTGTGGCGGCTCCCTCTCTGCCCACTTTTTAAGCGGTACAGCGTGGTTGACGGCCGTGGTCTGGTTGCCCTGGGTCCTGGCGCGGCGGGGCTGTGGCCCATTTCTTGCCGCTCGGAACAGCACGTTTAGTTGGATTGTGCGCCCGGCCGCGAGCCTTCTCTGGGCCTTCATCAGGCCTTGGACGAGGCCTGTGGGGGATCGTGGGGGTGTAGGGGCCACACACAGGCCTTCTGCCTGTGGGGCCTACCACTTTGGGAGCATTCTTTGGCTGGCATATTATTTACAAGTGGGCTAATAATACACGGTCTTTGGCCTGCTTGGGCCTTGCGGAGGCCTTGGCCGCAGGCCGGAGGAGGAGTTTGCAGCCTAGTTGCTTGGGGTTATGGCCTGGCAGGCCTCAGCTTTATTTGACTGGGATTGCGGCCTGGCAGGCCTCGGCCTTGGTCGATTCTATTGCGGCCTGGTGGGCCTCATGCGGCCTGGCAGGCTTCGGCCTTAGTTGAGTGGGATTGCGGCCTGGTAGGCCTCAGCCTTGGTTTATTGGATTGCGGCCTGATAGGCCTTTGCTAGCTGTAGGGGATAATACTGCTAATTGTTTATAATAATAATAATAATAATAACAACAACAACAACAACAATAGAATTAATAGTAGTGATAGTGTTTCCGATATAAGCTTGCAAAGACGACTGGGAGTTGGGCAGGTTTGGGGGGTCATTACCTGGCACATGCCCAAATATTGTTTAAGAGGCCCGAGCTCTACAGAGCTGATGGCGTTCACCTCTCAGACAAGGGGAATTTATTATTCTTGGGTGATCTTCAGTGGGGGTTGAGCGACCTGTTGGTCAAAATTGTGGGGGAGTAAGGGACAAAGCGGACGCTTGCCCCTTATCTATGGCGGGAAAGGGGGAGGTGTTGATTATGGTGTACACCTATGGCACTGATTTCGGTGAAGGGACAGTCTCTGGAAGGGTCTCCTTAGATTGTACGATCTGGGAGAGCAGAAGGAGACCTACCTTGGGGCTGGCCTGAAGGATAAAACCCTCACCTTATTCTGTAGGGATTGGGTGAGGGACTTTCGGGTTGAACTTCCAGACACGAGCCAGCTCGACAGCAACCCCACTTTCTGGGGTTACTCAAAAGGGCTCAGGTGTTCGCCCGGGGAAGCTGGGGGCATAAGTCCAGGAGGGACTATCCGCCCCAGCTGTTCCCTCACGAGATTGCCTCCCCCCACTGAAGATTAATAGGGAATTTAAATAGGGAGGGTGATAAATAAAGATCCCATTTTTATTCACCCATATTCTGTGTGTGGCCTCTTTATTTCTCCAAGTCTGCGTACAATGAAATGTTTGAAGTGTGGTCCACTTAAATGAGAAAGTGAATTCGATGACTTTTGCTCTTAGATGCAGTACCAATGGTTTTAAATTATGAGAAAGGAAATTTGGACTGTTTGTTGGGAAGAATTCTTTAATAATGCATTCTTCTTTGTCAAAGTTTTTAAAGGAAAGACTAGATGGTCACATATTGGGGGTGGCATAGCATTAAATTTGTATATTATAGGAGGCTGGGACTAGAGCAGGACTGGAGAACCTGTGGCCCTCCAGATATTTTTGGATATTATTGGACAAAGTGTTGTGTGTGTGTGTGTGTGTGTGTGTGTTCTTCCTTTCAGCTTCTCTTTTAGACAAAATAAAATCCCTTTACAATAGGCACCCTTACTATATTCCAAAGTGATATTTCATTGCATTTGAAAGGCAGTGGGAAATTGCACACTCTGCCATTCATTAACAATCAAGAGTGGCTATAGATCTCACGGCTCCATCTTAATGGAGCAATGAATATGGTCTGGGTCTTAGTCAAAACCTGAAAGGAGTGATCCAAGCTACTGAACCCTAGCTCTCAAATAGGTTCAGCACCTTGGATAGCTCCACTCTAACCAGATATGGGGATCACCAGCTGCCATTGCCACAGATGCAACTGCAGTTTAAAAGGCTGGCTCTGCCATTGGATAACGTGAAATAGCTGTCTCAGATTCAGATTTTAAGTGTCATGAAATGGCAGCAATGGTTATTTTATTAATGTTGATGTTTCACACTAGATATCTGGAGAAGTATTTCTGGCATTTTTTGCCTTATCTGCCAAGATAAATTGACTGGTTTTGAATAGTAAACAACTTGACATGGGGGAGGGGATCCATTTGCAACTCTGCAAAAAAAATGTTTAGCTGGCCTTCAATGGTTTATGAGGAAGAAAACCTGGGAGGCAAGAATCTGCTTCACTGTTAAAAGGTGGACTCTTACTGGCTGTTTTTGTACCCTGATTTCAGTAGTCTGGGAGAAAAAAGTAGGCACTAGAAAACAATGTTATTCCTTAGCCCCAGCAGAAAACATTAATCAGACTGTTGAAATGATTAACATCTGCACTTTAAATCTTTGATTAATAATTTAATCAGATCTGCACCCAGCTAACGGATCTTCATTGCTCATGGCAGCTTTCGTAAACAATCAATGTGCATTTCTTTATTCAGACAACACTATGGGACGTTTGTCTCAAGCAGCAAATTATGCACCCATGCTACATAGTCAAGAAAACTGTTACTGCAATTAAATGGCCTCAATATAGCACCTCAACTGATACACTGTAATATTTTTAATCACTGAATTCATCAATTTATTAAAAGCAATACAGTTAATTGATTCAAAGAACTCTAATCACTTGGCAGTCCTATCCATTCTCTCTCATTTCTCCACAGAATGTAGCAAGTTGTCAGGATTGAGTAAGCTTTTTATGTTTATAAATGAGACCTCAGTACCAGGCATTAAGGTGGGGTGGTACATCTTCACATTATGTTCAAATTCTATGCCATTTCCTAGATACAGAAGGAATATAATGACCACTATTGGGACAAATTCTTTGTTGCTTGTCTTGTTTAGCAAACTCAACCCATCTGCACTTCTTTGGAAGACTGAGTGCATCAATGATAGAGAACCTCTGACCTAATGAGAATAATTAAGGATTATGGACTCAGTTCTATTGCACTTTGTGCAGAAATTCCCCCCTCCCCTGGTTTGGGAAACTGAGCTGAAAACAGCACCTCCTCTTATAGGATATTAACTGAACCTAGTCACTAACATGAGGACAACTCATTATTTGCCAAGCATCTGCATTCTGTGTAGAGCAGTACAGAATCTAATAAAGGTAATCCCTTCTCAAGAGATCTAAACTTACAACAGAACTGCAATGCATTAGATATCAATGCCAGTCTAGTTCAAATGTATTTACTGCAGCCCTGGCCGACATCTCATTTAATTAGATTGTGTCATGTAGAATTGATCGGTTTGGCAAGTGCAGAGCAATGCAAAAGTGCAGAATATTGTAAGAAAATTGTACTCACAGATCACATTAACCTCTTTCATGTTCAGCTAATAAATAGGGTTATTTTCTCAGCTGGTGAAAAGTGGCACTTAAAACCTGGTTCCAACTTTCTCTGCTTGCAAAGAGAGGACATCCAGCCACCATTTATTAAGTATTGACAGTGAAATAAGGAAAGAATTTGGGTGAAGACAGATGGCCACTTGCTAATTTATCGACGTGAGCTCATAACTACTTGGTGTGCAAGCTGTAGCTCAGTGGTAGATTTTGAGTACTAGATATGCCTTTTACATGGGCAAGGTGCCATGTCTAATCCACAACATCTCTACTTAACAGCAAAGAAGGCAAGAGCCTTTTCTAGAGGACGAACAGTAAATGCAGCCATGTTTTAAAAACTAGTAGTTGTGTTGGACTGGCACTTGAGAGAACCAGGTTTGAGTGCTCATTGAGCCAATTTACTGGATGATCTTGGGTTAATCACTTTCTCTCAGCTTGATCTACCTATGCTTGATCTACCTCCCAGGGTGGTTTGTGAAGATAAAGTAAGGGAGAGGGAGGGCCCGTGTATGCTGTCCTGAGCATTTGATGGAACAGTTGAATAGAAATGTCACTAACAAATAAATAATATGTCATTATTTGTGATTTTCATTAATTATAGGTGCAAGGTGGTCTCTTTTCTGAGAATGTGTGTAAGAGCAGACTTGCCTATTCCCAACTTGATAGGAATAGGGATTTTCTTTTCTAAGCTTTCTGGCTTCGCATGGGAGAATTTTCATTCTGATAGCAGAAGGGAAGGAAGAGATCCCTGTGTGCTCACCACCATTAAAGGTTTTTTTTTAAATAAATAAATAGATGAAGCTATATGATACATGTTAAGTTAATTTGGAGTTTGATCCCAAGAGCATGGAATGTTGTTGCTAGTGACATTAGAGAATCCAAGAGCTTAGCAAAGTTACTTTGAGACTACAAATCCTTGGCCTCACTGGCCCCCTAGTTCTGCCCAAACTTCTTAGACCCACAGCTAGGTTGTGCATCACACATATCTCTAATTGATTAGGCATGTTTAATGGAGAATACATCTATTTGCAATGAATAGCTGTGATGACTATATTGAATCTTCACTTTAAAAGTGTTATGCGTTCTATTAATATTTGCTGGGGGGGCAAAGCAGGAGAGGGCTTTCCTCCCATTATTAACAGCTGGTGCAAAAGAGGGAGAATTATGACTAGAACTGGAGCAGAAGCAAAGGATTAAAGCCTCCTTCCAGCATGTCATGGTCATAATTGACCTCAACCTAGCTTTGTATCCAGGCCAGCTGTTTTTGCTATAAAGCCTTCCATGTCTGAGGACCAATATTAGAAAGTCTTGCTCTTCCCAGCTGAACCTACTTGTAGGTGGTGATCATCTTCAGGGATCTTCTTGTACATCACACTAAACAAAAGAGGCAGGAATGGTGGTGCCATTGTCACTACAGAGGGCTCCTCCAATAAGGAAGAGGCAGAGTCCCAGAACCAGAGACTGGTGAGAAGCTGACTGTCTCTGCAAATCCAGGACCCTCATGGATACATGAGACTATACCCCAGGATACAGGCAGCTCAGAACCCTCTACCAGCTCATGAGAACGCCTGAAGGCACAAACTCATATAGAAGTGCCTAAGCTTTGTATTCAGCTACAAGGAAGAATTCCTCATGATTACTTTGATCATCAATTACCAGTGTCAGAATCAAGCATTCTGATGTCAGTGAAATCTGGAGCATGAAAAAGTCTGACAGAAAGAGATTCAGCTCATTTCAACTGTGGTGCCAGAGCTACTACAGGTACTATGTACAGCAAAATAAAATAAAATAAAATAAAATAAAATAAAATAAAATAAAATAAAATAAAATAAAATACAAACAAACAAAAAGACAAATAAATGGGTTAGAGCAAATCAAACCAGAACTTTACCTAGGAGCCAAAATGACCAAACTGAGCCTATCATACTTTGGAGATATCATGAGACAACATGACTCATTGAAAAAGACAGTAATGTTAGGTAAAGCAGAAGGCACTGGAAAAGACTGCACTACAGGTGGACTGACTCACAGTGTATCCACCCTGTAGAATTACTGCATTTTTACACCACTTTAATTCCCATGGCTCCATGCTACGGACTCCTGGGATTTGTAATTTGGTGAGGCACCAACACTCCTTGGCAGAGTAGTCTAAAGACCTTGTAAAATTACAAATCCCAGGATTACATAGGATGCAGCTATGGCATTTTAAGTTGTGTCAAACTGCTATAACTCTGCACTGTGGATAGGCAGCCATAATCCTGAGTTTGCAGGATCTTAACTCAGTGGTAAATAACAGGGAGGTTGCCTGTTCATAGAGCTATCATGAGTCAAAGTCAAGTTGATAGCAATTAAACATAATAACAACCAAACTCCAGAATGTCAGCACCTCAGCTCTGGGTGGGGTCCAGTAAGCATTATAGCCTTCATTGCTGGAGCAATAAAAGTGTTGGTAACGCCATTCCTCAGTTCCTGTCTGCTAACCTTTGCTTCCCAAAACCTTGTTGTGACTGATTTGCAGGTGCCTGACCTTGGGCTTGTCTTTACTTCCTGGAATCTCCCTCAATTCTTTGTTGTTTGATAGATTAGACCTTGGACTGTTGTTTGGCATTGGATTTGGATCCACCTTAACTGGCTCACATTGCTCCCCAGTAAGACCCTTTTTGACTCTGGCAACTGTTTTTGACTGTCCTTTGGTGTTCTCCCTGCTTGCCTTGTCTACTAGTTGTTCGAACCTTGACTGGCATTGGGCAAGCCTTCCTGCTGGGTCCTCCTCACCTTGGGAAGGAAAAGGGGGAACATGTGATGAGCTCTCTTGTGAGATAACATCATGGTCATGGAATTGCCTCCCAAGAAATTCAGAATGGCTCCATTCCTGAAAACTTTTGAGTAGGAAGGGAAAAAATGGTGTTGGTTGTTTTTTTGTGTTTTTTTTTTAACTGCTCTTTTAGCAGTAGATTAAAGGTTTAAATCTGCTCTTTCTGGTTTTTAACACCTTTTTTTAATGCTATTTTTGTAAACTGCCCAGGGGTTCCTTGTAAGATAAAAAGTTGGTTTAGAGACTAAATCAATCAATCAATCAATCAGTTTGTTTGAAAAGTGTATACAGTCTGCACTGAGTGATCTCCAGATAGGCTCTAGCCTACATTGTTCACTCCTGGGTATCTTTCTTAATACAGATCAGAGACTATTTTCATCCATGTACTTTATTTTTAATAGCATACAATTGTAATAGCAATAATGTACAAGCACAGCATGTCTACTGAATTCAATAAAACAATGCTCAATCTTTCCCGTATTGTGGGTGTTGATGGCTGTGACCTTGTTCTTTCAAATGACTTTCCAGAATTGTGTGTGTGTGGGGGGGGGTTATCTGTTTCCTTGCCAAGAACAGCTCCTGTCATATAACAGTGTTGACTTATTTCAATATTATTATACAAAGGATTCAGGTCAGAATAAAAATAATGCCAGATAATGAGGGCAAACCAATGGTAATAAATCCTTGGCAATGATAGAAACATGGAATTTCATTTATTTACTTATTTATTTATTTATCCTGAAATAATATATAATATTGGGTTCTCTATACTTAATACACATCTTGTGTGGAGACCTATTGTTTTCATGGAAAGTTAACATGAGTCTATTTTATTCTCAGTTCATTCAAGGAGCAACAAGCAAACAATAAAGGATCACAGTGAGACAGATCAAAAGTAACTAAAAAACATTCTTTGTTTTATAGCTGTTAAAAAACTCAGCATGTTTGCTGCTGATATTTGTTTAGAACAATGTGCCTTTATGACATGAAAACTCTTTCAAATGTATCAATCTCAAAAACATAATCCCATCCATTTTTTAAATTCCTGTTGCATTTGAATTACATTTTGTTCCCTTTGGTGATTGCATACCTGACATTTTCCAGTGAACTTTATTGGTAAAAGATGTGGCCACTCTTGAGCTTTATTTCAATAATATCCAAAGTACTACACAGTCTTCTACACAGAACTTTCTTTGATAAGTTTTCAGATAATTGGACAACACATGGCCACCAGTGTCTTGGTATCACATACAGTTAAATATGATTCCAAGAGTGTACCTTCTTCATTTACAATGATTTTTTTTCCTGAGTTCACCTGAAAGTATTGTGTTACAACAATATCAGAAGGACCATGTATGTTTTTGACATGTATATCCATCTCAGTCCAAGGAAGCTATTTTAGTTCTAAACCAGTGCCTGTCTGTAGTAATGGACTGGATAATGTGGAACAAATTGAAGCTTAATCCAGACAACTCAGATCAATTTGAAAGGCAGATCAGGGAAAAGGGATTGACCCTGTACTGGATGAGATTACACTTCCTCTGAAAATGCACAGTTTGGGTGTACTCTGGGATTTAGCCTTGGACCTGAATTTCCAGGTTGCATCATTGGCTTGGAGTGCATTTGCACAATTAAAATTAGTCCACCAAGTGTGTCCAGTCCTAGGAAAATCTGACTTGAACACAGTGACCCATATCTTAGCTGCATTCCATTTGGATTATTAACATGTCCCACATAGGGCTGTCTTCAAACAATAGTGTAGAACTGCAGCCAGGGGCTGCTTTCTTTCTGGGCCCAATTCAAGGTGCTTGCTATAAAGTCCTATACAGCTGGGATCACAGCTTTCTGGAAGACCATACCTTCCCATACAAGCCTGCCCAACTCAAAGATCTTTGGAGGAGGCACTTCTCTCAGTCCCACCACCTTCACATGTATGTTTGATGGGAACATAGGAGAGGGCTTTTTCCATGGTTGCTACTATACTTGGGGACTTCCTTCGTAGGGAGTTTAGGCTGGCTCCCTCCTTGTTGTCTTTCTGCTATCAAATGAAGACTTTTCCATTCCAGCAGGCATTTGGAAACTCATTGTTTCATATAAGTTTGTTTTAATGCTGTACTGTTTTTAAACTAGACTTTTAAATTAATGTTCTATATAGCTTTAATTCTATAGAGAGTTTAATCTTAATTTTTATATGCTTTTAGCTATAGGCGGTACAAGTATTGTATCTTTTTATTTTGTAAGCCAACCTGAATAAAAGGGGAAAAGTTTGGATATAAATATACAATTCCCTTATTTGCCTAGCAATGGGACTTTTTGGGTTTGCCAGAAGTCAACATTCATCCCTTTTCACCCACTCTCTGTCTCCACCACCTGTTCTTCTGTCTCTATCTGTCTCTTTCTCTAGCCCTCTCCCTCTTCCTGGGGAGAAAACAAAGGACATTAAACGTCCTGTGTCCCTCCCTAATGTTCAACACAGTACCAATCCTCCACTTCTCTTATTGCTTCTGCCTCTACCTTGTGTGTGGAGGATTTTTGTACCAAGGAACAGGCACATTTGTTCAGACTGACATTTATTTAGGATAATATCACATTATGATGGAGAGGTCCAACTGAGTGACTGGCTTAGGTGACTAAATGCTGACTTAATTGCTACTATTACTGTTCTTTAGAGTAAAAGGGAATCAAGGCATATAGACACATTAAACACAATGCACCATATTATCTTAAGCTGCTGCCCAATTAATTGTGGTCCCTTTTTAGACAATTAAAAGGTCCCCCCGCACATTATAAATATTTTACCCCTAGTTGTCTCCTAGCTCTTCGGTTACTGAATATTTTACCACTCATACTTCCCACACCTTTTCATTCCTAATTGGAAGGTTTTTCTGTATGTAAGCTTATTTGATGATGCCATGTCAGCCTATCTAGAAAGGTATTTGGGTGGTATTTCATCTTGTGTGTGTTGTGAAACTCCTATGTGGTGTTGTACACCCAAGGCCTAGCACTGTCAGCTTGGTGCTTTCAGAGTTCTTACAGGTTTTTATTTTGGGAAATGCCTCCTTCAAAAGACAAAGTGGCCTGCCTGCTGAGATAACAGTAACTATTAAGTATGAGGGGAAATGTGCTTTGAAGGAAATGAAAAATATGCATTAGTAGAGACACTTTTATTTGAGCAATTAAATAAATTCTAAAAATTATAGGATGGATATTCAACAAATCTTTAAAAAATAAGTCACTGGAAAGGGGGGGGGAACCACCATTGTCCTTCTGAAAGAACCAATGAAGCTCTTAGATCCATTTAGCTGAATGTAGCTGTATATTAAATCAGATTACACCATAATTTTCAGTGGTACCTATAAAGAACTCAGGATTCAAAGATGTAGCATTATAACCAGAGATCTTTCCGGATTTATATTTTCAGTTTTGAAATTAAAATGCAAAGGGTCACCTTATATGAATTTCATTTCCTTTTGTTCATAGACAACTGAAGTTGATAAACATTGCACTCATTTTATAGCCATGTGTGAATTTTTTTGGTCCACTTACGTCCATGGCAGGAATGGATAGTCCCTGATATAGTGCACATTATCAAGAACTATCATTCTTTGTTGTTCACTGTGAACTGGCTAGGATCATCAGCACATATTATTGAATTCAGACCCTTCTTCCTAGAATCCTAGAATCATAGAATTTCAGAGTTGGAAGAGACCATGAGGGCCATCCAGTCCAACCCCTGCCACGCAGGAAATCATGATCAAAGCATCCCCAACAGATGGCCATCCAGCCTCTGTTTAAAGACCTCCAAGGAACGAGACCCCACAATGCTCCGAAGGAGTGTGTTCCATTGCCGAACAGCTCTTACTGTCAAAAAGTTCCTCCTAATGTTGAGGTGGAATCTCTGTTCCTGGAGCTTGCATCCATTGCTCCGTGTTCCAGTCACTGGAGCAGCAGAAAACAAGCCTGCTCCATCCTCAACGTGACACCCCTTCAAATAGTTAAACAGGGCTATCATATTGCTTCTTAACCATCTTTTTTCCAGGCTAAACATACCCAGCTCCCTAAGTCTCTCCTCTTAAGGCATGGTTTCCAGACCGTTCACCATTTTAGTCGCCCTTCTTTGGACAAGTTTGTCCCAGGAAAAAAGAATTTCCTGGCTGACGCTTTGTTCAGGCTCCCTCAACATGACAGTAAATGGAAGGAGGTGATTGGCACAGTCTTCTCCCCCTCCCATCTGGGGTTGGCAGTTCTCACGCGCAGTAAGGCCAAACATCTGGAGACCCCGGCAGGTCCCTCTTTGGGGTCAGGCTTGGACTCTGGGGTGAGTGGAAATGGCGGGCCACCAGCAGGGACCTCAGGCTCCAGTGTGACACCGACTCCACCTTCACTGGTGCCCTCTTCCCCAGCCTCCAGGGACAATAGGGGGTGGCAAGCCCAAATGGCAGCAGCCCTCCCCAAAGACCCGTGGTTTTTGGCTCACCAAGGGGAGGTAGTCCTACAAGAGGGCCTGGCCTGGCAGGGGGAGTGCATGTATGTTCCAGAGGCCAAGAGGTCTGCCATCCTAAAACAGTGCCATGATGTGAAAAGTGCAGAGCATTTTGGATATGTAAAGACATTACATTTGACACAGAGGCAGTTTTGGTGGCCCAAAATGAGGAGGGAGGTGGAGGAGTATGTCAAAGGGTGCCCCACGTGTGCGATGGCTAAAGGAGGGGGGAGCCAAAAGGCTTGCCCACCCCCTCTAAGCCCTGGGAAGTCATCAGTATGAATTTCATAGTAGAGTTACCAGAGAGTAGGAAAAAGACCATTATTTGGGTTGTGACTGACTTATTTTCAAAGCAAGTGTATTTTGTGGCCTGTAAGAAGCTCCCGACAGCCCCCCAGTTAGCCAGATTGTTTCTGCAACACATTTACAGATTACATGGGGTTCCTGCTAAGATCATTTCAGATCGGGGGGCTCAGTTCACCTCCCAGTTCTGGACGGCGTTCACAAAACTTTTGGGAGTTGAATTGGGGTTGAGCAGCTCCCATCATCCACAGAGTGATGGGAAAAGTGAATGTGTATATCAGGTTTTGGAACAGTATTTAAGGTGTTATGTAAACTTCCAGCAACCCGATTAGGTGGACCTTTTGCCTTTAGCGGAGGTCGCATATAACAACGCCACACACCAGAGCACTGGCTTCCCTCCTTTTAAAATTGTTTCAGGGCAAGACTTTAACCCTCTGCCTTTAGGGGAGGGGACTTCAAAGGACCCAGACTCGGTGACCCAATAGAGTCAAAAGATTAGAGAAGCATGGCTGAAAGTTGTATCGGCTTTGGACTTTGCAAAAGCACGTTATAAGCATCATGCCGACCAGAAACTGGACCCTACCCCGAAGTATGAAATAGGGGACTTGGTGTTCTTGTTCACTAAATTCCTTAAGAGCCCACCACCCTTGAACAAGTTGGGGCCTAAATATATTGGTCCTTTCCCTATTGTTAGGGAAATTAATCCTGTGGCTTTTGAACTATCACTGCCCAAGCTGTACCGTAAAGTCCACCCTGTGTTTCATTCTAGCTTACTCAAGCCGGCGTGCCTTTCGGATCGTCATCATCAAGATCCTGAACCTGCACCCCATCCTATCCTGGTCGACAAAGATCAACATTTTGAAATTTCTGATGTATTGGACTCTCAGGTACACAGAGGGGGGGCTTGCAGTATCTGGTGAAATTGAAACATTTGCCTTTGGGCCATGCAGAGTGGGATAATGGTGAACATGTGAATGCTCTGTGCTTATTACGAAAGTTCCATGCCCGCTTTCCTGATAAGCCAGGTGGGAGGGCGGTATGTCAGGCTCATCCCTGAATTCTGGGGTTTAGAGTAGAATTCATGGAGGACCCTGACATGAGGTTGGCTTTGGCCTGCTTCCTTTGCTTAGGCCCCTCTGTCTTTGGAGGGGTGCCAGCCCGCCTTGGCAGTGATGGCAGTTGCAAGACACATGGTGGCAGAGGAGGAGGCCTGGAAGGCTTCAATGATGGCAGGGGTGATGGTGGTGGCGGGACACATGGCAGCAGAGGAGGCCTGGGAGGCCGCAATGGTGGCAGGGGTGATGGTGGTGGCGGCAGAGGAGGAGGAGGAGGCCTGAGAGGCCACAGCCTAGGCAGGCCAAGTTTTGGTAGTGGCGGCGGCCTAGGCCACAAGCCTCTCTCCCTCCCTTCCTCCTCCTCCAGGGCATTTGCTATTATCCATGGAATTCACCATCTGTGGGGGTGACTGGGGGTGGAACCAATCATCCACAGATGTGGGGGTGCAACTATATATATAACATGATGGGTTATACATTCATACCCACAGAGCTGTTCCCAAGCTCACAGTTTGTATAATCCTTTACCATGAAGGTACGAGCGTACAGACAGTACTGCACACACACCAGGCCTTGAGCAGTAAAACACCAGCTGTGCTCATGGCTCTCTCTACTGGCCCCTACTGGCCATTGCTCCTTTTATTGTAAAATTTCCACACATGGTTTCAACAACCCCTGACATTCAGGGCACCACGATTCAGGAAGGATATTGAGAAGCTGGAACATGTCCAGAGGAGGGCAATCAGGATGGTGGGAGGTCTGGAAGTGATGCCCTATGAGGAGCGGCTTAGGGAGCTGGGCATGTTTAGTATGGAGAAGAAAAGGTTGAGAGGTGACATGATGGCCATGTTTAAATATTTGAAGGGATGTCATACTGAGGATGGAGCAAGCTTGCTTTCTGCTGCTCCAGAGACTAGGACATGGAGCAATGGACTCAAACTACAGGAAAAGAGATTCCACCTAAACATTATGAGAAACTTCCTGACAGTAAGAGCTGTTTAGAAGTGGATTATACTGCCTTGTAGTGTGGTGGAGTCTCCTTCTTTGGAGGTTTTTAAACAGAGGCTGGATGGCCATGTGACAGGCATGCCTTGATTGTGTATTCCTGCATGGCAGGGGGTTGGACTGGTTGGCCCTTGAGGTCTCTTCCAACTCTATGATTCTATAAGTCTATGAAAAGCAGCACACACACACACAGAGAGAATATCTAGAGCAGGAACAATTAAAAATGTCACACAAGAATCTGAATAACAAATCAAAATATGTGGGCCATAGCCCAACATAACTTAAAATACCTCTGGATTGTCTCTTGTAGTGAGAACATCTTAAAGGAAGGCATACAAAATTTAGTTATTAGAAAGCAACGCAGAAACCATGGGGGAGGGAATTCCAATGTAAAAAGACCAATCAATATGAACTGAACTTTGAAAGATGCACATGTTTCAAAAAGTGTGGGGGGGGGAATGGTTGAAGTCCTTGTTCACTTTCCCATTTTTCATTCCTATCTTATGCTAATATTAATGCCATCCATTCTCTAATGTAGGGAACCAGTGGGGAGAAAATAATGAATATGGCAAGGAAACAACCACCACCAATAAAAACTATGACTGTACCAGAACGAAAGTGCTTAGCTGTTGGTTTATTATGAGCTGCTTCTTGGTCCAGGCAGGGCGTATGTGTCAGGAGACTGTCCTCTTTGCTGTTGCAGTTCTTGTTTTTTAAAACAGGAAAACCCAGCAACATCCAAATTATGTTTCTGTTGTATCAAACTATTTCTGGCAATTCCTGGCACTAGCTGCAACATTTTATTCTTACCTATCAATGGGGTTCTTTTGAATTCTGATAACATAATGGAGAGAACAAATAACTTAATGACTTTTCTCCCCACTGCTACATGCATTTGAAAACTATGCAGTCTTTGAAGAGGTCTTTTGAGGAAAGAAAGTATCCACACACACCCATATAACATCAGGAGTGGGAAGAGATGAGTGAGGATCCTTCCTCTTCTGGACCCTTCCCCTTCTGGTGTAATGTAGGATGTGGAGGGAGGTTTAGACTTTCATTATTCTCTTCCTCCAATCCTGTGCAAAGCCAAGGGGTGTGGGGGGGGGGAGAGAATGTGATGATCAGGCAGGCTGTAGCCTTCCACACTGTTCTTCTTGCCTCCCAACCCTGCCTGCCTAACCCCATGAGACAACAGGAGGGTGGAGAAAAGGGGGAAAAGGATCAAGGGAGGCTATGTTGGTTCATGATGAGGCAAAGGTTGTCCTGTGCTGATTATCAGAATAAGGCCTGCAATGATCTTCCTCACTGTGTTGCTACTCTGGCTGGGGTGGAGGCATTCAGAAAAAAGGTGATGTGGGGGAAGAAGTAGTTTGCAAATCTATTTAAAGAGTGAGTTTAAAATTAGAAAGGTTGTTGGGGTGGATTCTCCTTGTCAGGGTTATCAGACATTCAAAAAACCCTTTACTCATCCCCCCACAAGTGTTCATGTTGATGTATGTGCTGTATTGAAGGGCATAAGTACCTTAAAGGCACCAGATCCCATCCAATCTTGGAAGTTAAGCAGGGTCAGCCCAGGTGAGTAGTTGGATGGGAGACCACCAAGGAATACCAGGTGCTATAGGCTATATTTTAGAAGAAAGAACTGGCAAAACTACTTCTGAGTATTCCCTGTCTAAGAAAGCCCTATGAAATTCATGGGGTCACCATAAGTTGAGAGGTGACTAGAAGGCACATAGACACAAATACACACACACACACACACACACACACACACACACAATGTGCAGATTTAACCTATAAGAAACTTTCTTGAATGTGAGACACTGAGAAACATTCCTGATGGAGAATCTCATCCAGGTACTTATTTCCCTTTCTACCTTGAACTGAAGTAGAAAATAAGTATGACTTTTTCATAAGAAAATAAGCATGACTCAGCAGTGTGGCTGCAGGAAAGGTTTAGAATAAAAAGGAACAGGATTTGGTATGTTTTCGTTTTCTGCATACACATTTATAGGAGTTAACCAAGAAAACATTGGGCTTATTTTAAATAAGCAGATGGGAAGATACACTGTGATTCAACACACGTTACTTTCATCTACCTACTCTTAACACATAATTATTGCAAAATGTCATCTGAAATTAACACTCCACCTGCCTTGTACTGATTAGCACAAATTAAATGTAATGCTAAAAAGCCTGATGATTTAGCATATTATATATAAAGTGTCTGGCTGCTTCTGATTGCTTTGGTATTTCTGAAGTATATGAACCTAATATAAACCAAGTTAAGCAACCTTATCATCTCATTCTTTATCACGTGCCTCTGATCATTTTGGATACCACTCTGACTGCTGTGCTCTTCACAATGATTACAGGAAACACAAAAGGCTGGTTTGTACCACAGAGTTCTGACATAAAGAGAAAAAAGTCAGACATTTCCAGTTACAATGATAATTAATTAATTAATGGATTCATTTCTCAGACCTTCAGAAAAGGAGCTAGGAGAGACACACATCAGCAGAAGCAGAACTTAGAAAATGCCTCTTTAAAAGCAATTAATTACCACCATAGTCCCAACCCAATAGTTAATTGCTATTAAACTTAACTTTTAAAAAACTTCTAAACTTAATTTCTCAAAATTAATTGAAATGGTGACCTCTGAATTATTTTTTTAAAGCTGAATGCTACATGTTGCTGGTCTAGGAAACAAAACACACCAAGGATAGCTGGTGGATTTGACACAGGACAGGGAAGGACTAGATTCATTGTTGTTTTTACTGGTGTTCCTACTACAGATGATCCAAGTTGAATAGGAATTCTCCCAGGGTTAGATCTTATTCCTTCAGATTGCTGGCATTGGCAGAACTTCCATACATCTCAGAGCAGCTGCTGGTAAAAACAGCTTAGAGCTAAGGTAAAATCAAGAGTGGATTTGCTACCCCTGATGATGGATTACTGGTTGTCCCTGAAACCTTTTCTTATCCACCTTGTCATCAGCTCAACACCCACAACAGAGCATGAAGCATAGTATGAACCAGCATTTGACCTATTGGTCAAAGGAGTAGCTATGCTAGTCTTTTGCAACAGAAAAGGGGCGAAGGAGAGGGAAAGATCTAACAGCATCTTTAAGACTAACTGGTTTATATTTTAGCATTAGCTTTCATGGATATCAATCCACTTCCTCAGATGCAATGATACAATGATATGAAAGACACAGATTTTTATTGATAGCTACACAGTTGTGGAAGTGTGATAGAATGTAATAGAAAATGGAAAGATCACTTCAATCATATGATATTTCTCTACCACCATTAATTTCTTCCCCTACCATCCTTCTGACTTTAACAAAAATACCTAATACTATAACTAAAACTAAAATACACTGCAAAAGTAGTTAAGTTTTCATTTATTGAGTTGCATCTACACTGTAGAAATAATACAGATTGACACCACTTTAACTACCATGGCTCCATCCCACAGAATCCTGGGATTTGTAATTTTGTGAGGCCCCAACACTCTGGCAGAGAAGGCTAAAGACCTTGTGAAACTACAAATCCCACAATTCCACAGGATGGAGCTATGTACAGCACTTAAACTGGTGTTTAACTGCATTATTTCTACAGTGTAGATGCACCCATAGCTATACTTTTGTTATTGGAAAAGGGGAATGACTAAAAATAACAAGTTATGTACAACTAGTTGCTTCTATCCTGTGTGTATAAGAAAAATTCAAAATGTGCAGCAGCTCTTGAGCAGTCACCCAGAAAGTTCAGAGCAACTTTATCTCAGTAATAGGGGGGAAATAATGCAAAAGAAAGCATACTATCCATCTTTTTCCCCCTTAATTTGATCTCCTATCTCTCTATTTGGGTCAACTGAAACATGACATACTTTTAAAAAGTCAAAGATGTATAACACATATCATGATTTTGGAACCACAAAATTGGGAGTGATGTTAAGCAAAATATCACTTTGCTTCTGTGAGGAAAGGTCAGGACAAGTTTCGGGAGGGCAGTAGTTAATGGCAACAGAGCTTACAGAAAACCTCAAATTGAGAGACAGATGTAAGCAGCCAAGATACAAAGCATCACCACCTTTCAGCCTCATTAGATGATCCCTCTCCCAGCTAAAACAATGAATCTTTGCAGAAAAGCAAGCAAGCATGCCCAAGGGAACAATAAACTGCCACAAGCTGGAGCCTAGTCTTGTGGGTTCTAAAGTGGATTTTCCTTCTCCCCTTCCCAGATATAAAGATTTTAAAAAATTCTTTGCAATAACAACAAAACAGCATTTATATTTCACTTTGGAGGGTTTAAAATCCTTCATATCTATACACCCCCTGAGCTGTTTTGAGGAAAGAAAGATGAAAAGGTGATAAATATATTATATTATCTCTCGATAGTGCTCTCAGTAGAGCTTGCAACCATCCTGTATATTATGTCAATATTATCATTTCCATACTACAGACGTGGAGAGAAGATGAGAGAAGTCACTCGATTCAGCTGTAATGATCCCAGCATGGAAATAATCAATGTGCTTTCATACTCCTTCCTCAGCTCCTTCTCTCTTGTGCTTCATTTCAGCAACAGTTCATTCATGGCTAAACATTATGTTATGTGTATAAAAACTAATGAAGCTCTAGCAAACCTAGATCGATAGATACCTCTCCATTGATGCCCCCTTGTTGTGGGAGAGAGGCTTGTGTACCCTAATGATGTTTTGAGCTATGCTGGCGGTGGCATAGTAGCCACCAGTAGGGTCTCCCATGCCAGACAGGTCAAAACCGAAGGGTCTGACAAAGAGCGTCAAAGAGCAGGATGGGCTCTCTAGCCTTATGGCAACCATCCTAGGAGAAGGAAAACTCTAATCCCAAACCCAGGCAGATGGTGGTCGTCCAACCCTGTAAGGTCAACCATCTAAGAGAAGGAAACTAATCAAACCTATAACCCGAGGACCTTGCAGCTACCGTCCATGCTTGTAAGGCCACAGCAGATGAACCTCTGGTTTAAAGGGTGAGGCCAGTTCTGTGCGTGCTGCGCTTCACCAGAAAAACCCATTGCACAGGCTCGAAGGACAAATCCAATCCCAAAAAAGCCCTGTAGCGATAGGTGAGGGACGAAACGGCAGGTGTAAAGATGCAATGGAAGCCGCAGACCAAACCCTGCATGCCAGGACTTTGGTCGCTCGAGGCTGATCCGGGAGATGACAGTCTTGTTCAGCAGCATCCTGAATGACCAAGCAGCCTTTTTTAAGGAGAGTGTTGCTTGCTCCATATGGAGAGGGGCCTAGAAAATGTGGCCTAACGAAAGCTCATCCCCATCTACCTGGTTGGCTAGCCGTGGCCAACGGGCATCTTCTGATGCGGTCAAACCAAGGCAAAGAAACAAAGGCACACACCGGCCTCCAAAGCTGTAAATAAACTGACCTACCTCGGAAGCATCATATCCTCAGATGCCAAGATTGATAAAGAGATCGATCACAGATTAGCAAAGGCATAGAGTGCACTTGGAAGACTTTACAAAACACCTGAGGCAAAGCACAAAAATCAGTGTGTATAGAGCCATTCTCCTGTCTATTCTCATTATGGGTCTGAAACATGGGTCACCTATGGCCAACACGTACGACTCCTCGAACGCTTTCATCACCACTGTATACGCACAATCCTAAATATACACTGGACTGACTATGTGATGAATGTTGCTGTCCTTGAGCAAGCAGAGATCACCAGCACTGAGGCCATAATATTGAGAACACAGCTGCGCTGGGCAGGGCACGTTTCTAGGATGGAGGACCATCGCCTCCCAAAAATAGTACTTTATGGTGAACTCGCCACGGGTCAGCATAAGAGGGGCGCTCCAAAAAAGCGATACAAGGACTCCCTGAAACAACGTCTCAGGCTTGGCAAAATTGATCACCAACAATGGTCCGCCTCGCCACACATTGGGAGGCATGGAGACGCACTATCCACAGTGCTGCAGCCTTATTTGAGAACTCACACTGAACAAGTCTTGAAGAGAAATGACAACGCAGAAAGAATCACAACCCAGAAACATCACCCAAGAAGACCTTCTGCTGTGCTTTCTGCAACCGGACTTGTTTATCTAGGATTGGCCTTTTTAGTCATCAGCGCACTTGCGGAAAGCGCGGGATGAGTCATTCCTGAATCTTTGTTTGTGAAGAAAAAGCCACAGAGATAGATAGACAGATAGATAGATAGATAGATAGATACCAGATGTATTGGCCCTTCATTAGCTATATTATATATATTACTAACAGATAGGCAGATATCCCTTAAAAATTAAACACATAAATAGAATAAGAAAGATGACAAAGATTGTATCAGCTCAGTCTTTGATGCTAAGAGTTCCCAGATGATAAAATGACTAATCACAATTGCATCTCTGCAATTTATTTACAACTGACCTTGACACAGTCAACATGTTATCTGCACTCATGGAAAAAACAAGTAGAAAGGAATGAAATGGGACAATTCAGTGCAGCCAGTTTAGCACAGCCATTTCAACATGGCAATTTTAGTGTGGAGCAGTTCTGCTTGCATATCAACTGATAATCAATGATATCAATGATCAATTGATAATCAATTGATAATTTGAAATACAATTAAAACCATTTCTGTTTGGTTGGGACTGTCTTGCAAAATCATTTGGGTAAGCATGGTAAGCTCACAATGATATAAGGCATATATTATTAGGATCTCTCTGTGTTGTTGTTGTTGTTTAAGTGTAGGCTACTTTGGTAGTATCTGTGTGGTGGCCTTATCAATATTTTGGTATTTGAAGTGGTATCAAAGTTACCAAAATAAAAGGGAGATTATCAGATGGGGAAAACATCCCAGGGTAGGGAAGACAGGATACCGCTAAAAGGCTTACTTTTACACGATGTCGTCCCTGTCCTGTGGTGTTCCCGTTCTGCTCCTGTTCCCCCCCCCACTTCCTCTTATTCATGGGAAAATCCATGAAAAAGAAGCCCATTCTGTTATAGTAACAGAATGACGGGCAAGTGAAAAGATGGCCAGTTATGCTGGCGTGATCATAGCGTCATGTGATGTCACTGGGAGGTCCGTGCCAGAACACTTCCAGATACGATCAGAACAGCCAGGTAAGTGTCACTCTTCCCCCCCTCCCCAGATTACTTGGGGTTTGTAATGTGTGTTTTGGGGGTCTTTTTTTAATGCTTCTGTTATTTTTTATTATTAAATTTCCCGCATGATCGTTCTCTTGCAAGAATGAGCAAGATTTTGTTACCAGGAAGTGAATGGGGCTCACCAAGGGATGCCAGAGGGGAGGGGGAGCAATTTTCATTCTGCAACCAGGTAAGTGTGTGTGTGTGTGTGTTTTTAAACTGTTACAGGGATGGGAGTGGAGCGGGAGTGGGTCAGATGGGAGGGTACCGGGACAGAAATGGTTTACAAGGGCCTGTGTGATAATCTCCATTGATACTGAGCTTCCTTCTTATAGATTTCAGCAAATTTGTCCTTTCCTGACAGTTGTAAATTCAACCTCTTTTACTAACATATACGCCTGTTCTGTTCAGTCAAGGAAGCCACAGCCCTGACTTTGCAAGACCTGAGCAAGATGAGTGGATATCTTGAAGGTCTTTCATTCATTGTTGCATGCATTCAAGTCATTTCTGACTTATAGTGACCCTAAGGGGGTTTCCTTGTCAAGGCTTGTTCAGAGGGGGTTTGCCTTTGCCTTCCTCTGAGGCTGAGAAGGTGTGACTTGCCCAAGGTCACTCAGTGGGTTTCCATGCCCTAGCAGAGATTTGAACCCTGGTCTCCAGAGTCATAGTCCAGTGCTCAAACCACTACACCACACTGTCTCTCTTTCATTCATAGGGCTGGCATGGAATAAAGTTGACTTGATGGAAAACAACAACAGCAACAACCTGTTTTGTTTCAATCTTTAAAAAATAATTTGTTGCTCTTTTATAGAAGTGAATGGCAACTTCTGAGGGTCTAAGGGACATTTTCTTCCCCTGTATGAAGAGAACTGCATTCTCATCTTTCATTCATTGTTGTGTGTCTTCAAGTGATTTTCAACTTATGGTGACCCTAAGGCAAACCTATCACAGGGTTTTCTTGGCAAGATTTGTTCACAGGGGGTTTGCCTTTGCCTTCTTCTGAGGCTGAGAGAGTGTGACTTGTCCAAGGACACCCAATGAGATTCCATGGCTGAGCGGGGATTCAAACCCTGTATGGGGGCAGGAAATGACCAATCATTCAGAAGATTTTGTGATACATAACTTGCCATTTTGGATGTAATTTCTATCTCTGGTTGTATTTTAGCCCCCCCCCCCATTTTTCAATATAGGAAGTGACCATGTACACAGAAATGGCCAATTACACCCCCAAGTACCACTTAGTGTACAAATTGCTATCTTATGGGTAAATTTTGGGCAGAGTTTTCCTGAGCAAGATAGAGTGGGGGCTCCATGAGGACTATGAGTGCACATCATTCCTACTTGTTATGCTACATCTCAGATGTTACTTTGTTATGCTCTCCTTACAGTAAAATAATTCACTACAGGTAATAGAAGCCAGCATGGTGTAGTGGTTTGAGTGTTGGACTATGACTGTGGAGACCAGGGTTCAAATATCTGCTCAGACATGAAAACCCACTGGATGATCTAGGGCAGTGATTCCCAAAGTGGGCACTACCGCCCCCTGGTGGGTGCTGCAGTGATCCAGGGGGGCGGTGATGGCCATAGGTGCATTTGGGGATGATGAATAACTGTAAGGGGGCAGTGAAAGCATAAAGGAAAGAAGAGAAGATTTAGAAAAACTGATTTATGTATTCTGCTCATAACACTTAATTTTTCTTTGAACAACGTACTGGACGTTGGCTCGGTTCCTGCATACTCCCTTGATTGCATTGAGGTATGTGCAATCGTGCACTGCTACTGTTCATGTAGTGCCACTGAATTGCTGTTCCAAAACACATGAGTACTACGAGCATTGCTGCGTGCAACTGCCACTCGTGGTCGATCGCAAGGCCAAAGCCTGGAGTGGCAGTACTGGCTACTGGCAGTACTACCAGCAGATTTTGGAGCATGCTATGAATCAGGAGATTTCCCGTAATTATTATGGGAAAATTGCGGAGTAATATAACTCTGAGGACTTTTTTGGATGGAGAAATACACCGCAAGGAGGGTCATCCCTCTTGCGACGCTGCTGTGCAACAGGGGGGGCATTTTGTATGATGCCACCCCCCTGCCGATTCTGCTCTGGTACAGATTGCAGCTCCAGCATCATATTTGGCCGTTTCTTAATCATGGCCAACTTCCGTGGATACAAAGGGCTGATTGTATTTGTAATAGTGTGAAACCTGACAGACAGCTACGCCATTATCTGCACTTGAGACCAAAACATGCAGGATCAGGCCTCTAGATAAAAGCTATCAAATGATAAGTTCTTCAAGCATCCCTTGGTGAAACTGAAACAGAACATTATTCCCTCTGTTTCCAATATTTGATATCATCACTGCTGGAATCAAAATGAAGCCACCCATACACAAGAGGTAAGTAAGTAAGCTTAGGTAAGTAAGTTTGGATGAATCCTGAGAATTGTAGAATTACATAAACTGCTTCCCTCAAGAAGACCAATAAGTTTGCTCAGTTGAAAAAAACAAAGAAATAGTGGCAGCAGCTGGCTTCCACGGCAAATCTCTTTCCAAGTTTTAGTCTGAACTTTAAAGGACTTATCCAATTTGCTGAATCATATCCCCCAAGTAAGTTCAATATTTTAGGTAGCTCTTTAAATGTTTTGATTAAAACCAGGAGTGGCTTCACTGTATATTGACATGGATGTAACTCGCTGCCACCAACAGGGGGCCATCTACATGGCAATAATTACCTGGGAACAAACTGGGTCAAACCCTATTGGTCTTCACACTCATCAGGGCAGACACGCACTATTGGAAGGGAGGCAAGGCAACCTCCCCAAGTCCGTGATTTTCCATCCTAATATTTGTCATGGGTTTTCTTAAAAAGTGTGGGGAAAACTATAATATTGGTTGTCTGATCAATCAGCAACCATCTCGGATAAAGGGCACACAGCAGAGCTGGATTGTGATTGGTCGTGCCTTGGAGGGCGCGGGCTTGCAAGGGATGCCTTTTAGCTGAGGATCCGCCATTTTTGAACAGCTGTGGTGGCTTCTATGAACAAAGCATGTACCACACTCCTCCAGCCTCTACTTCTCTCCCAGCCTCTGTTCCTTCCCCAGCCTCTGTGCAACCAGCCTTCCCAGCCTCTCCTTCTGCTCTAGCCCCCCACTTTTAACAAGCCTTCCCAGCCTTGTTCCTTCTCCAGCCAGCCAGCTGAGCAGCTGAGTTGGGACCATCTGCATTCCTCCTCCAAAACTGACAACTCGGCTGCTCAGCTGGCTGGCCTTCTCCTCTTGTGTGGGCAACTGAATTGCTCTTCCTCCCCAACAAGCCAAAGCTGAGCAAGCTCAAGAAACAGCTGGGAAAGGGAGCATGAGCCAGAGGGAGGGCCAGTCAGTCAAACAGATGAGAAGAGATGGCCAGCCAGCTGAGTGGCCGAGCTATCAGTCACGGAGGAGGAACCTGCTTGGCCATTCAGCTGGCTGATGAAGGAATGAGACTTGGAAGGCTCATTATGGGGGGGGGGGCTTGGGGCAGAAGCAGAGGCTGGGAAGGGTGGTTGCACAGAGGCAGGGAAGCAGAGGCTGGAGGCAGAGAGGAGCGAGGTATGTGTAAACAACAAATCCAAAACTTTACTACCCATGACAAATCATGGGTACAGTGGGTGACAGAATCGAAGTATCTACTTCTCGTTTCTTCTTGGAATAAAAAATGCCATGTAGCTGAGCCCCAGGGAAGAAGAAGGAAGGCAAATGGGGTAGCCAGAATTCTAAACAGGGAGCTTCTACATAACAACATTTTGTTGCAGCTGATAATGCATGTTTCTAGATGTAGATCAGACCCTCATCAGTTGGCACTGTGCTATCTGCTTTCTTTCATTTTTCTCAATACGCTACATGTAGCACAAGCCTAGATGATATATGTTGAAACAAATCTGAAGCTACATGACAGCACAAACTCTCTGTGGCAACATTTCACAGAAATGAAACATGGCCTAAAATGATATAATATATCTCAAAAAATCTTCTTTCTTGCTGCTAAAACAAATGAAGAATTGGAAGGTAGATTTTAGATTTCTGAAGCTGGGAGCTTTATTTTGATTTCACATGCATTCCCCCATGATCTGGTTTGGTTTAGTTACAGCACTGCAGTCATTTGTTTATCCTAGTTGCCAGACAGTTTTCTGCCAACGCACTATACATGAGCTTCAGCTGAAAGATTCCCCAGTTGCTATCCAGATGAGGAAAGAAGGATTTAATCAGTCCTGTACTCATTAAAACAGGGATTACTGTAAAATTTACCAGCATAATCTGTCATTCCCAAAAAAGCTTAGCTTAGACCACCAACAACACTATTTTAATTATGTTTTAGATTGATGGTGTTTGGAACTATGTGTTTCCTAAACTGAATTAATGTACTACATCATATTCTGCAGTGTTTTTGCACACACACTTTTCATTTTTAAAAAATAGCCAGACAATCAAGTAAGTTTAGGAACAATGATATATATTCCATCTCCCAGTGCTTTTCAGAGCTTTAAAATACTACCTATTTTTTAAAAATATGTGAGACACACACAGGGTTTTGTATTTTGTAGAGATGGAGCAAATGTAGTGCACTATGTTGAAACTATGGACTTTTTCAAATGGGGTAAAAAAAAAAAACTGAGGAGGTCAGGAGAAGAACGGGACTCTTGCACTTACAGAGCCCCATTTCAGGTGCCGCCGTCCTCCTCCATACTCCTCCCGACCTTCCCCCATGCCTCGTCTGTGCTGTGGGTGCCACTTTTTATTGATGGAAATTTCTGTCAATAAAAAGTGGCGCCCACAGCATGGAGGAAGCACGGGCAAAGGTTGAGGGGAGGATGGAGGAGACACCGGCATCTAAAACAGGGCTCTGTAAGCACGACAACCCCATTCTTCTCCCAAACTCCCCAGAGTTTTTTTACCCCATTTGAAAAAGTCCTATGAAACTGTAGGTTTTCAATTGGTAATGAAGCGGGATGTTCAGAGCATCACATCACACCTAAAAAAGGCCAGACGATATTATTAAACTAAAGGTTTGCAGTCAGAATGAGAAAAGACTCCTCCATAATGGGGGTGGGCAGATCTCTAAAACTCATTTTCCCTATTCTGTTTTTCAATGCAAAGTTCAATCAGTCCTTTTCTAGTTGCATGAAAACACATGAATATTTTCATGTGCATTTTAAAAAGTATACTCACTGCTTGTCCCTTGGAAAAGTTATATTCCAATAACATCTGGAGGGCCAAAAGTTGTCCATCCCTACCAATACTAAAAAGAACCTGTAAAACAGAGCAGAATCACCTTGCTATGGTGAACACCACAGAGAAATCCTAGTGAATAAAATATTCTGCCTCCCTATGAATGAAAATCTGTCTTAAACCACTTAGAGATTTTCTTTTCTATGATCCTACATTTTTGTAATAGTTGGCTTTTCACATATTAAGAAGATTCTTTAACAGCATCTTCAGTTTATTTGTTAATAGAACTTTCCTCAATGTCTGAAATACACAGTTTGCACACCAAAATATTTGAACTGCAAAAGAGTGTAATTTTTGCCTTGTTTTCTCTCTCTCTCCACTCTTCTCACATATAATCCCTCAGCCACAACTTGTGCTTAGGTAAAATCAGCACATGATACATACTCACAAAGGTGTGTTATTAAGAAAGTAAAATACAATTGACTTTCTATGGTATCATTTTGCAGAGGATTATGATTATCTTCATCTTTACACACAACCGCAATGTGCAGGAAAAGCAGGGAAAGTTTTCCCATGCATATAAGTGTGTGTGTCATATATGTTTCAGAACTTGGAAAAGTTACTTTCTTGGACTACAACTCCCAGGATTTCCCTGAAAACACAGCCATGCACTTACCCACTCTTATGTGTGAAGAGGACTGACATCTGGCTATCATTCTTTCATAAAAAGTCAAAGTCATGTTTTTCAGAGTGAAGCACTCTAAGGACATTTTCAGATGCGATTTTCAGCAGGATATATTCCAAAACAACTCCGTTGCTGCTGCGCGGCAGGGGAGCAGTTTTGGACGACACCGTCCCTCTGCCGAACCCCTCCGTGTTACGTCCGTGACAGAATGGAGGAAACTGCATCATGTTTCACTCACAGGCAACAATTGTGAATGAAATATGATGCAGTTTCCTCCATTCTGTCACAGAAGTGACACGGAGGGGTTCGGCAGAGGGATGGCGTCATCTGAAATTGCTCTCCTGCCACGCGGCAGTGGCAAAGCTCTACTGCTCGATTCTTCCACTAGAAGTTGTTTGAAAATGTCCTAAGTTCTTTGTGTAGATGGGTAAATAGGAACACAATTCTTCACTCTTTTTCTTTCCAAAGGAAGCAATGAATAATTTTAGCAATGTTCATCCTGCTGTGAGAAAGTCTTAGAAACCCATGCAGTTTTGGAAGCCTGTTTGCAATTTGTGATTTATTTTGTGCAAAATTCACAGGTGGTTGTTTTGCATTGAAGAAAGCATTCTCCAAGCAGAAAGTAGTATTTTATGCACAGAAAAAGAATATATATTCTATGCAGAAATATTATCTTCTGCTCAGAAAAAGTTGTTTCATCCACAAAAATGGTATTTTCTATGCAAATCAATCACATGGAAATTTGGGCAGAATAGATCCTCAAATTATTGTAATTGTGTAATACTGTGCATAAATGTTGACCAGAATTCACTAAGGCAAGTACAGATATATAACCTAGAGTTATGCATTTGTGACTGGTTCATATTCATGATTCCTAGATATTCACTAGTTTAGGGAATACATAGAACCATGAAAGTCCTGCAGTCCCAATAACTGGGCAGTAGCTGCTGCTTGCGACAGAGGTCTGTTCCTCTTTTGATCAGAAAGCAGTAGATTGACATTCCCACTCACTGATCCTGTGAGTGATCTGTGGTACAAGGAGCAATTGTAACTGACCCTGCTTCCGGGTGTCATACTGGAGATTGCTCACAGGAATGGATGGAAACATCAGTCAGCTGTTTCCTAATTGACAGGGAAACAGACCTCTGTCACTGCAACAGCTGCTGCATGGTAAGTTGGCATTGGGGGTGGAGAAGGCCAGAAGACACTATACAGCTATGTAGCTAAGGTGGTTACATAGCTAAGTAGCCATATTTTTCTGCATAAAATTGCTGTTGCTATATGAAAAAAAATGCTATTTTCTTCAGAAAACAACCATGTGTAAATTTTGCACAGAATAAGTCCAGAATTTTGAAGATTATCATCAGTCAGGATTCTTCTCATCAGGGTTTCTCAACAAATATGTCTTTTTGGTCATTATTTTTTCAAATGTTTTTGAATATTCTTTCCATTCCTATCAGTGAATCAGTCAATTTTATTTCAATCCATACTTGAAGTTTTGTGAAATCATCAACTCTTTCAAGTTGTTTATGATGAAACATGTGAATTTTGGTAAGTTCTCAGCCATTTTTTTAAAACAAACAATTGGTTACAACTTGTTTCACTAGTTACAGTAAGTCTCAAGAAACAAAACTATGGTCTTGAGCCAATTAGTATTCCCAACTAGTGTAGAGCCAGCAATTCATGGTGAATGGTAAGTTAACTGTTATGCAAATCTCATCAATCTAATGGGTCTATTCTAGTTGTAACTAGCAGGTGGGTTTAAGACCAGATTTATTTAATATAAACCCAATTTTACTTAATATAAGGAAACGGAAGTAAGATGGTGCATGATAATATGGGAAAAGGGGTATTAGAAGAAAAACATTTGATTTGTTTATTTTTTACTTATTTATTCTGTCACTTGTTTTAGTACAGGAAGCCCCCACTTAGCTGATGGGTGAGGGACTGGACCACTGTCAGAAAGTGGAATTAATTGAAAAATAGAACTCGGGAGTGGGGGAATTAGCTTCCAAATGTACTCTGGCTGCAGAAATAACATAAATAACACACTATATATTACTTTTGAATGTGTGCAAAAGCTAAATTAACACAACTCACACACACAAGTAAAGTAAAATGAAGAAAAGCTTACCTATAGTAAGATGTGTATGATACACTAAGATACCTATATATCCATGTGGGTTTTTAAAGTACTTTTCTTTCAGGTGATATTGGAAATTATGTTTATTGCTTTTTTTGTGGTATAAAAAACTAAGCAACACTTAAAGTGAGCACAGGAGCAGCTCTGCAATTTCTTAGGGTAACAATATTCACCTTTTCTTTCAAACAAACCATTTTTACAAAAACTTCTACTGTAGGTGAAAAAAGGCTGAGGAGGGAAAAGCTGGCCCTTCATGCATATGCCACAGAAAGCATCGAGAGGTTTTTAAAAGCAGCAGGAGCCACACTAGGTGAGCTTTGGTGAAAAATTAAAGTGTAGATAAAAATAATGTCTGCTTTGACCTCACAACCCTCAGGAAAATTTTGCTTTGGGGGATTATAGTTCCTAACATCTCAACCCAGCAGTTTTGTTAGCTCACAGCTTGGAAGACTCTATGTGGGCGTGAACATGTGTTTGTGCACACAGGAAGTAGGGTCTGGGAACATTAATCTTTTTGCAAGTGTCTACACTTCTGCCTTAACTACCAGACAGCTAGATGTTCAGAGAATTTATGTGCATTAATGGTTATAGGATTTGGGGGCCTGTATACAGAAGTCTAACAAACACTGAGCTGTGGATTGCACTGTGCATGTCATAGCGAGCAAACTAGAGAATTTTTCTCCATGTTGCAGAAACCTTAAAGGGACAGCCAACATTCACACCTCTTGCTTCTTTCAGTTCCTCTCCCTGTCTTTAACACTTTTCCTCATTCCCTTGACTCAGACACCAAATTAGGAGGAGTAGCTAATACCCTAGAGGACAGGATCAAAATTCAAAATGACCTGGATGGACTGGAGAGCTGGGCCAAAGCTAACAAAATGAAATTCAATACAGAGAAATGTAAGGTACTGCACTTAGGGCAGAAAAATGAAATGCATAGATATAGGATGGGAGAGACCTGGCTGAACGAGACTACGTGCAAAAGGGACCTAGGAGTCCTAGTAGACCACAAGTTGAACATGAGTCAACAGTGTGATGCGGCAGCTAAAAAGCCCAATGTGATTTTGGGCTACATAAGTAGAAGTATAGTGTCTAGATCAAGGGAAGTAATACTGCCGCTCTATTCTGCCTCGGTCAGACCTCACCCAGAATACTGTGTCCAGTTCTGGGCACCACAATTCAAAAAGGATATTGACAAATTGGAGCGTGTCCAGAGGAGGGCAACTAAAATAGTGAAAGGTCTGGAAACCATGCCTTATGAGAAGAGACTTAGGGAGCTAGGTATGTTTAGCCTGGAAAAAAGACAGTTAAGAGGCGATATGATAGCCCTACTTAACTATTTGAAGGGGTGTCACGTTGAGGATGGAGCAGGCTTGTTTTCTGCTGCTCCAGAGACTGGAACACGGAGCAATGGATGCAAGCTCCAGGAACAGAAATTCCACCTCAACATGAGGAGGAACTTTTTGACAGTAAGAGCTGTTCGGCAGTGGAACACACTCCCTCGGAGTGTGGTGGGGTCTCCTTCCTTAGAGGTCTTTAAACAGAGGCTGGATGGCCATCTGTCGAGGATGCTTTGATCGTGATTTTCTGCGTGGCAGGGGGTTGGACTGGATGGCCCTCGTGGTCTCTTCCAACTCTACAATTCTACAATTCTATGATTCTATGAGACCTCCACATTCCAAACTCACATTCCTTTTCTCCTCCTCCTCCTCCTCACTCCCTTCCCCCCATCAGATAAAGAGCAGATGCAGTTTAAAATCTCTTCCATTTATTTTCCCAGTACTGCCTTTACATTCCCTCTTTAGAATTACCAGAGTGAAATCCTACATAGCAGTGGTGGAACCCATTAATTTGACACTGGTCCAAAGAGTGGACCACATATCAAATTAATGGGTTCGGGTTCTAATTTAAATGGGCTGCAGTGAGTCATCAGATAAGAGGTCTCCGAAATGTGTGGACTTCCTGTATAACTTATCTTTTCAATCTTGGACACAAGTGTCACTAGAACACTTGTGTCCAATCTGTGAAACTGTGATCTCCTAGCTATAAAGTAATAATCAACTACAAGAACAAAAGAATTACTGCACGGATATTGACAAACTAATTAATAGGCCCATAATTTATGAATACACACTATATTATTAATTATAGTGCAAAGACATTAAACTATTACATTTTTAGAGCAGGAACTATTTTGCTGAATAAATAAAATATAATTATAATAATTTGCACAAAGGGATTTGGTAGCTGGGTAGTTTAAATCTTTACCAACCACATTGCATTGCCTGCTCTAGAATAGTATAACCAGCATGGAAATTACACTCATTCTCCTACCTCAAAGCCCTCTTTAATAGTACTAAAGCATATCACCTAGTTTTAAAGGGACTAAAACACCTTAGGGATTATATTAAAAAAAGAAGGGTGAGCCTTACCAAAAGCTTAGCACTTAAGACACTACATAAATTATATTCACAGCTGAAGTGTTGCATTTTGTCCATGAGCATGACACAGTTTTACCAAACATCAATGGATTAGAAAATGTGGATAATTCCTTCACTTGCTCTCTGCATAATGCATCATTTACTCTCACTTTTCTCTTTCTGGCCTTTGATAAATGGTGAGTGTAAGCTTTTGAATAATTTAGCCTCTCTTGTAAGGGCCTGGAATAACAAAATTGTACTCAACTTATGCTGATCCTCTGTGTCCTTTAAGACAGTGGGGTAATAGGGAAGAGCCAGTATATTTCTTATGGCTTTTGGAAAGCTGTTCTGTACTCCAATTTAGGTGGTGTGGACCTGTGTAGAATACAAAATTCCCACTACCTGTGTCCAACCCCATTTAGATGAACATGACATCTGTAGTCAAAAACAGTCAGTAAAACAGAATTACAAAAGATAAGAAGGGTGGTTCCCCATAACATAAAACATCCATCAGGGGCAACATGAAGGTTTTACATAATGCCAGTGAAACTGATCAGAAGCTGCTGTATTAATGAATTTCAGTGGAACTTGAGGCTTGTGCAGAAATAAGATCCATATTTATATGGAAATAAATAGAAGTAAGCATGTATACTTTTTCAAGCCTAGAATGCTTCACAGTGCTGGGTTGTGGTTGTTAAACACACATACCTTTTAGAACAAAACCACATGTAAGCGAATTTGCACAGTCATTTCAGTGGCACTGAATCACTGAACACAGGTGGTTCATATTCTAATTACATAGTCAAGTGATTGTAAGAGGACTGAAGCAAGAATCCAAATAAAAAAAAATTAGGCACCTAGAAACCCTAGGAGGAAATCTGCATTTAGCGGACACATAGTGAAATATACATGGGTGCTCAAAACGTAGAATTTGCATGGAAAAGACATACTAGCACAACTGATACCATTATATCACCATATAAATTAGTTGTAATTGTCTATACAAAACTATATAAAGCCATAATGCCTTCAGGCCCAGGTTATTGGAAGAACTGTATTCTCTTATCTGAACATGCCTGTCTCTTCAGATGTTCAGGGAAAGCTCTTTTTTCCATCCCACCTACCTCTTCATAGGTACATCTGGTGGAAACATGAGAGAGGGTCTCGGTGGCTGCTCCCAAGCTTTGGAACTCCCAGCCTAGACTAGTGCCCTCCATGGTGTCCTTCCACAGGCAGGCAAAGACTTTTTTTGTTTCAATAGGTCATTGGGAATTAACTGCTCCTTGAGATAGGGGTTTTCATAAAGTGCTGTATAGTCTGTATTTGCTTTTTAATGGGTATGTTTTCACATTACTTTTTATTCAACTTGCAGTTGATAATTATATTATATTATATCTATACATATATTGCTTGTAGGTATGTTGCTATTTCCAGTGTGCTCACTGGCCACTTAGGAAACTGACCAACCAATCAAACCTCTATTGGGCAGCCAATCAGCACACTGGGGATGGGAACATGCGGAAGTTTCAGTACTTTCTAACATGGCAGCGCAGAGGGGTGTGTGAGTAGCATAGGGGGATGTGATGTGTGTGTGTGTAGCATGTGCCTAAGTGCACAGGGGGACACATTGGGGGTGGGCCTGGGGGGGTACATGCCTGGGTGGGCAGGGCCAGGATGCCTGGTGTTGGCAGTGGGGATGCATACCTGGTGGCAGGGTGGGGGTGCACACCTGGTGGCATGGGATGGGGGTGCATGCCTGGCAGTGGGATGTGTGGGGATGCTTGCGCCTGCTGGCGGGGTGTGTGGGCATGTGCCTGGCAGCAGGGGGTGGGGGATGCCCCTGGTGGTGGGAGTACGTGCCTGATGGTGGGCATGCCTGGTGGCAGGGGTGGGTGGAGGCACACCTGGCGGTGGAGGGGGTGGGGCACACATCTGGCATTGGGGGTGGGTTGGGGGCACACCTGGTATCAGGGTAGGGGTGGAATGGGGAGCGTGCCTGGCAGCAGGAAGGGGAAAGAAGGGGGCAAGTTTGAAGGTGTATGTTACACTGGGTATAGCTAATTATATTATAATTTTTTTATTTATTTAGAATATTTATATCCCATCCTTCAGCCAAAATGGCTCCCAGTACTGCTTACAAATTGTTATTTTGACAGTTCCTTGCCCTCTAAATCTAAATAAGACAGGAGACACAAGGAAAAAGGAATGGCAGCAAAGGATGGGATAAAATCCAGCATATACTGTCTACACCTATTTCCCTCAAAGGCCACAGCAGTGGCAGCTGGGATGGAGGGAGGATCTTTCATCAGTTGTACGTATTTAACTTTGTAAGCTGTTTTGAGTCCCAGGTCTGCAAAAAAGAAAGATATAAATAAATAAATAATAATAAGAGTAAGGACTGAATTTATTTGTGTTAGGGAGTTTGGTCTTGACTATGGTGGCAGGTAGTGCTCTTGTGAAACCAGGTCTTGCTACATCAAAGTACCAAGACTTTTTTTATTACACAAATAATGACATCATTGGACACCCTCTTCAGTCTTCATTTTTTCCTCTGAGTTTAGTTGCAATCTTCACAGTATCTGGAGAAGAAACAGATTTTCCCCATGGTATTGTGAGCTATCTCTGCTGTAACTCTATTATCTCAGGTTTACAGTCTAGCAGGTATTACTGACTGGAGTTCTGGACCATCAATGATTCTGAATCTATCAACAATCTAGGAATCAGTGAGGTATCACTGAATAAGGTGTCACATTGTGAGTGGTGTCACTTTTTGCAATTGTGCTATTGTGATTCTACCTATAGTGATTTAATTCAGATGTTTTGTGAGTCCATTTTGAAATTTTTCCCAGAGAAGGAGGAGGAGGAGGGTGAAGATAAACAGCTTTATTTATACCCTGCCTTTTCTCCAAAACTGAGACTCAGGTTGGCTTACACATTAAAATAAATGCAACACATAATAATAATAATACAAAAGATTAAAACTAATATGTAGAATGAAAATATTAAGAACCTAAATTCCATTTAAAAGTATTTAATTAACATTTGTCTGTCGCTCTGTGTGCAGTGGTAGCTTCCATGCCAGTGAAGTGGTGAATCCCTTCTGGGCTTTTAGTCTGAATAATGAAGGACCTATCCAAGATGCTGAACCTATGTTGGGGATAGGTTTCAGCATCTTGGATAGATTCATGATGTAGATTCCCAGTGATTTGGAAGTCATCACTTAACACTCTTTGGCTGGCATCCTGTTAGTGGTATATGCAGGCCAAAGTTACCCTTAGGCTTGGAAATGTCTATTTTTTGTTATTGCAGAGGTTGGTATTCCCCCCCCCTCCACAGTAACCAAGCTCCCCTGGGCTTACTAGAAGCTATCATCGGATCACTTCCAGATGTGTATCTGTGTTTTATCAGAGATTTGGGGTGGTCGTGGTGGTCCTTCTGAATCTGTCCACCCCAGAGTGAGTACTGAGAATATTGGTGGTGGGCAGTCTTTTTTATGGGGTATGTGTGATGTCTTTTTAATCTTCATTATTATGCTTTTAAATGATTCTACAATTTAAAGTTAATAACATTATAAAAATTAATAGCATTTAATAGAATAGCTTGTTCAATTGTGCTTTAATTTTTTATCATAAGTTTTTTAGCTTTATCTTCTTTTAGCCTTGCTGTAAGCTATTTTCAGTCCCAAGTCAGGATAAAGGTGGTTCATCAATTAATCAATAAAAGAATAATAATAAGTAGAAAATCAAAGTGTGCACTCCTACTGAGAAACTGGAAAGTTGCAATGAAAACAAGTCATAGAATCATAGAGTTGGAAGAGACCACAAAGCCCATCCATGCACGAATACACAAACAAGGCACTCCTAACAGATGGTCATCTAGCCTATGTTGAAAAACCTCCAAAGAAGGAGACTCCATCACACTCCGAGGCAGCACAATCCACTACCAAACAGCTCTTACCATCAGGAAGTTCTTCCTAATGTTTAGATGGAATCTCTTTTCCTGTAGTTTGAGTCCATTGCTCTGTGTTCTTATCTCTGGAGAAGCAGAAAACAAGCTTTCTCCATCCTCAGTATGACATCCCTTCAAATATATAAAAATGGCTATCATGTGCCTTCTTAACCTTCTCTTCCCCAGGCTAAACATACCCAGCTCCCTAAGCCACTCCTCATAGGGCATGGCTTCCAGACCTCCCACCATTTTGGTCACCCTCCTCTGGACATGTTCTAGCTTGTCCATATCCTTCTCGAATCAAGGTGCCCAGAACTGGACATAGTATTCCAGGTGATGTCTGACTAAAGCAGAATACAGTAGGATCCCTGTGTCCACTCATCCATTATCCACGGGACACAAAACAGCACACCTACCAGAGTCTTCCTAGAAAATGTGTCCTTTCTAGCCATTTTCTAAGTTCTCCAAGGCAACTCTATGGTATTCTAAACTGGAAGTCCCGTTATTTTTAATGGTGTTCACTATTATCCATGGTTTTCAGTATCCACGACCCTCCCAGAACCAATGTCCAGTGAATACAGGGGTCATACTGTAGAGCGGCACTATTACTTCCCTTGATCTAGATACTATACTCCTATTGATGCAGCCCAGAATCACATTAGCTTTTTTAGCTGCTGCGTCACACTGCTGACTCATGTTCAGTTTGTGGTCCATGAAGACTCCTAGATCCCTTTCGCATGTACTGCCATCGAGCCAGGTGTCACCCATTATATATCTTTGCTTTTCATTTTTAGTGCCCAAGTGTATTATCCTATATTATTCCCTGTTGAAATTCATTTTGTTAGTTTTGGCCCAGCTTTCTAATTTGCTAAGATCATTTTGAATTCTGATCATTTGTATGATTCTATAATTTCTTCATCAGAATACATAGTTTTAAAAAAGAAATTATCATGAATGAGTGTTCAGAAGAATTCTCTCTCAAAAAATCCCCAACAACATTATAGTGGTGGAAATATAACTACTTACTTAACTGGAAAATGTGTTATATTTGTTGATCCACCTGGCCATTCCCCACAGTATTTCAAAATAGCAATGGTATGTTCACCGTGTCATTTTGTTTCCAAGGCATCCATAGATACAAAACAGCTCTTGGCTATAATTATGAAACCATAACACTTTAATAGAATGATAATCAATATCACAGTTGGATTTTTCTAACATCTACTTCTGTTTTGAAAGCAAGACAGCACTAAAAATGCAGCTTCAGGATAATAATACTGCTGCAGCATAATAACATTTTTAATCGAAAGTAATAAATTGTTAATCACAGCAAGATCTTCTCCCGGAATTTTAAAAATGATTAATATATTTAAATTCAGGTGTTCATAATACAACACCTTTGCTACACAAATCTTGAGCATACTGAGTTGGTTGCCTTAATGGTTCCTGTTGCAACTTTGCAAGCTTAATTGAACTTAAAAAACATGTGTGTAATCACGTGTGTACTCGCATATAAGACAAGCTGTGCTAGATCAGGTAATTGCATGTGTAATGTCAACCAGAGGCCTCTTGGGAAGGCCACAAGTGGGAAATGGAGGGAACAGGTTTTCGCCACTAGTGTTCCTAGAAAATGATATTCGGCAGCATAGGGCCACTGGACTTGGAATTTGTATAGATGCTTTACCATCTCTAGAAGCCATGGTAACTCTGTCTAAAGGTAGCTTGGATCATTTCACTGGTGTTGCTTTCTCAAATTTTGAATTGGTAACAATGTCTAAGGCATGATCGAGCCAAAGTTTTCACCTATGTCACTTGCTGACTAAAATCCTTAAATTTAATTCTCTTTGCATGGCTGGCACCCTAAGAGATTGTAAGACAGAGGATGTAAAAATGTCCTCAAACCATTTAAAGCAGGAGGTGAGGATGCTCTAGAGATCCAGGGACCAATTTTCAGCTCCTGGGCCCCATTGAGAAAAAAAAAAAGTCACAGATTTGCAGTTTATTTATATATCTCATTGGAATAATTATTATAAATAGAAACTATAATACAGTTATCCCTTCATATTCACTGGGGTTTGGTTCAAGAACACCCCCCCCCGTGGATACCAAAATCCATGAATACTCAAGTCCCATTATATGCGATGGCATAGCAAAATGGTGTCCCTTATATAAGATGGCAAAATCAAGGTTTGCTTTTTGGATCATTATTTTTTAAAGAATATTTTCAAGCCATGAATACTTAAATCCGTGGATACCAAATCCATGGATATGGAGGGACAACTGTACAAGGCATCTCATAACCAGTGAGGGGGGTTGAACCTGTGTCCAGGTGACCTGTGTGCCTGCAGCTTAGTTTCCTGGTCCAGGTGCTACTGCTAACCAATGATAGGCAACTTCATTGCCCCCATTCTCCCTTCTTATGGTTCTTTATCTTGAAATCATACTTCAACTGAACAGTCCTTCAGATAGAAAGGGCCTTCAAACAGAGGACTATCCTCAGACATCCCTTCAAGTAGAGAATTAAAGTTGGCCACGTCATCTAGAAACCGTTTTACTTTGGGGTTTGTTTGTTTGTTTTCTGGACTGTGAGGCCATGTTCTGAAGTGTTTATTCCTGACATTTCACCTGCATCTGTGGCTGGCATCTTCAGAGAATGGTAGCGTAAGGGATGTGTGGGTTTTATATACTGTGAGTCCTTGTTGAAGAAGATGTGTACCTTTGCGTATTTGGATAGCTAGTTCCTGTTAAAAACAATCAGGGTGGCTTACAACAATTAAAATGCAGCAATGCTAACTAAAATCCCTAAGCACCACCCACCCCTCCCCTCCCCCATAAAAAGATATTAAACTAGTATAAAATTAAAAACCACCTAACTAAAATCACATAAAAAAACAAATACAAGCAAGTCTAAAAGAGGCCAGGAGATGCAGCTCCTGAGGCTGGGATCTAATCAGGAAAGGTGTGCCGATATGCAGTTTTACTGTGCACTAATGCTGGACCCTGGTGGCAAGATGCTCAAGCAGCCTCACATGAACGCTCTTTGTGGAATTAGTGATGGGCATGAATAGAGATACCCCATGCTTTATGGCTCCTGGGCAAGAGACTGACAGATTTCTTTTCATACACATATTTAGAAAAAAGTATAGCTAGTGGATTGTCTAGATGGTGAAAATACTCCACATCATCATCATCATCATCATCATCATATTTATTTATACCCCACCCCTCTGCTAAAAACAATCAGGGTGGCTTCCAACAATTAAAACATTGTAATAACGACTAAAAGCACCACCCACCCCACAAAAAGACATTAATCAATATAAAATTAAAACCATCTAACTAAAATGACATTAAAAACAAATATGCACAAGATTAAAAAAGGCCAGGAGACATAGCTCCTGAGGCCGGGATCTAATCAGGAAAGGCCTGCTGAAAGAGATCCATCTTTAGTGCTTTTTTAAAGCTACTTAAGCTCATCATCTGATGGATCTCATTGGGTAGGCCATTCCATAAATTGGGGGCGAATACCGAATAGGACCTCTGGGAGGTTGCAGACAGCCTAGATTTTTGTGGCTGAAGCAAGTTCCTCCCAGAGGACCATAGTGCACAGGGAGGATTGTATGGGAGGAGGCAGTTCTGAAGATAAGTTGGACCCAAGCCATTTGGGGCTTTAAAGGTAATAACCAACACCTTATACTGGGCCCGGAAGCTGATAGGCAGCCAGTGGAGAGATTTCAATACTGGAGTTATATGGTCTCTCCGTGATGTTGCCATGACCACTCTTGCTGCCATATTTTGTACCAACTGAAGTTTCCGGACCAAGCATGAGGGTAGCCCCATGTAGAGCACATTGCAGAAATCTAGATGAGAGGTTACCAGCATGTGCACCACAGTCTCGAGGTCCCTTACTTCCAGGAAAGGACACAGCTGGTGTATCAGCGGAAGCTGATAACAAACGCTCCTGACCGTCGCATTCACCTGACTCATCATCTGAAGCGATGAATCAAGGAGCACCCCCAGACTGCGAACACAGTCCTTAATGGAGAGCGTGAACCCGTCCAGGACTGGAGGTTGCAACCCAACTCCTGGGTTTGGGGCCGCTACCGTGAGCACGTCCATTTTGTCCGGATTTAATCTCAATCTGTTTTTCCTCATCCAGCCCATTACTGCTTTAAGACAGTCATTAATAGGAGAGACGCCATTGGAATTCGAGGCCGATGATCTGTACAAAGAGAAATAGAGCTGGGTGTCATCAGCGTACTGATAACACCCAGCCCCATAACTCTGAATCATCTCACCGGCTTCATATAGATGTTAAACACCATCGGGGACAGGATGGCACCCTGTGGAACTCCAGAAGTAAGCTCCTTTCTGCTGGAGCAGCTGACCCTGAGCAGCACCCTCTGGGACCTGCCTAAGAGGAAGGACCGGAACCACTGGAGCGCAGTGCCTCCGATTCCTAACCCACTCAGGCGATCCAGGAGAATGCCATGATCTATCAAATCTATCTAAAAGAATTTGCTGGGAATACCTTTTGTCCCAACAAGATCCTGAGGTAATCTGCCTTATTCAGAAGGACAGGGGCAAAAAAACAGCATTTACTGTGTGAGAAAAGCTTTTGCAGCTTTCCCCATATTATTTAAAATAATGTGAGGAAGTGTACATTAGTGAATATTAGGACAACTGATTCAATTTGCTGAGCATTTCTGATAGGGAGGAACTGGAAATCTGACTGATCGGACGTGCATGGGGGATAAGCTATTGCACAAGTGATTGTGTTTTTTTGCCTGTAAAAATTTAAGGGGATTTCATTCAAATGTTTTAAGTAGAAAATCGAATGGAGTGATGGTGAAACTAAGCACTGTCTCAAACAATCTACTGTTGCAGTGAATCCATCTATTCCATTAGGAATTGGGGGTTCCCCCAGCCTCAGGAAAGTTAGGAGATTAAAGGGTCTTGTTGGGGATCCAAAGATTCTTTCTCTCAAAGTCCTCAGGAATAGAGGCATCTGACAAATAAGAAAGTACTGTTTAACAGTTAAAGAGTGCTAGACTTAGGGGGGGAAAAACTAAGTTCAAATTCCTGCTTGGTTACAAATCTTACTGTAGGATAGACAACTAACCAAAGTCCAGGGGCTGCCTCAGTCCCTTGATGGAAGATCACCCACTGTTCTTACAGCTTTCCCCCATTTTTAAATCTTTTTTTTTTTTAACACAACCTCAAAATGCCCCTGAATCTTCTAGGGCAGTGGTATTCAAAATGGTGGTCTGTGAATAGGTACAAATGTGCAAGTCACCAACCACTAGCTTATTTAGAGTCTCTTGGAAATAAAGAAACAGATGTAGCCAATAGGTACAAATATGGCACCAGTCTCTGGAACATTAGGAATGAACAAACAAACTGCTGGTCCCTTAATAAAATCATGTTAATGCTGTCTAAGTCTTGAATTCTCCTTGTGCTGGTGCTTCATCCCTGGTTTTCCAGTAAAATTGGTCAAAACACTTAGATACCATACCCAAGAAAGGTACATTTAAGAAAGTGTTGCAGCTAGGTCCAATGATGCCATTTCCAGGAAGGATTTCAGTATGGCCTCCATAATATTAGTGTTCCTTACTAAGGGATTTTTTTGTAGTTCATTCTCCCAGTTATGTCCTCTTAGCGGATATAACAAGCCAACATGGGCAAGTATGAAGAGCACACGTGATGTCTCACTATTTCAAGAGTCTGGTCCATTTTCACAGGTTGCATAATTTGAAAAATATTGAAATAAAATTGACCAGATTCTGAAACAACCACGGTTTCCCAGTCAAAGCTGATGTACCAGATTTTATTCACAAAATATCTTTTAAACTGGCAGTGGGTTTGGTATCCTATTGACTAGAATGTAATGAGCTTCTCATGACTCAGGAAAAGAATAGCTGAACAACATTAGATACAGAATGGTGGTGGTGAATTGAGACTTCATTTACTATCAAAGAATAAATTCTAATATGTACTTATACCTGTGTTTAGTTAGTTGATTTGAGTCTCCCACCATTTCTGTTTTAGATATCAACCCATATATTTCTTCACCCCAAACTGCTCAGAAAACTGAGGATAAAATTTGGCTCAGAAAGACAGGGAGTTTGTCTCGTTGAACTGATAGGACTACAAATCATTGTTCTCTGGATCCGTAAGTCTGTGGGTGTTTCGTTCTAATAGGATCTCTACCCCTGAAGTGGCTAGGAAGTGTTGTTAGTCTAAACCTAACCCTGTTTCAGCAAATCTAAGTGTAAAAATTATTTGCATGGCTGCAAATGCAAATATTTTTATTTATTTATGCATGACCCATTTTGCCTTCTCAAACATGGAGGCACCCAATGTGGTTAGTATTGAGATGAAAGAATAAATGACTCAATAAAACCAGAGCAAAAAAAAGGTGCAAGATGTCATTCTAATAAAAGATTTTAATTAAATATATACTTTGAAACAAACCCACCACTATAAATTCAGTGTGCATGGCAAATTGTTTGTAACATCTCAGTATAAAATGGAGAGCCTGAAGCTATTAAGATATCCATTTCTATGAGTTGGATAAATTAAAACAGCTGGCAACCTCCACAGATGATTTCTCTTTCATTCCTGGTCCTCTTTATTTTTCATTTATACAAAATACTAAGAAGGGAGAATGCATGAAAAGAAAACAATTCCTATGATACCTTCTAACTCAGTAAGATAAATATTAGCTTAACCAAATCTCAGAGAAAGTGGGGGCAGGGGGAAAGGGAAGGAGGGAGATATATGAAATGGAGCAATAAGAATATTTATAGGTGGGAAACTCTCCAGAGCAGGGAATAGTTTTATTATGCATGTGACTGACAGGGCATGAATGGTGTGTTTATAAAGAGAGAATAGTGTGTGTTACTCTGTCTATGGGCTGTGTAAACTAATGCCTGTCTCACTGAACAGACCTTCACACTGCCGATGACCATTTCCTCTTGGGAATGCCACAATACCCTCGAGTCAAGGTGACAGATAATTAGCACTAGAAAGATGCAAACACATTTTGTACCTACTTCCAACCTCCCTCAGCTAATTGAGAACATTTTTTTTCCTGGGCACAAGCAATCATGGTTCTACATGCAAGAAAGCTCTCATTAAAATAAAATTAAATGCCTCCACTTGCTGAGTTTGCAATGGCACCATCACCAGAGTGGAAACATTATGTGGAGGCCATCTATAATTCACGAACAACAGAATGAACTACTTTGGGTCCCGTCAAAATGCTATAAGACTGTCTTTTTGTAATTGGAAGGAACAATGAACAGTGTGTTCTCAATAATTCATGTCACCATCATACTGTAATCCTGGAGTTGCAACTCTTGGTGTTCTCAGACTCCCCCCTCTCCCAGTTACATATTAAACTGGAACATGAGGCAATGTTGGCTCAGCATTCCGCCAACATCCTCCAGTGTCCTCCTTCCTAGTTGTTGGTTTCTTTAAGAATTCAGCTGCAGACTCAACATCATTCCATTTACACATGCATATTCATTCAATGACAATACAGCCCCCAAAAGGTCAGGGGTAATTACACTCAGAGGGCAAATTGTGCCCTCAAAGACTGGGGGGAGGGAGTTAAAAATATAGTTTTAGAGCTAATTTGCTTGTTTGGAGAGGAAGTTGTGAGAGATATGTGTGATCTATGAGATGCATTTGTCCACCTCTGTTTACATTATGATTTTCATTTGACACATTTAACTGCTAGATATGAAGTGTATGGCAATCAAGTATGAAGAGATATGCACATGTAAGTGTATATCTGTGTATATGCCTGCTGTTTATGTCCTTTCTATTGCAGGCTGAAAAGAAAATCATGTAAAGCATATTTTGTGCAAGCTTTTACTAGATGATAACACACATTTGATACCATTACCTAAGTGTTGTGATGCCCTCTTAATTCTGAAATCTTAGAAAGCCACTTTGCATGTCAAAAGAACCCATTTGTTATTTGTCTGAAAAAGATTCCATATCGCTATTGCTCCTCCTGGCATACTTTATTAATAGATAAAATCCACCCATTCAAGAACTTCAGGTGAGTGACTGAGTACAAGTTTTTCATGCAATAAGACTCTAGGTAAGACTGGGAAAGACCACTGTCTGAAACTATGAAGAGCCACTGTTAATCAGTCAAACAGCACTGAGTCCAGAGCACTTTTAAGAGTAATGGATTTGGTCTTTTTTCCTGTGCAGAAAATACTGTTTTATGATACCCCCCCCCAAAAAAAAACCCAACCAAACACCTGAATTTTGTACAGTATAAGTCCTGAATTGCAAATGCAAACAGGCTTCAATAACTGTGTGGTTTTCTAAGAGGCTTACTACATGCCAAAGAAAAGTGGCAGGGGAGCAGGAAGGTTCTATCTTACTGCACAACATCGTCATTCTTCTAGCATTCTGCCATTCCACTCCCATAGGACACCAAGTGTAAAACCACATCTTTTTGCTAACAGGTTTTTCCAGTTAAGTAAAAAGACACGGTTTTACCTTGGTCTCCCACGGGATCAGAACAGAATGACAATGACCTTTTGCAGTACGGCAGCATGGAAGATGGAACCTTCCTCCTCCACTTCCTCTTTTCTTCGGTGTGTGGCAAGTCCCAACAACTTTCTCACAGCAGGAAGGAAATTGTTAAAATTACTCATTGCTTCCTTTGAGAAGAAACAGTGAAGAATTACATTCCTACTAGCTAATATAGTCATTGTTCAGGAATTTTGGGATATATACTCTGATATATTTTTAGAGTATTAAATAAATAAATAAATAAATAAATAAATAAAATATCAGCTTGTTTACAATACTGAGTTAGGTATTCCAACTGTCAAATGATATAAGGCTGGTTTTTATATTTCTTTATCAAATATATTGTTTCACTTTTCGAACTACTGGAGTCCAAGAAACATGCTGCTAGATTTTCCTGATCTGAATGAAAAATGATGGGGCCACTTGCAGGGTTTTGCATTTCTTTCCAAGTATCTGGATGTGTCTTGAAATTCCCAGTCTCAAAATCAGATCCTCATGTCTCTTAGATCTTACAAGAACATTGTGCCAGCTACTTAGTACCCTCTGTCCCCTTGTATTGTTTTTATACTTTTGAACATAAAGCCAGAGGAGGGTATACTTCAAACTCAAAGAGAGAAGGCGAAATGCAGGTTGCTTGCTTAATGCTTGTTGGAAGCACTGGATTACCCTGAAAAGAATGAAAACACTAAATTTTCAGCCAGGAGAATTGTTCCTTGATCCCAATGAATCACAGCCACTCAGTTGGGGTGGGACTACATTTCAATATTTACTATTCAGTCCTAAGCACTACATAGCTAAGTGAGCAAGAATGACTGAAGCTTTTTGTGTGTGTGTATGTTGTTGAGCATAATTTTTTTTACTAAGCACCCCTGAAATTACACCTGTGCCAACTCCCAGTGAGCTGTGGGTGCACAAGGGTCATGACTGTGCATTTGGAAATATTATTAGTGCTGATGATGCAGTAAGCACAGCAGTAAAGAAATGAATTTCAATCTGAGCCAGATTTGCCAGTCAACAGCTCTATGTGGTTACATCAAGTTTTGAAACAAGTGAGTCAGACCACACAAGTGGTCCATGCATGGCTGAAATGTAGGTAGGTTGCAACAACCAGATCAGCAACATTGTTGGTCATTTATTTTTACTTTTAAGCCAAGCTCTCTGTACATTAAGGTTGTCAGAGAAGACAGTCTTCATACTTCATCTTAGAAGTGTGGTATACATGTACTTAGAGGGTGTTCTCTGCAGGAGCACCCTGACTTTGGAATGACCATTTGAGCCAGGCATAAGGTGACCATAATGTTCTCTTTGACAGAGGCCAATCCTCTGTTTTAAGGTGTCCTCTCTTTGAAGGACTGTCCAGACCAAGTCTGATTTAAAGAACATGACATGTATCCAAAAATGGCATTCAATCAGTACAAACCTCATGGCACTAATGGTTGCAGTTTTCAGAGTTAGCACAAATAGTGGTAATCAGCATGATTTTATATTTTGCAAGCACTTGCACAAGATAGATTGCATTACTACTTGCAGCAGCACTTATGCAATGGTGCAATCTAGCACAACTACACTAGCAAGGATTTTTCTCTGCACTAGAGTTATGTTGGATGTAGTCTGAAGAATAATACAAAGGGAGATCAGCAGTGTTGAAGTTGCTCATTCACAATGAGTTCCTGGACAGCAAATTCAATAGATAGACACACGGGTCACCTTATCATAGCATTCCCTTCTCAAGTAATAATTGTGTTATAATTCTGTTTAAACTACTACAAAGTAATTTTTAATTTTGTGTCTGTAGAACTGCAATTGTATGCAAATGAGTGTCCTCTTTTATTGTGTGTGTGTGTGTGAGAGAGAGAGATGCAAGTCCTCTTTTTGGCTCTGCAACCACCCTCCAGCTCAACCCCCATTCAGCGCAGCAGTGTGGGGGAGAGCTGCCTTTGCCAGATGGGAAGAGAGAGGAGACCCGCTTAACAGCACCAGGGCACATGTGCCGGCACTTGAAGAGCAAGGGGCGAGTCAGAGGCTATATAGGGCCCTGCCACCCCTTGCTCTTCCTCTTTCCCTCAAACCGTCGACCTACCCTCCCCAAACTGACATAATGGTTGCTTCGGGGCCAGGTAGGAATTTTACCCCCCCCCTTTTCCTGTTTTTTTTTCCCGCCTACCCCATAGTATGGTAGGCAGCAATGGAAATTGGCTAGGATGGTGTCTGAATAGGTAATGTTCATATATTTTGAGTGGAAAATGGGGGAGGTGTAGATTTTGGTGTGTACCTTGGCACCAATTTTGGTGAAGGCAGGGTCTCTGGAAGGGCCACTTGAGGTCATGTGGCCTAAGGGAACGGAAGGAGACCCACCTTGGGGTTGGTCTGAAGGATAAAACCCCACTTTAAGGATAAAACCCCACTTTAATCCTTGGTGGGGGAATTTTGGGTTGACCTTCCAGATGTGGGCCAGCTGGGGACCAACCCTAGCTATTGGGGTTCCTCTCCAGGGCCCAGGTGTTCATCTGGGGAAGATGAGGGTTGTGGTCTCGGATAGACCTACTGCCTCAGCTGTTCCCTTACTAGGTTGCCTCACCCCACTGAAGACCTTTAGAGGGAAATAAATAAGTAGGGTTAAATAAAGACCCTTTTATTTCATCCCATCTCTTGTGTCTGGTCTCTTTATTTCCCTGAATCAGTCGGAAATAGGAAAGTGGGTCTGATAGCAATGCTGTATTCCTTTTAGTATCAGGTTAAACTTTTGCTAACTTTATTGCTACAGCTATAACTAATTATAAATTCTTCTGCTCATGCACGGTTTTTTTATTTCTCTCGATTTTACTTTCGTCTATTGCATTCCATTTTAACACTGCCTTTTTTAAAAAAAATCACATGCAAGCCTAATTAGACTCTAATTTATTGGGCAAAAGTAAGGGATGGGAAGATTCATCAAGTCCATTTCTATAGGCTTTCTTCTTTTCTCAGCTCTACGTCCTTTCTTAACCAGTTCCATGTAGATTTAACAAAATAAAAACAGAAAATAAACTGTATTTTTGTGCAAATTTTCAGATGTACAAATGGATGAGGAATGGACCCACACCAACATTGACTAAAGTATGTGTGTGTGCATTCTTCCGTGGAATATATGGCAAGCCCAAAAACGTAGGAGTTCCTGAGCAACAATACTAAATACTAAAGTGCCGAGTGAATTAAATCAATTTTAAAAAACCCTCAAATGGAGTGAACTTCTCACACAACCCTAAGGGCAGTGCAGTTTAGCTGTTCTTTAAATATGTAGTCTCAGGGTGGCTGAACTGAAGCACTTGTGATTTCAGTTTAATGTTGTTTTATAATTTGTATATTTGATTGCATGTATTGGTCTATTTGCTTTATATTATATCTTTTCTATTCTATCTGGACAATTTGTTTTACAACTATATTGTATACTTTTATATTTTATTATTCCTTCCTTCCCTCTGCATATGTTTGTGTATAAACATACATTTTAGATTGTACACCTTTGGCAGGACACACTTTTTTTGGTTGTTTTACTTGTAAAGCGTCATGTACATTGATGGTGCTGTATAAACAAACAACAAAAAATAATAATCATTATTTACCCTCGTGAACTCCCCTGGTGTATGTTCTCTTGGATCCAGAATGCAAGGTACCATAGCACCTGACTTACATACCACTATAGATTCTGAAGGCATTGCATACTGTATTCAAATAGGGGTCAGCAGCTATGACCTTCCAGATGTTTTTGGCTTCCCAGAATCCCCCACTGTTGGTTATGCTGACTAGAGCGGATGGAAGCAAAAACACCTTTGCTCACCGTTGCATTAGAAGGATTCCCTCACTACTTTTGCACAGAACAGATTGAAAATTGTTCCCTGAAGCATGGCCCTTAATTTTTTTGAGAAAGCCCCCAGAATATACATTCCCTTGAGATACATTGACACATTCTACAATGTTCACAGTTGTGCATTACATAAACCAAATGAAGAAGGAATGGAAGACTTCACTTAAGAGCATAATACCCCAGGACATACTATCATAAGAACTGACACTGCACTCAGAGGATCAAGCAAAGCTTAAAAGATAACTCATCTCTTTGGTAATCCTTTTTTTTTTTTTTTTGGTCACTCTTCCACATCTACCCCAAAGGCTGTGGAAATAAACAAGCCTGACACAGTCCATAGTTAAAAACAGTTATCAATAAGAATGTACTAGGCATAGAATTTGCACCATTCTAGCATTGCTAATATACTAATATACCGTACATCTTTTTATTTTGTTGTAAAGAATCTGAACATTCAAAGGGTTTTTACAAAAGAAGAAGAAGAAGAAGAAATTAAGCAATAATTTCACTTTAAGTGTATGTTCCAGAGGGTAAATGGGTTCTGAAGTGCAATAAATGGTAAAGCAAATGGAAGAATATATTTTAAATGTTCCAGCAATTTTCATTGCATATCCTTCAGTCAGACACATGTTCTTGCTATTTTATTAAATGGACTAAATGCAAAATAAATTGGAAGGCTTTCTCAATGGAAGCTTAGTACACTTAATATCACAATTAGATATGCAGATTTTAATGGCAGGTTTCTAAATTATATTGCTTTGGCAGCATACAATATTCAGAACAATACACAAAATAATAAAGCAGCATAGTGGGGCATCTAATTTTATTTCCTACAAGCCCAGATGGGATACCAGGGGTCTTGTTTCTCACAGTTCAATTAGCCAAAACTCAGCAGAATTAACATCTAAGACTTTGGCATGTGGAGTCTCCCTTGTTTTAAGGGGGTAGGGAACATAGCAAATATTGTAGAGTGTCATTATGCCATATGGTTCTATAGAAACACACACTTCAAAGGGTAGGAAGCTGAGGCATTCAATGCCAATAAGAGAATCTTGCATTAAGAAGACACTTTTGAATGTGGTTTTCCATTTCAAAGCTGTCATGAAGTTTACATAAAGGTAAAATTAAAAGAATTTGGAAATTTATGTCAAGGGGAGTGCCATTTTAATGAAAGGGGGAGGGAGGGAGATAATTTTGTTAAGGAGTGACATTTCTTGTGTAGGGAAAAGAGTTCAGAAATTTCTTCAACTTAGTATTCAAATTTGGGATCTGTGATAAGAATGACCAGACCCACAGGACAATGTAAACTGCAAATGTCTGACCCAAGACATTTTGATGCCTGAGGTAGAAATGCAAATGATGTCCCCAACCATGTATGTCTAGGTGTATAATATCGAAAACCAGGGAATTTTTTGATACATCAGGAAGAAAATTCCTCAAGCACCTTGATAGTAATAAACAAACAAACAAACAATATTCTGTCCTTTAACAACAACAACAACAACAACATGTGCTATCTGAGTTGTCTATGTGACGCTATGTCAGGGTAGAGTAAGTCCTGACTGCAATGATGACCAAACACCATGACCTGATGCTATAAATCTTTTACATTGCAAGTGGGCAACTTTGGCAGATCCCAGGGCCAATTTGAAACCCTTGGTGGGACAGGACAGCCTGCCACCACCACCAAAAAACAAAAACAAAAACAAAACAAAACAAAAAACAAAAACAAAAACAAAAACAAAACCTACACCAGGAAACACAAAGAAAACAGTTTGTGGGAAATCTATTTCTGGTTGTGAATAATGAGTTGGTTTTAAAGAAGCTCATGGGAGGTCTACAACTCATTTAAAAGTTGAACTTCCACTCCTAGCCAGAGAAGCAATTGGTCCCCCTTTTTTTGTCCAGGTAAAGGGCATTCCACAGAGTTTGGAAAGGTTATGTAGGGTTTATATGCAAAACCACTGGACCACATCCTATTTTACATGGATGTATTGAGCCCACCTTGAAGTTCAACAAGCATTCTTGGACCAGGCACTATCATTCAGCTAGTCCTCATCATATAATTGTTTGAAGGATAACATAGGGAAAGGGCAGGGGGAGGAGGGATGACAAACTGTACACTTTCTTTAGATATTGAACTAACTCTCTAGCTAACTAATACAGAGGGAAGAAGAAGGGAAAATGAAGAGAAGGGTAACACTGAAGAACATGAATTCAACACAGTTACATGCATACTTAAATGTAATTTGGGTAGAAAATGATGATTTAAAGGAAGTTATTTAAAGAGGGAGCACCACAGGCACCCTCTGGGTCCCCAACCTGATGATACCCTAACCCCTGGAAAAGACATGACAAACAATACACCCAGAAAACTGGAGCAACATCTATGTTCCACTTGAGTTGTTTGACTCCTCCAGTCCATTTCATGGCCTCTAAATAGCTTTAAACAAAGAAACAAACCCAAAAGTGAACATCCAGCCACCTCCTGTTTCCAAAACAAGCCCAGAAGGTCCCAAATTATTTAAAGGCTGCCACCCTCACACACACACCCCAGTTTCAGTGGCACTATTTGCCATTCTTTATATAAAAAAAGTTTTTAAGTAATTAAGAAAGGCACAGGGCATTTCAAACACCTGCATTATTAATGGATTCATTCCCTTGTTTCAAATTTAGCATGCCTGTCACCCATTTTATGTTACCACTTAATGGACATTACAGCAAAAGAGTACCTGTGAGCACACTGACTTTGTTATGATTTAATTTTATCTACAAGTAGATTGAATGCCAGCTGTGACCTGGAACTGGCCCTAGGTTGTGCAAACCTGTAGATCTGCCAAAAGTCACATGTACAACTTTAGATTTTTAAGTTCTGACAGGAATCCAAAATAAATATAGAGCAATTTGGGGAAGGAAATCTCTCTCTCTCTCGCTCAGACTCTCTCTCTCAGAATTGGTTGACTGGCCGAACCCAAAGGGTGCTCAGCAGTGGCTCCTCTTCGTCTTGGAACGGAACTTTGGTACTTACCGTGAAGGTTCCTTTTCAGCAGCCATGGGGAGGGAATCCTTGAGTGGGTATTGGCTCCGCCTCCGACCAATCATAGGCAGGACACCTGAAACAAAGATATTGAGACCACCCCTGCCAGGAGGAGGAGCCAACCCCATCCTCCCCAGAGAAGGTTAGGACAGCTCCAGAAAACAACATAAACAACATAAAACACCATTGAAACACGACTAAACAAACCTCACAAAATTCCCCCCCTTTTTTTTTTGGGTGGGTAAGGATTCCCTCCCCATGGCTGCTGAAAAGGAACCTTCACGGTAAGTACCAAAGTTCCGTTTTCCAGCAGCCTGGGGAGGGACTCCTTGAGTGGGACCTAACATAGTGGTCCGAAAATCAAAAAGGGGGGGAAACACAACTCTGAAACTAGACTAACGGATAACCTGCTGCAACACCTTGCGACCGAAGGCCGCATCTGCAGACACATATTCATCGATTCGGTAGTGTCTTGTGAAGGTGGATGCTGAAGCCCAGGTAGCTGCCCTGCAGATCTCCAAAATAGAATGTGCTTTCCCTAAGGCCACCGAAGTTGCAGCACTGCGGGTCGAATGAGCTAGGATACCTTGGGGGACCTGCAAATCACTGGCTACATAAGCCTGCTCAATACACTTGCGCAACCACCTCGCTATCGTGGAAGAGGACACCTTCTTGTCTTTCGTAGACCCTGTGTAAGCTACAAACAAGGCATCCGACTTGCGAAAAACCTGAGTTATCTTGAGATACATCTTTAGACCCCTTCTGACGTCCAACTTATGCCAGAGTTTTTCCAGTTCTGCTACAGGATGAGGACAAAAGGACGGCAAAACTACCTCCTGTGACCAGTGAAAAACGGAATTGACCTTGGGCACAAAGGAGGGATCTAATCTGAGAGTTACTGAGTCCTTCTGAAAGACACACAACTCCTCCCTTACTGACAGCGCGCTCAATTCCGATACTCTTCTGGCCGAAGTGATGGCTACAAGAAAAACCACCTTCCAAGTAAGGAAACTTAGATCCACCGAACTGATGGGCTCGAAAGGCTCCTTTACTAAGGCCTTTAGAACCACATTCAGCTTCCATGATGGAAACCTATGCACTACAGGTGGACGCAACTGAGAAACTCCCTTTAAAAATCTGTGAACATGCGGGTGGGAGGCCAAGGTCCCCCCCCCCGAGTCAACCTCAAAATGGAACCCAAGGCAGCCACATGCCTCTTCAGAGTGTTTGGGGCTAGGCCTTTCTTCAACCCTGATTGTAGGAAGGAAAGCACCACCGAAATAGAAGCCTGTAAAGGGTTGGTCCCCTTGGTCCGACACCACCTGCAGAAGGCTCTCCATGTAACCTCATACAGTCTGATGGTAGAAGGCCTACGCGAAGCCAGCATGGTGCTGACTACCTCCGCCTCATATCCCTGTTTTAACAGTCTCTGCCACTCAACCTCCAAGCGTGCAGTTGTAACCAGCCTGGATCCGGGTGCAGACATCCGTCCTGAACTAGAAGATCCGGCCATGGAGGTAGTGGCCATGGTTTCTGAACCTGCATCCGAATCAGATCCGGATACCATGGCCTCCTCGGCCAGTTTGGGGCAACCAAAATGATCTCTGCCCTCTCTTGATTGATCTTCCTCAACACACGGCCCATAAGCGCTGTTGGAGGGAAGGCATAACATAACGTCTGAGGCCATGGAATCATTAGAGCATCGAAGGCTATCGCCCCCGGAGTCCAAAACCTGGACACATACTGAGGAAGCTTGTGATTTTCCGTCGAGGCAAAGAGATCTATCAGGAGATCCCCGAATCGAAGCACAATCATCTGGAACACAAGATTGTTGAGACTCCACTTGCCCTGGTTCAAGGAATGTCGACTCAACCAGTCGGCCTGTACGTTCAACTTCCCTTGGAGGTATTCTGCCCTGATCGACAGCAGGTGCCTTTCTGCCCATAGGAACAACAACTCGGACTCCTCCATGAGGGCCCGGGAGCGCGTCCCCCCTTGTTTGTTTATGTGACACCTCGTCGATATGTTGTCTGTACGTACTAAGACATGAGATCCCCTCACCAAACTGACAAACTCCAACAATGCTAGTCTGACTGCTCGAAGCTCCAACAGGTTGATGCTGCAGTCGCGCTCTTGTGATGACCATAGACCCTGAGCCATCTAGTCCTCGCAGTGGGCCCCCCAGCCCTTCAGAGACGCATTCGTTGTCAGTACTACTCTCCTGGGATCCGCTATTGGCACACCCAACGATAGGTTTTCCGATAGCCACCACCTCAAAGAATCCTTCACCCCCACTGGAACTTTTAGAAATCTGGTCGCCTTGATTGCGATGAGATCCTGATACGGGAGTAGAAACCACTGAAGCTTCCTGAGGTGAAATCTGGCCCAAGCTACTGAGTCTATACAAGCAATCATCAACCCCAGAAGCCTTGTCAAGAACATCAGGGGTGATTTGGCATGGTCTAGTACCGTCATAACGGCCTCCTGAATCTTCAACCTCTTCTCCTCTGGGAGAAATACACGGTACGCCCTGGTGTCCAGAATGTTGCCTAAATGTTGAATTCTCTGAACTGGCTCCAAGTGACTCTTTTCCCTGTTCACCATGAACCCGTGGGACTCCAGAACCTGCAGAGTCCTGAATACACTTCTCGTCGCCTCACTCTCGGACACAGCCCTGATCAGCAGATCGTCCAGATAAGGGAATACATGAATCCCCTGAGATCTTAGATGCGACACTAGTGCCACCAGGACTTTGGTGAACACCCTTGGCGAAGAGGATAGTCTGAAAGGGAGTGCTCTGTACTGAAAATGTTCCTCCTTGAAGGCAAACCTGAGAAAGCGTCTGTGCGCAGGATGGATCATTATGTGCAGGTAAGCTTCCTGTAAATCTAGGGATGCCAGGAAGTCCCCTTCCTGAACCCCCTCCAGAATCGAGCGTAGAGTCTCCATTTGAAATTTGCGTCTTGCCACAAAAAGATTGACCCCCTGTAGGTTCAAAATGGCCCTCCAGTCCTTGTTCTTCTTGGGCACCAGGAAAAGCAGAGAGTAAGTCCCCTTGAATCTCTCCTCCTACGGTACAGCTTCTATAGCTCGAACCTGAACTAAATGATTGATGGCCTCCGCCATCAACCTCTGTTTGTCCTCGCCCATTGACGTGCAAGACTGAATGAAAGTGGGGGGAGGTCTTGCAATAAAATCTATTGTGTAACCTTGACTGACCATCCTGTTGACCCAAGCATCGGATGATGTAGCCTGCCAAACTGCTGCGAAGACGGCCAGTCTGCCCCCCCACTGGAGACTCTTGATAGTCATGCGGATTGACCACTCTTGCCTCCCTGCTTGGAGGGCTGGCTAGTGGAAGCCTTGGAGAACTGTTGGGACTTCGGTCTTGGAAACTGCTTGGGGGGGTTCCAGTTACCCCTCTGTTGTCTAAAGCCGCTGAATCTTGCTCCACAAAAATTCTGAAAATTGGGGCGAAAAAACCTGCGCTCCTCCTTTTTTGGTAAGGACGGAAGCATCTTCTTCTTGTCCTTGGTCTCCACCAAAACCTCCTCTAGCGTCTCCCCAAACAACTTCTTACCGTTGAAAGCGCAGCCTGCCAGATTGGACTTGGCCTTGCTGTCCGCATTCCAGTTTCTCAGCCAAAGATGGCGTCTGGCAGCCACAATTGCCGCTACGGCTCTGGATGTGAACCGAAGAGCGTCCAGGCTGGCATCTGCCATAAAGGCGGATGCCTTTGCTATCTTGTTCATACCCTGATGAAACTTGATTTCGTCCTCGGGGATATTAGTCATGAGGTCCTTGGCCCACCTGATGGTGGCCCTGGAGAAAATTGAAGCTGCAGCTGCTGCCCTGATGGCCAGGGCTGCTGCCTCATGTGACCTGCGCAGAAAGGTTTCAATGCGTTTGTCATCTGGTGTTTTGAGGTGTTCGTCTCCATCTCTAGGAAAAAGCGAACCCGAAACCAGACCAGCCACAGGCGCATCAATGGCCGGGAGTTTTAATCACTCCATCACGTCTCCAGAAAAAGAGTACAGCTGTTTGACAAAAGCAGGCTGCATTCTGGGAGCACCTGGCTGTGTCCACTCCCCCACCAGAGCATCCCTTAACACATCTGGGAAAGGTAGGATATTCCCTGAAGGCTTGTTGGATGCTCTGAGTTCAGGGACCCCTTGTTTTGAGCCCCCCTCCTTGGGGTTCGATGGCTCCAACTCCAAGACCCTTAAGGCCTTCTTAAGGAGAAGTGAGAAGGCAGCACTTTCAAATAGCCGGGGTGAATCAACTTCGTCCCCCCCATTTTCCCCCTCAGAGGAGAGTTCTCCCTCCTCCCTGGGCTCCTGGGCCACCTCCTCCTCATCCAGGTCCCCCTGCCTGACGGGGGCCTCCAGATGCTTCTCCTTTCTTTGTTTTTTGCGTGGAGGGGGGGAGTCCCCCCTCGCGCGGCTTGGTGGCACGGGCATCCGGATCCCCGCAGCGCCTGCCGCGTTCCCTTTGGCGGCACAGCTGCTTCCCTGCTTGGTCCCCAGGGGTGTGGGAACAGGACCCAAGCCCTTCCCCTTCCCCTTCGTGGTCGCCCCCGATGGACCCGCCACGGTAGCACCCGCTGCCAGAACCTGCCTGGCCACCAGGGCGAACCAGGCGGTCAGCTCCGGCGGCAGGGCCTTACCTCCTACCAGGAGCGGGGGAAGGTCCTCCATGTCCTCTTCGGGGGTCCGGGGTCTGGGGGGATCCGCCGTTGGCTGGGCATCCCCCTCCGCGCGGTCCGTCTCCGGATCGGAGGCCCCATCGCGCTCCGCCTTCCCCTGGGCGGTTGAGCTCAACGTGTGTCCCATAAAGGGACCACGGAGCACCTCCTCTGGGGACTGCAAACTGTCCCCCGGCAGACCCAGAGAGGAATCCTCCTCTTCGGAGGAGAGATCCTCTCCCTGCACATGTCTGTGCCTGGGCGCCACCATCTTGGGAATCCTTTGTTCAGGTAGGCTCTGGAGCGACCGTAGAATCCTGCCTATTCTTGCTTGAGGCAGAACAGAACTGAGGAGGATGGGGTTGGCTCCTCCTCCTGGCAGGGGTGGTCTCAATATCTTTGTTTCAGGTGTCCTGCCTATGATTGGTCGGAGGTGGAGCCAATACCCACTCAAGGAGTCCCTCCCCAGGCTGCTGGAAAAAGATGTGACCAGTGGAGTGCCACAGGGTTCTGTCCTGGGCCCAGTGCTATTCAACATCTTTATCAATTACTTAGATGATGAAATTAGGGGCATACTTTTCAAATTTGCAGATGACACCAAATTCAGAGGAGTAGCTAATACCCTAGAGGACAGGATCAAAATTCAAAATGACCTGGATAGACTGGAGAGCTGGGCCAAAGCTAACAAAATGAAATTCAATACGGAGAAATGTAAGGTACTGCACTTAGGGCGGAAAAATGAAATGCATAGATATAGGATGGGGGAGACCTGGCTGAATGAGACTACGTGCAAAAGGGGTCTAGGAGTCCTAGTAGACCACAAGTTGAACATGAGTCAACAGTGTGATGTGGCAGCTAAAAAGCCCAATGTGATTTTGGGCTGCATCAATAGAAGTATAATGTCTAGATCAAGGGAAGTAATAGTGCCGCTCTATTCTGCCTTGGTCAGACCTCACCTAGAATACTGTGTCCAGTTCTGGGCATCACAATTAAGAAAGGATATTGACGAACTGGAGCATGTCCAGAGGAGGGCGACTAAAATGGTGAAAGGTCTTGTGAGGAGAGACTTAGGGAGCTGGGTATGTTTAGCTAGGAAAAAAGACAGTTGAGGGGTGATATGATAGCCCTGTTTAAGTATTTGAAGGGGTGTCACTTTGAGGATGGAGCAGGCTTGTTTTCTGCTGCTCCAGAGACTGGAACATGGAGCAATGGATGCAAGCTCCAGGAACAGAGATCCCAGCTCAACATTAGGTGGAACGTTTTGACAGTAAGAGCTGTTTGGCAGTGGAACACACTCCCTCGGAGCGTGGTGGGGTCTCCTTCCTCAGAGGTCTTTAAACAGAGGCGGGGATGATTTCCTGCGTGGCAGGGGGTTGGACTGGATGGTCCTCCTGGTCTCTTCCAACTCTACAATTCTATGACTTAACTGATATAACACTGCACTAAAATTCATTTACATTTGCTATCTGGCAAATTTAAGGTAGATTTAAAAACATCATTTTATGGGCAAAAGGGCAAACAAAAGAGATAACATTGTCCATGATGTTCAGAGCCCCCTTTCCCACTTCTACTAGAGAAACGTATCCTGTATCTGAATTGCTGTTTGCTATTAGTTTTATCTTCTCCACCAAGTACAAATGTATTAATTTAGCATTTATAATTACAAGTTGCCACTGTATCTGTGTGGGATATGTTCCCAGACTTAGCATTTATAAATGAAACCACAGATAATAGTGAACCCTATTAAAATAAAGGACTTCTGGTGCAAACATACCATAGTAGTACACTGGAGGATCTAGCGATTCCTAGAGAAAACACCTCTTCAGGCATTTTTCTAGTGCAACTTTATGGTATGTGTCTCTAGTTTTTCAGCCATGGGTAACTGAAACTGCAGATATTGGTTCTGCAGATACAGGGTGGGGGAGGGTAATCATATTATGCGTGGAATAAGTAATACTCCTTTCAGAATTTGCTGTTTACTGGGCTACTGTTGTAGTAAAATGCTATTGATAAAATGGTGGGGGAGAACATTCAAATAGTTCATAAAAGTAAAGGGACAAATATATACAGCTGAGTGGTTGGAAAAGGCAATTTGCAGTACTTATAGTGTCTGTGGAAGAAGAACATGGGGAAAGTGCCTGTTTCCAATAAACAAGGGAAGTAGATTTTGGCAACGAATCACAAACAGATCTCTTTCGATCTTAAAGCCCAAAGGAATTCAGATGTTTAAAACATAAATGCCAGCATGTTAACTCTAACCCAGAGCCAAATAGGTAGCCAGCTAACTTATTTCAATGTAGGCATTAAATGCATTAACCAGACCAGTCAACAATCTGGATGTGGTTTATTTCATTGCTGTATTGCTTTTGCTATTTGAGTTCTAAGCTATTATGTGAGGTGTAGTCTTAGGAGGCAGACTAGAAATAAATCAGCTTCAAATATACAGCCAGAGCTCCCCATTATGCTTCTGCTGTGTGCCTGCCAAGACAACATGGAGACAGTCTTGCAAGTAGTGACAACTACCGGTAAACATGATTTGAAAATCTGACTATTCCTTACTCAGCAGTTAAAACAGCACATAAACAAGTGCTGTTCACCCACAATCCAGTGCAGCAGCCTACTGTAGGGTTGTCTATATGAAGGGAAAAGCCAATCAGCTTGCACTGCCTCTCCTAAGAAAAAGTGCAGCAGTGTGAATGAAACTGTCTTAACAAGCAGGGATGCACATCCCCTATGGAGCTTTTTAAAAACTCAGAGAAAACCCACGAAGGCTCTCTGGGTGTAGTTTTTTGAGTTTGTAGCTTCCCCCTTCTGAATATGATGCACCAGTGCATATTCTCATTAAGACAGATCTATTTCCCAGGGTTATTTTGACTGTTTATACAGGACTTGTGAGTAGAACCCCATTTTGCCCTACTCCTTCATCTCCCTGAACAGGATGCCCTTCTCCATCCATCCTGTTACAAATTCTGAGGTAAATCTTTGCTGCTGAGTCATGATACTCTGATTTTCACATATTATGCTCATGTCCCAAATTCTACCCAATTTTGGGTAAAGGTCTTACAAGTTATGGGTACAGATAATTGGGTCTATGAATAGATATGTATGTAGTACAGCTAGAACCAGGTTTAAATAAGAAAAGGAAATAAAGAGTATTGTGGCAGCTTTAAGATTAACCAATTTATTTTAGCATAAGCTTTTGTGGATTACAGCTCACTTTGTCAGAAGAAACAGTATTCTTTTTTAAAAGATTCAAATAAAAATTGAAAAATGTAGTGGAATTTCTGTGGAAACTTTGGACACATTAATGTTTCTCATGTCCCCCATGTTAAAACAAAAAATAAAAACCAGGGTCCTAAAAAAAATTGTTTCTCAAACAATCCAGCTCCCTACCATGCGGCAGAGCCGTTAGGGATGGGGAGCCACCTTTGCCACCATGCTTGCGGCCTCAAGACCACTTCGCTGGTTGAAGGCAGCGTCGCCTGCTACGGAGGATGAGGGGTGAGGCCAGAGGCTATAAAAGCCCTGCCGCCCTTCACCTCCTTCTCTTCAGCTCAAAGCGATCGTTGACCCACCCTCCCGCCGCTTGAATAATATGATAATTGGTTGCTTCGGAGCCTGGTAGGAATTTTCCCCCTTTTCTCGGGGGGGGGGGGGTTCGCCTACTCCATACTAGGATGGTGGCATTTGGGAAATTGGCTAGGGTGGTGTCTAAATAGGTCAACTCCCTCTTACTATGGCGGGGAAGGGGGAGGCGTAGCTTCGGTGGGCACCTTGACACCAATTTTCGGTGAAGGTAGGGTCTCTGGAAGGGCCACTTCAGGTCGTGGGGCCTAAGGGGACAGAAGGAGACCCACCTTCACGTTGGCCTAAAGGATAATCCTTCACCCCAATCTGTAGGGCTTGGGTGAGGGTCTTTTGGGTTCATCTTCCAGATGCAGGCCGGCTGGCAAGCAACCCCAGGCAACTGGGGTTCCTCTTCAGGACCCAGGTGTTCGCCCGGGAAGGCTGAGGGGTGTGGTCCAGTATCGACCTACTGCCTTAGCTGGTCCCTTACCAAGTTGTCTCTCCCTTCTGAAGATCTTAGAGGGGATTTGAATAGGTTGATTTAAATAAAAACACTTTATTTCACCCCATTTCATGTGTATGGCCTGTTTATTCCGCAATCAGGTGGCAAAACATATAAGACATTACAAAGAAAGTTTAAAGAAGACATCAAAGATTTGTGATTCCCCCTACCCAGAAGGGATTCCACATCTCTGCTATGGAAGATCCATTTTTAGAAGAGAGCAGCATATTTTCAGTGAGAGAGACCCAACTGATTCATTTTTATACATGCCACAAGCATATACCTTGATACCTAAATAGTCAATTTGTAGGATTAATTTGACTGGGAAGGCAAATAAAAAGAAAGCACTTAAGAGCTGGATAACAGCTACCCACACAGGATACAGTGAAAGGTCAACCCATTAGAAGGTAATAACCTTTTGTCTCTCAACCTCCAAGTGTAGATCATTAGACAAAAGTATCTGGATATTAATTATTTAATTTACATACTCTTCTAGCTATGAGGCAGTCCCCGACAACTGCTACTCAGAAATAAAAATAGCTTAATTAAATTTCATGAACCAAAGAAGTCATGTTGACAATGGAGGCCAAAACTAAGATGTGTTGTCAAGGCAACATAGGCCAAAAAATTCTTTTGATTTCTGCAAGACCTGACACTTGATAACATTAGGCGGTATCAGTGTAGAATACTGATGTGTTGAGCTGCAATTTTAATTTCTAATGAGGAGCAAAAGGAATGCCTATAAGCAAAGAGAAACCCTCATGTTTTGAAAATATGAAGTAATTTTTAGCTTGATTTTTACTCATGCCAATCATGCAGTATAGAATACAACCCCTGGATGCTAGTGTCATGCTCAGTGTAACACTGGTAAGGGAGAGTTATCTCCAAGGGGCCAATTTAATTCTTAGCCACTTGGAACTTGACAACTGCTGGAAGTTAAACAGAAATGAAATCCCCTCCCCCCCCCATCTAGGTAGGATGGATAGTTTGCTATAATACTAATAACCCATCTTTGTCTTGTAATCATGAAATTAAAATGCTGAAATTTGCCTCAATGTGTTTAAATTTTCAATCTAGTTTTTTAAAGTTTGGAGGAGAGTTATGTGGGCTGTTATGCAGTGCCTATTCTAACATAATAAGTGAGGGAATGAGTAGAATGAGTAATACAGTAGAAGTGGGTCCAAAGGATCTCCTCATTCAGGATTGTATCCAGACTTATGCTTGGGGTAGACTGATTGAAATGCATGGGTGAAGTCTGTCAAAAACAAACAAACAAACAAACAAAAAACCCTGTGCTCTAAGCTTAACTAACTCTGGGTCTACCCCAATGACAATAAACTAAACATAAGCCCTACATTCTGAATGCACTGTGACAGCAAATCCTAATGGGGCTTTCTTCTCTCTGTATGTGCACACAAGGACTACAGAAGTGTTAGCAATCCAGTTGCTAAGAGAGCAACTCAACTCCAGGCTAGATCAAAAAAGGTATGGTGTCCTGATCACAAAACATAACACGACAACTTGGTTTTGCTTTCATTAGATCTCACCTTGAATGGATACTGATAAACTGGGGTGAGTTCAAAAGGTAGTGAGGTGTGTTTTTTGGTCTCCCCATTTCTTGCTACAGAGGATTGCCTTTCTCAACTGGGGGTTAGAATACATGTCTCTGTAACTTCTATAATTCTGTTGGTTAATAAGAGAAGAATCAACAATTTCCAGACTTTTTTTTTCTGTGCAATTGTATTACTTCATCCATGGACATTACTGGAAGAGCTAGGCAATTATGTTATCATTTTATAATGTGGGTTTTATCACTGTTTCTCCCATCCTTTTCATTTTCTTATCAGATAAAATAATGTTAAGAAAGGACAAAATCACTGTAAATCAATTTTTTAATTGTAAGTGGGAGAGAGTAAAACACCCCCAGACTCAGTACACTGAAGCCCTATATATGGATAAATAATTATTTTGTGCAGCAAAATCACAAGCAGTACCTAACAAAAAGACATACATAGATCTCAGGATCACACAACCCAGCAACAGTAAGATTCTGGATTTGTGCTCTCATTCTATCCCCTACTGTTCTGCAGTAAACAGATCTAAATCTGCAAGGATTAACGAAACCAAAGGAAGGAGGAAAAGCAGAAATCAATTCTGCTGACAAACAAATAAGAGAAGCTTTGTGTAGATACAATCATCAGGAGAGGAGAATTGAAAACTGAGCAGGATATGGCATTTAGCTGAGCTGTGAACCATTAGATAAAGACCATCAGAGTCTTTCTTCAACAATCTTCAACAGATGAATCATGCCTATAAAGTAAATTCAACATCTGCAAAGTTACAGACTTCTAATTAAAAATCCAGAGGAATCAATTTATATTCCTGACCTCTGTTGTTAGCTCTCTCTGTGCTTTCATTACTTGATCTGATCACTATTCCCATTCATGTAAGTAGCTTTATTATTTAATCAGTTTTATTTTACTTTTTAAAAAACAACAACAATCTTTCTTTTTAAAGAAGAGTAGAGATAAATGGTCTTTCACATGCAGCTGAAAAGCCATTAACAGATCAAAATATAGTCGCAGTGAAACAGAGAGGGAAAGTGTGTAAATTTGTAAGAATTCAAATAAGGAACTGCTGCAATCTGTGAAAATGAATTAGTCTAATGCACTATGTATTTACTGAATGTCAGTCAATGCCCTAGTGCCACATTGAGTGAAGTGGAAATAAACACCAAAAACAAATACATCCAAAAATGCTTGGCTTCTTGATTATAGATGGTGTGTGTGTGGGGGGGGTGGAATTGTAGGTGATGAGAGAGAGAGAGAGAGAGAGAGAGAAAACCAACCAGTATTGAAGTAATCCTGTACAGAGTTTGCCAAGATACTTGTATTCTACAGAGGTGTTGCTGATGTATCTACTACACACTTCTAGAATACTTCCCCCATAGAGGCACAACAGGTGCCAATGGCAGTGTCACTCCAGCACCAAGTAAAAAGATTTTTGTTTGTTTGTTTTACTAAAACCTTGGAATCTTTTTTTTTTAAACTAAAATTTGGATATGTGCAATGTTTTTGTATGGTGTAATCTGTTTCTCCTTGTACAGGATTTTAACATTGCTAACTACTCTTCCAATCTGTTAAACTGTTTTTTAAACTGTTTTATATTAGTCTGAATTTGTTAAACTGATTTTGTTATATGAGAGCCTATGTCATAGGGTAGGGTATACATATTTTAATAAACAAACAGGTAATATCAGACACAGTGGCCTAAAGATGCATGTCATTCTAGCATCAGATACAATGGCCTAAAGGCAAATGTCATGCAGTGTTCATTTTTCTCTATGTTTTTTTTTTCTGCAAGACTGCTAGTATATGAAGCTATCTGTTTGATGTTCACACGGAAGCATGCCTGCAAATCAAGATGGTGATTGCAAGTGAATTACTTGCCTTTTTTTTTTATTCTCCACAAGTTATCGCCGCCAAGCATTATTTATTTTTTAACAGTAAATCTAAGGTGCAGAAGTGTGACCTTCCACTTTAATGAGCTTTTAAAAGCTGTTTTGTCATCTCAGCACCATGAAAGCACACAATTGCTACAGTGAAAATCCAACATGGCAGTTCCAGCCACTTTGTTGCCAGCAAGCCCCCTGCCCTGTGCACATCTGCCCAATCAGCTTTCCACTTCCGCTTTTATCCAGGAATGTGCTGCAATCCAAATTGATTGTCCCAACGAGCAGAAATGCACATTTGCTTTGAAAGTTTTGCAAATACTGATATACTCAATACTTTTCAGTTGATAAGGGGATCTGTATAGACCCAAATCTTGTGATATATAGCAGCCACAACTCTGCCTGTTGAGTATGTGAAAATTTCCTATTTTCATGCATTCATTAAAAAAAAATGCATATGTTCAGTTAGGGAAGATGCCAGTATCACTTTCAATGGGATACACACAACATTTTTTTCTTCTACTACCAATCATTCCCAATCATCTCCCCAAAACATGAGTGATCTTCTGACTCACACCAGGTTAATTTTACTTGCTATTATTTCTTTCAGCACTCAGCAGCACTATATTGTGCTGGCTGTCCTCTTGTCTATGTACCTTTGCCTTCTGAACAATACACAGGATAATTAGTTGCATTGCTTCTAAATGCAAAATATTTTGAACCTGGAATAATATTGTATAATCATTACTGGGAATAACACAATATATTTATTCACTAGATATATTTGGAGAAGGAAAAGTGGGATCCTGGCATTCTAAATGCCCTCAAGGCTGCTTTTGTGGAACTATTATTTTTCTGCCCCACACTAAAGGAGAGTGATGTTTTTTCCTGCTGAAACATCAATTCACCTTTTAAATATTGGCCCCAGACCTCTAACAGCAGCCTACTATGGATATGCTTGTTAATGTGTAAGCCCTCCAGACAGACTTCAGGATATTGGAGTCATAGCTAGGCATGCCCCCCAGCTATTGAAAGGCATTGACTCTCTTCTGCCTATGGGAGGAGTAGGGAAAATTGTATGTTTCAGTAAGAACCAGCTAATTTTCAATAATGTGATGGCGATCATTCTGTTTCCCATGGAAAGGCATAATTGGTGAGGCAAAAGGAAAAGTTGTCTTCTGCCATTTCCAAAATGAGCTGTTATTATTGCTGTGGCTTCTATTGTCTCTGAACCAAGTGCTACCTAATGACAAAATAACTGTGCACTGAGCACTTCTTTTTTTAAAAAAAAAAAGAGGAAAGAGAAGGAAGAAAAAGGTGAAATGAATTGTGTTTCAAATAACAATCTAATTGAAAATTCCATTATCACAGATATTGCAGTAGTGGTAAGATTACAGATTAATCAAAGGCTATTAAAACTCTCTCCTGTGGCACTAATAACACATTGGCCTTTCAGCAGAAAACTCAGCATGTTATTCTGCTACTTGAAGAGCACATGGAAAAAGTGTGTGTGTGTGTCTGTGTGTGTATTTTAAACAAATATTGTCAGTGATATTCCCAGTTTCTTCATGCTTTTTTTAAAAGACAATATGACAAGACAAATCTGTCCTGCACCATAAAGGCAACCACCAACCATCTCTTCCATATCAGCAGCATATGAGACATATCAGTTCAAGGATGAGTGAGGAAATTTAGGCCTCTTTTGATGTTTTGGACTATTGTCATGTGCCTTCACATCATTTCACATCATAAGGGAAACCCATCACATAGTTTTCTTGGCAAAATTTGTTGTTATTGTTCAGAGGGGGGTTGTTATTTGTTCAGAGGGGGGTGTTATTGCCTCATAGGCTGAGACAGTGTGACTTTCCCAAGATCACCCAATAATAATAATAATAATAATAATATTTATTTATACCCTGCACCTCTGCTAAAAACAATCGGGGAGGCTTCCAACAATTAAAACATTATAATAATGACTAAAAACACCACCCACCCCCACCCTCCCCCATAAAAAGACATTAAACACAATAAGATTAAAACCTTCTAACTAAAAAACACATTAAAAACAAATATATACATAATTTTTAAAAAGCCAGGAGACTGAGTTCCTGAGGCCGGGATCTAATCAGGAAAGGCCTGCCGAAAGAGATCCGTCTTTAGTGCTTTTTTAAAGCTACTCAAGCTCGTCAGCTGACAGATCTCATTCAGCAGGCCATTCCACAATTTGGGGGTGATTACTGAAAAGGCCCTCTGGGAGGTTGCAGACAACCTAGATTTTTGTGGCTGAAGCAGATTCCTCCCAGAGGACCGGAGTATGCGGGGAGGATTATATGGGAGGAGGTGGTTCCGGAGATAAGTTGGACCCAAGCCATTTAGGGCTTTAAAGGTAATAACCAACACCTTATACTGGGCTCAGAAACTGATAGGCAGCCAGTGGAGAGATTTTAGTATTGGAGTTATATGATCTCTCCGAGATGTTCCTGAGACCACTCTGGCTGCCATATTTTGTACCAACTGAAGTTTCCGGACCAAGCACGAGGGTAGCCCCTTGTAGAGCACATTGCAGAAATCTAGACGAGAGGTTACCAGCGCGTGCACCACAGTCTCGAGGTCCCTTACTTCCAGGAAAGGGCACAGCTGGCGTATCAGCCGAAGCTGATAACAAGCGCTCCTGACTGTCGCATTCACTTGACTCGTCATCTGAAGCAATGAATCAAGGAGCACCCCCAGACTGTGAACACAGTCCTTAACGGAGAGCGTGACCCCATCCAGGACTGGTGGTTGCAACCCAACTCTTGGTTTCGGGGCCGCTACCTTGAGCACCTCTGTTTTGTCTGGATTTAACCTCAATCTGTTTTTCCTCATCCAGCCCATTACAGCTTTAAGACAGTCATTAAGAGGAGAGATGCCATTGGGATTCGAGGCCGATGATCGGGACAAGGAGAAATAGATCTGGGTGTCATCAGCGTACTGATAACACCTAGCCCCATAACCCCGAATAATCTCACCCAGCGGCTTCATATAGATGTTAAACAGCATCGGGGACAGGATGGCACCCTACGGAACGCCACAAGTAAGCTCCTTTCTGCTGGAGCAGCTGTCCCCAAGCCACACCCTCTGGGACCTGCCCGAGAGGAAGGACCGGAACCACTGGAGCGCAGTGCCTCCGATTCCTAACCCACTCAGGCGATCCAGGAGAATGCCATGATCTATCGTATCGAAAGCCACTGAGAGGTCCAGAAGCACCAACAGGGACACATTACCCCTGTCGATGCTTAGATGCAGATCATCGGTCAAGGCAATCATGGCAGTCTCAACTCCAAATCCCATCCTGAAGCCAGTTTGAAATGGGTCTAGATAATCAGTTTCATCCAAGACCACTTGGAGTTGAAGAGCAACTGCCCTCTCGATCACTTTGCTCAAGAATGGTAACATAGAAACCGGCCTATAGTTGTTCATGTCCAGGGGGTCTAGGGAAGGTTTTTTCAGGAGCGGCCTAACCGCCGCTTCCTTTAAACAAGATGGAACACACCCTTCCCTGAGGGATGCATTGATGATGTCATTAAGGAACACCATCAAGGCAGTCCCCCTCTGGATGGCCAGCCATGAAGGGCAAGGATCAAGAGGGCAGGTCGTCTTCCTCACTCTACCAAGTAGCTTGTCCACATCCTCGGTACTCACAGATTGAAATTGATTCAGTAAACTTACATCAACGGATCAACTCAGTAGATTTTCTTGGCTGTTCAGGGATTCAAACCTTGATTTCCCAGAGTCCAGATACAACAGTCAAACCAGTACACCACACTGGCTCTCTGTTTTTGATATATATTTCTCATAAAACCTTACTATTAGCCATAGTGTTTGAGGCTTCTGGCAGTTGAAATCTCCAACAGGAGCACCAAATGTTTCCTGTAATATACTTTCAAAGGGACATATTTCTTGTACAAATCAACCAATTTTTGAGCAGAATAAGTCCCCTATTACAAGATTTTATGTGCAAAAAAACTTTTTTCTGCACAGAAAATAATATATCTGTGCAGAAGTAGTATTTACTTAGCAGAAAATGCTGCTTCTTGCACAGAAAATGTTTTTCTCTTTTCAAAACCACGAGGTGCAAATTTTGCACAGAATATGTCCCAAACTGCAGTGCTCTTCCTCCATCCACAATTCTTCTCATCGGAGTTGCTCAACCCTTGAAATTTTTTTCCAAACATTTTCAAAAATTTTGAAAATTCTTCCCATATTTTCCAAGCACATAGTACAACTGTGTCAGGAGGAGATTTTCAATGTGAATTTCTGGTGGATAGTTTGCAGGAAGCTTGGAGTCTCGCTATGCAATATTATTTGATCATTTCTATGTGATTTAATAAAGGAAACTACAGCCCAGAGTTTTCACAACCTGACCTGGACTATTGATGACCAGGGATTTTGGAGGTCTCTCATTCTTATGATTGCCATAAGTCAAAGTCAATTTGATAGCAAATAACATCAACAACATCCCCAACAGCATCACCCCTTCCCCCAATGCCTGCATTCCAGGGTCCAGAAACATTTGTGAAAGCTATCTCTAGTGCAACTGGGAACTCAACTGATGCAGTAAGTCCATTTGAGCAAATTCTATTTTAATTTGATTTCTTTCTATTGATGGCAGAGTAAGAGAACAGAGAAGGCAGCAGTGTTTGGAGCAAGACTGAACCTTAACAAAAAGAAGCAAGGGAAAATAACCCACATCAATCTTAATATATTTAATAGACAGAATCATACTCAATTAATTTTAATTACATTACTCTATTAACACCGATTTTGCTCAACACTGTGGATACTGACCTTCTATTATATATTATGATCTAGCAACAATACAGTGACTTTCATTATAATGAGGGGTACTTCACTTAAATGCCATTATTTCCTCTACCAATGGTCTGGAAAGGATAAAGAGAACATTTTTACTTTTTATTGCACCAACAGCTTTGGACTCCATATGCTTATTAAGACAGTAAGGAAAGGAAAGAAGAAGGAGTTCAGTGATAAAACACAGGCTTTGAAATGAATGTGTGATGGAAAGGGTTAGGATATTTTGGAGGCTAAGTATATGAATGTAAAAATTGCTAGTTTAAATGTCATTTTACCCACAAATTCACCAAAGACATTCAGTAAAGTACGAGTTCTCAGTTTCAGTCCAAAACATTTTTGCTACACTCCACGTGGTCCTGGTGAAGAAATGGATTGGAAGACACAGAATACTCCTTGGGGCAATCAACTGCAGATAGCCACTTAGCACAATCCGGATTAGGTTCACACTGGAGTGAGAAAAGGTTAAGTCCCCACTAAGCTCCTAATCTGGATCAAGTTTCCTGGGGTTACTTTTAAGGAAAGAAGAATAGGCATTTCTACTAGTCATATCCTTAAAGTAATGTGTGATTGCTCTAAATTTGTGATTCTCAATCAGTGCAGGTGGGGGCAGGGGCATAACAGGGTTTCAGGAGAAATGTGCATAATTTCAAAAAGAAATATATTGAATAATAAGCTTTTTTATTTTTAAAACTCTGGCTGAAATCTTGCATTGGGGTTGTCTAGCATAAATCTCTGCATGCAAAGTAATGCATTAATTGTGCTAAGCAACCCTTGAGTCAAATGGCAGCATTGCATAATGGAACCAAGAAGCCAGCATGCAACCAGATGTTCAGCCTAATATGCATGCCCATGTGCACCCATGCATGATGGCACTTCATGTGCAACTCCACTTCTGCAACCTGATGCGCAGCCAAATATGCATACTTTATGTGCAACCCCACTTCTGCAAACTTAAGCTGAATGTGGACGCTCCACTTGAGACAAGAATGTCTGATTGCTGTGTCTGTGTTAAGATGTTGACATAATCCTTTCTCTATATTTAAGGCAGGACTGACCAACTGTCAGGGGCACACCTTGGATAGTGTGTTAAATTTTGTTTATTTGTCTTACTACTTTGTGGTGATCTGCTAGCTAGTCACAAGCTTCTGTTTCATACTGAGGTTTGCTGGTTGTCAAAGCAAAATATGCTTGATCAGATTTATGAGTGGAAAGAAGGAGTTGCCCTTTTTTGGAATGCCAGGGAAAAGACTAACTTGAAGCTTTTCAAAAATGATAACTTTCAGTTGAACTTGGCATATCTGGCAGATATATTTGAAGACTTGAACACACTGAATGTGAAGCTTCAAGGAAAAAAATTACCACCATTGCTCATTATGATATTATTCAAAAATGTATAGTCAAACTCTAGCTATGGATAGAGTGAGGTGGTGTGAAAATGCCACTTCATTTTCTCAGCTTGATGAAGCTCTGAAGGACAAGTTTCTTGAAAATGACCCCAAGGGGAAATAATCAAATCTCACCTAATCTTCCTGCAGGATGAATTCAGGTGATATTTCTCAGAAATATCCAGTTCCACTAAAAATCCCATTTGGAAGCTTGTGAAGAAGCCCTTTACAAGCTAATGTTCAGTCTTTACCAGAAAATCTGGAACTCTAGGTTTGTTGCAGCTGCTACAGATCACTGCCAGCAAATCACTCTGGGGAATTTTTGATTAAAATATTTTCCTGTCCCTCAAAATTAGGGATCAGGCTCTTTATTTCATACTCTCATTTTCATCGAAACATGTTTGCAACACTAATTTCTCTATGGATATACCTATACAGTAGGACCCCTGTATCCACTGGGGATTGGTTCTGGGGGGCGTGGATACCAAAAACCATGGATAATAGAGAACACCTTTGAAAACAATGGGACTTCTGGTTTAAAATACCATAGAGTTGCCTTGGAGGACCTAGAAAATGGATAGAGAGGATACATTTTCTAGAAAGACTCTATGGTAAGTGTGATGTTTTGTGTCCTGTGGATAATTGAATCAGTGGATAATGAATCAGTGGATACAGGGGTCCTACTGTACAAATAAAGTTCAATAGGTTAAATGCTGAAGGTGGTCCACATCTTCTAAGATGCCCAGAATCCAAAAGTTTGTGGAAAGCAAGTAGTCTCAGGACTCCTGTTGATAACAACTGAAGGCAACAAGGGATGTTTAAATGTGGGTTGTTCCCTCCCCATATCTGTGGAAGCAATATCCACAGTTTCAGTTATCCACAGCTGAAAAAATAGGGACACACACGATAGAGACATGCTGGAAAATGCCTAGAGAGATGTCCTCTCTAAAAATCTCTAGGTTTTCCAATGCAACTGTATGGTATATTTGTACCCGAAGTCCTTTATTTTAATAGGTTTCGCTATTATCCATGGTTTCACTTGTAAGTGGTAAGTCCAGGAATGTATCCTCCGAGGATCCAGGGGGGCAACCTGTAATGTTTTGAAGAAAAGGATAGTAAATTTTTTCTCTAACTTTACAAATGCTTTCATTTGATTTTAGTTGTAATGTTTCAAATATCAAATAAAATTAATTTATCATTTACAATATGCATTACTTTATTAAAATGTGTGTGTGTGTGCATGCGCATTGCTGGATCATATGCATATGTATATTATAGTAAATTAAAATTTATATTTAAATAATTAATAAATTATGGGGGTCATGCTGCAACTATGGCATGAGATTTTTGTGTTTCCCCAAAGGGGGCATAGGTTAAAAATACTAAGGACTTCATCAGATGTGTGAAAATATGTGTCATAAGGATGTGATGATAACACAAATGGGTGAAATTATCAGACGTCATCATTGTTCAGCCATTCTGAGGGTATAGTGCAGGTGTGAATAAGGCATCACTTTTTATTGACGGCGTAGCCCATCAATAAAAAAGTGACACCTTATCCGCATGAGCACTACATCTCCAGAACAGCTGAATGACAAGCGTGTCTGATAATTTTGCCCATCGTGTTATCATCATGTCCAAAATGTTTTGGTTTTTTTTTTTTTTTTGGTGCAATTAACCTCATCTGATAAAGTCCTAAGATACATTACTCCAAATGTTCCAGAACAGGAAGAAATAAAAGGTTTGTCCTGAATACTCTTCTCATATCAGCTTGTGCAACTGTTTGGTTTTTTTTTTCCATTTTATTCATTTATTCATTCATTTTTTTTAAAAAAAAAATCTCAACTGTAACACTGCCATAGCTATATAAAAACCCTTCTAATTGCAAAATGGAGAACTGTTCTATACTCAGTTGGAGAGATAGCTTGCCGTTAAAGAACAATAAATTTCTTACCAGACCTTGGAAATTGAAAAGCAATTGGCAGCAGATATAGTAGCTCTCCAGGACCCACCAGTAGATAACTACTGATATTGTTCCAAGGAACTCTTTACTTCCCCATTTCTCGAAATAATTTATAATAGTTAATTTTTAGTTGCTTTTTATAACTAGACACTAAAAAGCATGTACTCTCCCATCTACCTCATCATCTCCTCATCACCCACAACAGAGCATAAAGTGGCAGCACAAGCACAGCTGATATGTCTCTCCACCATTTTGTAAGCCCACATCCTGTAACTATAAAAGTAACTTAAAAGGTTTGTCATGCTATGGATCCTGGAATGTGTCATTTCACAAGGTACTTGGAAAGTACCAATGTACTTTGAGCTGAGATGGATTCAGGATAAAATTAATTTAGGTCTATAGAAATGGTTGCTTGTGGCTACTATGTCAGTGGGACTGTGAGTCCACTGCAGATTTTAGCCAAACTCAGTCTGAATTATCCAAGATGCCAAGGTTCAGCACCTTGGATAGCTTCTTGGAAGTTTGGACCATTCATCAGTATTCTGAAGTACAGACAGGTGGGTCCTTTGTGAATGATAGCTCAGGGTGTGCTACTTATCTTCCTGTGTTGCTTGGAAAAGTCAGAAGATTCCCATGGCCCCCAAAGGGCAAATACCAGCTTCAGAAACAAGGTTTTCTGTAGAACTGGAGCAGGGAAATGGCTAATTTCCTGCTCTGTCTTACCTGATTCCCTTACTTATTACTCCCCCAGCTGATACTATTTACATTTTTGAAGCCTCACACATTTAGTGCAAATACGTACTTAACATATGTCTCAGTGGCTGCTCCCACACTTTGGAGCTCCTTCCTTGTTCTCCTTCCATCAGCAAATAAAAACTTCCCTGTTCCATCAGGATTTTAGGAAATGAATGTGCTGTGCTATTTTCTTGTTTCTTTGTTTTTTAAATATTGTCTTTTAATGGACTTGAAATGGTCTATAGATTGTTTAGCTCTATAGATTGTTGAATTGTTTTTTCCCCAACAAAAGAGAGAGAGAGAAAGACTGTATGGAAGGTGGCAATGGTAAGCCGCACACACACACACACACACACACACACACCAGAGAGAAAGAGAGAGAAAAAAACTAGAGAGAGGCAGGCAGGCCCACAAATGAGACACACACACATTGATATTGTGCACTTTTTAAAAAAATCTGTACTTCTTTTAATAATTTGTGAGCCACCTTGAATCCCATCATAATAATTATAGCAACAACAACAACAACAGAACAGTACCTGGGAATTATTGTTTTAAAAGATCCAGAAATATACCTGATTTCAAATGCAACTAGGCATGGTGAAAGCACCATACCCTTGTCCTTGCTAGTTTAACTTTTGTGCCAATGTGAAATGTTGTAAAGTTTTTTTTTACCCTTAGTGACCTTAACTCCTTAATATGATAATGATACAACATTACACCATGACAAGAAATTTCTTCACAGACCTAGAAAGCAATCTGCTTATCGCTTTGAACTATGAGTATGGAATCCCCAAAAGAGCTTTTAAGAATCAGCAGTCAAGAACTGGATGTACTACACTGTATGCATTCAGCCACTGAAGAGAGGGAGCATGTATAAACACCACATTCTGCTCCTAAGCAACACAAAGACTTTTTTTTCAGTAGAGTTAAACTGACATTTCAATGGGATTGATAACCCAATTTTAGTAACAGCACACAGCATCATGGTGGGGTGGTGGTGGTGTTTTTTGTTTGTTTGTTTTGTTTTGTTTTAGTAATAAAAGGCATTCAAAAGTAATTTCCATTGTCTTCCTCTGTGCCATACTAACAAGAGTAAGCTAAAGTGTTACTGCTATTGTCTCTGAGAAATTGTCTGCCAGTGTCACTGCCTAGTGTCACTGCCTCCTATTCATGCTTGTCAGAAGCTGTTTGACCCATTCATGCTGGCTCCTCAGCAAAAGCCTGTCTACTGACCCTATCAGTAGCAATCTTACCATCAGTATAGCCTCTTACCTCAGAGGAACATGTAATGTAGAGGCCCTTTCACACTATGGAATTATATCACTATGGTCCCATTTTAACTGCCATAGCTGCATCCTGTGGAATCCTGGTTTTTGTGTGGTTTGGTGAAGCACTAGAGCTCTCTCTGTGAGAATTCTAAATGCTACTCCCTAAACTGCAAATTCCAGAATTCCATAAGCTGGAATCATGAGAGTTAAATTGGAATCATAGACTCAACAGCTAAACATGCTGTTGGAGTTTAAAACAGTACTAAAAAACTTACCTCTCCAGGCAGGACTACCCAGTTGATTTTAATCTATGAATTTTAAATGGGTATTTTACATTTATGATGGATTTTAAAGTAATGTTTGTTTTAAACTATGCATTTTTATCTCTGTGTTTAAATGAATTTATATCAAGTATTTTAATTCATGTTGTACCCCGCCAAATGCAATGCAAAGTGTAAAGATATATCATTGATACCAAAATCAAGATCATCCATACCATTGCATCTCTAATTTCTATTCATGGTTGTGAAAGTCTGACAGTGAAGAAAGATGACAGGAAAAAAGACCAACTTATTTATAGATAGTGCTGGAGGAGAGTTCTGCAGATATCATGAACAACCAAAAGACAAAATGGGTCTGAGAGCAAACCAGGCCTGACCTCTCACTAGATGACCAAACTGAGGACATAGTGTGAGATGAAAGAATTTTTTAAGAGATGGAAGTTTTGTAAGAGATGAAAAAGTTTTGTAAAATGGAAGGCAGTAGAAAAAGAGGAAGCCTACATTATAGATGTATTGATTCAGTGAAGGAAGTTAGAGTCCTGAGTTTGCAAGACTTGAGCAGGACTTGCGAAGGTCTCTCGTTCTCAGGGCTGCCATAAGCCAAACCTCACTTGGCAGCAAATAAAAACTACTGTACAGGCAGAGAGGCAGGGTAGAGTTTAGGCATCCAAAGAAAAGGTCAGGCAAAGTGACCAAGGGAATGCACACAAAGCAAATATAAGAGTTCTAGGTGTGGATGATTTTCAATGCCTCACTCTCTCCAATGCTAGAAATGTGTGGACTGAAAGCAAACTCCATTTGCAGGGGCAGAATTCTGATTTGGAAGGGCAATGCCTTCATTTTGCCTCTCCTGCCCCCAGTAGCTACACTCATGGATCCTGATCATTCTGTTGATCGGTTTTAAACTTTTCAAATCCAATAAATCATAGCCTGGCTGCCAGATCTGAGTACTCATTGCAATGAACTTTGATTCCCCATCCTAAAAATTAAATTACTCCTTGTTTTCTTGCTTAGGTGTTTTGGGAGATATGGGGCAATAAAATAATCCACCTCAATCAAATAATGAATCATTAGCTCTCCCCTTATTTTGACTCTCCTTAAAATTCTTGCTTACTACCCAATAATGAGAAATCCCCACAGACATGCTTTTAATGACTCCTTCAAAATGTTTTGAATATTCTTCTCTCACTGACCAAGGTTCATCTTCATGTCTTGAAAACCTAATAGTTCTAAAGAAATAGGAAAAAACCTACAATAACAACAGTTGCAATCCATGACTCGTTATTGCCACAGATGAACTACATTAAGGGGATGAAGAGCATGGTGATGACAAAAATCATGTGATTTCTTAAGTGGAGGAAATACTATGAAAATTAAAAGAAAAGGGAAGAATAAGAAAGTGATAACACATTTCAAAGGAAATGTTTAACAATCCAAATTTACAGAAGACTGGACTAGGTGGAAAAGTCAAGTTGTGTAGTTTGGGTAAGCTGGGTGAACATAAAGAAAAAAAAACCTAGAGATTATTTAACATTTTAATTTTTACTTTTCATCCAGGAGACCGACTGCTTGTCAGAACAGATAATATTGGGTAAAGCAACCAAATAGTCTGACCCGGGTCTGTCTGTCTGTCTGTCTACCCACCTATTTCACCACACTCTATAAAAAAAAATGGCAAGCAGTATACAAATAAAATAAATGGAAACAAATTAAAACAATTTGAAATTATATAAATAATTTAAATAGACTAAAATATTAAATATGATTATCAAGTTCAAACAAGTCTTAAAACTGTTCAAACAAGTTTCTGAACCATGGTCAGAAATACTAAAAGATAAAGGAGTTCATGAAGGATGGGAGTTTCTAAAAAGTGAGACATTGAAGGCACAGCTTCAAACAGTTCCAATGAGGAGGAGAAAGGGGAGGTATCTAAAGAAACCAGGATGGATGTTGAAAGAACTCTCAACTGAGCTAAAACATAAAAAGGACATATACAAGAAATGGAAAAAGGGGGAAATCACCAAAGAAGAATTCAAACAAATAGCCAGCTCCTGTAGGGGAAAGTCAGAAAAGCCAAGGCTCAGATGGAGCTCAGGCTTCCTAGAGAGGTTGAAAACAATAAAAAAGGCTTTTTGGGGTATGTCTGTAGCAAAAGGGAGAACAAGGAAATGGTAGGGCCACTGCAGAGAGAAGATGGTGAAAGGCTAACAGGGGACAGAGAAAAGGCAGAACTACTTAACACCTTCTTTGCTTCAGGCTTCTCCCAAAGGGGGAACAGTGGTCAACTTGGGAAAGATGGAGCAGATGATGTGGTAGGGGAAATGCAGCACAGAATTGGTAAAGAGGTAGTTCAGGAATACCTGGCCAGTATAAATGAGTTCAAGTCTCCAGGACCAGATGAACTTAATCTAAGGGTAGTAAAAGAACTGGCAGAAGTAATCTCAGAACCATTGTCAATAATCTTTGAGAATTCCTGGAGAACAGGAGAGGTCCCAGCAGACTGGAGGAGGGCAAATATTGTCCCCATCTTTAAAAAGGGGAAAAAAGAAGACCCAAATAATTACCGCCCAGTCAGCCTAACATCAATACTAGGAAAGATTCTAGAGCAGATCATTAAACAGTTGGTAACCACTTAGAAAGGAATGTCATGATCACAAAAAGTCAACATGGATTTCTCAAAAACAAGTCGCGCCACACTAATCTCATCTCTTTTTTTGATAGAGTTACAAACTTGATAAATGAAGGGAATGCAGTGAATGCAGTGTATCTTGATTTCAATAAGGCTTTTGACAAGGTCCCCCATGACATTCTTGCAAAAAAGTTAGTAACATGAGGGCCAAACAATGCAATTGTTAGGTGGATTTGTAATTGGTTGACTGACAGAACCCAAAGGGTAGTCACCAATGGCTCCTCTTCATCCTGGAGAGAAGTGACCAGTGGGGTGCCACAGGGTTCTGTCCTGGGCCCAGTGCTATTCAACATCTTTATCAATGACTTGGATAAGGGAATAGAGGGTATCCTTATCAAGTTTGCAGTTGACACCAAATTAGGAGGGGTAGCTAATACCCCTGAGGAAAGGATCAGAATTCAAAATTACTTCATCAGATTAGAAAGCTGGGCCAAAATGAACAAAATGAATTTCAACAGGGAGAAATGTAGGATACTATACTTGGGCAGTAAAAATGAAATGCACAGATATAGTATGAGTGACACCTGGCTTGAGGGCAGTACATGCAAAAAGGATCTAGGAGTCTTAATGGACCACAAGCTGACCATGAGTCAGCAGTGTGATGTAGCAGCTAAAAAAGCCAATGTGATTCTAGGCTGCATTAATAGGAGTATAGTGTCTAGGCCAAGGGAAGTAATAGTGTCACTGTATTCTGCTTTGGTCAGACCTCACCTGGAATACTGTGTCCAGTTCTGGGCACCACAATTCAGGAAGAATATTGACAAGCTGGAACGTGTCCAGAGGAGGGCGACCAGGATTGTGGGTGGTCTGGAGGCCATGCCCTATGAGGATTGTCTTAGGGACCTGGGCATATTTAGTCTGGAGAAGAGAAGGTTGAGAGGGGACATGATGGCCATGTTTAAATATTTGAAGGGATGTCATACTAAGGATGGAGCGGGCTTGTTTTCTGCTGCTCCAGGGACTAGGACACAGAGCAATGGGTTCAAATTATGGGAAAAGAGATTCCACCTAAACATTATGAAGAACTTTTTGATAGTAAGAGCTGTTCAGCAGTGGAATCCATTGCCTGGGAGTGTGGTAGAGTCTCCTTCTTTGGAGGTTTTTAAACAGAGGCTGGATGGCCATCTCTTGGGAATGATTTGATTGTGTATTCCTGCATGGCAGGGGGTTGGACTGGATGGCCCTTGAGGTGTCTTCCAACTCTATGATTCTATGAACTGAGTGCAATGGAATTTTGAGATAAATCAATTAATAAATAACTATGTTTCTACTTGACACCAGCAATCACATGATTTGGGCCTCCAGTTTTAGAGCAGTCTGAAATTGTGGAGCAATGGCTGAGAAGGCCTTCTCCTGTGCCCCTCACACAGTGTACTGGCCTCATTGGTGGGACACAGACTTAATCATTAGGCAGGCAGGCAAATAAATTGAGAGGTTCTTCTTCAGGTATAGTGGTCTCCAGCCATTTTGGGCTTTAAACATCATCACACATACCTTGAATTCAGACTGCAACCATATTGGCAGCCAGTGCAATAGTTTCAAGACTGGCATTATATGATGTCTATACAATATTCCATTAAGCAATTGAGTCACTGCATTTTGCACTAGTTGCAGCTTCTGAGTCACATGCAACAGCAGTCCCAGATAGGGCACATTACAGTAGTTTAACTGGGAGATTACTAGTGAATAAACTGCTGCATCTAAAGGTTTTCTCTGACCAGAAATGTCTGAAGTTGGAACAACAATTGAAGCTGGTCCCAAGAGCTCTGAGTAACTGATTCAACAGAGGCCTCATGCAACAAGGGTGGATCCAGGCATACTTTCAAGCTATGGACCTGACCCTTCTGGTGGAGTGCAATCCAGGACACACTGTTTATCCAATTCCCAGACCTGAGAACCACAAATCCACAGAGTCTCCAGCTTATCAGGATTCAGCTTCAATTTCCTGGCCCTAGTCCAGTCCATTACAGCATCCAGGCACTGGTCCAGCACCTGCAGAGCTTCAGCCAACAAGGAAAAATAGAACTATTACTAGCATACTGATAGTACTCAACTCTAAAGCTTCTAATGAGCTCCCCTAACAGCTTCATAGATAGTGAAAAACATGGGGGATAAGACAGAACCTAGCAGCACACTTAATAGATATGGGTCTCAACATGAATCCACAAGTGCTACTCTCTGGAATTGGCCCTGTAGAAAAGAATGGAACCACTGTAAGATAATGTCTCCTACTACCATCTCACAGAGTTGATCCAGTAAGACAGAATGGTCAATGGCATCAAAGGCTGGTAAGAGATCCAATAAGATCAAAAAGGTAACACTCTCCCTCACCTCCCCCCACCCCCACCTTGAGTAGGTGTTCAATAAGAGAAACTGTTTCAGTGCCACGACCTGACTTGAAACCAGATTGAAGTGGGTCTAGACTATCCATTTCCTCTAACATTCCCTGAAGTTGTCCAGCTACCACATGCACAAGCATCTTGCCCAGAAAGGGGATATTTGCAACAGGGTAGTATTTCTCATATACTTCGGAGTTAATGGCGATCCTCTTTAAGGCACGTGCACGACAGCCTCCTTCAAACTAGATTGAAGTGTTTACCATTCCGTGAACACACTAGTCAATCCCTTGCTGCTAGATCTTAATAGCCGAGATGGACAAGGTCAAACTTACATGTGGTGGGATGGACAGGTTCAAACCTTTTATCAATATCCAAAGGCCACAGAAACTGAAACTGATCCCATAAAAACTGACCAGATGGTGCAGTGGGCATCTTGTTAAACTCTGTGATAAGGTCCAGCCTATCTGGCAGATGGTTTCTCCCTATATAAGGCTACCCAGACCCTGTGATCTTCAGGAGAGGTGCTTCTCTCAGTCCCGCCACTGTCAGAGTCACAGTTTATGGGGATGTGAGATAGGGCCTCCTCTAGACTCTCAAACTCCCTTCTCAGGGAGGCCAGAATGGTGACCTCCTTGCTGTCCTTCTGTTAGTAGGCAAAACCCTTTTTATTCCAACAGGCTTTTAAACAATTTTAAAGAATGAGCTGAGGGTGCTGTTCTGTTTTAAACTGCATTGATTTACATTGAACTGTTTTTAATTGCTTTTTAACTTTCTAATTGCATTTCATCTTTTTTAAACTGTAGATTTCATAGAATCATAGAATTGCAGAGTTGGAAGAGACCACGAGGGCTATCCAGTCCAGCCCCCTACCACGCAGGAAATCATGATCAAAGCATCCCCAACAGATGGCCATCCAGCCTCTGTTTAAAGACCTCCAAGGAAGGAGACCCCACCATGTTCCGAGGGGGTGTGTTCAACTGCCGAACAGCTCTTACTGTCAAAAAGTTCCTCCTAATGTTGAGGTGGAATCTCTGTTTCTGGAGCTTGCATCCATTGCTCCGTGTTCCAGTCTCTGGAGCAGCAGAAAACAAGCCTGCTCCATCCTCAAAGTGACACCCCTTCAAAAACTTAAACAGGGCTATCATATCACCCCTCAACCGTCTTTTTTCCAGGTTAAACATATCCAGCTCCCTAAGTCTCTCCTCATGAGACCTTTCACCATTTTAGTCGTCCTACTTTGGACACACTCCAATTTGTTCATATCCTTTTTGAATTGTGGTGCCCAGAACTGGACACAGTATTCTAGGTGAGGTCTGACCAAGGCAGAATCCTTGGTGTCCTTCGTGGTGTCTCTCCTCATAAGGCATGGTTTCCAGACCTTTCACCATTTTAGTCGCCCTCCTCTGGACACGCTCCAATTTGTCAATATCCTTTCTTAATTGTGATGCCCAGAACTGGACACAGTATTCTAGGTGAGGTCTGACCAAGGCAGAATAGAGCGGCACTATTACTTCCCTTGATCTGGACACTATACTTCTATTGATGCAGCCCGAAATCACATTGGGCTTTTTAGCTGCCGCATCACACTGTTGACTCATGTTCAACTTGTGGTCTACTAGGACTCCTAGATCCCTTTCACACGTAGTCTCATTCAGCCAGGTCTCCCCCATCCTATATCTATGCATTTCATTTTTCTGCCCTAAGTGCAGTACCTTACATTTCTCCATATTGATTTTCATTTTGTTAGCTTTGGCCCACCTCTCCAGTCTATCCAGGTCATTTTGAATTTTGATCCTGTCCTCTAGGGTATTAGCTACTCCTCCTAATTTGGTGTCATCTGCAAATTTGGTAAGTACGCCCCTAATTCCCTCATCCAAGTCATTGATAAAGATGTTGAATAGCACTGGGCCCAGGACAGAACCCTGTGGCACCCCATTGGTCACATCTTTCCAAGACAAAGAGGAACCACTGCTGAGCACCCTTTGGGTTCAGCTGGTCAACCAATTACAAATCCATTGAACAGTTAACTTGTCTAGTCCACATTTTACAAGCTTGTTTGCAAGAAAGTCATGGGGAACCTTGTCAAAGGCCTTACTGAAATCAAGGTATAATCAAGAAATTAAAATTGTTTTAATAATTGTGAATAGTTTCATTCCATCTTGATGTTAATTTTTTGTATGTTTTTAGCTGTATTGTTCTTTTTTAAAATGGAAGCCACTTTGAATCCCAATTTTGGTAGAAATGCAGGATATAAATAAAAATAATAGTAGCAGCAAGAAGGAGGAGGAGGAGGAGGAGGAGGAGGAGAAGTTGTTATGTTGTTGTCCAACATATGGCGACCCTAAGGTGAACCTATCATGGGGTTTTCTTGGCAAGATTTTTTCAGAGTAAGATTGTCATTGCCCTCCTCTGAGGCTGAGAGAGTGTGACTTGCTCAAGGTTAACCTGTGGGTTTTCATGTCTGAGTGGGGATTCGAACCCTGTTCTCCAGTGTCCTAGTCCAACATTCAAACCACTACATTACTCTAGCTCTCAGTAGTAGTAGTAGTAGTACCACTATGAATAATAACAAAATAAATATGGGGAGGGTAACAAAAAGACAATGATAATGATGATGATAACATACAAACATGCCGTCATGTGCTTAGCCAGGAGTTGTGAGTAGGGTTAGAGAAAAGGACAAAGACAGTGAGTGAGAGAGAAGAAAAAGAGAAGACATTTTAGCCAAGACAAAATGTTTGGGGAGAAAGAAAGAGGCTATGGAACAATGGAGAAGATACTTAACTAGACGTTTCAGATCCAAGAAGAAGAAAGAGAAGGAAAGAGGAGAGGAAGATGAGAACTGAACTGGGATAATGAATAGTAAGAAAGGAAAAGACACAATACTGTGATCCTGTATTCAGAAGCTCTTTCCTACGAGCCCTGCTGTCTCTTAGTCAGACAAACTTTCAGAGGGTGCAAAAGAGGGGAGAAGTTGGTCAGAAGGTCTTTCTGGTCCACAGCTACTCCAAAACAGCCTGCAGCAATAAAGGGCAATAAATATAATAAAAGAAAAAACCCTCTGTTCTTGTTGGGTCAGCCTTTTCACCCTGAGATCCACCCCTCACCCTCAGGACTGTTCAAGAGGTACCAGGCCCTGAGATCTGAGAACTGTAACTGCTAATGATATTACTAGGTACACAAATTATTCTTGGGAACAAAAAGACATTACAGGAGCTTGTGGTCAGGTATTATGCCTCTGTTTTGTGGTCCTCAAAGGGGGAAGTGTTGGTGGCGGTATAACTGGGATCTTGGTGTGCTAAAAATGATCCTTTCTAGTCTACAAGAAACAGACTGGGCATACCCATGTTATATGTCACCCATCATCTGGAGCGTATTGTGGAACTTTGTGCCAGTCTTTGCCTTTGTCCATCAAATATTCATTTGGGAAATTATGTTATTTACAGAACATTCCCAAAGCTTTGGGGTCTTTTTGACACTGTGCACTTGCATTTCTCTCTGTTTATTTTAATAATTAACAAATATTAACCAAAAAACCCACAAAATAATTAGCAAATATTAAATGGCATAACAACTAAAGAACCAGCATGGTATAGTGGTTTGAATGTTGGACTTGGGCTCTGGGAGACCAGGGTTTGAATCCCCACTTGGCTATGTAACTCACTAGGTGACTTTGGGCAAGTCACATTCTCTCACCCTGAGAAGGGCAATAGAAAACATCCCCTATACAAGTCTTGCCCCCAAAAAACCTCTGTGATAGGTTCATCTTAGGGTTGCCATGAGTCAGAAATGATTTGAAGGCATACAACAACTTTGCCTGTGCTGGATGGGGTGACACTCCCCATGAAATCTCAGGCTCACAGTCAGGGTATTCTCCTGGATTCTACTCTGAGCCTGGATGCCTAGGTTTCACCAGTAGCCAAGAGTGCATTTGCACAGTTAAAACTTGTGGACCAGCTGTGCCTATTCCTTGAGATGTCAGATCAGGCCATGGTGACACATGCCTTGATTACATCCATTTGTATTACAGTAACACACTCTGCATGGAGCTGCCTTTGGAAACTGTTTGGTAACTTCAGTGGGTCCAGAATGCTGATCGGGGGCAGTTAGAGGGAGCATATAACTCCCCTGTTAAAACAGCTTCACTGGCTACAGGTTTGTTTCTGGGCACAATTCAAAGTGCTGGTCATGACCTATAAAGCCCTAAATGGCTTGGTTCCAGACTATTTGAAAGACTGGATCTCCCGATACGATCCTGCCAGAGCCCTAAGGTCATCAGGAGGAGGCTTTCTCTTGGTCCCACCTTCATCACAAACTTGCTTGGTGAGAACTCAAGAGAGAGCCTTCTCGGTGGCTGCTCCCACCCTCTGGAATGCCCTTCCATGGGAAGCTAGGCTGGCCCCCTCCCTAATTTATTTCTGTTGGCAGGCAAAGTCTTTTCTTTTCAAGCAGGGTTTTAACATATAAGCAGCAGGGATTGTTTTATTTGCTATGTTTTAGATTTTATATGTTTTAATCTGATTTTTTAAAAAATATTTTCATTGTATATATTGTATTCTTAATTTGTTGTTTTATGGAAGCCACCTTGGGTCCCATCTTGGGAGAAAGGCAGCATACAAATTAATTAAATAAATAAATAAATCATCAGCTGCAACAACATATTTAAATATTTGTAATATCACAAAAGTAAAAAACAGTGTTTCCACCATTTTGGGAACAGCACAGTCAGAAAGAATAGGATGAAATATGGGCCATAGTTTATTATTGAAAGTTGAGATAAACTACGGAAGAGGAAATAATCATTTTGTGATTTCTGCTCCAATGAAGAAGAGGCTTTATTTGTTTTTGTTTATTTTAAATTGTCCTGCAAGAGTGAGCAAACTCCAAAAATCAAGGGGCTGGGTGTCAGCCCCTAGAAGTCATGAAGGATTACCAACAGGAAGTGGCCAGGAGATTGCTTCTGGGTTTGTTTGGTTTATTGGGGGGGGGAGGATCCTTTGGGTACAATGCCATTCTACACATTGTTTTATGATTAAACTGTACATCCTGATGGGCTTGGAGGGGCCAAAAGCCATTAAAGAGACACTAAAGGCTGTGAGCACTCCACAGCTTGCACCTGGCTCACCTCTGCCCTAGCGCAAACTCAGTTTTTGTTGTCCAATGACAGCAATGACTATTAGGTCATTAACAAATAACTGCCTCCATTTTTTTAAAAAAAGAAGAAATAAAACCTGTAAAGCTGTTTATAGAAGACTAAAACAGAGCACTTTTTGATCCATTTCACTCCATTTCCTTCTGTCAGCAAGCCAGAACCCTGACTGAGATTATACAATGGAAACAAACCTAGAAATGGCAGGCTTCCCTTTACCACCTTCCCTCTCTAAGTAGAGGTTGTGAACATTAATTAATGTTATGGACTCATTGCCTGTAATTGAGCATCTTACCCTGCCAGATGTAATGGGGCTTCAGCTGGTTCACTGAAAAATACTCAGCTGGACATTATATGAATACAAAAAAAGCAATTAATTCAGAGTTGGAAAAGAAATGCATGGCCCTCCATGTGCATGTCTTCTGTGTATTCATGCAACCCCACACATAAAAAACAGAGGCTACTTGGATTGTGGTCACACCAAACTGTTATTTAGTTTCCACTTGCTATTGCTGTATTCTATTCATTTATTTAATGTAAAATATTTTTATACAGCTTAGTAAAAACAATTCCATTGACTTAGACTAGAGAATTTGTTTTCAAGAATATGATGTCATGCTGCAGCTTATTCTTCTGTACTAATTTCAATTATTTTGTAATTATACTTCTATTGCAGTTGGAGGTTTCTTTGCAATACAGGTCAGCCCCCATATCCAATAATTCAGTATTCACAGTTTCACTTATCCACATCTGAAAAAAATGTGTTCTCTCTAAGCTTTACTAAGTCCTCCAATGTGATTCTATGGTCAACTTCCAGTGCTTGTCTCATTGAAAATTATTAGGGTTCCCCTTTAGCAATGATTTCAGGTATCCACGGGGGTCTTGGAACATATCTGCCATGGATACTGGGGTCAACCCATGTAGGATCTCTCATTTCTTTTGAAAACAGCAGGTTATTTGGATTTTTTTAAAAAAACAACAACAACAACAATAAATAAACAATACATTCTTCTACTAAATCTGTAGGCTTTACAATATACAAATCCAAAATAATCCAGATTGTTTGAAAGTACCAAAAGAAATAAGTTATTCCTACAGGATGTCTTCATCCTGTCTTCCAGAATGGCTGGTTATTTCCAGTTCCAATATTTATAATTTTTACCCATTAATTGCATATCAGTTGTCCCTTACATAAAACAGAGCCAATATGGAATTTAGAAGAAATCAACCACTTGGAAATGCTTTAGCTGCAAACTTCTGAATTGGCCTGGGTGTCAATGATGATGTTATGATTCTAAGCCAGAAGTTGTCACCATGAGTAACTATACCAATATCTATTTTTGTTTCTCAATTTTCTTGCCATCCTTTTTTCCATGAACAAGGGATGGAATAAAAAGGGGCTGCTTTGCTGTGGTTTATAAACTAAAACAAACAAATAGAACGTCTTCTGCCCTCTGGAAAATGGCAGAACCACCCTGCAATACACTCCTGATAAATTAGGCTGCAAACTTTGGAGGGGGGATTTTGTATCCCCTCTAGGCCCTGCATAGCTTTCAGTCATGCTAACAATTTTTTTGCCCTAGTTAAGCCAACTCAAGTATGTAATTAAGACAGGAAAATAAGGCTGCATACCAAATACCATGCTCACTAGCATTCTGACAGACATGCTTTGGGACAAGTTCTGCTTTTTGCAATGGCAACCCCATGTACAAGATTTAACAGGAAAACCTACCGAGGTTAACAAATGAGACACATATAAAGACTCCAGTGAAATCTGTTGCACTGCATGTGACCAACAGTGAGGGAGGGTGGGTGGGAGGGAGCCACATAACATACAAATATCTATCTGTATACCACTTCAGACACTTGCAGCTGCTATCTTCCAGTGAACTTGTTACAGGTTTCAGACCAAACTGTCAAGGAGCTGTCCAAGGTGTGAAAGCTACTTTGGGGCTAGTTTTCAACATGTTTAAAGCCTTGACTTAAAAAAGAGTGGATCCACCATTTCCATTGACATGTAAACCATCAGCTGCCACTGGCTCTATCCACTTGCTAGTAAACAAAGGAAGCTGTTGGACAGATAATGCACCCTGACATTTTGTACTAGCTATTGATTGTTCTTGGCTTCCTTGTCCCTTTTGTCCTGGGTGGTTATTATAGTCGGAGAAATGCCTGCCGTAAAACTATTTTTGTGACTCTATTTCACAGCAATTAACAGATGTGGTGTACATTTGTTTACATTTCAAAAGCTGCTTATAGACAAAGTATGCAGTATGCCATTTGTACAATTTTTCACATCCAGAAGCAATAACTCCACTGTGTATGGAATCCATAGATTCTATGCCAACACATACTGACATTGAAGACACCAACTGAACACCATGTCTACACAGTCAGGAAAAAACAACAACTTTTGCATGACACTATCTTGCATATCATCAAATGCAGTGCTTTTCAAACTTGGGATCTCCGTGTTGTTGGACTATCATCATGGTTTCTAGAAGTTACAGTCCAACAATATAAGGGAATCCATGTTTGGGAGTTACTGGTCTAAGAGAATTGTTTCACTAGTTTTCTCAAAATTGTTTTCATTTCCATCTATTCCTCATGTGTGTGCTTGATCTTAAAAGAAATCATCAAATGTACTTCAATTTCACTTTCAAAAAAAAAAACCCACAGCCATCTAGGGATCTGATGAAGACTCCCAATTTTTTCTGGTTCATAGAAAGTCTTTTGATTTCTGTCAAAGTTCCACAGGTGTTTTACCTCATCAGGAGACCCACAAAACTGCTTTGAATTTCACTTTATGCAAATGATTGGTGGAACTACTTTTCTCACAAAAGCTCAAACTTCATCCTCATTGATTTTTTTATAAGCCTCATGTGACAAGATATCTTTGAAAATTTGAACTGTGCCACATTGGAGGAGAAATGAAGGGTAAACAGTACAAATATCAAATTTAAGTGTGTCTGAGAAGGAATTAGAAGTTATGCTAGCTGCAATAAATGTCAAAATTCCTTTTTACTTAATAAAAGGAATCAAGCAAATATATTGTTGTTAAACAAAAAATGGAGCCCTTTTAGCTATTTTGAAGGTGTGCAATAATTTTTCCATGTACACCAGTCTGATGAACAGAAGTCTGGCTTCTCATCGTATATACTGTGGAAGGATTAACATAAAAATGTATGACATCTATAAAAGTTAATAGGCAGAACGCTAAAAGCTGCCAAGTGTAAGAGTTGAATAGAAAATAAAACATCTTTCCTTGTGGAATACCAATATGAAGAAGTATAAATCTCTCAAAGAAACAGAAAGATGCTCTCGACCCTTCAACTGGAAACATGATGCTATGCATCTGAAAAGTATCCATTAATAGTTGGGATGGGTGATGGATCATGCTTTTCTAGAATAACTGTAGAGAGCTTTGATGAGAAAGGACTGAAATGGATAAAACATATTACATAAGTACTGCCTGTTAAACTTGGGTTTGGAGCTTTGGTCAGTGGTAGAATACACTATTTACATATAAAATGTCCCTAATGTTTATTGTGCTGAGTTTGTCTGAGATCAGACAGTCCTAGTAGCTTTATAAATCCTTGACTATATCATTCATTCTGAGTTTAAAACAGCACTAAAGATGGCTCTTTTCTGGCAGGCCTATCCAGGTGAGCTTTAAATTCTGGGTTTTTAAATTATGAATTGGTTGTTTTGTTTTTGTTTATTAATATGTATGCCCTTTTATCTGATATTAGGCTCTTCTAATTATAGTACAGATATATCTCAGTTAAGAAAGTAGATGTGTTCCTGGGCATTATTCCTTTAATAGAAAATTTGGTACCAGAAGCAGAAATAACATAAAAAAGAAATCAGGATAGGTTCCTCCACCACAAAAAAAGAAGAGCAGGCCAACATGTTTTAGCAAATGTTTTATCCAAACTAACCATATACACATGAGATATACAATAACTAGGACAGGTAAACTTTGCATAACTTGAAGGCTTCTTCCAAAATACATCTGGGGTGAGATTTTGTTTCATCGGCTTCCATTTTTCTTATGATTTTCATATTGTGGCCAGATTTGATCTATGGTTTTTTTTAACATGCTTGGGTGAGCTGGTAAGGTAGGATTATTCGTTTTCTCCTTTTATCTCTTTTTTGCTGTTCACACACACTCAGTAACAGAGGCAGCTGCCATTTAGCATCACACAAGGCTACAGTAGGATCAGCTAGAGCAGTATCTTGCTTTGTTCACTGCATTGCTTGCTATAAACATGCTACTGCAACCTGACTCCAAAAGTGTGTTTCTCCACCTCTTCTTCATCATAGTCCCATTGCTGATGCCAAAAGTATTCTAGTTAGATAGAGGATGAGGAAGGAAAACATTTGTAAGAAGGAATTCCAGCATCTGAGGCTATGTTAAATGGCATATGCATGTATTTTTAATTGTATTCTTGCCTTTTACAATTATCAGTTCTCCCAGATAAGGTAATGGTAAGTATTATATTCATAGAGATTTGATGCCTGCTGTATCCTTTGCCCCCTACACTTTACTGTAATATGTTTGGCATATACCAAAGGTTGTAACATTGTAATGCTGAAACAATGTTTTTGTAACAATAGCAGCAATTTCTCTGGAGGGCAGCTCTTGATATATGACATTTACCTATTAGTCCTATGGATAATAGTGTGGGTTTTGGATTATTATTATTTATTTATTTTTGGAGGGGAGGTTTCTATCTTCTCTGCATGTGTTTGTAAGGTTTTCTAAGGGTACTTAGGTGTGTTTTATACCATAGGCCAGTGCCTAGTAGCATTCAAACCTCCCTCAAGTAAGTACAGGACGCCCCTGCATTTTGACGGCTCAGTACCTGATGACTCACTCTTTCTATGCTTGCAAATTAAGGGCATGTTCCATTCATTAAAAAAGGAATCCACTCTTTTGACAGTTCTTGATTAGGGAAGTTTGCTTGAGACTGACCACACATGCCCATGCTGCTTGCAAAGCGAGCCTGGGTGGGAGGAGTCCCCAAGCCAACTGAGAGACTTTGCAAGTAGTGTGCATTGTGGGCACTCCCAAGCAAGCCACCACAATTCCCTCATGTTCCCTACATGGCTTCTGATTTTCAACCAATTCCAGTTCCTGACACTGCTGCAGTCCCTAACCTGTTAGATAAGTGGGGTCTTCATATAAAGGCAACAATTTTAATTACTATTGAGAAATATGAAAGTAAGGGGTTCCTTGTAAAAAACATGTTTAATATAATGATAACCAACTACATTGTTAGGCCTGAAATATTACAATGTCTCAAAAGAAGGTAAAATGAACTCTAACATTAATGAGACTACCTGACCCAGCATGGTATTTTACTATTCCCATCCAACTCATTCAGGTGATAAGCACCATGAAATATAAGACTGCTTTTTACATGGATCTTGCTTATCCTTACTATGAATTATTGTCACAAATATTACACCATCTAACAGTGTTTGCAATTAGATTTATACATCTAGAATAGGGGGAAAGCTCTATCCACTCTACTCTGACTATAAAGCCTCTTTTACAACCCCACCTATTTTTCTTTTCTTTGTTTCAGCTAAAATCAACTGCATAATCATGTACAAAGGAACACAGGAAGCTTCTTTAAGTGGATTTTTAAAAAAATGGTTCATTAGACCATCTAATCCAATATTCTACAGGATTGGAGAAATTTGTACATTTTGCTTTCACCCACAATGAATTTTTAAAACTTCAGGGTTGTTTTTTTTTTCTGTCCAAATCTGTTTTTATGAACTGAATTTGTTTTCACACATCTGCACCAGCCAGATTCAACATGTAACTTATTTCTACCACAGAGATAACCATTTAGTACCTTCTTCTCATACACACACACACACACACACACACATTAAAGATGAGGAGAGACCCTCAGGAAAAAATATCACAACAATAATTAACATGGTTAATTAGCATGACACTAACACAGACCCATGAAGATTCAAACTCAGACTTCTATGAGGTCAGTACTGAAAACCCTAGGTCTGACTGGGAAACCAGTAAGTTTGGTTTCTCCTTCATTTGACTTTTCCTTTTTTTATTCTCAAATTCTTTGCATTCAGAATATAAAAGAATTTGTGGATTTAATGACAAATGACTGAACAGGAATCATCACCCATCCCTGGGAACACACTGGCTGGCAGCAGCTCTTCAGTATTTCAAGCCAAATTGTTTCTGGAGATGACTGAGATTGATCTTCCAAATGCAAAATGTATGCTAGTTATGTCCCCTTTCTTGATTTTAATAGACATATTCCTAGGTAAATAACCTCTTTGTTAAAGGCTAAGGTTTTCCAAAATTTGTGGCACTGAGCACCTAAAGACCTGCACTTTTTACACAAACTACCAGAGTAGCAACTATGTATGTATGTATGTATGTATGAAATGTGCTTTTCTGAGGTACACTTTTCTTATGTGCATACTTTGAGAAAACTCATTGGCATGCAGGGCCGGTTTAAGGAATTTTGGGGCCCCCTGCAATGCTTTATTTTGGGGCCCCCATATGTTAATCTCAGAGCAATGCAACCTAACCTATTCACCGTACAGGATGTTCAGATTATGTCTTGAAGAGAAACGACAATGCAGAAAGAATCACAACCCAAAAACATCACCCAAGGAGACCTTCTGCTGTGCTTTTTGCAACCGGACTTGTTTATCTCGGATTGGCCTTTTTAGTAATCAGCGCGCTTGCAGAAAGCACGGGATGAGTCCTTCCTTAATCTTCGTTTGCGAAGAAAAGCCAGAGAGAGAGAGTAGGACCCCCCGTATCCATGGATTCATTATCCATGGGACACAAAACAGCACACCTACCATAGAGTCTTCCTAGAAAATGTGTCCTCCCTAGCCCTTTTCTAGGCCCTCCAAGGCAACTCTATGGTATTTTAAACCATAAGTCCCATTATTTTCAATGGTGTTCACTATTATTCATGGTTTTCTGAATCCACCCCCCCCCCCGAAACCAATCCCCAGTGGATAAGAGGGGCCTACTATATTACATAATTTGCCACCAATAATTTAGTTTAAAAACTATATTATAGGCACTAACATAATATTTTTTGTTTATTAGCAGTTAATGTAATGGTGTAGATTTCCTCAAAGAAAATAAAGAGTGGACTTCAAGCTAAACATGAGTTAGCAGTGTGGTGCAGCAGCAAAAAATGCCAGTGCGTTCTAGGCTGCATTAATAGGAGTAGTGTCTAGATCAAGGGAAGTAATAGTATCATTCCATTCTGCTTTGGTCAGACCTCACCTGGAATACCATTTCCAATTCTGGGCACAACAATTCAAGAAAGATACTGAGAGGGATGGTGAGAGTTCTGGAAGCCATTATGCCCTATGAGGAACGGCTTAGGGAGCTGGGTATGTTTAGCCTGGAGAAGAGAAGGTTCAGAGGTGATGTGATAGCCATGTTTAAATATTTGAAGAGGTGTCATACTGAGGATGCAGCAAGCTTGTTTTCTGCTGCTCCAGAGACTAGGACACGGAGCCATGGGTTCAAACTACAGGAAAAGAGATTCTACCTGAATATTGGGAAGAACCTCCTGACAGTAAGAGCTGTTTGGAAATGGAATACACTGCCTCAGAGTGTGGTGGAGTCTCCTTCTCTGGGTTTTTTAAAACATAGGTTGGATGGCCACCTGTCAGGAATGCTTGGATTGTGTATTCCTACAGGGCAGAAGCCGATCGGATGGGATTGCCGTTGGGGTCCCTTCCAGACCTATGATTCTATGATTCTATGATTCTATGATTCTAGGCTGCATTCAGAGCCTGGGAAAGTTACTCTTGGATGACACCTCCCAGAATCCTCCTGCCAGCACCCTTCTCAAGGTCTGGTTGCATTGTTCCTTTTCCAGCATTCTCTAGCCCAGTGGTAGTTAACTTGGGGTCCACGATGTCCTCATAGGGGGTCCTCAAAGGCTTGAAGACTGCTTGGCCCACCTCTTCCCTGTAGTGGAGCAGCCACATTACAGGAACCAAGGCAAAGGCTGGCTGGCTTGGCCTGCACATTGCCATTCAATCCACTCCAGCCACAAACTTGCAGGAGGAAGCAAGAGTGCCTCTGAGGGAAAGTTTAATGAATGGTGTAATTGTATTGTTGTTGTTGTTAGCTATTATTATTAGGGTTTTAAATCTTGCGTTAAGTCTTGGGGCAACAAAAGATATTTAAAGGGGGTCCCTGGTAAAGAAAAGGTTAAGAACCACTGCTCTAGGCCAATGCCTCTCACATAATACTAATGGGATACTGGTGTTTTAGTGACAACAATAAAACCATTGTTCCCAGTAATATTACTCCAAATTTTAATTTATATTCTTTATATTCTTCTGTTAAAAGAGCTAGAGTGTTGTAGAAGTTTCAGCATTGCCCTATGACTGTGGAGACCAGGGTTTGAATCCTTACTCAGCCATGAATACCCACTGGCTGACCTTGGGCAAGTCACACTCTCTCAGCCTCAAAGGAAGTCAAAGGCAGACCCCCTTTGAACAAACATTCCCTAGAAAACCCCATGGTAGATTGGCCTTACTCAGAAATGACTTAAAGGCACACGGGCAAACACACACAAATTTCTTTTGCAGGCTGAACTCAATTGGTAGGAAGGGGAGGAAGCTGAAGAAGACCAAGGGGGAAAGGGAGGGGAGAGGAACCAAGACATGTTAAAAGCAGCTGGAAAGATGGGCTGGAGGGGATCTATGTGTAAGGAAGGAAGGAAGGAAGGAAGGAAGGAAGGAAGGAAGGAAGGAAGAAAGAAAGAGGCCCTTTCTGAGGGAGGCAACGCTCAAATTCCCTGTCTCTCTCTCTCTCACAAACACTCACCCTCTCCGACGTGCCTCTCCCTCCAGCTTCTGCCACAGAGGGCTGCTGTTTCTTTTTCTCTTTCTCTTTAGTTTTGGAGAGGCTGGGGTTTTTTTGTTTGTTTTAAAAAGCCAGCAGGAGGTTTTTGGAGGAGGAGGGTAAGAGGGGGCTCCTCCCGGCTGTCTCCCGGCTGTCTCCTTCGTCAGATTAAGGAGGCCAACACGGGGCCCTCTCTTGACCTCGGGGCCCCCTGCCAATGCTGATTTGGCAGACAGGTTAAACCGGCCCTGTTGGCATGATAGGGAAAGCAGATCAAAGGGCCGTGAATGTTTCCATGTGACAAACCAGCAGCTCCTTGTTATGTTTCAAAGCCAACATGCTATGTGTCAGTGCCTCTTCCCTGTCAGCTCACTACCTTTTTCTCTCTGTTCCCATCATGCTTTCCAGTTTACTGAATGAGCCCATTAACACTCTGATAGTAGAGTGCTTTAAGGTGGAAAAAGTCTTTAAACAACTGTTGATATGTACCAAATCTAAAAGTAAAATGAAACTCCAGATACCTGATTGAAGACCGAAGTGTGCTTGTTAACCTGTTCTTCTCCTGCCATCCTGGTGACTTAAAAATATAAGATGATGTGCATTTCCACAGAAGATGCAGGTAGTATAGACACTCTCTCCTCTTCTTTCCAACAAAGTGCAAAAAAATGAGGGGGGATTCTAGTTCTGATTTAGTGTCTGTTGTCAATAATGAACTGCCCCAGGGTGAAGAAACTGAAGTTTCAGCTGGGCAAGACAAAGGTGCTCCTGGTCAGTCAATAAGCAGGCAGGAGGATAGCAATGCAGTTTGTGCTGAAAGAGTAACACTTACCCTGAAGACACACGCCCCTTCAGATTTTGGGTTTGCTCCTAAATTCAGACCCAAATTTGGATGCCCAGGTTTTAGAGATGGTGCTGAGTGTCCTACACCAAATATGCCCATTCCAGTAAATGTTGTATTTGGTCATAGAGATCAAATCTTAAGTACATCCTACTTGGACTTGGACTGGAGAAATCAGAGACCTGAGATACCAGCAAGATTGCCTCATGTTCCCAATGGGAAGGTGAATAGGGCAGGGTAGAGTGTCATTGGTATTTTCTGTCTCTAATAATAAGAGCATTTCCTCCTTGCCTCTGTGTACAATGTATTCTACTGTCAAACAGCTCTTACCGTAAAGAAGTTCTGCCTAATGTTTAGATGAAATCTCTTTTCCTGTAGTTTGAATCCATTGTTCCATGTCCTATTCTTTGGAGCAGCAGAGACTATAATAAGCATGTTTCTCTGGCCCCAGATATGTTTCAGGCACATGGGAAACTATGGAAAGTGAAGAAGTTGCTAGTAGTTCTCCTGTTGAATTGGCTCCAATTTACAAGCGATCTATCAGATTGTTTTGGTTTTCACTTACAAGATCTTCAGCATAATCTACTGATTCATCCCTCCCTCCTTCTCAATCTCTCTCTCTTTTAAAAGTCAGCTGTGAAAATTTGCCATTTTGCTACAATCAGCAAGGGAGAATGGAGTAATATTTTCCTCAATGCACTCTCCCATATCTCCCACATTGTTGTCCCTCTTCTCCAGGCAGTAAGAACATGGACATTTAGGAATGCTTAAGACAAACTATGAATGGCTGAGCATCATCTGCCCTTTGAACTTCTATTTAACAAAGAAATGCATGCACAGACAAAATTGCTGCTGACTTTCTTACAACTGAAAATAAACTACAAATCCATGCATGCCAATCAGCTGCAACCAGTGGTGCCCTATCCTTAGATTCTGCAGCAAGAAACCATCCAGGGGAAAGAAAATGGCTTCAAAAGTGACAAGGCTAGGTCATACATTACAGACAAATCTGACACTCACTAGAAATCTATGCAGCTGAGAGCTCCTCATATAGCAATAGCTTGATGTCAGAACTACTTTTCTGATGTGTTCATGCCCATAGCGCTTCCCTCACAAAAGAGACTTTATCTCTAGTCAGAACTTACCTCCTTATTTTATTTTATTTTATTTTATTTTATTTTATTTCTATCTCTGAGACTTTGAAAGCAAAATCAAAGGGTGTGCCATCAGCTCCTCTGCTTGATGTACACACGCACATACACACACACACACACACACATGCATGCACTGGCAGAGGGTCCAATTCTATAACACACGCACACAATTATAGAATTGGACCCTCTGCCAGTGTAGGAAATCCACAGCTAAAGCATCCCTGAGAGGTGGACATCCAACTTCTCCTTGAAAACCTCCAATGAAGAAAAGTTCACCACCTTTTAAGGTAGTCTATTGCTATACCATGGCTATTTTTCTTTTGACCCTTCCTCTCATAATGGTACAACAACAGAATATTACTCACTGAATCTGAAGAAAGTTGTTGAAGAGCACTTCACACCTGGCATCACCAGTCTGCATCATATTCTTGAAGTATATTTGCAATAACTTCTCTTTCTCTCTCTCTCTCTCTCTCTCTCTCTCTCTCACTCACACACACACACACACACACATGCACACACACGCACGCACACACATACACAGTGGGTCCTTCCCATCAGTGTGGGTTCAGTTCTGGGCCTTACCACAGATGAGAAAAAATGCAGACACTCAAGCCCTATATTAATCAATGGTGGTGCATGCATACAGCAACATGCTGTTGTGCCCACATGCACATGCCACTATTGTATCATATAGAATGTGGCCATCTGTGGATGCTCCAATCTGCGGATGGTTAGCCCGGCAATACAGCAGGGCTAACCCTCATACTATAAAACAGGGATTGGCAACATGTGGCCTGTACATTTCTGGCCATGCTTGGTGATCAGGGGTAGGGGACATAACACAGGTCAGGCCCCAGGAGGAACTGGCACCCAAACCCACCAAACCTGTAAGATCTGGAACCTTTCTAGCCTGTTTTAGGTATCTAATACAGTGCTAGACAGATACAGAAATCTAAAGTGCACCCAGCTAACCATACCTTTGAGATGGAGACACATGCATTGGTCACACCTCCAAAGTGCCTATGCTAAGACCCATTTCCAAGTAAAAGTGAAACATTTCTATGATCTGAAGACAAACTAGAACATCCGAGTAAGTTCAATTGTGTGAAATAAGACATATGGAACAAGGCAGGGCTAATCTTGTTCTGTATTAAATTCCCTTCAGACATTTACACTGACTCCTGAGGAGGGCTGCTGATGGAATGGAGGGTGGAAATTTTTATCAGACAGGAAGCAATGCCAAAAAACACCCCAACAAAACAAAACATTTCATCTGGAATGAAAGAACTATCAAGTCTTGACTGGCTTTTGCCTTTCTTCTTTAGATAATGCTTTTCTGACTATGGTCTGCATTAACAGGTCCAGCAGTTGCCATCTATACAGCTCTATAACAGATATCCATTTATGTGTATACTGGATATGGGGGCAGATGATACACATTTTTATGCTTTCAAATTTCATTTGGGGTACATGATCAACTGTGGGGTCAATACACACATTATCACTTGTGTACCCATGATATTTCTAGTGTACAGCAAAAATGCAAATTGTGAGTGCAGCACACATAAAGGTTCAGAACCATGGGCAGTCATTGAAATACAGTTGTCCCTTCACATTTGCATGTTTCACATTAACAGTTTTGCATATTTGTGGTTTTTAGCTGCTGCTCAGCTAGCTCAAACTCCAAAACCCCACCCTCTTCCCTTCTCCTCCTGTCCTGCCAACAACACAACTCCATTGTGCTTTCTTACCTTGCACCAAAACAGCACAGCCTGTTTAAAACAGTAAGGTCACTCTTTTCCCAAACCAAAGCTAAAAGTTGCAACCGTAGCAACACCCCCCCATGCACAAATCTTGCCCCTCACCCACGTTCACCTCCCCCCCAGCTCTCCTTCCCTCTGTTCTGCCAACAAAATACTCCATCTTGCTTCTTACCTTGCACCAAAACAGCACTGCCCATTACTTTAAACCTTACTGTTTTGCAGAGCTGCTTTGGTGCAAGGCAAGAAAGCAAGATGGAGTTGTGTTGTTGGCAGGACAGAGGGAGGGAGAGCTGTCAGGGAGGTGAGTGTGGGTGAGGTGCATGGTTTGTGTCTCCGGGGGCAAATGTTGCTACTGAAGTGGCAGGTATTGGTAGTTGTGTTGATGGGAGAGGAGTCTACAATACTGTAGTGTAATATGCATGTTGGGGATGGGGCTTAATTTATTTGTTTGTGTTTTTTTCACTTTTGCAATGGTGCTCTGTCCCTAACCCCCACGAATATGAAGGGGCAACTGTACAGTTGTTAGGGCAATCACGGTTGGCTATCTCAGTGGGAGTCCCTGTGTAAAGTGTGAAATTGGCCAGAGAATAATTATGCAGATTAAATTTATTCTGCTGGGACTTTCATCAAATATTTCAGAGATGTTTTCAATAAGATCCACAGCAGGTAAATCTTTCTTAACATACTTGTGTCAGTAATAAACTAGGTACTTACAAAGCACATCACGCTGCCAGACTATTTTCTATGGTCAATATGAACTCTAAAATCCTCCTGCTGCTCTGTTCAGGTCAAAAAAGAGAAAATGCTCACAAAATGCAATAGTTGGTTTGACCTTCATTCTCTAAGTGTTAAGTTAAGCTTTGACTGGCACAGGAACAACATTTAAAAAGTAAAGGCATTCAACTTTAATAATGTTTGGGGCTTCCTCTGCTCCTCTCTACACACATTTCAGATAAACAGTAGGGTTTTTCAGGCTGTTGGGGATGCTCCTGTTTAAATCATCAATCATCATCATCATAATATTCCAACAGTAAAATGAGTCCCTTCTTCTGTTGCTTTCTTCATGTGATCACCCATCTTGCATTTCTATGCTGGCTTCAGATCTGCTCAGAGAATGAGAACAAGTTCCTTGTCCTTTATTTAAAGACTTCCAAAGCCCTTTTCCTCCCCACTCTCCTGTCCCAACACAACATTATCATCTTCCCCATCCTCTAACACATTCCATAATGGTGTCATCACTACTATAGGCCACTCATACTTCTCCCTACTCCTCATTAATTCTGGCTAATAATCAAATATGAGTTAGCATCCTGTTAGTGATTTATATATGTGTATGTTTCCTAGCACAAGTGGTTTTGGCCATGGTGTAGCATCTATACTCAGTTGAAGGTTGAAGAAATAGAATTGTTTATGAGATGCCATTGTGTGCATGGTGCCATTGCTCATTGTACACACAGATGTGCATTGCACATTCCATATGCAGATGTGCATTGAGGACTGAAATAGTACATTTCATATGTTACCTGCCCGGCCACCCTCTCCCTTACAATAACCCATCAATTGACAATATTTCATAATTTGGCTTATATAGACACTTCACATGGTTAGCAGTAGACCAGGACAGCCCAAACATAGGGACTAATGAAACTTTGCTCAAAACCTAAGAGGGGGTCTTGGAAATTTCCCAAACTCAGACACTCCCAGGAAGTAATTATGAAGAGCCCCCTCAGACTGTAGTTAGGGTAGAATGTGCTAATTCTCCTGGACACACATGGCAGTGAGTCATACACTAAAACAATCAAGTGGCTGGAACACCCAGGACTCTGCAAATGGTTTGTCTTCACACCTCTCATACACACAATAGAAGGTTGCTGAAACCCCATCAGTCTTAACGTTTCAGCCATTAACAACCATTAATGAAGCCAGAGCTTCCATTGTCCAACTGTGGGAAACTCACTCAAACATTGTCTTCCACTTCTAATGCCCCTTAAGGATAAATATTGAGTATAGATATTACCCCAAAACACAGTCAAAGTGTACAAAGCTCCACTTCATCACTTTACCCGTTGGCTTTGTGACCCTCAGAGCAATGTCTGAGTCCTTCTCTGCTACATGAACCTCCATCCACCAGACAGGTATAGTATAGCCCATCATTCCCAAACTCTATTTCTCTTTTCCAATACTTCCTACTTTCTTCGACAGCCTTGTGTGAATGCTTGAAGTGTGAGCATATATGAGTGGTTGCTTGATTATTTTTCAATTAAAAATATTTTATTTTACTTCCTGGCTTGGAGTCTCATCACTGAGCACCAGAATACAAAGGTCAAAAGATCCTGTAGTTACTGGGACTCTCACTGCCATATTGAGCTAATTAAAATTCCCCCTATTAATATCTTTACATGAGTGGGTTCTTCACAGACTCCAACCAATTGAGGTAACACATAATTATTGTGTAACTCCATGAGTGTGAGGTTACTCTTCATCTTCTTGATGTAGGATCTCTACTGAGTGTCTCAGGATATAATAAAAAAAAGCAATACAAACTGAAAGAGGAGGAAGAATGCTGGCTCTCTGTGTCTCTTCCACACATGAACTCTCTGTATTACTGAGAAGGTAGCACATTAGCACTTTTAACAGCATCCAATGCAAATCTGGCAGTCTTTCTACTATCAGCATGGCCACTCTCTTCCTGCACTGCACCAACATTACCTTGGAGCTTAGTAAAAATAAGGAAAATATTTCCTTACTAAGTGAGTTGACAAATCCACTCTGCAACCTTCTGCTTCACCACCCTCAATGCACTAGGCATGTAACATATACATGTTTGGCATCACCTTTGCTTCAGATACTAATGGAGGCCTCTGACATTCTAGCACAATCAGGCAGGAATGTTCTCTAAGTGGTTTGCTGGCCATTTGCCATTAGCTGGATGGAAGGCTACAATTCATAATCTTTAACTAAACAATAATTCATACGGTATTAAGCAGCCTTACTTACTTGGAGCTTTAATGCAGTCAAAACTGGTGTGGCTTAATTTTGAACAGTACTGCTCTCCCCAAGTATTTTCATACTCTGTTTCTCTTTTACCAACAGTATAATTTTGTGTAAAAGTGGAGTGTGGGCTGAGAGAAGTAAATCCAAGTTTGTTTCTTGTATCTAAAGCCTTTTCTTATTTCCCCCATGGAAGCCTTTAGGCTTTAATGAACTATAATAACCTATACACATATCTAACCTAGTAAGTCTCTCCAAAACAGGTGTGGGAGAAAATCAACTGAGTTTAAACATTTTAATGGAATATAATGATTTTTCATCTGAAGGCTTATTAATCCTTATATTGATCAGAAAATGTGTTTTTCTTCTTCTTTCTCTGGCATGTTGACCAGCGACATACCTGATTGCTATTTTCACTATAGTTATAACAGCCCCTTAACTTACTTCAAATTGTATATTCACTCAATGAATTGATCAGAGCTGGCAGGAGCTAAAAGGAAGGAAAAGAGTCCTCAATAATCTGAAGCTCTAGATGTGACTTCTCATTACTTATCACAGAAACATGGTGTCACTATGTTATTTTGTATGAAGAAGCACTAGGGGCCTTTTTACAGATGACATCTTTCCCCTATAAGAGGTGTCTGGACTCAAGTTTCAGTTTATTTTTCTGACTCCTATTCTCATACAGACTTCCTTGAATCTTCTAGTAGACAAAGGTCCCTGCCCCCCAGCTGCCCCTCAGATTCAGATATAAATCCATAGTGCAGGGAGAAAGCATGGAACAATCTTGAATTAAAGACATAAATCCTTCCCACTTTGCAGAAACAATACAAAATCAGGGGAATGAAGAACTGCAGGAGTGCTCTCCTGACTGAAAGTTGTAATTTGGGTCACAACCATCTCTCCTCCTTTGCCACATTGGCAACCTCCACAGATATTTCCCTGGAGATTCACAGCAAAAAGGAGCATAGAAAGCAGAGAAATAACATTGTTCCCACAGCACTGAACAGCAAAGTTAAAATACACCAGACCAATGCATAGGTGGGTACACTTAGTCAGGGCCCAAAACTTTATGGCCCTGGCTGTAACCCCATTATGGTGAGGTGGAAATGAGGATAACTTGAAGATCATGTTGGTGAATATTTATAGAAACTTATTTTCAGGCATTTCTGTACCTATTCTGAGCTTTCATGGTATAATGGTTTGTATCTAAACACTGTCCGGGAAAGCAGCCAAAGGTTGATTACTATGAGGTCTATCTATGAAATAATGAGACTGATACAATAAGCTATCTTTATTTATATGTATTACAATCCTAATGTTTGTCCCCTTCAATATACTCCCCGTTCACACTCACACACCTATTTAGTCTTGTTTTCCACTGGTCGAAGGTGTGGAACAGATCAGTTTCTGTCAGTTGTTTCAACACATCTTCCATTTTCTTCTTTGTTGCATTAATTGACTCAAAATGTGTTCCTTTAAGCAGTGATTTCACTTTAGGAAAAAAAGTCATATGGTGCCAAATCTGGTGAATATGGAGGAAGTTCAAGTATAGTAATGTGTTTATCAGCCCAAAACTGCTTCACATAATGTGTTGTGTGAGCAAGCACAGTGTCTTGATGAAGAATGAAACAATTTTCCCACAGTTCTGGCCTTTTTTTCCCTGACTCTTTCTCTCACCTTTGTCAAAACTTCCTTACAATAATGCTGGTTCACTTACGGAGCCCTTTCTGCCAAAATTATACCCTTGATGTAAAAAAAAAAAATGAGCATGGCTTTGAATGTGGACTTGCTTTGAAGTCCAACCCCCCCCCCATTCTTAACGATAGTGTTTTCCAGTGCACTGACTGTCATTTTGTCTCAGGATCATACTGGAAGATCCAGGTTTCATTACAAGTGATGATTTTTTGAAAAAGGTTTGGGTCTGCCTCAAGTTGCTGCAGAATATCACACTGCTTACTTTTAAACTTAGCATTTTTCCAGTAAACAACAGACAACACAGCTACCTTTAATGATGACTGACAAATGAATGGCCGAGAGTGTTGATGTTTGTCATGCAGATTCAGACATGTTCAAGGTCACCATGCAAGCATTCACAATCAGTTCTCCCTGATATGTCTGAAAGGTAGAAACACAGTCTCATAATTTAATAGACAGACCTCATACACAGCTGATAGCAGAGGCACAGCACAGTCAAGCTAATTACAGGCAAAGGAATCAAGGCAGCATGAAATCAGATACTTACTTTACTAGCAAGCAAATATGACTTCATAAGCAAAATCCAAATGACAAGGCGTAGGTCCAGCAAACAGAGTTCAAAGCAGTCTAGCAGAATCCAAGTTCAGAGTAACAAACACAGTCCGGGTCAAACACAGCAAGCAGGAACACAACGAATCACCAGGTAGGTCAAGATAATCTCCTACAATGCTTGGAGGTCAGGGCTGCATATTTATAGCTCAGTAGCTAACACAGCTGCTGCTTAGCTAATTGCTATTTGCTATAAATATGCTGAGATTGCCTCCAGTCCTCCTTTTGTTGTCTCTTTGCTGAGAAAGTGGATATAAGCAAGTTTCCCTCTGTATATGAAGAGGCAGGACCCTCTGCCAGAGCTGGTACTGCACTATTGTCTGTCTCTGAGGTCTGTGGCTCTGGAACATCCTCTTGTTCTGGTTCAGCAGGTCCTGGCATGTCCACTGCTTCAGTCTCTGAGTCAGAGTCCATTTCCATGTTCTGGAAGCAGGGCATGACAGTTTGAGTGTTAGACTAGGCCTCCAAGAGACCAGAGTTTGAATCCCTGCTCAGCCAAGGAAACCCAATGGATGGCCTTGGGAAAGTCACACCCAGCCATAAAGGAAGGGAAATGACTCTTCCTCTGAATCAATCTTGCCAAGAAAACCCTACAATAAGGATAATTCTGAATTGACTTGAAGGCATATTACAACAAGAATGTACCTGACTTGTAAGATTTGCTATTGGAAATCAAAATCAGCATTATAGCAGATAAAAAAAGAAGCATTCTTAACAGAGGCCCAGGTCTTCCTCTAAAATACTGGGTTTTCTCATGTAGTTAAATAAGGACTGGCAGTATGACAAACAAGTGAGATTTGTGCTTACTGACATGGAATGCTGTCTAAGAATGTTCAGTCTCAAGGGCGTGTGTGTGTGTGTGTAGACAAAGAGGAGGAACACCTGGTGGGAGGGAGCATAAGCTCCATAGTAAACAGGAACATTGATACTGAGAATAAAATCATAGAATCCTAGAGTTGGGAGAGACCACAAAGGCCATCCAGTCCAACCCCCTGCCATGCAGGAATAGTGAGAGCCAGTGCTGTTTGTGGGATTTACTGCCCAAATATATAAGAAAATGTCAAGTACTGACAGACTTTCATATGGAAACGGTTTTATGTGTACTTGCTGTAAATTCCATATCATCCAGCATTTCACAGATCAAAACCAGGACATCTGTAGCCAAGCAACCTCAGAGTGCAGTCAAGATGGCAAAAGTCATTAATGAGGAAAAATACTCAAGTCAGTAGGCACTGCAGCAGTTTGTTTTTGCCTGAGCCTACCAGGAAAGACAAGATTCCACCCCTCATCTCTTCTCACCACCCTTTGCACTTTGCACTCAGTTTTCAGCAACTGAAGTAAGCAGAGGACAAAGGGGGAAACTGGGATGTTTGAAAAGCAGCAGAAGAATTAGAACAACAGAGGATTAACTGGGACTGCCTCTCCCAAACTGGGATAGCTGGAGGGTATGAACTCCCACCGCCTTTGTTTCAGTCCCCCAACCCCATGCCAAAAATGATGCTTGGGTCCTGACCATACATTAATCCATTTTTTTATGCACCATACCAATGTACTACTGATCCTTCTATTGGCTCAGCAAATTTCCAAACAGAAGCAGGAGGGAAATTCCCTGGGCTGGGATAAGTTGTACATCATATAGGAGAAGAGGTTTGTTGCAGAGAATCTAGCAAAACTATTTTACAGAAAGAATGGGATCACTGCAGTAAATCCTAAACTCTTTCCCAAATGGCATCATAGCCACATTAATATTCACAGTTTGAAGATGCTGCAGTGAAGAATGACTTATAACCACTTTTATTATGCTACAGTCAATAAACATCTACACTCTTGTTTACTCCACATCAATATATTCCAGTGGGTTAAAAAAAACAACACACACACCACAAACCACCTTGAACTTTTTACATTTGCCCTTCTGTTATTTTACTACTGTTCTCAGCACAAAAAGAACAAAACTCAAAACAATTCACATAAGGAAGTTGAACAGCCTAAAGTCCATGTGGAAATACATGGTTTCACAAGCTTACATAGAGAATCTTGTGCCTTTTTGGTTGGCCTAGTAAAGGTCTTACCACACAATAACCTTTGTTCACTGTTTTATAGTTAACGTTGAGAATGGCTGCATTTCTGTGTATGGAAAGGCAGTTCTTTAACTTCGATTAATCTTTTGCTTCTTTTCTGACCAGTTTTATTTACTTTGTTATTTTCTTAATGACCCAGGGTGGTGTAGCTGTCCTTGGAAGAAAATATCCATTTATAGATGCTTAGACCAAAACCCATTTTTACTACTTCTTGTTCAGCCATGAAGCATGAAAATACTCTCAAAGTTGTTCAAGGATACTTATTCTGATTGAGCTAAGGGCATCTGTGCACAAAGTATGAACCAGGAACCATATGCAAATAAGCAGATTGGAATATGCAACCAACTGTGGATGGTGGGCTATCTATACCAAATTACTTCCAATCTACAGTGCATTCAAATGAACAGACCTGTCTGAAGTCCGGCACAACTACTGTAGTCATATATAAACATTAAAAAATGATGAGAACTGGATGTAGCTTCTATGGGGGCTACCTTTTGAAATTAATTGTGCAAATACAATTATAGATTTTACATAGATAAGTCATTTTAAACCAGCCTACTAAAAACAACAACAACAATGCAAACATCTCTGAAACCAGATAATAAATATACTAGGTCTCCCTGAATTCAGTGACCTACAACAATGTATGAATTGTTTCAAGAACTGACTCACCAAGTCTCTTCACTAAATCAAGAAATCACTCACAAATGTATCAAAAAACAGTTCAGTATAGATAATCCTGATGTTTTGACAGGTAAAATTCTAAAATCCCTGAAACCACATACAAAGCTAGCCCATAATACCAATGCAGAGATTTTGTCATACCATTCTCTGTGCACATAAACTGAAATGTCATGACCTAAATTAATGTGATAAGGTCTAAATTCCTGCTCTTTGGGGAAAAGCTGCTCCACATTCTACTTCTCTCTCAACTAAAACTAAACTAAAACTTGCAAACTGATCCACTTCATTAAGAATTCCCCACCCACTGAGTTGAACCAGTTAGTTCATACGGGTTATACAGACAACTGGATCCATCTCATTGGGTGTCATTATGAAATTATCTGAGAGAGCCGTACTTCCTTAACAACCTCACCATAGCAACTGAGAAGGACTTGCTTCCAATTCCATCATTAGTGAGAACCCAGGTTGGTATTCTTGCAAATGTAGCCTTCTCAGCTATGAAACATGCTTCCTCCAGGCTATGTGTTTGGTTTCAGGCATTCCCAAAGCAGGATTTTTGATTCACTTTGTTTCGTCAAATGTGTTTTTTGGTTGCGTCTTCTAAGTTGAGGGTTCCTGCTGTCCTTCTGCTCCATCTTTAGCCATGGGGTAGATTTTTAATTTTCAGTGTTCTTACTGTTTGAATTTGATTTGATAGTAAACTCCACAGACATATTTTTGCTGCTCTTGTTGTAGAAGCTGGTATATAATAACTAAATGAGTAGGGCCTGCAATAATATCTTGAAGTACGCACTGTTCCTTTTCAGAGTTGAAGGTAGCTGCCATGCAGCCATCTCAGGATACCCCAAATTACTCCATCATTCTCATTGATTTACACTTCCCTACCACAGAAATGGAAAGAATATTTTAAAATCATCAAAAAAACATGGTACAGTTGGCCCTCCGTATCCACACATTCTATATCCATGGATTCAATGAATGACAGATAGAAAATATTCAGAAAATATATTCCAAAAATCAAAGCTTACTATTTACCATTTTTGGAGCCCTGGTGGCACAGTGGTTAAATGCCAGTACTGCAAGTCACCACGTTGCAAGTTCGATTCCAGCAGGCTCCAAGGTTCACTCAGCCTTCCATCCTTTTGTAGGTCGGTAAATTGAGTACCCAGCTTGTGGGGGCAATTAGCTAACATGCATTGGAAACTGCTTAATGCAGTGTAGATGTGTAAATAGCTATTGCTTAAAACAATGTGTAAGCCTCTCTGATAGCCTTGTGGCTGAAGAGCGGGGTATAAATAAATAAATAAATAAATAAATAAGGGATGCCATTTTATTATGCCATTGTATATAATGGGACTTGAGCATCCACAAATTTTAGAATCCACAGGGGGTCCTGCAACCAAACCCCAGCCAATACTGAAGGCCCACTGTATTAAGAGTGTTGAGAAACCCCTGATGAGAACACTTGAACTGACAAGAATCTTCATAGTCTGGGCCTTATTCTGGTCAAAATTCATACATGACTATTTTGCACAGGAAACAACATTCTCTGCATAAAAAAACAGCATTGAGTGCAGAAATGCAAAAATGTTATTTCCTTCACAGAAAAAGCTGTTTCCTGCACATAGAATGCTGCAGTTGGGGATTTATTCTGCCACAATCTATGCATGTGGTCAAACGTTTTGTGTGCAGAAGTATTTTTCTGCATGGTAAACAGCTTTTTCCGTACAGAAAACAATATTCTTCTCTGTAAAGACAATGCTGTTTTCCCTCATACAAAATGCTGTTTTCGGCACAAAACAAGCATGTGTGAATTTTGCTCTAAAGAAGTCCCAAATTGTAAATAGGCTTCAAAAACTGTTTCAAAGACTTTCTTGCAGCAGAAAGGAAATTACTAAAATGACGTATCACTTCCTTTGAGAAGAAACTTAGTGAAGAATTACATCTCTAGGTTTTCGGGGGGGGGGGTTCCAGGCCATGAGGCTATGTTCTGGAAGAGTTTATTCCTGACATATCACCTGCATCTGTGGCTAGCATCTTCAGAGAATGGTTGGATAGGGGTGTATGGGGTTTACATACTGTGAGTCACTGAGAGGATATGTAAATCTGTGTATTTGAATGGCTTGTTCCTGTGGGGAGATATGCAAGGAGGATTAGCATCTGTTTGGCTAATGGTCCATTGTCTGCTGGAAATCCCTAATCCTCCTTGCATATCTTCCCCCAGTAATTAGCCATTCAAATACACAAGTTTACATATCCTCTCCAACAGGGACTCACAGTATATAACACCCCCCCCACACACACACACACACCTAACCAACCATTCTCTGATGATGCCAGCCACAGATGCAAGTGAAACATCAGGAATAAATTCTTCCGGAACACAGTCTCACAGCCTGGAAAAAAACATGGAAAGCCTATGGATGCCGGCCATGAAAGCCTTTGACTTCACAATTACATCCCTACTCCTTCAAAATCAGTCATCACATCCAATGAGCAAAGTCTTGTGCCCAATGAGCATGCTCAATCCCCATTGAGTTTCCCATGTGTTCTCCTGCCAAAAGACTTTTTTCCCTAATTCTTCAGTCTTTAGGTATCAAGCCTTCTGATACCTCCATCTTGCACATGATGGGTACTGCTTTCATTATGTAAGGGTCTATACCTGGAGCCTTAGTTTGTTGTTATTATATAGGATAAATGAACTGTCACATTATTTGACTTGGAGTAGGATGTTGAATTTCCAACTTTAGATTTATTTGGGTTGAGGAGAACTAGAATACCCCTAGGTTTAATAGCACCTGCGACTTCTACATTTAGTTTGCTTAGTAAGGGCTGGAACATCCTTTGGCTTAATGGCTTAAAATATTTGCCATACCACATTTGCCTCAGCAAGCTGTCAGGGAATGAACAATATCTGATGAACAGCTTCTAAAGTAAGGAAGCAATTTTTGCAGCTCCTCCACGGTCCAAGGTTTCTAGTTAAAAAGGAATCAAGCTCTCTTTACTTTCAATATTGCTTTATTCAAAGCCCAGTGAAATACAGTTTCTTTATTCAGCTGATAGTTAATGAAAACTAACTGCATATAAATCCACTCGAAATATGCATGGGTTTCAATTTGCCTGCTAAGTTCAGGTCTCAATGCCTAGATACTCAATGACTTCCTATGCGCTCTGCAGATATTCTTGTGCTGGAAAATACTATACATACAGCACCATTCTGCTGGATACAGCAGAATGGCTCTTTCTCTACCTGGTAAGCTGTTCATCTGTACTATCCAACAATGTGGTCAAGAAAGAATTGCTATACACCACATCTAATCTGAAATCAGTAGAAACTAGCTGGACCTAATGTACCATACACCTTTAAAAAGCTCCCCCCGAAACTCCCGGTAGACTTCATGACAACCCTGTAAGGTAGGGCAGTGAATTTAAATTCCTTCTTCCTTCTTCTTAGTGTTCCACACTTTTCCCAGAATTGCTGAGGATGACTCGCTCTGTTACCCTGCTATGGCCACTGCCAGTTGACTGCCTGGGTCCCATAGCAGTGGCAGCAGTGGCATCCCGCTGCCAGTCAACTGCCTGGATCCTATCACAGCCCGTGACTGATTAGTGGCTGAGGGAGTGAGATGAGGGAGGGGTCTTTCTGAGGCCGTGATGCAGATTGAGTGGATTGTAAAGTGGAGAGGGAATTTGCATGTGGGTGGTGATTAGCTGGCTGTGGGTTGGATGTGTTTCCTGAGCAACTAATCAGCACACTGGGAAAGGCAACATACCCAAGAGAATTAGATATATAGATGGGGTGGGGTAAACATTTTCTTCAAAATATTGCAGGACATTACAGGTGACTGTATGTGTCATTGTACATTATTGTGGAAAACAGTCCAGATGGTACCGGGGCCCATTCACCACACACAATTATACCAGAATTTTTCCATTTTAACTGCCTGTGGAATTCTGGCCATTGTAGTTTGTTGAGGCACTGGAATGTTCTGGCTGAATTCTAAATTTCTCTCCCTAAAGTTTAAACTACCAATCCCATCATTCCAAAAGATGGAATCATGCTAATTAACTGGAATAATAGCACTATAATTCTGCAGTGTGAATGGGCCCCAGGTTCCAAGCCCTGACATTTCAAAGCCAGGACCTCAGTCCTAGGGATGACCCCTTGTGATGTCACAGGAAGTGGACCCTGGTGATGTTACAAGGAACAGCTCCGTGTGATGTTATTAAGTGTCAACCACAGTTGCACAGAGCAACACTTCCAAAGCTATTTGAGGTGGTGGAGTGGCCATTCCTACTTCCTGCCCCCTTAGCATTGTGCCAAGGACTGGTACCATATTTGTTCCCATTGGCCACAAGAGTTTCTTTCTTTGCCATGAACCAGCAGCCAACTGCTCTTAGATAAGCACTTGTCTTGGACTACTACTTTGAGGAACACTGGTGTAAAGCATGCCGTTAAGGGGGAAATATGCTAAGTAAATACTAAAATACTAAATCTCAATTAAAATTTTCCATGTTTTCCAAAGCTTTTTAGTAACATTTCATAGAATCATAGAATCATAGAATTGCAGAGTTGGAAGAGACCACGAGGGCCATCCAGTCCAACCCCCTGCCAAGCAGGAAATCTTGATTTGTTTTATCTTAATCTTCTATATTTTCATTCTATGCATTTGTTAGTCTTCTTTATATTATATCAATTGGTTTTTGTATTTCCATCTGGATAATATGTTTTGCAATTATATTGCATAGTTTTATATTTGTATTACTCCTTCCTTCCCCCCTCTCTCTGTGTATTTATATTAGATTGTATGCCTTGGCAGGTCTGACTGTTTTTTGTTGTAGTTTTACTTGTAAAGGCCATGTACACCAATGACACTATATAAATAATTGAAGAGGAGGAGGAGGGAGGAGGGAGGAGGAGGACTATACAGACACATTTTTCAAGGCAATGCTCTTGTCCTGACATTCTTCCCCTTTATACTTAGCACTGAAGAAGAGAGTTTAAGCCGCAGAGATCTGGGAACAATAATAGCCAACTACTACTAAAAGGTCAGCCGGACCTGGTTGACCACAGGCAATATCTGAGCAGTGGATTGGGCAGCATAGCCTCCTGAGGTCTTGGCCTGTACACAGCTGCTGGGTGTTGCTGATCCTGGATGCTAGGCCTGTGGTTTGAATGTTACCTTTCATGAAACCTGGACATTCAGGGAAGGAACCAGAAGAGGATAAGTCTCCACAGATTTCCTGTGACTACAGCCCTAGACAGGGTTGCCTTTTGCTTCTTACCAAAGCACATCTTACTGTCGATGTGCAGTAAAGAACAGTAAAGTATGCCTATGGACCTGCTAACCTACAGTTATATTTGTGAAACTGCACTGAAAAATAAGAGCAATATTACACAACTGTAATACCCCATGGTCTTACTTCTCAAATCACACTGGAAAAATAAACCATTTCATTATCTTTTCTGACAATGCTCTGCTGCAGTCTAATACATCACACCTTGTCATGAGGCTATTGAAAGCATTCTGTCTCCACTTGAAGGTCCAGGTACCTATCTAAAGAATGTCTTATTGACCTAAAGATCATCTGGTGGGAGGTAAAAGTATTTTGTTGCTTGAAATATGAAAACTACTTCCCCTTTGTGACACAGACAAGTCTGTCTAATAAATCCTTTAAAAAATATATTGGCCAGTCTTCAGAATGCTGAGGGTCAAGGATTCATATACACAGGCAGAAGTGGGAAGGAAAAGCTCAAGGTCTCCCAGGGAAAAAAGATGTAAAAGGAAGAGGGAGGGGAATGTTGGTTGCAACAAGAGTAATCCAAACAGCCCCCAAAGGCAGTTATTTCTATAAACTATACCTTATTCACATTATAATATCTGAGTTTACTTTCTCTGTGGTGACTTTTAGTTTTCCACCACTGAAAACAGTGACCTGCCTTCAGGGCAATGTTGCTATATGCCCACATTGCTGAACTCCTATGTGTGCTTTATTACCTATCCTCTTCCCTCCCAAGGAGTCAAGGCCTGAACTTAAGTGCAATGTTTTCCTCACAGCAACTCTGAGGCTAATTAGCTAACACACATTGGAAACTGTTTAATGCAGTGTAGATGTGTAAATAGCTATTGCTTAAAACAATTTGTAAGCTGCTCTGATAGCCTTGTGGCTGAAGAGTGGGGTATAAATAAATAAATTTTAAAAAATATAAGAGAAAGAACTGATACAAGACTATCCAGTGAGACACCAAATCAAGCAGGGGATTAATTTAGGTTTTGTCTCCAACCCAACTCTGAAATGGCAACACAATAGCACTAAGAACATATGAAGAGCTCTGCTGTATTAGACCAAAGGCCTATCTAATACAGTGTTCAGTTCAAACAGTGGTCAACCTGTCGCCAATGGCAGACACACTAACAAGACAAGAGTACAATACCCCCCTCCTGAAGTAAAATACTTCATATTTATATCCCAATTCTAAGCATTTTTGTAGAGAAATACATTCTGTTGGGTTTGACAGGATGTATTCTTTAGTGAAAAGGCAGATAGACCTTTGTATGGTCTGAGGCAATTTTTCTTGAAGCAGACATAAAATTACAAGTAACTATTTTAAATCAACGTTGACATCTGTAACTAGTTACATTTTAGGTAATGAGAGTACAACAAAATTGCATTTTAAAATACCCTTAAAATACATGTTAAAATATATGTTAAATCATTGTAACAAGCAAAGGCTCCAAGGTTCACTCAGCCTTCCATTCTTTTGTAGGTTGGTAGAATAAGTACCCAGCTTGTGAGGGGAATTAGCTAACACACACTGGAAACAACTTAATGCAGTGTAGATGTGTAAATTACTGCTGCTTAAATAATTTATAAGCTGCTCTAGGAGCCTTTGTGACTGGAGAGCAGGATATAAATACCTAAATAAATAAATAAATAAATAAATAAATAAAAATATAGCTTCCACATGTTTTCAAAAGTTACTTGGAAGAGCATTTAAATAAGCATTAAGACAGACAGGAGATTTTCCAGATCTGTTCCCTTTTCTTATCAGTACTAATGTTTTGTTCCTCCACAAAAAAACAAACCAAACCAAATCACTAAAAGAAAATAATGGGAGAGGAATTGCCGGTGCAACAAGAGACACAATGAGTTAACTTTATTTTTATTTTTCTTCCTCAGAAATGCAAGATATGCATCTTAAAGAAGTCATTATCAATATAACTGAATTGGTAAAACTGGTCAAACTGCAAGCAAACTAAACATTTTGCATGTTTAAATGCTGTGCTCTCTGACTATATGTAAATGAAAGTGTTTAATGGGCTGTTTTGTACACTATGGTAATTAGCATTTAGTCTGTGATTAATACAGATTTAAATCTGGTCAAGAGAGGCAAGGGTAAGGTAATATGAATCCCCTGTAGTAACTATGCCAGCCACTGAGGTAGCATGCAACTGACCTCATGTCATCACACAAAATGTGCTTGTCTGTAAATAGTTTGACATATGCTTAGATGAGGTGCTGTAAAGGTCAACTCACTGAGGATGCTAATTTTTGATTTAGAGAAACCTCTTTCTCTTCTTTTCCCTATGTAATACTTGTTGGGTTTTTCCACTCCATAAGCCTTTCTGGGATCCACTAGGTTATTAATTCATAGCAATGCAAATAAATGTGCTTTTGAAGGATACAATTATCAATATCTGTGAGTCATGTTGTCTGCACAATAGGGTTCTCATTCAACACTTGCCTCAATCTTGCACATGAGAACAAGAAACTGCAGGAGGGGGGACCACATGTGAGACAGCAAGATATTTTCAGTTAGTTCTGATGAGGGTTGAGTACACTGACAAGAACAATTTTGATGCAAACTGTACAATTTTGTCATGGCACTGAGCTATGATAGCTACTGCCATGTTGAATGGACTTGAAAAATAGAAGCATCAGAGGGGCTGTTTTGCGTTTTATTAATTAACGAGCTGGCCCTTCTGTGCTTACTATGTGTGTATATGCTTTATTTCACAAAGCAAAAAGACACCAGTTTTGCCTTATGCTGAAGATGAGAAATCTTGGAGCGTTAATGAACTCTTGACAAGGTGGTTCAGCAAGATGAGACAGGTTGTCCTAACAATAACAACATGGTGAGAATTCTTCACAACCCTTCCTCAGAATCAGAATCAATATAACTTAGTTGGTGAAGAACATGAGTGAGAGGATGGTATTGTGTTCATGTTCTGCTTGTGAGCTTTTCAGAGTCCTCTGTGGGATGAAAATGCTGGACTAGCTACAGTTTTGGTCTGACCCAGCACAGCTCTAGTGTTCTTAAAGTAATTTTTAAATTTCAGTAATTAGAGAGTTCAGAATTATCTATCTTCACCTTAAATGCATCCATTTTTCAAGAAATGAATGGTAAAGATGGGTCTCCAACTAATCAATTGCTTTTTTGACACAGCAGATATTAATATATTATAGAAACTTCTCTGACCTCAGGACAGCTAAACTTGAACCAAAAAGTACAAGAGAAGATTGGAAAGAGAAACACTTGAATTAGAATATATCCACATATTCCAGTCTATCAACAGTGGGTTGAACAGAGACAATGGTTTCCTGCACACTATACATATCATAACATTAGTTAACACCCTACTCTCATGAGGGTGCTTTTGGACCGTATCACACTACATTCCAAAGCTTCCTCCAACATTTATATGGTCATCCACCCAGCCTGGCCTTAGGGTTTATCTTTCCCCTTTCCTATGTCCTTCAACTACCATTGTTAAACTAACTAGTCACCTCATCACCACAACCACAACCACTAGTTTGGCATTTCTTTTGCATTTCTGTGGCTATTCAACAGCCTGCTTATAAAGTTTGCTCCTGGGTACCCGTTTACTCAAACACCTGTGTTAGTAGACTAAGGACTTTTTCAGACACCCCTTACTGCGCAAGAAGCTTCTGGAACAGTTATGACACTGTTGCGCAGCAGGGGGTCCATTTTGGATGACACCATCCCTCTCTCGGCGGCATCCGTGACTGTTCTGGGTATGATTGGAGGCAGCCACACCATTTTTTACTCACAGACAACTTCCATGAGTAAAATATGGTGCAGTTGCCTGCAATCATACCCAGAACAGTCATGGATGATGCTGAGAGAGGGATGGTGTCATCCGAAATGGACTCCCTGCCACGCGACAGCATTGTAACTGTTCCGGAGGCTTCTTGTAAGAGGTGTCTGAAAAAGTCCTAAGTCTACAAAAGCTTATGCTACAATTTTCTCTCACACAGTTAGTCTCGAAGGTGCTACAAGATCCCTTTGCTTACTGATATTCCAGACTAACATGGCTATGTCTTTGTATTATAGAAACAGAATGACTATAAGGTGGGTGGATGTTTAGATAAATATGTAAATATATTTTTCCAGTTGATGTGATTGTGACTTTATTTGATATATTTTTACAAATATACTGTTAATTTTGGAGAAAATGAAAAAAAAAATAAGGAAAACATTACAAAATTTTTAATTAATGTAAAACTTTTCTTTGAATTTAGATAGCTATTTTAATTGTACACATAGTTATAACAATTAAATCTGTGTTTAATTATAATGATGCCAACTTCTCCATAGCCAGATAACTTCCATAGCTAGCAAAATAACCCAAATCTGCCCAAGGTCACTGTTTAATTCTTACCTCATCCATTAACTCTCTAAGTGCTCTTATGGATGCTTGCCTCTGCTCCCGCCCCAAATGAGATCATAATGTGAGAATGCTAATGTGAAAGGATCACCAAAATAATGCATATGGGGCAATTTAAGGATTGGAAAAAGCTAAATGAATACGAAGTAGTATTGGCTAAAGACAGTTTGCTGCCTACAGCAAATGATAAAATGACTCCTGGACACCCCATTCCACATATAGAAGTCAACTTCTGTTGAACTTTACATCAATGCTGAAATGGAACAGCACAGATGAGGACAGCAAAATAGCTATGTCCCCCATTACTACTGTTTTCCCCCCATGTCTTCCACCTGAGCCATCATCTTCACATTGCCAAATGATAGCAACATCCCTAGAGCAAAATCAAAAGTTTTCCAGGGAAATGTCTTGGTTGAAACTGAGCTGCTCTGGTTAGGGGTGGGCAAAACTTTTAACAAATCTGCCCCATTTTGCCTTTTCATTGACACCACCAACTGCTTCTTTGTTTAGTAAAGGACACACAGCATTATCCTCCCTGCTATTTTCAAGCAAGATAGTTCCCCTCGCCCCACTGCAAATGCTAAAGGGATTCATTCTATGAAAGCTCCAGTTTGAACTGACCTGATCTAGGCCATGAAAACGAATGTGCATATTAGAATGTAGCTATTCATCAGGTTTCACACTTCTTGAAATGTTATGACACAGTTCTTAGCTTCAAAAAGTATCAAAACGCATTAAGAAATGTGTGCTCTAAGAAAAGCAGGTTCAGAAATGTATCATTTGAGAGAATGATTCAAAACACATGTCTGAAACGCAGATTTAATGCAGATTTTTGTAAAAAACATCATTACAGATTAATCTGGAAAGGGAACAGAAAGAACTTTGTGAACTGATGAAAAAGTGAAACTAAGTAGAAGCAGAATGATTTTTTCATTCCTATTTCTTTCTTTACAAGGTTTTAGAACAGGAATTGGCAATTGACAAAGGCTAGCGGATGGTATTAGCCCAGGAGACCTTGGAGGGCTGTAAATATATATATATAAACAAATCAAATTAATATTTTGCCCAAAATTCACTGTAGATATCATGGGCACATTTTGCCATGTTTCTGCCCTCTTGAACCATTTTAGGTCCAGAAAAGCCCTTTTTTTTACAACAGGAAGTTACTGGGAACTTCTTTCTCCCCACTTCCTGTTTTTTAAAGGGCTCTCCTGGGCATAAAATGGCTTGAAGTGCCCCCAAAAGTGTAATATGCTTCCCACACACCCCAATGTAAGTTTGGGAGCATTTGGGGCAAAGAAAATCATGTTTAGAACAGGGGTGTGCATCATCTATTGCTACAAAAAATTATCAGCACTCCTTACCACTGCCTATATTACACCCTCCAACATTTCACAGATGAAAACCCAGACACACAAGACCAAGCAACATCAGAGTCTGGTCAGGATGGCAAAAGTTATTAATGAAAAACACACAAGCTAGGAGAGGCTGCAGTAGGTTGTCGTTGCCTTTGCCTGAGTCTTCAGCAAAGGGCAAGATCCTGTGCCTTACCATACTCTCCTCTCAGCACTCATGAGTTAATTGAGTGCAATTTCAACTCAACTCACAGGAACTGAAATAACCTGAGGACAAAGGGGGAAGTGGGTGAAAGAGAGAGAAACCTCAGATACGGAGTACCAGGCTTGTAGGGGCAATTAGCTAATACACATTGGAAACCATTTCATGTGGTGTAGATGTGTAATGTGCTATTGCTAACAATTTGTAAGACCCTCTGACAGCTTTTGTTGCAGAAGAGCAGGGTATAAATACCTAAATAAATAATAAAATATAATGGAAAAGCAGCTGAAAAGGAGGGATAGCAGAGAATTAATCGGGGCTGTCCCTGCCAAATTGGGACAACTCGAAGGTATGCTAGGTTGCCTACAGATGCTGGTCATTGTAGTCCAACAATCTCCACAGGGATGCTTGATTCCCACTCCACCTCCAGAGTGAAGGCCAAGAGGAAGGGTGTTCTCATACATCTGCATCACTAGTCTTGCGTCATGTCCACCATATCCAAGAAAATACTGTTGAAGCTGGATAATCATATAAATTTCTTGCTGTTCACAAACACCATGTACATCTTCAAAGATCTGCTTTTTCAAAGCATTATGGTTTTTTAATATAATAGTAATCATCACATATTGTTTCAAAAGTGATAATCACTGAGCTCAAACTGACATTTAGCTCCACAATTAAAACTGCAATCCGATGGCAGAGGTTTCTTTTTAAAATGAGAAAAGGTTATGTTCTTCAGATGTGATTAGTCTTTTAATAATATACTTGCCTCTCTGGAAATTTGTACACGGTAACTGTTCTCATTTGTGCAGATATGTCTTTCATAAATTGATATTTAATAAAAAAATGCTTGGTGTATTGAAAAGACTCCATAACACGGAGTACAACTAACACACAATTAATTTGTACACCTAAGGAAATGACTTTCATAATTCACTTTGGGCTTCATCATCAAAGAATTATGGCTTTTATTTCCTTCTTCTCAGAACCAGTCCACGTCTTGCTGCTGTGTTCTTCAACACACACCTCAGATCTAGCCAAATTTTTATGATTCTAGAAATTATATAAAGTCTACATTCCCAGCAGCATATTTTGTGATCATTATAGAGCAAAGTTTCTAATTTTCAATGGAACCCTGTTACTACCAGTCGAAGTTTTGCTTTGGAAGTTCTGAGGCAGCAAAATGCTGCATAAATGCTTAAAGAGAAAGACCTTGCTAATCACAATAATATAGAAAAGGTGAATTAAATACAGTATTGTAGAGGATGGGCAGGAGCTGCTGCAGGGGAGAGGGAAAAATCCTCTAGCCCTTTGATGTGTCCATGAACTCCCAGTCTTATACATTTCCATGTGGGTCTAAGCCCAATTGAGTTCAGAAGCGGTGCTTATTCACAACAAAGAGTGAATACGGCTGCAACCTTCATATATACTTTATGTATTATAGTTCATTTAATAAAACAACCTGAGTATAGTCAAATTTTGCATGTAATCAAAATTATAGTAAGGGATTACCAGTTTGACAGGTACTTTGGGATTAGCAGGAAGCACTGTGATGATCTGGACAAAATACAGATTTTACAGATACAGATTACAGAAGTTTAGATATTCATGCAGAAAAGATTAGCATGCCAATACCCATATGAGCTGCAATAAAGCATTGTCTGTGTTTGGCTCCTACTGCGATGCTGCTAACGGCCTGTTCATTTTTTGTTCACATATACCACTTCATTGTGACTACCAGGCAGAATCTTCCCTGAGGAAGGGGGATGATTGGGATAAAGTATGAGGTGATTAAATGAGTTGTGACTCATCATTGTCATCATCAAGAATACCTGGGTGCCAGTTACACGACAGAAATTGTCGCGGTGCTTATCGTGACTTTGTGATCATGAATCCACCCCTCGCTGTTTATACAATTTATGTCACTGATCTGGATATCCCGGGTGGTCCCGTGACTGATATTTACACGTCCAAAGTTCCGGTTTTGTTTAGGTTTTAATTTTAATTTTATTTTATTTTTAATTTTTTTGCTGTCAATCAAAGATGCGATTACTCGTGTTTTCACAACCTCGGTGACGCACTTCCTTTAGAGTTCCTTGCCACGAGCGATGCTATTGGCTGGCTGGGGGGAGAGGGGGGGCAGAGGTTTGTTATTTCCCCCTTGCTTCTTTAAAATTTTAACCCTTTCAGAAGAGGCAGAAAGCATTTTGAAAGATCCAGACAGATCTTTCGCTCAGACACAGGGCTTTCCTTTTGAAATCAAGCTGAGTGCTTTGAAATCAAGCTGAGTGCTTTCCTTTTGAAATCAAGCCGCTTGGGTTTCCCCTTGCCTCTTTAAAATATTAACCCTAACAGAAGGCGTTTTGAAAGACACAGACACAGAGAGGGGGAATTAAAGGATACTAATTCGCTCAGAGGCTTGAATATTTTAATGTGCCCGTTCTGACCCAGGGAGGTGACCAAGGCAGGGGATGAATGGGCGACGATGATCTCTCTGTAACATGCAGTTGAAGAAAAGGTAAAGCTGAAGGGTTTGCAGTGTAGAGCTCCATTTAAAAAGGTGATTGAGTACACGCGCGCGCACACACACATCAACCTTCGTGCAGCTGGAAGGGATGCCTTTGTTTTCGGCTGGTGAGGCTGGATCTGTTGAATGGGTGACTGACCCCTCCTTTTCTGGTCACTGATCTCTAAGCCCACCCCCAGTCACCATTTCCAGTCATCCCAGTACTGATACATTTTGTCCCAGGCTGTTTACATTTCCGATTTTCCGAATCCTCCCGTAACTTTTTTAAAAACCGGCACAAACCGCGGGACTGGAAGTCCCACAGGTTGAGGGATAAAAGGTGTTCCCCCTTCCGAAAATCACGTACCCGACCCGATGTACGTGTAAACTGCCAGGGATCAGCACGAATTCTTCCCAGGACATTTTCATCGTGTAAACGGCCCCCTGGTGTCTTTGCTAAATTCCTGGCATTTGAAAAGATCACACCAACATTATGCAGTCAGGTAAGTATTTTGCTTCTGGAGTTGTGCAAGACCTATGGGCATCAACATGGTAACTGCATAATTTAGATGGGGCACAGTTTCTATGGTTCACTTTTTAAAAGGTGTAACCAATATGTCAAAATATCTTATACTATACTACTTTTAATATAGGAAAATGTTACCTACATTGGGTAATATCATTTTAATATTGTAAAATTAAAGATGGGCCCAGAATTATTTGTAAAGAAAAAAAAGTTTAGAAAATTCAAAGGATCAGAATCTATAACTGTGTTCACAAAATCCCAGCAAAGCATCAAGCTCATTACAGAGAGAACTTGTAATTCCATACCAAGATTGGCACTGAGCCATCTTCAGTCAATTTTAACTCAAGTCAACTTCAAAACCTAATAACCTGCTTCACAGTACACCTGACCAACTGATCCTACTGGGGTGATGTTTATGGGATAAATGTCACCCAGTGTCCATACCTATTATGGATTTCCACAATATCAACTGCTCACTATGGAGCAATGGAAACGTGCTTGGTTGCAATTTTAGCCTGACATGAATTTGGGGCAATACTAAACATGGAATATCTTGTTGTAGTACTGTAATAATGAAGAAGTGGGAAAGGACAAAGAGATTATTATTATCTCCACCAGTGGTTCTCAATCCTAGAAATGTGCCCTGCCCAGTGCATCTGTGTTCTCAATAGCATGGCCTCAATGCTGGTGATCCCTCCTTGCTCAAGGACAGCAACATTCGTCACATAGTCAGTCCAGTGTATTTGGGAACACAGCTGCACTGAGCAGGGAACATTTCTAGGATGGAGGGCCACTGCCTCCCAAAAATAGTACTCTACGGTGAACGCGCCATGGGTCAGTGTAAGAGGGGTGCTCCAAAAAAGCGATACAAGGACTCCCTGAAACAACATATCGGGCTTGGCCAAATTGATCACCAACAATGGTCCACCCTGGCCTCACATCGGGAAACATGGAGATGCAGGGTTCACAATGCTGCAGCCTTATTTGATAACTCATGCTGAACAAGTCTTGAAGAGAAATGACAATGCAGAAGGAATCACAACCCAGAGACATCACCCAAGGAGACCTTCTGCTGTGCTTTCTGCAACCGGACTTGTTTAACTTGGATTGGCCTTTTCAGTCATCAGTGCGCTTGCGGAAAGCGTGGGATGAGTCCTTCCTGAATTTTCATTTGTGAGGAAAATCCAGAGGGAGAGAGGGGGGGTCACAATCTCTGGCCTTCCACATGTTTTGGACTTCAACTCCCAGAATGCCAAACCATTGGTCATGATGCTTGGATCTTCCAGAAGTTCAAAACATCTGGACAGAACCATGGATTTAAAGCAGGACTGCACAACCTGTAGCCATAGAACTGTATGTGACACTCAACCTCTCTCTATATGGCCTCTTGACCACCACCACTTTTCCCTGTTGACCACCTCAGCTATGAAGTTCAGCTCACTGGTTACAAAAGTCACTATCTCCCTGCAAGCAGCAGTCTTCTTTGTGAAGATCGCTTGGTAAGGGGAGTGTTTTGCTCCTTACATCTCTCATACTGTATGAGCAGTAAAGAACAGCGGTCTTAGTGGACATCACTGAGGAACAGGAGATACTTTCACTTCCACCATGTCTACCAGTCCCTAGAACTCAGTGGACAGGGAAGAGAGGTTTTTGATTAAAAAAAAATCTCTACACACTTAGATATGTCTGCATACATGATCACATGCAGATGCGTGATCTCCATACTGTCTCCCAAGATGAAACTAAATGTGGTTCTCAAGACCATGAAGCAGGAATGGGCAACAGTCTAGGATTAGGGGATGATTTTGACTTCTTAGGAGAGTCACTTTCCTCTTCACCGCACCCCCACAAAAGTCAAATTTTACCCTTAAATGCCCCCCCATCATCACTAAAGGGAGTGAGGGAAATTTAGCCATGTTTTGCACTACACAGCCCATTTTAGGCCTAGGAGAGGCTTTTTTTGGGGGGGGGTTTTCTTATAAAAGAAAACAATCCAGATGTTAACTTCAGGTTCCCTTCCTGATAGGGGGGGGGGGACCTAAAATGGTAAGTCCTCATCCCAAGAAACATTGTGAAATCGATCCCCTGAAGCCTAGATGGCATTTGGGGACAAACCCCTATCCCCTCCCCTTTTAAATGGACCCTGGGAGCTGCATGCACCCATCGGTTGCAATTTCATGAACTCTACCATACAGGCTGTGCACCCTGGAACTATACTCACCAGTTGATTTCTATGTTGAACTGGGCCAGTCAATATTTTGAGAATTTGTACTTGCATCCTATCCACAAAGCATGATATGTTCAGACCAGAAATAACACAAATTTTGATCACAAGTCAATATGCAGCTAAGCAACTTAAGCCCATTGATTGTACTGGCCTTAAGCAGATTGTCAAATTCTGGGATGGTATTTTTCCTTTAGGAGAAATGAAAGCTGCAAGGCCTTTCAGGATTAGAGACCACTGTAACAACCATGTAAGTATGTGGCTAAGGAAAACAAACAGGGATGACAATGGATCAGTAGCTCCAAGGGAACAAAATGAATCAAAAAACTGAGGAAGAGTATACTAGTATTGTTCCTTGTGTTCCTGAGATTCAATTTTTTTCTCAAAAGAAATACAGTTGTTACCAGCTTCCTTCATTTTACAATGGGTGCCAGTCATTCCTGGCATCCTCACATGGCTGTTGGAATCTCAGAACTCTGTCAGGGCCCATTGCTGCTGACAACTGCCCTAAGTGCTTCTCACAGTGCCTTTGACCAGGACTGGGGAATCTTTCTCCCTCCAGAGGTTTTGGAATACAATTGGCACAGTCCTTTCCCATTGATTATGTTGAGTGGGTCTGATGGCATACACTCCAACACTTCAGAAATGTATACTGGGATACATGGTTCGAAGCAGTAACAGAGTAAGATCAAGATGGCAAAAGTTATTAGTGAAGAAGACCACACATGCCAGGAGAATGTGCAGCAGATTGCTTTTGCCTGAGCCTACTGGGAAGAACAAATGTCTGTACCAATTCTCCCCTCCTCCAGCTGAGTGAAAACTGCTTCTGCACTTTGAAATCATATTGTGTCTATTGAAGTAACCCAAGAACAAAGGGAAAACGTAGGAAAAGGAAAGAAAACTTGCACATTTTTTTAAAAAAAGTTGAAAAAGAAGGATAACAGAGGATTAACTGGGATTATTCCTGGCAAATCAGGACAGTTGGAGGGTATGTGATGGGTGTTGCAGGCCAAAAATTTGGAGGGCCAACGTTTCTGCACACATGTCTTAGAGACATTATCTTTCTCATGCCAAGGCATTGTGAGAGACTGGGAGGAGGTGTCACCATTTAATGGCCCACACTTCTAGAGAGATGCTATTTGCTCACAATGTAAATTAGGAAACTGCCTTTTAGGCACTCATATCATATCACAAGTCTAGATTAGTACTAGCAGATACTCTTGACTAGCAGTCGAGACCAGCAGATACTCTTGAGAGTTTGAACCTTGATCCTTTTCCAGCCATAACTGATGATCCTTAATACTTCCTGGTAGCTTTCCATCCAAGAACTACCCAGGTCCAATTTTCCTTTACTTCTAAAATCAGATAGATTTTGAGTGTTCAGGTTGGCATGGTGGCATAAGGAAGTGTGGGAAACCTAAACTGGCACCTATATACTGGGTAAGCCTTCTGGGAGCACAGGTATAGGGTTCATGGAGGCTACTATTCTGAGGATCTTCTAAGACAAGATTTGGGTTACCAGAAATACAAAGAAGTGGCTATTCAAGGTGGCATCATTTGTACCTACAGTAAATAATGGTGTATATGTGTCTTTCCAGTCTATATTACACATTTGGGATGATGGGGATAATTACTTGTGAAATTTAAGTAAGTGGGGGGGAGCCAGTCTGATGCAGCATTCACTTTAGATGCAAAACTAAATATTCAGCCATCTCATAACCAGATGCATTGGTCTGTATACAATGTGTATATATATATATATTTCTTCTCACATTCTTTCTTTCCTTCCCCAACTGTTTATATTTCAACATTCTGCTTGACATAGTAAATTTCTGTTTCCTCCCATCCCCAAACATGAATCTATCACTGTGCATCAGATCCATTTTATTAAGGAATAACACATACCTGAAAATGAAATTGAAAGGCAGTGAAGAAGTGCACTACCATAAAGGTTTAATCTCAGCCTGAAAATACACCAGTTAATAAATAGCACTTCAAAATGCTGAAACATCCAAGCCCTCAATGCATCTGGCAGAGGTTTAGCCATCCATGAAATGTGTGGATTTTAAACCAGTTTCTGTGGCAATCAGAGAAACAGGAAAGGACAACCTTATCATAGTGCTTCAAGACCCAAGCTGCCAGAAGAGCTGTATCCACCAGGCCATAATTTCTGATCATAAAACTTGCCTTGAATGAAATCCTATCTGTGACCTTCACATATCCCACTGGGCTACAAACCTCTGCTACTCTGGCTGAAATCCTATTTTGCGGTGGCTCAGTGCCTTATGTTCTTCTTTAGCCATGACAAGTTAAAAAATAAACACCACATTACAGAGGGCTCAGTTAGCATCTGTATATGTATTCCAGTTAATGACCTGAATGGTTATTTTCTTGCTTACTGCCTCTGCCTGCAGTTCCATGTTCAAAATACAATATGGCTAGCACAGCAAAACACAACACAGCCTTTTGTATTCCTCAATCTCAATGAAACTGAAATATTGAAATCTCACAATTATTATCTATACAAAGACAAGATATAAAACCATTAACAGCATGAGTACAGGGAGTGCTCTGTCATTGGTAGCTTATTGTTATAGGCTTTAGTTAAATGGACTAAAATGCAAGCAACTTCATTCACATGTAAGTGCATTATAGATTTCAAGATGCATTCGAGCAGAGTTTCCCTTAGGGACATGAACCAGATGGTTGGTACAGCACAGCTCTAATCTCATCCTGCCATCTGTGGCCCAGTTTGTCATCCTGCAAGCAGCCTCAGGTTACCATTCAAAAAGGTTCCAATTGTCAGCTCCCAGCTACTCTGACACATTCCCTGGTTCTCCAAACCACGAAATGAGGACCTTCTTCCTTTATTGTATGGCCCTCACCATAAACACTTCCTCACTCTACCACACCCTGGGGTGGGCAACAAGGGGTATATTCAAGCCCACTCCTCCCAATTCTCTAGCTTCTCACACCTACTGTTCCCTTTTAAATCCAGGCATGTGCAAAATATGCACTTGGTTTTAAAGCATAATTGTGCTCCTCCTGCATGTCTCTTGGAAAGGCAATTCTTTGTTGTCTTATTTTTAGTGGGAACAAAGCTCATTTTGGCCATAACTGCTGCTAACTTTGGTGGTTGATTTCATGAAAAAGCTCCCAGTGCATTTGGGGTGCAAAATAGCTACTGGACCTACAGAAACTGCCAACCCCAATCTACACTATATTTTATTGAGCTCTTTGATATGATTGATTGCTCCAGATTAGCTAGAAACCTTCAATGAAGCCAGTTTATATGGGGGTAACCTATCTACCAGACTTCCTCTATGATGATGATGATGTTTAAAATTAATGAAGTACATTTTTAAAAGGTACCGCTTAAACAAGAATATATGGTCTTCTCTTGTTACAAATGAAACTTTACATACTTCCTTCACTTAACCATGTCAGTCTTTTCATCACTGAGAATACAAAATAAAATTAATATCCTATTTTCCTTTCTCAACTGTGTTGGACTTGTTTATTATATCCTATCTTGTCACTGCTGAATCACCCTTTTAAAAATGTAACTGCATATTTTTAATGAACTAAATTATAGAAAGATTAATTTAAATTGGCACATTTAGATATTTCCTCTAGTAATTTAATCAGTATACCAGATCACCATCTTTTCTCTCCATTCTGTTTCCCAATATTCAATTAGTCTTTTCCAACTGTTTTTAAAGGTTAATTTTGATTGGCATTTGATCCAGCTTTTTAATAGGTCCATTTTTGCTATATCCTGTAGTTTAAATAACCAGACATCAATGCTAAACACTTAGAGTCCCTTTCTAAATTTTTGCAAAAATTGATCTTGCAGCTGTGATCATGTAAAGTATTATATGTTTATGTTCTTTTGAAATTTCCTTGTTCAGCATATTTAACAAATAAACCTCAGGTTTTAACTGAAATTTTATATTTAGTTTTTTTTCTATCATATTATGTATTGCAACCATTTTTTTTGTTACTTTACTTGACCACCACATATGATATAGAGTTCCTTCCTTCTCTTCACATTTCCAACATAGGTCTTCCTTTTATTTATATTTTTAGCTAGTTTTTTGGGGGGCTAGATACCACCAAAATAGCATCTTGTATTAGTTTTCTCTGAGTTCAATACATGTTGTAAATTTTAGATCTGTTTTCCATGTTTTCTCCCATTGTGCTGGCTGTATTGAGCGACCTATATTTTGGGACCAGCAGATCATGTTTTCTTTAATTGTTTCCTGTTCAACTTCCAGATTCAGTAACAGTTTGTAAATATTCAAAATTCTGAATTTATTTTTATTCAATAATAATAATAATAATAATAATAATAATATTTATACCCTGCCCCTCTGTTAAACCAACCGGGGCAGCTTACAAAAATTAAAATACAATACAGATAAAAATCCCAAAACACCACCCACCCCCACCCACCCCCATAAAAAGATATTAAACAAATATAAAATTAAAAAGCAAATAATCTAATATCACATTTAAAAAACAATAAATACAATAAATAGCCAGCAGACTAAAAGAGGCCAGGAGCTCCTGAGGCTGGGATCTAATTAGGAAAGGCCTGCTGAAAGAGGTCCGTCTTTAGTGCTTTTTAGAAGCTACTCGGGCTTGTCATCTGATGGATCTCGTTTGGCAGGTCATTCTACAATTTGGGGGTGATTACCGGAAAGGCCCTATGGGAGGTTGCAGACAGCCTAGATTTTTGTGGCTGAAGCAAATTCCTCCCAGAACACCGGAGTGCACAGGGAGGATTGTATGGGAGGAGGTAGTTCTGGAGATAAGTTGGAACCAAGCCATTTAGGGCTTTAAAGGTAATAACCAATACCTTATACTGGGCCCGGAAACTGACAGGCAGCCAGTGGAGAGATTTTAATACTGGAGTTATATGGTCTCTCTGAGAGGTTCCCGAGACCACTCTGGCTGCCATATTTTGTACCAACTGAAGTTTCCGGGCCAAGCATGAGGGTAGCCCCATGTCGAGCGCATTGCAGAAATCTAGACGAGAGGTTACCAGTGCGTGCACCACAGTCTCAAGGTCCCTTACTTCCAGGAAAGGGCGCAGCTGGTGTATCAGCCGAAGCTGATAACAAGCGCTCCTGACCGTCACATTCACCTGACTAGTCATCTGAAGTGATGAATCAAGGAGCACCCCCAGACTGTGAACACAGTCCTGAACACACAGACGGGGAGAGTGTGACCCCATCCAAGATTGGAGGTTGCAACCCAACTCCTGGTTTTGGGGCCGCTACTGTGAGCACCTCCATTTTGTCTGGATTTAATCTCAATCTGTTTTTCCTCATCCAGTCCATTACTGCTTTAAGACAATCATTAAGAGGAGAGACACCATCGGATGTAGTATGTCTAATTCTGTAGTAGATTGTCTAATTCTGTTTTAAACTATTCTATACCCTGTGTTCTTAGATCCATATTAAATTTCTTTCTTTCAGTTTCTGGTATTGGAACCAATTACATTTTCTTTGCTTTCCAGCTCTTCTATTGTTTTAAGTCTACATTTGCTATTTTCCCATACTAAGATGTTTTTGTAAGTCCACCAGTTTTCTTCATAAATAATTTCTGTTCTACAGAATGCTTCTTGTGGTGATACCCAGAAAAATTATTTTTCTATATATTTCCTTTTATCTTGCACCAGATGTTAAATAATGCATTTCTAATGTAATGTTTATTAAAGATTTTATCTACTTTGCCTTTCTCATACCACAAATAGGCATGCAAGCCAAATTTTAAGCCTGTACCTTTAAGATGAAGGGTTCTATTATTTTCTAAATTGAACCAGTTGTACAGCCACGTCATCCCCCATGCATAAATAGTATGTCCTCAGGTCTGCTATCTACCAAACTTCTTTGTGCATTTACCAATCACTGGAGAACCCTGGATGGTCCAGACACAATTGAAGTCTCCCCCCCCAAAAAATTCACAGCAGTGCACCTACTTCATTATAATATAAAATCAATAGGCATGATGGGAGAAGATTAGTAACTGTCAGAGCCAAGCAAAAGAGAGGGTAGGAGGTCTGGAAAGCAAGCTCAATGAAGAATGGTTGAAGGAGCTGGGTATATTTAGCCCAGAGAAGAGGATTGAGATGTGACATGATAGCCATCTTCAAATATCTGAAAGGCTGCCAGATGGAAGATGGAGGAAGCTAGTTTCCTTCAGGACCAGAAGGTAGGACCAAAACTAATGGGTTTAAATGGCAAGAAATGAAAGTCTGACTAACTTTAAGAAGAATATCCTGAAGGTAAAGGCTGTTCAACACTGGACTGGATTAGAGTAGGACCCCTGTATCTGTGGGGATTGGTTCTAGGGGGCCCTATGGATAATGAAATTTGCAGATAATAGTGAATGCCCCCCCATCACCATTCCCTCCACAGGAGCAATCCCAGGGGGCTATCCCGGGCGCGAAGGGAGGCAGATCTACTCCTCCCCTCCCTTTACCCCTGTGTTGCCATTCTCGTTACAGGAGCTAACCTGGCTGGTGATCACGGGGGCGAAGAGAGAAGGGAGGCAGATCTACTCCCCTCCCTTCGCCCCTGCATCACCATTCTCCTCATAGGAGTGATCCCGGCGGGCAATCCCAGGGGCAAAGGGAGAAGGGAGGTAGATCTACTACTACTTCCCTCCCTCCCCCATCCACCCCCCTGCTGTTGCCGTCTGTGGATAACTGAATCATCGGATGGCGAATCAGCAGATATGGGGGTGCTACTGTACTTTGAAAGGTGACAGGACCTTCTACATCAGAACGAAAGGTTGGATGGTAATCTAAAAGGGATGCTTTTTCTTAAAACATCAATGGAATTGACAAGTTGACATTTGGTGTACTTTCCAATTCTATAGATCTGTGATTCCTCTCTGTCCCCCCCCCCTGCACACACACCTGAAAGAAACCTAGAATCTAGCCTGCATCTAGCCAGGTATTTAAGGAAGCAGGATTTGGTCAATAAATTCTTGAAGAGCATGTAACAGAATTGTTTAAAAGTCTACAACATGCAATGAACTCTCCAACTGAAATTTACTGACAGCAGGACACATCTTTGAAAGACTCAGTGAAGGCAAGTGTGGCAGGCTCAATTTATGTGACCGGAGTTTCAAGCTGACAGAGCTGAAACTCTGAAGGATTTGAAGGCTAGAAAGGTTTGCAGACGCTGTCAGAAAGGGTGCCCCTTTGCTCAGCCCACTGAATGGAACAAACAGCTACCCCTGTGTAAGCAATGCCTGAGGCAGTACTAAGCTTTGCAGAGCTGTTTCGTGACACTGTGTAGCAAAGAACAAGATAGACAATGATAAATGGCAGCACAGATCTCAGAGAAAATAGTTCTGTCATCAGAGAGCCCACCTGCAGCAGCATAGTAAAAATATAGGGGTACACCTGGGGCAAGGAGGGTCTAAGAGATCGTTTAAATCTCCTCTGAGGCTTGAGAGATGGAAAGAAATAAAGCCTGTTGCTCTTTGCTGGCATGAACAAATGCTACAATTACAGGTCAACACCAATATCTATGGATTTGGTATCCATGGTTTCACTTATCCATGTCCAAAAAATATATATGTTCTCTCTAGGCATTTCTAAGTCCTCCAATGTGATTCTATGGTCAATGTCTGGTGTTCGTCTCATTGAAAATAGTAGGGTTCCCTATTATCCACGTTTTCAGGCATCCACTGGGAGTGGCTTTGAGCATATCCCATGTGGATACAGGAGTTGATCTGTATAGTAATTTGATATGACATTTACTGACATGGCTCTAACCTGTGGCATGCTGGGATTTGTTGTTTGGTGAAGTGCTTAAAATACTCTGCTAGAGGGCTCTACTGCTACAGCTCAAGGGCATGCACTAGAGATCTCCAAAGAAAATTCTAAGGACCTCACCAAACTCCTGATTTCAGGAACCAATAGGATGGAATAAAGTGATGTCAAACTGCTGTAACAGGATTGCAGCACTTTTAATTTCAGTGTCATTACTTGCTTAACCCAATTCTCTAGGACAAAGTAAGCTCCCTTAAATCTTTCAAGGTAGACTTTGTATGTCGTATCGATCCCCTAAGAGTTGTTATTGTTGTTGTTAACTTTATTTACACTGCATCTTTTCCCCAAAATTGGGACACAAGACAGCTTATAAATTAAAACATAGCTACAACTTTCAAAGAAGCAACATTAAAATGGAATTAAACTACCATTAACATTTAAAAACAATTTAAAACATACTATTAAAATTATAAAAAGGAATTTAAAAGAACAGCACAGTTGAAACTGCACAATTAAAGCATAGCTAGTGTATATCAAGCAATCCTGAGTGTTATCCTTTTATCTAGAATGTAAGTATATCGTTTCTAGATTGGTTCAAAGTCCACTTAAGCCTATGAAACTTTGGCTCTCCAGATATTGGAGGTTCTACTTCCCTAAAGCTCCAGCTAGCAGGACCAATGGTAAAGGACTATGAGTGTTGCAATTTAATACATTATAAGAGTCCTTTTCTGGAATCTTTTGGGGAAATCTCTAGCAGGCACAAGGGAGGTAGCATTCAAAAACTGGTTAGTTGTCCACAGTGGACTATGATGAAAAGAAGAAACATGAAAACAATTTAACACCACTCCAGCATACAAATTTGGATTAATCCATGAATATGGAAATCTTGAAACCAGCTCTGTCCTAATGAAACAGTATTGCAAGTTTTAAATTAATCTTTTAAAGACTGATACTACAGTTATGATGACAAACTTATTGCTCTCAAATGTAACCCTTCCTTTTTCTCAAACCCCCCTCCCACACTGCACATTGCCTTCTTTAGATATACAAAAGGAGATGGAAGACAGGTATGTGAAAACTTTAAGATTGCATTTTGTTTTCACCCCTTTGTTTATACTTCAGCTAGAGATGTGAACAGTATTTGTATGGTACTTATATGTTTCACTCTGGTAAAGGTTTAATAGTACAGCATGGGAGAGCATTTTTGATTTTTAAAAAACACCCCTGTGTAAGGAGAAAGGACACAGTCCAGTACTATAGCGCAAACCCTGCAACAACATTTTCTCTTTTAAAATACTATGGTGTACCCAGCTACAGATCTCATGTTGCCATGTACTGTCTGATTCCAAGTCATGCTCTGGATTGTGGTTCAGAACACCAGCATCTGTTGGCCCTTGGGTACAGAAGAAAGAGAGCACCAAAGGACTTTCATGGTTATCATATCTTGTAACTTCAGGGATGGGCACCATGAAGCCCTCCAGATGTTGCTGAACTACAGTTCCTAGTCATTCCTCACCAATGGGTATTTTGGTTAGAGTTGATGGGAGTTGCAATCCAGCAGCATCTGGAGAGCCACATGATTTCCAACCCTGGCCTGAATACATTTAACTGAATCTCACCTAGAGCAGACTTTACAGAATCAATAAGAACTCAGCAAGTCAACCCTCATGCAATTTCCAATGATTCAGTGTAGTTGGGACTGGCATTTCATTTAGGTCAAGTCTGGGAATCACACAGCTCTCTTGATGTTGTTGAATTGCAGCTACCAACCATTCCTCACCACTTACTATACTGGCTAGGGCTGACAGGAGCTGCAACAACATCTGGAGGGCTGCATTCATTCAAACCCTGTTCTACATAGTACACTTCTCCATATTAAGACTGAAAATGGATGGTCTTGTGTTATCTTAGTAGATACAATACAGTCATCCCTCTGTATCCATGGATTCTGTACCTGCAGATTCAACCAACTATGATTTGATTTAAAATATAAAAACAAAAAGCAAACCTTGCTGTTAGCCATTTTATATAAGGAACACCATTTTACTACACCATTGTATATAATAGGACTTGAGCATCTACAGATTTTGGCATCGGGGGGGGTGTCCCAGAGCCAAACCCCAGTGGATACTGGGGGCCCATTATGGTAGATTTTATACCTTTTCTTGTAGCAATAGTATCAGATACACAGCAGAAGGAAAGGGAGAGGCCACAACTCATGGGAGAGCAAAGACAAGACATGTCCTTGTAAGTCCTTGTAAGTCCAGTTAAAAAGTCAAGGAAGAAGTTGAAGAGAAAGACCTCTGTCCTCTAACCCTGAGCGAACTGTGAGTACCCAGTAAGGGAAGACAACTCAGTCTCACCTAATAGGTATCTATTTACTTATTTCTGCCTCTCTGGTTTCTCCTAGGAAAACTTGAAGGAAGATTTCTGTACCAGCAAGCCATATTGATGATCAAAAAAAAAACAAAAAAAAACCCATGAATGATTTATTGGTAAGTTAAGGTATAGTGTGCTGTACTTGTGTTTAAGCTCCTACTACTGCCTACTGTCAAGTAAATATTTACAGGTTTTGGTTGTAAGTACTCTGCATTTACAACATGTGCCCTTTTGTCAGGACAAAAATCTATGTGGTCTTCCCTATTAAAGCCAGAGATAGCTTTCTGAGAGACTTGTATAGAAATGTTATGCATTAATCCAATGAATTGTTAGAACATGTGGGCCAGCTTCTGTAGACCCTAGTTAACAGCAGAATTTTCAACAATGTTTTATACTGAAGGCTATTCTTTTAATAAAATGAATTTTATATTTCAGCACTCTATAATCCATGTGCTTGTCTCCTGAGGCCATGTCTAGCCTTACTTACAAGATGTCTCTCCCCATGGGGAGAGAAAAATTACTCACCTTTGTAAGGGAAGCTACATAAATCAAATGAAGAGTATTAGCTGGCCATCCTGAGATCTGTATGGAGGAGGCCTCAGGGTACCATAATAATTTACACAAGGAGATTGAAAAGAATGACCAGTTCATAAAGAAATGAGACAGGAGTCTGTGAAGTAAGATTACTCTTCCCTACAAAACTTCACATGTGGTGTCATAGGATAAGTTTGTAATTACATATAAAATTCTCATTTCTACCATTAAAATAAGAAATGTAGTAGAAGACATCAAGAATATCTCATTTGCAGATCCCACTGAAATTAATTAGAATTGTGCAGAAGCTCGGTGCTCTGGTCCTCTTCCATTTTTCATGGCAGTTAACTTTTTCTTTTCTTTCTTTCTTTCTTTCTTTTTTTGTTGTTGTTGTTGTAGAAGCTAGGCTCAGACAATTCAGAACAAATGGTACAGCAGCCAAGTTGTTGCAGTCTATCATGCTGCCATCATATTTGCAACCAATTTTGCCTCTTGCCTACACCGTACTGCTATGTACTCTATTGTACACTAAACCCCTGCAAAAAAACAAAAAAAAAAAAAAAAAAACAAACAAACAAAAAAAAACCTTAATTCAACTGTATTTCTAGAGCTTTGTGTCTATGAAACTGAAACACTTTCTGTTGATCTTCATGCAGGAACTCAGCCTCTGGAAAGTCTTCAGGAATCACCCTGGAGCAAAATCTCTTAACAGGTGTAGAAGTTTACATCCTTAATAAATGGAGGAGGAACTTGGTTTCTGTCATGCATGCCAACCAAACTCCAGTCAGTAGTGAGTTTCAGTAGTTGTGCAAAGGGGTTATATGCACATATCAGTCTGAGGCCAATCATGTGAAAATACTCATTATGCCAATACTCAATATGCATATATCAATATGTGTACATTTACAAGGTAAGTTTGCCTGAACCCTCCTCACATGAAGCTGTCATTGAGTCCAAGTCAATTCCCCTGCTGCCCAGATCTTGTCTCAGAAGACCCAGAGCTGTATTAACAATAGCTCAGTTGGTGCAAATTCTCTAGGCCAGTGATTCTCAGGCTATATGACGGATAGCAGGACAGCTCCCCCCTCCGCCCTAATGTGCCAGGATTGGGTAGCATATATGTGCCCACTGGCTGCAAGTGTTTCTTTCTTTCCTGAAAACTCACCATGGACCAACACCAGTTCACTGACAAGCACTTTGAATAGCACTGGTCTAGGCCTCTCACTGTCTAGCAGCCTAGTACTTAAGGAAAAAGTTTATTTTAGAAGTGGGCTCACACCTGAAGATTTTTATGCTGCTGTCTAATACACCTTGTATTTACAAATTCATTAATTAATTAAATTTCTATGTCATAGCTCCTATAGTAGTTCACTCACATATGTGCAGATATGAGGTTCATTTCTAGAACTTGTCTGGGACTGCACCCACCTTAATCTAGCCTTGAGAGGACCACATACTTATTTCGTCCTCAAACAGAATCAAAATGGCACTTGTCTGAATCCACCAACAAACTGGCTGAGCTTTACTTCTAGCATGGTGTTTGTCCACCCCGTCAAGCAGTTTAGTTTGACATTTCATTTTTATTTATTTAGTTAGTTATACCCCGCTCTTCAGCCACAAGGCTATCAGAGCAGCTTACAAATTGTTTTAAAGCAATAGCTATTTACACATCTACACTGCATTAAACAGTTTATGTGTGTTAGCTAATATGTCCATATGTCCATAGTACTGGATCAGTCCAGGTGACCAAACGTATTCTCCAAAACTTCCCTCCATACAATTTGATTATCACTTGAGGAAAGTATTGGAGCAGAAGACTGACTAATTCATCCAGTCATCATGCACTGATTGCACCTCTGTATGGCTTTGTGCATGTGCAGTCACAATTTTAGCTCCAAACATCCACTTGTGGGCACTTCAGATGGCCTCTTCCCACATGGGTACAAAGATGTCTGAGGCAAATTCATCTTTGGTAACACACTTCAAATAATACCACAGAAAAACAGTCTAGAAACTGCTTTTGACACAGTTGCATAGCATGTTATGTAACAGGAAATAAGTGCTTTGTCCTTGTATTTGTATGTGTGGTGCAGAGCTCTCCATATACCAAAAGCAATAGTTCTCAGCAAAGTTAAGCCAACATGTGAAACAAAAAATAAAATGAAATTTAACTGGAAAACATTTTGTGATCTGGTAAGCAGCTTTTATGTTGATTGTCAGTAGCTGAATGAACTTAACATTTCTTAACCAAGACAACTCAACAACAACTCCAGTGATAAGAATATGTAAAACGCCCACTAAAAGACACTATAGTTTACATAAAGTATGGTAATAATATATAGGTCATGTTTTAGCAGACATTTGGCCTAGCTGCTTTCAGTTAAAGACTCCAGGAGCTTCTTAATAGTAAATATTTTCTTAAGTGCAGTCCTAATATTGTAACAGGCATACTCCCACCCACATGTGCTGTTAGCTCTGACTTCACCCCATCATTCATTTCCTTAACATATTATGAATTCCACTTTCAAATTCTATGACACATCTGAAGATAATTACAAGCAAACTGGCATCCAGTCACAACACCAACACATTCTTCTTCCCTGTCTCACTTTTTCATAGAAATACTTGCTTACATCCAACAAGTAAGGGACCCAAAACATAATATACAGTCCTGAGAAAATCAATGCCAGTAACTATTCCCCTCTTGCTGTAATCAACAAATTGTTACATTTACCAACAAAGGATATCAAAAGTAAGCGATGTTCATCATAATCAGCCATTAAAAAACTGTCCAAGTTTACAAATTCAACAAACAATTGTTTTTGGAAGAACTGTTCAAGGACATTTGAAAAAAATGTAAATCCTCCCATTAAAAAAAAAAAAGTCATAAAGCACACTCTACTGCACTGTTCTCTCACACCACATCAAAAGGTCAAACAAAATATTATGGTTGTGATCCAGACTTTGTCACACTCAGAGCTTAGCCATTGAAATCACTGTGGCAAGATAAATGAGATTTCAGTGGGATTACTCTAAGTATGAGTAAGTCCAGATCCAAATCATTAGATGAAATCAATTAATAATGACAGATAAATCCACAAAATCAATGCCAACTAATTCCCCAAAAGTAGCTTGATCTTTCTAGCAAAAAATTTGAATTATCTACAGCATCTTTTATTAGTGTTTCAGTTTTAGAACAGGAATACAGAATACTTGTATATAGTATGCATTGATACTGAATGTATTAGAGTAAACTAATTCACTCATTGTAAGATGAATATACTCTTAACCAGAAGCTGTCCACTTATTTAACCTCACTGGAACTCATTCACAAACACATGATCACTTTGCTATTGCTATTTGTGTAAAAATTACCTGTTTGTCAGTTACAAGTATTGCTCAAATTACTGGGGAAAGAAGTGTGTGAAATCCACAAGCCCCTCACCGCTCAGTTTCCACTGGTGTTTAACTAATTCCTAATTCCACACCTTTCTTACAACCATTGCTGAAAAGAGTGTCACAAAATGTAAAAGGATTGAGCCCTGCCTGCTCGCCCATCCCGCCCTAAATTCAAGCACCCACTATAACATAACTTGTTTGAGTACTTATCAGGTAACTAGCAAATTTGGCATAGTAATATAAATTTATATATGACCAAAATAAACTTCATGGGATGAAAGAGGACAGTGAAACGGGAGTTGCCTTTTCAGCAGTAAGGTCCAACCATTCTCTACAGACCATGAAACCGAATTTTGTCCAATGCTTCAAAGTTCATTAAATAAGAAACATAAGTAAAAGCAAGATTTGTTACTCCAGTCATCACAACTTTGGCACCATTCAGCAATAATAATAATAGGGAAAAAATTACTCACTTGTCATGCTCCATGCCACAACCATGAGCTATCCCAAATACAAATGCAATTTTCATACTGCACCGTTTGATCAAATGTGTGCCAGTTGATTTAAAACAACCAAAAAAACAACAAAAAAAAAACAACCAAAAACCCTCACCTAAATTCAGCCTGAGTGTTAAAATTAAGGAGATCACAATCCAAAATTATTTACATTTACTGGAGTTTAATAAGGAAAAGATATTAGTCTTGAACATCCTACCTTCTTGAACTGCCTGGAATGGATTGTTGCCATCCACAAAATTCACAGAAATTGTGATTTTCTCTGTCTGTAAGATTTCATCATTCTGGTTGAGGTCAGAAACTGCCATGCGAAACACTTCCTCATCCCTTTTTGCAGATTCATCAAATATTGCCCCTAGAAAAGAAGATATGTGAATAATTAACCATAGTGCTAAATATTAAGAATGAACATATTTAGGAAACAGTGTTTGAGACACATTTTGCCAACTGTTTCAAAGAATGAATTTACTTTGCATTTCAGCACAGCCACCTGAGTATGAGCCAGCCAAGAATTTTGTTAATGAGGCTTGGCAAGGATTCAAATTACTTTAGGGCAAAATCAGGAAGATGCCTGAGACCACACAACAACAACAGTGATTTGCAGAAATTATGGGACACATGGTATAACTAATCCAAAATGGAATAGGTCCAGGAGACAGAGATGATAACTGGAGAGCACTATAAACACCAGTTAGCTAGGATGACTCCTCCAAATGACAATTAGAGGATATAAATTTGCAATTAAAGCAGCAGCAGCAACACTATGAAGATGTTCCTTCAGGCTACAGCAGGTGAGAGAGTATTTTGTGACAACATGGCTAATGTAGCATCCTACAGGTTGAGCCTACTGAAAGTGCCTAACATCCAATGCTGAATTATTCCCTGAAAAATCTTTCCTTATGGCTTAGTACAAATGTCATCCACCACTATCCTAAATTCACTACACTGAGTACAATTGCCAAAGTAGTAATGAAAACCATTGGTCTTCCAGCACATTACTGAGATAATTTTGCAGCATTGTACTCTCATGTGGAAACTGTACTATGCCTTTGGTCCTAAATTTATTAACCTAGTGGCTTGGATTAATTACTTTACCTCCTAAATTCCATCAAAACTAACATGTTAAATTTATGTATTTCTTTATATTTATTTATGCTTTTCCTTCAATGAATACAAGGTAGTTGTACATTGCTCTTCTCTCCACTTCATCCTTGCAATTATCCTATGTTCAGGCTGAGACAGAACAACGATGGTCACTGAATGAGTCTCATGGCTCAGCAAGGATTTGAACCTGAATCTTCCAAGTCCCCCTCCAATGGTCTATGCACACATCATCTTGTTTCTCATTCCTTTAGTGTGAATCATAGGATGGCCAAATGCAGAGGGCAACAGAACGTAGAGCAACTTTTAAGAGCTGTCAGATGAAGAAGCTCTCTGTAAAGGGCTGCAGAAAGCTGGATCTATGGAAAGTTATTCTAGACAACTGCTAGACAATTAAGCACTTCTGCCCTATTTTTGCCCTTGGTCAATCTAGACTGAAAAATCACTTGGCTATTTCCCTGATGAGCTTGGGTGTCTTTGAAGATCTATTAAGATCTACTGACTGTTCACTATCTCCTCCTGCAAAATGCAGCTATAGAAGGACTGGTGCTGGAGGTGCCCCCTCCCATATAAAACAGCAGCTCTGGCAGGAAATGCCTTTGGTACCTCCCACTTTTTTACTTTTGAATACTTCCTTTTTATTTCATTTGAAGTCCACTTTACAGTTTTGATGCATGACTTCTGTGATTTAGCTCTATCATATTAAACCAGTGGTGCATATATATATTTAATGTGACAAGGCTAAATCATGTATACAAGTTGTGCATCAAAGTTGAAAATTTAGCTACAAACACATTAAAAAAAATAACTGGTAAGGGATACAGTGGCAAAGTATTTCCAATTTCTATGTGTGGCTATGAAGGCTGGAGAGTGATGAAATCATACAGAGGGGGGAAAAACAACTCATTTGGAATGTAGTGGCACAGGAAAGTCCAAGCAATAACATGGATGGTCAAAATGACCAATCAATGGGTCCATGAGGAAATCAAAATGATGAAACTGAGGTTATTGTACTTTGGACATATCATGAGATGACATGACTCATGAGAAAAGATGATACTGCTTGGTAAAATTAGGAGGCAGTAGGAAAAGAGGAAGACTGCATTACAGGTGGATAGAACAGATCAAGAAAGACACAACCCTTAGTTTGTATGACCTGAACAAGGCTGTTGATGACATGGGATCTTCGAGGTCTCTTACTAATAAGGTCTCTGTAAGTTGAAACTGACTTAATGAAAGTTAATAACAAAGGAACATGGGGTCCTCTATGTGTTAATAGACTGCAATTCCCATCAGTCATAGTTAATATAGCTATAGGTGAAAGATTCTGAGTTGCATTCCAGTACCATCTACAGGTTGTACTTTTCCTCTCCCTATATTAGACGATACATTTGTATACAGGTGCTTGGATCCTAACTGTGCTCCAGTGGCAGAAGCATTCCCTCAGCAGAATTCTATTCATGGAACACTCCCATTGTTGGAAGCAAGGAGAAGCAATTTTATGAGTTGCCCCTCCCTTTTGCAACCTCTTCTACACCTTCTACACCTGAAGTCTAGGGACTCTCTGGAATCATGAAGCACAGAGGCTGAAGGGGTGGGAGAAGATTGGTAAAAATGTCCTAACAATGGGGATAAATATGGCTGGATTTAATTGTTTTGACAAAAGTAGCATTTTCATACCTCAAAAGATTTGTGCAAAAAAGTGCCTATCTCATGCATTTATACAATTGTGCAATCTGCAGGACTTTTCCAAGAAAAAAAATGCATAGGAAAAATCTATTCTAAAATGTAAATTACTAAAATGCCTGTGGAGGGAGTGGTGGAAAGACATTTTGCTCAGTGGAACAAGTTGTACAAGTTAAGGAAATTCTGAAAATAAATGTGCAAATTAGGGAAAAGGTACACAGGTATGCAAATTTTAGTGGCATAAGAAAACAGCGTCATAATCTGATATGGGGCAAGGGCAGGAAAAAACGCTGGTGGAAATTTGACAAAATTTTGAATTGACTCTCCTTGAATCCTCAAGTGTAGGACCTGACAACCTGTGGTCCACCACATTTTACTGAATTACCATTCCCATCATCTCTGACCATTGGCCACATTAGCTGAGGCTAATGGGCATTGCTAGCCAATATCCCAAACACTGATTTAAGAAGACATGGCTAAATCATGTAGAGTTGTCCCGCTGTATCCACGGATTTGGTATCCATGGATTTAAGTATTCATGGCTTGAAAATATTCTTAAAAAAATAATAATCCAAAAAGCAACCCTTGATTTTGCCATCTTATATAAGAGACACCATTTTGCTATGCCATTGCATATAATGGGACTTGAGTATTCACTTATTTTGGTATTCACGGGGGGTCCTGGAACCAAACCCCAGCGAATATGAAGGGACAACTGTATACAAGTCATGCATCAAAGTTGTAAAGTAGGCTAGAAATGATAGGAAATGAAAAGGTTTCATGATTTAATGAGATAGCCCAAACCTAGGGCTTGTCTAGACTTGATTTTGTCTAAATAGCCTTATTTGCCCCCATCTTAGAGCCCTGCAGTTCTAACAATGAAGGGCTTTTGCCCCATTTGGTCCCGATGACACCCGGTACCAAGTTATGATGACACCAGGGGCAAAGATGGAGGGAAGATGCAGTAAAGACTGATAAAACATTTTAGCATAATACCTGGGAGTGCCATCCCTGTCACTCTCTCTGAATCCAGGAGGGAGTCCCACTGCATGTGACCAAGGTTGGTCATATGAAGGGGGCCTTGATCACATGCTGTGGGCCGATGTCCTGGCTTTGGAGAAAGTGATGCAGATGGCTGTGGCTAAAGAGATGGGGCAGCCTGGTGGTCTGGACTCCATTCTATTTTGTTCAGGTGATGGGGAAGGGGGGAAGGGGCCAGATCCATGACCAGAATACACCAGCAGGGAGGTGTTGTATTCTGGCCCATGTAGATGAGCCTCCAGTGTCTCAAAATGGATCCATACATGGTTATTCCTGTCTCCTAGCCTATATTTGCTTCTAGCAAATTCTCTATTCATAGAGGCAACTGTGAGGCTCTATGGGGGGAGATACTTTTCTAGACCACAAGTCTCCAACCCCCCCCCCAAGGAAATTCTGGGAGAGATAATTCAAAAAGATAGAGATGGGCACACACACGCACACACACACACACACACACAGAGCTTTCTGAGCTCCTTGACTGAAAAGGCATACCATACAGCTGTCCTTGTTTAAAAAGAAAGCACTCTAGGATCCCCCATATGATGCAGGGGCCCATAGAAGACACTTAGGCCTTCCTTAAGAGGCAGTGTGCACTGAAAGTAGGGGGGGGGGACTGTCAAAATCATTACCCTGCAAAGTATCAGGACACTATTTCATTCTTGACCATGGTGCACTTCTCTGCATTAATCTTTGTAATACACCAGGTCTTGCATTATAATGGAAGTCCTCCACATAACAGGTTATTTGGATATCCTAGAGCAGTGTGTTCTCAGACATATCCTCTATTTTTTTAAAGAAAGAACATAACCTCTTTGCCTTAATTTATCATGCTCTGTTTTCCATACCCTCCATCATCAATTTTCCTGCCAGCTCTACTCATTCAGTGCCAACAGATTCCCTGCACAAACTTTGTCCAGTTTGACCCAGGAGTTTTCTTCTTCACATCTCTTGCCATCTGGAACAGCTGTTTCATACCTCTCTATCTCAATGACCTGTCATTTCCTTGCAAATCTCAGCTGAAAATACACATTTTCCCCCTAGCTTCTTAATTTGTCTGTCATTTTGCCAGATCATTATTTAAATACAGAGTAGCTTCACTTAACTCCATGAAAGCTTGAAGACTCCGGGCAACAGCTGTCACAAAAGAGGTCTCTGCTGAGATTGGGAGGGGGGGAGTCCATATGCATAGGTGAGAGTCATTTCCTGTTAGCTCTGTTAAAGTTGTTCAGGATACTCACAGTTATAAACTCCCTTACTTTTAGATAAATGATACTAAGTTGAGGTTAAATCATATACTGTATTTATTTACTCATTTACTATTGAGTTATGATTAAATCATATGCAAAATGTGACAAGAAAACTTAACATCTACCAATGTTAAGATAACCAGGGAGCCCTGGTGGCACAGTGGTTAAATGCCAGTACTGCAAGCCGCCACGTTGCAAGTTCGATTCCAGCGGGCTCCAAGGTTCACTCAGCCTTCCATCCTTTTGTAGCTCGGTAAATTGAGTACCCAGCTTGTGGGGGCAATTAGCTAACACACATTGGAAACTGTTTAATGCAGTGTAGATGTGTAAATAGCTATTGCTTAAAACAATTTGTAAGCCGCTCTGGTAGCCTTGTGGCTGAAGAGTGGGGTATAAATAAATAAATAAATAAAAATAAATCTAGTAAGTACTTTTCTGTGGGATAAACAAATAAGCCAATGTAAAACTGCACCCTCTAACATTTCACAGAGGAAAACTAGGACACATATGGCCAAGCAACAACATAGTCATGATGGCAAAAGTTATTGAGGAGGAAGAACAGGCAAGCTAGTAGAGGCTGCAGCAGTTTGGCTTTGCCAGAACCTGCAGGGAAGGGCAGGATTCTAGTCCCTTTCTCTCCTCTCCCCACGGTATAGTTAAGTGCAAACTACTTTTGCAACTCTCATAATCCTTCACCATTGGGTATGTTGGCTAGGGCTGACATGAGTTGTAGCCCAAATATTTCTGAAGAGAGGCCCACTGTTGTTATGTATGATGTGGCCCTATATTTTATGCGCCCCTTGAAATTTCCAAATTTCAAAAATGATGTTTAACTGATCCATTCATATCTCTGACAACAGGAGGTTCATCCCTTCCCCATCATTCCATTTGTGATTAAACTTGCTCAATGTGCACAGAATGCTGGGTATGGGCACTGAATGATAGAGGAACTGAAGGCAAGCAATGGAATGCAGTATCTTAGAGAGGTTATGGCTTTCTTGGACCCTGAACTGGAGCCTCTTACACCGCAAACATTTTGCCAAATGTCCCACTTTCTCTTTTAATCTTGTAGACTAAAATTGTGTGTGTGTGTGTAGGGGGGGGGGAGACCATGATATGAAATTGCATACAGATGTAAAGACCAATGAAATAATGATCTCTTCTGATGAAAGGGTAGTACATTCTGTCCTAAAAGAGTGTGTGGCATATTTCTTTGAAGATGCACCACATGCTAGAAGATTGACTGTTATTCCTTTGAGGAATCTCACAGAGCATTTAAAAATATAATAATAGTAATGATAATGATAATGATAATAATAGGAATCTCAGAGAATACTGAGTCCAAGATAGCATTCACAGTATGTATCAGAACTTAAAGAAAAAGTTTGTTTTGGGGGCCACCAAAACCCCCATGAAAATTTAAATGCCACATAGCCATTAAGTTAGCTAATTGACCAAGAACTTAAAATTGTAGAGAAAACTCACAGAGCCTGGTGGACAACAAAAAAGAGAGAAGTAACCATATGCAAACATGTAGCGAGAGTCACCCAATGCAGATAAAGATAGATTTGGGTATTTTAGCAGACAACCTGATCTTCTAATAGTTCACAAGTGTTTGGAATATTTTAAAGAAGCAGCCACAGCCACCATTTGATCTTCTAATGAATGTTGCTTAATATGATTGCTTCTTGTCCCCAGTGACATTGTTTGTTCGTTCCAGTAAGTGAATCTAATTACACTGTGTTTTCCAAACTGCTGACATTGCATTATTACCCTAAACATGAGACTCCATGTTGCTACAAGAGGGGCTCAGTTATAGGACAGAAAAAAAGAAGTACAGAGTTCCCTTGTTACTCAAGAACTGTTTCTGTGACCAACTAGAAGCCATAAAGGCATCATGTCACCCATTCCTGAAATTAAACCTTTATATTAACCTGAAGTTTGGATGCACAATATTTTTAAAACAATATTAGATCACTGGAATGTGGTGTTTTGATCTCTTCATACTTATTAAATTCCCACTTGGTAAATTCAGATTTTATTGGCATTTGTTCAATAGGTTTTGCTCATTTTGTCTGATAACAAAAGTTCAAATCCCTGAATTCCCATATCTACTAGGATCTAGGGATAAGTTTTCACAGTGTTGTTACACAGGTAGCTTGCCTAGCCCAGTTAAACTCTTAGTAATACACTTTTATTTCATATGTTGGCCAATCTATCATTAGTGCTACATTCAGACATCATTTCTCTGAGCCTCCAACCTAAGGTTTGGAGAAACACATGAAAAGCTTGGTGTTCCCTTCCTCTTCTGTTCATTTCTGCACTTTCAGGCCTGCACAAACTGAATGTATAAAATAAGATGGAGGTAAAACAATCAAGCAAATTTTTCCAACAAAACTTAAAGAATATGACCTTGTATTTCCTCCCATCAACAGTCAGGAACATAGATGTAGGTACTAGCTTTATTCTTTTAAAGGATTTAAAATATATATTAGCAAGCAAACAGCAACAAACAACTAGAGATTTTAAATCTTTGTATATTTTGTTCTCATAAGCAAAAGGAAATCATGTGATTATTTTTCTCCTCACTGTGACAAATCCTTGAAAACCATAGTTTTTGAGGACTGTTTTTTTTTTTTTTTTTACAGTTCAGGGTTTATTCTCTGAAAAATCTGCATGTGATTTTTGGCACAGAAAATTATATTTTTGCACAGGAAATTGCTTTCTAACATGTGTGACCCCTTTCTTCATCAGGTCTAGGATGTTTCAGTGTGGCCAGTCCAGTGTGGCCATTTCAATTGATATTATTGATAATGAATAATAAACCTAACCCTTGCCTTAATCCTAATCTTTACCCAAATGGTTTTGCAAAACAATCCCTACCAAACAGAAATGGTTTTGATCGCATTTTCTTGACAAAACGAACAATTATCAATTGATACGCAAGTAGAACCACACCACACTGAAATGGCCCCACTGAATTGGCCACACTGAGCTGTACTGAAAAGTCCCATTCTATTTTCAATTAGGATTTGAATATTTAGCAATATTCTCTCCTGTGAACTGCGGGGTGGGGAAAGTGACCTCCTTTGATACTGGCTTGAGGGATAAACCCTCTCTTTAATTCTTGTGAGTTGGGGCAGGGACTCTTGAGTCAGCCTTCCACATGCGGACTGACTGGGGTTCTCCTTGGGGTTCAGGTGTTTTCGCCCAAGGGAAGTTGGGGAGAGGTTTTTGGGGCTGACATCCTGCCTCAGCTGCTCCCACATTAGGTTGCTCCTCCATTGCAAATCTCTCAGAAAGGGATTTAATAGGTTATAGTTTAATAGGAATAGCAGGTATATGTGTGGTCTCTTCATTGTGTCTCTTTATTCCTAAATCTCCTAGCAAATTGTTTTGATTGCATTTTCTTGTCAAAATAATCAATTATCAATTAATATGCAATTAGAACCATGCCACACTGAACTCGTCACAGTGAATGGGCCATACTGAAAAGTCCCATTCCATCTTCAATTAGGATTTGAATATTTACCAATATTCTTTCCCTTCCTACAAACAACATTCATTCGTATTCAGAAATAAGTCCCACTGGGTTCAATGGGGCTCATTCCCAAGCTATCTGAGGCTTTTGGAAGCTGAAATCCAAAACCTCTGGACGTCAAATAGTTCTTCATCCCAAATCTAGTGAGCATTGTCTTCCATTCTCAGAGGAAACATATGCCCAAGACCAGTCAAAGAATGTTGCATGAGAGAAATGATCCCAGATCCAAAGGAAACCTATTTTCACAATTTATTTTCTAAAACTGAATGCAAGCTGTTTCTCAAGGTCTTTTATGAAACTCTCTACATTTTATTTTATCTGCTGATCTCATCTTTTCTCATAGTGTTTCTCATTATTATTATTTTTTTATAGAAACCAGTTCTCAGCAGAATATTGTCATGCTTTTGTGGGTCTGTTTATCCTCCATGGAAGTGAGAAACATTTTTGGAGACTGTGAAGGGGTGGAATATGTTGCTAAAATATATACTTTCTTTTTTGGGGGTAGAAGAGATGGCCTTAGGATGAAGTCACAGAGTGTTGTCTCCACTTCTTTTCATAACCTACAAAATATTTCTTGCTGTTTCACTGGCAGAACTATCGTCAGCAACTAGGTGCTGTTCCATATGTACCACAGAACAGCTCAATAAGACTGAAGTTGTGTCATGACCCAATAAGACTGACCATTCCAATAAGAAAGCAACTGTCATGACATGTTATATCATGTCCCCAGTGGCACTGCTGGAGGCAAGAATATTGCTGCCCACTGACAAAAAAATGTTTTAGATAAATAAAGAAGTGAAGAATGGCTCCACGGAAGTTACTCTTTAATAGTAAGCCTCTTCCTCTCAATTAAAAATATACAACATATTTTGGAGTGAATAAATATCCTTATTCCCAACCAAAAATATACAACAAAGGCACTATACTAGTTTTGTTGAACTCTCCTGTTGGGTTGTACCAACGTTCACACAAAGTAGTTAAAACCGTTTCCCCTTCTGTTCACAGTTCTTTGGATCCAAACTGCTATGTTTTAGAAAGTAAAGCAGTGGAAATGGGAAGAAACACAAGTTTTGATATAGGGTTGAAGTGCATATAAATATACACCTCAAGAAAACCATACTCTTTCCTAGAGGGTGAGAATAAACTAAGAGGACTTAGATTCACTGAACCCTGCTGCTTTGCAGAAAGCCTCTTAATGTTATTTTGCAGTGAAAATAGCAGTTTTTAGGGTTTTGTAGTAGCAACGTATTCATTATGTAACTAGTGACCTATTGGTTATCATTAGCCATTCAGTTTTCTAGTTTTCTGCTTTATGCATACAGCCCAATTGGACCTTCATTGTTAAAAATGGGTGGTTTAGTTGGTATTATTGTCATATTATTATTAATGCCCTGGAAAGAACTTACTGTGATGGTAATAAATCTGCTGAGTGTTATTAATGTTCATGGAGTGGAACACACTAAAAAGTGCCCTTATAATGGCCATTAGAAATCTACCTACAGATGCTTTATAACCAAGGGGAAAACTGGGCCATAATAATATTTCATTAGACTGTTATTAGCAACTACCTCAAGCACTAGAGAAACATATATACATTCTGAAAAGAAACCTCAGAATGGTTGCCATCATGAAATTACAGCTGCAATGTGTGTTGCTTCTGTGAAATTGGTATAATATTCGATGCTAGCACTAAAATGGTGGTTAAGATAAAGCTTGTGAGTTCATAATAGAAGGGAAGTGTGGCCCAGAAAAAAGCCAGAAAAATATGGGGACTTTTTTTTCCATTGTTGTTAATTCCTCCCCTTGTTTTTTTCTGAAAAAAAAAAACATGCCCCCCCCAAGTTCCTGGTTGTTACCCACCTCACCCTACCCCTGGGCTTTCACATCTCTAGAAAAGGGTAGAAAGTGAGTTTTTAGTTTGGAAGTCCTGTCTCTTAACTTAGTACAGAAGACAATATTCATTACAATGGGCAAGAAGAGTTCCTTACACTGAAAGGAGCCTCCACTGGTGAATGGACTTATTCTCAGGGTGGAATTCTTGCATCAGGGAAAGACTCTTTCCATCAAAGAAAAGGGACTCTCCTGATAGATTCCAATGTTTTCTTTTAACCCACTTTATGGTACTGGAAACAATACACTCCTGATTTGGTGGGGCCAGACCTTCCCCTACAAATGGTTGCCCAACAGTTCTCTGACTGTGCAACAGACTATCACTTACCAGTTGTTCCTGCATGTATGCCTTGTTATTTCTGCTGCCCAATAATTTTCAGGAGGCTCTTAAATGTTAACAGGTCAAACCCCCATATCCATAGTCAATTTCTGTATCCATGGGGGAAACGTTCCAAGACTCACACCCATGGAGGCCTGAAACCGTGGGTAATAGGGAACCCTATTATTTTCAATGAGATGAATACCAGAAATTGACCACAAAATCGCATGGGAGGACCTAGAAATGCCAAGAGAGAACACACTGTGGATGCTGAATCTTTGGATACGAGGGTCGAAAAATTCAACAGGGTAGAGCATTAGTTGATATTGGGCAGCCATGCTGAATAGCTACGTGTGGACTCAACACATGTACAAACTGCAATCCAAATGAGTACAAAAAGTAAGTTGAGCCAAGCAACTTTGCACTCTGCAACTGCCACATTTTATTTGAGAAGTGGCAGGGATTCAGACTGTACCTGGGTTAAGCAATTAAGTAGTTATTCTAATAACTTTCTGACAACAGCATTGGTAGGTTTTTTTAAAAACTGTATATAATAACTCTATGGATTACCTTTACTGAACCCTAGTCCTCAGAAACCATTCCCCACCTTTGACAAAGAAACATGTTTTTCCCATTTAACACTCTGATAAAATCTGTTTTGACTGACACCACAGTTTCCCAACAACAGAAAACACATTTCAGAATTGCATCAATTTTGCCGCCAGTCTCAGCCTATTTCTGCCTTCCTTCAAGTTTGTTACCAAGGTGTTGGTTATCTGACCTGGAACTAAATGACTTACAGTCAGGGAACTCAACCTTCCATATGATTCTGCCCATTGAGAGGGCTTCAGAGGAAACCGTGCTCCACATTGTGTGATTATCTGAAGTGATATTTGTGTGTAGACATCACCGGACAACTTTGGTGGTGGTGCCTAAACAGTGCCTGCCAAAGAACTTACATCTTAGAGTCCCAGATTAAAAGAAGCCTTCAAATACCCTCCCCCAAATCGCAAGTATTACATAGTTGTTGGAACAATGCACATTTTTTAATAATGCTATCTTGAACCTGATATAGTTTAAAGTCTCAGGATATTTTAATCTGACTCTGATTGTAGATCCTACTCCCCCATGAAGTGAATTTGATAGCCCTTCCATTTCCCTTTTACATACTTTGATTTAGATTTATGTCTATCTTGCTTTCAATAATGATGAGGGGTACATTTTTACTTGTATATTATTTGCTGTCCCTTCCCCTTTAATTATTAAATATTCTTGAGTTTGACTGTTGATTTTCTAACAGCCTATTGATTTTTATTGTAGTTTTGTTTTCTGGGGGTGGCGGATTTTTATTCTTTTTTGCATTTCAGTTTTGGGAGATTCAGCTGAAAAATGTCAACTGAATTAATAGCAACATACACAACATACACCTATAGTTCCCGATCCAAGGCTGCACATAGTTCTCTGTATCCAGATTGGACTGTACATGTTGTCCGTCTTAATTATTATCTTTTAGTTCTCTCATAATGAAATAAATGGCTTATCTAGAAAAAAAATACACTTTGCCTTAGGGCAGAAAGCCCAAGGTTTTAGCTTCTAATATAATTTGGGGAGAAATAACAGCCTCAAAGAGCTATAAATAATATCAGGGCTTGCTTACCATATGTGTTCTGCTATGTGCTCATATTTCAAGTTTTAATCAGATGTGACAGAAAATAAACTGCACATAGTTAACTGGCACAAGGCTGCTGAAGTGAATAAAAACCAATCCTGAGGTGTTCCTACTGCCAGCAATAGAGACAGAATAATTTCTAGATACCTTTAAAAGAGCGAAGTGGAAAGAACACAACACTTGGAATAGGAAGATTAACACTCAAATCCCTACACTTAGAACCAGACCAATACATTTTGATACCTGAAGCCAAGGATAGGATGGCACACCATCTGGTAATGGGTTAGCATCTTCCACCTTACCTGAGGGGAACCATCTCTCTTAGGTAGTATAGAAGACACACAATTCTGCACATCACTATCCAACAGAGTGGAATGGTTAGACATTCAAGGACATAGAAGTCACTGGGAACAAAATCAGTTCCTCTTGGTGAACTTACTTGTACTGTTCTCTTACTGACTAGGATGGGTGAAGAGTTATGTAGGTGGAGTTCAATTTATGCCACCTATATAACCTTTTGGATCCATTCTCCAGTTGCCTTATGAGGGGGAGGGGGGACACCCCAGCCCAGGGAACTGCTTAGAGGCCCAGCTCTACCACTTGCTTGGAAGTGATTCTAGAACTCTTCAACTAAAGGACTGTGATACTTCCCTCTGCTGTGGACCCCCTCTGCATCAATTTGCCACCAGTAAGGGTTATCTTATAGCAGTGATGTGTGTTAGGGTTTGCCACCAGTTGAAATCTTGGGGAGGCCTAAAATTGCAGCCAGTTCAGCTAAGAACACACACCTTGCAAACCTCTCAGAATCTGTCTTCTAAGGCAACTGCTCTACCAAATGACAGGGTCAACCCTACCTCATTAGTCATGGACATCTACAGGTGGCTACTGTTGAATTATATTCTGAACCTGAACTTAGAAGACTGTTGTGAGGATATATTTAGTTCATTTTATTGCAGTGGTTCTTAATCTTCAGGGTGTCATGGACCTCTTGGGGAATCTGATGAAAGCTGTGGACTCCACACCCTCCCCCCTGCATGTACACACACACACACACACACCAAAATTCACTTGAACATATTTAAAATAATTTATTTTAAAAAAATTATTACTGTTGTTATTTTGTATTTTATTTTATTTTAAATGTAAGCACAATTTTAAAGATGGGAAATGAAAGATATATATATATATATATATATCATCTAGGTCATAGGATGCAGTCTATGGAATCCTGGGATTTGTAGTTTTATAAGGTCTTTAGCTCGCTCTGCCAAAGAGTGCGGGTGCCTTACAGAACTACAAATCCCAAGGTTCTATAGGATGGAGCCCTGACAGTTAAAGCCCTGACAGTCAAGCAGTGTTATTTCTACAGTGAAGATGCATCTCAAGCCACCTGAAATCAATTTCTCAGCCCCCATCCCCAATCTGGAATTTTGACTAGAGAATCTCATTACTTCATTCTCTTCCTTAAAGTCCTGGTTTGGCTCAGAGGACCTTGATTAGCTAGTCTTCCTCTTTTTTGCCCTGCTCCTACCAGAATCACATTGTTCCCTAGTTTCCCAGAGAAAAGTGCAAGGAGACCAAAGGAGAAGCAGTAACAGCTATACAGTAGCACCCCCGTATCTGTGGGAATTGGTTCCAGGGGCCCTCGTGGATAATGAATTCTGTGGATAATAGCAAACGCCCCTGTCACCATGGGGGGAGAAGGGGGGCAAGAACTCTCCTTCCCTCCCTTCACTCCTTCCCCATCGCCATTGCCATCAATAGGAGCCATCCCAAGGGGCAAAGGGAGAAGAGAGGTGAGAATGTTCCTTCCCTCCCTTTGTCCCCCCCCAGGTCACAATTGCCATCAATGGAAGCCATCCGGGGGGGGGGGACAAAAGGAGAAGGGAAGCAAGAACGCTCCTTCCCTCTCTTTGCCCCCCCATTGCCATTGCCATCAATGGGAACCATTCTGGGGGGGGCAAGGGAGAAGGTAAGCGAGGCCTCCCCTCCCTTTCCTTTGCCCACCCTCTAGCATTGCAGCCACCAAAGCCATCCAAAAGCCTCCTTCCCTCCCTCCCCCATCCACCACCACCCTGCTGTAGCCAACCAGAGATAACTGAATCAGCAGTCGGTGAATCTGTGGATACAGGGGTGCTACTGTATTAGCAAAAGAGACGGCAAGTGGCAAAGGAGTTCCAGAAAGGAACCTGCTAGGCAACAGAAGGAGTGGGAGATGACAACAGTGGAAGATGGCTCGGAAACGAGGACAGTAGCACTTTAGCTCACTCTTGTTTGTACTTCTGCAGAAGGAAACAATGTTAACCCACTTCTGAATGGCTTTTACCTTGAAAATCCTATGCTGAGATTTAAAATCAATTTAAAATGAAGCTAGAGAACAATTTATATGCTACTTTTTTATCAGTTATCTCCAAAGTGTATTACAGAACAAAGTAATTGCGACATAAACATTTTTTTATAAACAAATAAACCAAAACTGAAAAAGTTGCAATACATTTTTTCTCGAACGTAGCAATAAATAATTTCAGTAATTATCTTCCCACTGTGAGAAAGTCTTCAAAAACCATGCAGTTTTTGAAGGCTATTCACAATTCAGGAGTTATTCTGCAAAAATCCCCAAAACAAAACAAAATAACTCCAGGTGGCTCTTTTGTGCCGAAACCAGCACTTTCTACACAGGAAACAGACTTTTCTGAATGGAAAATGTTGTTCCAAAGCAAAAATACCAGTTCCTGCAAGGAAAATGCTGTTTTCTGCACACAAAGTGCTATAATTGAGGATTTTATTTTATGTAAAATCCACACATGGTTGACTTGTATAGAAAACAGCATTTTATGCACAGAAAACATGCTATGTACTGGAATTAGTATTTCTGCATCGAAAATTTACCATGTGGAAAAGGCTGTTTTTTTGTGCAGAAAATTCTGTCATTTGGGATTTTATTCTGCATAAAAATTGTACCTGGTTGATTTGCATAGAAAACAGCATTTTCATTAACATTTCTGCATTAAATATTATTTTTCAAGCAGAAAAGTCTCCTTTTTTGAACAGAAAAGGCTGATTTCTGCACAAAACAATTAAGTTTGATTTTTTTTTTTTGCGCAGAACAAGTCCTGAACTGCAAAGATTCTTGCTAGTGCATGTTTCTTCTCGATACAATTTCTCAACATTTGAAAAACACATTTTCTGACCATTTTCCAAATATTTTTGAATATGTGTTCCACCACTATTTAAAACTCAAGAAGATTCTGACATTTAGTTCTATGACTGTAATTCTGTGTACTGGGGTAGAAGGCTGGGACAGAGTTCCAGGCAGTACCTTATATTTCATTTTACATAACCATTTTCTGTAGCTGATGGGGACATTTGGGCTCTGCTTCAAGCCTCACAGCATCCAGAGTTAGCAGTGTTTGAGAATCACTGCTGAAGTTGCTTAGTTGGCAAACCAGCTCAAAGGATTTGGCAAGCGAGCAAGAGCCCAACTGGTTCTGTTCAGCTGATTCTGGAACAAAGCCTCAGACCTCACAGCCGTTGCCAGGATCTACTTCCCCAGTGTTTCACAAACACAACTGTACCTATAGGGGTGCTGATTATAAATGGCATGATAGACCACCTTGAGATATTGCATTAGGTTTGAGGGGTAAATACCTATTAATTTTCAATTCCTTGGATGGAATATTGGTTCCTAATACACAATGACTGTAAAAGCTGGGAAATACAGAGGATGTTGTAACTGGTAGCATTTATGCAAACGTAATAGCAAGATGATCCCTTTATAAGGACCAATTGAAACACTTGCAAGGAAGCATGAAAACTTTTGACTTTATCAAATAGGCAGAAAGAAGAAACAGAATGGCCTTTATGCTGAAGTCCTGATAAAGTGTGCAATGGTCTTGTGTGTAATAGGGAAGGTTTGCTGTGGAGATTATTCCAGGCTTGGTGCAAAAGAGATCTTAGATCACACCAAAATCTTAAGAAAGAGAATTATCGGGCTTTTTCTTTGGAAACACACAAGCCAGCTATTATTATACCTGGCTTCAGTACTATGTTCATTCTCTAGCAATGGTGTAATGGAGTCAAGGTTCATAAGGCTAAAGCCCCAGGGCATTTTGATTGGCAGGAACTCTGACATCATCTTTCATCCCCTTGGACTCTGTGTTCCCCCCAGTTTATCTACAATTTCCAAAATAACTGGTGGGGAAATTGATTTCCCTAGAAATGATATAAGCTATCCTTGTTGTAATCTAACATATTTTGGGATGGCTTGCTCTTGATTGGGAAGATCCATCAGCTTTAGAAAAGACCTGCATCTGGTGGAAAGAAAAACTACTAGAAATGTTTTTGTTTTTTAATATTGATCAACACAGCTGGCTGCATATTTGGACTTGCCTTGAGTGTGCTGCTATAGAGACTATCATGGTGATGGCCTGCCTTTCAAACTTGAGCATCATACCACTGCTCTCTAATATTAAGTAGACTATGCAGCTCCCTCCTGAGATAAAGAGCAGGAGTGAAGAAAAACATGATAGGATGGCATTCTGTTCTTATTTACAAGATTGTAAGTCAGATGTGCTATCTTGTAACTTTTGTTAACAAACAAATGTGAATCCACAAACTCCCCAAAATGTTTCAACCAAGTAGTGCCCCAATCAAAGGGTTTCTTAGGTGCCGCAGGTCAGGTTACTTGGAAATGACATTTGTGGCACTCTCCCAGTTCCAGGGCAAACTGAGTGAAGCAGTTGCAGCAGGACCCTGGAGGATCTCTCCAGCTGCATGTTCTCAATGTGCACCATGAACAGGAGAGTGCTTCAGATGTCATTTCCCAGCACCCTGACCTGAAGCACCTGGTTGTGGTGCTGCTTGTCTGAAAAGGTGGCTTTGGGTGGGAGGAAGGGATTATCAAACATAGCTACAATGATGGAGCTCCATCATCATAGTTATGTCTGATGGTGCAGGATCGCAGCTAGTAGACCCTATATTAACCAACTTGGTGATTCACAGTAGGTATAAAGACAATAGAGAAATTCCTTGTTTATCATAAAATGGATCTCAAGACAGTTAATGGTCCTCTTTTACAGTCTCATTCAATGAACAGGAGTGTTGATTTCTTCTCCCTGAAGAGGGAAAGGGGTAACAACATCCCTTTACTGATTCATTAAACATCACTAGTCATATCCAAGGATCAAGCTGTGCTGGTCTGACTGTCTGATGTATACAAAACTGTACACCTGCCAGATCCAATATAACCAATTATGAGGATATTTTGTCTGCTACCCATACATAGGCAGTCAAAGGATCTAAAGGGGAAGCAAAATGAATTCAGTGTTTCTCCCTGCCTCTTGTTATAAACAAAGACCATGTGAGGCATAAGGTTTCATGTGTTACATAGCACAGAGGACAGATCCTGCAGGTTGAAGTCTGAGCAAAGCTTCCAGCTGAGAGCCTTTGAAATGTGCACACTGCATGTAAGCAGCACTAAGTGGACTGAATGCTTCTGTAGTTGCAAGGTTGGAGAAAGGGTCAGTCATTTCCCTGAAAACACCATACTTTGGTGCCACAATGCTTTATGAAGCACAGGCAGCATTCATTAAAGTTTTTTTCCCCTCAAGGATACCTCTGTTTATCCTGCCTTACATATAGCATTACTCCCCAAAGACAGACATGTCCATGAATAATACATGGCTTTATTCAGACTGCTACACTCTAGCACAGTGGTTCTCAAACTCTGGTCCTCCAGATGCTTTTTCAATTCAGCTCCCAGAATTCCTGACTGCTGGCCAAAGTGGCTGGGGCTTCCAGGAAGCTAAAGTCCAAAACACCTGGAGGACCAGAGTTTGGGAACCACTGCTTGACAGATGGCATTTCTAATGCTATTATTGTAATAGAACTTGATAGTTTAGATAGTGCTCCATCATGTTTATGGGGAGCAATTGTACAGCCAAAGACAAATAATCAGGCTGTTTGGAAGCCACATTTACAGCCTGATCATATTTATTCACAAATCAATCCAATTAGTTCAAGCCGGCTTTTAATATGTAATTATTCTCAGGGAGTTTTTTTTTTTAATTGGGGTGTGTGCTGTGTTTATTTATGTTTTTAACTTTTATCTTTTTCATATAATTTTATACTGTGATTTTAACTGTTTTAAAATTTGTATTGTTTTTAATTAATTTTATTGGTGCCTTAAGTCCCACTTCAGGAGAAAGGGGACATATAAATACAATTAAATAAATAAAAAGTTTCCACAGGATTTATTTCCAAGTATGCATCCAAAGTGGTGAACTAGAACAATGGCTTGGATACTAAGATAAGCTCTTTTAAGTAAGCTTACAGAAGTAGAGTGGCCACATTGAAAACTGGAGAGGGGTTCTGTATTTTTAATGGTTGTTCAAAAGAGGAAATTTCAGCAGGTGTCTTGCTTGTCATGCAACCAGGTAACAAGCAACACCTGCTGAAATTCCCTTTTCTAAACAACCATTAAAGGTATGGGAGCCCTCTCCAGTTTTTACTCTGCTAGTCCTAAGAAGAAGAAAAATCTTCTATGTTAAGATGTATGTTGAGTGCTCTGGTTTCCTATTGAACTTTAATTCATAACAAACCAACCGTAACCTGAAGCCTGACCTCACTTTCTAGGGAGTAAGCTCAAATGATCCCAATGAACCATATTTCCAAGTAAACAGATCCATACCCCCCAACTTTTCACAGATGAGAACTGGAATACGCATGAATAAGAAATACCAGAGAATGGTCAAGACAGAAAAAGTTATTAATAAGAAAAACACACAATCTAAGAGAGGGTGCAACAATTTAAGGGCTATATTTCCCCCCTCCTTTCCTTTCTCCAATGCTGAGTTGAGTTCCAAACTACTTTTGCACTTTGAAATCAGTTTGGCACAACAGAAGTAAATTTAGGGCAAAGGGAGAATGTGGTGGGAGGAGAGAAAAACTGGAAAATTTTGAAAGCAGCTGAAAAAGTGGGATGACAGAGGATTAACCAGGACTGTCCCAGCTAAATCAGGACATTTAGAGGGTATGCATATCTTGGCCTGTGCTGCTAAAAGCCTTTGCTCCTTCCTTTATGGTTCTACATAATGAATACAAAGTCTCTCCAATTCTTTCATGGTTGCATGTTTCTAGGATGGAGGACCATCGCCTCCCAAAAATACTACTCTACGGTGAACTCGCCACGGGTCAGCGTAAGAGGGGCGCTCCAAAAAAGCAATACAAAGACTCCCTGAAACAACATCTCAGGCTTGGCCAAATTGATCACCAACAGTGGTCCGCCCTGGCCTCACATCGGGAGGCATGGAGACGCACTATCCACAATGCTGCAGCCTTATTTGAGAACTCACGACGAACAAGTCTTGAAGAGAAACGACAACGCAGAAAGAATCACAACCCAAAAACATCACCCAAGGAGACCTTCTGCTGTGCTTTTTGCAACCGGACTTGTTTATCTCGGATTGGCCTTTTTAGTCATCAGCGTGCTTGCAGAAAGCGCGGGATGAGTCCTTCCTGAATCTTCGTTTGCGAAGAAAAGCCAGAGAGAGAGTTTCAGAGGTCCATCAACAAGAGGAGAGATCCAACCACACTGTGCAAATATACATGTAACTAGCTATATACCTGGTGTAGCATACACCATTCCCCCTGCTGCCCTCCCCGAGCCCCCCACATGCGCACACACACACACACACACACACACAGATGTGCTGCTCCCTCCCCACCCAACCCTGCTGCTCTCACCACCCCCACTGTGGCCCTCCTTCCCCCTGCTTCTCCCACACCGCACACGCACAAACACACCACTCCCTCTCCACCCCCACTGCCTCCCTCCCCCCACATGGCACCTAGCCCACCCTTCATGGCCCTCCTGCCCCCTGATGCCCCCCGAGCCCCCTACACATGCACACACACACCACTCTCTCCCCCTGCTGCCTCCCTCCCCCCATGTGACACCTGCCCCCTCACCATGCCACCACAGCCCTCCCTGCCACCTCCCTCCCTCCACATGGCACCTCACTCCCCGCTCCCCATTGTGGCCCTCGCTGCCCCCTACTGCCCTCCCTGAGCCCCCCCTGCAACCACACACACACACACCCTGCTACTCACTCCTTGTTGGTGGCCATGCTTACACTGGACGTAAAAGTCCACATGTTCCCACTCCCAGTGTGCTGATTAGCTGCCCAACCAAGCTGTGATTGGTTGGTCAGTTTCCTAAGCATCCAATCAGCACACTGGAAATGGCAACATACCCAAGAGAATTATATAGATGTTTCCTTTAATAGAACCATGACTTTAGCACACTAGAAATCATTTACAATAATGCACAAGCAGAGTATTGAGAGGGATATGATGCTTCATAATAAATTCTCCATTTAAAAAAAAAAAGATAAAGATACACAACTTTTTGGTACCTGCATTTGCAATGGACCACATCATGTTGCTCTGGCCTGATTCAATCTTTCTCTGTGGCACTGAATACACAGTCCACATATTTACAGGAAGTCATCTTATGATAGTCAGACAGGCAAATGACACCTTGCAGGTGAAACCATTAACTAGAACCAGCTGGTGTTCAAGATAATTAAGGCACAATCAGTTTTATAAACCCCTCCCCCCAACAGCTAGTGATTATAGGGAGGGGGTAATTTGAAGGAACTTAGGGCCATTGTTGACTTCTTTGTAATCTTTTAAGTTTTAAACGGTTACTTTAAAATACTAGTAACATATGAGTTATGTACTACAAACACTCTGTTCTTTAAATAATGAGTAATATACAGCAGCTGCAACCAGCAGTAGCTGGTAGATCTGTTACCACAGTGCTGTGAGTCCACTCTCATTTTTAAAGCACTTCCACCTGCACCTGCTCTGAGTTGTACCAAAGTTATCCAGGCACTGGAGCCTATTCCTAGTAGAGGTTCAGGACCCAGAGATTTCTCACACAACCAGCTGTAGGCAGAACACCTGTAAAACTGAAAGTGGATTCACCACTCTGCAGGAATGATCCGTCAGCTGACCCTTCAACAAGTTGTTATTGTTCTTGAAATGGAGAACAATAAATGCCCATTTAGAAAATAATATTCCAAAGTCTAATTATAGGATCATCAATGGGTGGCTGAACATCACTACGGCCAACCTCTAGAGTATGAAATAATCTAAAGACTGTAGAAAAGCCCTTAAAGTGAGGCATAGTTCCTGTTTGAAAGGCGTGATTTAATGATTACAAGACTGGTACTGGCAGCCCTCATTTGAAATCCCTGTGCTTTCATCAGTTTTAAATTAGACCATTAACATAACAGTAAATAGCTATCTGTATAGAATGTATTTACTTTTCAATGACAAGCACAGCAGAGAGGAATCATCAGAGGAGACTGAGCAGCTGGGAGAAGCAGCTGGGATTGCAACAAATGGGGACACCCCCTCCCCTCTAAGTTATATACATACAGATTTAGATAATATTTAATTTTCTGCTATTTCCAGTAGATTTGCAGTGGCAATGCAGACATTCTCCAGGCAAGCCAAGAAGCCAGCATGCTCTCACTTTGCATCACAATGCCAGCAAGAGAGGCTTGAGTGCCCGACTCAAGTGTACCATAATTGGGGTTTTGCTTTTCATTTTATGTTTCATTTTCAAGCAGATTAGTCGCCAAATTAAAGGGCTTGGCAGGTGATGAAATAAGAAGGCGGAGGTCATACTTAAGCAAGTAAATCTCTGCCTAGGGCAGCATTTCAACCAAAGCAAAGGAGGGGTGAGGGGCAAATGGCAGCTGATGATGTGCCATCTGATTCCACAGGATCACTGCAGGGCAACAGAGCCGGGGCAATAAAACAGCACTGAATGTAACTGCACAGGACTGCATAAACTCTTCCACATAGAAAACAGGCAATTCCAGAAAGGACTGCACAACAGTATTCATACATATTAATCCCATGAGCATAGCAGCAGAGGTGAACTCCTCTCTTTCTTGCTAGACCTCTTCTTAATTAGTTAGCAGTTTCGTTAAATCGGAGCCTTCTCTCTCCTCCCTTACAGACCTTCAGATGATGAGCCAAGGGGGATTTAGGGTCAAGGAAAATTTCTCTGTACATTGTGAGAGCATAAGAGCTGTTTCCTGTCGCTCTGAAGCTGTCACGGAGTAAACATGCCAACTTCTGATGTGAGAATGAATAGATCCAGTCATGCTTAACATGCATCCTATTGTCTTGGATTGCAATGGACAGACATGCTGTCAACATTTTTCCCCTGTCCCTTCCTCCATTCCACTTTTAATTCCACTGGCAAAGCCTTCCTATTAACTGTGATTTAGTTACTAAGCTGGAAGCAACACTACCTTTGCAGAAATCCTGTATTTAAAAGAACAGGAAACCACTCAAAGTCCTAAAAAACAAACACACTTTTATTTCACATTCAAATGGGGAGTTCTGTCCTTAAAATTCCTACTTTGGATTTCATGTCTTTACTTGCATATAGAAAAAATTCTTTAAAAAAAATAACAATATGTTTTATGTCCTGCTCTTTGCAATGTACAGTAACCTAAAGCACAGCTATTATCGCAAAATAGACTTGTTTTTGAAATAGCTGAAAGCCAGCCCTTGTTAATATGGATCCTGGGGATTAACAACAGAGGACTCAACCAAATACCCATAACAGAGTGTGCAGCTGTAAGATTTTGATAATTGCAATTTCCTGGATTCAGGCACAAAGCTTTCACAATTTTGTGAGCATGTAAGTAAGAGTCTTAAGGTACAGTTTAAAGCAGAAAGAAACTCAGTGCCTATCAAGCAGCTACTGAACTTTCTTCATTCCTTTTGTTTCCAATATGAAGCTGACGCAGCCCAAACCATACTACCCATACCCCTATAGAGGAACTATGAGCAGGCTTCAGAAAACCCCAGTTTTGCAAAACAATGGGGGGCGGGGAATGTAGTCACAATAAAAAGGCCCAACAAGGACTGCACAAATTCAGTGTAGCTACAAATGCAAGGGCAAGGGATCAGAAAGCTGCGGTAGGGGTGGAGATGAACAGCAGGAGTCTTGAACTTCAACAGACTTTATTACAAATCCCACTTGGAATTTAAATATCCCAAGTTTGACTTTTTTCAAATGTGATGTTTTAAGCCCTATACAATGACAACTACTACTACCAGCTATATGTTACAGTTAAAAACAACAACAGCCAAGTAAAATGATTCTAAAAGGAAGGAGACAAATGAATCAACACTCTTCAAGGAGGTTGGTGTAGTGCATTACACATAAATACATTTTAATAATTCCTTAGCTCAAGAGCTATTACTGGAATTTCTGCATTTCATTTCTTTCACACCAGTTCCAGGCAAACTATGGCACAATGCTGTGTAATCTGAATATTAAATAGCACCAATCATTCTGCAATGACGCTGTGTTCTAGTCTGCTTAAAATGCAAGGAGACAATATTTACACGTGAAAGAGGTATACAGATACCTGCCCCTGTTTGTCCAGCCTGTCTACATATGTTTTACCTCCATAAAAACTTTTGTGGACAATTTTATTTTGCAGGGGAGGTGGGGATAGCTCAGTCTCTAACATTTCCAATGCATTTTAAATAAAAAATATGTCATGTGGTAAGATCAGTGGTGTCCAATATATTTTGCTGCCTGAAGCAGAGAAGTAAATTCACCCAGTCAAAGTAGATAGTACTCCAGGCTGGCCAAGTTATTTTCACATCTGAGGCATATAATATTTCAGGTGCCACTAGCAGTAAAAATGCAATCATAATAAATTGAATAAGAAATAATTAGAAATAATTTGATGACCTTTTATGACACCCTTTGATGGCTGCCTGAAATTACTCCCTCCCTGTGTCTAATAGTCAGATGAGCCCTGTGTAAGGCTGGGTAAAACATCTAGGCTGAGAGCTTGGGAAGCTGTTGCCAGACAGATAACACAATAGGGCTTCTAATATTCAGTGTAATGCAACTTCACTGGTTTATCTTCTCTGAAATAATCCCTTGTATAGTATTCAGTACCTGGATGGGCAAATCTATCAGATTCACTTTCTCACACATCAAATTATTATTATTATTATTATTATTATTATTAACCCCTCTACAAAATGCAATCAGGGCAGCTTACAGCATTAAAATATACATACAACCCCCTCCATCCCACCCACCCCTTAAAATACAATTAAATAATTAAACATTTAAAACATACTTAACAATTACTAAAATATGAAAAACAACACAATAAAAAGCTGGATGGGATCAGACTAATAGGATTTTTTCTCTCTGATGGCCGGGTATCTATTCAGGAAAGGCCTGCTGGAAGAGATCCCAAGTGATTTGCTGAATTTCAGAAGAAAAGATATATAGATAGATTGAGGGAAAAATAATTTCCACCTATGCCTCGTCTGGCAAGGGGGGGAGGGTAGTTTGACACACTGTGTGGCACACAGGCCCTGTTCAAGCATTCTGGAAGAAAGCTAACTAAACACACAGGGGCAGAATCTCTAGCCCTAACATGTCCATTGTCAGTTTCTGAAAACTGAAGACTCTGTAAAGGAGAGTCTTCTCCCTGCACTGCGGTTCCCTACTCAAGCCAGAACCCTAAAAAATGAGGGTTGACAATAACATAGAGAGCTTCCATAGATACTTCAGGGTTATTACTTTTTTACATGGACAAAGAGATGATGGAAGGGGACTCAGGTTTATGCCTTTAGTCAAAGAGGGCTACCCAGTTTAGTCTTCCAACCGAAATGGCTGTGGAATGGATAGTCACAACTGGTACCTTTGATTTCAACTGGATTGTAATCCATTTCACATTTTAATTCCAAATTAAAGGAGCTGGTCATGGTGCTGAACTCCATCCCCGGGATGGGCTTGTAGCTACAGCAAGGTACTGTGGCAAAGAAACTAGGAAAATTCCCTGTGCTGTGGCATACATGCACTGCTTCCTGAAATTTATCAATGAAAAATGCTACAGACAAAACCTGCTTTCTCATAATATCTTTTTACCTTTGAATAAATCTGAAACTGACACCTACAGTAGCAGCTGGTGGCTTCCATTTCAGTAGGGCAATAGTTCCACTATGGGTTTTAGTCCAGACTTTAAAGGAGCTATCTCTTACCACTTTACATAACTACCGGTACTTTAAAGCTCAGAGTAACACCCAGCCCCAACATGGGAGCTTATACCGAGAGGGAGTGAGGTTGCTGCAACTCCCCATAATGTGTTGTGCTCTGCCTAACGGAAGGGCTGCCTTTTTCTCCAGTTATGTGAAATGTGAGAAAATTCAGGTAAATCCCAGCAAAGTAGGAAGGGCCTTCATAATTCATGGACTCTGAGCAATGAAGATTTTAAAATAAATCAGTGAAGTACCAGAGGGAGCTTTGTTGTCTTTTTCGCTGCCTTTTTTTTTTAAATAAACAGGCCTGAGGTGAAAACAAACAAACAAACAATGCAGCAAAAAAAAAAAAGGGGGGGGGAAGCTGTCTGAGATTAGGTTCTTTTCCTATTTGCCTGCAGGGAAAGCCACAGGGTTATTTCCCAATGCCTTGCCATTTCATGCCTACCCAGTGGCTATGTAAAAGAGCCAGCTTGATAGCTCCCATCTCAGGCTCTGCCCCAATGGCTGGGATCAAAGAGCAGTAAAAGAGAAGTTGCCAGCATTTGGGCCAACACTGGCTTAAAAGGAGGCTGAACATGAGCAACTGCCATGGCCAGGGATGAGAAAGTCACACAAAATAGGAAAGGTTGCAGTATCCATTCAACTATCAGTCATGGTAAGTGTATCATGTACCATTACGCTTTAATCCCTTGGCTTTACGAGAGAAGACAAGTGACTACACATCCCTGGATTTTAACCATGATCCCAGAGTAAAGAGAAATCAATTACTTGTTGGATTCCAGTTTCAAAACCAAACATGGCAACAAGAAATGAATCAATCTGTTTTAGAAAAAAAATCAGTTAATGATAGCAAAACACACACACAAGCATGTATGTGTGTGAGTGTGTTTGTGTGTGTGTGTGTTTGTACATGTGTGCAAACAGCTATGCATTACACAGGGTGTGAAATATACTAGTCCAAAAGATAGCAATAGCAATGGCACCTGCATTTCTATATCACTTATCAGTGCAAAGCACTCCCTAAGCAGTTTATAACATGTTAGCTAATTGCCACCAACGAAGCTGGGTACTCATTTTACTGACCTACGGAAGGATGGAAGGCTGAGTGAACCTGGAGCCCTGCAGGATTGAACTCACAATATTCTGGCTACAGTACTGGCATTTAACCACTAGGCCTCCATCCTGGTTGAAGAAAGAATATCCTTCAGTACACATGCAATGAGTCTCAGGGAGTTCAGAGGTAAGACTAGGAACCATGTTAAACTAATCAAGCCAATATATGGATCTTCAGGTAGATTTCCCCTAATTTATCAGCACCATACTGGCAGAAGGTGCTAATCCAGTGGAAATTAGTCATGTATTGATTTTATCCTCTTCTTCATATATATTCACGACCTAGCATCATAAGGGAGAGCACTCCTATGACTCAGAGAAAGAAAGGAGTCTCACTCAATAAGGACAGAAAATCAAGGTGATCATATGCTTCTTAGCTGTCTTATCAACTAAGGGCTCATCTACACATGCCAGAATACTCTGGCTCCCCACCAGCATATTCCACCCTTGGATTTGTTTCATTACTCCCAAGTTACTAGCATGAAATAGGCCAGACTCCACATGAGCATGCTGGCCCATCCCTGCAGCCACCGCCACTGCCATTCTGACATCAGGAAGCAGGCCTGCAGCATGTGAGCAAAGCCCCCTGAAGACAACAAGCCTTGGTCACATGCTGCATGCTCCCTTCCTGACTATGCAAGAGTGAGGCAGAGACAGGGCAGCTGCAGTGATGGGCTGGTGTGCCGGAATGGGCTCCTATGGTCACGTGATGCCCAGTCCATTTTTTGGTTGTCTGGAATGTATTTACATGGGTATTTTTTTAAAAAAAATTGTAACGGGTTCTACCCTGTCTTCTCCTCATCTTAGCCCTGGGCTTTGCCCCAGGGGTTGTGAGGACTGCCCAGAGGAACAACAGAGCAAAGGCCCTGCATTGTCAGGACTGAAGGGCTCCAAGATGGGGGAAGATGGAGTAAACTGATGGCGAAGATGGGGGTGAACAAATGAACTCAATTCAGACAATCCAACTACTTAATTTTTTAAAGCACTTCCACTCTAATCCAGAGCAACCTGGAAAGCTGACAAATGGAGTTCCATTTATGTGAATAGGCTCTGACCTCAAGGCAGGGTGAGTGGTACTATTTTCCTCAATATAACAGACATGCTAGGATGACTCACCCCCTTCCATTGACAGAAGGTAGAGGACACAGTTATACAAATCAGTGCCCATTACAGTGAGTGCTTGACTCTGGATTAGATTCCATATGTTCTTCCCAGCTTCTTTCTCCATTTAGTCTATTAGTTTCTATATCTAACAAACATCAAAAGTCTGTGTACATAATTCAGGGAGTACATTTAGTGATGCAGAAAAAAATAGGAGAACTGTTTGATCATCAAAGGAGTTCAGCACTGAAATAAATTTTGAATGGACAATATTAAAATCCTCAGTAGATGTAACAAAACAGAGCACAACAGAGTTATGTGGCATCTTAAAGCCTACCACATTTGCTATGACATAAGCCTTCATGGATTCAAGCCCACTTCACCAGCTGCACAAAGCAATAATCCTCCCTCAAAAGATATATATGAAGGGGTATGTGGAGAAGAAAAGAGCTATACAGTTTGGAATTAAAAAGCAATGAAATGCAAAACTGTCCTTCTTTAACTGGTGAGAATACAAAAACAATACACTTTTTCTTCCCTCCTGTAACTGCCATTTTATGCCCCAGAAAGACATGCAGTGGCCACAATGGCATTTTAAGAAAAAGCTTGTTAAAATGTCCCATCTCTTTCTGCTGATCCTGAATGAATCCTGGGCCCTAAAACTATGTGATGGCATGTGTATATGCATGCATCAAGGCTCAGAGATGTTCTGGTTGCCCTTCAGCACAATAAAAGCTATAGCTTTGAATCACAGTATTCCCTGCTTAGTTGATAATTCTGTTATGGGCACATTTTCTTCCTTACCCAGGCCAGTTTTCATTAATCTCCCACTTGCGCAATGCAGCAACAGCACACAGATCACTGTCCAGTAACCAACCAGGATTAATGGGTAAAGGGCAAGTGGAAAGCTATACTGGTGAGACTGTTGGCCCATCTAGACTAGGGGGCCAGTTCCACGACAGGAAAAAGTTCACGAGATTCCGGATTACCGTTCTTTCGCATCAGGAGCGCATAAATCACATGAATTCTGGCTTATTCGGAAGATGCAGCCAGATGCAGCCAGTTTCGGTTTTCCTTAGTTCACACAGGCAAAGGTGGGGGGGGGAATCACCTCCAGATGATTAGAGCCAGGCAGGAGGTGGGGAGGGAGCAAGGAGGGGGTCATGGAGACCATAAATAATGAGAGGAAAGAAAAGGACAAGCAAACAAGAGATCGAAAGAGTGATCTGTCAACTTCCCCGTCTTCCCCTGCCCCGAAAGGCTTCTATAAAGAAAGGAGTGAATGAAAGCATGAACAAGCAAAAGCATGGTGGAGCGATCTCCTTCCCTTCCCTTCCCTTCCCTTCCCTTCACGCACGCACGCATGCACAAACACACACCACAGAAGCAGGGGCTAGCCTCATTCCTGATAGTCTTCCCTGCCTCTGAAGCCTTGAATAAAGGCAAGTGAAGGGAAGGACAAACAAACAAAAGGATGAACATGCGATCGGCTGTTTCTCTGCACACACGTATAGACACACATACACACACACACACACCAGCAAAGCAGGGGCTAGTGCCGATTGTCTTCCCAACCCCCAAAGCTTTCCTTTGAAACAGACAGGAAGGGCTCAGAGCAGATTTTCCAAAGTGGGCTGCATGTAGAAGAAGGGTGAATTTCTTCTCTCCAACCCCTCAGTGTATTCGGATAAAGCACAATGGTCACTCCAACCAATCAGGATTCAGCTCTGCTCACAGTAATTCAAAAAGGTCGATGCCAGTTTACTCGATGGTTAGTTCCCATGACCAATTATGCGCATTTTCGTGAACTTAATCAAAAAAGTCTGGAAAACTAGCGAAAGCTGATACTGCGCGACTTATGGGTTTTTTGCACTCCCTCCTTCTGAAAAGGGCGCTGTTGCTTCGAAATGCGTGGGAACTATCAGGCTTCTTGTCACATTATTTGAGGATTTATTTTGCCGTGTAAACGACCCCTAGTACTGGCTATACTGACAGGCAGTGGTTCCCCAGGGTTTCACATAGGCTTCTTCCTGAGTGTTTTCTGGGGATCCCTGGGGTTCTTCCATCCAAGTATTAACCAGACATCAACCTGACTTAACTTATTAAATCAGATGAGATTGAAGTCTTTCCCCCAACAATTATATTCTCTGTTACTGTTATTACAATGGTGATTATTATATATAGTGAAGTGCTTACTGTTGTGTTGTTTTCTATTGATTAATTTTGGGATAGGGTTGTGTAAAAGTGGAATGCAAAGCATCTGTGGATTTGAGCAAAATGCAGGTTACTTGGGAAGGACAACTCAACTCCTCAACATCCTCTGGGTAAGCCATGGGTGGGTGGGTGGGTGGGTGTGTTTGGTTTGGCAAAGTGAAAAGAGAACAAAGAGAAAGGTGTTTTTTTTAAAGTGCAGATTAATGGACAATTAAACAGTAGAAAAAAAAAACAACTGAAAACATCGCATTGCATAAGTTACCACTATGGTATATTAAGATATTAACAGAAACGGTATTTGTTTGAAAAATAATCATAAAACTACTTCAACCCTTTACTTCAGCACAAGGATTGCATTTTTCATCTTTTAAATCTGCATGTCCTAACATAAGTACAACTTGCCCCTAGGAGTTTTGCTTTCTATGACACAAAATGTCAAAAGATGCCATGATCTTGTTCTCTGAACAGAGGTAGGAAAGATACTGTACAATCTAGTTTCTATTTTCCCCCATTTTGTCTTTCACTGGTTAGATTAGACCATTTTTAATCTAATTATCACAGTCCAAGTTGCATATTGTTGCTTCAAAACATGTCATGAGTTTCACCTTGAAAAGTTCTGCTTGAATTTTAAAATGCCTAAGAATGCTTCAAATAAAAGCAGGGGATGTCAAAATAAGGAGGGCTCCTTTTTTCATATGTGGTGGACTTGTAAGAAGGTGAAAAGTTATTGGTCTAAGACTTCTATGTTAATAAAAAAAAAATAAGGATAGATTTGTAATGTTACAAGAAGTGTTTCTGTTGAGTATTCTGGATAAAGAATTGGATAGTAAATATGGATTACTTCTTCCCTACATGACAACAACAGAAAGAATATTATTTGCTCAAACTTGGAAATGGACTAAAGCACCAACGATGGAAGACTAGATTGTTAAGACTGGCCTATCAGTGCTATTGCTAAGATTGAAGAGTTAGCTGAAACAGTCAAATTGGTACAATTTTTAAAGGTTAATTCAATTGAAGAATTTTTTAAATACTAGAAACCATTTTTGGCCTTTTTTGAGCAATAAGAAATCTAACAATGCAATAATGTGGTTATGGTTGTTAGTAAGATTATTTAGTTGGATCTGTTTTCATAGTTAGAATGGGGAGGGGGTCAGAGCCCCACTGTGTTCTAGTTATATGTCTTTTTTCCCTTCTCTCTTTTTCTTTTTTTCTGTTTAATAATGATGATGATGCTCAATGAAACAATAAAACATAACACTATAAAATGCTAAAATATACTAATATATTAAAACAATATCCTCAGCAGTTGCTACCCATCTTGGCTACCTTAGGCACACAATTCAATCCCATGAATTGAAGAGGAAGGTCTTCAGCCCTTTATGAAAGTGGGTAAGATCCTCTTCCAGCCGGACGTGCAAAGAAAGATTGTTCCACAAATGTGGATCCAGATCATGAAAGCCTTGCAGCCTTGATAGAGCCATACGTGTTGGTGGAACCACCAATAATCATTTGTCTGTGGATCTTAAATTCTCAGATGGTACATAGCCTGCCAACCAAGCTGCCAAATACTGTGGGAGGGTTAAAGCACAGCACCTTAAATACTAGGACCAAAAGCTTATAATGAACCCTAGCCCAAACTGGTAGCCAGCGGTTGGATCTACAATGGAAAGAGAAATGTAACTGTTTATGGAGATTTAAAACAACCTGAACAGAACTGTTCTGGATTAAAACCAGAGGAGTAAGAGAGCAGGAAGGCAAAGCTGCCAGTTGGCAGTCTCAACAGTTTCTTTACTTTCCAAATATATATTATTTCCTCATATTACTTTGTTTGTGAATTAGTATTAGTGTTAGAAATTAATATATTTTTTTAAAAAAAGAAAGATTCTGCTGACAGAACCTTTCATACTATAAATTCACATGGATTATTCATTCCTGAACTAACATTTTCCACCTGCATGCTTTCACAGGTGGAGGAAGACTCAGAATTCCTTCATTCCTTCCTTCTTCCTTCCTGAATGTTTTAAACCTCTTTCCATAAAGCATTCTATATTTCTCATAAAGTCAGAATAACTATATTAGCACTCCTCATTTATCAATTTGCAATATACACCCCTGAACAGAAAAAGAACCCCAAGCACAATTCACTTTTCATTTATATATCCCAATACACATTTCCATTATCAAATTGGATGCCCTATATTAGATAGGTTTAATACCATAGAATCATAGAGTTGGAAGGGACTGAAAGGGCTATCTAGTCCAAACCACCTGCTCCACAGGAACTCACAGCTAAAGTACTCCTGAGGGACAACCATTCAACCCCTGTTTAAAAACTCCCAAAGGAAAAAAAATCCATACAAAGGCAATTCTCCAAATAAGGATGTCCATGCATATTCTTTTTTAAAAAAGAAGAAGAAGAAGAAAAGGACGATTTCACACACTGAGAAAGAACAGGTTTGGATCACTGCCTCTTAAGGAAACTATACACAATCTCAAAATGTACACATATTGCATGGCTGTTGCATCTGGGCTGTTGATTCAGGTTGCACATGGATACTAGTAATTGAGCAGGTTTACAATCTCCTAACACAAACTTGAAGGAGGAGTTCTTCTAATCCAGGAGAAGGAGTCTAGGTCTAGGTTCTCCAGTTAATCCATTGGTGTCTGAATGGTGGATACATCCAGCAAGCTTACTGCGGTTACACTTGACATTCTCAGGTGTACACTTAAGATATCTTAAGTAGCCTTCAGGTACAGGAATAAAAGAGCTCATTGTTCCTCTTGTTTTAATATAATTAACTTAACTGAAACAAAGGGAATTTTCAGGCAACCTCTTCATATGAAACAAGAGCCAGCAGCAGTGTTTCCATTTCAAAGATTTCACATTCCACTCGGAGAAATGTGCAGCCAGAATTTCTTTGGGAGGTAAAGGATGGTCCGTCAGAGGAGGGTCAATGTGATCTATGGCAAGGCTGGAGTGACACTGCTGTCTCTGGCAGTAAATGCTGCAGAGTAACTGCAAAGTATAAGAAGATATTTGTCCATGCCAGACAGCCTTCTAACCTAGCCTGCTGCCCTTGAGTACAGGGGAAGATGCTTTCCTCTCATTGTTGAAATAAAATTCAACTGCCAATCCAAGTTGGCATCAATTAAACCTTCCCTCAGAGACACTGGAGTGGGAGGGATGACTTTTCCCCTGCTTCTTCCTGCAAGTTTGTGGGTGGAGCGGATTGAATGACAATGTGCAGGCCAAGCCAGCCAGCCTTTGCCTTGGCTCCTGTCATGTGGGCTGAGCAGCCTTCAATTTTTCGCAGACCCCCTGTGAGGACATTGTGGCCCCCTGAGGGTCTGCAGACCACAAGTTAAGAACCACTGGCTTAAATCATTTTTGAACCTCTCTCACTGAACTTTCATTAACTGCTGATAGTGGATAAATACAGAGGAAATGCTAATAAGAGGTGTTTATTTATTTAGCATATTAACATATTTTTTAAATAATAATAAAAGCTGTATTAAATATGTAAAAATGAAGTTTTTACCTACCACCTAAAATTTAATAAAGTAGACATGTGACCAAAGATATGGTAGATGAAGTGCCATCACCGAGAAGCCTTTTTACCTGATTGAAGGTAGAGATGCCCAGACCATCTATACTAAAGGATCAAACACCCTCAAAATTCTATATTTTTCCATGGTGCAGTGTTGAAGATTCCAGCTGAGAACCTGGTCCCAGGGGACATGATGCAGCTACTTTGCTGAAGGAATGGAAGCCTGGGTTTGCTCCAGACCTGGATGAAAGGCCAACTTGGAAGATGACTATTAAATTTGGGACAGAAATGCATCAGATAAATGCTTTGGGAAAGTTTTAATCCAGCCTAGAATTTGGTTAAACATTATGAGCTCAGAAAATTCATATTCCTAGGGCGGTGGGGGAAAAAAAAGAATGTTTCCTTATTTTTCTTCAACATGTTTCTTTGTGAGCTGTTCCTAGTAACACAGTGAGAGTACACCAGGTTGTTAAACATCAGTTTGCTTGATGTTCTTTGTACAAGCCTGTCAAACTCCATCTATTACTGAGGGTGACATGCTATGAACAAGACAGCTATACTCATGGGTTGGGCCAGCTAGTACCATGGCTAAAATTAAGCAGCTTTTAGATGGCAGTGTAAATAGTTTGTGAAGATTATTAAAGTTAATTGATATGAGAAGGGCAAATCTGGGACTGAGGCTGAATTGTACAGGAAGGAAAATTAAACTTGCAGGAGAATTCATTGCAATTCTTCCTATGTTCTTTCTTTTGCTTTCACAGTAGTTAACCCTAGAAACAAAAACCCAGCGCCCTTCAGATGTGTTGAACTATATCTCCCATTATCCCTCTTTAGTACACCAAATCTATCTATCTATCTATCTATCTATCTGTCTATCTATCATTTATAAAACTCTTGGGTATTTTGCGTTTCCCAGTGTGCTGATTGGCTGCTCAGGAAACACACCCAACCAATCACCATCCACATGAAAATTCCCTCTCCACCTCACAATCCTCTCCTGCCACTCAATCTGTATCTACATCCCCAGCCTCAGAAGGGCCCCTCCCATCTGTCACTCCCTCAGCCACTCACCAGTCATGATCTGTGACGGGATCCAGACAGTCAATAGGCGGCAGGCACAGTGGTGGCAAGACAACATACCAAGTCATCCTCAGCAATTCCAGGAAACTGTGGAATGCTGATAAGGGGGAGGGGGAATTTAAAAATCCACTGGCCTACCATTACAGGGTTGTCGTGAAGTCTACCAGTTTTTTAATGGTGTATTTTATGCCGTGTGCAGATAGTAGTGTGTATATTAGTGCAATCTAAAGCTTGCAAGTAACCCTGAATGGCAGCAAATTTATTGTATTTATTGTATTTATAGTTTTAAAAGTGATTTTAGATTAGTTGTTTTAATTTATATTTGTTTAATGTTTTTTTATGGGGGAGGGTGGGAGTGGGGGTGTTTAGGGATTTTATTTGTATTGTATTTTAAATTTTGTAAGCCGCCCCGATTGTTTTAACAGAGGGGCGGGGTATAAATAAATTTTATTATTATTATTATTATTATTATTATTATTATTCAAGTGTTAATATTTTAAAAAAGAAAAGAATAGAATTAAGTTGAGTGGATGGGAGACAGTATGGGTGGATGAGAGACCATAAGTAACCAGTTATTCTTGTCACTTGTTTATGTGGTAGGGAATGGAAGGGAATGGAATGTTGTCTCATTCCTACATGAGATATGAAGTGGACTCGAAAAGTTTTTGTTTGCATTTGTTTTTGTACTTGCCCCAACTGCAACAGAGCAGCACAGGACCTTGCCGCTTGCTTGCAATCCAAAATAATCAGCACCAGAGAGCATATTCTCCAACATTTCACAGATGAAAACTGTGACACCTGTGGCCAAGCAACATCAGAGTGTGGTCAAGAAGGCAAAAGTGATTAATGATCAAGAACAAACAAGCTTGGACAGGCTGAAACACTTTGCTTTTGCCTGAGCCTACTGGGAAAGGCAAGGATCCATCCCCTCCCCTCCTTTCCCTCTGCTGAGTTTCTAAAGCCCAAACTACTTTTGCACTTTGACCTTGGTTTGCCTCCACTGAAATAGGCTGAGGACAAATGAGGAAACTGGGAGGAAGAGGGAGAAACTGGGACATTTTAAAAACAGGTGAACCAGTGCAACAACAGAGGATTAATTAAGACTCTCCGTGACAAATTGGGACAGTTGGGGGGGGTAGGGTTGATATACGTCCTGGAAAACTGGGGAAATTCAAATTAAAGGGACTAAAAATTGTAGTGTCTGGCTGGGCTGCTTGAAGCAGCATATCCTGGATTCCTCCAGCTCTGGAGGGAAGAGAGTCTCCCCTCCAGAGCTGGAGGAATCCAGGATATGCTGCCCTGAGCAGCCCAGCCGAATGGGCTGGCATAGTGAGGGTTGGAGGGCAGGAGGGTGGTCCTCCCTGGGTAGCAGGTTTTTTGGGGGGGACAGCACTCCCTCTTGTCTCACTCCCCTACCTGCCTGCTTCCTTTCCCACACTGCCTCATGCCCCTGCCCATTCGCTTGCTTCCCACACAAAGTTGTGGTGAGTTGGGTGCCCTCCTCACAGGGATGGGGGAAGAGAAGCACTGGTGCTCTAGGTGCCCTCCTTGCAGGAATGGGGGGAGAAAAGAGGGCTCCCTTTCCCCTTCTGCAGGTGCTCTGTCCCAGTTTTGTGGCAAAGAATTATGGCAACCCGCGGGGGGGGGGAGCTGAGAGAAATGCAGCTTAGGAAATGTGGTGGCTGCTGGCTGCAATTCCAGTAGAATTCTTAGAGTATTTGGCCAAGCAAAGCATTAACTGCTCTCATGTTATTTCCACACTGCAAACAGAAAACTAGTAACATTTTTTTTAAAGGGACTGGTGTGTTTTGAAAGCTGCAAAAATATTGCTTAAATACATACAATATTTTATCATTACTTAAAATTTACTGGATTTCAGGTTATTGGTATTTTGCCAAATGGCAGGAGGGAATGAGAGAAAATATGGGTCCTTGTGGCAGTTCCTCAGCTTAATGAACCAGTATTACTACAGTATTTCTGTTATTAGTAGTTCTATTATGATTGCTTCCAAATAATATCTCACAGAATTAAGTGTTAATGTATGATCTGCTGTGATTGTTTCAAAAGGAGCACTCGCATATAGGCAGTTGCAAAGAGGAAGCAGTGATTAAAGTACTGACAACATTTGTGGGTTTTAGGCATTCAGAAATAACTGACCTTAATTTAGCTAAATGTTTATGTGGACATCTCCATCCCTCCACTTTCAGTAAACCAACAAATTGCATTTTTTAGAATAATCCAATTAAGACCTGTTTTGTCACAATCTAAACTATGCTTACTACATGAAAGGAAGAGGGAGAAGCATTATGTTATTCTATGTAGCTATTTTAGCTACATAAAAAATTAAAATACAGTCAGACTTGGTTAACCTATGCTTGGGTTATCCAGATATCTCAGTCTGAAAGGCTTAAATTATAACTAGAGTGGTAACCTACAATGGCTGTTGATAGGTCATTTTAATCCAGGAAAGCACGCACAAATGATTTTTTCCCTCAAGACCTGATCATAAATCTGGGTCGATTTAACAAGATCTACTTGGCAATTAAGTCGGAAGCATTTTCATATTATCATATGCAGGAAAAGGTCATTCAGTGAATTTCATTGGTAGCATGAGTACTGCAAGGTTGTAAACTCTGAAGATCAAATTAAAAACATTTATGGAAGGGATTTATAGCAACTGCCACATCAGTCTGTACTTCTTCTCAACCATTCATCTTACCACTTTTGAGATCTACTCCAACTAGAAAGACACATGGTAAAGTTACTCTTTCAACAATTGCTGTTGTTTATCTGAGATGCATAGCTATCTCTGCATGAAGCTCCAGCTGGATCTGACACGATACTATTAGCACACCTGTTGCTCTTTTAAATTTGGAAGTTTTCAGTGTGACTCTATGGCATGTGACCCTATTTTTTCAACCATGGATAACTGAAATCATGGATATTGGTCCTATGGATATGTATAATCCTTCTATAAGTAGATAGATGGATGGACAGATGACAGATAAATATATTTTGATTACCTTTTAATTTTTATGTTCAATTTTATTCTTTATATAAAATATTATTACTAAGCTGCATACACAAAATCAAGTCATGCCAGACTACTTTAATGACCTGTTATTATGCCAAGCTTGAACTTCTCCCTGAAAGCCAATGTGGCTTCAGAGCCAATAGGAGTACTACAGACATGGTATTTGCCCTAAGGCAACTGCAAGAAAAATGTAGGGAGCAGAACAAGGGTCTCTATGTAACATTTGTTGACCTCACCAAAGCCTTTGACACTGTAAGTAGAAAAGGTCTGTGGCAGATCCTGGAAAAACTAGGATGTCCCCCCAAATTCCTTAAAATGATTATCTTGCTACACGAGGGACAGCGTGGTCAAGTCAGATATGGCAATGCTCTTTCAGAGCCCTTTCTAATAACTAATGGAGTGAAGCAAGGTTGTGTTCTTGCACCAACTTTATTTACAATCTTCTTTAGCACGATGCTCCAAAGGGCTATGGCAGAGCTTGAAGAAGACGACGGCATCTATATACGCTACCGTACTGATGGTAGCTTGTTTAACTTAAGCCGTCTGAGGGCTCACACTAAGACTCTAAACTATCTAGTCCGTGAGCTGCTCTTCGCCGATGATGCTGCCCTTGTTGCCCACACAGAAGCAGCTCTGCAGCGCCTAACGTCCTGCTTCGCAACAGCTGCAGAGCTGTTTGGGCTAGAAGTCAACCTGAAGAAAACAGAAGTTCTTTACCAGCCTGCACCACAGGACGAACACCACCATCCCCACATTGCCGTCGGCAAATCTGTGCTCAAGTCCGTTCAGCAGTTCACCTACCTGGGAAGCATCATCTCCTCAGATGCCAAGATTGACAAAGAGATCAATCACAGATTAGCAAAGGCATATAGTGCATTTGGAAGACTTCACAAAAGAGTCTGGAGCAATAAACACCTGAGGCAAAGCACAAAAATCAGTGTGTATAGAGCCATCGTACTGTCTATCCTCCTTTATGGATCTGAAACATGGGTCACCTATCGCCACCGCCTACGACTCCTCGAGCGCTTTCATCAGCGCTGTCTACGCACAATCCTAAATATACACTGGACTGACTATGTGACGAATGTTGCTGTCCTTGAGCAAGCAGGGATCACCAGCATTGAGGCCATGATATTGAGAACACAACTGCGCTGGGCAGGGCACGTTTCTAGGATGGAGGACCATCGCCTCCCAAAAATACTACTCTACGGTGAACTCGCCACGGGTCAGCGTAAGAGGGGAGCTCCAAAAAAGCGATACAAGGACTCCCTGAAATAACATCTCAGGCTTGGCCAAATTGATCACCAACAGTGGTCCGCCCTGGCCTCACATTGGGAGGCATGGAGACGCACTATCCACAATGCTGCAGCCTTATTTGAGAACTCACGACGAACAAGTCTTGAAGAGAAACGACAACGCAGAAAGAATCACAACCCAAAAACATCACCCAAGGAGACCTTCTGCTGTGCTTTTTGCAACTGGACTTGTTTATCTCGGATAGGCCTTTTTAGTCATCAGCGCGCTTGCAGAAAGCGTGGGATGAGTCCTTCCTGAATCTTTGTTTGTGAAGAAAAGCCAGAGAGAGATTATGCCAAGCAACAACAGAACAGAATAGGTAAAGAGGTAGTTCAGGAATAACTGGCCAGTATGAATGAATTCAGGTCTCCAGGGCCAGATGAACTACATCCAAGGGTATTAAAGGAACTGGCAGAAGTAACCTCAGAACCACTGTCAATAATCTTTGAGAATTCCTGGAAAACAAGAGAGGTCCCAGCAGACTGGAGGAGGGGAAATGTCCCCATATTTAAAAAAAAAAAAAAAGGGGGGGGGCGGGAAGAAGACCCAAATAATTTTCAAAGTAAGCCTGACATCAATATTAGGCAAGATTCTAGCGCAGATCATTAAACAAACAGTCTGCAACCGCTTAGAAAGGAGTGCTGTGATAACTAAAAGTCAACATGAGTTTCTCAAAAGCAAGTCATGCAGACTAATCTTATCTCATTTTTAATAGAATTACAAACTTGGTAGATGAAGGGAATGCTGTAGATGTAGTGTATCTTGATTTCAGTAAGGCCTTTGATGAAGTCCCCCATGATACCCTTGCAAAACAGTAACATGCAGGCTAGACAATGCTACTGTTAGGTGGATTTGTAATTGGTTGACCGAAAGAACCCAAAGAGTAATCACCAATGGCTCCTCTTCATCCTGGAGAGAAGTGACTAGTGGGGTGACACAGGGTTCTGTCCTGGGCCCAGTGCTATTCATCATCTTTATTAATGACTTGGATGAGGGAATAGAGGGCATGCTTATCAAAGTTGCATATGATACCAAATTAGGAGGGGTAGCTAATACCCCAGAGGAAAGAATCAGAATTCAAAATGACCTTAACAGATTAGAAAGCTGGGCCAAAAGTAACAAAATGAATTTCAACAGGGAGAAATGTAGGACACAGTAAAAATATAATGCACAAATATAGGATGGGGGATACCTGGCTTCATAGCAGTACATGCAAAAGGGATCTAGGAGTTTTAATGGACCACAAGCTGAATATGAGTCAGCAGTATGATGCAGCAGCTAAAAAAGCCAATGTGATTCTAGGTTGCATTAATAAGAGTATAGTATCTAGATCAAGGGAAGTAATGGTGCCACTCTATTTTGCTTTGGTCAGACCTCACCTGGAATACTTCAGGGCACCACAGTTCAAGAAGGATATTGACAAGCTGGAACATGTCCAGAGAAGGGCAACCAAAATGGCAGGAGGTCTGGAAGCCATGCCCTATGAGGAGCGACTTATGGAGCTGGGTATGTTTAGCTTGGAGAAGAGATGGTTAAGAGGGGACATGATAGCCATGTTTAAATATTTGAAGGGATGCCATATTGAGGATGGAGCAAGATTGTTTTTTGCTGCTCCAGAAACTAGGACACTGAGCAATGGACTCAAGCTGCAGGAAAAGATATTCCACCTAAACATTAGGAAGAACTTCCTGACAGTAATAGCTGTTAGGCAGTGGAATGCACTGCCTTGTAGTGTGGTGGAGTCTCCTTCTTCGGAGGTTTTTAAGCAGAGACTGGATGGCCATCTGCAAGGAATGCTTTGACTGTGTATCCCTCATGGCAGGGGGTTGGACTAGATGCCCCTTGTGGTCTCTGGTACCTCTATGATTCCATGATTCTGTAGATTGGTGCTCACAGCCTCAATTAATCCTCTCGTGTTTATTTTTTCATCTGCTTTTAAAATGTCTCAGTTTATCTCTCCTTTCCCCACTTTCCTCCTTTTTCCTCTGCTTACTTCAATTATGACAAACTGAGTTCAAAGTGTATTTCCTTCACATTCCCTACGTATTATCCCCCAAATCAGCTTACAGCAAGATTCTGACAGCCTTAGGACTCAGTCCTAACTATTGCTTGCAGGTCTAATGCCTTGTTTTGCCTTGGTCAAGGTCACAGCCATGCCTAGCAGCTGGAATAATATTTTGTTTAATCATGTTCACAAGGAAAACTGCATGTAGACCAGGCATGCCTAGCAGCTGGAATAATATTTTGTTTAATCATGTTCACAAGGAAAACTGCATGTAGACCAAGTGATGTAAAAGGTTTGGCCTCTCTGCACCCCGCTAGTGCCACCACTGGTTCTCCCTCTCACTGTGATAATTAATAATGAGATTGTAGCATCAGTCTTTCAGGCAGGTGAAAATCTCCCAGGAATCTATTAGTAAGGCTGCATCAGGAAGAAGTTAGCCAAAGGGTTGCCATGCTTCTAGCAATAACTAATATAGTTGATGCAGGGCATGGCTTTTAAAAAATGCTTGCTGGAGCAAAGGCCCTATGGGAAGGGGTCTTGGAAAATCACCAGTACTGTGAAACTGGTGATTTTCAGAGTATCCCTTCCCATAGTTATTTGGCTCCAGCAGACATAAAGAAAACTACTCCGGGCACCATGTTGACGATGCTTCCTTTTCTCTCCACAGTATGAGAGAGGGGCTCCTAAATGAGTCACCCCTATGTTCATACTTCTCCCCTCTTCATCCTTCCACAGCAGAGATGGGTGTGTGTGTGTGCCAGGTCTGACATGTTCCTCACAGCAGCTGCTAGAACTATCATTACAATGGACATCGTCCCCTCTTCCTCCTCCCATAGCAGGGAAGGTGCAGAAAAAGGTAGATAGGTGTGGGTGTAGATGAGCAGGGCATGCCAATACTGAAGAGCAGCCAATTTTTTTTAAAGAGTAGCTTCGGCTAGTGGTGGATGATGCATTTCTTTTCATTCTTCCTGGACTGCCAACACTGCTCTCCATGATATGCTGATTGCCTATTGGGCAATAGTGTCTATTAACTGGGAAGCTTGTAAGGAAATTGTAATGGAATGAAATTTGTGATCTTAAGGAAAATTTAGCTGTCTTTAAAATCCTGATTACTACTGAGGTCAGGCTCTAAAGCCTCAGCTTTTTAGGCAGTCTAGGCTTTTTCATCTTTTTATTTGTTTATTAATTTTTACCATGAACAATCTAATTTGCAATCATAGTAATCTACTCATGCATTCCAAAAATAAACAGACAGAATAAGAAGAGAGAAAAAGAAAAAAAGGAGGGGGAAAAAAGTAAAATATATAACTAAAACACAATACAGCTCTGACACCCACCCCCCAGTCTTGACTGTAATGGAAGGGGGAAATAAAAAGTAATCCTATTAAAATTACTAATAACCCTAACAACAGATTATTACATTGTAAAATTTCTTATTGCTCAAAAACCCATAAACTTTTAAATCTTTTTTTTTTTAAAAAAAATTGTGTGTGTGTTTTAGGATAGCCAATATACTAGATACAATTCACACAATTTTGGTTAATTGTTATTCTGACAGCTTTTAATAGTTTAACAATTCTTCCTAAGCATTACATAGAAGACAATTTTATGACCACATTTCTAAGCCAAATAATAAAATGCTATAATTAATAGTTATTGTGTTTTTTAAAAGGTTTGTGCTGAATCCTAGAATTTTCTATCACAAAATGCTACAAACAAAACGCTTTCACCTAAAATTATCTCAAGCTGTCACCTATAGTGATAGCCAGTGGCTTTCCTGTCAGTGATGCTGTGAATCTACTCCAGAATTTAAACCACTTTATTTGAACCCTTTTTCCTCACTTAGGATCATCACGTTAAATAGCCCCTTTGTAGTTCAGACTAAAGCATGGAACAGATTAATTAAACCAGTGACAAGGCAGATGCTAGCTGCCACTGGTCACTCTTGTATGTAACTTCCACATTATATACGTATAGCACTATCAGTCCCTTTTAACTGCCATGGCTACATCCTATGGAATCCTGGCGTTTGCAGTTTTGTGTGGCATTTGAGCTGTCTGGTTGCTAATTCCAAGTACTCTTTCCTAAACTGGAAATCCCATGATTCCATGGAATATTGCATGACAGTTAAAGTGGAATCATAATGCTATAATTATGTAGTATGAAGGTTCCTTCTTCATCAGCTGGATGTGCAAGTTGGTGGTAAAAAAAAAAAGTGAGGAACTGTTGCCTAACTCTCCTTTTAGGTCACTTCAAAACAGAAGCAAAGTTACATGTCTCCCCAGGTGCCAATGAAATTAAAAGCAGTAAATCTGAACCAAGTTCTCAGTTATTACTGGAAATCCCAAAGGTTTTATGGCCAATTAATCCTGTATTGCCTTATTTTTTTTTAAAACAAGTCTGCAACTAACTTCCTGCGGGAATGAAGATATCTCAGCACTTTTAATCTCTACACTGTACCTGATGCTAGCATATGTTGTTCTTCTGCTAACAGTTATTTCACCTCTGTTGTTTAAATTCAGTAGTAACTTCAGGGATAAACAACAATCCATTAAAGACAGTTAGTTTCTGCTTTCCACAGGACTAACCACATTGTTCTGTTGGGGTGGGGGAGAAGGAAATTGCTGTGTGAAACCTTGGAGACTAACATAGTTATTAGGGAGAAAAAAGGGAGATTGCAATGGGAAACCACAGAAGACAAGGTGCAATTCCATCACCGTTTGCTTCAATGGGATGATTACAGGACTGTTGTTTTAAACTGTTGTTGCCACATGCCTTCAAGTCATTTCTGACTTATGGCAACCCTACGGTGGACCTAACCCAGAATTTGCTCAGAGGGGTTCGCTTGGATTCACACTGACTTGGACACTGTAGTTGAGACAGGTCCAGTGAATGTAATCTTGGTTCCTGCTTGTCCTGTACTATTGGATATCTTTCAATTTGTGAAGCCTAAGGATATGGACAGGATCCTCGGAGCGGTGAGAGCCACCACATGTATACTGGATCGTTGCCCTTCCTGGCTTCTGAAATCAGACAACGAGGGGCAGGCCAAGTGGCTATGGGGAGTGGTGAACGCCTCACAGCAGCAAGATAAATATCTATCCTACCTAAAAGAGGCTGTGGTGAGGCTGTTACTAAAAAAGGCCTCCCTAGATCCCACTATCCTGAATAATTACCAGCCAATCTCTAATATACCATTTGGGGGCAAGGTTCTGTAGCATGTGCTGGACTCCCAGCTCCAGAGGTTTCTGGATGAAATGGATTATCTAGATCCATTTCAATCTGGCTTCAGGCCTGGATATGGGATAGAGACAGTTTTCGCTGTATGAAGTCAAAGGCTTTCACAGCCAGCATCCATAGGTTTTTCATGGTTTTTTTCCGGGCTGTAAGGCCATGTTCTGAAAAAGTTTATTCCTGAAATTTCACCTGCATGTGTGGCTGGCATCTTCAGAGAATGGTGGCATAGGGGTGTGGGGGGCTTATATACTATGAGTCCCTGTTGGAGAGGATATGTAAATTTGTGTATTTGAGTGGCTAGTTCCTAGGGTGGGAGGATATGCAAGCAGGCTTAGTGTCTGCTTAGTTAATGGTCCATTGTCTGCCATGTTTGTCAATTCGTCCATCTCTAATAGGTCTAATAATTTTGTATTCCAATCTTCAATTTTTGGTTCATCTCTTGTTTTCCATTTTTTCGCTATCATTATTCTTGCCGAGGTGATCATATACAATATAATTATCCAACATTTAGATTCTTCTTTTTTATTTATACCTTTAATCATATTTAGTAAATAGAGTTCTGGTGTGAATTACAATTTAATCTGTAATATTTGATCTGATCGACTTTAAGCCAAAAATTTTTAACTTTTTCACAATGCCACCACATATGCATCAGAGATCCTTGCGCTGTACTGCACTTCCCGCAATTATTGTTAACTGCTATTCCAGTTTTGTTTAATCTCACCGGCGTGTAGTAACACCTTTGCGTAATTTTTATGTAATTTTCCTTTAAGTTTTGGCAAGCAGTGAATTTTAAGGATCTCTTCCTCGCAATTTCCCAGTCTTCAACATCTAGTGGGTGGCCTAGGTCTTGCACCCATTTTATCATGTAAGTTTTAATATATTCATGCTCAAGTTTTCTAACTAGCAATAACTTATACAGTTTAGATATCAGTTTTTTCTTATTTTCAGCCCATATCAGTTTATCCAATTCAGTTAACTCTGGTTCTATTCCCTCTTTCTCTCAATCTTCTTTATATCTCTCCTTTAATTGATGTATAGTAAACCAATTCAGATTAAATTCTTTCGGTAATTGTTCTTTTCCCTTTAGAATCCTGTCTCCCTCTCTTCCTTTCTTAGTTAATTCTGAATACCTCAACCATATATTGGAATCACTCCACCTTGCCTGAAAGGCTTCTTGTGTTGATGCCCAAATTGGGATTCTAAAACAGAATTTCTCCTTAATTTTCAGCCAAATCCTTAAAAGACCTCTCCTAACACAATGGTTCCCAAATTCCCTGTTTACTTTATCCTTATTATACACCAAATATGCGTGCCAACCAAAACGTAAGCCCTGACCTTCTACATTGAGTATTTTCCCATTTGTTAGCTTTATCCAATCAGCTATCCATACTAAGACTGTCGAGTCAAAGTAGGTTCTTAAATCAGGTAGGCTACATCCTCCTTTCATAGTTTCATCTATAAGATAATGCCATTTAATTCTGGGCTTTTTCTTATCCCATATGAACTCTTTTAGATCTTTTTCCCAAGTGTCAAACACTTTCTCATTTGCAATTATTGGCAAATTTTGGAAAAGGAACATTAATTTTGGCAGCATTTTAGTGATCTTTCCTAGTAACGACAGATTTAACTTCCTCCATTTATCTAAGTCTTTTTTGATTCTTGTCCACTGCACTTTATAATTATTATCAAATAAGTCTCCATTCCTCTTTGTCAAGATACTGTCAAAGAATTTATGACTGCTAATCAGCTGTCTGACTTTTAACTAACTGATCTAATAACTGATTGGCAGTTCAGTCCTATGTGCATTTACTCAAGAGTAAGTCCCATGGTACTCAGTGGTACTTACTCCCTAGCAACAGGACCATAACCTAAATTTAAATAAATATAACAATTACACATACTCCTGAAAAGTTCCTTTGCAAGGTTTCCAAATGGAAGAGAACATTTGGATGTCCCTGTAGATCCCTAGGTTCCAGAATTGTACCTGACTCAGCCAAAATGTTTTAGATAACCTTTTCCCTGATATACACACACACACACACACACAGTACATTCCGGCGTATAAGACGAGGTTTGAGCTCTGAAAAATAGGCTCCAAAATCAGGGCTCATCTAATACGCCAGATACACTTTGCTTCACCCCGCCATCTGAACTCCTGCCTCTTTGCTCCCTTCGCAAATGGAGCAAAGAGGCAGGAGATCAGGCGGGGGGGGAGATGAGGCAAAGTGCTTACGATTCATTCACCCCCCTTCTGTCTTCTCCCCCTTCGGGGAGCAACCGAGGACAGAGGAGGGGGCAAATGTTGCTGGAAAGCCCCCCCTTCCAGGCACCCTTCCACCCTCCCCGAAGCCGCGATCCGGCCCCTGATCGTGGCTTCGGGGAGGGGGTGGGTGGCTAGGAAGCCCACCTTCCAGCCACCCTTCCACCCTCCCCGAAGCCCCCTCCCTCCAGCATCCTCCCTCCAGCCACCCCCCTCCCCAAAGCTGCGATCCGGCTCAAGATCGGGGCTTCGGGGAGGGGTGGGTGGCTGCGAAGCCCCCTCCCTCCAGCCACCCCCCTCCCCAAAGCCGCGATCCCACTTGAGATCACGGCTTCAGGGAGGGGGTGGGTGGCTGCGAAGCCCCCTCCCTCCAGCCACACTTCCACCCTCCCAGAAGCCCCCTCCCTCCAGCGTCCTCCCTCCAGCCACCCCCCTCCCCAAAGCCATGATCCCACTCGTGATCCTCATGAGTTGGGAAACAAAGAGGATCAGCTGGCAAGGCTCCCCCAGCCAGTCAGCAAAATTTGGGGGGGGGGTCTTATATGGCGAATATATGCCTACACCTAGATTTTTGGCTGGAAATTGGGGGGGGGGTCTTATATGCCCAGTCATCTTATACACCGGAATATACAGTATATCTATCTATCTATCTATATACATATACATATACATATACATACACACACAAACACACACACACACACATATATATATACACAATTGGACCCTCATATCTGCTGGGTTTGGTTCCCAGACTTACTGTGGATACTGGAAATTACAGATAACAGCAAACCCTAATAAAGCATTTCTTTTTTAGACTATCCTTATTATTATAAATGATGTTCCACTTAGAAATTGGCAAAGAGACAGCTCTAAATTTATTTGGCAAGGTTAAAAAAACAAAATTAAGTTTAAAAGATGAGAAACAAAGAAGAGGCTTAGGCTTTCCTGATTTCAGGCTATATTTTGCTTCCTGTACACTAGTTTGGTTAAAGGATTGGCTGACAAAATAATATTGCAACTGGAAGGACATGACTTGTGTTTTGCATGACATGCCTATATGTAGTATGAAAAATATAAAGTACATGCAGAATTTAAAAACCACTTTATAAGGCATGCCAAACTTAGAATTCGGAATAAATAGAAAACAAAATCATGTTGAGAGACTCCTTTGTGGATCTCCACACAGGAGCTCTTTTTCAGACCGGGAAAGAAAAAAGAAGAACCGTAGATGACATATCGAGACTAAGGAGATTTTCAGACACGTAAAAATCGTCCCTTGCCGCGCGAGCAGCCTCCCGAAACTGCTGCGCGGCAAGGGTCTTTTTCGGACCGCGCTGTGCCTGTTGCGAAGCCGTCCGTGTCACTTCCGTGAAGCTTGGGACGGCTCCGCGTCATATTTCAATCACGGGCAGCCTCCGTGCTTGAAATATGACGCGGAGCCGTCCCAAGCTTCACGGAAGTGACACGAACGGCTTCGCAACAGGCACAGCGCGGTCCGAAAAAGACCCTTGCCGCGCAGCAGTTTCGGGAGGCTGCTCGCGCGGCAAGGGACGATTTTTACGTGTCTGAAAATCTCCTTAGCGATTAAAGAAAAGTACCAATATAAACTGAAGACACAGGAAGAATTAAAAATAGCTGGTTTCACAATTGAGTGGTAAAGTTATAGGCAACTAAAAGAAAGATTTTTAGCCGATAAGAAAATTAGCACTTTGAGATAGAAAAATCTGAGTTTGAAACTAAACTCTGCACAGATGAAGAACATTTAATTAAGAAAATGTACAAAATATTATTAAAACTAGAGCCAGAAACAGAACGAGTAAAGGAAAATATGATCAGGTGGTCACAGAACATTGGCTATAACATTGAAATGGATCTTCAAGAAAACTTTTTTCTAATGATGTACCAGTGGTATCTAACTCCAGAACGACTAGCCAAAATTTATAAAGGCTGTAAAAATACATGTTGGAAGTGTGAAACCCATGAGGGTATGTTCTTCCACACATGGTAGATGAGTGAGAAGGTGAGAGATAGATACTAGGACTGTTGCACAAAATCTTTAAAATTAAGTTTTCAATGAATCCAGAGTTCTTGCTGTTGGGCATCCCAAATGAAGATCTAAAGAATATAAATCATTGCATTACATGATTTTAGCAGCTAGAATAACCTATGCATGAAATTGGAAAAAAAGTGGAAACACCTGAAATGAATGATTGCATTTTAAAAATACTGAACTTGAATGAAATGGATAAATTGACTATAATGTTTAAGGAGAAGTCATAAAAAAATGTTTTAAAGGACTGGGAACCATTTTTGAAATATATTGAAGAGAAAGATGGAATGTCTATGCTCTTGAGTTTTGAATTTTGAAGATTTTGAATAAAATAAAATAGCTGAAAACTACTTGATTTTAGGTATGGTTTAGAGGGGAAATGGCATATAAATATAGAGGATGTCTCCAGTTTGATGAGCAAGAAGTTAGTTGAAAGTTGTATGTGGATGTAAGATGTTATTGTGTGTATAATTGTGTGAATGTATAATGTACACAAGTGTTTGTAATTTGCAATTTGGATAATATATGTTTATTAAGTAATAATAACAATCAAATATTGTTTAAACAATGAAAATAAAGGATTTCTGGTAAAAACGTACCATAGAGTTGTGCCAGAAGACTTAGATGATGCCTAGAGAGAATGCCTGTCTAGGCATTTTCCAGTGTGACTCTATGGTATGTGTCCCCTATTTTGTGTCCTGTGGATAACCGGCTCCATGGATATTGGGGTAAAACTGTTATTTCTCAAATTGCACTCCCCTCCTCCAGAAAGGTGGTCATGTGGCAGAATATTGTCCATCATTGCTTGAGGCAGCTACAATTCACATGGCCTATTTCTGAATGCTGACTAGGCTTCCAAGACTAGGCTACTATAACCTGCAGAACCAGCAAACAAAACAACATAGAAAATAGGAAAGAAGACTTGTAGCAGTGCCATGGCTGATTGTGAGCCGTGTCCTCAAGAGACTCTTGGAGAATTTCTCTACTCCAAAAGAAGCATGAGGAAATCCTTTGCCCCATTTCTCTTCATGGAAAGTGAAGAAGAGGCTTTCAATAAATCCCTTCCACACAGCACTCCCTGTAATCAGCCCGGCTTCTTATTCAGGGTTGCCAATATGTGATTAAAGCATTGGTTGATTAGTTGCCTCAGCCAACTCAAGCTGGCAGTTCTAAAATAAAGACAGACTTCAGGATGAGTGGATGAGGAAAAACAAAAAACAAAAACAAAACACCATTTAAAGCTGTAATATTTCCTTGCATATAAGAAACTTGCCAACAACTACTTAACTTTAGAGATCACTGAGATGGTTGCAGGATATGTAATCACATAGAGCAGCACCAGCCTTAGACCAGGGAGCTTTGTAAATGAAGCCCAGGGGAAGTTGTAGCTCATACGAGATGTTGACCATAGACCTGGGGGCTGAAGTTCTCCTGTCAAATATGGGTGGAGAAGTGTGGCAAGAAGAATGAGAAACTAGTAACCTCGCCTGACTCATACTTGTATATCTAGCAAGTACACTAAAAGATCTGTAAATCACAGAAACAATGTTCCTACTCCAAAATTACATAAAAAAACATATGGATGCTAATGCCATGCAGTTTCCTTACTGAGTCTACAGTTGTGCATAGTTGCTATAAGGAATGTGTGACCTTCCAGAACTTTTTAGACTCCAAATCCCATCAGCTGTTGCTCAAACAACGCATGGTTAGGGATAACAGGCCATGCAATGTAACAGCATTTTGGAGGGGCACAGTGTTAACAGAGTTAAGAAGAATTTAGAGATTAATTAAACTATAAAGGGATAAGAAAGCTAATATAACTTGCGACCTAAAGAGATTTTTAGTTAGTCTCCACGTGAGGTACAACAATCAGAAAGGGTTGGCTTCAGGGTGAAGCCCATTTTCACATGCACCTTTTTGCTCCCCTGACTATGGGCAACACCTGTATTTAGTAATACATATATCATCTTAATTTTCCTGCAATTCTAAAAAATAGTAGCTTCCCAGTAATGGTTGGGGCTCCTGGCCCTTTTTAGTCTCCTGGCTGTTTATTATTGATTATTTATTATTCTAATGTGATTTTATATCAGTTGTTTTAATGTATTTGGTTTAATGCCTTTTTATGGGGGAGGGCAGGGGTGGGTGGTGTTTGGGGATTTTAATTTGTATTGGTATTTTAATTTTTGTAAGCCGCCCCAATTGTTTTTAACAGAGGGATGGGATAAAAAAAAATATTATTATTAATGCCAATTGTAAAGCCATGGGTTTGAGTGAGGGGTTGACCAAAATGCAGGGTGCCAGTTGCTACTGCCAGGGGACACAGATAAAGCAGATCATGGGATATGTTTGCAAACAGGACATCGCCTACGTTGAATGCTGTACTAGCCTTTTTTTTCCCTTCCCCTTTTGGAAACAACTAGGATCAACATACTAAGATCAACATAGCAGTGATCAACATACTGACCCAAGAGAATTGTCAACTCTTTTGACTTAAAACCTTCACCACCCATGAGGCAGTAACCAGAGGAAAACAAAACAAACACATATCAGAAGTGTATCACCAGTTCTTGAAATTACCTTTACCTGCAGCATCATAAATTTCACTTTAAGGAAGATTGACCAAGTGGCATGCCAGATTGATTGTTTTATAACCACTCTCAGAGGGCAACAATTGTATAAATCAGCACCAAAAACAAAACAAAACAAGCAAAAATAATAAAAAGACAAAAAAAAAAAAAACCCCACCCCCCAAACTACAAAGCACAGAACTACAAACAGTTTAACAAAATGTGTATGTCAAATATAGTAATAAGGAGCTCTGGTTTATACACACACACACACACACACACACATCTAGAATGTATTGTTTATAGAATTTTAAAAGGTCTTGTGTGCATCAGAGGAATTCCCAAGATGGAGTCTCCTCAGCAATGTTTGGGCCAATAGGCAATGAGCATGACCATGAGGAATCTGGGAACAAGGTGAGCAAGGCCAATGACATTGGGGGACAGTCAGACTGGCATACACTCAACCAGCCACGATTAGTACTGCTGCAGCTCCTGCAGCAAGCAGCCCACCACACTGTAACACTGTACATTAGGACTCTTGGGCTGCTGCCACACTGCAGATATAATGCAGTTTGATACCAGTTTAACTATCATGTTTCCATCCTATGGAATCCTGGGATTTCTTGTTTGTTGTGGCATCAGAGGTCTCTGACAGAGAAGGTTAAATATCTCACAAAACTACAAATCCCAGAATTCTATAGCATTGAGCCACGACAGTTAAAGTGGTGTCAAACTGCATAATTTCTGCAGTATGGCAGCAACCAAAGAGTATATTCCAGAAACCATCTGGAATACTGCTCTTTAGGTATCCATAACTATGTAGTATTTATTCACCGCCTGTTCCCCCCCCCTCTCTCTCTCTCACACACACACACAGAGAGAGTTTGTTTTAATCTTTTTGCAGTTTATCACATTTCTGGTGGTGGTTCTCTCATCACTAGCCATCTCACTTCAGTCATTGCTGCTGGAACCAACATTTGTATGATGGTGCAAAGCTCTGTCATCTGGAAAGGCCCTTCTCTCTGTACCACCACCTTCTCAGGCTGCTTTGGTGGGAACAAGGGAGTGGGCCTTCTCAGTGGCTGCTCCCAGACTTTGGAACTTTCTATCTAGAGAGGCTAGGATGGTTCCGTCTCTACTCACCTTTCCTTGGCAGGTATAAACATTTTTGTGCTGTCAGGCCTTTACAAACTGATGAGGGGTGGGCTTTAAAATGCTGTGTGATTTGGATTTTAAAGTTCACATATTGTTTAACACATTTTGATATTTTTCATGTTTAATGTTTTTAATTGCATAAATAGTTTAATTGTTTTTTATTTTATATTTATACTTTTAATACTTTTGTATTGTTTTTAATTTGAATTGTTTTAAATTCATTGTTAGCCACCTTGAGTCTTTTCATTGGGTGAAAAACAGGATGTAAGTAAATTAAATTAAATAACAAAAGAAGGGGATAGAGAGGTTGACCTAATCATTCGAGTAGTAGCCAAGCATCATTTTCTTTCCTTTGGGCTACTAGCAGAGGTGAAGTGATGAGTCGTACATGACACCATAAATGATCCTTAAGAATAAGTTTTATTTTCATCTTTCACAATTGATTGTTGTCAGAGGATCACAGAAAAAAAGAAATGGTTGAACGACTTCTTCATATGCATGAGTCTGGAAATGGAGAAGCTATAAAGATCCACCCACAGGTAATTTAACAGTACTCATCAATGATGTTCAAAACTTTGCAGAAATTAAGAGAATGGAGATGGGGGATTTGTCTTTTGTGAAAATTATTTCCTGAAATTGTATTACATAATGAGATAACATATTAGGCATGAGGGCTGGAATGTGTTTAATTTCTCCTCTATTATTTACAATAGTCACATAAATCACAAGGAGAACCCATTAGATGAAAAGATGGATGTTTTGCCCAAGGCTACCATCATTTGGTTTCAACTAATGCTGATCTGTTGGCAGCTGCCAAAATTACTGGTAGGGATTGCTGTAAATATTCTTGAAATTGCAAGCTGTAACCCACCAATCCCCACGCACAGTGGGCTGCACATATGCTGCTGTGCACATGCAATGGTATGTGCTAGATATATAACACAAATACTACATACATACTCTCACACCAGAAGCCTTTCATTGTCTCTTATCAAGACTGTTGTCAAGACCAAATGAGGGAAGACTACTAGGTCTTCCATCTGCCCCTTAACCAGTGGTGGGTGAAGTTAGGCTTACAGGGTACAAGCAGGACCAAGGCCATTTTTTGTAGTCCTCAGGTCCACACAGAACCCCTCTGATACTACCTGGGCTGAAATCCTTCAGAAGCAGTGTGTATGCATGCACACATAAACCAGGTTGTCCCCTCAGACCACTCACAATTAATCCCCCCCCCAAAAAAAAACAGAACTGAATGCCTGGCCTCTTCTGAGTTTGATATTTTGTCATGTTTTTCCATTTCTAGGCCCAGCATGACCCACAGCAGCTTATGGGAGCAAAAACATGGTCCCTAGGCCTGCAAAAGTTGCCAATCCCTGCCCTGAACTCACAAATATAAACTCACATGTATATGCATACCATTTGTTGAATGTGTGTTAATACTGTCCACTGTTCTTCAAACACAACTCTTTTTTTAAAAAAAAAGTGTGTTGAGATGTTGGTATAACATTAGTCACATGAGTCAGTGCCATTGGTTTTATAAGTGGAGATGAACTGCCTGTTGGTTTCCACTGATGAGTAAATAGTTGAGAAGGTAACTCCATTGGGAGGTAATTTTGAGCCTGGTGTCCCCACATTGACTAAGACCATTGTGCATGTGGATGGTAGATGGTATGTGGCAAGTCTCCTATTGCCCTTCCAAATAGTATGATCTGGGAGAGATTCAAAAACCTTGGGCCTGTGCTACCAGATAACTTGAGGAGGTGAGCAATCAGGTTAGGTCCTGGCATCAGAACTGTACAAGGGGTCAGATGTGAAGGTTTGGGGATAGTTTTAGCTCCTAGGCTGCTAGGTCCCTGTATCTTCATTACAACAAAAATAAACTCCACTAAACAATCTTTCTCAGATCCACACATTGACTCAACTCTGAGAGTGGCAACCACAGTGTGGCTAGGGTTTTTACATTAGTAAGGAATGCCTAGTCTGAACATTACTGGTTATTTTCCTAGTCCCCCACTCCATACTGTAAATGAGAAAATCACTATTACTGCATACAAGTAGACAACAGAAGGCCAAATTAACATGAGTCAAACAAGAATATCTGATGAGTCCATGGCAGACTTCAAGTTAAATCACCTAAGCTCAAATCCTATTTCCACTGTACCCATTTCCAGTTTGGAAGTGGGGTTTTTTTTACGCTGTCAGCTGCCCTGACATGAAACCTAATTTGCTTCAGTCTTCAACCATTGTCAACAACTGAGGACAACTAGTGGTTAAAGAGGAGAGGGGATATAATCAGGAGGAAATATCCATGGCATTCTTGCCTTCAACTATGAATAAAATACCTTGTCATTCATAACATCATTCTCACCAGGGGGTTAGATACCAATGTGAACACTCAGTGGTTGACCTGTGAGAAATGATCACAAATATTGGGGCAAGAGTATAGAAAAACAAAGGCATATTGGGAATATTTGTTTGGGCAAACAATAGCTGTTGATTGAGACTGACAATCCTATTGAACACTGTTATATGTACCAGATCATGTATTCCGTTCCTGTGCCTGCTCAAAAGCCAAACAAAAATAACTCTGCTATTAGTTAGGCAGAGGCAATATTCTTCTAGAGGTAGATTTTGTGACACCATTTAAGGACAGAAACCTGTCAATTATTTAGTTTTTTTCTCTACTTTTAGCAGCATATTGACATTTGGATTTTCACCTCAAGCATGACAATTTTTGTTACTTTATTTTAAAAAAAGTGCACACATGTTTATTATATTTTTGTGTTTCCAGTCTTCCTTCTGCTTCCATTTCTCCAGTTTGTTCAGGGCAAGGTACATGGTTTTCCCAACTGCCTTCAAAAAACAAACAAAAACATATATGACTGGCTGAGAGATAGTAACTTCCTCAGTGAGCTTCATGGGTGAATAGGAATTTGAAATCAGATCTTGATGATCTAAGTCCTGGGCTTTGGGTGTGTCCATAGTCAGGGCCGGTTTAAGGCACCGGCAGCATTAGCATCCGCAGGGTGCCCCATCATTGTGCCCCCCCCCCATAGTAACCCTCCTCCTGCAAAAACATTATTAGTAATAATCTGAACATCCTGTACTGTGAATAGCTTAGGTTGAGTTAGGTTACATTGACCTGAGATAAACATATGCCCCCCCACCACCAAATAAAGTGTTGCAGGGAGCCCCAAAATTCCTTAAACCGGTCCTGTCCATAGTGATAAGAACTGTTGTAGTGGTCACACAGGTGAGAGTAATGTCCACTAGAAAAATAGGATATTCATGGCATGTCCTGGTATTGACATTAAAAGGATATCTTGCACAGAAAGCAGTTGACATAACGGATAGGCTTCACTGAATTCTTAGGCACCCTGGCACAGCATTCCAAGAGATAAGGTGGTTTATATGCTGTAAGAACTGATCCTCCCTGCACCTGAGCCATGAGAAACAGAGGAAAAATTTTGCTGCAGCTCTTTTGCTTCTCCATTCTCTGAATTCTAGAAGGAGGTGGCTTTGCCTTTGTCTCACTATTGAGACAACATGTAAAAAGCTCACACTTTGGAGACATGCCCTAGTTTCACCCAGGGCAATAAAATCTGCACAACCACCTGGGTTGTGTGTGGCCTTTGAGAGCAAGTTCTCTGTGGAACTGAAGTAGCTTTTTTCTCACTCCTCATTATCTTTTCTGATGTGGTGGCCCTGGTCAGGCCTACAAGTTAAAACATCAGAGTCTTATTTTCTAGGAATAAGGGACTTTTCCTGAGAATAAATTGCCTTTGCTGAGCAATTTGCAGCATGCAGCTGAGAAATATTCCCTTTCTTTCCACCTCTCTTTCTCCCTCTCCCTCACATTCCTGTACACAAAAATATACTGGGTTTGTGCCTTTGAAGGGAATTAATCCACTGGTTTCAAGTTATGGGGAAGATACAACATGGCACTGCAAGATTCAGATTTCAGAAAACTTGTTGATGCCATCACTCATATGGCCAGGCACGTGATCGGTCATGTGACCTAGACACTGGGTCCACCTACGGAGGGCAGGCCTGCGCTTGGTGTCAGAGCAAGGTGAGGGCTCTCGCCTTGCCCATTGGCTACCCATGCCCAGACCAACCTCGAACAACTATCACCAAACAGAAAGTTGTGGCCTTTTCTGCCAACAATCCTTTTACCTCTTTATCTGTAATAAACAAATTTTGTGCATGTTATGCTGTGTGTATCTTTGGGGCAGGGCCCAGGGAGTGGGGGCACCATGTCAGTCGGCCACAAACAATCTACACTGGAAACCATACATTATCTTCTCTTAGCTGCTCCAGAAAATAACATCCAGTCTTCTGTGACAGTTACAAATCTCCTGGAACCCTCTGTCTTAATACAGACAAGCACACACTATACCCTCTCTTCTACCTCACTCTTTTGTGCTTTTGTTATCAGAAGGAGCTCCAGAGCTTGAATTTCAGGGACCATGGAATATGTCCCATTCATTTAAATCCCTGAGGGTCCAAGCACATCTTTTACTGGCAGCAACTTTTCAGACATTTCCTTCCAGTACTTACCACCTGAATGCTTAAAACTGAAAACTTGAGAGACCAGACCAAGGGCTTGTCAACACACACACACACACACACAAAAGGGGGGGGACTCACCCCAAATCTGACACAGGTAGCCCAGAAAATGTATTGCTACTTCCAGGGAGGATCCACACTTTTTTGTCCCTAGCCTGATTTGCTCCAAACTAAGTAAAGTCGAGGAAACCCCTGGGATTTCTAGACAACTTTGGAATGACCTCAGGGTCTTTTGTTGTCTGGACAGCTGGATCAGGTCTGATTCAGCCCAATCCAATAGTCCACATGTGAAAGCAGCACCATCTCCCTTACCTTGCACTAAACAGTGCAAGGAAGGGGATGGATCCATGTCAAAGCTGCCACGGCCACTTCCTTGCCAGCCAAGGCACTCCGTGGAAACCCTGTCCAATGTGCTGTCACTTCTGCTGAGGGCAGAATGGGGCACCCATGTGATCAAAGTGGCACCCTCCTTCTTGAACTCATGTCCAGGCACCCATTCTGACCTCAGCAGAAGGAATGGTGCACCTGGCAGGCTTTCCATGGAGCTCCTTAGCAAGCAAGGAAGTGGTGACGATGGCTCCAAAATGATGGATGGGCCAGCAGGGCTGATGTGGTGTAAGTCTGGCTGGCCCATGTGGACAAATATACATGTCACCTAGGATTTAGCCTGTTGTATGTCACCACCATCGTGGTCATTTCACGACCAGTTCTGAGGTATAGTGCTTTGGACAGTGATATCCATATCAGTTCAGAAGTTGGGGCATGTCTACACTGGCTGCTTCCCAGATTAAGCAGCCAGTTTAGGCATGCCCCTACTTCTGAACAGCTATGGATATTCTCAGGGCTTTCTGTGTTGTTACATTTTGGTTCCACATGCTCTTTTCAGCTGAGACAAGATACCAGAATCTGCAAGAAAATACTATAAATAGTTGGGTGAGTGTGTGGAAATCCTTACATGCATCTTAACTATTGCTATTTTACTCACAATGAGTACAATTCAGAGTATCTTTGGATGGCTGCAGTGTTTATTAAAGATGGAAAGAATATTCAAAAATATTTGAAAAATGGTCAAAAACCAGTTTTCTCAAGTGTTTAGAAAACTTGATAAGGATTAGACTAGAAGGGCAAGAATCTTTGCATTTCAGGACTTATTCTGTGCATAAAATGGACAAAATGGACAAAAAGTACAAGAAAAAAGAAGAAAATAACATTTCTGTACAGAAAACTTAGTAAAGTTAATTTCTCCAGAAGAAAAAATGGTTTCTACACAGGAAATCATTGAAAACTACAGCATGTAGAAGAAAATTGGAGAGATTCTTCATTGTTGCCTGTGAGAACAAAAATTATGAAGATTCACAACCCATTGTTTATAAAGGATCCAGAAGTCTAAAGGTTGTCTCTAAACTGTGTCTAAGGGCTCATCTACATGAGCCAGGAGACAGCAGCTCCCCACTGGCATATCCCGGCGATGGAACAGACCCGTTGTTCCCCAGTTACCTTTATGAAATGGGAGGAGGTCCTAATGGGCACACTGGTCCCATCACTGCAGCTGCCGCTTCCAACTCCTGACTCTCCCTGCTTTGAGGAAGCCAGCTGCAACATGTGAATGAGGCCCCCTGCATGTGACCAGCCTTGCTCACATGCTGTGGGACTCCTTTCTGGAGCTGGTAGAGCATAGCAGACTATTAGCTGGAGTGATGGGTCAGCCTGCCTGGACAGGCTAATGCAAATATGTAAGGACTGATCTGTTATTTGCCACTTATACCAGAGTTAAGCAAGTTTTTTGTTGCTTTATTATTCTTTTAAAGTCTATCAGGCCCTACCCTGCCTCCCCCACCCCAACCCCATCTCAGTCCCATATCTGCCTCAGGCGTGGTGAGGACTGTCCAAGGGCAGAAACATGGCAAAAGTTCTGCATCATCAGGTCTCAAGGCCCTGAGATGGAGGCATGACAGGGTCTAGTGCCCATGTAGACAAGCCCTAAGATACATATGATTCAAACCGTGTAAATCTTTGTAGGTCAGAACAATCGCTTGAATGTTGGGTAATTGTAATGTATTATGTTTTCATATATTCATCTGTGTTGCTGGCTAGGAATTCACAGAGAAACAGATCCAGTTATAGGTTTCACAGTCCTCTAACAGCATCTAATTCTGCTATTTATTATTGCTAGCCTGAATTCTCATCTGCCTTCAGTTACATCAATGTACAACACAACCCTGGGGAGATGCACGTTCTGAATGGCACTCGTTCACTTTACATTCCCAGGAATGGCAAGAAACAAAACCAGCTTGGTCCTTGAATATTTATGTCTATATGGATCACTCAAGGGGTTCATGTCTCATACAGTAAAACTTTGAAAAACACATAGTCACTCTGTTTTTACATCTGCATTCCAGAAAGGAATGTAGGGTTGTCAGAAATTAGGTTCAAAGGAGTCAACAGTCAAATACACTGTATTTAAACATAGGACTGAACTTTTCAACTCAGCTTTATTTGGAGGCTTACATGGAACTTCCAAAACAGCCAACTCCAGATTCACTTAGAAAACCAGGTTGAATTTCTGCTGTTTAATTTAGTCCCTATGTGCTTGCATTTAACACAAAAATTTGCAAGATGGAGGTAATGAAGCAGCAGGGAATTTCACTTAACTGATGGGGCTTTTTTCACCCACAGCTGCGCTTTCATCTACCCGAAGAAGCTTTAGAATGCTTTGATGGCTGATATTAGGAACTTATAGGCTGTTTAAAAAGCTACTTGCTCGGTTCTGCCTGCCCTTCCACTAAAATTTCAATCCACGAGCCCAAAATAGGAAAAGTCACAAATATGGCTGACTTAAGAAGCAACTATATGAGGAGGACACCTGCCATGATGCAAATTAGTGTTGTGTTTAAGTATGTTTGGGCCCATCTACAGATTACATCTAACTGCATGAAGAAAACCTTGATTTTCATTGCAGAGGTGGAGAGGATAAACACACTTAGGGCTTGTCTAGATGGGCTATTTACCACATCTTGCTCCATCTTAGAGCCCTGCACTCCAAACGACACAGGGCTTTTGTCCTGTTTTGACCCCGGGCAGTCCTGATGACCCAAGGGACAATAATGAGGGAAGACGGGGTAAAGACCATTAAAACGTTTCAGCAAAATATTCATGATAAACTGTGAAGACCAAGGCTTTCATGGCCAGCATCCATAGATTTTCCTTGGTTTTTTTCTGGGCTGTGAGGCTGTAGCAGAACATGTGATAAACCAACATGGACACAAAATGCTATTTAAAAACACAGAAATTCTGGACCAGGACAACAACTATCATGTCAGAATGCACAGAGAAGCTATTGAAATCCACAAACACCTGAACAACTTCAACAGGAAAGAAGAAACCTTAAAAGTAAACAAAATCTGGCTCCTAGTTTTGAAATACAATAGAATCAAAACTCAACACTTACAAAAGAATTCCACCCAGGGACAGGAGGAGTCCCAGCAGAAAATGGTCCATCAACCAACCATTAGCCAAACGGACACTAACAAGCCTTGCATTTCTATGCCTCAAAACTAACCATTCAATTACATAAATTTACATATACTCCCCAACAGGGGTTCACAGCATATAAACTCCACATACACGCCTACCCAACCATACTCTGAAGATGCCAGCCATAGTTGCAGGTGAAACATCATAGAATCATAGAATCATAGAATTGCAGAGTTGGAAGAGACCACAAGGGCCATCCAGTCCAACCCCCCTGCCACGCAGGAAATCTTGATCAAAGCATCCCCGACAGATGGCAATCCAGCCTCTGTTTAAAGACCTCCAAGGAAGGAGACCCCACCACGCTCCGAGGGAGTGTGTTCCACTGCCGAACAGCTCTTACTGTCAAAAAGTTCCTCCTCATGTTGAGGTGGAATCTCTGTTCCTGGAGCTTGCACCCATTGCTCCGTGTTCCAGTCTCTGGAGCAGCGGAAAACAAGCCTGCTCCATCTCAGCGTGACATCCCTTCAAATACTTAAACAGGGTTATCATATCGCCTCTAAACCGTCTTTTTTCCAGGCTAAACATACCCAGCTCCCTAAGTCTCTCCTCATAAGGCATTGTTTCCAGACCTTTCACCATTTTAGTTGCCCTTCTCTGGACACGCTCCAATTTGTCAATATCCTTTCTGAATTGTGGTGCCCAGAACTGGACACAGTATTCTAAGTGAGGTCTGACCAAGGCAGAATAGAGTGGCACTATTACTTCCCTTGATCTAGACACTATACTTCTATTGATAGAGCCCAAAATCGCATTGGCCTTTTTAGCTGCCGCATCACACTGTTGGCTCATGTTCAACTTGTGGTCTACTAGGACTCCTAGATCCCTTTCGCACGTAGTCTCATTCAGCCAGGTCTCTCCCATCCTATATGTATGCATTTCATTTTTCCGCCCTAAATGCAGTACTTTACATTTCTCCATATTGAATTTCATTTTGTTAGCTTTGGCCCAGCTCTCCAGTCTATCCAGGTCATTCTGAATTTTGATCCTGTCCTCTAGGGTATTAGCTACTCCTCCCAATTTGGTGTCATCTGCAAATTTGATAAGTATGCCCCTAATTCCCTCATCTAAGACATTGATAAAGATGTTGAATAGCACTGGGCCCAGGACAGAACCCTGTGGCACCCCACTGGTCACATCTTTCCAAGACGAAGAGGAGCCACTGCTGAGCAGAAAGAAACTATTCCAGAACACGGCCTCACAGCCCGGAAAAATACCAAGGAAAAATCTCATGAAAAACTGCTTCTTTCTGAAAAAAAAGTGTATCAATCCCCATGGGACCATAGTAGTCCCTACTGTCATGGTGGCTCATCTGTGCAGCCACCGCCGCTTCTCTCTGTCTCTGCAGTCAGGAAGCATTCTCTGCAGTCAGGAAGCAGTCCTGAAGCATGTGACCAAGTCTGGTAACATGCAGGGAGTCTTGATCATATGTTGTGGGCCCCCTTTCTGGCTTTGGAGAGTGTGATGCGGATGGAAGTGGTGGCAGCTGCATAGACAGGGTGACATAGTGGTATGGATTCCATTCCATTTCATGCAGGTAATAAGGAAGCAACGGGCCTGATTGTAGTATGTGGGGAAATAATCATTGTAATGTAAAAACAATCTTGTGTACCTCATTCGCATCCTTAGATAAGTCTAGGGTTTTTCCCTGCATGCCTTTTGTTCTCCCAAGTTCCCTTTCTCTTATTTCACTGGGCACTTCCAGCCAACTGGAGTGCTGGGTCATTCAACACATGACCTAATTTAAATTTTATTGCTGTGTGTAAGTTCTCTTTTAAGTTTGAGTCTCCATGAGGCTGGAGCCATCTTAGCCATCTTTAGCCATCTTCATCTTAAGCCATCTTTCCTGTAACCATGCTATGATGTTTCACCATGCAGTCTTGTATCGCTGTAGGCTGGTGAGTTTTCCTACCCTATATATTCTTAGTCAGTTAGGAACCTCTTTTAAAGTTTGTTCTAGTATGTAGATTGAGATTGATATACCTTCAGTAAACTTTTGATTTGCATTTTAAAATGACTCCTTTGTTTTGTAATGAGTCTAATTTAACTGAGTGATCTCAGACCTCTGAATACACTTTTTAAGTGTTAATTGAGCTTTATCAGTCTTAGCATTCTTAAGTGCACTCTGCATGAAGTTAAAAGTAAATGAATGATTTTTAACTCTCTTTTTTTTTTAAGGAGATAATTCTTGTTGCTTTTTAAAAGGACTAGATCCTGGAATTTTTTAATACAATTTTATTTTTTTAGACTCATTACTCCTACACTGATCCAGACCCAGAATATAATGGCAGGGAGCCAACATATTCTGGTCCAGGTAGATGAGACCTTAGGCTGCATCTGCATTGCAGAAATAATCCTGTTTAACATTGCTTTAACTGCCATGTCTCAATGCTACAGAATCCTGGGATTTGTAATTTGTTGTGGCACCAGAGCTCTCTGACAGGGAAAGCTAAATATCTTACAAAAGTACAAACGCCAGGATTCTATAGCATTGAACTGTGGCAGTTAAAGCGGTGTCAAACTGAATTATTTCTGCAGTGCAGGTGCAGCTTTAGAGAGGGAGTACTTTTTAACAGAAAGCCTTCTTGATTTAGCTCTTTCTCCAGTCCAAAACAGAGTGGTCAAGTATCTAAGGAGGTGAACATTTGTCTTTCATAATTTTACTGTGTTTTTCTGAATACCATCTCCATTGTCTTCCTGCTTTTTTTTCTGTACTAAGTTGTGGGATGGAGGGGATATCTAAAGAAAATTCACACAGCTTTTCTTAAAACAAAACAAATCCTAATGTGTAGAATTTTTTTTTTTACAATTTTTCACCCATTGACAACATTTTACTTGTGTCTACCCCCTGCTAAGCTAAATTCTGGAAACTCTATGGATATTTTCAAATACTTGCAAATTTATTACAGCCTCACAATTCCGTGAACTTGCCAGGTAGGTTCTTTTTGTTTGTTGAGTGGCATGAAAAAGCTACTTTAACTGTCACTGTCCAGTCCATCAAAATATTTTCCACCCCTACATATAGTATTCTTTACATGTTTGAAAGCATGTTCCACTTGACGGGATGTCTAGTCCAAATCCTGTTGGAAGATAAAGACTCACAAGGAGGTACGGTCTTGCAGTTGACCACCTACAAGTATCCACTGAATAGCAGATAGAGCAGGAGGCATCCAAATCGCTTGACACAATCTTCCTCATTGCGATTACATACTCTATTTTTTTTTAATTTAATGTTCAGCAATTTTTGAGAAATTTTCATCTATACATATGGGTTATACATCCTACATTTTGGTTGCAAAGCATAAATTGCAAGCAGATTATATGTTGATTGTGTTATATAACCTTTGTGTTGAATGGCAATATAGGACAACTGAAGGCTTGTCTATATCAGACCAAAAACCTGTAGTGCCCCACATAATAGCAAATCGCAGCAGCTGTGACTTGTCATAGTGGTGTTGTTGGGTTTTTTCCTGAAGAAGTCCCCATATATTTCACATCCAAGATGGCAGCCATGAGTGATTTACTCATGTTAGTACTTAACTTCTGCCAATTTTTTTTTAAATGAGGTCTAAGGTTCACAATGTTGGGGGATGGTAGGACTCTCTATCCCCAGCAGAAGCCAAAAATATCCCACAGACTTAGCAGCAACCCGTTCCCAAAATAATACTCACACACAGAGTGTTTTTCATTGCAAACAATAGGAGGCACTTTATCTTCAGCTCAACAGCAGTTGCAATAGTTACAATACATATACACTGCTATGCCAGGCTTCAGGCTTGGTCAAGAGACAACATCTCTCCATGTGTACATCTGTACATCACGTCTAGTGTCCCGTCTCTAGCCTCTAGCTAGTCTCGTCCCATGTCTAGTCAGCTCAGCAAGCCTCTAGCACTTCTAGCCAGTCTAGTAGAGTATTCACAACTACTCACACTAATAAGCTCTGGGCATAGCGTCCTTTTTATACAGTTTCACAGGGCACTGGATTCTCCAATCACCTAGGAGCCAAACATCTTGTATAAGCACTTTACACACCACCCTTTTCTTTTCACTCATCACTAAAACTTGCATAATGAATTATATAAAGATGATCTGTGCAGCTGTGGCCTCCAGGCTCTATAACCTTGACCTTGGCCTAGCTTGGCAGTGACTTGACAACTTTGCAGTTAGCTGGCCATTTTATAAGCAGTTCAGGCCTCTAACTCCTGACAACAGCCATAGAGTGATTTTTTGATTTAACTGAGCAACAAAACAAACTAGAAACACCAATTTTATCACCTTAGCAATTGCTAGCTAAGGTGGGGGGAAAAGGCAGCTCTGGGAGCTTGCCCTGTTAGCAAGCCCCTCCCCCAATGCTTGTCCAGCCAACCAGGTTCATGCTTCCTGTACTAGTGGACAGCAATTCATATTGAAACACTGTCTTAACTAGGGAGAATACACTGTTCCCCATGCTGGTTTTGAAAACTCCAGGAAACACTATGAAGGCTTTTCCTCCAGAGTTTTTGGCCCCTATCCTTCTGAATATGGCATAATGCTGCAGAATCCCATCAAGACATGTTGTCTTCTCCTCGAATTCCACGAGGAGTATTTTCACCATTTAGACAACCCCTGAATGTACAACCATATACACAAGTGAAGATGCATCCACACTGCACAATTATAACAGTTAGATCCTACTTCAGCTGTCATAGCTCCATCTTATGGAATCCTGGGGTTTGTAGTTTGGTGAGATACTTACAATTCTTTACTGCAATCAGTTGAACTACAACATTACAATTCTCTGGCAGAGAATCCCAAGTACTACATGAAAATACAAATTCCAGTATTCCATAGGAAGGAGCTGTGACAATTAAAGTGGGATCAAACAGCCATAATTGTGTAGAGTCTCTATGTGCATGGACATCTGCCTACACAATGGCACCATCTGTGCAACTCTGCTACCACAATCTTGAACTGAATGTGGATGTTCTGCACAATACAAACTGGTCCAACAATTTCAAAGGGGGAACTTATGCATGCCTATGACACTAACAGGAATACAGCCATAAATTTGTATGCAAATCTTTATCCTCTTCCATCTTCTTTCTTGGGGAAGGGATGCATTTTTCCTTTTCTTTGTCACTCAGAATGGGTAGTCTTGGCCCTGAAGTGACTCCTTGCAAGTTTTCCTACACCCCAATGGGATTCTAAATCAGTATGATCCTTAGGTTTCCCCCTCTCTACCCTTCATTTCCTTCGGCTGGAGCAACAGGCCTTACGTTCAGTGGCAAGTCTCCTCTCAGAACTGAAATATTTATAAATATAAAATAGATATCTGCTATTATTTATTTATTTATCCATTCTAACATTCAAATGTGGCATTCACATATATCATAAGTCATGTGTATTAAGAATTTTACATATACTCTCTCCTGGCACTACTCTGCAAAACCAAACTTTTTTATAATAAGTGGGTTATTCCAAAACAATAGGCTTCCTGTTTCCTACCTCCCCAACTTTTCTTTTCAGGCACAACAAGACAGACAACCAGAAACTTTGAAGATATATATATATATATATATATATATGGTGTGAGGAGGCAAAGCACTAAGTATCATTGTCTACAAAGCCTGCTCTTTAAATCTGACATGCTGCCTTTTATAGCTACATTTACTGCAAACATTAAAAGACCAACTTTCCCCACTGGGAATACACCACACTTATTGCAATGGAAAATTCCAATGCAAAAGGTGTCATTAAAAACAAAATAATAGATGGGAAAGCTGCTTTGCCTAGGGAGGGCAAACAGCTCTCACCTTTAGTAATGATGTTCACTCTGATACAGATTCATCTTATATCTGACAGAGGCTCCTCTTATCATTTCCCCAAGCTTATCATCACTCAACACAGCTGTTTTAAAAAGAAGTTAATTCTGTTCAGTAATTCCTTTTTTTCCCTCTCCAAAACACTAGCCTGCCATTTGACTCAACATCTCATATGTATACTAGTGGCAGTTCTTTGATGTCATCCATTCCAGTTGTTTTTAAAGCAGCCACATAAGTCTATAGCCAATGTCACACCAGCAAAGAGATGGACAACTTCTGGCCATCCAGCAGACATTGAAATGAAACTTACATTATTACTCACCATTGGCAATGCTGGCTGTGGCTGATGGAGGGATACAAGTTGCCCATACTTGCATTAGCAGATGTCCCTGGGCATGATAGGTCTTCTTTCCCTTTCTTATGCAGCCCTCCAAGCAACCCCCCCCCAAAAAAACAAGCTTCATAAAGTTACACAACCCTCTTGGATTTCATGAAGGTCGGGCTGAAGGGGAAGGCAGACCATCCCTTCTCTCCCACTTCCAATGATGGAACCATTTTCATTAGCAAACTCATCCTGTTGAGTAGTGGACATAATATCCAAACTTACTTGTCTGGTTATCTGGAAAGTCACATTTGGGTGGCTAAAAGACCTCTTGAGGCAGACTACCTAGAGATATCACTTGGGGTGGCCATGGGTTGGTTCTCACTTCCTGTGACTTTTTTCTCAAGAAAAACATGCATAGACTATGCCATCACAGCAAATGTGAAAGAAAATTTCAGAGGTATGACACAAAGAGCACTTATGAAGTGAAAGCAGAGAAAATGAGAGCTGGAGGCAGAAAGTAGCCTAGGAGATACAAAGCCTGGGGATAGAACTCAGGAAGGAGAGGGAGATATTGTTGCTTGAGATAATATTGGGTCATGCCAAAAGCTAATGGGGAAAATTGTCAGTTAACATATACGGGTTTACCTATCCCAGGTAATCTTGGACAAGTCATAAGCTTACCCTTGGGGGCAGGGGTAGCATGGCCCTTAACTTTGCCAACACTGGAGCAATAGTTTCTTCAGTCCACATTCCATCCCCTTGTTTCTTTCCCTTCTTCCTCCTAGATGGATATCTTCCTTAACAGGTAGATATGAAATGAAATCTTAAATTACACATCCTTGAAGCTTTCTCTCATCACCTTCCAGCCACTGCCTTTGCTAAAGACATTCATATGTAATCCATGGACAATAAGGAAAATGTGTTCTTCACTTCCACAGTTGCCACCAAATATCACCTAAAGCAAAAACTTGATATGAACTTTGAGATTTTTTACAAAGGATTTACAAAAGAATTTCAAGGAAACAAATGTTTCAAATTTCACCAAATATTTTTAAATTTTAAAAAGTTTTTCCTCACTTCTGAAGGTTCCAAGATCAGCAGTTTTGCAGCTAAATAAAAAGCAGCTGCTCAACCTGCCATCAGAATTTTGAACCCCACCCTCCAAGAAATCCCAAATATGGAGGTGGATGCCCATTCACTTTCTCGTTACATCAGCTCCAGTGTATTTGTTGTTTGTTTTTTTAAAAAAAATCTGACTGTGATGAGGCCCACGGTCAGTTGCAAGACATAAAATATTGGTCCTAGATTGCTTGGGGTTGCCCTCCACCGATGCAAGCTAATAGTCACCACTAGCAGGACCCCAAATAATGCTGCTCACCAAATGGATTCTAGTCTGGGATGGTGAAAAACTCTCTGCTGATAGCCTAGGATGAGGAATGTACAGTACTGCAGATTTTGGCTTGCAGATACCATTAGCACTAGGGCACTTTCACACTGCACAACCATAGTATTATATTCCATTGACACAACAGAATATTCTATGGAATCCTGGGATATGAAACTGGAGAGGGCATTCAGAATTTCAAATTCTCATGCAGAGAGATCTAGTGCCTTCCCAAACTACAAATCCAATGATTCCTCAGGATGCAACCTGTGCACAGTGGTGGTCAGGGTGCTGACACAATTTGAATACAGCTGTATTACAGAGACATACACATATATATTTTATTTTCCATTCCAAATCAACAACATGATCTACTAGGAGCTTGATAGAAGAGGAATAGTTCTGAATCTACACAGTTCACAGTCCATCATCTGTATGCAAAAAGAGGTCAGGAATAGGTCACATTGTCAGCTACATACCACCAAAAGATGGATATTTGTTTCTTTCATTAATCCCAGAGTTTGACCTACATGTTAGTTTGCATGTGAAAATCTAGAAAGCATATATTTGATCATGAAAAGGTCACTAAGGTTCTCAAACTGATCTGGAAATTTTAAATAGCATATTAGTGCATTTCATTTTGACAATCTGTAATCTTTGTGAGTGATGTGGCACTTTAAAAGTCACTAAGAATATCTAATGAGACTAAAAATATCTATTAAGTCTTGACGACAGTGAAAAGCTTAGAAAATGTCATCCGATTGTCGTTGGGCCTTTGCTTGCACTTTCTCCAACACTTAGGTGCCATAAATATATACTATTTCTAGAATTAAGAGCAATTTAAAACAATTGCTATTAAAAGGGTAAGAAAGGACAAATACAACAACAAATTATCAAATGTCATTTCAACAGTCAGTTCCCAAAAGCTATTGAAAAAAAGAGTCCATCTGCTGAAGGAAGAACAATTGATTCAATAGGACTATTCAAGCTGGGACTATGTGGCTGAACAATCAATATATTTGAATGTTTATTTGATCTATTCACTGACATTGGAGAAAAAGCCACTGTAAATCCCCCCATTGCACAATTGGCAAAAAACAGATATACCATAAATTGCATAATAAATTGAAGATATACCATAAATTGCATAATTCAGCAGAAGGGTAGTTAAGCCCGGTTAGAAAGGTAGTGTAATTATGGGCTAAATCTACATGGGCCAGAATAAGCCAGCTCCCTGCCAGGGTATTATGGCTATGGATCTGGCACATTCTTCCCCTGTTACCTGAAAGAAATGGGACAAAATACTGGCCTGTCTCTACAGACTTCATTGCTACCATCCATGTTGCACTCTCTGAAGCCTATAAGCCAGCACACGGCACATGATCAAGGCCCCCTGCACGTGACCACACTTAGTCACATGCTGCAGGACTCCTTCCTGGCTTTGGTTAGATCTCGCCTGGAATATTGTGTCCAGTTCTTGGCACCACAATTCCGGAAGGATATGGACAAGCTGGAATATGTCCAGAGGAGGGCGACCAGAATGGTAAAATGTCTGGAAGCCATGCCCTATGAGGAATAGCTTAAGGAGTTGGGTATGTTTAGTGTGGAGAAGAGAAGGTGAAGAGGTGACATGATAGCCATGTTTAAATATTTGAAAGGATGTCATATTGAAGAGGGAGAAAGCTTGTTTTCTGTTGCTCTAGAGACTAGGACATGGAGCAATGGATTCAAACTACAGGAAAAGAGATTCCACCTGAACATTAGGAAGAACATTAGGTCATGGATGGCAACTGCAGCAATGGGCCAGTGTACTGGTTTTGGCTTCTACGGTCATGTGGGGCCTGAACTGTTTTGTGTTTCTTTGTTTTGGCTGAGGAAGTTTTTCCTGGGTATTTTAATATAATGGTTGAATGGGCTTTAACCCATCCCCCCTGTCTTTTTCCTGGGTGTTGTGAGGACTGCCTAGGGGCAAAATGGGGCAAAAGCCCCACATTGTTAGGACTGCGGGGCTCTAAGCCCAGGGCAAGATGGGGTAAATAGCCTACTGAGTGAAAGCATGATATAAGATCTCAGAAGGAAAAGATAGCTCTCCCATCATAATTTTTCTGTCATCATAACAGCAACATGAAACAGGATATCCTGTGGGACCTATGAATTTGCACATACATACACACACACACCTGTACAAACAAAGGCTATGTTAAAACATGTTTAATTTTGCACTCAGAGGAAAGGTGATATTGAGAATGCCTTCAGCACACTTATTAAACTGAAACAGAAATACTATCTCACCTTTCTAACAAATTATCTTGTCCCTCATCTTCTCTCATATCACTGTAGCTGTTTAGGGAGGGAAAAAGCAATCTTCAAAAGAGAAGGGAAATAGATAAAAAGCTACATAATTTATTTACAGTGTCTCACACGGTTACTGAGCTATATTGCCAAGCTTCAAAAATAGAAAACAGAAACATGAAAAAGACTGGGAACAAGCTACCACCGTCCATGAATAATTAAGAACTAGTGCCAAAAAATGAAGCACAACTTGGATAAAGTTCTGACTAATCTCTTATTCTAATTTAAACCTGTTGGAAGTGTTTGGCTTGTATCTTGATGCTGAAGTCAAACTTTAATCTTTTATAAAAGTCCACGTCAGCATGAGGAGAGCTCCAGTAGTCAGTAGTTGCAGAAAGGTCAATGTTTAGATTCTTGGGACCTCTTGGGGAAAGGATCATAGCTAGAAGTCAAGATTGCAGATTGTGAAGTAGAGGTGCTCATTGTGATAATCCTATAGCCACTATTCCGGAGACCCTAAAAATGTAGGCATCTGTGTTGACTCATATGCACAGATGAGTTCTAGGAGAGTTTTTTTTTTCCCCTGGGGTGAGGTTAAAGCCAATTGAAGGCAGTAGGAAAAGAGGAAGACCCCACTGTAGGTGGATAGACTCAGTCCAGAAAGTCACAGCCCTTTCTGAGCAGGGCTGTTGATACAGGGTGACTTGGAGGTCTCTTGTTCATAGGGTCACCATAAATCAAGGTTGACTTGATGGCCGTTAACAACAAAAAAGCTAATTGGTCTCCATTGCCCATTCAGGATCAAGACATTTTACATTTCACTTCACATTACAACAGGGATAGCTCATGACAAGATATTGGTGGTGGTGATAGCTATTAACTCATCAGCTAGTGGGAACTATAACTGAACTCAAAGGGGACAGTGATCAAAACAACAACAACCCTAGCACTTGCCCTATGAGGAGCAGTTTAGGGAGCTAGGCATGTTTAATCTGGACAAGAGAAGTTTAAGAGGGGACATGATATTCATGTTTAAATATTTGAAGAGATGTTGTAATGAGGATGGAGCAAGCTTATTTTCTGCTGCTCCAGAGACTAGGACACGGAGCAGTGGGTTCAAACTACAGGAAAAGAGATTCTACCTAAACATAAGGAAGAACTTCCTGACAGTAAGAGCTGTTCAGTGTGGTGGAGTCTCCTTCTTTGGAAGTTTTTAAACAGAGGCTGGATGGCCATCTGTCTGGAATGATTTGATTGTGTATTCCTGCATGGCAGGGGGTTGGACTGGATGGCCCTTGTGGTCTTTTCCAACTCTATGATTCTATGATTCTCAGTTCTATTCACTAACAATGGGCTAGAAGTCCATAATGTTTTTTGTTTTTTTTAAAGAACTTAAACCAAACCCTTACATTTCCTTATATCAGGAATAGCGGGGAAAAGATTAAAAGAAAATCATATGTGGGGTGGTGGTGGTGGGGAAACAAAGCTGAAACATTTGTCCATCTAGGCCAGAACTTTGAAACTTAGCATTTAATTTGTCCCCCAATGTTTTCAACCGTGTTAGTAGTTGAATGAGGTTACTACCTCCCTTCCCTGAGGGGCTCCTCATTGTTTGTACCAAAGAAAGGTAAGACCAAGGAGACAAAATATGTTCCTCTTCCTGCTAAGAATAGTTATATCTCTTGGATTTGGTAGAAGCATATATGAGTATTTATTTCCAATTTGTTTTGGAAGAATGCACCCAAATTCATATATTTCTTTATACAGTATGTGAGATAGGAAGAAGTTAAGGTTTTCTTTTCTTTCTTTTTTTTTAAAAAAAGGTAACACAGCAGAAGACAGGTTTTACCACCCCTATTCCTTGCAACAAAAACTTAACACCATTCTGTTGGATTTAAATATGTAAAACATTTTCCAAGGCATAATTCCTCAGGTCATTAATCAGAATGGAAACTGTGGTCAAGAAAGAGGAAGAACGCTAAAATTTGGAAAGGCAGCTATGAAGGAACTAAATAAGATCCTGAAATGTAAATATATATCATTAAATACCAAAGTCAGGATTGTCCATGCCATAGTAATTCTGAGTTCTGTATATGGGTGTGAAATTCATATACTGAAGAAAGATAGTTGGGGGTCTGAAATGCATACTATGGACCATTAAAATAACAACCAAATGGGTCTGAGAGCAAATGAAACCTGGAGTCTCACTAGAAGCCAAAATGAAGCCTGAAGTCTCAAACAGCTAGACTAATGCTCTTCTACTTTGGACATATCTTGATGACATGACATGACTGATTGAAAAACATGATAATGTTCAGTAAAGTTGAGGGCAGCAAGAAAAGAAGAAGGCCACTGTGATGGATCCCCACTCCAGCCTGGCCCCGCAGTTTCAAGCCTTGGGCTCCCATCAATCACCTTGCCTGTGCCCCCTATTAATGCCTCCCTAGATTGGGTACTTGGGCTTCAAGGTGATTCCTATATGGCCCAGTGGATGTGTTATTTTTTGGGTTCACTGTGGTAAACATAACCAGACTATCAAAAATTAACAGGACTCACAGTTGTAAAAAAGAAAAGAAAAAAATGAGTAGAAGTTTATTAACACATATTTAGATCACACATTAACCCCTGAATTATTTAATCATTCACAAAACCCTATTCAGTTCTTCCCCCGCCTGATTGTCCTATCTCTACAGCTTTTCCTCTATCTTCTTTCTGTCAGAGAGAAGCCTCAGTTTGCTATCCTTTCTCCCCTGTAGCCCCTGCTCCTTCACATCATTCCCTGAACTGTGATTTGTTGGCTCCAACTAGGCATGCCCAGCTCCTCACTTCACAATCACATTACGGTGGATTGACTCGATCAAGGAATCTATAGTCCCGAGTTTGCAAGACCTGAGCAGGGCTATTAATCACAAGGTTATCTTGATGGTATCTTATTCAAACAGGTATGGGTTACCATACAATGAAGCTTACTTAATAGCATATAACAACAAAGCTATTGAAATATGCAGTTCTCATTCCTTCACATTACTGTACAGTAGAATCTAATATGGTCTTCTACAGACATGTCCACATAATCATGCTTCCCTCTCCCATCACATTATCCATAAGAAACTTGGGACACCTCCAAAAAAACAGACAAGAGTGATGGGGAACAGTGTACCAGCTGACATTTTCTAGTTCAGAGGGGCTCATGCTGAACAAGAAAGGAAAGAGACTTTCCACATTATGCATGATTATACCAGAAATGAATAGGATGTATTCATCTGTGGAAAAAAAAAAAGATTATGCTAGCTTATGAAGCTTTGCAATATTTCATCATCTTAACACTATATTATAATTACAGTGTATCTTGCAGAGATATAGAAACACACAGGAAATGTCAAGGTAAAGGAACAAAAGGTTGTGTTTCCCTGTCTGATAGTACAAAGCACTCAACTTTACTATGATGGAAACCATGATTTATAGTTGTATCTAATCACACCTAAACACCAAGAGACACATAAAGTATGCTAAGACTTGGCTGTTGAAGAACAAATGCAATTCATATGAAAGGATTTGGATGACAATTCTATGAAATATAAAGCAATGAAGGATTGAAGGTCATAACTGGATTTTGCAGGTGTCTTCCCGTGCCTAAGGTATCCCTAATTCTTTACTTCCTCCTTGCCTGTGTATATTTCCTATGCTCCTTCCTTTGCTTTTCTCTCTACCCCTGCATAGCTTCCTAAATATGAAACAAAATTCAAGCTTCAGTAATGTCTTAATTGGCTCAAGGCAAGCTTTTGAGCTCAACAGAACTCAATCACTCATGAGTTCATCACTCATCAGTTTCAGATGGTACTAAATTTAGTGGGTTTAGGAAGGAGGTAGTTTTCTTTCTACTCATGGATCCCATTACTACTTTCTGGTTTTGTTCTTAATCTGAAAGATGTTCAATAAGGAAAGATATAAAGCTGCAGGCTACAGAGGTTCATCCCAGTTATTGGGAAGAGGGCACCGAAGGCCTCCTTATACTGAATCAGATCATAAGACAATCTAAGTCCAGTACTGTCTCTTCTAGAAATCTTTCCCACTTCTTCTGCCCAATAATCATTTAACAGCAGATGGCAGAGGCTGAACTGGAGTCCTCCTCAGCCTTAGCTGAACTAAAGACCTTCCAATTTATTTCATCTTCACACTACATGGAGCCCAGTTTGCTTCAAACACCTAAGCTAAGACCTAAAGAATTGTGAACTAATTGAAGAGCATGAAGAAGCTTTAGACAGGTTTTTTTTTCCTGAATCTGCCCCCCTGCCCAAGTATGCAATAAATTAAACATTGTAAAGAAACTGAAGTGTGTCCATGCATGTGTGTGTTCAAAAGCCTTGCACAATATGCACAGCTTGGAAATGGTACTTTTTGAGCAATGGTTTCCAGAACCCTCAGACAGCATGTGATAATATGGTATTAAAGACAGTCAAAGAGGAAAATCACCAGCAGATACACCTGGTAACACAAAAATACCTCATGAAGGAACCTAAGCAGCTCCTCAGATCCTAGAAAATGCATTTGTGACTTTTGTTTAAGGAAGAATAGAGAGAATTCAAAGTCAACTTTTGCATGTATTCTTGTTACAGATGTATCTTAACCATCTGGATACATCTTGGATAAATCTAAATAATGTTTTTTTTGGGGGGGGGAACAGAGCAAAATCTGAACAGAATGTGGCTGTCACAACAGATTTAGAGATTTAACCAGGAATTTCTAGAAATGCCTATTTGAGAACATGGAAATTTACCTCAGGCCACAATCAAGAACTCCATTAATTCTGGTCCCTGCCTGTACATTCACAGAAAGTGGTAGATTTCCCTAGATTGGCTCAAGCACATCCAAACATGTCCATATTTGGGACTGGGCAGTACTATACACATAGTAGACATAAATCTACTACAGTAGGTTTGTTTGTCCTTAGTGGAATATTCATACCATCACATTAAACCACATTTTTGAAACTACATCAATTTCTTTAAAAACAAATAAGGGGTAGATTTGTTCTTAAGAGAAATATCAATCAAAACTAAACTATTAATGGTTTCATCCTATAAACATTATATTTGCGGATCACTTATCTAATAGCAAATTTGGGTATCTTAGAAATGACTTAGGAAAAAGCTTAGCCATGACATGGGGCTCATCTATATGAGGCAATAAAATGTGGATTGATGCACAGTAAAGGCGATTCATAGCAGCTTTCATTTGTCTCCATGCTTTTTTCAAGATCACAGGCATGCGAAGCTATATGCATTTGCTGTTCAAATGGGCATGCTTGTGAATCAAGATGGTGGATGTGAGTGAATTACTCATGTTTTTATCTTCCAGTTGCCACAGTATTATTTCTGCATTATTTCTGCAGTGTGGCAGTGGCCAAGGCCTCTGACAAAGAATCTCCTTTATACAAAGTCTTTTTACATCCACCCAGCCCGCACCTTTTCCTTTTTGTCATTGGTTTAGACCCTAGACCAAAGGTGTATTTGTTGTGTTGTTTTAGCAACATCAGCACTGGGTGATTGGTGAAGGAGGGCTAGAGAAAGACAGATTTTCAATGTCTGATTGCAGCTCTGTGTCTGCAGTAAGCAATACAATAAGTTTGAGCTTTGAAAGAATGGGATTCTACTCTAGATGATGCTACTATACCTCTGTGCAGCTGTCTACAGCAGGCAACATAAATGGCAATGGCATCCTGAATCCCATAATGAATATGTGTGAACAAAAAAACAGAGAACACTGGAAAGGAGATAAGCCTGCCTCACTAGCTACTCTCAGGAAGTTTTCTTTTAATGTTGGGGGGGGGGAACAGAGATCCTTGTCCTTGAGAGTTCCTTGAACTCCCTGAAACAACATCTCAGGCTCGATCAAATTGATCACCAACAATGGTCCACCCTGGCCTCACATCAGGAGGCATGGAGATGCACTATCCCCAATGCTGCAGCCTTATTTGAGAACTCACGCCGAACAAGTCTTGAAGAGAAACGACAACACAGAAAGAATCGCAACCCGGAAACATCACCCAAGGAAACCTTCTGCAGTGCTTTCTGCAACCGGACTTGTTTATCTCGATTAGCCTTTTTATTCATCAGCACGCTTGCAGCAAGCACAGGATGAGTCCTTCCTGAATCTTCGTTTATGAAGAAAAGCCAGAGAGGGGGGGTGGGACAGAGATCTATAAGCTTGGCCACCAAAATGGAAATCATAAATCATCCCTGGGTGCATAATGGAAGACACTTTGAAGTTTTTTCTAGAAAATGGACAATGTTTTTGTTTACTTATTCAAGGCTTCCATGACCTGGTTGTTTCAATGTGCATATTGTTAGTTTTTGGATATAAGGCTTGCAGACACATGTTGGACTCTTCTTTTTTTGTAGTGCAGGAACCTATCCCTATTCTTTCCATGTTATTCCTGCCTCTGGTACCAAATACTCTGTTAAAGAAGTCATGGCGAAGAACACATTGACTTCAGTAACTGAGGTATACCTGCATATATGTTATTTTAAGAACAAATAAACAACATGTAAAATTGAAACATAAATATGAGTTCTGTCTATTAAATAATGAGACTGTGTTTCTACCTTTCAGACAAATCAGGGAGAACTGATTATGAATGCTTGAGTGGTGACCTTGACCATGTCTGAACCTGCATGACAAACATCAACACTCTCGGCCATTCAGTTGTCAGTTATCATTTAAAGTGGCTGTGTTGTCTGTTGTGTGCCAGAAAAATGCTAAGTTAAAAAGCTGAGTAACATGACATTCTGCAACAACATGAGGTGAACCCAAAAAAATCATCACTTGTGATGAAACCTGGATCTTCCAGTATGATCCTGAAACAAAACGACAGCCAATGCACTGGAAAACACCATCATTACAAAGAATGAAAAAAGCATGTCAAAGCAAGTCCACATTCAAAGCCATGCTCATTCTGTTTGTTTTTTTTACCTCAAGGGTATAATTTTGGCAGAATGGGTTCCAGAAGGCAGAACAGTGAACCAGCATTATTTTAAGGAGCTTTTGACAAAGCTGAGAGAAAGAGCCAGGAGAAAAAAACCCAGAACTGTGGAAAAATTGTTTCATTCTTCATCAAGAGAATAATCCTGCTCACACAGCACTTTCTGTTAAGCAGTTTTTGGCTGATAAATGCTACTACACTTGAGCATCCTCCATGTTTGCCATATTTGGCACAATGTGACTTTTTAATCTTTTCCCTAAAGTGAAATCTGTGCTTAAAGGTGTTTAAATATGTTTTGAGTCAATTGATTCAGTAAAGAAGAAAACGGCAAATGTGTTGAAACAGCTGACAGAAACTGATCTGCTCCACACCTTTGACCAGTGGAAAACAAGACTGCATTGGTGTGTGAGCGTAAATGGGGAGTATATTGAGGGGGACATGCATTAGAATTGTAATACATATAAGTAAAGATGGGTTACTGTATCAGTACATTATTTAATAAACAGACCTCATACCTTTATCTCTCCACACATACACACACACCAATAATAATTTGCAACCATTTTCAGTGGCCAAATATAATAGTTATTGGTATTCTCAGTGTGGAAACAGTTATTATACCTCTCTGCCATCTAAAGATAAGGAGGCTTTTAGGAAAAATAAGTGTGCTATTACTGGATAGAATGTTGGACTTGGATTAGCTAATACACATTGGAAACTGCTTAATGCAGTGTAGATTTGTAAATTGCTATTGCTTAAAAACAGTTTGTAAGCTGCTCTGATAGCCTTTGTGGCTGAAGAGCGGGGTATAAATACCTAAATAAATAAATAAATAAATTTGGGAGTTCACTGAGACATGAAATACACTGGGTGACATTAAGGTCCCATCTACACGGTAAAAAAAATACATATGCTGTTCGGAAGATTGCTCTTCCGTACACACAGCCGTTCAGATTCATATGTGTCATTCAGAAGGGGGGCTAGTGAATCCCCCATAAACTACGTGGATTTGGTGTTCGGAAGGAGTAGCAGATCTTGGCATAAAATACGTACAGCCGTTCAAATGGCTGATAAGTCTGTATGGCCCGTTCACACATATACGAACGGGCAGTGTAATCTGATTGGCTGGCCGAGTAGAGGAGGCAGGGCTAGCAAGGAGGGGAATTGGGAGCAGCCGGCATGTTGGATTTCTGGCTAAGCGAGCATCCAGTAGGTCTGTGAATTGTATATATTTATTTTTATTTTTCATTGTAAATAGGGAAAAGCAGGCACCTTTTAAAATAAATTTTTAAAAAGTGGCGGGAGATTTAAAACCGCCGCTTGGTTTGCTTATTCCAGCCAGCTGGGGAAGGGGGCTCATACGGAGTTTAGGGGGGGGTAAAAAAACATGTAGGCGGATCGTATGCATATGAACGGCTGCCTATTTGTATTTTTTACCCCCAAAATGGATTTTTTTAAAATAATATAGACAGACCCTAAGCCAGAAATGCCCTTTCTGTCTGATCTGCTTCAAGGGATGGCTATGAGGATAAAATATGGAGGAAGAGATCCATGGACACCATCTTGGTGTCACTGAAGGAGAGGTAGGATACGAAAGTAAACAACAAATAAAATCCTCATCAATTATTAAGAGATGATTTTGGTAAGAGCACTATATCAGCTAAGAGCCAGCATGGTGTAGTGGTTTGAGTGTTGGACTAGGACTCCGGAAAACCAGAATTCAAATCCCCTCTTGGCCATGGAAATCTGCTGGGTGATCTTGGGCAACTCACACTGTCTTAGCCAGAAAGGAAGAGAAAATCCCCTCTGAACAAGTCCTGCCAAGAAAACACCATGATAGGTTCACCTTTGGGTCACCATAAGTCAGAAACAAGTTGAAGGCACACACAACAACAAGAAGAAGCTGTATTGGTTGGAAAGTACAGATCACTTCTTAGTTTTTGGAGGCTTCCAGGGTTTTTTGGGGGTGGAGTGTTGTAAAACAGTCCTTTGTGTGTGTACACACTTCTGCAACAATGCATTCCCACTAGCACTCAGTATGTGCCACATTGTAATCAAAGTGATATGACTTCATTTACAAGTCAGTCAACATCTACATGAGATGTGGTTAAATGCCTGGTGGATCCTGCCTGGTTTAGTAATGCAACTCAGGTAGGTTTTTCAAGCCCGATGATCACAATCCCTCTCATACGTTTTCCACTATCTGTACTGTATAATTTAGCGGATTGACTTTTAAGTCATACACTTACTATGGGGAGATTTTTATTCCTTTTAATAAATCTTCTGCAAAGCTTTCCAAACAGGCTCTCATCCACACAACTCCCAGAATTATAAACCTTTGCCTTGCCAGTGAACGAAGTCAAGAGTATTACACTAGAAATGAAAAACACATTGGGGTTTTTATGTGTTTCACAATTAATTTGATGGGACTGCAGTTTTCTAGATTGAGTTTAGCCAATGTCCTTTACCTCCCACCCCTCTCTTCAAATCAGCACTACAGATTTTCCTCTTTTAGGCTCTTGCCCAAACTAAGTTGTCATAACTACTCATTTTTCTATGCCTGCCAAAACAAACCTGGGTTGCCTTAATCCTGAAGGCTTGTTTCCCTGACGTTGTTCTATCTCTTTTTACCTCCACCTCAATGATTCTGATTTAGGATACAGAGTCGTAAATGTTCCCTTGAAAACATATTTGGAAATATTCATTTAATGCTTCAATTGTTTTAGCATCCTGGATGACTACAGTACTTTCTATAATCCATAACACTGTAACTTCTTTCTTCCCTGCCTTCTTTCTTTTTCAGCACTGAGGAGGAAAGAAATTGCTATAACTATTTGTTTCCCACAATCCATTTTTTAACAAGTGTCAATATTAATGCCTTCTTTGGCTGTACAGTAAGCTTCATTATGCCAAGTCAGATCATACTGTGGCATCCCCACACAGTGGCTGTGAGTGTGTGTGGTAGAAGCAGGGATGTGAAAAAAATTAAGTCTTCATTTCATTCTATTTTTAATATATTCCACCTGCATTTTCTTCCCATCATTGTGTCATAACAGTTTGTCTGATATAGAAGAGTTTGGGACAAAGCAGAACCACTAGTGGTTCTCTTCCATGGGATCTGATGGGTCTTTGAGATGCATTTGGGCAATGAAATGCAACACATTCACTTTATCCTAATTATTTGGAGTGGGGGAGATAGGAAGATGATTTTACAAGATCAGACTGTTGGTCCAATAGCTCAATATTGTCACTAATGGCTAGCAGCAGCTCAATAGACTTTCAAACAGGATGCTTCTCCAATTCAGCCTGGAGACTGAACTTGAGACCTCTGGATGTTGTCATGCTCCATCACTACGGTATAAACCTCCCTTCTTTGGAAACTAACTGGAGTATATCAGCAGGTATTAAAACTGTAATGGTTTCTTCCTTTCATAGCCTTTACTCATTTGATTAGTCACATAGGCTGCTGACACACTGCAGAAATAATACAATTCGACACCACTTTAACTATCATAGCTCTATCTTATGGAATCCTGGGATTTGTAGTTTGTTATGGAACTACAGCTCTCTGACAGAGAAGGCTAAATATTTCACAAAATTACAAATCCCAGAATTCCTAGTGTAGAGCCATGGCTGTTAAAGCAGTGTCAAACCACCTTATTTCTGCAGTGTGTCAGCATCCTCAGCTTACCCTCATGTGTTTTTTTCCCAGTATCAGGTTTGCGAAGAAAAGCCAGAGAGAGAGAGGACTACATTACTTTCTGTATTTTCTACTAAAACTAAAACCCTCATGTGGTTGTTTATTTTGACAAATATAACCAGAATGCTGTGTGTAGGTTGTGTAGGATGTGTGTCATATTGGGATATGGCCTGGGTAAACAAGAGTCTTAACACTTTGTAATAGTTCAGATCAGACTACTGTCCTATGATGCTTGTTATTCATAATGGTGGAAGGAGGAAGTATTCTGAATGGCAGTAATGGGAGCTTGCCTCTCTTTACAGGTATAAATCTTCATACATTTAATTCTCGCAGGCAAGAATGAATAATTTTAACCTTTTTCTCCTCACTGTCAGAAAGCCATCAAAATGTGTATCCTTTTTGAACACTATTCACAGTTTGTACCCCCAAAAGCACCTTTTTTTGCACAGAAAACAGCATGCTATGCACAGAAAAAAATTACAGAAAATTACACACAAAAAGCAGGAAATGCTATTTTTGTGCAAAAAGCCACCTTTAAAAAAAAAATATGTAGAGTAAGTCCCAAACTACAAAGATTCCCATCTGTCTGCGATTCTCCTCCTTGGGATTTCACAACACTTGGAGCCCATTTTTTTTATTTATATTTTTATAACTTTCAATTATAAACATACAAATATCCATACATACATATAACCGTTCCCCTCACATCCACATATGATATCCACTCCTTATCTTTCACATCTCTTCTCATTCTCCCCCTCCCACTCTCTTCTTCTTTAAACTTCCTCTTACATCTCTCACCTACCTCTCACCTTCTACACTTACTCTCACCTTCTCCCATCTTCCTTCTTCCTTCCAACTCATTCAACCTTTGACTCCCCTTGTTCGCCCTCATTTGAGCTAAGCATCACATATATTTATCCTTTCATCCCCCTTTTTCACTCTTTCATTACATTCTCTCTTTCTTTGCCATACTATCATTATATTCAGCCTTATGTCTTTTAACTTCTTGTTCAAGATTTAAGTCTGTCCCATATCAAATATCCTTAACTTTTCATTAGTTGTCTTTAAGTGTTTTATTTTCCTTAAAAACTTCAGTCCCTCTTATCTATTTTTATTCACAGCCATAGATTTCCAGTTCCATGCTCTTGTTAATCTCACAAATCCTCCACTATTTTTGTCTCCAAAACTAGGTTCATTACTTTTATTTCTATATATTTGTTTTAATATTCCATCTTGTTTTCCAGTATTCGCGGATTGGCATCCACTCTTCTTCCTACTTCTTCATCTTTTTCTTATTAATAATATATGTCAATTTGTCATTCTCTAACATCTCATTCAATTTTAATGCCCATTCATCTAATGGAGGTAGATCCTTTTTTTCCCCCAACTTGCTGCAATAATTAATCTTGCCGCTGTTACTAAATATAACAATAGTCTCCCCCATATCGCTTTACAAAGTTCTGATCTAAATTTGATGTTATGTTTAATAAATACATTTTGGATCCAGAGCAAACTGTGTCTTGAACATCTTTTGTATGTTCTTGTGAATCTTGCACCAAAACTTATGTATCCTAGGGCACCCCCACCACATATGATATAATGTACCAGTATCTTTTTCGCAGTGCCAACATTTATTCTCTCTTGTTTTATAGATTTTACTGAGTCTTAATGGTGATAAATACCACCTGTTCACTACCTTAAAATGATTTTCGTTAAGGGTTGTGCACGCCGTACATTTATTTGTTTCTTTCCAAGCCCTTTCCCATTCATCTAAGGTTATTGACTCTCTGAAATCTTGGGCCCATCTTGTCATCCCTTCCAAGATTTTCTCTGTTTCTGTTTTTCTTTCCATAAGTTTATAACACTTTGATATTATTTTATCCTTTTCTTTCCAGATTATCCCATCGAATTCTGATTCGGAATCTTCAAATTCATACTTTATTTTATGTTCCTGAAACTTATTTTTAATTTGGAGAAATTTGAACCAATTCATACCCATTCCTTTCTTTTCTAATTCTTCCCTCATATGCATAATCGTCCCCTCTCTTTTAGTGCTCTCATGATTTATTAAATCTTTATATCTTATCCAATTTTCAGTATTTTCCCATCTTCCAAAAAAAGCTTCTTGCGGCGAAATCCAGGTGGGTAATTTATAATAGGAGCCCATTTTTTTGAATATTTTAGAATATTCGTTCCATACCTACCTCTCATTACAGATAGCAGTGTGCCTGCATGGTTGCACTCTGGACTGTGGTGGAGGTAGAGTATTAGTAGTGCTTCAGGTCCTGACTGAACTTTTGACTATTCTGAGTTTTTATGAAGCTAGATTTGACCAGGAAAGGGTAAACTGTGCAACAAACATAGTTTTCAAATATGGTAGAAATTTCTTCTGTAATGCTCAAAGGACTTCTTTAAAACAGGACTTGAAGAACACTAGAGAAGGAAATGACACACTCAGACTTGGTGAGAAATAGACCTATATTCATGCCAGCCTCTTAAAATGTATATCAGCCTTATTGGCAAGAAACAGACTACTCTCAAGAACATATGAAACTGGATTCTTCACTGCAAAACCCTGATAAATTCATTCAAGTTCTGCCTCTTTTCAAAGCAAATCTTGAAAGAAAATAAGCTTTCCTTTCCTTGGGTTTTCCTTGTGGTTTTTGCACTTTATTAACTGTGTCTATCCCAAATAGTATCACACATAGTAGGACAATCTTATTTCTAAAGACATAATGCACAAAACTACAAAAGAAGCTGGATTTTGATTTATGACATGCAGCACAGAGAACTTCAAAGTAAAGTGGGGGGAAATCAGAGCTACCCTTTCAGATTTCAGTAGCGTGTGTGGGAAAGAAGTTCATGGCCCTGGCCTTGTATTATTAAATTGCAAAACTAAAAAAAAGCTGGGGGAGGTCAAACCACAGTGCATTCACAGAGTACCATTGTGTTTTAACTTGTCAAGGCTTATATGTTGTCACTCCAGTTCACTGAATCACCATAAAAAAAGGGGGGGGGAATAAAGTTTGCTATTTGGCATGAGAGAAAGGGTGAATTAAAGCCAAGCTACATGTTAATCCTGCTTTTTGGGAAAAAAAGAAAGAAAAGGAAGGAAAAAGAGTCATGCACCCTAAATTACTTCCATAAGTGTGTTCCAGAATTTGTCCCTGTACCTGTTTGCCACAGACAATGCCTCCTAGGTGATAAACATCACCTTCACAAGTAAATAGCAGTTGGGTCCTGATTAGGTCTAAGGTGGCCAGAAACTAGTGAGAGGCTTCAATCAAGATCTAGAGTACATGCAGCAGAGAAAAAATAGAAGGAAGAAGTAAATAGCAGCAGGAGCCTGATTACATTTGAGAGGGCTAGAAACTAGGGTCCCATGCAGCTCTCTCTCTAAATTAAAATTATTCTTGTCAACTGCTGCCAAGTCAACTTCAACTTATGAATGAGAGACCTTCAAGCCACTCTGTCATCAACAGCCCTGCTCAGGCCTTGCAGACTCAGGGACATGGCTTCCTTGATTGAGTCCATCCATCTGGAATGTGGTCTTCCTCTTTTCCAATTGCTTTCTATCTTAACAAGCATTATTGTCTTTTCTAGTGAGTTGTGCTTTCTCATGATATGGCCAAAGTAGTCTCAATCTCAGTTTAGTCACTGTGACTTCGAGGAAGATTTCAGGCTTGATTTGCTCTAGGACCCATTGGTTCTTTTTAGCAATCCATGGTATCCATAAAACTTTCTCCAACACCACATTTCAAATGAGTTCATTTTCTTCCTATCCACTTTCTTCACAGTCCAGCTTTCACAACTATATTGAAATTGGAAATTGACAATCCTAACTTTAGTATTCAGTGATAGATCTTGATACTTTGGATCTTCTCTAGTTCCTTCATAGCTGTGACTCCATGTCCTAGACTTCTTTTGATTTCTTAGCTGCAGTCCCCATTCTTATTAATTACAGAGCCAAGATGTGGAAAATTTTGAGTGATTTCAATTTTCAGCTATAAACTTGCCTTTCTACTTTATTTCTTTACTTTCTTCAGTAATTGTTACAAGTCTTTGCTACTGTTTGCTAGCAGTATGGTGTTTTCTGTATATCTTAAGTTGTTGATGTTCCTTCCTCCAATTTTCACGCCTTCTCTCTTCACATCTAATCTTGCTTTATGTATGATATGTTCAGCATACAAGTTAAACAGATAGGGTGATGAAAATTTAGACATGCTTGATCCGCTTGCCAGTTGGAAACCATTCTGTTTCTCTGTATTCTGTTTTATCAGTAGCCTCTTGTCCTGAGTACAGGTTACATATCAGGATAATCTAATATTGTGGCATATCCATTTCTTTAAGAGTTATCTATTGTTTTTCATGGTCTATTTAATCAAAGGCTTTGCTATAATATATAAAGCACAAGCTGATTTTCTTTTAAAATTCTTTGACATGCTCTATTAACCAAAGTAAAATATGTAGCATAAAACACATTCTCTAACAAACCTGGATTAAAGAAACATTTAGTTGGCCTTCACCGATCTATGTAAAAATCAAAATCCTGAAATTCTATCCCCTTGGATGGTTGGTTGGCTGCATTTATTTTGAACATTTGTGAAGAGAGAATCTGGGCAAGCCTGGGTAGCACCAGCCAATCACAGCCTTTGGGATTCTGTAAAGGGTGGGCTATGGAGAATGTAACGGAGAGGCTTGTCTGTAAAAGAGAGAGAAAGGAGCAGGATGACCTAGAGTTAGGGTAGTCAGAGATAGAGTGAAGGCTGATTAGAAGGAGGGGGACTGATAAGAGCTGCATAGGGTTTTGAGAGCTAGGAATGTGGGCAGAATTCAGGGAGTTCACATTTAATTCTTATATAATAACTCTACTGTGTTGTTGCTTTTTAAAAAATCTACAAATGTGTCTGACACTTTTCCTTTAAGAAATGAAAGGAACTGGTCACATATTACCACACTGAACCAACACAGCCATTTGTCCAGTATAATGGTTACCTTAAGGCCTGAGCACCACATCCAGGGGGGAGGAGCTTAAGGGTGAAAGGGCAAGGTGAATGACAGGAGCCCAAGTGTTGGAAATTTGGGGTCCACCTGGAGTGGTTTCCATCACACCTTTATCTTTAAATAGGAAACAAGCTTTAGTGCCAACAGGAATTAATGTATGTATAGTTTCTAAACTACTGTTGCCCCTCCACATTCGCAAACTTAGCATTCGCAGTTTTGCATATTCGTGGTTTTGGGAGGGCCCCCTCGCCCTCCCCAAACCACGACAAGGGGCCTCCGGAGGCCCCGTGAAGGCCTTGGGAGGGGGGGAGGGCCGGGGAGGCCTCCATGGGGCCTTCGGAGACCCTCTGGAGGGAGGGGGAGGGAGGGCCAGGAAGGGAGGGGAGGGCCGGGAAGGCCTTCACGGGACCTCCAGAGGCCCCATTAAGGCCTTGGAAGGGAGGGGGAGGTGGGGGAAAGCGACTATGGGGCCTCCGGAGGCCCCATGGTCACTTTGGTGGGGGAGGGGAGGGCAGTCATTATTCGCGGAATTTTCACGTTCACGGGGGTCTGTGGAACCTAACCCCCGCAAATGTGAAGGGACGACTGTATATAGAACTATTTTTTTTTAAATAATCAAAGTTATAAAGATGCTGAAAGTACTAGTACAGCACAGTGGTAGAAACAGTGCAGAGAAACTTTTATTTTGAAGGCATTAGAGACTGGTGGACCCAGCAACAGCGGATCATTTAATCTCCTCAGGGTTTCAGTCCAGATGTTAAAAGAGTTATGTAAGGTGCTGAACCTATTTTGGAGATAGAATTCAGCACCTTGGATAGTACCTTTAAACATCAGAATAAGACCCAGAGTACATTTACCACATCACTAACATTGGAGCTTTCACCATAGCATGATATGCTAACTCAATCATTTCATGTGCTCCCTCAGCATAAGAACAAGTGTAACTTTATCAAACATTGATAAAGTAAGCATTGCCATATCTCACAGCAATATACTCCTGCAAACTTTTCACCTGATCTTACTTTGCACTGAACAATACTTTTGTGTGTGATGATGCAAACCATGGCACTGCAGGTACACATCAGAACACACAAGGAGTTTCACTGGTGCAGCAAATTAAGACTGTGCAAGTCTCCTGACACAACTGCCATCCATAATGCCTTTCACAAATCAAAGTAAAGAGGAGATGGGTCTCAGATCAGTGCACACATCTTCCCTCATTTCACTGGAAGCAGGAATTTTTCCACATCCTTTTCCCACATTCACTACTCACCTTGCACAGTGAGAAAGCATGGGAAAGAATATTCAAAATGGAAACACATGTCCAAAATTATTCCCTGCCATTTGCTTCAACCTGAGCTGTTGACTTCTTGACACCTTTGAACATATAATGCATATAGGAACCTGTCTTACATTGTGTCCGATCACTAGGATCATCTGGTGTTATCTGCTCTGACTTGCAGGTAACAAAAGATATCACAGCACATGAGGCATGAGGATACACAAGCTTCCTGCTTCACCTCCACATCACTCTGAGGCACCCCCCCTCAGAGAAAGGCACCATGGATGGTATAACTAAGGAGACCATCTATATCCAAGGCCACCACTCCCACAATGCCTCACTCTGAGAAAGTATTCCCTCCCCTCATAATGCCGGCATTTATGTGTGCGGCCAACACCAGGACTCCTTTCCTTGAAGGGCATAGATTATACCTGGGCTTATTTGTACATAAAGCATATTGTCCACCACTGACCTAGAGCCTTAAATGCTTAATGAGCCCTTATTCAAAGCAATCTTATACATCAGGGTAGGCAAAGTATGGCCACATGTACAGCCAAACCAAAGCTATTTTTGTAGCCTCTGATTCTCCAGACTCCTTGGCTCTCCCTATTTCTGGCCCAAAGAAAAGGGTGAACTGTCTTCCCTGTGAGCCTCTGGGAGAAGAAATTATTTCCCCTCCCACTTTAATAGACTGCAGGACTTCCTGCATTATTTGACATAAATTAAAGATCTGCTTTTCAGGTCCAAAAGTGGACTTTGGTGTTTTTGTTTTGGGAAAAATACAGCCAACCCCAGAGGGTTGTGGGTGGAGGAATTACTCCCTGGCCAACAGTGTCCCACCTCTACTATATGTATTTACTCAGAAGCAAATCACACTGTGTTCAACAGGGCTTACTCCTATCTATTTGTGCGTAACGCTGTGGTCTAACTTACATGTTAAATTAATTCTGCTTTTTAAAAAGGAACAAAAAGAGCTAAGGATTCTAGCCCAGTGCCTTCTCTGTCTGCCCGTTTATGCCACTGTATTTGTTTGCCACAGACAAATGCCTCCCAGCTGATAAACATCTCCTTCATAAGTAAATAGCAGCTGGGTCCTGATTAGGACTAAGGGGGGGCAGAAACTAGTGAGGAGCTTCAATTAAGATCTGGAGCACATCCAGAAGAGAAGGAACAGCCTCCATTCATAAAGCTGCCCCTTCATTTTGTACTTGAGGCACCTGGAACATTCCCAGGAGCTGCTCCATGCCCACTCAGAGCTACACTTGATAGCACCCTGGAAGGTCTTGAGCACTGGGTGTATGTATGTGATGGGAAGGTACAGGATGCTTCCTTGTGCAATGTCATTCAAAATAAATACACTAGGGTGACCAATGGGTATATAGCACCAACAGCATCTTGGTTTGAGTTCTATAAAAGATGTAGAACTTCAGAAGTAGCCATTGACTCAAGCATGCATTGGCTGAAACCTACTGTATCTGTTGCATTTCCATGGGTTATGCCTTTGTTTTCACACCACAAAGAGGCATGGTTTAAAAGGAAAGAAAGATGCAGATTTCATGTTGCAGTGACAGACACGTCAGCATCAAAATGCAGGGCATACTTATTAGATTTCTTGTCTGCCCAGGGCAAAAAGGTGATCGTTCCATCAAATCCTGAGATTTTCCTCTTGTGCTTGAACAGGTAAGCATGGCCTTTTGTTTTCATTTTGAACTTTCCTACCTACAAAGTCAATAATTCAATAATCGCTAAAAAAAATTTGCTCAGCTGAGAAAGACACAATCACCTTGAGGCACTGATTAGCCCAAGGAAGAAGAAGAAGAAGAAAGAAGTTAGCTGAAAATAATATGAACGTTCTGCAATGTTATAAAGATGAAGGAAAATAGGGTTTGGAAATGAAGGTGAACTGCAGTGTTATGGTAGTTGCTACTAGCAACAGCTACAATACCATGTTATAGAGTTCATATTTAATCTGCTCTGTTTTGGCATAAGGCAATTCTGAGCTTGTTTAATATCTTTATTTGCTGCATAAATAGTATTTAACATCATTTACTCTTAAGAATAAGGTTTTAATATATGTTTCTCTGAACCCAAACACAGCAGATTTCACATATATTGTTGCACTTTTCCCATCACCCAAAGTACCATTAAATTTCAGGTCGCTTACCTGGGTTTGGTAACTTTGGGATGAGAGCACTGGAGATTTAAAAGCAATGCTGTAAATATACCATTGACACCTGATTTCGAAATATATGAGCAAATAATGGCAGATCCTCCTACAAATTGGCAGATCCACAATTCCATTTCAGGTTTCCAGAGAGAGGACTTATATGTTCAAAGTTCCTTTATTCTGTCTGACCCTATTGTGTAATGCAGATGGGGGTGGAAAGAATATTTGAAAATATTCCAAAAATTGTTGAAAAACATCTTTTTGAGTGGCAAGAAACCCTGATAATAATCTAAACAATTTGGGACTTATATGACATAAAACTGTGCAAATGAATTGTGGTTGTTCTGTGCAGAAAACATCATTTTCTACATAAGAAAAATGATGTTTCTACACAGAAATATTATTTGATATGCAGAAAAAGACTTGCTAAAAAGAAAATGCTATAACTGGGGACTTATTCTGCCAAAATTTGCATGATTTTCACAGAAATCATTTTCTGTACAGGAATATTTCTACACAGGAATATTAATTTCTGAGCAAAAATAAAATTAAAAAAATGCTATTTCCTGAACAGAAAATTCTGTTTTCTATGTAAAACAAACATGTGTGAAGAAGTCCCAAATTACAAATAGGCTTTAAAAACTATGTTTTTAAAAGACTTTCTCACAGTGGGACAAAAAGTGCTAGAATTACTCTTTGCTTCCTTTGAGAAGAAACTTAGTGATGAATTATATCCCTAAATGTAGGTAATGGTGGTGGGATCTTCTGATGTTGGTCTCAAACTCCCATTCAGTCTATTTAGCAAAGTGGTGATAGCAGTTCAGCTAGAGATGTTACCAAAATTCACAAATTGTCTTATCCTCAATGTGAAAGGTTGCCTCGACAAACTGAGATACTTCATCTAAGTAAATAGGGTCTGAGCGTTTTCACCCAAGCCCAGGAGTAAAAGAACCAGAGCTTTTAAACCCATTAGCAGCAGGAAGAGAGGAGTTGGGTATTGTTCAAAACAAGTGTTTTGCATGAAAAAGTTGTCTTTTGTGTATAAAACATTTTCTTTGGCACCTGTAACAGTACATCCCCACGGTACCCACTGCAAGAACCATAATCCATTACTTGGTTCACTTTGGCTCACAATTTTAGTTCACTGTGATTGGAAACAGTGCCTTGATATAATATTTGGCTGATCTGTCTTGGAAGGACCGTCCAAGGGTTACCAGGAAATAAGATGCATTCCATGACATGGTCAGGAGTCATGCTGAGGGCAAGCATGGAAATGCTTGCGAAGGGTCCCCATAAATTCACACCTGAATACAAACATCCTGCATCTTCTCTGAAATGAAAACACCAAGGAGACAGGTATCCTACATGCATTAAATGTACAGTGGACACTTCATTGCTATGTAGATTAAGCTGACACCTCTGCATCTGAGAGACCAAAGAGGGTTTCCTGTGTATCATATTATCCCCAATCTCCCAGATCCTGGCTCTTCAGAATCTATTTGTAAAACTATTGAGAACTATCTGAAATCAAATGTTCCTTTAATCCAGAGCACAACTTCAAAGGAATTTTCCTTATAAAAAATCCTGGAAATCTTAAATTCTTTGGTTCAATCCCATTTCTAATTGAATCCACACTACTCCATTCCTTTCCCAATTATCCTCTAACCTTTCTGGACCTTGAAATGGCTCACAGCCAATTTTAGGCATTCCTCCCCCACTCCAGTAAACTTAACCCTTCCTTCCCAAGCCTTTTCCTCCCCATTCTTGTTGCTGCTATTCGAGAGTAACACTGTTTCTCCAGAAGAACAGCTTTGGGGATCTGTTGCTGTATTACCCCATAGCCTGACTATTCCTTTCTAACTAAGTTCTTTCTTTACTCTGAAAGTTTTGTTTGCTTAATTAGATGAATGCATGGTGTGTGTGTGTGCGAGGGGTGGTGGTGAATACTACACTTGTTCAATAAAGTTCCATCCATTGATTCTGGACACCTGTCTCCCGCGTATTTCCTTCGCTCCACCTGTATACATAGGATCCAAGGTCCTGCAAGGTTATGCAAGCTTCTTGTATGCCATTTGAGTTGCTTCTAATTCCCCATTGAAGCCAAAAGATCTCAAATGGATTTTCCACTCCCACAAGTGTTTCATGTAACCCCCCACCAAAAGAAAAATATATATAGAAAAAATACAGCATGCCCCCTAAGTCCTAAAATGAGCACACAAATTGGGGTAGAGGAAAAGCAAAAATTCTGATAGTTGCACACAGCAGAAAGAAAGCATTTGATGTTTTCCCCTCATTATGTGAAATATCAAAATAATGATTTACATCCCAATGTTTAAGAATATTGGGAGGTCTGCACATTCTCCACCCCACAGGTACAAGACTACAAATGCAGCTCAGGGAATCTTGTCATTCTCGTTCTTCATCAAAAAGCAGCTTGCTTTCCTTCTCCTTAACGGGTTTTTGTTCCTCCCTTTGGGACAAAAAAAGAGCCTCTACTTTCAAGTTATAGCATTATCGAGAAACCCCATTATTACCTGCTGAATGGCTTTGAAGCTTACTAATGATCCATACCATGAATGGCAAACTCAAATGTTGTGAGAAGCATGGCAAGGGGTTTGCAAAGATGAAGCTATTCTGAAAGTCAGATTCATTTAACCTCCTATACATTGAAATCCTCAGATTATATGTGTTTCTAAGTGCTGGACTCCCAACAGCTTTGTATCTTTTATTCATTTGGCTTCTTCCATTTAACTAACCATTTGGAAAGAGCTATGTTTAAAAACAGATGAGATTGTACTGACCCTTGGTTTTCCCCTTCATGATCTGTGGTACTTTTCCAGATACAAGGCATTTTATCCACCCTCTGCTGAAGCAAGAGACACTGATTGATGGACTACTTGCACAGGAACCAAAGGCATAACTTCTAGCTTTTCCCCTGAGGAAATTCCACTTTGGCCCTGCAGGCCTTCATAAGACTCTAACCAATAGAATGTATTGCTTGAATTAACACAGTTGGATTTTAACTTATGTGATTGGTTGGGCAGCCATTTACACAATGTCCCACCTGATTATTTAAATGTGTGAAGAAAAGAACAAACATTACATCTAAGCAGCTGCTAGCTTTCTATTTCAGGTAGAAAGTGCACAGTACTTAGGCATGTTCCAGAAAAATGAAATGTTGCACCAAGGCAGACCAACATCTGGCCTTAAATCAATATGACATACCTATGTGTTGCTTTACCTTTTAAGAATTAATTCAGTAGGTCTTGCCTAATTAAGTATCAGATACTCCTACAAAGTAGGAGATTGCTCTGCTTATTAGCCAAAGTTATGTACTTTTATTCATTTTGCAGAGTTCCTGTCAGCTTCAATTTCTCATTTTTAAAATATGTTGCCCACACATCCTTCCCAGCTTATCTTTACAACCACAGTAAAAACTAGGGGGAAATATGGTTCTCAAGGGGGTGAAAAACTTTGTTGTAACATGTGACATCTTGACACATTTCAGAAGTGAGCATTCTCCAAGTTAATTGCCTTCAGCTGTACCTTTTAGAACTATACACATCACAACTCTTTCATCAAAGCTCTGAAGATCATCATTTTCTCAAATATGCAGGTCATACCATACATCCTAATGAAATTCATTTCTAAGTACAGGAAGGATGACATACACACCAAACAGCATGTCTACTTTTCCTGGGTTTGTAGAGAATTACAAAATAGAGACAAGAAGGGAAGAACATATTTCTAAGGGCCTTATCATACTCTACAGAAAAGGGGCAAGGGAGCAGGAACGTTCCATTTTCCATACTGCCATACCACATGACATTGTCATGCTTCTGGTGTTCTTTCATTCCAGTCCTGTGGGGGACTGAGGTAAAACCACATATTTTTCTTAATGGGTTTTTCTGATTAGCAAAAAGATGTTTTACCTTGGTCCCCCATGGGACTGGAATGAAAAAATGACGATGGCATGTGGTAAGGCAGTGTGGAAGACAGAACATTCCTGCTCCCTTGCTACTTTTATTTGGAGTATGTTAAGGCTTTATAAACATTTATAAAACTAAATTTATTAATTAGACCAAAAGAAAACCCCTCACCATTGTAGAAACACATAATCTGACTAATGCCAAACAGCAAACTTCATAAAGCTGAGGCAAGTTGACTTAATGTTGTGTTAAACTTTTCTACTACATTTTCCTCTGTTTTATATTTAAAAAGCATACATTGATTGAAAGCTGCCTTAGAACATCTATCTATAGGTGCCTTGCAGTGTCATGGATACTTTAACTGTTATCTTTGTGTTTCCCAAAATTTATCTGATAACAGATCCAAAAGTTGTTAATCCACCTTTTACAGCATTTACAGTACTTCCTGCTAACCTAGAAGCAATTCTAAATAGAAGGTGAAGTGGTACCTACATTTGACTAATTAAAAGCATAATGAGAACCAAACTAGACTGTGTAGTTTAACATTCTGTTTCTTTGTGCTAATAGTTGGTTAAATCTGCCAGCTTATGTTCTCCCACATTTCAATTTTGATCAATTCTGATCTAGACCAGGCTTAAATGAAACACTCAGCTTTCCCTAGGTTAGACAAATCAACCCTTTTCATTTCTTCTTCCTATGAATCTTTTAACTTTGGGCAAATTCAATTCAAAAACAAAAATAAGCTGAAATTGAATCCTCGCTGGTCTCTAGTTTCTACAAAGACGAAGCAGATGCTGTTGGGAAGCCCACAAGTCAGACATGAGCACAATAGCATACCCCACTTGCATTTTCCTGCAATTGGTTTTCAGAAGTATATTGGCCCCAATACTGGGAGCAGTACATACTGTATTTAACATGGTTTGAACCATTGTTGTTTATGATATTGTCTCACCTACCATGCCAAATATCACATGTCTCATCTTGGGCCTGTGTTGATCACCAGGGATGATAGAAAACAACAAAATACATAATCCAGCTATCTCAGACCCACAAGGAAGTTAAAATACAGGCTGCTGTAAGTCTCTCTCATGTTGTTCATGTTTCAAACCAAATATGAATTATACCTTGGAAGCAACTTTACAGTAACTTTGACTAGTTGCACTGATTGCACACACCAAATAATTTTTGTTAGTAAATAACATCAACAGCCTATTGGGCAGGGTGGGTAATGTTGCTTCTAACTCCCTTTGTGCTAGTAAAATACCATGGGTGTAAGTTGCTGGGATTTGACCTATTCCAGGAGCTAACCAAATGGGGCATGTGTGTTTGTAGAAGGATAGTCATTCATTAGAATACCATGGTTGGTCATTAACATACTGAGGAACTCCAGACCTTCCTGTCCAGAGAACCACAACCATCTAAAGGGAAACTTTGATGACCTCCACTTTGATTTCTGGATTTCAGGTCCTGAATTTTCCAGTGTTAAATTAGCTTCATCCCATTAATTCAACAGTTTGCTGAAGAAAGAACAGAAGAGTCCATACAAATCCATGCCAACTTACATTAGTCATAGCAACCTCACTGATGCAACAGGGACTTCAGAAACAAGGCAACTTCCACAGATGAGAAGATGGGAGTCACTAAGGAGAGAAAAGCTATGCTTCAAAGAAGGACACCTCAACCTACTCTATACTCCTCCTAATTCTTGAGAAAAGAGACAGGAAAATAGCATGTAAGGACCAATGACTTCTTGAATTTCTTCCTAAAATGGGGGGAAACTATGTACTGGCTTAAGAACCTTCCATGGGAAATAAAGAACAATATAGTCAGTGTGGCATAGTGGTTTGAGTGTTGGACTATGACTCTGTAGACCAGGGTTTGAATCCCTGATTGGCCATGAAAACCCACTGGTTGATCTTGGGCAAGCCATACACTCTCAGCCTCAGAAAACCCAGTGATAGGTTCACCTTAGGATTACCATAATTCAGAATCAACTTGAAGGCACACAACAATGACATCATGTATATAACATAAATAATGTTAATGCTATATCTGATCTCCTCCACTCCCCCTTTCTTGCCTTTTTATCTGAGCTGAACAGTCTTAAATGTTGTAAGTTTTAATCAAACGTTGGTCCCCTCCTCTTTGTCTCTGTGCAGCAGAGCTGATAGCATCTTGGCCCTGGTGTACATGCATAAAAATGTTTGTGCTTGATTATTAAGACAGCTTCCCATATTATGCACTGCAGCTGGCAAGGTTCATTTTTAATGGTTAAGTATGATAATGCATTACAGGGCAGGCTGCTGCAAAGTAAATTAATGTGGTGTACAGCAGGTTGGCAAAAAGCTTCAGCAGTTTGTGATACTGTATTGGAGAAGGAATTATCCTTTACATGAAAGAGGGATATTTCAAGTATAAGACAAGAGCCTCTATTTCCATCTCTGAAATTTTGACAGATACACAGCTGCTAGATTAAAGAGAGTGTAATTAATATTTAAATTCCATGATGGGCAAGGTTCATGGTCTCTCCAACCACAAAGAGTGACTGAGATAACAGAAATCTAGCAATGGCTGCACTTCTCATTCCCTTAAGGGCCAGGGTAAATGATTGTGGGTAATTGGGTCAAACTGAACAGACACTTTTGAGGAAACAGCTTAGACAAATAGGAATAAAAGCCCATGCAACATTTCATGATTGATAGAACAATCTCACTTGGAATTTTGAGTAGAGCCTTTCCAGCCACACCTCAAAAACAATATTGTAGAGATAGAATAGCTGTAGAAAAGGACAACCCAGATGGATCAAAGGGTTGAAACTAGTCCCCTATGAGGGAAGGATACAAAATTTTGTTGTTGTGGTGTGGCATCAATTCCTTTTTGACTTAAAGGGACTGAAGGCAAACCTATCAAACCTACCTGATCTTAGCAAGATTTGTTCAGGGGGTGGGTGGGTGTTGCCATTGCTGAGAGAGGGTGACTTACCCAAGGTTACCCAGTGGATTTCCATGGCTGAGCAGGTATTCAAACCTTGGTCTCCAGAGTTGTAGTTCGACACTCAGACCAATACATCAGGTTACAAAACGTGGAACTTTTAAATTTATGACACAGTAACTGTGACTCTCCAGGTATTGTTAGACTGTAAACTTCCATAGACTCACATCATTGGCCATGTTGGCTAGGACTGCTGGGAATTGTAGGATGGTCAATGATGTCCAGCTCAGTTTATGAAAAAAAATCAGTGCCAACATGACAGAGGTGTATAAAATTATGCATAGTATGGAAAAAGAGGTAAGGGAGAAGTTTATCTCCTTCTGGTACTATTAAATTTGAGCTGAATCACAGGAGAGAGAAAACACATTGTTACCAAATGTAATGCTCAACAGTGTAGTGGAGGATACCAATTTAGACATAAAACATATTCATGAAAGATTCCTACTCCCCCATTGTTGTTGTTGTTTGTTTGTTTGTTTGTTTGTTTGTTTTGTCTTTTGCAGTCCAGGGGTTACAAATATTTTCATATGTTCTTTCTGTAATAAAAATCCATTTGCATTTAGCACATTCAAAGTTCATTGGTCTTTTGGACAACGATTTGGAAATAGGTTACTGTTGGATGGAAATTCATTTCTCAACAGGGGAAAATCATAACTTCAACCATTTATTTGAGGGATGTAGCCATTTATTGCCAAGTTGAACAGTCTTAGTTAGTTTGCCCTGGGGACAGTTGTGGGGTGATGCTTAAGTTCTGATTTCTATTTAAAACATGGTGGCATGCTTTGTTTTAGAAGACAAAATGTTCCTCCTTGGATTCTGGAAACACAATTCCCATTTTCTTTTTCCAACAATGGAAAGGGTTGGTAGGACACAAATGGGCTGCATTGAAGATTGTGGGGACTGTGTATTGTATGCAGCTTTTACCTTTACCTAAGGGCTTATATCTACATGGGTCAGAATATGCCAGCTCCCTGCCAGTGTATTCTGGACAGGGATCTGGCCCATTTCTCCCCCATTATTGGCACAAAATGGGATGGAGTCCAAACCACCATGCCGACCCAGCCCTGTAGCTGCTGCTGCCCATCCCACTCTCCGAAGCCAGGAAGCTGACCTGCAGCACGTGATTAAGAACCCCTGCATATGACCAGCCTTAGTCACATGCTGCAGGATTCCTTCTTAGTTTTGGAGAGAGCAACGCAGACAGGTCAGTGTGCAAGCATGGGATGATCAATGTTTGTCCTGATTCATTTTTCCTGGCTAGAACAATTTTTCATAGGTGTTCTGATGCAACAGTGCAATAGGCTTTACCTGATCTTACCCCCATGGTAGCTCCATCTTTGCCCTCGGCATTGTAAGGAGTGCCTGGGGGCAAAATGGGGCAAAAGTCCTGCACTATTAGGACTGCACAGCTCCAAGACAAGGCCATGATGGAGTAAATAGCCCATCTAGACAAGGCCTAAGTCCAACATCAAACCTTCCAAAATTTTACAGATAAAAACCAGGAGACATGTGCCCAAGCAACATCAGAGTGTGGTCAAGATGGCAATCTTTATTTACAAGGAAGGACACGCAAGCTAGGAAAGGTAGCAGAAGTTTTGCTTTTGCCTGACCATACTCGGAAGGGCAAGATTCTCCCCTCCTCTCCTTTCCTTCCTGCTAAATTAACTGAGTGCAAATTACGTTTACAATTTGAACTCAGTTTGCAGCAAATGAAGTAAGCTGAGAAGAAAAGGGGAAAGTGGGAGGTGGAGAGGAAAACTGAGTTATTTTAAAAGGAGCTGAAAAAGTGGGACAGCAGAGAAATAATCAGGGCTGTCTCTGCCAAAACAGGATAGCTGGTGTGTGTGTGCAGCATTGTCGTAGTGGACATCTATTAGCATGCCAGGACTTTATTTCCTCTCTTTCTGCAGGCCTCAGTGAAAGTCAAAGGCCTGTATCAGATTTTTTTCCAGCTCTCCATTACAAGTTTTAAGCATAAAGGGGCTAAATAAAAGTTGGAAAATGGTACATCTCTTAGTTTTGTTGATGGAAGCAACAGCCACATTAGGTCTTGCCCATTGCCTTTGTAATTGCAGGATTCCAGACTTGTAGATTTAAAAAAAGAAAGAAAAAGAAGGTGTAAGAACCAACGAATTTGATTAATGAAGATATCAACCCTAACAGAGAACCATAAATGCCACTTTTCTTTTCACAGAAATCCATTTTTTTCCAGGTTTTCTACAAAACATAATAAAGACTAGCAATTTCCAACAAATATTCTGATATAGCTATCAGGGTATGAGCCAGAGTTTAAATATTGCCCTTTTCAGCATAATTTTTCTTCAGCAAAAGTTCAGCTGCCAGTCTGACTCACCATATCTTGAAGTAGCAGTACTGCTCTTCCTTTGCACAACTATACAAATATTAGCCTTCATAGTTATTCCTGAGCTAGCCAATGACAGAAAATGACTTATTATTTGACTCTTGCCAGGGCAATACAAGTACATGGGGTAGAAAGGGAGTGTAGCTCTTTCACTTACTTACCCCTACTTCACTGAGAAGACAAAACACAAGAAAGTCCTGTGGGTTTTTTTCTTAAAGTTAATGCAAAGCCTTAGAACTTTCTAATTCATCCTGTTATCAGCCATAGTCACAATTTTTTTCTCATCAACTATGAAAGGCATGAGAAATACACCCACATATCTTTGGCTGTTGTTGTCCTTGAAGATCTCCCAACGCGAAGCACGCGTGCACACACACTCACACACACACACACTGAATTATATTGCTGAACTATGAGGACTAAAGAGAGCCAGCAAAGTGTAGTGGTTTGAGCATTGGACTGCAGTTCCAGAAACCAGGATTCAAATCCCCACTCAGCCATAGAAATCCACATAGAAACCCATAGAAACCTTGGACAAGTCACACCCTAAGTTGAGGTGGACAGCAGGCTTGTGAGATATACCTTTTATTTTTACTTTTACTTGAATCCTGAGATTCACCCACAAAGTTACTGATAGCCACTGAGAATTAAAGAATTCTCTGAGCCCAAGAATTTGTTTTGAGTCCATCATTTTCAACACACACATGCCATATTCCATACTTTCTCCCCTTGTTTTTCAGTAGTATTGGGGGAGCTGTCCTTTTGTTAATCCTGTTATTGAATAAGTGCAGAAATCCTTGTGGATCTACTGGGCAAATCACCCAGAAATATATCAGTAGGTACAGATTTTATTTCATTATATTTATTAATTTGTATGTCACCTTTCTCCCAAAATGGAACCCAAGAAGGCTCCCAAACAGATTGATTTTTTGGGTGGGGGGAATCTTAACAATAAGTTTTTTTTTAAAAAAAAAATTAGAAATCCCCACATATCCTGAAATCTACCTTCTGCCCATCCCTTTGTAAGAGACATGAGGCAAGCGTCTAAGTTTTATAAGTAAAATGTTATATGTCAACCAAGAATTCCAAAACAATGCCAAACCAGACATAGAGAAGAACAGAAAAGACTAGGGTAAAAAAAATGAATGGTGTATTTAAGACACAGCAATGGGCATATCCCTGGGTTAAGCACGTTTAGATGTGAAATTTAGAGCAACCTAACAAAAATAGATGTATAAGGTTTATTGAATGAACTTTCACCCCACCTTCCTCAGATACCCTCCAGATGGTTTAGCTTTTCAATCCCATGAGGCTGATGGAAGTTGCAGTCCAAAACATCTAAAGGACACCTGATTAAGGATGGTTGCCTTAAGCTACCAACAAAAATAAAATACAGCCTCATTAGTTACCCATTTTGCTAAGTTAGTAAGGTGCAAAAGAGACCTCCAGTATGTATTATATGGGATTGCACCCTTTAGCTTTGTAGTGCCTCAAACTTAATCTGAAATCATAATTTCATTTTTCTATAAATTGTTTCATTTGTAGATGTATATATTATGGAATTACAGTATATCCTCATGTTGGATTGATTGGTCAGGTGTGGCTGAAAGATTTACATTTCAGCAATGGAGCCAATAGCTGACAGTCTCTTAGTCTTTGAATGTACTCTTTGCCTTATTAGTGTACAGACAGCTATGGAATAAATTGGTCTATTCAGCAGGACCAGGAATGGGTTGTACTCCAGACGGTTGCTAGACTGCAATTCCAACCATCTCTCATCATTGGCTATGCTGGAAAAAGATGATGAGAGATATAGGCTGCTATCACACTTCAGAAATAATGCAGTTTTATACCACTTTAGCTATCATGGCTCCATCCCATGGAATCCTGGGATTTGTAGTTTGGTATGACACCAGAGCTCTCTCACAGAGAAGGGTAAATATCTCACAAAAATACAAATCCCATAATTCCATAACATTGAGCCATGGTAGTTAAAGCAGTGTCAAACTACATTATTTCTGTAGTGTAGATGCAGTGTGGCAGGAGCCACTGTCCTTAAACATGTAGAGAACTGCATGTTCCCCAGGCCTGTTAAACCTTACTAGGAACCTTGTTGAATGTCTTCATTCTATTATTGTACCTTTTAAACCCAGCTGTGTGTCCTTGTATTGCATGCAAAATGATCCTCCAGGTCTAATTTTGATATTTTATTCTTTTTCAATCGATAAAGAACCCACCCAGATCCTCTATCCTCACCATCTTTTTTTCATCCCAGTTCCCTCCCCCCTTTTGTGTTGTTTTGTATTCTGATATTTAGAACAGAAGATCATTTAATAAAAATAAATAATCAAGAAAGTTGTGTATTTCTGATTCAAAATTGGAGGGGTGGGAAGGAAGAATAATTTTGCATCCCAAAATAAGCATTTCACTCATTCCTTTTGTTCAGGAAGCTCACGATTCAGTGGAGTAGGTAAATGAAAAAGTGATGCAAATCTGATGACACATAAGACTATGTAACTTGTCTTTCTCCCTTCATCTTTAAAAATTGGTTATGTTCTTTTCTTTTCCTACTGATTCTGAATGATGCTCAAGAAATCTTTGTTTTTGGCAGAGCCTCTGTTTCTGTAACGTATTTTCCATTCTGTAGATATGCCTTACACTATCTGCATGCTCTAGAATGTTACTAGATATTTTAATTACTTTCCAGACTTCAAATAATGAATTAGACTACACATGTTATGCCTGAAGTTATCCCCACTGCTCAGTGAGACTGATTTCTGAGTAAACCAGTGCAAGATTGTGTTGTCAGGTTAATGTACATTTTAAAAAAAGACATAAGCCTTAAACTATACAGATCATAGAATCATAGAATCATAGAGCTGGAAGAGTCCTTTGGTAGCCACTGGAGTTTGGTTCCAGGGCCCCCATTGATAGAAAATCTGTAGATGCTCAAGTCCCATTATATACAATGGCATAGTAAAATGGTGCCCCTTATATAAAATGGTAAAATCAAGGTTTGCTTCTTGGAATTTATTATTGGGGGGGGGGATTTTCAAGCCATGCGTGCTGGAATCCATGGATCCTCCTCAATGTGATCGAAATGCCAGCATGGCATAGTGGTTTGAGTGTTGGACCATAACTCCGGAGATCAGGGTTTGAATCCCCACTTGGCCATGAAAGCCCACTGGGTGACCTTAGGCAAGTACTCTCAGCCCTCCGAAAGCCTTAGGGGCAACCTAAGTAGGAAATGGCACCACATGTGAACCACTGGTAGAGAATGGGCCATTTGATTTGTTGAGCTCAGTGGGGGAAGAGAGTGTGCATATTCTTGAGTGGCTTTTTAGCATTTCTGTAACATGTGAAGAATTGCAAAATGTGAAAACTCTTGCCTTAGAATAAAAGTAACAGCATTGGATGGGCTGTTTCTGTCTTTGTAATCACTAAGTCTGTCCCAAAGAGCTTGTGTGCATCCTGTGAAAAAGGGGAAGCACCTAAAGTACATATTGTAGTAATACCTTTATTAGGCCAACTGAAAATATACAAAAATCTTTGTGCAAGATTTTGAAACCCAACGTTTCTTCATAAGGCACATTTTTAAAAAAATGCATGTGGGAAAATGGAGGGGGAAGATGCCGTTAAAAGTTATATTGCCTGCATGTTGTCTTCAATAAGAGCAGAGTAACCGAATTTAATTCTCAAGGATCAAATAAGCTATACACATAAGGAAATTTATCCTTTGTTCTTGTTCTTTATGAGATTCCTTCAGTTGTGAAGCTATGGAGAAACTGGGAAATTAAATAACAGCACCAGGTGACTGAGAAGTTAATCATGTTAAATCCAATGGGGCAGATTCCCTGGTTTGGATTAGAATCATAGAATCATAGAATTGCAGAGTTGGAAGAGACCACGAGGGCCATCCAGTCCAACCCCCCTGCCACGCAGGAAATCTTGATCAAAGCATCCCCGACAGATGGCCATCCAGCCTCTGTTTAAAGACCTCCAAGGATTATTGTAGCTTTAGGCTGCAAACCTGAAAGTGAGCCCTAGTGAGAAAAGGCGGGACTTACCTCTGAGTAGAAATTGCACAAGATTGCACTGCCAAGATTTTGCTTACCAGAATGAAGATATGTTTTTATTTAAGCTAAAAGTAACTTTTCTGAAACTAGCAAAATTTCTTTGGAAACCTTTAGAGAGAGACTGTTACCCTTTCACATATCCCTTGCTAAATTCAGGCAAAACTCAGTTTTCTCAATTTTTTTTATCTTCATAAATATTACTTTTGTAGCCACTGAAACACAGGAGAAATCCACATCACTCAGAACATATTAAACAAGATTTTTTGTAATTGGAATTCACAGTACAGCTGGATGGAAATATAACACTATGAATACATTCACATTTTTGTCATATTTCTGATTGTGTTTGCTATGTCCTTCCCCAGCCCCATTTAGGTGAGACAATATTATCCTATGATACAATCTGGATAACTGCTAAAGTTCCCTGAACAGTCTACATAGCAAGCATGGAACAGGTAACAAGAGAAAAGTAAATATGCTTTACTGATAAATATCAAATAATATGCTCCTACCACTCCCTATTCCTGCCAGCATGTTTCTCAGGTAATACATAAACACCATAGCAAAAATGAAACTTTTGCAAGATAATTGGTATTTGTAGCAAGTTATAGGGGCATGCACTACAGATCTTGTATAAATGTTTACTATAAATAGGAGCCGTGACAAAATGATACCGTGTAGACCGCCACTGTTCAGCATGCCAACTAGCCAGCCCGCCCTTCTGACTTATACCATTTAACTCCCCAAGCATATAGAGATGCGTACTCAGAGAGAAAGACGGGATCCTGCATCAAACACATACTCATGGTGTTGTAGCTGTGCTTTAACTCCCATATAATCCCTCGAACCCACCTTAAAATCAGCCAGCTTTCCAGAGTAACAGAGGTCTGTCCTGCTGCCAATTAGGGCACTGCAGGATGATGTCACCAGTCCCCTCCTTCCAGTGAATAATGCTGTGATGAAGAGTTGTGACCAGATTCCACAATGGTCCCTGCTTGTGCTCCCCACCATCATGCCCTGTGAGTTTGATGAGGGTATGGAATCAGAGGAGGAGGAGGAGGACATGGCAGGGAACAGCCCTATGGACCCTGGCACAGGTTTATCTACACCTGTGCCAGCAGGGAACACTGCCAACCTGAAGGTTCAAGCGGAGGAAGAGACTGGACCTTGTGGATTGGCACCGGTCTCAGCCGAGAGTCCTGCCAATTCAGATAGGGTTAATGAAGAACAAACAAACTTAGCTCCTCCATACTACAGCCAGAAGCAATCTCAAAAGAAAGCTCAAAGGAAATCACTGAGACTTTATAAGAAACACCTCCTCATCAAGGAGCACCTGGCAAAGCTTTGATTGCTATATATGTGCTTTAGGGAAATGTGGAGGCTTTACCAGAGATCAGCTGATCTTCCTGGAGAGAGCTTTGTACCTGATATTTCTGACTCCATGCCTTGATTCCTATTGCCTTGACTTGTGTTTAGACCTTGGACTGTTCCTGCTGACCCACAGACCTACTTCTTGACTACATTGCCTTCTGTAAGCCTTAACCTTTGGACTGTATTCTGGACTCTTCTCTATGTGCCTTTTTGCCTGTGTTGTTGCTTTTCCAAGAAACAGAACTTTGCTTTTCTGAACCTTATCTGGCTTACCTTAATTGAGTTTGCTATCACTGGGAGTTAGCCGCTTTCCCAGACCTTGTTTAAGCTGTCGCTGGCATTTTGGGGCTGCTTTCTTGGGCACCCACAGTATCGCTCATTAGCAAGAAGAGGCCTGTCAAGTCATCCTGCAGTGCCTCACTTAGCAGCAGCAGCAGCAGCAGCATAGACTTCTATTGCTCCAGATGGCTGACTGACTTTTAAGGTGGGTTTCAGGGTCATTTATAGCTGTGGCAACAGGATTCCACCCTATCTCTGCTTTTAGTATATAGGATAATTTCCTCCTGACATAGGCTCATCCAGATGTTTTCTACTATAGTTCCCATCAACACCATCTAGGATGACCAATGGAAAGGGATTGTGGAAGTTGCATTTTAAAACATCTAGAGACCACCAGGTTCAGGAAGTCTGATATAGGATATGTCATTTCTTCTTAAAACAGCCCATCTGAGAAAACCATTTTAAATTTCATAGATGTCTGGAGGGCTATCCTATTTTAGATTGCTTCATACTTTCATAGCATGTTCTACAATGTTTTCTTGATTGTGGATCTTGATTGACTGATAGAGTACGAACAGTAAATTAGCAAACAGCTAATTTGTTAAGAAACTGACTTGTCTGTAAGTGTTTTCCATATGTACACCAATCCCTTTCTCTTATATCTATAGCCAGATCTTTAGTTCATTCTAATGACACTTCAGTAGTTTGATCATAGGTTGATTCTATCATTAGGGCACATAGTTCAGATATGAGAACTGTAAGCATTATCTTTTGAGTTGTTCCACAGTGTCTCAACTTTAATTAAAGATGTATTTCTTGATTTTTTAAAAATACCCTTCGAAGAGATTAGGTATATAACCTGGTGTATTTGAAACCACAAAGCTCCAACTGCATTCAACAGATCCTCAACCTGATTGTCAGATTTATGTCTTGAGTCAGAGTATCATCATCATCATCATTGCCATCATTTTATATCCTGCCTTCATCCTGCCATATTCTTTAAATGGAGAAAACTTGCTTTTCTCTTCTATGAACCAGTGATAGAATCCAAAGGCAAACCCCATGGCTAAGGCATCAGATTTGTTTTGATTTTTTTTTTTAGCCTTCTAGTTTTACTAAATAATTCTATTAATGTCTACTCAGACATTGGCCCTGTGCATTGTACTACCAAGGGCTTAGGTATGTAGTCTGTGCAGCTTTGGACTTGATAGTTTAGACTCTTCTAGGAAGATTTAAGATAATTTACTAACCTTCCGGGCAGATGGAAAGGAGAGTCTGGGATGAATATTTTTCCCTAGGAATGGTATCATGCAAACATCACTGATGGGAAGTTATGCAATTTATTAATACAAGCATTGCTGACAGATCTAAAAGAACATTTACATGGTGAGTTGCTCCACATAAATTTTGGAAGTTTTCTCAATCAGAGTTCTTTCATATACTGTCTGTACAATTCCTATTTATTCAACATATTTCCTAATGAATAATGATGGAAACAGGGGCTTATTTTTCCGATGCCCACTGTTTTTCCATCTCTAATTCCCCCTGTGGATTTCCTTATTTTCTGTAGAACTTCCTACAGATTGTTGTGTTTAGTCACCTACAATTATCACCTCTTTCTTGTGCCTAATTCTCCCTAGGGTTCTTTTTAAATTATCACCTTGATATTTCAGATCTTGGCATCTTATGTTTTTTTTTTTCTAGTCTCTAATTGGCTCTTTATCCTTTGATCTTTTCTGTTTGCCAGGTGGCAAATAGACTGTTTAACCATTTCCCTTTTTCTATCTAGAATTAATATGCTTCTGTCTGTCTTCTCAGCCAGCTGGCATCTACAGGGTTAATAAATCTAAATCTCTGAGAATAAATACAGGCATTTTCTTGATGTTGAGAACAGGCCTCTGAACAATAGTACACAGCGATGAATTTTGACATGTTGGAGCTTATAATGAAAGATTGTTTAGTCTTACCCAGAAGCAGACTCCATGGTCCCAAACAAACAGATTCATCATAAAAACAAACACTAGTAAAATCTCATAATTCTGAAGTTCTGTGAACATGGAAAGGCCCACAAAGGTTTTGGTTTCTTGTGTCAAAATGTTGGTTCACGAATGTCATGATGGATGCCCTTGGCTTTTTTAGAAGGGAAAACTGAGGCTATGTTCTTGAGGACAATATTCAGTAAACGCTGAATGTCACAAAACATAGATTTGAAGTATTTGACATACATTTCAGCTAAGTTTGTGATGGATAGCTGAAGGTAACACAGCAACTAGAGTCCCTCAAATGAAAATAAACTTTAAACATGAGAGGTTATTTCTGAACTGTCCTATATTATTACCAAATCATATGGAATGTAAGATATTCTGGGTTAAAATTTACATAATAGCATCTTACAGTTTTCTTTATAAATTTATGGCTTTTACCACACAACTATGTTGAAAGTGAAAACTTCACCACAGCAGGTGGGCAAGAATGGAACCTATGTTACTTTTTATATTAGACTTCTAGTCAACCATTGTTGGCCCTGCCATGTACTTCTCTGTTAAGCTGCTATACTGTGGTCTCTGTGTCACTGAATGATTAAAAGACAGATTTATGATGACTGATAGGGCAACTTCTTTATTTGGTAATAGGGAGGATCTTCTGATTTATGATCTTTAGTTTTTTTGTTATTTCATGAATTTTAAAATGATTTTATGTTTTGTGTGGCTGGGTTAATTATCATTCTTCAGATGCTCACTGAAGTAAGTTAAAATAATAGGGACAAAGCACCTCTATTGCACATAAGCACAGACATTTACCAAGAGCAAGAAACAGAATACATGGACAGAGTTAAGAGCAGAGCAGTAGACCACATGCTTTCTATGCAGAAAGTTCTAATTTTATTCCCTGTTGTCTTTAAAAATGGCTGGGAAACACTCCTCTCTATGGTGGTGGAAAGTACTGCCAGTGAATGAGCACAATACTGGTCTAAATGGCACATGGTCTGACTTACATGCTTTATATCAAGAAAAATTTCTATACTGCAAAAGGGCTAGAAATACCAATTGTCAGTTCTCCACTAGCTTAGACCCACTGTATCTGCGGAATGTGCATACATGTTGACTTAGCAAGATTCCCTTGATTCAGTTAGTCTCTACTTTAGTGGGGACTAGCAATTGAACATAGGCCAAAATCCCTAGACTGAAGAGTTGTTTTGATGACATTATAGCACCCACCTTGCCTTATATAAACAGTGAATATAGAATAATTGTCTCCAGTCATGACTTCCAACTTACCTCACCCAATATTTTATTTTTTGTCACACACATGTGAGCAACTGTGCATTTCTGGACACAAATTATCTGGATTTTTAGTTGCCTGATTTCCAATCTGTTAGGATGAATTATACTGAACTATACTATTCCAGCATGAAAGGAAACAGCTGTGTGGTGTATGTATGTGTGTGTACATGTGTGTACTCCTATTGGCAGACACACTGCCTTAATGTGCAGCAATCAGCAGGTAAACTATAAAAAGCCTGTACAATATTGCAGCACACTTCTGCTGCCCACTGCTTCTCAACATTACTTTAATGTTATGCCATTAGGTAATGGAGCTAAAGCCAAAGCACACAGCCAGGAAGTTCAAAGTCATAACATTCCTGCTATAATCTACCAGATGGTTATACAGGCAATGAACTTTTGGCTGGCCCTTCAGTTGATCAGACCTTAGATTTATTGCATTCTTTAGCTGCCTTTTTCATTATTTTCAGCATGACTCTTTAACCCCAACTACTAAAATTCTCAGATATCTTTAAGTATTTGAGGGAGAGGTGGGGTTAATTGTACTGCTATGCAGACATGTATGTGTGTGATTGCACTTTTTCTAACAATTCATGTTATCTCTAGGTAGTACTGGTCTTTAGCTGTTAATCATGTTGTGCTAAGACATACCACAAGTGTCACAAATAGTGCCATAATATTCCAGTGGGTTTTATTTGTATAGCTGTCAAATTCTAAGATGATGTGTGGCAAACATGCTCATGAATCATGACTGCCAGCAGGGGAAAATATTACAGATTTTTAGTACACAAAGTTGTGCTGTAATTAAAAAAGAAATCAAAGTAGCTGGCAATGTCAGTAGGATCATTAATCCCTCCAGCACAAATGGTAAAGGAGTGTGCAAAGTGCTGAACCTATTTTAGGGAGAATAGGGTTCAGCACCTTTGATAACTCCCCTAAAAATAAAAAGAAAGCTGGAGCAGATTTTCCCATCCCACTGACATTGGAACCATCATCTTCCATTACTAGGTGATAAACTCTTGGACAGACTTGATTTGGATTACGTAGTAGCCCTGTTTAAAACTGCATGATGTGGAGACAAATAATGAGATTCATGCTTGTTGGCTATCATCCCTTCTCATCATGTCTCCATTGTTCATCCTTGTTGCCCTATATGCCTTGGAAAGGGGAAGTTTAAAGTAGAGATGCAGAAATTGCAACTTGCATACAGCCTCCCATTTCCTGTAGCCTTCCTGGACTCTCTTCCAGACACCTCCAAACCTCGCCCCCCAACTTTTTTAAAAAATTGGGTGAACAAGGACCCAATTATTTTATTTACTTGAAGAAACATGAGTAATCAAGAACACAACACTGAGGGTCACAGGTTCCCACTTCGAGTCTAAAGCAAGGAACCTGACCTGTGTGGGTATGTTCCCTCATATGTTTCCATGCTCAATTTTGAATCATAATTGTGTGGGGAGCCTACATGTGTAGACCAGGCTGTTCTGCTTCAGACCGTCTCCTCCAATGAAGGAAACAATGGAGATTACCAGACCAGCAAGTGCAGGTCTGCTGTCCTCATTAATAAGTTAACATCCAAATAGGACTATTTTGTATATTTATTTTATTTTAATTTGCATCGAGGTGAAAGCTGCCTCTTATTTTCAGAACTTATCCTGTCTCTTTCACAACCAAACAGCTGATCCACAGTTGAGTATACAGTTATATATCCCTGCTACTATCTGGGGGAAAAGGACATTTCCATGGCAAACTATATGTAGGATTAGATTTTGCCAAGATCTTAATATATGCCAGTGTGGTAAGAGAGTCAGTGAGGTGTAGTAGTTTGAATATTAGCCTAGAACCCTAGGAGACCAGGGTTTGAATCTCCTCTCAACCACAGAACACCATTGGGGTGACCTTGGAAAAATCACACACTCTCAGTGTAAGAGTAAGACAATGGTAAATATATTTTGAATAAATTTTGCCAAGAAAACACTATTATAGGGTCTCCATAAAATAGGAGTCAGCTTCAAGGCATATAACATCAACCAAGATATGATAAAACCTTGAAGGTGTTTAATATAGAACTGAGAAAATATTGTGCTTCCAAATTCTGTATCCTATTTATGGGCAGTGAAATGGATACATTTTGATGAAACTCTCTAGAGGATAAATTTTTCAATACTTCTTTGGTGTGTGTGTGAAGAGAAGAGAAGGGGATACTATTATAGAGAAAGTAGCAGAACGGCTTCTTCCTTGAAAAATTGCATTATATTGAGACAATACCCTGGTCCATACAGCTCAGTATTTTCTATACTGACTGCCAGTGGGTCTCCTGGTTTTCAGACAGGATATTTTCTCAACCTTCATGGAGATACAAGAGGTTCAGCCAGTTGTATGCCAAACATTTGCTCTACCATTGAGCAATGGCCCATATTTTCCTTACTTTTTCTTTCTGTAGACACAAGCAACAGCAGTAGAAACAGCAGGCATTGCATAAGAAGCAGGCCACCGTTTGGTACTGCCCATATGTCCCGCAAATAGTGACATCTTGAGACAAAGAGTACAGGGTGTGTGTGATGATAATTTTCACAGAAAAGATGAAGACTAATCAGAGAGTATCCTGAAAAATTGACCTCTTTCTGAAGGGACCCAGTGAAAAAAAACTCCCTTCTCAAACAACAGCAACAACAACAACCCCCTCATCACCTTTTTGTGAGAATTTTTGGCTCATCAAAAGCCTAATTACACTTGCCAAGAAGACAACATCACTCTCATACTAAATATAGCTCTTAAGAAATCCTGGGAAAGAGGACACAGAAGAAGCAGAACCCTAGTTAAACATTCAAGTCAACAAATGAGAAGGCAGAAATGAAGTCCATAAATACCATATAGGATGGTACACCAGTTTCCGTGTAGTGTCTGGTTTATAAGTGTTTCCAATAAATGCAATTTAACCAGGAACATTGGAACAATATATCAATTTGCTCCATCATGTAAGAAAGAGTGAATGACTGTCCTCTCCTTAAAGTTGCCTTACTTGTTCAATTTGCAACACAATTTATTTTTATATGTCCCTAATTCATTCTGATAGCCTGGCATCTTCCCACTTGAGCCCACACATAGTCTAAATACATTTTCAAAACCTTGAGTCAGTGAAGCTTACACAATTCACCTGAATAATTTTCCATACATTGTGTAGAATGCCCATCCTTTGTGTTTACGTGGGAACAGATTGTTGTCATAAGTGCTCAGAAACAAATGAAGAGTCCCATCAATAAAAAGTACTGGTAAGCTTTAACAGTAGAAAATATGAAAGGCAAAACCTTTTTTTAAATCTCCAGTGACAGGCATCTACTTCCTGTGCTGAATATACCAGGTTCAAATCCCAATCCATGCCAGTATCTCCAGTGAAATGCTTCTCCAGTAGCAAGCAGGGATGGGAAAGAGGTATAAGGCAACATGATTATTTTTTAAATCCCAGTATACATACTACAACACAATATGGCTAATGATTCCATCATAGTTGGACTTATTCATTGTGTAGTCATGACTGACTATATCAAATATTTTGCACTGTAGTTTGCTGTTTTGTTCTATGTCTCATATTTGAAGTTACATATCACACAGGCTGTCTATAGGCTTGCAGATGTGGCTGATTAATTGACTGACATAATTTCTATCCTGTACCTTCAACATAAATTTCTATCTAAGGCACGTAACAATCTATATGAAGTACTGTTATGAATAGTGAAAATGATAAAATAAAGCATACAAACACAATGAACTAAAACAACAACTGTCTATCCAAACACACAGTAAAATCAGAACTACAGTAAGTAAAATGTAGCAACATTAGCCTGGAAAAATGAAAACAGTTTTGCAGTGAGCACCTTCAAGTTGTTTTTGACTTATGGTGACCGTAAGACAAATTTAGGTTGTTTTGGCATGATTTATTCAGAGGGCTTCATGGTCAATGAGGATTCAAACCTTGGTCTCCAGAATCCTAGTTCAACACTCAAACTAGTACACCACACTGGTGTTGGACCTAAATTATCATAAAGAAGATGCCAGATGGAATTTGCTGGGGATTGCATTCCACAAGATCACAATAGGAAAGGGTTTCTTTCTGCTGACCACCCACTACATTTTAGATGGAGAGCTCACCCTGAAAAATGACCTGAGAAAACACAGTGATTAAGAATGTGAAGAATATTTGAAAATATTGAAAAAGAATGGTTATTTTTTTCTTAAGTTTCGAAAAACTCTGATGGGAAGATGGGAAGTCGAAGGTTTTCATGGCTGGCATCCATAGGTTTTCTGTGAGGTTTTTCTGGGCTGTGAGGTTGTGTTCTGTAAGAGTTTATTCCTGATGTTTCACCTGCATCTCTGGCTGGCATCTTCTCTCCTTCACTCATCCCTGCAATGACAGCAGCAGCCTTGTGGCGGTGGTCTCCAATTCTGTCTGCAAAGGTAGGGCAACAGCCTCCTGCTCAGCCACTCAGAGAAGGAAGAAAAGGGCAGTTCTTTGCCACTTCATCTCACCCCCTTCCTTCTCCAAGCAGCTGGCTGAGGTTCTTACCATCCCTTTGCAGCCAGAATCTGTGGCCACTGCCACCCCTTCACCTTCCTCACCCCCCATGCAAATCAGTACAGTTTTGACAGTACAGTTTTTAAAAACAGAAAGTGCATGATAGCTAGTGCTTCCAGGCACTTGACAGAAAGCCTGTGCCTGCACACATCCGGCCAATCAAAATGAAGAGTGCCACCCCCTTGATACTTTGCAAGACTTTGAATTGGTGCTCGAAGGAGCAGAAATGCACATTTCCTGTGGAGCTTTTAAAATAATACGGGGAAAGCTGCAAAGGCTTTTCCCGCAGAATATTTGAAGTTTTTGGCCCAATATGTCAAATCAACACAGGATCCCATTGGGACAAAAGGTATTCTCCTGGCATTCTATGAGGTATTTTCCCACCATTTAGACAACCCCCCCCCGACTTTTAAGAATCTTCATATTATGGGAGTTATTTGTTCTGTGCCTCTGACTCAGAGTGACCCTCTCATAGAGTTGTTGTTTTCTTTTGACAAGTTTTATTTAGGAGAATTTTGCCACTGCCTTCCTCTAAAGCTGACAGAGTATGACAGAACATGACTTTTCCAATGTCATCCAGTAGTTTCCATGACTTACTGAGGTTTCAAACTCTGGTCACCAACACTCAAACCACTACACCACACTGGTTGTTTTGGATTTCATACTATAAGCAAAATTTGCATGTGGTCCTTTTGTGTGGAAATTAATATTTCTGTGTACAAATCTTATTTCCTGTGCCAAACGAACAAACCCACAAATGCTCTCTTCTGTGAAAAATAGACATATGTAAATTTTATTCAAAATAAGTCTCAAACTGGGAGCAGAGCATAGAAAACTGTGGGGTTTTGAAGACTTTCTCTCAGTAAGAAGAAAACTGGCAAATAATTGCATAAGAAGGGTACTGTCATGCCCTGCCCTGGATAGTGGGTGCTGCAATGGCCATGGACTCAGACCAGGCCCCGACATGAGTTTGGCTCTCTCGGGAACATTCCCGAGATGCCTTAACTGTTAGATCCAAGCCAGCCCGCCTTAAACCTTGCAGACATCTCCTCCTGGCAGCCCAAGGACAACAGCTGTGATATTCAGGCCCCTTCGGTCCTGGAATGTGCTTTCCCTATCCTCCCTACACCTCCCTTTTTCTAGTTCCAGTGTTAACTGAGAGGAAATGAAACTTAGTTTAGCTTTATCAATTTCTCCTGGCCTTTCGGTTGCCAGAACTGGCTTTGCTATGCTACCGAACAGATCCTGAACAATCAACTGCTTAAAGGATATTGTTGTGAGCGTGTTTTACTGGTTCTTCACAGGTACACAGGGCTAGCAGAATGAAGCAACTGCCTGAACTGGTAGTTCCATGGAAAGCTTCCACAGATAATGTAGACTCTTGACTTTATACCAGTGATACTCCACACATAGGAGGGTGGCAGAACCAGGATGGAATGGAGCTGGTGAAGCACTGATACAACATTCTTCCTTGGCTTGTGATGCAAAATTCTTTCAAAAGACCTGAGCAGGCCTGATTTCTGAGTCAAATCATAGTATCTCCTCACAAAAATCTATTCTCTTCCTCACACATCTAATCGTTTTTAATTATTTCAGAAGAATTATCTAGGGTGCAGGAACAGTCGTTTTGTTGTTGCTAGGCTTTAACAACTGGAAGTCAGGAATCCTTGCCAACCAGCTGTATATCATCCTTTGTTCTACCAGTAGATCGTGATCTACCTTCTCCCCACCACTGTTATAATGAGCCGTCAAAGCCCACATACTGCCAGGGAGGTAAGCAAATAAATAAATAAATAAATGCCTGACCTCATATAAGGACACTGTATAACCAAGCTGCACTTTATCTGAATCACTTTAGCAGTGAAGGAATAGGTTATAAAATAGTTTCTAAACCTCCTCTTATAATATAGGTATACCTGCCATCAAAAGATCTTCAATCCAGCATATGATCCTAAAATACGTGTCACTTTCCAGTAACATGAAGAAATGGGTAGCAAATATCCTGCATTAAAGCACTGGGTTAAGTGTGTGGTTCCTGAGCTGCAGAAGGTTTTTTTTTTTTTCCTTTCACATCCTCTTTCCATCTTCCCACTGTCAACTTGACAAAGATTTATGTTATTAATTGATACTCCCTGGAGAATGAAAGCAAACACATTTTTCATCTTCTTCTCTCTCCTGGGTGCAAATGCCCCACTTTCACAGTGTGGCAGAAGAAATATCTACTGTAATCCTGTCCACATCTGATCAAGAAGTAAGCTTCTTTGTGCACAGTGGGGTTGTCTCGCTGCACAGCATTGTAGTTTTAAAAACAGTTCAGCAACCCCGCTTTTAGTTAGTTTTTAAGAATTGGTTATGGCATCTTTAAGAGGGTGGCCACTGTCGTAGTTGTTGTTGTTGTTGTTGTGTGCCTTCAAGTCAATTCTGACTGATGGAGATCATATCATTGTGTGTTCCTGGCAGGATTTATCCAGAGAGGTTTTGTCATTGCTCTCCTCTAAGGCTTAGAGTGTGTGACTTGCTCAAGGTCACCTAGAGTTTTCTGTGACTGAGCAAGATTTGAACCCTGATCTCCTGGAGTCCTAGTCCAACACTCATAACATTGTCCCACACTGGATCTCTTCTGACCACTTACCAATTTGGAAAAGGAATAACAAATGAATCTCTGAAAAACGAAGGCAAATGATAGCATAGACCTGCATAGTATTTGCATTTGCTAATTCATAAGTATGCATACAATTTTGGAAATAAGCTGAGGACAAAGGGGAAAAGTGGGAGGGGGAGACGGAAACTGGGACATTTTAAATACAGCTGTAAAAGTGGGATGTCAGTGGAATAATCAGAATTGCCAAACTGAGACAGATGGAGGGTATGCAATATTGTGCTAGTGGGTATCCATTGTGGGGCTTTATTCCCTCTCCTTCTGTAGGTCTCAGTGACAGTTGGAGGGTATGGTATTTATTTGCATGTTTCAATTATGTGCATTTTAGCTATTCATGTTTTGTAATATATCCATTGTTTTATGTATACAGTGAAACCTCTGTATCTATGGATTCAACCATCCACGGCTTGAAAACAGCCCACCCACCCCCCAAAAAAAATCCAAAAAGCAAATCTTGATTTTGCCTTTTTATATAAGGGACACCATTTTACTATGTCATTATACATAATCGGACTTTATCAACCACAGAAGTTGGTATCCACAGAGGTTCTAGAACCAAACCTCAGTAGATACCAAGGGCCCACTGTATTTTATTTCTCAGAAACATCCTGTAAACTTCACAAGTGGTGACATTCTTTGACACAAAGTGTGTTCCATCTTGCAACAAATCTAGGGAGATGCAAAAATGCACTGGGACTTTTGAACTCAATAATAATCCCCCCCCCCACCCCTAGCCCTTTGTAGCCCTTTCAAGAATCCCCCATGCACCAAGAAGAGTGTGTAACTAGTAGGACACCTGTTGTCAGGCAGATTAGAGGGAGAACGAGAGAATACAGGAGAGTTTCAAGGGCAAATATTAGCAGGAAAGGAAGCTACTAATGCACCTATGGAAAATGCTAGCAGTCTAGTCAAGTGTTTATTTAAAGTGCTCCTGAGTTATAGCTTGATTGGATTTTGCACAGCCTCTTTTTTTGCTAGTGCTACTTATCAGGCACTTAAACCTCCTGCAAGGAAAAGAAAAAAAGCTCTTCCATTAGGGTGATAAGAAAGAACAAACAGTTTTAAATCCACAAAAAAGCAGGAGTGGGGGTGGATGAGTTTGAGAAAGAATTAGTGGTGAACTAGCATTGAATATGGAAGCAAACTGATATAGGGTAAAGAAGAAAAGAAAATGAAGGATATCCTTATAAACAGCAGAAGAGCATCAGAATCACAGCTGCCTTGAATCACAGAGGCATCCCAATATTGCAATAAATGACGGACAGATAATAGAACAGCAAATATTTCTGACTGAACAGTTCAAGACTATATCACATGGTAATATTCCTCTCAGTAGGAGCTGGGTGTCCCAGCTCATCCATTGTCACAAAATGGACATGCTCATTTACAGTTACTTTCCATTTGCCTCCATTCCACAATTACTAGGTTCTAGTCACTGCAGAGTGAATTTGTTGCAAGGAAGATCTTTTTTTTAAAAAGAGAGAGATTGAAAGTATCAGGATCTGGTCAGGGTGACCACACCAAAACAGGTTCTGGATAAGCCATTGATATGAAAGATGTATGGGTGGTTAATGAATGAAGCATGTTTTATAACAGAGGACAATTCCCATACTCTTTGGTTGGTGGAAGCCAGAATTCCCCCACATCAAATAGTGTGCTGAGTCCCCAGGAAGCAATAGCTGCTGCCACTGGGCCTACTCAGTTTCCCCCTGAGTCCTCCCCCTGGAGTATGGTCACAAGCAAGTGTATTATCTCTCTCTCTCTCTGGCTTTTCTTCGCAAATGAAGATTCAGGAATGACTCATCCTGCGCTTTCTGCAAGCGCATTGATGACTAAAAAGGCCAATCCAAGATAAACAAGTCCGGTTGCAGAAAGCACAGCAGAAGGTCTCCTTGGGTGATGTTTCTGGGTTGTGATTCTTTCTGCATTGTCATTTCTCTTCAAGACTTGTTCGGCATGAGTTCTCAAATAAGGCTGCAGCATTGTGGACAGTGCATCTCCATGCCTCCCGATGTGATGCCAGGGTGGACCACTGTTGGTGATCAATTTGGCCAAGCCTGAGATGTTGTTTCAGGGAGTCCTTGTATCGCTTTTTTGGAGTGACCCTCTTACGCTGACTCGTGGTAAGTTCACCGTAGAGTACTATTTTGGGGAGGTGATGGTCCTCCATCCTAGAAATGTGCCCTGCCCAGTGCAGCTGTGTTCTTAATATCATGGCCTCAATGCTGGTGATCCCTGCTTGCTCAAGGACAGCAACATTCTTTTTATTTATGTATTTATTTATTTATACCCCACTCTTCAGCCACAAGGCTATCAGAGCGGCTTACAAATTGTTTTAAGCAATAGCTATTTACACATCTACACTGCATTAAACAGTTTCCAATGTGTGTTAGCTAATTGCCCCCACAAGCTGGGTACTCAATTTACCAACCTACAAAAGGATGGAAGGTTGAATGAACCTTGGAGCCCACTGGAATCGAACTTGCAACGTGGTGACTTGCAGTACTGGCATTTAACCACTGTGCCACCAGGGCTCCTTCTTCACATAGTCAGTCCAGTGTATAGGTGACCCATGTTTCAGATCCATAAAGGAGAATAGACAGTACAATGGCTCTATACACACTGATTTTTGTGCTTTGCCTCAGGTGTTTATTACTCCAGACTCTTTTGTAAAGTCTTCCAAATGCGCTATGTGCCTTTGCTAATCTGTGATCGATCTCTTTGTCAATCTTAGCATCTGAGGAGATTATGCTTTCCAGGTAGGTGAACTGCTGAACAGACTTGAGCACAGATTTGCTGACAGCAATGTGGGGATGGTGGTGTTCGTCCTGTGGTGCAGGCTGGTAAAGAACTTCGTTTATTTCAGGTTGACTTCCAGCCCAAACAGCTCTGCTGTTGCGAAGCAGTATGTTAGGCGCTGCAGAGCTGCTTCTGTGTGGGCAACAAGGGCAGCATCATCAGCGAAGGACAGCTCATGGACTACATAGTTTAGAGTCTTTGTGTGAGCCCTCAGACGGCTTAAGTTAAACATGCTACCATCAGTATGGTAACGTATATAGATGCCGTCGTCTTCTTCAAGTTCTGCCGAACTTGGGGCATCATGCTGAAGAAGATTGTAAATAAAATTGGAGCAAGAACACAACCTTGCTTCACACCATTAGTTATTTAAAAGCGCTCTGAAAGAGCATTGCCATATCTGACTCTAAGTAAATGTTAATAGTTATTTCTGTGAGGCTGGAAAAGAGATAGCCCAAGACATTGTAACTTCTGGCCCCCTCAAAAATCATATGGTGCTCCCCTTTTTTTCCATAAAGATAAAAGAAAAAATAGTCACCAGTCAAGTAATAGCAGAGTGCTCAGGTGTCTGGTTGAAATCATGCCTAACTCTGAAATATCTGACCAATACTGGAAGAGCAGAAATTAATATTTTCTTACTCTTTGTGTTCCAGCTTATTAGTAATCAGTGAGATAAAAATCCCTCAGGCTATATTGAAATTTTGTAGTTCTTGGCATTGCGTGCTTTAATTCAGTTGTTTTACTGATCAGTTTAAGTGCCACAATCCATTAGCAAAATATATTTAAAACTGTAAGAGCCCAGCATTAAAAAGTAAGGTGCACATATGCCTAAATCCAGTTGTCAGCCCCAACTATTGTAGACCCACTGAATAAACAGCTGAATACCTATGCATACCCTATGGTTTCAATGGATCTACTCTACTAGGGATTAGCAATTGGATTTAGGCCATAGGTCTCCTACATGACTACAATGCTAAGCCCTATGTAGTCATTATCTAAGTGTCTTCAGTCAACAGGCAAAGTAGATGGGCTAGTGCTATCCCCTCCATCCACAGTTCCTTTGCTCTCCTCCTTGGAGAGCAAAAAATGTGAATAGGTGAGCTTTCCCAACATGTGATTACAATCCATGTGTGTGTAGGGGAGGAGGGGGCTGTTTGCTTTTGGATTGGTTTGTTTTTTTTGCTCCCAACTACAAATATAAAGAATGGCTGATATCCTGTTGAGTAGTTATGAGATTGTAACTACTCAGTTTGTTATCTCATAACTGCTAGGGATTTATGATGATTAACAATTGAATGTAACCCCTCAAAACCTACCTTTTCAGCTTGACAACACCCCAGCTGATAGCCTTCTGAGATGCTGCAGATTGGAGCACTGGGAAATGTCTGTAGCACTCTCCTGGCCACAGGATGCATTGAGACGAGCAGTTGTGGCAATAATCACAGGTCTCTCCAGCTTCCTGTTCTCTATGCAGCCCATGACCAGAAAAACTGTGCAGACAGCACCTCCAAATGCCGTACCTTGGTAACCCTTCGGTTGGGAAACTGCCAGACTTGATAACCCTTCAGACTGAGGGAAGTGACATTGTCAGACATAATTACAATGATGGAGCTCTATCACCATAATTATGTCTAACAATGAAGATCTTGATTTTTTCCCCTTTTTTTCTTTCTTATTTTAAAAAAATTAATTTCCAGATTAAAAAAAGGTTTTCCAAAGTATTGGAGACCCTGATGAACAAACAAGAATCTTTTCGGTTTGGGAATTATTCTATGATTCTACGTGGAAAATGTATGTGGAAGGTTTTGTTTTGCACACAAAATGGCAGAAACCAAGTTTTGTGCACAGAAAACATAATTGTCTGTGCAGAAAGCAACAGTTCTGTTTTCTGTGCAAAATAAGCATATACAGATTTTTCACAGATTAAATTCTGAACTGTTAATACTCCTCCAAATGGCAGTTTTCAAGGACTTTATCATTGGCCATAGGAATGGCATTTATGAAGATTTGCATCCCAAAGATTTCAGTAGCTTGGAGAGCCATTCCCCATAGAAGACAGTATCCTGTTCAGACCCATCACTCTCCACATGAGGAGGACTGGGGAGGGGAGAACACATTCCCCTCTTCACACATATAGAACACACTTAAGTAACTACTGCAAAGGACTTTTGTCATGCAGAATTTTAAATCTGCAGGAAGCCTATGCATGTACACAAGGTTCCAATCTTCACACTTCCCCAACCTGATGCATCAAGAGCAGGAGGGCTGAGTTACATGGACAAGATGAGGAGTAGAAGACTAATCATGTAATTCAAACATTCCAGATCTGATCACCTGGATATAGCTAATAACAGTTGCTGTAGTCAGTCTACATTGTAACTCCTATCCTTTAATATGCTTGTTCTCAGACCTACAAGCAATTAAAACACAGATGATGCAAAACTACTTAAAAAGAGAGCGACATAGCTCCACTGGATATCTTTCCCTAACATGCTGCCTCAGGCTTCAATTCCCTCTCATCTCCATACAATGAATCTTCACATTTCCTTTAAGGCAACCCCCCTCCCAACCACAAAACCCCTGCCTCTGCAATATATTAAGATCTGTAGAGGAAGAACATTAGAAAGCCATACTGCCGAAATCAGTTCATAAGAGGTGAACAGAAATCAGATACTATGTCTCTATGAGCAATATCCTTGCAGGATTAAATGGTTTAGAGGTATTCACAGATCCAGCAGTTCAAGTGCCTCAAGACTTTATTCTCTGTAAGGGATAACATTTGAATGAATGCTCCAGAAGGATTGATAGTTAGAGTTTAATTACTTATTAGTCTCAGGATGTAATTCATGAGTCAACTTTAATGCTCTCCACTGTCATGTTATGGACTTGTTTTTTCAGCAGTTGCCAGGGTTACAATGTCTGGGGCTATGAAGTTAAGCAGGTAGTGTGATGAAAGAGGTATGTAAAATTAAGCATAGCATGAAAAAAAGTGGCTAGAAAAGGATTGGGCAAATCCATGGGCTCTGAATGACTAAGGACTTTATCAGACTTCCCCCTTGAAATGTTCTTTTGCCAGCATTAAAAAAAATCATTTTTTATGCCAGCAAAAGAACTCCCCCACACACACTTACCTCCTTTCGCAAAGGCTCCTCCGATAATAAAGAGGAAGTGAGCAGCACTCCATTCGCTTCCTCTTTTGAAAGCCCGTGCGATGAAATCACATGGGAAATTCAAAAATAAAAACAAAAATGCACATCAAAAAGTTAAACAAATCAAACACACACACACTAAAAAACCTCCAAGTAACCCAGGGAGGGTCAAAAAAAGTTTGTCACTTACCTGGATGTCCTGATATGACCCAGAAGTATTCTGGCTGGTCTAGCCATTGTCGGGGTAAGTACAAGATTTAAAGACATGGAGCCTTCACACACTGGCAATGCCAGCAAAAAATGGGCAGAGAAATCAATTGATGGCTTAAGCCGTCAATTAAAACGTACAGGTTTTTAACCACAAAAGGGCAGTGCCATCTGACCTGTGCACCCTTTCGCAGTTATGTGGTGTCCTTTTGATGCCACAATTAGTGTGTCTGATAAAGTTCCTATTTATTGTAATGGATACTAGGGTTGCCAGGTCAGGAGTATCCCAGGTCCTTAGATTTCAGGGCCAAATCCTGAGATATAGTGGTGCCTCCTTGAGGATGTCAAGGAGTCAGGACTTGATGATATTACAAGGAGCAGCCCTGAAGGTGTCCTTGAGTGTGATACTTTAAACATCAAACACAGATGCACAGGAAATGGCATTCAAATCAAAAACACCCAGTCTAATAATTTAAGAGTACATCTGCGCACACACGTACACACATACACACCTACCTACCTTTCAGGATAGTGCTCTCAGACTGAGATTCCTCCTTCTCATCCTAAGGATGGAAGAGGAGATCCAGGCCATGAGTCTCAGGGTCATGCCCTGAAATCTAGCAACACTAAATCTAGATATTCACTTGAGTAGTGGAAGAAAGTTGCTCCTTGTATCAGACTATAGGCAACACCAACAGGAGGATGTGGTTACACTCATGTAGGGGTTCTGGGTTTTCCATAAGTTACTGGCTGGCCACTCTTTAAGTAAATTGCTGGACTAGAAAGAATTTTTAACTGATCTAGCTTTGTTCTTATGTCCTGACTTTGGTATGTTATTATTGATGTTTATTCTTATGTCCTGACTTTGGTATGTTATCATTGGTCTAGAGCAAAAGGGGATGAATAGAGTTCCTCTCTATTTTTTTTTCTCCATTTCTAGAAAGGCAGCCATGTTTCCTAAGTTACAAAGGATAACTTTCTACGTTAAGAATAGTCATCTGTTTGCCTAAGAACAGATTATATTTGATTGGATGTTCAATGTAAAATAACCATTAGAGCAGTACTTTAGTGACATATCATTGGAGAATAGGCTGCACTGACAGATACATATTTCTATTTAGATTACAGTAATTATTTCTTAATTTGCATCTATACATAGAAATTAACATATGTACATTTAATACATAGTTTCTTTTACTTTCTGTTGTAGTGATGCAATTCCTCTTTTGTGTGTGGGGGGGGGGTACCTCATTTCTAGGACTGATTTAAAGAGAAGCCACACTGCATCTTATTTTCCCAATGGCTGCCTTCTGCCCCTTCTTTTATTATTTTTCTCCTGCTTACAGTGGTGCCAATGCTAGTTCTTGGTTGCCACCACCTCCTGACACCACAAATCTCCTTCAAATTGGCAATGACAATGTCTATGGCAGCAGCAAAGGGTTAATCCATCCCTTCTCTGAATTGTTTTGAAATATTTGCAACCTGAGTGAAATTGCTCCCCCTTTCACCTCAATTTTTCAGCCAGAAGTTCACAACTGCATACTTGGAATTTAGCATTATCATTTCTCTTTGAATGGTTTATTCTGATTAACTTTGTAGTGGTTAGGCCCAGGGGCAAACTACAGTCAGGGGAACTGCAATTAGCTATACTTGATATATTAATGCTGAGCAGGCCTGTCTGTATTCTTCAGCCCTGTATTGCAAACTAAAATAGTTTCAGACACGTGCTTTCTCAGAGCAGACTATATTCAGTGTAATGTAGGGCTGAGAAAAAGGAAGTTGTCTCTGTCAACTAGGGATGGGCAAAACTGTCAATACTGGTTTCTTTCACTTTCTTATTCTTCCATAGTTGTGTCCCATTTTTCTCCCCAATGTCTTAATTTTTTAAAAAATCAGAAGGATAATTTTATGTATCTTATGTAGAGTTCTCTTAATCTACACAGCTGATGGGGGATTTTGCCTATCGCATATGTTTTTCAGAGAACATTATCACACCAGCCTCCTTTCTCACAGCAATCGTATTAGTGAAGCAAACAAGAATATATTGATATTTAAGCCAAAACTTTCACACTTCCTCTTCACTTGTGCGAGTGTGCTGCAATTGTGCTGGTTTGACAATTTCCAACCTCTTGCACAAGCTCTGTAACTCCACCATTTATTGCATGTGTGCCTTTCTGTTTTTCTTTTTGCCATGATTGTGTAATCATGTGGAAACAATAAAAAATATTATTTTATTTTTAAAATAAAACTTAGTGTTTGCCACTAAGTATGCAAGCATTGGGTGACGGCGGGGAACACAGAGAAAAAGCAATTTTCAAAGGCTTGGAATAGCAAGGGGGAAGGGGAGGGAGGAGGAGAGGAAGTCACATGGCCCCATCATGCCATGTGACTTCCTTCATATCACTAGTGTCATAGAAGTATCTTATTGCATGGGGAATACAGCTATAGCAGCGGTCTTAGGAGATATTAATGAGTTTCCCCCACCAATTATAAGTAGTGCTACAGGAGCAAATGAATAACAAGACAACAACGGATGATGTTGTGCAATAATAGCAATAGCACTTCTATTTCAATATTGCATATCAGTTCCAAAACACTCCCTAAGCAGTTTACAATGTGTTAGCTAATTGCCTCCAACAAGCTGGATACTCATTTTACCTACCTACAGAAGGATGGAAGGCTGAGTCAACCTGTAGCCCTCTAGGATAAAACTTGCAAATTTGTGGCTGCAGCACTGGCATTTAACCAGTAAGTAAGGGTCACATCTGTATCTTGCTGTAATTCCAGAATATGAGCTTGGTGTGACAATGTTAGAGGCTTGTGGTTGCTGTGTGCCTCCAGGTCAACTCTGACTTGTGGAGAGCCTATCCTAGCATTTTCTTGGCACAATGCATTCTGAAGAAGTTTCACATTGCCTTGTTCTGAGGCTGAGAGAGTATAATCCTGCACAAAGTCACCCATTGGATTTCCATGGCTTAGCAGAAATTCAAACCCTATTCTCCCAGAGTCCAAGTCCAACACTCAAACCACTGCACCATACTGGCTCTTCTTTTCAGAAATAAAGAAAACTTTGAACAAGTAGTTTACTTTAATATAAAACTGAGACATACAAATTTTGTACAAACATTTCCATGCTATATGTATTTTGTACATATTTATTTGTTTATATTGCAAATATCTAAAATGTACAAGTAGTGAAGGATGGCTGCAATCTAGTTCATGCACTGCTTTGGGAAATGTGCTATTGGTAAGACATAGTTACTAGATATTTCATATTTCCCCCCAAAATATGATTTTGATAGTTATTAATGGATGTTTATAGATATTTATGGAATATATTAGCCAGAAAAAAATATTGATCAAAATATGAAGAAAGTGAAATTCTCTCTCATTCTGTACAATCTATGGTTTTTCTTCCATGATGCCATTTTAGAGCATCCATAAGCCAACAACACAATCTTCTCTGTAAAGGCTTTGAGCAGTATGAGTCCATTGTGCAAGGACTGAATTAAGTACTAAGGAATTAGTTATCAATCCTAACTTGTTCTGTCCTTGAATGGCAAATGAGAAAATGCAAATGAATAAATCTAAATAAATACATAAATATTGGGCTCAATCCTGTTATACTTTCTATTAGAGTAGACCTTTTGAATCAGTTCTGGAATGTGGGCTGTTACAAGCTGGAACATGTCTAGAGGAAGGCAATCGAAATGGTGAAAGGTCTGGAATCCATGCCCTATAAATAGTGACTTAGGGAGCTGGTTATGTTTAGCCTGGAGAAAAGAAGGTTAAGAGGCGACATGATAGTCACGTTTATATATTTGAAAGGATGTCCTATTGAAGAAAGACCAAGCTTGTTTTCTCTTGCATGAGTCTAGGACATGGAGCAATTGATTACATCTACAGGAAAAGAGATTTCACCAGAACATTAGGAAGAAGTTCCTAACAGCAAGAGCTTTTTGATATATACATCCTCAAAGTGTGGTGGGGTCTCCTTCTTTGGAGGTTTTTAAATAGAGGCTCGATGGCCATCTGTCAGGAATGCTTTGGTTTTGTATTCCTGCATGGCAGGGGTTTGGACTGGATGGCCCTGATGGCCTCTTCCAACTCTATGGTTCTATGTATTGGCTCACCATTGAACAATTGAGTCAATAGGCATACTCTTATTTATAGTAACATGATTTCAGCCATTTTAATACACACACACACACACACATATAGAGAGAGAGAGAATTATTTGTGTGGGGGGGCATATTTTGCTGTAATCAGATTGCAAAATAAATGCATAAAATGTAAATGCATAAAATTTAAATTGGAAAAATGTTGTTTTGATGCATTGGCTGTTACAAAATATAGCACTGGATAGGTTGTTTGCATCTTTTTGGTCAACCAACCTATCTTTTAACTCTTATTAACTCATTAACTCTTTATTAACTCTTATTTAACTCTAAGGAGAGTCTCTAAGGATAACTCTTTGGACTCTCCTTAGCACAAAAAGGTGAAGACAATAAACTTGGAGAGAAGACTTTTTGTACAAATTGCATATATATATATATATATATATATATATATATGCTGAGGCACGGAAAGCTCTTGGTTCTCTTCCTCTCTTTCTTTATACTGAAGGATTGATAGATCTTTGCCATTTGTCACATAATATGTATCTGTTTGCCATTCCCATTTATCAGTTTCTGGTTGTCTGGGCTTTCAATTTGTGACCAACAATAAAATCCAAACAGGCAGAGTTAGCATCAACACTCCACTTAATCATTCTTAAGTATTGGAATCTCATGATGTTTATGTTGGAGAATGACCAGCCTTTTGTTAGTTATTTAATCTATTTATTTATATGCAATCATAGATGTACAAAGATACACACTCTTCTTAGGGAGAAATGCAGACATTTCCATGTCTTAGACACATTACTTTTATTATATTATATTGTACGTAAGACATCATATACTCATTACATTACATTGCAGGTAAAGTGTTATACTTTTATATGGGCTGAATCTTTATATCTTCTGCATTTCCTTAGCAGGCATCTAGAGCAGGTGTCCTAACCCATATACCATCTGTGTAGAAACACACAGGTATCCAAGGAGTTCATATCCCTGGGCACTGCTACATCTCACGCCGAACAAGTCTTGAAGAGAAACAACAACGCAGAAAGAATCACAACCCGGAAACATCACCCAAGGAGACCTTCTGCTGTGCTTTCTGCAACTGGACTTGTTTATCTCGGATTGGCCTTTTTAGTCATCAGCGCGCTTGCAGAAAAGCCTTCCTGAATCTTCGTTTGTGAAGAAAAGCCAGAGAGAGAGAGAGAGAGAGCAAAAGAAACAGACAGGCATCCAAGGAGTTAATATCCCTGGGCACTGCTACATCTAGCAGCCTCCATTAAAATCACAATTTGCAATATCTATTTAACATAGTCTAGCTGAAAGCAGAGGTTCTCTTTACCAGCATGATCTGTCTTTATTAGGATGGACTGGGCATTTATCACCTAGGAACAATGTAGCTGTTATTAAATAGTTGCCTTTGTACAGTGGACACTGACAATTGGTCAGTCTGGCTTCTATCTCTTCTTAGCTTATTTCATATTGTTTCCTTTCCAATCAGCTGACAGATCTTGTCCAACCAGAATAGAAACATTCACCATACCCCACTTATATAAACAACTAATTTCCTCCAGTCAGAATCCTAGAGGTGATGGAACATGCCAGAACCTCGTGGCTGCCATCAGATTACATCAGACATCTGACAGCATCCACCTTTAACCTGGCACCTGTTTGTGGTTCATTATAGGTCAATTCACTGCTTATACTAACTTACTGTTTATAGTTCGACTTGCATTTTGCCCTGAACTTGTCAATGCCTATGCTCTCTGTGATAAACACATATATTCCATAATGCACAAAGCTTTCTGTTTTGTATTTCATGTTTTATACCCCACTCTTTATGTTTCTAGGTTTCACATTTCTCAGACTCTAACCCAAATCAGCCTCACTCTTGCACTGGAGGTAAGAACTGTCACAGGGATTAGAAAATCCTCAACACACTGTCTCCTGTGCCAAGATAGCCTACCTTGACCTAAATTTTGCCACCTGGAAATTGTGTTTTCCCCCATAATTGACAGTATAAAAAATGTGCTAGAAGGGAGAAGGAGGAGGAAAAAAAACAAATGGTAAATGGATATCACTTTTAAATAAAATGACTGTTATTTGTACTGAGGTCTGGAATAGTGAAAGGGAGAAGAAGTTGACTGTTCCAAAGATGACAGAGTATCTCTTTGGTTGGCAGGAATGGAGAATAGCCTATGCATATATTTGGATTTAAAATAGTAACCTCTTTTCGATCATTTAATCCCATCGTCATGGTGGATAAGGATGATTACTGAAGAATGGCAGATCCTGATGGCAGATGGAGATGACTTTTTTCTTAAATTTTGGAGTGGTTTTTTTTCATGGTGGAGCCAGCTCCATTTAACTGAAATGAATATGTTTTCCATGTTGCCAATTAAATTAAAGTAGCAAATGTGGAGGCATGAAATTGAAGACCCCTGTTTCCAGGAACCATCATCCAAGAGGTTATCTTAACTGATTCCATGCCAGATTAGCTAAGCTTGAAAATGTATCTGTGTTACAGGCTGCCAAAAAGACATTCTTGGACTTCGTTCAAAAAAGAGGCTAAGCATTGTCTCCTACCTTTTCATCTCTCACTCCCCACTTTGTCCTTAACTTAAATGTCATCTCCTTCAGTTTGCTATCAAAAAGATAGTTGATATTGTCATAAAACATTGATTTTAATCACCTATCTTGGCACCTTGTACTCTGCCATATAAGGAGGAGATTTGGTTTTTTTCTCCTTGTTTTTTTTCATTTGCCGCAGCTGATAGAAAAGAAACTCATTTATCAGTGGTCGCAGCACATGACAACACTCGCATCCAGCAAGATTGCTTTGTTGTACCTGTATCCTCCAAGATAATCCCCCTCTGTATCAGACAGACAATGCTGGGAGCAATGTCCAAGGGCATTGCCCAAAAGTGAATATCCTCACATATTCACTGTTGAGAAGATGCATTTCTCCTAACTATTGCCTTTCATTTTATTAGCTATCCAACAGATACAAATGAAACTATAATTCATAAAACACCCAAACATTTAATTCAGACTTTAAATAGTAAAAGATCATATCAGGACCAAACAATCCAATAAAACCACAATGCAAGGAAGAGAACATGTGACATATGTAATTATAATTGTTTGCAGTTTGGATACGCAACTAAAAACCTCTGGCATCTCACTATTATGTCTGAAATTGTAAATTAAACATACAGAAAGCCTGAAAAGTAATTGAAGTGAGTATGCTTTGATAATAATACTTTCTGGCACTTGTTATAAGGCTCTTTAAAATGTGCAATCAGACACAAAAAGTGGGATTTCAGGAAAGTGTGTGTTGGTGGAAGCCAACATTTGTTCAGGTCAAATGATTTTGACCCTGCACATTCTTTCCTGGAACTGTACTTTGAGGTCTACTTACATATTTCATTTTTTTAAAAAAATCATGTCATGTCAAAGGCAATGAAGGAAGGAGACATTCCAATGATCTACCCTTTGGGATTCAACTCAGATTGTTTATTTTTAAAAATCCACCTCAGTGGTGATTGCTATCATCCATGTCAATGGTCTGATCTCTTCTCTGAGTTTTAGTCTGAACATTAAGGTGCATACAAGGTGCTAATCTATTTTGGAGTTACTGTACAGCTCTTTAACTTACCACTAGTGTTGCAGGGTTTTCAAAATATCAATAAGGGACAGTCAAAATTCAGGACATGCAAGGTAGACATGCAGGAATTAACAAGCTATTAACAAGTGTTTGTTTTACCCAAATAGAAGCATTGATTTCAGTTAATCTAGTCATGGATTTCTCTGTAAAAGTAACATATTGCTCATAATCACAAAATACATGATGCTCACATTTCTGTGTTTATGAAGAGCCCACACCCAAAAATACAGGAATTTTTTGACATCTCATTCACTCCACGTAAAAGGAAAAGGTTTCAAGCCCTCCAGTAAAGGACATCCTTTATAATAAAGTACCACCTGGCAACCCTACGCTCCACTGACATGGAAACCACCAGATACCATTGAAGAAGTTAATGCTTTCTAAGATTTCTGAAACCTGAATACAGCTTTTCCTATTTATGGATGCACTGTTGTAATCCCATGGTGTCACTTTGCTACTAGAAAGCATCTACTTCTTAGCAAAATACCATTTCCATATCCACACAAATGCCAAATCCAGTACCTGAATCCACTTGCTTAAGGCATCAGACAAGTACGTTGACATTATGACTGCACAAGACTAGATGTTGCTTGGGTTAGATGCTCCAGTAACTAGTCTAGTTGTTTCATTAGGGCTTATAAATCCCTTTAGAACCATGTGTGGATCACACTTCTTGCAAGTGGTGCATTACCCAGAGCCTGGAAGTAACGTGTTAAAAGTAACAATGTTATCTGTAAAATGTTACCAGGGGGAGGACAAGTGGTGATGCCATTCCCTTTGAAAAGTACTATAATGGTTGGGATCACTGTAATACTTTGTGGTGTAACTTAAGGAATGCATGAAGCCTAAGGACTCCACACTGCCCACATCTCCCTTGAAGCATTACTTTTGGGGTGGAAGTCATTTCCCCCCTTATTTTTAATTGCTTTTTTAAAAGCTCTTAAGAAGAAATGGGTCAGCAACACATATATTGAGTAAAGAGTGACATGATTAATTATTGCTCTCTACATTGCAAGAGGCAATGGGAACCAATTACTTCTACAAAGTAACACTCAAAGTTCTGCTGCCATCATTACATTGGATACAATACTGTCCCTCTTAAGTAAATGCCTTTATATATCCTGGCTCAACCAGTTATGAAGCAAAGTCAATAGAAAAGTAATAATGCCTAGAATTATGCCATTAAACATGATCTAAGAGCATTACAAGGTTTCCATCCTTTATTTTTATTACAGGTAAGTATACTACTGCTCACGTGAGTTAAAATGACTTCTATAATAATTTCTGTAGTCTTTCTTTACTGAGAGGCCTCTCATGTGAGCAGTCTGCTTTGGCTTTTCTTAGTGTTTGTTTGTGTAAAGTAAATGTAGCCTCTTAGTTGGAACAGTAATAGTTTCTCCCTCCCTATCATAGAGAATCACAAAATACAGTAATTGAATCACAGAGGGAGTTTCCTGTGTACAATCCATGAACAAATGTGCTAAGTCTAACCAGGGGTGTTTCCACTTCACATAGTTATAGCACTTTGATAACATTTTAACTTCCAACTTTTAGAATTCTGGGGAATTTAGTTTGCTCAGTGAGGTACTCTGAATTCTCTGCTTGAGAGCTGTAGTGTCTCTAGTTCAAGGGAGTGGACTTGGGCGCTCTAGCAGAAAATTCCATGTGATCAAACTACATGTCCCAGGATTCCATGGGATGCCACCGGTGATGGAAAGTAACTTTTTTTTAACTGCAAATCCCAGAATGCTCTAGCCAGCATAGCTACCGACCATGATGGTTGAGTGTTCCTGGGAGTTAATACAATTGTACCCCTGCATCCGCTGATTCGCCATCCACTGATTTAATTAGCAGGGTGGGTGGGAAGGGGAGGGAGGGAGGAGATGAGCTTGCCTCCTTTCTCCCTTCTCTGTGGGGGTATGGTGGTGTGGTGGAGCTGCCAGGGTGGGTGGGGGTGAGGGAAGGAGGAGGTGAGCCAGGATGGTTCTGGTGGTGTGGGTTCCAGTGGCAGGGTGGAGCTGGTGGGTGGTGGGTGGGAGGGAGCAAGAGAGGAGGTGAGCTCACCTCCCCCCTCCCTTCCCCAGGAGGGTTCCAGTGGTGCAGTGGAGCTGTTGGAGGGTGGGGAGAGAGAGCAAAGGAGGAAGTGAGCTCACTTCCTTTCTCCATGGGGAGGCTGTCTGGTGTCAGCGGTGAGGGTGTTTGCTATTATCTGCAGATTTCACGATCCATGGTGAGGCCCATTACCAATCCCCCACAGATGCGGGGTGCTAATGTATTTTAAAAAGTTACTTTCTCAAACTCTATTGAGCCATATAGCTATAAATTATAAACATCACAAGCACTATAATTAAAACAGCAGGTACTGCAAGAGAAGTGTGATTGAGACAACAAATCATTGATATGATCAGATGCATATTTAAACAGGTGGCTGCAGTGTAGTCTAGGTAATCAATCACAGGGACATAACTAAGTATATTTGATCACATAAATCAGTAATCATATGAAATAAAATTATATAATAGGTGAACAGCTTTTTAAGTCTTATGGGCAGAAGTTGAGAAATGTCTTCCACTGGGAGCACTTTACCATACTGCTGTCCTGCAGTTTTGTTCTGTACAAAATGACCCTGTAAACAAAGGTATCTGCTTGGACTGCAAAGTTAATCACTTAAATTCCCAAATAAAGATAAATTGGCAACATCATGATTCATCATGATAATTAATGGCGGCTGTCCACATTTCAAGAATGTTAGAAAGAATGAGAACAGGGAAAAAATGGCTTGTGTTATCTCCATTAGTGATTCTGCTACAATGTTCACTATAAAATATATAGAACTATCTTGAAATTGTCCTATACTGTATATTCTGAGAGGCAGGCAGACAACACCAGAGCAGTGACCGGGGACATACAATTAAATGGGAAGTATTAGTATATAGCATCAAAGTAATGTTAGCAAAAATTATGGACCCCTGTTGTAAATACTTTGGACTTCACATTTCAGCAGTGAAGAAAAACAAGGATAGGAAGCAAAGAGAAGTAACTTGTATCATAATAGGAATGGAAATAATATTGGAAAACATTTTTAAAGGAAGTAGAAAAGTGTGTTTCTCGAATTTTGGGAAATCTGGACAAAAGGAATCCTGGACTTACCAGTATCTTCACACTTTGGACTTATTCCACACAAAATTTTCACATATATAGGGGTTTTTTTTTTATCCCAAAACAGAAAATAGTGTTTTCTATGCAAGAAGTAACAGTTCTGCACAGAAAATTTGTGCAGAATTATTTTCAAACTACAGAATTTTCCTGCACAGGAAACAGCATTTTTCTGCAGAGAAAATAATACTTCTGTGCAGAAAATGCTGTTGTCTGAACAAAAAAGCACACGAACATTTTGCACAGAATAAGGCCCAGACTGTGAACAGTCACTGAACATTGCAGTTTTCAAAGGCATGTTTGCAGCAGGGGAAAATGGCTAAAATTACTCATTGCTTCATTCAAGAATGAAATGTTGCATAAATTCCTCTTCATGCAGTACTGGATCCCACTGCTGAGTAACTAAGGTTGGTATTCCTCACATACAAATGCAGGGGTAGCCATGTTGGCCAAAACCAAATTCCCAAGACCATACTCCAGTAATTAGGCCTATCAAAATTGCTGAGTTGGTCTGGCTGTTCAATACTGGAATGAATCTTTACAGCTCAAACTTGCTTTAGTACCTTGAGGATCACTTTCATCAATGTGCATAATCTGCTAATCTGGGGAACTTTTTTTTCAGATCCCCATGTTTAGTTAGAACTTTAAGGGAGCCTACTCCATATTTTCACAGATTTTCAAAGTATTCAAAGGTATGTGCGTGTAATATATTGCTTGAATCCATTTTTTTAGGTATTTATACCCCGCTCTTCAGCCACAAAGGCTCTCAGAGTGGCTTACAAATTGTTAAGCAATAGCCACCTACACATCTGCACCACTTTTATAGCATGCTAGGCACTCTCCAATGTGTGTTAGCTAATTGCACCCACAAACCAATTACCAGAATCAACCTTTCCACTCAGTTTTTGAATGATAAGTTGACACTTGTTAGAATCTAGCTGAATCAATAGGTTTACTCTAGTGGGGATGACCAACTGCATGTAGAAATTCCCACCTACCTGCACTTATACCAAGAAAAGTTCATTCTTGGAAATTCTGCCCCAGTCATAAATAAACTAAATATAATTGATTAAACCATTATTAACACATTTAAAAACATGTTCATCTAGCTACAACTAATAAAAAATCCTTAGTGTTGTTAATGTTTCTATAACATGCTTCAGATATTGCTTTGCTAACATGCAGGTTTTGATCTTTCTTCTGGGAAAATAATGAGGAGATGACTTTGGACTTTTTCAAATGGTTGAAAAAACCCACGAGGAGGTCGGGAGAAGAACGGGGCTGTCACACTTACACAGCCCCGTTTCAGATGACGCAGTCCTCCTCCGTCTCTTCCCAATCTCCTCCCGACCTTCCCCCATACTGCTTGCACCATGGTCGGGAGGAGGATGGAGGAGGACTGTGTCATCTGAAACAGGGCTGTGTAAGTGTGACAACCACATTCTTCTCCTAACCTCCTCGTGGGTTTTTTGACCGTTTGAAAAAGTCCTTTTTCTACCTTTATCTACTTCCCAGCATTTTTTTAAAAAAAATCCTTTGTCAGTAATTATCATTCATTACCATATTATGCAGAGTCATTTCACAGTCAGCCCCCTCTCTTGTTTTGAGATCCTTACAAAACAAGACAGATTAGAAGGGTCCTTATAACTGAACACACATACTAACTCTCTCTCTCTCTCTCTCTCTCTCTCTCTCTCTCTACATATATATATATATATACTATATATATATATATATAAAATATTATATACAGTTGCCATCCATTGTTGAAAAAGAGCTTTATGGAGACAAAAGTGCCATATTTCAAACTGACAAAGCCTGTTTAAGTTTGTGTCAGCATTTCTAGTACATTTATTCCAAGCCTAGCCTTTGCAGCTTAATATATCAGCCTCATCAAACAGAGAAACTTTGTTTCAAAGGCAATTTGTTTTCAAGAATTATGGGGAGTGAAAGCAATTGGATAGAGCATTTTTTTTTTCATTTTTGGAAAAATGCTTTATGTATTTAGAGAACTGAGAAAAGTGGAAGGTTTTTTGTTTCCCCTTTTGTTGTCTGCAACTCTGGTCTTGTGCCTGTGCAGCAAAGCAGATCTCCTACCTACAGGTAAAGAGACAATAATCCTTTAGCCCCCGCCTCTCAACAGAGTGAAATTTCTTCTGAGCCATAGTCACAATGAATAAGTTGGGCTTTGAGTTTCTGGGCTCATTGATTTTTCAAGCTTTCATTTTCAAAAGGAAAAAAAAAATCTGTTGCTTTTCCTTATTGTTAAATGTGCAGATAGATGTGTGTGTGTGGGGGCTCATGAAGAACAAAACTCATTTCAGTCCTCTGGTGTTTTGTCCAATGTGTTCAAAACCACCAGACTAATGAATTGGAGTAAGCCACTGGCCCTTGCCTGTTAATTAGAATCCATTTCACACTGCGTAATTATAGCACTATGATTCCAGTTTAGCTGCTGTGGCAATATCTTAGTGAATGCTGCAGTTTCTAGTTTGGTGAGGCACTAGAGCTCTCTGACTAAACATTCCAGATATCTCTCCCTGTACTGCAAATCCCAGGAATCCATATGATGTTGCCATGGCAGTTAAACTGGTATCATAGCTTTATAATTGTGCAGGGTGAAAGGAACATTGGTTCTTCATCCTGAGGAAGCTGGAAACTATTAGTCCTATTGGTACATGGTTTAAATCTAGATGCTGGTCCAACTAGGGACATGTCTACACAAGCCTAATAAAACATTTTGGGGCTTTCCTGGGGGTGATCTGTGCAGATGGCACGAGGCTCAAATCCCAAATCTGGACCAAATAATTCTCATGGCGTTCAGCCAGTTCAGTCCCCAAAACAGTATAAGCCCCCCTTAAAATGCCTTCTAAAAACCTCCCAATGTACTCCTATTCCTCCAGGAAAACCCAGAGGGCTCCATGCTGAGAGTGGTCAGCTATCTACACATGTGCCCTGCTGTATCCCCTGGTGCTAGTGCTGCTGCTGGCATGCATTGTGTCCTCTTAAGTCACAATGAGGCCCCCAGCATGTGATCAACACTGGGTGTCTCATTTCTGGCTTCAGGGAATGCAACACACACCAGCAGCAGCACTGGTGCTGAGCAATAAAGCAGGCCGCAGCTGCTTGTTCTCAGTATGGAGTGTTCCAGTAACGGAGGGAATCCAGGGCAGCTCCTGGGCCAGAATACTCTGGGGAGTTCCCAGGTTATCTCATCTAGTGTAGAGGAGCCTTAGGGCAGGCCCACTAAAGCTGCTGCTGAATAAAAAGTCCACACTTACATACATCCCATTGATTGAATGGGTCTACTCCAGTTGGGGCTAGCAATTGGATTTAGACCAATGTATCCTTTAAGTATGAGTAAGGTGGAATTCAGTCTTCAAAGGCCCACATGTCTGCCTACGCCACCTGCCTATGCACAAGAAATTTAAAGGGGGGAGGTGGACTGAGGGTCTTCCCATGAATTCAGGTGAAACAGAATGTCAATTCCCAGTGTGGCACACCATTTTTAAAAAAGTTCTCTCCAGAGAAGTATGCATTTCTTTGTGCCTATATATTGTGGGGGGGGGGGGCAGGCTTAAGTAGATACAATCTTTCATATTCCCAAGGCTATATAATGCCTTGAGAATGTGAGTTAAATTTGTATCAATTTGTCCCTATAGAAATAAATAAATGTATTTCAATTAGGGAAACTTCTGTGGTGAAGAACAATACAAGCCCATAAGTCTTCCCCCCTCCCCAGTTCTTAACTCTGGTTAATAAATTAGCCAAGTTGTTTCTATGCCAGCCCATACAGTGCAACCCTGTGTGGGGGTGGGGTGGGGGGGTGTTTAAATCTTCTGAATACTAGAGGCAAATCTGGTGGCAAACTAATATCATTATAGCATAATAGAACTGGGTAGTGTCCAGATTATTTTGACAAGTCCCTTGGAAAGACCTAAAACATCTTTGTAGAGCTAATTATGAAAAGCAGTACTCAGTAATTTAATTCTTCAGCTCATCTGCTGTATAAATGACATATTTCCCAGCCAAAATTTCATACACATAAAAAAGGGAGGAAATCAGCTCCAACATTGGATGAAGACGTGCAAAAATCACAGATGGTTAAATGTTGGGTTCTTCTGGAAATTGTTTGGCAATTTGTCTCTCATTTAATCAGAGCTGTGTGCATTTTAAAAATAAACAACTGCAGAAATGCATAAAATTGGTACTGGGCAGAAAAGTCAGCCTCCTGAAAATTTCAGCCTTGTAGAATTTATAAAAATGTGAAACCTACACATGCAAAAGAGTTAAGTGGTAAGAAAGCCTAGGCAAGAGAATAGATTGTACCACTTCAAGGTCCAGACAGATGATCACACTTTGTCATTGTTTTTAATGTTCATTTCACGCTTCTCTACTACTCTATAAACAGAAAACTAGCACAGGCACAATATATTTCCCATTATTCTACTTTCTACTTCCAGATTCTCCCTCCCTCCCTCTCTCCACCCCAGAGGACAGTCTGTACATGTTGCCACCATCTAAATACAAGTTAAAATCAGAGCTCAAGAAAAGTTTTGACTGGGAGATTCATGGAGTTTCAATCCAAAAAGATACATTTTTAAGCTCTGTTTGGAACTGCCATAAACTGTGGTGAGGAATTGTTTTTAAAGCAGAGGTCCTCAATCACTTGATAAAACTATGTTGTCCAGGGCTCTGTGATTATGGTGTTGTGGATATGAGACCTACAGTTCTGAATTCTAAGAGTAACATAAAGAAGAACAGATCTAGAAGTACAAAAGCCTATCAAAGCATAAGAAGAAAGGACATAGTCTCTATCTTTTCAAGAGAAAACTGAAAGGAGATTCTTAAAGGATTAGTTTTTGCTTACAGTTCTAGCTGAAGAAGGACCCACTATTCTTCCTTTAAATCTAAGTTCTTTTCTGTTTCACATACCATCAGTAGAGTGAGGATTGGTTTGCCACTACAGCACCTATTATCTGATTTAAATTGTAAGAATACTACATAAGAAAATTATCATGAGAACCAAAATTCACTCTTTAAAGAGAAAAAAAAAAAACCCTCCAAGTTCCAATGCTGAAAATGTTCTTTTCCCCAAAAAGGAGGACCTCAGATCATTAGTAAGTAAGAAAATAGCAAATAACCTGTCATAGTACTGAGCAATGTTTTTGAGGTATATCTATATGATCAAGATGTTCAGAGCAGTTTTGTTTTTTCATCAGAGGTTTTCTTGCCCATTAAACCAAGGAAAGGAAATGGGGAGGAAAATCCAATGTGTTTTCTCTCACAGCTGGATTGTTTAACTTGCAGCAGCAGCACAAACTCTTTTTGGCTGCTTCACATCTACTGTATCTCAAAACAGACGAAATGTCAAATGACATTAAAAGTTTCATTCTGTGTTAGTTTAGAAAACCAGGGAGTTCTCTAGATGGTGAAAATACAGTACTCCTCTTAGAATTTGAGAATACCTTTTCTTCCAATGCCATATTCAGAAGGTGGGAGACCAAAAATTCCAAATACTCCATGGGGGAAAAAAAAAAAACAAAAAAAACTTTTCCTAAAGTTTTTTTTTTTTATTTCCTCCTTGTTGGGAAAACCGATTTGCTTTGCTGCACTTTTCCGATAAGAGTGGAAGTGGAAAGCTGATTGGTTGGACACACATAGAGGATGGAGCTTGCCAGTAAGGCAGCACCTGCAACCACAATGTTGGATTTTTGCCATAGCGATCATGCGCTGAGGTGACAAGACAGCCTCTCTTTTTTCATCCTGTTTATTTTAAGCAGAAGATCACACTTCCACACCTAGATATTTTTTTAAAAAAAAAAGCCTTTTGATGTTTTCCTTCATGTACGATAGGTCAGTTATAAGCAATAACACCTAATAATAGAACTGTACCTTAAAGACACTGGTTAGGCCCTTATAGAATTACACTAAAAGAGTTTGAAATGACTTGCAAAGAATGGAGGCCTGCAATCTGCTTTCTGAAATAAACAAGCATGCTGCAGTAATATTATATTTCTCAGGTGCTATATAGCACTTTGCTTAATAGCTCTTATTCATTTACCTCTGCCAAACCTCAGAAACATGGTTCAGAATTTATTCTTCAGCATGAAGCAACAGTTCACACCAATAACAATAAATTTTCTTTATGAGTTTTGTGTGTAATTTTACAGGACAGACAGATTCAAATCCACTGAGACCACAAGGCTAGAAATCACAGATAACAAAAAGAAAGAAAGACATTGCCAACCTGACTACTACCAACATATTCACTCGTCATTTAATGAAAAACACATTTTGAGGTGGGCCTTGGGGAAGCTAGTTTTGCAGCTGACCTGCAATTATACATCTGGGGGTTCTCTCTTCAAAATAAAACTTAAAAATTTAGCAGTTAACTTGTTGACTTATGAGGTATTTGACAATGGACAGTAAATGCAGATTATCCCGAAAACTTGCAAACTGTCTCAGTAACACATAGGCCTCATTCCAATGTAATTTTCTACTCCTGATGTGATTCAGTGCACTGTCCTTTTTTAATGTGTTAACTTGTTACTCTTGAATATCATGCCCACTTTAGTTTGGGAGCTTCAAAATTTACCTGTGTTCTCTACTGATAGGTGCAAAAATTAAAATAAAATACAGCTCTGTAAAATGGGGAAAACATTTTTCTTCCTAGCTTACTAAGAATGCATGATAACAACCATGTAATATAGATTGGTTACCATTGTTATGCAGACTACAAGCTAATATTTTAGTGATTATGCATGCAAAACTGTAGATATCATGAAAGTCTTTCAGATGAAGATATCTGCATTTTTGTGGAAAAAAATAAACTTGTACATCTACCGCAAGTATTATACATTTCCATATTTCCTCCCTCTGATCTCAGAAGCTAAGCAGGGTCCTGTCTGATTAGTTCTTGGAAGGGAGACAACTGTAAACTGTATTTCTGAGTACTCTCTCCCTAAGAAAACCCATGCAATTCATGGGGTTGCCATATGGTAACAGGTGACCTGAAGGCTCATATGGCATATTACCCACAGGAACTGTGGGTTCCTGTGGGTAATATGCCATATGAGCCTTCAGGTCACCTATCAGGAACCACACTGATTGATGTTTCTGATTCATTACAAATAACTGTGGTGATAGAGAAGGTTATTCAAGCTTCTGACATAGTCTTGACTGAGACTTGTAAATGATGTGTAAAACATCTATTTCAAAAAAACATGGGGAAAGATAGACTGAGGTAATTCTGCTTGTAATGCAATAGAAGATAACAGAACCAGATGTTTCTACAGAGCTCCTTTGCTAGAGAAAGAGGTTATACCCAAACACATTCATCAATATCTTTACAATCTTCTAAGTTTCTTCTCCTATCAGACAGTTGCCAGTCTTTTCTTAAAGATTATATTCACTTAGAAGTACACATTTGTATACAACCCCCCTTTTTATTATTACTTAATTATTTAAAAGTCCTGCAGCTATAATAGTTTAACAAATCTCAGTGAGTAGCTTTGAAAAATGATTGCCAGAATCCTGTTGTTTAATTCCAACTTGAGCAGACCCATTGAGTAAGCTGTTGAATGACAAGTTAACACATAGATAAGTACAATGGATTTACTTCATCTATACTAATCAGGAGCAACAAGATGAATTAGATACTTGGTTGGAACCAAAACACTTTAGCAGGATGTGTTTTACGAACTAAAAAATAACGGTGTTGTTTGTTTTTTAATCCCTGCATCTTGGGCTAGGAAATTGTATAAGAAAAATGAGATTACTAAATCCCAGAATGCATGTCTCTTTGCACAAAAGCTTGAACAAAATTTCAGTGTGAGCACAACACACAGGAGCTACAATGGATCCTGCCGTTAGCTCTCATTGTCTGCCACCATCCCGATAAAAATGGCTTCCCAGAACCTGCTAGTTCCCACTGACACCACAAGAAGGTTCCCTTGAAATGCAAATACCACTTCTGAGATATTCTTTTGTTAGAATGGTAGAAGTTAGAGAGAAAAATAAAATAAAATTTCCCCATACCATCCCAAGGGCCTGAGTCTGCTCAGGCTTCCTTGGATTGCTATGCACATGAAGAAAATTTGTGTATTAAGTGATATGATAATTAATTGATATTGTATAAATGATAGCATATCTAGTTTGCTATTAAGCTGAGCCAAAGGATTGACTCAGTGTGTGTGTGTGTGTGTGTGTGTGTGTGTCTATATCTATCAATACCATTTCAAGCATTTTTATTCTACTCCAAAGCTTAAAAAAAAAAAGGCTTCCCACCACAGTTTTTATATAGTCACTAAAATCAAAACAGTCCCTGCCTACAGGCTTATACTTTGAAGAGCCACAGCACATAGGAAAGAGGGATCTGGAAGAAAGGAATGGGGAAGTGATACTAAGGAGATTTTCAGACCTGCCAAAATGCAGGTTTGCCGCGCGAGCAGCCTCCCGAAACTGTTGCGCGGCAAGGGTCTACTTCGGACGACGCTGTGCCTCTCGCGAAACCGTCCGTGTCACTTCCGTGAAGCTTGGGACAGCTCAGCGCCATATTTCAATCACGGGCAACCTCTGTGATTGAAATATGGCGCTGAGCCGTCCCAAGCTTCACGGAAGTGACACAGACGGTTTCGCGAGAGGCACAGCATCGTCCGAAGTAGACCCTTGCCGCGCAGCAGTTTCGGGAGGCTGTTCGCGCGGCAAACCGGCATTTTGGCAGGTCTGAAAATCTCCTAAGTGTAAGTAACAAACAAATATAGAGAAAACAATTTTTACAAGGCTCACAGAAGATATGCGGGTGTGGGAAAAGGTTAAATACACATTTTTGTACCCCAGTTTTCCTCTTTAAAAACCCACCTCTTTGTGGTTTCCCCCACCAGCTCACATAAGGATAGACAAATAAGGAAATGTTTCATACCTTGCCCCCCACCCCAGTTCCCCCTTTACCCTTAGAAACGTGTCAGATTTGAACAATTTCCTCTATATAAAATAAGTATAGTGCATTTTCTCTGGTGAGGAAAGTGCCCTTTATTTGACCTTTTATCAAAATAACATTTGTTATAATGAAATGAAGTCATTTCAATCATTCCTACTTTTAAATCCATGTTCTAACTCTTTCTATATGTGATGCTTCCCATGTTGCAAGTTCCAGTAGTGGTTCTCCATGCCAGTGATTCCACATGGACCTTGAAATGTTGCACCACTTTCTATGTGGATCTTTTATAAAGAAAACAACCACAGCACCTGCTGCTAAAAGAATATGTGGTTTTGACATGTGAAGTGCTAATATCATGGCCAAGATCCTATCTTCTCATAGTTAGTTACAACTGTGTAACTAAGGGGTAGTCCAGACAGTGAAATAAATCCCCAGGAAATCCCATATGTCCAAATGGGATCCCACAGCATTCTTTTATTTTCAGAGGGAGGAGGAGCAAAATTTGGTGAAAGTCCGTGGCAAAAGCCTCTGGGGCTTTTCCTGAGTTTTTTGACAACTGTGGGGGAAATGTGCACTCTTGCAAGTTAGGACGATCAAATCACATTGCACCACATTGTTGAAGAGGATAGTTGATTGGTTGGACATGTGGGGGGGGTAGAGCTTGCTAAGAAGGCAGATTCTGGAACCACCATGTTGGATTGTTGCAGTAGCGATCATGCACTGAGGAGATTAAACAGCCTTTCCTTCTTTTTTAAATTATTTAAGCAGAAAATTGCTCTTCTGCACCTTGGATTGAGGTTTTTTTTTAATATACTGTTTAGAAGAGGCAATTTGGGGAGTATAGAACTGCAAATAATTCACACACACCTGTCATCTTGATTCTCAGGCATGCCTCTATGTGAACAGCAAACACAGATAGCTTCATACACCAGTGTCTTGCCCCATGAGCCTGATGAGGTTACAGAGTCAGGGGAGGAGGAGGAAATGGCAGGGAATGGCCCTAGGGACCCTGGTACAGGTTTATCTACACCAGTGCCACCAGGGAACCCTGCCAACCTAGAGGCTCAAGCAGAGGAAGAGCCTGGTCCAAGTGGTTTGGCATCAGTCCCAGCAGAGAGTCCTGCCCACTCAGATAAGGACAAAGAAGAAGAGAGGGACTTACCTCCACCATTGTATACCCAGCAGTGAGCTCAAAAGGAAGCTCAAAGGAAATCTCTAACTATGAGAAAAACCTGCTCATTAAGAAATACCCGACAAAGCCTTAATCAGTCTGATTCTCATCTGTGTCATTTCACATACATTCACTCATAAGTCTGCACTTCACATTTCCACATCAAGCTGCACAATAAAAAATATGCAGAAAAATATGCAGTTGAACAGATATCTTAATATGCATTTGCTAAAGTGTATTTTCTCTCAAAACAGGACCTTTCATAAAAATATTTTCTCTACAAAATTTTTAATTTATAGAAAGTTTAAATTTATAGAAATGCAGACTATGATGGTGCAGGAACTGTTTCAGGTCGCACATTAGTTCTGGAATGCTGATCAAATCAGTGTGTATAGGAATCCAAAAAAAAAGCAAATGATTCAAGCATCCCTACAAACATTGTACACTTAAATACTTGCAGGTAGCACAGTAGCCATGGGAAAGCAGGCAACATGAAGAGTCTGCAGGATCAGTGCATTCCTGGGTACAGAGTCAGAATTTTGTTTCAGTTTGGTTTGGATAAAAATTTACTAATTTTTTCACTTATCTACTTGGGATAGAAAGAATTTGAGTTTATTTATTTATTTATTTTGGGAGTCTGCAAAGCCCAGGTTGAAAATGCTCTTAAGTAAACTATGTTTTTTATTTTTATTGTTGTTGTTGAATTAAGGTTGCCACTTCTTTCCCTCCCCCTGAGAGGCTCCTCATCTTTAACACCTACATGGCAGGAAGGTACCACATGGTTTGCTCCGTATTACAAATAGCTGTGCCTATTGAATTTGGTCAGTACAAATGTGGGGAGATTTCACTTCAGTTCATTTTACAAGATTTACCAATATCCACAGATTCACATAATCAGGTTGAAAAAAAATTGGGGTTTTAAAAACTTGGATTGGCACAGATTTACCCATCTGTATTCTTCTGTAAAATGGTGGTGCTACTTCTCTAGAATACTGCAGTGGCATTGAATAAATAGACGCTTTGAAATTTCTTTGGGGTGAATCTTCAGAGTAAGTGGCAATATATATTTATTGTTAAATAACATCTTGTGATTTTCGTTTTAATGACAATTATCTTGTTTTGTAAGAATGTGATTTGGCACACTGCGTGCCTTTGATTATGCTTCCCATGACATGATTGTCAACTAATGAAGTTTGTTCATCTGTGCATGTTTTTATGACCAAATTTGCAAAGGAAGATTTATGTAAATATGTTAAAAGCTCTTACATTAGTGCAAACCAGTAGCAAATTGGGTTGACCTCAAGATTAACATTGCCGAAACTCATTATTTGTTCTATTTGTGCATAATTTACAACCATGACAACCTGGAATCATATGTCAAATGTGAATACAATGTTTAATGTACAGCATACAAATATTAATTAACTAGCATCTTTATTTCAGAAAATTCAATTACCCTAATGCATATTGTCCTATTTACAGAGTTCAAAATATCATTACGAACTAAACTTGTGTCCATTTTCCTAAACTCTATTAAAAATACCTTTTGCAATTTACATTTGTAATTCATAGGCAGTGATGGTGCTTTTATATAAAATGACTGCCCTTTCAAACTACAAAATAGAAAGACTGTTTAGCGTGTTTATACATATTAGCTGAAGGGTCTGCTCATCGCTCACAATCAACCATAGCTTCTACATAACAACTCTAATCTATCTTCCTTGTCTAAATGTCTTCCACCTAAAGGAGGGGGAAATGGACAATGTGTCATTGGGGCAGAAGAAATGATTATGGAATTCTGGTTGCCTGTGATGGAGATGTGAAAAGAAAAGGAAGGAAAATGCAGATAGTGTTAAGACTGAATAAGATGACAGGCATGCTTTTTATGTACCAGGGATTATTAAGTCAGCACATAACATTCAACAGGCTTATCCTCTTTGATTTCTAATTATGCTGGCTGGCAGATTCCTTGCAATACAGTTTGTATTCTCCAGTGTGCAAACAATGGCTCCATGAGCTTAATGAAACCTTCTATGGCTATATTGAAGTTCTTCCTCAAAACAAAACAAAAAGGATTTTTAAAATCATCCCTATTATAAGTTTGAGTAATACAGTGTATAGAGGGAGATAGACTTTCTGGATGTTTTGTAAAAAAGATTTTCTTCTTATTTTATATAGAAAACTGCCTTCCATTTCACCTAATTTTGAGCTATCAGTCTCAGAAGAGGGAGGGAGTCTTTGAGGGATTGGCTGTTCAGGTTATGCGGAATTTACTGTACCTCGACTGCTTTCAAATGGCCTCTAAAAATGATGTTTCCCCATAAGAAGCCGCACACAGGGAATGATCAGGCCATGTGGTCCTCATGGCTGCGTGTGTGGGAAGGTGGATGAGGGACTGGAATAAATGTCAAAACCTGGATTTGAGAAGAAACAACCACAACTTATTATTTGTTACAGAAAAGATAGAATGGTATGACGAATGGTATATCACCTACTAAACAATGCCCCTCCCAGACTACCTGCAGAAAGAACCAGGAATTATGGGATCAATAAATCATGGCATGGAGAACAGCTGTGTGGTTCCCCATCTATACTCAGGAGTGAGACGAGCAAGTCACTGTCTGAGTTGGACATTTGCCAATGGGTCACATCCCACAAGTTCTTTAAGTTATGGGACCCCAAACATACACACACTTTGGTGGGGGTGGGGGAAGATAGATTCGTGCCCACTGTCAAAATGTCTCAGTAAAAGTTGTGGATTTTTTTTTTTAAAAAAAAGAGGGGAATATATGTTTTAATAATGAAGAAAAAACAAAATAGACATGTTGCCATGGAGAAGGCAAAAAACCCAGGATGAGATGGACCAATTGCATTCCTGGCCCCTTGCCAGAAGAAAGAGGTGTGCGTGTGTGTGTGGATTTACATCTATATAGATAAAAATCCTCCCTAGACCTATTAATTGATAAAAACTGCCCTTAATATGAATATGTTCAAATTTTAAGGCTGCTCACTTACAGAAAGCCCTAATAATTCCAACGGGAAAAGAAACTGATGTGAAGAAGATGTGGAAAGGGATCAATAATGAGGGAATAGGAAATGGAAGTTGGCTCTTAGCTAGGTATAAATTAGAGTGAGAATCATAGAGCTGTTCAGATGTGGTTGCACTACAACCTCAGCATTGGCTTAGCTGGCTAGGGCTGCTAGGAGTTAGGAGTGTAAATGAATCATTCTATTTCTAATCCTCATCATTTTCATGTATGTTCACTTATCATTCTTTTACATGCCATTTCTTCATTGCTATACTTTACAAGATAATAACAGTAACAATAACAATAATAAGTGTATAACATTCAGATTTAAATACAACACTGTTTCTAAATGCCTTTTCTCTCTGATCTGTTGTCGTTAATTGCTGTCAACAACTAGTAACCCTAAATGAGAGACCTCCAAGACACCTGTTATCAACTTCATCTGTTAAAATCCCACAGATTTAGGGCTGTAGTTTCCCTGGTTCAGTCTATCCACCTGTAACAAACTCCTCCTGTTTTCATACCACCTTCTACTTTGCCAAACAATACCATCTCTCAGATACAAATTTCTAAAAGCATTTTCTTTGAAGCTATATGCCTGTGAAACACATTTCTGATTTTTTTTTCTTTGAGCTGAAGATGCATTGCAACGTTCAGGAAGTACAACCCCCCCCCCAAAAAACCTAGTGGATAAGTACATTCTAGTTTGCAAATTAGTCCAAGGAGATTATCAGACAATCAAATTAAAGCATTACATGGATGACAGATTGTGAAAGGGCTTCCCTTTCAGACAATATAATCCCTGTGTCATTATGATCCTGTTGATCCTGTGGCCCTTCTCTTCCCCCAGTGCTCCCTTTTATTCATGGGCTTAGCCATGAATTGACCCTTCATTCTGTTTCTGTGACAGAATGACTGGTAAGTGAAAAGGTGCCCCGTTATGCTGGTGTGATGCCAGCGTTACTGGGAGGTCTCTGCTGAATACTTCTGGTTGAGTTCGGGACATCGAGGTAAATGACACACTTTTTCCTACCCTCCCTGGGTTACTTGGTTTTTTTTTTTTAAGGTGTTTAGATGCTTTGTTTTACTTTTGTTGTGTATTCTTCCTTTTAACTTTGAATTTCCTGTGCAGTCATCCTCTAATGAAAACGGCCAGGATTTTCTTTCCAGGAAGTAAATGAAGCTCCATGAGAACTCCATTCACTACTAGACTGCCAGATGGGAGGGGATGCAGTTTCTCTTCCACAATTAAGGTAGGCTTGATTTAAAAAAAAAAAAAAACTGCTACAGGGACAAGAGTGGTGCAGAAGAGGAGATAGTGAGACAGGGACGCTATATTTGTCCTGGTCTGATAATCTCCTACAAGATATAGATCAGGTCCATTCTAATCAGAATTTTTAAAGTGTTCCTAGTCTTAACTACAATCTGTGGGAAATAGAGACGTCAAGGCACTCTATTCTCATGGCTTCATACTGAACAGTGTAACACAAAGACTGGGAAAAGTAATAAGTGGATATCAGCAGCAGGCAAGTTGACTGGTAAATTAGAAGTGAGGTGCCCTGAGAAGTAGAAATAAGAAAGAGTCTTGTGGTACCTAATAGACTAATACATATATCATGGCATCAGCTTTTGTGGCCAATAGTCAACTTTATCAGATAGGTGAAATTTAGAGTTAAAAGTGTACAAACACACACAGAGATACACACCTTTCACAGGTTCACTATAGCAAATGATGTAAAGCAGAAATGCTTAGGATTTCTGCATATGAAAAACAATATGGCCTCTAGAAAACATAGCAGATTTATACAAATCTGAGGTCAGTAATGTCAGTATTCAGAAAAACGGGGAGAGGGGGAACTCATCCTCCTAGAAAATGCTAGGCCCACAAGACTGTCACTTTATTTTCACTGTATGTTGTGTTACCTCCCCTGTCTGATGAATAAGTGTATGGCACTTCATTTGTTTGTTTATTTATTTATATCCCACTTTACTCCCAATATAGGGACTCAAGGTGGCTAACAATTAATTTAAAACAATACAAATGAAAAACAACACAAAAGCAATAAAAGTATAAATATATAACTTTAAAAAACCTAAAAACAATTTATGTAGTTAAAACATTAAACATTTAAAAAATTAAATGTACAGGTAATATATATATACATACCTTAATATCTAAATCACACAACATTTGAAAGCCTATGAAGCTTCAAAAGTTTGATATATTTAACACCATTTTTGGCCCAATAAATGTATTAACATGCAATGGATTTTTACTCTTCTTTTGTTTTGTTTTTTATAAAGAGGATAGCTGAAGTCCTTTCATTCATCCCCCCCCCAAACAAACTACATGTCAAATCTAACAGTAAATCTTTTTCTATAGAGAATGCAGTCACCCTGTTTATCCATGGATTCAACTAACTATGGCTCGAAAATATTTTTGGGGGGGAGAATTCCAAAAAAACAAACCTTGCAATTCATCATTTTATATAAGGGATGCCATTTTACTATATCATTGTATATAATGGGACATGAGCATCCAAGGATTTGGGTATCCATGGGGTGGAGGTGTCCTACACCAAACCTCATTGGATACTGAGGGCTCATTGTATAAAAGTTAATAAATAAATTAAAAATAAAAGATACCAGGATCATAATAAACGCACCTCCTACCCTGATAAATCCCTTTTATGTTGTTCAGATACTCACAGTGGTGGTACATAGGGGAACTATATTTTGCCTAAGGTACCAAAATACCGTGAGACAGACTTTCCTCTGTATTCCTTTATCCCTTTTTGACCAATAAATCTTCTGTTTTCAAAAACTTAGCCAGCAGTCTCTGTATAAATAATCTGCCTAGTTAAACTGCAGAAGTTGGCCACAAGGTTACATAATAATACCATGAACTAAAACCCTTGTGGTAACTTACAGTTTGCTTGGAGCAGCTTTCATTTTCTGCTTAAGTGACTTTAATCCATTGTCAGACTTCCCTACGTTTTCCAGCAATAGAACTATCTGATCATCATTGCCTCTAGCTTGATATGGCCAGTTGTGTGGAAGACTTAGATTCTCCTGAGTTATTGAACATTTACTTCCATTCTGTTTCAGCTTCACTTATTATCATTTTCCCTTGCACAGATGACAGGATTACCTGATTGGCACCTTTCCCCCAAACACCTTCTCTTCCACATCTCTGAATAAGAGGCTTGCTCTCATAGTAAGGAACAGCTTTATCATGCCAAGAATCAAGCAAAACTTCAGAAAAGCGGGAAAACAATCGCTTGAGACTATCCTTGTGTTGAGGATACATGTGCACAAATACTACTTCTCTATGAAGCTATATCACTAGACTAACAAGTTTTATTTCACCCATATAGTCCAAACTGGGCCTTTCAGTATTCAAAGTTTTACAATGATTTTAAATAAAACTTAAAGGCAAGTTCCTATACTAACCTTCTACCTTCTATGTGACACTGCTGTGGCTCAAGGAATCAAAAGCCTAGAATGATATTGACAACATAAAAAACCTAGAATTATATTGAGAACACAGCTGTGCTGGGCAGGGCACATTTCTAGGATGGAGGACTATTGCCTCCCAAAAACAGTACTCTACGGTGAATTCACCACGGGTCAGCATAAGAGGGGTCCTCCAACAAAGCGATACAAGGACTCCCTGAAACAACATCTCAGGCTCAGCCAAATTGATCACCAACAATGGTCCGCCCTGGCCTCACATCGGGAGGCATGGAGACGCACTATCCACAATGCTGCAGCCTTATTTGAGAACTCACGCCGAACAAGTCTTGAACAGAAATGACAACGCAGAAAGAATCACAACCCGGAAACATCACCCAAGGTACCTTCTGCTGTGCTTTCTGTAACCGGACTTGTTTATCTCGGATTGGCCTTTTTAGTCATCAGCACGCTTGCAGAAAGCACAGGATGAGTCCTTCCTGAATCTTCATTTGTGAAGAAAAGCCAGAGAGAGAGATGTGGTAATTGTTATGCAGGCTTGGACTGTTTCCCTGGCTTTAACCCCAGGCTTAGGACTGCATTTTTGCTTGCCCCCTCTCCTTTCTCATACAACATTGGCACATTTTTAGCAGGGGCTGTTATTTGAATTGTATAGGACAGGAGCTGGTGATGGTCTGAGAGTGGAAAATTTTCTGTCCGTGAGACACTCATTGGTTGCCATGAAAATGTCTCCCTGTCCCTACCGCATCCAGAAATGGCCTTACCGTTGCCATGTTCAAGGTTCTGGGGGACCTTAATTCTGTAGCGAAAGCCAGATTTGGCCTAGTTCCTGACAAAAACAGAAGAATTATAATGGGAAATCATTTTTGTAAGCCATGTGTCAAAAAATTAAGACGTTTATGGGGGAAACATTACTCAGACCTGAAGATCCATGCTAGTGCTGAGCAACAGTGCAGAGCATGGTGCATTCATTTGAAACCTCCAGCAAATTAACAACTGATGGATACTAGTAGTGGGCAAAGATAATTATAATGAAACAAACTATTTCCCACCACACAGTGCAGCATTGTGTAAATGTCTGAGTTCCTGTGAATAGAAAAAGATAACGAGGAGCTCTTCAGAAACCACAAACAATGGAACTTTCTTTGCAGCAATTTTTGTTATTATTTACCTGACCTTGGCATGTATAATGAGGCTAACTCGTTGCATTTTAAATCCTTCTGTCTCCCTCCCTCCCACCCCTGTCTCAACAACTGATGCACTGACTAGCAGAAGCAATGAATGATAATGAAGTTTAATACTTGACATTGCAGAAATATTACAGAAAAAAAGAGAACTATCTGAAGCTCACTGATGTTATTTATATCAGAGCAGCAGTTTAGTTTTTAAGGAGCCTAATTAATCTCAAATGTATGTCTACAGGTCTTAGAAACCAACAGTGGATAGCCACAGAAAAGGAAAGCAGTAATTCTGCAGGAGATTTTTTGCTTGGTTGGTTTTTTTTTATATATCCCACCCTATATCTAAGAATCTCAGTGAAGCATATACAGTAATAAAATCAATTTAAAACAATATAAAAGTATTCAAAACAATGTAGGGTCTAAAAAGCATTTTAAACTAGCAAGTTAAAACAAGGTAAAACACTTAAAACCAGGTACATGCATAAATTGGATAAAATCAATACAGTCAATACAATCAATGGCTTGAATAAAAAGATATTTTTAAGTTGGTGTTGAAATTAACCCATTGCTGGAGTCACTCCAGTCTCTACTCTCCGACCCCCAATAAATCCCTTTTATGCTGTTCAGGAACTCACTGTGGTGGTATGTAGGAGAACTGTATTTTGCCACAACAAGAATCATAGAATCATAGAATCACAGAATTGCAGAGTTGGAAGAGACCACGAGGGCCATCCACTCCGACCCCCTGCCACGCAGGAAACTGTATTTTGAACTGTATTTTGCCACAATCTCCTACCCCCAATAAATTCCTTCTATGCTGTTTAGGAACTCACTGTGGTGATATGTAGGGGAACTGTATTTTGCCACAACAGATAAGGCCCTTTCCTAAGGAGATTATCAGACGCTCTAAATATGGTGTGATAATGATGCCAGGAAATCATTAAAAGGCTTGCATTTCAGTCGACATCGTTCCTATATAATCATGTTCCCATTTAGTTGTCATTATGCCAGCACTTCTTTTTATTAACAGGCTAAGCCATCAATGAATTCCCCATTTCATTTCTGTAATGGAATGTCCTGCGACTGAAATGGTGCCCCGTTATGCTGGCACAATGCCAGCATCAATGGGAGGTCTGTGCCAGAACACTTCCAGGTGAGATAGGGACATCAAGATAAGTGACACACTTTTTTGGATCCTCCCCAGGTTACTTGTAATGATTTAAGTGTGTTTTTGTGCTTGGTGTTACTTTTGCTGTAGTATTTTTGTTTTTTGTTTTTTTTAATTTCCTGCGGTCTCATCTTCTCGTGAGAGCAGCTGGGATTTCAATCCAGGAAGTGAAAGGAGCTCTGTTTGTTCTCCATTCACTCCTGGGCTGCCCTGCCGAGGGAACAAGATGTGGTTAAGGTAGGTCTGACCCCACCTTTTTTTTTTTTTTTGGTAACAGGAATGGGAGAGGGGCAGGAGAGGAGACTGTAAGACAGGAACACTTTTCCTGTCTGAAAATCTCCTCTATCTTCACATGATGTGCTACTCTCACTAGAAGGGCACTCAGAAGGTCTCCAGAAAGAGAATAGAATATGTCATTGTTTTAGCTCCAGTTCTGGGAAAAGATACCTCTTTGGACCACATCTCCTAGAACTGAGAGCCAATGATGAGTCTGGGAGTTATGATTTAAGGCCTACATTTAATTGTTAAGTCTAAAGTAGCTCTATTGAATAAATATTTTTATCTGTGTGTTAACTTGCCATTCAGCTGTTGATTCAGTAGGCCATCTCTCATTGAAACTAACCAATAGGATTCAAACCTAACTTTTCCAAGTTCGACTTCCAAGTTTGTTCACAGTTGTGAACTATGAATGGTGTCTATGCCACTAACCTGTAAGTCTATATGTGAGAGAAGTACTGGAAGAAAATTTTAAATGCAAATGGATGCAGTGTAGAGGATGATAAGTAATAGTACCAGGTAGACATGGCGGGAGAATATAACCTTTCCCTTTCCTTATGTAATCTTTAGGGAAATCCTTCCTCTGAAACTAGTATATGTATTGGAAGGAAATCTTTCATTAGTGTACAACATTCTCAAACCATGGCCTTGAGAAAAGAAAAGAAAATGTGAAAAACATTCTGGAGTCAAACTTTAGACCCGCATGGACATCTTCCAAGTCCAGCAGGCCACAGCATGCCATTTTGGCCTCTGGAGCTCTGAAGGGCCACAAATTTACCATTGGGGGTGACCAAAAGCGATGTTGCATCAGACCTTCTGGACCTTCTTTGGTGGGAAGATTCTTGCAAATCCCCCCCACCAGCATTTTTAAAGGATTTGTAAGTATTCTCAAATGGGGCTTTCTGGTTGAAAACTTCAGGGTGGAGGATGATATTGAGAATGGGGAGGAGTGGGCATCCCCAGTACCCTTAGTCTGTAACACATATTCCACCTGTGTTAGACTCTCTTTACATGGCCTTTTTAAGAGTAGATGTGCAACTGCTAAATTTATGGATACTCCCACACCAGTCTCTGTGGAAAGACTTCCAACTATGACATCAATCCACCATATGTATTGACAAGCCATGCATGCGACAGACATCAAGTCAGCCTTCTTCATCCACGGATTCTGTACCCACTGATGTAAACATTCATAGCTTGAAAATATTCTTTAAAAATAAATTTTTTAAAAAACAAACCTTGATTTTTTTCCATTTTATATAAGGGACACAACATTTTACTATCCTATTGTATATAATGGGACTTGAGCATCCATGGATTTTGGTACCCACAGGGAGGGTCTTGGACCAAACCAAGGGGCTACTATATTTGCACAGATGTTGGCAACATTAGCAGAGGTCACAATGATAGCACTGTGATTGGTATTCAGTCAGTGACACATGCAGGCATAACTCCACTGAACACAGACATATGTCTGGTGTGTGTTTTGGGGGTGGGGGTGGGGTCATTGCAGAGGTTGATATTCTCTTCCACCCTCCACAGCAACCAAAGGTCTCTCTCTAGACTCATTCTTCAGTGGCTACAGCACCCCTTCACATGGCTATGGTGGATGGGGGGGGTGACTGGTGGAGAGTAGAGATTATCTAATTACCCTGTAGCCAAACAGAATGATTACATCATCTGCTGAGACCCCTGAAGCCGAAAACTGTAAGGTAAGAAAAATACACACCTCACTTAGAATCATATAATCTCATAGCTGGATGGGATCACAAGAAGCATCTAGTCCAACCCGCTGCCATGTAGGAATATACAACTAAAACACACCTGAAAGATGCTCATCCAACCTCTTCTTGAAGACCTCCAAAGATGCAGAGTCCACCACCCTCTGAGGAAGTCTGTTCCACTGTTGGACAGCTCTCACATTACAAAAGTTCTTTCTAATCTTTAGATGGAATCTCTTTTCTTGTAATTTATATTCATTGGTTCATGTTCTAATCTATGCAGCAGCAGAAAACAAGGTGGGCCCATCTTCTATATGATATTCCTAGACCACAAATTGCTGGTTTCAAATTACCACCAAGTCCCAATTTTTACAAGGAGAGAAAAACTTGGCTTGAGTTGTTATCTGACCAGTTTTAAATCAGCTTGAAAAATTTGGTGTAATTATTTCCTTAAAATTTGCTTTATGCATACTGTCCCAGTTGGATATTCTCTGCTTGTACGGAGAAAGGAAGATGCTGCTGACCTTCAGTTTCCTAAAAGGCAACAGGAATCCTCTGTTGAAACACTTATCCTCTCAAAATTGAGTGGCAAACTAGACAGGTCTATTTCAGTTCAGTCTGCTTTCATTCACCACGTTTCTGTTCTTTAGCAGAGGCAGGATATGTGACATTACATATAAAGTTTGGCATTGTATATATCTTTACTCTAAGTGCAAGTAGCAATTGTTTCAGGGCCAGCAGAACTTGGATCACTGAACACACGGCCTTGTTTCTTGACACTGGATTGTCATCAATGGATGCCCCCTTCTGTACCATCTTTGGAATGGGGATCTGGCCCCATAGCTATCATGGAGCAAGGACAAAGATTTTTGTACTGTGCAGAAGATTTACCGAGACCCTACTTTTGGAAAATAAAACTGGACAATAAATTCCTGATTTCTTATTCATTCCCTACACTGAGATTCTCCTTCTGCGGTGGTAATTTCTCTACTTCTGTGAGAGAATTACACAGCTCACTGAAATTGAAAATGGGCACAATACTCCAGAGAACATAGCTAAGCTTCCCAAAGCCAGTTTCATGCTTCCAGATCTTTTTCTCAGAGAATCACACACTTGGGCTTAGTTCAGGTATGAGGATCTCAAGGCCTTTACAAATTCTAATAATTAGCAGAGACAGTATTTACTGCTGAAAAGTGGGTCAAGTCACTTGTTTTGTTATGCGTTTTTCCCTGGCATTTTATTGTTGTTAGTTCTACATAATGTACTTATCCCTACCATGTCAAGTGTGTATGTTAAGAATATGTTTGCAATGCAGTTTGCAATGTATTGGTGAAATGAAATGTCAAGGTTTCATTCAATGAGGAATAGTTTATAAATAATAATAAAAATGCCCAATAAACAACCTGAGGGATCATTATCTGGTATGCTCTAGGGTAGTGCTGACAAATTATCTCTCCTTTGGAAGAGGTACCTGATATTTTTATGGTCTGAAATCCGACTGGTAGTTCCAAGTGGAGCAAACCCATTGAAATACAATTGCTGAATGGTAAGTCATCACCTATGTAAATCCCATTGATTGAATGGATCTATGGATTTAGGCCATAAAAATCAATTTCTGTTTTGGATCAGCTGCAGATTCAGAAAATTCATGCTGATTTCCATATGTGTGTACATCATACTGTATACATGATGCTGCTGAACTGACTGTGTACAATTTACACTGGAAACTGATTCTAGTTTAAGTGTCCAGCCTTCAGACCTTGGTTATTTGTGACTAATTAATTCAAAGACAAGCAAGTCATTATTTTTGGTTGGAGCCATCGAATGACAAGCATTTGTTAACATGTCCTCTGTGAAAATTACAAGCCATATAACCTATCCTGATATCCTCTGGTAGGCACAGGGAGTCTTGATGAGTGATAGTGATGCAGTGCTCCAATGGAATGGGAATCTTGTGCTACATCATGATGTATTTTCCTGTCTGTTGTGACCAGAAATGTAAACTAAGAGGGCAAGAACCTTTCCTTGTGGTGCACAATAGAGAGAATTGTTCACATAAAGAGAAACATGACATGCCCTCTCAATGGTGGGCATGTGAGGTAAATCTCATGTGTATGATACCACTAGAAATAAAAGGAGGTAAGATACAGAATTTTGGATGAATTGGGGCCACAGTTTTTGTTAACCTTAACAGAGATTTGTAACAATAGTCAGATTTTCTGAGATAGCAGCTAGATAGTGACTTCTCCTATTTCTGCCTAGACAATTGGACAATCCCATGATGGAAAAGAGACAGTGTATTACTTGCTTTCATCCACTTTTGGTCATGCCTTTTGGTATTAAGGGATCCCCTATGAATCACAACTGCCCAAATCCCAAAGTTGTGTTTTTGGAAAAAAACACACCTTCAAAGCAGGTTATTTTCCCTGCCTATTACTCACATAATCCTTGAAGGGGCAGTAACTGTGGTTCAAGGAATCTGTCGTATGCTTCCGACAGAAGTTGAACTGGAATTCATTTCAACAGAGTTTGCTATTATCTGTAGTTTCACGTTTCTGCAGTAAGTCTGGGAACACATCCCCGAGGATATGGGGGTCATACCATACAGCTATGATGATAGTTAATTTATTCTGGCCAGACCCACAAATTGTTTAATCTGTTTTTCATCATTGTAAAAAATAAATAAATACATGGTCTATTGAAAGTGTGAAATCAACAACTGTGAGGTCCACAAATATGAAACGCAAATCCTTTTAATGTAAAAATAATCAAGGAATCATGTTTTATCAGATTGTGAAGTTGAAGGCTTTCATGGCTGGCATCCATAGATTTTCCTTGTTTGTTTGTTTTCTGGGCTGTGAGGTCATGTTCTGGAAGAGTTTCTTTCTGATGTTTTGCCTGCATCTGTCGCTGCATCTTCAGAGAATGGTTGGGTAGGAGTGTGTGTGTGTGTGTTTGGGGGGGGTATATACTGTGAAGCCCTGTTGGGGAGGATATGTAAATATATGTATTTGAATGGCTAGTTTCACAGCCTGGAAAACCCCCCAAGGAAAATCTATTTTATCAGATTGTTAGCAAAATGGTTTTATAACATGTTTACCTCCTTTCAGTATAGATAAATTATTTCAATTTGAGCCTCATTTGAATTAAATGTTACACTACTGTCAGATATCAGCTTTGCTTCTGCATGATAAAGTGGTAGAAAAGTATTACAGTCATGCTTAGGGAAGATGTACATGAAGCATTTTCAGGCATTAAGCTGTGGCATTCTGCCATCCCTGCACAAGCCATAAATCCCTGAATGGCATTCTTGAATGTAACATGTGTTGCAGGAGAACTACTGACTATGAGCTGTTATGTGTGTTGCAACATCAATCTCAAATAATCTTAGATAGAATCAGAAATGAGTAGGAGTATAATTTAAGACAGAGATGAGCTGTATCTAAGGAGATTATCACATGAGGGTACCATTCTGGAATTACAGCATGGTATTCATAAATTTGCTTAGTACAGTACTTATCACACAAAGCCATGTCCATTCAGTTGCTGGAATCACAGTCCTCCCTCACCTGGGAGACACACATGTGCAGGAGAGGTCATGCAGGATTCAGAAGGCATAGTTATGGTAGCAGTGCAGAAAGCAGATTACACCACAATCGGTCACCAAAACAGTGCTAATGTGGAAAAGTGTAAAACTGGTATGCTTCATAGTTTAACTAGTGTGATTGCTGCAGGACAAGAGGCTGGTGTGATGATGTCCTAAAGCTCTCTTCATGCATTATATGTATGCAAGGAGTTCTACACCATTGAGGTGAGGATGGGCCACAGCATCCAGTGTCACAACCACACCTTGGAAAAGTTACTCTTCAACTCCCAGAATCCTCCAGACAGCATGTCCAGGAGGGATTCTGGTAGTTGTAGCTCAAAAAGTAACTTGTCTATGCTTTCCAGCATATACTCAGTTTTACAATCTACCAACTATAGATTTTCCTTTGTTTTTTTCCAGGCTGTGAGGCCGTGTTCTGGAATAGTTTCTTTCTGACGTTTTGCCTGCATCTGTGGCTTGCATCTTCAGAGAATGGTTGGGTAGGAGTGTATGTGGAGTTTACATGCTGTGAACCCCTGTTGGGGAGTATATGTAAATTTGTGTGATTGAATGGTTAATTTCTGTGTATAGAAATACAAGGCTTGTTAGTGTCTGTTTGGCTAATGGTTGGTAAGGTTGCTTCTTTCCTGTTGAAGTTGTCCAGGTGTTTGTGGATTTCAATAGCTTCTCTGTGCATGCTGACATGATAGTTGTTGGCCTGGTCCAGAATTTCTGTGTTTTTAAGGCGAAACGTCAGAAAGAAACTATTCCAGAACACGGCCTCACAGCCCAGAAAAAAACCAAGGAAAATCTATGGATGCTGGCCATGAAAGCCTTCGATTTAACAATCTACCAACTTTTATTGACTGGAGGTTTTGACTATCAAGAATTTGGATTCTAAATGGGGGGAATTCTGCATCTAGAGCTATCTGCACAGAACTTCCTATGTGATATGGGATCTTGAACAATTGATGCTCAAGTCTGGATGGAAGCCTGTGTGGAGAGCCTTCTACTTCTCTGATATTCTGGCTAGTAAGCCCAGGACTCTTATCTGCCATATGTAAAAAATAAAAAATAAAAACAATAGCTACCTCCATCAAGCAATTTGCCAAGGTCAAGAGCTCACATGTTCATATGGAGCTGCTTTTTCTACAATGACTTTTCAATCAAATCAACTGGGAGTATACACATCTGTAGGGTTATATCCCTGAAAAACTAAGTTGCACCTTGAAGATCATATTCTACATGTCAAACATGTCCTTGTGAATATCAGAAAATTCACAGAAGCTTGACTTAGAATGAGTGTATAAGTACTCAATAGATCTGTTAAAGCAGCTTCTACCAAAGGGGAATAAAAGGACAGTATATTGGCTTTGGAGCAGACCATTGCTCCCTGTATATCAGGGGAACCATGCTCAATGGACAAACCCATCAGCTGTATTGCTTTGAAAAGTATGTGCTCTTTGCCCACTTGTTTCATTTGTTTGTAGGCAGTAAACAAAACCGTGTTCTGCAGCTGCCAAAAGCATCTGCCATGATAAAACTGGAAAGATAATTTTAACAACAGATTTTAAAAACACCAAGCATCCAAATGCCAAAGGAAAATAATAGTGGACGCATGGGCTATGTTTACATTGATTTTTTTTAAAAAAAGAAACATTAAAGACAAACAGATTGATGGTGACTGACACAGAGCACAACACAATTTAATACTGAAAGTGGTACTTTTAAATGCCAGTCAAATTGGGTGAAATTTGCAGTATTAACTATAATGGAATTATTTCTAGAACAAAGCCTGTTGCTCCTTCCATATTAAGCAACTGAAAAGCTATAATGACTTTTGCCTTTTTTCTTCTAAAGTGTAGAAAAGGCTACAGTTGCCCCTCCACATTCTGGGAAGGGCGGGGGGGGTGAAGGACAGTGGCAGCGGGGGGCTTAAGAAGCCCCCATCGCCACTCTGGGAAGGGTGGGGGGTGAAGTAGAGTAGCGGCGGGGGCTTCAGAAGCCCCCATCACCACTCTGGGAAGGGCGGGGGGGTTGAGGGAGAGTGGCGGCGGGGGCTTCAGAAGCCCCCATCACCACTCTGGTAAGGGCGGGGGCATGAAGGAGAGTGGTGGCGGGGGCTTCAAAAGCCCCCATCACCACTCTGGGAAGGGCGGGGGTGAGGGAGAGTGGCGGCGGGGGCTTCTGAAGCCCCCATCACCACTCTGGGAAGGGCGGGGCGTGAAGGAGAGTGGCGGTGGGGGCTTCAGAAGCCCCCATCACCACTCTGGGAAGGGCGGGGGGGGTTGAGGGAGAGTGGCGGCGGGGGCTTCAGAAGCCCCCATCACCACTCTGGAAAGGGCGGGGGCGTGAAGGAGAGTGGTGGCGGGGGCTTCAAAAGCCCCCATCACCACTCTGGGAAGGGCAGGGGGTGAAGTAGAGTGGCGGCGGGGGCTTCAGAAGCCCCCATCACCACTCTGGGAAGGGTGGGGGTGAGGGAGAGTGGCGGCGGGGGCTTCAGAAGCCCCCATCACCACTCTGGGAAGGGCGGGGCGTGAAGGAGAGTGGCGGCGGGGGCTTCAGAAGCCCCCATCACCACTCTGGGAAGGGCGGGGGTTGAGGGAGAGTGGCGGCGAGGGGCTCCAGAAGCCCCTGTAGCCACTCTGGGAAGGGCAGGCGGCTGAGGGAGAGTGGCGGCGGGGGCTTCAGAAGCCACCGTAGCCACTCTGGGAAGGGCAGGGGGTGAGGGCGAGTGGCAGCAGGGGCTTCAGAAGCCCCCGTAGCCACTCTGGGAAGGGCGGGGAGTGAGGGAGAGTGGCGGCGGGGGCTTCAGAAGCCCCCATAGCCACTCTGGGAAGGGCGGGGGGTGAAGGAGAGTGGCAGCAGGGGCTTCAGAAGCCCCTGTAGCCACTCTGGGAAGGGCAGGCGGGGTGCGGGAGAGTGGCGGTGGGGTCTTCAGAAGCCCCCGTAGCCACTCTGGGAAGGGCGGGGGGGTGAAGGAGAGTGGCGGCGGGAGCTTCAGAAGTCCCCGTAGCCACTCTGGGAAGGGCAGGGAGGTGAAGGAGAGTGGCTGCGGGAGCTTCAGAAGCCCGCATAGCCAATCTGGGAAGGGCAGGGCATGCGGGAGAGTGGCGGCAGGGGCTTCAGAAGCCCCCGTAGCCACTCTGGGAAGGGCGGGGGGTGAAGGAGACTGGCGGCGGGGGCTTCAGAAGCCCCCGTAGCCACTCTGGGAAGGGCTGGGGGGGTGAAGGAGACTGACGGCAGGGGCTTCAGGAGCCCCCGTAGCCACTCTGGGAAGGGCAGGGGGTGAGAAAGGCTGGGAAGAGGCAGTGCAGCCTCCTTCCCACCCACACACTGCCTTCCCCGGCCAGAGTGGCTGCCTTCCCCAGCCTTTCTCAACGGGGTCCGGGGCTTTGGAGCCCCGGACCCCGCTTCGGAAGGCCGGGGAGAGGCAGCGCAGTCTCCTCCCCACCCATACGCTGCCTTCCCCGGCCTTTTGCAGTGGGGTCTGAGGCTTTGGAGCCCCGGAGACCGCTGAGAAAGGCCGGGGAGAGGCAACGCAGCCTCCTACCCACCCACACGCTGCCTTCCACGGCCTTTCTCAGCGGGGTCCAGGGCGAGCCCTGAAGCCTGCTGAGAAAGGCTGGGGAGAGGCAGTGTAGCCTCCTCCCCACCCACACACTGCCTTCCCCGGCCTTCCTCAGTGGGCTCCGGGGCTTCTAAGGCCTGGAGTCCCCTCAGAAAGGCCGTGGAGAGGCAGCACAGCCTCCTCCCCACCCACATGCTGCCTTCCCCGGCCTTCCTCAGTGGGCTCCGGGGCTTCTAAGGCTGGGAGTCCCCTCAGAAAGGCCATGGGGAGGCCAGCCAGGCTGGCCAGACACCCTCCCGCTGCCTCCCTCCCTCTGGGGGGGGGACCACGGGAGCAGCATCTGTTATTCGCAGTTTTTCCACATTCGCGGGGGTCTCAAGAACCTAACCCCCACGAATGTGGAGGGACAACTGTACTGTATTGCACACAGAGAGTCCACAAAGGCTTGAACTCTACTTAGCCCAACTCCTCCCTTCAGTGGAGGGGCCACATGATAGGAGCCAAGGCAAAGGCTGGCTGACTGGTCCTGTGCATTGCCATTCAATCCGCTACAGCCACAAAGTTGTAGGAAGAAGCAGGAATAAAGGTCCTCCCTCTCCCTCCAGTGCCTCCGAGGGAAGGTATAATGGATGGTGTAACTGTATTATTATTATCAGGTATTGTTGTTGTTGTTTTTGGGGTATAAATAACTAAATTTTAAAAAAAAGTTGTTTTAGATCCTGAGTTAAGTCTTGGGGGGCCATGGCAACAAAAGATATTTAAAGGTGGTCCCTGGTAAAGAAAAGGTTAAGAGCCATTGCTATAGGCTAAATTTTAGAGGAAAGCACTGGCAAACAATTTCCCTGCCTAAGAAAATCCTATGAAATTCACCGGGTCACCAGGTGGCAGAGGGAGGAGGGGGGATTTGCAGAAAGGACTTTCCAGCTCACAGCTCAGTCTTTTATCCACTAAACTACAGTGCAGCTCAAACTGTTGAACCTAATCCCAGAAAGGTAATCTTTAGGTGACTGCAGAGTATATTAGACTATACAAAGAAGACTTGTTTATGGACGAGAACTTTTGTGGTAATTTTGTGAATGTATTCTTCCTTATGAACCTGCCTATGCTCTGATCTCTGAGATCTTTGGGGGAGGCCCTTTTCTCTATCCCAGCACCCTAACAAGTACATTTGGTGGGAACACAGGAGAAGACCTTCTTAGTGGCTGCCTCTAGCTCTAGAACTCCTTTCCTGGAGAATTTAGACTGGCACCCTGCCTACTTTCTTCTCATAGACAAGTCAAGTCTTTTTTGTTTTGACAGATATTTGATGATTTATTGTATAAGGCCCATCCCATCTAAACAACGTGCTGGATTTTTCTGTTTGTTGTGCTGGTGTTTGTGTGTGCTTAAACTGTTTATGTTTCAACTGGTTTTTGTTTTTATTTAATTTTTTGTTTAATCTCCTTTTAATTATTGTATTTTGTGAACTTTTAACTATGCATTTTTAAATCTATTGTAAGCGACTGCTGGGGGGAAAGTGGTATATAAATAGATGCAGTTAGACCACCGTATCCACAGAACCAATATCTGTGGTTTCAGTGATCTGCAGGACCCAAAAAGACACATACTATAGAGGCTTCCTAGAAAATGCCTAGAGGCATCCTCTCTAAACATTTTCTAGGTTCTGCAAGGCAATTCTATGGTATTATAAGCCAGAAGTCCCATTAATTTCAATGCACTGTTATCTGCTGTTTCCAGTATCCTCATTAAGTCCAGGAACTAAACCCTCATAGATACAGGGTCCAACGATGATGATGATGATGATGATGATGATGATGACGACACCCTAATCCTGCCTATACTGAAACGAACCTTTTACTTGTATATGATTTATGGTCAAACAGTATGCTACATTAAATACATGTATCAGCTCCTCTACCATTGGGGGGGTGGGGGTGGAATTAATGGGCTTTTAAAGATTAGAGATCAGTAACTGTGATTAGGGAGGGGTTACAGCTGGCACAGAAAGGATTTAATCTCCCATTCAGAATGCTGGACTCCTTACCCAGATATCTGCCCTGAATTTGCATTTGAGTAAAATAAAATTTAAAAAACAGACAGGGAGAAACACACTGCATATTCAATCTCTTATCATTTGTTAGGTATATCCCACCTTTCTCCCAGCAAAGTAACCAAGGCAGATAATGTAATGTGTGGTTGGACTCTTAATGTTGAGCATTAATGCAGTCTCAGGCATAATTAATTGACAAAACATATTGAGAAAGTACTTTTTGTGTGCATAAGAATCAAATTACATTAGCCTTTTAAAGTAACTCTATCAACTTTCAAAATATAGAGATTCCAGTCTGAGCAACAACAGCCATTCAATATTAATATTAAACATATTCTATAACTGTGTTATTCTGTGTATGAAATAGAACATTCATATGTATTGGGGCCTTTTTCCAACTATGATCACATAAACAAGTCACCAATATTTCTCAGAAAAGGAAATCTAGGACAAAGACATTTTTAGGTCATGTCCAGGTCCATTAATACAGAAATACCTCGAGCTGCATATTGAAAATGAAATAGACTGCATAATTTAATCAGAGTTTTTGTTGCACTGGGCTTCTTTCTAAAATACTACTATTTTTGCTGTGTTGAATTATATACAAAGAATTAACTCTTGATACAACAGGAGTTTATCGTCATGTTCAATTTGTTTTTAATTTAAAAAGCTAACACTGTACAGTTCTGTCTGCATTGAACACTTAGGGTGGTGTTTCACATTCTTTCTTTACAGAGGAGTACAGAAAAAGAAATATGATGGCTACAATCTCTTTAGCAAATATAGGAGAACAGAAGCAAAGATATAGATGCACAGTAATTTTAAAATGTGTATATAGTTCACAAATAAAGTACTATTTGTGTGCAGTTTGCACTCTGGTTCTGTATCCTAGCATAAAAATAATGTCAGAAGTTTCCTTTTAGGGTGCCAACCTACTTCCAACTACCAGTAATCAATGCTTCACATCCTCAAATTCCCAGTTCTTTTCTGTGGAAAACTTGAAAGTCAATGCAATGCCAGTTAAGCCCTGTAGCAGTTCTCATGCTTCTGTGGGGACAAGGTATTGGGGTTTAGTTTTCTCACAGAATGCACCAGAGCTGTGAAGAATAGTCACTGTGAGCAAAAGATGCAATATTTTGTCTGATACAGGAAAAGATTCCAACAATGTGGGCTAATCAGACCCTAGTCTACCCCTCTTCCATGTTATAATAGGTTGGCAGGGCAAGGGAGATTCAGGAACAGCAAACTGCTTGTAGCTTTGTGCAAGTAAGGACCTGTAGAATTATTTTCTGTATCTTGAGTTCAGTCTGAATCCAGAGTCTGGGGACTTTATCAGACTAGCCCCTGAAAATGTTCTTTTGCAGCATTTTTAAAAAAACCAATACATTTTTATGCCAGTAAAAGAACATTTCCCCCCACACTTACCTTCCTCTCCCGGCAAAGGCAGCTCCGGCAATAAAGAGGAAGTGAATGGAGCCCCGTTCACTTCCTCGTTCAAAATCCCACGAGACTTCATCATACAGGAAATTCAAAAATAAAAACACAAATAAAGCATTAAAAGTTTTTAAAAGCGCACACACACACACGCACACACACACACACACACTTTAAAAGTCCCAAGTAACCCAGGGAGGGTCATAAAAAGAGCAAAACTTACCTGGATGTCCCGATCTCACCCGGAAGTGTTCGTGCCGGACTGGCCATTGACACTGCAGTCATGAGAGTTGAATGGTTGGAGGTTTCCCACGCCAGCAATGCTGGCAAAAAAGCAGCAGGCGGGATCAATTGATGGCTTAAGCCATCAGTTAAAAGGTATGGGTTTGGGGCTGATTTTAACTGCAAAAGGGTGACATCTTCTGATCTGTTCACCCTTTCGTGGTTATGTGATGTCGTCATAATGATTTTTTTGTGTGTCTGAGTAAGTCTTGGGTAAGAGTCCCAGCCCTCAAAACGAAAGCAACTTTCCCTTCCATAAACAACATACCCTTCCTTACCTGGCAATAAGAGGTGCCATCATAGTAAAAGCTGTTTAGGAGTGGAATAACCTGCCTCTGAGAGTGGTGAAATCTCCTTCTTTGAAGATTCTTAAGCAGAGATTGTAAGCAGTGTCCCCAATTTCAGCCACTTATACCATATATGGACAAAAAAGTCTGAACCAATCCACAACCCCCCCCTCCCACACACACACTGGCATATATGTTCCAGTGGACACACACACATATATATCACCACTGGAATATATATGCCAGTGGTGTTTGTGTGTAGCTAGAATTAGGGTAATTGGACAAAAAGGTCCCATGACATTATTTGAAACAAGATATAGCAAAGTAGAAGTAATGTTCTTGAGTTATCAGTAAGTTGGTCCCATTCAAAGTTCTCATTTGTCATTCACTGGTGCCAGGAAATAAAAGAGGAAATAATACAGAAAACTATGCATTTCCTTTAAAAATATTTTTTTATTATTTTTACTCCACCTTGTGTTTTCTAGTTATGGATGTTTGGGAAGAACTAATGGTAGCTGGTGGCTTCCAAGTCCATGGGGCAGTGAATTTGTTCAGGGTGTTTGTTCGACTTTTAAAGGAACTAACCAAGGTGCTGAACCTTGGCACCAAAATGGTTCAGAACCTTTAAAATCCAATCTAAAACCTGGAGTGGATTTACTACTTCACTTACATGGCACCTACCAGCTGCCATCAAGTGGAACACATTGAACTGCATGGAAAAACACTCTTCTCAATACATGTGGGGCATTTTATACCCACCCTTCACTGGAATTTTCAGTTGATCAGAAAAAAGCCCACAATTCTAAGTATTCTTAGTTAATCTTAGTTAACATTTCTGATGAATGGAATGGAGTTGGGATTACTCAGTGGGACTCCCATTCCATTCCGAATGTGCAGCAACCTTCTCAGAGGCACTATAAAGTCAAATGCAAGAGCATTTAAATAATCAGAAGATAATTCCTCATTTAAACTTATTTACAGCTTCATATTAATTTCTGTTATAAAGACAAGGTTGCAGTGAATTAAGGAGGTATTATCAAAGAATTAACAATGGCAATAAAGCTCATTTTTTTAACATCAAAGGATTCACTCCTTTTTATCTGAAGGATTACATTCGGTTTATGTGAGTACAACAAATCCCACTACATTCCTCTATTAATTGCTCATCAGATTGAGATCTGGTTTAATAATTGTTAATGCTGACCTGTCCATACTTTCTGCAGCAATTCATTTAGTGTTATCGAGCTGCAGAGACAGGTGTTTCATTAATAATGAAAAATGTAATGCGATAGAGAAGGTTTCATTGGTTTCATTTCACAGCATAGATTACTCCAACATATTTACGGTGTTATTTGCTTCATCTAGTTTTGTAACAACATTAATGTCACAGTGTTTGGAGGGGATTTAAAACTTCCTGTCTCAGAGTGCACAGACATACTCTATATTTCCTTGACACAGGCAGTGTGGGAAATGTGTGGGCTAGGGGGATCTTTCATGTGACCCCTGAAATCCTGATACCCCCATTACTAAATTTTAAAAAAAACTTTCTTTCCTCCTCCTCCTTCTTTTTGGCCAGAAATGCATCCCCAGTGCCCACCAAGCTCAATTTTTCATTTCACTACTATGCTGGACCCCCACACCCCTCAAAATTGCCCCAAAGAGTCATTTTACAAAATCTGAAGCACTCTTTGGGTCACTTTCTGTTTTCACAAAAATAATCTAGTGTGGCCAGAGGATAAAAAATGGGGCACAGTAGCCCCCAGGCTCTCTGCATTTACTTACGCTTTGGCTACAGAAAAGATCATATGCAGATCAAGGTGCTTTGTAAGATTTGTATTGCTGCTGATCATTCAGGGAAACAGAATAAGCCACTTTTCTGTTGGGACTAGCTTGACTCTGCTTGATGACTGGATAAATCAAAAAGTTTTAAAATATCTGCAGCCACACTCACTCTTAGCCCCATATGGTTTCATAAAAGAGCATATATACCCAGGTATTACAAGGCTGGAAAACCACAACACACCAAAGCATCTTCATCCAAATGACTGCTTTATTATTATTTTTAATCTGACAAGTGGGGACCAAACATGGAGCCCATCATTTTGGGGTGAGATGACCTACTGAGACCATGGGTCATCCCAGAGTTTTAGCATGGGTTCCCTGCAATTGTTTTCCTCCACTAGTTGACACTCTTTGACTTGTCAGTGGCTTCTCTGAGCTAAAAGAGAGGGGAGAGGTTTTTCATAAATTTCCCCTTTCTCCTATAGTCCCACATGCTGGTTACCATACTATTCAAAAGTACCCTTCAAGGCTCTTGAACAGATTTCCTGGGAGAAGAGGGAGATGCAAAAATGGGGAAACCATCAACCTTCACCTGTCTCAAAAAACAAAAACAAAACAAAACAAAAAACAAAAACAAAAACAGCAAGCAAAAATCAGATGCATCCCTCACAACTTCATGCCTAAAGTGAAAAGATATGTGAACAGGGCAGCTACTCAGTGGTTGCTTCCCACCTAATTGCTGGTGTCCTCATTTTATGAAGGTTTGGGGGTGGGCAGGATTGGATGCTAGTGTTGTATAATGGCATAATTTGGTCATAGTTAGTCATTACAGGCATTACCAAGAGTGGTGTAAGACGCTACCACTTGAATTTGGGTTCCTTATCTCTCTGGTAATGTATAAATCCAGCTTAAAATCCACTTTTAATCTTTCTATATGAAGAAAATAACTTTAGAAATTCAGATGAAATTCTGCCCCCGCTTTTCCTCCCCTTAAATCCATTTAGTCTTCTTTTCATTATGGAAATTAAATTCCAGACATTTCCCTCCATTCTTGTGTGCATAAAAACTTAGCAGGAGTTGAATATCAGCAGAAGCACAAAAACTCATTCCAATATAAAATATAATTTTGGCTCAAGTTATAATTTAAACTTGATGGATGATCAGTTTCCTGCATTAGATTGCAATAATATCCCTGCTATCCCTGGTAATACAGCTTTCAGAGTAGAAAGTCATTTTTAAAATTAGAAACAGCTTCAGAATGAGGCTATGCCTTTTCGTTTTCTCTCCCCCTCCCTTCTCTACAAAATACTTTCTTCCAAAGCATTACCATGAAAGAAAAACCCAGCTGTAAACCACTTCTGTCAACTTCATTGGGGTCAAGGCATAGTCTTGTTTCCCTAATTCAGAGCATTTTCGTTTTGTCTTTTCAAAATGTTTAATGGACTAGTGAAATTGTAACAATGCTGGCAACTTGAAGGATGTGTCAAGTTTGCAAGGATTCAATGATTACTATAGGCCAGCCTTCACAATACAGCTTCCATGTGAGCTGTGCATACTGGCTGACAATGTATACTGCCATACAGAAGCAGCTTAAACCATGGATGCCATAATGTTTGAAAGGTGATCACTACACTGATGCATTCCTGCCAGTGTTCAACTTGTGGCTGTGAACCCTAGCATGGGGATGCTTTACACCAGGGTGATAAAATGGAGGGAAATGTTCATGCATGTTGGATTCTCTCTGGCTTTTCTTCCCAAACAAAGATTCAGGAAGGGACTTGGATTTGTCCTTCAAGCCTGTGCAATGGATCTTTCTGGTGGAGCGTAGCGTGCACAGAACTGGCCTCACCCTTTAAACCCAAGGTTTATCTGCTGTGGCCTTGCAAGCATGGATGGTAGCAGTGAGGTCCTTGGGACGTAGGTTTGATTAGAGTTTCCTTCTCTTAGATGGTTGACCTTACAGGGTTAGACGAGTACCATCTGGCTGGGTTTGGGATTAGAGTTTTCCTTCTCCTAGGTTGCCATAAGGCTAGAGAGCCCATCCTGGATGGTTGCCATAAGGCTAGAGAGCCCATCCTGCCCTTTGATGCTCTTTGTCAGACCCTTTGGTTTTGACCTGTCTGGCATGGGAGACCCTACCAGTGGCTATTATGCCACCGCCAGCATAGCTCAAAACATCATTAGGGTACGCAAGCCTCTCTCCCACGACAAGGGGGTGTCAGTGGAGAGGGTATGTTGGATTAGTCTCCAGATAATGGCACTTGTTTAGAATACACTTTGAACTTAGAAACATAATTATTTGGATTCCAACTTTCAGACCTACCAGTGGCCATAAGCTGTAGTACAAATAATTTTTTCCCCAACCTATGGATATACAAGCCAACTCTCGTATCCATGGATTCAGTATCCATTGTTTCACTTATCCACATCTGAAAAAATATGTTCTCTCTAGGCATTTCTAGGTCCTCCAATGTGATTCTATGGTCAACTTCTGGTGTGCGTCTCATTGAAAATAATAGAGTTCCCTGTTATCCATGGTTTCAGGTATCCACAGAGAGTCTTGGATCGGTTTCCTGCATTAGACCTCTCACAGATGTACTGCAAACATCCCTAGCTTTCATCATGTTTACTTTTAAATGATAGCATCTTAACAATAACAAAAAAAAAATAATTTTTACAATTGAAATATTGGATTTTTTTCCACCCCGTTTCATCCCAAAGTTCAGATCTAATATTATTGTTCCTTGCCAGATGTCCTTTTTCTTTCAACCACAATGGAGTGAACCTTTTTCAGTAAAAAAAAAAGTAATTAACCTAAATATAAATAAATTATCTCAAGTATGAATTAGAAATGCAAAACACAATTGGTAAATGTAACCTTAGACCTTTATGATTCAGTAAGGTTTAGTCATACATGTGCACAGCCTAACAGAATTTATTATTGTACATTAGAACTAGAGAGGGGGGGGGATATGAGGAATAAAGGATATTGCAAATTAATGGATTACTAAAGACACCACAGATTAGCTCTAAATTTATTTTTAAAAGACTGTACACACTCAAATCAAGATAGGACATTTATGTCTTCACCTACATAAACACACAGAGACGTGGACTGCTAATAATCGGAACTCACCATCTCTTTTTTCTAAAAACTGTACAGAGAAACTGAGGATCACATCTCTTCACTGTTAATACGTTAATTGTATATGCCTTCCTCATGGTACTCTCAAATGTTGTTACACTGTAATCCAGATGAGTTTTAGCTAGCATAGCAAATGGTAAGGAATGCTGGGAGGTACAGTTGAACAGATGGTCTAAATACCCTAAGGCACCTAATCCCATCTGAATTTGAAGCTAAGTAGGGTCAGCTCTGGTTAGTATTTGGATGGGAGGCCGACAATGAATATAGGTGCTGTAGGCTATATTTCAGAGGAAGGAACAGGCAAAAACCACCTCTGAGTATTCCTTATCTAAGAAAGCCCTGTAAAATTAATGGACTCACCATAAGTCAATAGGCAACATGAAGGCATGTGCACACACACAGCCCAACAACACTCAGAGACTGCATGATTCTTACCCCTATGATGAGTAGTTCCCTACTCTGAGAAATACCAAGCAGAGCTGCCACACACTATGTGACTGAGAATAGCAAGTGAATCCAAGGAAGTTCAAATATCTCTTTTGAATTATAGCCTGATGCTCATTATGCTTTGCATACAGCTAAATGATGCAGTCTTGGGGAACATGTGTCTACCTAAGACCATGAAGAGTCCTGGCCTTTGGCCAATAATGGCTTCAGACTACATGCAGGCCCCATAGTAATTTGTATGGCTTGTCATTTTGCAGTTGTCACCAAAATAGCAGCAACTCTGCTTGAAAAAACAGCACACACTTTCTGTGTATCCTGTTTACTAGCTGAACCACTGTTTCTGCAGAGTAACAGCTGCGTAGGAGTATGTTGGGAACCTGATTCTGCTTGGAAACAGGGTCCTATCCCCTGTCCTCTATCTCCAAGCAAAATTGCTGGGACTTTTACAGTGCCAGCGGTGGCAACTTTGGCAAAGATAGAGGAATGGTACAACCTTTGAAGTTGTCACCTTCAGACCCTTGAAGTTTCCCCCTAGTTACCAAGAGCTAGGCTAGATAGGCCATTGGGTTGGGTCTAGTCATACAAAGATAAGAACAATTGTAATCTATTTGACTTAAATTAATCAGACTGGAAGGAGAATATGCTTATTTCCTTTCCCCCCAACCCCAATATCAATAATGTAAGTTTTAATATATATTTTTCCTGCTCCCTTTGCTTACAGTGAGAGATAAAATTCCTATACCAAGTCAAATCCACTGAAGTAAAAGTACTTGTTTGATGATTCACAAGTGCAGAAAATATTCTATAGCAAAGAAAGCCTTCTAGCTAACAGGGAGATGGAATCCCTCCACAGTTGGGTGGGAGTGCCTTGGGGTCTCTACAAGTCACAAGGATTGTTCTCCCCCCCCCAGACCAACAAGCAAGCTCCTCTAGAGCATGGTCTCCAGTCACAGGATTTACAGTAAATATTTACAGAGGAATCTCTGTTACAGAGAAGCAAGCCTCTTCCCTTTTTTCAGAAGCATTGGGGAGGAATATTAGACTCAGATGACAATGTGGACACGTGCCTATGCTCAAAGGAATCTTAATTCTTTCTACGCCTGCTTGAGTTGTATGACACCTTCCTATGCCTATTTGAGCTGTGTGATAATATTCTGTGTACTGAGGACAAACAGCCATGGAAGCTGAAGGCTTTTGTTGTGCACATTCAAGTCATTTCTGATTAAGATGACCCTATGGTGAACCTATCACGGGGTTTTCTCAGCAAGATGTGTTCAGTAGCGGGTTGCCATGGCCTTCATTTGAGGCTGAGAGAGTATATCTTGTTCAGAGTCACCCAGTGGGTTTCTATGGCCAAGCAGGGATTCAAACCTTGGTTTCCCAGAGTCCTAGTCCAAGATTCAAACCATTATACCACTGGCTCTTGGGTGAAGGTTACACCTATTAAAATGAGGGGCCCAATGACAGAATCTTGAATCTAAGTCCTCTTTTTTCTCTCCCTCTGAACTGCAGTGGTACTGCCCTTCCAGTAGACTATCTCCCTGCTAGCAAGAGTTGGGTAGGGGTAATCCAAACCCTCTCTGGAAAGGTAGGTCTGGAAGTTAGGACTGTGCCTAGGGTCATCATCATCCATTTTTGGACCAAGGCTTTCAAGCATATTTATGCAAAAGGACAGTGGAAAAACAGTGGAAAAATAGTCTTTCAATAGGAAGTGGCAGAGATGGTGGCTTCCATGATAGTGAGGTTATGAATCCAGGTTTTGGTCAGAACTTTAAAGAAGCTATCCAAGCTGCTGAATCCTATGCCCAAAATTGACCCAGCCCTTTGGATAACTCTTTAAAGGTTGGGTTTAAAACCTGGAGGAGATTCACTAAGTGACATGGGAACTGATCAAAGGTGACATCATGATAAGACAACTATGAATTGTCATTATTTAAATAAACTGTATGGAAGTATTTGTACACACACACACACAAACACACACACACATGGAGAGGGAGAAATGTTATAATTTCTATTTTTTTATTTATAATTTAAAGTTGTTTCAATTATGGTCAAAGTCTGACATTGTAATTAGGTAGCATAAATCTACACTCGCATACTTAAATGATGCTTGAGCAAATGGCACAAACGAAGATTCAGGAAGGACTCATCCCACGCTTTCTACAAGTGCACTGATGACTAAAAAGGCCAATCCGAGATAGACAAGTCCGGTTGCAGAAAGCACAGCAGAGGGTTTCCTTGGGTGATGTTTCCGGGTTGTGATTTTTTCTGCGTTGTCGTTTCTCTTCAAGACTTGTTTGGCATGAGTTCTCAAATAAGGCTGCAGGATTTTGGATAGTGTGTCTCCATGCCTCCTGATGTGAGGCCAGGGCGGACCATTGTTGGTGATCAATTTGGCCAAGCCTGAGGTGTTGCTTCAGAAAGTCCTTATATCATTTTTTTTTTTGGAGCGCCCCTCTTACGCTGACCCTTGGCAAGTTAACTGTAGACTACTATTTTTGGGAGGCGATGGTGCTCCATCCTAGAAACGTGCCCTGCCCAGCACAGCTGTGTTCTCAATATCATGGCCTCAATGCTGGTGATCCCTGCTTGCTCAAGGACAGCAACATTCGTCACATAGTCAGTCCAGTGTATATTTAGGATTGTGCGTAAACAGCACTGATGGAAGCGTTCGAGGAGTCGTAAGTGATGGCGATAGGTGACCCATGTTTCAGACCCATAGAGGAGAATAGACCCACCCTTCTGCCAAATACCAACAATGTGCAACCAATGGTGTATCTGGTAATGTGCCTGCTTATGCCATCACAGCAAAAAAGCATTACACTCAAGACACTCCCCATCCCATCCTATCCCATCCTGTGAGAAAGGCAGAGTATAAATCCAATAAATAAATAAATAATACCTCACTCTCCAAGAATCTGCAGCTGCTTGCCCCAAACATCATAGACCCACTGAATCAACTGTTGAATGGTAAGTCAAAACAAAGGCAAACCGAATTAATACAACAACTCTCCTACAGTCAGGTCTAACAAAATGATTTAGGCCCATATGAAATGGTTGCACTAGTGGTAATCTGCTTCCACTACCATGAACTGAATGGATTGGTTGTCCAACAGCCCAAGAAACCAAAAAAATGAAAATAAAACAGCATACTTACACATGTATATGACACCAACAGGATTCTGGTCATACAATCATAGAATCATAGAATTGCAGAGTTGGAAGAAACCACGAGGGCCATCCAGTCCAACCCCCTGCCACGCAGGAAATCACGATCAAAGCATCCCCAACAGATGGCCATCCAGCCTCTGTTTAAAGATCTCCAAGGAAGGAGACCCCACCATCCTCCGAGGGAGTGTGTTCCACTGCCTAACAGCTCTTACTGTCAAAAAGTTCCTCCTAATGTTGAGGTGGAATCTCTGTTCCTGGAGCTTGCATCCATTGCTCCGTGTTCCAGTCTCTGGAGCAGCAGAAAATAAGCCTGCTCCATCCTCAATTTGACACCCCTTCAAATACTTAAACAGGGCTATCGTATCGCCTCTTAACCATCTTTTTTCCAGGCTAAACATATCCAGCTCTCTAAGTCTCTCCTCTTAAGGCATCGTTTCCAGACCTTTCACCAATTTAGTCACCCTTCTTTGCACACACTCCAATTTGTCCATATCCTTTTTGAATTGTGGTGCCCAGAACTAGACACAGTATTCTAGGTGAGGTCTGACCAAGGCAGAATAGAGCGGCACTATTACTTCCCTTGATCTAGACACAATACTTCTATTCAGGCAGCCCAAAACCACATTGGCTTTTTGAGCCGCCACATCACACTGTTGACTCATGTTCAACTTGTGGTCTACTAGGACTCCTAGATCCCTTTCGCATGTAGTCTCATTCAGCCAGGTCTCCCCCATCCTATGTCGATGCATTTCATTTTTTCGCCCTAAGTGCAGTACTTAACACTTCTCCGTATTGAATTTAATTTTGTTAGCTTTGGCCCAGCTCTCCAGTCTATCCAGGTCATTTTGAATTTTGATCCTGTCTTCTAGGGTATTGGCTACTCCTCCCAATTTGGTGTCATCTGCAAATTTGATAAGTATGCCCCTAGTTCCCTCATCCAAGTCATTGATAAAGATGTTGAATAGCACTGGGCCCAGGACCAAAACTTGTGGCACCCCACTGGTCACATCTTTCCAAGACGAAGAGGAGCCACTGCTGAGCACCCTTTGGGTTCGGCCAGTCAACCAATTACAAATCCATTGAACAGTTAACTTGTCTAGCCCACATTTTACAAGCTTGTTTGCAAGAATGTCATGGGAACCTTGTCAAAGGCCTTACTGAAATCAAGGTATACAATATCCACAGCATTCCCTTCATCTACCAAGCTGGTCATTTTATCAAAAAAAGAGATCAGATTAGTCTGGCATGATTTGTTTCTCTGAAACCCATGTTGACTTTTTGTTATTATGGCATTGCCTTCTAAATGTTCACAGACTCTCTGTTTAATGATCTGCTCTAGAATCTTCCCTGGTATTGATGTCAGACTAACTGGACAATAATTGTTGGGATCCTCTTTTCCCCCTTTTTGAAGATGGGGACAACGTTTGCCCTCCTCCAGTCTGCTGGGACTTCTCCTGTTCTCCGAGAGTTCTCAAAGATTATTGCCAATGGCTCTGAGATCACATTTGCCAGCTCTTTTAATACCCTTGGATGTAGTTCATCTGGTCCTGGAGATTTTAATTCATTTAGTTTAAGAAGGTATTCCTGTACTACATCTTTGCTTATTCTGTGCTGGATTTCCCCTATTGAGTCCTCTGTTCCTTTATCCTCAGGTTGGTCCCCCTTTTCACTGAAGCAAAGAAGGTGTTGAGTAATTCTGCCTTTTCTCTGTCCCCTGTTAGCATTTTGCCATCTTCTCCGCATAGTGGCCCTACCATTTCCTTCTTCCTCCTTTTGCTGCGGACATACCCAAAACCCCCCTTTTTTATTGTTCTTAACCTCTCTAGCAAGCCTGACCTCATTCTTCACTTTAGCTTTTCTGACTTTACTCCTACACGTGTTCCATATCTGTTTGAATTCTTCTTTGGTGATTCCCCTTTTTTCCATTTTCTATACATGTTCCGTTTAAAACTTAGCTCCGTTGAAAGTTCTTTAGTCATCCATCCTGGTTTCTTGAGATACCTCCCATTTTTCTTCCTCAATGGTACTGTTTGAAATTGTGCCTTCAGCACCTCCCTTTTGAGAAAGTCCCATCCATCTTGAGGTGTCTTCTCTTTTGGTATTCCTGACCATGGGATCACCCCCAGTGTTTCCCTGAGTTTTTTTGAAATCAGCTCTCCTAACATCAAGAATGCGTGTCTGACTATGCCCTGGCTTCTCCTTTCCACTGTATAACAAACTCCAGGAGAACATGATCACTCTCACCCAAGGATCCCACCACTTGCACCCCATTAACCAGGTCATCCCTGTTGGTTAGGATCAGATCTAAAATAGCTGACCCCCTTGTTGCCTCTTCCACCTTTTGGACCATGAAATTGTCTTCCAGGCAAGTCAGGAATTTGCTAGACCTTGAAGTTTTGGTTGAGTTAGATTTCCAGCAAATATCATGATAGTTGAAGTCACCCATCCTTACTACATCTCTCCTTTCTGCATGTGTGTTCATCTGTTCTAGAAAGGCATCATCCAGTTCCTCCGTCTGACTTGGGGGTCTGTAGTAGAGTCCCACAATAACATCCCTGTTGTTTCCCTCCCCTTTAATTTTTATCCAGATGCTCTCCACCTGGCTTCCAGTTTGATGTCATGGATCTCTTCACTGGTGTAAATATCCCTGACGTATAATGCTATTCCTCCTCCTTTCCTGTTTGGCCTGTTTCTCTTATAAAGGTTATACCCCTCTATTCCTGTATTCCAATCATGCGACTCATCCCACCAGGTTTCAGTAATGCCTATTATATCATATTTGTTTTGTAGTGCTAGGAGTTCAAGTTCATCTTGCTTATTTCCCATGCTCTGTGCATTAGTGTAGAGACATCTAAGACCATGTGTTCTCTTTACTTGCTGCCTGTGCAAGTTTTTTTGCCTCCCACTGTTGGGTCCTTGCACTGTTTGTCATGTTCCTCTATGACAGTTTGACTATTTTCTCTAGCCCTTTTGGCTTCCAGAATACTGTCTCCCTTCCCCATATAACTCAGTTTAAAGCCCTCCTGATCAAATTCTTGAGACTGTAGGCAAAAATGTTTCTGCCAACTGTCGTGAGATGCACCCCATCTCTTGCCAGAAGTCCCCCCTCATGGAAGCGCAGTGATCCAAGAATCCAAATAGTTCTTGGCGACACCATCTACGGAGCCAGTTGTTTACGTCGGCTATTTTCCTCTCCATTCCTGGACATGCCCTTCAACTGACAGAAGAGATGAGATGACAACCTGTGCATCCATTTCTTTCAGCTTCCTCCCCAGAGCCTCATAATCTCTTCTGATCTTCGGAAAGCTGTGCCTTGCAGTATTGTTGGTTCCCACATGGACCAAAAGGAAGGGGTAATGATCTGTAGGCTTGACGAGTTTTGTCAGCCTCTCTGTCACATCACGGATCTTTGCCCCAGGGAGACAACACACCTCCCGAGACATCTTGTCAGACCCACAAACCACTGCTTCTGTACCCCGCAGCAAGGAGTCCCCCACCACCACCACACGCCTCTGCCGAGGCTTCGCAGCTGCTGTTCTTTGCGGTGGTACTCTCAAGGTCCCCTGCTCTGCCCCTGAAGTCTGTCCGTGCTGTTCTTCCTCATTGTCCTTGATAAGGGAGAGGGCTTCGAATTGATTCTGTACCTGCAAGCTGCTCAAAGAATCCCTGGATGTTCTTGTTCTGTGTGTGACATTCCTCCATCTATCAACCTCCTGTGTCTGTGGAGTGACCCTCTCCTCCCCAACCAGTTCCTCTGTGCGGTCCCCGTCCAAGAGTGTTCATTCTGTTCTGTCCAGGAAAACCTCTTGCTCCTGAATCTGTTGAAGTGTAGCTACCCTTGTCTCCAACTGCTGTACTTTCTCCTCCAAGAGGGTTACCAACTTGCACTTGGTGCATGTGAAGTTCCCCACGTCTGTAGATAAGAAGACAAACATCCCACAAGTGTTTCACATGAGCGCAGCATCCCCCTCAGTGTCCATGGTGAGAGCTTTTAGAACTCTTAGTTAATGCTGAGAACTCTAAGCTGTACTTTTAGGTATGCTGTATTTTTGTTTGGTCACTTAAATTCGTGTGCCGTTAGGCGCACGCCCCACCAACAAGCAGCCTCTCCCAAGAATTTTAAAAAATTCAAACTCCCAGAAGCTCCACCCCCTCAGAAAGAAGCAGCCTCTCCCAAGAGTTTAAAAAAATTTCAAACTCACCCAATCAAAATGGCTCTCCAGAAGCTTCTCTCCTTCTTCTCCCTGGCAGGAAACTCCCTGGTCTTTCTCTTTCTATTTGTGCATTTCTTATTATGACAAAAACTATGGAATTTATGGACTCTTCCTTAACTCTTGTTTGGTAGTGGTTTGCAGTAAATGAACTGTATATGCTTGTGTGGTTGTAACAGAAGGTAGGAATAGACATGAAATGTGCTTTCAAAAGTACTGGTGAAGAAAGAAGAAAAATAATTCAGCAGTTTGTGGCTCAATATCCACTTTGTTCTGCAACTACAATCTCTAACTTTATAGGGATCATGGTCCAAAGGAGACCAAGCAAAAGATTTATACTCCCTATGATCCATTATTTATATATTTTTTATTTTTTGAAAAAAGCCTCCTGTAAAGTCTCACCTTTCCAAAAGCTATTTCAATAAAATTTTATTCCTAGCTCTATGTAGGACATAATTTGACCGTGGGTTCTAAATTTCAAGAAGGTTACATCATGAAGATGTTGTATCCAAAACTCCAGTTTTAAAAATACTGGAAATATCTATATAACCCTACAGAATAAGAACCACATTACTTAGGGTTTATTATTCGTATTGTTAAGTGGCAAAGTGCTATCCTCATGTTCCCTATACTGAGGAATTAGCATGAGGGAAGCCAAATGAGATTTGTAGACCATTCATTATGTCACCTATATTTTTGGAAATATGCCCATATAGGCTGAAAGCCTACTGTTTCCTTGTGCCCATTGTGGTTAATTTCACTTATTCCTTAATTTACACATAAAAGTTATAATGGACCAGTTCTGCACCTTTTAAAAGCATGGCTGAACCTATCCCACCTCCTCCATTATCAAGCTGGAAGGAGATGTGTAGCATCAACCTTGTACTTACAAGCCAGGTGGCTATTTACATACTGTAAAAAGAGGGAAGGAAGGGAATCCACCATCAAAAAGAGGACAAAGGATGATACACATTTGCATAATATTTGCATACAGTAGTTTGTATTGTCTCTCTCTTTCTGTGTATGCATGTTATTAAAGCAAATATTTTTACATTAGTGTATGCACACATTTGTACACAGAGATTTAGAAATGATTGTTCTAATTCAAATATAAATGCAGTGTATCTCACCACAGAAGAAAAGGGTATGACTTGTGTCTGCTGTCCAGATTCTAAATATTGGAGGGCAACTTTGACATCCACAGTATTACTCTCTCTTTTAATACTATAAAACAATAACAATCTTTAACCAGACTTGGGATAGGGCTTGGACAAACAAACCTTCAACGAGATGAAGTTTTCAAGTAGAGGATTCTCCTCTGAGAGTCCTTCAAGTAGAGGGCAATGGTCACATGACATGCCTACATGCAAATGTCATTTTCCGAACCTCCCAGATACCTGCAAGTTATCCCAAATGTCTTTTCCAAAAAGGGATCATAATCCACCTAAAAATTGTTTTTGGAATTGTTTTGAAAACAATTGGAATTGTTCCCCTAAGCTTATTTTACAGGGGAAAAAAGTTAACCACTTGAATATGGGGTTATTAATTAATTAATTAATTTTCAACATTTCTACCTCACTTTTCCTCTAAAACAGAGATGGACAAATGTACATTACAATGTGTCGAAAGGCTTTTAATGAGATAGAAAAGTAGGGATCGCTTGGGAGAGTTCTAAAGGCTGGGTATAGATACCAAAAAGTCCCCTTTGTTTAGTAACGCTGGCCATACATCCTACATATGTCTGTGGACCCCTAGGGTCAGCCCATCTCCTCCCTGCAGCAGAGTGGCTACATGACAGGAGCCACAACAACGGTTGGCAGGCCGGCTCATAGGGCCCACATATTGCGTGTCAGGTGGCTTCCCCACTGCAGGAAGGAGGTAGGCTTAGCAGCTGAGAGACAACAGAATTGACAGACAGACCATTTTGCCTTTCTCCTGCTCTCTCCCTCCCCTCCTTTCCAGCTGGGATCAGTCTATTCTCCTGTCAAAAACACTTCAAACCCTCCTATTTTGTCTTCATCAGGAGGGCAGGAGACCAAGATGGGAAGGAGGGGGGAGGGAGGAGTGCATGGATAAGCAAGCAAGCAAAGAGTCTGGCACGCTTCCTCAGCATTAATGTCAATTAACACTATTTAGAGTTAACTGGGGTATTTATACACAAAGCAGCTCTCTGCTGCCACCTGCCCACCTTGCATCTTTCTCGCCCCTATCTTCTCTCCATCTCCTTTCCTACCAGTAGCCCTAGTCCATATCTCCCTTTCCTGTCTTGGCACCACAATGTCTCTGCCTCACTCTGAGGCTGCCTCCGCGCTGTACCTCAAACCCTCCCCTCTCCACCTCTTTTCTATTTCCCAGTTCCTTTCAGATTCCATCAAAACATTCTGAGGGGTATGACAGAATCATAGAATCATAGAATCTTAGAGATGGAAGAGTTATCGACTTACATGTGTGCAAGTCCCTCTTTGGACAGTGCCTGGAGGGAGAGGGAAGACTTTTCTCTTGTTTACTTCCTGCCAATTTGCATCTGGAGTAGACTGAACCGCCAGCCAGCCAGCCAGTCTTTTGCCTTGGCTTCTGTCACGTGGCGGACCCAGTGAGGGGAGAAGGTGGGCTGAGCAGCTGAGTGACAGTGAAGCAGCCACGTGACAGGAGCCAAGGTAAAAGCTGACTGGCTAGCTAGGCCTGTGTGCTGCTCTTCAATCCATTCCAGCTACAAACGGGTAGGAAGAAGCAGGAGAAATGTCTTCCTTCACCCCTGGTTCCTCTGAGGGAAGGTTTAGCAGGGTGATGGCGAACCTATGGCACGCATGTCAGCGCTGACACACGTAGCCATTTGGGCTGACATGTGGCCGTAGGCCTCCTCTCCCCCTGCCAGCAACCTCACCACCCTCCCTAAAGTGGCAATCGGTCGCCACTTTAGGTAGGGTGGGAGGGTGGAGGAAAGTGGCATCCGGGGCTACGAAGCCCTAATCACCACTTTAGGGAGGCGTGGGGGTGGAGCCTTTCCCCCACCTGGCCACCCCCCTGAGGCCTGCCGTGCTTCCCTGGGTAACGCAGTGGGCAGGTGGGTGGGAGTCTACCCGGCCTCTCCATGGCCTTCCCGAGGGGGCTCCAGGGCTTTGAAGCCCCGGAGCCACCTCAGAGAGGCTGGGGAAGGCAGCGGGAGGAAGAGAGGGACTCTGCCCGGCCTCTCCTCAGCATTCCCAAGGGGGCTCCGAGGCTTTGAAGCCCGGAGCTGCCTCGGAAAGTCCAGGGAAGGCGGCGGGAGGGAGGGAGCAAGGGACTCTGCCTGGCCTCTCCACGGCCTTCCTAAGGGGGCTCTGAGGCTTCAAAGTCCCGGAGCCACCTTGGAAAGGCTGGGGAAGGCGGTGGGCAGGCGGGCATTTCCCCGGCCTCTCCCCAGCCTTCCCGAGGGGGCTCCAAGGCTTTGAAGCCCCAGAGCTGCCTCAGAAAGGCCGGGGAAGACGGCAGGTGGGCGGGAGTCTCCCCGGCCTCTCCCCAGCCTTCCCAAGGGGCTCCAGGGCTTTGAAGCCCCGGAGCCACCTTGGGGAGGCCGGGGAAGGCGGCGGGAGGGAGGGACTCTGCCCGGCCTCTCCTCCACCTTCCCGAGGGGGATCCAAGGCTTCAAAGCCCCAGAGCCACCTCAGAAAGTCCAGGGAAAGCGATGGGAGGGAGGGACTCTGCCTAGCCTCTCCCCGGCCTTCCCGAGGGGGCTCCAGGGCTTTGAAATCCTGGAGCCACCTTGGGAAGGCCGGAGAAGGCGATGGGAGGGCGGGAGGGAGTCTGGCCGGCCTCTCCCCAGGCTTCCCGAAGGGGTTCTGGGGATTGAGAGCCCCATACAGCCTCTTCGGCAAGGTTGGGAGGGGTGGAGGGAGTGCAGCGTAGAGGCTTTTCAGCCACCCCACCCTCCCAAAGCTGCAACAAAGCTTAGAAAGCTCAATAATAATAATAATAATAATAATAATTATCTATCCCACCCCTCTGCAACGCAATCAGGGTGGCTTACAGTATAAAAACTCCATAACTACAGTACCCTAGCCCACCCACCCCTTAAAATAATATTAAATTATAAAGGATTAAAAACATACAATAATTAAAAATATATTAAATTAGGGGAAAAAATTAAAACATACAATAATTAAAAAAAAAAATCCAATTGCAGCTCAGAGGAAAAGGGCAGCCGAGTCTTGGGCCAGGATAGTTATTCAGGAAAGGTCTGCTGGAAAAGATCCGTCTTGACAGCTTTTTTAAAACTGTCTAAGGTGGTAATAAGACAGATCTTGTCCGGCAGTCCATTCCATAATCTGGGAGCGGCAGCAGAGAAGGCCCTCTGGGAGGTCACCAACATCCTTGTTTTCATAGGTTGTAACAGGTTCCTCCCAGAGGACCGAAGCGTGCGGGGAGGGTCATATGGGAGGAGGCTGTCTCAGAGGTAATTTGGACCCAAGCCATGTAGGTCTTTAAGGGTCATAACCAACACTTCGTACTGTGCCCGGAAACTAATAGGCAGCCAGTGGAGAGCTTTTACCACAGGTGTTATGTGCTCTCTTCTGGAAACACCAGAAATCAACCTGGCTGCCATTAGAGGCTTTGGAAAGGGCGGGGGGCTAAAAAGCGCCTTTCCCGCCAACTGCCCACTTTCCCAGGACTTGGCTCCCCCCCCCCAAATGGAGACAAGCCCCAGGAGAGCAAGGAGTTGTGCGCCTGGCTTGCTCAGCAAGCACTCTGTTTAAATCAGCTCCTCTCCCTTGAGTGTGAGGGAGAGAAGCTGATTTAAATGGAGTGCTTGCTGAGCAAACCGCGAATAATCAAAACCGTGAGAGTGAAAGCTGCAAATGTGGAGTGGCAACTGTATACATTTATGTTATTTAAACAATAAATATCACAAAATAATGTTTTTTCCTCAAAGTGACACACCACCCGAGTTATGCTCAGGTTTTTGGCGAAGTTTGACACGCCAAGCTCAAAAGGTTGCCCATCACTGGTTTAGAAGGTGGTGTAACTGTTAATGATTCAGCATTCAGGTGTTTCTGTTGTTAAAATTTTGAATTAACTCTTAGGGGTCTTTGGCAACAAAAGATATTTAAACGGGGTCCCTGGTACAGAAAAGGTTGAGAAGCATGTTCCAGAATACAGAGTTTAGTATTCTACTTGAAAGTGTTCTCTTTTTGAAGAGCTGACCCATCCAAGTCTTATTTGAAGATAAAGAACCTTTAGAAAGGAGACCAGGGCACCTGACTGTTCATTCAGATTGATCAGCTGGAGAACAGATTGAGCAGGCACATGGGCCACCTGGTTACATTCTTCTCCCCTATGGTTAGATACATCATATTTCTATTTCATTTATAGCAAATATTTCTAAATTTGAACCTTCAAATTAGTATGTGCAAATATAAATCCATGTCCTCTTTTTAATGGCATTTTCCTCCTTTTTGGTAATGTCTAAGTGGCCATCCTATTTTCAGTGGTCTCTGGAACATGCAGGAGGGCCTCCATCAAATGTTGTCCAATTTGACGGGTTCATTCTGCCCACTCTCTGAAAAGATGGTCCTTCATACATCCTAGTCTTGAGCTATAAAAAGTTTTAAAAGTTATCACCTACACTTTGAAAATGCTTTAAATATGGCTGGCTTTAACTGAAATAGTGATTAGAGTTTCTTCCAGTTGCCTGAATAATTGTTTTCTAAGAAGTCAAATACTAAATTACTGTTACTGATTTTGTGTCCAAAATGGGTAAGATTACTTTAATTTGTGTTCTTAGAAGACAATAATTTTAGAAACTGGAGCACATAAAACTAGAGGGTTTAGGATTCATCATTATCAACTACTGTAACACAAATACTTGTAATCATACAACTACACTCATAAGGGAAAAAATATTACCCTTAATAAGAGAGAGTTCACTAGCAATTAATTTTCACCAGATGTCTTGAGTTACCCCCATCCAATTATGGAAATACATTAATTTTTTTTTCTTAGTGGAACAATGGATTAAGATATAATTTTGACTGATAAAAAGCAGTCTAGCTCTCAAATTAATGTTCTCATTCTCAGCCCATGCCTAAACTATGAGTTCAAAAGCACAATATTGTCCTTTTAATGTGTTAAGAAACATTGGTGATTTATGGGAAACAAACACAATTCAACTGTTTACTTCTTTATTCCCACCTCTTCAGCAGAGGGCAGCATGGAAAGGGGAATAGAAGAAAATCCCAGCACTGTATTGGGCTTAGACCCATGTGAAGCTATGCTAAATGTTCACTTCCATCCCTTTCCTTTATACAAATAAGACTGCTGGGCTCATAGAGGAATCAAACTCCTTTATAGGGAATGAATATTCTTATGCTTTGTAGCAGCCCAACAGTTGTAAAGAAGAGAAGGGGGAGCTGCAGTGGTGGTTGGTTGCTTCCATGTCATGGAAGCAGTGAATCATCATCATCAACATCATCATCATTAAGCCTTCATTATGGTCAACAAACCATGAGGCAATAAAGTAATCTTTTCCACTCTACACAGAAGTAAATAATTATATACATTCTATACATAAGTAATATAAACAATCTATGTTAAAATAGAGCAGCAGGATATAATTAATTACATATAAATGCATTTTAAAAACAACTTAATAAATTATGTTTAACATTTAATAGAAGACACGGAGATTTAAACATATCACATATATATATATATATATATATATATATTAACATCATATAGCTTGTTGATAATATACAACTTTTAGTAGCTGTTCCTGAAACTATATCTTGCATATGACATCTCAGAAGATTAAACCAGGAGGAATCTTTGAGTTATCAACATTTGTGTATCATGGCCCTTTGAGTTTTGTCAGCAAAAAAGAAAAATTTTGTGACCTCCTCTGTTACTCTTTTTTTCAGTATCCCCTAATATATATGTTAAGTACCATTCCAAAGGTCTTCCTGGGAACTTGCTTAAGAGAGGAACTACAAGCCAGAAGCAATGAATCTGTTCTGGGTTTTAATCAAAACTTTAATCGAATTATATCCAAATTGGTTCAGTTCAACAACCTGCATGTTATAGTTGTTTCAGCTCCGACTATGACTCTGTAGATGAGGGATCAAATCCCCACTTGACCATGGAAACCCACTGGGTGACCTTGGACATGTTGCATGTTCTCAGTCTCAGAGGAAAGCAAAGACAAACAAGTCTTGCCAAGAATATCCTATAATAGGTTTGCCTTAGGTTTGCCTTGGAGTAGCCGTAAGTCAGAAATGACTTGAAAGCACACAACAACAACAACTCTCCCTGCAGGACTGGGCCCTTGGCTGCTAAAACTAGGCCCTGGTTGTGGAAGTCTTGAAGGAACCAGGGCCAAGGTGTTAGGCACAGCCGGCTGCACACATGAGGCACACCTGGAGCAGCCAGGGGAACTGCTATTTAAGAGCAGCATTTTCCCCTCAGCTTTTGCCATAGCAGCATAGTCTTCTGCTCTCTTCCTCTCTTGCCTTGATCTGCTACTCAAGTTTGGACCTTTGTTTGCTTCCTGGACCTGCTTTTGCTTCTGGCCCCTGAATATTTAGTATGTGTTTGACCTTGACTTGTATTTGGATTCTGGTCTGTCTCCCATATACCTGATCCAGCACTCCCTTCCTGACCTGCTTTTGCCTCTGGCTCTATGGATTCCTGATACATGTTTGACCTCAGCTTGCTTCTGGACTTTGGCTTGTCTTTGATCTTACCTGGACTTTGGGATCTGTCTTCATGCCCTACCCAGCCCCTGCCTTCTGGACTTGTCTTGCCTCCGACCCTCGGGTTCTGGTTCTCCATCTCCCTGCCTTCCCCAGCATCTCTGCTCCAAGATCCTACTGCTCATGCCCCAGATCCTGACAAACAACCACCAGCAGCAAGAAGGTTCAGCTCTTTAGAGAATTCCTTCTAAGTTCATACTAAAAACCCAGAGCACATTCACCACTCGAAAGACACAGAGGCCACCCTCTGCCAGGGCCTTGTTCTCTTCTACAAATCCTTAGCATGGAGGGGTCTACGGCTAAACACATTTCACATCCAGCTGAAAACTTAATCTGTCCTGTGCTAATCTCCCAGGAGACAATGGTCATATGGATTTTTGAAATCCTCTTACTTCATAGGGTTTGCCCAGGTGATATTGTTAACGTGGTTGGATTCTGTATGCTTTTGGTGTTGATAGAAGGCTTATACTACAAGGTTGGTGAAAGAAACATTCCCCATCCATCATCAGAAGATCTCACTGCTTTGAGTACACATGAACTCGAATTTTACAGGCATTAGCATCAAGAAAGTGTATTTATATCTATATATATGGTCATCTTATATTAAATATATGCCTAACCCATTCTCCTGTTCTTTTCTTTCTCATCCTCTTTGCCCTGTCTTGGTATTATATTTTAAAAATTCATTCTTTAAGCATATAGTAGGGGCCTTCTCTATTTCTTATTTCTTTACTCTGCCCCATCTTTTCATGCTTCCTGTTACTGCTTCAACCCCTTCTATGCTTTTTAAAATCTCCACAAGTTACAGTTCCATCTCATTAAATTTGGCAGCATCTCCTGGGTCTCATGGCTGCTTAGTCATACCCAGGCTGCTTTCACAAGAAGATGAAGCCATTTGCATGCACACCTGTGTATTCTAAGTGAATATATCCATGAGCAATGAAGAGGCCCCAAGTCCAGGTGTGGTGGGGGATCATATACAAATACACCCAATCTCAGAGCCAGTCCAATGTGAAAGACAAGGCAATGCTCCCTCCAACTTATAGAAGTTGTCGAGGCTGGCAGATTAACAATTTCTCGCTTTTCCAGCTGCTTTCAAAATGTCCTGATCTATCTTCTTTCACTTTCCCCCTTTGTCCTTGGCTTATTTCAGTTTCTGCAAATAGTTCAAAGTACAAAAGTAGATTGCACTCAATTAACTGAGCAGGGGGAAAGAGGAGAGGAGCAGGCAGAATCTTGCCCTTCACAGTTGGCTCAGGCAAAAGCAAACTTCTGCATCCTCTCCTAGATTCTGTTCTTCCTTATTAATTACTTTTGCCTTCCTGACCACACTCTGATGTTGCTTGGCTGCACATTTCATGGTTTTCATCTGTGCAATGTTGGAGGATATGCAGTTGTACTTTTTCCAGGATCATGCAGTGGTAGTGAGGGAAGGCAGGAAAAAAACAAAACAGCAGCTGGTTTCTCCAATGTCTTACCTCCTTTCTGGGCACTGTATCCATTGATTTTCCCCTCCCCATCACCACCTACATTGGTGCAGTTATGCCAGTTTTTGTGTACCAAGAGGACTGTGACCATTGTGTAAACCAGGGGTGGGGACAGTGCAGCCCTCCAAAGACTGTTGGATTGCATCACCTAGCAGTCCTAGAAAACATAGTTAACAGTGATGGATACCAGCAATTACAATCTAACAACATCTGGAGGGTCATATGGTACCAGATCTAAAGTAAACCCTCCCATACTGTTATGATTTTTTTTAAAAAAACCAATGTTGCCCCTTATTATTTCCCTACCCCCAGAAGTAATTCATTGTAGGCACTGGTTGTTATTGTGATGGACTAGTTCTAAGCTCTGGTTCTCACAAATTCATCTTGAATTTCTTTGCCTTACCACAGTAGAACATTCCAAATTAAATGAACCACAAATATAAGCCATCAGCACTGAACAGTCTTCCCCACTCTAGAGCTACTTTTAGGAATCCTTTGATAGAACATCATTGGAGAAAAAATATACTGGAGAAATCCCTTATCGCTCACATTATACTCAAAACTTACATTCATTTCCCTTTCAATACATGCAGTAATAATTTACAGATAACTTCTCCATGTACAATTTCAATTGTCCATGTACAATTTCAAAAGGATTCACCATTCAGTTTTTAATATGCTCCAATTCAGCAAGGGGGGGGATGCTTTCAAGTGAACTCTGCCTATGGTCTCTCTCAAGGGAAATAAATCTTTTAAGAGGGTGAATTCTCTTCACTTGATGAACATAATGAGAATGGGACATCACATCCATGCAATCCAGTCCCACTATAAAGTATTTAAAGAAGACAGAATTCAGATATAGCAATTAATCATCATATTATTTATAGCAATTCAGGAGTGGCTCACACTATATTAATCAGGAATAACGTCTGCTTAATTAACAATGCTGCCAGAAACGTTCAACAAGCCCATAAAAATAGTACCGAGTTGAAAACAATGACCGGGGGGTTTATAACTAAGAAATAAGGCATCCTTTCTATTCATCCAGGTGCTGCTCAGGTGTGGTAAGTATATTGTGGTTTGTAGGTCAGGGAAAAAACAGCTAATGACATATTTCAGTAGGGCTGGTCCAACGTGTATAAGGTAACTGTGCAGGACACACAAAAATCCAGGGGTGGCTCAGACAGCTATGGAGGAAAATATTGTGGGCCCATAGTATTGATGGAAATACAGAGAGCCAGATTAGTAACTTGTTGGTTGGGTGTTGTAACTTCACATTCTAGGAAATGACAATGGTAGCCTTCTGGTCTCCTCTGGCCATTGGGGAGTAGACACAATATGAAAAGGAGGAAGCAAAAAAGGTTGACACTTGATCCAAATATAGCTCTTAAAGGGAAGTGTACAGACAGGACTCATAGAATCATAGAACTGCAGAGTTGGAAGAGACCACGAGGGCCATCCAGTCCAACCCCCTGCCACACATAATCTTCCTTATGACTAAATTCAGGACCCAAAGGCAGAGACTGTAAGAAAAGCTGTAATTCAGTGGTAGAGCACATGCATTGCATGCTAAATGACTTTTGACATCTCCAGATGGGGCTGAAAAAAGCTCTTGTTTGAATCCCTGGAAAGCTACTGAAGTCAACGTAAAATAGATAACACCAAACTAGATGGACTTGGTATAAGGCAACTTTTGAAGACACTGAAGCTACAGTAAGCAAACTGTAGCCTGATTAACTCTTGATCATTTCATGTATCCCAGCTATGCTGCTCAGAATATGATAAGACACAGAGAAGGGATTTAAGCTCTATTTTTTTTCCATTTTCTATGATTAAACCTAATCAAACTAGGCACAAATGTACAATACATAGAAAGATATTTGGCAAAGTACATTCATACGCAATTTCATTTTTGAAGTAGTCATCCATATTTTACTAGCCTTTACAAAACTGTTGATTATCCAGCTCATAAAACTTTCAGTTTTAATGAGAATGTCTACTTGGTTAAGATGTTCATGGCTCATAGAGTCTACTGATTTACTTCTTCTTATTGCTATAGCTCACAATGGATGGAGTGCTGTTTTGGAGGTGGGAAAACAGATAAATAAAAGTCCAGATAATTCTGCTGCACAACAGTGTTTTTAGCTCTCTTTCTTAAGTGATTAAAGAATGCTGACTATATTTTAGTAGTTGTTTGTTTATTAGGTAAAGTTTCATAATGCAGGATTCTGTGACCCAAACATGAAAGGTAGTAGGGTGCCTCTCACTTCTGTTAATTGAAAAGAAATATGGCAATTAAAACTAAGTAAATCCTTAAAGACATATGAGAAGTATATCCCTAATTTGCAAGTTAGGCATTGACAAATTAGAGCATAAGATCTAGTTTAAAGGGATGATAGGATTTTACAAAATTGCATGGCTATTAGAAGTTGGTTATATGCAAAGAGGTATTCTGATTTCCATAAGCAAATTTATTTCAATTAGTTTATGCAAATGGTAATTATATCAAGTCAAAACAAATTTTTGATAGCTTATATAATTATAGAAAGCATTAATGAATCTTTCAAGTTTAAGCCATCAGTTTGAAGAGTTGCTGAATAAAATATAGAGGGAGAAAATGAAATCGCTTCTATTATTTAAGACAAGTCTTCATTCAATATGATACAATTCCAATTAGTTAATCAGACTTAGTTACTACATGATCTGTGGACATCCATAAAAATGAAGGAACTTAAAAATTCTTTGCCAAGGCCCCAAGACAGAAAGCAAACCTTTATTTTTCAAAGCAAACGTACAAGTTTGTGTGTGTCTCTATGTTTGTGTTTGTCTCTGTGTGTATACTTGCCTTGAAATAAGTTAGCAACCTAAATTCTGCTCACCTTGGAAGAGGGATACTGAGGATACCTCTTTACATCTTTTGTTGAGAGGTGATATAAACAAGGTTCTGTATTTGTTCTAGCTGGTGAAATTGTTTAGTTAGAGATGACTCAAGGCTATTTGCAATAAATTTGAAAATTCTATTTAAAATTCAAAATAGAAAAACAGTCAATTTCTCTAACTTTTCTTCCAAATCCAGTCTCACATTTTAACACCTACATGTTGAGGGCAAACATCTAGACTAGAAAGTCTTTGCTATCCATGGAGGCTTTCCATATGAAAGTGAAGCTAGACAATCATGGCTTTATCAAGAATTTTGATAATTTTTTATTGAACCCAAACTGAAATGAATTTCACATGCATCCCTTAACAGAGAGGAGACGAATTGCTACACATTAATTTATGAAGGCATTCAGAAGCAGGGATAATCCTTGCCATTCCTTCTGACTACCTTCAAAGAATGGAGCAAAACAAGCCACCAATTCTTCTCCCACAGAACTTGAGAGCTATGGGGGTCCTTCTCTAATCTTGCACATGGAATTGTAAACACCAGAAAGACTCAAAGGAGGTAAATGGTATCCTCTTGTGTTAGAACTCGGTGGATATTTATCAGAATGCTATTAAGAAGACACAAAAATAACAACCTGCCAACAGCATTTGCAGAACACTGTTGGTAAGCTTACCTTTGTTGGGACTACAACAATATTTGTTTGCTTCACTGATTAACAGATTGATATCCTGCCTTTATTCCAACTGGGACTCATATTCATATTGAAGGGCTGTGGCCAATCTTATGGGTTTTGTGATGTACAGTTAGTCACATAAACCACAGTCCATCTGCAGATTCTTCTGCATTCTTTTTATGTGTGTGGTTGCTCGTATTTCAAGAACCAAGATGATCAAATTATGAGTTCTTTGTTCCATTGCTTCTGAGAAATAACTTTTCAAATACTTGGATAAAGTCTTATAAAATTACTATTATATTTGTTTATCTGTTTAAAGCACTTATGCATCACCTCTCAACCTGACAGTGCTCCCAAGTTGATGTACAACAGATAAAAACATGAATTAAAACAAGAAATATAAACAGATAAAACAGACTAAAGCAATGGTCAACATTTTCCTGTTTTCAAACCCACCAGTTTTCTGCCCAAGTTGGCCGCAAATATTGTGACTTCCTGCTAGTGTATTCTGGTCCCCTTTTTAGGTCTACCCCTCGCTCCCAGCTGCCATCTGGGTCTTTCTCTCTGAAGCCAGGAAGGAGGCCCCCAACATGTGATCAAGGCTCCTTGCATGTGACCAGCCTTGATCACATGGTGTGGGTCTTTTTCCTTGCTCCAGAGAGAGCAATGCAGATAGCAGCAGTGGTGGCTGTAAATATGGGCTGGCATGCTGGTATAGACTTCTGTGTTCCCATGGGGCCTGGTTGATTTTTTCCAAGAAAACATTTTAATGTGCTTTACTCTGTCTTCCTCCTGTCCTTGCCCTGGGCATCGTCAAGACTGCCTGGGGTCAAAATGGAGCAAAAGCCCTGCATTGTGTGGAGTGCAGGACTCCAAGACAGGGGAAAGATGATAAAAAGCACACACAGCTCTGTTTTTTCTTCCCCCTGAAACAAGCATGGTTCCCCACCCCATCTCTTAGACTGAGGGACTGGGGGCCCAATCTGCTTCTTATTATTTGCTGCTGAGGCAGTTGCTTCACTCTGCCCCTTAGGAGGTCTGGCCCTACGTATGTAATATGCAATGTAACCAATACCACTGCAATAATGTGTATATGGCCATTATGGACTCAGAGCAGTGCCTAGTTATGACATCACTAATACATTTGTGAGTCTACTTGAACCTGGTTGGAGACAATCACTGCAAACCTTTAACACTTCTGGTAAGATTCTAATATTCCTTCTGTCCTCATGTTCGTGGGAAGTGGAAGGTGGCAAACAGGTCATCATCACAAAAAGACACTTTTACATCCCCTTTTTCCTGTAGTTCACTGACACACACACACACACACACACACACACACATGCGAGCGCAAAAAAAATCATACTTCTGGGAGCTGGAGAATGTTTGGAAATGGAAAGAAATTAAGTGTAAGGGAGTGCATATGGAAGAGAAAGGCTGCAGTAGCCATCTCCTTTTACAAGAATGAAGGAAGATGCTTCTGTGTTTTAAGGATTATTATGCATATATTTGAATATGCAGTGATTTTGTGCTTAGGGAGAGACAGCTGTATAGATCCAAACCTGATTTAACAAAGCCTATCTAACCAGCACCCCCCCTCAAAAAAAAAAAAAAAACCAAGTAGATCCTTAGGGTGAAAGTAAAATAACAGAATAAACAACAAGTAGAAGGAGCTCCTGAAAGTCATTCAAGAACTCATCTCTACAATAATCTCTAAAGGCAATCAATGGTCTAAATCCACTTGCTAGCATACTCTCCAACTGACTCCATTTGACAGCAACAGTCCCAATTAATCCTCTGCCATCCCACCTTTTCCAGAAGCTTTAAATCATAGAATCATAGAATTGCAGAGTTGGAAGAGACCATGAGGGCCATCCAGTCCAACCCCCTGTCATGCAGGAAATCATAATCAAAGCATCCCTGACAGATGGCCATCCAGCCTCTGTTTAAAGACCTCCAAGGAAGGAGACTCCACCACGCTCCGAGGGAGTGTGTTCCACTGCCGAACAGCTCTTACTGTCAAAAAGTTCCTCCTAATGTTGAGGTGGAATCTCTGTTCCTGGAGCTTGCATCCATTGCTCCGTGTTCCAATCTCTGGAGCAGCAGAAAACAAGTTTGCTGTTTTCTCAGTTTCTCTCTTCTCATCCCACTTTTCTCCTTTGTCCTCAGCTTACTCAATTGCTATAAACTGAGTTCAAAGGGCAAAAGCAGTTTGTACCCAAATAACTCAATGGGGGAAGAGGAGAAGAGGTATGGGAACTTTTCATCCCTGTAGGCTCAGCCAAAAGCAAACTTCTCCTAGTTCGTGCTCTTCCTCATGTAGAAATTTGTCATCTTGACCAGGCTCTGATGTTTTTTGTCCATGTGTGTCCTCTGCAAAAAGGTTGGAGGGTACATGCTTGTCCCAAACAAAGTAGAGCTATTCAAGCTGAGGATGTTACACAATTTTTGGCTTACTATACATAGGTCCCATCTGTACAAGGGGGAAAAATACTATCTCCTATGAAGAAGCAGCCATTCAAAGTGCTGCAACCTGTCTTAGCGGTCAAAAGACGCCCCTAAACTTCGCATGAACCCTAGCCAAGATGATGGCCATGAGTGATTTATTTGCACTTTTACATCTGCCACTGCCATTAAAAAAAAAAAGTTTACCATGGTGCACACATGCAATATTTTGTATTTACAAAAAGAAAAAAAAAGAGTAAAAGCTCCTTACCAATCTCTCGCTTAGCCAAAAATCCAACTTGGTGGCAGCAGGTGCTTTCCCGGTTTGCTAGCCCCGCCCCCATGCTCATCCAGCCAATCAGATTATGCTGCCTGGTCGCAGCAATGCAAATGCGACTGTCTTAACAATTGCACATTCTTATCCCCTAAAGAACTTTTTAAAAACTCAGAGAAACGCCCCGAAGGCTTCCCTGAAGGAGCTTAAGGTAGATTTGGCTGCCCCTCCCCTTCTGAATGAGATGTATTGTGTGAATGTCCATTTGGACATATCACATTCCATATGATTGCCATTTGGATTATTTTCACCATTTGGACAGGCCCACCATCTTATTGAATGGACCTGGCCTATTTGGAACCAGTAATTGAGTTGAGGCCACTGAAATTCTGACTTTGATTAATGCTAAAGAAGTTTCTCTACCTTCAGAAGCAACCAGCATTGCCTGCAGCAGTTCTAATGCTTGCTTTGGAACAGTAAACAAAGTGGTCTATTCCATACACTACTCTTCTATTTAACGTATATAATTCTTCTTCAGCTGCACCTTACTTGGAAAGAGAGGTAAGAAAGTGGTCATTCAGCTCACATTCAAAACTCTCCTGAAATAAATGTGTCAGTTACTTGGATAATGGACTGCCTCCAACCAAGTATGTTAAAAGGTTAATGAAAAATATTATTGTTCATGCTAGCTCTGGTTTTGATCTGACTCTGGCTTCCTTTGGCAACTTTAACACATGCTGAGTCCAAACTTCAACATCAATGCTGCCTGAAAAAGGGATGCTAATAATATAAGGTGGCACCACAATATCTTCCAAAGTGAATCTATCAATCAAGAATCCAATAAATTACTCATTGGGTTATGCCAGCATTTTTTAAAAAAATGTTTTGTTAGTATTCATCAGACAAAGGAAGATAGAATTTGAGAGCATGTAATATCATTCATTGTCAAGAATGCAGAGCAATAAAACACTTGGCTAATAAGTCATGAACAGTGCTGGATAAAATGTGTTGTCTCTTCAACAAGTGCAGAGAACTTATGTGCAATTATGCATGCCCAGTGACAGAGAGCAATTCATCTTTGTTAAGATTCCAGAAGGCTTAACTTTCTATTTCCACAATCATTCAAGTAAAAGGGAAACTAGGGCCCATTTCCTCTATGAGCTCCCACAATCTGACTCCTTTGCTAGTAACTTTAACCAAACAGTGACAAAAGCAAAATGAAACAGACAGTGAAGCACCAGAAGTCATTCATGCCAGATGCCTAAACCCAATTACTGGTCCAAGCTAGAACCAATGGGACTTGCATAGGTGTTGACTTAACAGTCACCTTTTTTCAATGGGTCTACTTGAGTTATGACTATCAATTGCGTTCAGGCCAATGATTTACCATATATATGCATGTATAAGTCAACCTCAAGTATAACAGGATTTGAGCCAAAATTATGAATTCTGATATAACTTGTGGATAAGTTGAGGGTCATTCCATAGAGAGGGGAAAGCACTAGTGCCTCCTTAGGGGGCCACACACTCCTAGCCACTGCTGCCGCCACTGTATTCCCACCAATTATTTTGCATTCAAAAAGGCCTTTTGCTACTCAGAGAAGGAGTTGATTTCTTCTTCTTCTTCTTCTTCTTCTTCTTCTTCTTCTTCTTCTTCTTTTGTGATAAAAATTAAAAGTCAAGGTACTCTAACTCTTTAAAAAGAAAAAGAAAAGAAATGCCCCTGAGTAGAGAGGCAAAAGGTAAGAGCTTAGTCTGTCCTGTGAGAACCTAAAAGAAGCACCAACACCCTTTGTTCTCTTGCCATTCTTTTGAGGGGAAGCACCAAAGAGCTGCCATTTTCCCACCCAGGCATTCAAAAAGGCCAGCGGTGGTACTACTATGGAGTGAGTAGATGGGGGGGGGTCAGTGCTTCTTTCAAGTTCTCCTTAACAGACTAAGCTCTCACCTTTTACCACTCTACTCAGAGAAGGGGATGGTTCATTTTTTTTATATGAGAGTTAAGGTACAGCACTTGCATTGACCTGTGGATAAATTGACCCAAGTTTTGGGGGTCCAATTTTGACTAAAATTTCTCAACTTATACACAAATATATATGGTAAGTCAACTGTCCATAAGGCTGACTGTCCAGAAACAATCCATTAATTATCTTTGGTAAGATCCATGCAACATACACCAATATTATCACAGAAACTTCCTACAGAAAACAATTAGGCAAGTTTGTTCAGTGTCCTGCCAGTGATTACAGGAAAAAAGATTCCACCTAAACATTAGGAAGAACTTTCTGACCGTAACAGCTATTTGGAAGTGGAATACACTGTCTCGTAGTGTGGTGGAGTCTCCTTCTTTGGAGGTTTTTAAACAGAGGCTGGATAGCCATCTGTCGGGAGTGCTTTGTTTGTGCATTCCTGCATAGCAGGGGGTTGGACTAGATGGCCCTTGTGGTCTCTTCCAACTCTATGGTTCTATGATTCCATGATTCTATCTGTCCCAAAATTGTCCTCAAAGGTCACCATCAGTACTGAAATGCATGTGTCTGTGGAGATGAAACTGGGAAGGAGGCCGAGGCTTTAATATCTTTAGAGTGGTGCTTATGGGAATCCATTACTGTATTCCTATTTCACCCCTTTTAACTGTAAAGAAAGCTATATAGCCACAGGACTATAGTAAGCTGCCTTATGATAAGATAGACCATTAGTCTGTTGGGATATGTAGTTTGCAATCCAATAAGTTGAGATGTTTTTACTGGTAAAGGTTAACTGATTGGGCTTTTAAAGAAAGAGGAGTGTCCAAGTGTTTCTCTTTGTCTTAGAAGTTAGCCATGAGACACATGCCATCATGATTTCATTGAGAGTGGACCTCCCACTCAGAGGTCCTACATATCTTCTTTTGTAACCATGTAGTTTTTAGTCATTTTAGTAGTTTAGACTACGAACTTTTTCGGATGGGGTTTTATAATGCTAGCAGCCTCGTCCCCATTGCGAGGCTGCTGCGCTGCAGGGCATCCCTTTCGGATGACGCTCTGCCCTGCTGATCCTCTGCCGATACTGTTGTATAACCACGGGGACGCTGTACCGTTATATTTGGCGGTTTTCTAATCATGAAAGTTGATCGTGATTAGAAAACCGCCAAATATAATGCTGCAGCGTCCCCGCAGTTATGCAACAGTATCGGCAGAGGATCAGCAGGGCAGAGCGTCATCCGAAAGGGATGCCCTGCAGCGCAGCAGCCTTGCAACAAGGATGAGGCTGCTAGCATTATAAAACCTCATCGGAAAAAGTCCTACAAGTAATCACTTTTGCTGGTGTTCTATATGAAATGCTCTGGATATGTAAGTAAAGCTGTTTTTTATACTTTTACCTACTTTAAAAGTTTTGAGTCCTTATTGTGCTAGAAAAGTAACTTGGGGAAACAGGGTGTGGTTATCTTAGTGTGTGTGTTTGCATGCTTGGAATTGTATACACTAACAAAACTGCTGTGTGTGTACTCTGCTAATTTGCTGTACTTTCCAAGGAAATTTAAAAGCCATCCATTTTATGGCTGCCTTGTCTTGTAAAGGTATTTTCCAGTGAAGTACAGTGAGGGAACATTTGCTGAATCTTCCCATATCCCCAATATAATCCATCTAATTCAGTACTCTTTACAGTGATTGGCAGTGGTCTTCCAAGGTCTTTCTGAGTTTTCAGACAGGAGTCCTTTCCAATCCTACTGAGAGCTACATGGGACTAAACCTGGGACTTTTTCAATGCAAAGTATATATCCTTCAACTGAGCCATGGCCATTCCCCCAGAGATCTGTTCAGCAACCATGTTTTGGGCAATGTCAGATATTGGTTAGCATCTTGTTTTTTAATCCTCACTAGAGTATACTCATTCAATCAATTACTGAGTGGTGAGTAAACATAATAAATCCCAGTAAATTAATGGGACTCATAGAATCATAAAATCATAGAATTGTAGAGTTGGAAGAGACCACGAGGGCCATCCAGTCCAACCCCATGCCACACAGGAAATCTTGATCAAAGCATCCCCGACTGATGGCAATCCAGCCTCTGTTTAAAGACCTCCAAGGAAGGAGACCCCACCACGCACCAAGGGAGTGTGTTCCACTGCCGAACAGCTCTTACTGTCAAAAAGTTCCTCCTAATGTTGAGGTGGAATCTGTGTTCCTGGAGCTTGCATCCATTGCTCCGTGTTCCAGTCTCTGGAGCAGCAGAAAACAAGCCTGCTCCATCCTCAGTGTGACATCCCTTCAAATACTTAAACAGGGCTATCATATCGCCTCGTAACCGTCTTTTTTCCAGGCTAAACATACCCAGCTCCCTAAGTCTCTCCTCATAAGGCTTGGTTTCTAGACCTTTAATTAGGACTAACAACAGCCATTGAATGAAGTACTATGGATCCATCAGCAATGAATAGTGTTGTGTATATTTTTAACAGATTAACTAAAATCTCCAGTGTTTTATTCAAAACTATTGTAGTCTTCAACCACAAATTTTTCAGCATATTCATTGCAGCTCTGACATTTCTGCACATCATAAATATCCTTTTTCACTACACCATCTTCAATAACCTTGCCATGTCACTTTCATAGTTCATCTGTATTACTGTAAGCAGTAACAAAACACAATCTAAACACCACCAATCCCATGTTGCAGTGTGGATGTGAGACCCTAAATAGCTATCTCTGATGAACAGTGCTGTGGATACAAAACTCTCAGAGGAATTCAACGTCTTCATTCTGGATGAAGAGAATGAGAAACAGATTCAAGGGGGAACAGATGAGTAATAAAGCTACACTTAAAGCTTTACCTAAGATATCTGAACTCTGATCCCACACTAAGCAAGCCACAGCAAGCCTACAAACTGTAGATCTGTTATAGTTTCACCCATAGGAAAATGGGGTTCATCTGAAAACTGACACAACAAGAAATGGAATCCCATGGTTTATATTCTTCTTCTCTTCCACCTCTGAAGTGTTAATAGGTAAAAATTAATAATCACAATTGAGGCTTCTGATATAATTCAGTCTATTCAGAGCCTGTTGGTACACTGTGCAAAGCATAATTATTTTAGTACAGCCACTGACAGTTACCACTGCATATTTTAAGAGACAAAAATATTGTTCTTGCAATCTGCTTTTTACACACACGCATACACACACACATATATCCATGGACTGGTATGCTATATTTATACTAATGCAGCATTCTCTTTACTTTACAACACAACTAATCAGAGGTAGTTTAAACACATACAGGCATATACCGGTATTTAGCTTATGAATCATATATTTTTCCCTAAAAAATGCTGACAACTTCATTATCCTCATACTGTTATGTACTTCCCAGAATAATTTCATTTTATTTTGGGGTTCATATTCAGATGTATGTATGTTTGTTTTTTAAACAAAACTATTCAGTCACCAAAGGAAAAGGAATGGCATATATTTACCTGCCATCAAACCAATACTAGCCAGGGAACTGTACTGTGGAGTTAGGATGCTGGTGCATGTGGTCTCCCTATCACTCCCCTTTTCTGGCTCTTCTCCTACCACCAGTTTTAGAAGATCCTGGCTTTCCTGTCCTGAGAAAAACTAGGAATGGCAATGAAGCAGCACCATGGAGATAGGGAATGAAGCAGCCTCAGTTGCTATAACCTCAGAAGGAAGTGCAAAGGAAGGCATCATATAATACATGACAAATATCCTTTTTCATATTTTAGATGCCCAGGCCTCCCTGCTTTATTCAATTCTTTATTGTTTTGCTTACTCCTATCCTTGGTTCATCTCTCTGCCTTACTATTTTCATCAGAGTCACTGAACATCTTGGGTAGAACTCTTGCTCTGTCTGATTTCATTCATTATGAATTCATGCTTTCCTCCTCCTAATCCAGTCTATTCTGCCAAGCAATCTTTCTTTTCTCATCTTATTCAGTCATCTAATTGCTACTTTCAGTTTTCCTCTCTAGTTCTTTTCTTTGCCCTTTCCTTTCTCAGGTTCTTCAGAAAATGGTTTGCCTGAAATGTTGTGGTTAAGTTTTCTGTTATTCATTCCTCATTATCATATTCCTTCTACTGTTTCCACTTCATTAAGTTTTCTTGCTCTCTCTTTTGCAATTATGCTCAGAAATAAAGAAGTAAGACTTGTTAAATTCAGTAAACTAGTACCACAAGAGGGGATCAGCCTTATCAGTGTTATTCAACAAGGGCAAGCCTTTGAGAATCAACACTGCACACATATTACCCAAGTAATCCCCCAGAAAAAAATAATCATCATGCACCGTTGGCAAGTGTTTGTGCAGAAGAAAACATTCCTACTTACTCTAAGGGTGCATCCACACTACACAAATAATCCAGTTTGAACCTGGATTATTTACCATGACTCCTTCCTATGGAATCCTGGGATTTGTAGGTTAACAAGGTCTGTAGCTTTCTCTGCCAAAGTGTGCTGGTGCCTCCTTCAACTACAAATCCCAGGATTCCATAGTAAGGAGCCATGGAAAATAATCCAGTTTCAAACTAGATTATTTGTGTAGTGTGGATCAGGCCCCAATGTGATCAGCTACTGACCAGTCTAAGATCTCATTAGGAGAAGGGTGGGTGCCTAATGAGGGGAAGTCTGCATCAGTGTTAGGATACAACATGCACTGATGTATCAGTCTCATGCCATTCATATTAATCTAACTACAGAGGTGTACAAGCCCATATATTGTGTAGGAATCTTTACTCATTTTCTCTGAGTTTTGATCAGATGCTGCATCTCTCTTTTCTTCTATTAAACCCATTAGTTGTTCTCTTGAACTCTTTCTCTCTTGCTCTTTTACAATGGCTGTGCCATTTCTTCTTTGCTTTTCTCTTTCCAATTCTTCTTCTATCTTTTACTATTTAGGCCAAGAATGGACTGTGTGAAAACTCTATGCTCTGTTTGGGCATTCTGCTATCATTCCCCTTAATCCTTCATTTGTTTTTGTTAGTCTATAATGCTTCTTCTTCATTTTCTTTCCTTCTTAATTGCAATCTGGCACTACTGTTATTTATTGATTTTATTCCTATCTCAAAATTTTCACTGTGAATGACTCTCTCAATAATCTCTTCTCATTTTCTTCTTTGATTCTGGAGGCTCAGTCCAGGTGTAGGTAACTGTCAGTGGATGGAAGTAGATTGGTTACCTGTAAGACCTCAAAGGTCTGTGGCCAACTGCTGTGACTCTTGAAGAGCTTTTAAGAATGTAAGAGCTGTGCTAGACCTGACTAAAGGTCCATGTAACCCATAGTGGTCAGCTAGGGTCTATCAGAAGCTCACATGCAGACTGTAAATACTATAGCACACTTACCCAGAGGCACACCACTATAAAAAAAAAATCCTGTGATATCATCATCACCACCTCAAAATACATTTTCAGTAACAGAAGACTGGGCAATACACTGAATTTTGCCTATCTTTAGGGACTTGTCTCCCTTTTGTTCCTGCATTTGATGCTTTGCCTCCTTTCTCTTGTTATCATCATTCAATCTTCTCAACAAATTGATTTTGGGAGCCATCTTTGATCCTTTGTTTTCTTTTGGGGCTCACATTTCTGCTCTAGTTGTGTGTGGTCTGTCTCATCACTCTCTAACACTTCCAAATTCTTCATTTATTTTAACCTATTGAACCTTTTAAAACTCTTATTCAGACTGCAGTGTAGACAGTCTGCAACTCTTATCTCATGTTTTGAAGTGAGGTTTTGTTCATCTATCTTCCTGTCTTTCAGCTTAAATCTTTTACCCCTGTTCACAGCTATTCTCATTAACTTTTTTCCCCTCTGCCTTGATCTAATCATGTTATACGCTATATGTTTCCCTTCAGTGGCTTCCTCTATTGTTTTGCACTGAGTTTTAAACTCTTTTCATAGCCTTTAAGTCTTCATGATCTCTCCATTTATCTAACTGCATTGGTTTCCCTCTGCCCTCCTCCTTGGCCCCTATGTTCATCAAACAAAGATCTTCTTGTTATATCTCTACTTTTTGCACTATTTCTCATCTCTAGTTTCCTCTCTTGTGACCCATTATGTGCAGAACTATTCTTCTGTAAATATTCAGTTGGCTTGTTATTTATCTCACTTCAAGAAGCTGCTAAAACTCTTTTTCACACTTGGGTATTTCCCTCTTGATATACCGTTTGCCTTTTTATTTCTTCTATTCTTTAATGTGCCTTTCACTCTCTTCCAGCCTGTGAAAACTTTTCTCTTTCCCTAAAATTACCTTCTGTTTTTGTTTTATTTTAAAATTTGTGCATGTGCGTGAGAGAGAAAGAGAGAGAGAGAAGCCCACCTGAAATTCATGACTGAAAGCACTGGACAAACAAATTTGAGTCTCTTTTTACAGCTGACCTCTGTCTGAGAGGAAATATGCCCACCTCAAAGATACCTCTTACACCCAATGAAAACTCATTTGTTCCTTGTGGTGTCTGCACTGATGACAGGAGCTGATATGTGGGTTGTTTTTTTTCTTGGAGTGTGGTGGAATGGAGTGGAGGGATATATATATATATATATATATATATATATATATATATTCATTCCCAGGGAGAAATTGCTTGGGAAAATCTCTGGGCCACTTCTGGGAAAACATTAGATCCCAGGCCATTCTGTATCCAAAGATATGGTACAGGTCAGGGCCCTCAGATATACCAGCGTGGAAATGGCATAGCTAATTCTCCTCACTGGTTTTGGAAGGAGGTGACTGTTGTTCAAAGGTTTCTAAGGTTGAAAAGCCATCTCCTATTTATCATCCTGGTGTGTGAGATGGCCAGTCTTAGAAGCACTGAGCAATCTACCACTTTGTCCCCCTGTGGAAATTCAGATAGGACTATTCAATTAAATACTTTAACACATATCATAATGGGGAAGAGAGAGGAGGGAGGGACGAGGAAAGAGTAGTAGTAATAAATAGCTTGTATGAGTTGGACAACAACTGATAAGTGATCCTGCACAATTGTTTGCTAGTAATCTCTGGAGCCCTGTTAATAAATCTCCTCTTAGGCTGTTTCTGCAACCTTTACAGACAGTAGACAAAGTTCAGAAATAGTCAGAACTTATTTTACAGCTTAAGCATGAAGAAGAGACAAAGAGTGAAAAGTGGACACTTAAAAAAACAAAAACATTTTAAGCTATTGGTTGCCACACTGAGTTCCTCTCCAAGCAACAATGCATAAGAAACCTGAATTGTCTCCATAAAAACCATACATACAAAAGATATGCCATGAAATTTCACACAATTAATTAATTATTTTCACACATGAGGGGGGAACAATTTTGCAACACTATTTAAATTTTGGTATAGTCTTTGCATGCCTCCTCTTCACTTCTACAGCACCTTGAGACTGAATTGCCAGGTTGCAGTATAGGCAGGCACTCATTTATACTATAACCTGCCTGGAGATATACCACTAGCTAATATTACCTACCTTGGTTCAGCAAAGCATGAAAAGTTATGCATAATGCTACCTACATTCAGCTATATTTAGGACCCTGTATTCTGTGGTTCCACAATCATACTACATAACCACAGTATGTGAATAACCATCTGCTTCTCAATGAACCCTCCCAAATTCTAACACTCAGCCCTATACATTTGTTCCAGATACATCCATCATCTAAAGTAATAGGGATGGTGATTAGAGACAAGAGGTGTAATTCCCCTCTAAGTTTTTTTTTCCCTCTAATGAAAGAATGGGGTTTTTTAAACAATTTTGTTCCCACCGTGAGAAAGTCTTCAAAAACCATGGTTTTCGAAGCCTAGTCCCAATCTGGAAATTATTCTGCACAAAATTCACACATGGTTGTTTTGCAGAGAAAGCAGTATTTTCCTCAAAGAAAACACATTTTGTGCATAGAAAATAATATTTATACACCGTGCCTTATGAGGAATGACTTAGGGAGCTGGGTATGTTTAGCCTGGAAAAAAGATGGTTAAGAGGCGATATGATAGCCATGTTTAAGTATTTGAAGGGGTGTCACATTGAGGATGGAGCAAGCTTGTTTTCTGCTGCTCCAGAGACTAGAACATGGAACAATGGAAGCAAGCTCCAGGAACAGAGATTCCACCTCAACATTAGGAGGAACTTTTTGACAGTAAGAGCTGTTCGGCAGTGGAACACACTCCCTTGGAGCGTGGTGGGGTCTCCTTCCTTGGAGGTCTTTAAACAGAGGCTGGATGGTCATCTGTCGGGGATGCTTTGATTGTGTAATCCTGCATGGCAGGGGGTTGGACTGGATGGCACTCGTGGTCTCTTCCAACTCTACAATTCTATATTTCTATACACAGAAATTTTATTTTCTGTGCAGAAAAAGCTGTTTCCTGTGCAGAAATATTGTTTTCTATGCAAATAAATCACAAGCAACCTCTGTGCAGAATTATGTCCCCCATTACAGAACTGCCTTTTCTGTAGAGAAAATGATATTTCTGAATAGAAATAGCTGATTCCTGCACAAAACAAGAGCAAAACTGTGAAGATTCTCATTTGTCTAGGGTCTTCCCATCAGGCTTTCATGATACTTTTGAATTTTTAAAAATTTCTGACCCAATTGTACAGTGACCTTTCGAATTGTGGCACCCCAATCTTTTAAACCTGAACCCAATTGCTAATCCCAAGTACAGTATGCGGAATCAATGCACCCAGAAAAAGGCAACATTTAGTTAGTTTCCAATGATTCAGTGAGTCTACTGTAGTATAGATAGCTCTCTCTCACAGCCTCATAATTCTAGCACTTCAATACCATATTAACTGTCATGGCCGCATCCTATGGAATCCTGAGATTTTGTAGTGTAGTGAGGCACCTAGAATTCTCTATAGTCAGGCGCTAGTGCTCTCTGGCATAGACTTCAGAGTATAAATCCCAGGACTTCATCTTGATAGATGATTTTTATTATTATTATTTTATCTCTTATGTGACATTACAACATTCTACTTATATACATACTAACATGTAACATTAACATACCTTACATTTACTAACATATATTATTGACATACATATACTTACATCTCTTTATAAACATTTATATACTTACTACACTCACATTTAACACTGACTTCCCCCTCTATTGATCAAAATCAATAATTTACAATATTTTATACTTCCTTAGTATTTACATAAAGTTTTGAAATGTATCCTTACAGCTTGATATCCTTAATTATATATATTTAAACCTCCAGCATATTTATAGGATGGAGCCATGATAGTTAAAGGCGTATCAAAGTGCTATAATTGTGTAGTGTGAAACAGTCCTAAAACTTTGATTTATGTCCCCTCTTTCTTTCTCATACGTACCCAAACGTAGACTAAATCACATGTGAACTCTTGCAAATGAAAAAGAGAGGGAGAAGGAATTGCAGTAGCCATAATGCTGGGACTGCTTATAATGATCTGAATAGCTCTTTTCACTTTCCCAAGACAAGAATAAATTGTGCAGATGAAGTAAAAATATGAATATTTGCATAATATATACCAATTATTTCTCCACACAGATAACAGAGTTCAGGTTATTCTGACACAGAATCACCACAACATACATCATTCTAATTTTGCAGTTGCAATCAACACTAAACATCCATGCTATGTTTTGCACTTGTTTATGAACTGGTAGATCTCCCTACAGTTCCTGGGCAAAGCTAGCCACATGCAAGTGAATTTTACTTACCTTTTAGCATTGCATTGGAGAAGTTACCTCACGTGGTGGGGTATTCTGGGAACTGTAGTCCAAAAAATTAACTTTTCCAAGCTACAGGTTGGGTCTCGTTTATCCAAAATGCTTGCAACCTGAGGTATTTTGGATACTTGCATATACATGTTGATATTGGAGATGTGACCCAAGTCTAAACATGAAATTCATTTCTGTTTCATATACATCTTATACACATAGCCTGAAAGTAATTTTATATACAATATTTTTAATAATTTTTTGCATGAAACAAAGTTTGTGTACATTGAACCATCAGGAAGCAAAAGTGTCACTATCTCAGCCATCCATGGGGGACAACCTTGGATTTTGAAATATTTCAGATTTCACAATTCCAGATAAGAGGGACTCAACCTGTAGTACTGAAAACAACTGTTTTTGAAGACTAATAAAGAATATATTCAAACTTTACAGAAAATGTTGATTTCTATGCAAACCTAACATGCCATTAATAGAAGAGAATTATCATTCAACTTATTCAAGGGTGGGAATCATGTCGCCCTCCAGAAGTTGTTGGACTGAAGTTCCCAAGAATATCTGGAGAGCAGCATTCTCACAGCTGTTCTCTCTGTATTGGAAAAATAGACATCAATCATTAAAGTTTAGCCAGACCCTGATTCCCAAGTTGAAGGTCAAAATAAAGATTTCCACACATGTACAGAAGCTGGTGAGGTGTTATCTCACAGCAATTAAACCACATGTCAGCTAGCAAGAGGGCATTTTTGCAGAGAACAACTAGAAACTTGACTTGTAGCAAAAATGCAATATTTCAAACACCATAAAGAGGGACAATAAGCTTCTTCATTAAAGAAGGGAGATCTGACTTTGAATTGCTTATCTGGATTTTCTCTCAGGCTGTGTCAAGTGATATTTCTAGGATATACTAAATCACTCATTTTGCTCAAGAGCTACTGTATATCACTGGGGCACACATTTTATGAATGTGCAGCCAGAAAGAGAAAGAGAAGCAGAATAAACAATGAGAAATTGAATCTAGCTATTCAATCATTCAAAAGTGAGAAAAGACACCATAGATTTGGAGTGTATTTGATTTATGAGATACAGGCCAATATAGACTTTGGATGCAGACAAAAAGAATATAAACAAAGAAGTATTTACAAACATATAAGGAAGTATCTATTAATAATGTTGTACTAAAATACTAGGAACTGTGCAGCCCATCATCTCAGGGAAGTTCTGTGTAATATTCTTTTTGTACAGGATTTTAATAAGAAAAATGCTTCTCTGGTGATATGGATTGGTTTTGGACTTCAGAAATTTAAATATGCTAGGTAATAACAGAGATAAATGCTTTAAATTTGCCTATCATTTTCTTTATTCCAAAAAGTGGAACACTGTTTCCAGTAAGACTGTTACCATGCCTTATACATCCTCCTGATAATATTTCATAATTCAGCAATATTAAGATGCTCCATGAGGTCTAGTAGGTCAGGGATGACCATAAGTGAGGTCATACGGAGGTCACCAGGACCTAAGGGAGGTGTCATGGAAAAGTATTGGCATCCCCAGTCAAGACAGGATTATGCAGAGCCCCCTATTAAACAAAGCCATCACCGAGGTATGTGCTAATCCCCTCTTGGATGCACTGGCAATGTGTCTTCTATCACCAACATACAGTGACCAGAACACCCATTATCCCTAGAAACAGCTTCCCTCACACCTTTCCTACTCCACAAGAAGGAGGTTGTCATAAAACCATCAGCTCCAATGTCTCAGCTATTAACAACAATTAACGAAGTCGTGGTTTCCTTTGTTTAATGGTGGGAAATACATCTAAGCATTGTTTTACACTCAAACACCCCTTCAGGATATGAAACTGGGTATAAATATTAGTCCCCAGACAACAGCGAATGTGCACAGTGCTACTGACCTTTCACTCTGCTAGATTACTATGTCACCCTCACATCCAAGTATGAGGTTTCTTTGCTGCCTCAAAACTCTGTTCTCCAGGACTGGTAATTATCGCCCATACTCCCTGAAATCTATTCCTTTATCAGACCCTTCTACTTTGACTTGTTGTTAGCCTTTGTGGTTCTCTGTGAGAATGCTTCCGTGTTTTTTTTTAATAAAAACCATTTATTAAATTTAAATTTAATTTCACTTTAACACAGACTCTCTGAAATTAGAACTGGTATACACAGGTGCAAAGGTCCCACAAGGTACCTGACCCCTCGCATCCATTCATCTGACCAAATATTAATTCCCCCAATTAACATCATATTTTTAGTGTCATGAATGGGTCCCTCATGGACCCCCACCAATTTGGGTAACAAGAATATAATTTTTGCTGTTGTGTATGTTCAAGTTGTCTCCAACTTGTGGTGACCCTAAGGCAAACAGGAAAGGTTTGTTTGGGGTGGGGGGGGTTATCTTTCCCTTCCTCTGAGGCTGAGAGAATGTGACATTCCCAAGGCCACCTGGGTTTCCATGGTGGGGTTAAAATTCAAGACATAGTCTAACACTCAGACCACTATGCCACACACGCTCTCTCATTCTCAGACTATATCATTCTTAGAACACAAAGCATATATATGTGTATGTGTGTGTGTGTATATATATATATATATATATATATATATATTACATATCTTTACACCAACATACCACATACTGAAGGAATTCAGGCTTTACATGAAATCCTTAATACCAGGAGCTGTAATGATCCTCCAAAATAATTTATTACCACTTTAGTAAGGCTAGTCCTCACTAGCAATAATTTCTCATTCAGTGAAGATCACTACCTACAACTATAGGGTACAGCTGTGGGTACTCATATGGCTCCCCCTTATGCAGATGAACAAATTAGAAAATAAAATCCTTAATGAGCCAATTAACAGACCTCTAGTATGGTGGTGATACACTGGTGATATCTTTATGGTTTGGACTATGGGAAAGGATTGCTTAGAAAAGTTTACATTATGCATCAGTGCTATCCATCCTACAATCAAGTTTGCCTCTAGTAACACCACTGAACATCTACATCTCTCTTCCCTTGATGTCCTCCTCACCATTGAGAATCGCAAAATTGTCACAGTAAGCCCACTGATGCTCAAGGTTGCCTGGATTGGAGATCCTACACCCAAACACATTAAAATAAATACTTGACTCTAAGAATCAAATATATCTGTAACACTGAAAAATTCTGCTGTGGTAGAAGCAACAAACACAAGCAACATCTGCTTCAAATGAGAGATTCTTCTCACATAATTAATGGTAATTAATAATTTATTATTATTATTAATAATAATAATAATAATAATTTCTCTCTCTCTCTCTCTCTCTCTCTCTCTCTCTGGCTTTTCTTCGCAAACGAAGATTCAGGAAGGACTCATCCCACGCTTTCTGCAAGCGCGCTGATGACTAAAAAGGCCAATCCGAGATAGACAGGTCCGGTTGCAGAAAGCACAGCAGAAGGTTTCCTTGGGTGATGTTACCGGGTTGTGATTCATTCTGCGTTGCTGTTTCTCTTCAAGACTTGTTCAGCGTGAGTTCTCAAATAAGGCTGCAGCATTGTGGATAGTGTGTCTCCATGCCTCCTGATGTGCTGTTTACGCACAATCCTAAAGATACACTGGACTGACTATGTGACGAATGTTGCTGTCCTTGAGCAAGCAGGGATCACCAGCATTGAGGCCATGATATTGAGAGCACAGCTGCTCTGGGCAGGGCATGTGTCTAGGATGGAGGACCATCGCCTCCCCAAAATAGTACTCTATGGTGAACTTGCCACGGGTCAGCGTAAGTAATTAATTAATTGATCAGGACAGCAACCACCATTTTTGAGAGAAAATCTTCTCCACAAAAGACATGAGTAAAGTAACAGCCAACAATACATTCCGTTTATCGTAGATTTCCATCCAAGATCTCCTAACAGAGAGAACTATCCATTACTAGCAAAATTCAGTCAGCAAGTGGATCTTGTAGCACCTTTGAAACTAATGGAGAGAAAGACATTGCAGCATAAGCTTTTATAGACGTGAGACTTTATCAGACTAGTGTCTAAAAATGATGTGATTCCACTATTGAGGAAAGTGGAAACATAGTGGCATTATTACACTTATTATCGCATGTTGCCATAATTGTGTGATACTACCACCACAGAATTATGGCACAAACACCACTAGCACTTTAAGAATGGGATTTTACTTCAGTGAGTTAGCATGGGTGAGATTCCTGCAATTCTCATGAGAAGATGTGAGTGTGCTTAAAAACTTCAAAAAGCCCTTAATTTACAAACTAAATCTACACATAAATACTTAAACCTTAAAATGTGCAAACAAAATGAGAAAGTTCATTAAAAGAGCATCCTGTAGATCATTTTCATGTTCTCACCTGGACGTCTTCTCGCAGGTAATGGGGAGACGGGAGAAAGAGGTCTGCCTATTCATGTTGTAAACTCATGACTACAGCAGTATGGGGGCTTTTTTGCAGACTTTTCAGTACCGCAAAAATAGCGGTATTGAAAGCTATGGACGGCTTGTCCCATCAATTAAAAGGGATGTCTTATTGGCAGCTGGAGCACACAGTAACCATAGGAGGAGGATGACACTGTGCAATAGTGGGAACCTGTTCACGCTACCATGATGTCATAATCATGCAATTATAGCCTTGTCTGATAAAATCTTTTGTCTACTTCCTCAGATGCATGGAATGAACAAGACCCCCTTGTTTACTGATACTCCAGACTAGCAAATCTGTGTCTGAATTCTAACAAATTCAGAACATCTTGCTAGATCTATCAGCAAGTCTCTAGTTATAGCTTTCCACCAGCCACCAAATCTAAGGAGATTGCTGGTAAAAGCTCCTGAAAACACCAATCAGCAATCCAGGATCTCACTCTTGTGATTCAAAGCATTGCATCACCTATAAATACTGTTACTTTTAGGAGCACAGTAACTGGCAGGGCCTACTATATTAAACAACACATCACCTGCCAGTCCTGCAATCGTATTTACTGTATATGACTGATGCGTGCAGGATGTCATCTGCAGTATGTGGGCAAAACAACCAGAGACGTGTGTGCATGCTTCAGGTACCATACATCTGCTGTTCTAAACAGGAAGCTAGAGCAACCAGTGACCAGGCATTTTGACTCAGAACATCTCTACAGAAAACACTATTTTAATATAGAAATATTATTTTCTGCACAGAAAAGTATGTTTTCTGTGCAAAGAAATGTGAAATTTTATGCAGGGTAACTCCCAAACTGCAAGATTCTCATCAGTGATGATGAGTTTCATGATTCTCCTCATCAGGTTTTTCTAACAACACATTTTGTCAATATTGTCATAAACTCCAGCCACAATGTGCAAACTCAGCCCAACAAGATAACATGGGTGATAGTATCTAGGGGAATGAAATGATCCCCAACTAACTCTCCATTTTACCTGTTGATGAGAAGTGACTGGGCTATTCCCTCCTGCTAGCCATATATATATATATATATATATATATATATATATACAGAGAGAGAGAGAGAGAGAGAGATATTTCAAATCTTCTTGGAAAGGTTTGGAGGAAAATTTCTACACTCATAAGCTAACATGGACAGTGGATGGAGTGTGTGTTTAGATGAAAAATCAAATGTTTACATGTCTAGAACTATTCTGAAGGATCTGGGTCAGTTTAGCTAGATCTATCCACATTTCTGAGAAATTTGGCTGCTGGCCAATAGGCAAGGGAACTCTGTGATATGAGGGGAGAATGGAATATTTTTCTAGTTGTGGTGTATTCTAGCAAGACTACACATCCTACTTCAATATGTAAGCTGGAAGCAAATGTCCAGCAGTTGTTTAAATATATACAGTACTGCTTGCAACAGAAACATTCATAACTACACTCTCCCTAGGAGAATTATTTCCAGTGTGCAGCAGCCATTAAGAAATAATCTGTCCTTTCAGAAATAAAGGGACATGCTGGAAGTACAGAATGTGCCTTGTGCGAAAAGTTCTTTTTCCCCCATTTGAAATGCAGCCTGTCAGACTGAATCATGCCCAAACTATATCGTTTGCAAAATGGTTGATTGCAATTCTGGCTGGGGATGCCTCATTCTTTCCCCATTCTCATCTTTTCCTTTACTCCCACCCTACCCCTGTCTGCTTGTTGCCATGATTACTTCTGCTGGCACGTGCCCTCTCCCAGGTGGCTGTTTTTATGAATGTGTTCAGCTGTTTCCATGGATACCCCCATCTGGAAAATGTTTGGCTTCCTTTCAAAAAGGAAGCACCTTCACCTGTCTCAGGAGACAATGTAATGTCATTGACTAGAGGCAATCATTTTAATAAAGAGAGGAAAAACACAGTTCCGAAGTCTACAGACACCCCTCTGTTTCACATTCATGCATGAAAAAATGGAGGGAGAAAATGCCTAGTATTCCAGAACCAGTCTCCTATTTGCTACATCTCAAGGCAGTTCGTAAATGGTAAAATCCAGTACACACATATGGCTGTATATATTAAATCCAAAACCTATCCCAAGAAAGGGAAAGTAATTTTTAGCATGCCAAAGACCCCAGGTTTGATCCCTGGCACCTACAAGTAGCCCTGGTTTTGCATCTCTTCTTTCACCAACAAGAATACAATTCCAGTATGTACTGCATTTATTCAGAGTTCTGCCACATCCACATTCATCTTAATTACACTTCTCTTCTACTTTTCCATTTCTCTCCCTCTAACACTTTTATTGGGCTTCTCCTAGGACAAACCTTTCAAAACTCTAGCTCTCCATTAAGCCACAACAGCTGGTTTATGTATGCCCATTCTATGCTGAGTGAAATAGATTGCTAGTATGGCTTGGTATAAGACAGCAGACAATTTTGGAAGGTCTGGTGGGAGTATTTTCAAATTCCAGGACCCCCTGTACACTATGTTGGTGTTCCTGAAAGTGTCAAGAACTGAGAAAACAGGCCCAGGTTACTGAGCACCAAATTCTCTCAACCTTGCTCATTTGAGTTAGTATCTCCTCACTCTAAAGCAACTGTGCTCTATTATGGTGCTATTTTTTGTTTTTCATATACTGTTTGTTGTTTTAGATTACCAAAGAACCTGCTCATTCCCCATATAAATAGCCTGAGATTCCAAGACAAAAGAATGCTTAAGTGGAGTGCTGATGTTGACTCTGTCTGTCTGGTTTCAACCACCATCACAAATGGGGCACTCAGGTGGCCAGAAGGTGATATCGGAACTGCAGAAAGAATCCAGATTAGCTAGCAAGTGACAAGAACCCTCAGTCCTTCAGTCTAAGAGATAGGGGTGGGGAACCACACCTGTTCAGTTTATGAAAGTCTACCATAGTATATGCTATCCCTAATGTAATTACAGTGAGTCCTTGGTATCCGCTGGGATTTGGTTCCAGGACCCCTCCATAGATACCAAAATCTGTGGATGCTAAAGTCCCATTATATACAATCACATAGTAAAATGGTGTCCCTTACTTAAAATGGCAAAATTGAGGTTTGCTTCCTGGGATGATGATGATGATGATGATGATGATGATGATGGAATATTTTCAAGCCATGGATAGTGGAATCCATGAATGCCAAATCCGTAGATACAGGAGGCTGACTGTATTGTGTATATTTTGATTCCTATGTGTTCAATAGATTTCCTCTTTCAGATAGTTCTGTCTGGATGTGGGTTATTGACTCCAGTTTGCCTAAGATGCACTACTGAAGGTTATCATCAAGGTCAACATCACATATTGATATGCTCTAATCCAGAACAATATTTGTAATATATGAATGTCTAAAGTTTAATTTACAGGTATTATGACATTCAAACAGCTTGCAAATATACATTACGTGGAAGGACACATGACATTAGGGACCATCAGTGGAATTACATGCAGGAAGATTTCAGTTCTACATATAAGAAGCAATCCATTCTTTGTAATGGCACATGTTTGTGCATGCTTATGTTTTGCATTGCTGATCCAAGCAAAACCAAAGATAGTTTACACTGCATCAACAGATCAATATTCCTCAGTGCCACCATCCATCCTATTAGTTTTCCATATAATTAGATCGTTTTTACCTGTCTGACAGGTTTGCTTACTACAAATATTATTATAAAATTAATAAGCCTATTATTATTATTTCTATGGTAACTAGGAATTTTCTAGTTATGCACTGGAGGCAACGTAGACCCATGAGATAATTAAATACTGAATATATATATATATCCCTGTGGAATGTTTATATAATGTATATGACAAAAGCAAAAAAAACTGACCTAGGTTCTTTTTTCAAGAACAGAAAGCTTTGCTAATATACAATTATTATTATTATTATTATTATTATTATTTTAAAAGTCACATCCCGACCTCTCTTATGCCAAACTGAGGGTGTACAAGCATTTACTGGACATTCTTATCCTTTCAATATTAGTCACAGGGTTTCCAGGTAGGACTGGAACCACAGCACATTTAGGGAGGACCTTGAACTTCTCTAAATGGATGACAGGTCCCAGTAAAATGTGGTTAGCTTGTATTTTTTTGAAGAGCAAAAACCTTTTCTAACATGAGTGCTTTTAACAATTGCTGTGTTTTATAAAAATGGAGACATAGCAGTCCTTTTGGAAGATTATACCACTATCACCAGAAAATATTTGAACTTGACTGAGAAATAGGTGTGGGTTGAATCTAATTAGCTGGTATAGGTCATTGGTGTGTGTGTCTGTTTACCATATTTATTTATTTGATATCCCACTTTTCACCCAATATGGGAGTCAAAGCTGCTCGTAATATGAGTTAAAGCAAACTACAGTTAAAACAATGGATAATAGCAAAGTTTTAAAATAATTGAAAACAATCATATTAAAACATTACTTTGAAGCCATTTTAAAAAGACCTTTAAAATATAATAATGATAGTAAAAAAGAACACAACACACCTTATTAAAAAAAACTTTGTGCAACATGTAGTTAACACTCAAAGACCTGGGTAACCAGAAATATCTTCACCTGCCAATGGAAAGAGAGCAGAAAGGGGCCACCTACTTTACTTTGGGAGATAATTTCACTGTGTGGGAGCACCCACCAAGAAGACTTTCTCTCATGTGCTCACCAAATACGTCTGGGCTTATCTGGGCAAAAAACCCCAGTTGGTCCCTGTTCCACAACCCTGCAGACCAGATGATTCAGGGCACTTACGCTAATGTGCCCATGGGCAGTTCTCACCACCCATGGGACAGATATGGGGCTGAAACAGGGCAAATCAGAATTGGGCCTGATAAAGTATTATAACATAATATCCAGTTTAATCTGAATAATGAGAGACAATGATAAATTAACGCGAATGTTAAATCAAGACAAGGCAGAAAAGACAGATATAGAATGGCTGCCGGTAACAACATACTGTAAATTGAGGTGGTGTATAGATAAGGATATTGAGATATGAAATAGGGCACAACAAGGCGGGAATGCTTGTTGGAGAGGTGAACCAAGATTAAGAGATAACTGAGATGGAAGAGGAAGAAATAGGAGGAGAAAAGAAAGAATGATGAAGGAGGGAACATAAGAGAAAAGAGAAGGAAGAGAGATGAGAGGAAATGGGCAGTTTTTACGATATAAAAGATAAGGAGGAAGAGGAAGATTTTTAGGAAATGGGTTGGAGACAAAGGAAGAGTACATAAGTATAATAAAAACTTTAGATTGTTTTTAACAAAGGAAGTCAGATATATGAAGAATATTTAAGCATAATGGGTATAGATATATACGTGTACATATATGGAGCATTCAGAAATTGATGGATTTGTACTGTAACTTTGATGAGCGAGAAAAATAAAAGATATTTGATAAAAAAAAAATATCCAGTTTAATCTGGTACCACTGGACAGGGCCCCATGTGTCCACTGGAACCTGTTCCGGCATGCTGTCCCTCGCTGCTACCGCCAGCTCCCTAGCTATCCCATAAGCAAGGCAGGGGTCCCTCAGCATGTGACCAAGGCTGGTCACATGCAGGGGGCCTTCAGCCACATGTTGTGGGCCCCCTTCCTGGTTTCCACAGCAGCAGGGAAAATGGCAGCGGAAGCAGCGGCAGCAATGGACCAGTGTTCTGTTTGGACACTGGACCATTTTCTCCAGGTAACAGGGACAGAACAGGCTGGATCCAGAGCTGCCTAGTGTGGATAAGTTGTCTGTGATGGTGACAGGACTGAGAGAAAGTCCTCCCCCAAAGATCTCAAAACTTGGGCAAGCTCACATTGTAAGACACACAGTCTTTTGAATTATCTGGACCCAAGTCATATAGGTCTTTATAGGTCATAATCCATAAAGTTGTTGGAAGAATATTAAGCTCTCAATAGCATTTCATTGAACAATGTCCTATACATAAATGAACAAGATGGAGTAAAATCCTTAACAATGGTTTCTTTCACACACACACACACACACACACACAATGTGCCACTACTTTATATAGGAAGCCACTTCTCTGAAGAAACAGCTGTTATATTCGAATAAATGTTAAGCACAGAATGCAAAGTTTTTTGTATTTGCAGTTTACTAGAAAAAGGTACACAACTGGCAAGAACTACTAGATGCTTTGATCAAGATTTCCTGCATGGCAGGGGGGTTGGACTGGATGGCCCTCATGGTCTCTTCCAACTCTGCAATTCTATGATTCTATGATCTCTCTGTGGTTGTCTTGTATGGTTCTGAATTACTGAACTGCCCACCAGGGCTGACCAGGGAACTGACTCTACCCATCCAGTCCAGCCAATCAGTCTCCATGGAAAGGAAGAGTATATAATTGCTTATTGCTGCAGTTGAGCTTTGCTTGAGCAATAAGGAGCTCTGTTGTTTTTCTACATCCTTACTTACTCTTTAATTCTGCCCTCTGTCCACCCTATGAGCCAACTTCCTGCTTCATCTTGTGGTCCTCCTAACAGCATAGCTTCTAGATCATCCCAGACTAATGCCTATGACCATCCCTGACAAAGACTGTAAGAATCATTAAAAAAAAAAAAAACAGAGGATGGGAAGCCGTGTTGGGACTGGGGCACACATTCAAACATGTGGGGCTCCACGGGGGGTGGGTGCACTTTTTATTGGGGAGTTGGGAAGGGACTAATTTTGAATTGTATTGTGTTCTTATATATTTTTATTGTTGTAACCTGCCTGGATTCCTTGTGATTGGGCAGGCTATAAATAAATAATAATAATAATAGTAATTATTATTATTATCATTGAACCGCCTGCATGCAGGGTTGGGGCTGCGGCTTCCAGTGCATCTTTACACCTGCCGGTTTCGTCCCTCGCCAGTTGCTACAGGGCTTTTTTGGAACTGGATTTGTCCTTCGAGCCTGTGCAATGGATTTTTCTGGTGGAGCGCAGCATGCACAGAACTGGCCTCACCCTTTAAACCAGAGATTCATCTGCCATGGCCTTGCAAGCATGGACGTGGCAGCGAGGTCCTCGGGCCGTAGGTTTGATTAGAGTTTCCTTCTCTTAGATGGTTGACCTTACAGGGTTGGACGAGCACCATCTGCCCGGGTTTGGGATTAGAGTTTTCCTTCTCCTAGGACGGTTGCCACAAGGCTAGAGAGCCTCTCCATTGACACCCCCTTGTCGTGGGAGAGAGGCTTGCGTACCCTAATGATGTTTTGAGCTATGCTGGCGGTGGCATAATAGCCACTGGTAGGGTCTCCCATGCCAGACAGGTCAAAACCGAAGGGTCTGACAAAGAGCGTCAAAGGGCAGGATTATTATTATTATTATTATTATTATTATTATTGATGATAATAATAATAATAATAATAATAATAATAATAATGTCTGACTACTACCTTTTGAAGAAGGAGGGGTGGAAGCATTTGGAAGGGCCATCAAGATTGTTGCTGGGTACTGAAGAAGGATGAGCAGTAAGGAAATTAAGCAGGAACTATACTGAGGGGGTGGGAAAGTATGAGAGCATCTTGGTTGCCATGGCAAGCACAGAGTTGCTTGTGAGGTGCAGCAAGTGATCCTAGTTATTTCAGGTACTGAGAGTCTCTCAGCCTTTATGGTAGGGGAGGCTCCAGAGGTTTGATGGACTGCATTTTCACCCACCTCTGCTATAAAGGAACAACATTCTTTGTATATGTTAGCCAGAGCATTCCTTTGTCTAGCTTTCTCTTCTTACTACAGGGACAGTAATTTTGCTCAGTCAGAAAAAATGTTGGCCCTTGAGATATTTTGGCTTACATCTCCCCTGACATCTTACCACTGAACACGCAAGCAATGGTTTCGTTAAGTTGAAAACACTGGGAGAGCCAAAGGTTTCCATACCCTTCTTAGCCCTCTCTATATAAAACCCTTCTAGCAATTTAAAAAAAAACAACCACACACATACCCTAAATGGTCATTATTCGAAATTCACAGGGAATGTGTTATTTTTATTGCAGTTTTTATGTTCACAATTAGGCGCCAAGGTATTCAAGTTACACTGAGCTCTTCCTCAAAGTACAGATACACACACACATACACGTTATATGTATAGGTATATGTGTGTGTGTGTGTGTGTATTTAAGTGGGGGCCTTTTTGTGAGAAAAGACATAGTGTTGAGACATGGCTATTTGCAGCTTGTTGAAGTCTCAAAACAGTAATGGAAGACTCCATTGAAGACTAATTAGGTTAGAAAGTGTGCCTTCTCTATGTCAGAGGCATGCTGGGACCAACTTATGAAAGAGACTGATTCTAGCCACACTTTTCCAGGCAAAACAGACAGCAGCTGCCAGGAGCAGAACTGACAGCAGTACCTTTCAAGCAACTGCCACAGCCAAGATAGCCAAAGCCAGAAGAATATTCTAAAGATACTGACATGGGAAAGGGATGTTTCAAAAGAACATAGGAGTGTAAGGTAAACATGTCCTAAAGTACTCCTCAAAATCAAGGGCTTAATCCAAACTAATTTATTTTCAGTTCAAAAGGAAAATCAGAAAATCCTGTTTTAAAGACATTACAGTATTTAATGCTACAAGCATTGGTATGATTGGTTCCTACCTTCTTTCTGATTAGCTGTGATGCTAGAGGTTCCTCATTGTGCACACACAGAACCACCACTCACAATTTCACATCTGATTAGACTGCACTAATGAAAGAGAGCACATCATTATGGAGCAGCATGAATGGTAAAAAAGGGTTCAGACCATACTTGCACATGGAAGAGACCACATCTACATTAGCACTGCTGCATTGTTGCCACTCATTTCTCTGAGAATCCCAGTAACATGACCTCTTAAACACATTTTGCATTTTGGAAGAAACTTTCAAGTGGTTTCTAGAATGTCCAAAATGTCTTTGGGCTGGTCCAGATGGTGAAATAAACCCTCATAGAATTCAGCGGGGATCCCATGTGTCCTAATGGGATCCCACAGTGGTCTGTCATTTTTGCAGGGAGGGGGAGTAAAAAAATTAAACACTACATGGGAAAAACCTTCCTGGGTCTTTAAAAGTGAGACAACAAAATCGCATCACAGAGCATTCCTGAAGCAGACAGCTGATTGATCGAATGTGTATGGTGGGTGGAGCTTGCTAACAAGGCAGCACCCACAACCGCCATGTTGGATCATCACCATAGCAATAGTATACTGAGGTGACAAAACAGCCTTTTTTGTTTGTTTGTTTGTTATTTAAGCGGAAGATCACTCTTCCTCACCTTGGATGTAGTTTTTTTTAAAAAAATTCAATTTGTACAGCTTTGTACCTCCATGTGTACAGCAAACATGGATAGCTTCACACACCAGCAACCTTGCAAAAAGATTGTTGAGACAGATGAAAGCTGCTGTGAATCGGTGTATGTGCCCACCAATCCACATTTTATTCCCTCGTCTCAACTGGCCCTTTGTTTACTTATGGAAGGCTTACCTTGACCTATTTGTTTACTTCTGCATGTGCATATTTTTAGTTTTTTGGGGAAAAACTTTTTCAAAACGTGATGAAGTGCCTTTGGGTATGTGTGTATGATGCAGGAACCCATATTCTTTCCATGTTATTTCTACCTCTGGTACCAAAATTTCAGTTAAAGAAATCATGTTCAGGAACACATCTACTTCACTGAGGTATAGAATCATAGAATTGTAGAGTTGGAAGAGACCACAAGGGCCATCCAGTCCAACCCCCTGCCACGCAGTGTTACAGCAAGCGACGCAGAGTCATCATGAAGTGAGCAGAAAGCTGATCTTTATTCCCAAAAGTCCCAGTTTATATAGGGTATAAGTCACGTACACAGAACTATAATGCTTTCTGCTAATTAAGATAACCAGGAATATATAAGATTAGGTTACCTAGTGATGAGGATAACTGAACAAAGGAACCACATAGCATATTGAATGCTTCTTAATGTGAAAAAAGCTACAAGTGCTATCACAGATCAACTGTGGAGAAAAACCTACAAGCAGCAGAGGTTTACTGGAGATATTTGCTTGAGTAGGTACATGTGAGGTATAGCTGACACGGGTTCCAAAAAGCCTTGTTGAAGAAGTAAATGTTGCAAAGGTATAAAGCAGTAGCATTTAAACTAAAGTTAATGCACATGCTCGTGTAATAAAATACATTTTATCATATTTTGTCCAAAGAATTCACATATATTATCTCAGTAAAATTTGCAATAACTCTACAGATGGGCAAGTATTGATACTCCCATTCTACAAATGTGACTGAAACATTAAGAGGAAAGAGTTTTCCCGCAATTAACCCACGGCTTGTCTAGATAGGCTATTTAACCTGGATTCCCCTCCCCTCCTATCTTGAAGCCCTGCAGTCCAAACAACACATGGCTCTTGTCCCATTTCACTTCTGGGCAGTCCTGATGCAAAGCCAGGTGGAAGCTGGTCTCAACCCATCTGAAAAAAATTAAATAAACACCCAGTAAAACCCACATCATGAAGAAAAACCTGGATTGGGTCAGTGTGGGAATGCAAGGTCTGTACCTGCATGCTGGGCTGCATTGCCATTTGCTGCCACTGCTGGAATTGCTCCACAGCTTCGAAGGATGCCCCGGCATAATCAAGGCCCCCGGCATGTGACCAGCCTTGATCACATGCTGAGGGCCCCCTTCCTGGCTTTGGAGGGAGTGATGCACAACAGAAGGGGATGTGTGGACCTCATTCTGTTTTGTCTTGGTAACGGGGAAGAAACAGGCCAGATCCGGGGTCACAATATTTCAGCCATAAGGCGGCATATTCTGGCTAGTCTAGACAAACCTCCACATTAATTTGAGATTCATGTCTCTGTAATCAGGTTTAGAAATTAAGCCCATGTTTACCACTCAGTGACCAATCACAAAAGAATGCATGGTAGATGGAAGGTATGTAAGTGAGAGAAAGCATGTATTACAATAAACAGATACATTTCATGACTTGTGTCAACAAGTATTCTAATTATATTCTAATTATACAGACAAAATGGAGGTTCTCATGGTAGCAGCCCTGAACCCAACTACAGTCCTCCCTTCACATTCGCGGGGGTTAGGTTTCCCAGATCCCCGCGAATGTGAAAAATCCACAAATAATGATTGCCCTCCCCCTCCCCTGCCAAAGCGACCATGGGGCCTCCGGGGGCCCCATAGTCGCTTTCCCCCACCTCCACCTCCCTTTCAAGGCCTTCACGGGGCCTCCGGAGACCCTCCGAAGGCTCCATGGAGGCCTCCCCGGCCCTCCCCCCTCCTCTCCCAAGGCCTTCATAGGGCCTTTGAAGGCTCCGTGGAGCCCTCCCCCGCCCTCACCCTCCCTCCCAGGGCCTTCACGGGGCCTCCGGAGGGTCTCTGAAGTCCCCGTGGAGGCCTCCCCGGCTCTCCCCCCTCCCTCCCCAGGCATTCACGGGGCCTCCAGAGGCCCCATGTCGCGGTTTTGGGAGGGCGGGTGGCCCTCCTAAAACCGCAAATATCCAAAACCGTGAATATCCAAAACCGCGAATGCTGAGTTCACGAATGTGGAGGGCAACTGTATTAGGCTACAACCTCCAGTTCTGGATGGAGTTACACTCAACTCCAGGGACTGTGTTCGCAGTTTGGGGGTACTCCTGGACTCGTCGCTCCAGATGACAAATCATGTAAACGCAACGGTCAGCAGTGCCTGTTATCAGCTTCGCCTGATCCGCCAGTTGTGCCCTTTCCTGGAAGTCGGGGACCTTGAAACTGTGGTACATGATTTGGTAACCTCCCATCTTGATTTCTGTAATGCACTCTACATGGGGCTACCCTCGTGCTTGGTCCGGAAAGTTCAATTAGTACAGAATATGGCAGCCACACTGGTCTTGGGTACATCTAGAAGAGACCATATAACACCGATCTTAAGATCACTTCACTGGCTGCCCATTAGTTTCCAGGCCCAGTACAAGGTGTTGGTTATCACCTTTAACTAAATGTCTTGGGTTTGACCTATCTTTGGGACCACTTCCTTCCATATCATCCTCCCTGTGCACTCAGGTCCTCTGGGAGGAATTTACTACAACCTTTAAAAACTATGCTCTCCTCGACCTCTCAGAAGACCTTTTCAGCTATTGCTCCCAGATATGGAATGGCCTGCCGGTCGAGATCCGTCACATTACCACCTTAAATAGCTTTTGAAAAGCTCTTAAGACAGATCTCTTCTGGCAGGCCTTTCCTGAATAGATACCGGGCCATCAGAAGAAGAAAAAAATCCAATTGGTCTGATCCCTATTCCATTTATTTTATTTTATTGTGTGTGGAGGTAGGTGTGTTTAATTATTTAATTGTATTTTAAGGTGGGGTGGGATGGAGGATTTTATATGTATATATTTTAAATGTTGTAAGCCGCCCTGATTGCATTTTGTAGAAGAGGGGTGAGATATAAATACATTATATTATTATTATATGCTCATTATGTTGTTTGAACCTGATAGCTTTCCTATTGCCACCCAGTGCAATTCTGGCTGAGATTAGATTTTAACTGGAGATACCCCAGCTAGTCTTTCTGTCAAAACACAGCTTTTAGCTCCTAAAGGAGAAAAGGGAAAATAACATTATAAATGAGAAGGTTTAGCAGAAGTCACAGATTGAGGAGATTAAGGAAGACCTCCTTGGCCTACACATGAATTGCACATTGTATTTTACTTTCTTTTTGTTCTGCTTGGACCTTTCACTTCTCCTCCAGAACTTCCTTCACAGTTATTTATCTCTTTCCAACCCCATTTCAAAAGACACCACCTTCTTTTCTTATCTTTTATGCGCCAAAGCTTGAAAGGAATTTACATACATCAGCTCATTAACCTTAACCAAACTCAGAGCAAACTAAACATTATCCCTGTTATTATACATGTATACAACAGAGCAGAAAGATTAAGATGCATGCCCAGGAGAATACAGGGCATCAGCGCAGCTGCCAAGATTACAGTTTCCATGTCTGGCTTCCAACTCTCAACTCACTCTGTCTCTGTCTTGCTCTATGGTCTATTTTTTTTTTCATCTTTTATTTATTGAATTTGTTTTAAATATATTTTAAGAATTTTTATCTATCCTTAATTGTGTTTTAATAACACTGACATTTAATTCTTTTTAACTTTTGTAAATTAATGTTTTAGCTAGATCTTTTTAAAATTATTGTAAGCCACCCTGAATCCCATTTTGGGAGGAAGGCAGGATATAAATTCAATCGATAGATAGATGGATAGATAGATAGAATTTGCTCTACTGGACTGGAAAGTCTTTTCATTCTAAGAACACCATCCTAGTGGCATTTTCAAACAGGGTTTTGGTCAGGATCCTGTTTTATCTTTACCAAAGGTTTTTTAAGGTTTGGCTTTCTTGACAAGCAGTTCTACATGTCTGCTGCTTTTGAAATAGGAGTGAGGAGGGTGGTTGTAATTTTTCCTGGAGATTTAAAAAAAAATGCCCAAACATTTTTCTCACACTTCACAACTCTTAGAACAACTATTGCTTTCGCTTCCCTTCTCTCTCACTTTTCTTTCCTCTTTTTTTCTTTTCCCCGATTCTAACTTTTTTTTAACTTTCATTGCATTTTTGGGATTATTAACAAACATTATTTTTACAAGCATATATACATATGATAGACCCCAAAATCAACACAAAACTATTAGTACTAATATAGGAAATTTTTAGACCACCTATTTGTTCCATTGCAGGCACGGAACAGAGTTGCTGAAAGATTTCTCTTTCAGACAACGTTCATCCCTTCTGTGCCTCCAGCGTGACCATTCTGTTGTCTCCCTGTGATATTTCAATCACAAGGAAACGTTTTTAATGACTACCCTGTTCCGTTTCTATAACGGAATCAGGGTGGTCTGAAAGGTGTCCCATTCCTCTCCTGCGATGAGGGGAGGTCCGTTCTGGACACTTCCGGCCAGGAATGGGACACCCAGGTAAGTGGCACCCTTCCCCCCCCCCCGGGTTACTTGTATTTTTTTAATTTATTTTCCTATTTTCTTTCTTTCTTTGATTTTTTTTGGGGGGGGTATTTTTGAATTTGGCACGCGGCCATTCTCTTGCAAGAATGACCACAATTTCAGCCGGCCGGTCGTAAAGGCAGCCTTACAATGGCTGCATTTACGTCCGGCTGGCAAGGAGTGTGAAGCCCATTCCTGCAGCGGAATGGAGGTAATCATGTGAAAATTTACCTCCATTCTATTGCAGGAATGGGAGAGGGGCTTGTGGGACAGAAATGGAGCTTTTGGCCCCAGATTGAAAATCTCTATACAGTCATCAAGTTAATTATTCCAATACCCTGATTCTACCTGAGATCCATTCAGGGCACAATAAATTATTTTGGGAGTATTCTCATGAATGAAAATGTCTTATTGGCATGCTAAATTATGGAACCCATAATAGTTTTCACAGATGAAAACTGCTACCTGTGTGGTCAAGACCCCAAAATAGGGACTGTCCCTGCCAAACTGGGACAGTAGGAGGACATGCTTTCCTTATACTATGGCCAGCATCAAGTTAATGACATACATGTATGAATATCCCTTTTGGGGGCACAGCGGGCTATTCTCTTGCCCATGTGTTCTGTCCAACAATTTCTCCCACCCACCCCAACAGCTGTCTTAAGCCTGAGAGGGGTTGCTCCTCTTCCTTCTTTCCTTGAGTATTTATGTCCCTCCTTACAGCCAAAAACGCCTTCCACAATGAGTTACAAATGGTTAGTTTGATAGTTCCCTTCCCCCAGACTTATAATCTAAATAAGACAAGGAAAGCAGTGGGAGAGGCAGATGTTGGCTTCTCTTCTTCTCCCTCAGAGGCCAGAGCAATGGCAATGGGATATGGGGAGAGAAGCTTTCACCAGCTGCTGGAGCCCAGGCATGATGAAGCTGGTCTCAATCACCTCCCCTCTCCCTCCCTCCACTGGTAAGACAGCAGCAAGGGCCCTTCTGCTTGGGTAGGCAGTGGGATGATGTAGAACTGCATGTACAGAGCTATACACACACATGTAGGATCTCAGCCTATGTGTGGCAGAATGGGACTAGGAGGCAAACGGTGCTCTGATAATTAGAAGGCAGGGGAGGCAACCCTATCATTACACCAACATGGGCAAGGCTATTTTTGAGGCACTCAACCCCTCAGGACTCTCTTGGGTGCCCTTTTCCTGCCACTCAGAGTCTAAGTAGGTTGTTACCCTGTCCTGCATATGTGTGTGTGTAATAATTTTTCAAAACCAGAAGTAGACTTTCAGCCACATCCAGAGGTGGGGGGGCATTTTTAGGTCTATGCACCTCTCAGAGAGTCCCAGAGACAGAAAATTCTGGGACCCACTTCAGTTGCCCATCCCTGCATAAAATGAATAGCAACTGTTTATATTTTATTTACATTTTTCCCCAGACACCTCAAAATGGCTGACAGCACAATACAGAAGTGAGCTTGGCTTGCAGCACATACACTCCAGGCTTGGCTTGCAGCACATACACTCCAACATTTCCCAGATGAAAACTGGGACACATGTGGCCAAACAACATCAGAGAGTGGTCAACATAACAAGAGTTATTATGAAGAAGAGACAAGCAACAGTTTACTTTTGCCTGAGCGTACTGGAACCCCAAGATTCTGCCCCTCCTCTCTTCCTCTCCCACTGAGTTAATTGAATGCAGACTACTACTTTTGGACTTTGAACTCAATCTGCAGCAATGGAAGTAAGCTGAGGACAAATGATTGCTTTCTTCACAACCTTCAACGCATGTGTTACCAGAAGTAAGACTTCTTGAGATCAATGGGAGTCCCTCCCACATAAATGAGTATAGTGAGAGCAGACAACATTAGTCATATACAGTCCTTTAGCCTCTTTTGTGCAGTCCCATACCCCTATGGAATCAGTTGTTGACACCAGCTATACAGTACTTCCAACAGAGCTAAGAAGTGGTGGTTCCATGGTGCCAAAGTATGGCAGTGCATCTTCACACACCATAGATCCCTGTGAGATGTTCTCCTCTCTATTTCCCCAGTTTTCTGTTGCTTGTGAGAAGATGTACAATCATATTTCTACACAATAGATTTGCTGTAGTTGATGCCCTGAATAACCCCAAGTTGCACTGCATATCTTTCTGCAGAAAACATAAGAATTCTGATTGACTTACCAACGTTGTAACCCACATTTCCACCTCATTCCAGCTCTCTTCATAATTCTCCCTACTATAGGTTACACAATGCTCTGTGTAGCATCAAATACGTGGAGTTCTGTGTGTGGGTGGGGGAGCTTTTTAATTGTAATTTGCAAAATGTTCCAGAAACAAGGAATGAATTTCCTACTTGGGAGCTATTCAAAGGATATTTTCAATCTGATTATGCAGCGGCACTCTGCATGAGAAATTTAATGAGTTAGAAATGCAGTAGGGGATTGGGAGCAACACAAGATTGTTGTATTTAGTTTGCCCCATCTTAATTTCAGGATTGAGACAAAGCACCATTCCATTAAATCCATTAGCAGCTTCACAACCATAGGTGTTACACTTTTCATGCACTTTTAAAGAGAAGTTCATTATGGCATGCAACCATTACAGATTAGTGTTCTACTTCTCTCTTGTACAGGAGCAGAAAAGGCTGGAACTGATTCATCCAAGCTTAGCAGGCTCCTTGAAATTAATCACCAGAACACAGTTCTTCTAAGACTTTAGTACAGGGTGGAAGAGGGGGCAGGAGATAAAAATCTTACCACACTAATGATTTCTCTTCTTTCTGGATGAACATTAAAAAATCAGACAGGAAGATGCTGACATATTTTATAACTGTCTCATAGTGCCTCCCCAGGAGGTAGTGATATACTGTATTGTCCTGGCAAATGATCTGGAAACCCTTGGACAGCTGTGTAGGTGCAGATCCCCAGACAGAGATGAACAGTTGTCTAAGGGGGCATCCACAATAGAAAAACAATCCAAGTGAAACTGGATTATTTGCATGGCTCCTTCCTATGGAATCCTGGGATATGTAGATTGGTGAGACACCAGCACTCTTTGTCAGGGACAGTCCAAATAAATCCTCTGTCATCCCACTTTTTCAGCTGCTTTTAAAATGTCCCAGTTTCTTTCTGCTCCACCCACTTTCCTCCTTTGTCAATAACTTACTTCAGTTGCCGCAAACTGCGTTCAAAGGGCAAAAGTAATTTGCACTCAACTGAACAGGGGGAGAGGAAACGCTCATTATGAGAGCCTCAAATGAAAGGATCTCCCAAATGATTCTTTTAGGAAGAAAAGCTGTAGTACTGATAAGAAAACAATGGCTTTAAAAAAATTAGAAAAAGAAATGGCTATAAACAGGACTAAGGACTTTATCAGATGCAGCAAATATGGCATCATAACAACGCCTAATGAATGCGAAAGGGGGCGGATAACAGACAACGACGTGCTTTCACAATGATGTATCATAAATAAGGCATCATTTTTTTTTTATCGTTGGGCCAAGCAATCAATAGATCAGCTGTGGCTTTTTTATTTATTTATTTTTTTGCCACAATTGCAAGTGTGTGAAACCGTGCCCTGTTCTGCTGGCACAATTCCAGTGTCAACGGGCAATCCCTGCCAGCTGGGAATGTGAAAACTAGCCATGAGACGCTCTTTTTATGAACCTCTCCATGTTGCAGGCAAGTTTTTAAGTGTGTTTCACTGCTTGTGTGTTCATTTTGGTTTTTAATTTGGCAATTTCCCACTTTTAAGAGAGCTTGTGTCTTCTTGCGAGAACCGCCGAGATCACAATCGGCAGCGAACGTGGAAGTACAAGACTTCTTTTTCGCGCGATCATGGCAATGTTTGATATTTTGGGTTCTTTTGCTGGTACAAAAATACTGTAAAATATGGTGCCAAAAGAACGTTTCTCCCCCTTATCACAGAGGCTTGTCTGATAAAGTCCTAAAAGACAAATGAATCTAGTATATTTTTATTCAATATTTCTTCCATCATATAATGTAAGATGTTATACTTGGGGTTCTTAGGGCAATTGCCCATCCAGGCACTATTCACCTTACTCCACACAAACTAGCTGCATCATACCTCTTAGAGTATGAAATAACTGATAAAACTAAAGGGTGTTTGCAGAATGCAGGCTTCATTAAAAAAATGAGTTCAAAGCAGGAGAGTTGCTTCTCTATCAGAAAAGTCATGGGAGTGAAAGCTGTAGACTACTATAATTGGAAATTGGTTTATTGAATATCTATATTTCAGAGAGGTGAAGGAGTTCAGTTGTTCATTGCTTCACAATGAAATGGATCAAGAGCAAGGAGTCCGAACCAAAACACCATCTCATTTTTTCCCCACCCCAAAGTTTCATCATTAAGGTAACATTAGCCTCTCCTGGTGCTGTGCCAGCATGGTAATTGTAACAGGAGCAGATTAAGCCACTGGATGCTGACCTCTATCTTCTGCACAGGTTAATCTTTTTTGGAACCTCAACTTTGTCATGTGACTAGGTGCTAGCAATAAAGTAACCCCCTTGCAACTCTGTATTGCAATGATAGCTGATACACTACTCTAGCTCCAATTCAATTGAATAATAAGATATGAAGGGTAGGAAAATTACCCATTTAATAGAAGTAATTACACTACAGCAAATGCATTTATTTTGTGCTTGATACTGCAATTGCATTTCTCATACTTCTCTAATATATATATATATATATATCCTTTCAAATAAGCTATATTTTCAGAGCAGAGGTTTATATGCAGGAAACAGATTTGTTAAACAGTGTATTAGTTTTATCATATCATATATCCGCTGCTTTCTCTGTTGTGTACAAACACACTGAATGACATGTCCACTGTCACAGAACAGAGTAATCAAAAGCAGGAATAGAAAAAAACACTTCCAGGAAATAACTGTTTTTGCTGTACTCACTCCGCTTCTCAGAACTGTGAGATATGCACTCTCCCAGGTTTGGTGTGACAGGAAGCTAAACAATTATAGCATGTTATACAAAGTTAGACTACAGTAGGACCCCCCCATATCCACTGATTCATTAGCCACTGATTCAGTTATCCACAGGACACAAAACAGCACACCTACCATAGAGTCTTCCTAGAATACATGTCCTCTCTAGCCATTTTCTAGATCCTCCAAGGCAACTCTATGGTATTTTAAACTGAAAATCCCATTATTTTCAATGGGGTTCACTATTATCCATGGTTTTCACTAACACACACCCCCGAACCAATCTCCAGCAGATACAGGACTCCTACTGTACTTGTCCATCTATCTTTGGTATTATCAACTCTAACTAGTAGTGAACCTCCAGGGTTTTAGGCATGGTTGCTTCCTAGCCTCACCTGGCTACTCCTGGGTGATCTTCCTTTTAAGTATTAACGAGGCCTGACCCTGCTTAGATTCTAAAATAAGATGCGATTGTGGTACTTCGATTTTTGATTTAAAAAAAGATTTTAAAAAGCTAAACCACTGCTTTCAAGTCAAGGTTCCTGTCACTGCAGACTAAGAAATGAACAGAAAGCGTAAATGTAACATACAATAATAAAATATAGTATATAACAATAAGATAACTATATTCAAAACATTAAAACAACTCATCAGTCATAGATACCAGCAACCACTAAAATGCTAATGTTTCATATCAGCAAGAATTGTCAAAATTCCCTTTTTATAATGCACCTTAATGGTGAACATAAGGATTTGTGACCTGATGTGCACAGCAAAAGAGATCAAGCTAAAATGTCTGTTCCCGTCAACATTGGTTAAGGGTAGGTTAAAGGAAGATCACCACTATGGTGTAGTGGTTTGAGCATTGGACTATGAGTCTGGAAACCAGGGTTCAAATCTCTGCTCAGCCATAGAAACCCACTGTGTGACCTCGAACAAGTCACACACTCTCAGCCACAGAGGAAGGCAAAGGCACCTCCCAACAAATCTTGCAAAAAAAAAAAAACTGCAATGATAGGCTCACCTTAGGGTCACCATATGTTGGAAAGAACTTGAAGGCACACAATAGCACAGGTTAAAGAGGCATTCTTCACTTGCATTGGACTGGAAAGCAGGTGAGGCTAGTCTAGTCTAGCCCATGACCTAAAGTAGGAGTGGGAATCTTGTGGGCCTCCAGATGTTGTTGGACTGCAACTCTAGCAACCACAGTTAGCATAGCCAATGGTGAAGATTAATGGAAGCCATTGTTCAACAACATCTGGAGGGCTGTATTTACCCATGCTGATGTAAAAGATAGTTCATTTTTTTCTTTTCAATCCCCACCCCTGTGTATGAATTACATTGTGGTTGGTGGCTTTTAGTGCATTAAAAAAGCATTATGGAAGAGGTGATGAGCTTTATTTGTGATAGATTACAAATATATAGATTTATCAGGTTGCACTATCAAAGGCCATTGACATTAGCTCAGGAAGACAACCCTTAATTAATACTTAAAGGTTTTAGGATTATTTGTGCAAATTTCCCCATGTAAGAACATGCCAATTCACTCTTATAATCTTGAGAAGATAGCTTTAACAATGCAGGACCCAGAAAATTCCAGCGGCTTTTGATTGCCCCCAGCTTGACAAAATTGGAGATCATCAGATAAAGGTCCTATGACTTATCAAAATGCTTTCTGCTTGGGAAAACAGTAAAGTCTCCCAGAAATGATTTCAGAAAATATATGTGGACAATTTAAGTGCATTTTTTGGGGGGTGGGGGGAATATTTATATCCATCCAAGTCTGACTTAGAATGAAAAAGAACTTGCTTCTTAGGTGACTTGCCTGTCTCTTTCATTTTGAAAATATCTCTCATTACTATGTGGAGGCATTTGACTTGACAACCATGTGACATAGTCTTCTTCTGGCATTGGGTACATCCATACTGCACAATTATAGCACTTTCATTCCACTTTATTCATCATGGTTCCATCCTATGGAATCCTGAGGGACTTAGAATTCTCTAGTGAACTATGGCATTAGAGCTTTCTGCTATAGAATTCTAAATATGTCACAAAACTACCAATCCCAGGATAGCAAAACATTGGGCCAGGGCAATTAAAATGGTATGAAATTGATATAATTATATTGTGTAGAAACACCCATTATAATTTGATATTATGTTGTTGTTGTTGCTTTTTGCAATATATGCTTTTACTATATGGTGAATAGACAGCTCCAGCTGAGACTTGACAGAATCCAGTAGGACTCTTCTTATGTTATGATATGAGCAGATCTTCTGCACTTATACTTAAAGGCATATATGGACACTGTGTGTCAGAAATGAGGAATTACGGAAATTCAAAATTCTTCTTTTCCAATCCCAGGTTTTGAGAACAGCTTTAGGGGTTCAGCTGGATTCCTTCAAGTACTGACCTGATAATTTTGCATCCCATTTTTTTACGGTAGTGGCACGATACTAGAATCACAGCCCAGATGGTATTTATTCACAAGAACACTGTTTCAAAGCATACTGTAGGTGGACTCTCTCGTGCCTTGTAACAGCTTGCAATAATGAATCTTCATGCTTTATGATTGGTTTTGTACCGATCAATGTGGCTTGCAGCAAACTGACAAGGTTTACATAAACTAATCTGTAGAAATTCCTCTTTTTACAGAAAAAAATAAATATTTTCTTGCTGCCTCTGTATTCCCTGAGGCATCAATCTGACATATTTCTATAATAAGCTTCCACTCAGCTTTTTTTATGCTCAGAAATAAAATACAGAACCATTATTTAAAGTAGACAATCTACAAGTGTTCTCCCTATAGCCTTTTGGGACAAACACAGCATGTCCTCATCAGGTTTTGTTTGAGTATGTCATCTTTACAGGAAGAATTAACGTATACGATCAATGGAAAAAACTTAGGTCACTAATCTAAAAGTCATAAAGGAACCTAAGAAACTCCCCTAATATTAGAAGACAGCTTAAAAATCTAAAGCTGTATGGCAGAGAACTGTAATCACTTCACCAAATGACAAATCCCAGAATTCTGTAGGATGGAACCATGAAAGTTAAAGTGGTGTCAAGCTGCTATAACTCTGCAGGCTCTTGGACTCATTGCACAAGATATCACTTGACACCAGGGAAACAGGGGAACAGGAAGGTTGTAAAATACTGAGAACACATATAAGTGGTATAGTGATCAAAGTACCAGACAGAAACCTGATAGATCCAAGCTCAGATGAGATGGTCCTTTTCTCACACCCTGACCTACCTCACAGTTTTGTTGTGAGGATAAAATAGGAAGAAGAAAGCTACATATGCTACTGCCTTGAGTTCATTGGATGAAAGTGTTTCAGTCTGCTACTGGAGATAAGCGAATCTTCACTTCTTGATTTGGAATGAATTTTTGTTTTGTTTTGCTCTCAAGACATTTTAGCAAATGCTCTGAAAATATCAAGAAACGTTTGGACCATTCCCAAACACTTCTCCTACAGCTGTCCCACTATTTCCCTGTCTTCTCTCCACCCAATTTTCCTCTTTCCTTTCCACTCTCCACCCTCTTCTAAAGTATATTTATCTTTAGAAGCAGTGGAAAAGACAAAACAAAAAGACAAAATTTTGAGAACAAAGGTCCCTGAAAAAGGTAGCTTTGCAAGAATATTTGCACAGGGAAGTTCTTATTAGTAAGGCCTTCAGTCCTGATGCTGAGTGGCCACTCATAAATCACCAACAAAGAACAGAAAGAAAGTGGGACAGAAATTTTCCATTAAAAAAATTGGAAACAGTTGGCCCTCTGTATCCGTGGTGACTGGTTCCAGGACCACCCATGGGTACCAAAAGATGTCAAGTGTCTTATATAAAGTGACTTTATAGTATATAAAGATTGAGTGCCACCTGATCGCTTCCACCTCATTACCCCAGTGTGCACCCAGAAGGTAGCTGTCCCCACATGTGCGCACACCCCAGCTTCCCCACGCTGACACTATCTTCTCTCTGTCTATCAGTCTTTGCTCTGTGTGCACACTGAAGGCAGCTGCTGTGTGGGTACCAACACTCCCCTCTCTTCTTCTCTTGCTCCCTGCCATTGTACACATAGTAAACAGCTGCTGCTGCAGACATGCAAGCAAGTGAGCCCAAGCCTCCTCTCCCCACCCCACTCTGACATTCACTTCCTTCTCTTCCTCTCTCACTCTCTGCCCCATTTTGGTGGCTGCCTTCAGTGTGAGCATGGGGCAAACAGTGAGAGAGGAAGAGAGGAAAGTGAGTCTTAGGGTGGAGAGGGGAGGGGAGGTTGGGGCTCATTCATACATGGTGGCTGCAGCAGCTGCCTTCACTGTGCACACAAGGCAGAGAGTGAGACAGGAGGAGAAGTGAGTGTGGGGGCAGGGAGGGGAGTCTGGGGCTTGCATGCAGGGTGGCAACTGTCAAGCCCCTCCTCAGTGGCTTCTTTGCTCTCAGCAGGGGAGTGCCACAGAACACCTTCCACCATGGTCCTCTCAAGAGGCCACCGTGCAGGGCAGGAGAGAGATGAGATGCTCCATATTGCTTTTTGTGGGTTTATTTTCAACACGCTTAAATATATATATATTATTTTTTTTTACATTATTTTTGATCTGTGGTTGGTTGAATCCGCAGATCCAGAGCCTGCTAATATGGAGGGCCCACTGTACATTGATAGGTGCACATTAGGAAATAATTATGGTAATTGAAATAGAAACTTATTACATCTCATCATAATGTGGGAGACTGAGCAGCACGCCTGCTGTCCCGATCTGTTGATCGACAACTGTAAGGCCCCATTCTGTCTTCTGGCTTATGTTCAAAATGGACTGGACAGGCTTTCAAACAGAAGGTGTTTTCACAAGAAGCTCCAGAAGCTCTTCCAAAAGAGCAGAGATGGACAACTTTTACCCTCTAGATGCTGTTGGACTGCAGCTACTATCATCCCTCATCTTTGCTTATGCAGGCTCAGCTAAGGAAAGCTCCAGTCCAGCTGGAAGGCCATAAGTCAGCAATCCCTGGTGACACCTGGACCCTGGCTGAATGAAGGCTCAAGAGGTAGACCTTCCCCTTCCCTACCTTAATCACTTCTACCAAAAGATTTATTTCATAGGTCAAAATGAACAAAGCAGAAAATTGGCCCCCATACCCACCACAGCTGCCCACCCCTCTTTTAGCAGGTTGTGATGCCAGAACTTCTTGAGATTTTTTTTTTTTAATGAAGATGGGGACTTTAATAAATGAAGCTTGCCTCGTCTGCTGAAGGCAGGTGGGAGGAAATACCTGCTTTTCTCCTCTTTACTAGACAGTAACAACATTCTTGTAACAATATTTTACAATATTCAATAGCACAATAATGTTACTCTGTTTCTACATAAAAAGATACATAGGAATCCTATAGCACCTTTTTACTGTGAAATATCTAGCATAAGTTTCCATGGACTCCAGAAATGTCTGATGAAGTAGACTTGAGTCCACAAAAAAACTATGCTAGAAATTTCTTTTCCTCAGTCCCAAAGGTTCTACAGGAATTCTTTATATCTTTTAGTGCTCTCTCTATAACTCATAGTACCATGCCGGTTGGAAAGAAGAAACTGAAAGACTCTTCACCTTCTCCAGCTCATGATAAATTATGAATTACAGGTACAGCATTGGCTAGAAGTGAGGTCACCTTTTCGTCTACTGCCTCATGACCATGCTTTGCTACAGCTTGCTTCTCTGCCTGAATGTTTGCAAACAGTGTCAGAAGAAGCAAATAGTGTTTTTTCCCCTCCTTAGAAAGGACATTTTGTGTTTCACATCTCCCCTTGTGCAGTTCTATTTCAAATTATTCAGCTCTCTTTTTAAGAGAAAATCCAAACTGTTCTGTTGTGGCAGTAAGAAGCCAGGCGGTATTCTATCCATTCTGTCTGCCTTGTTCTCAAGGGAATTGTTAATGGGTGTTCATATCCAAATGTGTTTCTTTCAGTACCTGACACAGTTTCCTCAGTTTCAATGGAATATTGACATTTATAGTCCAGAGTTCACCATTACAGAAAGTGCACAAACAGCACAATTCTTAGAAAACTTGAAAAAAGAAGTTGGTTTTCATTTCAAATAGTCTTAAATACTTTTTTAAAAATGAACCAACCAAGGAAGTGAGTATAGAAACAATGAACATTTTGAATAATATGTCATACTTACAAGATGTGGAAAGGAACTTTAGAGCCATATTCAAATGCTACCTTGCAACATGGAAATCTCATACATTATATTATCAAACCAGATGTGTCTCCTTATGTAGTACACAGTGGAAAGGGATCATAGCTCTGAGAGCATGAGAGTATGGCCCTCCAAATGTTGGACATTGGCTGCAATAATTCCTCCGTATCCAGCAGGAGGTTCTGATGCATCAGTTGAAGGCCAATTTATAAGAGGACTTGTATTTGTAAACCATGGCTCCCAACATCATTAACTTAAGTGCTTCTCTAAATTCAGCTTAGGCAATTCCTGATAAATCTGTGCACCCCGGATGGCCCTCTGAATCACACTCATGCAAGCACAGCCATTAAGAGATTTTTTGCTGTGGAAAAGAAAAATTGTGAGTGATCCCACCCCATTTTCCACCTCAAAAATAATTTGAAACATCTCCAGGCTTAAAAATAATTTAGCTAGGGGAAGCCAAGATAAAATTTATTTTTTAAAATCCATGCTCGAAAATTGCATTAATGTTGTTCATAAGCTAGTGGACCCAAAATATCTCAAACCCAAAGACTAAAGATAATTCAACAAACTTCTAATCACTTTCAGCAACATAATCCAAAGGAAATCAGCAGAAAGAAAAACTGTGAATAATTAAGTGTGGTGTGGGGAGATTTTTATGGACCAATGGTTGATTACAATGGCAAACTTCATCTCTGCTTTAAGTTGTTTTCTTTTCTTTTGTTATGCAAGAACCACTGTAGTTGACAGTAATTTCATCTACAGTTATTAAAAAAGAAACGCTGATCATTAGGTATATTAACTCTCTTCTAACTAGAGAAAATGAATTTTATTTAAATAATGGATGAAGATGTCATGCATTTTTTAGTTACTGCAATGAAGGGGAAAAAAGAATACTGTACCTGTTCATCCTTTTCAGTGACTTTGTTACATCTGTCATTGTCGAGTTAGTCTCCTTTACATCGCCTGCCTACCAGGGATACCAGCCAGCCACATGAATCACCTTCCATTTCCAGTCTTAGAATTTCTTAATTTTCAAGTATGAGCAGAGAGCTCAGTACTAAAACATGAATAACACTTGACTACATCTGGTGTTCTCCAAAATCAAAAGACTTTAGGAGAAAAGTTCCAGGTGCAGTACTCAGAAACTGTAGCAGAATGTAGCAGAAACAACCAAGTGATATGATCCAGGAAGCAATTCTTCTGCATAAGCCTCACTGACGTTTATGCAAGAGAACTTCCCTATAGATTGCATCAAGTGATCTTAAATCCTAAGAACTACAAAATGAAACTCAAGCAAACTCACAACACACATGCTGCAAACACTGCTCACAATTTGTCTCAACCTAGATTGTCATGCCTATCATCTGTTCTGCAACAGCTTCTGCTTCCAAAACTTCAGCCTACATACAGTCTCTAGGAAGCATCTTCCTTGGAGCTCTACAAATATTAGTTTGGAAATCCACCCTGCTTTTTGTGTCACTGCAGCACAGTGCTACAGATACTATGAATTACTGAAAAGACAAATAAGTGAGTCCTTAAGCAAATCAGGCCTGAAATCTCAGTAGAAACCAAAGTGACTCACTGGGGGGAAATGCTTGGCAAAGTAGAAGTCAATAGGAAAAGAGGAAAACCACTTTACAGATCGATTCAATCAAGGAAGCCATGCTCTTGATAGGTTTTTGGTTCTCCCCCCCCCCCCGGGGCTGTGAAGCCATGTTCTGAAAGAGTTTATTCCTGACATATCACCTGCATCTGTGTTTGGCATCTTTAGAGATTCTCTGAAGATGCCAGCCACAGATGCAGATGAAACATCAGGAATAAACTCTTCCAGAACACAGCCTCATCGCCCGGAAAAAAAACACAGAAAACCTATGGATGCCAGCCGCAAAAGCCTTTAACTATATCATGATCTTGAGTTTGCAAGACTTGAGCAGGGCTGTTAATGAACAGGACTCATGGAGGTTTCTCTTTCACAGGGGTGCCATAAGTTGAAGTCCACTTGATAGCAAACAACAGTAACAACAAGCAGCACAGAGGCAACTCCAGAGGGTGGCAAAGAAAGAACTACTCCAGCAAATAAGCTCATATCCATTTCTCTCCATTTCTAGACTTTTGGCAATAATTGAAGAGAGAACACTTTCGAATGATACAAATACATTCATATATTATCATCTGGGGAGGTCAGGGATGGGGAAAGTACAGCCCATGTTCTGTATGCATTCTCCAAACCTCTTTTCCCAGCCCCCTTCCCAGTATGTTTTTAAACTGACATTGCAGCTTGCTACTGATGTGAGGCTTAGCTCACTCTCCTAGAAATATACTTTGCCCCATCTATGTCCCTTTTTGAATTTATTTTTCCTTGTACCAACACTGCCACAGAATACAGATTGAAAGGGGAACAGGAAAAATCCCTTGCTGAAGAAGGGATTTTTATGCAGATAGAAGCTTCTTGCCTGAGCATCAACTGTCAGCTGGTATGAGACATCTTTTCTTAGACCACTGAAGTACATTTATGTATTGCTTGTCACCACATGCATGAATAGTTTCTATAGTAGTCTTCCTGATGCAGAGAATACGAAGGTCTCTACCCATTATCTTCCCCTGATATTTGTCCTTTCAGAAGTTTTGGGGAGAATTATTCTGCACACAAATTCATGGGTATTTTCTATGCAAACCCCACTGCACTGATTTTGAATCCCACCCATTTTGAACAAACTGTCTTCTGTGCAGAAAACACTTTATGGTGCAAGAATCATGGTTTCTATGGGGGAAAAGGGCCTTTTGTGCACTTTTAAATCCCCCCCCCCCAAAAAAACTTCATAAACTGTGTAGAATCTGTTCTTCTTACAGGTGTTCTTATTTGTCAGGAAACCCATTATCTCCAGGGAAAGACATATTAAGGAATATCCTTTCTATCTGTAGACTGAAAGGTGTCACATTTTGTTCTTTCCAGCATGGACAAATTGGTGGGACACTGTTGTAGCAGGTCCTTTAAGGACTAAAGAGAAATCTTCAGTAATACCATCTTGCTCTTCTTAACCCCAGGAATTAACTTTGCAACACTACCATTGTGACAACTCTCAATGTTTAAGGACCAGGACTGGTAACTGTGGTAACTCTCCATCAATCTTTACAGTACAAAAGAGAGAGAGAGAGGAAAAAACAGATGAAGTATGCTGTGTATAGAGAAGGAGGGTGGCAGAAATGGAATATAAGTCCCAAATCAGGAAAAAAGTGGGATATAAATAAAGATGATAAGGATGAGGGTGATGGATGTATATTTGTATATTTTGATACACCTCTGAATACTGGATACTGAGAACAAAACAAGGAGAAAATAGCCATAAGGTTCATCCCTTTGTTTCTGAGATTCCTGGGACCACAGCTAGCCACTGTCAGAGCAGAGGACTGGGTTTAACAGATGCTTGGCAATATTCAGACAGATTTATTACTGTACACTAACATATTCTGTCCCCATTCCTCCATTATGATTTCTCATTAATGAGGTTTGAGTGAGTGGTATGTTATGTTGTTTATTACTAGGTGTTGCCATACTCATTCCAGGGAGGGATGTCAGTTTATCTTTCATGGTGGCCCAAGGGTGGGTGGTTCTTTGCTTCTGTTTTTAAATTATGAACAAGCATCTTTTGCACATGATCCTGTACCTTCCAGGTAGCATCAGACTCCAACAGCAACCACCAATTCCTGTGCTGGATCACACAAGTCAGAGAAAGCAACAGGATGCTCCAGTGAGACCCAACACTCTCTGGAGTGACCAGCGTGCTGGATCACATTGGAGAACCCTGTTGCTTCTTCTGAGGCAACTCAGCACAAGAAATGTTTGGGGAGCTGGACATTGCCTGGGAGAAAACAGTATGGGAAAAAGTCTGGAGTTCTTGAAAACAGTTTTAAAATAGAAAAAGGAGACCCAACCAGGCAACCTCCCACTCCCTCTCATCCCTACCTTAAATTTGTTACAAGCATTACTTGTTACATTACTTGCAAGTCTGGATTCAGGAAGGCAGTTCTTATGTCTCTAGGGGGTTAGATGCAGCAGGAGACAGGCAGGACCTAACCATTTCCAAGGCTATCATAATCCATTCAGAACCTTTGGAGTGGAATTGCCTTTTATTTGTTTTTAAAGCTGCCTAGCTTGCAAGGTATGTGTTGTTGTTATTGTTGTTTGCCATCAAGTCAACTTTGACTTACAGCAATCCTATGAATGAGAGACTTCCCAGAGCACTGGTCACTAACAGGCCTCCTGAGGTCTCGCAAACTCGGGGTTATGGCTTCCTTCATTGAACTAATCCATTTGTAATAAGGTCTCTTTCTTTTCCAACTGCATCCACTTTTCATAGCATTATTATCATTTTTTAATTAGTCATGTTGTCTCATAATGTATCTAAAGTACAACAGTCTCCTTTTAGTCATCTTTTCTTCTACAGAAAGTTGAGGCTTGATTTGCTCTAGGACCCATTTATTTGTAATTTTGAGGTCCATAGTATCCTTAGAACTCTAATCCGGCATCACATTTCAAATAATTTTCTTCCTAGCATCTTTTTTCACTGTGTAGCTTTCACATCCATACATAGAAATTGGAAATACTACAGCATGAATTACTAACTTTTGCATTTGATGATATAACTTTCCAGTTAAGAATCATGTCTAATTTCTTCATGGCTGCCTTTCCAAATCATAATCTTCTGATTATTTGAGTACAGTCCCATTCTGATTAATGACTGGGCTAAAGTATAGCAAAGCTTTGACTATTTTTACATCTTCATTGAAAACCATATAATGATGTATTCTCAGATAACCCCTAAAACTGAACTTCTTTTTCTTTCACCAGTCAGAAGTCTAGATTCAATTCAGCTACTGCTAAACTGCTGTAAGAATTAGGTTCATATGAAGCAGCATGCTGTGATATTCTGAAAGGAATGAATGTGCACTGGAGTCCTAAGTCCTGTCTTTTATTGTTGAAAAAGTATTTGAGCCATATTCTAAAGTCTTCAGCATTACTCCTGTCTCTTACATCCTGAATGCTGAAATGAAATGTTGGAAGTCAGACATCACTCAAAGGCTCCAAACAACTTCCTGCTGGTCACTTGACCTAACTTTTAAACATTTGTGCAACATTTTATTCTTACAGCTTTCCCTCATTTGCTAATAATGACTTTCTCTCACTGATTGTTGAATGTTGTCACAGCACCTAAATGTAATTCCTTTTTGCTTGTAAATAATGTTCTTGTTGTTGTTGTTCATGTTGTTGTTGTGTGCCTTCAAGTCATTTCTGACTTATGGTGACCATAAGCAAACCTATCATGGGGTTTTCTGATGCTGAGTGTGTGTGATTTGCCCAAGGTCACCTAGTGGATTTTCATGGCCAAGGAGGAATTCAAATCCTGGTCTCCAGAGTTGTAGTCCAACAATCAAACCATTACGACATTACCTTCCATTAAATAAATTATTTAGTTTATACACATATGCCTTTCAGGGTCACTATGCTGAGACAGTGCTCACAGCCAGTGTGGTATAGTTGTTTAAGCAGTAGACTATACCTCTGGAGACCAGGATTCAAATTCCCACTCAGCCATGGAAATCTACTGGATGACCTTGGGAAAGTCATGCTCTCTCAGCCTCAGAGGAAGGCAAAGGTAAATACCCTCTGAACAAATCTTGCCAAGAAAACCTTATGATGGTTAGGGTTGCCATAAGTTGGAAATTACTTGAAAGCACACAGTAGCAACAACAACAACAACAACACTGAGATTGTTATTGATAAGGTCAGGTGTCATGGTTTCTGTTGGGACTACAGAAGGTGAGATAATCAGGAGTGGGTTATCAAAAGTGGTGACAGTGATGGGACAAGTAGAGGTTCTCACAAGCCCCCTGAGCATTAATTTTCCAGCAAAATCACTGACACTAAGCACATACAAAAAAGGGACAAAAACTAGCGATAACTAATGTCTAGTGTTCAACAGTTAACACTGATTCCTGCCAATGTCTGCCTCCCCTTTTCAGTTATCTGTAATTCCATTTCATAGAAGAGCATTTTGTCAGCACTCCTGGTAAATCATTGCTTCGCCCAATTATGCTGGTGGCCAAAAAGCAACATTTCAATAGACAAACTGTCTCCAAGACAATTGCACATTGCAAATGGCATAACACAGAAACTGTCTGGACCAGTCATTTTAAAAATAGTCTCCAGTTGATCACTACCCAGCCATGAGATTTCATTTTTGTAAAACAACAAGAAAAATAGCCATTCTTTTCTCCCCTTAAATGCATTTTAAGTCAGCTCAAGGGTTTGGCATGACTCTGTAGTCTCCAGTTTAATGTCATTTCTAAAAACAGATATTTCTCACACAAAATAGGTCTGTATATTCAGGAAAACATAACCCACCAAAATGTGATAGTGATGCAAAACAGTAAAACATACCAGATTTGCAGATGACACCAAATTAGGAGGGATGGCAAATACCCCAGAAGACAGGGTAAGAATTTAAAATGACTTTAACAGATTGGAGAGCTAGGCCAAAACTAAAAAAAAAAAAAAAATGAATTTCAACAGGGAGAAACTACATTTAGACGGGGGGGGTGTGAAATGCACAGATATAGGATCGGTGACACCTGGCTTGACAACAGTACATGTGAAAGGGATCTAGGAGTCTTAGTAGACCACAAGCTGAACATGAGTGAACAGTGAGAAGCTGCAGTTTAAAAAAAAACCATTCCAAACTGTATCAATAGGATTATGTTGTCTAGATTGAAGGAAGCAATAGTACCAACTCTATTGACAACCTGGAATATATCCAGAGGAGGGTGACCAAAATGGTGAGAGGTCCGAAAGCAATGCCTTATGAGGAGTGGCTTAGGGAGCTGGGCATGTTTATCTTGGAGAAGGGCAGCTTCAGAGGTGACATTATAGCCATATTAAAATATTTGAAAGAATGCTATATTGAAGAAGGAGCAAGTTTGTTTTCTGCTGCTCCAGAGACTATGACATGGAGCAATGGACTCAAACTACAGGAAAAGAGATTCCACCTAAGCATTAAGCATTAGGAAGAACTTCCTAACTGTAAGAGCTGTTCGGAAGTGGAATGCTCTGAGTGTGGTAGAGTCTCCTTTGTTGGAGATTTTTAAACAGAGGCTGGATGGCCATTTGTTGGGGGTGCTTTGATTGTACATTCCTGCAAGGCATTGGACTGGATGGTCCTTGTGTTCTATTCCAGCTCCATGCTTCTAGGATTCTATGTGAACAAACTCAAATATAGAATCAGTAAATCACATAATTGCAAACCACAGTTTGGTTTCCTAAAAACTTAAACTGGGCCACTTTTTAGATTTTAGCTAGGAAAGGAGGCAGTATTCAACCTGTCCACAAATAGGACCACATATATATATATATATATATATATATATATATATATATATATATGACTCACCGAAGTTCCTTACAATAAACAAAAATCTTATTTTTAAATAGAGTCAGATTCAGACAATTGGTTCAACTAGCTCACTATCATCCATACAATACTAGTGTTCCCCAACGTAATACACTTCAGATACACTAAATTGCTACCCTCTTCACACCTATAACTGAAAGTATGTTAACTAGGGGTGATGGGACCTGTCCACAAGTTCAGGGACCACACAAAACTCACAGTTTCCAATTGTAGGTATAGAGGCGACTTGCATACACTTTTCACACAGAGACAATCTGGACATATTCAATCTGCTGAATATGGGTGGACAAATAGGCATTGCTTGACACCATAATCCCATATTCCCAGATCTCAGGGTATTGCCCCTCCTTTCCAGTCCTTGAAAAGTAGGAGCGCATATATTTTCCTGATTTGTTAGACCTAATGATTTTTGTTTGAATTGTATACTTTGTGCAGCTGTGGTTCATGCTTAATAGATCATGCTTAATGATCTCATCAGGACCTGCCCCATGTAAAATCACAAGAAGTTGTCCTTAGATTTCTAGTTTTGGTTCTGAAATCTCAGGGCCTGGGATAGTTCTGCCCTGGCACCCCTATACAATCCCTTTCTTTGTATGCAAGCTGATCATGTAACAAATGAAATCAACATCAACATTCAGAAATCTAATTATGCAAGAACTGAAATTCACTCTCTCTGTGTGTACGCACGTGTGTGCATGCATGTCTGTACACGTGTATGAAAGAGACAGAGTGTTCATAAAATGGCATTATGCTAATAAAATATTGAAAAGTAATCCAGTGAAAACAAAAAGTACAAAGGAAAACAATATAATATACTTAGAACTAGTTAAAGATTCTTCCAATGAGCATTTAAAAGGCACAGAGAAGTATAACTCTTTTCCCCAAAGCCCTGATGAAACAGCAACTATACACAGTTCCAGTTGCCCTAGATATTTTATGGAAATCACAACCAAAACAATTTACCAGTGGATATGAGTTAGATTACTTTTCTTTAAAAAAAAAAAAAACAATGGAGGTAGACAAATTCATGGAGCATATGTCTGCTCAAAATTGGTTCTAGAATTCGTTAAGCTCTGGGCAAGAGATGTACAAGGGCTTGTCTGGACAAGCCAGAATATGCCACCTTCTGGCCAACATATTCTGGTCCCAGAGCTGGTCTGCTCTCCCCCCTCCCCATTACCATGACAAAATGGACAGGAGAATGCACACACATGCTGGCTGCCACACGCACACTCGGGTCAGTATTGGCAGATGCCTCCCCCATTGTCATGCATTGCACTGCCTGAAACCAGGAGAGAGGTCCTCAGCATGTGATCATGGCTGGTCACATGCAGGCGGCCTTGATCACATTCTGGGGGTCTCCTTCCTGGATGTAGAGCGACTCCAGCATCGTTGTCATTTTCATCCAGCTATACAGGCCAGCGTACAGAACTGGATCGGGACCCTGAATTCCCACACCGGACCCATCTGGGTTTCCCTACATAATGCAGGTTTTCCCAGGTGTTAATTTAAAATGTTGTAAATGGCTTTACCCCAACTTCCCCATGGCTTTGCCTCGGGAGTCGTCAGGACTGCCCGGAAGTGAAATGGGGCAAGAGTCCTGCATTATTTGGGCTGCACTGCAGAGCTCCAAGATGGGTGAAAGCCAGGGTAAATAGCCAATCTACACAAGCCTCAAGAGAATTACAGTGGTAATCAAAGGCATGCTAAGTCTCATTCTGGAGGTAACCTATAACCATTGTGATTAGTAGGTATTCATAACCCTGTCCTCCATGAATTTGTCTAGCCTTTTAAAGAAGTCTAAACTAATGATCTTCACAGTATCTTGTGGAAGTGGTTTGCATAGTTTAACTATATACTGTGTAAAGGACCTCCTTTCTTTTTATCCTTTTGCTACTTGATATCAAAAGACAGCTTGATATTAAAGATCTATCAAAATAATGTCTATCAGAATTGCAAAGGCTTCCTAACTATGCTGAATTTCATGGCAGTAAAACTATTTGAGGTTAAAGAAACTATTCAGGCATGCATACTCATACACACATGTCCACCGAACTTCTCCAGTACAGATGTCACTATTTTATTTATTACTGTTTTACCATGTATAAATAACTTTTTGGCATTCACTGAAGCTCATCTGCAATATGACAATAACTACAAGCCAATAAATAAATAAGACCAACAAACAGTGTTTCAGGGGGGAAAACACATAAAAATTCACCAAGAGAATTAGGAACATTAGGCACATTTTTTTAAAAAAAACCACTCAGCTAAGGATTTTCTCAAAATCTAAGGGGAAAAAATGCTTTATAAGTACTTAAAATAACCCCCAAAGCCCTGCATCATTGTTTTCCAATGCACAATCATGAACGTTTTGATGAGGTATGTGTAAAATTAGCAAGCAAGGATAGGGATGAGTTAACCTTCAGTGTCCTTCGCAACTGCTACTCTTCTGCCTTTAAAACCTGCTTACTGACCCTTGATCAATTATAAATCTGTCATGCTAGCTCAGTTGATTAAAATCACATTAATAGCTCCATTTTGGAAGACAGCAGTAGGTACAGAGGGAAAAAGCAACTACTGGTAAACTGGTGCCAACATACACATCTGCCAAGAAATTAACATGCTTACAGCTTACAACCACAGTAACCTCAATATTTACTTGCAGTTCCACGAATACATTTGACAGAGAGAAGAAGGAAGAAGAGAGAAACTGCTCTCAATTATCAGGAGATTGAAATCAATAATAAAAACATTCGTTTTTTTAAGTGCTTAATGCAAACTGTCATTCATAAGACGGCACACAAACCTTCTGAGGTAATTCACTATTTTTCCTACTCTGTTGATGGAGAACTGAGGCTGAAAGTGACCTGGGGAAGTACTATGCAGTTTGGACTAGCAAATTGTGTACACAAGACACTGAAGGGCCATGCAAATATGAACAGCAGATTCAATAAAACAGGTATATTCCAGACCATATCTTTTAAATTTGCTGATTAGAAAAGCCTATGAACCTAGGTTTTCATGTAGATGGTGATCAAATTCTGTCAAATAATTTTCCAAAACATAGAAGTAACACGTTATAAACATAGACATACCTTAGATAACAAAGTCTCTGACAAAGAAGCTCCTTTTTACACAGTCTTTTTATGCCCACCAGCCACCTCTTTCACCCATTGTCTGCCTATAAACTGCAGAAGAGATATAGGAGATTTTCAAACAGGGAAATTATTCCCTGGGGAGATTGGGACAGAATTGTTTCTGTCCCAGAAGCAGCACTGTGTTTCGCACGCCCACTTCCCTCTCCCGATCTCGCGTCATCCTGACACTGTGCTTGTTCTATTTCCCTGCCAGTCCCTTCCGCAATATTTTATTAATGAGAGTTCATCGTTAATAAAAAGAAATAGAACAAGGACAGTGTCAGGACGACAGGAGAGGGAAGTGGGCGTGCAAAACACGGCACTGCTTCCAGGACAGAAACAATTCTGTCCCAATCTCCCCAGGGAATAATTTCCCTGTCTGAAAATCTTCATAGGCTGAGGAAAATAACATTTAGGTTAGACTCATGATAACTCTTGCACTTCTGGTTGATACAGAGGGCAGGGATGGAGTCCAATATTTGCTTCACCCATTTCCCTCATAAATGATATCACAGCTATGACATTTGGGCCAAATCCACACTACACAAATTATCCAGTTTGAAACTGGATTACTTGCATAGCTCCTTCCTATTGAATCCTGGGGTTTGTAGTTTGGTGAGGCACAAGCACTCTTTGTCAGAGAAGGCTAAAATCTTGCAAAACTACAAACCCCAGGATTCCATAGGAAGGAGCTATAATCCAAACTGGATTATTTGTGTCATTTGGATTCCCCCTTAGTGTAGTGAGGATTTGGCCTTAGTTTTCTACTTTGTCCATCAAAATCTCTAGGGGCTTATCTACGCAGGCCAAAACAAACTATCTCACCTCATTTTCACAGTGAGCTATCCAGACAACATATCCCTTGAATTTGGGTTTTTTCAGCAGCTCAGGGCTTTAATCCAGACCAAAAAAAAAAAAAAAAGAATTGGGATTTAATCTGGATTTGATCAGAAAATCCAGATGTGTGTGTGTGTGTGTGTGTACTGTGCTCCATAGTGATGTCCATATGCAGCTGAGGGAAGTAGTTTTGGTGGGTGTACAGAAGGAGGTCAGGAGGAGGCTCCCTGGGACTGGCTATCAGTTGACTTTTCCCACCAGGAAATGTCTCTTTCCCCAGTTCAATTTCACTTTTTAGTTATTCCTTCATTGCCATTTATTTTGCATATGAGGCAGTTGTTTGGAGAAGTGCATACCCATATCGTTATTAGCCGTGCATACCTATGCTTAATAGAATGTCCAAAAAGACATATACAGTTACCCCTCCGTATCCACGGATTGGTATTCATGGATTTAAGTATTCACGGCTTGAAAATATTCTTAAAAAAATAATAATCCAAAAAGCAAACCTTGATTTTGCCATCTTATATAAGGGACACCATTTTGCTATGCCTTTGCATATAATGGACCTTAAGTATTCACGGATTTGGGTATTCATGGAGGGTCCTGGAACCAAACCTCAGCTAATGTAAAGGGACAACTGTATACATTCACATGAATGGAGGAAGGAGGGGAATGGAGCGGCTACAGATCTGTGGCCACACATACTGTGATTTATTGACCAGAGTGAGTTCAGAAGGCAGAACTGTGTGGACAGTGCTCCCAAAGTCCGTTTGGAGTTGTGTGTGGTTATAGTGTGGATAAGCCCATAGTCGCTGCAGACCAGGGAAACCTGAAGGGAAGCTGGATTTTCCTGTCGGTGTGGATGAGCCTATGACTGTGCCATCAGTTTTATTTCCTTCACATCATCAGTTCCTTGAACTTATGTACTCTGTGACCTCTTTTTACTCTGTTCTAACAAATACTGATCCTTCCAGAAAAATTGTGCCCTTTGGTCATCCAGTAGGCCTCTTGTTTGACAGAGGGCCTAAGCTGAGGACAGAAGTGTTAGTTCCACAAGCAATCAGCTCTCAAAGCTGGTTTCTCCGTGACTCAGAATTGCTAGATCACAGTCTCATTATGCGGCACATACATCAAACTGGCCGATGCATTCTGAATGAGTATTCTCTTATCAGGCATGTGTTTTTGGTAGCACATGTTATTAGTCAACAAGAGCTAAAGATGATCACAGATTCACCTCTATATGACAAAAGTAATATTTGCAACCTCCAAAATAAGTGGTACTGCCTCAAAAAAAATTGAGCATTACCTCTGAAGAGCACATATTTCCTACTTCATTGAAACTGCCTGAGGTGGTGAGAAGGAGAGAAAGAAAATATCTTCTGAAAACCAAACCAAATTAGAAAAAACTTGAGAAGTTGCAAGAACCATTTTAGCAGGTCGCTAGTATACAAACTGACAATTTCAATAACATACTTGGAATACAAAGCTACCAGTACAGACAATCCCAGCATGCTCAGCCTTATTTATAAACCACAACACTGCTTTTCTGTTTTGTGGTATTGATAGGAGAGTATGAACCTAAACCACTATTTTCTTTCCAATATAAAAAGCCAATTAACTGCAGTCTTAGGAACAGGTGGCAGGCTTGACAAATGCAAATACACACACATGCAAGCACAGAGAGAGAGAGAGAGAGCGAGAGAGAGAGAGAGAGAACAATTGCCAGGAAAACTTCCCCCACCTTTTAATTTCTTTCAGAGCTTTTCTGTATGTGATGATAGCACTGAAATGCTAGCATCATCTTCCTGCTCCTTTGTTTTCTCTATGAAATACTGTATTCTCATGCTTCTTCCTAACAAATTTTATGCATACATGATGCTGAATGCAATGAGAAATGAGCAGGGATGTGCATTGTTTTAGAAAGTCTATTGCCAACACACTCTGGTATAGGAATGTATTCTGATTATCCTGGATGCAGAGGCCAAGATCATATGCCGAAGCACCAGCATACTTAACCCGTGGGAGGGGGCAGAGGGTAACAGCTGCTCCTCTTACCCCAGCTGAGCATCAGCAGCCAGACAGTGCTGGGGTGCCTTCCTGTGACCAATCAATGGGTGGACGAGGTTAGCACTGCACCTGGATTTCATCCAGTTGCTGTTACGTAGCTGGAGGAAAGGTATTGTACAAGGTGATGTAGGATACTTCCTTGTGCAAAGCCCCCCAAAAGTATGTATCATGGCATTTTCCCCCAGTTAAACCAATGAAGGGAAGCCACAGAAGATTTCAGCCTTAGTATTCATTAATCTAATCATATTTATATTCTCCCTCCCAGTGAGCTCAAAGCAAAAGTAAAAGAATGTATTTCCTATATGAATCTAGATCCTCAGACCAGTCTGTTAAGGACATATGAGAAGGCTTTCTCTGAACTCTCCTGTGTTCTTCCAACCCTATAGTGTCACTCTGTAGTTAGCTAGAACACCCACTAACCTACTAACTATATTCTCATCCTTTCTCCAGCTGCTTATAAGCCTTAAAGTACCTCACAAAATTGTCATCCTTTCCCTAACTACTAGAAACCTTAATCTCCCTAGTTCATTAAATGCCCCTCATACCCCCAGCCAGTCACAACTTTAATTAATCATTACCATCCTCCCTTCATGTAACCAACTGTCTGACTAATTTAACCATAACTGCTAAAACTAATCCACTAATTCTCCCCTTCTCTCTAGCACCTCCTCTTTTCAACTCCCCAAAGGCTATGATAGGCTGAAATCTGCAGAGGGTAAAGATCACACCTTGTGTCCATCTCATTTAGCAATTAACCACATGACACACAATTCCATTCAGCATTTTATGGCTTAATAATATTATGATTGCAAATGGGAGGAGGATGTGCTTTCTTGTCCATTGTCTATGTGACACATATACAATTTATAAACCACCTTGATCCCTCTTGTTTTCTGTTATGTGAGTATGGGAGCCTCTGCTCAAACATTTTTCAGAAAGAAGAGTAGGGATTGTAATTCTGCACTAATTTTCTCCTCAAAGAAAGCAACAAGTAATTTTAGCAATTTTCTTTCCACTGTGAGGTCACAATTTAGCACTTACTCTGCACAAAAAATTGCACGTGGAAGATTTTCTGTGCAGGAAATAATATTTCTATGTAGAAATACCATTTTATGCACAGAAAATGTTGTTACCTATGTAGGGTGGGACCAGAACCATGGTCCCTTCCACCTAAGTAGCATATTATGGGACCTTCAGAATCATGTATATCTGCTACAGCATGATAAAGGTGATATTATCCAAGGGCTTCTGATAGTCACTTTCTTTCATTGCCCAGTTTTGGATGCAACGGGGGTTTTATACTCAGGTCAGTGGTACGTCCCACCATAACCCTGGACCACACTATACTTCCCATGTGCAGTAGGCCATGCAGAGAATATCACCACAACAGTCAACATATATATCAGCTCTTAGAGCAGCAATAAGTAACTTGTACCCACCCACCCACCCCCATAACAGCAACTCCTACTGTTAAAAAATCAGGGGCACCTAAACTCACACCAAGTCCTATCCCTACCATAGCTAGGAGTATGGCATGTGTACTATTTTTACTTACTGGCATACCCTAAAAGCTCTGGATCCCATCTGATCTTGGAAACTAAGCAGGGTCACCTCTGGTTAGTCCTTGGATGGGAGACCACCAATGATTACTAGGTGCTGGAGGCTATATTTCAGAGGAAGGAACTGGTAAAACCACTTCTGCCTATTCCCTGCCCAAGGAAACCCAAGGAAATTCATGGGGTCACCATAAGCTGACAGGTGAGTTGAAGGCACACATGCACAGACATCACCCAGCAAAGGGGGTGGAATATTGTGACCTTGCAAATGTTTTTCTTTTTGACTGCAACTCCAAGCAGCCCTAGCCAGCATAGCCAACGGAGAGGGATGATGGGAGTCTTATTCTAATATCTTCAGGGTTGCATGATTTTTACCCTGTGCTTATACTTTTAACAGAAGGGGGGAAAAGGGACACACACCACATTTCCTTTGACATGAAACCCAGGGAGGCTTACAGCAGGGTTCAAACAAAATAAGAGCCAAGAACCTGATGATAAAAAAGTTAAAACACAGTTTCAAAAGCGATGAAATTAAAACACTGTTAATTTAAAAGAGTATAAAATCATAATTAAAATGTAACAACAAAGATAAAAATACAGCATACCCCTCCATTAAAAAAGAACTACTGCAACAAATTAATCATTAAATAGAAACATAGGTGAAAGAAGAGCAGTGCTGAGAGAAGTCTCATGTGGAAGGGAATTCTGCAGCCTGGGAACAGCCTCTGAGAAAGGTTATGAACAGAGTGAAAATCATAGAGTACATGTTTTGTTGATGGACTGCAACTCCCAGCAGCCTTTTCAGCATCGTCTGGTAGTAAGAAATGTTGGGATGCGTGGCCAAAGAATATTGGGCCACACAGTTCCCACCCCTTGTTAAGAAATACAACTGTAAAATACAGAGTGAAAGGAGTAGTACAATGAGCCAGCTTAGTATTGTTGATATTTTATAGAAGCCTTGAAAACAACACTTCAGCTATTCTGTGCATACCCAGTACCTGATTGGAATCCAGCTACATAGCACCAGAGATGTGAAGAGATACACACCTGTCCATGTTTATAATCACTTTATTTAATTGAAGAAAACCTTGTATAGGTTCTGAAAGAAGGTGGATGATAGAGGAGCCCCAGGGTAGGAAACAATAACTTGGAAGTCAGTTCCAAGTTCCATGACAGCTTGCACAGTTTGTTCCATGACAGCTTGCACAGTTGTGTCACCACTGCTTTTATTTTTCATGGATACAATGAAAATATTTCTTATCCAGGTGCTTTCCCAAATCAGTGAATATGCCATTGAGTTTCCATATGCAGAATGAAAAGTCCCTGGTCTTCATGACATCCCGATTTATCCTAAGCAATATGGTAGCTGTCACTGCCAAGTTTCATGATGCCCCAGCAATATATGCAAAGGCCAAGGATGATATAGTTATTTCCTGATCAGCATTGGTAGCCCCAGTACAATCTACAACATTGGATATTTGCTTTAAATGAATGGTAGGCAACTTTTGGGGAGGGGATATATTTCTACTAGGTGCAAATGAAACTGGAAGTGGCAAAAAAAAATCCACTTTTGTTTTTACAAACAGGGACTTTCTGCTTAAAAAACTTCTAGATGTTCAATGTTTCCAGATTTTTCTGGAGATATAATTCTCCCTTTAATCTGAAAAAAACTTTCTGGGAACTTTCTTCTTTCCTCTTTCCTTCCTTCTCTGAAACAAACAAACAAACCCTAGGTGCCACATAATTCATGGACCACATGATTCTCACATGTACTTTAAACAGTGACTGTATCGGAAACAGCAATCCATTTCTGATAATGGTTATCTGAAGTCCTGAATCCATTTCAATTCCACTGTCATCATCACAGGTGAACCCTTGGGCATTAAACGTCTAAATCCAGAGCTTTGGGGGCATATGTAAACCCTATTCAGCATGTGCCTACCAGCTTAGCCATTACTGTTAGGAGAACCAGGAATGTTCAGAGTCTTTGAGAGAAATTCTGTATACAAAATGGGAAGCCATTCCTTGCCTGTGGATCTTTATGTAGTCAAAACAGCACCACCCATGCTGAAGAAGGAGGAATGGGAAGGTTCAAGGGAAGCCACAGCCTTGTGGGAGTATTAAAGATAAGCAGCCTAATGAGGACTGAGCATGCTCAGTAGCCAGAGAATGCTGGGTCTCTGTTGATGTGAATGGGTGGGAAAAATGGGGGAAGCAGGGAGAGAAACAGAACAGAGTTTCCTAGAAGATGACATAGCTGGCTGGTGCCATGAGGACAAGCATTCCATGCTATTCTGTTGGGGCCTACTATTCATGAAAATAGAATCACTGTCTCCATGGAAAATAAGCCACCTCAAAATTGATCACCTCACAACAGTTACTTCACTTTAATGACATGATGTTTCAATAAACCAATAGGCACTTGTGGCTAATTTCCCCACCCCCAAAACATTTACTGTGCTATGCACTTGCGATAATGGGGTCTTCTCATTATCTGGCCAGCTCAGCAATCAGGTAAACAAAGGCTTAACTAGGTGTTGGGATAAAGTTACATTTTATTAGGGTCTGTGTCATGTAGATGTCACAGGTCAGTCACAGACATAACTGACCAATCAAGCTTTCCAGTGCATACTTCAAGAGACTTCAAAGATGAGGTGATAACTATCCCTTGAGGGGGAAAGAGAACAAAGAGGGTCCTGAGGTGAGGACCTCATGCCAGCCTGGGAGATGCTGGTAGAGACTGGCTGTAAGGCTGTGGCTCCTAGCCTCCCTGGAACCCACCACACTGGACTACATGTTGTGAGTAGTTTTAGGAAAACTGTAGCTAGTTGTGTTAGGGATGTTTTGTTTATTTTTTTGACTTGGCTGACTGACTGATTCTATCTGTAACTTGTAACTTAAGTGTGCCTGGAGGGAGCAGCCTCTATGAAGAGATACCTTTTTGTGGTGACCTCTGCTTAGAATAAACTGCTTTTCTAACCTTGCCTTCAGCTTATGCATACACATGCCTTTTGCTAGGTTTTTCTCCTTCTTCCAGAGTGATAGGAAGGCGGGACCTTTGCAGTGTCAGAGGTGCAGAATAATAGACCCTGCAGTCCCCCCTTGGGCTGTGCTGAAAAGGTTAAAGCTTAATTCAAGGGGTGCTGGCAGCTTTATAAAGGGAAATTGGGGGTTCCCAAGGATGTGGGGAACACAGAGGGACCCCAAGTCCCATCACAGCAGTAAATAATTTTTTGCTTATAAATGTACTGGCCTCCTTCTGCTCTTCTTACCTAGGCCCCAGTCAAAGTGCCTGTGCTTCCCATTTCTGAATGAGAAATCTAAATCTCCAGCTGGCTTACATGTAAAATCAATTAAAAACAACTTATATCTATTTCAACTTATTCCAGGCTTCATGGCCTTCATATATATAAGAAAATAAAAATTTAAAAGGAGAAAAAAGTGACTTCTGATATAATTATTCATACCTCTCCCTCTCCAAAATTACAATATATTCCCTTCATTCAATAGCCTATTTTTTTCTAATTATCAAAACCAAAAATTACTAAGTCGTTTTTTTGTTTTGTTTTGCAAAATAGTCTATAAGGGACTATCAGTCTTTAAGAAATATCACTAATATCGTTTTCTAATCAAACCAGGCCATTTGTATATTTCTGCAAAACCTATCAGTTTCAACAACCATTCCTTCATAGTAGGTAATGTTGAATTCTTCCATCTTTACACACACAACAGTCTTTCTGCTATAGTCATATACTGAAACCATCTTCCATGATTCTTTTTCCAGCTGCAAACTCATCAATCCCAAAAGAGAACGTTCTGGTTTTAATTGATCATTATTCTTTAAAATCCACTGCATCAACATGTGTATTTGAATCCATTTTTAAAGCTTTTTTCACATTTCCACCATACATGATAAAATGTTCCTTCATGTTGTTCATATTTCCAACATGCATTAGTTTTATCGCTATACATTCTAGACAATTCCTCTGGAGTCATATACCAACAATACATCATTTGATAAAAAATATCTTTAAGTTGGTAGCATAATGTAAATTTCAACCACTTTCACCATATATTTTCCCTTTGATTCATCTGTATGTTAATACCAAAATTCTTAGATCATTTTATGATACATTATTTAACTGGTTCATCTTCTATTTCAAATTTCAACAAAAGGTTACACATTTTACCAATTACATGGTCATCAATTTTGAAACCAGTTTTATCCATCAATTCAATTTGATTTTTTATAATCATACTTTCCATTAAGACCATTGTCTTTTGATTTTTAATCTTGAAGACTGCCAATGCACCAAAATCTTTTAATTTTCCATTAACACTTCTATACCTTCCTAAGGGTTTTCCAGAACTATCACCAAATCATCAGCAAATGCCCTTAATTTTCTTTTAAAGTCTTTATCCCCATGATTCTTTCATCTTGTCTTATATCTCTATTCAGAACTTTGAGAAACAAAATAAACAAAACTGGAGACAGCGTGCATCTTTGTCTTGTTCCCTTTTTTAATTTCACAGGTTTTTGTCAATTTTCCATTAACAATTATGTGTGCTTTCTGTGAGTTATAGATCAGTTTACCCCATTTAATAACATTATATCCAAAATACTATCTTCCAGAACTCTGAACAAGAAAGTTCAGTTCAAGTCATTAAAGATCTTTTCTGTATCTAAGAACATCAATGCAGCTTTCTTCTCTTTCTTGTAACTTTAATACACTCGTCCCTCCACATTTGCAGGAGTTAGGGTCTTGAGAACCCCGCGAATGTGGAAAAACCACAAATAAAAAATGCTGCTCCCGCGAGCCCCCCCAGAGAGAGGCAGGCAGCGGGAGGGTGTCTGGACAACTTTCAAGAAACTTTAGCTTTTTATCTTTCTCTTCCCTCCCTATTTCTAGTAATTCCCAATCTATTGTGTGCTCTGGAAACCAACTTTGAATCTAACTTTACTCTTATAAATTTTATTCCCATCAGTAAGTCTTCAATTGCTGAAACTACAGTGTTCACCGCACTACTACAGTCCTCTAGTATAATTTTTCCTCACATATAAATGTAATAATTGCTATGTTATCTTTGATGAGATCACCAAATATTCGCCTTCTAGGTGCCTTGAATACCACAGTAAATCAAGCACACCAAAAGTGTCCTACAGGAAAGCAAATGTAAAATAATATGAGAGAATGAACCAGGTTAGTATTTACATTGCTGGTTGCTATCACAAGATATAGTGATGGCCACCAACTTAGATGGCTTTGAAAGGGGGTGAGGCAAATTCACAAAGACAAAGCTGTCACTATCCAGTGTGGTGCAGTGGTTTGAGTGCTTGACTATGATTCTGGAGAATCTGGAGACCAGGGTTCAAATCCCTGCTCAGACATGAAAAACCCCTGGATGACCTTGGGCAAGTCACACACTCTCAGTCTCAGAGGAAGGCAATGGCAACCCTCCTCTGAACAAATCTTGTCAAGAAAATCCTGTGACAGGCTTGTCTTAGGGTTGCCATATGTCAGAAATGACTTGAAGGCACACAACAACATCTAATACTCATGATGACTACTCCCAGAGTCAGAAGCGGCATTGGATACCATTTTCTGTATACAGCAACACAAGTGTGTTATCGCTCTAATGTTCTGCTTATAGACTTATGGATCTGTTTTGCCATTGTAAAAAACTGGGTACTAGTTTTGTTTTTTTGGTATCATACAGCAGAATTCTCCTCCTATTACTATGTACCTGAGAATGACTTCAGCAAGCTACATTCATCCTTTACACAACCTACTTTGACCTCATATATACAACCTTCTTTGACCTCACAGAGCAGACACAGCAAACTCTGTGCTGTCTATAAGTGCTGTGCTAGAAGACAAAGCAATATTAGTACAAGAAATCCAACCCCCCTGTGTGTCTTTGCTCTTTAGAGTCATCCTTCTTCTTCCTGTGTCCCAGGAAAACCTGAACTTTTTCAGCTGCTTACCAAGGTGCTTCAATGAGAAGTTCAGTAATAGTTGCAAACCTCCCAGAAACTCAGCTGACCCATCACTATTGATTTTCCCTTGCTATATGGAGCCATGTACAGGACCTGCAAGAGAATGTTAGATGTGTTCTAAAGCCACACATATTTTACTGGATTTTATAAAAGTATAAATACAGAAAAAGGGGGAAAAAACCAAAAGAATAAAAAAGAGAAATAAGGGGAGAGTGCATAGGATGTGAATATACACTACACACATACACACATATTAAAATAACCCATTTTTCATGCATGCAAAGGAAGAAAAAACAGTAAACATTTGCTGAACTCAGACATAGCAATGAACCCTTTTCCATAGCATACATAGAATCATAGAATCATAGAATTGCAGAGTTGGAAGAGACCATGAGGGCCATCCAGTCCAACTCCCTGCCATGCAGGAAATCACGATCAAAGCATCCCCGACAGATGGCCATCCAGCCTATGTTTAAAGACCTCCAAGGAAGGAGACCCCACTATGCTCCGAGGGAGTGCGTTCCACTGCCGAACAGCTCTTACTGTCAAAAAGTTCCTCCTAATGTTGAGGTGGAATCTCTGTTCCTCGAGCTTGCATCCATTGCTCTGTGTTCCAGTCTCTGGAGCAGCAGAAAACAAGCTTGCTCCATCCTCAACGTGACACCCCTTCAAATACTTAAACAGTGCTATCATATCGCCTCTTAACCATCTTTTTCCAGGCTAAACATACCCAGCTCCCTAAGTCTCTCCTCATAAGGCATGGTTTCCAGACCTTTCACCATTTTAGTCACCCTTCTCTGGACACGCTCCAATTTGTCAATATCCTTTTTGAATTGTGGTGCCCAGAACTGGACACAGTATTCTAGGTGAGGTCTGACCAAGGCAAAATAGAGCGGCACTATTACTTCCCTTGATCTGGACACTATACTTCTATTGATGCAGCCCAAAATCGCATTGGCCTTTTTAGCTGCCGCATCACACTGTTGACTCATGTTCAACTTGTGGTCTACTAGGACTCCTAGATCCCTTTTGCACGTAGTCTCATTCAGCCAGGTCTCCCCCATCCTATAGCTATGCATTTCATTTTTTCGCCCTAAGTGCAGTACCTTACATTTCTCCATATTGAATTTCATTTTGTTAGCTTTGGTCCAGCTCTCCAGTTGATCCAGGTCATTCTGAATTTTGATCCTGTCCTCCAGGGTATTAGCTACTCCTCCTAATTTGGTGTCATCTGCAAATTTGGTAAGTATGACCCTAATTCCCTCATCCAAGTCATTGATAAAGATGTTGGATAGCATAATCTAGTTCAGACATATACACACTGTAGCCCAAGTATGGCCCTAACCAAAGGCAGCTGGAGATTTCCTTAACAGTGATATAGTGAATCCAATCTGGGTTTTGTGTGAAGTCGAAGGCTTTCACGGCCGGCATCCATAGATTTTCCTTGGTTTTTTTCCAGGCTGTGAGGCCGTGTTATGGAATTGTTTCTTTCTGACATTTTGCCTGCATCTGTGGCTGGCATCTTCAGAGAATGATTGGGTAGATGTGTTTGCGGACCCAGACCGTACGACCCCTCCACCCCCTTGAATGAACACTCAACACTTGGTTACATTATAAAGATTATATTTTGGTTAAATCTTCAGAAAACATAGGTTAGATACAGGTTAGTAAATACATATTTGGCAATAAAATGGCCGCAATTTCTTGCTAGATGTTTGGCGGCAATGTATGGGTCGTGATCCCTTCTTGAGCCCATCCATGTGGGCCAAGACCAACGTCGGTCCATACCAACTCCCTGGAGGAGAGGGGTGCTGGCCAAGCCGTCCGCTCAACTCTCTCTCCTCCCCTGAAAACAAACGGTTAATCACTAGAGGTGGGGTCTCCCTTGAACTTGAACTTAAACTTGAACTTGTGCTTGAACCTGCACTTGACGAGACCCCTGACCTCATGCCCTATCACGACCCATGACATCCACCGCCCTGCAAATTGTGACAAGGATTGAGGTCCCCTGAGGGAGGGTGGGTGGGTCTTTGGCTCCTTGGCCGGATGACCCGCCTCCCCAAGGAGGGCCCCAGCCAATCGGAGGCAAGCAGGCCCATTCGTACTGGCTGGCTGCCCTCCCTCCACCCCTTCCGGCCGCAAAGTGGCCTGGGAAGGGGAGGGCAGCATGGCTGCCACCATAGAGGGCCATGTGGTCCTCCGCTCCTCCCCCCCACTCCTGGGTGGTGCAGGGGGGGCAAAGAGGCATCTGGGGGCACCGGTCAGGCTGCAAAAAGGCCCGCTGGTGACCGGCAGAGCCCCTGTGTGTGTGGAGATTATATACTGTGAACCCCTGTTGGGGAGTATATGTAAATTTGTGTAATTGAATGGTTAGTTTCTAGGTATTGAAATATAAGGTCCGTTAGTGTTCGTTTGGCTAATGGTTGGTTGATGGGCCATTATCTGCTGGGAATCCTCCTGTCCCTGGGTGGAATTCCTTTGTAAGTGTTGAGTTTCGATTCTATTGTTTTTAAAAACTGGGAGCCAAACTTTGTTTACTTTTAGGGTTTCTTCTTTCCTTTTGAAGTTGTCCAGGTGTTTGTGGATTTCAATAGCTTCCCTGTGCATTCTGTCATGATAGTTGTTGGCCTGGTCCAGAATTTCTGTGGTTTCTCACAGCTGCAGAATTTCTCACAGCTGCAGGAGTTTACCGCATACCATGCAGCTGTGGACAAGTTTACATAGGGACCACTAAACACAGGGTGCAAACACGAATCAAGGAACATGAGAGACACTGCAGACTGGGCCAGCCAGAAAAATCAGCAGTAGCAGAACATGTTATAAACCAACCTGGACACAAAATGCTATTTAAAAACATAGAAATTCTGGACCAGGCCAACAACTATCAGGGGTTCACAGCATATAAACTACACACACACACCTACCCAATCATTTTCTGAAGATGCCAGCCACAGACGCAGGCAAAACGTCAGAAAGAAACAATTCCAGAACATGACCTCACAGCCTGGAAAAAAACCAAGGAAAATCAATCTGGGTTTATTCTAGACTTTAAAGGAGCTATCTGAGGTGCTGCACCTATTTTGTGACTAGGACTCAACACCTTGGATAGCTCCTTTAAATTCTGCATTGCACCATTGACATGGAGGCATTTGGTGTCCTGCACCCTCCTATTAGACAGAGGGAGATAGTTACCTCAGGCAGCAAAACCTTGGAGTCAGCAGCAGAATGTTAAAGGAAACGTTCACATGTCCCTTTTCCACCTGCTGTCTTAGGTGTGTGTCCCATCAACCAATGTTGAGGAAAGCGTCAGTTGTCAGTCCTATTAGTTTTTTATGCATGGGGGAAGGGTGAAATTTTGCTCATTGCCTCAGGTAGCAAAATATCTTGAACCAGCCCTGCTGTGCCTCATTTTCCTGCAGGAATGTAATCTCAAGATTCTTGTGTTCATAACCACAGCCACCTACAGAAAGATACAAGTGCAGCTGTTCAGAAGATATGCTTTTAAACAGACACAGCTGAGAGATGTGCTATCACAATCACTATGGCTGTATCTATATATATATATGTATGAATTGGCCTAGCCACATGTCATGTTCTCCATTTAAATGCTTAAGGCATGTTACATGAAGATGCTGGGCTCTGATTTGGTTTTGTATGTACAAAATCACCCCATGTCCAGCAATTTATTCCTTTAGACAAGTTAAACAAGATGGATTCAACTTCTCTCATTTTCATCCTGACAAAACTTGAGGACATTACTACGGCAATGAGGCTTCTCTCCTCGTATCCATCATCTAAAAGGCACAGCCTGTAGCTATATTTGTCTACCAGACTCCGCTGCTATTTTGGTCCTTCTGTGACATTTAAATAGAAATGCAATCATTGCCAACCACATGGCCAGGTTCACTAGCTCCAAAGCCTCCATCCCTCCCTGTCTCACTCTGCTTCAACTACTTTTCTTAAAACAAAGCCATAATCATGCCAGCCCCAGAGAATGCAAGTATTTTCAGATTTAGTTTTTTAAAAATGTATGTAGGCCACTTGAGTCTTCTATGCTTGATGACTAACAGCTAAATGTATGAACTGGCTCAACTGATTAGTACTGAATTTCAAATGATGTACATCAGGGATATGAATAATGTTGTTGCTGAACTGCAGGTCCCAACATGCCTAGCCAGCACAATCAATGGTGAAGAGTGATGAGAGTTGCAGTACAGCAACACCTAGAAGACAGCATGATCCCTAATGCAACATCTAAGATGTATCTGTAGTGTTTGATTCGTGAACAATTCATTCATGATCACAAATCTTCCCCCTAATGTTCCATTTACCAAATGATTAATATGCAAGTGTGAACTAGCTGTTAATTGATCTACTCTATTTGCACTACTGGGAGTTACCATTGATAATCTTGGTTTGGTTGGCTGATGGATTCACAACCTCCTGGGGATGGTGAACTTTGTAAACCAAGAACAAATTTTCTTTGTTACTTTTCTGACAATTGTATATGTAATGTGTAAGTGTTCTAATCAGTTTGGTTCATCTGGAATAGTGAAAAATAAAACATACATTCTATAAATGCATGTTTTTCAACTGTGTAAAATACCAACATTGGCTACATATGATAAACTCTAGAGAGTTTTTCAATTTCATAAAAAAATAGAGAGAGAGAATAAATAGATCACAATACCAAATCAACAACAACAGATCATTTAGAGGCCAGGTATTACATAACTAATGGAAAAGCATAAGCATGCATACAATATCATCATTAAAATAGTCCTTTAAAAACTGATTTCAATTTCTAAAAGTTGTTGACCTTCTCATGACCTTCTCTAACACTGGTCAAATAAGCATATTCCAGCCCTCTAAATAGAACAGAGATGGGTATTACAGGTCCCGTCTACACAATCAAAATAATACGTATGGCGTGCGAAAGTTCGGTCTTCGGTACATACGGCCGTTCGGATTCACACGCATAGAAAAGAGGGGAGGCTCGGTTTCCCCCCGCGAAATACGCTTATGCGCTGTTCGGGAAGAAGAGCGAATGGGGAGCAGGAATGCGTGTGCCGTTCGTATTTCGAAACGTGCGTACCCCCGACACGGATCTATTCGATCGCTGAAGTAAACAGAAGAGGAGGATGATTTTTCAACCTTTTCAACCTCCGGACGTGAGAAAGTGCGGAAATCCACAAGTTCTGAAATGCGAACATATCACGATCAAGACAATTTAATAGTTGCACTATCGTCTGAATCCTCTCCTGCACTATTAATAAAATTTCTTCTGACATATTTTCCTGAAAGTACGTGGAAACCTTCCCACACTAAAAAAAGGAAACTAATTGCCGGAAGATAGGAAATCCAAAAGTTCCGACTTGCAAGGGGAGGATATACAAGGAAGGGAACCAATCGCGAATCCATATCTACGGAAGTTGGAAGTAGAGAGGCGGGCGAATTGTTGAATGACACATATCTTTACATACGGATGAACACATCTGTATGGGTTCCGTGCGTATTCTTTCGTATTGGTAGCGCCTATCCATTTGAATGATTGATCCTCCGTGTGTACGGATTTTCCATCATTCGAATGATAGAACGTGCGGATTTGCGTGGATTTCGCCGGATTTTTTTCGCTCGTATAGCCGCACCCTCAGAGCCCTCCAGATCTTGTTGAACTTCAGTTTCCAACAACCTTAGCCAGCATAGCCAGTAGTGGGGATTGGTGGGAGCTCAGTTAAACAATGTCTCCAAGGGTGCACAACTCCTTCCCCAAAACATATAATGCTCGTCAATTAGGGTCCTACTCTCTTACAGCACATCTCTGAAAAGCAGGATGTATGGCTACCCTAGTTAGTGCATTATGTTTAAGCCTTTTACATTCTATAGTTGGCCCTCCACATTCACAGGATGCAGGACCCCTGCAGAAGTGGGAAAAAAACATGAATATCTCTACCCCCCTCTTAAAACAAAACATATTCAACACACACAAAAAAAGTATGAACTACATATTCACCCCACTGTGGATGCTTTTGACGTGGGGGGGTTCCTTTGCAAGGAAGTAGCAAGTGGCAGAAGGACCTTGCTGCTGCCACTGTCCTACGCCATTTTTATTAGGGAGTTACAATCCTTACTGAATGTGAATTTCTAAGTGATAGTGAGAAAATGTCCTTCCTGAACTTCCATTTCCAGGGTGTTTTGTCAAGATTGTTGTTGTTGTGTGCCTTCAAGCAGTTTCCAACTTATGGCTACCCTAAGGCAAACCTATAATGGGCTTGATTTGATCACAACACAAGTTGTGAAATACTGTACGGCTTTCCTGTTGGCAGCATCAAATGGAGGACCAAATATGCCAGGTTTTTTTTTTCCTTTTGAAAATTGCATTACCAGTTCCTATGGATTAGCAAAAGCAGTCTGCTTGACTTTTACCCTGTCTCCAACTCACCTATCTTTACCAGCTGCCAATCAGTATTTCCCAAATTCCACACCTCCTTCTTCTGCAGTTAAAGCAGACTCCCCTGGGTGTCACTGTTAAGAGATAATAAGCTTTTCCTTGTCTAATAAGCTTTGCCCTGCCAGCTGATGCAGAATGGAGCAACTAAATGATTTATTAGATTTATTTACAAGGATATTTGCTCAATAGTTTTGTTCTGTTTGAGAGGATGAATTCATGACATTTAAGCATGAAGTAAACTCAAGTCCCTACATCCTTGCAAACCATTATTTCCTAGGACTTTATCAGATGCACTAAATAAGGTGTCATAATGGCACCACATAAACGCGAAAGGGCGCGCATACCACATGACATTGCCTTTTTGTGTTTATGTCCTGGCCAAAACCCATACTTTTTAATTGATGACTGAAGCCGTCAATTGATCCCCTGTGGTGCTTTAGTGCCGGCATTGCCGGCATGTGAAACCTCACACCATTGTACTCATGTGAATGCAGTGTTAATGGCCAGTCTGGTGCCAACACTTCCAGGTGAGATCATGACATCCAAGTAAGTGACACACTTTTTATAACACACACACACAGGTTACTTGGAAGCTTTTTAGTGTGTTTAGATGCTTGGTGTAACTTTTTTAGTGTTCTTTTTGTATGTTTTTTTTAAATTTCCCACGCGATGAAGTCTCATGAGAATCCACGGGATTTTAAATGAGGAAGTGAACAGAGCTCCGTTCACTTCCTCTTTCATTGCCAGGGAAGCCTTTGCTGGGAGAAAAGGTAAGAGTGGTGGGGAACGTTCTTTTGCTGGTATAAAAATGGATTGTTTTATGTGAGCAAAAGAATGTTTAAAGGGGCTTATCTGATTAAGTCCCCAGTCTATGTGTGGGAAAGTCCCTAAAATAGAATTACTCCATTCACTACTTCCACAGCAATTTTGTCAGTCCAAGAGAGTCTGGTATGTTCAGTGGGTCTGGGAGCCAATTCCATCTCAGAACCCACTGTGGGTTGCACTACCACTAATCCCTCCAAACTCCTACTAAGTGTAGCTGGAAATCTACTTCTGGCTTCCTAAAATATATATATATATATGGCTGGCATCCTGTTACACAGTTACAATATCGTAAGTTAGGTTTACTGCCTCATAACTGTTTGGTATTCATATTTATGATTATGGTGCCATTGCCACAATTGTAAATGCCCCCCAAACCCACCTTAAAATCCATGTAGCCACACCAAGAGATAGAGTCTGTGGCACTGGCAAGCAGGGCACTGAAGGATGATGTATCAACATCTTCCCACCAGCAAACTGATATGACAGAAGCAGGGACCCCTGCAGGGTCTTGCTGTAACTCTTCACTGCACCATGCCCAACTGGTGGGAGGGGGCTGGACACATCGGCTTTCAGTGCTCTGCTTGCCAGCACCACAAAACTCCTTCTCTCAATGTGGTTGCCTGGATTTTAAGGTGGGATTCAGGGGTTGGGTTGGGAGACACATCACAGCCACAAAATTGTGGTCATATGTCTGATGGAAAATCTTACCCTGTGGGGTGAGGGGTTGATAATTTGATGTAGGTAAAACTTGTTTTATAAGAGAATCACATTTCCTAGAAGCTCTGAAGAGCATGAATCTCCTTTTTTTTCAGTGACATATTTTCCTTGGTAAGCGGTTCTGGAAGCTTCAGGGCCACAAAATTAGATGGGATCCCATGCAGTCCAAAGGTCATGAACTGCTCATACATGGGGCAGATTTATCTTCAGTCCATCACTATATGGACTTCGCCTTTCTCATAGCCATTACATGTTGATTCAAACTTTTGATTGACCTGTCCACCATAACTTCAAAATCCCTTTCCTAGTTACCCCCTACTATCTCAGACCCCATCATCAGTATTTATGAAGCTCTAATATGAATGGGTCCAAGTTAAGAAATGTTGCAGTCTTTTCCTACCAGTTGAATCTTTTTTTCAATAATGATGATGGGACAGCATCTCCCACCGCACACCTGACCAGTTTAGGGAATGATGGCAGGCTGTCTAGTACACAAAGCTCTATTCTCCAGGAGGAGATTGGACGGGAAGATCAAGATGAACAGTAAGAGGACTGCCTGCTGCTGCTTTCTCTCCAGCATCTGTTACATGAGGAAGTAGCCTCCCTCAGCCTATGGAAGGCCTGGCCTTCAGGTTAGACACATCAGTTAGAAAATGCTGTTGATCTTAGAACTAATCTTATGTTGGTTTTCACCACTCATGTTAATAATACACTTGCAACTGGAGAGTATTGTATAAGCTGAGGCCAATAGCCATTCCCATCGACAGTACTGATTATCTAGAATGGTCTTAGAACTGTATGACAATTGTACACCCCTCCAGATGTTGTTGAACTGGAACTCCCAGTAGCCCTACTCACCATAGACAATGGTAAAGAATGGTAGGAGCTGCAGCTCAAAAACTTTTAGAGGGTCATATAATTCATACCCTTGATCCAGAAACAGTAACAACCTTCCTCCTAGAGTAAACTGAAGCCATTGGAGAAAGGTTCTAATCCAGACTGACACTGTTGTAGTCAACAGCTTATTGCTCCCACCCCAACACTGCAATCCCAATCCTGATGAATCTGTCCTTCCAGTTGCAGCAGCTGTTTATTAAAGCAAATAAAGGAAGCATGTGATTACTAAAAATGTGCTTAATGGAATGCATACCCTGCCACAAGTCTTACTGAAACACAGTTTGTTCCATAGCTTCTTATAATAAATCAATTGCACAAAAGAGACATCTAAAATAGGCTTTGTGGGAAGCCTGGATTTTTTTTTCCAGGTTGTTGGTTCTTTGATCTTCTTAATAGGCTTGGAGGAAATATTCAATTAACTTCAGTCTTATGAACCTAGCAACAAGAGCTTCCATAGAACCATGTTCTGCAAAACTATCAAGTGTTTTCAAGGTCATGCCATAATTGTTCAGAGAAATGTAGCTACTTAACATTGAAACGAGCAAGAAAAAGCTCAATCAATTTCTGGATCCATCACCAAAATATGAACTTGTATGTTATCTTTCCCCATAGACATCTTCACCCCCCAGGTTTTACTAAAAGGTTTCTCTAAAGTTGGGATGAGCAAATGCAGGTTGTGGACTACGTACAGCCTCTCCAATTCCATTTTGAGTCCCCCAAGGACTCCCCTAGTATTCTCTTAAACTGAAAACATCTCCCACATCCTGTATGAGACATGAGAGGTAATTTTGCCATACCCCCCATGCTGCTTTAGGTCCCAAAAGAGAGGCTTTTTCTGAAACAGAAAGTACACTGGAAGTCAACTTTTATGGAGTCATAGAAGCAGGCCTAGAAAGCCTATTTGGGCCTTAAAAAGTCCCAAAACTTACAGGACCTACAGGACATAAAGCCCTTCTGAGGGAGTTATTTTTTTTAAAAAAAATAATTAATTAAAACACACACACAAAATGGTGGTGTTGGGGAGTGTAATGGGAGGAGTGGTCCCTCAAGTTCCTGTGGGAGTTTACCTCACACCCACACCCAACCACTGGCTGTTGCCAACACCTGTTTTGCGGGACAGTATGCAGTCAGAATTAATACTTTGTTACATCTGAATTCCTCACTTCTAACCATTCTAGAAGAGTAATTATACTCTATTATGGCTGCAATTAAATTAATAGATTATCTCTCAGGTCCTTTTCAATGAGTGTTGACAGTGAGCTGGCTTTGTACCATGGCATATATTTTATCAATGGCACTAAAATGGACAAGGACGATGCTATAAAGAACCATGTCCTCTTGCTTACCCTCATCAAGGCCCAGGGCTTTGTATGCTTAATTCTTTTAACTCTGAGATTGAATCCCTTAGAGATGAATTGGGGTTGTGGTTTTTTTGTTTTGTTTTGTTTTGTTTTTTGAGAAAGAGAGAGAGAGAGAGAGAGACTTCATCTTTAACAAGTAGGCAAGCAGATACAGCATGATCCTCCTAGGATTCCAAGGGTACAACTATCCCTAGGACATGAGATTTCAGTGCCAGAACCTGAGACCTAAGGATGACCCCTTGTAAGCTCACAGAGTTGAGCTCTTACAAGGTACAGCCACTGGTGATGTTCTTAAGCATGATGCATTAAGCCCAACTAGTTACACAGAATGTGCCATTCAAATAAAAACAAGTCTAACAAATGAAGAAAAGCTCTCCCTGGTCCTCAGGGAGAGGGGGGGAAATATATACATACATACTTTTCAAGATAACACTCTCACCCTCAGATTTCCCCCTCTCCCTGAAGACCAGAGAAGAGGAGAGAGGACCTGAGATATAGAAACCCTACTCTTCTTCATGTTGGAAAAAGCTGAATTTGGCCAGGACAAATGAGGGAGAACATCACTTTAATATGTCTCAGTAGATTTTACCAAAATTCAGGATGGAAAGTACTTGAGATTTTTGAAAAACTGAATGCTATACAAAGCAAAACTGGGAGATGTTACCACCTTTTCTGCAGCATGAGGTTTACAATGACTGGCTAAAATTGGACAACTCAGTTTCCAATGCCCGCTCAGTCACAGAACATTCCTGGTTTATCTTGGGACAGTCACTATCTCTCAGACTAGATCACCTCACAGGGTTGTATTGCGGACAAAATGGGCAGAGAGCAATGCATGATGTCTTTTTCTTGAACCCTTTGGAGGAAAAATGAGGTTTTTAATGTAATTAATATATACATACAAATACAAATAGTTGGGTTTCTTATGCCATGCCTGACCAATCCAGAGACTTCACATTATGTAACAGTCACAGGAGCCAAAACAGTTTGTTCCTTTCAGCCTCAGCACATACTTTCCCTGGTAGCTTACTAGGCTGAACCTCCATATTGACCCTCAATAAGGATCCTTAAAACATAATTCATAAGATAAAAATTAACTGGTGCCTAAACTCCAAAATCCTTCAGTAAATGTAGCTTGAGTCAAGTTGGCTCAAGCCACTTTGTGAACCAAAGCCACATCCATATGTGTGCTTGGCAGATGGTGATGATGAGGAAGATTTTATACCCTACTCTACAGTTGAATAGGATCTTGTGACAAGAAAACCCCTGTCTTCATGCTTACAATTCTTAAAGAAGACACAAATGGCAAGGTGGATGGGGTGAGGGAGAAGGAAAATAAGAAAACATAGGCCCAGATTCCTAATATTAAGAGGTTCCTCAATCCGAAAACTATGATTGATTCTCAGGAGTGTTGATATTGGTTCTGCTTCCCTTCCCTCTCTCTTCTATAGCCTGTTGTAGATTTTAAAAATATTTTTAAAAGTCCTTATGCTCCTTTCAAACATCAGTACCTGCCTTCATCTATCACAGCCTCATGATGCTGCCTGAAACAAGTCACTTCACCCTGCTTTAGGCCGGTCCTACACATTACTTGCTGCTGGCAAAGATGACATCAGTCATTCATTTCAACTGGGCTGTATGTAGTCAGTCTTTCAGTAAGCAGCTCCTTGAGCCTTATGTAGCAAGTTAAAGGTAGGGGGCACATAGAAGAAAACTAGTAGCAGTGTCCTCAGTTCTGTAAACCATGGTGGGCTAACACAGATAAATTGCATAAACTGATCAGAGGATGTTTGAAATGGACTACAAATTGCTTTCTAAATGATAATTTGACTTGGGATCAATAGGCTTTTTGTCCAGTTCACCTTGACTAATTGTTAATAGTGATAGTGACAGACTTTAGAATGGAGAGGTTTGAAAACTAATTTGTTCAGGTTTGAAGAATACTGAGCCATTATGAACTGAGCCCAAACTCTCCCCAAAGTCTGGCCATGACTTACAACTGCTTTCCCAATCCCAGTCACTGGCACTCACTTCCCCCGTTTCTTAGGGATAAGGTAATGAAGGCTCTTGTCTTTCAGATCTAGATGCCCATATGGGGTTATTATAGAATCATAGAATTATAGAGTTGGAAGAGATCAATTGTTTATCAGTGTCATGAATCATGGGGGATCCACTTCGTGTGGTCTCCTGGCTCAGTCCATTGAGCTAAGAAGCATTTTAACTACATTTTTCATTCTTCACTACAATAAAGGCAAGGCTCCTACTATTAACCACCACCCCTTTGTGCCCTCCTTTAGATGATTATGTTTTGTGAAGTAGTACAGTGGTTTACTCTTTTGAGTATAAAAATAAGACTTGGGAAACAACAATCACAACAACACTGAGCGTCTCCACAAGAACATGGAAAGACTGGCCCAGTTCCAAGTGAAAATGTATGTATGTATGTATGTATTTATGTATTTATTTTAGGTATTTATACCCTGCTCTTCAGACACAAAGACTCGGAGTGGCTTACAAATTGTTTTAAGTGATAGCAATTTACACAACTATACCATATTAAGCGGGTTCCAATGTGTGTTAGCTAATTGCCCCCACAAGCCAGGTACTCAAAATGGGTGACGTTTATCCACAGCTATTTCACCTTGCCTACAGTCAATAAAATCAGCATACAGGCAGCCAGGTTAATAAACATGTGTAACATGTATGAATTATTGATTTGATCCAGTGGGTGGGGAAACCCTAAAGAAGGGGCTGTACTTATTAGTTCAGTTCAGAAAGGAAGGGAGAGCTGCAGAGAAGAGGAGCTACAGTTGCCAGGGATAAGGATTGGGGCCTTTTCACCTAGAATTAGGGCTTTAAGCTTTACATCCAAGGTTACAATACTGCTGAGCAGCATATGCCAAAGAGTCCTACAATCAAGTCTTGCACTGGCACTGCATGGAATTATATTCAATTTAGTGTATAATTTACTGTATTGTTGCTACTTTAAAAAAAACACAATATTTAAACTTAAACTGTGATTGTGTTTGCAATATTCATTTATAATGCCCCCACAGAACCCAAGAAAGAGGTAAACCTAAACATTAGAAAAGAGTTGTTTCTTGCTTTGATTTAGGCAGCTGATGTGCCATGAATGATGCATGTGTGAATAGGCTACCTAGTATACATTTTTGTGACATGTTAAAAAGAAGTTAGATACATTTGCACACCTGCTCACCAATACAGCCCTCTCTGTGCTAAACAGTTTCTTTCCACAGAGGAAAAGAAAGTTGGTTCCCTTCTCACAATTTGACTTTTTACAAAAAGCAAGACTCACTGCTTCTGTTGTTTGCCTTCTTCTGCAAAAGCCCACAGCAAGGGAGACAAATGGTCTCTTCTTCCTTTTATGAAGAACTTAAAGGGATGGTGCCTCTTCCCTCCTATTGAGCTTTTTCAGGAGATGGCAACAGTAGCACGGAAACACTCATGGCACTTTCTGCAAATTGAAGGAAAGATACAATCTCTTCTCCCCTTCTTATTGTTTTAGAAGATTCAAATGATAATACAATATCAACTGTTCTTACTCCTCTATTCCACCAGTCCAAAGAAAGTGAAACCTGTGTGTGCATCTGACCATCATCTTTAATTAATTGTTGCCAATAATACATTACTTTCCTTAATGTTTGCTTTATGCAAAGAAGGCTTAGCTCCTGGTATCCACAATACTTTCCTGGTACAGTGTAGTACTGGAGAAAGTTACTTTTTGACCACAGCTCCCAGATTTCTCATCAGTGTAACCATGGGCCATCCTAGTTGGAAGATTCTGGGAGTTGTCGTGTGTGTATGTGTGCATGTGTATTCCAAGCATAAATGCCATCAGCATAAAAATATAAAGGCAGCCACACATTGGCATTCAAATATTGTCATCTTAAAGTTCCTCAGCACAAGTAATCTCTTCTGTGGTCACACTTCTTAAATATGTTTGCCAAAACAAAGTAACATAACAATCAACACGTTTGGTCATTATGAATCAGTGGAACAGGAGAGTATTGTCCTGACGGGTCTATCTTGGGTCAGCCACAGCCAATCAGAAGACCTACGCACACAATCCCAATTTATGATGTTTTATCAAGAGAAATTCCCACTAGCTTGTGGCCTATGTGGTCTGTCTGACTCTGAATGTCTCTCTTGCACTGAGTGCATTGGGCTACAACTTGACACAAGGTAACTAGGCTGCATGGGAAAGCACTCAACGAGATTGTTCACCCATTATGGTTCAGTTATAGTTTATGCTCCAGTGGAGCATTGCTCGGCTTGAAACAAGAAAAGTTCTTGACGGGAACTTGCCAGTACTCTCTCTTGAACAATGTTCCAACAGCTGCATTAGAGGAACTCAGTAGCTGCAAGTATCACTTTCTCCATTATGGCAGGACAGAAGAAACTGCACAGAGGCTTTTCTGAAGCAGGAATTATCTCTATAAATGGTATGAAACAGAGTTTGGAAAAATTATTTTTTTGGACTACAGCATCCACAATCTATGAGAATTCTGGGAGTCATTTTTCAAGCTTTGATCTAAAGAAATCAAAAAGATGGCAAATGTTATGCATGAAGAAGAACAGACAAGCTAGGAGAGGCTGCAGCCACCTGTTTTTGCCTAAATTTACAGAGAAAGGCAAGATTCCACCTCACTTCTCTCTCCCTCACTGAGTCAGGTGAGTACAAACTACTTTTGCACTTTAAACTTAGGAGATTTTCAGACTAAACTGTTATAGTGTTACTATTCCACTTTAATTGCTCTGGCTTCCTGCTGTGGGATTCTGGGGTTTGTAGTTTAGTGAGGCCTAAGATCTCTCTGGCTGAGAGTTGTAAATGCCCCTCCCTAAACTGCAAATCCCAGGATTCCACAGGAGGCAGCCATAGCCACTAAAGTGGAATAGTAACACTATAACAGTGTTGTCTGAAAATCTAGTTGGTCTGCAGCAATGAAGGTAAACTTGGGACAAATGGGAAAAGTGGAAGGAAGAGAGAGAAAGTGGGACATTTTAAAAGCAGCTGAAGAAGTGGTATGACAGAGGACTAATTGTCCCTGCCAAATCAGGACAGTTGTCCCTGCCAAATCAGGACAGTTAGGGGATATACACATTTACAAATAAGAGCTGCTGTAAAAAAAATGCTTTAAGTGCAATTCAGAAAGAAATTACAGTTGTCCCTCTGTATCCACGGATTTGGTATCCACAGAGTTAAATATTCACAGCTTGAAATTTTCTTTAAAAAATAATAATCCAAAACACAAATCTTGATTTTGTGATCTTATATAAGGGACAACATTTTGCTATGTCATTGCATATAATGGGACTTGAGTATTCACAGATTTTGGTATCCACGGGGGTCCTGGAACCAAATCCCAGCAAATATGAAGGGATAACTGTACAAGTTATTTTTCAGGTAAATCACCAGAGGAATTTGGAAGGAAACTCAGTGTCTTTATGTTTATATTTATAGTTTCTGCTGCTCCAGAGACTAGGACACAAGCAATGGCTTTAAACTACAGGAAAAGAGATAAACATTAGGAAGAACTTCGTGATAGTAAGAGCTGTTTGGAAGTGGAATACACTGCCTCAGAGTGTGATGGAGCCTCTTTCTTTGGAGGTTTTAAAGCAGAGGCTGGATGGCTATCTATCAGGAATGATTTGATTGTGAATTCCTGTATGCAGGGGGGTGGACTGGATGGTCCTTGTGGTCTCCTCCAACTCTATGATTTTATGATTCTATGATTCTATAAGACTAGGAAAATTCCTCAGGAAAGTTTCAAAAACATTACTATCAACCACTGATTGAAAATAATTTGAAATTTATCTTGAAGGTAAGGAGGAAAAGAATATCTGGCCATTTCTTTACAGTGATTTGTGGCATCATCTCTCAGGCCTGTATGTCCATGGATAAAGAAACACCAACTTCTGCCTCCCAAGTAGCTATGAAAAACAGAGAAGACTTCCTAGAAAACATCTTAGCATAAATCATAAAATGATTTTAACCCTGCCAATCTTTCCCCATGAAGGTACATTTTAATTTAGAGGGTAGGGCGTAATCAAGGTGAACAACTGCATAGCAAGAAATTCTTAGTCCTTAATCTAGAATGCACAGAATACATTTAGGTCACTGAACAGCAGCTAAGTAATCATGTGAAATTCCCAGAACAGAGACAGATTTTTCATGGAACTTCCCAACAGCTGAACAGCGACTGTGAATGAAATTCTTTAGGAAGTCCTCACATATTCATATTTACAAATTAAAATGTTCATTCTAGTAAAAGTTTTCATACCATATTATGTACTGAGAATTTTATGTAGCAGCATAAGGCAGCCATAAACATGTTTGCATGGATTCTTTTAATAATGTACTTTGCCTGGATATAAAACTACACAATGCTGAGATCATATGCACACTTACCAGAGAGTAAGTCTTATTGAACTCTGATTGTAGTTTAGAGTAAACACTCACAAGGCAAACTAAAAAGCATAATGAAAAGCTGGGAGGCAAAGAATAAAAATTCACTGTGTCACCACTGTATAGCTTTCATCTTGTTAGAAATAAGCTTGCAAAGGATTCACACCTGGCCGCTGTGGAAATGGAGTTTGTGCCATAGTAGCACTTGTTGATTCCACCTTAAGAAGACTTTTCTTCACCTGAAAACTGCATCATCCTTTTTTATGCATATGAAAACAAATCTCTTCAGGGCACTTTCAGGCCAACATCAGCTGACAGGTATATATTACTAAATATTAAACCAAGAGACTCCTCATAAACCACACACCAATTGGCCGGAAATGCCACCTTGTAACCCAGTGTAATTAAAGCAGAGTTGTTGACTCCTGTTGTGTCCAGGGAGTGAAGAGTCTAGGACAAGCAATACATAGAAGAAAATAGCAGGCAGCGTGGCTAATCTCAAAGACTTTGGAGCTTTTGAGCTGCATAAATCAGAGCGACTTTTTGAATAGCTTCATAAAACACAATATCATTGCCATTCTGCTCACGGCTTTTTGAGTTCTTCCTACAGCATACAGATCATTAAGGAAACTTCTAAGCAATCAAGTAATGTGAGCCTGATGAAATTATTCAATCAATGCATCAGCTCAAGGAAATGGCATAAAGCAGAACTGCATCATTTCAGTATGTCTTCCCCAGAACCCCCCACCCACCTCCCCTCCCCCACAAAATCCTTTCTTCTTCAACATGTGTGCTAAAATTACAGTGGAGCTGACTTTTTTCAGCATGTTCATAAGCAGGTTCGATGTAGTCTGGAAGACTAAACTGCCTGCTTCCATCTATAATATTCAATTCAGCAGAAACCCATGAACTGCTAGAAGAGTCTTCTCAACACAGACTATCATACGTATGTCCTAAAAATACTGACAACATGCATTAATTAGAGGAGGGTGTAAATCTGGTCTAGAGAAGATAATCTACATTTGTTTAATACAGGCCCCTAATATATTAACCACAGGTCTTGGCATCACCTCCAGTTGTGGTTGACTAAGAGATTGTCTATTCATACAGACGTGCATTGTTAAAAGTCAACCTTCGTGATAAATTTATAAATAAAAGCACTCTATGTACAGCAGGACAAACCAATTTTACTAAGGGAGAGAACAAGAAACATAGTAGCTTCAGTGCTATTTGGAATTCCCAACTTCCTTTTCAATGCCACACACATGTGCACTCTCTCTCTCTCTCTCTCTCTCTCTCTCTCTCTCTCATGTGTCTCCTTTTGCACACTTTACAAACATGATGGCATTGAGAAACAACCAGGTTTTTTCCCCCTCACTGGAGTTGAAATCTATAATAGCTGCTGTTTCTTTTCTTTTTCTCTGGGATGTTTTAGCCTTCCTTGTCTTCTCTGTCTATAAGAGACTCATTCAAAAACAGTGAAATCTGTTCACTGACTTGGACTCTATGGCTTTTCATCCTCCTTGTCTGAATATGTTTTCTGAAGGATGGTTTTTATGAAACACACACATAAGCACACCAAAGCCAAAACTCTCTCATATAACATTTTCAGAGTTGGAAGAACAGGTAGAGACTTGATTTTTGAAAATAATAATAATGCTGAGTTTAGCTGCTGACCCAGTTTAACATGAAATCATTGCTTATTTCAGCCTACTTATTTCCCATATGCTGAAAAGGGAGAGGGAGACAGAGATGCTAGTTATCAATTTGCCAGATTCGTGTAACATAAAGCCATCTAAAGAGCTAATCCCCTTGTTAAATGTACTAATTGTTTTTCCAAGTGAAATTGTCTCAGAAACAGAATGATTTGGTTCTCCTTCCCCCCCATCCCCACTGCCCCTTCCCTTTTATGTTGACTGGATGCCCATATCTACTTCTACTGCTGCAGGGATTAAAAATAAAAATAAAATAAATGACACAGTGCTGTATTTGCCTGTTATAAATAATTAAGCCAGGCATCCAGCAAACATAAATAGCAATTAAAGTGAAGAGAGGCAGGGAAGGAACTGTTTGATGTCAAACCACAGTGCAACAGTGCATGCAACTGTTTGCTTAGTGAAAAGGGAAGCCAAGAGTGCCTGCTCCAGGAGTTCATCCTCCTTTCACAAACAAACTGTTCACGGGTGAAAAATCATTGCTCAAGAAGTCCTTAACTTTTGCTCGGTTGTAAGGAAGCACACCCTTGTCCCCCAAATTCTAATTTCTAGGAAGTCTAGGGGTTTAACCAAAGAGGGGAAGTTGCCCTTAATAAATCGCACACACTTGGAGGTAGTCTAAACACCGAAAATACTCCTCACAAAGTGTGAGGAGAATATGGGCTGTCTTAATAGCATCCCACATCCCACCGTATTCAGAAGGGGGGGGGCTGAAAACAACAAAAACTGCAGCAGTTTTTCCTGGAGTTTTTAAAAAACTCTGAAGGAGATGTGCATTCCCACTCATTTGGACAAGCAATTTGATTTGAATCGCTTTCCCGTAGGAGAGGAAGTGCAAGCTGATTTGCTGGGTAAGTGTGGGGGTGGGTCTTCCTGCTGCAAGCGCATGCTGCTGCCATGTTGGATTTCCACCTTAGCGAGCAATTGCTAAAGCAATAAAATGGTGTGTTTCCTTTTTTCCTTGTGCGAAGGCAAAATATTGCTTATGCACACTGTGGAAATAGGGTTTTTTTTTAAAAAAAAAAAAGAAGTTCAGCAGCGGCAGATTTAAAAATGCAAAGAATTCACTCACACCTTTCATCTTGAATTAAAGACACGCAAAGCTTATGGGGGCTGTAAGACCATTAAGACAAGTCACAGCTGCTGCAACTTGTCTTTACTGCAGATGACTTTATTGGGGGGGGATCCTATAGACAAGCACTCTGTCTACACAGGGGAGGCTAATGTGGCGCTAACCAACATTCACCTGCTAGCAAGACTCAAACAAGTGTACGTGTTTGGTGGGGGTGTCATTGGAGCTCCCTACTGAGGGAGGACCCTGCCCTCTGAAATTCCAGGCAAAGGCTTCAGCTCTCAGGGAACTGAGGATGAGGAGTGATGTATTTTGTCACTGACATTTCCCACTCCTCTCCTCCATCTCCCCCATTCCCCTCTCTCCACAAGCAGGGATTTATTTCTCAGCCCTTGATCCTCTTCTTTGAAAGATCGCATTACAATCAACGGCTGGCAGACATGTTGACAAAGGAACAATCTCTCAGAGTCCAAAAAAAAAAAAAAAAAGCCCGAGCAGTCACCAAGTTGGCAGCCAGGTGTTAAGGCGGGAAAAGATGGGGCTGAGGGGAAGTTGGTCCTACTCGCTCCGAAGCACCTGGCAGCGTTTATGGTGCGTTCCCTCAGCGCAGGATGCGCGCGAAAATGAGGGTGCAGCGGAGGCGGGGAGAGACTTCAAATCCCCTCACACCCGAGAGCAGCCAGCGGGTGGTCCCTTGCCCCCCTTTCCTCTCTAAGCGGCCAGCCGGGGGGGGGGGGCGGGGAGGTTTCCCCGTTTCCTTCGCAACCTCCCTTTTCTGCCACCCGGTGGGGGTTTTCAAAAAATCTGGGGGAAGCCAAATCTCCTCTCCCCCCTCCACCAACTTCTGCCTTTTCTCCTTCATTGCCCGCGCGTGTGCTGCTTGCAAAGCAGTCCTGTGAGGAGAGGAAGCACAACACACAGTATATCTCCTTTTGCTAAGCAAATATCCACACACACACCGCAGATCTTTTTATTACTATGATTAAGAGTCCTATCAATAAGGACGCTTCTTGAACCACAAATATTAATTATGGGGGGGGGGGAAGACGGGAGAGTTAGATAAAACCACGTCTGGTTTTAAAGCGGGAAGAGGAAAGGCCGGAGGATGTTGGTCGTGCTTATTTCTTTATTTCTTGGCAGGGCTCCGGAATGAGGAGAGGCGCCAGCCAGCCTCTCTTCACTCACCCCCCCCACACACACACACAACCCCGGCCGTCCGTTTTGCTTTTTTCTCTCTCTTTCTCCCGCTTTCTTTCCGCGGGGCTTGCTTGGCAACCGTGGACTCGGGGCTGAGGTGGCCGAGGAAAGAGCCCCGCCGCCGCCAAGAGGTGGGGCCGAAAAGCAGCTTCGGCTGGGGGAACTGTGTGTGTGTGGTTGTGGTGGTGTGTGGTTGGAGAGAAACACCTCTCTCTGTCTTTTTTTAACCCTGGCTCTGCCAGAGCCCAGCCTACTCGCAGGAAGTGCGGAGGGTCGGGAGAGAGGCACCGGGAGTAGGCAAAGCGAGTCTCTCTCTCTACCTCTAAAAAGGAAAGCCCTCCATTTCGTGGCGGCGGGGAAAGGGGGGGGGAGAGGTGGCATACATGAAGGGAGCCCTGGCCAGGAGCAAGCTTCAAGTCCCGAGCTTTGGGGCCGGGAGGCAGCCTGAGGAGGGGAGAGAGCCGCGGTGCTGGGGCAGCGAAGTGAAATGGATAAATAAATCCCTACGACCCTCCCTCTTTTGCCAAGCTCTGGCTGGGCAGAATGAAAGCGCTCACGTTGCCAAACCACCTGTTCCTCCAAAGCTGGGGGAGGGGAGGGGGAAGCGGCGCCCACTCCTCCGTGCGGTGGGAGTGTGTGTGTGTGTCCTTGTGTGTGTGTTTGTGTGTGTACGCGCGTGGTGCGCGAGCCTTACTATCCGCGGGTGGGAAAAGTGGGGGAGGTGGGATCCAGGCTTCCTTCGCTAGCCTCCTACTACGGCAGCAAGCGGGAAGCCTGAGGCGAAAGAGCTGCTCTGGGATGGAAAGCAAAGTCGGTGTGCGCGGGCGCGGGCGCGTGTGTTTACCATCGTTTCCCTCCCGTCGCTTGGAAGGGGGGGAAACATATTTTGGGAGGGGGGAGAAACACACACTGGGAAACGTCCCCCTCCCTTTCACACGCCGCTCCCCACACTTTTTCAAAAGCTCCAGCCCACCTCACCCAGGCGAGGGGAAAAACAGAGATCTAGCCGGTGGCCCGGGAGGAGAAGGAGGGAGGCAGGCAGGCAGGCTCCTGTGCCGGAGAGGCTTCGGGAGAGGAAGGGGTCCGGCGAGCGAGCGAGGAGGGTTGCTGGAGATGAGAGCAAGGGAGGAGGCTGCATAGAGAGAGCGAGAGCGCGGGGGGGGGGGATAAGCCAGCAAAGTCGGCGGCTGCAGCAGCAAACGACAGAAGCCGCCGCTGCCGCCCGCCTCTCTTACCGATGTGAATGATCGAATCCGCCCGCGCCGCTTCCCAGGTTCGAGTCCAACAGACGGACACCACCAAAGCGAGGGAAAAAACTTCCATCTCCTGCGGCTTCGGGCCAAGAAGAAGACGAAGAGGAGGTGGCGGTAGTGAGGCCGGGGGCTTCGCAGGCGGCGGCGTCCAAAGCCAGCAGCCCCGGAGTTTGGAGTTGGAGGAACGGCGGAATATAATCCCGGGTGGGCTCTTCTTCCCCTTCCAACGAAGAATGGTAATAATAATAATTCAGAAAAGGGGTGGCGGAAGTGAGCCAGGGAGTGCGGGAAGCCCAAGAAGGCGACGACCCGGTGCTGGTGGCGGGGAGCCTCACTGGCGACGAGCCCCGCGTCACTTCGGGGGGCGGCCGGGCATCGGCAGAGTTGCGGGGAGTTGCTGCAGCAAATCCATCCAGGAGCCCCCCCTCGCTCTTCCCTCCCGGCTCCACGCCGCCGCCTCTCCGGAGATGCCAATGGGGCAGCAGCACCAGCAGCTTGGCGCCCCTCTGCCTTCTTCCTCCTCACACCATCCTCAGCCGTTTCCAAATAGTAACGATAATAATACAGTAACAACAATTTTTTTAAAAAAACCGATTCCTCTCAGTGGCGGTCAGGAACGCAGAAGCGCATAGAGCTAGGATTCGGTTCCGAAAGGGAAGGGGAGGTGAGAAATCCGGATGATTGGGTTTGGTTCCCCTCGGGCAGCGATCCGCACACGGCCAGGTCCTTCTCCGGCCGGAGATAACTTGCAACCTGCCCAGCCCTTCCTCCGCCACCCCCAAATCCAGCCGCCCCGTCCCCGCCTCAGGGCTGGGGAGATTCAAAGTCACAAGAAGGATCCGGATGCTGCTGCGGATCGAGCTCCCTTTCCGATGGCCAGGCCAGGAGCCGGATCCCCGCAAAGTCCGCGAGTGTGGAGGAAAAGCCCACGCCGCGTCCCAGCTCTCCCCCCCCACCGCGCCAAAAAATAAAATGATTTTATAAAACGCACACACGCGCACAACGCACACGTGCCCGCGCGCGCACAAAAAAAATCCCCTCCAAGCACCCCAAAGTGAACTTCAAAGCGATGCAGCTGGGAATGCAGGACTGGGGGGGAAGGAGCGGGGAGGGGGCGCTGGGGGGGGGGGCTGGAGCTTCAGCCCGCTTTCCAGAGAAGAAGATGAAGAACAACCGTAGAGGAAGGCAAACGGGGGGATGGGGTGGAATTAAGCCGCGATCGCCTCGCTTTGCCTCCTCCTCCTCTTCCTCCCCCTCCTCTCTTTGGGAAACGCGGGGGGGGGGTATTTAGGTCCGCAAAGGCGACGAAGGGAAAAAAAAAGAAAGCAGGAAAGAGCCCACTCCGTCCTCCAACGACGTGGTCAACCCGGGATGATCGCGGTGGATGGGCGGGCGCTGTAGCTGGAGCCGGGAAGCGGCGAGTCCGAGCCCAAGCGGGAGAGGAGGAGAGTCCCCTTCTTCTGCAGCACCAGCCGCCGCCGCCGCCGCCGCCGCTCCGACCCGAGGAGGCGGATTGTGTGTGGTTTGGGCGCTTGGCTGGCTGGCTGGTTGGTTGGTTGGTGGGATGCAGAGAGAGGGAGGAGGCGAGCGAGAGTCCCCAGGCTGCGGGCAGCTCCGCCGCTAGCCAGCACACGTTGCTAAGAAATGGAGCCGCTCGGAAAGCCAGCCAGCCAGGGCTTCCAGCCAGGGCGAAGGAAAGGGGGGGGGGAGAGGCAGAGAGGCAGAGGGAGACGGGGGGGGAGAACGGGAGACGGGGGCTTGGCTTCCTCGCCACCCTCTTCTCCCCCGATCTGGAGAAGACCCACCGAGACCTGGCCTCTTCTCCTCTTTTCTCGGCTAAACCAGGATAAATCCCCTGCAAGGTTTTTATGATTTTTATTAAGGGGGAGTGATAGAACTCAGGGACAAACGTGGATCCTGACTATTTTTTTTAAGGTCACTTGAGGGCAAATTCAAAAGGAAGAGGGAGGTGTTCCTTGACCCTAGTTTTGAGTGTGGGGTGGAAAGAGCCCGCTAGACATCTTTTCACCTTGTCCTTCTACACAGATCTGGGCTTCAGAGAAGTCAAGCAGGGACATGATTTAAAGGGTGAAACAAGGTGGAAAGTGTGTGTCTGTGGTGGTGGGGGGGTGAGAGAGATAGGTATCCAGGACGCCTGATTCCGAAGGGAAACAAAAAAATTAATTAATTAATTAATTAAAAAATCAAGACCTCCTGAGCTATTAATATGACTTTAATTATCAAGGTTTCTGATGGGATTGGTTCTTAATAAGGCTGGGAAATTGTTCCTGGGACAGGGTAGCATATATATATATATATATATATATAATGATGTAACTTTAAAAGTGTGACCTGGATAATGCAGGACTTTGGGGATCTGTGTGATCCAGAAGATCTCAATGAAGCCCCCAGCCCCCCAACCTGGGACCCATAGCACAAAAATGTGAGGGGAAAATAACCTGGGTTTCCTCCCAGGTTATCAGCCCCCAAACACACACAGATAAGAACAGATCAGACCTAAGTTCCAGATCAAATCCGGAATCCTGATGTCAATAGCCTGAAAGCTTGTGTGTAGGGCATGATGGTGAATATCCAAACATGATGGTGTTTAAATGTAGGCAGCCTGACCCTAGATAATGTCATTACGGTTGGCCTTATTCCCTGTGTGAATTTGTCCAATCTGCTTTTAAAATTGCCTACGCTAGTAGCCATCCCCATGGCTAAGAATCCAGAATTAATTCTGTTATGAACAAGCACTCTCCTTTACCTGTCCTAAATTGCTCACCTTGGTTGACTCTATACATCAAAATTGTAAGGAACAGGGAAAGACTTCTCTCTCTCTAAGTGTGCAAACTCTATACTGTACAGTATATGTTACATGTTTTATAAACTAAATGGTAAAGAAAGAGATCTAGCTTCAAAAGGGAATGGAGCTTTTACTACTCATTTCGGCTGTGTTTTTCTATACCTTCTCCAGTTTGTCCAATATCCTTTCTAAGATGTGGTGACCAGTATTGCATACACTGTTCCAAGTGTGGTTATACCATAGATCTATATGACAGCATTATGATATTGGCCATTTCCACCTGTATCTGGTTCAGAGGCTTCAGATCTTGGAAATAATGTTTAGCTTCCATGGCTAATAACCACTGACAGACTTTCCCTTCACACATTAATCTACCTTTAAAGCTCTCCAGGTGAGTGACCATTTTCATAATGTATAACAATAAATGACATAAATTAATTACAGGTGGTAAGAATGAACACTCTGTCTTGCCTGTTCTGAGTCTCCAACCATTCAAAAAGTATTGAGAAACTATTGGTCACTGTGTGGATAGATAGGCCTTCTATCTGATCCAGCATGGTTGGTGTTCAGAACTGAAATAGATAGAAGGTCCACCCTCCTAGCTGGAGCCAGGAACAGGCTTACTGTTAGACAAAGTAGACAGCAAAAATGGAGTGGCAATAATGTGTTGGGGGATACAATTGTGTACCTCCTAAGTAGCCTGCTGACCTCAGGTGCAATGAATGATGTCCCATTATCAGTGGTGACGTAAGATTCAATAAGGGGTCCAGTCAGCTTCTGCACATGGAATTTAAGGTGGGCACCATCTTATATTTTGCCATGGGCATGTTTTGGGCCAAACATCCAAAATACCCTAAAGGTGCCAGATCCCATCTGATCTTGGAAGGTAAGCAAGGTCAGCTGTAGTTAGTACTTAGTATCACAGGTGCTATAGGCTATATTTCAGAGGAAGGAACTAGCAAACCACCTCTGAGTGCTCCTTGCCTAAGAAAATCCTATGATACTCATGAGGTTGCCATAGGTCAACAGGATACCCAGACATATTTTTGCTCAGTACTGCCTGGAGCACAGATTTGTCTGTTCTGAATCTCCTGCCATTCAGAAAGTATTGAGAAACTATTAGTCACTGTGAGGATAGATAGGCCTTCTATCTGATTCAGCATGGCAAGTGTTCAGAACACCTCACAATATTTTGTTTAGAACACCTAATTTTATGTTTGAGGCATTATAGTTTCTGTTTCAAGGAAGAACTTGTATTTAGAATCAGAACATTCTGATTTAAATATAACACAAAATTCAGTGGCAATGGATGTTTTCCCACTGTTCCAGTCTCAGGGTTCATCTACACCAGGCCGACGTATCCTGACTCTGGATTTGGCCTGCTCCCTTCCCACCCATTACCTGGAGGAAAATGGGCTGGAGTCCAAACAGTTTCCTGGCATGTTGCTGAAGCCACCGCCACCACCACTTTCCCTACTAATATGGAAGCCAGGCAGAGATCCTGCAACATGTGACTGCAGACCCCCTGCATGTGACCACTCTCAGTCACATGTTCAGGGACCCCTGCCTGGATTCTGGAAGAGCCAGGGAGCTGGAAGCAGTAGGGAGGAGTGGTGTGCTAGATGGGCTCCTGTGGACATGAGGGCCTGATCTGGGTTTTCCCAGGTAAACCAGGTATTTTCCTGTAAGGGGTTATCAGGCCCTATGCCAGCTTGCCCCCATTCCAGACCTTATTAATGCACCAGGGGTGGTGAGGACTGCCAAGTGGCAGATTGGGGTAAATGCCATGCATTGTTTGGACTGCAGGGCTCTAGAACAGGGGTAAGCCGGGGTATTTAGCCTGTGGAGACAAGCCCTATGTTCACCTAATCTGCCTAGTTCTGGCCATCCAAGTTTTTCCTCATTCTAGTAGATTCTTTAAGGCCACCATGGTGTGTATGTGTGTGTCTTCTTAGTATCAGCTGTTTTAATTGTGAGTGTAGCAGAGTGATTAAAGAGGTTGGGGAAATAAAAGGTGAAGAATGATTATTTATTTAAGGAGGCTGTTATTTGCAAGTAGGAAAAAACATCTGAATTTAAGAAACACGTGCTCTTACAGAACAGAATTGAAATGGTTTCTGATGTTAACCATTATGAGCCTTAAAATGCAAAGAGATATTTGGGCTTAGTGATATAATGAACATTTATTTTGGAAAGGAAAAAATCAGTTTAGCTTTCTTTGAAGCCCCTTTCAGTCCCCTGACTGGCTATGGCCATGAATTGAAGTATTTGCGGTCATACCGTTGGCAAAACTCAAGGTTCGTGTACTGGCAGGAATAGCCAAGTAATATTTTTCTAACATCCTCAAAGTGTCCTAGTCATACTTTAGGAGGAATTGGCCACCTTGCATACTCCAGATCCCATGTATTAATGAAACAATGGCAGGGGTTTTCCAAGTACTGGATGTGTTGTTTTGGATAAAAACACATATAGGCATAGGCTGAAAGTCCAAGCTACTCAGTAATGATGGGAAGAGAGAGCTAGCCTGAATAGCAGAACAGAAGACCAATATTTCTATTTGTCTAGGAGGAGCAATGAATTATGGGAGATTTGTATGCTAGATATAATTTGCCTTGGTTCTAATGGGGTCAGCAAGCAATCATCTTTTTTACGTATCTAGACTGTGGCCTTCCTTATCCCATGCTATTCTGCTTGGTTCAATAGCAATGAAGTAACCTACCAATATATGTAGCCCACAGATCAAATGTTTGATGGACATGCTTCCTTGGGTCATCTCAGATGAACTAATTTGGGTTTGATTTGTCTCAGGGTTGAATTAAGCATATACTCAGATAAGGCCAAATTAAGGTGTTCCAAAACATGCTGCACATGTACCCATTTGGCTTTTGTGCAGTGGGCAAGCAGTGCTACCAGAATGAAAGGAGCCCTCCTCAGGCTCTTTCCTTTCAAGGGATAGAACAACTCTCACCTACTTTTATACCATCATGTGTGACTGAGACTGGAATCTCAGAGCAGTAACTCCAATATGCTGTCTGCCCCTTCATTCACTCTACAGCTGGGAAATGGCTATATCTACTCTTGGGAGGACAGGCAGTGTTACCATGCCATACTAATCCCTCCCTTTAATATCTCATAATTGGCAATATTGAACACTTCAATGGGCCTAGTAGACCAGGGTGGACTAAAAAGGAGGTCAGATGGATGTCACAAGGACCTGGGAAGGTGTCTTGGAAATATTCTAGCAAACACACCCAAGACATGATGAAGTGGAGCCCCTAGTAGACAACATATTTATGGAGGTATGTGCTAATCCCCTTTTGGTCCCCTTGGCTAGAAGTCACAACAAGTGAGCTAAACAACTCATACTCCCAGGAAATATCTCTCAGCATCCCTTCCTGTTCTACAATGTGAAGTTGTCATAAACCCATCAGTTCCTATCTCTCAGCCATTAAAACAATCAGAAAAGTTTCAGTTTCTTTTGTTTATTCAGTGGGAAACCCAGCTAAGCTTTGTTCTAAGCCCAAATATCCATTCAGGACACAAAATATACTATAAATATTAGCCCAAAACAATAGCAAGGTGTGTCAGTGTGGAAGAGACCTTGCTACTCTCTCTGTTGGCACACCCTCAGATTGAAGTTTCCATTGCCACCCTCAAACTTCCATCTCAGTTCTTTACTTTCAAGTAAAGAACTATTGCCCTATCCATTGAAGCTATTCCTCTATCCAGTCTTTCTGCCTTAAATTATTTGTTAGCCTTGTGTGGCTCTTGTGAGTGTGTGTTGCGTGTGTGAGTGCTTTCTGTGTTATTTTGTAATAAAAACTATTTATTTCATTTTAACCTGGCATTCTCTGCAGTTAGTACTGGTATACATAGGTGAAAGGGTCCCAAAGTTGCCCACCTCTTACAGCATTCCATTTGAACTAATAATAATTCCCCCAGCTAATAATAGATAATGGGTGGGCTTCCCAGATCCAGAGGAGAGCAGTCCAGCACCTCCTAAACATCCGTGCAGTGGAACCCATTCCAGTGCACCAGCGTTTTTCAGGGGTGTACTCCGTCTTCTTCACGGTTCCCAAAAAGGACGGCGACCACCGCTCAACTCTAGACCTCAAGTACACCAACTCCCATCTGGTATACAAATTTTTCCAGATGGAAACGCGCACCTCAGTCCGGGAAGCGCTCCAGGAAGGGGACTTCCTGGTTTCTCTGGATTTGTCAGAAGCTTATCTCCAAATCATGATAGAGGAAAACAACAGAAGATTCCTTCGTTTCACGATAGGTCAGGAACACTATCAGTTCAGAGCGCTACCCTTTGGGCTGGCCTCGGCCCCACGGGTTTTCACCAAGATCCTGGTTGTGGTAGTGTCGTATCTCAGACACCAGGGGATACACCTGTACCCGTACCTGGACGACATCCTTCTGAGGGCTGCCTTCTTCCAACGAGCTCTCTGGGATCTCCAAACCACGATACATTGCCTCCAGGATCATGGGTTCCTCATAAACTTCAAGAAGAGCACATTGGTCCCTACTTGGTCCATCACGCACCTGGTCGCAGTCCTAAACACGTGCTTGGGGATGATCTTCCTCTCGACCGAAAGACAAGCCAAGCTGAAGGAAGAGGCCTCCTGGGCCCTCTGTCAGAAATGCTCAAGCCTGATGGACCTGGCTTACCTCCTAGGACTGATGGTATCCTCAATTGCAATGGTTCCCTGGGCACGATTCCACACCAGGAAGCTGCAAACTTTCCTCCAGCACTTCCATGACCAAATAGCAGAGAGACAGGACCTGATCCTCATCCTTCTGAGGGAAGTCTGGGCGTCGCTGCACTGGTGGACCCTAGACCTCAATCTATCCAAGGGGTCTCCATGGACGCAAACTGCGGACATGACCGTGACGTTGGACGCCAGTCTCACAGGCTGGGGAGCCCATTGCCTGGATCTCTTTATCCAGGGGACCTGGAGAGAAATGGAAAGGACCCAACAGCATAAACTGGTTGGAGCTCAGGGCCAACAGGCTGGCACTTCAACACTTCGAGAGAATCTTGAGGGGTCAACACCGCCCGTTCCTACATCTCCAAACAAGGGGGGGGTCGAGGTCTCAGTCCCTTTAGAGGGAGGCATCTCTCCTCTTCACCTGGGCAGAAAGAACAGTGGCGTCGTTGACGGCCAGGCACATTCAGGGCGCAGACAACATGACTGCAGATTACCTAAACAGACATGTCATCCTCCCGGGGGAATGGGCTCTTCACCCTCAGGTCTTTGATCAGATTCAGGTCAGGTTTGGGCGAATGGAGGCGGACATGTTCGCATCGGCCGCCAACACCAAACGGCCAAGGTTCTTCACGAGATTCCCTCACCACGGGGCAGAGGGAGTGGACGGTCTCCAGGGGACGTGGCCGTCGGGTCTCCTCTATCTATTCCCCCCCCATCCCGTTAATCGCCAAGGCAATCCGCAAAGTAAGGGAGCAGTGGGCCCAAGCAGTTTTAGTGGCCCCTCATTGGCCCCAGCATCCATGGTTCTCAGACCTCAAGGACTTGTGTCAGGGCAGTCCGTGGCCTCTGCTGCAGAGGCCGGACCTTCTGTCACAAGGACCCATGACACACCCGGACCCGGATTGACTCCGCCTAGCTGCCTGGAGGTTGAACGGAGAGCTCTGAGGCTCTGCGGATATGACGAAGCAGTAATTGAAACGATGCTATCCTGCAGACGAGGTTCAACGACGAGAGTCTATGAAGCCACTTGGAGAGCCTTCACCCGGTGGTATAAAGCCAAACGATGGGACTACACTCGGGCCTCAATTAAAGACGTTTTAGCCTTCCTTCAGAAGGGTCTTAACCTTGGCCTCAAGCCTAATACCTTGAAATGACAAGCGGCAGCGCTAGCTTCGGTCATTGCTCTCCCTCAAGGGCAGCCTCTGACATGACACCCTCATATTAGAAAGTTCCTCAGAGGGGCGTCCATCATCTCCCCACCAGTTAGACATTGTTTCCCAACATGGAGTCTTCCTCTGGTCTTAAAGCAGTTGTCCAAACACTCCCTTGAACCCCTCCGGGGGATCTCCCTGCAATATTTGACTCTAAAGGTAGCCTTCCTAGTGGCCATAACTTCAGCAAGAAGGGTCTTGGAGCTGTCGGCCTTATCGGTTAGAGAGCACCTCTGCTCGTTCAACGCGGACCACGTGGTACTGCGGACGGACCCGTCCTTCCTTCCGAAGGTCCTGTCATCCTTTCATGTGAATCAGGAACTGATCCTCCCGACGTTCTGCCCAAACCCTTCGCACCCCAGAGAGAAGGAGTGGCACAAGCTAGATGTGAGAAGGGCTCTGAGGATCTATATTCGTCGAACCAGAGAGTTCAGGCGCTGCGATTCCCTGTTCGTGGCCTTTGGCCCAGCGTCAAGGGGTACCAGGGTCTCTAGACGAACAATCGCATCCTGGATCAAGGCCTGCATTTTGGAGGCATACGGCGTGGCCAGATGCCCTTGCCCTCCGGGCGTCAACCACTCTACCAGGTTGGCGGCAACATCAGCGGTGTTTTCGTCGAATGCACCCATCCTGGAGATTTGCAAGGCGGCCACTTGGAGTACGCCATCAACATTTATTAGGCACTACAAGATTGACAAATTTAGAGCCTCAGAGGCTACCTTCGGTAGGAGGGTCCTACATGAGATCATTGGAGACTGAGGATCGTTCCAAGCAGCCGATGCCCGCCCGTTTTCAATAGGGCTTGGGTACGTCCCAAGTGTAAGCATCAGAATTGGATTCCTCCTCTCACCACCCAGAGAATGCCACATTGGTACTTACCGTGAATGTGCATTCTGTAGGTGGTAGAGAGGAGGAATCCACCCCTCCCTCGGCTGCTCCAGTTCTTTACTTCTGTAGGTTCGGCTTGCAGTCAACTGGCCAGACAATGGCTGAGAGGGGGAGGAGCCAACGGCCCAAAGGGGGTCACGTGATCAGTTTGAATTCTCCTGCCTAAGCTCTGGGTGGTAGAGGGGCATACCAAGTGTAAGCATCAGAATTGGATTCCTCCTCTCTACCACCTACAGAATGCACATTCACAGTAAGTACCAATGTGGCATTACCATGTGTCCTCTTTTTCCAGGACAAGTCCTTTTTTTTCAGAATTAAAATTCCCATCCGGGTGGGTTTTTAAAATGTCCAGGTTTTCTTACAAGGCCTGGACTGGAGGAAGTGGACTACCAGGCAGCAGAGCTCTGAAAAGGAGAAAGGAAGACATGCAGTAAAAGCAGGGTAAAGGACCCCCCACACACACACACACAAAGCAGCCAGCTTCAGCCCTGTGAGGGTTAGCAAGTGACTCACCAGTTTCCAGTTGGATCAGGGCTGCTGCCACCATTGTCATCCTGAGGGGAAGGCCTGTCAGTGAAAAAGATGTTGGAGAGGAAAAGGTGCCTTGTCACCAGTACCAAGGAAGGTCTGTCTTGTCTGTTGGACTGACTCAACTGAGGAACAATGTCTCTTCTTACAACTGCTCAGAGCTTATAGTGTATTTAAAGTGAGAGCTGTCATTGGTGGTTTGAAGTAGTCAGTCAGTAAAAGTGTCCTCTTTTTTGCTTTCCAAAATATGATAATCCCACCAGCAGTTGGATCTTACTTCAGCACTGGAAATGGGATAGTGTCCCATTCCTACTTCAGAGGTAGCACCTTAGAAATCTTCTAATAAAGAGCAATGAGGAGCTTCATAAAGAACAGCTGGGAATCCTTCCCACGGTATCTACTGTTGAAAATAGTTGCCTCATTCAGCTAAATGGTGGGGCCATATGCATACCTTTGGCTTGAGATAGGGGGGAAAATCTTATCTTCAAATCCCCCCTGAAGACTGAGAATCCAAAGTGGACATGCCAAATCTGTCATAGATAGTAGCTCAATATTCATAATTTGTGTTAGTGTGGCAGCATTTGCCTTGATTTTAAAACGTATATCCAGGTTAAATGTTTAGAAAATGAAAGCATGCTAAGATCACCTTTGTCACTGTATTCTGGGCGAATTTCAGTTCTTAGGGGCCAAAGCTATGATTTTTTGATAGGATTGCTTCATCCCAGTTTTCCATGTGAGAGGAGTAGCTTCTTTAAAAATATTACACCAAATTAGATGACACCAAATTAGGAGGAGTAGCTAATACCCTAGAGGGCAGGATCAAAATTCAAGATGACCTGGATAAACTGGAGAGCTGGGCCAAAGCTAACAAAATGAAATTCAATACGGAGAAATGTAAGGTACTGCACTTAGGGCGAAAAAATGAAATGCATAGATATAGGATGGGGGAGACCTGGCTGAATGAGACTACGTGCGAAAGGGATCTAGGAGTCCTAGTAGACCACAAGTTGAACATGAGTCAACAGTGTGATGCAGCAGCTAAAAAGGCCAATGCGATTTTGGGCTGCATCAATAGAAGTATAGTGTCCAGATCAAGGGAAGTAATAGTGCCACTCTATTCTGCCTTGGTCAGACCTCACCTAGAATACTGTGTCCAGTTCTGGGCACCACAATTCAAAAAGGATATTGACAAATTGGAGCGTGTCCAGAGGAGGGCGACTAAAATGGTGAAAGGTCTGGAAACCATGCCTTATGAGGAGAGACTTGGGGAGCTGGGTATGTTTAGCCTGGAAAAAAGATGGTTAAGAGGCGATATGATAGCCCTGTTTAAGTATTTGAAGGGATGTCACGTTGAGGATGGAGCAAGCTTGTTTTCTGCTGCTCCAGAGATTGGAACATGGAGCAATGGATGCAAGCTCCAGGAACAGAGATTCCACCTCAACATTAGGAGGAACTTTTTGACAGTAAGAGCTGTTCGGCAATGGAATGCACTCCCTCTGGGCGTGGTGGGGTCTCCTTCCTTGGAGGTCTTTAAACAGAGGCTGGATGGCCATCTGTCAGGGATGCTTTGATCGTGATTTCCTGCATGGCAGGGGGTTGGACTGGATGGCCCTCGTGGTCTCTTCTAACTCTGCAATTCTATGATTCTATGATTCTGTGTGTCCAAATGATCACAAAGATCTCTATACTGTACAAAAATTAGCTACTCAAAGACAAGACCTATCCAATTTTATGCTTTGGTACCTTAGTGTTCGTTTTCAATGACATTCGATCCAGGAAGTTATTTCCAACACATGCATAGGAAAAGAAAAGTCAAAAATCAGGCAACAACCACATGCCTGGTTCATGCCAAACCACAAATGGCTTTTAAACAGCCCGTGCATAGCACACAAAGCATAGTTGAGATTATATAAATATAAAAATTCCATAGAACAGTACTACAGTCCATTCTGTTTCCACATATAGACCAATATCACCTGTGTCCTTTCTTGTTCTCTCTTTAGCTAGAGACCTTTATAGTAGAATTATGCTTTTGGCAGGCACTAAGTTAAGATCCCAAGATTTATTGCAGATGTGACCTAAATTTTCCAATGGAAATTGGTTACTGTTTTAAATCACAGGATCACCTAACTTGTGCCCCTATATTTTTACCTTTGAGGTGAAAGGGGTTTTGGCAGAGTATGGGCAAGTATTTCCTTTAGCTACTATAGATTCAAATCCATTCGTAGCCTTTAGGGTCAGATATAGATGATGTTGGCTGAAGTAAATTCCCTTATGTAGGAATGGGTCAAATTTCAGGAATGTAAGTCCCACTTTGTTTCATCCTGATGCAGTAAAGGAGACAACTTTTTTTCTTCTCAGTGAAAGATGCTGAAGGATGGAAAACATTTGTTGGTGGTAATGGTAGTCTCAAAGAAAATGTGTGCATTATCCTGAGTGGGTTTTGCATATTTCTGCAAAATGGAAAATTTGGCAACTGTTGCCTTGTGATAAAAGTAGTAGCATTTGATGGTCTATTTGTGTCTTTGTGACCAAACAGGCAGTTCTGTTGTGTTTGCTATGTGAGGGTGCTTAGTTTTACAGAGGCAGGAGTTTTATGCAAAGAATATTTTGTTCCAACTGGATAAACTGCAATCCATTTAGTGTTTTAGTCTTTTGTTGGAGGTGAGATCTCTTGAGGGAGTTTAGAGAACTCTTGCCATCTTGCTGTGTGGAAATGGGCAGTCTAAACTAGAGTCTTAGCAATGGTGAGATTTCTTCACATTCTTAATGATATCTGTCAAAATATTTTATCTAGCCCATTTATATCTCACCCTTTTCCCCCATAGTACTCACGGAGGTATAGCTGGGATTCCCAGATGGCCTCCAATTCAAACTCTTACCAAACACAAGCCTTCAGAAACGTGGCTGAAACATGTTCTTTCACATTATACTTAATTAGGACAATATGGATAGAAAATAGATGGTTGATAATGTTTCCTTCTCTGTTGCTGTGGCCTTTAATAAATGTCTTCCATGCCAAAGAAGTAAACCAGAATATCTGTATATTCACATCCAGCTGAATCACAAACAAATTTGGGATGGTTTAGATAAATTTGGGAGATATCTTGGTCAAAGGAGGACTGAATTGCACCACTTTTAAAGATATGTGAGTGATCTGAATTCAGATGGATACAGTTACAGGTGGTGTATTTATAAGAAGTACTGTTATTCCACTCCAACTTCTCCATTTAAAGAAAACAGCAGACAGGGAAGATGGGTAAAGAAGATGAAGGGCTCTAGTTTTGTGACTGATACCTCATGCTTCTAATCACAATTTGAGACAAGAATGTTGATGTAATATATAATAGGACTTATATAGTGCTCCATGTTAGTCCTCACTTCTGGAGGAACTTTAAAATATTTTTTGGTAGAGTCTATGGGAACAACCCCCTCTGAACAAATCAATCCAAGAAAACCCCGTGATAGGTTTGCCTTAGAGTTGCCATAAGTCAGAAACAACTTGAAGGCACACATCAACAACAATGGGAACTGGGAGATGTTTCACCATGTACTTCCTTGAAAAATGCTGGATGTTCAAGTCTTTCTGAGTTTGCTACTGGATATTTCACATCCACCATCTACATCATTCTATTGTACTTTCTGTGACTTATGTGGCAATTCAATAGGAAACAAACAAACAAAAAGCCCTTGTATCACTCCCACCCATCATTTTCCTGCCATTTTGGGGACCAAAAACTGGCTCAAAAGTTACACCTTCTGGGGTCCTTGCCTGCTTTGGTGAATCGGGGAGGGTTGAGCAAATTCCTGGGGCTTATGTTTTGAAAGATTCTAGTATTTGTTGGTGTAATACTTGAATATTTTTTTTTTAAAAAAAACCAACCCAACCCAAATTCAAATGATGTTTCTGTTGTCCCAGACTATTTTCTGGCAATTTCTGGCACCAGCTGGAATATTTCAGTCCCACCCTCAAGTGGGTTTGTTTTAATTTTGGGCCTTTCTATACGAGGCAAAAAAAACCTGGAGTACCTTGCAGTAGTGGCATTTTTCAGCAGCAGTGACTTGGCTTAATGGTGTTTTTGCCCCCATAAGCTTCACATGTGAGATGGTGGCTGTGAGTGATTTACTCACAGTTGTACTTAACTCAATTTGTCACCGCTTAACTTAAAAAAAAAAAAGATGTCTAAGGTACACTAGAGTGGTCATTCGGTTTAACAGGAAACACCCCCCCCAAAAAAACCCCACCCTGTTTTATTGCTTTAGCAATCACTCATTAAGGTGAAAATCCAACATAGCTGTAGCAGGCACTTGCCCTGTTAGCAAACCCACCCCCTGCGCTCACCTAGCCAATCACCTTCATGCTTCCTCTCCTATGGGAAAGTTATTCATATTGAACCACTTGTTCCAATGAGCAGGAATATGTCCCCTTGCTGTTTTTTTAACAAAAAACTATGGAAAAAGCTACAAAGGCTTTTCCTGCAGTGTTTTTGCCATTTTGGCCCTCTCTCCTTCCAAACACAGTGGATTGATGCGGGATCCCATTAAAACAGGCTGTATTCCCAGCTAATTTCATGAGGGTTATTTTGACTGTTTAGACAACCCCTTTGAGACATATCAAAATAAAAAGTCTACACTTTCTTTTTTCCTTTCTTGATTTTATATATATATATATATATATATATAGAGAGAGAGAGAGAGAGAGAGAGTGTTGTAGTGTAGAGCCCTGGTGGCGCAGTGGTTAAATGCCAGTACTGCAAGTCACCACATTGCAAGTTCGATTCCAGCGTGCTCCAAGGTTCACTCAGCCGTCCATCCTTTCGTAGGTCGGTAAAATGAGTACCCAGCTTGTGGGGGCAATTAGCTAACACACATCGGAAACTGTTTAATGCAGTGTAGACGTGTAAATAGCTATTGCTTAAAACAATTTGTAAGCCGCTCTGATAGCCTTGTGGCTGAAGAGCGGGGTATAAATAAATAAATAAATAAAAAATATCAGTGAATCTGTGAAATGGCACTTTTGCACTAGCACTACAACTCTAAAAATATTTTTAAAAGAAAAGATGAGAAAATGTGTCCTTCAAACCATAGGATCACCTCAGAAAATCATGCCTTCAGGGGTTCTTTTTAATCCTTTGGAAGAGCTCTAGTGCAGATGAAAGAAACAGCTATAAATAACCCACCAAAAGAATGGCATGAGTGAATGCAGAGGTGACAACAACCAGCAAAACTCAGCAAACTCTGACAAGCTATATTGTGAGAACTCATGCTTTTTTTTTACCAGTTAGGAAGAGCCCTGTATGTGGACAAAAATGCTGAAAAATATAAGTTGGGGAGGGTGGTTTTGGGGGATGATGTGTGGAAAACCTAAGAGCTATAAATAGCCCTAGGGTTGGGGAGGACAGTCACCTTATGATTCCAACCTCTGATTTAAACCCAAAACACATTGGACCTATTGGGGAGAAATTACTCTGTTTATAGAAGTTGCTGTGCCTGCAAATTTCACCTAATTTTGACATATGGAAAAAGTTCTAGCAGTTGGTTTATTTTCAGTCATGAGAACAAATGAAGCCTAAACTCTGGCTAGAAGCCAAGATGACTAAGCTGAGACTGTCATACTTTGGTCAGATCAGAAGCTATGACTTACTAGAAAAAGCAATGATTCTGGGTAAGGTAGAAGGCAGTAGAAAAAGAAGAAGACCCCATTACAGGTGGATAGACTCGATCTAGGATGCTGTGGACATTGGTATGTAAGATCTGAGCAGGGTTGTTGATGGCAGGGTGACTTGGAGGTTTCTCTTTCATGGGGTCACCATCAATTGAAGTCAACTTGACTGCAGTTAACAACAGCAGCAGAAAAAGAAGACAGAAAGATCTGGATTTCCAAATCAAGATTTGGATTTGGATCAGAGTTGAATTGGGTGCCATAGAAATTAGTCCAAGGTGTACTGGGCTGCCTTCTGAATCACCCTGTCAAGGTCTGGACCACATCTTGTGTCCAGTGGACATCCCGATTCTTTATTTATATCTATGAAGTATTTGTGTGGTGTGTGTGTGTGTGTTTGAGAACACAATTCACTAGATAATAATCTTACTAAATATATAAATGCCCAGGAAACTTTATATTTTCTTTTCATTTTTCTCCTTTGTTAAAGCTGGAGTCATTATGACTTCTCCACAAAAGAACAGAGTTCACACAAAATGTTAATTTGCTTCTTGGGAGTGCATGTAAGAGGAGTGCTCTTTTAACTGTGCACAATGCACAGTAGGTGGAGTAGCAAATATCATGAAACCCTTTAAGCAAACTCTGATAACTTTTTAATTCTCACTTTCATGCTCAAGGCTTTGATGCCTTATCTGAAAGTAAGCTATATCCTCTGGCTAGTTTAAAGTGCCAGATAAATCCATACTAGATTAGACAAAGTGTGGGACATGGTTATCAAAATTATCCACTGGAGCTCTTTTTTCTCCTTTCATGGAAAATGTATATCTAAAAACAAATGTAGAGAGCCAGTGTGGTATAGTGGTTAGTGTTCTGCAATCATCATCATCATCGTCATCATCTAATAACATACCTCTTCAGGTGGTACCTTTACCAAACGGTTCATGGTGCCTTTATCAAATGTCAGAATATGCCATAGCACATATTCTGATGGCTATACTCAGAGCTCAAATGTGTATTTCATGCTACAGAGTTAGGACATTATCAGACTAGCCCCTTAAAATGTTCTTTTGTCAGCATTAAAACAACAACAACATTTTTTATGCTGGAAAAAGAACGTTCCCCCTGCATTTACCTTCCTCTCCCAGTAAAGACAGCCCCGGTAATGAAGAGGAAGTGAACAGAGCCCAGTTCACTTCCTTGTTTGAAATCCCATAAGACTTCATCACATGGGAAATATAAAAATAAAAACAGAAATAAAAAGTTTTAAAAAGCACACCGACACTTTAAAAGTCCCAAGTAACCCGGGGAGGGTTATAAAAAGAGCAAAACTTTCCTGGATGTCCCAATCTCACCTGGAAGTGTTTGTGCTGGACCAGCCATTCTCGTTGTAGTCATGAGAGTGAAATGGCCCAAGGTTGTGCCCACTGGCAATGCTGGCACTAAAGTGCCATGGGGGATCTATTGATGGCTTCAGCTGTCAATAAAAAGGTACAAGTTTTGGGCTGATTTTAAACATGAAAGGGCAACATCATCTGATCTGTGCACCCTTTCATGGTTATGTGGCGTCGTTATGACACCTTATTTTGTGTGTCTGGTAAAGTCCTTAAAGTGGTTTACAAATGGTTTACAGTGCTTGTTTTTCAGGGAATCCTGGGTTCTACAATTCTGTGACAGGAGCTAGTGATCTCTAATGAAGGATCCTTAGCACCCTTACCAAACTATAGTTCCCAGAAGTCATTGGGAAAACATCAAAGGCTAGGATAAAACCAATCTACATTAACCAGCATAAATTAGTGGTTTGAGCATTGGACTAGGGCTTTGGGAAACAAGGGTACAAATCCCTGCTTGGCCATGGAAACTACTGGGTGACCTGGGGCACATCACATTCTCTCTACCTTAGAGGAAGACAAGGACAAATCACCTCTGAACAAAATCTACCAAGAAAAATCCATGATAGGTTCACCATTGGGTCACCATAAGTAATTTTTTTAAAATGGCCTGAAAGCAAACAACAACGACATGCAAAAAATATGATCTTCAGAACTCATTTACATGTCAGCTTCATGATCACCCCTTTTTGAGATTCTGCGCTCATTAAAAGCCAGCATCAAGATTTGTTCTGCCATGTTGCCTGGGGCTCCACATTTTAAATGGAATACACTCTGACAGAAGAAAAGCATATTTCCAGGTTTTCATTCAACTTCCAATATGGTCTTCTCTCCATGAAAAATATGATTGGACATTAGAATTCCAGGGACAATGAATTCAAAGTGCTGGTGATTAAAGTCCCAGAAGCTTAGGATCTGGAAAACTAAAATATCTCCTTCTCCCACATGATCCTGATTGAACCAAGAGATTTTCCTTGCAGGTCCTCCTCCACGTAGTCTTGTGCTCTGAAATTAGGTGGCTGGTGATCAGAGAAAGAGCTTTTTCAACAGTTATGTGACAGTAGTGGAATGCCTTATTAGAAGGGACTGGTTAAAAAAAAATCCCCCTCAACAACCATTTGCACTAATTAAATTCAAAAGGCACAGTGATTCAAGTGTGGGAAGGACTATGCAGTACCTGCCTGCTATGTACATGTTAAAGATGAGAAGCTTGTCAGAAAAGAATAAAAATGTGACAATCCTAAGTGACACCACAAATGTGAATACAAAGAAAAGTCATATTTTTAAGAGCTAAACACAGAGATCAGGCAGTGACAGGGTTTCTTTCGTTTTCCTGCTATTTGGACTGTATGCTTAAAAAGCAAAAAGCACCAAGAAAGTTGTGCACTATAGATAGCACTAATAAGAACACTGAATTCTTTGGAACCAGCCATTTTAAAATCTTTTCCAGCTTTGTTTTCAAAGGTTTGAGATGGGAGGAGTTGCATGCTAGCAATATCAAGTCTTTAGTCCTAAATAAGTCCCACCACATGAGATGGAGCTATTCTCCATTGCAGGGAACTCTATGGAAGCAAGCAGAACTCTGCATTGGCCAAAGGGTCCCTCCCAAGGGTGTAGCTAGTCAAAAGATCATCTCCTTTGTGTTTTGTGTGCTGTGATGTTTGCTTGCATTGGAGCAACTTTGGTTTCTGTAGCTTCCGAGGAATTAAACAATGCAATAAAACACTCATTTATAACCTTCTGTTGGCTCCTGTGTTAGGAGGTAATTAGCACATTGGAACATTACTGTGTAATTCAGAACTTTTAGTGTAAACATTAACGTTTCCATAAATGAGGGTTAATTTAAACATATGTTATTGTTCCAGTAGGAAGTGGAGTTTTATGTTGAGCAAGTGCTTATTGTTGATGTATTATATGAAGGACGAAGTTACAGAAAGATAGTATACTTCTGATTCTAAGATGCTGGAAACAAACAATAGAAGATGGCTAGCTATGTCAGATGCTTGCCTACAAAATCTTGGCTTTAGTATTGACAAGTACTTGGAGCAGTCAATCATTCTGTAGGAGTGAAAGAGTGTCCTTTGGCAATTCGTTTCTAAGACCAAGGGAGTACATTAGGCAATGGTGTGGGATCTGCTCTTGTGGGGCAAAGTAACAGGAATTCGCTGTGACTTTTTCCGGCTTTGGGGTCGAAAATTTATTATATAAACAGATGGAATGCTAATTTAGTCATCAGTCTTGTCTGCCCTATTCATTTGCCCATTCATTACTTCTACCCACTTGGAAGGTGGAAAGTTAACAAAAGAGATTATCAGATGTGGCAAAAACTGCATCAGAAGAACGTGAGGAGAACAGGAATGGGCAAGATTATCAGACAACATTGTCCTTCAGAGTCCCAGGGGCATAGTGCGGTTGTGAGTAAGGCATCCCTTTTTATTGGTGGCTTGTCCCAGTCAATAAAAAAGGGAAGCCTCACCTGTGGCAGCGCTACACACCAGGAATGGCTGAGGACGCAGGTGTTTGATAATATCACCCTTCCTGTTCTCCTGTTCTTCTGATGTGGCTTGGGATGTGGTTTTAAACATGTTCCACTGCGTTTAATAATCTCCTCTCCTGCAGCTGGATTCCTGATACCAAAGGAAACTTACCTCTTATTCTTTTCCTGGACCCAGAAGCCTGATAGCAAAGGTACAAAAGTGTTAAACGGTGAGCTAGACATACTAGAGCTGGAGCTAGATTGGGTTTACGCTGTCGACCTGTTAGAATGAGCCTTTTAGCATCAGTGGACCCTTGCAACTCATGGGGACTCTCCCAGAAAAAGAAAAAATCCCAGGAGGAGGTGCAGACATCAGACTGAGTCTAGATGATGACTCTCCAGATGCTCCGGTGAGATAATCTCACTGGAGCTCCTGAAAAAAAATATCCTGTTGGCCAAAAAAGGCTTGAAGGATGGCTTGCTGCCCTTCTTTAAGCTCAGTGACCCTAGAGTCAGCTTCACTATACTCTCAAGAGAAGAGGGAAGGGACTGGATCTCCTGGTTTGCTCTGGAGTGTGTTAAAGATGTGAACAACCCCTCAGCACAGCATTGATACCACATTGCTGAAAATATGCTTTGATGTGGATGTGCCACTAAAAAAAATGCACCTCTTTTGGAAAAGAACATTTCTATATGGGGGAAAAAAATCACCTTCCAGAGTCATCCCTCAAAAAACTTAACTACTGTAATCAGCCAGAGCCTAAACTATGCACCTGGAGAACAGTCTTCCTTTCATACTATCTTAAAAAAAATTCTCCCAACTCAACCACATAACCCACTTGACACCATCCCTGTGAACACTGAATTTCCTATCTCTGACCCTACTATCTTCCAGAAGTGTTGCCTGAAGAAGATCAGAGAGCTGGATGAGTGTCACTTTGGCAAAGTGATCTTATCCTGCTGTGAGCCAGTCAATGATGGGACAGGTGAGATGGTAACACTGAAATCAGGCTACAGCCAACAGCTGCTGACTAGCCGAAAAAAAAGAAAACAGTGATCCTGAAAGCTTTCTACCATGAGAACATTGTCAAATACAAGAACTGCTGCAATAAGCAAGAAAAAAAGGTTGCACATCATATCATGGAATAAGTACCTTTGGGTAGCCTAAGAGATTACCTATCCAGGCACAATGTTAGCCTGGCCTACATTCCTCACCAACACTAGATGCAGATCCCATGTGGGCTGCTCTGATTCCTAAGTCAACACAATTAGCATGACAACACACAGACAACACAATTACTCCAGACAGGTAATACCAGCTAAAAGGCTATATTCATAAATATCTAGCTAAAAATACATGTTGCTGGGATGCCTCATACACCTACACAGGTCCAATATAACAGCTAATGGAAAACAATGGGCCAGAAAAAAACAATTTCCTTCTATGGGACAGTAGCTAGCTTTATGGTTTTTATGTGATTGGCCCTAGCCATAAAAAAATAGACAAGAGTCACTAGTACAGCCTTGTTAGCCCTATCACAGGAGGTGAACCAAATCAGACAGGCCACCTTACAAAATAGAGTGGCTCTGAATTACATATTAGCATCAAAGGAAGGTGTCCGTGTATTAACAGGATCTAAATGTTGCAGGTATGTGGATGTAACCACACACACAATAGAGATCAGTGTGGAGATAATGGGGGGAAATAGCCCAAAAGGCCAAAGAGACTGTTAGGGGACATCCTGCAGATAACTGGTTTGACTGGTTACCTGACTGGGGAAGAGATCTGGTGGGTGATGCCATTAGAAATTTGGTTAAAATGGCTTCTTATATGCTTAGTTGTTGTAATGGTGTGATATGTGAATATTAATATTCCTTGGGTGTGAAAAACTATGTATATAGAAAATACTGCTGAACAGTTAACCAAAAAAAACCTTAAGGCAACAAGCTTTTGATGATAAACTGAAATGAATTAGCTAAGACAGAGGTAGACTAGATTTCAGTTCTTTGAAGTGAGAAAGGGGGGAATGAAGGACCAACAGAAATGGTTTCCTGTGCGCTGACCAAAAAAATGCTTGCCTCTCTTATTACTTGTGTATTTTAGTGCTAGGAAAATTCTTCCAAAAGAACAAGTTGACACTGTGAATGGGTTATTTAGCAAGGACTGTAGAATGGAAGTTTACCTTCCAAGAGACAGCACACGATCACCTGTTGCCTAAAACACAAAACTTCTATCAAATTTGTTTGCTTCATGGAATTTTCCAAGTCTGTTTGCTGCTATGATACCCATCATCCCCAACTGCAAAACCTATCATCCCTCACTTACAATTGGCAAAAATTTGATATCAATCTGTTCAAACCTGGCCCTTTTATAGGGTGATGAGAAACAAACACTGGGAATAGCACCTAACAAGCCAAGAAGAGGCCCCTCAAATTAACCAAAGATTCACATCTCGACACAACCAGTCAACATCTCTTTTGATGTAGAAAATGTTCTTCCTGCCTTGTGGCTAGAAAGGCAGGCATCCACCTATATAGTTGGAAATTTTCATTACCATACTAAACCTGTTCATCTTCCACATATCAGCAAGCCAGTAGAAAGGTAACCTGTTAAGTCACCCAAGGAAGCCCTCTTTTCCCAGTTACTGGCTAGTCTGGAATCCCTTTGTTTACATTGAAGGAGCTATCTGAAGACAAATGTTTCTTTTATCCAGTTGGCACCTTCAAAGGGGAATTTTCCTATAAACCCCCCTTGAAATCTAGTTCATCGGCTGATCCCACCTGTTTCCCAAATCCATGTCACTCCGTCCCATATCCTTTCCCCTCTCTTGTAACACCTTGCCTGCCTTCTGAATCCCACTAATACTTCCCTAACCCCTGGCTGGCTGTCATCTGACTCAGGCGCTCTTTTCCCTGCTTCCATAACTTTACCTCTTTTTTTCTAAGTTCTGCCCACCCTGTTTTATGTGCAATGTGGCTGCTGCTACTGAAGAGTAATTCTGCTTCTCATGAGGATAACCTAGTTTCAGGATCAGGTGTAGTATTTCCCCTAAAGCCTTTGTCTAAACCCCCTTCTAACTATTTCCTGCTTTACTTCAATAGTCTTGTTTGCTCAATTAAATGTGTGTATGCGCGTGTGTGTTGTTAATATCTTTTAAGTCAGTTCAATAAAGTTTCATCAGTTATTTGTACCCTTGACTCTGTGTTCCCTCCTAGCTCCACTGGTCTACATAGGGCTAAAGATTCTGAACATTATGCAGCCTCTTGCATTGCCATTTGTATTGCTATAATTCCTCATATAAGACCAATACATGTGTGGACTTTTCCCATGGACATGAAGGTTTTGCATAATAGTGCTCTGCAGTATTGACTTGGCAACCTTGGCAAACTATATTAAAGAGCTCATGGCTTAGGGCTCTTTTTGGATTATGGTCTGTCAAAGTGGGAAACAAATGCATTTCTTTCCTAAATAAAGCTGGATCCTTGATTCCCCAGGCCTGGTCTTCTAATTTCTCCTGAAGTTACAGCGGAAGAGTCCCCTTGAGAGGCTTGAAACGTCCTCACTTTCTTTGATGTTTGTGATTAGGACAGGCTTGTCCCTGCCAATCTGCTGCATGTTGTGTGGCACTTTATTTCAACTGCAAGATGAGGCAGTAGCACATGTAGAGGCCAGTGGGGAGGATCAAAACTCTGGCCCAAGCCAGGATTTAATTTACTGTTGTGCACATCTGACCTTCACATTTGGAAACTAGGCTTGCAGGGCAGATGAAGGACATGTATTGAGTACTTTCAAAATGTTGTTTGTCCTTGCCTTTGGATCGTGCAGTTGTAAGAATCAAGATGATTCTGGTCCATTCTGCTAGTGTCCTAGCTCAGTGGCCTTTGTTTAGTTGTTCCTTCTACCTAAATACCCTAAAGACACCACATCCCATTTGATCTTGGAAGCTAAGTAGGGTCTGTTCTTGTTAGTACTTGGATAGGAGGTTGCCAATGAATGCCAGGTGCTGTAGGCTAAATTTCAGAGGAAGGAACTGGCATAACCACCTCTGAGTATCTCTTGCCTAAGATAACCCTATGAAATATATGGGGTTGCCATAAATCAACAGGCAACTTGAAGGCACACACACACACACACACACAGCACAGGAGCTGTTCAGTTCAGAAGCAGACATTGGTTGCTCTGCTCTGACTCCAGGAGATGAGTTGAATATAATAGTAGGCCTTCTATAGTTCATGTCAAGCTTTTGGAGCACTCTACATACATTGTATCAGTAATCCTTACAACTGACCTATAGAGATGGCAAATATTATTACCACTATATCACAGATGGTGGGTTGAGCTGAAATTTGAACTGAAGACTTCCTGGCTTCCAGCTTAGCATTCATACCATTATGCTCTACTAGCTTTATTTGTACACTGAGACAAATGCCCCACAAATCCTCCCTACATTGGGAATGAAGTTGCTCGGCAGGGTGGGGGATTTCAAAATACCAGTAGGCCATCTGAGAATGCCCTAAAACTAGAGATTCATTTTGATCATTTGGGTTTTCTTTTAGCATGCACAGTTGCAAATCTTGTTAATGGTCATGAAATTATCCTTTAAAAAATTCCAACCACAGCATTTAACTCTATGACCTTCTGCAGCAATGAATTCTGGCATTACGAGAGGACTGAAAAATTGCACTTCCTTTGCTGTGCTCAAAATTCACTTCCCCATTCTCTTCCCCATCCACTCCAACACCTTTTTTTTTAATCAACATTCTTGCATTTTTTGCAGGGGGGGGTCATAAAAAAGATCAGCTCTAAAAGCAAAGAACCTATCTATCATTACTACAGTCCAGGCATGCCCAGGTTGTTATTGATGCCATCTGAACTTGGGAAAGCTGCCAGAAAGACCCACCTCCTAGTGCCAGGGATTGGCTGCTATTTTTGGATTTATAATATATCTTGTTTTCATTTTTCACTACAGCTTCTTTCTTCTTCTTCTTGGAGTCCTTGAGCATTCATTCTTTAAGTGGATAAATATGACAAGGGGAAATTAGTTGTAATTTTGTATGTCTTCATTTCTCCTTTTGATGTTCATGAAAGGAAAAGGGCCAGTTTACATATATAGTCAACTGGAACATGGCCCTTTGGTTTACTGCACTGAAATAATGATGAGCCTGCATAAATGAGGCCATTGACATTTGCAAAACACCTGGGCCATAGCCTCCTATTTTAAACAGAGGCTGGATGGCCTCCCAGGGGCTGGGTGTGCTTTGATTGTGTATTAGTGCAAGGCAGGGGATTGCACTGGACGGCCCTCATGGTCTCTTCCAACTCTACAATTCTATGATTCCTTGAATGCCTAATATTGTATTTGGACAGGAGTGTACAAAATAAGCCTCACTGTGCATAACAGGCAGAAAATATGCAAAAAAAGTGTATATTTCCATCAACTGAGTGCCAAATTTTGTAGCACAGAATTACATTTCTGGATTTCAATCATTTTGGGTTGTGTCACAGAGTACAAAAAAAAAAGGCCTTTTGGAAAGGCTCAGGGTTTTCTAGGTCATGCTCTGCTGTAGAGTTTGGAAAGTGACTTTTGAGAAGAATGTATATCATAACATGCTGAAACCGTCCATAACTGAGTAGTGGTAGGATGGTGCTGTGCCCAGAGTATCATCCTTACACTGGTCAGTTAGGGATGGCTTGTCAATACATTCATTCTTCTTAAAAGTCATTTTCTAAAATAACCTAAAATGGAATGTAGATGTGAGGAACTGTGGCTCAGTGGCAGAGCACATTCTTTGCAACCAGAAAGTTTTAGGGTCAGTCTTTGCCATATCCAGTTAAAAAGGATATGGAGAACCACTGCCAGTTACAATAAAGACTATTCAGCTGGATGTACAGGATGTCCAACCTGGTATAAAGCAGCACAATGGTTTAACAGCAAGTTGGGGGGAAATCACATTTTAGGACTTCGTAGAATTTCTTAGCCAACGTGGCCACTGGCTATACTGGCTAAGGATTCTGGGGGTTGTAGTTTCAAATGTAACCTCTCCAAGCTGTGTCTGGTGATGCTGTGACATACCACGCTTTCTGTAGGAAATTCTGGCAGATCATGTAGCATCTACTTTCCATCTTTAGAAGGTTGGAGGGTATTAGTTTCAGGAATGTACACTCTAGCAAAATGCACAGAAGGTAGGAAACACCAAATACCACTTTTTGTTATCAGACTTCTGTCTTATCTGTTCCCCAGTGTCCTAAACGTCTGGGTATACTGATAGCTATGCATGCCTTTGATGTTTTTGCAAGTGAAGCCTAAGTTAGAATTGAAGCAAAAGGATTTGCTTTCAAATTGGAATATAGACTGACAGTCCTTAAATGTTATCACCAAAAAAAAGGTGATATACCCAGCAGGCTACTACCTGGAGTTATTTACCTCCCGCTCCGTTGAAATGTTCAATGCAGATAGAAACATGCTTTTGTGTGTGTGTGTGTGTGTGTGTGTGTGTGGTACCCAGCCTACTTGAGAGCTTATATCTTATTCTTTAGTTTTGCTAAGTAGGATAGGGAAAGAGGTTATGATGGAAAAGTCTGCTCTTAAAGCAATCAGTGTTATCAAACTAAGGAGATTATCAGACGGGAACAAAAATGTGTTCCCATCCCACAATCTCCTTTCCCAGCACTCTCCCACCCCATCCCAGCACAAGAACAAAAAAATCGTGCTTGTGCCAGGCAATCCTGGTTTGTAACCACGGCTGCTCTTGCAAGAAGAAGAGGGCCGGGGATTTAAAGGGACAGGCTGGGAGCAATTGGGGAGGGAAATGACCAAGGGGCGATTGGGGGGGGTGATCGGGCAGTGACGGGAGGGGGTGATGGGGTGATGATCCGGCAGCGATGGGAGGGGGCGATTGGGCCCTTTATCCTTGCTGGGAATTGTCAATGAATGTGAGGTGCATTAAGGGAGGCATCCAGAAGTGTTTTGACACTTCGGACCTCCCACTGTTGCTGGCATCATGCCAGCATAACGGGCACCTTTTCACGCTCCAGTCATTCTGTTTCAGAAACGGAATGACAGATCTATTAACGGCTTAAGCTGTTAATAAAAAAATAGGGATGGAACTGAAGCAACATGGGAGCAGGACGGGATGGGGATGATGTCGTCTGAAAGGGAAATCCTTTCACGATACTGTGTCATTCCTGTCCTGGTTTATTAGGCTCGTCTGATAATCTCCTAAATGAGTGAGATTGCTCCTGTGATAGATTTCACTATCCTTTAAACTCTAGTGTTATAAATCTATAAATTTGGTTGCTTGTTAATCAACTTTTTGGATGCTAGAATCTTCTGTGGCCCTACTAAAAATGCCATCTTTTCACAAGTGTCAAAATGAAAACAAGCTAATGTAACATGTAGAGATGGCTTTGACTTCTGGTGGTAAAGAGGACACAATAGTACAATGAAGTATATGTCCATTTCCACATTTTGATGGGGTAGAAATGGGGAAATATCAATTTTGTTTTCACCCACATTAGAATTTTTAAAACCTCAAATTTCTTTTATCTAAACAAGAGAAGAGGCAACCCTAATTCAGCTCTAACATTGTGGAATACACAGAGATCTAAACCAAGACTTTGAAAGAGTTAAAACAGCAGAAGCTCTAGGCTTCATTGGAAGAATTTCTCGTTTTAGGTTCTCTTGCATATGATTTTTTTTCAGATCTCATTTTTTTTTTACCCAGCATATGAAGAAATGTACATGTTATGATGAAGTTAAATAGACGCTGGATAACCATCTGTCGGTAGTGCTTTAATTGTGTATCCCTGCAAGGCACAGGGCTGGACTGGATGACCCTCCTGGTCTCTTCCAACTGTATGATTCTATGGTTCTAAGTCTTCTCAAAACCAAACTGAAATATGATTCTTATGCATCTATAAAATAGGACTTAGTCAGTCTGTAAAGGATTTAAGGTGAAAAAAAGAACAGGGTTCCTGTCTGCTTCTTATTGCCCAGAGGAAGGAATTTCAGTAGATTATTTTCTCCTTTACACTCAAATACTTAAGCTGTAGAAATCTTGAATGCTTTCCTCACATAGCCACTATAGCTGAATTGCAGCCCTAGAGTCTTGGAATTGTGCATGCCTTAATTTCATTCAGCAAACCAGCACTAGATTGAAAAATATAGTGCTATGGACTATGGACTGGAATTCTGTTTGGATGCTGGCCTGTTTTCTCCAGGTAACAAGGAAAGAACAGGCCAGCTCCAGAGCCAGGATATGCCGGCAGGGAGCTGGCATCTCCTGGGGGTTGTTTACATGGGCAAATATTCCTCTAAATATACCTCTAAGATAGCTCATAGTTCCCACGGATTGCAGCACAGCATCACCTCATTCAGAAGGGGGGAAGGTAAAACACCCAAATAAAGCGTGGCAAGGGATGTCACTACTTTTGCCAGCATATTTGCAATGTAGTGCTTTATTGGCAGTGTAAACTAAGGGCTGCATCAGATCTGCATTGTGATTGGTTTCTGTGATGTAAGGGGCGGGCTTAAAAGAGAGGGACTGCATTCAGTAGCGATCAGGAAACTTTGAAAAATCTCTCTGCTATTTTGCAGAAGGTCTGCCAAGAAAAAGGATTCCCAAGACCTTTCAGTCATAAAGTTCCCATCTGTCAGCTCTGCTTGGGGGAGAGAGAGAGAGAGAGAGAGGGGGGGAGGGAGGGGGAGGCTGGAAAAACTTGTGATAGGTTCACCTTAGGATCCACGGCATGGCAGCAAGGTCTTTTAGCAGAGAGATTACTGTCCCTCTGCTTCACGGAGTGAGTTCATTTACAGGCAGATTTACAGAGACACAGAGGCAGAGACACTACTTTGATCTTCCCCCCTGCTATTTTGGCAGTCTGTGAGTCTTGGTCTATGCCCTTCCCCATACAGCCTTTGTCTGCTTGGGAGGCCATGCCCCCCCCCACTTTTTCAAGTCTGAACGTAAAATCGGCATAATTAGAAAAAAAACCTGACTGGCACAGCTGCGGAAAAGAATTAAAACGCAAGTTGTCGCAATAAATCTGCTGTGTAAACCGGCCTCTGGTTAGTGTAGATAAGCCCCTAGATGGGCGAGAATCTTCACAGTTCAGGATTCATTCTGTATGAAAAATGCACGTGGCACAGAAAATGGAAGAAAACAGCATTTTCTACACAGAAAACAGTTTCTATTATTTCCAGCATAAAGTATTTTCTATTTTATGTGTAGAAATTTTGCTTTCCATGCAGAATACGCCAGGTGTTGCCGTTTTTTTCCAGAGTGGGGGGCATGGTGATTTTGCACAGAATAAGTCCAGAATTAGGGATAGTCTTTGAATACTATGCAGTTTTCAATAACTTTGTTATAGTAAGCAGAAAAATGGCCAAATTCTTGCCAGTGAGAATGAAATTTATGATTTGCATCCCTACCCAAATCTTATACCCAGCCATACAAGTGGGTAAATAAATCTTATGTCACAGAAACATCCTAGGTCTCCGGAGACCACCTTTTGGAGCCAATGGGGTAAGTGCTGGGTAAGTACCTTTGGAGCATTCTTCTACTCAGAAGTAGGGCACACATGCTTGCCAATACACTTCTTATATACAATTCATATTAAAATGCACACCATGGGACAGGGTTCAGCAACTATAATAGCTCCTTTAAAGTTCAGAGTATATTCATCACCCCCACAGTTTCAGAAGCCACCAACTGCCTCTGGAGTGTATGCTAGAGCTCTCTATCAGAGACCTCTATGAACTTCACAAAATTACAGATCTCAGGATGACAGAAGAGGGAGCCCTGGTAGTTAAGCAGACATCTAAAGTGCTCTAATTGTGTAGTTTGGACATGAGGATACATCCAGTATCATAAGAGGAAAACAACTAGGTAGCAATTGAATGACAAGGGGTGCAGAGGGTTCTGTCCCCTTCTCCCCTAAACTTTTTTGATTTATTATTCCTTTCCTGCCTCCCACCCCAGGTATTATTTGTGAATGGGGATGGGAAACACACACAAATGAATCACCAGTCTGGTTTGGCAGGCCAGCATTCTGTTGTTGATATATGCAAGTATAACAAGTGGTTATACTTGCACTAGCCCCCCCCTGCATTTGTGAAAGGAGATATTCATTACCTCTTTTTGCAAGGCTTCCACCTCAGCCTTCAAACCACTGCTGGGGACCTGCTTGATGCATCTCAGTCTCCTAGTTTCTCCTCCCTTTTATGCTCAAAAACAGATAGAACAGCAGCGGCTGGCAAAGGTGGCTGGTAAATTTCCCATTGGAGAGGTGGTGAATCTGCTCTGGATTTTATCACAACAGCAGCTGAGTTGAATGAGAGTTATGAAGGTGTTAGACCCTAGTTCAAGACCAGGAGGGCCCCCTTCAACTTGGAGCAGTTGCAGGAGGTTTGGTAGTAAAATCCATTGTGCACTCATTTACCCATGTAGCAGAGGATCTAATGGCTACCCCTGCCAGCCACTGATTGCCTGCAAGGGTGTATTCTGGCTTGTCCCGGCTACTCTAGAGCATCCAAAGAAGGAGGAACTTTACACTGGAAGCACAGGCTACTTTTTCTTCATGAATACCCTCCAACTGTCCTGATCTGGCAGGGACAGTCTTGATTAACTCTCAGTTGTCCCACTTTCTCTCCTTCGCCCACTTTTCTCCTTGGCCCTCAGCTGACTTCAGTTGCTGCAAACTGAGCTCAAAGTACAACAGTAGTTTTTGCTCAATTAAATGAACAGGGGGGGAGGGGGGAGGGGGGAATCTTGCCCTTCTCAGTAGGCTGAGGCGAAAACAAACTGCTACAGCCTCTAGCTTGTGTGCTTTTCCGCATTCATACCTTTTTTGCCATCTTGGCCACATTCTGATGTGTCCCATTTTAATTTGTGCCATGATGGATAGGATGTTTGTGCACGTGAGCCACTGGCATACCCCCACAGCCATTCGGTAGATAGAAGATGGGGCTGTGCTCAGCAACACCCCCCCCCCAAGCTTCTTTTGTGCTCTGGGTGAGCAGAAGAGTCAGAAGAAGCTGCCTTCACCACCTCTCATAAGTATGCTGGCAGAGACTGCCAGCATGATGTAGGAACTCAGCCTGTGAAAGAAAGAAGGTCACTAAAGGCCTTTGGCACGTAAGCTGATCTACAGCTAAAGGGTGTCTCACTGTTTGGGTACTGGCTATCTTTGTGACTGTAGTTTTTTTAACTCCCTCTCTCTCTCTCTCTCTCTCTCTCTCTCTCTCTCTCTCTCTCTCTCTGTATGTGTGTGTGTTTTCATTAATGTTTTCATTAATATTCTGTTTTTAAATGTGCAGTTTATTATTTTTTGCTGCCTTTAGCTCCTTTCTGGGTGGAAAGACAGGGCATGAATTTTTAAAAAATTAAATGAAGAATTAAATTTAATTACTAAGCACCTGGAAGGGCCACAATAAATTGCTTGTGAGGAGCACTGGCCTTGAAGGCTTACCATTTTTGTAGCTTTTTAGTTTTTAAAAATGATTTTTAACTTCAAGTTGTCACTCAAACTCAAGACTATGCTTGGAGAGCAAAGGATCTATAAGATATGGAGGAACACATATATTTTAATAAGCTTAATGGCATTTCTGAAGATGTGGGGACACATTTCTAGTTAATTTAATGTAAAATAGAGTATATGAAGGGGTTGGTATACACTTCCAGCACATGGTTTTCAGGGTGCTGAGGGCTCCCTCACATTTTTTTTTCTTATAGCACACACAACTAAAGAATCTTGAAAACTTCAACATGAGTTATTTTCCTATTGATTGGAAAACATGTGTTGTTTCTAAGTTTTGACATTTAGATGCCTGAAGTCTGTGTATTTTACAGTGTGCCATACAAATCTGGCTCCCAGAAATGGTAGTTTTCTGAATGTCAAACATAGCAGGGTCTTGTTTTTGTTTTTTTAAGATATGGTACCATAACAAGGACATTTCTTCTTCAACTGACCTACCAAGTAGCAATATTTCCAGTACAACTCTCTCCATGTGCGAAGTAAGTGACTCTGGGTTCAAAGGCACGGACAATACTCCAGGAGAGTGTTCTTATGATTTCAGTCTTAGTAATCATGGTACAGAACTTGGTTCAACTTAGGGCTCATTTACACAGGCTAGATTATCCTGCCTGTGGATCAGGCCCATTCCTCCTCTGTTACCGGCACAAAATGTTAGGGAGTCCAGACAGGCATGTTGGCCCATTGCTGGAGCTGCCACCACCATCTCCCTCACTCTCTCTCTGAAACCCGGAAGCCAGCCTGCAACATGTGACCAAGGCCCCCTGTATGTGACTAGCCCTGGTAACATGCTGCAGGCCTGCTTTCTGCTGCAGAAGAGTGATGGCAGAGGGAAGATACAGCTATAGGCTGGCATGCCAAAACAAGCTCCTGTGGTCATGTGGGAACTGTTCCAGTTTTTTCTGGCGGTAATGGTTTTTCCTGGGTAATTATTATTTTTTTTTAAAAAAATGATGTAATGGGACCTACCCAGGCTTCCCCCAGCCTTAGCCCCATTTTTGCCCTGGGGTCGCAGGGACTGCCCAGGGGAAAAATGGAGCAAAATTCCTGCATCCTCTGGACTGTAGGACATCAAGACAGGGGCAAGATGGGGTAAATTGCCATGTAGACAAGCCCTTAGTAAGAGGTTAGCAATATTTATTTTTTAGATGGCAGTTCCTAGAATTTCCCAGTCATCATTCTAGTTGGGAGATTATGAGAGTTGCAGTCCAAAAAAAGTAACAGCCTGTATTCGCTAAGTGTACTTAATTAAGCAACATCTCCTGGCCCAGCCCCACCAAAACTGATGGAGATTATTTTCACACATGCTCTGATAGTCAGCAGAATGGACCACCTTCTTCCTGTACAGCGGATGCCCAGTTAAGTAGATTGGGAATAGAGTTATGATTATAGGAATAGTGTCACAATTGTGACTACAGACTTTTTCAGACGTACCTTAAATCCGGATGGAGCCGTCGGGAGAGAAACACAGCTGCTCTGCAGCAGGGGGCAGTTTCTGACGATGACGTCCCTCTCACGTTACCCTCCGTGTTGAATGTTCCATGTTCCACTTTTTACTCACGGAAGTTCTTCGTGAATAAAAAGTGGTGCTTTTTCCTTCCATGCAACATGGAAGGAACACAGAGGGTAACGCGATAGGAACGTTATCGTCAGAAACTGCCCCCTGCTGCAGAGTAGTTGCATTCCTCTACCGATGGCTCCTTCCGGATTTAAGGTACGTCTGAAAAAGTCCTAAGTAGTGATTGTGAATACAGAACATTTATGGATGAATAAATCTAGGTAACTCTTCCGTATTCTTGATTGCTATTTAGTCACAATGTTGACACTATTGTCATGATTGTAATCCCCGCCCCCTTTTCTTGCCATCAGCTGAATGGGGAGAAAGAGGGCCATTCTGTGGGTAATTGGAGCATGGGTTAATGACATTTCTGTCAGATTTGAGGAGGTCAAGCCAGAAGCGGTTAGTTAACTTACTTAACTAAGTAGCTGATAGAGAATACTGGCCAACTTCTCCAACCTCTGGCCCACATCCAGCTGTTAGTACCAACTAGAGTAGACTCAGTTCTATATTGTTCAGATTCAATATGCAGAGATAGTAATTGTTCTCTGCAGTCTACTTACATTATGTCTTTATGTGTGTGAGAGAGAGGAGGGAGGAAAAGAATAAGCAAGGGCACTGAATCAATGGGGACTTGTTAAGTCAGTGAGCCCTAAGTTGCATTGATTCAATGGACTGATTCTAGATGATACTAGCCATTGGGTTTAGACTTCTGGAGTTAGGAATTTAACAGCAATTGGTGGGCATGATCTACTGTAGTCCAAAGTTAATAACATGGTGACACCATTTTTTTAACTTTACCTTTGCAGTATGAGATCTCATTAAACACCTCTGCTTCCCTCTGTGCTCCAGTAACACCAAAACACATCTAACACCAACACCAGCACATGTCAGAGGAGCCTATAAAGATGTTCTTCCCCATGGTGCATCTCACATCTTTAAGAGTGGAGCAGCATTGGCATGGGGCAGAACCACAACATTGGCTCCTTCATGTGGCCTTGGGCTACTCATATTCTGATGCTATCTGAAAGACCATGTCTTCCTATGGGCTTGTCTAGATGGACAATATATCCTGTCTTGCCGTGTCTCAGAGTCCTGCAGTCTATACAACACAGGGCTCTTGCCCTGTTCTACCTCTGGGCAGTCCTCAGCATCCCTAGGGCAGATAAAGGGCTGAGACGGGGGAAGGCGGGGTAGGGTCCGATAGTTCAAAATAATACCTCTTAAAATCCATTTCCACTAGGAGGAAATGGATTGTACCCTGCAAGACCGTAGAAGCCCATTCTGTCAGGCTAGCCCTTGCTGCTATTGTCATCTCCCTGGCTCTCCCAGAAGGCAGGAAGGCGTCCTGCAGCATGTGACCAAGGCTGGTCACATGCAGGGACCTCACTCACATGATGTGGGCCCTCTTCCTGCCTTCTGAGACAGCAAGGAAAATGTGGTGGTGATGGTGGCTGCAACAATGGGCCGGTGTTCCTGTAAGGACTCCCTCCCATTCTGTAGAGGGAACGGGGGGAACAACAGACCTTATCTATGCCCAGGATACATCAGCAGGGAGCTGGCTTGTGTAGAAGAGCCTTACTGTATATGAGTGTGTTTGAATCTGACAATTTTCAGGGAGATGACTTTCTGTCATTCCTACCTATCATTGTTAAGCCCATCTGGTGGGGACATATGAGAAAGCGTTTTTGTAGTATGTGGGGAAATAATCATTGTAATGTAAAAGCAATCTTGTGTACCTCATTCACAATCTTAGATAAGTCTAGGGTTTTTCCCTGCATGCATTTTGTTCTCCCAAAATTCCCTTTCTCTTATTTCACTGGGCACTTCCAGCCAACTGGAGTGCTGGGTCATTTAACACATGACCTAATTTGAATTTTATTGCTTTTGTGTAAGTTCCCTTCTGAATCTGACTCTCCATGAGAATGGATGTATCTTAGCCATCTTAAGCTTTCTGAAACAATGACATGATGCCAGGGGGACTTCTGGCAAGAGATGGGGTGCATCTTACAACAGTTGGAAGAAACATTTTTGCCAACACTCTCAAGAATTTGATCAGGAGGGCTTTAAACTGAGTCAAATGGGGGAGGGAGACAGTATTCTGGAAGGCAAAAGGGCTGGAGAAAATAGTCAAACTGTCATAGAGGGAACAAGGCAAACAGCGCAAGGACCCAACAGTGGGAGGCAAAAAAACTTGCACAGGGAGCAAGTAAAGGGAACACATGGTCTCAGATGTCTCTACACTAATGCACAGAGCATGGGAAATAAGCAAGATGAACTAGAACTCCTTGCACTACAAAACAAATATGATATAATAGGCGTTACTGAAACCTGGTGGGACGAGTCTCATGATTGGAATGTAGGAATAGAGGGGTATAACCTTTATAGGAGAAACAGGCCAAACAGGAAAGGAGGAGGAATAGCATTATATGTCAGGGATATTTACACCAGTGAAGTGATCCATGACATCAATACTGGAAGCCAGGTGGAGAGCATCTGGATAAAAATTAAAGGGGAGGGAAACAACAGGGATGTTATTGTGGGACTCTACTACAGACCCCCAAATCAGACGGAGGAATTGGATGTTGCCTTTCTAGAACAGATGAACATACATGCAGAAAGGAGAGATGTAGTAGTGATGGGTGACTTCAACTATCCTGATATTTGCTGGCAATCTAACTCAGCCAAAACTACAAGGTCTAGCAAATTCCTTACATGCCTGGAAGACAATTTCATGGTCCAAAAGGTGGAAGAGGCAACAAGGGGGTCAGCTATTTTAGATCTGATCCTAACCAACAGAGACGACCTGGTTAATGGGGTGCAAGTGGTGGGATCCTTAGGTGAGAGTGATCATGTTCTCCTGGAGTTTGTTATACAATGGAAAGGAGAAGCCAGGCATAGTCAGACACGCATTCTTGACTTTAGGAGAGCTGATTTCAATAAACTCAGGGAAATACTGGGGATGATCCCATGGTCAAGAATACTAAAAGAGAAGGGACCTCAAGACGGATGGGACTTTCTCAAAAGGGAGATACTGAAGGCACAATTTCAAACAGTACCATTGAGGAAGAAAAATGGGAGGTGTCTCAAGAAACCAGGATGGATGACTAAAGAACTTTCAATGGAGCTAAGTTTTAAACGGAACATGTATAGGAAATGGAAAAGGGAGGAAATCACCAAAGAAGAATTCAAACAGATAGCGAACACGTGTAGGAGTAAAGTCAGAAAAGCTAAAGTGCAGAATGAGCTCAGGCTTGCTAGGGAGGTTAAGAACAATAAAAAGGGTTTTTTTGGGTATGTCCGCAGCAAAAGGAGGAAGCAGGAAATGATAGGGCCACTACGTGGAGAAGATGGCAAAATGCTAACAGGGGACAGAGAAAAGGCAGAATTACTCAACACCTTCTTTGCCTCAGTGTTTTCAGAAAAGGAAAAGGAGGACCAACCTGAGGAAAATGGAACAGAGGACACAATAGGGGAAATCCAGCTGAAAATAAGTAAAGAGGTGGTACAGGAATACCTTCTTAATCTAAATGAATTTAAATCTCCAGGACCAGATGAACTACATCCAAGAGTATTAAAAGAGCTGGCAAATATAATCTCAGAGCCATTGGCAATAATATTTGAGAACTCCTGGAGAACAGGAGAAGTCCCAGCAGACTGGAGGAGGGCAAACGTTGTTCCCATCTTCAAAAAGGGGAAAAAAGAGGATCCCAACAACTATCGTCCAGTTAGTCTGACATCAATACCAGGGAAGATTCTAGAACAGATCATTAAACAGAGAGTCTGTGAACATTTAGAAGGCAATGCCATAATCACAAAAAGTCAGCATGGGTTTCAGAGAAACAAGTCATGCCAGACTAATCTGATCTCTTTTTTTGATAAAGTTACCAGCTTGGTAGATGAAGGGAATGCTGTGGACATCGCATACCTTGATTTCAGTAAGGCCTTTGACAAGGTTCCCCATGACATTCTTGCAAACAAGCTTGTAGAATGTGGGCTAGACAAGTTAACTGTTCAATGGATTTGTAATTGGTTGACCGGCCGAACCCAAAGGGTGCTCAGCAGTGGCTCCTCTTCGTCTTGGAAAGATGTGACCAGTGGGGTGCCACAGGGTTCTGTCCTGGGCCCAGTGCTATTCAACATCTTTATCAATGACTTAGATGAGGGAATTAGGGGCATACTTATCAAATTTGCAGATGACACCAAATTGGGAGGAGTAGCTAATACCCTAGAGGACAGGATCAAAATTCAGAATGACCTGGATAGACTGGAGAGCTGGGCCAAAGCTAACAAAATGAAATTCAATACGGAGAAATGTAAAGTACTGCATTTAGGGCGGAAAAATGAAATGCATAAATATAGGATGGGAGAGACCTGGCTGAATGAGACTATGTGCGAAAGGGATCTAGGAGTCCTAGTAGACCACAAGTTGAACATGAGCCAACAGTGTGATGCGGCAGCTAAAAAGGCCAATGCAATTTTGGGCTGTATCAATAGAAGTATAGTGTCTAGATCAAGGGAAGTAATAGTGCCACTCTATTCTGCCTTGGTCAGACCTCACTTAGAATACTGTGTCCAGTTCTGGGCACCACAATTCAGAAAGGATATTGACAAATTGGAGCGTGTCCAGAGAAGGGCAACTAAAATGGTGAAAGGTCTGGAAACAATGCCTTATGAGGAGAGACTTAGGGAGCTGGGTATGTTTAGCCTGGAAAAAAGACGGTTTAGAGGCGATATGATAGCCCTGTTTAAGTATTTGAAGGGATGTCACGCTGAGGATGGAGCAGGCTTGTTTTCTGCTGCTCCAGAGACTGGAACACGGAGCAATGGGTGCAAGCTCCAGGAACAGAGATTCCACCTCAACATGAGGAGGAACTTTTTGACAGTCAGAGCTGTTCGGCAGTGGAACACACTCCCTCGGAGCGTGGTGGGGTCTCCTTCCTTGGAGGTCTTTAAACAGAGGCTGGATGGCCATCTGTCGGGGATGCTTTGATTGTGATTTCCTGCGTGGCAGGGGGTTGGACTGGATGGCCCTCGTGGTCTCTTCCAACTCTGCAATTCTATGATTCTATGTTTCACAGTGCAGCCTTCTATCCTGGGCTGGTGAGTCTTTCCTACCCTATTCTTAGTCAGTTTAGGAACCTCTTTTTTAAGTTTGTTTTTAGTATGTAGATTGAGATTGAAATACCTTCAGTAAACTTTGTTTTGCATTTTAAACTGACTCCTTTGTTTTGTAATGAGTCTAATTTAACTGGGAGGATCCCAGATCTCTTGAATACACTCTTAAATGATAATTGAGCTTACAAGTCTGCATCTTAAGCGCACTCTGCATGAAGCATTAAGTCAAAAGTGAATGAATGTTTTTTAACTCTTTTTAAAAGGAAATAATTCTTGTTTTTGTTTTTTTAAAGGACTAGATCCTGGAATTTTTTAATACAATTTTATTTTTAGACTCATTACCTTCCAACAGTTTTGGTGGCTGCTCCCAGCCTGGAGAATTTTCTTCCACAGGAAGCTAGATTGGCTCCCTCTTTGCTTTCCTTCCATTAGCAAGTATTCCATTCCATCAGCAAGTATTCCATTGCCATTCTATTTCAAAAGGGATTTGGCAATTCATTGGCTGTACAAAAAGATTTTTTTGGGTGTGTGTGTGCTTATTCTTATTGTGTATGCAATTCTTATTGATGTGTTTTTAATGGCTTTCGTGCTGTTTTAAATTAGGGGAGTCTTAATAGGATAACTTATTTAATAATTTTAACTTTTTTATTGTTAGGATTTTAGTTGTACTTTGTTTTTACTCAATGTTGTAAGCCACTGTGCACCCCATGTTGGAGAAAAGTGGCTTTCCAGTAAATAAATAAATAAATAAATAAATACATGCTACCAAGCAGTGTGAGAAGTGGGAACACTGCAGTGATGCCCACGATATCAGAAAAGTAACATAAGAATGGGAGTCAAGTTTCAAAGTTCTCCCTCCAACATTGTGCTATCCTTCTTAAAATATAGTAATCTTGACAGATCACTGTGCTGAGTGTATTGGGTTACAAGAAAATAGAAAGACAAAGACAGCCACCAGGAACAACTACACAAAATCCAGAGCCGGACAATACTTTCGACAGGACCAGGTGAAGTGTTGTGAGAGTGTGCAAGCATTTAGATTCTCCAGAACCTTTCATCTGAAAATTTTGCACCCTTTTGTGGCACTTTGGCTTGTCCTATTAAATGCAATTCCCCAACTGAGAATACTTTAATCTATTTCTTATTTGTGATGAAAGAATTTGCTATCTGGAATACAGATGGCTCCTTGTGAATTCTATATTGTTCAGACTAAATATGCAGAGATGCTAACTGTTCTCATTCTCCCCAATCCACCCACATATATTCCCTGAGGTGTGTGTGTGTGAGAGAGAGAGAGAGAGAGAGAGAGACAGAGATTGAGAGAGAGAGAGGAAAGCAAATGAAAACTGCAGAGATTTCCAGCTGCATATGGTGATAGATGCTTCTTTATATCTCCCCCTAGTGGCAATAATATAAAATATAGATTTTCCTTGGTTTTTTTTTTCCAGGCTGTGAGGCTGTGTTCGGGAAGAATTTACTTCTGATGTTTCGCCTGCATCTGTGGCTCGCATCTTCAAACAAAATCTGGCTTCCAGTCTTGAAAAACAGTAGAATCAAAACTCAACACTTGCAAATGAATTCCACCCAGGGACAAGGGGATTTCCAGCAGATAATGAGCTATCAACCAACCATTAGCCAAACAGACACGAATCCTCCTTGTATATTTGCACCCAGAAACTAACCACTCAAATACACAAATTTACATATACTTCTCAACAGGGGTTCGCAGTACATAAACTCCACACACACTCCTACCCAACAATTCTCTGAAGATGCCAGCCATAGATGCAGGCGAAACGTCAGAAGTAAACTCTTCCAGAACACGGCCTCACAGCCCTGGGGGGGGGGACAAGGAAAATCTATGGATGTCGGCCGTGAAAGCCTTTGACTTCACAATATAAAACATGTTTTTCCCCCACCTTCACTATGTTGCAGAACGCTTCTTAGAGATGGAAGGGTATTGTCTCTATCATTTACCTGAGGCACATGTACCAAATATCAACTTTCAGTCTTTAAAAAGCATTCAGACAAAATACTGTGTTAGATTACATTAACAGCATTTCTCCTCACTGTATACATGTTCCTGTGGAACATGAATGAAAAGGCATTGGGTTCATGTAAGTATCTACTTAGCTACTGTGAGACCAAAATGCTGAACTAGATAGGCCTTTGGTTTAATCCATCAGGATTCTTCTTATGTTCTCTTTTTAAAAGTCTATCAAAGAAACTAATCCAGCCTCATTTCCTATGCTTATTTTGTTCTTTTTAAAAGCACAATACATCCACCCATTTTCACCTCTTTCCTAGTTATTGGATGCAGTGGGCTAATCCAGTTTCATCTGGGGACAAAGAAAACAGAACAGAGAATGTTTAAGGGTGGTCATTCCTGGTGGTCTCTTAGGTCCAATTCACACATTACAGGGAGAGGGGTTGCGAATGTATATACGACACACAGCTACCAAAGGGGAATGAGGAAAATATATTTAGAGGTCAGAATTCCATGATTGGTGCAGTTTCCTATGAGCTTGACACTCTCTCATCTTGGGTTGCTGCCACATCAAAAAGACATCCACAGCTTTGAGATATTTTGCCCTATAACTCCCACCACCACTTGCCATTGGACATAATGGTTTGATCTGATTGAAGTTTTAGGTCCAGAGTATATGGTGGGACTTCAGTTGGGGACAGCTGGCACAGTCTATGCTTGCTATTTTCTTAAAGAATTCTAACAGTGTGTCTCTATATGTACACATTGGTTCAAAAGTAATTTCCATTGAATTTAATGAACATTAATCCTTAGGGCTGAAGACACTCCCCCTCACCACTGGTAAATTGAAATCCAAAACAAGTGTGTTAAACATCTGCAAGCAAGTTGTTCACATTCTAAAGCTGCAAAATGTTTCCACCAAATAGGATAAAATGATGTATTGGGTATTTCACTCAACTGTACTAATAGCAGCTTTCAAGTCAGCATGGGGACAAGTGGTTTTATCTTCAGAATGCTTGTCATAAGAATTCTCTGAAGATTAACATATTCCCTTGAATAGAGGTCAAGAAACTCTGGACCATTTTGAATAGTGCCGGGGAGTTGTTTGATGATGTAGCGAAGGCAGTAAAAGTAGGCCTTCTTTATTGCCCTTCCTTGGAGGTCTTTAAACAGAGGCTGGATTGCCATCTGTCGGGGATGCTTTGATCAAGATTTCCTGCATGGCAGGGAGTTGGACTGGATGGCCCTCGTGGTCTCTTCCAACTCTACAATTCTATGATTCTGTGATTACATACCAGACTGACTTCATGTTGAGTCTCATACCATTTGTGCTTTTTCCATCATTCTACCCCAGAAAACCAGGTTGCACCACAAGCTCCAGAGCATCAGAGAGGACATCCAGGTTGTGCCAATGGGCTGTGATATAGTATCTTGACATTCCATAGGAAGACTAGCTCCTTGACAAGATAACCAGATTTAGCTACTGGAAAAAAACCCAAAGAGCATTCAGGAGCCTACCGCATTCCATAAGTCTCCAAACCTGTGTGTGTGTATGTGCCTTCAAGTTGCCTATCAACTCATGGTGACCCCATTAATTTCATAGTGTTTTTCATTTGGGTTTTCTTAGGCAAGGAATACTCAGAAGTGGTTTTGCAAGTTGCTTCCTCTGAAATATAGCCTACAGCACTTGGTATTGGTTGGTGGTCTCCCATCCAAGTACTAACCAGGGCTGACCCTGCTTAGCTTCCAAGATCAGATGGGATTTGCACCACACTTAAACCAATATTTACTTGCCCAACCTCAGAGAAGCCATCCTGTGTGTTCCTTATGTGGGAGGTATTAGGTGACTGAATATCAGGCATAGTGCCTTCTGTGTGCTGGTCTTCATTTGTGGAATACCCCCTTGTCATTGTTGATTTTACAGCTTAGACACAACAAGAACAAGAACAACAAAGTCTGTTTTTGGGTGATTTTAATGTACTCTGGGTGTATCTACATTCCACATTTACAGCAGTTTGATGCCACTTTAACTACTAGGGCTCCAACTGAAGGAATTCTGGGATTTCTATTTTGGTGAGAGCTCCAGTGTTATTAGTTAAAGGGAGTAGACTTTAGATAGCACCTATTTCCTCACAAACTTTAAATTCTAGGATCCCTGCTATAACTCTGCAGCTTGGACATAGCCTTAGATTTAATAATGTTGTTATCTTAGGACTTTATCAGATGTGGGGAAACGCGGCAAAAAACTGCATCCCAAATCACATCATAAGGACAGGGCAAGAACAGAAAGGGCAAAATTATCAGATGACTGCATCCTCAGCCATTCCTGGGGTGTAGTGCTGGCGCGAATGAGGCATCACTTTCTTATTGATGGGCTAAGCCGTCAGTAAAAAGTGATACCTTATTCATGCCTGCACTACACCCCCGGAATGGCTGAACATCATTGTCTGATAATTTTTCCCTTTTGTGTTATTGTTGCATTCTTATAACACATTTTTCATGCATCTGATAAAGTCCTGAATGTTGCTTACTGATGTCCTTTGAATTGCTTTTATATCTTGCACTTTTATTATGTTGTGCTTTTATCTATCCATAATCAACCTTGGGCAAATTAATACTCTAAAATTGAGGGAGGGGGACATCTGTCCCTACAAAATATTTGGAGTTGTAGGTTCCATCAGCTCCAGCCATCATGACACCACCTGGTAAGTAGTACTCCAAACCAGCTAGCGTTCTAAAGGCTCCCCACCCCAGTCCTAAAAGGTAGGGGGGGAATCTATGAAAAGGATATTAATTTTTTTTTAAAAAAATCAATGAATCAGTTAAATGATGTATGACTAAAAGTTGATGTACTAATGAAGGGGCTATTAGAATCAGAAAACAATACTTTTTATAGAAGTTTTAAAGTAGATTAAGAAAGAGATTGTTCAATCACTCTCACAGTTAAGTCCTAACCATGGTTATTGGAAAAAGCAAGGCACTGAAGTCACACTGATTTCCATGGGATTTATTTCTAAATCAGTATGGTTGGAGCAAAACAATACCTCCTCCCTGGTGGTGAGTGCAATGTAGAAAATAGCTCTTAATATTACAAAATGGACTGGCCAGTTAAGAGCCACATATCATTGTATTCTGCACATTAAAAACAGTGTCTCTGAAAGCACTGATTGCCATAAAATGTCTTCAGAGTTTGCAGAGGGGAAAAACAGGCCATTCAACACCTTGCATTTATAGTATAGCATAAATTATCTAGTTTCCTTCCAAGGATTGTAATAAATGTAGTGCTATTATTACTGATTGGAACAAGGTTCTTTCAATAACATGGGAAGAAGTTGAGAATCAAAGGAAATGGATCCTGTTGTTTGCCCAGTCTGGGAAAGCTGTAAATTCAGATGACCTCAGAATGATTTATGTGAACAGCTATTTCTGTGTGCTAATATTGAGAGGGTATAGTGATAGAGTACATGCTTTGCATGATGGAGAGGTTTCATGTTTGATCCCTGGTCTCTCCATTGAAAAGGGATCTTTAGGCAAAGGGCCGTTTAGTGCTGCTGCAACGAGACTGAACTAAAAATCATAAAGACTGGTTTAAATCTCACCTCTATGAAGAATTCACTAGGCAAGCCATTCTCAAAAAGCTCTAGTACCCACCATAAGCAAAATTCCAGATAACAATACTAAATTATTGGACAGGCTTGTGCAAAAGCAAGGGCTGGCAACTGAGGCCTCCTAGACATTGTTGGGATTGTGACCACCACCTGTGGAGGGCCATAAGTGGCTCAGCGTTTCTAAAGTCTACAAACAGATGGTGCATTTCAAGCACTTTAAATGCTGGAAAGGGTTACCCAAATGTTAAGCATTGTTAGTGATACTTTTTATGCATTTTCCTTTGGATGACATGCAGTTGAAGACACGAAGTGACAACGTTGAGAAGCATTTCACTGTTGTGGTATGATACACATGTATATGTGTTTGAGGTGGTTATAGCTCCTACATACATGCTAGCTACCTCATGAAACTACAAACATCAAGTTAGAGGCAGTGTGATATATAATTGTTAGAGTACTGGCCATATATGAGGAAAACCCAAGCTCAAATCATTTTTAGTCACAATACTTAACTGGATGATTTGGAGCTAGAACTCATTGTAATACCCTACCTCATAGGGTTAACATGAAGATAAAGGGAATGATTCTCTGCATGCTATCTGACCAGTCCTACCTTTACTGGCATTAAAGAGGCATTCCTGACAGTAACAGAGCACAAATGGAGCACCGTTTACTTCTGGTGTTGAAATCTCCCAGATTCTCACAAGAAGATGCTAACACAGGAATTAAAAAACAAAATAAAGACAGAAAAAGTTAACACAAGCACAAAAACACACTTATAAAGTCCCAAGTAAATGGGAGATCAATTGGTGGCTTGGACCACCAATAAAATAGGGCAGGTTTTAAACAATATATGATCACAAAAGGCGATGACGTCTGATCATTAGGCATCTTTATGATATTGTATTTGGTTTTTTTTTAAAAATATTTTTAAATTAGATTATAATAATAATAATAATAAATAATAAATTTTTATTTTTAACCCGCCCCTCTGCTCAGCAACCGGGGCGGCGTACAACAAGATTAAAACATCAAGTTAAAACAATCCCTCCCCATCCTAACCCTCCCACCCCTTAAAACTAAATTAAACTAATGAAGAGTTAAAACAAGAATAAAATATGATAAATAAATAAATAAATAACGGCAACAATGGCAAGGGGGTGGGTAGCAATCAGTCCACTGGAACCGGGAAGTTATTCCGGGAAGGCCTGCCGGAAGAGATCCGTCTTTAGCGCTTTCTTGAAGCTATCAAGAGTAGTGATAAGACGGATCTCATCCGGCAGGCCATTCCAAAGTCTGGGAGCCGTAGAAGAGAAGGTCCTCTGGGAGGTCTGCGACAGCCTAGTTTTCATAGGTTGCAGCAGGTTCCTCCCAGAGGACCAAAGTGCGCGGGGGGGGGGGATCATATGGGATGATGCGGTCCCGGAGATAAGATGTTCCCAAGCCATGTAGGGCTTTAAAGGTTAAAACCAACACCTTGTACTGTGCCCGGAAACTAATTGGCAGCCAATGGAGAGATTTAAGAAGAGGTGTTATATGCTCTCTCCTAGATGTACCCATAATTAACCTGGCTGTCATATTTTGTACCAGTTGAAGTTTCCGGGTTAGGCACAAGGGTAGCCCCATGTAGAGTGCATTACAGTAATCCAAACGCAAGGATTACATTGCTTCAGTATGATATGTAATCATATATCATATATCTTATCATGCAATTAAATTAAATAGTCTTCTCATTACTGAAAGTAACATTTTCTGTTCTCATAAAAGAAACATTGTGCCTTGCCTTAGTCTATACGGTACAGGGCTTCTGCCCCATTTTACAGTCCTCATAAGACCAGGGCTGTAAAGCCTGTGAAACCGTTTCAACAAAATACCTGGGGGAAAAACCACTTCATCCTGGCTTTGAAGAGAGTGACATGGACAGGAGTAGCAGTGGCTGTAGAGATGGGTCGACATGTCCATGAGGACTCCATCCCATTCGTGCAGGTAACTGGAGAGCAACGGGCCTGATCTATGGCCAGAATATGCCTGCAGGAAGCCATATAGATGAGGCCTTAGTAATAGCATGTAGGCATAAATCAGCTCTTACAGTAGGCCCTTCCATATCAATAGGAGCAAAGCAGTTATTTTTTCAAGGATTTTTTAGTGATTTGGACTAGTGATATCAAGCTGTACTCATTTGTCAGCAAGAATGAAGAATACAAGTTTTCTTCCACTGGGCAAGATTGTAAGAGGCTATGGCATTTTAAAATAATGTTTCCCATCTAGGGACTTTTTTGTTTTCCCTCCCCACCCCCCACCCCAAAAAATCACTTGCATAAAACCAGCTTTGTTTTTGCACAAAAACATCATCTGACCACAAAACTGTATTTTGCACCCTCTGTTTCTGTGCAAATCAAAATGTTTCACAAAAATTAGATATGAATTTAAAATAAAATAACAAAATGTTGCCAAGACTGACTTTTTTGGGGGGAGGGGATAGGGTTAATGCATTTTCTTCTTCAGAGGAAGAAAATCTGCAAGTATTCTTTACATTCCTAATTTGAACATAACAGGGTTGTATCCTCCAATGTTTACCAGGAATAGGGAACTAGCTGTGGATTATTCCCCTTCCATATAAGTGCAAATGACTCCTTAATGACATTGTCTGCAATGATCTTTATTGTTTGGATGAAGCAAGATTTGTTATTTGAGAAGGGCAAATCCAGTTGTTAAAAATATGAAGACTATAGCTGGGATAATCTTCTTGAACATTATGGCTTTGATGCATTAAACTTCAGTTCTTTCTGCTGATGTTTCCCAGCACCCACAGCAGAGAGAGCATCATTATAACTGACATTTACCTCATAACCATGGTATTTCTGTCATAAATTAAGGGAGAACTGTTAAACCTGACAGAGTGACAAGGAAGAATATATCAAGATACTGTATTTGAGGGGGGTAAGGTTAATATAATTTTAAATTTCATATTTAAAGTGTGTAGATTTGGAATAAGCAATCCATTACTCTGTCAGAAATAGGCTTTGACTGCAACTTTTAGACTCACGTCTACTCTGCAAGTCCATACCATCCAACTGTCCCAATGTAACAGGGCTAGTCTTGATCAATCTTTTATCATCCCACTGTTTCAGTTGCTTTTAAAAATGTCCCAGTCTCTGTTTCCTCCCACTTTCCCCTTTGTCCCTAACTTAGTCCTATTACTACAAAGTTTAATCTGCAAATGTACTTGCAGGTGGGAGGGGAGAGGAGAGGAGGAGGTGGACTCTTGCCCTTCCCAGTAGATAAATGCAAACTGCTGAAGACTTTCCTAGCCTCTGTGTTCTTCCCCATTCAGGGAGCCCTGGTAGCACAGTGGTTAAATGCCAGTACTGTAGCCACAATGTCGCAAGTTCAATCTCAAGGGCTCCAAGGTTCACTTAGCCTTCCATCATTTTGTACGTCAGTAAAATGAGTACTCAGCTTGTGGGGGCAATTAGCTAACACACATTGGAAACCGCTTAATGTGGTGTAGCTGTGTAAAGTGCTATTGCTTAACAATTTGTAAGCCACTCGGAGAGCCTTTGTGGCTGAAGAGAGGGGTATAAATACCTAAATAAATAGATAAATACATAGAATAACATTTGACATCTTGACCATATTCTGATGCCATTCACTGGTTTTCATCTGTGAAATGTTGGAGGGTGTGCAGGAGAACTATAAACATGTCCAGATCTTCACACTGTCTTCACACCTTCCCAATCAATATGGAAAGGCCATTTTCATAAAACTATAGACTAAAGCCCCAAACAAATCATTTTTTGTGAGACAGCAGGTTTACTGAGTTCCCCTTTGGGGAAAAATATCCATTTCCTCTGGAAACATTTAAGCAATTCCTTAGGTCAAAACCTGCTAATATTTTCTATAAATCTACCCTACCAAACTCAGATCACAATACTAGCTTCCCTATACTTTAATTAGCTCCTGGATTGGTCTTCTCATTGGTGGAACGCTTTTACAGATTTCACCACATCCTAACAGCATGGCCGTTATCAATACCTGATATCCTTGGTCAGCTCTCTTTCTCATTATACCAGCAGGCCACTGTCCTATTCCACTCTGCTCCCTTTAACAACAACATCTGGCCCAGTCTTCTAAGCCAGATGCCCCAGGCATCTTGATATAGCTGACTTTAAATTTCCCCATGATACTTTAACACCGTGTGTCCTTCCAAGGTGCTGTGAAATTAAAATGGCAACTAGACCTAACTATTTGGCAGTGTTGTTGATGCTGCCAAGTGTCACCAATTAAGTCCATCTTTGGAGGAGATGGTGAGCCAAAGAGCGTTTTATACAGTCCCCTTCTCCCCCAAACCCCTACAGCAGGTCCTGGCTGTCAGCGCCAATTTGCTAATATTTTGATGATATATATGGACAACAAAAGAAGACATATCTGCTTCCATGTGCCTATATTTTCCCCACATCTCATTCCATGCTCTGATGTTGACTTGTATTCCTCCTGGGAGATGGAACCTTTTTCAATTGTCCCTGACCTTCAGAATAAGATTGCTATTGAGCCACACTGATCCATTTTTGGCCCGAGATCTCTATATACATCTATATAGCAGCTGTTGAGATCTCAGTATAGCTAGTACCAAATGGTATTTATGCCTATAATGAATTCCCTTTGCTTGTCTGGCAGTCATTGCACCTGGCCACATTGGTCTTAATGTTACATCATTCTGAGACACTGTGGGAATTGGAAACTGCTACTAGATAATACTACCGCTGCTGGATATGCCCCATAGCTAGAGAACTAACAATATCAGAGGAGGCCACACTATAGGACATTTGGGCATTCCCCACCCTAAACCTAGAGCTATCCATACACAAAACAGTTCTATATTCATTCAAGGACAACCCAAATGAATAAAATAAACTGGCAATGTGACCTTATTATGGCCAATCTTTTTCCTCAGAGACTCCCTTAATCAGCTTGACAATTCCTAGCACATTAATTCTGGCATACAATGAAAAAATGCTTCACTTTAGTGGATGAAAAACTTTCCCTATTTTTCTGAAAGTCAGACTGTCATGTTATCATTCTTTGGGCTTGCCTGAAAATAAAGGAAGTATCATATATTAGCTGGTATCATGTTAGTGACATATGCAAGTACAAGACTGCCATATAGTGGCATCTACCTTTTTATGTTGTCATGTAGGTTGGCATTCTCTTCCACCCTCCACAACAGCCAAAGCTGCCACCCCAACTCACAGTGATAGCCCACCTGAATGGCCATTTCATGGGTGGTACAGAGCAAAAAGGATGAGAGAAGCATCTGGACACAGACCAATGGCATCATTCACTGAGACCCCAGCAGATCATGGCATATCTAGATTCTTCTCTGACCTCCTTCCACTCTCCATCAACCACAGAATGGCTGTTCAGGAAGCTTATCATAGCAAACTATGAGTCCTGGCTGTGGTGAGTAGGGAGCTGTAGTAGAGTTCTGCCCATGGAACCTGTATGCTGCACTAGGAAATGTAGGATCTCAGCCAGTATGTTTTTTTTTTTTTAAGACATGCACCCAAAATGTCTAATACAGGTTGAGTAAGTCAAGGAAAATGGATATTGTAGAAAATTGATATTGTCAAGGAAAATGGCTTTGAGGTTAAAATTTAAATCTGGGCAAATGTATGATTTAGCCTGTTGTTTTCCTCAATACAGGCCTAGCTGTGACTTTGCCAGAGGTCAGACAGAATGTAAACAATTCAGTATGCCTGATGTGTAGGGCCCCCAAAGATACATCACTGATCTGCAATGACTTGCGTGATGTGTCCGTCTTGGAGGAGCACACCACCTCCTCCACCCTCAGGGCCCCGAAAAAGGCAATCGTGTATGCTGTGCCGAACAGCAGTGGCCTCGTAGCTGGTGTGGCATATGGATGGCAGATGATCCACCAGCTGCACTAGCATCGCGTAGGATACGGGCCGTTTTTGCATCACACACCCTTGGCGCCGTCCTTCTCCAGCCCTCTAGCGCTTTCCTTACCATGAATGTTTCGCAGGGATCTCTGTGCCCTGCCGCTTTGCTGAAAAAGGAAATGCCCACCGCTTGACCTGCAATAGTCTTGGGCGCCATCCCTCTGTCCTTCAGGGAAGCCAGGTAGTGCAGGACTTCCCTCTCCGATGCTGGGCCAGCAGACCCGTAGCCGTGCCTCTGCCTGAATCTCACGAACTGTGCCACCACCCTCTGGTAGCTGGCCTGCGTAGAGGGCGCCAAGGAGTCCGCTACACCCTGGAGCATGATTCGCTCCCAAGGTTCCATAGGTCTGCCAGAAGCAGGATTGCCATCTCGTCCGTGTCCGGCACTAGCAGACGGAACCGGTCATCCTGAAACCGAGACAAGGCATCTGCGATCTCATTATCCACTCCTGGTATGTGCTGGGCATGAAAACTGATGTTGGCCTCCAGGCAGGCAAGCACAAACTTGCGTACCAACCTCATGACCCTTTCAGACCTGGAGGACTGCCTGTTGATGATCCTTACCACAGCCTGATTGTCACACCAGAAACAAACCTTCTTGTCTCTGAATTCCCAACCCCACAAAGTGATGGCCACCACTATGGGAAAGAACTCCATAAATGTGAGATCTCTGGTGATGCCCTTTTCTGCCCAGTCCTCCGGCCAGGGCTGCATGCACCAGTGCCCATCGTAATAAACCCCAAAACCCAGACTGCCTGCTGCATCGGAGTGAACCTGCAGACTGCTGCCCAGCTCCAGATGACCCTGCCACGTGGTAACCCCATTGTAATTCTCAAGGAAAGACAGCCACAACCTAATGTCCTCCTTTACCCCTTTTGTAAGGCGGATGTGGTGGTGCTGCGCCCACACACTTCCCCCCGGTGAGTTTCGTGATGCGCATGCAAAATGCCCTCCCCGGTGACACCACCCTGCAGGCAAAGTTCAGATGCCCCAATAACGACTGCACTTCTTTTAGTGTGGCTTTTTCTTTCCTCAGTAGGTCAGCCAGCAACGCCCTCAGGCTGTTGATCTTATTGTCTGGCAGTCTGGATATTCCCTGATCTGAATCAAGCTGTATGCCCAGGTACACCAGGGATGTCGCTGGTCCAACCATCTTGTCAGGTGCCAACAGTACCCCCAACTCTGCTGCCGTAGCCTGGAAAGAAGAAAGCAGAAACCCACACTCTTCCCCCCCCAGCTGGGCCCATCATCAGGAAGTCATCCAAATAGTATGTGACAAAGGGGGAACCTGTGCGCCGCTGCAAGGCCCATTCCAAGAACGTGCTGAATGTCTCAAAAGCAGAGCAGCTGATGGAAAAGCCCATGGGCCATGCCATATCGTAGTACCACTTGTCCTGAAACCTGAAGCCCAATAGGCAATGATCATCAGGGTGCATCGGCAGAAGCCGAAAGGCCGACTGGATGTCACATTTCACCATTAGTGCACCCTGGCCGCAATTCTGCAGGAGACGGACCATATAGTCCAATGAAGCATACCTCACAGTGCATAGCTCCGGTGGGATTGCGTCATTGACAGAAGCCCCTTTTGGGTAGGAGAGGTGGTGAATATGCCGATACTCGCCTGGGGCCTTTTTGGGCACCACCCCCAGTGGTGAGATCCTTAGGTTGGGCATGGGTCATTGGTCAAAAGGCCCCACTATGCGCCCAGCCTCGATCTCTTTTTTGATCTTGTGAGCTAGCACCTCAGGCAGCTGTGCTGCCGACTTAAGGTTGCCTGAGGTGGAGGCTTCCCTTGGGCCCTGAAATGGTATGCGAAACCCAAATTTGAATCCTTCAGCCAAATAAGATGCCGCCTCTTTCTTGGGGTAGGCCACCAAGAGAGGGTGCATGGCATCCTCTTTCACTGGAGTGAACGCCATGTGCCTCCTCACCCCCGCCCCCACCTTATTTTGAGGAGCTGTTGTTGGCGGTCCCACCGGATCCGGTCTCCTTCCTGTTGCCAGCTGCAGCAGAGCGGCTGCTCTGAAAGGACTGACTGCTGCTGCCCTGACATGAACAATTCACCTTTGGATGCCCACCCCCACAGCTGTCACAGGCATGCTCGAATCTGCACTTGTACCTGGAGCACTTTCCTCCATTAAACTCCCAGCACACCGGCTTCTTCCCCTCTTTTTTGCGTGCCACCTTTTGGGGCTCACCCTTCTCCCGCCTACCTGGCCCTGTGGCTTGCAGCCAATTGGGGTAGTCGATGGTCTCCCATCTGTGCATGGGAGACCGGGATGCTTTCTTCCTGCATTCAATGTCATACAATATTGCGTTGGAGTCCCCTGCCTGGGCCCGCACTAGCAGCACCTGGTGGAGGTGATTGATCAAGTGCCATGCCCGCTCAGGGAAGACCAAAGCTACCACCCCCATGAAGACCATGTACCCATTGAGCCAGTTGGCGAAGGTGCGTTCCAATGGCTCCACACTACTCTTGTCACTTTCTTTCTTGTCGCTTTTATGCACCCTGGCCTCAGCCCCAGGAGGCGGAGCCAGAGTAAAAATGTCGACGTAATAGCCTTGCAGAATCTTAGAACGCACCTTGTGATTCAAGTGACCCCCAGGGGATCCTCCTTGGACTTGGCTTCCCTGAGCTCCTCCACCTGTGGGTGTTTTCCCTCCGCCTTCCTGTCCACTCTGGCCTTTTCTCTGGCTCTGCGCAGCTTAAGGGCCCATGCCGGCAAATCTGGCTTGAAAGCTCCCTTCTCCCAATACCTGTATCTGTCCTCATCTGAGAACTCACCTGAAGACGATCCTGATCGGGACCGACGGCGCTTCCAGTGCGGACTCCGTCTACCATCGGATCTGCTGCACTGCCGCGATGAAGACCCATGCGATTCTGACTGCCTTGACTCCCTGGAACCGCTCCTCCCTTTCGACCTGGAACGTCTGGACTGTGCGCTGCTGCTGGGAGCACCTAAACTGGAAGAAGTACTGGGTTCCCTGGCCTCAGCCGCCTCAACCACCGCTGGTGCAGCCTGTTCCGGCGTGCTACCAGAGGTGGCCTCCTTGTCCATCTTCTGCAGGACCACAGACAGGACCGCCATGATGTCTGCCAGGGTAGGTGTTGGGTGGCCAAAGGCCTCCACCAGAGGCCGATGTACCTGCGCCAAGGTGGCGCTGCTGCTGCTCTCCTGTCCTGCTATCCCAGCCCCTTTGCCACTCGGGGCAGCTTCCTCCGCCCGCATAGGCCTGGGTTCCGCTAGGTGGCGCTGCTTCACTGACCTCTTAGGCCCCATGGCCTCCGGAACCCTGAACCGATTGGGAGCTGTGACGTGTAGTTTGCCGTGCCGGCAGGATGACTGAATGAATGCTTAATGTTTTTTTATTATTATTAAGCGCCGGCCACCACCCCACGGCCCGAAACCTGCAAAAGGAAAAAAAACTCTCCATAGCTGATGTGTATTTGTGAGCACATGTGTATCCTTAATCCCCGTGGGAGGGGTTGCTGCATATCCCCACGTGCTGTATGGGGTGGGCCAAGGCCATGGCTGACTTCCTCCCCTGCCTCTGGGCTGCAAGCCTCACTTGCCAAGGGGGCCCCTCCTGCCCAGCCTGCACCATGCGCAGGAAGGAGAAGGAGTGTTGCCAGCCACCTACCGATACCACCCGGGAGGGGCTTGCCCCTTGCTCCTGCCTCCCGCCACTCCGCCTGTTCCCCCCCCCACCCCACCATGCTCCCTCCAGCAAGGCCTCCAACTCCAGCCTCCTGCTGCCGAGGCCCCGCCAGGACGGTCCACGATGATGACAAAAAAGGGGGGGAGGGGTGGCTGGGTGCCGGGCATGGCACCCTCCTGAGCACCACACTTAGGCCTTGCCCACCCGGCCACCCATTCATCCCGCGGCCCATGGCCCAATGTGTGGGATGGCTGCCCATCCCTGCCTGCTTTCTGTGGCTCCATGGACCGGGGAAAATCCCCCCCAAGGGTCCGGGAATGCCCCCCATAGGCCCGGGGAAAAGCCCCCCGATGAGCCCGGGAAAAGGCCACCTGTATCCCATGAGGCCCTCCCCCCCCTGCCGCATTGGAGGTGTGGCCTCCCGGTGCCGTGCTCCAAACCACCACCCCCAGCCACGTATGGCAGCGAGACCGGCCGCCGAAGTGCTGAGCCCAGCAAGGGCCTGGGGAACCCCTTTTTTGGCCTGGCTCAGCCAGTGCTCTTCCCCCCCACTCTGCCTGCCCTCATCTGAAGCCCTGGCCTGGTACCTGACAGGGGGAGTGAGCATTCATGCTTTGGCATGACGGAGAACACTGCTTCCGCCTCCGTCGATGCCTTCGATCTGGGCAGGTCGCGCCTGCGCGCAGCCTTTTAAACCCAGATCCCCAGCCAATCAGGGCCAAACAGACTTGCCCCTGATTGGCCCATCTCCCTTTCCCCTCCACTGCCACAAGGACTTATGGGGAGAAGAAAGGAAGATGGCGACGCCTATGGTCGTGCCATGCGGTCGGCCTCCCCCCTCGCCCGTGGACGAGTGGGGGTGGGGTAGGAGATCTGGCAATTGGAACGGCCAGCCGGGCCGCAAAAAGGCCTGCCGGCCAGCGGCAATACCCCTTCTCAATACCAGCCTAGCTGTGACTTCACCGAGACTTCACACACCAGTGATCTTGCCAAAAAGAACCATTGAGACAGATGACAGCTGCTATGAATTGGGATTTCTGCACCGCGATTCACCTTTTTTCCTTTGTCTAGACTAGCCCTAAGACACACATGAATTTTCTCACCCTTTTGCTGTGAAGAAAAGTCCAGGTTTCCTAGGCAGAGCTTCAGGAGGGAAAATGAGAGAGAGGGAGAGAGAGAGAAAGAGAGAGAGAGGCTCCCTTTCTGGCTTATATATAGCCCTTTTCTAATTTGGAGGCTGTCCTCTAGAGTGCAGGAGACATCTCTGGGTGGGGAACATTATTCTGTTGGAGGGTTTGAAAGGCCCCATATACTTAGAGTGATGTGTGCAAGGTCAGATGTGAACATGACCTCTACCTTTACCCTTCTGGGCACTGGTAATGACTCTTGGATGGCCTGTGTGAGACGAACAATGGAGCTGCACACCAGAAACAATGTCAATCAAATATAGACCTCTGTCATATTTAGGATTGCTTAATATCTCCGGAAACTGCAGAACATTGGGGGTGAGTGTACCAGTCTGAGCCACTTTGGCAAAAAGCTCCATTTAGTGGAGGGAACAAAAGCAGTTAGGCATTGATTTTCTCAATGAGACCATTTTCTTGTTGGCAGCGAGTGTGCGTATGAGGAGTCCAGTTTTTACTTTAAAATGAATTTGACTTCTCCAAGATGGACAAGGATCCAGGCTTTTGCCTTACCCTTCCAACATACATGCAGACTCCTAGTAAGGGGCAGATCCCTGCCTAAAGCATCATCAAAAAGCTACTTGCAATTCATATCTATCGAACATAATTCATAACAAAGGAAGGCTAGCGAAACATAGGACTTTTTATCAGACGCACTAAATATGGCATCATAACGACACCACATAAACACGAAAGGGTACGTATACTGCATGATGTCACCCTTTCACATTTATATTCTGCCAATAAGCCAAACTATTTTATTGATGGGTCAAGCTGTTGATAGATTTGCTGTGCTGGTTTTTCCCCAGCATTGCTGTCATATGAAATCTAGCTTCCCCACCCCCTGTACTTACTCTGTCAATGGCTGGACCGGCCAGAACACTTCCGGGTGAGATCGCAACATCCAGATAGGTGACACACTTTTTCTGATCCTCCTCAGTGTACTTGTAAGTTTTTAAGTGTGTATATGTGCTTTCTGACACTTTTTATGTGTTATTTTTTGTTTTATTTTTGAATTTCCCACATTATGAAGTCTCATGAGAATCTGCAGAATTTTGAATGAGGAAGTGAACGGAGCTCTGTTCACTTCCTCTTCATTGCTCAGGAAGCCTTTGTTGGGAGACAAAGGTAAGTCTGGTGGCAGGTGTTCTTTTGCCAGCATAAAAGTGGCTTTAATTATGCCGGCAAAAGAACGTTTTTAGAGGCTCATCTGATAAAGTCCATAGACTTTCAGTTATAGGTTGCAACAACATGTTTGCAGTAAACAATGCAGTAAAGACTAAATTGGGAAAGAATGGGATTATTCTTTAGTTAGTCCTGTAGCTTTTTTGAGGCTGCCTACAACAGGTATGCTAAATAGCTGTCGCCAGAATCTTATACTGACCATGTGGTGAATAGAAAAACAGAGAGAAAAGGGGAACTCAGAGAAGCCTGCTTCACCTGCTTTCCACAGCATGTTAAAAAAAAAAAAAAGAAAAAAAAAAAGCTTAGTTCTGTAAGTCTGGCCAACAAAATTGAAATTATTAGAAAAGTGGATACAGGTGAAAGAAAGAAGAAAATCCCTGGATGCATTTTGGAAGATTTTAAGTGGTCTCTAGAAGGATCAACATGTTTTCATTTACTTATGCAAAGTTTACCTGACCCAGTTATTTCATTTCACATGCATATGTTTTTAGTTTTGAATAAACAGTTTTCTGGAATGGGTTGAGTTTGCTGTTCTGTTTTGTTATACAGTAACCTATCCCTGTTCTTTCCATGTTATTTCTGCCTCTGGTACCAAGTTTTCTATTAAAGATGTAATGTCCGGGAACATATCCACTTCACTAACTGAGGTATATCTTTAATTTATAATTTAGAGACATTCCCTGCTCTAGGAAAGTAGTTAACAATAGGTTATTTAAGTACATGTTCAAACAAAATAAAAGGAGGCTGTAATAGTGGAGCAAAGCTTCAAACTATGGTATAAGCTATGGATTTTCTTACAGATCAAAGTTGTGTATGTGTGTGTTTCCTGTTGCACAGAGCTCAGTCCCCACATTTTGCTGCCCGATGTGAAATCCAAAATGACTCCTAACATGCCTTCAGCAGAAGCTGACTAGACTGGCAAGGGGACCTTGCCAGTACTGGACATGGGACAGTACCCTCCCTTAAAGAGTCCAGGAAAGGCTGTGCAGTTCTATATACAGTTCTGTCCTCTAGTAGTGGGGAAAAGATATAGGGCTGAAGAGGAATAATAGAAAAGGATCACTGTTATGGTCCTTTTTTATCTGCTGCATGAGTCAGTTGCCCTACTCTACCTTATGATTGCCCTGGCTCTGCTGTTGTGTGTAAGAATGGACACAGAAACATGATTAGTAATTGTGTTCCCTGTGGTGCATTTTACACTCTTCTGTTGTCTATCAGCCAGCTAGCATTAGTAGGTTTTTGGCAACTGATCTGGTTGCTGAGAAAGGGGATTTTAATGGATTGATATTGTACTTTGTAATTGATTTGCTTCTGCTTCTTCTTCTTCTTCTTCTTCTTCTTCTTCTTCTTCTTCTTTTTTAAGGTAATTGGGGTGCTTCTAAATTGCTTTCAAGTAGGGACACTTTCAGATGGGGGGGGGACTCCAAGGAGGTTTGGAGAAGAACAGGGCTGTTGCACTTACAGAGGCCCATTACAGATGACACAATCCTCCTCTGTCCTCCTCCCAACCTCCTCCCGACCTTCCCCTGTGCTGCAGGCACCGCTTTTTATTGGTGCAAAACCTCCGTGAATAAAAAGCGGTGCCAGCAGCATGGGGGAAGGTCGGGAGGAGGACAGAGGAGGACGGGGCTGTCTGAAATGGGGTTCTGTCAGCGCAACAGCCCCGTTCTTCTCTCGACCTCCTCAGGGTCCCCCCCTCCAGTCTGAAAATGTCCTAAGTTGTGTTTCAATGTCATAATTTATTTCATTGTATTGAAATGGAATAGCATTTTCCATTTCTAGCCACATACTTACGTACTTACGTATAGTTAATCTTGTTGTGAACTGCTTTGAGCCCCAGTCTTGGATGAGGGGAAGTGTGATGGAAACCCTATCCCAGTTGTCCCCTATCCAATCCTCAGGCTCCTGTCACTCGCTTAGCCTGTTACCCTTATGATAATACATAGTAAAACGAAATCTCTTCCTGGATCTAGTACTTGGATCACTGTCTTGGACAAGTGGTTGTGTTAATCAGTGGGTTCAGTGTAGTAAAGCATGACCAGTTATCCTTTCCCAGTTCTTAAGTGAAAAAGTCAGGCATAGATGTAGAAAATAAAAGCAGTAAAGATCCATTATATAACAATTAAGTTAAACATGAACATCCCAAATCCTTTCCACCTTTCCAGCTCCTCAAACACTACTCAGATCTTATCCATTCCCCTATTCCTGACCAGCCTTCGCTCTGTGTCTGACTGCCCCTACTTTATTCCATCCTTTCCCTACCTATCTCTTAAACAGACAAGCTTCTGGGTTAAATCCTTTCCCCCACAAGGTATATGACCCAAGGAGGGTTACAGCAAATTAAAACAAAGTACTGTACAACTAAAACCTATTTGATACAAAGTTTTTTTTTTAAAAAAAATCAATTATAAACACTAAATTAAAACAATTTAAAGAGCCAGTGTAGTGCAGCAGTTTAGTGTTGGGCTAGGACCTGGTTGACCAATGTTCAAATTGCCATTCAGCCACACAAATCCAGTGGGTGACATTGGGTAAGCCACAGTCTCTCAGCCTTGGAGGAAGACAATAATGAGCCTCCTCTGAACAAACCTTGCTAAGAAAACCCCTGTGACAGGTTTGCCTTAGGGTCACCATAAGTCAGAAAGGACTTGATGGTACACAACAACAACAACAAAACAGTTTAAAAGCCTTTACAACCTTAGTAAAAAGGATAAAAGCATAAGACATCCCATTATAAGACCCTTCTGCCACAGTGAATTAAGAGTCAATGGCCCGTCTAAATAAACATTGGAAAAAGAGCAGACAGGGGACCAAACAAGTCTCCTGTGGGAGGGAGTTCCACAATTCGGGAGCAGCCACCAATAAGACTTTCTCATGTCCACACCAAATACACCTGTGAGAGTTGTGAGACAGAGACATATGCATTGTAGCATCTGAAGTGATGACTTACAATATCACCTTCATGAAGACAGACTTGAGCTTCATATGTGGGCCCTTTTTCTAAAATGGCAGTGTCCAAACAAGGGGATGTTACATTAATGTGAGGAAATGGATAGTGAGGGGAAGAGAACAGAACACCCCTTGCCTTTCCCTACATGCACTTCTTTATTTTGTTTTTTTCTGAATAGAAAGAATAGCTTAAAGCCACAACAGTAAGAAACAATTTAAAATAAATACAACAATCCCTTACACTACTTAGAAGCAGTAAAAACAGAAGGAAGGCGATTACAATTGTAATAAAACCAGACATTAAAAGAATGTCAACATCAAGTAGAAATGCAAGTTCTCACTTCATATGAATTCAGCAAGATTAGAACAGAGATTGTGGGGACAATGATGAGCCTTCTTAGAAAATCCCATACCCCCTATACAAGTTCACATTTCCTGTTCAGACACAAAGCCTGATTATAGCAGCATAATTAGAGCAGAAAGCCAGTGTGGCATAGTGATTTGAGCATTGGACTAGGACACAGGGAACCCAGGGTTTGACTTGGCTATGGAAACCCATTGGGTGACCTTAGGCAAGTCACACACTCTCAGCCTCAGAAAAATCCCCTCTGAATAAATCTTGCTAAGAAAACTCTGTAATAGTTTTGCCTTACTGTCAGCATACGTTGGAAAAACGTGAAGGCACACAACAAATTACAGCAAAGCCTTTGATGGTATAGATCCTGAAAAACCATGGCTTGCTCTTAAAGAAATGGATGTGTCACAACATTTGATTGTTGTGATATGTAACCTCTACTCCAGACAAGAGGCTACAGTCAGAACAGAATATGGAGAAATGGAATTGTTTCCTTTTTTAAAATCAATCAATCAATTTTATTTAAAATTTCCATATAAAAAATAGAACAACCAGAATACATAGAACAACTGAGAAGGAGAAAAAGAGGGGAGAAAAAAATAGAGAGAGGTACAAATAGTATAAAGAAAAAGAAAGATGAAAGAGACTTCCAATCTTCTCTTCAGCAGTTAATAACCTAAACCCAACTATAAGATCCATAACCTAAACCCAACTATAAGATCCATAATACCTCACTCATACAATAAATCCTCACCATCTTTCTATAAATCAATTGTTAATAATCCAAATAAAATCTTAAACCTTTAAAAAGTCTCCTGTAGAGCGAATCTATCAATTATTAATATGTAAGCACTAATAATAACAGTAATCATTATAATTATAATTATTAATCATTATTAATTATTTCTAAACAAAACTAAGACACCTTGCTGTCCTGGTGAAGAGCTGTACTTTGAAACTTACCACTACCTCTACACATACATCTGTAGAAATGATACTTTCTATTTCTATCATATATCTAACTGCCAAAATTGGAGTTCTGAAACAGGGTATACAGAAATAGAATCTCACCTGAGACACACTTCACATTGTTGTTGTTGTTGTTGATGATGATGTTGATGATGATGTGTGCCTTCAAGTCATTTCCAGTTTCTGGTGATCCTAAGGCAAACCTGTCATGGAGTTTTCTGAGGCTGAGAGTGTGTGACTTGCCATTTGTTTCTTGTAAACTAACTCTCTTAGCCAAAACAATTCCACTTTTTCAAAACAAGGCAGTCTCTTTATTAAAGAATTTTCACTCATGAGAGGCTCCAAAACACCCAATCTTCCAACTTTAAAAAGTCACTCCCCTCTTTCACATTACTATGTCCTGCATCCACTTAAGAAAATTAAATTATTTCTTTGTTGAAACAGTATACTAGACCCTCTGATTTGAAACAGTATACTAGACTCTCTGATTTCAGTGTACAGTCTTAAAAGTTTTTAGAAATATTGTCAAGATATCTTACATTATTATGAAAGGCAGGAAACTCACCTAGGGACTGATTCAGATTTCTCTTTTATCCAATAAGTCCAAAGTCCAAAAGCTATTGATAACAGATAAAAAGAAAGTGAAGTTTAGTCAGTTTAATGTCCATTTTAATAATGTCTTGCTGAACGGTGGCTGGGCAAGTTGTCGCAAGTTGCACTGACCACTCCAGTTGCACTGACCACTCCATTCCTGGTGGTCTACTCAGGAGAAGCTGAGTCTTCTGGAGATAAAAGTGACTGATCTCTTCATCCTGCCTTTATCTTGGGTGGATTCCCACTGACTGGATTTTTCCTCTGGTTGATGATTGCTGCTGGCAGCCATCTCTGTGACAGTGTGATCAGAGATATCCACTCCCCATCTTGCTTTGCCCAGAAGTCAGAGAAATGGAATTGTTTCCAATTGGCAAGGGGAGCATGCAAGGTTGCATTTTATCACCCTGTTTAATGTGTACGTTGAGCATATCATACATAAAGCAGGATTAGACTCAGAGAAACGAGGTGTGAAAATTGGAGGAAAGAACACCAACAATTTAAGATATGCAAAGGACACTGTACTACTAACAGAAAATAGCAGAGACTTGGCACAACTATTGGAGAAAGTCAAACATAAAAGTACAAATGTGGGGTTACAGTTGAACGTTAAGAAAAATAATCATGATCACAGATGATTTATATAACTTTAAAGATGAGGAGGAAGACACTGAAATTATTAAAGACTTCCCATACCTTGGCTCGGTCATAAATCAGAATGGAGACTGTAGTCAATAAATCAGAAGAAGACTAGGATTTGGAAGAGCGGCTATAAAGGAACTAGACAAAATCCTCAAGTGTAAAGATATAGCATTTAATACCAAAGTCAGGATTCTGCATGCCTTGATATGTTCGATTTATATATATGGTTGTGAAAGCTGGACAATGAAGAAAGATGATAAGATCAGAATCCACTCATCTGAAATGTGATGCTAGAGGAGAATTCTACAGACACCAAGGAATGCCAAAAAACAGAAATAAAAGGGTTGAAAAGCAAATCAAGCTTAAGCTCTCCATAGAAGGCAAGATGACTAAACTGAGACTGTCATACTTTGAACCTATCATGAGAAAACAAAATAATGAGAACAGAAAATAATGCTTGGTAAGGTAGAAGGCAGGAGGAAAAAAGGAAGACTCCATAACAGGTGGATAGACTCAGTCAAGGAAGCAATGGTCTGGAGTTTGCAAGAACGAAGCAGGGCCACTGAGAACAGAATAATTTGGAGGTATCTCATTCATAAGGTCACATACATTGAAGTTAACATGAGGGCAATTAAGACCACAACAGCACAACAATTAGTTACAACTTTCCTAAGTGTCAGGTGGAAGCCCTTTCCATCATCTGAGTTGACACGCTTTTACTCTACTCAGTTATAGCACTATGATCCCACTTTAGCTGCTATGGCAATATCCTATGGAATCTTGGAGTTTGTTGGTTGGCAAGGCACTAGAGGTCTCTGGCAAAGAATTCTAAATATCCCTCCCTAAACAGAAAATTCCAGGATTCCATAGGATGGAACCATGCTGGTGAAAGTGGAATCATAGTGCTGTAATCATGCAGTGTGAAAAGGCTTGTGGTTTTGACCACTTGTCTGGAAATAAAAAAGACTGAATGTGGGACTTTTTGTGTGTGTAAAACCTGTACTCTGCCATTGAGCAGTGCCCCTCTCGTAATAGTTGCAAAAATGGATCTGAGTAGCCAATCAAAGTTTAGGAAGACTCATGGGGTGAAGGTAGTTTGTTATCTCCTTAAGGTAACTTGACCCCAACAAGCAGTCTAGTGTTCTGTTTTCATGAAAAAAACAGACACCTCAGAGCTCAGAAGAGTAACTTTCATGGAATCTCTCTCTCTCTCTCTGGCTTTTCTTCGCAAACGAAGATTCAGGAAGGACTCATCCCGCGCTTTCTGCAAGCGCGCTGATGACTAAAAAGGCCAATCCGAGATAAACAAGTCCGGTTGCAAAAAGCACAGCAGAAGGTCTCCTTGGGTGATGTTTTTGGGTTGTGATTCTTTCTGTGTTGTCGTTTCTCTTCAAGACTTGTTCGTCGTGAGTTCTCAAATAAGGCTGCAGCATTGTGGATAGTGCGTCTCCATGCCTCCCGATGTGAGGCCAGGGCGGACCACTGTTGGTGATCAATTTGGCCAAGCCTGAGATGTTGTTTCAGGGAGTCTTTGTATCGCTTTTTTGGAGCGCCCCTCTTACGCTGACCCGTGGCGAGTTCACCGTAGAGTAGTATTTTTGGGAGGCGATGGTCCTCCATCCTAGAAACGTGCCCTGCCCAGCGCAGCTGTGTTCTCAATATCATGGCCTCAATGCTGGTGATCCCTGCTTGCTCAAGGACAGCAACATTCGTCACATAGTCAGTCCAGTGTATATTTAGGATTGTGCGTAGACAGCGCTGATGAAAGCGCTCGAGGAGTCGTAGGTGGTGGCGATAGGTGACCCATGTTTCAGATCCATAAAGGAGGATAGACAGTACGATGGCTCTATACACACTGATTTTTGTGCTTTGCCTCAGGTGTTTATTGCTCCAGACTCTTTTGTGAAGTCTTCCAAATGCACTATATGCCTTTGCTAATCTGTGATCGATCTCTTTGTCAATCTTGGCATCTGAGGAGATGATGCTTCCCAGGTAGGTGAACTGCTGAACGGACTTGAGTACTGATTTGCCGACGGCAATGTGGGGATGGTGGTGTTCGTCCTGTGGTGCAGGCTGGTAAAGAACTTCTGTTTTCTTCAGGTTGACTTCTAGCCCAAACAGCTCTGCAGCTGTTGCAAAGCAGGATGTTAGGCGCTTCAGAGCTCCTTCTGTGTGGGCAACAAGGGCAGCATCATCGGCGAAGAGCAGCTCATGGACTAGATAGTTTAGAGTCTTAGTGTGAGCCCTCAGACGGCTTAAGTTAAACAAGCTACCATCAGTACGGTAGCGTATATAGATGCCGTCGTCTTCTTCAAGCTCTGCCATAGCCCTTTGGAGCATCATGCTAAAGAAGATTGTAAATAAAGTTGGTGCAAGAACACAACCTTGCTTCACTCCATTAGTTATTAGAAAGGGCTCTGAAAGAGCATCGCCATATCTGACTTGACCACGCTGTCCCTCGTGTAGCAAGATAATCATTTTAAGGAATTTGGGGGGGCATCCTAGTCTTTCCAGGATCTGCCACAGACCTTTTCTACTTACAGTGTCAAAGGCTTTGGTGAGGTCGACAAATGTTACATAGAGACCCTTGTTCTGCTCCCTACATTTTTCTTGCAGTTGCCTAAGGGCAAATACCATGTCTGTAGTACTCCTATTGGCTCTGAAGCCACATTGGCTTTCAGGGAGAAGTTCTTCTGCAATAGCAGGAACTAACCTGTTCAGGAGTATCCTTGCAAGGATTTTTCCAGCAATAGAGAGCAGTGTTATGCCTCGATAGTTTGAGCAGTCGGATTTTGCTCCTTTTTTCTTGTACAGGGTGATGATGACTGCATCTCGGAGGTCTGATGGCAGTTCCCCTTTTTCCCAGCAATTCACAAGGAATTCGTGGAATTTTTCGTGGAGTGCATGACCTCCGTGTTTCCAAACTTCAGGTGGGATTCCATCAATCCCAGCTGCCTTGCCGTTTTTCATCTGCTGTATGGCCTTAAAGGTCTCTTTCAAAGTGGGAGCTATGTCCAATTCATTTTTCATTGGTTTTTGTATCATATCTTGGATAGCTGAGGCTTGGACTACTCGGTTGGCGCTAAAGAGACTTTGAAAATGTTCAGCCCAACGATTTAGGATGGAGGCTTTATCAGTAATTAATGTTTGACCATCTGTACTGTATAAGGAGCTTTGGACCTGATAAGTAGGTCCAAACACTGCTTTAAGAGCTTCATAAAATCCTCTATGATCACCCAGATCTGCACAGCGTTGTGTCTTTTCTGCTATACTGATCCACCACTTGTTCTGCATGTCTCGGAGTTTTTGTTGTAGTTTGCTACATGTGAGGCGGAAAGCTGCTTTTCTTACATGACAGGTTGGCTGGGCGAGGTATGCCTGGTGAGCAGCTCTCTTCCTTGCCAACAGTTCCTGGATCTCTTGGTTGTTTTCATCAAACCAGTCTTGATTTTTCTTGTGGGAGAAGCCAAGGGATTCTTCTGCAGACTGGAGGATACTGTTTTTGATATGTTGCCAAAGCACTGTAGGAGAAGGATCTGTAGGGTGGTCTTCAAGTTTCGTTTGTAGATTTGCCTGGAAGCTGTCTCTCATGGTAGCTTGTTGAAGATTGTTGACTTGGAGTCTCTTCTTTAAGATGCCACCCCTCTTAGGTTTGAACTTAAGATGAAGATTTAGTTTACATCTGACAAGGCGATGATCTGTTTGGCATTCTGCACTGGGCATCACTCGGGTATGACGGACATCACGAATGTCTCTCTGACGGACTAGAACGTAGTCAATGAGGTGCCAATGTTTGGATCGGGGATGCATCCAGGTTGTCTTCAGGCTATCTTTCTGCTGAAAGATTGTGTTTGTAATAGTCAGCTGTTGTTCTGCACAGAACTCTAGCAGGAGGCGTCCGTTATCATTGCAATTTCCAACACCATGCTTGCCTAAGACACCTTTCCAGGCTTCGGAGTTCTTTCCTACTCTGGCGTTGAAGTCACCAAGGATAATAATTTTATCTTCTACAGGGACTTTTTGTATGAGTTGGCATAGGTCTGTGTAGAATTTGTCTTTCTCTACAGGGTCAGCTTGCATAGTTGGGGCATATATACTAAAGAGAACAACATGTGGGAGGCGTAAGGAAATAATGCGATCAGAGTGTCCTGTTGGCAAGGTTTCGAGTTTGGAGGCAATGGAGTTTTTAATCATAAAGCCTACTCCTGACAGATGTTTTTCGGTTTTGGGTTTGCCAGACCAGTAAAGTGTGTAGCCGGCGCCATGTTCTTTAAGGCTGCCTTCCTCATGGAAGCGAACTTCACTAAGAGCAGCGATGTCAATATTAAGCCGTGATAGTTCAAGGGCTATTAGGGCAGAACGACGCTCAGGCCGTCCACTATCTTCAGAGTCTTGCATGGTTCTGATGTTCCAGCATGCAAGTGTCAGTTTATTTACACCTTTGGAGGCCGGTGTGTGCCTTTGTTTCTTTGCCTTGGTTTGACCGCATCAGAAGATTCCCGTTGGCCGCGGCTAGCCAACCAGGTAGTTGGGGATGAGCTTTCTTTAGGCCACCTTTTCTAGGCCCCTCTCCATGTGGAGCAAGCAGTGCTCTCCTTAAAAAAGGCTGCTTGGTCGTTCAGAATGCTGCCGAACAAGACTGTCATCTCCCGGGTCAGCCTCGAGCGACCAATGTCCTGAACCGCCTGCATGCAGGGTTGGGGCTGCGGCTTCCAGTGCATCTTTACACCTGCCGGTTTCGTCCCTCGCCAGTCGCTACAGGGCTTTTTTGGAAATGGATTTGTCCTTCGAGCCTGTGCAATGGATTTTTCTGGTGGAGCGCAGCGTGCACAGAACTGGCCTCACCCTTTAAACCAGAGATTCATCTGCCGTGGCCTTGCAAGCATGGACGTGGCAGTGAGGTCCTCGGGCCGTAGGTTTGATTAGAGTTTCCTTCTCTTAGATGGTTGACCTTACAGGGTTGGACGAGCACCATCTGCCCGGGTTTGGGATTGGAGTTTTCCTTCTCCTAGGACGGTTGCCACAAGGCTGGAGAGCCCATCCTGCCCTTTGACGCTCTTTGTCAGACCCTTCGGTTTTGACCTGTCTGGCATGGGAGACCCTACCAGTGGCTATTATGCTACCGCCAGCATAGCTCAAAACATCATTAGGGTACGCAAGCCTCTCTCCCACGACAAGGGGGCGTCAATGGAGAGGACTTTCATGGAATATGCTGGCATATTCTACTATTTTGCATCCTTTATTTTCAGGAAATTATCAGATGACCTAAAAAATCCAGGACAGGGATGACAGGAGATTGTCAAAAGGCTCACTTATCAGACAACACTGTCCCTGTCTTGTCCTGCTCCCGTGCCCCTTCCATTCCATCTGCGTTCCTTTTTATTGATGGCTTAAGTCATCAATAGATCACCCATTCCGTTTCTGTTATGGAATTACAGGCTTCTGAACCTGTGCCCTGTTATGCTGGTGTGATGCCAGCCACAGTGGGAGGTCCCTGCCGAACACTTCCAGTCGAGATTGGGACATCGAGGTAAGTGTCACACTTTTCACCCTCTCCCCAGGTTATTGGGGTTTTAAAAATGTGTTTAGCTGCTTTGTTTCACTTTTTTTTGGTGTTTATTCTTGCTTTTAACTTTGAATTTCCCGTGTGATCATTCTCTCATGAGAACGACCAGGATTTGCTTTCCAGGAAGTGAATGGGGCTCAGTGAGAGCTCCATTCACTTTCTGGACTGCCAGAGGGGAAGGGAGCAGTATCTGTTGCACCATAAAGGTAGGTCTGAAAATTTTTATTTTAATTAGTTACAGGGATGGGAGTGGGGCAGGAGAGATGTAGCGAGACAGGACACTTTTTTTTTGTTCCCGTCTGAAAATCTCCTCAGAGTCATAAACAATTGATTTGTCCTTTATTAAGCCATCTCCCCGGTGATTCAGAGTTGTTCTATGTCAAATTCTTATTAGAGGATAGAAATCCTAATGTTACCTTGCCAGTTGCTAAGTTCTTATCTGTGGTCATTAAGACCAGTGAGAGGGGAGTTAAAAGGTGAAAGGTTGGCCTGAGCTTCATAAAGTCTACTGATAAGTATCATAATTTTATTGATTTTTGTATATATAGATGCCAATCTGGTTTTATGTATTAATGTACATCTTATTAATTGTTTGATGGTCTCTAGACTTTATGAATAAATTGTTGTTGTTGTTGTTGTTGTTGAACATGCTGGCAGGGGATTCTAGAAGTTATATTTAAAAAAGTATATTTTCCCCCTCTCTCCCCGATACACAAACATGATTTCTTTCCCTTTTCTGGTGTGCTTCCATTGTTGTGGGTCTATTTACTGTAAGGTCACCTACACTCATCTCCCCTCCCCAGTCCTAGTTCTAGTGTGCAATCTATCCTTTCAGCCACATCTTTTCTGGTGAAAAACCAAGGGTGTGAGAAGAACTGTGACCAATAAATATGGGCTTGGCGTAAATGTCAATCTTCTGGTGGGACAAGCTTCTCAGGCTAATTTTTTCATCACAGACAGCTGCTTAGAGATTCTGACCATAAAATACATGGCAAGGGGTCAAGCACATCAGTGGGTGCTGTTTGATTGGTGGAATAAAGTTTCAATAAATCTGTAGTCTGGGAGGGATTAGGAAAGAAGGTATAACCCCACTGGCTAACTGCCTCAGACTTTTAGAACCACCATTTCGGTCCTTAAAATGTTACAGATCTGATGGGTGTTTATAACCATACTCTTCAACAGTACTTGAAAGCACACTACTAAAAATGACATATGTCCAATGCTACCAACTTTCCCAAGCCTAAATCCCATGGATGTATACCATGCCATATATTGGAATGGTTCAGTTTAGTACCACTTACCTGTTACTGAGAAGTACTAAAAGAAAGCAATTTGTTCGGAGCTTACAGGAAGGCAGCCTGAGAATGCAATCATAGATGTTTCCTAGAAAGAATATATGTGTTTGTAAAAGCTTCCACTTTAAGTACATTTTCCTTTAAGTAAATCCTTCTGAAAGGAAAGGCTATATAAAAATATATAGGTGCTTCTTCAAAGAGACACATAGGGCAGGGCAGGGACAGGTGGTGTGAGGAGTACATTCAAAATACTATAACATTAATATAATAAAGTTAAGAGTGATTTTCATGAAAATGCAGTATGCTTAAATGACCATCAACAGTGCATGGTAAAAAAAACCAACCCTAGAATTATTTTGAGTTGATAGCTGGAGATGGGTGAACTTTCTACTATGATTCCAATTTGGGATTAAGGAATGGATCTCTTTCCTCAAAAAAATATTTGTAGGAAAATAATTCTGGATGGATTCTAAAAGATGTAAATCCCTTTCCATTAGGAGTGACTGTCTCTTACTATTTTTATTACAGTGGTGTAGTACATTATAGAAAAGTAATAATTTAGTAGTGAGAACCAGCATGGTGTAGTGGTTTGTGCATTGGACACTGGAGAGCAGGGTTCAAATCCTTCTTGGCCATGGAAACTCAGGTAACCTTGGGCAAATCATAGTCTCTCAGCCTCAGAGGAAGTTGATGGCAACCCCCCTCTGATCCAATCTTGCCAATAAACTCCCCTGATAGATTTGCCTTAATGCCACCATAAGTCAGAAATGACTTGAAGGCACACAACAGCAACAACAATTTAGTGAATACACACTAACAGTGGAGAGTCATGGGAAACACTAAAAAAGAAATGTCTTCTACCTATGATAGTTTTAGGAACACTGCAGTAGAATAGACCTTGAGGGTCATCATTTTAGTATGCATGCAACCATTGTGTAATTTTCTGTTTGTCTTGTTTTAAAGCTGTGTACATGTTGGGTGCTTTTTTCTTTTTTTCACAGAATGCAGCAAAAATTCAGAAATGTATGAATTTGCAACCACAATCTATATTCCTTTCTGCATTTGGGTCTGAGAAGTGGAAACTGAGTAAATGGATTTAAAAATTCATCTGAGCAAATTTGTCCCCAAATAGGGACTGGCAAGCCTAAACACATACAATATATATTTTACTCATCCACCAAAAGTGATGTTTATTGACTTGGTAATATCTTTGTTTGTCTTACTACTTCTGCAGCCCTATTGGGACCTGATCCACCTGTATATCTATAAATAAAGAGTTTTGCAAAAACACCACAAATCTGTTGTCTGCCCACTGAAGCAAACCTCCTGCTAAAAATTGTCTGAACATTCAGTTAATTAAGTTGTAAGACTACGGCCAAGATATTGCATGCAACTGGAGGAGTGTTGTTCATATATATATAGCAGATGGGATGATGCAGGATGGTGTTGTGGGTGATAGGATGATGTTTGCACATCAGAAGATGTACCTTGACACAGTCACACAGATTTGGTTACCCAATGACAGGGCAAATAAAAATTGAAACAAATAAGGAAAATCAGCTTATAACAAAGTTTGCTGACAGGAGATTTTCAGACGCCTCTTGCTGCCTCTTGCCTCACAAGCAGCCTCCAGAGCAGTAACGAGGCTGCTGCGCAGCAAAGGGTCCATTTTGGACGACATCGTTTCTTTCTCGTCATCGTCCATGACTGTTGCGGCTAGCATTGTAGGCGGCAGCGCTGTTTTTTTTTACTCATGGACAACTTCCGTGAGTGAAAAACAGTGCGGTCACCTCCAATGCTAGCCGCAACAGTCACGGACAATGCCGAGAGAAAAATGGTGTCGTCCAAAATTGACCCCTTGCAGCGCAGCAGCTTCATTACTGCTCCGGAGGCAGCTTGCACGGTAAGAGGCGTCTGAAAATCTCCTAAATTCTATGGATACCACAGATTACTAAAAAGAGAAATGAATGGGTCTTAGAGGAAATCAAGTCTGAACTCTCCCTAAAAGCCATATTGACTAAATTGAGGCTATCATACTTTGGACATATCATGAAATTACACTGGAAAAGATGGCAATGCTTGGCAAAGTGGAAGGCAGTAGGAAAAGAGGGACATAGGCAGATTGATTGAATGACAGAAGCCACAGCCCTGACTTTGCAAGACCTGAGTAGGACAGCTGATGTCTGGGGCTCTTGGAGGTCACTCATATGTAGGGTCACCATAAGTTGGAGTTGACTTGAAAGCAAATAAAGAAAACTTGAGTGAAACGGTATTGTCATTCCAAAATAAAATAATTCAGAAAATCAGACTTACATCAATGACAAAACAAAACAAAGAACCTCTAAATAGCATCTCCCCATAGGAGCTTGACCAAGGCTTGGCTGGTGAGGACACAGATGAGAGTTTTCTTGGTGGATGTTCCTAGACATTGAAACTCCCTCTCATGGGATACATGGCAGACCCCCTCTCTTCTCTCTTTCCACTAGCAGCTAAATACATTTTGGTTGCTGCAAACCTTTGGCTCTTGACTTGCTGTAGAAGAAGTGTCTTTCAATGGACTGTACTGTGGATTTTTCTTTTCATTGTGATTTAAATGTGTTTTTAACCATTTTAAATCAATGTTCTATTTGAATTTTTTTTGCATTTTTGTTTTAACTTCTAATGTAAGCCACTTTGGGTCCTGTATTGGGACAAAGGTGGGATATAAATTAAATAAATATTTTCAGAAGAAGATGGTTTTCTCAGTATATATCTGGGAACTTGGACACAAATTTGCAAAGAACAGACTGCGTGTGCACATGTGTAGGTTTTTAATCTTCTTCCAGAGCTACCTACAATTAATAGATGAAGGTGTTTTATGATTCATTATTTCTGTATACAGATGATGATTTTAAAGACTCTCATAAAAAGAAGGGCTGTCAAAGACTGAAAGGCTTTTTGGTTGATTAACTGCAGGGCTTTCACCTATTAATCAATGGAATGGTTGATTAAAACACTCAGAATTATTCAGGTGGCCAACACCTAACCCAAAGAAGACTTTGGTAACTTGATTAGCTATGCCGTATATGAAAACGGGGTGGGGGTAATTGGCTCATTTTAATATGACTTGGCGAATCTCTACCTAACTCTTTTCTGAACTCACCATGCCTCTATTCCCCTATGAAAGAACTAATTTCCAGTTATTTTGCCCCAAATCTAAAGAGATGAATGCCAAGTTCTACTTGTAACACTTCTCAAGGCCTAAAGATATTGATTTTTGCCAACATTCTATATTGGCTACTATGGAGATTATCAGATGTGGGGGAACGTGCCAAAAAAGCGCATAAACAAAAAAGGTGACCTTACCAGATGCCCGTGTCCTTCTGCCATTCCAGAGATGTAGCACTGTTGCGGATGAGGTTTCACTTTTCTATTGACGGAGACAAAACACTAATAAAAAGGGATGCTTTACTCACGGAAGCACTACACTCCCGGAATACTGGAGGGTGACATCGTCTGTAAGGTTGCCCCTTTCCTGTTCTCATTGTGATCTTTTGACGTGGTTTTTTTGCCATGTCTGATAATCTCCTTAGTTATATATGTGTAACTAAGTAACATCTCCTGCCCCCACCCTTAACAGCCAATAGTTGCACTGGGCAAAGAAACTCTGTTCAATGCAAAGAAGATAATGTTTTCATCCTCCTCCCACCAGCGAATGAGGCTGTGACAAGGAATAGCAATAGGAGTTTTGCTTCCAATTGTTGCAGCCTTGAACCCTTGGGAGGGGGCAGGAAACATTCTTCTCCTTGCACCCTGATTGGCAGCTGAACTGACCTCCTTTCCCTGATGTGCCTTCTGACTGTTACAGAAGGTTGGCAGGGGCATTTGCATTGTCTTACAGGAAGCCTATATAGTCTTACTGAAAATGGAGCAGTTACAGATCTGTAGCTCTAGGTTATGAATCCATAACTGCAATTCAGAATGCCAGCCTCTATTTTTATTTATTAAAATATCTATATCCTGCCCTTTATCCAAAGATATCAGGGCAAGGTACAATAAAACCAGTCTAATGCATTTTAAAGAGTATAAATAATTGAAACAATTTTAAAATGCTTTAAAAAGTCAAGCAATTAACAAATGAAAATACAGATTTTAAAAGTTAAAACTGATCAAAATGAATTAAAAGCATATGCATGAGATGATATTAATAGACAAATTATTCGTTGTTGCATCCAGTTGTTAATGGGATTGCAGTTCCTAACAGCCCTAGCCAGAATATCCAATGGTGTCAATTACAGTCCAACACATGGTTTCCATGACTACCTTAACAGCATACCCTCCAATTGTCCCAATTTGTGATTATGTAATCCCACTTTTTCAGCTGCTTCTAAAATGGCCCGGTTTCTCTCTCCTCCACTTCCTACTTTCCTCCTTTATCCTCAGCTTGCTTCAGTTGGTGCAAACTAAGGTCTTGTCTATACAAGGGGGGGGGAATACGAAAAAAAAAGCAGGCATTCATAATGACGCAACCTGTCTTCACAGCCAAAAGAACAACCCTAAACTATGAATGGCCCCCCTAGCCAGGATGGTGGCCGCAAGTGATTTACTCATGATTTTAAATCTGCTGCTGCCAGATTTTTTTTAAAAAAAATAGCTTCCCATGGTGCACACAAGTGATAGTTCATATTTACAAAAAAAGAAAGAGAAAGAGTATAAGATTGCCATTTGATTGATTTACCGGTGGCCGCAGGCACTTTTTCTGTTTCCCAACTCCACGCTCATCCAGCCAATCAGATTATGCTGCCTGCTTGTATCTAGATGTGAGTGTTCAAATGATCATGCATTTGCATGTCATATGGAGCTTTTAAAAAAATCTGGCCAGAACCCCAGACATGATGCACATGGACTTTGCGGTGGATTTGGCTACCTCCCTTCCGAATGACACATGTTTATGTATATGTCCATATGAACGGATCACCATACGTTTGCATCCTGTTTGTATTATTTTGACTGTATAGACAAGACCTGAGTTCAAAGTGCAAAAACAGTTTGCACTCAATTACCTCAGCAGGGTGGAGAGGAGAAGAGGGACAGAAATGCTGCAGTCTCTCCTAGCTTGTGTGTTTTTCCTCATAAGTTTTGCCATCCTGACCTCACTTTGATGTTACTTGGCCACATGTGTCCTGCTTTTCACCTGTGAAATGTCAGGGGATGATGGGACAATCAAACCTCAAGTGAAGCCAAAAGCTGTCTCAGCAGACTTCGTAGTGACCGTTTCCCAAGAATACTCACACACAGACTATTTGGCATCCAGAAAACAGGAGGTGCTTTTAATCTTCAGTAGTTTCAATATGTACAGAGACAAAGTGCTATGCCAGGCATCTCAGGATCATAAGAAGAGAATGATCTCTGTTCTGTCTTGCTTTTATACACACCAGTACAGCATTGGCTTACCCAAGCACATGGTTACATTGCATCAGATTTCTACCTTCATGGCTTTGTACTGTAGCAATCCTCTTCTGATACAATCCTTCTCACGCAGCTGTAGCATGATTAGCATGACTGGCAGTTCATGGAGTCAGTCATCAAGACTCAGCATGATTTCTGCAGTTGTTTGGCCATTTTAAAACTTAGGGTTCAGCATCCATTTCCTGACATGAAATACTGGAGGGTGTGTAATCATACAATAAACAATCCCTTCATGAGTATTTTTATTTTTATTTTTATTTTTAAAAAAACACTAAATACTGTACCAGGTATGTGTGAAAGGGGAGAGGATTTTCCTCTGGAATGTAGCACATTCAGAGAGAAAGTTTTAACCTTACCTCCCCAGCCATAACACATGTGAAGATCATTCCTGCTCCCCCATCAATTAGCATTAAGAATAAAAGTGTTGTTTCACACACATAAACATGAAGCACATGGATTGAACAATAGTTTATTCAATATGATGTGCATCTTGAGATGGGACAGTTGTCGTTGTGTATCTTCAAGTTGTTTTCAGCTTAGGGCAACCCTGAGGAGAATCTATCACAGGGTTTTCTAAGGGCTGAGAGTGTATAGTAAATGAAAACAATCTGGGGTTTTCATTTGAATGAAGGTGAAGGATGGGGCAGGGAATTTCATTCCTGGAATATTATTTGCTGTAATTACATATAACACACACACCACACACAGATAATTTCATATATATGAAATCACACACACACACACGATTTCTGTAATCATATGGTATAACGATACATCTATGATGTGTGTGTATTGGGAGCTCTGCTATTGTTCACTGACATATTGTTCCATTTTCCTCCCTCAGCATTGCAGTCCCAAGGAGAATCACTCACACCACTAGTGGTACTTAAATAAAACAACAACCAACCAAAAATGATTAATCGCATCCTTAACATAATATGCAAAACCAGCAAGAAGAACTGGTTTTGGCTGTCTGGCCCTAGTTTCATATCCTTCACAATGCCCCAGACCTAGAAATATTCTGGGGCATCATTAAAGGGAAAATTATGGCTACCACAAAAACGACAGTGGAGAATGTTCAGGGAAAAACATCCATGGAAAGTAAATGTTTTCTGGTATGAGGGAGGAGTGAGAGGAAGAAAGAGAAATCAGAAATGTTCTTAGAAAAAAAATGTCTTTGGATAAATCTCAGCTCATATCTAGACTGTATTCACACTCTGGAGAGAAAAAAACTCCAGAGATGAATTCTCCAGGGAGTTGGCTTTGCTCTCAGTATTAATTTTTACAACCTTATATAACAATCTGTGATTTAATTTCTCTCACTTGTATTTCTCCCCTTCCATATACCCAGCCCTTTCATTCATCTTACATAGTTCATTGCTTTAAGGAGCTGTAAGACTAGCAGCAGCTCATCTCTGTATATCTGTACACACTGATAAATGGATTGTGTACTATATTGTGTTGTGGATAGCTAATCAAACATATGGTGCAACCCAGAAAAATTGCCCAAGGTTATAATTCTAAGATTGCTTACCTGGAAGTAAGTCACACTGAGCAAACAGGGTTATGATCACATTGTAGGGAAATCCAGCAGTATATAACTATGCAGTCTCATTCAGTGCTCTCATTCAGTGGATTCATTACACTGGCTTGTTCTTCCACTAGTTTGTGATTAGGAATGTTCTCTCTCTCTCTCTCTCTTTAAAGAATCATATAATAACAGAATCTTAGAACTGGAAGGGACCACAAGAGCCATCTAGTCCAGCAGGAATACACAACTAAAGCAATTTTGAAAGATGCAAATCCACCGGCTGTTTAAAGGCCTCCAAAGATGGAGAGTCCACCACTTTCTGATGCAGCCCATCCCACTGTCAAACAGAGAAGAATTGTATTGAACTTGTGGTAGCAGATGATAGCGTTTCTGGACAAGAAAAAGAAAAGTGTATTTGTGTATGGCCATATTGGAGCATTAAAAATGATTAATTTTAATATGTGAAGGGGTAAGAGGGTTAGCTTTGCCCTCATCACTTTCCAAGTGTGGAGCAGGCAAGTATGAAGGGAGCTCCTCTTAAAGGTACTTCACTTGTCCACTATGTGCCACTGCTAGTCAAATATAAAAGAAGACTCTTAAGTATGATCCTACACAATTAAGAAGCCTGATTTTTCACCTGAACATTGTGGAAAATGACAGGGAAGCAGATGGAGCTAATACATACTGTTCCTCATATGTCCAACATAACTCTTTTTTGAACCTCTGAACATGACTTATATGATACATGCATTTACTTACTTACTCCTATCTAGTAGTAGGTGTACTTCTTTTTGCTCAATTCAAAATTCAGCATGGTGCAGGAAGGCTGGCAAATCAGTTCTATTTCCAGCCCCTCTATCTTCTTTGGTCTGGATTACAATCCCAGATGGTGCACCTCCTCTCTTGGGAATTCAAACAGCAGTGTTCAAGGTGCCAGGGATTGTGGGATTTTTTTTTTTATTCCAGGATACCGAATCCATGCATTCTGAAAACATTCATATATCAAGGCTTCCTGTGCCTCTAGTAACACATCTCCATTACATCTACTTCTTATGCCTTGAAATCAGGGGAAGTGCCTGAAACTATCTGGGGTCCAGTGTCAATAGTGTATAGTTTCAGTAGGAGTACACTCTATATGGGAAAGTTTACCCATTATATCCACCCTGAAGTGAACTTTAATGTGTGTGTATGTGCCTTTAAGTTACCTGTTAATTTATTGCAACCCCATGAATTTCATAGGGTTTTCTTTGGCAATGAACACTCAGGGCTTGTCTAGGCAGCCACACATACTGGGCTTAATCCAGCATCACAGCCATCATTGTCCACATGGGCCAGACTGGGCAACACCAAATTGGTCCCACTGGCTTGTTCCCTGTTTACAGAGCCGCTGCCACCTCTCCAGTGAGGAGCTCCATGGTATAACAGCACATCTCCACTGCAAGGACCACAATCCACTGCTTGATTCACTTCAGCTCATAATTTTGGTTCACTGTGATTGAAAAACAGTGCCTTGATATCAAACCTGGCTGATCTGGCTGGGAGGGCCACCCAAGGGCTACCAGAAAATGCATTCCATGACACGGTCAAGAGTCACGCGGAGGGCAAGAATGCGGAGGGATATACCTGGGAAAGACCCCCATAAACTCCCCACAAATTCATACCTGAATGCAAACATCCTGCATCTGCTCTGAAATGGAAACAGCAAGACAACAGGTATCCTACACACTTCAAACATAGAGCAGACACTTCTTTGCTATGTAGATTAAGCTGACACTTTTGTATCTGTTCCTTAACCCCCCCCCTTTCTGAATTATCTGCTAACTCTCCTGGACCTTCAAACAGCTTCCAGCTGGCTTCAGGCATTCCCCCCCCCAAAAAAAAATAACCTTAACCTTCCTTTTCCAAGCCTCTCCTTCCTGACACCTACTGCTGTTACTCAAGAGTAACACTGCTTTTCCAGAAGGAATTAGGAATTAGGTACAGTATTACCCTCATAGCCTAACTATTCCCTTTTAACTAAGTTCTTGCCTTACTCTGAAGGTCTTGTTTGCTTGATAACTGAATGTGGTATGTGTGTGTGTGAATGCTACAATTGTTCAATAAAGTTTGATCCATTTGTTCTGGATGCCTGTCTTGCAGCTCTGGAAGTGCTTCCTTCGCTCTGCCTGTATACACAGGGTTCCAAGGTCCTGCAAAGGTTACATGAGTCCCTCATATGCCATGTGAGTTGCTTCTAATTCCCCATTGAAGCCAAAAGATCTTGAGTGGATTTTCCACTCCCATGAGTGTTTCGTGTAACACTGGAAAGCCTGCCCAGTGTGCTGTTGCTTCTGCTGAGGTCAGAATGGGTTCCTAGACCTTTGATCAACAAGGAGGGGGTCACTCTATCCCCTCCTCATTGATTGCATGGATGCCTGATTCTGACCTCAGCAGCAGGGATGGCAATGGCTACACTCTTACAGAGAGCTACTTGGCTGGCAGGCATGGCAGCAGTGACAGTGGCATCGAGGGGGATTGGCCAGAGGGCACTGGTTGTGTAGATGTGTGGACAGTTGGGTTGCTCCAGAACCAGCCTGATCCAGCAGTCCACATGTCCAAAGCACTAGAGACTCTATGGAGTTTCCTGGAAACTCAGGAGCAACTTGCAATTTCTATTAAGGTGTATTAATGGCTAAACAGAGTGGATTCATTTTGTGTGTCATGTGGACAAATTGCATCAGATCTAGGGTGACTATGTGTTTTTTCAATAATTTAGACAAGCCCTCAGAGGTAGTTTGCCAGCTCCTTCTTCTGAAGTATAGCCTATACCACCTGGTATTCATTGGTGGTCTCCCATCCAAGCACTAACCAAAGATGACCCTGCTTAGCTTTCAAAATCTGTCAGGATCTGGTGCCCCAAACATGCTTATTCTTAAGCACATCAAGTCTGAGAGTTGTAACAATTAAAGCTTCACTGAAACCCTATACATATTTACAATTGATGTTCCAATTGAATGCATAAGGGGCTATCAATGCAATTAAGAGTTCCTATGTGTTTAATTGCAGTCTCTCAGATTTCTATAATCCAGCCTGCATAGTTAATTTTTGTTTGTTTGACAAAGGGCAGGTACAAATATATTCATATAATTCCCATTGGTCCATTTGTCCCCAAGGGATATTGGCCTGCCACCCTTGTGAAGGCACTCCTTTCTTGCTAATCCAGTGCACTGAAGACATTTTAGCAACTTGTCGGAATGAATCAAATCATTCCTGCCAATGCCCTGTTCCTTTTCAGCTGTTCTAAGCTCTTCCTACTGAAGGCTTTCTATTTGTTCAACCAGAACGCCCCTTGAATTCACTCTCCATTATATCATAGACTCCTTAATCCTGCTTTTATTTCCCTTCACCTATTCTCAGGTGAGCTTTGCATACGGTTACAGAATGCTGTACCATTTTGTTGGTGCCTTGTGCAAATATTAATCTCATGCCTAATTACCAGTTGGTAGGCCACTGAGAATGTAAATACTTAGTCCTCTAAGTAATCATCCCCTCCTAAATTGCTTCATTACCATGAGGATTTGAAGGGGGGAATAGTATGCAACTTCTAGCGGGACAAAAAATACAAATGCATAGTACATTTCTATTAAGTTCATGCACCATGTTAGAGAGCAGAGAGGATTGCTACACACAGGGATGAGAATACATTAGACTACATTTGAACAATCCTGCTTATTGAAATGATTTATTCTGTTTTGCTCATGGAAGGGAGAAAAGAAAACTGAACAGCTCTAAAGTAGTGGCTTCTGGCAGCTAGACATTTTCCTCAGCCTCTTTCCCCACCTTTCCAGTTTTGGGACCAGGCGTTGCCCATATATGATCAAAAGCTTTAAGGGCTAGAAATCCTTTTGTAAAATAACCATTTCCTGCAGAATCACAATTCACAAATAAGGGCATGGGGCTATATACACTGACTCCTCCCCTTATGTCCCAGTGCATGCTGGTCCCACATCCTCAGTCCTGAGCATCCCTAGTTGGAATAGGGATGTTCAAAGTGGAATTCTATTTGTGTTCAAGTGATTGTGGGCAGTATTCCTCTTCAGACATCTCTGATCAACACGGGGAGGTAAGGAATGGTATGTATGAAGGAATGGTATGAATGGAAGGACAGTGCAAACACATGCAGGAACACTGGGGCCAGAGCCAGCATGTGCAGCTTCATATTTCTATTTGTATTTGTGTATCTTGTTAAGGTTGACTACTTCAACAGGTCTACAGAGTACACATGCTACTAGCAAGCAAGAAAGCGAAACAAAAACACTTCTCTGAAATCAGACAACTAGCACAGCAGGGAATGCACTAGGCTGAAACCTTTCTCCCTAATGTATTAGATTATTATTACAGCCATCTTTTTTTAAAAAAAATATTAAGGAGCTGTTACAACTCTGGCACCTGATCCATATAGATCCCAGCCAAACCAGATCTGAGAACTGCCAACATGAAACAAAGCCATTGATGCAGGAAAGTGGCAGTTTATTGATTCCACACTGGATGCAAGAGGAAGAAATATATGCAAAGAAGGCTCGTGTTTCTTTTCAGCTAACAGAAGCTATGTCTCCACTCAGCCAATTCTGTGCTGTATTTGGATTGCCAAAATACAGGGAACACACCCTATGGACTTTCAGTTTTTCTAGGGTGGCAGCACATTTTATCCAATCCCTAGGCTGATACCAATGACATCCAGTTTTTATTTAAGTTTATATAGCTGTCTCTTGTGTTCTATAAGTTGTCAGAAAAATCTAGGGCTGATAGATTGTTTTTCTCTTCAGAAGTAGGTCCTGGATGCCCAGCAAGGGTGAAGAAGCTCTTGGCCTTTCTGTGAAGCTGAGAAAACCTTCCTTATCTTGGACAGATGAGGTAAATTGGTGGAGCCAAGCAGTTGCAAGCTTGTGTACATTTGAAGATACAGTATATTTGCATGGTACCAGTTATTTTCGTGAAAGGCCTGCTTGGTTAGCTACAAGCTACCCTCTGCACTTAGCTGTTCATATTTCTACACACTCAGAATGCTGTTTAGACTTTGTTCATTAAAATACTCACCATTTTTCCAGTTGCAAGTCAAGTACAGGAATATTCAGAAATTATACTTTCCACCTGAATATTATTCTGAAGTGGCACAGCCTGCATCCTATCTGTTCCTTCTCAGTCCTGTGTAGAGTTGACCAGGGCTATGATTTGCTAGTGCTTACTGAATGCCAAACTAAGTTGACATTAATCACTGAAGAGGTAATTAGAAAAATTGGCAGGTAAATTTAACAAGAACTTTGGGAAGGGGTGTCCTGAAAGAAAGCAACCCCGTCCATCAATATTTTAATTCCTCTCTCTCTTCTATTTTATATGAAAAATAGGTCTGAAATCAACTTACTCTTTGCTAGTAATTATTTTTCCAACACATGGTTTCTTTTTATTTTATTCCCTCTCCATAATTCACTTTGCTTGCATCAGTTCATTTTTAACATTTTATCAACATTGCCTCACAGAGATTAAGCACTGCAGAGAATGAGACATTAAAAATCATTCACACCTAGAATGTTTACGTTTTCTGTGTTCACATTACCTTGATAACTTTGCCTGTCCCTTTTCTTTGGATGCTTAATCTCTGTTTCTACATACTCAACTGAAGTTTTAGATCAATGCAATGCTTAAAATTTGGAGACCAAAGGGAAAATTGGGGATGGGGATTTTTATCTGGGGATGCAATGGCCTCATTTTGGCCCCCCTCCCATAGCTATTTCCCTGTCAATCACTTGCCTTTTTCTGCTCTGGGAGAGAAGCCATTGGGATGTTGGAATGGCTAGGCTCCCATCCCTTCATCTATCAAGCCTATATGGTCTGAACCCTGACAACCTCCCCTATCCCAATGGTTTGCTACTTACATTGCTGATCTTTTGATACCAGGTGAATACTTTTTTATTTCTCTGGGCATTTTAGTCTTAAAACCTTTGTTGCACTTCTTAGGTCATTTATAATAATGGTATTTTCTGTTGCTGATTTTGTGCTGTTGTTGATATTGACCAGAATATTTTTGGTGACTTACACTGTCCTGAATACTGTTATGCAGAAAATTTCATTTTTAGGAGATTGTACAAGGAGTAACGGTGCCCTAATCAGGTCTGTATGAGTGTCACCATCATTGTGCAATAGGAGAGCATGAGGCATTGTGTCTGATGCAGGATCTCAGCCCAGGTTGATTAATCCATCCAAATATATTCTTAAACACTACTGAATATATCACAAAGACAGTCTCTTTGGGTTAATTTATGACACAGTGAAATGGATCAAAAATTGTACTTATCAAATCTCCCCATTGCACTGCAGGAACCAGACATGTCTAAGCAAACCTAGACCATCATACCTGCCACTATTAAAACAAAATAGTGTCTAGCTGGACTGTCTCCATGTGCCTTACAGAGGGTGACTAAGTTTACAGGAAGCTCTTCAAATGTCTCTCAGATCAATGTGATGGAAAGGCCACGTCAGTCTCAACACAAGCCAAAAAAATATGATCTCAACTAAGGTACTAGCCAAGCAGTGATGATAATATGTGACAATGTATTCTGAATGGTGTCATTTGGGGGGGAGTGGCAGCAGGGGACCTGGCTTCAAATTTTAGCCTGAAATTTAAGGAAACTATCCAAGGCACTGAAACCATTTTGGGAATACAGTCCAGCACCTTGGATAGTTCCTTTACATTTGAACTAAAAACCCAGGGGAAAATATACCTCCTCTCTCATATTGGAGCCACCGGCTACCAGTGAATGGAAATGAATGCAGAATAAGGCGGACTTGCAACAAAATGTTGCAGTATATCCTCACCTCCTTGCAGCTGAGGTTCCAGCCAGTCAGCCATGTTTTCCTGAAGGATACCCCATCCCATTATTTCCAGATACCACAAAACATTGCATGACTGCTGAGTATACTTAAGCTTGTGTTTTTGTCATTAAGAGTTTTGCTCCCATAGGTTGTTGTTGAAAAAAATAAGACATTTGTATACGTCTTCAAACCTTAGGATTTCCTCAACTTTGTTGCTAGCTCCTTCTTTTGTTCTCTCTCTCTCTTTTTTTCTTTTTTTTTTTTGGTTTGGTTAGGCTCCATTGTTTTTTTGTTTTTGTTTTTTTTGTTAGGCTGGCACTCATAATCTAAGTTTGCTATTAGAAGAGATGCTCATTTCACTGATTTCCATCACTGCCACCACTGTAATTATAATTTGAAACAGACAAAAAAGCAGCTCCTTCAGGCAATGTATCCCAAATCTGAGGGCTTATTCTCCAAAGAAAATGGATTTGGATTAATTACTCTTGTTGGCAGATCATTTGGAACTAATGCAACTGACTTGTAATATATTAATTTCAGCATTCTGCATTTGCATTTGGCATGAGTTCCGTTAGGATGCAAAAGTGCAAAGCCTCGTGTTGCTCAGATTTGTGTAAATATGGTTTTAATTTAGTATTAGCTTACCTATTGAGCCTGCTGCTTTTTATTTTATAGTCAGAATTTTGACTGCTTCATTAGTTATTCCCCTCCCCCCCCCGGTCTGAACTGGACTGATTCATGGCACTGGGTATTTGCCAATTCAGAGGGGGGAAAAAAGCTGAGTTAGCTCTTGTACGGAAGAAGGCTAAAGACTAGGTTAGCACTGCAATCATAAACACAATTGCCCCAATCCAGCAATCTTTGTAGTAAAAAGCACTATGTGCAGAACATTCTAAATGCCTCACATAATTACAAGCCCCAGAATTCTGTACTATGGAGCCATGACAGTTGTAATGGTAGCAAACAGGTACCACTGTATAATGTATAGGGATGTAAATTTACTAATTTTATTCAAAATTTTTAGTGACTAATTTTTGCAGATTTATTCCCACTGTGAAAAGTTCTTCAAAAACTGGACTTTGGGGGAACTACTCTCAGTTCAGGGCTAACTTTTGCAAAATTTGCACATAGTATTTTTGCATAGAAAAAGCATTTTGTGTGCAGGAAACAACTCTAATGCAGAAAATGCTGTTTTCTGAACATGTATGTGTGCATGTGTGTGCACACACAAACACTCATGGGATTTTTGTGCAAAATAAGACAAGAACTGCAAAGATACGTGTCAGTAGGATTGTTCTCATCAGGATTTTTCTAGGGACCTGTTTACATGGCAAAATAAGTCTGTGAAGAATTTGTTAAGATTCGTAATAGTTCACACACATCGCGCCACAGTATTGCCTCATTCAGAAAGGGGGGAGCTCAAAAACTCAAAAGTAGTGTACTTTTCCCGACTTTTTTTGAAAAGTAGTGTGACTTAGCACACTATCGATTGTGTGAACTACCATTTTGCAAAAGTCTGTGGGAACTACCAGCAATCTTCCTGAAACAGCCACAGCAGAGCTGAGCCATGATTGGTTGGACTGACCACGGGGGGGGGGTGGACTTGTAAAAGATGTGAGGAGCCTCAAATGAAAAGATCCAGCCACTGTTGTTATACCAGTGCTATTCCCATACCAATCGCCCAGCTCTTTGCCTCCCGGATTGCTTGACTGCTGCCAAGGGATGCCCAGTTAGCCTGTTCCTGTGTGTGTGTGTGTATGTGTGTGTGACAGAGAGAGAGAGAAAGAGAGTGATTGAGTAGCGATCTGCTCGTCCAGACGTTTGCTCCCTCACCCTGATGTGATCATGTTTGTGTGTGTGTGAGGGGGGGGAGTGGGTGAGGGGAAGGGGGGCTTGATGGGGGATTGCTCCTCAGTGGCTGAAAGGCTCTCTCCTTCCTCCCACCTTTCTCGCTTTGGGAAGAAGAGGGAGCACTCCCTGCTAAGGGATGAAAACAAGCAGGCACTCCTCTGATAATCGGAGGAGGGAAAGGTGCCAGCACTCTCTCTCTCTCTTTCCCTCCCTCCCAGCTTCCCAGCATCTTCCCAATGTGCTTGGGAGGCCATTCCCCCAACTTTGTCTGTGTGAACTACAAAGCTGATAACTAAACAGATCAACCAATTTTGCACTAAATCATGTAAACTATGTATGCAGCACTGGTGCAAAAATGCACTAAAGTGCAAACTATTGCAATATAAACTGCTGTGTAACTGAGTCCTAGGTTTGTTCAGGAGGACAATCTTTTCCTGTTGACCATCTGCTTGGAATTTAATTGTTAGAAACTCATGATGGGATGGCTGATCATGACACCAAGGCAAGGAATCATGTGGCCCAACAGAAGTTGTTGGACAATAACTCCCGTCATCCCTCATCATTTGCTGTGCTGGCCAATGTTTTCTGAACATTTTTCAAACATTCTGTCTATCCCTAGTAGTGTGTTTAGATCATTGAAAGACCTGAATAACTTTAAATCAGGGTGGGAATGCTGACCCTCCAGAGCTGTTTTGGCACTCTCTCAAACCTATCCCCCCCATGCCTCCCATTGAAAAACTTGCACAAACAATAAATGAATGTCAATTTCTACTCTTGGAATCCTGCAGGAATGACAATTTTGCATTAAAACAAGGTTGCTCACCCTCCCGGGGGTTTACACAACCAGAAGTCAACTTCTGATAACTTTTACGGTTTTTTTGGGGGGGGGTGCTACTGTGGTTCATAGATGTCATGGGACTAAAAATTGGCCCCAGACACCTCAAGCTTGCTCACTTCTGCTTAAAATTGTTGTCTGATCATTTACAAGGAGGAATGGAAAATCTCAAATAGCTTTTCATGCAGTCCCTATCCTCGCCATTCTGCCCTGCCCAGGTATTATCCCATAAAAAAGTATCTAACTTTTGCAGAAGGGGAGAAAGTGAGTGGAAGTGGGAAGAGGCTCCATAAAGAGGATTTCCTGAGAATTCTAAGAGAGTTGCTATCTTCATAGGAGTCTGGAAAAAAATATTATTCAATCCACATGCTCCAGTTTTGGGGCTGTGTCAAATGAGATATATATTCATAGAGCTAACCGTGCTCCCTCTCCTTGGATGTGTGTTTAAAAGGAGTGATCTTCACATATATTGTGTCTGGGGATTAAAGTTAGCCTCACAGGTGCACACACAACATTCCTGAGGTTAATCCTCTCCAATTTCCCACCTGCCTGGAATGTAATTGTCAGAAGCTCATGTTGGGATTGTTGATCATGCCATCAAGGCAAGGAATCATGTGGCCCTCCTGATGTTGGACAGCAACTACCATCATCCTTCACTACTGACTGTGCTGGCCAGAGTTGGTGAGAACTGCAGTCCAACAACACACATATGTTCACCTGGTTTAAAGTCAATTAGCCACTTACTTTCTGTGTCTCTGACCAAAAGGAATTACTACTGTACCCTTTCAGAAAGGATAATGGTTGAGTGAAGGGCTTCTTGTGGCAGATGCAGGGGTGTAGCTGTGAGGATTTCAACTTATATTCCACCGCTGCCACCAAATGTGGAGACCACTGCTTATACACCACTAGTGACACCAACTATGAGGATTTGTCTTAGGCAGTACCACAACTGTGACCAAATGTGGGGATCTTTACTCTTAACCTACCAAATGTGAAATATTTCATGGTGTTCACTTCAAACAGTATGACGGCATTCCCTGATCCCCACCTCTGCCACACATAAAGACTTCCTCCTGTCACCCTTGTGTGACACCAATTGTGGGGTCAGCCTAAATACCCCCAAGCTTCCTGTGGGGATTTATACTACTTTTATCGCCAAGAGGACACCCACCCTTTCACCTTCAATGCTGCCACCACAGACACCTTGTCTGAAACCAAAAGCAATTCCAGAGGCCAAATGTGTATAAAGTACAATAGCAATTCCCAAGGCTAAAAGGGTATAAAACCAAAAACCAAAACTTTATTTACAAAAGTTAAACATAAAACAGCAGATTATTTATATATAACATTTAAAACAACACACTCTTCTCTCTCAGATTAAATCAGACCCTTACTCAATTCAAACTTCTTTCTATCACTCCAACTATAGTCTAACTCAAAGTCCTCTCAAATATTTTTTAATTTCTAATTTAATTATTTTTTTTTGAAAAACAATAATTAGGTATTTATACCCCACTCTTCAGCCACAAAGGCTCCCAGAGTGGCTTACAAATTGTTAAGCAATATAATTTTACACATCTACACTGCATTAAGCAGTTTCCAATGTGTATTAGTTAATTGCCACCCCCCCCCCCGAAGCCGGGTACTCATTTTACCAACGTATGAAAGGATGGAAGGCTGAGTGAACCTTGGAGCCCTCTGGAATCGAATTTGCAATGTGGTGACTTGCAGTACTGGCATTTAACCACTACACCACCATTAACCACTGCACAACCATTTTCTTTTCTGCACTCTTCTCAAACCCCAGGTTAAACTGACTTCCACCCAAGCTCAAACTCTAGCTGCCATTCACCAACTGCCCCATGAAAATCTCCTCAAACATTCCACCAATAAACATCCATTCCAACACCCCATTCTCCCCCACCTCAACAGCTACTTACCTCATACTCACACAATAAACCCAGTAACATTTTTATATAGAAACCCATGGCATCACATTAGCTATGGGGAGGGCAAAATGAGGGCATCAGCCTTCAATAAGAATTTTTTCTTCTTGACTAAACGTTCTTTCAGAGCTCAAATTTCTAGCATTCTAATAACTTAAAACTTGAATTGGGCATTTAGAAAATATTAGGCCACCAAAGCAAAAGGCAAGCACAGTTACCAAAGAAATGTGAAAACAACAAATATAAGAGTTCTAGGTTTAAACAATTTTCAGCATTTCATTCTCTATAAAGCTAAAAAAAAAAAATGGAGACTGTAGAAAAATTTAATTATGGGTGGCAGAATTCTTATTGAGGACCAATGCTCTCATTTTGCATCTGTGTAGCTATATCACCAGGTAGGATCCCAGTCTGATGGGATTGTGACACAGCTCTTCCAGAAGATTGAATTCACATTTTATGTTCTTATCTGCTGCTGCTCACCATCAGCAGTCTCCCTACAGGTCCTTACATTATCTAGAAAACAGATGTAGAATGACTCTCTCAGGGTCTTCCTGTGAGTTCTATGGCATATGGAAGACTTGGATCTGAACCTCTTGAGTCCCACTTCAGCACTCTTAACTACTACAATACAGTGGTGGGTTTTGGTAGGTTAATGGTACAACTACTCCCTGAATAATTCTCCCCTGACCTGCACCTCTGCACCAATGTCAAGAGAGCATCCGTTTTAAGTATACTTGGCACTTCAGCCTGAGGTCCTGTCTGTACGGTCAAAAAAAATACAAACAACATGCAAATGTATGGTGATCTGTTCAAATGCCCATTTGCACAAATGTGTGTGATTTGGAAGAGGAGAGCAAAATCCACTGCAAAGTCTGTGCATGCTACATTCAGGGCTTTGTATGGATTTTTTAAAAGCTCTGTATGACATGCGAATGTGCAATCATTGCAATCGCACAACAGTCACATTCACACAAATATGAACAGGCAGTGCAATTTGATTGTCTGCATGAGAATGGGGGGAAGGGCTAGCAAAGAAAGAAAGCTGGATTTTGGATTTTTGGCTAAGCAAGGGTTCGGTAAGTCAATGAAATGGCAATTTTATACTCTTTTATATTCTTTATTATTATTATTATTATTATTATTATTATTATTATTCCTGTCTTTGTAAATACAAAGTGTTGCTTGTGTGCACCTTGAGAAACTGTTTTTTTTTAAAAAAAAAATTGGCAGCAGCAGATTTAAAATCACAAGTGAATCACTCATGGCCGGCACTTGGCTAGGGGGTCATGAAGAATTTAGGGGGGTCTTTTGGCCATGTAGGCAGTTTGCATTGTTGTGAATGCCTGCCTTTCCAAACGTGTTCATATTATTTTCCCCTCATATAGACAAGACCTGAGTCTCATAGCATGGAGTAGGAGTAAAAGGATTTGTCATAGGTGCAGCTGGATGGTAAGCTTACTGAAGGGGAGCCATGTGACATCCATCCAAAATTGAACAGTGCCTGAGGGCATGGCAGCATAGCCAGAGGTCAGCAGATGGTACTGATTGTTGTCCTCCTGCATCACAGGTGGAGAATGTCTGAAGGAAAACTGATCTGCAGCTTTTAAGAATCTGACACAGAGGATGCAATGCCGTAGATTTTGCTTCATATGAACACATGCAAGAACAGGAAAAGTCAAAATTGTTCTTACCTGTGAGATACAAGTTTTTCTTTTTAATGTGTGTTTCTATGGGCTCATCTACACCAGGTAGGATATGCCAGCTCCCCCCGGCATATTCTGGCTGCAGAGGTGGCCCATCCTCCCCTTGCTATTACCTGCAGAAAATGGACTAGAGTCCAAACAGGATGCTAACCCATTGCTGAAGCTGTGGCTGCCACAGTTGCTGTTTCCTCACAAACATGGAAGCCAGGCAAAGGTCCCACAACATGTGACTGCAATCTCCTTGCATGTGACTAGCCTCAGTCACATGCTGCAGGTCCCCTGGCTGGCTTCTGGGAGAGCCAGGGAGCTGGCAGTGGCAGCAGCGAGGAACACTGTTCTGGGATGGGCTCCCACTGACATGCAGGGCTCAATTTGGTGATACCTGATTAAGCTGGGTATTTTTTAAAAAATGTGGCAAAGGGCCCTAGCCAGATTTCCCCCTGTTCCAATCCTGTATCTGCCCTGGGGTGGCAAGGACTGCCTGTAGGTAGATCAGGGTAAATGCCATGCATTGTTTGGACTGCAGGGCTCTGGAATGGGGGCAAGCTCGGGTATTTGGATGGTGTAGATGAGCCCTATGTCAGAAACCATTCACACATGTCTGAGTCTGAGGGTGTATCTACACTGTAATGCAGTTTGACACCACTTTAACTGCCATGGCTCCATCCTACAGAATCCTGGGATTTGTAATTTTGTGAGGCACCAGCACTCTTTGGCAGAGAAGGCCTTGTAAAACTACAAATTCCAGGGGCTCAGCTACATGGCATTTTTTATTCTGAGAAGAAGTGAGAAACAGAAAATTCAATTCTGTCACCCACTGTACCCATGATTTGTTGTGGGTAGTAAAGTTTTGGATTTGTTGTTTACACATACCTTGCTCCTCCCCACCTCCAGCCTCTCCTTCCCTTCCAAGCCTCTGGTCCTTCCGCAGAACTTCAAATGGTGTCAAACTGCATTATTTCTACAGCGTAGATGCACCCTGAGATTTGTGAAATTTCACAAACTATAATATGTGCTGCATGGATAGTGTGTGTGTGTTTGCATGTCTGTACAAACTGAAAAATGCAACCAAAAAGAAATTACTCACTGTCTTATTTTCATGCTGCATGTGAGAAATCTCATGGGGCTTCATAATTTCTCAATGGCTCTCTCAGAAGGTTGAGGCAGCTTGTCTTGGTGAGAGTGAGAAAATTAGCCATTTTTCTTCATGTTCCTAACCTGAATGCAAAGCTGTCAGTTTCACCTTTTCCTACTTTTGTTTTAAAATCTTGCATTATTTTTTTTGTTGAATTTGTGGAGAAATGAATTTACACCCACCTCCGCTGGAGAATCAATAGGTATAGCTGCTTCCAGTATGAAAAGGATCATTCTGAAGTCCCTGTCTGATGTTCAAGACAAAGGGTTTGAGTGAAAAACAAACCAAATTACCAAGCAGGGGGAAACCCTAATTAAGCATAAACACAGTAAGATGCCACATAGATTCAGTCAAACTTTTAAGAATTAACCACTTAAAGCCCTGGTCTCATCAGGCTGTCATATTGAAAACTAGGGACGGCTCCTGTACCTTTAATGTATGGGTGAACAGGAAGGGGCAAGATTATCAGATGATGTCATCCTCCAGCTTTCCAGGGGCATAGCGTGGCCATGAGAAAAGTGTCCCTTTTTATTAGGGGCTTGTCCCCATCAATAGAAAAGGAAGCCTCGTCCATGGCAGTGCTATGCCCCCTGAACAGCTGAAGGATGGGGCCATCTGGTAAGGTCGCCCAATCTGTTCTTCTAGTGATCTTCTGGTGTGGTTGGAAATTCAATTTTTGGTACTTTCCCCCATGTCTAATAATCTCCTTAGTAGCAGATTGTTAAAAGGGTTATGACAAAGGCTTGAGTAATAGTTGATTGTCTTTGAGCTTTGTAGTCTTTTTCTTTTAAATTTCCAGTAATGCAAAAAAATCTTCTTAATTAACTTAATCACCTGTTTGTCTTTTTGTTATTTTTAAAATTTAAATAGTAATCTATTATGTCAGAATCTCTGTGTTTTAGACATTGAAAACTATCCTCCCACATTGCACTTACCTCTTGATATGCCTTGCATTCATCAACCACATTTATTTTATTCCCAAACAAGATATATTACTATATTGTGTGTTTAGTTTTAATTGTGAAGTAAACCAATCACAATTGTTTTGTTGTCCATTTCATTTATATTGGTTGAGCAAGCAAATCACCAATTTTAATTTCATTTAGGTCCCCTCACTAGATGTAGACATACTTCGTTTCGTGATCAAAGACTTCTTACAATCAGGAAGTTCTTTCTACTGTTTAGATGGGATCTCTTTCACTGTAATTTGAATCCATTGATTTGGGCCCTACCCACAAGGGCTTAAAAAACAACCTTGTACCATATTCCACATGACATGTCTTCAGTGAACATGGTTGTCCTATGCCCTCTCAGTCTTCTCTTCTGCAGGCTAAACATACCCAAACCATTCAACAGTTCTTCATAGAACACAGTTTTCAGATTCTTCACCATCTAGGTCAGTGATTCCCAAAGTGGGCGCTACCACCCCCTGGTGGGCGCTGCAGTGATCCAGGGGGGCGGTGATGGCCACAGGTGCATTTGTGGGTGATGAATAACTGTAAGGAGGTGGTGAAAGCATAAAAGAAAGAAGAGAAGATTTAGAAAAATTGATTTGTGTATTCCACTCATAACACTTCATTTTTCTTTGAACAACGTACTGGACATTGGCTCGGTTCCCACATACTCCCTCACTTGCATTGAGGTATGTGCAATCGTGCTCATGTGGTGCCACTGAATTGCCATTCCAAAACACATGAGCACTACGAGCATTGCTGCGGGTAATTGGCACTTGTGCAATTAAGCTGATTGCAAGGCCAAAGCCTAGAACGGCAGCGGCAGTACTGGCTACTGGCAGTACTACCAGCAGATTTTGGAGCACGCTATGAATCAGGAGATTTCCCATAATTATTACAGGAAAATTACAGCATAATATAACTCTGAGGACTTTATCGGACGGAGAAATACACCATAAGAAGGGTCGTCCCTCTTGCGATGCTGCTGCGCAGCAGGGGGGGCCATTTCGTATGATGCCCCCTGCCAATTCTGTTCTGGTACAGATCGCAGCTCCAGCATCATATTTGGCTGTTTCTTAATCACAGAAGTTGACCATGATTGCAGCATTGCAAGAGGGTCAACCCTTCTTGTGGTGTATTTCTCCGTCCGAAAAGTCCCAAGTTAGAAACTAAAAGACAGCTTTTATCTAAACACCTGCCATCACCATCATAAATAACCATTTAAAAAGATTGGCCTTCCAGACTCTCTAGGAAAGACAGACTTTACTGAAGACTAAACCATGGCTGCCCAACAATAGTAAGTGCATGTTTGCATAGATTTCCAAATTATTTTGATGTCTTCTGGATAGGGTAAGTGGGAATAGGAAATATGACTGCAAATTATTGTTTCTTCATAGTGTGCATGTTTATAGGAGGTGAATGGAAGTCAGCCTCCTCTGACAGAAGCAGGGATGGAAGGAAAGAGCAGCTCAGTACACTTGGCCATACTGCCTTCACTTTCTATGCTCTGCAGTCTAGAAATGCAATACAACAAAAATGTACTTCAGAAAAAGCTCTGGAATGTTTATGTCAGAGTGATTCTGAAAGAGATCATTGTAAATCTGAAGACAGAGACACTGTACTAGCTATTAAAAGCTGCTCAGAACCTGGCAATGTTCTGACAGACATAGTTGAGGCACAGGCTTTGGACATGCCTCCAGGTACAAACAGGAGAGCTGGGTCCCATGGATATACAAAGTGCAGAAGACCTAGACATGGAAGAGCATCAAGGGTAGCATCATGTGATCCTGTCCAGGAAGGCTCAAGCACATACATCAGTATCAAGAGAGTCAGGGTGAAATGACCATATGAAGACATCTACAGCCAATTTACTGTAGAGCAACCAAAACCATCATTAAATAATGCCTCAGGCTAAAGAAAGGCACAAATGAGGAAACAGTAGTAGAAACATTTCAACTGTTACTTATAGAAAACATTCTTTACCACATAACTCATGCAACAGAGGACACAGGTATATTAAAGACATGGAATGGAAGGAACTTGACCAGAGTCAGGGTGTGGAAACCCCTTGATATCACTGAACTGAAGACATACATTGTCCTATTGATCCTGGTGGGGATCATGGAACATTGGGAAAATTTTGGCATTCAGTCTCAGGATGTTGCCACGCCACAACAATGATAAGCATGAAGAGATTTTATGATTTCATGGACTTACAAGACACTTAAAGTTCAATGACTAGGAAACAAGAGTGAGGCATAGAGGCACTAATAAACTGGCCACCTTTCTGTTTTAGCAGTTTTGAAAATGGGGCATATTTGATTGATTTGATTTATTCAATTTATATGCTTTGTAATCTGAAGGACAGATCTCATCACTGATGAAAACAGGCTGAATTCAGAGCTATAAGTCAATTCCAGCAATGAGTGCAAAGTAGATAGGAAAATATGATATAGTGTGGTGCTGTAATACTAAGGCATCATATCCTTTGCAGCATGACATTTTGTGGACAGATAGCCTGGTACACCAGCTTAGTTACAGTGTGGCAATAACATTGGCTGAACCATATCCCACACTGAACAAAATTTGGAGAGCAACAATTTTTTCAGTGGCTTAGAACTGGAATAGATCTGCTGACTAAATGCCTAATGTACGTTGGCACCATTTAGCAGAATAAATCATATATTCCTTTCCTACTTACCTTTGCTTCTGTGATAGCACCATGGATAAAAAAAAAAAAGATGATGGTGCACCAAGTATGTGACCTTTACTTGCAAGGACATGAAGGTAACATCAGGCTTGTCTAGATGGGCAATTTACCCCAGCTTCCCTTTGTCTTGGAATCGTGCAGTCCAAATGATGCTGGGCTTTTGCCCCACTTCCCCTCTGGCCAGTCCTGATAATGACCAAGGAAAAGCCAGGTGGAGGGAGGGAAGCCAGGGTAAACCCATTGACAATGTTTTAAATTAACACCCAGGAAAATCCATGTTATGCAGGAAAACCCAGATGCATCTAGTGCAGGAATGAAGAATCTGCATTGCTGGATGCCACCATCACTGCTGCTGTAGTTGCTCTGCAGCCAGAATGTGACACATGACTGTGGGCTGTGTGCATGCAGACTTCTGCCCATTTCATCATGGTAAAAGGGGTTTGGGGACAGACCAGCTCCAGGGCCAGAATATGCTGTCCAGAAGGTGGCGTATTCTGACTGATCTAGACAAAGCTCACTATCTATTTGTCTGTAGGATGGCTAGCACAAAGAATGACCCTTCAGTAGGGGGACATGTCCCTCAGAAGAGTCTATTTGTCATTAAGATAGGAAATTATCATGTGATGCCATTAATGTTAGGTCTTTGTACAAATATATAACAACTTTAGGGTTAATGTTTGTTGCCTAGTTTGGATGGAAGGTTTTCTCTTGTTTTGAATTGGACATAATCATAGTTGTATTTTTAGGACATATAAATTTTGTTGGTTTTTTTTTTTTAATAGAAGAGTTCTTTTCAGGACTATATCACACTCTGAGATTTCAGGGCTTAAACCTGAGACCTTTGTGATGTCATAGGGTATGGGCCCTAGTGATGATACAAGAGTGATGTTACAAGTGCCAGTTCCTGGTGATGTCACTATGCACAATACATTGAGCATCAACCACAGTTGCACAGAATATGCAATTCAAATACTCCCCCCAAATATAACAAATGAGAAAAAATGTATATGTACCCACTTTTCAAGGCAGTACTCTCATCCTGAGATTCTTCCTTCTCTGACAACCAGGTCCTGGTTGTTGGGAATTTGGGAATTTTTATTGGAGTAAGACCATTCTACTAAAAAATACACCCGACCGCAAAAGGCCATAACAATAATACAAAAACAATACTAATTATTTTCCTCTTTTCTTACTAATACAAAAGTAAATCTATCCTAACACTAATGTATTTTTCCCTTTAATCTAAACACACTATAATCACATTATATTTACACATTATAATTATACCTACTTAGAAATGGAAAAAACCAATAAAATATTAATTAAAAATAATAATACAAAATAATACAAAATTAATAAAATATTTATTTAAAATATCATTTTATGTTATTGCTGGGGTCGTCTCACTAAACCACGGCCAAAACTTTTTCCAACGATAGCTTGGCAATTTCTCTTTTTCACTCAGAGCTAAATTTTCAATTACATTCTTCACATAATAGGCAGTGCCTTTTACATCCTGCAGATTTTGACTTTTCACCTCCTTTTGTCTCTGGAAAACTAACCCTAACATCACATAGAGGTTTACCAAGTGCACCATGGACCAGGGCACTTTCCAAAACCTCTCAGCCACGGCGGAACCAGGCTCCTTCCTCTTCCTCTTTTGGCCCACTGACTTTCTGGGTCCCCTGATACCCTCTGGAGGTTCAGTCCCCGAAAGCACCGTCTCCCAAGCCTGCTGTGCCAAATCTGGCCAATCCAGGACCCGGGCCACCTCCTCCCATGTTTCCCGGGCACTTGGGCAGTCCTGGACAAAATGTCTGATCGTCTCCTTTTGTGCCACACCACTCAAAATCTCAGCCTTTTTACATTTCAGACGCGGACAGGTCTGCTCATCCTCTGCGGTCCATGGTCTCTTTCCCCTCAGATTAAGAACCTGATGATAGAGCCTCCACCTCAAGTCCCACAACTTTTTGGGGACCCTTTTGTCCATGAAATACTCAATTGGGTTAGTCTGGTGATGTAGGTATTCTGATAAATCTAGTTTGGCCTGACGCTTTTGCAAAAACGGGTTAACATAAATCTCCTCCACTATTTTCCTGTACAAACTCCTCTTGATGCTCTGACCTGGTCTGTCTTCCCCCTTCAACTCCTCAGCATGAATTTTATATTTCTTTATGTAAAAAACAAAGTCTTTCAAATAATCTGGTGCTTTCAATTTTTCAGGTAAAGAAAACCTAAAACTTAATGAGCCTTCCTCCCACCAAGTCTTTCCCCATCTAGTCCCTATCCAGCACTCACAAAACAAAACTAGCCAAGCCTGAGGTTGAATCTGACCCTTTTGTAACAGAGAAACTTTCCCAAAGTTTTGAGCAGAAAAGATGGCGATGAACTTAGGTCCCAGGGCTGGGAAGTCTAGGCCCCCTTGTTCTACCTGCCCATAAGCCACTGCCCTTGCCAGGGGGAATGTGGCCATTCCCCAAAGAAACTTGAAGAGAACCCGATCAGCTTCTTTAATCACTGAATCTGGAGGTGGGAAAACAGCCGCCAAGTTGGCTGCCACCGGAAGCAGGTAGGTATTTACAAAAGCGGCTCTCTGGTAAATGGTCAGCTTCCATCTCTGCCAGAGGGCCACCCTCTCTTTCACTTTTTCCAACCAGCGATACCAATTTTCTTTCCATCCCTCTGGAGCCAACGCAAAATTCAGCCCCAGGATCTTCACCCTATCCATCTTTGCCTCTTGCTCTGCTTGCCACCTTTCCTTTTCTCCAACTACGTCCTTTAGAGGAATAGCTGCCATCTTGTCCTCTGCAGCAAAAATCCTGATCAAAAAACTCTTTTCCATGTTAAGTCGAGCACCAGAAACTCGACCGTAGGCCTCAAAAGCATCTTTATAGAGGTATAGAGGGACCAGGTTTTGTAGAGGGACCAGGTCCTGAGACTCATGGCCAGGCCCCATGATCTGGAAACTGAATACATCTGATCTTATGTGAGTTAAGAAGCTAAGCATGGTCAGGGTTGGTTAAGACTCAGATGGGAGACTTCTAGATAAAACATGGGATTTTCAGGTAGAGCTGACAAAGAATCCGATCAGAAGCACTGGACAGCCACTGTTGCAAGTCAATTGATCATACACATCTAACTGGGTTAGATGAAGCAATTGGTCAGATGCAGTGTAAGGCAACTTCCTCTGTTCCTGTGTAAACAGATGTCTCCCCCCTCCCCTGCCCAGGTCTTGGGTATTATGGGGATAACCTTTACTCTGCACTCACAAACACTCCTGTAGACATAGGGAAATACACTGGAATTCCTGTGGCTTCAGGAAATATACCAGAAATCACCCAGTGTTTTAAAAGAGTCTGCTTACATAAGGGTTAAAAAAGAGAATAAAATTAATTATGTCCCTGATGATCAATGCTTTTTTTGTAATTTTTTGTGAAAAAAATATCTTTAACAATTGCCATTCAAAAGCCAATAGTGTGAGTTACCTACATGGTGATACTCTCACAGTAACTTCACGTATAGAAAGGTTAGGTGTCTGTTAAGGGAAAGAGAAGTAAGACATGCTGAAGACTATCAAGATGTGCTCCTTTTCATTTGGTTCCCAGGCTACAAACATCTCACCAAGGAGCCTTCACCTGTGAATTTGAAATTAAACAGGGGAGGTTCAAAATTGCCCTTACAGTATTATTATTTAATATGACCTTTAAAATTGCTGACCTTTTCCTAACAATATTTCTTTTTGTAGATACCACACCTTTTATTTAACTAACCTTTTCTATTTTCTCCAGTAGTGTGTTTTGCTTTGGTATTTATTTTTTTTGGGGGGGGGGTAGCATGTATTAAATGTTTTGTTGAAAACCTATCAAAATAGTTTCATCACAAGAGCAGGATAACTTTGTTGAATGGTGAAAAGCTGCCACGTCAAACAGCACATGACTGCCATTAATTTAAAACATTACACACACACACACACACACACACACTATATATATATATATATAGAGAGAGAGAGAGAGAGAGAAAGAGAGAGAGAGAGAGAGAGAGAGAGATTCCAGCAAGAAGGAAGATGGCAAACAAAATATTTCAGACTGCAAAATCTCATCTAGACAAGCTGTGTAGAGCCTAGAGGGAAAACAATTATAGAAGATGTGGTAGTCCTGCTATAATGGATCTGGGATACTCAAGAGAAAGCCAGGAATAAGAAAAAAAAGAAAAGAACAAAAAAGAAAAAGCTGATAAGAGGACATGACTGGTGATGAGATGACAGGAGATGCTGTCCCTGAGGGACAATGACAAGCTAGTAATTAAACTTGTGATGGTATCTCAAGAGGAAAGGGCATAAAATATTTTGCTCTGGAATCTTCCTAAAGAGCAAGGAAGAGAAAGTTTTATAACAGAATGGAAGAGAATGCATGAAATATTTTGATTGAAATGGCATGCACAGTTAAAAACAAAAAGTAACATGTGCTTTCAAGTCACACATCAACTTACAGAGCCCCATGAATTTCAATAGGGTTTTCTTAGGCAAGAAATACTCAGAGGTGGTTTGCCATTGCCTTCCTCTGTAATATAGCCTACAGCACCTGGTAATTTCCAGTGGTCTCTCTTCCAAGTACTAACCAGGCCTGATTCTGTTTAGTTTCAAAGATGGGGTTTGATGATTTTAGATGTTGCCTGAAAGCACAGTTAAAATACGGTACTTCTTCAATAGCCGTGTGGAATGTAGGAAGCTGTCTTACCACAGTCCTATCTAGCCAATTTAGATATTTAGAATATCACAGGGTACAATGGAGGAATCACATCTATATATTTTCCTTGGGTATGTTGCCTTTCCCAGTGTGTTAATTGGCTGCTCAGGAAACGCACCCAACAAATCACCACTCACATGCAGATTCCCTCCCCATCTCACAATCCATTCCTGCCACTCAGTCTGTGGCCCAGATGGGAACCCACACAGTCAATTGGCAGGTGGTAGCAGCAATGGGCTGCCTGCGACAGGACCCAGGCAATTAACTGATGGTGGCAGCAGTCACTATGGCAGCAGGGCAACAGATCAAGTCACCCTCAGCAATTCCAGGAAAAGTGTGGAATGCTAAGAAGGAGGAATTTAAAAATTGACCAGCCTACCTTACAGGGTTGTTGTGAAGTCAACTGGGTGGATTTTTTGAGGGAGTTTTTAAATGGTGTATGTTACACCAAGTACAGCTAGTATACTAAAATCTCTTATACATGTTTTAGCATTCAGTTCCAAAAACCACTAAAGGCAACAGTGGCTAAAAAGCAGTTTGCTCTAAATTTCTAGCAGGTAGAGAGTCTGAACCACCATCTCCATATGTCTTGGTGTGGGAAAAAGTGAACAAAAAACATCAAGAAAATGTGTATGATAGCTATTTTTCTCCTTCATCCTTTTCTGCAGGGTAAGGTTTATATTTGGTATGTTCTAGCACTCTCTGGAGGATATATGCATGTACTATGAGAATATAAAAATGACTGTAGATGGTGGTGATGATGATGATGATGATGATGATAATTCATAGGAACAGTAGTAGTATTGGTTTCACAGGCTGTTAAGCATTATCAGCTGGAGCTTTGGATCATAAATCATTCAAATCCTATCCAAGAATCTTGGAATCAGTAAAGTCACTGTCAGATTATGTGGCGCATTCCAAGCAAATCTCATTTTTTGTAACGATTCTGTTGTGATCCTACATATGGCAATTTCATTCAGATTTTTTTTTAAGTTTATTTGGAATTGTTCCCAGAGCATCTATCACTACTATAACCGCATTTGTTGGTTTTTTCCTAGAGATAATGGACATTTTCAGACGGCCCTTACCATGCAAGCTGCCTCCAGAGCAGTAACGAGGTTGCTGCGTAGCAGGGGTTCCTTTTCAGACTCTGCCATCCCTCTTCCGTGACCATTCGTGGCACGCATGTGAAGCTTTGGAAGCGGCCGCATCATATTTCAATCACGGGCAACTTCCATGATTGAAATATGACATGGCCACTTCCAAAGCTTCATGTACGTGCCACGAATAGTCATGGAAGAGGGACGGCAGCATCCTAAAAGGACCTCCTGCCGCACAGAAGCCTCGTTACTGCTCTAGAGGCTGCTTGCACAGTAAGGGCCATCTGAAAATGTCCTATGAATCTCAATTTGTAGGCAGCAATATATCATAGGAGATTTTCAGACAGGGTTAATATAGCGAGAGAACACCTGTTTCGGACAACGCAGAGAAGTATCTGACCCTATCTGGTTTCTATCCCACATAACTCCATAATATTTCAAACATGGGGAAAATTTGTTAATGAAACTTTCTTCCGTTGCTGTTACGAGATTAAACATTGTCCGAAAGTATATTTGATTCTGTACCGCGATAATGTCACATTCCGTCTGCCCTTACTTCCCGCCCCTTGTGACAAACGTCTTAGGAGTTTGTGGGCGTGGAGTTGATTTCAAATTGAGGCGCGGCAGCCGTTAACAGTGTTTGTTCCCTGCCAGCAAGCAGAAAAGGTGCCATAGCGACAGATATTTTTTTTCCGCCCACCAATCACCAAAAGAAGAAGTCGCCACGCAACAGCAGCAGCTCCTCCCAAGTGGAATAATAAACGAACGTAGTATTGCGAGAGAAAAAAAGGAGAAAACTTCCAGGACAAAAAATGGAGAACTGCATTCACAAGCAAATGAGTATGCATGCCCCCGTCTCCGACTTGCGTTGCTATGGTGGAATATTCTTCTCTCCGAAAGGGGAGAACGTGATAACGAAACTATGCTGCCATGGTATGTAGCATTGCAGTATCGGAATGGATTGCAGTACGAAAGGGGAGTTCCGGGACTGTTACGAGAAACGAGGCGTCCGAAAAAAGTAATGATTGTCGTGCTTCTGCAACGCAATTTCTTATTCTATTACTGCAAACTGCTTGTCTGAAAATCTCCATAATCTCTTCCCTCTTTTTGTCTTTGATTCTGCTGTTCCCCAGGATTGTCAGATCGATAATCCAAGCTACTGCTCCTCTTACTGCATCTTTTCCTCCTTCTCCTCCCTCTTCTTTTCTTTTCACCACAGTTAGGTCTGCCACATTATATTCTTATTTTTTGCCAGTTTGAATTTTAAAATCAAAAATAATGTTTTTTGTCACCATTTAAAAAAACAACAACTTTTTTTAGGCTTGTGAACCCATTCTCTCTTTTGTGCGGTCTAAAATAGTATCAACAAAAGTGTATGCATTACTTTCTATTTGCTGCTTTAGTGGGGAAACGTAGCACCAAATTCTTTTTCTGTTTTTAGGGTTAATTCACATGAATGCACACAATTGGAAGTGAAGTGTTTGAAAAACATGTACAATCGTGGATTAGTCAAGAAGAGATGTATAAAAAGGTAGAGGCTAAAGTCTTGTCTGCGCTAAAGATAAAACACATACTCACCCTGGATCCAGTGCAATTTGTACACATGACATACACAGCAAATACACTCTTTTAAGCAATTAATCTGGTTTAACAGAAACTGCAGGTTGGCCTAGAGTTTCTAGGAAATTCTGGAGTGGCTCTGTTGTTTTGGATGTGTGGACAGCTCGATCAGGCTGGTTTGGGAGTGACCCAGCTGTCCATATGTCTACACACCCACCACATTGTCCTTGATGGCCCATCCCCTTGGTGCCATTGCTGCCACCACAGCCTTGTCCATTGACTGAGCAGCTTTCTGTGAGAGCCTGGTCATCGCTGTCACTGCTGGTGAGGTCAGAATGGGATGCTACACCACGTGATCAACAAGGAAGAAGTCAGCCTATCCTGCCTCGTTGATCACACAGGCACCCTGTTTTTGCCTCACCAGCAGTGATGGTGATGGCCAGGCTCTCACAGAAAGCTGCTTGGCCAACAGATGAGGCAGTGGCAGTGGTAGCACTATGGGGAAAGGGCCAGCAGGGATGATGTGGTGTTGGCCCTGCAGCTGGTCTGAACTATAGCCTGACTCCAGAATGGATCCTTGCTGGTATATGTAGCCAGCATCATGTTGATCCAGGGCAGCTCGGGAGCCTAATGCTCTGGACTGGCCCCAGATTATGGCACCAGTGTAGATGAGGCCTGAGAAAAATGTAGAATATGAAAAGTGTGTATCAAAACACACACAAATGTCTGTGTAGAAAAAAGAAAACAGTACTGTGCAACCACATATGAAATCTGAATAGGACACCACATATTGAGGTGGAATTCTGACCAACAGAGTGAAAAAGACATTGATAGAAATTCATACCTCTAGTTCCTTGTAATGTGTTATATAGCCTGAAGCAGACATGTGGTATCTCAGGCCCTGGAGCTGACTCTGTACTTCCTGGGGTTCTTATCTGGGTCTCTGCTTCCCACATCCACTACCCAATGGCACCATTGTTTCATGTTTTCCAAGCATTTTTACAGGTTTTCCTCATTCTAAAAGGTTGAAATGAATGGCTTAAGTGTTAATTACTGGGAATTCTGACAAGAAAACCCTGTGATAGGTTTGCCATAGGGTCACCATAAATCAGAAATGACTTCAAAGAACACAGCACACACACATCTTTGGTCTCACCTTTTTGGATCCACCTACCACTGGAATCTGGCCACCAAGAACATCTCTGAAATTGAATCCAGCTTTTAGGCTAAAAAAGTTTCCATCCCTTTGCCCTGAATGATACTACATTGTTGCCATGGACATGAGACAACACTTCTTATGGAATATCACAAACTGCCTTATGCCAAACAATGGTGCCATCTAGCTCAGGACTATAGAACACTGACTGGCACTGGCTTTCACCAGTTTCAATGGAAGTTTTCTGTAACTTTTCCTGAACAATACTGGCAGAAATGGAACCTGGAACCTTTTGCACGCAAAGCCCATGCTCTGCTGTTGACATTTCTTCAGGCATCAGTATTAGTGTTTAGTGTTGAAAGGTTTTTAATTGAATGAGTTATCACTGTATTGAACAGTGTTCATGAAGTGCATGCTTAATGGATTTGTTTGAAACACTGATGTTTTATTTGTATTGGATTGCTGTTTCATTGTTACTATCATTTAGTTTTTTATAAACCACATTGAAGACACTTTTATTGCAGAAAGACAGCATATATAAATATGATTGATTGATTGATTGATATTGGATGGGCTACTATTATAAATTTACATTGGGTTGCTACGTGCTATGGGTGTACAATATGTACTTCCCTTGCTATCAAGATCTCATGATGAAAGGAGGGATCTAAAGATTTATTTATTTATTTATTTATTTAATAACTTGAGCAGGATAAATCATTATGTAAGGTAAGACAACTGTATAGATTTTCCTTGTTTTTTTTTTCCTGGGCTATGAGGTCATGTTCTGGAATAGTTTCTTTCTGACATTTCTCCTGCATCTGTGGCTGGCATCTTCAGAGAATGGTTGGGTAGGAGTGTGTGTGAAGTTTATATATTGTGAACCCCTGTTGGGGAGTATATGTAAATTTGTATAATTGAATGGTTAGTTTCTGGGTATAGAAATGCAAGGACGATTAGTGTCTGTTTGGCTAATGGTTGGTTAATGGACCATTATCTGCAGGAAATCCCCTTGTCCCTGGGTGGAATTCCTTTGTAAGTGTTAAGTTTCGATTCTATTGTTTTTCAAAACTGGGAGCCATATTTTGTTTACTTTTAGGGTTTCCAGGTTGGTTTATAACATGCTCTGCTACTGTTGATTTTTCTGGCAGTAGCAACCTGGACACAAAATGTTATTTAAAAACACCAAAATTCTGGACCAGGCCAAACTATTGAAATCCATAAACACCTGGACAACTTCAGGTGATAACGGCTGGGCAGTAAATTTAAAAAATAAAACTCCCCCGAACATAAAATCAGTTCACCAAGCACAAAAACACACTTTAAACCACACAATCAATACAGGGAGGGTAAAATAAAGGTGCCACTTACCTGGATATCCAGATCGTACCAGGAAGTGCTCGGAACGGACCTCCCCTCCGCGGCTGTCATTTCGGAACAGAAACAGGGCTCCTGTTTGCACACCCATGATTGCGTGATAGCGACGGATGAAAAATCGTGATTACTTTGTTCCGGAACAGTCACGGGAGCAGGATGGATGCAGGACAGAATGGGGGCAACATCATCTGAAAGGGAAAAGTATTTCCCAACCATGTTCTGTTCCTGCTACAGGATATATAGACCATGTGAAAATCTCCTATATCATCAAGAAACCTGGATTTTGTAGATTTCTATTCTAGTTCTTGTGGAGACTCTATGCAGATGTTGCCTGATCATGTGTAGAATTAACCTGAGCACAAAGGTATGGATATGCATGTAAGTCCTGTCCTAGAACATCACCACAAGTCCAGCTACCTCCCAGATCTTTGCAAGTTGGGTTGAACATTGTTTCAGTGTTCCTGTGATTAGGAACCCCATTAAGAATGGTGCTCAACCACAGGAATTGTGTAATCACATTCAACTGAATATGATTATAGAGCTCTACACAGATCTTTATAGTCAACACATGAAGGTCTGGGAAGCTGCCAGGCACCTGGCTTATGTGCGCATTCACAGCAAACATGCAAACACTTGCATTGGGTTTGTAGGTGCCTTATGTCCCAAGTTGGAAGAAAGGTACCAAATGATTTACACAAATGAGCAGGATTTATTCTGTGCAGATTGTTGTTCTTCATGTGTGGAGAGTAATGATGAACCAACAACATTCTCCTCCCCTGTTTGTTTTAATCCTATTCTGAATGTCTGACTAGAGCTAAAGAGTTTCAGATATGTTTGACAAAGAGCCTAGCCAGAAACCCCCAAGAGCCACTGCCAATCTTCATAAATGTCTAACTAGATCAGAGGTGGATATCACACAGAGCTCCTGTTCTAGTGGCTCTAGACAGCTTAGCCATAGCAAGGAATGTTGAGACACATAGGGCTCATCTACATGAGCCATGATATGCTGGCTACCTGCTGGCATATTCTGGCTGCAGATCATGCCTGTTCCTGCCCCATTACCTGGACAGAATAGGAGGATGTCCAGATGGGCATGCTGGCCCATCACTGCTGCCACCTCCCTTGTTTTTCCTGAAGGCAGGAAGCTGGCCTGCAACATGAGACTAAGCCCCCCCCCTTCATGTGACCAGCCTTGGTAACATGCTACAGTCCTGTTGAAGAGTGAGGCAGAGGGCAGCTGAAGTGGTGGCCCAGCATGGCAGAATGGGCTCCTGAGGTCATGTGGAACCCGATCAGTTTCTTCCCTGTGGAAATAGACTAAAGCAGGGATTATTTTAGAATGGTTTAATGGGCCCTACCATGTCTTCCCCATATCTTAGCCCTATTTACCCTGGGGGTCATGAGGATTGCCCAGGGGCTGAATAGTGCAAAATCCCTGCATTGTCAGGACTGCAGGGCTCTAAGATGGGGGCAAGATGGGGTATATTGCCCATATGGACAAGCCCCTAGTCCATTCCATCCTCTGAGCTAGATGGACCAATGGTTTGACTCAGGAGCTTCCAATTTTCTTTCTCAATTAACTGAAAAAGAATAAGGGAGACCTTTGCAGCTGGTTAGCATGCATCATATCTGTCCCTTCCCTTTCCCTCTGAATTTTTATTAAGCTCAGTCAGCATGAGTATAGTTGTAAGTTATGCGGCAGATGCCACTGCTGTGTTTTACTTTAAAATAGAGGCTGATTAGACATCATATTGTTAGTTCCAACCCAGATGTTCAGAGAGAATTTACTAGCAGTTACTGTAAACAAATAATATGAGGAAAGGTACCACTGTGTAGTCCAGTCTGTGAACATTCCTGGGTCATCTGCCAAGCCACTATCAGAAGGCAGAACATGGTAATCACTGAGGAGAAGATCCAGTAAAGCAATTTTCTTGCATTCAGGCTTCAGATACAAAGCAAAATACCAAGCAGGTTTTCCATCAGATCTTCCACAAAAGAGCAACTTCTTTTTGAGAAATGTGTGAAAAAGATGAGCAAATATAATCTCCACCACCTGGCATTTAAAGATAACAGCGGCCAATGAATTACAGTTGGAAATGGCTTGATATTTGGTTCACTATAGACAATGGTTACATTTAGCCCTGGAGAAGCATTTGTTATGATGGGACTCCCTTGGAGCTGTTGCATATATATTTAGCTGAGGGAAGTACTTTATTTGCCCTCTAAAAAAATGTTAAAAGCTACTTCTTCCACACACATCTTCACAATATGAACAGCACCCACTAGAGCAGGCCAGTATAGCTTGTGAACTACCAAATGAAGCACAACCAGCATATATTGGCCTGACAGTTGCTTGACAATGCAGCAGACATTAAAGTCTCCAGTAGACAGCAAAGGTCTTGTCATGACCAGCCTTACCATTTGGCAGAGTTTGCATACCATGAAGAACAGAAAATTGTTTGGGTTAATTGGAAAAGTTATTTATTTGGGTTACAATTTTGTGCAAAAATTGAAATGCACAGATATAGGATGAGTGACACCTGGCTTGACAACATGTGAAAGGAATCTAGGAATCTTAGTAGGCCACAAGCTGAACATGAGTGAACAGTGTGATATGGCAGCAAAAAAAGCCAATGTGGTTCTAGGCTGTTATCAATAGGAGCATTACGTCTAGACTGAGGGATTAATAGCACCACCTTATTCTGTTTTGGTCAGACCTCACCAGGAATACTGTGTCCGGTTGTCATCACCACAATTTAAGAAGGATATTGACAGGTTGGACTGTGTCCAGAGGAGTGAAAGGTCTGGAAGCCATGCCCTACACAGAGCAGCTTAGAAAGCTGGGTATGTTTAGCCTGGAGAAAAGAAGGTTAAGAGGTGACATGATGGCCATGTTTAAATACTTGAAAGGATGTCATATTGAAGAGGGAGCAAGCTTGTTTTCTGCTGCTCCAGAGACTAGGACATGGAACAATGGTCTGAAACTACAGAAAAAGAGGTTCCACCTAAGAATTAGGAAGAACTTCCTAATGATAAGAGCTGTTTGACAGTGGAATACACTGCCTTGGAGTGTGGTGGAGTCTCCTTCTTTGGAGGTTTTTAAATAGGGGCTGGATGGCCATATGTCAGGAGCACTGTTGTTGTGTATACCTGCAAGGCAGGGGGTTAGACTGTTCTCATCCCTTGTGGTCTCTTCCAACTCTATGATTCTATGAATTCCCAAACAACTAGTGGCCATGTTGGCTGCATGACTTGGAGTTGTAACTGCCCCACCCCAAAAATGCAGCATTTTTACTGCAGATTGGGGATAAAGTGCTTATGAGATTGCGGTGGGGGCATTGGTACCAAAATAAAGTTCCTTAGCTAGCTTTAGATAATGTATATCTTGACCTGCATGGATAGATAGAGGGATCATTGCTGACGTGCCTCAGCCAGAAAAAATATTTTGCACCCATCCTGGACATTGTTTTTGTTTTTTAGGTTATATACTAGCAAAAAGCTTGGCTTTGCATGAGTTGGAAAAGCCCTTGCAGTATGATACACAAACACCTTCAAACAGCTTTATGGAACCATCAGATTTAGACACATGAACCAGAATACTACTGGTGATGCAACTATGTTTGTGCAGGCAGTGGCAATGGGGGAGGATGGTTTCTAGTTGCAGTGACTATGAAGAAAGCCAACAGCTATTGTTCCCTTGTCACTATCTGCAACCCAGGAAAAAGTGCAGCCACTAGCATACTATGCCAATAAGATTCCAGCCACCATCTCCATAGACTGTGGAATCCATAGAGATGCCTCCAACTTTCTCATGAGTTGCTCCATGCAGTAGGTGTAGCCTAGACAAACATATAGACAGACAGATGTGTTTATGTGTATGTATATGTGTGTATTCCACCTTTCCCCCAGTACAACACCCAGAGGCTTTACATTATAGATTAAAACAGAATACAGTCTGTACTGTTAAAGAACCATATCGTTAAGGAACTTAAAAACACACACAAACACACACACAATGAAATATTAAAACAGCACAGAATTAGATACCACTGAAAAACATAACAAAGCATAACAAATGAGGGAAGATGTACAATACCCCTCATTAAAAAACAAAAAACCACCTTCTTCCTTAACCAATTAATGGTCAAAATCTTGTCAAAAGAAAAAGGCCTTTACCTGTCATAAGAAGGAGAGCAGAGTGTGATTTGAAGCAGTTAGATCTTGCCACCATGGCAATGTATCCCTGGTTATTCTTTCCAAAGGATTCTGTGGCAGTGGGTGCAAAAAGCTGGCACTGACCCACCTATGACTATTGGATCAGAACAATCCAAGGATGGGTTGTAGGATATGCGTTTTCTCCCTCTTCCCACCCCTGAGGTGGTTCCTGGTTTCAGCCGTTGCTCTTAACTGCAGTTAATCTCTGCAGCTTTTGCTAATTACCCCCACTCCCCAACCACAAACTGTCTCATTATACAATCCTTCTTTTAATGGGAGCCATGGTCCTGAATAATTGCTATGTTACAATTAGGAAAGCATGGCACCCAGTGACTGAAGTGGCATGACAGGCTGGAGACAGATTTGAATTGATTAAAATCAATCAACACATTTTTATAATAGAGTGTGCTTTCCAGCAACCTTCTTGTTTGGAACCAAGTCTTATAAATCTGTGCAGCCAAATCTCCAATTTGATAAAGAGGCTATCACTCTCAAGAAATCTTTCCTTGAGACTGAGCACTCCATTAAGTAACTGCAATCTTTGTATCAAAGGCTATGTGACAGCCCCTTGTTATCCTCTCACTCAGGAGTTAGGTTCACCACCCCTCTTTGGAGGGGATTCTGTCCCCTCCTCTAATCAGGATTTGGGGTGTTTCTCCTTGGTGATTTCTGGTCTAGGATGTCCCAGTTTGAGCTGGGAAGATGATCTTCTAGTGAGTGATGTCATATAGTGTACTGGACACTCTGTACATGCTCAAAGAGATCCAGGCAGCTAAAAATTGTAGCAGAGTAGCAGAAAAAACCCCATTTGCCCCAGTATTAGCCATAAGATATCCAATAAAGCATACAGACACTCTGGTGGTGCCTAAACTACTAAACTTTACTGAAACATTTAAAATATATACAGAAACAGCAGAGAATCCTCTCTGTGGCATAATCAGGACTTAGCAGCCTCGCCACTGCATAGTCCAACAGACACCTTAGAAATGGTTACAGAACTTCAAAACACATACAGTAAGCATCCTGCCTCAGTGAGACATACAGACTGTTCTCACGCAGATTAGAAACCTTCAAGGCTATGTTCCCATAACATAGGCCAGCTGGCTGCAGCCTTATTCACACCTATATTCCCCCTGTAGGCAAGCATGTTGGTTTGCTTGCTCTGTATCTCTTTACAACATGAATTTATCAGACTGCATATCCCATCATACTCTGACAATGAGGGCATACCTTTTTAACAGGTCGCAGCACTTTCTTTTATTCTCAGTGTCCCTCTCTTGATTGTTTGAGTGCCCTGCAGAGGGAAGCATCATTGAATGCTTCCATCTCTACAAGCCCTCTAAGTAAATGCATGTCCCAGGTTTCCTTCATTGTTGGGGATGAAGTGATGTTCTTTTTCTCTCTCTTCCTTATTCCCCACCCAGTAGTCTTTCTTGCCCTCCACTCCAGTGTTCATTCAGTCTCTCTCTATTCTTAAACTCCTCAATCTCATGACAAAGCAGTTCTCTTTTTCTGTGAATAATCTGAAGACTTCACAGACCAGGTAGAGGAAAGTACCACATGCAGTCATCCAGAGGCCCCATGGAGAAATTAATCTACCAGGCCTGTCTCTAGCTGCAACTGTCCTAGTTATGGAAGGTCTGGCATACCACAACACATGATGGTATTGCAGGCTGCAACAGAATTTAGTGAACCTATTAAAAACATTGAAATATATTCTGGATCCCTGCTCTAGAGAGTCAGCCAGCTCTCCATAATTAGGTTAGTTTATGGAACACAGACGCAGCACTCTGTCAATCTCACACCTTTCTCCTAGAATGTTGGCTGGGACAGTAGAAGGTGACCATGTAGAGAGAATTATACCGCCCTAAACACACACAATCTCATGTGATGTTGAAGGTTAAGGAGAGTCATGCTTGAATAATGCTTAGTATGGAACACTACTTAGATGGGAGAAAATATCAGGGATATCTAGGTATGGCTAGGGGAAAAAATCCTTTCTGAAAACCTGGAGAGCCATTGCTGACAGTTGCATTGTTGCCAGGCACAGGTGCCAATTCTAGACTAGATGTGTCAATTATCGGAGCCCTATAATACTGTAGCTTCCTATGTTTCTAAGATCATGCACAATCATATTTTCTGAACAGCTTTCAGCCTGTTCACCAATGAACTAGTTTATCACTGGAATTTTTCAAATAGTGGCATGGAACACTGATTTTTTTTTTAAAAAAAAAAGCTGTTTTTTTTTTTTAAAAAAAAGCATGTAGAAAAGCCCTATGTGAGGGCTGGGCAGTTGTGGTGGGTTCAGGAGTCCTAGAGTCTTCAAAAATAGCCCTCAACCCCAGTAGTGTCCACAAGTCCATTTTCATACCTTCCAGCTGTCCTGATTTGTCATGGACAGAATTCTCTGTTGTCCCATTTTTTTTTTCAGCAGGTTTAAAAATGTCCTGTTTATTCTTTCCTTCTCCCTCTTTCTTTGTCAACAGCATACTTCAATTGCTGCAAACTGAGTTCAAAGCAGAAAAGTAGTTTGTACTCAATTAACAGCAGCAGGGAGAGGACTGGAGGGGGCAAAATCTTGCCCTTCCCTGTAGGTTCAGGCAAAAGTAAACTGCTTCAGCTTCTCCTAGCTTGTGTGTGATCTTCCTTATTAATAACGTTTTCCATCTTGACTGTACTCTGTTGTTGCTTGGCCAAAAGCGTCCCAGTGTTCATCTGTGAAATGTCAGAAGGTATGCACCAATCTTCAGTGTTGGGGAAAAAAAAGAGATTTTATTATGTTATGCAGTACAAGGGCAGGTAGAGGGTGCAGCTTATTTAAAATGACTCTTCATGAGGGTTCCATGAGATACCATTTCTGTCTACCCATTCCTATACTCCAGGCAGGATGTTGTGCGATGTCTGGAAAGGCCAAGACCCACCAAAATAGCTTTGGGAGGCCAGAAGCGGCCCCATGATTTTACTTTGTTCCTCCCTGCCCAGTTTGCTCCAAACGTATTCAGGAAGTGCAAATAATGACAAGCCACATTGCTACACCCAAATATATTATTAAATATGCTGATATAAAACACTTGTATTTTAGTCCTTTGTTTCTTCTCTTTTGGCAAGCTGTTGCTGTCACCCACTCTATTTGTCAAAAGACCTGTGAATATAACATACTCTCTTTAGAGTAAAAAGTGAGATATTTCTAAAACATTCCAAGCCATTTTTGTGCAGCCTTCTGTACAAAACTGGTGTGAATTTAGGTTAGAAAAGGAAGCAGATTTTAAGTGCTTTCAAGAAGAACAAAAGAACCAAACTGGAGGAAGAATTATTGCTGGGCGGGAGTAGGTGTTGAGGAGGTGGGATGTACCAAGTGATTCTTAGCAGCAAACCATTTCTTTTTTCTTTTTTCTTTTTTTTTTTAAATTAACTTAGTTGTAATACACAACAGAAATGGAGAATCACATCCAGAAGAGTTACAACCGCAAGGAAAACAATTACCTCCAGGTTGGTAATTGGTAATTTTGACAATTCAGATGTTTTGCATTTAGTACGTATTTGCAATAAGTAAAGTGGTAATTTTGGTAACATACATATATTATAATGAACACATTAAAAAACAAACAAACCTCAATTCTCAGTCTGGCATAATCAAAGTTTCTTGACAGCTGAGATGTATTTTTAAATACAGATGTGCTTGAAAGGGAGGAGGGAAAGGCCATTCTTGTGACTGCGGCATGAATCATATTGGTGGTTTCCATAAGAGTAAGCTCTTAATTGTGGTAAGTCAAAAAATATGTAAATCTTATAGGTTCAATGGGACTAGTCTGACTGAGATTAAGAATAGGATTTAGCCTTTAGTGTGATTATGGCCCCAGTCAGCTTAATGAATCCCTCACAACCATTATTCTTTCCATAACTTGACAGCTCTGAGTATTTAATATTTAGTGAGTAATTATGAATATGAATGATAGAAATGAATCATTTCTCAAGCCATCTGGGATCCCAAAATACATTGTTTGTCCTAGCAAAGGTGGCTGAAGACAAGATGGCACCCCCACTTGATTCCCATTACATAAACCAACTGGACAAATTCTTGAACCTTGTTTCAACAATAGCAAAGGAATAGCATCCACTATCTCACTGGGGGGGGGAGCATACTAATGTAGGAGTGCCAGTGGTGATGTCTCCCATGTCACTGGGGCAGTGAATCTATGTTGAGCTTTAGTTTGAACTTTAAAGTAGCTACGTAAGGTGCTTAAGCTTAGGACCTTCAATATCTCCTTTAAAGTTTGGACCAAGCCCCTGGACAGAGTCAGTGTTCCACATGGAAGCCAGCAGTCAGGTGGTGAGGAATAGCTTGGTCCTCCAGTACCTGTCCTTACCAACATCTGTTCCCTAAAGTCTCTTCCATTGCAGTTTATTATATTTTACTGTGTATTTAGTTGTGAGTCCCCTTCAGTCCTAGTATTAGGAGAAATGCTACAGAAGATAAATAAGTACCAGATTAAACAAACAAACTTCCTGTTTCATTTTGCATAATGATAGAGCCAGGTCTCCTATCTAGACATTTATGGTGTAGAGCATGATGGTGTCTTTAGCCCTTGGCTCTGTGGAATCTGGGTGAGCCTTTTGGACAAGTTGTAGTATAGTCAATACAAGTAAATGACTTAATCCATTTACATTCCTTCATATTCCTGCTTCACCATAGGAACTTGCACTAGATGACATCCAAGTTCCCATGTCAGTGGGGCAGTAAATTTTATTTTATTTTATTTTGGTATTTATACCCTGCTCTTCAGCCACAAAGTCTCTCAGAGTGGCTTACAAATTGTTTAAGCAATAGCAATTTACATATCTAAACTGCATTAAGCAGTTTCCAATGTGTGTTAGCTAATTGCCCCCACAAGCTGAGTATTCATTTTACTGACCTATGAAAGGATGGAAGGCTGAGTGAACCTTGGAGCCCTTGGGATCGAACTTGCAACATCGTGGCTTGCAGTACTGGCATTTAACCACTGCGCCACCAGGGCTCCCTACATCCATTGTAGGATTTAGTTTAAACTTTAAAGAATGCATCCAGGTTGCTCAACCCTATCCTCAAAATAGATCCAGCATCTTGGATGAACTACTTTAATGTTTAAACTTTTTGCAGATTCACCACCTCAGTATCACTCCTATGGTAAGTAAGATTCCTGCTTAGTAGCTCATTGAAAATAGAGGTTTCTTTAGTGGTCCTCTGGCAAAATGCCATCGGATGTCCCCCTTGAAAGAATGTCCCTTCCAGCATATGTGGGCTTACTGGTCATGTTGAGATACAGCAGCAATTGCTCTTAGGTGAAACTGGTCGGGTATATGGGAAGGCAAACGGCTCTAGAAGAGCCACCACAACTGCAGATTGTTGCCACTGGACCTGAGACGCAACTTACAATAGCCATACTTTGAGGCTTCACTTGACCGGTTAATGGTCTGTAATGAGCCTTGTCTTTGACAAATGGGGACAATTTCTATTTCTGAGCTATGGGATCCTTGTCTTGATCTTGCAAGGGCAGAATTCAAAGGTGATTTTTACCTTTAATACCTGTGCAAATAGAAAAAAGCTGGTCTTGCAGTGGTGAGACAAATGACAACTACACTACTTTTTAAAAACATGCAGGCCTCTTTTGTATCTGGTCACCATAGTGATCATTTTAGAAATGGAAAGGAGGGATTCATTCTTCAGGGCAGGAAGCCCATTTCGTTGTATTAACAAAGGGAACCTACAGTTTAGTTCTAAGGATAAAAACATGGGAGTGGAGCCTGTCAAAGAATGTCAGAGATTTCTTAAGGTGCAAGGGCACTGCTGTGAAAAATTTCATTAATCATGCACATTTTTGATGGGCTATATAAACACTCCTTCTTATATTAACATCTCCCCCTCTCTTATGCAGATATTTAGACATATGTGGAGGAGGAGGGGGAAGGGGGGGCAAGATGACAAAGGTCTAAAAACCAAGTCCTATGAGAATGTTTTGGAGAGTTGGGTGTGTTTACCTGGGAGAAGAGAAAACTGAGTGTTGCTCTGATAGCCATATTTAAATATCTGGAGCTGATACATGGAAGATGTGCAATGGTGTTTTCTGATGTTCCAGATGGTAGGGCAAGAACCAATGGATTTAAAGTAAAAGAAAGGGGATTCCATCTAAATGTTAGGGGGTTACTTCCTGATAGTAACAACTGTTTAACAGTGATATAGACTACTTCAGAAGATGGTGGACTCCTTTGCTAGAGGATTTTAAGTGAGATTTTAAGTGAGATGGTCACCTCTCAGGGAATGCTTTAGTTGTGGATTCCTGCACTGTCAAGGGTTGCAGAAGATGATCCCTAGGGTGTATTCCAACTCTACTATTTTATTATTCTATGGCACTATGAAACAGTGGTGTCATACATACTACCCAGTACCAGTGAACATTGTCCTACAGGTTTAATAGAAAGAATTTAAAGAACTCAATATACTGTACACACAGCTCATAACTGACCTGAGTGAACATGAATAAAACCTTGCTTTGGAACTTGCCACTTCATAAAAAGTCAGAGAATAAGCAGGTTGGGGGTGTTGCACTTGGGGACACTTGTACACCTTGCTTAGGCTTATCACCCAAACAGACATTCTATCTTTTTAGAATCTGTACAATATCTTTTTAAGATAAATTGGTATTATCATTTCCATTTGACCAAAGAGGCGGGACTGGGGAGACCGACTGGGACTTTTCCCTACTGCTCTACTTCATTAATGAAAATTCAAATAGAGGATATCCTGATTTGAAGACAATCCCTTACCCACCCTATGATATCAGCTTGGCTATAGAAGAAATGTATAGCAATCATTGCACAACTCTCACAATCCGTATTAACAGGAATTTTGGATAAAAACATGAGGTAGGCTGTATTGTACAGTACATTGGCTGAGATCCTGTACCTCTGTCAGCATTTTTATACCAGTGGGAGGAGCAATGGAGCTGAAGGTGGAGGTGAGGGAGAGAAGAAAAGGGCAGTGACAGGAGCACAAGTCTTATTATTTCTGGAATGCCTGGCTACTGAAGGCTTCAGGTCATCATCCCACCTCCCTGCACAAATGGTAAGGCGTGTTAACACCACTTACTTAATGGACTATTATGCAAATAGTGTGCCTTTGCAGCATCCTGGCCATTAGATTTAATGTGAAGGAGCATGAAATGTCAAAATTTGTCATGGATACCTTTAACAAATGTATCATAACTCTGCTGAACTGGGCATGATAGGAATATAGAATTGCCGAACTTCTATGTCAGGGTGGGAAAGATGTACCCTGTGGATCGTATACTGTATAGCCTGCAAGGTCCCATTTTGTGATCCCTAAGGTTTCCTTAAAGACTCCCAAATCTCCAGACCCCTGGACATAACATAGACTTACTTTGTACCTCCCCAAATGTTGCAGGTGGTAAAGTACTTGTGCAGCACTGCAGAAGTCATGAAATGACCTGTGCAATATGGACAGATCTCACCCCTCCACCAACAATACCCATGAGTATCAGTGTCATAGTGGTACTAAGACTCATAGGGTTGAAGCACCTAGACTTTTGATTTAGCAGGAATTATCTGCTAAATCTACCATCCTCCTCAGGCTTCCTTTTCCACTTGAGTTTAGCTGTGAGCCTTGTACTTGTTGGGAGAATTGGAGAATATGCATTTTCGCAAAAACAATATATACTGTTCTGAGCTGTCCCTGTTTCAATACAAAGTACAATATTGATGTAACTTGGTCATAGTGGGCCGTTGATAGATTTTGATCTGAATCATACTGATAGCCCCAATTAGAGTATGACTCATTGAATCAATGAGGGCCAAGATCCTACATCAAAGAGACAGAGTGCAATATTCCACTCACAGTTATGAGAGGATTGTGCTTTAGTTTACTCTCTCTGGCTTTTCTTCGCAAACGAAGATTCAGGAAGTACTCATCCCGCACTTTCTGCAAGCGCCCTGATGACTAAAAAGGCCAATCCGAGATAAACAAGTCCGGTTGCAGAAAGCAGAGCAGAAGGTTTCCTTGGGTGATGTTTTTGGGTTGTGATTCTTTCTGCATTGTCGTTTCTCTTCAAGAATTGCTTGGTGTGAGTTTTCAAATAAGGCTACAGCATTGTGGATACTGGGTCTCCATGCCTCCCAATGTGAGGCCAGGGCGGACCACTGTTGGTAATCAATTTGGCTGAGCCTGAGATGTTGTTTTAGGGAGTCTTTGTATCGCTTTTTTGGAGCGCCCCTCGTATGCTGGCCCGTGGCGAGTTCACTGTAGAGTACTATTTTGGGGAGGCGATGGTCCTCCATCCTAGAAACGTGCCCTGCCCAGCGCAGCTGTGTTCTCAATATCATGGCCTCAATGCTGGTGATCCCTGCTTGCTCAAGGACAGCAACATTTGTCACATAGTCTGTCCAGTGTATATTTAGGATTGTGCATAGACAGCGCTGATGATAGCATTCGAGAAGTTGTAGATGGTGGCAATAGGTGACCCATGTTTCAGATCCATAAAGGAGAATAGACAGTACAATGGCTCTATACACACTGATTTTTGTGTTTTGCCTCAGGTGTTTATTGCTCCAGACTCTTTTGTGAAGTCTTCCAAATGCACTATATGCCTTTGCTAATCTGTGATTGATCTCTTTGTCAATATTGGCATCTGAGGACATGATGTTTCCCAGGTAGGTGAACTGCTGAGCGGACTTGAGCACAGATTTGCTGATGGCAATGTGGGGATGGTAGTTCCGTCCTGTGATGCTGGCTGGATCTGTAACACTGAATATGCAAACAAATGTGAAATTGTACAATTGCAATGCTCAATGTGCATCTGCCTGTGCAGTGCACACTGTGTATCTCCATGTGCAAATAATAATGACACCACATGCAAAATGACCCAGCAGGAACACCTCGGGTTCTGCAACCAAATCTAGATGCTATACCATAGCCAAAAAAAAAGTACAACCACATGTGTAAAGAAACATGTAAGTCACAGGATGCCAGCTGGGATACATGATTTGTATATGTGCTAACTGACTATTCAACAGTGGTTTCAATGTGCCTAGTCTAGTTGGGACTACCAATCAGTTCAAGCTGAAAAAAGCCTTGAACGGGGGTGCTGGCAGTGAAGCAGCCCTGTTTCTCCCCCAGTCTCCGCAGGGGTTATCTCCTCCATGTGAAAATCTCCTTAGTCTATGAAAGCTTATGCTACCAGCTTCTTTCTCTCATTCTCAAAGTTGCTACAAGATCCCCTGGCATACTGATCCAGACTAACACAACTATGTCTTTGATTTCAACCCTTCATCTACTTGCTGATGTGAATCTGCACAGCTGTTCTCCTTGCAGACATGGCGATAAGGGCTGTCCTGACATGTGCTTGTATTTCACAACTACATCATCTGAGTATAGTAGCATCTCCCCCCCCCCCCAGCTGCCCTATTCAGGCCAATTGCTGCTGGTTGCCCTGGCTCATGTTACTTCCTGCACCCAGCTATGTCCAAAGGTCTATTCAGTGTTGAAGATTTTAGAGCACATAAATTGGCCCGACTCTAACAGTATTCCTCCAATTGACCTTTTTGTTGTTGCTGTTGTTCTCTGTGGTGTTCTTCAATTATTTGCACTCCTTATTTTCTTTTTTGCACCTCTGTTCTGGCCTAATGGTTTGGGAATCTATAGCCTAGAACCAAGCTGGAGAGTAATTGTCACCCCTTGGAGCCAATTAACTATGGATCAACTGACCAGCATCAATAAAAGGTCAGCAGCTGCAAATAAGTGCCATAAGCCCCTATTTTGACTCCTGTGCTGCCAAGAAAATGCTCATTAGTGTGAGTTTTTACTGCTGTATTACTTACTTTGGTGGACATATGATTGCATCCTCTGTCTTTTTCTGATGATTATCAGGATGAGAGAACTCCAGACAAAGTAAAACCCTGCCCCTGTCTTAGAATCCACCTTTTGTATCTTCTGCCTTCAGGTCATCATGAGTGGAATGAGACAACCATTAAATGACATGGTGTTTATTTAAAAATACCCAAGGAGAGAGGCTGCTGTCTGTAGTTGCTGCCTGAGTGATTTTTCACTGTGGGTCATGACCCTCAAAGGTTGCAGCGTGGCCTAAGATGTGCTCATCAGTGACACTACTACTATTCCCCACTTTTTTTTCTTTTTTGACATTGGACAAGAAAAGGAGACAGATCAGAGGAATCATTTCACATAGTTTTGGTTTTGTAATGAATCCATTAATGATGCTGTATAATGACATAAAGGATACAATATCTAATATTCTAAACTCTCTTGCAACTTATTTGTTGATATCAGGAAAATGTGTGCAGGCATGTTCTTGGAAAGATCCTCACTCACCTACAGTATGGGGATGGTTTGTACAGTTCTGAGATTTGGCAAAAATAAACTTACTGACAGATGCTTTTCACAGAAGAATGAATTGGCTCTCATCAGTGAAGTAGGCTGGCAAATAAATGGACATGTTTTCGGCATTGGAAGCAGCATGATGGTTATATTAGCAGATATGGACTCTAATGGTGTGTTTTTTATTGTGTATTGAAAGAACATAGTATTTATTTATTTTTTAGAAGAAGGATAGGACAAGAAAAAGAAAGTGCTGTGTGTAGTCAGAGAAGAAGAAGGAGTCTTGGTTCACTATGGCTTGTCCTTCAATCTAATGCAGAGGTTGCCAAATATGGTCCTCCAGATGTTGTTGAACTGCAACCAAAAATGATACAATTGGCTATGCTGGAATGGGCCTATAGGAATTGATTTATGGGGATATGGCTTGGGCTGATGGGAACTTTGTGGGGAGCAATATGCATTGTGACTCTTTTCAGTTCTTATGCTGATTTTACTCTGGTTTCATTTGGGGTTTTGTTTGTTTTGTGATAAATTCCCATGAAATCTTTGGTGCAAAACGTTAGTGTGTTTCTTATTGATCCCTGTGCTAGGCATCTGGATAAACAAGTAGAAGATTTTCCCAGCCCCCCCCCTCCACACTTCATTTTCCTTCTTTCATTAGTTGTTGTCTCTCTTGCAATCTTTTTCCTTCCTCCATCCTGTTTTTCCCCTAGGAAGAACATGATAACTTCCATGGCATCTTTAAAAACCCCAGTCTGTTCTGGAAACCAGTATTTTAAATAATGAGTTGATCAATGATAGATTAAATAACTAAACAATCCCAATTATTAATGTTGATAGCAATTAATTAATTTCTTAGTTTGAAATATTTAACATGTTGTTGTTGTAAACTGTCATCAAATCAACTCCATCACAGCAACCCTACTGGGAGACCTCCAACTCACCTTGTCATCAGCAGCCCTGCTCAGGTCTTGCAGGTCTTAGAATTCTGGCTTCCCCAACTGAGCCTACCCACCTGTAATGGGGTCTTCCTATTTCCTATTGTCTTCTGCCCTACCAAGCATCATTGTATTTTTTAGTGAGTCATGTCTTCTCATGATATGTTGAAAGTTCAATATTCTCAGTTTAGACATCTTGGCTTCTAGGGAGAGTTCAGACCTGACTTGCTCTAAGACCCATTTATTTGTCCTTTTGATGGTCCAGGGTATCTGTAGAACTCTCCTCCAGTACTACATGTCAAATGAGTTGATTCTCTTCATTTCAGCTTTTTTCACTGTCCAGCTTTCACAACCATACATAGAAATTGCAACGACAACAGCACGGACAATCCTGAATTTGGTAGTGAATGATATATATTTACACTTGAGGATTTTGTCTGGTTCCTTCATAGCTGCCCTTCCAAGTACTAGTCTTCTTCTGATTTCTTGACTGCAGTCTCCATTCTAATTAATGATTGAGCCAAGGTATGAAAAATCTTGAACTACTTCAATGTCTTCATTGTCTACTTTAAAATGATTTAAATCATCTGTGGTCATTATTTTTGTTTTCTTAATATTCAGTTATAAACCTGCCTTTGCACTTTCTTCCTTGACTTTCTTTAGTAATCGTTCCAAGTCTTTACTGTTTTCTGCTAGTAGGATAAGGTCATCTGTGTATCTTAAATGGTTGATGTTCCTTCCTCCAGTTTTCACACCTCCTTCCCTGAATTTAATCCAACTTTGTGTATGATATGTTCAGCATACAAGTTAAACATATAAGGTGATAAAATGCAGCCTTGCCTGACACCCTCTGTTTCTCCATATTCTGTCCTAACAGTGGCCTCTAGTCCTGAGTACAGGTTATGCATTAGGATAATCAAATGTAATCCATAGTTCAAATGTAATCCATTACTTTCTTCAAGAGTAATCCATAGTTTTTAATGATCTACACAATCAAAGGCTTGCTATAATCCATAAAGCACAGGCTGATTTTCTTCTGAAATTATTTGGCGTGCTCCATCATTTCCTTGCATGGGACATTAACACAATGGTCCTGTGGTTACTGCAATCCTGATGTCCCCTTTCTTGGGGACTGGGATGTATATTGAGTATTTCCATTCTGTGGGCCATTCTTTGTTATCCATATCTGTTGACAGATTTTAGTTAGAATTTGAGTCTATTCTGTCTCTGTTGCTTGAAACAGCTCTATTAGTATAACAATATCAAATTAATTTTCAGGCATGATGTTCCATGTGCTGGCTGCTTCTTTCTTTTCTATGCCTTTCTGTTTTGTTTTGTTTTTTCAGGAGGAAAAAAAAAACAACCTTAGGATTGATAAAACATTGACAAAATTTGAAGAATCCTTCTCAAAATTCTTCTAAAAATGCTCTTTTAAAAGTAACATTTGAAAGTAACAAAAAACTAATTGCACTAATAAGGTAGTTTGATTCTTAATTATAATGTTATTTTTGAAATGAGATTTTCTTTTATCTCACATCAAAACCTAACTAGTTACAGTTTAATGATGGGCCCATCTACATGAGGGGGAAAAATGGAATATCTCATATTAATGGCATTTCACAGCAGCAGCAACATATCATAACAGTGTATTTGGCCTCAGAAGCCCCCATAAGCCTCACATTCCACATGGTGGCTGCAAGTGATTTACTCGCATTAGTTCTTCACCATCACTAATTATTAGTTTTTGTTTTTGTTTTTGTTTTTTTGTAAATACATCATCCAAAGTACACTGGAGCAATATAGCGATTTTCCAATTTAACAGGAAAGCAAAGCAAAGCAAAGCAAAGCAAAAACCAACAAAACAAAACAACAACAACAACAAAACAACCCCACCCCATTTTATCACCTTAGTGAGCTTTTCCGAAGGTGAAAATCCAACATGGTGGTAGCAGACGCCTGCCCTATTAGCAAGCCCCACCCCACTCTAACCAGCCAATCAGCTTGGTGCTTCCATTTGAATCACTTGTTGTTTGCTTGTCCTAATGAACAGGAATACACACCCTCTCACTGTTTTTGTTTTTTTAAAAACTATGGGGAAAGCCATGAAAGCTTTTCCTGCATTGTTTTTACTGTTTTGGGTCCCCCTCCTTCCGAATAGTGTGGATTGGTACATAATCCCATTTAAACAGGTAGGATTCTATTTTTGACCATTTAGACAACCCCTAAGATACTTAAAATTCACTACTTCTAAGCTTCAGGGACAGAACTGAGTAGAGTCAACTTGCAAGTGACTAGATCCAAAACTACTCAGATTACTCTTTCAGTATTATAGCAAGAAGTGTCAGTAGCATATGTTTCAAATGCTTTAATGAGTAACTTCTAAAAAGTAACTATGTCTTTTTAAAATTATCTGTTTGGGAGGCTACCACTGGGAAGAATGTCACTAGCAGTAATTTTTTCTTGGTTGAACTTCCCACAGACATAAATGGGCCCTTCAGGGCAGGCTTGCAGACTTGTATGGGGCCCCTCTCTGAGACTGTATTGAGGAGTTAAAATATTTCTGTGCATTTTTATTCTCTTCAAGAAATTACTTACCATAACACAATATGTTTGTTCTGGCAACATTTATTGTATAATGTTACCTCCTCATTCTAGTGTATATAAGTGACACAACAGTTGCCAAAGATTAATTAAGGAATTGCATTACTTGTTCTGATCAGCAGTTTTACACCACGACAGAGTTGTGATAAATCTGAAACTGGAAAACAAGGATTTTAGTGTACAAATTGAAACTGCAATACTCATTTGCATTTGCAGGCAATCTCCCTTGCCCCTTGATGAGGGTCCTCAACTTGTAATTGAAACTGGGAATATTATGAGTGGATTTTATAATATACATTAGAATACTGTTGTACTCTGGTAGATGGGAAAAACAAGTTTTAAGAAGAACACAAACACATTTTATTTTTTTCTCCATCCAAACAAAATTGTGCTTTTTTTAATTTCCAGGAAGAATTGTGAACCAATTAAAACACTCTTAAAAAACTGAGCTTTTTCTTTGAGCATTCGCAAATGCAAATTGCAATGGATGAGCCACTTGTAGCTTGAGATCAGGAGAGTTTGCCCATCATGGACTAGAAACTCGTCTACAGTACAGTTGCAGATAAATTGAATATCCTCAGTTCAAACTTCCTTTCAGCTCCCTTACTGACAATCATCAATCTTGAATGATCAGGATTCCCAGACAAATGGCCTGCTGCTATGCCAGACTGAGAAATTTCTATAATTGCATTGGCTTTTTTTTTTATTGCTACATCACACTGTTGACTCAATGCTTAGCTTGTGTTCACCTGAAGCTTACCTCTGCTGGAAAGTGTCCAGATTACGGTAACCAAGATGATCAAGGGTCTGGAAACCAAGCCCTATGAGGAACAATTTAGGCAGCTCAGTGTGTTTAGCTTGGGGAAGAGAGATGAGAGATGACATACTCATAATAGCCATCTTTAAATTTCTTATGTCACATAGAAGGCACTGCAAGCTTGTTTTCCCACTTCTCCAGAGATTAGAACATTAACCAATGGATTTAAATTGCAAGAAAAGAGATTATATTAAACATTAGGAATAACTTGCTGTTTGAGAGTGGAATAGACTGATTCAGGGAGTGGTGAATACTCCTTCTTTGGAGGGTTTTAATCAGAGTTGGATGGTTATCTCTCAAAGACTCTCAAGAGTGTTTTAGTTGTGTATTCCTACATGGTAATGGGTTGGACTAGATTGTGGTCCCTTCCAACTATTGCATTGCAAGCCTTTTTCCTGATCAGAACTTAGAAAAGTCTATTTTTGGACTACAATTTACAGAATCCCCTATCCTGACTAGAGGATTCTGCATGATAGGAGTGTTACATGAATAGGTGGGGGTCTGTGGGGAGCCCACTCATGATGCTAAATCTCAGCTATTGCTAGGGGGAATTATTATAGCTCAAATGTATGGCTGAAAGAGGTTGGGTAATGCCCAGGATCTATAAACCTGTGTATACCAGTACTAACTGTGGAGACTCCCTGTGATGTAAATAAAAATGGTTTTTATTGGAAAATAACACAGAAGCATTCATACTCACACTAATGCTCACAAGAACTACACAAGGCTAATGAAGAGTTAAAGGAGGAAAGGTTGGATAGAGGAATAGATTTGGGAGTTCAGGATTATAGTTACTAGTCTTGAAGAGAGAGAGAAGTGAAGGACTCAGCCCTAAATATGAGAGTGGCACTGGATTCCATTTCGGGGATGGGCCAACAGGGTGTCTGGGTGTAGTCATGGTGGCACAGTGTCACACCTTGCTATTGTTTGTGAACTAATACTTATACTGTATTTTGTGTCCTGAAGGGGTGTTTTGAGCTTTAGAAAAAAGTGTAGATGAGTTTCCCACCATTAAACAAAGGAAACAATGTCTCTGCTGATTGCTGCTAATGTCTGAGAGACTGAAGTTGATGGGTTTAGGACAACATCCATATTGTAGGACAGGAAAGGTATGAAGGGACATTTCCTGGGGATGACTGTGCACATGATATGACTCCAAGAGGGGATTAGCACATTCCACCTTGATGACACTGTTTACTAAGGGCTTCGCTTAATCCTGTCTTGGGTGTTTCTGCTGGTAGCTTTCCATGATGCCTTCCTCAGGTCCTGGTGACCTCAATCTGGCCTCACTTACAGTCCATCCCAGTGCATTAGACCCCATGAAGTATCTTAATATTGTCAATTATGAAATATTATAGAGAGGGGGTGTAAGGTATGGTAACAAGAGGTTAAACAAGATGGCCTTTGCAGACCCTTCCAGATTTATGACTCGATGCTTCTATGATTCTGTGTTCAATGAAATACACTGGGGTGTTTCTACATGCACACACAGTTGGAATACTGTGTCCAGTTTTGCTCGCCTCATCTCAAAATGGTATTGGAGATCTGATAAAGGTACATTAAAAAGCAGTCAAAATAATCAAGGTTTTGGCGCAATTCCCCTGTGAACAAAGGTTACAGTGTTTTTGGCTGTAACCACTAAACCACACATAAACACACACAAAAATATTTTTAGCTTGGCGGAGGAGGAAGGAAACATACATTAAGGGTGCATAAAATTATGAATGATGTGGAAGTGATGCACAGGAAGAAACATTTCTTCTTCTCTCATGATTCTAAAATCCCCTGAATCAAAATTGTGGATGATTCAGGACAGAAAATAGCAAGTATTCCTTCTTACTATGTATAATTAACCTATGGAATTTGCTACCACAAAAAACAGTGATGGATGCCAAGCTGGCCAGCTTTAAAAGGGGATAGCACAGATTTGTGAGTTATCCATAGCTGCTAGTCATGATGAGAGGATTCATATTCTTCATAGGCCCCATCTATACAAGGGGAAAAACCATGTAATACCTCACAGTAGTGGCATTTCATCCCAGCAGCGACTTGTCTTAATTACAGTTTTGCCACCATAAGCCCCCATAAGCTTTGCATGCCAGATGGCAGCTGTGAGTGATTTACTCATTGACTAAAATGTTGACTAAGGTGTGCTGGAGCAACAGAACAATTTTTTTATTAAACTGTACAGCAAACACACACACACACACACACACACACACTGTTTTATTGCCTTAGTGATTGCTTGCTAAGGCAAAAATTCAACATGGTAGCAGTGGGCATTTGCCCTGTTAGCAAGCCGCTCTCATCTGGCCAATCAGCTTTGCACTTCCTCTCATATGGGAAAGTGATTCAAAGCTTATCTCTTGTCCTAATGAGCAGGAATGCACACATCCCTCACTGTTTTAAAAAAAGAAAAACTACAGGAAGAGCTTTGTAAGCTTTTCCAGTGCTGTTTTTGCCATTTTGCCCCCGCCCCCTTCCAAATACAATGGATTGATGTAGGATCCCATTTAGGCAGGTCATATTCCCAGCAAATTGCATGAGTGTTATTTTCACTGTTTAGACAACCCCAACTTCTTTTCAGTATAAGAGGCTGATTGCCTCTCCATGTCAGCTGCTAGGAAGCACATGCAGGCCGGTGCTGTTACACTATGTGCTACTTGTAGACATCATGTTGTCAACAGGTTGGCCATTCTGGTGTGAACAGAACAGTGGACTAAATAGGACTTTGGTCTGATTCAACATGTCACTTCTGTCAATCTTACATCAGTGGCAGCTGGTGGCTTCCAAGTGATTCTTGGAAGCCACCAAAGATTCTTGGGTGAACTTTAAAGGAAATCTCCAAGCTTCTGAACTGCTTCCCCAAAGAGATTTGCCCACATTAACATTTGGACAAACAACTAGAGTTGATTCCTCAATCACCAGCATAGGAACCACCAGTCACCACTGTCTTACATCCATTCCTTCTTCCTATATTAAAAACTCCAAAACTCTCTGGGGTCGTTTACACGGGCAAATATTCCTCTAAATATACTGCTAAGATAGCTCATCGTTCCCACGGATCGCAGCACAGCATCGCCTCATTCAGAAGGGGGGAAGGTAAAACACCCAAATATAGCGTACCAGGGGATGTCGCTATTTTTGCCAGTATATTTGCAATGCAGTGCATTATTGGCAGTGTGAACTAGCATTCCGCTAAGGGTTAAAGCACAGCTGCATTGTGATTGGTTGATGATGCAGGGGTGGGCTTAAAAGAGGGGCAGGGTGGGAGGCAAAGACAGTAACCATTAGAGGAAACTTGCAAAAATCCTGTCTGCTATTTTGCAAGCCAGTTTGCAAACAAAAAGGATTCCCAACAATTTTCATTCAGGGAGCATTCCTTCTCATCCTCTCTGCTGTTTTGAAAGTATGTAATAGCTGAGTTCGTCAACTTTTTTCCTGTGCATGGGGGAGGGAGAGAAACCATTTCATGAAGGGCTGTAGCAAGCTGAACTGCTATTTCCCCCCCCCCCTCTCTCTCTCTGCTTGGGGAGGGAGGGAGAGAGAGAGAGCGAGCATGACCGAGAGAGAGATGGGGGAGAGACAGGGGAGGCTGGAAAAACTTGCGATCCACAGCATGGCAGCAAGGTCTTTTAGCAGAGAGATTACTCTCCCTCTGCTTTATGGAGTGAGTTCATTTACAGGCAGATTGACAGAGTCAGAGCCACTACTTTGATCTCCCCCCCTGCTATTTCTGGTCTATGCCCTTCCCCATACAGCCTTTGTCTGCTGGGGAGGCCACGCCCCCCACACTTACTCAAGTCTGAACTTAAAAGTGACATAATTAGAAAAAAAACCCTGACTGGCACAGCTGCGGAACAGAATTAAAGCGCAAGTTGCCGCAATAAATCTGCTGTAAACCAGCCCTCTGTCACTTAATGAAGCACTGGAAACCCTACTTCCCAGTTCTCATAGGATTCCAAGTTTTAGAAGGATACTTTGTGACTTCAAAAGGAGAAGCAAAACTTAATAACCTTACTTTTACTACCTTTGTCCCAAACAGCTCATGGCCATGAGGTGTGTTGCCTAACTTTTTCATCTATCAGACATTTCTTCTGTATCTGCTACTAAAAATGGTGGTCCAGGGGGCATTGCCAGTCTGCAAAACATCTCCTGCTGGCTTGCAGTGAGTTTCCAGATCTGTAGCCAATGGACACAAATAAAGTGCACATGAGGGGGGGAAACCTGTCAGTCCCCCACATTAGCTTGCTTAAGAAGCATTACTTGATACCACCTCAAAGCAAAATGCAGATGTTGTGACTCCAACACTATCACTTTCTTTCCCTTACCTGCTTCTCTGTCTGTCTATTTTATTTTATTTTATTTTATTTTATTTTATTTTATTTTAATTAATTTATTTATTAATACAATATTTGGCCAACCGAGAAACTTGAGCTTTGAAAGCTTGCATGATATATTTTGCATCACCACCACAGGGACTTTGTTTTATGGTCAAGATAGCTACCCCTGCATTTTGTTGCATGTGCAGTGTAATATCTAAAGTAGCATGGCTTATACAGACTGTTTTCTTTCTCTCTCACATGTAGGCAAAATAACTGCAACAAAGTAACAACAATCAACGTGGGTGCGTGCACACACATGCACATACAGAGAGAAAGAAAAACTAAGTCGACACACAGCTGTGACATTTATTCAAGTCATGGTTTTCAAATTTAATTCCCAACACAAACAAAACCCTTTGTATTAGCAGGGCCTGACTTTGGAACAGTCTGTTGGGAGGGAGTCATCAAAGTGTGTTCTCTGGAAATGGGAAATTAACAAAGCAAAGCATTACATGTCAGGCTTTTGTGCCATATAAATTACAGCTATTGTCTGGAGAAAGGTCTAAAACTGCTTCCTGGGTTATCTCATTTTCATCACCTTACAGATCTCTTTTGTTGATAAGAGCCAGGAAAGCCTCTCTAATGATGTGTGCTCACTCCAGGAGGCCAGCTTCTAAATACAATAGGAGCTTCAACATCTGTGTGCTTAGCTTCACAAAAGGAAAAGCAATAGACATTTTTTGCTTGATTTATTCTGCAAAGCATGATTTAAAAAACAAAATCCTTGGTTCCTTACTTTCATGATGGAGAGAAGAACTCTTGTGGTGATTGTGGAATTATCGACATGCTTGTTCACAGTGTTAAGGGCCTTTCTTCACCACAGGCAAGACATTGGTAAAAGTTATTTGTATTCCTAGGTGGTGCTACATTAAAAGGGGCTAGGACACATGGAGGATGATGGCTCCAATGTGGCACAGTAAATCTGCTCCAGGCTTTGGTTCAAATGATAAAGTAGTTATCTAAGATCTAAGATGCTAAAACTATTGGGGATAGGATTTAGCACCTTGGACAACTCCTTTAAAGATCATATTAAAACCTGGATCTACAAAGCAATGATACCACTGACATGAGAACCACAATTTTCCACTGCCCAGGGCACAGGGCCCTTGGGTGAGTTTCTATGTCACTGAAGCTATGTCACATTTCCCTGATCAGCTGCTCAATTGCCCCATGCCCCTGCTTGATGGACATTCCATCTTTCTTTTTCATACTCAAAAACATATCAAAGTGTTCTACCATAATTTGGGCTTGCTTTCATTCATTTGTTTGTCCATTCATTCTACAATTACCTGTGTCTTTTAAACCGGGAATACATTGACCAAAATCATATTGGTGACATGTGCATGTACCTTTTTTGAACATTGCAAATGAGGTATTAGCTCCATGTTCAATGCCTCTCCAGACAGCTTTTATGTGCCTGGAGTATGCTACTGTGGTCATTTACTGGGTAGTGAGTGAGAATAGGAAATGCTGAGATAGCACCTGTACACAGTTCTGTAACTGGGGAAAAGAGCTGGTGTCATTCTCTTGCTGGAGATCCAGGAGGTCAATTTTAGCTTTCTTCTCCTGAAGGCAGAACTGCAGCTGGGTGCTAACTTATTCCCTCCCTCTCTTGTTCAGCCCAGGCAGTGAGACATGAGAATGCCTCCTGCTATCTATCCATCCCTTCCTTCCACAGCAGACATTAACTGGGGGCAAAAGGGATGCAGAACCATTGGATGGAGCATTATGCTCCTCCCAGACAATACAGGGTCTTTGCCTTTATTCATTTTTTTAAAAAATTCAAGCAATCAGTTTCTCAGTGAATATGTGTCATGATAGAAATTTGGCCTTCATGCAATGTGGCACCAGCACTGCATCACCATCATAGAACTGCTTTCTTTTCTTTCTGTAGCCCTTGGAGTGGCCCAAAATCTGGCCCAGGGGAGTCCAAGCTCTCAAACAGGTTTTGGGTTGCACAGGGGCCTTTAGCAGGAAAGGGAGGAAGCTCCTCTCCTGTTTACTTCAATTCTGCCAGGAAATGCCAAGCCCTCAATCTTGTCCCATGTTAGTAACATTCAGAAATCCATAAATCCTGCCAAAATTATTTATTTATTTATTTATTTATTTATTTATTTATTTATACCCTGCTCTTCAGCCACAAAGGCTATCAGAGTGGCTTACAAATTGTTTTAAGCAATAGCAATTTACACATCTACACTGCATTAAGCAGTTTCCAATGTGTGTTAGCTAATAGGCCTTAAAATTCAAACAGAGTAGAACCCAAGAAATATTAGATTGTCAAAGCAATTATGATGCATTTCCCCCATTAAAATCTATTGCCAAAGAAAAATATTGGGACACTGCTCTGTTGGTTGTGAACCACAGAAGACTTTTCAGCACAAACAACAACACAAGGCAGAAATGCTAACTTGCTATACAAATCTACTCTTGGATCATTGCACTTCTTCATGGAAAGGCCTATTCTTGATGGGTCCTTAATCCCACAGTGAATATTATGCTATGTACAGAGGTGGATGAATCCAACATCCATCTTGTGAGGTGTTGAAATGAATAGATTTCTGTTCTGAATTTCCATCTTGCCAACTTGAAATGAGTGCATTAGAGATGCCTCATTTAAGAGTCAATAAAAATTTGTTTTCTAATGTATTGGTTTCAGGTAAAATGGCTTAAAAACAAATCTCCGGAAACACTGTGCTCTTTCCTTGCATTTAGTGGATTAGTTGACTTGTTTATGTTGAAAAGAACTTTGAAGTACAAGGCCATTGTTAATGTCAGTGATGTATCGACTGTTAAGCCTTGGTCTTATAAAGGAAAACTGTCAGAGATGCTCTCCAAACAGATTAAAGCATTGGTTAAGTTGAAGACTTCAGTAGCCTATCTGTAGTCTGTATTTCTATACTGGTACTCTTCTACTAGGCTTCTTTGTGTGGGGGCAGAGGGACTCCATCTCTCCCCCCCCCCCACATCCCACTTCAGGAAGGGCAGAGGAGTGGCTGGCTGGGCGAGCAGGAGGCTTGCCAGCCACAACTGTGTTTTCCAAAGTGGCGATGGGGCTGGAGAGCCCCATTGCACTTCGGGAAGGGTGGAGGAGTGGCTGGCTGGGCCAGTCAGAGGCTTGCCAGCCACCCCTGTGCTTCCCAAAGTGGCAATGGGGCTAGAGAGCTCCATCACACTTTAGGAGGTGTGGAGGAGTGGCTGGCTGGGCCAGTCGGAGGCTTGCCAGCCACCCCCCGCCCTTCCCAAAGCGGCAATGGGGCTTGAAAAGCCCCATTGCCTCTTTGGGAAGGGTGGGTGGTGGTGGCTGAAAAGCGCCTTTGCCCCTAACTCCCCACTCACCCAGAGCTTGGCTCTCCAGCCCAAATGGAGCCAAACCCCAGGAGAGTGGGGAGTTGGGCACAGTTTGCTTGGGAGCACTCCATTTAAATTGGCTCCCCTCCCTTGTGTGTGAGGGAGAGAAGCTGATTTAAAAAATGGGGTGCTTGCTGAGCAAACCGCAAATAGTCGGAACCACGAAAGTGAAAGCCACGAATGTGGAGGGGTAACTGTACATCCTTTAGAGTGTCACAAACCAAATGACAGCAACAAAGGCACAGGCAAGTGTGTGGCCTGCCTTATAAAGAAAATGATGAGATAATGAAGCCAGCTTTGCTGAGTTACAGCTGGCTATAAATAAGCACAGCAAAGGCTATGTCTATGCTGCAGAAGAACAGCTCCACTGTTTCTGACTGGCATCATGGTGACCCCTACTTCCTTGTCTCTTGAAACTTGGCTTGCTTTTGGATTCTCCTCTTTGGTTACTGCCTGACTAGCTTTTGACCCTGCTTGGGCTACTTTTGGGCTGCATCAATTTTGGGCTGCATCAATAGAAGTATAGTGTCCAGATCAAGGGAAGTAATAGTGCTGCTCTATTCTGCCTTGGTCAGACCTCACCTAGAATACTGTGTCCAGTTCTGGGCACCACAATTCAAAAAGGATATTGACAAATTGGAGCGTGTCCAGAGGAGGGCGACTAAAATGGTGAAAGGTCTGGAAACCATGCCTTATGAGGAGAGACTTAGGGAGCTGGGTATGTTTAGCCTGGAAAAAAGACGGTTAAGAGGCGATATGATAGCCCTGTTTAAGTATTTGAAGGGGTGTCACGTTGAGGCTGGAGCAAGCTTGTTTTCTGCTGCTCCAGAGATTGGAACACGGAGCAATGGATGCAAGCTCGAGGAACAGAGATTCCATCTCAACATTAGGAGGAACGTTTTGACAGTAAGAGCTGTTCGGCAGTGGAGCGCACTCCCTTAGAGCATGGTGGGGTCTTCTTCCTTGGATGTCTTTAAACAGAGGCTGGATGGCCATCTGTTGGGGATGCTTTGATCAAGATTTCCTGCATGGCAGGGGGTTGGAGTGGATGGCCCTCGTGGTCTCTTCCAACTCTGCAATTCTATGATTCTACTTCTTGTTCTTAGACCCTGGACTGCTTTGACCTCTTATCTCCTCTTTCAGATCAACTGTATATGACCTAGACTCGCTTGGTTCCTCTTTTGTTTCTCAAGCTAAGGGTGTACTCTCCTGAGTACTTGCCATCCTAAAACAGGACACTTCACTTGACCACCTTTGATATTGATTCTAATTTGTAAGCTCCACACAAAGCCAACAGGACTAGTGTCTACAGTAGGTTGCCTCTTTTTTCCATGTAGGATCTCTGCACAATTTAGAATCCTGATTTTACTGGATTCTGAATTGGTATAGGAGGTGACACTAGTAGAGCCAACTACCCTCTTGCACCCAACAAATAATTAATTTCAACATGATGCATTACAGATATGGGTGACAAAAATGGGTGGAAATTTTTGTTTATTTCATTTCCATGGAAGAATGAACAATTTCAATACAGTAGTTTTCTCCCTACTTGATAAAATTATGAATGTTTGCTCATTTTTGATGACTTCTTGATTTTGGAAAATAATCAGGAAAAAAACCACTGCTCACACATTATGTACAACAAATTAGAGTACCTGTTGTCAAGACAGAATAATCAGGAACTGTTGGAAGTTGGCCAGGATCTTGAAAATATGAAACAGAAATTGGTTCTTTTTGTTTCCATGGGTGCTGGCATCAGCTAGTGTATGTAAGAGTCAAGTCAATGCCCTACCATTAAGCAGAGTGTGGCACTGACCTCAGGTGGCAAATATTAAAAGTCATCAGTGGAAGCCTCCCTAGCCTTCCATCTGAGGCGCCTGACTATTCCCTTAAGTTGGAAGAGAGAAGTATATGTGCCAGAGTCTCTTCTGAACTTTCTAAGCTGGCTTATTGCTAGTAAATGCAGTGGAGCACATATCCTATGATAGAGCTAAAAGTAAAATTCCACTGCCATTCAAGTTTCCTGAAGTATATGTGTACGTGTGTGTGTGTGGGGGGGGCACAATAGCATCTTGTCTTTTGCCTCAGGCAGCAAAATGTTTTGAGTTAGTTCTGCTGCTCTGCTTTTCCTTAGCCTTAGCACATCTTTCCCTAGTGGTGGAAAAGCAAAGTCACATGATTGCCAGTGCAAAAAAAGAAAAGAAGAAAAGAAAAAAAAATAGAGAGAGAGTTGAGAAACTGCTGAGGGCTTGTGGACTACTGTAATAGTATGAAATCCAGCATCAAACAATTTTGCTGTGTTTCCTGCACTGTCATCAGAGTGAAAAGTGGAAATTGCTCCCTTGGAGAGCACCTACCTAAAACCTCTCTGTTGCTGTCAGCTATTATAGGCAGAATTATGGGCAGTTCAATGACATTTCTTGTGATATGGTGTAGTGACAAGTCATTGGGTTAGAGGGCTTTAAAGTGGGTGATTGAACACCTTCCCTGAGATCCATTCATGACTATTAGCCATAAAGAGAATGCAATCCTAACTGATTGAGATGGCTAAGAGCCAGCTGAACTAACCCTAGGCTCAGCTGAAGTTGGAAAGAATGAAAACCACATCCAGCTGGGAATGTTCAGTATTACTTAGGACTATTCATGACTTGACCTAATTTTGGGTGGCACTGTGGCTGCGCCTCTGGGATTTAGAAAGTTCTGCTGTGGTATGACTCAGCTTTTTCCTTACCATACCCCTTCTTCATGCACTTTTCTTGCTTTCCCTCCAAAATCTTAGGCAGTGGAGCAGTTCTGTTGGCAGATAGTTCTGTTGGCAGTAAGGATCTAGTTCTTTGCTAATTTTCTTCTCAAAGGAAGTGGTGAGTAATTTTAGCAATTTTACTCTCACTACAAAAAAGTCTGAGAATTCTGCAGTTTTTGAAGGCTCTTTTCAATTTGATACTTATTCTGCCAATTGGATTGTGTGTTCCTGTGAGACAGCTATGGTGATGGCAGCAATGCAGTTGCTAGGGTCTTCCATGTCAGAAAGGCTTTTGCTGAGGAGGTGAAATGAAAGTCTGAAGCTGCACAACACATATTATAGGAACATGAGAAGCTTGAAATAGGGGAAGCTAGCTAAACATAGGACTTTATCAGACCACCCCCCTAAACCCTGTTCTTTTGCTAGCCTAACCTCTGCCATTTTTATGCCAGCAAAATAACTCTCCATGCCACACTTACCTTGCACCCACACTAAAGGCTTCCACAGCAATGAATGAGGAGTGAATGGAGCCTCGTTCACTTCCTCTGTTGAAATCCCATGGGTTCTTGTGAGAATACATAGCATGGGAAATACAAAAATAAAAACAAAAATAACAAAGTTAAAGTTTAAAAAAGTACACAAACACACTAAGGACTTTTTCGGACATTAAAAAAACAGCGCAAGCAGCCTCGCCAAGTTGCGAGGCTGCAGCGCTGCAGGGCGTCCCTTTTGGATGACGCCCGTCCCTGCCGGTACTGTTGCGGTACCGCAGGGACATTCCAGCGTTATATTTCGCCAATTTTTACTCACGATCAGCTTTCGTGAGTAAAAATTGGCAAAATATAACGCTGGAATGTCCCTGCGATACCACAACAGTACCGGCAGGGACGGGCGTCATCCGAAAGGGACGCCCTGCAGTGCTGCAGCCTCGCAATGTGGCGAGGCTGCTTGCGCTGTTTTTTTTAATGTCCGAAAAAGTCCTAACACTATAAAAGTCCCAAGTAAATTGGGGGTGGTGGTGGTGAGTGTCATAAAAAATGTGTCATGAACCTGGATGTCACAATCTCATCTGGAAGTGTTCTCGCCAGACTGGCTATTAACACTGCATTCATGTGAGTACAATGAGACACAGGTTCAAATGTCGGCAATGCTGGCACAAGAGTGCTTGCGGAGATCTACTGACAGCTTGGGCTATGAATAAAAAAGTACGGCTTTTAAACTGGACATGATCACAAAAGGGTGCCGTCTGATACACATGCCTTTTCACAATAATTAGGCATCCTTATGATGCTGTAGTTGGATGGTCTGGTAAAGTCCCTAGTAAAACAAGAAATGAAATGTATAAACATTGCAATACCTTGGGTGAGCAAGCTAAAATGGACAGGAATGGGATATTTTGAGTCAGATATCACACAGTACTTTACTAAAATAAATAAATAAATAAATCTTCCCCTCGTTTTAGCTCTGCCTTTGCCCCAGGTATTGTGGGGACTGTCGGGGTGGGGGCAAAATGAGGGGGAAAGCCCTGTGTCACCTGGACTGCAAGGCTCTAAGATAGGGGCGAGACAGGGTAAATAGCCATCTAAACATGGCCCAAACCATTTATTCAAATGCTCTTGAGATCTAGGTTAAAATCCCCAATGAGCAGTGGATATTATTGAGTGACTTTGAGTCACTTTCAAACTATTGTTGTGTTGTTGCTTATTTGTATAGTGTCATTTGTGTACATGGCACTTTACATTAAAACAAGCTTTACATTAAAACAATAAAACAAAACAAAACACTGGGTTCTGCCAAAGGCATACAATGTAAAATAAATGTATATGTAAGCACACACAGAGGGAAGGAAGGAATAATAAACATAAGACTATAAAATACAATTGCAAAACAAATCATCCAAATAACTACAAAGAAACCCAACAACAACAACATAGTATGAAACAAAAAGAAAATAAAAAATAAAACAAACTGACTAAAACATGTAAACAAATATAAAAATGCAATATACATATAATATAAAACAAACTGACCAATATGTGTAATCAAAATATACAAGATTCCAAACAGTATCAAACTAAAATTCCAAAAGCTTTGGAAAACAGAAAAGTTTTCAATTGAGATTTAAAAACACCAAGAGAAGGAGCAGTCCGCAAATGTTCAGGAAGGGAATTCCAAGAATATGGGGTGCAGAGTGAGAAAGGATGAAGCTGAGCCAAGGAAGAAGAAACCCTTGGTTGGGTGAGAAGCCTAGAGTTCCTGGAATGCAGATCTCAAGACGCTGGCAAAACGAAATGAGGGCTGAAATGAGGGTGGGAGTTAGGTTGTGTAGGGCTTTGAATGCTAAAACAAGTAGCTTATACTGAATCCTAGAAGGAATGGGTAACCGATGAAGAGATATCAAAAATGGGGTAACATGATCAAAATGTTGGGCCAAAAAGATAATCTTAGCAGCAGAATGTTGAATGGAGATCAGAGGACTAAGATGAGATAATAAAAGACCAGTCAGAAGAAGATTACAATAATCAAGGTGTATGTACCTCAGAGGGTTGCTGGGAGGATGAACTGAGTTGGAAGGGAGACATGTTATGCTACCTTGGGCTCATTGGAGGAAAAGTAGGAAATAAATAGCAATAAATAAGAGTTGGGGGGGGGAATGACTCCTTGGATTTCCCCTGCAGTGTCAACCCAGATTTGATGGCCTTAACTGGCCTTCTAGCTGCCTTCTAACCAGACATTCCCTCTATTTTTCTAAGAGCTTTCTAAATACTTGATATATTTTTTATAAAAAGAAACTGCATCTACTTTGGAGACTTCTTCTAGCTCTTCATACCCTGGAGTGTTTATAAATACCATTCTGCTTCTTGCCAAGGCCATTCTTCAATTTCTATTACCAGAGATAGTGGCCAGCTTATCATTTTGAACCTCCTTCTTTGTTTTGCGAGGAAAGCAAGAGCTTAATCAGCTTCCAAAGTAATCACACGTTTTAATTTTCTTTAAGCTGAAAACTTCCTTTAGCAGGGAAATTACAGGGATAAAATCTCAATTAGATTAAAGTAACAAGGTCTTTTGTTTCACTAATTTCATTATGGTCTACATTATTGTTACATATATTATAGACTTTCTAATTATTTGCCATTGCCTCTTTCATATGTGTGTGTGCACCCTAGCCTCTGTGTGTGTGCTGCTTTTGTGCACATGGATATTATATGCACATATGAAGATAAGGAGAAACCTAATTTGTACCTCCACAGGACAGTTTTAGTTTGACAAAATCTTTTATATTTTCTATGAGAGCCTGCATGGTGTAGTGGTTTGAGTGCTGGACTAGGACCTAGGGAAACCAGGATTTTAATTCCTGTTTGGCCATGGAAACCCACTGGGTGACCATGGAAACTCACAGCCTCAGAGGAAGGCAGTGGCAAACCCCGTAGGTTCCAGTTGGGTTTTGATAAAGAGTTTTAGAAAATTCACAAATTTCTTCATATCCTGGATGAAAATAACTTGGCATTAAAATGAAAAATCAGAGAAATAAATTGATAGATTTGTCCATCCAGTCCCAGAGTGTAAAGTGCCTGTATCTTAAAATTCCAATTTTAGATCCTTATGTGTTCAGTCAACACTGTGGGGCTGAATTAGAATTATCACATCTTTTCCCTCACCTAACAGGCTCTTCATCTTTCACAGCTATAAGGTTAAGCATCCAACATGGTCCTTCCATGCTAGGAAGAAACATGTTGGTTAGTGTCAACTAGAGGAGACCCATTCAATGAATTGCTTAATTCATGGTGAACCAACATGCTGTTAGCATCCCTTACTACCCCTCCCTATGATATCTCATAATTGGAAATATTGGACACTTTTCAGGGTTAAGTTGGCTGGAGTGAACCAAAAAGAGGTCAAGTGGAGTTCACAATGACCTGGGATGTGTCTTAGAAATATTTTGGCAAGCAAACCCATATTAGGATTGTGCGGAAGCTCCTTAGTAAATAAAGTTGTTAAGGAGGTATGTTCTAATTCCTTCTTGGGAACCTCAGCAATGAGTCATCCAACCAAGCAATTAAGTGACCTTTCCCAACCCCACTCCTAAGGAAATATTACCTCAGATGTCCTCCTGCCCTGCATTGTGAGGTTGTGGTAAACCTAGCAATACTTATATTCTAGCCATTAATGTAATCAGTTAAGTTTTGGTTTCCTTTGGTTTCCTGGTGGGAAAACCTTCCAGGTTTTGTCCTAGCTAGAGTACCCCTTCAGGATATGAAGCAGCGTATAAATATTAGTCCCCCAACAATAGAAAGGTGTGTCACAGTACACAAACCCAGCCACTCTTTTTCTCAGCATACCACTGGATCAAAACCTCCTTTGCCACCCTTAGATCTCATCTGAGTATCTTCACTACATGAAACTCTGCTCTTCAAGACTGGTAACTATTGCCTTAGTTTTCTGAATCTTTCCCTCTATCCAGTTCTTATGCCTTACTTCTCAATAGCCTTGTAAGGTTCTTAGGAATGTGTGTTGCATGTATAAATGCAATCTGTGTTATTTCCAATAAAAATACTTCATTTCACTTTAAACTGGAGTTCTCTGCAGTTAGTACTGGTATACATAGCTGAAAAGATCCCTACAGTTACCCTCTTCTCTCAGGCATCCATTTGAGCTAATAATTCCTCCAGATAGATTTTGGCATCAAGAGTAAGTTTCTAAAGCAACCCCACCACCACCACATAGGGTAACAAGATTGGTGGAGAATGTGGGCAACACCTTCCTCTTAGGGTAACAATACAGGTAAACTCTGCTGATTTAGTGGCTCTATACTAGTCAGGACTAATGATAGGTTTTCAGCCTGTGACTTTTGGTTTGGTGTACTCATGATGTCTGAGCCACTCATTAGTCTGACATCAGTACCAGGGAAGATTCTAGAGCAGATCATTAAACAGAGAGTCTGTGAACATTTAGAAGGCAATGCCATAATCACAAAAAGTCAACATGGGTTCAGAGAAACAAGTCATGCCAGACTAATCTGATCTCTTTTTTTGATAAAATTACCAGTTTGGTAGATGAAGGGAACGCTGTGGATATCGCATACCTTGATTTCAGTAAGGCCTTTGACAAGGTTCCCCGTGACATTCTTGCAAACAAGCTTGTAAAATGTGGGCTAGACAATTTAACAGTTCAATGGATTTGTAATTGGCTGACTGGCCGAACCCAAAGGGTGCTCAGCAGTGGCTCCTCTTCGTCTTGGAAAGATGTGACCAGTGGGGTGCCACAGGGTTCTGTCCTGGGCCCAGTGCTATTCAACATCTTTATCAATGACTTGGATGAGGGAATTAGGGGCATACTTATCAAATTTGCAGATGACACCAAATTAGGAGGAGTAGCTAATACCCTAGAGGACAGGATCAAAATTCAAAATGACCTGGATCGACTGGAGAGCTGGGCCAAAGCTAACAAAATGAAATTCAATACAGAGAAATCTAAGGTACTGCACTTAGGGAGGAAAAATGAAATGCATAGATATAAAATGGGAGAGACCTGGCTGAACGAGATTACGTGTGAACGGGAGCTAGGAGTCCTAGTAGACCACAAGTTGAACATGAGTCAACAATGTGATGCAGCAGCTAAAAAGGCCAATGTGATTTTGGGCTGCATCAATAGAAGTATAGTGTCTAGATCAAGGGAAGCAATAGTGCTGCTCTATTTTGCCTTGGTCAGACCTCACCTAGAATACTGTGTCCAGTTCTGGGCACCACAATTCAAAAAGGACATTGACAAATTGGAGCATGTCCAGAGAAGGGTGACTAAAATGGTGAAAGGTCTGGAAACGATGCCTTATGAGGAGAGACTTAGGGAGCTGGGTATGTTTAGCCTGGAAAAAAGACGGTTAAGAGGCAATATGATAGCCCTGTTTAAGTATTTGAAGGGGTGTCACGTTCAGGTTGGAGCAGGCTTGTTTTCTGCTGCTCCAGAGACTGGAACACGGAGCAATGGATGCAAGCTCCAGGAACAGAGATTCCACCTCAACATTAGGAGGAACATTTTGACAGTCAGAACTGTTCAGCAGTGGAGCACACTCCCTCGGAGTGTGGTGGGGTCTCCTTCCTTGGAGGTCTTTAAACAGAGGCTGGATTACCATCTGTTGGGGATGCTTTGATCGTGATTTCCTGCGTGGCAGGGGGTTGGACTGGATGGCCCTTGTGGTCTCTTCCAACTCTACAATTCTATTATTCTATGATTTCAATTTATGTGTGTTAAGAATTTACCAAATTATGCAAACATCTTCACAACAGGAACAAAAAGAACATTATATTGTACAAGAATTCAAAAGAAAGAAAAGTGACAGATTCATCCTAGTTATAAGTAGTTTAGATACTATCCTTAAGATTCCTTCTAATGATGGTTGCTGTGATAGTAGATTGTTCATGGAGCATCAGTCTTATGAGGCTGAACCCAACATGATTTCATATGAGAATTTCCTGTTTTCAACCACAGTATATGTTTATCATCAGACATAAGGTTGGTTACTAATGAACTGTCTCAATGGGGTCAAGAGTGAAGGAAAGAGAAAGCATCCTGGTGTATAAAAAAAGTCATATGGTTACTCAAATGCTGTTTGTTCATTTGCTAGTCTCAACTCTGTTCTTTTGGAGGCTCTAGAAAGAATCAGGAAGTTTTATAAACTAAGCTCATGCTCTTCCATAGAACTTTGGCTCCACATGCTTATCCCTTTGGTTGCCTAAGGAAATGACAAAGGCCTTATCATGTTAGTTTATTCCATCTGCTCCTGTGGCTGTGTATGTGCAGTATGGCGAAGAAGATCTGGCTTCTAGTCCTCATTTCTCTCTTTTGCACTTGATGTTAGTGATGTCATGAGAACACTTGAAGAGAAGATTAGAATCAGCTATTGGAAGCAAGGCTTCAGGTGACAGCACATCCATAGATCTCAGCTCAAACACTGCCCAGAAATATATGCATTTTGGGAAGAAAATGTACATAAAATATCATATTGGAAAGGAGGAATGTGTGTAATTTAAATGCATTTTCTTGAGGTTTTTAAAAAATATGTCAGTGAAAGTGGCATAACAGACCTATCCTTGAACCAATCCAAAACTGAGCTGGAATGGAAACTGATCCTTAGTTTCTAATCCTCTGCATTTCATGGTCTGGCTTAATCTATCCAGATTCTCATTTCTAATATATACACTTAATACATTTGTTTCAGCCTCATCCACTTAAAAAACTAATGGAAGTTAGCAGGCTATATTCTACGACCAGTGATATAAGATGTTAAGCTGCTCATATTGCTGAGTTGATGCATGACTTTCTTACTGTCTCCCCTTCTTCTTCTTCTCCACTTCACTTTGAATATATCTTATTGAAGAACCAAAGTCCTAGTCTGTTTCCTATGGGAAAATTATCACTCAACATTCCACTCTTGAATTTATAGAAGCAATAACTCAAGCGAACCAATGTTTCAATTAAGGATGTCATATGAGTATCAAAGCATCCCTTTGCCTCTTCATTCAGCTACCAAGGTTTTGGTCTCTGTGGATGTGTGCTAGTGTCATGCTGCCTTTTCCCATGCCATAAAATTATATTTTAGAACATGGATTTGCATAGGTAAGACACATGTGAGAATGCTGTTATCCTCAGCCTAGGAACAACCTTGCTGATTTGGATGAAAAATTTATCTAATCCAGCATTCTGTTCCAAGAGAAAAAAAGAAAACCTGTTTTCCAATCCAAGGGCTTTAGTGTAGTGTATAGCAGTGGTTCTTACCCTTTTCTTTTACCATGGCCCCCCTTTAAATATATTTTGTTGTCATGCCCCCTAAGACTTAACTCAAGATTTAAAACCATAACCACCACCACCATTAAACCTTCCCTCAGACGCACTGGAGAGGGAGGGAAGACTTTTCTCCTGCTTCTTCCTGCAAGTTTGTGGTTGGAGTGGATTGAATAGCAATGTGCAAGCCAAGCAAGCCAGACAGCCAGCTTTTACCTTGGCTCCTGTCACTTGGCCACTCCACTGCAGAGAGAAGGTGGGCCCCACAACTTTCAAGCCTTCGAGGACCCCCTGTAAGAACATTGCAGACCCCTGGGGAATCCATGAACCCCAGGTTAAGAATCAGTGGTTTATAGTATTCATATACTGTACTATGATTTTGGTAAAAGGGAGAATTCCATTACTTTTAGCTTCCTGTATCACTACAGCTTCACATTGGAGCCAAATTGTACCTGGTAAAATTATTCCCTTCAAAGTAGTTTTTAAATACACAGGAGCATTTTCAAGTTCTGAATCAGGGAGCATGTTTTAGGAGCATTGCATTGAAGCCTGAATGAGTGATTACACAAATTTAGATCCTTTGATAGTAAAGAAAGCAAGTACATGTGAATAGTCACTGAATTGCAGCACATGGTTTTAAAAGCATGGGTTATGTATTTGAGAGAGTAGCAGCCCTTTACAAATCATTTTGGGAGACAGAGCTGGCTTGAAAGCTTTAATCTGGTATACTTCATCCTATAATGACAACCATTTCCATACCCTTACTGTTTCAATGTGTAGCAAAAGTGTAGTTTCAGACTCGTGTCTGAGTGGCCCAGAATCAACAGTTCAGACAGCAGACTAGTTGACACCTTTCTAAAGCAAATACCGCTATCGAAATAAAAATTGTTTTGCTCACATTTAAGCGTTACAAAATAAGCCAAACTGCTCTATGGGAAAAATGAAGTGGAAAATTAGACTGAAACACACTCAAGCACAGATATATCCAATATAACATCCAAGTACTAACCAGGGCTGACCCTGCTTAGCTTCCAAGATCAGACAGGATCTTCAGGATATTTAGGCCTGTTCACCTGTATGTACTCTCAGATGGTAAAATAAATCCTCATGGAATCTGCGGGGAATCCCATGTGTCCAAAATGGGATCCTGCAGTGTTCTCTCCTTTTTGAAGGGAGGGGAAGGAAAAGTCAGGGAAAGTCCACAGCAAAAGCCTATGGGGATTTTCCTGAGTTTTTTTACAGCTGTGGAGGAAATGTGCATTCCTGCATGTTAGGACAACCAAATAGTATCACTGCACATTGCTGAAGACAGCTGGTTGGTCGGACGTGTGCAGGGGTGGAGTTTGCTAAAATGGTAGATTGTGGAACCACCATGTTGGATTGTCACTATAGCGATTGTGCGCTGAGGTGATGAAAAAGGCTTTCTTTCTATTATTTAAGCAGAAGATCACTCTTCCCACACCTTGGATTTTGTTTTGTTTTTAAAAAAATACTGTTTGGCGGGGGCAAGTTGGAGAGTACAAAACTTAGTAATTCACTTGCAGCCGCCCTCTTGATTTGCTGGCATGCCTCTGTGTGAACAGCAAACGGATAGCTTTGCATGGCACTGATCTTGTGAAAACGTCGTTGAGACAGACGACAGCTGCTGCCAATTGTTATTTCTGAGTACCAATTCACATTTTATTCCCTTGTCTAGACCAGCCCTTACATAAATTTTAAAGGGATTAAGAATATGTGGATTTTATTCTATAGTTACTCTACCAACCATGCTGATTCTGAACTAGCAGCAAATAGGCATAATTAATGTGAGACTAGAAGAATCAGGCATACCTTTAGTCATTTGGAACCCATTTGATCATTTATTCATTTGGAACCCTTTTTATTGACCAAGAAGATATACCAACTAATTAAGAAAACATTTAATGAAATTCACAATTTCATGGAAGAGCACGGTTTTTACAAGGCTGTGTAAATACCAATTTAGCAGTTTACCCTATTGTAATCACAAGCGCTTGGGGTTGGTTTTTGACCACAACATATGCAAAAGAGGCTACATTAATAATTTTTGGTGGGTTATTTTTGCCCTTCAGTAAATGCAGAACCTTTTTCTGAATGAACCAAATGTGCAATCTATTCAGTACCTGGGCTAGGCATTTTGAATCTGTATTTTTGTGGGTCAAAAATTTAAACAATGTTTTCAAAAAATTAGAGTCTATAACACTTTGTCAGCAGAAAGGTAGAACTTCATTGCGTAGAGTATTTTATTAAAAATAAATCTAATTATATAGGAATATGGAAAACTCTTTTTACAGGATATATTTGGAGAAATGAAAGATACTCTTGGTACCTATGGAGCAGAATTCAAAGACATAGCTGTGTTAGTCTGGAATATCAGTAAGCAAAGGGATTTTGCAGTACCTTTGAGAATAACAGAGAGAGAGAAAAGTGTAGCATAAGCTTTCGTAGTCTTAGTCTACTTCCTTAGATGCTGGAGTGAACTGGTACCCAGGAGCAAGCTTTATAAGCAGGTTGTTGAATAGCCATAGAAATGCAAAACTAGTGGGTGTGGTGTTGGGGTGACTAGTTAGTTAAAGGATGGTCCTTGTGGGACAAAGACACCTTGGTACCTATGATTGGTTTTTAACCTATTGAAGCCAAGTTGAGATCTTAAATCATTGTTGTTTGCTTTCGTTACGCAAAAATCCTACCTTCTTTTGTGGACCGACTCAGAGAATAAAGAGGCCACACAGAGATATGGGATAAAATAAAGGGGATTTATTTAAACCCTACCTATTTAGAACCCCTTAAATCTTCAGCAAGGGGAGGCAACCTAGTGTGGGAGCAGCTGGGGCGGATCGTCCCTCCTGGACTTACGCCCCCAACTTCCCCTGGCGAACACCTGAGCCCTGTTGAGCCACCTGGGGTTGCTCTCGAGCCGGCTCGTATCTAGAAGGTTAACCCAAAAGTCCCTCACCCAAGCCGTATGGGTTAAAAGGGCTTATCCTTCAGGCCAGCCCCAAGGTAGGTCTCCTTCTGTTCTCCCAGTTCGTACGAGCTAAGGAGACCCTTCGAGAGACCATCCCTTCACCGAAAATTGGTGCCGTAGGTGCCCACCGTAAGCTACGCCTCCCCCTCTTCCACCATGGATAAGGGGCAAGTGTCTGCTTCGTCCCTTATACCCCCACTAGCTTGTCCAATAGGTCCCTCAACCCCTGCTGAAGATCCTCCAAGAAAATTAAGTTCCCAATATCCGAGAGGTGAACCCCATCAGCCCTGTAGAGCTCGGGCCTCTCGAATTTAATGGTTGGGTATTTCAAACAGTACCCCCCAGTTGCAATCAAATAATTGTGAATTTGCCTGTTGACTGTCCTCCATGCTTTGTCAATTAAACGTGGGTTCCCCTCCCCATGCCACAGCTGCCTGGGCAAGATGGCCGACCACATGAGGGTGACTGTAGGCCATCTTGACCTGATCACCCCCATGTCTTACGCTGCCTGTAATATTAAAGCCTTGCCCTTCAGAAGGCCCAGGTCGTTTCCACCAAGGTAGAGAATGAGAATATCTGGCAGAGGCCCCCGAAACTCCCCAAACAGTAAATGCATAAGACCATGCCAACGAAGACCCCTCTTCCCCAACCACTCAATAACTGTACCGTCCCCCAGGCTGAGGTGAGGTCCAAAATGACTCAGCCGGGCCTGTCTGGCCGCCCAGTAGATCATACTGTGGCCACAAATCAGCACCTGGTGTCTCACCATCGGAGGTCTAGCACCTAGAAGACAAAAGGGGAAGAAGAGAAGGTTAGTATGGAAGCAGGCAACATACCTCCTAAATGCAGAGGATCTCCAGCACCCAATTCACTGAATGGCCTGCGTCGGCATTCCCATGGCAGCAGCTGTGGAGGCAGCCCCTCTACGGAAAGAATGAGTACCAAAACGCGCTCCCGACAACCCCAACCTTTCCAGAGCCTTGGCTGTCACCTTCCAGAACTGGTACCTGGTCAAAGGGGAATAATCAGCATGTACAAACAAAGGACCTTCCCTGCCGCCCCGTATCCGTATATATTCCTGCATTGCCAGAACTGGGCAAAGTTCGGAGTCACTGTAGTGGGTCAAAGTTGAGGTTTTTCCCCTCCCCAGCTGGTCGGTTTTAGAAAAACATAGGGTGAACGTCACCCCACACCCTGTCACCGACACATCTCTGAGCTGCAGGGCCCGTTCAGAAACATCAGCCCTGGAAGCCAGAACCAATTCGCTAACCCTCAGGGCCCCCCAAAATGCCATAAGTGAGGCTGCATGAAAGAGTGTAGCTTCAAATGGCGATGTGCAGATTGTGGCCCATCCCTGGCGCAATCCCCTAAGTATTGCAGGAGAGAGGGGGATCCTCATGTCAGCCCTCTTGCCTCTCTCCCTAGCCCAACCTCCTAGGGCCTTCCTAATTCGAAAATCCCCTGTGCGGTCTATGGCTCCTTGAGCTTTCAGCCAAACTGCTATGGCTGAGAGCCTACTCCTAATAGACTGCGGTGATAGCCCTCTCCTGTGCAAAAAGACACAGAATTGCATCAGGTGGGTAAAAGGAACGGTTGTTCCCTGTCCCAAGCCCTCTTGGTCCCTAAAATAGCAAAACTCCTGGACCGTCCTGGCATATCCCTTCCTTGTACTCGGGGCAACTGACATACCTAAGGCTTCACAAAATTCGGACTCCCAAGTTGCCACAGGCTTGCTGGCATCTTGTCGCCCTCGCACGCAGCCTCTGGAGCCAACTCTCTGAAGCACCCCATCTGCATGCGGGAAAGAGCGTCAGCAATCTCATTGTTAACACCCGCCACATGCTGTGTAGTAAATAAAATATTATATTTTAGGCACTGCAGAGTGAAACCCCGGACCAGCCGCATAACCCGTGGGGACTTAGACGTGTGGGTATTAATCACCTGGACCATAGCCAAATTGTCACACCAAAAGTTTACTGAAGAGTTTGACAACTCATTTGCCCAGATGTTGGAGGCCACGAGGATTGGAAAAAAATCTAGAAACATTAGCTCATGGGTAACTTCTGTCCCAACCCAGTCGGCCGGCCAAGTGCCAGCGCACCAGCACCTACCAAAGTAAACCCCAAAACCTATGGACCCAGCCGCATCCGAAGCTATCTGCAGTGCTCCCTTCAATTTCTTTTCCTCCAGCCAGAATGAAATGCCATTGAAGTTCTCCAGAAATTCCAGCCAAATATTCAAGTCCCATTGGATTTCCTGAGTAATCCACACCTTGTGATAAGGCAACTGAACCCCCCAATGGCATCACACAACCAAAAAAGGCCCTCCCTGGCACCACCAACTTACATGCAAAATTCAGGTGTCCGATGAGAACCTGAAACTCCCATAATGTAGCCTTATGTCTATCCCTAAACTGTCTGACCCGTTGCCATAAATCTGCCACCTTGTCCTTCACCAAATGGCATTGTTGATTCCTTGAATCAATTTCAATGCCTAAAAAGATCAATTGCTGGGAAGGGCCCTCGGTTTTCTCGGGTGCCAAGGGAACACCTAGCTCCCTGGCCATTTGTTCAAATTGAAATGATAGCTGGCCACATAAACCCGACCCTGTATGCAACATCCTGTTAAATGAAGTCTTGTAGGGAAATTCATGCCATTGCTATGCTGAGTGTTCTACTGAAAATTTCTTGTGCATTTTCCAAACTATTTTCATTCAAGTGGAAAGAAAAGGGCACAAATCTAAATAGTACAATTAGTTTCAGACACCTAAGGGAGACTTGTACTCATGTGTCTCAGACAAGTCTTTTGTGCAACAAGGCATCATGCAAATTGAATTTTAAATGCAAATTGTGATACATTGTGGGAAATAGTTGTTCAAAGTTGGAAATGGGAAAGGCAACAATTTCAGTAGGCATGCCCAAGTTAGCTCCTCGGATCCTGGGCAAGGGTGATAACAGTTGCAAACTGAAAACCAACCTAAATTTGATATCAAACTGTATGATATGGCACCAGTGCACAAATTACCCTCTGTACAAATAGCAGTTTCAGAGGACAGCTGTTCCTCAGGCTCACTCCATTGCAAAAAAAGAAAAAAAAAAGGTAAGTCTTCTCTCAAGCTATGCTGCTGTGTAAGAGTCTGCCAGAGTGAAAACTGGAGAGGACTTCTGTAGCATTAATATTTGTACAGAAGAGGGCATTTCAGCAGGTGTTGCTTTTTACCTGGTTGCATTACCCCCCCCCCAGCCAAAAAAAAAATCTGATGAAATTCCTTCATCTACACAACCAATAAGTATACATTAGCATTCTCCAGTTTTCAGTCTGGCAACCCTACAACACTCATCAGCTGATGAAACTTGTACATTAAATGCAAATGCCCCCTAAATGTGACATCATTGTCATCAATATCATCATTATCATTCCTGCTTTTCTTTCACAATTGGGACTCAAGGCAGCTTACAATGTAAAAAACAAACAAACAAACAAACAAAAACAAAATAGTTCAGTTAAAAACATACAAAAAGTAAACATTGAAATGGAATTGAACCATTGGCAATATTAAAATGATTTAAAACTTCACTTTAAAAAGATAAAAAGCTATTAAAACACTTCACTTCTGGACAGTACAGCACCAACAGCCTATTCTTTAAACATTTTCAGTTTTAGAAGCCTTTCAGAATAAAAAGGCCTTTGGCTCTTGATGGAAGGACAACAGGGAGGGGCTATTTTTTTTAATTAATTTTTATTCATATTTTCAGAAATTAAAAAAACATTCATACATTCACACATTTCATTTTTAAGACATATCTCTTAGTCAGGTCTTACACAACCTATCTGGGAATTCCAGAGTTTAGGGGCAGCTGCTAAGAAGGTCCTCTCTTCCATGTCCACCAACCATGCTTGTGATGATGGTGGGACTGAGAGAAAGGCCTCTCCTGATAATCTCAGGGCCTGGGCAAGCTCATATACAGATAAACGGTCTGCCAGATAGCCTGGATCTGAGCCATATAGGACTTACTGTATTTGAGTTGTCCTTCATTGTGTTCTCAGGCAGCTTACAAAAAGTTTACATGAAAGTAAAACAAATGGAAACAAAACATGGAAACAGTTTTTAAAAACAACAAACAAATAAAACTACAATATAAAAAGGGAACGGGGTGGGGGGAGAAAAAGAAAAGCAGGCATCAGACATCAAAGAGCATAAACATAGCATACAGAGGATCTTAAATATCTGGATATATATACATACACATATTTTAGAAGTATTTGCCTGGAACTGAAATGACTTGAAGTAAAGTGCCAATTATTTTTCCCTATGGAAAGTGTGTCGCAGTCATGGTGCCACCACCAAGTAAATCCTTTCCTCTGAGCCAACTAGGTAGGTACAGGTAGGGATGGATGTCAGGGCCTATGGACAGGGACCTCCATATAACCATACAGAGAGTGGTACATGGTAGGGTCAGCAGAAACAGGCAGCTAGGCCCATTTTGATTGACAATGATTACTGAAGTATCCTTCCTTTAATATATGCATATAGTCAGTAAGCATATACATGATTATAGGTATGTTAAAACCATACCATGATCACAAATTATAGATGCATATTCATTTAATTTGGAAAACTTAACACTGTTTCTACAACATTTAATATGCGTGTGTGTGTGTGTGTGTTGTATCAGGTAACCAGGAAAAAAACCCCTCAGTTTTGCTCCACTAGTCTGGATAGTGTTATGATTTAAGTGTGTTTAAAAACACTAAAATACTTATTTTGATACGTGTTAGGTGTTGTATGAGGTATGGATGTATGGAATTCATGTTTTCATATTTGTTTTTAATTTAAAGTTAAAACTAATATACAGTTGTCCCTCCACATTCACGGATTTGACATTCACGGATTTGAGTATTCACGGCTTGAAAAATATTCTTTAAAAAATAACAATCCTAATAGCAAACCTTGATTTTGCCATCTTATATAAGGGACACCATTTTGCTCTGCCATTGCATATAATGGGACTTGAGTATTCACGGATTTGGGTATTCACGGGGGGTCCTGGAACCAAACCCCAGCGAATGTGAAGGGACAACTGTATATTTAAAACCTCACTTAAAAGGGTTTTTAAAATAAAGGGTGTTTAACCTTGAGTCACCTCTCTCTCTCTGGCTTTTCTTCACAAACGAAGATTCAGAAAGGACTCATCCCGTGCTTTCTGCAAACACGCTGATGACTAAAAAGGCCAATCCAAGATAAACAAGTATGTTTGCAAAAAGCACAGCAGAAGGTCTCCTTGGGTGATGTTTCCAGGTTGCGACACTTTCTGCATTGTCATTTCTCTTCAAGGCTTGTTTGGCGTGAGTTCTCAAATAAGGCTGCAGCATCGTGGATACTGCGTCTCCATGCCTCCCGATGTGAGGCCAGGGCAGACCATTGTTGATGATCAATTTCGCTGAGACTGAGATGTTATTTCAGGGAGTCTTTGTATAGCTTTTTTGAAGCACCCCTCTTACGCTGACCCGTGGCGAGTTCACTGTAGAGTACTATTTTTTGGGAGGCGATGGTTCTCCATCCTAGAAACGTGCCCTCCCCAGCGCAGTTGTGTTCTCAATATCATGGCCTCAATGCTGGTGATCCCTGCTTGCAACATTTGTCACATAGTCAGTCCAGTGTATATTTAGGATTGTGCATAGACAGCGCTGATGAAAGCGTTTGAGGAGTCGTAAGTGTTGGTGATAGGTAACCCATGTTTCAGACCCATAAAGGAGAATAGACAGTACAATGGCTCTATACACACTGATTTTTGTGCTTCGCCTCAAGTGTTTATTACTTCAGACTCTTTTGTAAAGTCTTCCAAATGTGCTATATGCCATTGCTAATCTGTGATCAATCTCTTTGTCAATCTTGGCATCTGAGGAGATGATGCTTCTCAGGTAGGTGAACTGCTGAACGGACTTAAGCACAGAGTTGCCGACAGAAATGTGGGGATGATGGTGTTCATCCTGTGGTGCAGGCTGGTAAAGAACTTCCGTTTTCTTAATGTTGACTTCCAGCCCAAATAGCACTGCAGCAGTTGCGAAGCAGGATGTTAGGCGCTGCAGAGCTGTTTCTGTGTGGGCAACAAGGGCAGCATCATCAGTGAAGAGGAGCTCATGGACTAGATAGTTTAGAGTCTTAGGGCTTTTTCGGACGAAGAAATATAACGCAAGCAACCTCTCCAGTTTGCGAGGCTGCTGCACTGCAAAGGGCCCCTTTCGTATGACGCTCGCCCCTGCCGGTACTGTTGTGGTACCGCAGGGAGAGCTGAGCGTCATATTTCGTTGATTTTTACTCACGATCAACTTCGTGAGTAAAAAATCAACAAAATATGACGCTCAGCTCTCCCTGCGGTACCGCAACAGTACCGCTAGAGGGCAGCGTCATCCGAAACTGACACTTTGCAGCGCAGCAGCCTCGCAAGCTGGAGAGGCTGCTTGCGTTATTTTTCTTCATCCGAAAAAGTCCTTAGTGTGAGCCCTTGAGTCACCACTGAGTTTAGAAATGAGCTAAGAGCCTGTGTAGTAACTGTCGTGTGAAACACAATTTCCAGTTCCCTTAGCAGCCTCAAAGCTATCTACTGAAGTAACTGTATCTTCTGAAATGTCTACAAAGATTGTCTTCAAAGGCTTCCCATGTATGATGCACAGGGCAGGGAAAATATTTGAACTGTAGCATCATTTTTAGTGACATACTATGCTGATACTAAAAATATGCAAGGAATCTAGAAGGAAAAAACTCTTGCCCGTCAAAACCAAACACCCATTTATATTTGTTGAGCCATTTTGCAAATGTTGCATTTTCAAACTGAGAACACAATAACATGATCACCTATAATGGCTCTCTGAGCAAAGCAAAGATTCACACACACACAAAAAGGGTGTTTTTAACAATGATTAAATTCTGTGGCAATTATCAGCTGCAACAAATATGGCGTGATAACGATTATACGATACTGCAAGAGGGCTTTCATATTGCATGATGTCATCCTCTTGTGTGTTCTCCAAACATTCCACTCCTGTGAAAAAGGCATCATTTTATTAAAGGGCCAAGCTGTCAACTGATTGCCGATGGCATTTTTTTCATAATATTATCAGCATCTGAAACCATGTCCCATTATGCTGTTGTGAATACAGCATCAATGGGCAGTCTCTGCCAGAAAACTTCCTGGTGAGAATCCAAAAACTAGGTATGGGACACTCTTTTTATGAACGTCTCTGTTTTGCTGGTAAATTTTTAAGTGTGTTTCAATGCTTGTGTCTTCTTTGTTAATTTTGGTGTTTTTAGATTTTTAAGTGCGCTCACATCTTCTTGCAACAGCCACCGAGATCATGTGCCCCTTTGAATTTGGAAATAAACAGCGCTAGTAATCATGCTCTGATAATGCTGTGGCTGCTCTTTCTTGTTATTACAGCAATGTGTGATAAAAAGGGTCATTATGCCAGGACACTTACACTTTAAAATATAGTAAACAAAAATATTTTTGGATGCTTGTCTGATAATCTCCTATATCTGCACAAAACCCATTACAGACCCAAAATGCTCAGTTGTTTGAGAAATGAAAAAGTTTTGACTGGACATTTCTTGTGTGTTTCAGTGTAAATTAATACATACAATATCAATAAACAGTTTCCAGTGTAGTATCACAAATTAATCCATTCTAAACTAGAATATAAAGAGCTTGCATCCTCAGGTTCTTTGGGGAGACATACAATTAAATCCATCCAATGTTTGTGCATTTTGGGAGGTAGGAGATACTGTGCCACTGCAAAACATTATTATCATTCCTGCATCCCAAACATCTTTCATTCTATATCTTTCCTTCCATAAAGCAGTGATGATAGCACCCAGAAAAAAGCCAGCATGTGTTGGTGCGTAAGACATATTCTCAGAGAGAAGCAAATGTAGCTGTTGAATGTCCATACAGCTGATATGTCTCAAATGGAAATATATTGTAGTCAGAGCTTGAAAAAAATACATTTTTTATTATAGCTCCCAGAATCCTCTGCTGAGTGAAACTATTGCCTATCCTGGTGTTCAGAATTGTAGGACCTCTTGTCCAAAAAAGATAACTTTCCCAAACTCTAATCTTAGTTATGTTTTGAGAAAATGGAAATGAGATCTTTGCAAGAACATGAGTCAAAACCCCGCAACCTTTCCAAATCAGCATGTATGAGCCTAAAATATCTCCAAACAGATTTGAGAAGGGCAGAAAAAAGATCCTATTTCAAAACACTCAGTGCTCATTTTAGCTATCCATTCATTACATTCTGCAAATCATAATATTTTAATGTGCTCTTTGCTCCAGGCCAAAAAAGAAAAGGCAAAATTAAAAAATAAAAATCAAAGAATGTGCCTGAATTTTTGCCAGGACTTGACTCACACATTCATATGACAACATAATTACTGGCAAGTATAATATTCCACTACAGTGTGTAGCTAGTTGTGTTTTAAGTTATAATGTATTCTGTGATGGATTTTCTGATTGTCCCTCTTTTCATAGTTACTGCATTGCTGACCTTGGGGTGTATTTTTTTATTATTTTGAATTTCTGAAGTACCTTTAAAGTGAATAGCTTGAAGAGGACATTCCATTTTTATGTGAGTGTACAATTTTGGATAAAGGCTAAAGTAAGATATCATACAGCAAAATTTAAATGAGAACAGACCCGAGAAAAGAAGAAAATGAAGAGAATGGCAATATATTTGGGGATGGGGGGAATGATATGCATGAAGGGGAAAATAATGTATAAGATAAAAGGGAAGGTTTAAACTGAACAGGAAGAAAAACTGGCTTCCAAAGTCTCTCCACATCCATTAATGAAGATTGTGGGGTTCACACATAATGAGCTCATATAATCAATTTTCACTGCTTGTAACTCATTCTTATTGGGAGCCAAACACCTTTACTCTGAAACACTTGCTCATTTTGTAATTAATAATGAGACACCTTTTCAAATGATACCCCATTTTTGAAGTCAGTATGGCAAGGCCAGTAGCCACTACTGCTGCTTGCTGGGGCCTTGATTACTTGAGCTCCTTGCTCCATTTCCATTGTTGCTTCATAACAGCCTTCTCTTCACAGAGACAGACAGAGCAGATTTTCCTCTGAAGATCTTAAAACACAAGCAGGTCGCTATAATGAAGGTGCCCTTTAGGACATTTGGGTTCCAATTTATTTTGGCCATTAAAGGTAAGCACTACTACCTTGAATTGGGTTTGGTGAGAGCAGGCAGCAAGCATAAGTCTTTCAACATTGGTGCAGTATAATTCCATCTGGCTGCAGTAGTTAAAATGTTGGCTGCCACGTTCAGCTTTAATGAAAGCTTCCAGATTGCCTCCAAGCACAGTGCTACATACAACACATTCATGTAATTTTATGGCAAGGTTATCTGAGTAAAGATGACTGTCCAGACATAGATATAGTGGCAGGACCAGCCAAGTCTTGTAAAAGGCATTTTATTCTTCTGGAACCTCCAGTAACAATTCTGGCTTTAGCAGCTGCTTATCTGTTTCTTCAAGGGAATGCAACCTCAACCAGAACAGGTTGTACATCCAGACCCCAGACATGAAAACCACCTACCCATAGTCTCCATTTGGGCAGCTTTTGTTTATTTGATGAGTTTATTTTGCCAATTTATGAAACTAGATACAGATCTTGAACATACACTTATTTCCCTGATTCCAAATGACCGGGGTCATTTATACGTGTTTATAAGTGTTAGCATATCAGTGACACTTTGCTCTAAACTTTCTGATCCCACCCAGTGGCTTCACATACATTTTGAAAATATGGGAGAATAATATGATACATTGGGGATTCCAAAGGGGAGGGGAGAATATAATGGAGTTGAATAGAAATGTTTCCTTCTGCATGGTAGTTTCTGAAATAGAATCTATAAGTAGACGCAGAAGCAGAACTTTCACAGAGCCCAGTGAGTAAGATATCATTGTCAGTGATGTGGAAAACAACCAAAAGATCAACGAAGGTAAATTAAGAGTATCACACTCCCTAGTCCTTCTCCTGAGAAATAGTATCCATTAAGGCAGCCAATGTTGTTTTAGTGTCAAACATGGGTCTACATAAAGAGTGGAAATATTGCAGCTATCTGGATGTTGCTGAAGTGTAGCTCCTGTCAACTGTAGCATGCAGAGTCAATAGTGAAGAATGTATGAAACTGCAGTTCTATAACATCTGAAGAACTGCATATTTTCAATTCCTAGTCTAATTCACTTGTTACCCTAAGAAGTGGGGGGGCATTAGAGCTCCATATGTGATGCCAAAATCTCCTGTAATATCTGGGGGAATTATTCACTCAAACAGAAGGCCTGTGAGAGGATGGTAACTTTGGGGATATTTTCATCTATGTATACTAGTACTAACTGTAGAGAGCACTCCAGTTAAAGTAAAACAAAGTATTTTATTGAAAATAACAGAAGTGATACACTAACATACAAAATGTAGTGAGAGACATGGTGAAATGGTCAAAATTAAACTTATCACTTTTTGGAAAATTAGCAACGATAAAGATAAACATTTTACCGAAATTCCTATATTTATTCCAGAATATCCCTATCTTGTCAAGTGAGCAACCATTTACAGAATGGAATAAAGAAATCAGCGAATTCATATGGGAAGGCCAGAAGCCCAGAATAAAATGGAAGACCTTGACAAATATGAAATCGAAAGGTGGTGCAGATCTCCCAAATTTAAAACTATATTTCCAAGCATGTGCGCTAACACGGATATAGGATTGGATAAATTTACAGGACTCTAAATTAATTAACCTAGGAGGATTTAATCTTAAATTAGGCTGGCATGCCTATATCAGTTATGGAAAAGTGAAAATAAACAAAGAATTCCACATCATGTAATCAGAAAAGCACCACTGAAAGTGTGGGAAAAGATAAAACAAAAATTCTATATGAAATTACCACTTTGGATCTCGCCTCAGGATGTGTTCATGAATAGATGGAAAAATACTGAAGTTTGGTTAAGATACAAGGATCTGTTACTTAAGGAAGAACTGAGTATTCAGAGGGAAGATGATTATGCTGGTTTTACTCACAGTATGGTATTCCAAATATGGTATACAATTGCATTCCTACAAACCTAAAGTGGAATATTCAGTATTCATAGGTTTGATCTGCTCCTTCAGGTTTTAAATTTCTATGTAGTTTACCTTCAGTCCTAGAAAAAATGGGATGTTAGCATATAGGATGGTTTTCTGGTGAAGGACAATATTTTACTTAACATGTGAGACATGGGACTTTATCAGATTACATAGTTTGTGGTGTTTTTATGCTGGCAAAAGAACACTCCCCCCACCAGACCTACTTTGAGCAGTGGCAACAAGGCATCTCCAGCATAAACAGAGCATGAATGGAGCTCCATTTACTTTCAGGGTTGAGATCTCACCGATTCTCATGAGAAGATGTGTTAGGCAAATTAAAAAAGTTAAGACAAATACATAAAACATAGACACAAGCACAAAAACACACTTAAAAGTTACAAGTAAACCAGGGGGGATTCATAAAAAGAGTGTCCGCTACCTGGCTGTTGTGATCTCACCCAGACGTGTTCTATAATTGATGCCGTATTCACGTGAGCACAATGGTACAAGGATTGAAATGCCGGCAATGCTGGCAGCAAAGTGTCATGGGAGATCTATTGATGGCTTGGCCTATCAATAAAAAAGAATGGGTTTTGGACAATATATGATCACAAAAGGATAATGTCCAGTATGTGTGCCCATTCACAATCATTAGGCATCATTATGACCCCATATTTGCTGCATCTGATAAAGTCCTTAGTCTCAGTCAGACTGTTGGGACTTTTTCGGATGAGTCTTTTACAGCGCAAGCAGCCTCGTCGTGTTGCAAGGCTGCTGCACTGCAGGGTGTCCCTTTCGGATGACGTTCTCCCCTGCTAGTACTGTTGCGTTACCGCGGGGACACTGCTGCGTTATATTCGGTGGTTTTCTAATCACGAAAGTTGATCGTGATTAGAAAACCACCGAATATAATGCAGCAGTGTCTCCGCGGTGATGCAACAGTACCAGCAGGGGAGAGCGTCATCCGAAAGGGACGCCCTGCAGCGCAGCAGCCTCGCAACGGGGACGAGGCTGCTTGCGCTGTAAAAGACTCATCCAAAAAAGTCCTTGGTCTCACTAACCCAGAACTGTATCTACTCCAGGATTTCAGACTCTTTCCAGAGCCTACTACTTTCAGTAATCCATCCTCTAGTCACCTCATATTTTGGATTATTATAATCTGTTGTACTTGGGACTGTCTTTAAGACAGTATATAATTTCACTTAGTATAGACAACAGCCAAATCACTGACTAATACCAAGAACATGGGCACTTTATGCCACTTACATTTCATAGACAAAAACCAGGACATGTGTAGCCAAGCAACATCAGAATGTGATCAAGAGGGCAAAAGGAAGAACACACAAGCTAGGAGAGGCTGCAGCAGTTTGCTTTTGCCTGAATCCACTGGGAAGAAAGAAATCCACCCTCCTCACCTTCATGCTGAGTTAATGGAGTGCAAACTACATTGCACATTGGACTCAGTTTGCAGCAATTGAAGTAAGCTGAGGACAAAGGAGAAAGCAAGAAAGAAGAGAGAAACTGGGACATTTTGGGACTCAACCTACCAAATCAGTATGAGAGTATGGCATTCTGCTTTCATTGGTTCCCAATCTGTTCATGGTGCCAGCTTTGACCTAAATGCCCTAGGTGGCTTGGGGAGGGGGGTTGGCTTCTAAAGCATCACCTCCTCTTCTTCTTACAACTTATAATTTAAAATATTCAACAGAGGACTTTCTTCAAATGCATCTTCACTGGAAACACTGCGGATAGCTACCTGAGGGGTGGGCTTCTTTTATGGTAGATTCTGAATTATGCTTCCCCTGGTCCCAGGTGTGCACCTTGAACCTACATGGATAACATCTTTTATTCTCAGAGGCTTTAAAAAGTCTTAGTCTATGCAATACTTTAATTCAACAGATAATATCAAAATATTGATGAAAACACAAGGCCTTGTTTACTTTCCTATATCCTGCTGAGGACTTCCATGGCCCTTGAAAACTAGTTCCTGAGGGTTTCCCATCCCTCTAGAGGATGTTTTGGGGGATACACGGGGGCTGTGGAGGACAAGAGGAATTATTTCCTCTTGATTCCATTGATGCTTGATATCCAGCTTGATGCTAGCCAATACTCAGAATTTTTAATAGAAAACCATTGTAATAGCATAATAAAACACCCAGTGCCACAACAACAACAGCAGCAGCAGCAGCAAGATAAAAATAGAATAGCCTCTATACCAGTCTCAGTAAACAAGGAAAAAACTCTACCAAGATGGTTCTGAGTGAATTGTGAAGAAGAAAGTGTGGGAATCCACACATAGCATGGTAAGAGGATCCTGAGCAGAGTTGCTATACAGAGTTATATGCAAGAAAAATTCAGCATATGGCAGCCATAGATAGAAGCTCAGCCAGCTCACAGCTAGGAAAACATGCCTTATCCACAGGATATAGCATAAACACAGACACAACCAATGATTCATGGGAGGACAACAAAATTTCAAATTGGACAGAAATGAAGCTTTTTGCACATGCATGACAAGGAATCCATTAAGCAAAACTAACTTTATGCCAGTATCAGGATGGCTGTCTTGCATGTTGAAATTGCAAATGAGGCTTTGGTGTAGGAATCAGAGCTCAGTGCTAGAGTTCATGCTTTGCATATATGCAGCCATAGATTCTTTCTCCAGCAGATGCATTTAAAAGAGGCTGGAGTAATGGGACTGGAAAGACAATTGCCAACTGACTAGCATAATGTGGTTCTCCTTTGTTACCTTTAACAAGCAGCTTTCGCTGCAGGAATCAGAATTCTCAAACCACACACTTCCTCTGTACCAGTATCCCAGTTCTGCCTTGTGAAGAACAATGTGTTTATTAAGGGAATAATATAACAAACAGAAATAATAGAGAAAAAAGACACTTAACACCTAGTCTCTGGATTTCATCCAATAGAAAAGGGCAGAATCAATGTCCATTTGGATTATTTCATACTCTTTATCAAAGGGGTGGGTAAAGTACAGTTTTTTGGCTTCATATGGTCCACAGGGCTGTTTTTGTGGCCCCCTAGGGGTTAAAAATTCACTAGGTTGGTGGGGCAAATTCTATCAACATCTTATAGGGGCATGTCCTTCTTTAAGGAAACTTACATGTTGTTAAACAAGCTTGGCCCTAAAATGGCACGCAGAGTCCTAAAATAGTCCCCTAGAGGGCATTTGGGGGCAAAAATCATTTTTTTTTTGTGAGGGGTGCAATTGGGGTGCTGTTCTCCAAGTTTTCCTTGGGAGCTAAAGCAGCCTCTTAGCCACCCACAGTTGTCCACCCCTGTTTTAGCTTTGCCTCTTTAAGATGGTGATAGAATCTGTCCCACCAGCCTCATGCAGTATCCCTAAAACAAGCATCCCTGGTGTTCATCAACTTGGGCTAGAAATGGAAAAGTCTGTCTGTCTCTGATTACAGACCAGGTCTACAGCCTAGCCCTAAAGCATTTCATGCATGGGCTTGTTGAGGTCTGCAGGAGGGTAGTCTGGCCCATTCCTTGCTTTCCCTTTGCTGGCAGGCTTTTAATATGTAGCTATGCGCACAGAGGCTTTTTATTGGAATGTGTTTTTATTTTATTTTTATTCATTTTTTACTTTTACATGTTTTATATAATTTCAAATTGAGATTACCGGTATTTTAATTGTTTTTAATTGTATGTTGTATTTTGTGGTTTTTAGAGCCGTCTTATGTCCCATTCTGGGCGAAAAGTGGCATATAAATTAAATTAAATAAATAATATTAATTAATAATAAAGTCATACTAATGATGCTAATGATTACAGGTGATTCAGTCCACACTGGAAGGAGGAGTCATGTAGCAAACCAGAAGGGAATATAAGTCTTGTAAACTGATGTGGCAGCTGGTGGCTTCCATATCAATGGGAGAAGGGATCCACTCTAGTTTTTCATATGAACATTAAAGAATCTATTGAAAGTGTTGGACACTTCACAAATTACATTCAGCACCATGGATCACAACTTTCAAGTTCAACTAACACCCAGGAAAGACTCATCACTTAATTGACATAGAAATCACCAACTATTACCTGGAACTGGAAAAGGATGAAGTAGAATGGGATTCTGTGATGACAACAGAGCTGTTCACACATAATGTTAAACACATGGAGAAGCTGCCTGTATCTGTCTTCAGCTATTTGTTGTGTACATGTGAAAAGACTTGCTGGCCACTGGCAGAACAGAACTTGAGTTTTTAAAGGGACTGATCAGCTTACTTTGCTGCTACCATCAAATGGCTTCAATGATGCTGATTAAATCCCTATTGAAGTAATTCACTTTTCTTGGGAACAGGGCAGGGCATTCTGAAAGATTTCTTGAAATAATTTCTTCCTGAGATGTAGAATGTTTAGATAAAGAAACTGCAATGTAGTTTTGATATGGTCATTTTTCCTGTACAGTGTTTTGCATTTAAAACTTTAACTCTTTAGAAATGGAATTCAAACTGCTCTATGCAAGTTATAAACATTAAAATATTTAATACTTCAGAAGCATCTGGGGATGCTTCTGAGGAGGGAGGGTGAGGGAGGGAGTTCTATCACCATGCACATAAATGTTACTATGTGACCTGGTAGTGGGAACAAATCTACTTGTGAAAGAAAGAGCTTTTACAGCTACATGTGGTCATTTCAGAATTAAATACAGGGAGAATATTTTTTTCTTCATAGACAAGTAAACACAGGTATGTGTACAGGTGTGCTTAGTATAACATGAGAAAAATCCAAGACTGGCCATATTTCACATTCTTATCTAGGACCAGTACAAAATTGTAACATGCCCCACTTGCTTATCTGTCAACTTATGTATCCTCAGAATAAAAAGGTCTGTGCCCTCCACAAAAAAAATGGGAAAAAAATGGCAGCCTTGATTGTTGTGTTTTCTTTTTTATGTCATTTTATTTATCAATCTAATGTATCAGTCTAATGTAACAATAACATTTACACAGTGTTCCCTGTCTTTTGAGTCAATTCTGGTCTGAAGTCTGGTGACCAAACCTAACTCATTGACTCACTTCTGTTGTGAAGCCTGTAAAATCCAGTTTCTAGCTGCTTTGTTGTTAACTGCTGTCAAGTTGGCTTTGACTTATGATGACCCTATGAATAAGAGACACCCAAGTCACCCTATCATCAACAGCCTTGCTCTGGTCCTGCAGACTCAGGGATGTGGCTTCCTTGATTGAGTCTATCTATCTGGAATGCTGTCGTCCTCTTTGTCTGCTGCCATCTATCTTACCAAGCATTATTGTCTTTTCTAGAGAGTCATGTCTTTTGATATGTCTAAAGTACGACAGTCTTAGTTTAGTCATCTTGGCTTCTAGGGAGAGTTTAGGTTTAATTTGCTCTAGGACCCATTTATTGGGTTTTTTAAAGCAGTCCATGGCATCCACAGAAATGTTCTCCAGCACCACATTTTAAATGAGTTGATTTTCTTCCTGTCAGCTTTCCGCACTGTCCAGCCTTCACACCTATACATAGAAATTGGAAATATGATGGCATGAACAATCCTAACTTTAGTGTTCTATTATCTATATTTACACTTCAGTATTTTGTCTAGTTCCTTCATAGTCACCCTTCCAAGTCCTATCCTTCTTTTGATTTCTTGACTGCAATCTCCATTATGATAAATGAGTGAGCCAAAGTAGGGAAAATTTTGAACTATTTCAACATTTTCATTGCCTGTTTTAAAGTTATGTAAATCATCTGTGGTCATTCTTTTTGTTTTCTTAATGTTCAACGGTAAACCTGCCTTTGCACGTTTTTCAGTAATGATTAGAAGCCTTTGCTATTTTCTTCTAGTAGTATGGTGTCATCTGCATATCTTAAATTTTTGATGTTCCTTGCTCCAATTTTCCCACCTACTTCCTCTGAGTCTAATCCTGCTTTATATATGATACACTCAGCATGCAAATTAAACAGAGTTATAAAATGCAGCCTTGCCTGACCCCCTTGTTACAAGATATACTCAATAAATATGAATTGCAAGTAGATTTTGATTCTCTAGGCAGGGAACTGCCTCTTGACAGAGTTTGCACACATACGGTAATATGAGGCATATTTTCGAAGGGTAGGGCAGTGAAAAGCCTGGATTCCCTGTCAATCTTCGAAAGTCAGGCCACATTTTAAAGTACAAACTGAAATTGCACTCCCTTCTGCTGACAAGGAAATGGTCTCATTGAGAGCAATCAGTGCTTAACTGTTGTACTTATTTCAACTGAATGGAACCTCTCAAGGTGGCTCAAACTGGTACACCACCCATTGTAAGGTATTGTGCAGATTCCAGAGATACTGGCCAATCCTATTTGGATTTGAAATAGGGCAAAGGTCTAAAAACACACACAGAAAAAGCTGTTTCCTGAATAGAAAAGGCAGAGAATAACCCTCCCATTTACAGCATTTACTGCACAGGAAACAGCTTTTTCCATGCAGAAAATAATATTTCTGAACAGGAATATTGGCCAGAATCCTGTTGAGGAATTACAGATATATAACCACTATAGTTGCATAGCTATATAGTGACTTCCAACCTGACTTGCCCATTACCTACTTACTAGGAAACAGCAACTGCAATTGATGGGATTTTGGTCCTTTGTCACTCAGGAAGTATCTGAGTGACATACCCACCCACTGTCAGGTAATGAATTTCAGCAGTTCAGAAATCCGGGCTCAGAGTTAATTCAGCAAGCTTTTATTACAGAAACTGCAGCAAACATCATCCACTGAGTTTCATTGTCAGGACCAACAAGTCCTCATTAGCATAATACATTTAAGGTACACCAAGTTCAAATCTTTGGGCAGGCTATAATCTCATTTGTCAAGTCAGTACAGCATTTTTTCCCCCTCAGAATCTTTAGCTTTCTTTCTACTGGTCATGTTCCCACCCAACTGACCTTGGCATACCAAAGCTAGACTAACAGGAATGTGACAGCAAGCAGGCTAGATACAAGATGCATGATACTACTACATATTCCATCCATCCCACGTGATCAGCATTCCCCACTCACACTGGCAATTGCTCATGTGAAGGTGAGTGGGAACAGCAGCCAGCTGCTTCCTGAGTGACAAGAGGAATGGATCACCATCAACTATAGTAGTTCCTTCTTGGTAAGTGGGCACTGGGGGTCTTTCTCAGTCTTAAACTAGGGAATGTGTTTCTTAAACTAGGGAATACATAGGGATCATGAATACCATACAATTATGAATGTGTAACTCTAGGTTACCCTTTCATAACTCTCCAGCAGGATCCTGGCCATTATTTTCTGTGCAGAAAATTCTGTTTTCTGTACAAAACAATCATATGCAAATTTTGCACTATATTGATCCCAAACTATGAAAATTCTTTTTAGTTCAGGATTCCTCTTGTCAGAGTTTCTCAATACTCAAAAAACTTTTCTCCCCCACCATCTTTGAATATTTTAAAATGTTCTTTCCATCCCTACAAGCAGAACATACAGGTAGTCACCATTTGCTGTTTCCTTAGGAACTACTGCTCAGAGAATCAGTGAATAATAATAATAATAATAATAATATTTTTATTTCTTACCTGCCTCTCCCCAAGGATTGAGGTTGGATACAACATAAATTAAAATACAATATATGACATAAAATCATCTAAAAATACTGATTAAAAACACATAGAATTAAAACAAACACTAAAATAATTCATAGACCTAAAATACCAATTGAAAATTCATAGATTAAAATCAACTGGGTAGGCCTGCTGGAAGAGATAGTCTTTAGTGCTGTTTTAAATTCTGACAGCATGTTTAGCTGTCAAATCTCTTCCGGCCGGCCATTCCACAATCTGGAGGCGGCTGATGAAAAGATCCTCTGGGTGACATTTGCAGTCTAGCCCTGGCTGGTTGAAGTAAATGTCCCCGTGGGGACCTGAGTGTACAGGGCAGATTGTATAAGAGGAGGTGATCCTGAACGTAACATGGACCCAAACCATATAGGGCTTTAAAGGTAATAAACCAACACTTTGTATTTTGCCCAGAAACTAATTGGCAGCCAGTGGAATGATTTTAACACACACACACACAGCCTCTCCCTCTTTTGTCTACTATAAATTTAGAGCCATTTGGACATCATGATGGAAAGATAATCATAATATTGATACTTTCCAGAATATGGTACTTAATAAAAGTTGAGAAGTAGCAATACCACCACATGGACATAAATGTAATTGCTAGACCCAACTATAAATTAGATCCATTGAATCAAAGGGATTTACATAGGTTTTGGCTTACTATTCAGCAATTGATTCAATGGGTTTACTCTTGTTGGGGCTAGCAGTTGGATTCAGGCCACAGGGAATCAAGCACGCATCCAGACGTTGTTGGGCTAGCCAGTGGTGAGGAATGCTAGGAGTTACAGTCGAGTTACAGTCCAGTAACATCTGGAGTTACAGGCCAGTAACCATACTGTCCAGGAGGGCCATATGTTTCCTACCTCTAGCATAGAAGTAACTGTATAGTTTAAAACATGGTTTTGTCTCCTAAATAGCCATAGATATCAAATTCTCTTTTTAGTTCTTACTTTAGACATACTATTATGCAAGTTAGGACTTTATCAGGCACATTGTTTTAAATGTTCTTTTGCCGGCATAAAAAAGCATTGTTATGCCGGTAAAAGAACGTTCCTCCCCAAACTCACCTCCTCTCCCAACAAAGGCTCCTTCATGAACGAAGAGGAAGTGAATGGAGCCCTGTTCACTTCCTTGTTTGAAATCTCGTGCAATTTCATTGTGTGGGAAATTCAAACTTTAAGACAAAAATAAAGCATAAAAAGTAACACCAAGCACGCATGCATGTGCATGCGCGCGCACACACACACACTTCCAAGTAACACAGGAAGGGTCATAAAAAGAGTGAAACTTACCTGGATGTCCTGATCTGACCTGGAAGTGTTCGTGCCTGACCGGCCATTGTTGGGGTAAGTCTGAAATTTAAAGTGACAGGGGTATTGCATACCAGCAATGACGGCAAAAAAGGGGGAGGTAGATCTATTGACAGTTTAAGCCATCAATTAAAAACCATGGCTTTGGGGCTTTTTATAACTGTGAAAGGGCAATGTTGTCTGATCCCCACACCCTTTCGCAGTTATTTGGTGTCCTTATGATGCTACATTTTCTGTGTCTGATAAAGGCCTTAGAAACAATAACAACAAAAAGCTCTTTTTCCAATACTTGAGCAAATATAAAGATGTTAGAAAAGAACAGGCAGGAGTGCTGAAAATGGATCTTCCCACACCAATAATTCTTCCTGTTCAATGTCACCTCAGAGCATGCCTACAGGTTTCATGCACACAGGCAAGAAAACTGGTAGCTACGTTTTCATGCTTTCTCCAGTTGCTGATGGCATGAAGTGTGAGAGCATATAATGAGAATAGCTCAGACCTTCCTTCAACTGGAGGTTACAGAAAGAAAACAATTTCACCTAAGGATGTTTCTCTACAAACACATCAAGAGTAGTACCAGCACATTCTAGCCATTGCTAAAAGGAACCATCATACTCCAGCTAGTGACTTTACAGTGACAACCATACAATATCCTATTTGTAAGATAACCAATATGGGCAGGATAGTCTTACTGAGAGACATATAAGAACTGCATTGTAGGGATCAGTGGACATCTAGTCAAGGATTCTGTTTCCAGGGATAAAAATAATTTTGCCTCAAATGTAGAGATGAGGGGATTTCATTTAGTTCACATTCTAATACAAATAAACCTACCTGTATTATGTGAACTAATGTGTGAACCAGAATATAATTATTCTTTGGGTTTTTCTTGTTAAAATTTTGTGACATCATTCTCTGATCAGTGAATACTGCTATGTGTGCATTAGGATAATGCACAAACAGGTGTATATTAGAGAACAAAGCACACAAAAAGATGGTTATCAAGGGAAATTGCTTGTAAAGAATGTATATATTAAGGAAATTGCATGCCATATAGATTTTCCTTGTTGTTTTTTTCCCCAGACTGTGAGGCCGTGTTATGGAATGGTTTCTTTGGTACATTTCATCTGCATTTGTGGCTTGCATCTTCAGAGAATGGTTGGGTAGGAGTGTGTGTGAAGTTTATATGCTGTGAACCCCTGTTGGGGAGTATATGTACATTTGTGTAATTGAATGTTTAGTTTCTGGGTATAGAAATGCAAGGATTGTTAGTGTCTGTTTGGCTAATGGTTGGATGATGGGCTATTATCTGCTGGAAATCCCCCTGTCCCTGGGTGGAATTCCTTTGTAAGTGTTGAGTTTTGATTCTACTGTTCTTCAAAACTGGGAGCCAAATTTTGTTTACTTTTAAGGTTTCTTCTTTCCTGTTGAATTTGTCCAGGTGTTTGTGGATTTCAATAGCTTCTCTGTGCATTCTGACATGATAGTCGTTGGCCTGGTCCAGAATTTCTGTGTTTTTAAATAGCATTTTGTGTCCAGGTTGGTTTATAACATGTTCTGCTACTGCTGATTTTTTTCTGGCTGGCCCAGTCTGCAGTGTCTCTCATGTTCCTTGATTCGTGTTTGTGCACTGCGTCTAGTGGTTCCTATGTAAACGTGTCCACAGCTGCATGGTATGCAGTAAACTCCTGCACCTGTGAGAGGTCTCTTTTGTCCTTCACTGAGCGTAGCATTTCTTGGATTTTCTTGGTTTGTCTGTAGATTGTTTGGAATTTTGGAATTTTGGAATTTTTATTAGAATAAGACCATTCTACTAAGGTTGTGTTTCTTCATCAGTTTCCCTATTCTGTCTGTGACTCATTTGATGTATGGTAAAAATACTTTCCCTTTGGATGGCTGTTTTTCTTCTTCATTCCTGTGGTTTTTTCTGGGTCTGGCTGGTCTTGTGATGTCTGATCTTTGAATTGAATCAGTTGTTGAATGGGGAGTCAGCACATAGGTAAATCCAATTGTTTCAATGGCTCTACTCTAGTCAGGACTAGCAATAGGAATCTGGCCATTTGTGTGTGCAAAAAAAAAAAAGTTCATGATTTCCCTCCTCCACCCCCCCCCGAATCCCTGAAATGAAAAAGAAATCATTGCAAAATGTACAAAACTATGATAATCTCATCCAGTGTGCAGAAAATTTGAAACTTTTTCATTCAAATAGGCCAGGTTGAAATAAGCAAAGATTTGCATCTCTCATCTTTAAGAGTGATTGTAACAGTCTTCCTGTTTACCCAATTCATAGGTACTCTTGTCTATCCCAGATAATCCCATCAGACAAATGTAGTTGTTACTGGTAGAACTGGTGAACTGAAAACTCAGTTGGATCATACTTCAGCCCAAGTGTGGTTGCTCTAGCACTATTGGTAATAGCTGGTAGTTTCCATATCAGTGGGATAGTGAGTTTACTCTGGGGCTTAGTCCAAACTGTAAAGGAACTATACAAAATTTGAGGACTAGAGTTCAGCACCTTAGATAGCTCCCTTAGAGTCTATAATAAAATTCGGAAAGGATTTGCCAGCTACCCTGAACCATATTTTGCAAGAATGGGTTATTGCTGCTATTGTTCATCTGAAAGAATGAGACAAAGAAAGAAGAGTATAGAAAGAATGAGAAATGGAGAACAAAAGCAGTATAAGGAGGAAAAAGATAAGGAAAGAGAGAAAGAGGAAATGGGGGAAAAGATTAGGAAAATAAATCTACATAAATTTCATTTTTGTAAGCAAAGATAAATAGTTTTGCCTCACCATGAGAATGTCATTGAGAACTGGAAAGTTTACAGAGATTAATCACAGTTCAGGGGGGGAAATGCACATGGGAATCTTGTCCAGAAAACAATTTTTCTGTGCACAAAACAGCATTTTCTGTACTTTACTAGAACCTTGCTTGTTTAAAAATATAAAGCTGTGATTCTTCAGGATGAGATTCACCTTTCTGAAATGCACAAAAATGTCCCAGAGTGATAACTGGTAGTATATTGCCTACACCTTCCATATAGATCAGCTTTTGACATAATTAAGCTGTTATAGACTCTTTGGGTGAAAATATTAGAATATTTGGGATCTGCAGCAAGCCAGCTGGTTACCCTTGTGCTAGCTATGTTTAAAAACACATTAGAGGTTAAAATCTAATTCCCTAATTTCAATAATATGCACAAAATGGTTTTCTTGCTGCCAAGAAGATATAGTATGCTATAAAACCCGGCAACCTTCTCTCCTCCCACCCTGCCCATATTCTCTTTACAGTACATGGTTATAATAATAAGAGTAGGCATGAAGGACATACCTGCTATGTACATGTGATTGTGGGTCCTTTTAATGGAAGATGCTGGTGCAGATATTGTAAAAGGTGTTTGTTAGGGATGGAAATTCTCAATGTACCCACTTCCTAACAGATGTTGGGGAGAAGGCATTAGCATTTCTACCCATAGTGTTGAAACACTTGGGATTTTTTTTCCCTCACAAAAGATGGAAAACTAATCACAACATTTAAAAACTGTGCATTTTCAATTAACTCACACAGTTTTCCTTGGAACTGTGCAGTCAGAGATCGACCTTTGGCCATGACTGTTTCATTTTGCACAATATGTTTTAGAAAGAGGGACAAGAGAGCACAGGAATGGATGAATTAGATACCATGCTTTATTTATTTATTGTTTGTTTGTTTATTGGATTGATCTACCACCTTTCTCCCAAGATGGGATTCAAGGTGGAATTAATAAATAAGTGTGTATTGCATACTGGAGTTCTGGGGCTGGTTTTCTTGTTTTGCTTGATAGAAGATCCAAGGTATGCAACAAAAATAACCATCACTCCCTTTTCATCCTCTAGTCTAAGGAACCTCCAAGCGAGGGACTCTCTGGGCTCTGAGCCTATGCTTCCTTTTTTTCCCTCTTGATCTTCCTGCCTATGTACTCATATTTCCTGATTCCTTTTCATCCCTGCTAATTTGCTTCATCCAGGCAAAGGCTGATCCTCTCCTGCCAAGCCCCTCCTCTGCTGCTCCTTCTCCTGCCTACCAAGAGCCTAGAGAGCTCAGAGAGCAAGTCACACACACACACACACACACACACACACAAACAGAGAGAGAGAGAGAAAGAGAGAGAGCGCTAAGAAGAAGGTGGCAGAGGAGGAGGCAACAGTACAGGAGCAGCCTTGGTAAACATTAAGGAAGTTGGCAGGGAGGAGAAGGAATCATGAAATCAGGGTGGGCAGGTAGGTCAAGAAAGGAGAACCCAGAGCCCAGAGAGTACAAGGAGCAAACAAACAAAAAACCAACCCAAACCAACCAACCAACCAACCAACCAAACAAAAAGCTTAGAAATGGGAGGGGGCAACAGGAGTTGAGGAGCTTTGGTGAGGACAAAGTGAATTAATAGGAATGAGAAGGAATCAGGGAATTGGAGTAGGCAGGCAAGCCAATAAAGAACGGGAGTGCAGACTCAGAGCCCAGAGTGTTCAGAGAGAAAGTTGCAGAAAAATCCAGCTGAGAAACAGCAATGGAGGAGGGAGCAGCAGGGCAGCCTTGACAAGGATGAAGCAAATTAGAGAAGAAAATAAGTCATAGTTTTCAAACTTAAGGTGTGCAACTTTAGGGTTTGGCATTCAAGGAATGTTCTCCTGTGTTCTCCCCTTTGCAATGTCGAACCATTCAGGCATATGTAAAAATTTGCAGTTTCAGTTAGTATAGGTGCACAACTTTGCCTTAGAGACTTGTGCTTTTTTCCACTGTTCAGCTTTTACAGCTGCACAGAGTTGAAAAAGCTGCACTGTTTTGCTGTGCTAACAACAAGAACAACCACCACCAGTTGTTCCTACAAGTTCTGGCAACTTTCCAAGCATTGTTTTTCTTCCTGACAGTTTTTCCCAAGTCATTGGGAACATCAAATTTCTACCACATTTGGGAAATGGTCAAATGCCCATTCCATCCCTATTTGTGAATTTTCAGTCGGTTGCATATTTCTATCATTCTATCTTGATCAGTCAGTTTGTCCCAAAGTTAGTAATTCTGTAATGGATTTGGATGTTGTTACAACAGTGAAAAGGAAGCAGCAAAAGGCAGGCCAATTCCTACTTTCTCTTTGGGAGGTAGACACCATATCATAACATAAACATGAATTTGTTTTAAAAGTCCAATTTGGGAGGAATATGTCAGTTTATATGTATGTAGATCTGCAAGTACACCAGCACAAACATATAGGTGGAATTCCTGTTGGTGTCATATGTATTTGTAAATTCCCTGCCTTGATCCATGGGGAGAGGCAGGTAAGAAATAAAGATCATCATCATCATCATCATCATAATCATCATTTCCCTTATATATGCAGCTGTATGTTTTTGTGGCCATCGTGCGATCCACATATTCCACCATTACAGCTCTTTCACATGCAATTGCATATTCTTGGTTGGTGCATAACTATTCATCAGTATATTTGAATGTGCCAGTTTATTCAACAGGTTGCAGAAACTGTGTGTTTCTCAGTGCTCAATAAGGAGGCACAGTGGCAGTTATCAGGCAGTGGCATAATGTTGGGATTCAGCAGAAGGGTGGTCCAGTGAAATACTGTGTAACTACATGACTACAGATTTACAGTACACAAGCATGATGTGGCATCTCTGCCACAGGAAGAATGTTGCAGGGATAAATCAGGGCTAGGCCAAGACAATTTGCTTCCTGATGTGGAGAAAGAAATGGTGCTCCCCACCCCCTGCATTGATCACTGTAGTCAAGGTGCACACAGTGCTCAACCTATTTTAACACGAGCCAGAAAATTCCACAACCTTTCCCCCTGACAATGGATGGGTTAACAATAACAATGGATGAATTAACAATATGCTGTTTTATCATGATACCCAAAGCCTGCTGCTGGGAAGAGTCTCTTCACTCTGCCTAATGATAGATATTTGATGGCACTTCCTCCCTTTCCCCAGAGGTGGGTAACTTTCAAAGTCCAACTCAGTGTGCCCAGAAAAAAACAATGAGAAGGAAAACAATTCAGAATAGCCCTGATTGTTATCCTGGTTTGTTAATTTGCACTGATTCAGAGTTCAAATGTAATGAGAATTCCGGCTTAATGAAAGCTAGGATCTCTTTGGCAAATCTAGCATGTGATGGGAAGATGTGAGGGAATCAGCCACAGAAGAGTGCAGGGCTATGATGCTCATCCACAGTATCATAAATCATAATTTATGAAGCTGTGGAAAGATGGCCAAATATAGCCACATAAACGTAAAGGAATTTGGGCCATCATTACATCAGTTACTTTGGGGCCATGCTACAAGCTTTATATTTAATGCAACATCTTGTTACAGGATTAAAACTGGTAACATGGAAAGTTCCTATAGCTAGTTCAATGGGAACTCCTTTACAGGCCATAGTATTTATTCAGTATTATTAATAGGTTAGGTTGAGAATGTATGCCCAAGTGTGTCCAGTTATGATTATGGCTCAGGGAGACTGGACTCTTATAGTCAGAAGTCCCCTCTGAGGAGATTAACAGACAGGAATGCAAAAAGTGTTCCTGTCCCACAATCTCCACTCACACCTCTGTCCCATCCCTGACCCACCACAATCACCCTCCCCACCACACTTACCTTCTCTAATGTTGTTCTGGCAGCCCAGGAGTAAACGGAGTTCCATTCACTTCCTGGATCAAAATCCTGCAGATTCTCGCAAGAAGACATGAGCGTGGGAAATTAAAAAATAAAAATAAAAATAACCCCCAAAAGTGACAGGAAGTAGCCTGGGGAGGGACATAAAAAGTGTGTCACTTATGTGGATGTCCTGACCTCACCCAGAAATGTTCTGGCAGGGACCTCCCATTGATGCTGGGATCTTGCCAGCGAAATGGGGCACCTTGTCACACATTGTCAAATCCATGACAGAAACAGAACAGGGGGATCTATTGATGGCTTCTCCCATCAATAAAAAGCAGCACTGGCAGGACAGGAACAGAACAGGTGCATAAAGGTGGGTGATGATGTCATGTGGTAAGGGAGCCCTTTTGCATCTTTGACACTTCTGATAATCTCCTGACACTCTAACCACTATATAACAAGAGCTCCATTTGTGAAGATGATAGATAGGCAAGATTTCTGTTGCATTAAAATTATCAATTGTTCCAGAAAAATCCTTTGTTTACACATATTATCTGCCCAGTAAATTGTGCTTTCTTGCTGTTTAATTAGTACTGGCAGTTTTAATCAATGCTGAGAAACAGGTCAGCCTCAGTAGTCCTGTAACTGATAAGTAAACAGAGATTATGGGAGCTGGGAAGATACAGTTACTTCTTTCCCTTTGGGATAGACATCACATTTCGGGACCACTTTGCTGGGTGGGGTTGGGTTGATGGGAGTAGAGCTTCATTTGAGTGCTTCAGTCTCAAGGTTGTGAACTCCAGACCTTGCCTTTCAGTCTGTAAAAATTATTTTGAGAGGGGGAAACATATTTATACTGAAAGCTCTTAGGACAAGAACAGAGACACAGGCAAGAATATACAAAGATATATGTTATGTGCCTTCATATCAACTGATTTATACTAGGGTTTCTAGGCAAGATATATTTTCAAGAAGATTGTCCCTGCTTTGTCCTTAGGCAGAGAGAGTGTGACTTACCCAAGGTCACTCAATGAGTTTCCATGGCTGAACGGGGATTTGAACCCTAATCTTTTGAAGTTGTACTCCAGCACTCAAACCACTGCACCACAGTGGGTTTGTTGTTTTTGTTAACTGCCCTCAAGTCTACCTCGACTGATGGTGACCCTGTGAATGACTACAAGCAACAAGTAGGACTAAAAAAACACAACTGAAAATCAAATCTAATTGTATGATAATTTCTGTTATTGTGTAAACCACTCAGATTTTTTGCCATACTATTAACATAATTTGCTATCAACACACAACCTCACAGTGTCTAAGTATTTAAGTTATAAGAAAAATAAACAATAAGCATAAATTTCTATTCTATAAACGATTAACAATAAGAGTCTTCCAGTGTTGATATCTTTAAATTTGTGTCCCTTGCATGGTAAAAATATGAGAGTATAATATCCTCTGTTAACAAGAGTGGTTTATTACTGTTGTATAGAGCTATTGAAAAATATATAATAACAGAAAGAAAATATATTGTTATTGACAATTGTTTATTGCTTATGCTTCTTGTAACTTAGATGCTTAGACACCATTGTGTGTTAATAGGAATCTATGTTAATTGGCAATAATCTGAGTGGTACACTACTATTGTGTAGAGCCAAAAAAAAAAAAATATATGAAGAAGGAAACGGACTTGGACCTTCAGGAAGGTATTATTTTCTTCTAGCCAGCAGCTCTAACTGGGACAGCCACTACCTGGCTAACACCCCCCCCCACACACACACACATTCCACAGTCTTCCCTGGCAACTATAGGACCCTTGTGGGATGGAAACCTAGCACCAGACGTGTAAGTTAAGAGTTGGAAGGAAGTGCAGTTAAGTCCTGCAGACAGATTGATTCACATGCCTTTCTGTGGACAGTCAGGAAGACAACAGAGAAACGTCTGGATTTGTAATAATAATAATAACAATAATAATAACAATAATAATAATAATTTATATCCCATCCCTCTACGAAATACAATTGGGGGGGCTTACAACAATTAAAATATACATCCAAACCCACAATCCCACCCACCCCCCATAAGGATGGGATAGGGTGGAATACCAACTGACCATGATACATTTAAAAAAAAAAAGAAAAAAATAATAGTAGTCTTAAAATGGAGATGGTCTTGAGGACAAAAGACTGAAGTGAAAGAGAGGCATATTGTAGTGTTCTATAAAGTTGCTTAATTTTAGAACCTTTGAATTGCCTGCAACCTTCTGAAAACTTCTGGAGTGCCTTAGAACTCTGAAACAAAAGAGGAAGAGAGAATGACTCTCTCTCTATTCCCTGCTCTCCTACTTACACATCAGTTTGAAAAGAAAGTTTGAAGACATTCTTGTGGAAGTTGAGTGATGAGAATTAATTCCCTTCCTGCTGGGTGCCGAAAGCTGTTCCAACGTTGGCATTACGGAACCATTTTGAGTACAAATTCAAAAGTGAAAAGAAAATGTGGCGGGGTAGGGAGGAAGGAAAGGAGCTTAAGGCATACCAAAAGTTCCATTTGAAACCTGAGTACATTTCTTTTAGTATAACATTAAAGCAGACAGAGGAAGTAGGGGCATCATTTAGTGAACTTAAAGGAGAGAGAACAGGGAGTGATGGCATGGAATTTAATAAAGGAAAATGCAGCTTTTGGGTATTGGATAGCAGTAGCAGTAATCGGAGCACCACAAGTGTAGATTTTAGTGTTAAAAAAGACACAGCAAGGAAAAAGTACGGTTTCATTGTGAAGTGGAGTATGTGGGGGAGCTGGGGTGGGGAGAGATCAATTCAGAACTTATATGAAACACAGAAAGCAACAGACTTACCTTTAGATTTTCCTTGTTTTTTTTTCCAGGCTGTGTGGCCGTGTTCTGGAATAGTTTCTTTCTGACATTTCTCCTGCATCTGTGGCTGGCATCTTCAGAGAATGGTTGGGTAGGAGTGTGTGTGGAGTTTATATATTGTGAACCCCTGTTGGGGAGTATATGTAAATTTGTGTAATTGAATGGTTAGTTTCTGGGTATAGAAATGCAAGGATGTTTAGTGTCCGGCTAATAGTTGGTTGATGGGCCATTATCTGCTGGAACTCCCCTTGTCCCTGGGTGGACTTCCTTTGTAAGTGTTGAGGTTTGATTCTATTGTTTTTCAAAATTGGAAGCCAGATTTTGTTTACTTTTAGGGTTTCTTCTTTCCTGTTGAAGTTGTCCAGGTGTTTGTGGATTTCGATAGCTTTTCTGTGCACATGCCTTTGCATTAAAGGCAATTGAATGCAGTGTTCCTTTGTTTCCACGGCATTTTGGCAAAAAGGGTAGTATGTGAAGCTCTCCTCCACAATGTTCACACAGCCATGAATCAAGATGGTGACCTTGTCAGTTTTACACTGGGGGGGTGAGGAAGGTGAAGGGGACCTAGCAGTGCAGTGCCTGGAGATGACAAGGAGGGGAGCCACCACGAGAAAGAGAAGGAGAGCCTCCTAGCCTCTGATTCTGGCTTCAAAGGATGGTCGGAGCTACCAGGCAAGCCAGTGGGAGAATGAAAAGGAGGGGGTTCTTCCCTGCTCTAGCAAAAGGTGAGACGAAGTGGCGAAGACCCTCTCTCCTCTTCCTTCTCCCAATGGCTTGCCAGTTTGAATCAAAGGCTGCAAAGAGATGGGAGGAGCTGCCTGGCAAGTCGTTGGGAGACGGAAGAGGAGGGGGTTCTTCACCATTTCATCTCACCTTCTGCTGAAGTGGTGAAGAGCTGTCCCACTCTTCCTTCTCCCAGAGGTTTGCCAGGTGGCTCCTCATGTCCATTTGCAGCCAAAATTAGAGGCCACTACCACTGCCAACATGGGTGAAGGTCAGGGAGCTCTCATCCTCTTCCTCATGGTGACCATGCTCCTCATTGTCTTCAGGTGCTGTGCTACTGGGTCCCCTTCACCTTTCTCCCCCCCCCATGCAAAACAACACAGTCACCATCTTGAATTACATCCATGTTCACTTTTGACAGTACAGTTTTAAAAAAAAACGTTTACAAAAGCTCATGATCGCTAGTGCTTCTGGGCACTTGACAGCAAGCCCATGCCTGTGCCCATCAACCAATCAAATGAAGAGTGCCACCCCCTCTGTACTTTGCAAGAAATTACATTGGTGTTCGCACAAGCAGTAATGTGCATTTCCTGCCAAGTTTTTTTAAAAATACATGAAAAACTGCAAAGGCTTTTCCCATGAAGTATTTGGACTTTTTGGCCTCCCTCCTTCACAATACATCAAATCAATCCCTTTGGAACAAAAGGTATTCTCCTCGCATTCAATGAGGAATTTTTTCACTGTCTAGACAACCCACAAGGCTAGTTTTAAGACCTACAGAGACTCTAAACTATGTCAAGTTTACAAGGCTCCATAACATTACCAAAATTATATATTATTCTAACTGTTAGATCATAGAATCATAGAATTGCAGAGCTGGAAGAGACCACAAGGACAACCCCCTGCCATGCAGAAAATCACGATCAAAGCATCCCTGACAGATGGACATCCAGCCTCTGTTTAAAGACCTCCAAGGAAGGAGACCCCACCACAGTCTGAGGGAGTGTGTTCCATTGCCAAACAGCTCTTACTGTCAGAAAGTTCTTCCTAATGTTGAGGTGGAATTTCTGTTCCTGGACCTTGCATCCATTGCTCCATGTTCTAGTCTCTGGAGCAGCAGAAAACAAGCTTGCTCCATCCTCAATGTGACACTCCTTCAAATACTTAAACAGGGCTATCATATCACCCCTTAACCATCTTTTTTCCAGGCTAAACATACCCAGCTCCCTAAGTCTTTCCTCATAAGGCATGGTTTCCAGACCTTTCACCATTTTAGTCGCTCTCCTCTGGACACGCTCCAATTGGTCAATATCCTTTTTGAATTGTGGTGCCCAGAACTGCTAGATCCCTTTTGCACATAGTCTCATTCAGGTAAAACTTGGTTTTTTAAAAAAAATGTATTCATATTCTGAGACCCTAATTTGTAAATTGCTTAGTTTGTGCCTAAATCCAGCTCTATCTGCAGTTGCTAAGAAGTTCCTGTAAGGCACAATATCAGAAGGGATGTCAGACCTTGACTGTTTCCTCCTGGCATGCAAGAATGAATTTTTTTCACAGTTTCTCCCCACTGTGAGGAAAAAAAAATTCTCCATAGTAAGCTCAGTATTTGTACATCCCATTTGGGAAGTAATTCTGAGCAGAAATACACATTTTTAACAAAAAATGTGGGGTGTGTACATGAAAACACCCGTTTTCAGAAACTCACATGGGTTTCCAAAAATTCATGTGATTTGTGTGCGCGCGCACACACACACTAATATAATTTTTTTTGTGCAAGCCATTTTTACACACACCTACAGAAAAACCACTCCAGACACACAAGTGTTTAGAGGTGCAAAAACTGCACATATATATATATATATAATATATGCACCAAATTAGAGTAGAGCCACTGAATTAACTGTTGTTTCACTATTCAGCAACTGATTCAATGGGGTATGCTAGCTGGGTCAAACTAATGGGATTCCATTAGTGTCTTTCTTTGTGCACAAGGAGAACAAAATATTTTTGGCAGAAGAACATATTTTCATGAAAACAATTATATTTCTGTTCAAAAATGTTATTTATTTAGTTAGTTAGTTAGTACCCTGCCTTTCTCCCAGAATGGGACCCAGGACAGTTGAGAATATGAGTTAAAGCCAAATGCAGTCAAAACAACAGTTAAAAAGCAATTTTATGTGTGAATACCAGCTAAACAATGCACAGAATTCTCACTCGTCATTCTTTCGGACCAGGTTTTCCAAGTGTCTGGAAACCCATTTTTTCAACAAAGAAATTAATAACTGAATATTTTTCCATGCTCATCCTTCCATCAATGAGATTCCTCCTTTCATAAATCGGGTCAGTCCCCCCCCCCCCGGGTTATAGTAGGAATAATAATGGAGAGGGCTTTGTAAAGAACTCCCACATGGCTCCTCTCCTCTTTTGGGGCCGTCTAACAATGGACTTGCTTGCTGTAAGCAGAAGGAAACAATGAGCCACCGTTTCAAGTTTTCTGCAGCAGCTGCCAGTCCAGTCTCCCTGAATGCCCTGGTACAACACTATGACAGGCATTCTAAGGCACTGTGGGAAATTTATAATATCAGCTTATGTCCACTCACAGATTGGCCTAGGGAACGCTGAGCAGATACATGAACATTAGTGGGCTCTCTCAGGATGTGGGAATTTGTTTAAATAGTTTAAATAATATTTTTTTTAAAAAAAAATTACTTATGGCTTTAATTTGGAAGTATTTTGAATCATGTATATTATATGGTCCCCAGAGATCCCATGATGATGTGTAGGAAACAAACAACAAACAAATAAATGAATAGCCTGTTACTTTCAGGAAGAAGGAAAATATTCAGCTAGTAATCTTCCTCATTTCTCTCTAAGAGGTAATAAGATTAAATATTTGTATACATATTAAGCTACTTGCACTTGTATTTGGGCTGTTCTGCAATGATTTCCCATCATCTTGGGTCATAATAGATACCTTGTTGGTTGATGCAAGTGGTGGCCAGTGGCTTTTTGTGAGCCAAGGAAACTGCTGGGAGTGGGTTTTGTTGAATGGAGGTTGAGGGCCTATAGAGAAAGTGGTTTATAGTTATAGGTGAAAAGATGGTGCTGGCTGGGCTGTTACCCTCTATGCTCAGGGGTCTTAAAGACCCTGAAAATATTGACATTCATTTGGGGAATTAATATACTCGGCTTGGCCATGCAAGAGGGGCAACAGATAGCAGATCTTTTGTCCGGTAATCAGGAGGAGACGCTAAGCTTGATTGTACAATAAATTGATCTTTATTTGAAAAAAAACAATGATAACAACATTCACACACATATCAAGGCTTCAAGAATTCATGCAAAACTAGTGAATAAAGTGGGAGTTATTGCGATAGAAGGATAGAGAAAGAGCTGTTTGTGGTAGATATCGCCCCCAAATTGTGGAATGACCTGCCGAATGAGATCCGTCAGATAACAAGCCTGAGTGGCTTTAAAAAAGCACTAAAGACGGATCTCTTTCGGCAGGCCTTTCCTAATTAGATCCCGGCCTCAGGGGATCCTGGCCTCTTCTAGGCTGCTGGCCATTTATTATATTTTATTGTATTTATAGTTTTAAATGTGATTTTAGATGAGTTGTTTTAATTTATATTTGTTTAATGTTTTTTTATGGGGGAGGGTGGGAGTGGGGGTGTTTAGGGATTTTATTTGTATTGTATTTTAAATTTTGTAAGCCGCCCCGATTGTTTTAACAGAGGGGCAGGGTATAAATAAATATTATTATTATTATTATTATTATTATTATTATTATAGATATGATACCTGTCCTGTAGAGATGAGGTTGCAGAAGAAACCATCAGAGTGGGGGTCCCGAAGCTGGAACAGCAATACAGTCTGATGTGGAGTAGGTAGAAGGGCAAACCATGTGCTTGGCTACACAGACAGACAGAGTGTCTGCAGGAAGGGGCTCTGCATGCACTTAAGTGGAGTTTTGGAAGGGTTTTTATAGTCAGTATTTGCCTCCAGAGTATGGAATCTTAGTAGGAGATAATGCTTCTCAGAGTTGCTGAAGATGAAAGAAAGCCACTCCAGATATGTTAATGGCATCTTGATGTGTGGATACGTTGTGACTCAAAGGGAGGAAGCAGCTTCTTTTGTTTAGGGACGAGTGAAGGAATGAGGCTGTTCACATGTTTGTATCTCCCACGTTTGGCTGATAGGATTAACCAGGTGTGTGTGCCTTCGGCTGTGTTGTGAATTAGCATTTCTTTAGCATTTAGGTGGCCCCTCCTTAAGCATATACCTGACTGAGTCTGAACACTAGTCCTTGTAATTTGTTGGAATTTTCCAACTTTAATAGATGCACAGCATGGAAGGCCACATTTGACCTAATTATCAAATATTGCCAATTATTAATATAGATGTGGGGCTGGGAGTGTTTGGGTAGGTAAAAGGGCTGCACATCTTTTGAACGTACAAGTTGAATGCAGCTCAGCAGCCAACAGTTAACAGACACCTCCTTCTCTAGTTTAGCAGGCAGCAAAAACTAGAGAGATATTATTTCATATATTCACTTGTGTTTATTTATATGGCACCGTCAGTGGACGCAGCACTTTACAGGGCTCTATAGGCAACTAGGTAGTGCAGATAAAGTTTAAAGATGTAAAACTCCCAATTTTGTTCTTGTCGAGGATTTCTCAGAATCCCACTGACATTCTTAACCTGTCTAGCTTTTTCTTCTTCATGCACAAGTGTTGGTGTGCATTTTGATATGTCTTCTCCTTAATGTCTGGGAGACAGGGTTACCTGTTTTTCTTAACATATGCAGTTTTTATACATTCGCTCACTGACTAAAGTTTGTCTGTGTACATTTTAGAAATATAGATATTGTGCATGATTTCAGGCGACGTGGGAGATGCTTACCGTTTCTTTTTGATGAGGGGAAAGTGAAATATCCATCCATGCTTTCATTAATAGTCTTGTAGACTATCATGTGTCAGGACAATGGGACATACAATCACAGAGAAATTTATAATGCAAAGAGCTGACTTGGTGTAATGTGCTACTGACTGCAGGGGCCAGCAGTGAGTCAGCTACATGCAGCTGGTGAGCATATCAAGATACTGTCTAGACTGTAGAGGCTTCTGTGGGAATGGAAGCAGGGAGTAAACCTGCTATCTTTCTGGGAACATGTTGAGTAGCCCATGTGTATGGGACTCACTGACTGTATAACCCATGAATGTACTGAATCTGTATAGCTAGATGTTCCCACATACTGCTCTGACTTGGAATTTTGCTCTTAGACTGTACACATGCACTCTAAGCTGCACAGTGCTAGATAGCACTGTAATGACTACTGTGTTATGTAGTCTGTTTGGAGTCCAGGATTTTATCAAAATACAGTGTCATAACACCACATAACTGCAAAAAGGTGCATATATCAGACAATGTTGCCCTTTCACAGTTATGTCCCTGAGAGAATCTGTGGTTTTTAATTGATGGCTTAAGCCATCAATAGATTCCCCCTGCTGTTTTTTTGCTGGCATTGCTGGTGTGTAAAACTCCAGGCCATTTAACTCTTGTACTTATCCTGACAATGGCTGGTCTGGTGCGAACACTTCCAGGTGAGATTGGCACATCCAGGTAAGGTTTTCCCCTTTTTATGACCCTCTCTCAGTTACTTGGGACTTTTAAAGTGTGTGTGTGTGTTGTGCAACTTTTTGTGTGTTTTTCTTGTTTTTAATTTTGAATTTCCCACACGATGAAAAGTCTTGTGCATTTTCGAGTGAGGAAGTGAACGGAGCTCCGTTCACTTCCTCTTTATTGCCAGGTAGCCTTTTCTGGGAAAGGAGGTAAGTGTGGGCACAGCATTATTTTGCCAGCATAGAAATGGTTTTTTTCTATGCCAGCCAAAGAACATTTTAAACTTGTTTGTCTGATAAAGTCCCCAGACTCATTGTATACATTACTTTAATATGCACCAGTAAAGGAAAATAGTTTTAGGCACAATCCCTGTGTCTGTGTGCTTATTTCTTCAGCCTGCTGCCTGCTGCTGCTATAAGACCGATTTGCTACCTGGTACTCTTGTATGTTCAGAGGTACCAGTGTTCTACCATGAGATCTTGTATATATTTCTAAATATGTATATCTTCATTATCTTGTACATTTCTATTCAAAGGTGAGGGTTGTGCCTCTGATAGGCTACCATACCTGACTGGTGGACTGCCTTTGGCTTTCTTGGTCATTAATTATGCATGCCCACACCTTCTGTGACTTGAATGTCTGCTCGGTTGGAACATGGTATGTGTCATATGCATGTATCTTTCTCCTTTGTGCTTCTATTGTCTTGAATGCAGAGTCTACAACAGGAACAACAATTACTTTTTTTCTCTGAGATTATTATTGACTGTAGGAATCTGTAGGAGTCTAGGACGTCCCTGGGAACCACAAATACAGCCTTAAGGTCACTGCAGCCCATTGACCATATGATTTTCACCCCTGTTGTAGATAATGATTGAATTTAGGGAGGAGACAAGGAGAGACTGTTAAAAACCCTCAAATATCATCCCTGATCCTGCCCCCCCCATTAGACAAATCATGCTATCCCCATAGCCATCAAAAACTAATAGCTAAGGGAGACATCAAGAGGGTTAATGAAAACTGTAACCTACTATTGCCCCAGCTCCTTTAATTCAAGCATTGTGTCTAAGGAGATTTTCAGACATGCCAAAATCCCTGTTTGCCGCGCGAGCAGCCTCCCGAAACTGCTGCGCGGCAAGGGTCTTCTTCGGACGACACTGTGCCTCTGGCGAAACCGTCCGTGTCACTTCCGTGAAGCTTGGGACGGCTCCGCGCAATATTTCAATCACGGAGGCTGCCCGTGCTTGAAATATGGCGCTGAGCTGTCCCAAGCTTCACGGAAGTGACACGGACGGTTTCGCCAGAGGCACAGCGTCGTCCGAAGAAGACCCTTGCCGCGCAGCAGTTTCGGGAGGCTGCTCGCGCGGCAAACAGGGATTTTGGCATGTCTGAAAATGTCCTAAATCTTCATGAACTGGAACCGTGAGAAAATCTGGGAACTGCTTACTTGCCAGGTAGTGGCATATCACAACCACACAAAACTGGATGCAACGAAAAGGTTTAGCCTCACCTTATAGCTCATCCAAGTTCTTAAAACACATTCAAATTCTACAACAAATGTTCTCAGTGTTGCAATAGTGTAGTTTTACACCTATTTACCTCCTACTGTTACCTGATATATTGAGAAGAACACCTGCAGTGGAGTGTAGTTGGAGTAGTGAGACATGCTTGGACTGCATCAGCATTGGTAATGGAGAAGTCATCTCTGGCAAACATTTTCTTTGTCTCCAGAAGATATTAGGACTGCTTTATGTATACAACGAGCCATTCATCTTTTAGATTTTGATCGCCTTTACAACAAATCTGAGAGGCCAACTAATATTTTAAATGTAAGAATCCATCAGGAATTTGCTTGGAGTTGTTGGTGAATTCACATACCTTCTGGAAACAAACACAGGCCCAGATGCAAGTCTGTAGTTCAAAATCCATTAAATAAATATGCTCACCAGCATACAAGAAATAAAATGCTCACATTTCTGAAAGGTGCAGGAGCATGCTTTGGTCAATGAACAGTTGCATCCAAAAATGTGTACAGGGGAAGCACAAAAGCATATAGGGATTTCTGTCCAGGGAAAAAAAAATCTGCAGAGAACCAGGATAGAATAACTATGGAAAAATGGGGTGCTCATTGAGATTGGACTTGAAAGTCCACCCATGCCTACTTGAGCAACAATCAACTACTTCATTATGGGCTTGTCTACACTGGCCAGAATATACCCTTCTGTCACCTCCCACCCAGTTACCATGATGCAATGGGCAGAAGTCTGAACACACATGACAGCTGGTATCAGCAGGCACCTCCACGCTGTCTCACATCACACCCTCTGAAGCCAGGAAGAAGGCCCTTTGCATGTGATCAAGGCTGGTCACATGCAGGGAGCCTTGACCATATGCTGTGGGTCTCCTTCCTGGCTTCAGAGCGACACCAGTGCAGTAGTGGAGGCATCCAGAGATACAGCTCAGCATGAAGGTAGAGACTTCTGAGTCCCTGTGCCGGACTCATTTGGGTTTTCTGCACATGATGCAGGATTTCCCAGGAGTTATTTGGAACATTTAAAAAGAGTTTACCTTGGCTTCCCCCTCCCCCGGCTTCACCTAGGATGTTGTCAGAACTGCCTGGAAGTGAATTGGGACAAGAGTCCAGAGTCGTTTGGACTGCAGGGCTCCAACACAGGGGAAAACTGGAATAAATTGCCCATCTTTACAAGCCCTAGATTCTCCTCATTTCACAGCCACTGCTCCTTCTACTATATCATGCTAGTTCTTCTCAAATTAAATTCACACAATGAAATAAATTGTTAATATAAACCCTTAGTTGTTCCTGCCTGTCTGAAACCTCAAGTGTTAATTCCCAGTTTTTAGAAGCCAGTTTACTGAAGAGGAAGAAGGCTTTTAGTTAATCACTGTATATTTGTATCAAGAACACTGAAATATTTATGAAAGGTGCAGAGAACCCCCAAAAGAAGGAAAGGGCAGGATGTAAATGTGATTAAATAGAACTTTCAACAGCTGTGTCTTGTAAAATTAAATTATATTATTTTTATTGGATTATAAATGAGTGTATGATAAAAAAAGAGAAGAGCCTTTAAGCTTCTCCCTTTAAAAAAATTCCTACTAACAGCAAACAATTTATTGTTAAAACTTTTTTCTTGAACAGTCACTTCTCCATAGTTATTTTCATACAACATAAACTTAGTTCTACCCTGTTAATGCTGACTTATTTATAATACACCATACTGAAGCTACTTTATGGCTGGGATCCTGTTGGTGTAATATATACAAATATGGTTGCACTTTTTTGGCCATCATACTCAGATAGAGTTCATGGCTAAGTAATTGTGGACCACAAGCTGAACGTGAGTCAGCAGTGTGATGCAGCAGCTTAAAAAGCCAATGTAATTCTAGGCTGCATTAATAGGAGTATAGTGGCTAGATCAAGGGAAGTAATAGTGCCATGCTATTCTGCTTTGGTCAGACCTCAACTAGAATACTGTGTCCAGTTCTGGGCAACACAATTCAGGAAGGATATTGAGAAGCTGGAATGTGTCCAGAGGAGGGCGACTAGGATGGTGGGAGGTCTGGAAGCCATGACCTATGAGGAGCGGCTTAGGGAGCTGGGCATGTTTAATCTGGAGAAGAGAAGGTTGAGAGGTGACATGATAGCCATGTTTAAATATTTGACGGGATGTCATACTGAGCATGGAGCAAGCTTGTTTTCTGCTGCCCCAGAGAGTAGGACACAGAGCACTGGTTTCAAATTACAGGAAAAGAGATTCCATCTAAACATGAGGAAGAACTTCCTGAAAGTAAAAGCTGTTCGGAAGTGGAATCCATTGCCTGGGAGTATGGCAGAGTCTCCTTCTTTGGAGGTTTTTAAACAGAGGCTAGATGTCCATCTGTCGGGAATGATTTGATTGTGTATTCCTGCATGGCAGGAGGTTGGACTAGATGGCCCTTGAGGTCTCTTCCAACTCTATGATTCTATGATGGCTCCCCATCAGCATATCCTGGTTCTGGATCAGGCCTGTTGTTCCCCGTTACTGCCTCCCAATGGGCTGGAATCCAGACCGGCATGCCACTATTGCCATTTCCCTGGCTGTCCTGGAAGACAGCAAGCTGGCCCGCAACATGTGACCAAGGCCCCTACATGTTACCAGGTTTGGTCACATGCTGTGGGACTCCTTCCTGCACATGGGTCCAGATTCTTTTCCTCCTGATGGTAATGGATTAAAAGAGATATTTTAGAATGCTTTATTGGGCCCTAATCTATCTATCTCATTCTGAGCCCTGGATCTGCCCCAGGGCAGGTGAGGACTGTCTGGGGATAGAATGGGGGGAAAGCCCTGAATCATCAGGACTGTAGGGCTCTAAGACAGGGGCAAGATGGGTTATATTGCCTGTGAAGACAAGCCCTATGTCACATAGGCCCAAATCCTGTTCCTAGTCCTAGTTAGAGTAAAATCAGCACATCAATGGGATTTATGTACATGTTGACCTACCATTCTGCAGTTGATTCAATGGATCTACTCTAGCTGGGATTAACCAGTGGGATACCAACTATGTAGTTTTCCATTCTTCGATGCTATTTGTGAGTGCCTTCATTATATCCTCCCCAACTGGGACTGACAAAACAGTCTGTATCGCACAATGGGACCATAAGCAAGCACATTGGCAGATGCACAACAGTTGCATAATGTCAGCATTCAGCAGAAGGACAGTGTAGCACAACACCATTTAACTACATGGCTGTAGATTTAGACTACGCAAACATGATGTAGGGTCTCAGCTTATATGTTTCCTCATGGTAGATAATGAGCCACAGCTGGCCATGCTGTTTTCCTGATTTCTTCCATCCCAGCACAGGTATCTAAAAGAAAAGACTGTACAGGCTGGTGTGCCTCCTGTATTTCAATATGGTCAATGGTTAATCTTCAAGTCTCTTCTGGAACAACACAGAATTGTATCACAATTGTTATTTGAGCTAATTCATGCATGGCATGCCTAGTAAGAATGGATGAATAAGGGACAGGTGTTCAGCTGCTCAGCCAAATGTTGCCTGTTCAGCTGGAATGCAATAACCTCTTCAGTTAGCTTTGTGTCTTAGAAATACATGCAAGGTGACGCTCATGGCAGGAGCCTTCAGTGTGTCAATTTGTGCCTGTTAAGAGAGTCCTGAGCAGGAAAAGCAGTCAAAATCAACTACAAAACCAGAAGCTTTGTGAAATGAAGAAACAGATTATTGTCGGAGGTGGGGGGAGGAAGGGGGAGAGAATCCCAAAAAAACTAAGCATTGTTCCCCAGGTTTATTGTAATTCATATCTACAGCACCTTTTACTGCATATGGGGACTTTCCCAGGATTTGTTTCCCATGTCTTCATAATAACTCGTGTATCCTTAGCTGTTAAGCTAAGGAAATTACCACCAAGTGAATCTAAGGAGATTGTCAGACATTCTAAATATGGTGTTATCATGATGCCAGGAAATCGTTAAAAGGTTTCCCTTTCAGACAATGTCATTCCTCTCTTGTAATGCTCCTGTTCTGCTGCCATTCCGCCAGAGATGTTTTTTATTAACTGGCTAAGCTATTAATGGATCCCCCATTATGTTTCTGTGATGGAATTGACAGTGAATGAAAAGGTGCCTGTTTTGCTGGCACAATACCCGTGTCAATCGAGATCCGATTTTTGAATTTTTATTTTTGAATTTCCCACGCCCTTGTCTTCTCATGAGAACAGCCGGGATTTCAATCCAGGAAATAGGTGTGAACATTTTCATTATTATTCCATGACAGGGACAGGAGAGGGGTGGGAGAGGAGATTGCGGGACAGGAACTTTTTTTGTTCCCGTCTGATAATCTCCTAAAAATATCACAGAGCTTGTAAAATTACCAAGTAGTTGGTTATAGTTATAGTAATATCATTTAAAAAAAAAAAACCACATTACTTTCTTGTTGCTCTAAAACAGCTAAATGTGGTTGTTATTTGTGAAGTCGAAGGCTTTCGTGGCCAGCATCCATATATTTTCCTTGTGTTTTTTTTTTTTTCTGGGCTGTGAGGCCGTGTTCTGGAATGGTGTTTTTTTTTTTTTTTTTTTTTTTTTTTTTTCCCCCTGACATTTTGCCTGCATCTGTGTTTGGCATCTTCAGAGAATGGTTGGGTAGGAGTATATGTGGAGTTTATATGCTGTGAACTCCTATTGGGGAGCAAATGTAAATTTGTGTAATTGAATGGTTAGTTTCTGGGTATAGAAATGCAAGGCTCATTAGTGTCTGTTTGGCTAATGGTTGGTTGATGGGCCATTATCTGCTGGAACTCCCCCTGTCCCTGGGTGGAATTCCTTTGTAAGTGTTGAGTTTTTATTCTATAAAACTGGGAGCCAGATTTTGTTTACTTTTAAGATTTCTTCTTTCCTGTTGAAGTTGTCCAGGTGTTTGTGGATTTCAATAGCTTCTCTGTGCATTCTGACATGATAGTTGTTCGCCTGGACCAGAATTTCTGTGTTTTTAAATAGCATTTTGTGTCCAGGTTGGTTTATCACATGTTCTGCTACTGCTGATTTTTCTGGCTGGCCCAGTCTGCAGTGTCTCCCATGTTCCTTGATTCATGTTTGCACACTGTGTTTAGTGGTCTCTATGTAAACTTGTCCACAGCTGCATGGTATGCAGTAAACTCCTGAAGCTGTGAGAGGGTCTCTTTTGTCCTTCGCTGAGTGTAGCATTTCTTGTCCTGGGTGATGACTGGAGTTCTTGTATCTGTCCATGTGGGAGGGGGGGTTCTGTATACCTTGTGGCCTAACCATTGGTTTGGTTTGCGGATGACTAGGACATCCAAGAATGGCAGTGTTCCTTCCTTCTCTTTTTCCATCGTGAATTGGATATTTGGGTGGATGCTGTTCAGGTGTTTCAGGAATGAGACCAAATCTTCTCCATGGTTCCAAATGGTGAAAGTGTCATCCACATATCGGAACCATGTTATGGGCTTTTTTGGTGCTGTTTCCAGGGCTTGCTTTTCAAAATGTTCCATGTAAAAGTTTGCTATCAAATGGGCTCAGGGGAATGCCCATGGCTACCCCATCTATCTGTTCATAGAATTCATTATCCCACTGGAAGTAGCTTGTGGTGAGGCAGTGTTTGAACAAGGCTGTGGTGTCCTCAGGAAATATTTGTTGTATGAGTGCCATAGTGTCCATGGCACTCATATGGACAACAAGGAGAAAACTTCAAAACTGATCAGTCTGTCTCCAGGTTTCAGTTCGATGTTGTTGATTTTTAGTATGAAGTGAACTGAGTCTTTGATGAAGAAGCACAATAAAAACATTAGTAGACTGTGCAAAAAGGATCTGCGAACCCCACTACCTGGTGGATGAACTGAGGCATCTAAACTGGGCCATACAGACTAATAGTTACTCCACATCAGACATCACAAGAGCAGGCAGACCCAGAAAAAAACACAGGAATGAAGAAGAAAAACAGCCACCCAAAGGGAAAGTAAGTTTATCATACATCAAAGGAGTCACAGAAAGAATAGGGAAATTGATGAGGAAACACAACCTCCAAACAATCTACAGACCAACCAAGAAAATCCAAGAAATGCTGTGTTTTTAAAAGTAAACAAAATCTGGCTCCCAGTATTGAAAAACAATATAATAAAAACTCAACACTTACAAAGGAATTCCACCCAGGGACAGGGGGAGTTCCAGCAGATAATGGCCCATCAACTAACCGTTAACCAAACAGACACTAATGAGCCTTGCATTGCTATACTCAGAAACTAACCATTCAATTACACAAATTTACAGATGCCCCCCAACAGGGGTTCACAGCATATAAATTTCACACACACTCCTACCCAACCATTCTCTGAAGATGCCAGCCACAGATGTCAGCAAAATGTCAGAAAGAAACCATTCCAGAACACAGCCTCGCAGCCCAGAAAAAAAACAAGGAAAATCTGTGGTTGTTATTGCTGCTGCTGCTGTCTGTATTCATTTCCCACCATTTCCCTCAGAATTGTGATTCAAGGTGGTTACTGTTTACAAAACATTCTTGTTCCATCTGCTTATTCCTTGCCTCAGGACCAATAAGAGACTGTAAAACAGTAGCACAAGGCACAGTATAAACCAGAACTTGAACCATGCGGTATTCCCCCTTTGCCATTGTGTCAGTCCGTACCTCTTGTATTTATAAAAGTAACTTAAAAGTTACAGCTACAACAGAAAAATAAAGTGTAAAGTTATCCCATGTTAACTTAGAATGTGATAAAGTTTTACCTTTGAAAGTGGGAAAAAACAACAAATTATTGGTAACCTGGTACCCTCAGGGTCTGGGAGATCAAAGCAATTCCTAATCTTTTCTTGATCACTCTCATAGGAGATTATCAGACATGGGGGAACACACCCAAAAACTGCATTCTCAACCACATCAGAAGATTGCTATGAGAACAGAAGGGGAGACATTACCAGATGCTGCATCCTTCAGCTGTTCCTAGAGCATAGTGCTGCCGTGGATGAGGCTTTCCTTTTTCATTAATGGGGACAAGCCACCAATTAAAAGGGATGCCCCCGGAACGCTAAAGGACATCGTTGTCTGATAATGTCACCCCTTCCTATTCTCCTAGCGATCTTCTGATGCAGTTTTTGCTATGTCTGATAATCTCTATAGAATCAGACAATCATAGAATCTGAGAGCTGGAAGGGACCACAAGAGCCATCTAATCCGACCTCCAACTGAGATGCCATTAGCTGCCACTGTAATACATTGTTCTGCTAGACTCATGCTTTGTCTAATCTGTTGTGCAAAAAAAGGTAATAGAAACACCATACAAGACCTTACCACTAACAGCAATTGGTAAATTCTCAAGCATTGGCAGAAAAAAAAAATGTTAATGGCTATTTCCTGTTTCTATTTAAAATCCAAGCTAAAGTTGACCGGCTCTTATTTTTCATACTTCCAAAGAGAAATTGTCCATTTGTTTCTTTGCCCCAGCTTACTCAAAGCACACAGATTTTGTATGATTAACAACAACTCAAAACACTTTGCTATCAAAGACAAAGGTCAAGATGGTGGCCCATGTTCCACATATGGAAATAGAATAAACCAGGAACTAACTCTGATGTCAACATGGGACAAGATACAGCATCCCACTGAAGACAGCAGGGAAGCCTTATTGGGTGCCAGATATTAGCAACTCCTCAGTCCCTGATGGAGCTGTTTAGGTGTCCCAAAGCCCCTGCTGAACCCACAAACCCTGAAAAAATGGGAGAGATTTGCCTAAAACTGGTAATAGATCAGGAATGAAGAGACTTAAAGAACATCCCAAATTCCAATATCGATATCTATATCTATATCTATCTAGATCTAGATCTAATTAGGAGCTTGGAATGTTCTTTAGGTCTCTTCCTTCCTGATCTGTATGCAAAATATATGCAATATGATATATGAAATATGATATATATGCAAAAAAAAAAAAAAGGAAAAAAAAAAAGAAAAGAAAAGCCAACAATGGAAGCTGGTATTTGCTTCCACATTCATTTTCAGATGCCTTTCAGCCAGTTTTTTTTGGGGGGGGGCTGCATCTGTTTCATGCTGCAGGGTTTTAGTGGCAAAAACTGGGTCCTGTACTTTCTGCAGTTGCCCACCCCTGTCTTAATGGGAGGGCTAGACCTCATAATTAATCTTTACAAGCTCTTTCCATCCCTACATTTTAAGACCAGCAGAAACTGCAAACATGGCTCAACTGTTATTATTAATTCTATTGATCAGACATGCAATATCCAGTTACCACACAAAACAGAACAATTAAAATTGTCATTCCACTAATACCAAACTAATACAGAGCAAACATACTATAAAGCTGAGATGGAAAAATCAAAGTTCAATTTAAATGAAACTCTAATTTCTGCAGCAACCACCATAGATCATAAAATCCTCCTAAATGTCTACACTAGAAAGCCTTTTGTATCCATGTAGGTTTCCAGGAGTCTACAGAAGGCTCCCCATTGCTGAATCTGTCCAACAAGATTCATGTCTATTCCATGTCTAGGGCCTTGTCTACATATGACGAATATGCTGTACTCACCCCTAATCTGGTGCTGGCAGTCCAGGTGACATATGGCTGCCTCCAGGGAGGATCTGAAATTTTTGACCCTTAACCTGATTTTGCCCCACACTACATGAAGTTGGCAAAAAGTTTGATGTTTCCTGGCAACCCTGGAGTGGCCTTGGGTTCTGTTGGTGTGTGGACAGCTGGATCGGGTCCAATTCAGCTGATCCAATTGTCCACACAGCAAAAGCAGCACCATCCCTCTTACTCTGCAATGAGAAGTGCAGGGAAGGGGATGGATCCTCTTCAGTGCCACTATTACATACATACCCTAACAGCCCCCATCTTGGAATATCAAATAATTGGCTATATTTAATCATTTCGCTAAGGTGGCTATCCATGTGGTTACAGTATATCAAGGACTCCCTAATACTAAGGTGGGTTTCATGTATGCACCAAAGGAGAGGCCAGTGGACATTTCCAAAAACAGACACTCTCAAGTGAGACCTCAAAATGACCCTAGAGTAGATTAGTGATGACCCTAGAGGTGGGTCATCACTAATCTACTCAGTGACAGCAAGAGACCCTTATTGCTTGTAAATAGGATTTTCCTCTCCTTTTTCTACAACAATAGCCCACACCTATTTCTTATTCAATTCCAAAGTATCAATCTTTAGTGACAATTAACTCTTCTGGAGCTCCCTTTGTTCTAGCCTGGGAACCTCTGAGAACCACTGTATTTTGCCCACAACTCCTATCCCTGTAAGGAAACTATTTTATATAAAACAACACCAAATTGTGTGCTGTTCTTCTTCCTACATCCATGCTGCCGGTTTGCTGCTAGACCCTCATAACACAACTCTGAGACCCCGCTGCTGCAGGAACCTCTGCTCTACAGGAAAGGTGTTGTATCATCCCCTTACTCTATTCCTTTATCCAAAACCTCTGCTCTACAGGAAAGGTGTTGTATCATCCCCTTACTCTATTCCTTTATCCAAATACTTCCCACTTTATTCATTAGCCTTGTGCGAGTGCAGCCTTGTGTGAGTGCATGAAGGCTAAGTGTTTGTGTGAATGCTGTTGATATTATTTTGCAATAAAATCATTTAAGTGTACATCTTAGCTTAACATCTTCTCCTGAGTACTGATATACACTGATCAAAAGATCTTGCTCATTGCCCTCCTCTTGTATCGCAAAGCTGAGTATCTTAATTCCCCAAATTAATATTGATACTTTGAGGGTCCCAACTTTTATGAGCATTTAGGGTAACACCACTGCCACCTTGCTGGCCAGGCACACCCTGCAAGAGCCTGCCCAACAGCATCACTTCTTCTGAGGGCAGAATGGGGTGCCCATGCGATCAATGAGGGGGGGGGGTAAAGCTAACCCCCTCCTAGTTGCATGGCTCGATGCCTCCTAGAAATATAACAGCCAGCAACCTTTCCTTTTCTCCCTGCCTAGCATGCCAGTGCATCTTCTGAGGGCACCAATGGGTCCCCTGACATGTGATCAACAAGGAGGAAGTTGCTCTACTCCCTCCTTGTTGATCACACTGATGCCCCATTTCTGCCCTCAGCATAAGCAACACTGGGCAGGATTTCTATGGAGTTGCTGGGCCAGTGAGGAAGCATCAGTGTCAGCGTCAGCTTGAATGAGGACCCATCCCCTTGCCTGTTCTTCTCAGCACACCATTGCTTCTGCTGAGGGCAGAAATGGGACACCTGTGCAATTAATGAGGAGGGAATAGAGCTCCCCCCACCTTGTTAATCTCATGTCTGGGTGCACTGTTCTGATCTCAGGGGAAGCAATGGCACACTGGACAGGCTTTCCACAGAGCTCCTCAGCCAGCAGGGAAGCAGTTGTGGCACAACAATAGGGGATGGGCCAGCAGGGCCAATGAGGTGCCAGACCAGCTGGCCCATGTGGACAACAACACACCGTTTCATCAGACAGCCTGGTGGATGTGGCTGCTGTCATTGCCGATCCAAGGCTAATCCAGAGCATAATGCTCCAGACTGGCTCCAGATTAAGTGGCCAATGTAGATGAGCCCTAGGTGGGGATAGAGGCATATATGTATCACTCCATAAAAATTTCACCTGCACAAGGTCAAACAGTTCTGTGTAACTTTAAAAAACTCACATAGTACAATGCAATTAATCTTTGATTCAAAAAAGTGTATCATGTTATTCTTCCTTTGAGTGTTTTGTGAATAGTCTATCACAGAGACAGAGAGAGATTTAGGTGAAGAGATCCACCACGTATTTCTATGTCATTCTTCTACATTCTTCTTATTTCCAAGTAGTGGTTTTAACTCATGGTTCAGAGGAGTAAATATAGGAATAGACAAAAGCTGGGAAAAGAGACACATAAAAGAAGAGTGTGAGAAAATGTCACTAGGTTGTTCCAGAGAAGAAAACCCATACAGAGCTCAAACAATCCAACAAAAGTTAAGAACAGGGGAAACAATCAGCCCATTAACCTCAAAAACCTATGTGTGTTGCTATATATAGCCTTTTTCGTGTGTGTGTGTGTGTGTGTGTGTGTGTGAAAAAGGCAAAAAATACAAGCAGGGGTTTTGTTTCTACTTGCTTTGGCACGGAACAATAAGCAGAACATTCACTTTAATGGGTAACAAAGACAACACTGAATTTGGTCACAAGATTGTCCAGCTGGGAAGTTCTGTTTTAACAAATGATTTGCTATATACATGAATTCCCAATCGATTGTGCTGCAGTAGTGAAAGAGATACTGGAATAGGGGTACTGTCCTATCTATTCAACCTACATATAACAGAGCTTTACTGAGATTTACGGTATCAAATCCAGCATTTTGATGTACACTTCAATATTTGCTGATAGCTAAAGTGATTAAATCAATACAGCCGTAGTAGAACTTATTATATTTGGCAAACAGTCTATCCCTTCTATTTGATCACTAAATTAAAAGTGATTTGAAAGTGTCAAATAAAAACTCCTACCTATGTTTCAGCCACCAACCAACTTCCATACTCAGAAGGACAATGTGAGATGTTGTTGCCATGTTTTGGAGCTAAGACTAACACTAGTTTATCACTTGAATGTGATAAAAGCCTAGCACAAAGAATGCCACAAGGTAATAAAATTAATCAGGTTATTCCAAGGGCTTGGAAAAGTTACTTTTTGGACTACAACTCCCAAATTTCCCATATAGCATGACCAGTAGCTTTGATAGGTTGAGGTTTTCGAGAGGTGTTGTTCAAAAAAAGTAACTTTGATTATTATAATGTTATTGTGGTGGCATGGGGAAAACTTGTGTGTCTATTATTGACACTTTGCTAGATTTTTTTGAGGCTATACAGACAATATTTTTACCCTACACTGGTAACATTTTCGTTCTCTCTCAGTGGGACTAAACTGATGGGCAAGCCAACACAGGACATAAGAGTTTAACCTAGAGCAAGGATGGGCAACCCACACAGGGCCCATGCCGACCCCACCACCCCCACAAGCATGCTTAGCAGGCTGCACCAGTGTGTTTCGGCATACCTGAAATGACACAACATCACTTCTGGCTGCCATTTTGGCTGATTTTCAGCCATTTTCTTTTGTTTGGGGATTTTTGGGACCCCCCCCCCCGCAAAGGACTTTTAAGGGAAGCAAAACACCACTTTTCCAGATGGTTTTGGGAGTTTCGGGACAGTTTGGGGGCAAATAGTTGCCTGAAATAGATTTTCTGTGGGTTTTTTCTGGGCTGTGAGACCATCTTCTGGAAGAATTTATTCCTGACGTTTTGCCTGCATCTGTGGCTGGCATTTTCAGAGAATGGTTGTGTAGGGGTGTGTGGGGGGGATATATACAGTTGGAGTCCCTGTTGGAGAGGATATGTAAATTTTTGTACTTGAATGGCTAATTCCTGGGGGGCAGGGAGATATGCAAGGAGGATTAGTGTCTGTTTGGCTAATGGTCCATTGTCTGCTGGAAATTCTCCTGTCCCTCACAACCCAGAAAAAAACCCTCAGAAAACCTATGAATGCCAGCTTTGAAAGCTTTTGACTTCACAGTTGCCTGAAAATTAGCCCCCACATCAATTTGGGGGCTTTGGGAGACTTTGGGAGGCTCCCTGTGGTGAATATAGGGGTCCCAAAGTCCACATGCAGCCCACAGGCTCTTCTTTGCCCACCCCTGCCCTAGAGTAATTTAGATGCCCTTGTGGCATTTTAGGAAGACTTCTTATATCATAAAGCAGATTAACATTTTCAAAATATCTGCTGGCATTTATTTTGTAGGATGTTATTTTTTCCTATTATTATTTTTAAGCCAGGTTCACTATTATTAATTTCATCACTTCCTTCTCCCTCCCACCTGCTCTCACACCATACTAATACTCTGATCTTAATGGAGCACACTAAAACTACAGTCTTAACATCTTTTAGAGGGAGATTTTGCTTCTGTGAATGGCTTGTATCATTATATGGTCGTCCCTTCACATTCGTGGGGGTTAGGTTCCACAGATCCCCACAAATGTGAAAATTCCATGAATAATGACTGCCTTTCCCCTCCCCTGCCAAAGCGACCATGGGGCCTCCGGAGGCCCCATAGTCAGTTCCCCCACCTCCCCTTGCCTTCCAAGGCCTTCATGGGGCCTCCGGAGACCCTCCCGAGGCCCCGTGGATGCCTCCCAGCCCTCCCCCTCCCTCTCAAGGCCTTTGTGGGGCCTTCAGAGTGTCTCCAAAGGCCCCGCGGAGGCCTCCCCGGCCCTCTCCCTCCCTCCAAGGCCTTCACGGGGCCTCCGGAGGGCCCCATGTCACTGCTTTTGGGAGGGCGGGGGGGGGCCTCCCAAAACTGCGAAAATGCAAAACCGCGAATTCTAAGTTCACGAATGTGGAGGGGCAACTGTAATGACATAAGTTAAAATAGTTTTCTAAACATTCCTGCTGCTTCTGAGCTTTACCACTGTAGTTTATCTCCCTTCAGAGCACTGCATTGCTACAGATGGAGCACATGTTTCACAGAAGACTGAGCTCTGTCAGCAAGGAGGTTGGAAGCTAAAATGGGTTAGCCAGCTTCAGCTTTTCCTTGAGCAACTTGAAGGAAGGGGTATAAGAGAAATGTGATAAATAAGTAAACAAGGCAGTGATGCAAAACTGTTAGGTTGGTATGTAGGAAGAGATCCATGTCTGAATTAAGGTGAGGCCTTAGGGAAGTGATAGAGATCCAGTGTGGTGTAATGGTTTGAGTGATGGACTAGGATTCTGGCAGACCAAGGTTTGAAACCCCACTCATCCATGGAAACCCACTGGGTGATCTTGGGCAAGTCATACTTTCTCAGCCTCAAAGGAAGGCAAAGGCAAACGCCCTGTGAACAAATCTTGTCAAGAAAACTTCATGCCAAGTTCACCTTAGAGTCACTTGGATAAGGAAAAATAAACTGAAACTGAATCCAGGCGAGACAGAGGTGCTTACTGTTAATGGTCCTAACCTGAGGTTGGAGGTGTGTCAACCAGTCCTGGATGGAGTTACACTCCAACTGAAAGACTGTGTTCACAGCTTGGTGGTTTTTTCTGGATCTGGATCTGTTACTCCAAATGACAACCCAGAGAAATATAATGGCCAGGAGTGCTTATTATCAGCTTCAGATGATACATCAGCTGCATCCCTTCCCAGAGCTGGAGAACCTCGGTGCATGCTCCGGTAACCTCATGGCTGGATTCCTCCAATGCACTGTAAACTGAACCACCTCCGGACCTAGTCTGAAAACTCTAATTAGTGCAAAACATGGCAGTCAGATTGGGTACTCGTGCATTTAGCAGTGATAATATTACACCTATATTAAAATCACTCCACTGGCTGTCAATTACAGTAGTTTCCAGGCAGGGTACAAAGTGTTGGTTGTTAGTTTTAAAATCCTACATGTTTTGAGTCCAGGTTACCTATGGGATCACCTTCTCCTGTATAATCCACCCCATACAAATGTCTTCCGGGGGACATTTACTTCAGCCAATCAGGAGTAGGATGGCAACTGTTAATCAAAGGAATTTTTCTTCAGCCACCTACAAATTGTGGAATGACCTGCTGGAAGACACTTAACAGCTGGATGCACTGCCTATGTTTAAAACAGCATTAAAGACCAATCTCTTTTGGCAGGCCTATCTAAATGGTTTTTAAATTATAAATTGATTGTTTTAATATGTACAGTTGTCCCTCCATATCCACGGATTTGGTATTTTCAGATTTGGTCTCCATGGATTTAAGTATTCACGGCTTTAAAACATTCTTTAAAAAATAATAATCCAAAAAGCAAACCTTGATTTTGTCATCTTATATAAGGGACACCATTTTGCTATGCCATTGCATATAATGGGACTTGAGTATTAATGGATTTTAGTATCCACGTGGGGTCCTGGAACCAAACCCCAGTGAATATGAAGGGACAACTGTATACTTTTAAAACTGATGTTATGCTATTTGAACTGACTGTGTATTTTAAATTTGTGTTTGTAATTTTTAACTGTGCTATGTTTCTATCTGTTTCTGTATTTTAATCTGTTGTCTCCTGCCTTGATCCATAGGAAGAGACAGGTAAGATACAACAACAACAACAACAACAACAACAACATCCTGGAAGACAATTTCATGGTCCAAAAGGTGGAAGAGGCAACAAGGGGGTCAGCTATTTTAGATCTGATCCTAACCAACAGAGATACCTGGTTAATGGGGTGCAAGTGGTGGGATCCTTAGGTGAGAGTGATCATGTTCTCCTGGAGTTTGTTATACAATGGAAAGGAGAAGCCAGGCATAGTCAGACACGCATTCTTGACTTTAGGAGAGCTGATTTCAATAAACTCATGGAAATACTGGGGGTGATCCCATGGTCAGGAATACTAAATGAGAAGAGACTTCAAGACGGATGGGACTTTCTCAAAAGGGAGATACTGAAGGCACAATTTCAAACAGTACCATTGAGGAAGAAAAATGGGAGGTGTCTCAAGAAACCAGGATGGATGACTAATGAACTTTCAATGGAGCTAAGTTTTAAACGGAACATGTATAGGAACTGGAAAAGGGGGGAAATCACCAAAGAAGAATTCAAACAGATAGCAAACACATGTAGGAGTAAAGTCAGAAAAGCTAAAGCACAGAATGAGCTCAGGCTTGCTAGGGAGGTTAAGAACAATAAAAAGGTTTTTTTTGGGTATGTCCGCAGCAAAAGGAGGAAGAAGGAAATGATAGGGCCACTACATGGAGAAGATGGCAAAATGCTAACAGGGGACAGAGAAAAGGCAGAATTACTCAACACCTTCTTTGCCTCAGTGTTTTCAGAAAAGGAAAAGGAGGACCAACCTGAGGAGAATGGAACAGAGGACACAATAGGGGAAATCCAGCTCAAAATAAGTAAAGAGGTAGTACAGGAATACCTTCTTAATCTAAATGAATTTAAATCTCCAGGACCAGATGAAATACATCCAAGAGTATTAAAAGAGCTGGCAAATATAATCTCAGAGCCATTGGCAATAATCTTTGAGAACTCCTGGAGAACAGGAGAAGTCCCAGCAGACTGGAGGAGGGCAAACGTTGTTCCCATCTTCAAAAAGGGGAAAAAAGAGGATCCCAACAATTATCGTCCAGTTAGTCTGACATCAATACCAGGGAAGATTCTAGAGCAGACCATTAAACAGAGAGTCTGTGAACATTTAGAAGGCAATGCCATAATCACAAAAAGTCAACATGGGTTCAGAGAAACAAGTCATGTCAGACTAATCTGATCTCTTTTTTTGATAAAGTTACCAGCTTGGTAGATGAAGGGAATGCTGTGGACATTGCATACCTTGATTTCAGTAAGGCCTTTGACAAGGTTCCCCATGACATTCTTGCAAACAAGCTTGTAAAATGTGGGCTAGACAAGTTAACTGTTCAATGGATTTGTAATTGCTTGACCGGCCGAACTCAAAGGGTGCTCAACAGTGGCTCCTCTTCGTCTTGGAAAGATGTGACCAGTGGGGTGCCACAGGGTTCTGTCCTGGGCCCAGTGCTATTCAACATCTTTATCAATGACTTGGATGAGGGAATTAGGGGCATACTTATCAAATTTGCAGATGACACCAAATTAGGAGGAGTAGCTAATACCCTAGAGGACAGGATCAAAATTCAGAATGACCTGGATAGACTGGAGAGCTGGGCCAAAGCTAACAAAATGAAATTCAATACGGAGAAATGTAAGGTGCTGCATTTAGGGCGAACAAATGAAATGCATAGATATAGGATGGGGGACACCTGGCTGAATGAGATTATGTGCGAAAGGGATCTAGTAGTCCTAGTAGACCACAAGTTGAACATGAGCCAGCAGTGTGATGCGGCAGCTAAAAAGGCCAATGCAATTTTGGGCTGTATCAATAGAAGTATAGTGTCTAGATCAAGGGAAGTAATAGTGCCACTCTATTCTGCCTTGGTCAGACCTCACTTAGAATACTGTGTCCAGTTCTGGGCACCACAATTAAAAAAGGATATTGACAAATTAGAGCATGTCCAGAGAAGGGCAACTAAAATGGTGAAAGGTCTGGAAACGATGCCTTATGAGGAGAGACTTAGGGAGCTGGGTATGTTTAGCCTGGAAAAAAGACGGTTAAGCCCTGTTTAAGTATTTGAAGGGGATGTCACGCTGAGGATGGAGCAGGCTTGTTTTCTGCTGCTCCAGAGACTGGAACACGGAGCAATGGATGCAAGCTCCAGGAACAGAGATTCCACCTCAACATGAGGAGGAACATTTTGACAGTAAGAGCTGTTCGGCAGTGGAACACACTCCCTCGGAGCATGGTGGGGTCTCCTTCCTTGGAGGTCTTTAAACAGAGGCTGGATTGCCATCTGTCGGGGATGCTTTGATCAAGATTTCCTGCGTGGCAGGGGGGTTGGACTGGATGGCCCTCGTGGTCTCTTCCAACTCTGCAATTCTATGATTCTATGATTCTATGAACTATCAGCTCTGAATTTCTAACTTTGCTATCAAATGCATGTCCAAAGATGCATTTCGACCATCTCACCCTGTTCTGCTATACTATGAAGAAGTTATTTCATTTCTAACATGCCAAAGGTAGCAAAGCAAGGAGATCTAACCTGGTATCCAGGGGAATTAGAATGTGATTGCTCTTTCTCCCTCTCAGACCCATTGGTACACATCTAATTATAGCATCCAAGTAATCATAAATGGTGAAGAGTGCTTCCAAAGGGGCACAAAATATTTCATGAACCCCCCCACCCCGCCAATATGGCAGTTTGGTAACCACCAAATGATGAATATCTTAAACCATCAGGAAATCACATGATTATCTTGCTGTTTGATGGTGTCTGGAGTAGTAAACAGCTGAGGCAAAGCACAAAAATCAGTGTGTATAGAGCCATTGTACTGTCTATTCTCCTTTATGGATCTGAAACATGGGTCACCTATTGCCATCACCTATGACTCCTCAAATGCTTTCATCAGCGCTGTATATGCACAATCCTAAATATACACTGGACTGACTATATGATGGATGTTGCTGTCCTTGAGCAAGCAGGGATCACCAGCATTGAGGCCATGATATTGAGAACACAGCTGTGCTGGGCAGGGCACATTTCTAGGATGGAGGACCATTGCCTCCCAAAAATAGTACTCTACGGTGAATTCGCCACGGGTCAGCATAAGAGGGGCGCAACAAAAAAATGATACAAGGACTCCCTGAAACATCTCAGGCTCGGCCAAACTGATCACCAACAGTGGTCCTCCCTGGCCTCACATCGGGAGGTATGGAGACGCACTATCCACAATGCTGCAGCCTTATTTGAGAACTCATGCCGAACAAGTCTTGAACAACTCTGCAATTCTATGATGCCATTTCAGAAACGACAACGCAGAAAGAATCACAACCCAGAAACATCACCCAAGGAGACCCTCTGCTGTGCTTTCTGCAACTGGACTTGTTTATCTCGGATTGGCCTTTTTAGTCATCAGCGCACTTGCAGAAAGTGTGGGATGAGTCCTTCCTAAATCTTCGTTTGCGAAGAAAAGCCAGAGAGATCCTGTTGTTTGGTTCCTTTTGGCATAAATGTGATATAGCAACAAAATCAAATTCTGCCATGTGCCTTATCAAGCCACCAAAATGGATTTCAAGTTAAGAAAGAGTAGTATATGAAAGGTAGGAGCAAGAATGCTATGTGGTCTATATGTCTCTTTGAAGATCTAATGTTTAGTTTTCTTATTGATCTGCCAACTTCATAGGACACCTTAATGAAAACAATCTTAGGTGCTAAACTAGATTATGCATAGCTTGCTATGTATAAGTGATGTAACAAATACTGGTACACTTTTTGAGTTCTTCTGTACTTTTTATTTCTTAAGTTTCGTTCCTAGATGCTTTATCCACCCACTTAATTAAATGAGTAAAAAGTCCAGGCGTAGACTATTAAATAAATCTTTTTGTCATATTCCTCCTAGTATTTCTGAAGTTTTTAAAAAAGCTGAAGGGTGGTTTTTTGTTTTTTTTTTTGTACGTACTTCAGTGCTTATTCCCTTTACTACCAAGCATATGACATTAGTATGTACAATCATGCAATATTAATATTAATTATAGAAAGATGACAGGATTTTGATATGAGAAGCCAGATGGTTATTCAAACCATCTTGACAAATCTGTTGTTTGTTGCTGTTTAAGAAATATGTTTAATTAGCATCAGACTTATAATTATTTCTGATCTTAATAGATCGGTTCTTTGTAAATGTTTTGAAATGGGTCTAATGGCACAGGATGCTCTGGGACCTATTTGTATATGAATGTCCATATACTGGGTGGGTTCCAGAGATGAACTTCTGTATGCTGAAAGGCATTTTTCCACCTATAGAATTGCTGTTTTAGAATTTACGCTAAAGATGTGCTATGTTTCCACAACATTGTGTGGAAACTACTGTGGCAACAGCTGTAGAACTGGTTTGTTGTAGTGCTGTGTGTCCACTCTGGGTTAACTTTCACAGTACATAACCTACCACAAGGGTGGAAATCATGAATCTAGATGTGGTTGGACTGCAAATACCAGCAGCTTTATCCAACCTAGGGTGCATCTACACTGTAGAAATAATGTAGTTTGACACCACTTTAACTGCCATGGCACCATCCTATAGAATCCTGGGACTTGTAGTTTTCTGAGTCACCAGCACTCTTTGACAGAGAAGGCTAAAAAACCTTGCAAAACTACAAATCCCAGAATTCCATAGGATGAAGATACAGCACTTAAAGTGGTGTCAAACTGCATTATTCCTACAGTGGTGAGGAATGTTGGGGGTAGCAGTCCTACCACTTCTGGAGGGCTATGTGATTCCCATTCCTGCCATAGCAGTTATGTTCAAATGGATTTAGGGCCATGAGCAGAAAGAATCTCAAGGACTTTTCCCCCTCCTTCTTTGAAGCCCTCTTGCAGCTTTGGGAAACATTTTTGGAGGTTTATGAGACCTGCCTCTGCGGAGTGGGACAGGATGTGAACTGCTGCAGTGAGACAGGGGAATGATCCAAATTTGGATGGAGGTTGTGATGTGTGGGACTCTCCCACCCATCTTTTGATCCTCCGGTAGCCCTCCATACAATACTCTTCATGAGTTTGTTCTGACCCTCCAGAAAATCTTTTCACATGTGAAGGGAATTGACAAGAGGAGAAAGGGACTAGGAAGTCCATTTTGTGAGTTTTCTTCAAGTGACACCGAGAGGCACTAAGCCATATTATCATCTGTGGACCTTATCAGACAAGCTTCCAAAAATGTTATTTTGCCACCATATTTTAAACAGTGTGCCGGCAAAACAACCCTTTATATCAAATGTTGCTGTAATAGCATGAAAAAGCAGCTCCATACTTCCACGTTGGTGGGTGTGCATGATCTTGGCAGTTCTCGAGAGAAGACACGAGCACACTTAAAAATCTAAAAGCAGATAAATTAAAAAACAAAATGAACACACAAGCACTGAAACACACTTTAAAACTTGTCTGCAAAATGAACAGGTTCATAAAAAGAGTGTCCCATACCTAGTTTTTATGTTCTCTCCTGGAAGTGTTTTGGTGGTGACTGTCCACTGATGCTGGAACCATGCCAACAGAAAGGGGTGCGGTTTCAGATGCTCGCAATCACACTAAAAAACACCACGGCTGATCAATTAACAGCTTGGCCCATCAATAAAAAAGAATATTTATTCACAACACAAAATTACGAAAGCACCACTTTGTGCGAAATGGGCACCCTTTCACATTCATTGGCATTGTGATGATGCCATACTTGCCGTGTCTGATAAAGTCCTGTGATTTGCAAGATAGGTGTTTGTTTTTTAATCCTTCCGAGTAGGGGGAGTCATGATTTCTTATATGAAAATAGAGTGGACATTTCATACAAGCTCAAAGTTGATAGCTTTCACTTGTAAATCAAACCACAAACAGGGATTAGATCCCACAAAGACTAAAGTAAATCTGCAGTCTTACAGTTATTCACGTTAGGCTGATTCCTGGCACACTGTCCTGGAAATAAGCTCTATTGTAACAAATCACTGGTTAAAAGTCCATGAGATGGCCATAATCCAAAGTTTCTAATTTGTGAGCTCAATAAAGGATTCTCTTTACCTTGCACTGGCAACCATTTAAAGGATAACTAGTGCAAGCTGCTAATGCAATTTACTTAAGATATATACACATATTTCTAAATCCAGAAATCCCCTTTAAGTCTGGGGGCACTGAGGTATAATGGATGTAAAAGTTAGTATCTCTACTGACTGAATGTGAAGGATTATACATTTCATGAGTACACAGTGCTCTCAGTTAAACATCAAAAGAATAGCCCTGGAAGATTCTTGGAAGGGACCCTGTTCCTCAGATTGGTGTTATTAAGGTTAATTTGTGCTGGAAGAGCATGAGTCTTGGTAATTTCCTTTAAGTATCCCCAGTGCTGTTGGAGAACAGCTGAGATTCATCTTCTCTTCTGTACAGGACTTGTAATTGAATGAATACGACCAGGAACCAAACTATTTGAAAAAAAACTATATTCTACCCTATAGGTTTCCTAGGTTTTAACATCATCTGAAGGTTTTTTAAAATGTTTTGTTTTGTTTTTGGTATGTCACTACTGGAGGCACGTATTTTGGAGAGAAGGCTTTCCTGGTGGCTGCTCCCAGTCTCAAAAACACCATACTAAAGGAGGCCAGGCTGGTGGCATTTCACAGGGGCCATCTATATGGGGGTGGTGGTGGAGTATCTCGTAGTAATGGCATTTCACAGCAGCATTTCACAATGGTGTTTTTGGCCCCAGAAGTCCCCATAAGCTTTGCATGCAAGATGGTGGCCATGAGTGATTTACCCACATTAGTTCTTTACCGCCTCTGAACTTCTTTTTCTAAAGTAGTCTAAGGTGCGCTGGAGCGAGATAGCAATTGTCCTGATGATCAGGAATGAGCACCCCCTCGCTGTTTTTTAAAAAACATATGGAAAAAACTGTGAAGGCTTTTCTTGCATTGTTTTTGACATTTTGGGCCCGCCTCCTTCCGAATAGTGTGGATTGGTGCAGGATCCCATTTAGATAGGTAGGATTCACAGCAAATTCCATGAGGGTTATTTTGACCATTTAGACAACCCCACAGGCAAGCAAATGTATTTTATTCAGCTAGCTTGTTTGCTAAAGTAGGTTTAACTGCTGAGGCAGTTTATACTCTTCATTGTACTGATTTTTTTTAAAGAAAAATGATTGACTTTTAGAGTAGAGCCACTGAAATAAATAAGAGGTGACTACTAAGTCCTAGTCATTTTAAGTGGCTGTTCTAGATAGGACAAAACTTGGATTTAAGTCTATAGTTTAGCACCAGTTTTGCATTCTACATTGTAATAGCTGTCTTGAAGCCACACTATTTGTTGTGGAAGGATATGATATTAAATAAATAAACAGTTTTCCTGTTGAATCCAGATGTAGGTGAAACAAACTGTAGTGAAACTCTAAGTGCTGTAGCTCCATCCTATAGAATCCTGGGATTTGTAGTTTTACAAGATCTTTAGACATCTCTGCCAAAGAGTACTGGTACCTCACAAAACTTCAAATCCCAGGATTCTGTAAGATGGAGCCATGGCAGTTAAAGCAGTATAAAAGTTTGTTATTTCTACAGGGTAGATGCACCTCAAGCTAACCTATGGTTTGAAGTTTCAGCCCTCACTGAATGCAATAGGATTCAAGTGTGTGTAACTGTGTTGCATTTCAGCCTTTGAGAAAAGCGAGACAAACTTCAATCTGATACTTTATAACTCTGGTTCTTGTGTATATATAGGTGCCTGATGTTATTGGTTTAGCCAGTGGTCAAGGATGCTGGAAGGTGAAGTCCAGAAACATTTAGAGCATCCTTAGTCCAGAGCCCAGAACCACTGATTTAAACTATTCCACATTTCTTTAACTGAAGACTCCTATGCAGGTTTTCTTAAATGTAAATACCACAGTGCTAAAAGGGTCTTAATTCCAGGTGATGACATTCAAAGCCCTAAACAGATTGAGACCTTGATATTTGAAGGAGTGCTTCTTGACCCCCCATATTCACAGATTTGGTATCCATGGTTTCACTTATCCACACACACAAAAATGTTCTCTCTAGGTAATTCCAGGTCCTCCAATGCTATTCTATCGTCAACTTCCAGCATTCATCTAATTGACAATAATCAATTATCCTTATAACCCATGGTTTCAGGTATTCACAGGGGGATCTTGGAATATATCTCTCGTGGATATAGGGGTTGACCTGTACCAGCCTAAGAACTAAAAGGTTTATGGATTGCCCTCCCCCTGGCGACCCAAATGGTGCCAACAATGTTTTTTGTTTGTTTGTTTGTTTTTTAGGATGCCTGACTTTTTATTAAAGCCTTTGAGGCCTAACCTTATGTTTTTAAGGGTACAGTCCATGTACATGTGCATGATTTTAACTGTTTTAGCTTTCTCTGTTGTTTTAACTTGGTGATCTCTTTAATGTTTTTATCCTATATAAATATCCTATTATCCTATCTATATTATTATTATTATTATTATTATTCTCCTATCTATATAATATAATATCCTATCTATATTATTATTATTATTATTATTATTATTATTAGGTCTGGAATTGTTTTAAATTGTTTATATTGTTTTAATTGTATATTCCCTGAGATCTCACGATAGAAGGCAGTATATAAATATTTTAACAAATTGATCAACCAATAAATAGGATTGTAGCTGAAATCTGGGAAACTAGCATGCCAATCCAGTTTGCAAAAGCAGGATCTCCAATGCCACAGTGAACTGTAAAGTCTGCATTAGACCCATGCATACAAAACAGGTGTCTGAAGCTTTTCCTTTCTATTTCCTCCTTGCCCCCAATGCACATACACACACATTGAGGTAGGTCCTATGTAATTACTCAGCACCATCTGCCATTTCTGGGTTCCCAACAGTCCCAGTGTTAACATGTTCACTTATACTCTCTGTAACTGGGAGTCTGGGGGATTATAGCACAGCATTGCAGCTTCAGGAGAATATAACTCTAGGAGACTTGTGAGGAATATAAATTACAGTGGGCTCTTCCTATCCACAGGGGTTTGTTTCTACCCCCTCCCCTATGGATAGGAAAAAAATGTGGATGTTCAAACCCCATATTAATCAATGGTGGAGTATGAACATGGCCACGTGCTGATGAGGCTGTGTGCACACACTACCTTTGAATAATATGGGGCATGGTGATCTACCAATCCACAGATGGTGAGCCCACAGATAGGGCAGGCCCACTGTATAGCACTAAGCAGAGTACTCCTGCCACATCACCAGACAAGCTCTCCATGTTTAATGCTCATGGAAGTCCACAGGGGGCACTTTCTGTAGGACCTTTTAAAACATAAAGCTGGCCCTATCCTCCTGAGCATGAGGAAACCATCTGCACAGTTGAGCATACACTGAGCTCTGGATCAGAGCCATTGTATAGGGAACTAGGTAGTGTTGAAAACAGTGACTGACAACACTGACAGCTGTGCTGAGTATATATAGCTCATGCTCCCCCAGGTGAACCATTCTCTCTACCAATTCCCTACAGTTTATTTTACTACATCAAGTATTTTTAGCTAGATATTTAACAAGCCTGAGTAATCACTGCCCTCCTACACATTAGCGTTTCAGAAATCTGCATATTCTGAAGACCTATAAAAGATGCAATGAGAGAAGGAAATGTGCAAGCCTTAACATCTGTTCCTCTTAGCATATTTATGTACATTTCATGCAGTCAGGAAAAGTTTACTGGGAGATTTTTATGGTTTGAAATTGGTCATCTGTACTTTATGGCTCCATCCAATCAACCTACTTTATAAAGTACAGAATGATGCTGGAACCTACTGGCCCCTTTGATCATATACTTACTACCATGTATGTGTTTTCTAAATTTCCCAGAAATTACACAAAAGAAACACATTAAAGTACTGGCAAATGCCTTGTTCACTTAGAGAAGTACAGTGTCTATACATGACTACTTAGAGAAGTACAGTAGCTACCTATACATTGCCCAAAAATGCTTTATCAAAAGAGGGGACATATATTTGCATAAAAAAACTTCACATGCAAATTTATATGTTTAGGTGCAAATGTTGAAACAATTACTAGAAATAATGTTTATACATAAAATTCAATACAGTTCACCATGCTAGGAAGGCGTATCTTCAGGGGCTCATCTATGTGAACCAGGATATGCTGGCCCATTCCTCTCCCATTATTTCTGTGAAACAGGCTGGAGTCCAAACAGGCACACTGGCCCATTGCTGTTGCCACTGCTGCTAGCATCTTCCTGGCTCTCTCGGAAGTGAGGAAGTCAGCCTGAAACATGTGGCCAAGGCCCTCTGCATGGGACCAGTCTTGGTCACATGCTGTGGGACTTATGCCTGGATCCAAAAGAGCAAGGCAGAGTGGCAGCTGCAGCGATGGGCCAGCCTGCTGGGATGGGCTCCTGTGGACATGTGGGGTCTGATCCATTCCTTGCCAATGGGAATGGATTAAACTAGCTTTAAAAAAATGTGGTAAAGGGCCCTACCCTATCTTCCCCTGCCTGAGCCTCGAATCTGTCCCAGGGTGGTGAACACTGCCCAGGGGCAGAACAGAGCAAAAGCCCGCCATTGTCAGGACTGCAGGACTCTAAAATGGGGCAAAATGGAGTAAATTGCCCATGTAGAGAAGTCCCAGGTGCTCTCTTGGCTTGTTCAGTCTCATGTCTAGGTGCTAGTGGTTAATGGGCAACTTCAAGGTCTTTGCTCTTCCTTCTTTTGCTTGTTACAGCTAAACCAGACTTTGAATGGATTACCTTTCATATAGTGGAGTTACTCAAGGAATCAATGGGACTTAATCTTACATTTATATGTACAAGTTTGCAGGCTTGTGTTTGTAGTCTAGCTAAATGATAAGCTGTACAGCAGAGATAGGGATCCTCCTTCCCACAGGTGAGATGCCACTCACAGGGGTTTCCCATCCAACTGCAGCCCCAATATTTTTCTGTTATTAAATTGGAAACGCTCAGAATAGAGCTGAACGGGGCTTTGTAGGCAGGAAAGCTATCACGTGGAACTAAGCTGCACTTTCAAGTAGATAATATGTTGTACTGTGGCTCACTCTTAAGTAGATATGTAAAGTTAGTTTTCTTGTACACTTGACAGGAAAACAGCCAAATTGTAGTAAGAATTGCACCTATCATTAGTCCTGCCCACTGTTGCAATGTAGATCCTAATACCCTTCCCAAAGTAAGTTTAGAACCTTTTTTTACATACCATGAGAGCCCCCATCTTGAAATATCAAATAATTGGCTATATTAAATAATTTGGCTCAGTTCAGCTATCCATGTGGTTACAGATAAACTAGGGATCACCCAATAAGCCTTGATCTATGTATGCACCAAAGGAGTGGCCTGTGGAAAGCACCTGGAGGTGAGTCAATCACTAACCCACTCAGACATGGCAGAAATCGTTATTGTTTACAAATGGGATTTTCCTCTTCTGTCCCCCTCCAACAATAGACCTGGCCTGTTTCCTATACAGTTCCAAAAGTATTGATCATTAATGATAATTAACTCTTCCCGAGTACCCTTTGTTCTAGCCTGGGAACCTCTGAGGACCATTATATTTTGCCCACAACTCCTATCCCTATAAGGGAATTATTTCATATAAATTTCACCCTAAAACACTACCAAATTGTCTACAACATCTCCTCCTACATTCATGCTGCCAGTTTGCTGCTAGACCCTCAGAATGCAACCCTGAGCCTCTGCTGCAGGGATCTCTGCTCTACAGGAAAAGTTTCATATCACCCATCATCCCCTATCCAAATACTTCCTACAACTTTTGTTAGTCTTGTGTGAGTGCTTGAAACCTGAGTGTTTGTGTGAGTGCTGTGATATTACCTTCCAATAATGATCATTTCATTGTACCTTTTTCTTCCTCCTTAGCACCAGTATATATAGATCTAAAAGGTCCTGCTGTTACTCAGCTCTTGTATTGCCAAGTTAAGTGCATTAATTCCTCATCTTAATATTAGTGTATTAGAGGGTCCTCACAGACCCCCAAGGTTTCAGGTAACACTTGGAGCTAAGATCTGCCACCCATATTAAACTGCAAGAGTGCAATTCATTCAGCCTTCCATGATTCCAGAGGTGAGAATCATGTAGACTTACAGATGCATTTGGATTACAACTCCTAGCCAGCATAGTAAATGGTAAAGAATGCTGGAAAATAACCTCTGATGGCATCAAGAAGACTTCATGTCTCCCAACTTTGATTTACAAATCCACGACCATTCAGTACTGTATACAAGTATACCTGACATTATGGATAATACTTTATGCATTAGATAAAATGAACTATAGTCTGTGGAAGTCTATTCTACAATAAATAAATGTACATTATAGCACTTTTTAATGATTGGTTAAGAAAATGTCAGGGTATGTGTTTTTAAAGTACCATACCATACACATCAATCAATCAATCAATGGTAAGATAAGGTGTGAGCCCTGCACAGAGGTTGGATACGGTCTTTTGGGAGGCTATTGCTACATCATGAGAGTTCTCTACTCAGCTCCAAAGAAATATATTATAATTGATATAGCAAGTAATTAGTTATAGCAAGCAATTAGTATGCAGTTTGCAGGAAATATGTGAAAAACAGGCATTTTGTTTAGTGATTAAAATTGTACTTCAGCACGTAAGCCTTGAATTAAATAAAAGATTTAAATTGCTTTGATCTTTAACAATCCAACCTGCTGCCTAGCCTGTTTGTCTACCTCACCCCCACCCGATCAGATCTGAGCTTATGTCTTCAGTCTTCTGATGTTGCTACACTGCAGATTTCACAAGTTTCCCCTGATAGCAAAGAGGCTTATAGAAACAATGTCTTTTATTTCTACTGTTTGGAGCAGGTGGGGATCTGGGATTGATGTTGCCATGGAATCAGGCTTCTCAGTAGCTCTCTTCATGCAACCACATGTTATAGAAAAATTCTGTTGTTACATTTTAAGCAGACAATGAGATATTCTCAACATTAGGTATTTGTTTCATGACAGGATGTCAAGGTATCTGCCCTATGGTTTAGCCCAATCACTATGAGGCTCCCTGGGTCAGGCTTCTGGACACAAGTTGAGACTAACTTTGGTCAGACCTCACCTGGGCACTGCAATTCAGGAAGGATATTGACAAGCTGGGATACGTCCACAGGAAGACAACCAAAATGTTGAAAGGTCTGGAGGCCATATCCTGTGAGAAGTGGCTTAGGGAGCTGGGTATGTTTAGCCTAGAAAAGAAAAGATTAAGAGCTGACATGATAGCTTTGTTTAAATATTTGAAGGGATGTCATATTGAAGACGGATTGAGTTTGTTTTCTGATGCTTCAGAGACAAGGACACTGAGCAATGAATTCAAACTACAGGAAAAGAGCTTCCATCTAAACATTAGGAAGAACTTCCTGATGATAAGAGCTATCCCACAACACTGGAAAACACAGCCTCAGAGTGTGGTGGAGTCTCCTTCCGAGGTTTTTAAACAGTGGCTGGATGGTCATCTGTCGGGAGTGATTTGTCTGTGTGTTTCTCCATGGCAGAGGGTTGGACTGGATAGCCTTCATGGTCTCTTCCAGTTCTATGATTCTATTATTCTAGCAGCACACTGGTTGTGACTAAAACCCCAGCTTCTTCAGAAGTAAAAGACGACTTGCAACTTCGGATTGAGATTCAGCTGTTTTCATGTACTCACGTCTAGCATGGCTTCATTACAAACTGCAAAATTGTTTAAACTGCTGCTGGTTATGCTCCATTATCTTAGTTTTAGTTCCCTTTTCCCAGAGTCTTTGTTCTTTGAGTCATCTGTTATTCTTATTATATGTCTACTTTTACTCTTGATATGCTCAAGGCCCCTCCCAGATTCTTAACACGTCACATTCACTTATGCCTGCTTTTGCCACTGTTTAAATACATATATGCAAAGGTACACATGCAAACCGTGTCTCTCCCTCTCCCTCCCCCACACTCTCTCTGACTCTTACATATAATGAAGAGGAGCAGTCTCTACCTTAGAAGAAAAATCAAAAAGTGACCATAAAGCCTAGATGATGTAGAACCATATTGATGAAAACAGCTTGCTTAGACAAAAAATGTTTTTAATTTCCCAGCAATTTCAAGTTAAGTTAAACATGTATAAAACATTCTGAGCCATGTTCCAAAATATCCTGGCATATTCTGCTGATATGATAACAGGTAGAACTCTGAGATAAGATAAAAAGAATAAATGCTTGTAGTTAGGAGACAGTGCTTGCTCCTAATTTGTGAGCTTGCTTATATGCCACAGCCTTTTCTACCCATTTGCTGCCACTGCATGTTTTTGTAAGAATGCTATACAAAATTTATTTAATTGCTGGTTTGGGCTAACAAGCCAGGGTCCACTCAATACTGTGTTGTTAAATAAGCTACTGGATTCAGTCTGCTATCAGACTCCACTCCTGAACCTTAGAGAGGTTTTTTTTTAATCCCCTTCAGTTTTTCACATATAGATACAAAACTATGTATAAAATGATTACACAAAATGTGCACAATCAGTACACTACTTTTTATATGATTTCTAAACATATTCTTCAGAGCGTAGATGTCAATATTTTACATACATTAAATCATAAGTCTTTGTTGTTCAATTTCTGTAACATAATACCGTTTTAAAAGAGAAATCCAATAAAATCTGCATTCAGATCCATATACAGTACAGGCTTCCCTAACATACACATTTTGCCTGCCTCTTTCTTTAATCCATGCCTGTTGTATACATCTTTCCACAGAAGACACATTTTGTTATGCAACATTGCCTAATATAAAGATGTTGGTTTGCAGTTTTTGAACTAATGACTGCATTGCAAAATTAAAAGTGAAAAGTCAAAAAGATAACTTTGTTCTAAACTCCTTTGAGTCCAGGAAATGTAACGAGGTCAATTTGCTTACAGCTGTGGACTAAACAAAATTCTCTGGCATCCCCAATGTGTCATGATTGCTCCCTTTATGACATGTATTCACTAGGCTCAAGAAGGGACATCAATACAATTGCATTTGCTGCCACATCCCATTAGTCATGCCTGGAGATCAGTACAGATTTGATTAATACAGCATAGATAACCAATGTTATTTATACAGTGTTGGAGATGCAAGAGAAAGTGAAGTTTCTTTGAGATTCAAGGAGGAGGTCATTTAATCTTGTGCACATCTGCACCCCCTCCAATTTTCCAACAACTGTCACCTGTATGACAAGGAGGTGTTACCTACATTGACACCCCCAGCCCCATATCTGTATTAATAATTGGCAATATTAGTAATTAGGTCAAATGTGGCCTTCCATGCAGTGTGGCCATTAAAACTGGAAAATTCCAACAAATTGCAAGGACCTAGCATTCAGACCCAGGACTTTATCAGACCACCCTCCTAAACCCCATTCTTTTGCTGTCATAACCTCTGCCATTTTTATGCCAGCAAAAGAACTCCCCATGTCACACTTACCTTCCGTCCTGGCAAAAGGCTTCCCGGCAATGAATGAGGAGTGAACAGAGCTCTGTTCACTTCCTCTATTGAAATCCTGCATATTCTCACAATAATACATAGTGTGGGCAATTCAAAAATAAAAACAAAAATAAAACAGTAAAAGTTTTTAAAAGCACATAAACACACTAAAAAAGTCCCAGGTAAACTGGGGAGGGCCATAAAAATGTGCACCTATTGGGATGTCATGATCTCACCCAGAAGTGTTCTGGCTAGACTGGCCATTGATGGTGTGTTGGGCGATGATGGGACTCTCAATCCCTGGCAGAAGCCAAAAATATCCCGGCAGACTTAGCAGCAACCCGTTCCCAACATAGTACTCTCACACAAAGTGTTTTTCTTCCTACGAATAGGAGGCATGTTATCTTCAGCTCAACAGCAGTTGCAATAATTACAATACATACACACTGCTATGCCAAGCATCAGGCTTCAGGCTTGGCCAAGAGCCAACATCTCTCCAAGTGTTCATCGGTACATCATGTCTAGCGTCCCATCTCTAGCTAGTCTCGTCCCACGTCTAGTCAGCTTAGCAAGCCTCTAGCACTTCTAGCCAGTCTAGTAAGTCTAGTAGAGTAGTCACAGTAGTCACACTAATAAACTCTGGGCATAGCCTCCTTTTTATACAGTTTCACAGGTGTCACAGGGCACTGGCTACTCCAATCACCTAGGAGTCATACATCTTGTATAAGCCCTTTGCACACCACCCTATTCTTTGCACACCTTCCTTTTCTTTGCACTCATTACTAAAACTTGTGTAATGAGTTATATAAAGATGATGTGTGCAGCTGTGGCCTCCAGGCTCTATAACCTTGGCCTTGGATAGCTTGGCAGTGACTTGGCAACTTTGCAGTTGGCTGGCCATTTTATAAGGAGTTCAGGCCTCTAACACCTGACATGGTGGAATAATGAGAGGACATTGGTGTGAGGTTTCATATGCTAGCAAAGCAGGAAAAATATCACCACAGCTGATCTATTGACAGCTTGGGCCCTCAATAAAAAAGTACGGCTTATGGCTAGTACATAAACTGAAAGGGTGATGTTGTCTGGTCTGTGTGCCCTTTTGCATTTATATGGTGTTCTTATGACACTGTATTTTGTGTGTCTGATAAAGTCCTCAGTCTGGTATGCACTTAAGAAGAGGCTGCCTAAATTCTAAAGAAATGCTAATTTGCAAAGCAGCTGAAGGCACATAGACCTGGCTAATCCTATCCAATGGGATAGCCAATGTGAGAGACACAAACATAAACAACCCTCATTTCTTCACCCATCTCTGCACAAAGGAAGTTGCTTCCTCCCTTTGAATTGCAAAGCATCCACACATTAAGATGCCATTAACATATCCGGAGTGCCTTTGTCTCACCTTGAGCAACTCCGAGAAGCATTGTCTCCTATTATTATTCCATACCCTGGAGGCAAATATTGACTATAAAAACCCTTCCAAAACTTCACTCAAGTGTGCACAGTTCTCCTGCTTCTAGATGCCATGTCAGACTGTGTAGTCATTCCTGATTGGGACCCCCACTCTGCTGGTTCCTTCTGTGACCTCATCTCTACAAGATAGGTGTCATATCTCCCATAAGGAACTTCCTTCTCCACCCCTCTATCCCAATATTCCCAACTTTTTTCACTAGTCCTGTGTGAATGCTTGATGCCTGAATGTGTACATGAATGTTGTTATTATTATTTTCTCCAATAAAGACCAACTTATTGTACTATCTATGCATAGCTTAACATCTCCTCCTGATTACCAGTATACAAAGGTCAAAAAATTCTGCTCTTTGTTGCCCTCTCTTGCATAGCCAAGCTGAGTACATAATTTCTCCAAATTAATGTCAATGTGTTGAGGATCTTTAGGGCCCCCAAGAGAAGAGGGTAACAGAGGTAGTGTTGGGAACAATGTTCCTTTAAGACTAGGTAAAATACTTTGTATGGCTGTGAAGGGTGTGTGACACCTTGTGTCAACCCTTAGTAATCACTACAGTATATGAGTGAGCCAAGACCCAGAGCAGGTGTGGGTTGTAGTGGGTCATAGTGGATTGTAGTGGGCAGAGTAGTTATTGTGTAAGTTTGCTGAGAGTAGTGGGTTGACTATTGTGAGTATTTTGCATTACTTCAGACATTGTATGTTGGTGATGTATCTTGCAACAAGAGATAAAGAGCCTCCAAGGACTTCAGAAGAAGCCAACTGTGTCTGTGCATCATTTCAAGGCTGGTCAGTGCCATATTGCCAAATACTGCTAAAGGGTTCTGTGCTTCTGCACTCTGCTGTAATAGCTACTCTTGAGGACAAGCACCCCAGACAGTGCTGATAGTTGGCTTCTCAGTGGGCCTAATTTTTGTATTTGTTGTTGCACACCTTGCAGGACATAAAAGACACCCAACAAGTAGCACTGCAATGGTGGCAGAGAAGACTCAATGCTTGCTATTTAGATTGCAGGCTGTTTGGGAACCTCATTGCTGGAGACGTAAATCCTTGACTATTTCACACTTGTATGCAATGACAAATAATTACAGTAGTTTTCTCCCCACTGAAGGAAAAAATAAATATCCCTCTATAGTATTTTCCCCATATCCAAATGTTCTGAAATGTGGAGGAATTATTCTGCAAAAGGATTGCACAACTCCCTCTCCCCCTCTGTTTCCTGCACAGAAAAGATTTTTGAGCAGAACCCCACATTTTTCTGTACTGAATAATTCCATCACAACACTTGGGGTGGGGTTCAAATACAGGAAGAATACTATAGAGAAATATTTGTTTTCTGCTCAGAAAATGGTGGGGCAATTTTGAAAGTGGGGGAATTTTGAAAGTGGGGGAGGAAATTGCTTTACAACACTTCCAGATGTCAAATAATGGGGGGAAATTATACAGAAATATCACTGGTTCATTATTCTTCCCAGTGGGGTTTTCCCAACAGTTTGGGATACCCATCCCCTACTGATGGGGTGGTGAATAAGTTCCAGGTGTTAGTTATCCAAACTAAGATGCTGAACCCTATCCACAAAATTGGATCAGGACCTTGGACAAATCCTTTAAAGTTCAATACCAAGTTCAATTTTAGAACATAGCAGAATGCCACATAAGCTGAATTCATCATCATAATCTAACATTGCACAGAATTTGGTGCTCTACTTTTTCTTATTTTGTGAACTGCTCCATACCAGCCTCCAGTGCTGAACATTTTCTCTGCTGCATATGCAGGTTAAACATTCAGGGATGTGTGCAGATGAGACTTTCATTGTGCCTTGCCCCACTCACAGACCTAAATGATAAAGTCCAGACATTAGCAGCTTCTTCCGTTTCTATCACTTCTCTCTTTTCTCCCCTTATCACAGAAAATCCATTAAGGAGGAAGAGACAGAATTGCTGCACAATGTCTTTTGACTGGTAGAGTTAGGTGTGTTCTGTCTGGAAGTCTTCCCATTTAAAAATAAATAAATAAAAGCTTATTATACTGCACATTTAACAGAAAATCATTCCACAGCTTTGGAATGGGCATTTGTGGTAAACTGCCACTTCTTAAGGTAGCACTTGGAGCTGTCATTTGAAATAGCTTGCTGCCACTTCTTATAACATTCTCCACACTTTTTCATCCTAATATTTTTATAGCCCTGAGCTGTCAACTTCATCTGGATTAATGCTCTGTTGATTAGTACAACAGCCTTTGGCACTGAACATATGGTAAAAATCTTGTGTCAGTGAATGGGAACACACCATACTGTAAAATCTCAGTTTGGGCATTATTCAGCAGTGTGGATATATGGGTTCCATTCACACACTAAATATCTAGACTGCAAAACAAAGTGAAGACTGAGAGAAAATGGAGGTGGGGGGCAGTCAAGATTTCTGCTGACTTTTCTCTCAGTTAAAACATGGAGATAAACTTCATCCTCACTTCTGTGAAAATGATTCCTTTTAGGGCCAGCCTAAAGGTACAGAGCAGTTGCATGAATCTTCAACACTTCTTGCTCTTTCCATTTAGAAAGCAGGACAAAGCTGTGAGTCTACTTCTTACAAAGACAGAGGCATATGGGGAAGGGAATCAAATCCAACCTGCTTGCCCACCTTATCTCATTTCCTTTGGTTCTTTAAGGAGAAATTCCTTGCCCATGACATTTGGTATCAAAACTAAGCTTGGAAAAACATATTGATAGCAGTAGTGCCCCAGAAAGTAAGGAAAAACAGGGATAAATGTTTCACTGTTAGAAAATATTGAGATTCCCATTGGTTCAGATTAAAGTCCTCTTTACCTCAACTAGGGATGGAAAAGAATTTTGTTGGATTTGCCAGTCTCAATAACAGTAGCTTTTTTCTTCTTTAAAGAGTCACTGTGGGTCAAAATGGACCTCACACATTTACAGGACTATTGAGAAACAAAGTGTGAACAAAATAATGGCCAGAATCCTGCACCATGAGATGTACGTGTGGCATGTAGCTATGTTTCATAGCTATATGTCCCAATGTTATCATCCAGTGCACTTTTTGAGTAACACATCCTACCACCACCCCAACATGACCATTTGTTTGTCTGGATGATCTGCAACTGGAATCCATAGGGAGCTTCAAGGGGTCCCTGGGATGTCCCCAAAGATAATGTTTGCAAAGTATGTCCAGTGATGGGAAAGTAGGTGGAAACATAACTGGAGGAGGCAATTCAGCTGGACATCTCTCTCCACAAAAATAGAAATGGTTGTATGGTGTGTGTGTGTGCACGCACATGCATGTGTGCGTGCATCTCTTAAAAGTGGAGTTTTTTGGTGGGGGGGTGGATTTTGGTTGTTGTATGGTTGGTAAAGCATTCTAACCTCCACAAAGACAAAAAAGTGGGTTACAACAGTGTAACCTGGACTTATCTATCACAACTCTCTAACAGGGTACCAGGTAGGATGGGCATTTTAAAATGTGAGTGGCTAACAATGTGCAGAACAGAAAAAAATGTGCACATATACTTTTAGCCAATTGGTAAAATGTGTAAAGAATGTGAAATGTTGAATGAATGCACACATTAGGAACACATGTAATGTGTAGGGAAAATTCACACAGAGTCAGAGATCCTACACCAAGCAGGTAAAGTATAGCACTCCACCCACACAGTTCTATATTCTGCTCTATACAGTACTCCAGGAACTGAAGTGTCCTGGAAGTAGCCTCTGCTGTTGCTGCTGCTTACTGGTGGTGAGGGGAAGGAGGGAGATGGCAATTCAGATGATGAAGAAGCAGCTGGTCTCAGCTCGGAGGGGGGAAGAAAAGAGGGCACACTCAAAGATGGACAGCACCCTCTTTTTTCTTATCCAGGAACCCAGAGCAGCTGAGTCTTCATCATCTGAATTATTCCCCATTCTGTCCCCTCCCAACTATTAACATAACCAGAAGTGGTACCTTGCAAGCTGCTAGAGGGATATAGGTTTTGGACAGAGTACAAAGGGCTAGAAAATATGCCCCTGTGCCCCACCAAAAAAATCCAACAACACACATGCCACTAGTACGATGCCACCCACAGTCTTGCAGTATAACACAAAAGAAGGACAAAAATGCAGATGGGAGTCAGAATCACATGAGCAAATTTCCACATCCTGTTCCATTCAGTCACCTAAATGAATATGGGAAGCTCACGTGCAGGACATGTAACCAACAGACCATTCTTTAAAGTGCTCGTTCTCTAGCAACTGATATTTCATAGAATCACAGAGTTGGAAGAGACCACAAGGGCCATCCAGTCTAACCCTCTGCCTTGCAGGAATACACAATCAAAGCACCCTTGACAGATGGCCATCCAACCTCTGTTTAAAAACCTCCAAAGCAGGAGATTCCATGACACTCCAAGGCAGTGTATTCCACTGCCAAAAAACAATTACCATCAGGAAGTTATTCTTAATGTTTAGGTAGAATATCTTTTCTTATAGTTTAAGTCCATTGCTCATTGTCCTTGGACTTTATCAGACGCTGCCTTTTAAATGTTACTTTAAAAAAACAACAACAATTTTTATGTTGGCAAAAGAACATTCCCTTCTGCACTTACCATCTTCTCCCAGCAAAGGCAGCTCCATGAATAAAGAGGAAGTGAAAGGAACCCCAGTCACTTCCTCACTCAAAATCCCGTGAAACTGTCATGTGGAAAACGTAAAAAGAAAAACAAAAAGAACCATGTAAAGTTGCACCAAGCACCTTAATGCACTTTAAAGATGTCAAGTAACCAGGGGACAGTCATAAAAACAGTGAAACCTACCTGGATGTCCTGATCTGTCCTGGAAGTGTTCTGGCTGGTCCAGCCATTGTCGGGGTAAGTATGAGATTTAAATGGCCCAATGTTTTTCACACCTTATTGATGGCTTAAGCCACCAATTAAAAACTATGTAATTTTCACTGTACATCAATGCGAAAGGGCAACATTGTCTGATCTGTGTCCTTTTGCATTTATGCAGCATCATTATGACACCATATTTAGTCCATCTGATAATCCCTAGTCTCTGGAGCAGCAGAAAACAAGCTTGCTCCCTCTTGAATATGACTATTTAAAGGCATATTGCCTGTGATCATGTATGCAGGCTATAATGCTATAACTACTAACCACTAATAATCTTATCCTATCCTATGTGAATTTTCTAATCCCACTTTAATGACATTTGTAGATACCAATGGCTTCAAGATAGATAGATAGATAGATAGGTAAATAAATAAATAAATAGGTGGGTGGGACTGAAAGCAAATCTGAAATCTCACTATAAATCTCACTAGAATCCAAAATGACTAAATTGGACTAGGCTACTTTGGACATATGAGACAATATATCTCATTGGAAAAGATGATATTGTTCAGTAAAGTTGAAGGCAGTAGGAAAAAAGAAGGACCACATTAGGGATGGATAGAGTCAGTCAAGGAAACAACAGCCCTGAACACTTTGCAACACTTGAGCTGAGTTGTTAATAACAGGGTCTCATGGAAGTCTTTCATTTATAGGGTTGCCATAAGTACAAGCTGATTTGATGGAAAATACAAAGCGAGCGAGAAAGAAAGAAAGAAAGAAAGAAAGAAAGAAAGAAAGAAAGAGAAATGCTTGCAAGATATCACCACATCTTGTGACAGTGGGGCTATGTACAGAAGTACTTATTTTTATCTATCCTAATTCTTCTGCCATTCATTGGATGGATGATTCTTCACTCTCGTATTATACAAGAGAAAGAAAATAATTTCTCCAGACCTATCACACCCCAAGAACCACCTCCCAGGTTAGTCACCACTAGCTCACATCCCATCTCTTGTGTGTGTATAAAACTTTGGTTGTCCCCTCCCCCAAGTGCACACACACTTTACTGTGAATCACATTTGCTTTTGGAATGCTCATTTTCCAGTTTGGGAAGATTCTTTTAGAGCAATTCACAATCTTTTCTTCTTCTTCTTCCTTTACTACCCTGAATAATTTGAATACCTTCCTGAACCTTGCTAACTCTAGTTCATTTGTGAACAAGGTAAAAAATCACTCTTTGCAATACTGATTTTTAATGGACCCATCTCCTTCAGCAAGTTAAGTTTTCATGGCAGAGATCAGTGAGTAACTTACAGTCAAACATCCTCCTAAAAACCTGAGAGCAGGGACCATTTTTAAAAAAGAGTAGCAACTTTCTTTTCTTTAGATAGGGAAGACCTTAGCAATGCCAGCTCTCCTGTAATGCAGATGATGAAAGACCTCTGTGCACCAGAGGAATGTCTGTGAGTTGCAAAGGATATTTCCACATGCCCACAATTTTTCAGTCTCTTTTGAAGCAGATGGTTCATGTCTTGGTTAAAAACACCGTATGCTCCACCAGTGACACAGTCCTTCTGCCTCCACACATTCCAGCATTCCCAATGCAGGAAGGGAAACATGTTTGAGGCTGTTGTCACTCTCGCTGCTTCTGTTTCCGATTGTAATTTCCCCCTTCTGAAAATGTTTTGTGAAGTGTTTTTCCCCCTCTTTCCCTTTCTGTTAAAAATGTCTGCTCCAGTTATGTCAAGTGTGTTTTTCTTTCCTTTCCAAATTAGCAATTTGTTTTATCATAAAAGCAGAAGGTAGTTTTAGCTTTAGTTTATCATCAAATCCGGCTATTGCTGCTGGAATGGGATTCTTAAGAAGAGCCCCACCCACTCGCAACACATACACAACTGAGGCCACTTGCTTTAATGCCAACACTCCCCAAAGGGGCATTTTGTCTTCTTCAATAGCACCCATGCCCTAGCACATTGAAGCAGGGGGTTTATCCAACCTCAGGACTGGCTGCAGGGTTGAGGAGGTGGTTGACAAGATGCCATTTTTGGCTCTTATTCCTATAGTGTGAAATTGCCCACATCTCCTGAGTGTTTATGGGGGAGTTATTTAGGTCATATGGCCAGTAGATCACCCAGTGGCAGCCATTTCCCCATGCAGTTGGAAATTGGAATTGCTTGGAGGATTGTGTGGCAAGAAATATGGTGGTCATTGCATTTTTTGGTAGTGGCCACAGAAGGAGCAACACCTTGCATGGCATTGGAGAAAGTTGTTGTTGTTTTTTTTAAAAAAGGACAGCGCAGAAGAAGCAAATTTTGCTAGGAGCTTTGGGTGGTCCTGGGATTGACTCATTCTCTGGTGTCATTTTGAACAGTGACTTATTTATTTATTTATTTATTTAATATATACCCCCTTTCAGACAAAAAAGTACCCCACATGAGCTAACAAATCATTCATTTGATGATACTCTGCCATCAGATACAATGCCTCACCCAGATGGCACACCAAGAGAAGGGGTGGGTGAGCCAACTGAGACAAGTAGATGCTGGACTCACTTCTTCTCCCTTGGAGACCAAAGCAATGGCAGTTGAACTATGGAGGGAAGGGTTCTCACCAATTGCTGAGGCAGAGGCAGGATGGGGGTGTACCTGGCTGCTCTTCTCTCCCTCAGAGACCAGAGCAATGGCAGTTGGGATATGGAGGGAGTAGCTCTCACAAACCACTAGGACCAAGGCACAATGGAGTTCTGATTGGCTGATCTTCTCTTTTTCAGAGGCTAGAATCAGGGTAGTTGAAATATGTAAAGAGAGGCTCTCACTAGGTGCTGGGCCAAGGAACAATGGAGCTGTGCCTAGCTGGTCTTCTCTCCCTCAGAGGTCAGAACAATGACACTTGGAATATGGAGGTAGGCCTTCATATGCACCATCTGGCCTGTCTGAAAGTGGCTCACAGGTAATTTGCAAGTACAAATGTGCACAGGAGTACCATGTGTGATTGGAAGTGAAATATCACTACTAAACCCCTATAATCAATATCCTGTTAGCATTTAACTGCCTGACATTGCAGCATCTTCCAGCTACTTTAGCCCTCAGTTCATATTAGAGATGGGAAAAATATTCAAAAATAGTTGGAAAATAGTTGAAAAACATATTTTACAAGTGTTGAGAAACCATGATGAGAAGAATCCTGGACTGATGAGAATTTTCATACTTTAGGATGTGGTCATTTTGCACAGGAAAAAGCCTTTTCTGTAAAGAAAATGGTAGTTGAGATTCTAGATGAGATACTTAGCTATGTAGCTACCTCAGCCTGGTAGTCTCCTGGTTCCTGGTCTGATCCCCAATCCTTACTTACCAGACATTGGCTGCTATGAGCAGTGAAGGAATTGACTCCCCAAGAATGCACCTTAAACTTAAGGAGGCTGCTCCATGGGATGGAGGTCTTTAGCACAGCAAGGTACTTCATAATGGTGTGGCTAGCCCCCTCCCATCCCCAAACAACAAGTCCTTTCCCAACCCAGAACCACAGTGCAACAAGCAGAGGCTTCTGTTCATCACACCACCGCTCAGGAGCTGGAAGAGGCTAGCCAAGTCATCCTAAAGTGGCCACTTGCCAGCATCACAGGCTTCTATAATGAAGACCGACTTCCTCAAATTCAAGGTTGGTTCCATAGGATATTTACAGTAATGGTAATAGTGCCATGATTGTGACTATGGACATTTTCAGATGATCCTTGCTGCGCAAGGATCGCCCAGGAGAGGTTCTTTGCAGCAGCGCAGCAGAGGGTCGATTTGGGATGCCGCCGTCCCTGCTGCGAGATCGTCCGTCCCTCTTGCGCTTAGGCTTGGAACCTGCCGCACTATATTCGGCAAGATTTTAGTCACAGAGGTTGTCCGTGAATAAAATCTTGCCGAATATAGTGAGGCAGGCTCCAAGCCTAAGCGCAAGAGGGACAGATGATCTCACAGCAGGGACGTCACCTCTGCCGCGCTGCTGCAACGAACCTCTCCCGGGCAATCCTTGCGGGGCAAGGATCGTCTGAAAATGTCCTATGTATCATACATGAATATGGAGCAGTTACAGTTCTGTAACTCTAGTTACAAATCTATAACTGCAGTGCAAGGTGCTAACCATCATTTCCTGCATTTAATTCCCCTCTGATCTCCATCTTTATAACCATCTGAACCCCAGGTGTATACAGTGTACACATGTAACTCAGCATAACACTTCAAACACTGGATGAAGTGGACTGCAGTCCACAAAGGCTTATGTCATAATACTTTAGTTAAATCTTTAACATGTCACAAGGATCTATGCTGCATAGTCTTAGCAGCATAAAAGAACCAGAGAGGCTTAATTGTCTTCCACCATGAGCTCTAAATGTTGCATCGTTCAAGACTTAGGAGATGATCTGACACATCCATAAAGTACCTTAGGAGAATGCTAGGATGACATTTCTGTCCTGCGAACGGGACCTGGTTTCACATGTCCTCGTGCTCGTTGCATTCTGCTCCTGTGCTTCAGCAGTTAGTAAGGTGGCACTTTTCATTGGTAGGGAGCTGTTGTCAATGAGTAGTGCCACCTTAGCAACTGCTGAAGCACAGGAGCAGAGCACGAAGACATGTGAAACCAGGTCCTGTTCGCAGGACAGAAACATCCTGGCATTTTCCTAAGGTGCTTTTTTGCTGTGTCTGATAATCTCCTTAGCAGAAGAAAGAAAATACACATATTTACATTGACAGATATTAATGTCAGCCAAGCCAAATAGATGAGCCTCTTCTCCATTCTGTCCTGCCAAAATAGAGTTGCCTCCTGGGGCAACTGGTAAAAGGAGCTTAAAGAGGTTTATGTCTTTCTGACAACAAAGCTTCACATTTTCCAGGAGGCTGGTCTTGCATTTTGAGAACCCCATCAAGCCATCTTTCAGTTTATACACTGAAACTTTGGGGGCTTTTGAAATAATTACCATCAGAAGGCATGCTTGCTTTGCATTTGTCCTCCTCTTTATTGTTTCAACTTTAATAAATTGTTTGCTATTAGTGCAAACCTTCCCCTGCCAGCAGCTTTGCTTCAGTATGGCATCACCAAAGCTCAAGACAGTTAATGACTTGTATCTTGTGTTCCCTGCATCCATTATTATTGTCATTTCATTAACACTCTTGCTTTTAAAGTAGTGCAATGGAGGTGAGAGAGGTTGAATATATTCCCTCTAATTGTTGGCAGCTTTTCCCCTTTTCTTCCTACAACTTGGTCTCAATTCCCTAGTTGTTTTCTTTTTTCTTTTCTTTTTTAAAATAATCCTTCCATTTATAGCCAGTGGGTTGTTGTCATTTTCTCTCTCTAAGAAGCCTTTTAAGGTTTCATTCCTTCCTTCTTTCTTTCTGTCATTAATATGCATGGAGATGCTATTGTTGTAGCTAAACTGGGACTCTCCATATGATTCATTGATAGTGGCAAGTGAAATTAGAGGAGGATACACTCAGGGGTACAGATGAGATGCACTTAATAATAGAGCAGTGGTTTCAAAACTCTGCTGTGAGAGAACAGCTAGTCTGCCTTGACAAATACATTGATGCAAGAATTACAGCCTCCTCTCAGTCCAAAGCACCCATTCACAACAGGTGAACTCCACTGATGGTAAATATTTGTGGTTCATCTTTTCATTGTGTAGGTTGGCCATGGTCAGAATCTTGCTGTATACTTACGTTGGAATAATTTCCATTGTCACAGGAATGGCACTTTCTTGGTCCCAATGGAAAGGAAAAATCCAGAACATGCTCAAGTAGGGCCATGACTTGCATAAAGGTGTGCAAACTGTTGTGCTTTCCCTAAGTGTGTCTACATAGAGATCCTAACTAAGATGTGCCCTTAATTGTAAGCCACTGCAATGGAGAACATACATTTGTTTGACATTCCTGTTGCAAACTAAACAAAATCCAAAATGAGTGATACTTTTATTGACTGATGAAAATGCACAAAACACAACATGCAACCTTTCAAAGTTCCACTGGTTTCTTAATCAGGCAAAAGATGTTAAAAAATCATACAGGAGAATGAAAAAAGAAAATGAAAAGTTGATGGTGCTGGAGTCACAAGCCTACATTTTTTTTTTTTAAAAAAATAGATGTTATCTCTGCCATATTTCAGTTGGTCTGGCGGGATTTCAATGCAGGCATGGGCCACTCCCTTCTTGGTCATGTGGGGACCAAGACAAAGTAAAATTTAAATGCAATTAGAAGCAGAATAGTAACCCCTCTTAGGATCCAGGGTGTGTCTGTGTTTTGTGAAGGTACAGGCCCCTTTCTTAGACAGAGAACAATGCATTTCTCAAGAAGTCTCTGTGGAGAATTTCCATTGCAGAATCTCTGTGCAAAGGTACAAATTAGTACAACTGAATGTGTGCATATTTTCATTAATGTTGAACAGAATCTTGGCCAGTCTTCTCTTTGAAAGTGTTCTCTTTTTAAAGGATTGTCTAGCCCATTTTTTATTTAAATACAATTAAACACTCACATCGGGAGGCATGGAGACACACTATCCACAATGCTGCAGAGCCTTATTTGAGAACTCACGCTGAACAAGTCTTGAAGAGAAAAGACAACGCAGAAAGAATCACAACCCGGAAACATCACCGAAGGAGACCTTCTGCTGTGCTTTCTGCAACTGGACATGTTTATCATGAATTGGCCTTTTTAGTCATCAGCGCGCTTGCAGAAAGCGTGGGATGAGTCCTTCCTGAATCTTCGTTTGTGAAGAAAAGCCAGAGAGAGAGAGAGAGACAATTAAACACAATAAGGAATGCCATGGCCTGGAAGTTATCAAATAGCAAACTGAGCTGACTTATAAGCTGCTAGATCAGTATCTTGTTCACTATAGTGCGATGTATCATATATTTATTTAAATTCTAATAGTAATGTCTACAACTTGCACAGATACCCATAAATTAGCAGATGTAAATTATATGGTCTGTACTTTTTTATTGTGCTCTCTCTCTCTCTCTCTCTCTCTCTTTTTTTTAATAATGCATTATAGCACTGAGTGCTACTGGTCACTTAATCACTCTTTGGGACACTGTAGCCCTTAAAACAAGGAAGGGTGACATTGTGCACTGGGGTGATGGTTTAAATATTTGAAGGGATGTCATTACTGAGGATGAAGCAAGCTTATTTTCTGCTGCTCCAGAGACTAGGACACAGAGCAATCAGTTCCAACTACAGACAAAGAGATTCCACCTAAACTTTAGGAAGAACTTCCTGACAGTAAGAGCTGTTTGGAAGTGGAATACACTGCCTTGGAGTGTAGTGGAGTCTCCTTCTTTGGAGGTTTTTAAATAGAGGCTGGATGGCCCTCTGTCAGGAATGATTTGATTGTATATTCCTGCATGGCAGGGGGTTGGACTGGATGGCCCTTGTGGTCTCTTCCAACTCTATGATTCTATGTCAATAGATTGCTAAATCCACTCTGATTGTTAGCCTGAACTTTAAAGGGACTATCCAAGGTGCTGAATCTATTTGGACAATGGTATTCAACATTTTGAAAAGCTCCTTTAAAGATAAAACCCAGAGCAGAGTCATTGTCCCACTCACATGGAAGCTACCAGCCATCACTGCCTCAAAATGTAGTTGGACTGAAGTTGGACACCCATGCTCCCCTGATATAGTGGCCAATGGCCAGAAATGTTTAGGAATTGTAGTCCAACATCATCTGGAGGACAACATCTTTCTATGGGGAAGAGTGAGATAAGGAGTGTGCTCCTTTGAGAGCAAGTACCAAATGAGAAGGGATCTCTTCAACATATGTTTTCCCTGTTTACATATAAAGCAGGGTGTGGGTTCAACTCATTACACAAAGAAGGAGACTTTGTAGAGCTCCCAAATGTTCCTCACATTCATAACTCCTCCTAACTGTCAGCCTCTTGTACAAATAGCAGAGTCCTCTCTACCGTGGCTGTAAGAACTGGCACTGGCATCCTGTTAATGGCTTGCCATACTGTAAGCTGTTCTTTGGTTGTTGTGAAGGCTGGAATTCTCTACTGGCCTCATGCAATGACCCAAATCTCACCATGACTCAAATTTTAGGTGCTCCAGCCTCCACTCAATGGTCATTTTGTGGCCAGTGGAGAGTGAGGGGAATTGGAGGAGAAATTGGCTATATCCCTATAACCAGATGAAAATTAATGACATCATCTACCAGCACCTCTGAAGGACTCTTGGAGGTCTTGGAGGATAATGAAGGATGTGTCTGACTATAGAGAAATAGACACCCACTTCTCCAATGCTTCCTACCCCCCAAAAGGCACTAATTGGTTGTGGAGTGGGGGATGTTGCAGGTAAAAGGTAAGTCTTGGAGAGATAACAAGCAAAACATATTGTAATTCTGTCTGTGCTTAACTTTATGAGACATCTCCCAACGCATTATCTTGGCCAATAATTTCTCTGTCCTCATCTTTTTTAAAAGCATTATTTATTCATTTATATCATTTTATAAAAACTAGTTTTCAATAAATGTTTGCAAATTACTCTACAGCAAAAGTTAAAGCAGCCAGATCAAAATATCATACACTTTCATATAGAGGACTTAAACAAAAAGTTAGTGTTTCCCAGAGCTAAGAATGATTTGACTCAAAATGGATTTAAAAGGAAAGCCTTGCCAATGGGACTTTACTGTAAAGAAAAGGGTGCACAGTGGACCCTTGGTATCCACAGGGGTCTGGTTCCAGGACCCCATGTAGATAGCAAAAAACCCACAAATGCTGAAGTCCCTATAAATAAATTGGCATAGGGCAACAGCAAGCCCTAGTCACCAGGCATACATTCTTTGGGCTTCCCCACCTCCAGGGAGCACATCAGCCATCTGGTGGCTGCTGCACCAATTCTGCTTGTTCATTCGCCAGACAGAAACAGACAGCTGGTGGGCTCCCTGGAGGTGGGAGAGCATGAAGAATGCATACCTGGTGGCCAGAGTTTGCTGTTGCCCTACACCATTTTATAAGACAGACACAAGGCTAGAGAGAGATGCAAGGATCTGTGAAATGGCGTGAGGCATAGATTTGTGCCATTTTCACCATTTCACAAATCCTCATGTCTCTCACACTTAGGTTCCCACCATTAGATCCTCACATCTCTCTGAAGCCTCACCTCCCTCTCCAGCCTTGCAAATACAGTACTATATGTACTATGCTACATGTTGTGTACAGCATTGTGTATTGTGCAGTGTACTGTATTGTAGTTTGAATCTGCAGTTGGCCAAATCCATGGATCCTGAGCCTGTGAATATGGTGGGCCCACTGTATTGAGATTAAAAGGGAAAAGATCACGCACAAACCTGAGACCCTAAGTAGTGCAAATGTTAGGATGCAAATCTTCATTTATTTTTTCAGTCTTGAGCCCTCTGAGTGTTTTAGATTTAGATTTCATTTCCCAGAATCCCTGACCACTAGTCATGTCATCTGGGTTGTCTGAGAACTGAAGCCCAAAGCAGCTGGAAAACCAAAATCCAGAATCATTGTGACAGGAATTTTATTAATGGCAAATGTGTGGGAGTGAAGCTGGATGTATAAAACAGCATGGGTTTCTCTCTTTCTCTGGGTGGATGAAGGAAAGAAAAGCAGAAAACCCTAGAATCATCGAGTTGGAAGAGACCACAAGGGCCATCAGTCAAAACCTTTAGGTAACACACATTGGAAACCGCTTAACGCAGTGTAGATGTGTAAATTGCTATTGCTTAAAACAATGTGTAAGCCGCTCTGATAGCCTTGTGGCTGAAGAGTGGGGTATAAATAACTAACTAAATAAAAAAAAGCCTCTGCCATGCAATAGAGTAGGAATGTACAAGGAAGATTCATAAGGAACAATATGTTTCCTGGGTACATTCTCAGGTGTCTGGAGTAGGGATGTAATAAAATTAAGTCTTTACACCTGTCCTGGTTTCATCGGGGTTCTCTTCCTCAATCTTCTGCCTGTGAAGGATGAGACCCTGAGAATTCAGGTTAAAGTGCCATCACCCACTGAACTGAATTCCCCATTCATAGCAACACAATGGGGCTTACCTGTCTTCTGTATCTGAAGGGGCAGAACCCTCTGCCAGAGCTAGTACTGCACTATTGTCTGTGTCTGATGTCCATGGCTCTGGAACATCCTCCTGCTCTGGTTCAGCAGGTCCTGGCATGTCCACTGTTTCAGTCTTTGAGTCAGAGTCCATTTCCAAGTTCTGGAAGCAGGGCATGACAGTAAGATACACAATGATAACATTATCCTCCAGAACTTCTGGAGGACCACAAGGAGATTCCAGATAATGCCTTCATGACCAGTAGTATGGATGGAAGGTATCCATTCATATGGCATGTGACTTGGTATCATATTCATGCAACAAGTCTTTATAGCTTAGTCTCACCACCTTTCAAGTTCACCTTCCACCTATTTCTTGCCCGTGTCTTTGAAAATAATATAGCAGGCCTTGTTGCTCTTTGAGAAAGGTTTACAAAGCATATTTCTAGTCTACTGTCAATTAGTTGCAAAGCCTTGCATGAGAAACTTTTTTTGCTGAAATATTTCATACACTAATTAAGTGAGCAAAGAGAAGGAAAGCAATGTATTGGCTCATTTGATCTATCAATCAAATGTATCACTTTTCAGCTATAACAACAGAAACATAGAGGTAATTTGGTTAGAAGCCATTGTAGTCTTACAGGTGAAAATAATCACTTGGAATAGTGCCCTGAGGGGAAAAATAGGTAAATTGTGGAAACCCAGTGTAATGTTCTTTTGATCATCTATCTCTGTCACTGTATTGCACAGCACCTGAAATCTGTGAATAGACTTCAAGGAGAGTTTTATGCTACAGGAAATAATAGTAGTCTACACCTAAGGACTCTACACCACTTCCCTTCCCTGCAAGAGATTTAGGTTTGCAAAGTGTGAAAGTACACACATGGGAAAATCTGTCAGATGAGTGCAATATGGAAAAAATGCATGGGAAAAGGATATCTAGGCATCTACACTATATAAAGTAGAATGGCACTATTTAATCAGTCTTTAGAATGCCCATTTTCTCATTAGTAAGGATAAAAAAGAAATTCATGGCCATTTGGTTTTGACCAGATTTGGCCCAGTTTCTTACCTGCTGGAACTGACTACAGACCTAAATGAAATTTGTGATTGGAATTCCATCCATTTGCAAGTTTGCAGCCTATTCATGTACCCCTTCAAAAATAATGTGTATGACAAATATAAACTTTTGAAAAATCACATGACAAAACACGTCTATTTAAAGACTGTGCACAAACACAGCTTCCTCAGTGGGAAGAAAAAAATGATAAAGTAGAAAAATAAACACAATTTAAGAAAAAAGATTCGTCCTCCCTTCCAATGTGCATCAAAGTTGGAACATTCTTTCAGATTTTTTTTCAATAGCATCCCAGTGAAGTTGAGTTTTCAAACACCAGTGGGAAAACACATTCTCAGACAGCATCACCACAACTTCCAACAGTTCAGATGCATATGCTTGGGCCTCAGGTATACACAGAGCATCATACGCACTCAGAGAAAAGTCAGTGCGTTTAATTTTTTAAATTTTATTTAAAATTATAATAATAATACAGCTTATACAAGGTAAATAATACATGGTTTTCTCATCTTACAATTGAAACTTTAAATAGCTATTTCACTTCACTTAACCAACCATGTCAGTCTTTCCATCACTAAAATGGAAAAGTAGCATTAATATTCCATCTTCTTTTCTCAACTTTGTTGGTTTTGTTTATTATTACTTATATTGTCATTCCTGAATTGCTCTTTTTGTTGTAACTCCATATCACTAATGTATTAAATAACAGAAAGATTAATTTAAACTAGCAAAATTAGTTATTTCCTCATTAGAAGTTTAATCAGTATACTACATCACTACCTTTTTACCCTGTTCTAGTTCCCAGTATTCAGTTAGCATTTTCCAATTGTTTTTGAAAGTAGTTTTCAATTGACATCTGATCCAACTTGTTAATGAATCCATTATTGCTAAGGCCTATAATGTGTTTATTGTAGACTTAGCCACTCTGGAGAAATGTTTCAAAGACTCCTTGGGTTCTTAGATGGCGCTGTTACACTCTTCCAGCTACAAAGGAGGAAAAGAGGGAGGAAAGCCAGTGTCACCTTGTCACAGTCCCACTACTGCTCTGCTGATGCAAACAAGCAGTGGCAGCTACTGTCTCCCTCATCAGTGGATGAAGCCACCCCAGGTTTCAATGCAGGTTTTAAAGGATCTCTCTAAAGCGCCGAACCCTATTCATAAATAGATACAGCACATTTGAGAGCTCCCTTAAAGCTAGACAAAACCTGGAATGGATTTGCCACCCCACTGACATGGTAGAAACCAGTTTCCACTGCAAATAAGTTGAAAGCCATAAGTCTGGGTGTCTTGGTACAGGGTTGCATAGTTTATGGGTGATTAGAGGGGTCACATATGTTCAGACCATTGTGCAAGCTAGTAGCACATTCATGTTGCCAGATTTGGAAATGAATGGGTAACAGGGAGATACTTTCTGACTGTTTGTGCCTATGTGCTTGCATGTAAAGAAATTTGTTCTATTGAGCCTGGTTCCAAATTGGACCGAGAGTAATTGTTTTAAACTATGTGACACTGTAGATATGAGCTACTGTCCTTGAAAGATGGGAGGCCATTTATGAACTTGGTTTGAAAGAACTGTCAACAGAATGTGTAATTAATCCACATAAAGATGTACATTTTGGAAAGGAAGACTATAAGTGGTCATTCATTAGCCTGTTTTATATATAAGCAATAGTACCCATGGTTAAGACTAATTCACATGTCCTTGGGTAAGAGAGGAGGAACTTACTACTTGCTGTTGCTGTTGTTGTTGTGTGTCTTCAATTTGTTTCCAACTTATGGATACCCTAAGGCAAACCTATCACAGGGTTTTCTAAGGCTGTGAGTGTGTGATTTGCTCAAGATCACCCAGTGGGTTTTCATGGCTGAGCAGGGATTAGAAATTTGGTCTCCAGAGTTGTGGTCCAACACTCAAACCACTACACCATGCTTCCCATTTCCCCATCTAGCATGCCATACATGCTCCACAGTATGGTGCCACTACCAGTCCCTGGGATGCCCCACCTTAGCAGAGAGAAGATGTTGTCCAGCAGGAGTTTGCCATCATCCTTCTTACCTTTCTATTAGAAAATGAAGTAATTAATCCAAGTGAAGTGGATCAGCTTGATCCAAAGCTTTCTCTTCTTTCTCTCTTGGAAATAAAATTTCTAAACAGCTAAGGCACTGGAGAGGGTTAAGAAAGGGGTTATAGAAAGAAAACATTATTCTAAACAAGAACTCTGCATTACACTAGGTTCAACATCTAACAGCATGGGACATCTCTCCAGATACAGCTTAAGCTACAGAATCATGGTAAACATCCCTGCATGCCAATAACCAGGGAGAGCCAAAATAAGCAGAATCTTCCCAAATACACCTGACAGCAAATTCCCTGATCCTGCTCACATTGAGGGATGTCATCTCTGCTTCTTGGGTAGCCAGGAAAAGGAAGTCTCAACTTCGACCTAGCTTCAGTCTCCCAGACCAATATGGATTTGCAAAATGGAAAATAGTAAAGAAACTTAGGACTCTGAATTCATTCAACCAGCACTCACCCACCCACCTCTCTTTTTTGGGTGCTGTTTAAAAACTCTTCCTTAAAAGTTTCCAGACTTTTCTTGAGTATCTTCCAAAGCCCCATTGATCCAAAGCCCCTACACTGATGATGACATCAGATGAGTCATAGGATGCATCTACACTGTAGAAATAATGCTGTTTGATACCATTTTAAGTGCTGTAGCTCCATCCTATGGAATCCTGGGATTTGTAGTTTTACAGGTGTTTAGCCTTCTCTGCCAAAGACTGCTAGTGCCTCACAAAACTACAAATCCTAGGATCCTGTAGGATGGAACCATGGCAGTTAAAACAGTGTGGATGCACCCATAGACTCTTTGTACCAACTCTTTGTTAACCCAGAGGTGAACCAAACAGGCAGCTATGCTGTCCATCCGCTTTCCATTTGTGAGAGGATAATTTGGTCATCTGCACCAGCACTTGAATACATGCTTCAGCTGCTGATTTCTTGGGCTGTGTATGGATTTATTTATTTATTTTACCATTTTATAAGGGATACCCTTCTACCTTCTGTATTTTGATGCATATTTACCAAATTTACATCTCCTGCAAAGATGCCATTTTAAGATGACATTTGAAATGAGAAATTCATACGTTTTGAAACTTTTCATGCATTAGCAAACTAATAATCATTAAAAACTGTGTTCATATGAAGAGATTTCTCTGCATAGAAATTGTGCTTGTTAGAAATGGGTTAAGAAGTCTAGTTATAATATACAGATGGATCTTGGGGATATATGTGGTTTAAGGAGTTGAAATTTATATTATGTTATGATTGTAAAGATAACTTTTATAAAATGATATATCGTTGGCATATGAAGTTAGAGAAACTAACTTTTTCTTTTGGGATTGATGAATGCACAGCTAGATAAAAGTTATGGAAGTTTATTTTAATATATGATGACAGCAGTAAGACTGTTGTATGCATAGAGATGGAAAAATTCAGTATTACAGTATTTACTATGGAGTAATGGCTCTGGAAGCTGACAGATTTACCAGAAATGGATAAACTGTCTGTTTTGACTGGAGAAAGATCATTAGTGACATTTTTCAAAGACTGGAAAACCTTTATAGACCTTTTGCAAAAAAAAGATGGGGAAAGAACCTGATTTGGTATTTTGTTTTGTTTTGTTTTGTTTTAATGATTAGGAAGAATAGGCTATTGAAAGAAGAGAACATCTGAAAGGAAGATTGAAAGCCTCTTTTATTTTATTTTATTTTCATTTTTTATATCTATGCTGCACTTTTTGTATTTTTATTTTACTGTACCTTAGCTTTCTAGTTTCTATATCTATTTCTTTTTTTCTGTAGTTCTGAAATTCTTGATGTATTTTTAAAATTTTCAATAAAAATTCTTTTTAAAAAAGAAATTCATAGACTCATAGGAGATTTTCAGACAGGCAAAAATCGCTCCTTGCCGCGCGAGCAGCCTCCCGAAACTGCTGCGCGGCAAGGGTCTTCTTCGGACGACGCTGTGCCTCTGGCGAAACCGTCCGTGTCACTTCCGTGAAGCTTGGGACGGCTCCGCGTCATATTTCAAGCACGGAGGCTGCCCGTGCTTGAAATATGACGCGGAGCCGTCCCAAGCTTCACGGAAGTGACACGGACGGTTTCGCCAGAGGCACAGCGTCGTCCGAAGAAGACCCTTGCCGCGCAGCAGTTTCGGGAGGCTGCTCGCGCGGCAAGGAGCGATTTTTGTCTGTCTGAAAATCTCCATAGAATTATGCTCATCAGAACAATGTGCACCAACATGCTTTAGTCAAAGGGAAAATGAATTTTTAAAAGCTTGCATCTGGTAACCAAAAATGAATCCTTTTTGGAAAATGTACGTACACAGAAATGCATATGTATTTCTGCGGTGAAAATGTGGCTTGCATTTTGAAACAGTCCTGACTTGGAATAAGAGGAACCAGAGACTCAATGAAATCAAGCTTGACAGACTCACACATCCTTAGTGACAGAGTGGTACCCAAAATGTACAATTCAGTTTTGTGCTGATGACACTACTTTCTGAAAGTGTGGGGGATTCAGAAAGCTAGGAGCTTCTGACTATCAAGGTTCCAGTGCCTAGGTTATTACTCTTTTTCTCAGTACATTCAGTTTTAACTCAAATATGTCTATGTATTTCCAGGAGTGCAGGTGGCAAATAGTATTCATAGCTTGCATAGGCAGCAGGCTTGCTCTTTTCTCGATTTCTAGAATCTAGAAGAGCAAGAGACATTGTGATGACCTTACACACCATATTACATTCATAGTATATTATACTGCATGAAGGAATACTAAGAAGAACAGCATTAAATGCCCAAGAGAAATTAACAAAAGCAACACATTCAATGTCAAGTATTCAGACTCCACTACCTTAAACCACAACATTATCCTTCAGCATTATGTGTAATCTAAATTATTGTTCCTACAGCAACCATCATTCATTCCTACTGTATAATGGCAGTTTCTTAAGGTACTTGATAATATTGCTGGGAGAAAATGATGCAAGAAACAAACATCTCTATAAAGGCTTCAAAGCAGACTGAACACATCTGGTGCTATCCAGGGTTTGACCTGAAGATGTGGGAGAAGAATTTGATCCCTGGGTTTGACCTGATGATAGCTGATGAAGCAGACCTGCAGAGGAAAGTGACTAGGTTAAGGCTGCATTTGAAAACTAGGTGCTGTGAACAGGGGCAGGGAACTATTTTTGGTTCAGGAAAAGTTGCTAAATTCTGAAGGTTGCAGGGGGTGGGGGACAACAGTCCTTCAGACTGGGGGGTTAAGGGCACAGGAAAGGTCAAAGAGAAGTGGATGTAATTCTTACCAGTTTGGACATTTTCTACCAACCAAGCAAAGTATGGCTGGATTCTATGCAGAAGTAAGCCCCAGCATAACAGCTTTCAAGCATGCAGCTCAGTTCTTTATAATAGCTTTCTGGACTGCAAAACACAGCTCAGTTCTATGTAACAGCATCTTGGGCTACTGAGCACATTGTGGTCCCAGGGAATAGCTTCCCAACTTGCAAGGCATAGCACCGTTTCATGTAACAGCTTTTTCGGCTGTAAATCAAAGCTTAGTTCCATGCAATAGCTTCCAAGGCTACAAAGAATTCTCTCCATGCAAAAAGATTCATGAGCTCCAAACCAGAGCTCCATTCTGTCCAACAGGCTTCCATCTTAGGCTTCAGCTCAGAGATTAATTCCATGCAGTAGCTTGCAATGCTTTCAATAGCCTCTTATCTCTTGATAGTTGATCACTGATCTGAGATAAGAGTAGAAGCAGCTTGCATGCTAGATGGGGAAAACCCTGATGGGATAGGCTCCAGCCCATATTTCCCATCCCTGCCTGTGAGGAATGGATGAAGGAAGCAGATATGATTAGGGAGAAAGAGATTTAATTGTCACCAAGTAGCTGAAAGACTGTCATACAGAAGAAGGTGCAGATTGTTTTCTGTTGGGGGGGGGATAGAACTAATGAATGGAAATTGGCAAGGAAGCATATTTTCTCTAGATGTTGGAAGAAAATTCTTAATCATAATACATGTTTGCTTGTGGCATTAACTGTCTCCAGATATGATGAGCTCTCCTTTCTAGGAGCCATTTAAGCAGACTGGATGGCCATCTGTTAGGGATCCTGTACCTGCAAGAGTCTTTAATCTAATAAGAGGCTGGACTGGATGACCTTCAAGTTCCCTTCCAGCAATAAAATTATGTGACTCTAAGTAAATTATGTGAAGCTAAGTAAATCAGATTCAGACAGATACAGCCTTGGAACCTTGTGTACATTGTCTTGAGTGCCATGATATAAAGAAGGAAAGAATATAAATTTCATCAAATGAGAATGGCTTAGCCTTCAACTCTGTTCTTGGCATGCTGCTACACAGAAGCTAAAGGAATGATTGATCTCTCTTTAATGGGCACTGTATATATCATTTCCTTTACAATTGTCAGTCTTTCCCCTCCCATCAGTGTTCTGGATGGGACAGCCTCTTAGAAATATCTATGAAACAATTAAGCAGGTTCCAGAAGGTCAGTAGTGCTAGTTCTTCCTTGCTTCTGCCTACTGCAGTGCTTGCTGAGATAAATCTCAAAACACCAGTCCTGGGTATATCTTTCCCCTTCAACTTCTTTGATTTTTCTCCTGTATTTGTCAGATTGCAAATGTGCCTGGCCTTTTTTCTCTCTGAATGCACAAGCTTCAGTCAGCAGACATGCCTTTGATGATGGCAGCCATCTGGCCTTCAGGGACAGAAGGGCAGTAACTTTTTCACAGGGAGGTGCTCATCTTCTGACTTGAGTATGCACTGCTTTCCTTACCAACTCTGTCCCACAACCCTTTGGACAAAGTAACATGAACAATCCACAGCAGCAATCCACAACAATTAATAACTCCAATTCTATAGAGTATCCTTTCAGTAGCTTCTTCCTCTATGAAGGAGCTGCAGAGAAGGTTGGTTGTAAAATATCAGTGAGTTATTATTTATTAGGTGAAGGTCATGTCCAAATGTTAATATATCAATGGAGATAAATTTATTCATTTAACTAATTTCTCAATACATTTCACTCCACCTGAAACAGATTGCTTAGGCATCTGCATCAATTTTAACAAGAAAGCTGTGATCCGTACATATTTATTATTATATTTATTTGGAGTAGGGACTCTTAACCTGTTCTTTACAAGGGGCTCCCTTTAAATATCTATGGACCCCCATAGATATTTGCTATGGACCCTCAAGACTTAAGATTTAAAACCATAATAATACCTGATAAAAATAATAATACAATTACACTATCCATTTACCCTTCCCTCAGAGGCACTGGAGGGAGAGGGAAGGCTTTTCTCCTGCTTCTTCCTGCAGGTTTGTGGCTAGAGTGGACTGAATGGAAATGTGCAGGCAAAGGCATCAAGCCAGTCAGCATTTGCCTTGGCTCCTGTCACATGATCACTCCACTGCAGGGAGGAGGTGAGCCAAGTAGCCTTCAAAGCTTTGCAGACCTCTTGTGAGGATACTGCAAGCCTCTGGGGGTCCACAGACCCCAGGTTAAGAACCACTGATTTGGAGCATATAGCCCACTCTGTTTCAAGTGCTAGGGAACAGCAGCCATGATGTTTTTTAATTGCCCTATTTTGAATGACATTTTGGCTGCCCTTCCATTTCCTGGTTAACATACAGCAAGAGACAAAATGAGCTGTAGTTTCATTAATGATTCCTGCTTTTGGAATGAGAGTTTGGCATCAGAGTTTGGGGCTAATGGAGCAGAAGGAAGACAAGAAGGATCAGAGACACTATTTGAAACTGTTGTGGATTATGCGAGCACAGACAACTAAATCTAGCTACTAGTCCCAATGACAATAAACCCATTGAATCAATGGAAGTTACATATGTGTTGATTTACCAAGTTCCTATTGCTTCAATAAGCCTCCTCCAGATCTTGCTAAAAGATGGATCCAGGCCAGAACTGTCTAGAGATGCAACACTTTGGAATACAGTCTTTTGAGAATGTGATGCAGAATGACTGGTTTTATGATTGCTTTTGCTCCTAATATTTTTCCTGCATGATGTTAACACAGGTATCATAAAATTGTAATTGTCTCTTGCCAAAATGAAAAAAAAAAAATCCCTGCACCTTTGACTCTGACTTTTTACTGCATGGGGGGGGGGAGGGGAAAAACACACTTTACTAATTCTAACCTATCTGTATGATGTAAGCACTGAAGGCAAAGGATTGTCTTGATAAATTCTTAAAATTAACTTTCTATAAATTAAAGCCTGTGGGCTCAGATCAAGTGGTATGCTCCCCTTACAGCCATTCATGTTGAAGACAACCAGTGTCCAGCCACTCTAGTCGGGTTGCCATATCCCACTTGCTCAAATGCAGGCATTTGCATATCATTCACATTATTAAAATCATGTAAATTATTCTATTTTGCATTCTAATTATGCAAATTTCAAGCATTAATTGTTGCATTTTTTTCTCTCACTATGGTTCAGCCTTCCTACCATTTTTTACAGTTACAACAGATCTGAGAAAAACAGTATAGAAAACTGTTTAAAGTGCTGCACTTGGAACAGAGACAGCCAAATCTCTGATTGATCATGGAATTCAGCACATGAACTTGGGTCATCACTACCTTTTAGCAAACCTGGTGTAAAGTCCCCTTGTTTCTTGTATTTCATCACTCACGCCAGTCACTTTCCATTTTCTCCTACTCCCTTCGTCACCTCACACTCTCACAGTGCATGCCTCCCTTGCTTCTTACCACTGCTCACACAGCTTATTCTTCTTATTTCCCCTTCCTACTCCTTCCATCACCTCAACTTGCATCCTCACAGTTCCCCCTCCTTTGTTTCTTGCACTCCACCATTCACATTGTTCACTTTCACTATTACTAACCTCCAACTCCTTCCTTCACCTCATCTCACACTCTTGCAAATCCCCCCCTTGATTCTTGCACACTGCTCATGCCTTTGCCTCACCTTGGACCTTCACAATGCCCCTCTTCTTTTGCCTCCTGCTCTCTCAACCACCTCTCCATGAACCCTTGGTCCTTGCATTCTGCTGCTCACTTCACTGACTTTGATTTACCTCCTACTCCCTCCCCTCCTCACCTCACCTCCTGTGTCTCTTTCCTTTCCCATGTGCTTGAAAGGCAGGGGCAGACTTGTTTCTTGCTGAATAATTTCACAGAAGAGTGCTTCCAAGTTTTGACTTATCTCTCAGCTCCTACAGGGATAGAATCATAGAATCATAGAATTATAGAGTTGGAAGAGACCACGAGGGCCATCCAGTCCAATCCCCTGCCACGCAGGAAATCACGATCAAAACATCCCCGACAGATGGCCATCTAGCCTCTGTTTAAAGACCTCCAAGGAAGGAGACCCCACCATGCTCCGAGGGAGTGTGTTCCACTGCCGAACAGCTCCTACCGTAAAAAAGTTCCTCCTAATGTTGAGGTGGAATCTCTGTTCCTGGAGCTTGCATCCATTGCTCCGTGTTCCAGTCTCTGGAGCAGCAGAAAACAAGCCTGCTCCATCCTCAACATGACACCCCTTCAAATACTTAAACAGGGCTATCATATCGCCTCTTAACCATCTTTTTTCCAGGCTAAACATACCCAGCTCCCTAAGTCTCTCCTCATAAGGCATGGTTTCCAGACCTTTCAGCATTTTAGTTGCCCTTCTCTGGACACGCTCCAATTTGTCAAGATCTTTTTTGAATTGTGGTGCCCAGAACTGGACACAGTATTCTAGGTGAGGTCTGACCAAGGCAGAATAGAGTGGCACTATTACTTCCCTTGATCTAGACACTATACTTCTATTGATACAGCCCAAAATCGCATTGGCCTTTTTAGCTCCCCCATCACACTGTTGACTCATGTTCAACTTGTGGTCTACTAGGACTCCGAGATCCCTTTCGCACGTAGACTCGTTTGATAAGTATGCCCCTAATTCCCTCATCCAAGTCATTGATAAAGATGTTGAATAGCACTGGGCCCAGGACAGAACCCTGTGGCACCCCACTGGTCACATCTTTCCAAGATGAAGAGGAGCCACTGCTGAGCACCCTTTGGGTTCGGCCGGTCAACCAATTACAAATCCATTGAACAGTTAACTTGTCTATCCCACATTTTACAAGCTTGTTTGCAAGAATGTCATGGGGAACCTTGTCAAAGGCCTTACTGAAATCAAGGTATGTGATGTCCACAGCATTCCCTTCATCTACCAAGCTGGTAACTTTATCAAAAAAAGAGATCAGATTAGTCTGGCATGACTTGTTTCTCTGAAACCCATGTTGACTTTTTGTGATTATGGCATTACCTTCTAAATGTTCACAGACTCTCTGTTTAATGATCTGCTCTAGAATCTTCCCTGGTATTGATGTCAGACTAACTGGACGATAATTGTTGGGATCCTCTTTTTTCCCCTTTTTGAAGATGGGGACAACGTTTGCCCTCCTCTGGTCTGCTGGGACTTCTCCTGTTCTCAAAGAGTTCTCAAAGATTATTGCCGATGGTTCTGAGATCACATTTGCCAGCTCTTTTAATACGCTTGGATGTAGTTCATCTGGTCCTGGAGATTTAAATTCATTTATATTAAGAAGGTATTCCTGTACTACCTCTTTGCTTATTCTGTGCTGGATTTCCCCTATTGTGTCCTCTGTTCCATTCTCCTCAGGTTGGTCCCCCTTTTCCTTTTCTGAAAACAGTGAGGCAAAGAAGGTGTTGAGTAATTCTGCCTTTTCTCTTTCCCCTGTTAGTATTTTACCATCTTCTCCATTTAGTGGCCCTATCATTTCCTTCTTCCTCTTTTGCTGCAGACATACGCAAAAAAACCCTTTTTATTGTTCTTAACCTCCCTAGCAAGCCTGAGCTCATTCTGCGCTTTAGCTTTTCTGACTTTACTCCTACACGTGTTCGCTATCTGTTTGAATTCTGTTGAATAGAGATTTACTATTTAAAAAAAAAAATGAAAGCTTGGATTCTGGGCCAGAAGATGGTCCAAATAGTCACCAGATGGCATACCTAAAATCTAGGTAAAGCCCAGTCATACTGGACATATGGCAATCCTACACCCAGCCCCTAGTAACTCTTTAAGAACAGAGGTTGGAGCCCTTTTAAAAAAAGTCAAAATTCCACCAACAGCATCACCTGCTAAGAAACTTGATTCAGAGTTCAATTCTATTTGATCTTCCTTTCCCCCCCAAAAAAATGATCAGTGGAATTTTGCTGTTGTTAAAGGGTGCTGGGTATGGTATTTTAAACTGGGATACAGGCCATAGTCTAGTTGAAGTGGTCTACTCTTAAATGGGAATGAGTGAAAAATTCATTGGTTTCTTTTTTTTTAATAAGAACTTTTTTTAAAAAAAAAGTCACAAATTTATAATCATTACAAACAGAAAAAGATTTTAAAAAATGAGATGTGGAGGAAACTGACAGATTCATCCATCCAGGCAGAATCTATGTAAGGTTTTAAGGGTTTTTTAAGTATGGCTTTAAAACTCTTTGTATTTAAGCATGTTTGTGGTAGAATTTGATGTATAAATCTAATGTTATTTTAACTTTCCACATGGAGACACAGAATTGAAAAGGAAACTCCACATGGTAGGAAATGACCTTACAGTTCACTTGCAAGGTGAAGGGCAGGGAACGGTTGATACTCCTTCCCATACAACAGGATTAAGAAACTAAGATCATGAATGTGGCTTTTCTAATGTGATTTCTATTACCAGGTCCTAAATTCAATTGCTAGTTTCAGCCAAAGTAGACCCATTGAATCAACTGTTGAATGTTAAGTCAACACACACACACTAATTCCACTGATTCAATGGGTCTACTTTAGTTGGAACTAGCAATAGAGTTTAGGAGTAACATACCCTCCAACTGTCACAGTTTGACAGAGACAGTCTGGATTAATCCTGTTGTCCCAAGCCATCAATTGATCCCCCATGGTGCTTCTCTGCTGGTATTGTCTGCATTTGAATCTGCACACCATTGTACTCATGTGAATGCAGCGTAAATGGCCAGTCCAGCCAGAACACTTCCGGGTGAGATCGTGACATCCAGAAAGATGATGCACTTTTTATGATCCTCCCCAGCTTACTTGGGACTTTTATAGTGTGTTTATGTGCTTTTAAAAACTTTGTTATTTTAGTTTTTATTTTTGAATTTCCCATGCTATGTATTCTTGCAAGAATCCTCAGAATTTCAGATGAGGAAGCGAACAGAGCTCCGTTCACTTCTCATTCATTGCTGGGGAAGCCTTTTGCCATGATGAAAGGTAAGTGAGGTATGGGGTGTTCTTTTGCTGGCATAAAAATGGCATAAATTATGCCAGCAAAAGAATGTTTGGGGATGATGGTTTGATAAAATCCTTAGGGAAAAGCTTGCGAGTTCTTCCTCATTAATAACTTGGACTATCTTGACCCCACTACGCATGTTGCTTGGCCACATGTGTCTATTTTCATCTGTGAAATGTGGGAAAGTATAACTTAGATCTACTCTTTCCTTTTCTTCCATATGCTTCCTGCTTTCTCCTTTTCTTGTAAAACTCAGCTCAGCACACAGCCTTTAAAATTAGTTATCCTAAATGCTACTCCTCTATCTTAGACTGCTCAGGGAAAATGTTGCCTTTTTGTTGTAAGAGAGGAATTCAGGATCCTGGATTTAAAGTTAAATTCCTTAGCTGGAATTTACATAGGTTTATCTCTTCCCCAATGCTTCATTTATCTGCCTTACTGGCTCAATGCACCTGCTGTTGCTCATCTTGCTATCTCCCTTGCCCCAAGCTGAAAGCCTAAGAAGGGGGGCTGAGATTACAGGATGCTGGGCTGAATTTACTGTTTCCCAGCTATTCTTATTTCCAGTTGCAGCCTATATCAGAGAAAACCCTCAGTCCTGCCTCTGTCTCCAGAGTGAAGAAAGCAAATTGGACAGATTTGGCCATCCCTCCTCCCAGGCACACCAGGCAAAGGTCTTTCTCACCCTCCTGACATAGAGTTTTGAGCAGGAAGCATCAGAGACTGAATCCCAGACATTAAATATGAAGATTGCTGTACTACTGAGATATGGCTCTCTGTCGTCAATAGGATTGCCAATTCAGGATCAGCCCAGGCCCTGAGGTTTCCAGACCAAAACGTGAGACCTACGGATAACCCCTGGTGATGTCCCTAAGCATTATGCATTAAGTGTCAACCAGAGTTGCTCACAATTTGTTATTCAAACACAGACACACACATGCACGCACACACACTCAGAGGGAGAGGGAGAGGGAGAGGAGAGAGTGAGCATGTTTTCCTGTTTGGAAATTAAGACAGAAATCATAGATTTAATGGGGCTATTCGCCAAGAAAAGTGAAATGAGGGGATTATTTCTTTTCATGTACTTAGTGAGATGGAATAAGGAGCATCTAATCTGGCCTGCTTGCTTCTAGTCAGAAGATGGATGCTGAGCAGAGCAGAGGGTGAGCCCTGGCACTACAATGACTGGGAGAAGAAAGTAAATACATAGAACCCCCCCCTCCCCAGAGTCTTTGTAAATTACACCAACTCAATTAAGCCTTGAAAATTGCAGCAAGCTGATTCTTTAATAACTGAGCTGGAGATTTTCACACAATCTTTTATTTTGCCTGGTTCTAAGCCCACCAAATCTGGAGAATTTTCGCCTTCATATCCCACCTGGAGATGATCCATGAAAATTGGGACTCAGGGCCAAGCCTTGAGATCTGGCAACACTATTCTTCAATACTGGCACAATATTGGGCATGGCTCAGGATATTTATATGTTTTTAACATAGATCATTTGTAGACATAGGAACTCTGTCGTTGTGGAAAGCAATGGGTTTTAAAGCCATATGACACTGGTTTCAAACTGATTTATTTCTGTAGTGCAGGTGTAGAAGGAGCAATTGATTTCATAAAGTGAATCTAATGGCCAAAGTAAATGTGATTTTTATCACATGTTTTGGCATTCCTTGCATATTTTTTTCTTCACACATCCTTGGTTCAGTATCATACAAGCCCAACCAGGATCATGTCAATGATGCCAGTGAGTATGGTGTCAAAAGCGGATTTCTTGCCATCATCACAAAAAAGGGGGTGAGGGGGGTGAGTGTGTGAGTATTGGGATGAGGTTAAAGGGTTAATGTGCCTTTAGCCTGTCTTGCAGTCCACCTTATAGCCCTGAACCATTTCATTCCCAATGGCCTCAATATATATACACAAATACATATGTGAATGTTGCAGACGCAGGCAAACTACATGAGAAACAAAACATCTAGTCCTGCTTTCATATGTATAAGAACGCTCCCAGTGCATATTTCTATATGTGTCACACTTACTTCATCTAATAATAGATCAAATGTTATTCCAGTGATTTTCATGAGCTGATTTCAGAATGGACACATAGCTACAGGGACCTAAACAATGAATATAGTCATTTATCTGTTCTTGCAGTTGAAAATGATACTGTCATGCAAGCTTTTCTGACATTATCCTATGGAAAGAGCTGTGCAAAACAAAAAGATATTAAGATAGTGGCATATCAGTAAATATATATATATATATATATATATTCCCAGATCTGTTTGATAATACTGCAGGAATAAACATTGTCATCCAAGGTTTAGTCGACATAACCGTGATGCAGACAATAATTTAAGCAATTTAATTCTATAGCAAGAACATTTGAAAAGCAAGTCAGCCCTATAATATAGTAATGTTTTCTTACAAATTCACAAATATATATTGCTAAAAAATTCCATCTAAACATTAGGAAGAACTTCCTGACAGTAAGAGCTGTTTGGAAATGGAATACACTGCCTCATAATGTGGTGGAGTCTCCTTCTTTGGAGGTTTTTAAACAGAGGCTGGATGGCCGTCTGTCAGGAATTATTTGATTGTGTATGGCTGGGGGTTGGATTGGATGGTCCTTGTGGTCTCTTCCAACTCTATGAGTCTATGAAAAGCCACCACATTGCTTTTGATTTGTATCCAATAGTGTTGAACCAGCCATTAAGATGCTTTAATCTGGAAGAAATCTATTATTATTATTCAGCAGCTAGTGACTTTTGGTGGAAGGTGGTAGATCTTGGGTCATCTTCTTTGCTGAATTAAAGTCCCTATTTTCAAGAATTTCAAGATGAGATAATTTCTCATTTACAAATCTATACTTCAGGCAGAATTCAATAAAATATATACAGTTCTTGTGGCCTTCTGAGACTCTACAGTGCAGAAACTGGATATATTTTTATTGAGCCAATCTTGTAGAAATTTATAGAGAGATAGGTGTGAAGTTTTGTTTCATACTTGGGAAAGCAAAGCAATTTTATTATTATAGAACTCAGTCATGTTGCTCTGCTTTTGGCTGATCATAGCCAAACACACACACTCTCTATTCTCTCCCCTTGCTCACTTATCAGAACCTTTGTAACACAACAACCATTACAAGACTGCCAAATAAATTTCAGACCATTGGTTAAATTTATGAGACACAACAAAACCTGGTTAAAGTCAAGGGAATTCCTTGTTCAGAATACCTCAGCCTTCTGAGGCAAGACCAGACCTGTACAATTTGTGACCATCTAAGCCAAACTCAGTTCATTAGTCATATGTAGCCAAAGGCTCAGTACTATAGAACTGCACCTGATTTGACTGAATCCCAAATGCCAAAGCAAACTGGGCCAATTGGGAGTAGTATATACTAGCTTTCCACCAGTTCTGATTAGCCTAACTCAGTACTAAAGCAGAATAGCATACTCTGAAGTGTTTCAGATCAGTCTTGAGTCCAAGATGTTGAAAATAAGTGAGAATGAGCCAGTGTCTCTCCAACGTAAGGAAAATACCAAGGTGGTATGATGAAGAGAAGATTTGGGTTGTGCTTACTGGAAAATCTAACATACAGTTTTGGTCAAGAAACTTGCCAGCACCCTCCAATCACAGTTATCATGGGGAGGTATTGTGTCAGGTCATTGAAGTGATATAGTCAAATATCTCCTACATGCCTTTGTTCATTTGCTATGCTTTCTGCAACTGGACTTGTTTATCTCAGATTGGCCTTTTTAGTCATCACCGCACTTGCAGAAAGTGTGGGATGAGTCCTTCCTGAATCTTCGTTTGTGAAGAAAAGCCAGAGAGAGAATATTTTAGCTGTTAATAGAAGATCACTGAAAAAAAAGCTTTGGGCAGTTATTGAGTATTATTGATGACCCACCTATGAAATAACGAAGCCAGACACAGAACTTGGGTTAAACAGGGACCACTTTATTAAATCTACAACCTATTTAGTTCTTTATTCCTTGAGATATACAAAACTGAGCGGGGGAGGCCAAGTGTGGGAAAAGCTGGAGCCAGTGGTCTCCCCAGACCTGCTTCCCAGCTTCCCTGGGTGAAACACCTGAGTCCCGAGGGGTATCCCAGAAGCTGGCCTACCCCCCAGGCACCATCTACTAAAAGTTGATACCCAAGAAGAATACACCTCAAGTTTCATGACTTCTGGGAAAGGCTCAATCCTGGAGCCAGCCTCAAGGACAGCCTCCTCCCCACCCCAGGTCACATGACCTGCCGGTGTGGTTCAAGAGACCTATCCCTCAACCAAAAGGGGAGCCATAGGTGTACACCGAACTAACCCTATTCCGTAGCAAGTGACTGCCTATTTAAGACACCACCCATTAGCCAAACAACACTTCTCCTGCAACAGTGTGGGGCAGGTGAAAAACCCCATGGAAAGGGGGCAAAAAATTCCTACCTGGCCCTAAAAGTACATTGTCAGGGGACTACAGCACAATCAACCTTCTGAAAACCCAAGTAGTCTTGCTTTGGACAGAGGCAGAACAATCCCAACTTAGGTATAAAGTTTAGAGACACGGTAGATCCTAAAGAGGGTATTAAACTAGTGACATTTTATATTTTTGTTTACTGTTTTTCAAAGAAAAACCCTCTAATGTTTAAAAGCTGCTGTGTAGTCAGTCTTGGCAATTCATGCTGTATTTGACCTTCCCCTGTTCCCCTAGTATTGGCACATCTTCTTTCAACATATACAGGACTACCAACATGTACACTTGAATAAATGTACCACCAAAAAAAAAAAAAAAAAAAAAAGAGAGAGAGAGAGAGAGAGAGAGAGAGAGAGAGAGAGAGAGAGAACCGTGGGGCCTCAATCACACTGGCAACAGTTGTTGTTGGCACTGTTGTTTCTCTACTCCACTCCACATCGGTATGAATATTTGCGGAGCACCTCACACATTAAAACCAGTATGAAGTTAAAAAAATTGAACCTGATGATAAAGATGAAGATGAAGATGATGATTTTATATTTTATATCCCACCATTTCCTACATCATGGAACAGGTAGAGTACAAGGAATGGGGCCTGATCAACCACAACAAGAAAATAGCCTGCTTAATGCAATACCACCAGAATGGATTGAACCCTGTGTGTCCACAAGAGCCCATCCTGGCATGCCATCCCTTGCTGCTGCCACCAGCTCCCTGGCTCTCCTGGAAGCCAGGCAGGGGTCCCTCAGCATGTGACTAGGGCTGGTCACATGTAGGCCTTCAGTCACATGTTGTGGTCCCCCTTCCTGGCTTTTAGTTTAGATAAAATGGCAGTGGCAGCAGCATCAGCTGCAGTGATGGGCCAGCATTCCTGTTTGGGTGCTGGCCTGTTTTCTCCAAGTAACGGGGATAGAATGGGCCAGATATAGAGCCAGGTATCATGCCCTCCCCTGGATTCTGGGTATTAGAGTAGAATCCATGGAAGGCCCTGACATGAATTTGGTTTCTGGACTGATTTCCCTGCTTGGGCCACTCAGTCCCTGGAATACAGCCAACCTGCCTTTAGCCTGGGAATGTTTCTTCTCTTGAGACTTCAAGGCTGTGCCACCTGGGCGCATATCTCCTTCTCCTCCCCCTGCATACCGTTTTCACATTGGAAGGGTTTATCTATTGCCTGTGGATGTGGTAGCTTTAGTTCTGGCTTTTGCATGTTACCAGAATGCATTGCCTTGCTCAAGAAAGAAATCTTGTTGAGTTAATGTGAGAGTGTTATTGGTGCATCACACCAGGATATGCCAGCAGGAGCTGGCATATCTTGGGTAGTTGTAGATAAGACTTCAGTTTTACAGTACTTAGCTTCAGAAATTTGGTGGTATCATGTATGACCATAGTATCCGTTTAACACCTGCTAGACCACAATGTATGAATGATGGGTTGTGTTGATTTCAGTAAGTCAGGAGTTGTACGGATTTAGATTAGACTCAATTAGAAGACCCAGAGCCCTTTGCTAGTGATACCTCCATATGAAATAACCAAAGTAGAAGGGTCAAATAGTCTAACAACAGCCTCTAGATATACTAGAGTGAGCCAAACTATTTGTTTAACAAGGAGTTTCAAGAAGTCAGCTACATAATGTAGTCTAGGATTCCTAGTAGACCACAAGTTGAACATGAGTCAACAGTGTGATGCGGCAGCTAAAAAGGCCAATGCGATTTTGGGCTGCATCAATAGAAGTATAGTGGACAGATCAAGGGAAGTAATAGTGCCGCTCTATTCTGCCTTAGTCAGACTTCACTAGAATACTGTGTTCAGTTCTGGGCACCACAATTCAAAAAGGATATGGACAAATTGGAGCATGTCCAAAGAAGGGTGACTAAAATGGTGAAAGGTCTGGAAACCATGCCTTATGAGGAGAGACTTAGGGAGCTGGATATATTTAGCCTGGAAAAAAAGATGGTTAAGAGGCGACATGATGGCCCTGTTTAAGTATTTGAAGGGGTGTCACGTTGAGGATGGAGCAGGCTTGTTTTCTGCTGCTCCAGAGACTGGAACACGGAGCAATGGATGCAAGCTCCAGGAACAGAGATTCCACCTCAACATTAGGAGGAACTTTTTGACAGCGAGAGCTGTTTGGCAGTGGAACACACTCCCTCGGAGCGTGGTGGGGTCTCCTTCCTTGGAGGTCTTTAAACAGAGGCTGGATAGCCATCTGTTGGGGATGCTTTGATCGTGATTTCCTGCATGGCAGTGGGTTGGACTGGATGGCCCTAGTGGTCTCTTCCAACTCTGCAATTCTATGATTCTATAATGTCTGCAATTTAAGTAGTGTTTTTTAACCATTGACACATTAATACTTCATTCTTTTCAAAGGAGTTTTACTACTTGGTCTGTACTAGTATTTGGTTTATACTACAGGAACAGCGTACAATAAGAAGATTTCAGAAATCATGTCCTAGTGTCATAACTAGAAATATAGAGGTAACGAGTAGATTAGGGTCTTTACCAGGAATTAGGTTCCATGATGATTTAGGAATTAGGCTATTTTTGTTATTTTTGTAGGATTTTTGTTCATGTCCTACAGGGGACATATATAGGAGTTAAAGAAGAAATGTTTTACTTGTGGACAGTTTGTCTTTGAGATATATATGTGTGTGTGTATGTGTTGTTGTTGTTGTATACTTGCAGCATCATTAACATGGTGATGCCACCTAGTACAGTTAGCAGAGACTGGGAACTAGTCCAATGCTTCTGCTGAGTGCAGCTCCCTCTGGAATACATGTAGCAGCCAACAAGCCCATAGTAATGCTGCTAGCCTATACATGGTCACCATGGGGACACATGGGGCTTTAGTTTGATGCCACCTGAACCACATCAGCTCCCCACCAACATACCATGCCTGGCACAATAACTATGTACATAGTAACTGTGTGCAAACAATGCAAATTCCAATTGGGTGCTGTAAAAAAAAAGCCACATGTATAGATATTTTTTTAACAATGGGAAGAAGAACCTAGAATGATGCTGCTGACAGCATTATAGACTCATAGAACTACAGAGTTGGAAGGGAGCCCAAGGACCATCTACTCCAACCCTGTTCAGGAATCAATTACTAAAGCAGCCCTAAGAGGTAACTATTTTTTTTTAAAGCCTCCAGTGAAGGAGAGTCCACCATCTTTGGGGTTATTCTATTTAACTGTTGAACTGCTCTTACCATCACAAAATTCTTCCCAAAGTTCAGCCAGAATCTTCTTTCTTGTTATTAGAACCAATTGGTTCAGATCCTACAGTATTCTATGAAACAGCAGAACTCAGCACTGTCCTGATAAGTGTCCCTGGTTGTTGTTGGAGAGCACACCATATAGCCATCTTAGGGCTTGTCTACACTGGCTAAATACCCTGGCTCGCTCCCATTCTAGAACCCTGAACTCCAAACAACACAGGGCATTTACCCCGATCTGCCCCTAGTCAGTACAAACAACTCCCATGGCAGATACAGGGCTCAAATGGGGCAAACCAGAAAAGAGGCTGATAAAGCATTACATGAAAATACCCAGTTTAATCTGTTATCACTGGATTGGGCTCCATGTGTCTGTGGGAGCCTGTTCCAGAATGCCACTCCTCATTGACACCTCCAGCTCCCTGGATCCCCCAGAAGCCAGGCAGGGGATCCACAGCATGGGACTGAGGCTGGCACATGCGAGGGGGGGGGGCTTGGTCACATGTTTTGGGATCCCTGCCTGGCTTCCACATTGGTGAAGAAAATGGCAGTGATGGTGGCTGCAATGGCTTCAATTATAGGCCAGCATCCTGTTTGGACTGTGGCCTGTTTTATCCAGGTAACAGGGAGTGCGGGGGGTGGTGGACTGGCCAGCTCTGGAATCAAGATATACCTCTTAGAGAAGCTAAGCAGATCTAAAAGACATGTACACAGACAGGAGACCAGGGTTGTAAAGAATACTGGGAAATTTTCTTTCCTCAGTGAGAAAGAATATGTTGACAGATTGAACACAAAAAAAGGTCTACTGCTGAGAGTTCCCCACCACCACCACCTTTTTGTACTTCTTGTCATTTTATAAAAAAATGTTTTTGTGTGTGTAGAAACCAGGCCCCCTTTTTGCATATGAAAATGTCATTTGTGCAAAATACAGTGCTTTCTGTGTAAAAGTAATGTTTTGTGGGGGGAACCCCCCTTTTTTCAAATTACAAGAAAAGAGATTCTACCTAAACATTGGGGTGAGATTCTTTACTCTTGGAGAGTGAACAGACTGCTTCCGAATGGCGGAAGCATTTCCTTCCAAATACCTCTCCTTCTTTGGAGGTATTTGGGTGGAGGCTGAATAGTAATCTCTCAGGAGTGCTTTAGTTGAGTCTTCTTGCATGACAGTGGTGGGACTAGATGGTCCCCTTTGGCCCCTTCCCACTCTATGATGCAATTAAACCTTTCATAGAAAGTCCCAGTATGGGGGGGTAACAAAAATGTACAAAAACACTTGTAATTTCACAGTGAAGTTGAAGGCTTTCATGGCCGGCATCCATAGGTTTTCCTTGGGTTTTTTTCCTGGACTGTGAGGCTGTGTTCTGGAATAGTTTCTTTCTGACATTTCATCAAGTGAGGGGACTTATGCATGATGTAACTGAAATGAGAACTTTATCCATTGTGTGATATATATTTTAAAATTAATATCTCTTTGATGCCCTCCACAAGGCTGATGGAAGAATAAGTTAGGGCTGAGGCCTTGTAGAGGCAGAACTGGAGCCTGCTAACAGCACACATATAAGCCCAATGGACAGGGCATTTCTAAAGTTCTGAAAAGCATTGGATAAAGGTAAAGCAGAGTCTCTTTGAAGTTTGCCAAAATCATGCCATGTTTCCCTGAAAAGGTACCAGGAGGATTCGTCCTCCTTACCAGTTCAAACATATTCTGGAAATCTCATTGTTTAGTGAGGTCTAGTTTCCTGATCACTCTATCTATATTCCAAAGAGAGAATTCTCTTGTCATCCAACAATCAAAACTGCCCTTTTTCCTATAGTGCTGGCTCATCTGGAACTCTTTTATATAATGTTGGGAATCTTCTGAAAAACAACTCCTTTGTTAGATTGCACCTTCAAAGGAGATTTTGCATATAAATAAGCCCCAAAATCTCCACTCAGTGCATCTGGACATCACTTTCCTCCAGTCGCTGTCAGTCTTTCCCTCCATTTCCCTCCCTGTTTCCCCTCTCCTTTTGAATCTATCTCTCAGCGCTACTTCCTTTGCTTTTAAACTTCCCCTTTTCCTGTCACTTCAACCAGCCACTGCTTGTCTACTCAAGGGTAACTTCCCTTTGCAACACTTGCTGACAGGGAGTTCCTCCCTTCAGGATTGGTACAGAATTGCCTAAGACAGCCTCACTCTAATCCGACTCTTAGGACATTATTAGACTAGCCCCTTAAAACATTATTTTGCAGGCATTTAAAAAAAAATGTCAGCAAAAGAACATTTCTGCTCCGCACTTACCTTCCTTTCCTGTCAAAGGAGATTTTCAGACATGCCAAAATCCCTGTTTGCCGCGCGAGCAGCCTCCCGAAACTGCTGCGCGGCAAGGGTCTTCTTCGGACGACGCTGTGCCTCTGGCGAAACCGTCCGTGTCACTTCCGTGAAGCTTGGGATGGCTCCGCGCAATATTTCAATCACGGAGGCTGCCCGTGCTTGAAATATGGCGCTGAGCCGTCCCAAGCTTCACGGAAGTGACACGGACGGTTTCGCCAGAGGCACAGCGTCGTCCGAAGAAGACCCTTGCCGCGCAGCAGTTTCGGGAGGCTGCTCGCGCGGCAAACAGGGATTTTGGCATGTCTGAAAATGTCCAAAGACAGCCCCGGCAATGAAGAGAAAGTGAACAGAGCCCTGTTCACTTCCTCATTCAAAATCTTGCAAGACTTTGTCACACGGGAAATTTAAAAATAAAAACAAAAATAAAGCATAAAAAGTTTTTTAAAGCACACACACATATTAACAGTCCCCTGTAACCCAGGGATGGCCATAGAAAGAGTGAAACATACTTGGATGGCCCAATCTCACCTGGAAGTGTTTGCGCCGGACCGGCCATTCTCACTGCAGTCACAAGAGTTAAATGGCCCAAGGTTTGGCATGCCAGCAATGCCAGCACTAAAGTGCCATGAGGGGGGGGGGTCTATTGACGACTTCAGCAGTCAATAAAAAGGTATTGGGTTTGGGCTGATTTTAACCATGAAAGGGCAATGCCATCTGATCTGCACACACTTTTGCGGTTATGTGGCATCATTATGATGCCTTATTTTGTGTGTCTGATACAGTCCTTAGATTCTTTCTGCTTTTCCTCAAAAGTTTTTGTGAGCATGCTGAATGGATGCATGTTGTGTGAGGGCAGTTTCAGCTCATTTCCAATAAAGTTTTCAAAGTTTATTTTTGGTTTTCCTGGCTCTTTTCTCAGTGAGTACTGGTATACATAGGGTTAAAAGATCCTGTCCAGTTATGTCCAGTGACCTCTCACAGCCAGTTTGAGCTACATAGAATTCCCCACAGTAAACATCACAGGGACATGTGGATTTCCACAGACAACAGTGTTTTTCGTAACAGGGAGAAGAAAATATATGAAAATTTAAACCACTGTAAGTGACTGACTAAGAGACCCCTTTATGATGCTTTAAGTTTGAGTTCCACAATGAAAGAAGGGTGGGTCATAAACAGACTAAATATTACATGACAGTGTAAATAAGGTCTTAGTTTAAAATAACTATGGTGAGAGGCAACAGAAAATCCATTACCTGAAACACTTTAAAGCATCAGGATTAAATTATATATTAGAAACAGTTAAATATTTAGATTTTTGATGAAAACAGAACACTCATTAAAATGAACTTTCAAAAAGCTATAGTTGAAAATCTCGACCTACTCTCTCTCTCTCTCCTCTTACAATTGAATGATCCTTGTGTATCTCAGAGGGAACTGACATTTTGCTGGTGTTTCATCAGATTAAACCTACTGAGCAGCACGCTGAGATAAAGAAAATCCAGTTCAGCTCTGAAAAACCGAATGGATACATAGTGATTTTTGAAGCCTGTTGTAATTTAAATTCAGATTTAACCGTTGGTGGTTTTTATCAGCCTGTGGGCTTTTCCAGCACAGAAGCAAACTTGGGCCATCCTGAAAGGAATCTGTCAGTGCCTTTGTGATGTGATCTCACTATATGCATAAATAAAAGGTTAAAAAGAAACCTCATTGGATCAGAAAGTAAAATAATCACCTACATCAACATTCAGAGTGAAATAATTGCAACTTACCAAATTTCTCAGTTGCAGCTCTAGCAGTATAACTCTATGCATATTTGCTTTGAAGTCTCATTGAAGTCCCACTGAGTTAAACAGGATTTTATTAACACTGCACTCTTTCTGGTTCAAACAGGATGCATAAAATATGTAGAGTGTTCGGATTTGCTGAAGGAGCACTGAAATTGCTCAGGTTTCTTTCTCCCCAAATATTTTTTAGCAGTGATGAAAGAAATCCATCTTCCCTTTTCAATATGAAGTGCTCAATTATCCATTTACTTTGCTTTCATTTGCTCTCAGCGACATAATCAAACAACCTAATCCTAAAGCAAGGAGACCAGGGAATTTTAATTTAATTTCATTTAATTTCTGTTCTGCTTCCTTTCTTCATAGAAATGGAACTTAAGGTGGCTTTCAAAATCACAACATATGAAATATTGATAGAAACAAACAACAGACTCTTGTTAAAATGTTAGTAAACTGTGTATAACTTTACAAAGAATTGAAAACATTCCTTTATTTAAAGATGGCTACATTTCACCCCTCTGTCTTTTCTTCTTCAGGCTAAACATTCCTCATAAGTCATTTGAGGGCTAAACATTCCTCCTAAGTCATTCCTCATAAGGTTTCCAGATCTTTGATCATCTTGTCCACTCTTCTCTGGACATGGTCCAGCTTGTCATAACAAGGAGGAAGAGTAGGGAGGAAAAAGGGAAAAAGAAAAGAAATGTATCAGCACCCTTAAGACTAACAGGTTTTTATTGTCACATGCATATATATCCACTTCTTCAGATGCAGTACGGGGTGATATTAAAGCTTCAGGTTACAAAGTATACTTATGCAGCTGTGTGAGTGCGATTGTGGTATAGTGGTTTGAACACTGGGCTATGACTATCGAGACCAGGGTTTGAATCCCTACTCATCCATGAAAACCCACTGAGTGTTCGTGGGCAAATCACACCCTCTCAGCTTCAGAGGAAGGCAAAGGCAAACCCTTCTGAACAAATCTTGCCTAGAAAAATCCCATGGTAGGTTTACTTTAGAGTGGCCATAAATTGGGAAGGACTTGAATGCACACAACAACACAATACAGTTGTGGGAGGGAGATAGAATGTAATAGTATCCAGAAAGATGCAGATCATGACTCTTGCATTAAATTTTCATAGGACTATGTAAGGTGATACCAGTCTCTCAGATCTTTACAATGGTCAGTTAGTGTTGATGTGTGAAAGCAATAAATACAGTTATCAACAGTTTGAGTCCAAAACCTCCGAAGGTTCCTCTTGTTATATCTGTAGCAGCAATAAGTCCTGTATTAATATATGCAGGTGCCTTGAAGCTACTGTCTTTGTTCATGCCTCTGCTAATGGATTGGAATGTGTGCATATAAGTCAATTCAGCTGTTTTGCTTTTTAGTCTTCCTTTGTAATTTCCTTGGTCAAGGGCTGTGAACTGTAAATCCTTTACTGTATGTCCAGGAAGGTTGAAATGTTCTTCAACTGGTTTGCAGGGGTATTGCCATTTCTAATGTCAGATTTGTGTCCATTTATCCTCTTGTGTAGAGAATTTAAAGCTTGTCCAATGTAGAATTTAGAGGAGAATTACTGGCACATGATGGCAAATGTCACATAGAGATGTTATTCTTTACTAAGTTTCTTTTTGAAGGTAGTGAAGAATAATTTCAGCAATATTCTTCCCACTGTGAGAAAGTCTTAGAAAACCAAATAGTTTTCAGAGACTATTCACAATTCCAGACTTTTTCTTCACAAAATTCACACGTGGTTGTTTTGAACAGAAATCAGCATTTTTCTCTGAAGGAAAAAGTGTTTTCTGAATCAAAAATAATATTGTAACATGGAAATATTAATTCTGCTTTCTGTACAGAAAATGCTGTGTTCCCTGCAAAGCAACGATGTGCAAATTTCATGCAGAAAAATCTCCAACTGCAACATTTTCTGAAAAGAAAACAGCATCACCTGCATAGGAGTAATTTTCCATGCCCAATATATTGTTTCTTGTGCAAAACAACCATGTGCAAATTTTGCACAGAGTAAGTCCAAAATTCCGAATATTCTCATCATTGCTGGATTCTTCTTGTCAGGGTTTTCAACACTAGAAAAACAAGTCTTTTGACATTTTAAAAATATATTTGAACATTCTTTTCATCCCTAATATCACATTGCTGGAAGAGCAAGTAGACATACCTCTGATGTTTTCAGGTGATGTTATTGACCCCTGCAATATTGCTCCCACAGTAGACATGGGGACAGAGTTAGCATCTGGGTTTGTGTATTACAGCTCAAATGGATGGCTGTGAGAGGTCTGGTAACTTCCAGGATTTTTACACCTATGTATACTGAAACTAACTGAAGAGACTTTGAGTTAAAGAAAAGTAAAAAAAAAAATATTGGAAAATAACATGGAAGCATTCATGCACACTCATGCTCACAAGAACTACACAAGGCTAATGAAGAGTTAAAGGCAGAAGGGTTGGTTAAGGTAATTGATTTGGGAGATCAGGAGTTACCACTTTTGAAGAGAGAGAAGCAAAGCACTCAGACCTAGATCTAAGGGTAGCACTGGATTCTGTTCCAGGGGTGTGCCAACAGAGTGTCTGGGGGTAGTCACAGTGGCACACCTTGCTATTGTTTGTGGACTAATATTTATACTGTATTTCGTGTCCTGAAGGTGTGTTTGGACATAGGACAAAATTGTAAGCAGTTTCCCACTTTATGACAACTTCTGTATTGTGGGATAAGAAAGGTGTGAAGATACATGTGTTTGTTTTTAATAGGGGACTAGCACATTCCACCTTGATGGCTCTGTTTACTAGGGGTTTTACTTAATCCTATGTTGGGTGTTTCTGCTTGTAGCTTTCCATGCATTCCTCATGTCCTGGTGACCTCCACCTGACTTCTCCTATGGTCCAATAGACCCCATGAAGCATCTTAATATTGCCAATTATGAAATATTATAGGGAGGGGGTATAAGGCAAAGTAACAGCTTATTGGTGATGCATTTGAGTGGTGTCAGCCAGCTTGTCAATATCCTTCTTGAATTGTGATGCCCAGAACTAGACACAACATTCCAGGTGAGGTCTGACCAAAGCAGAATAGAGTTGCACCACTATTTGCCTTTATCTGGACAGAACAGGAGTTGTGATGATGAGGAAGGTGACTGATGCTTTCCATCATATTCTTGATGGAAGTTTGGCTCAGAATCAGGCAGAACTAGATTCAGAATTGTTACAGAGTACCTCAATGTTTGGCTGTTCCCAAGGGAAAATAGAGACTGTATTCTGTCCTTCAAAAAAAACACCTCCACTATAAAGACTCAGTCCAAAAATGTTCCAGCAGAAGCATATAGATGACCTCTTGGAGGTGGCATGCTGCTGAGCCTTTGTCTTCCAATTTCCTTAACCCTTCCCCAATAACACATTTTTTAAAAAATTAATAACTATTGACACTTACATATTAACAGAACTTACCTAAAAGCAAGTGGCATAGAACTACTGTACTCACCAAGTATTTGTTTTTAATGCTGATGTGCTTTGGCCTCCCTGTTTACACCAGACTGAAGGGGGGGGGGATTAAGCCAGTTTTATTTCACTAATTTCAAACTACGGTAAACAACAACAACAAGAAGAAGTAGTTAAACTCTGAAATGCATTAATATCAACTGATAATTGATAATATCCGTAACACTTACCTTAACCCTTATCCTTACCCAAATGGCAAGACAATCCCAACCAAATGGAACAGACACCCCCCCGGATCCTGAAGAATGGTGGATCCGGGGGAGGTGTTTTAATGATGAGCAGGGAGGCGAACCATGGGCTGCCCTGGGCGTGGACACGCCCTGGCCGGGAGGAGTCAGGGGAGGCGCCAAGGCAGGGCCTATTTTACCCACGGCCTCCCCTGGTCTCCTCCTATTTTCCATCGGTTCGAAAAGGAGAGCAGTTCGTGGGACTGGGATAAGTTTCTTTCGTTCCTTTGTTCAGTTTCTTTGTCTGTTCCTTTGTCAGTTTCTTTGTCTGTGGGGGGGTAGTGCGCTCCCTACTTCTTTCTTCCTTTCTACTTTCGCTCTGCAGCCTCGTGCCTTGTCCCCATTGTTCTCCCCATTGCTCTCCATTGCTTTTTCCCCTCTTTTGTGTTTCTCCCCATTGGGTTCCTCCATAGATTGTTTGCTCAGTTTGTTTGCCTTTGATTTGTTTGCCTTTGATTTGCCTTTGTTTGCTCCGGGCTCCGCCTCTCCATCGCTCCAAGCACCAGAAGGGAGTACAAGCGTTCTATTCAGGAATTCTTTGAGTTCAGGAACTCTGTGCCCCTCCCAAATTGTTGGCCTGTTCCTGTCCCTCACCTATTACACTTCTGTGTCTTCCTCAAGAATAAAGGCCTTGCCCCTCAATCGATTAGGTCCCGATTGGCCGCCTTGGCCTTTTGGAGCAAGGCCCAAGGACTACAGGACAATACCTCCGACTTCAGGATCCGTAAGGCGCTGGAGGGTTGGGCCAGGCAGCGGGGCAGAGCAACTGATGATAGGCAACCACTCTCACCAGCTATTCTCAAAGGCCTTTTCCAGATATGGCCCACTATATGTTCCACCCCTTTCGAGGTGGCATTGCTACACGCTGCCTCATTGACAGCCTTCTTTGGGGCGTTACGCATTAGCGAGCTGGTGGTGGCGTCCAAGAAGGACTCTGCGGGCCTTGCACTGGGGGTGGGTGACTTAGCCGTGGGCCCCAAGCATGTAACTCTCACTATTAGGCGGTCCAAAACCGACCAGTTGGGCAAGGGTAGTGATGTTACCCTACGCGAGTGCTACGACTCGACTCTCTGCCCTGTTGCGGCCCTTAGGGAGTTTTTGAAGCTGCGCCCTCCTGTGCCTGGCCCCCTTTTTTGTCACACCGATGGGTCCCCACTAACCAAGTATCAATTTTGGTCGATTACGACTAAAGCCTTGACCCGCCTAGGCCTGGGAGGCGTGCGTTTTTGTTCGCACTCCTTCAGGATTGGGGCTGCTTCAACGGCTGCCGCCATGGGTATGCAGCCCGAGGCTATCAAACAATTGGGACGCTGGAAATCTGCTGCCTACAAGGGCTACGTCCGTCCGTTATGCAATTGATTGTTTATGCTTTCTTTTCCAGATATGAGGTACCGGGTACTGATTTGTGGCCACAGCTTTGTGTATTGGGCAGCAAGACATGCCAAGAGGAGCCCGTTGGGTCCGCAGCTGGGTCTGGGAGAGATTGCCTCTATCGAATGGCTTGGCAAGCGGGGTTTGAGGTGGAATGGTTTAATCTCTTTCCTGTTGCAGGAGCGTCGTGGACCTCCTCCGCATGTCCTGGTTATCCACCTTGGCGGCAATGATCTCGGCCTATTGAAGGGCAAAGCTTTGACGATACAGGCTTTGGCAGACATGCGACGGATTAAGGCGGCATGGCCGCAAACCTCTCTGGTTTGGTCTGACATCATTCCACGACTCTCCTATCCCGGTGACGGTCCCCCCAAGCTGTTGGACATAGCTCGAAAGAAAGTGAACAAGGCGGTTCACAGGGCTCTTAATGAAGGCCTTGGCCAGTTTATACAGTACCCGGGCATTTCATATAAACGCCCGGAACTCTATCGGGTTGACGGGGTTCACTTGTCTGACATGGGGATCCAGCTATTTCTTGAGGGTATGCGACAGAGGGTGAGGGCTGTTTTAGCTTCCCTCATGGGGGATAGGGGCTAAGTGGACACTTGCCCCTATCTATGGCAGGGAGCGGGGAGATGATAAATTGGCGTTCACCTATGGCAACCTCAAATTGAGTGGTAGGATATCCTTCACTGAACTGTACCGGCGTCCCTAACGGATAGGGTACGGGGAGGTAGGATATCCTTGGGGCCAGCCTCGGGGGGGAGATCCTTCTCAGAAGCTATGTGGCTTAGGGATTTCCTTCCCGATGCGGGGCCCTCCAGCTGATGGCGCCCAAGGGGAACCCCTGACACCGGGATCCCCCTTGGGGCTCAGGTGAGTCGCCCAGGGGCGCTGGGGGTTAGGTCGGTTGTGACTAACCGCCCATGCGCGTGCCCCCAGGAGGGATCTCCCCCCTTTTCATATTTGGCATACCACAAGAAATTACAGTAAATAGGCAATATATCAATAAAGTGGCCCGTATTTTAACCCAATCTTATGTGTGTGGTCTCGTCATTTCTGCGTCAATCATTAAATAGGTTTGATTGCATTTACTTGACAAAATTATTGATCAATTGATATTCAAGCAGAACCACACCACACAGAAATGGCCACACTGAAATGGCTGCACTGAAACATTCTAGAACAGCTCTTTTAAAGTTCATCCCTACAAATATCATATGAGCAGACTACATTGGGATATTTTTTAAAAATGGAGAAAATAGTTCAGTGTGCAGAGCTCCATTCCAAGCCTAACCTGGTGTGAAGAAGTTGCCCACATGATTCACTTTTATTCTTTCCTTTCTGGTCCAGCTCTTTCTTCTGGTCCAAATAGCTCTTTTCATCAGTATAAGATACATAAATGAACCTCATGGTAGAAAAGGAATTAGTGGGGAAGGAATTTGGAATAGGAAAATAATTGGTGAACAAAGGGTGTCCGCAAACACTTCCTTGCCCATTCTTCGTTTAGCATTCCTTTTTTTGAGATAACACCCTTCTTTAACAAAGATGGTTGGAAGGATGTGATTATACAAGTTTTTGCTTCACTTGTTATTTACTTCTCTGTCTCTCATTAGTTTTCCCTGTATCTAGTAGCACACATTATATGATCAAGATTCCTAGGGGGGAATCTAAAAGAGAAAAGCAAAGCACAGACAATCATTTTTTGCAGTTACTTTCTGAGGGGGAAAAAAAGATTAAATAAGTTCTTCAGCTGTGGCATTTTTTTTCCTCCCCCTCATGGCTTCATTAATCAATGTATAGACTTTTGTCCCATGATGTGGGCAGAAGATAAAGCTGACCCTTAATCTCTTGTATAAAAATGAGAAGAAATAACTTCTGTTTGTTTAGTTCACATTTTTTATTAGCTGTGGTGTTTATTGATCCATTTCATCCCAGCTTTCCCTTCTTTCTTGTCTCTTTCCTCCACCTTCTTTTTAGTGTCTCCACAGAATGGAGATTGCCTTATCCTTTTATGGCTTATTAATAAACCTAAGAGTTTCTGACTAGATTAAAACTTGATTTCTCTGATGTTCTTTGAGTTACATTTGTTTGTTTGTTTGTTCATCATTTTTTGAAATGACTTCTTTTATGGAGTAGAAGGGAAAAGAAAGCAGCTGTCAATTACATTTTAGAACTGGATTTTGGCAGAGACATTAATTTTGCCAGCTTTGCAGTGAGAATTCTCTTAGAACTTATAGCCCAAGGTCAAACTGCAGTTGTCTTTGGAAAGTAAACAATGCATCTTCCCAAAGTATTCTGACAGGAAACCAATCATTTCCAACTCAAGAGGAAGGGAATATATACAATGCATGTGAGTGCATGTGTTTATACACATTAGACAATGTCATAAGATAGCAGGGTTTTTTTTCTTCTAACCTTTAAGAACCTAACATGGAGGAATCAGACCAACTTAAATCAAGTTGCCATGACTTCTATGAGGGTATTTTGTGTTCTTCTTTGCTTCCAGTGATCAAAGAGCAAGACAGTGAGTCGTGCTTAGAAGAAAGCCATGATAGAATGGGAAGGCAAGAGGATTTATTTGGAGCAGGGGAAGACATGATGAGCCCATTCATCTTGTGCTAGAATGTTGCCTGGGGGAGGAAAGGAATAAAAGCAAAATGGTGTGGTTCCAATTGAGTGATGAGTGATCCACTCAAGGGAATAGTGTTGGTTAAAAACACCAATGCATATTTGCAAGATTCATAAGCACTTCAGTAGAGCAATATTAATATCTAAGGCCTTTGTAGCAAGAGGCTTCTTATAGGAAGCATACCGAATATTGATATGCACAACAGGTCATGCATGTTTATTTGTGCTTTGAAAAGTCTTGTTTTCTGCAGTCAATACAGGTTGATAATATTTATAAGTGTCATGGAAGCTAGTGGCAAGGGCAATGGAAAACCTTTCTACCCACTGTCACCAGATGGCTGCTCAGAAACGAAGATTGTAGGGATGTTCAGATGTTCAGTAAGGGCAATCAAAGAGTCTTTGACTTTTGTGAACTAGGACAGTGGCTCTTAACCTTTTCTTTACCAAGGATCTCCTTCAAATATCTTTTGTTGCTGCAGACCACCAACACTTAAATTCAAGTTTTAAAACCATAACAACAGCAACAGCAACAACAACAACAACAACAATACCCAATGATGATTATGATTATGACCATGATGATACAATTACACCATCCATTAAACCTTCCCTCATCAATCAGTCAATCAATTGTAATGTTTGTTGGGTTGTTTCACACATTTTGTACTCTATTTTTGATTTGTATTGATTGCTTTTTCTCTTTTTTTTCTTTCAATATAGTTAATGTTGTTTATGTTATAAAACCTTCCCTCAGAGGCACTGGAGGAGGAGGGAAAACTTTTCTCATGCGTGGCAGGGGGTTGGACTGGATGGCCCTCGTGGTCTCTTCCAACTCTGCAATTCTATGATTCTATGATTCTTCCAGCAAGTTTGTGACTGGAGCTGAATGAACAGCAATGAGCAGGCCAAGCCAGCTAGTCTTTGCCTTGGCTCCTGTCATGCCAGCTCAGCAGCCTTCAATCCTTTGTGGATCCCCTGTGAGGACATCACAGACCCCTGGGGGTTCATGGACCACAAGTTAAGAACCACTGAGCTAGGAGGTTGTAGTATCTACTCTGATCAAAAGGGTAGTTTGACCATTAACTTTTTAAAATGAAGTGGCTTGGTGGTAAACTGTTCTATTCCCACATGGCTGGGAATGACACTGTGTGATGAAGTGGGGCACTACATGAGGAAAATTGAGAACTTCCCTCAGTAATAAGTTCTACAAGACAGCCCACCCTAAAACATACATAATTAACATAAAACAGAATTAAACTATTAATGTCATTAGCAACAATTTAAAATGTGCAATTTAAATGATAAAAAGCAATATTAAAATATGCAATTAAAAGAAATACAGCACCCTCTTAAAAAAAAACTTTATTTTTTTCAAAAGAGTGCTGGAATTAAACATTTTGACTTACCAGCAGAAAGGCAGCTGGAAGGGGCCCATTCTGATCTTCCACAAAGGAAGTTGCAGAGTCAAGGAGCAGCCACTCCGAGGGACCGTATTCTGTGTACCCTCCAGTCATACCTGTGAAAGCAGTAAGATTCGGAGAATGGCTTCTTCTCAGTATCTTAGGCCCTGGGCAGATTTATTTTTGGTTTTGTTAAACTACTGTTTATAAAAACTGAACCTGAAAATAATTATCACTGAATCTGGCAGTGTTAAATTTACCCATTTTGGAAAACTGATTTATGCTTAATTTTGTTTACTTCCTGTTTCATTTGTACAGTAGGACCCCTGTATCCACTGATTCATTATCCACTGAATTATCCAAAGGACACAAAACAACACACCTACCATAGAGTCTTCCTAGAAAATGTTTCATCTCTAGCAATTTTCCAGGTCCTCCCAGGCAACTCTATGGTATTTTAAACCAGAAGTCTCATTATATTCAATGGTGTTTGCTATTATCCATTGTTTTCAGTATCTACAGATCTCCCCAAAACCAGTCCTCAGCAGATAAGGGGGTCCTACTATAACTGTAGTATGTGGCGAAATAATTATTGTAATGTAAAAGCAATCTTGTGTACACCATTCACATCCTAAGATAAGTCTAGGTTTTTTCCCTGCATGCTTCTGTTTTATCCCAAACCTATCTTTCTCTTATTTCACTGGGCACTTCCAGCCAACTGAAGTGCTGGGTCATTCAACACATGATCTAATTTAAATTTTATTGCTCTTTGAAAGTTCTCTTTTAAGTAGAGTCTCCATGCGGCTGTAGCCATCTTTTCTTAACCATGCCATCTTTGCCATCTTATTGATGCCTAGCCATGGATGCCATGCCATGATGTTTGCTTTTCAAGTCACCATGCAGCCTCTTACCGCTAAAGGGCTGGGTGAGTCCTTCTACCCTAAATCCTCCTAGTTAGTTAGGAACCCTTTTTAAAGTTTGTTTTAGTATGTAGATTGAGATTGATATACCTTCAGTAAACTTTTGATTTGCATTTTAAAGTGACTCCTTTGTTTTTGTAATGAGTCTAATTTAAGTGGTTGATCAGACCACAGACCTCTGAATACACTTTTAAATGTTAATTGAGCTTAGTCTGCATTCCTAAGTGGCACTCCGCATGTCTTTGAAAGTAAATGATTTTTAACTTTTTTTAAAGAAAATATTTTTATTGCTTTTTAAAAGGACTAGATCCTGGAATTTTTAATACATTTTTATTTTTAGACTCATTACTCCTACAATAACATGCCTTCTATTTTCCTTGTTTACACTAAGTTTTTTTTTAATGAAGTATTTTTTTAAATCCCCCCCCCCAAAAATTGCATACAGTAATTTACAAATCTAGAGTTCCACAAGAAACAGACTGTATAAGCCATTTTGGCTCAACTGCTGCTGAGCCAAATCCATACTGATAAGTTAAATAGCCTGGAATATGGGAATCTGATCGGCATGTACATTGCTTTCACCTAGAGTCTGAGCAGAAGTCCTTTATGATCTTCTCTCAGAGTTAAAAGAGCTGGATCTATCTGAAACTCATTTCAGGCTTTGTATTTTGGAAAGGTAGATAGTATGGCATCCAAAACAAAGTTTATGTCTGTAAAAACACCTCAGAGCTCAAGACAATAAGCAAGGTAAATATGGCCTTGAATGACTGAGGCCCACCTTCTAGTTCAAGAGCATGTTTTATAAGAGGCTGTACAATCAATATGCTGCTGGAGGTAGTGATGCTCGTGGTGGTATGTGTTTTTGACAGTGGTTCTTTCTGAGTTTCAGAACAGTTCACTATCTTGGGTTCAGCTTATCAAATGACTGTGTTCTCTCATATAACCCTAGCAGATTTGGAGATCTAGAGGAGAGGCCCTGCTTTTTACCCCATCACCCTCACAGATATATCTGGTGGGAACATGGGAGATGGTCATCTTGGTGGCTGCTTCCATGTTCTGGAACACTTAACCTGGAGGGCTCGAGGACTGCCTCTCTATGATGTCCTTCTAGTAGCTGGTGAGAATGTTTTTTATTTCAACAGGCTTTTGGAAAATGGCTGTGTTCAGAAAAAGCTTTTAATAATGTGTTGTGTTGTTCATATTTGTTGCTTTTTATTGGATGTTTTTAAATAGCTTGTGATTCTATTAATAGTTTAACCATATTGGTGTTGTTAGCCTAAGAGGTGGGGGTATGTTAAAGTCCCACCCATGATGCCAAAACCTCCTTTAAAATTTGGAGGAAATATTAGCTCAAATAGGAGGCCTGCAAGAGGAGGGTAACTTTGTGGATCTTTTCACCTTTGTATACCAGTGCTAACTGTAGAGAGCACTCCAGTTAAAGTAAAACAACATATATTATTGGAATAACACAAAAGTGAGCTAACATACACATGTTCTTAAGAAGCATACAGGGCTATAGCAGAGAAAAGCAGAAAGGTTGAATAGAGGGAGAGAGGTCTAGGAAGACAGGGTGATAGTTACCAGTCTCAGAGAGCAGCGAAGATACTCAGACAGGCATCTTAGGGTGGCACAGGAGGTTCTGATCTAGGCCACACTCAGAAAGGGAGTGGCCAGGTCTCTCCACTGTGGCACATCTCAACTGTGACACACCTAGCTATTGTTGGTGATCTAATATTTATACCATATTCCATGCCTTGGAGGGTGAATTAGTAATAACAAAGCTTGGATGGCTCTCCCATGGAATAGACAAAGGAAACCAAAACTCAACTGATTGCTTTAACTCTGGACAGATAGACAATTGATGAGTATGCTACAGCTTATGTGTGGAAGTCATTACCAAGATTCCAGCACATATCAAAGTAAAGAACTGTATGTGCCTTGTACATTTATAATGCTATGTTTACTACTAGCTGGAGATTCTACTGGGTTTCCACCTATTGGTTCATTCTGGATTGTTTAGACCGGTTCACACCCTTCCAGTGAGTATACTCACAGTGTTAGAGTGGCTTTATTGGAAATTGCTAATATTGTGTGTCATACTTTTGAATGGCTTTAATAGCCTTGATTGTCATACATGCCAATTCAATGTTAATTCATTTTTGAGGTTATTTTTGTATTAACAAACAAATGTAATGTTATTTTAATAAGGGAATGTAATTAACCAACTGATGTAAATTGGAATATAACTACTGTGGTTAGAGTAGCCACAGCACTTGGAAGTTTCCAAAACAGATGTGTTGGGTTTTGAAGTTCTTTTTGCATTAGCAAATGATTGAGATTTCATTTTGGATATGACAGTCTGGCATGACTTTTGATATTGGTATGACTTCAGATATATTTACCTAAACATTGTAAAGACCATAACTTGTATCAGTTAAAAAGGGTGGAAGTAAAATTTACTTAGTATCATCAAATATATGTGATGTCATTAGAGATAAATGATTAGCACACAGTAAATTATATACAGTCACATGTTATGGTATCTATATTGGGTACATGTGAGAGTGGCCACTCTATGAAATATTGTATCTTCAAGTTGTGTTTCTATTATCTTGTCATTGTGAGTAATTCTTTGAGAAGGCATTGGTGTATATCAGGCCTTTGATATCGCACTATGTGAACTTTAAGTTATACATAAAATACATATGACATATATTTAAGCTTGTTGTAATCAGTTTATTGATATTATTGACACATTTCTCCTAGTATTGGGTTTGAGTTTGCTACAACCTCATAACTTTGGACAGGGAGGTGGTGTGAGGAAATATTTTTATAGGGCATTGATTGAGGAAAGGTCACTTAATTGCTTGATTTAATTATTGCTGGCAACACCCAAGGCTGGAAGAAAAGAGTAGCACATACCCCTTTAATGACTGGGTTGTTAGCATTAAACCCATCATGGGAGCTTTCTGCTCAATCCTAATTTAGGCTTTCCTACCATTATGGTTCTAGACATGTCTCAGGTCATTGTCCAACTGACATCCAAGTCCAACTGACATCCAGTCTACCTAAGCCCATATTACCCTGAAAAGTGTCCAATATTTCCAGTTATGGAATATTGGGGGAGGGGTAGGAGGGCATGCTAACGGTATGTTTTACTGATTTCAGCTTTTTATGTCTATTTTAATTTTCATAAATACCATTGAGTCCCTGGGCTCTGGGGGAAAGTCAGGATCATCAAGAACATTCTGTGATCAATGTCATTATCATCACCGTCAGATCCATTTTTGCAGCTCCACACTCTCAGTTCACCTGAATCCTTCCCCTTTTGGTGGAAATGACCAGTAGAAAAGAAAGAAAGAAAGAAAGAAAGAAAGAAAGAAAGAAAGAAAGAAAGAAAGAAAGAAAGCCAACCACCCAATGGACCCAAAAAGGTCTGGGAGTGAAAATGTCCCTGGATGGTTTCTGGGAGTATGCTATTCCTGAAGGGGACTGGGGATGGAAGGTATTTATTTACTTTTATTGAAGGATTTATAATCTATCTTCTATCTAAATATCTCAGGATAGCATATAACAAACTCAACATAAAAGAATGTAAAATATAAAAAAAGGTTAAAAGGCTAAAAATATATTAAATAATTTAACAGGTTAAAAGAAGACAGACTAAATGGAGAAGAGTTCTGTGGATGCCGTGGACTGCTAAAAAGACCAATAAGTGGATCGTAGAGCAAATCAAGCCTCAACTCTCCCTAGAAGCCAATATGACTAAATTAAGACTTTCATACTTTGACCATATCATGAAAAGACATGACTTATTAGAAAAGACAATAATGCTTGGTAAAGTAGATGGCAGTAGGAAAAGGGGAAGGTCACATTCCAGATAGATAGACTCAATCAAGGAAGTCAGGGCTCTGAATCTGCAAGACCTGGACAGTGCTATTGAGGATAGGGCGACTTAGAGGTCTCTCATTCTTAGGGTCACCATAAATTGAAGCTGACTTCACAGCAGTTAACAACAAGTGAATCCAGAATTGGAACCCTAGTTCTGTTTGTTTTGTTTTTTAAATTGTGTTCAAATAGTGGTTTAAGCTATAAATAACTTTAAATGTCCTTTCACTAATCAATTCCTTTGCAAACAAAGAAAGAAACATGTCCACTGTTGCGGTGAATTGTACAAAGATTTGGCTGGACTATTTCATCTTGGAAAACTTGATACCATTCTGCTGACTGAACCACCTTTCTGCACTGCTTACAGAAAAAGGACACATGCTGAGAATTATGGATTTTCAGTTACATTAGCAAATCAATAGCAGAGTGCAGGCTGCAAGCAAGAATAGCTTCTGGGAAGCATGGAGCTTTAAAGTTAATGCTACATGAAGCTTCTGACAATCTGGAATACTTGGGCTGCATTTGCACCTCCTGCTGATCAACACAGTAAAAAAGCTGCAATAGGTTAAGATTAAGGGGAAAAAAACCTGTCTTACAGGATCAGGCCAAATTTCATCTATACCATCATTCTGTTTCCAATAATGGCAGTAGGGTGCCTCAGACCTTTTACAAGCAGGGCTTGAAGGTGATGGCTGCTCCCTGTTGTTTGTTTCTAGCACCTAACACTTGAAGAACAACACTCAAAGGAGTATTACCTCTGAACATGGGACTTTATCAGATGCACAAAATACGGCATCATAATGATGCCACATAACTGCAAAAGGGTTCGCGTATCAGATGATGTCACCCTTTCATGGTTATGTCCTTGCCAAAACCCGTACTTTTCAATTAACGGCTTAAGTCATCCATTTGTTTCTGTTTCTGTTTTGTGCTGGCATTGCTGGCGTGTGAAACCTCACATTCCCCCCCCCCCATACTTACTCTGTCAATGGGCGGTCCAGCCAGAACACTTCTGGGTGAGATCGTGACATCCAGGTAAGTGACACACTTTTTATGACCCTCCCTGGTTAAAGTGTGTTTAGGTACTTGGGTAAACTTTTTTGGTGTTCTTTCTGTTTTGTTTTTTAAATTTCCCACATGATGAAGTCTTGTGAGAATCCATGGGACTTCAAAGGAGGAAGTGAACAGAGCTATTTCTTTGCCAGGGAAGCCTTCTGCAGGAGAGAAGGTAGATGTGGTAGGGTGCATTCTTTTGCTGGCATAAAAATGGATTTTTTATGCCAGCAAAAGAATGCAAAAGGGGCTTGTCTGATAAAGTCCATGGACATTTCATATAACTATCATAGCAAGAACCACCTTTCCCATGATTCCATGGGCTTTGTTACTTACATGCTGTTTTCCCAGCATGCAAGTGTGAAAGACATAACAGAAGGGAAGGTGAAACTATTTTTTAACTACTGCTCCTGTTTCCACTTCCATTTGACTGTAAATTTTGAGGGATTATATATTTCATATAAATGAATTGTATGTAAAATGAGTTGGGAAGGGGTTTTGATGAAAGGCTTTTGAGGGTGGTGGTGAGGGGAAGAAGCCATAAATTCTTCTTCACTTGGATTTTGATCTATATTAAAAAAAAACAATTTGTGTGCTTTGAAAGCTTATCTCTCATTCGAGACAGGTTTTTAAGTTCCTGACTTTTATAGGCAAGTCAGCCTGGACAAATCTTTGCTATCACATCTGTACTATGTGAGTTAGCTAGGGACTCCAAAGAGAAGGAGATAGTACATTTGGATCCTAACACTGTCGCAGACGGAGATGGGTAGCCAGATGTGGACAAACTGCATAAATGGACCCTACTCTGAATGGGAACAGCACATGAAGCATCAGTCAATAAGCAGCCAAGCTGGGTCCCCCAAAGAACTGCCTCAGGCATCACAATCCCCAGATAGCCCACAAAAAGAGGTCAGAATACTGTAAAAGTTCAAAGCTCTTGTACACATGCCTTTAAGGGGAAACTTCAGTTACATAGAGGTGGAATGTAATAGGATTTGTTCCAGTATGTATCAGCATAGCTTGGTTTTGACCTTTCTTTGAGTAATGGCTAATCTTGAAGCTATCAGTGGTCCTTCAGCTGTAGTATAGCTGAACTGGCTTCCTCCTTCTTAACTGCCTGGATAGGAATGCATTTTAGATGTGTTAATATATTCATAACTGGAGGTGCTTTCTGTTGTCTGTAATACTATCTACAGACAAGTCCCACAGCCTTTCCCAACAGAGGAAACCCTGGTCTTTGGCATATCCTGCACCCTCTGAATTGAATAGGACAGCCTCTTTATAAACAAAGACACAAAAAAATGGATAGGTTCAGGCACACCTCAGTTGAAAAAGCTTCTGACAAAGAAGTTCCTTTTTATAAAGTCTTTTAATGACTGTCCTTTCTAATAACTAATGGAGTGAAGCAAGGTTGTGTTCTTGCACCAACTTTATTTACAATCTTCTTTAGCACGATGCTCCAAAGGGCTATGGCAGAGCTTGAAGAAGACGATGGCATCGATATACGCTACCGTACTGATGGTAGCTTGTTTAACTTAAGCCGTCTGAGGGCTCACACTAAGACTCTAAACTATCTAGTCCGTGAGCTGCTCTTCGCCGATGATGCTGCCCTTGTTGCCCACACAGAAGCAGCTCTGCAGCGCCTAACGTCCTGCTTTGCAACAGCTGCAGAGCTGTTTGGGCTGGAAGTCAACCTGAAGAAAACAGTAGTTCTTTACCAGCCTGCACCACAGGACGAACACCACCATCCCCACATTGCCGTCAGCAAATCTGTGCTCAAGTCCGTTCAGCAGTTCACCTACCTGGGAAGCATCATCTCCTCAGATGCCAAGATCGACAAAGAGATCGATCACAGATTAGCAAAGGCATATAGTGCATTTGGAAGACTTCACAAAAGAGTCTGGAGCAATAAACACCTGAGGCAAAGTACAAAAATCAGTGTGTATAGAGCCATCGTACTGTCTATCCTCCTTTATGGATCTGAAACATGGGTCACCTATCGCCACCACCTACGACTCCTCGAGCGCTTTCATCAGCGCTGTCTATGCACAATCCTAAATATACACTGGACTGACTATGTGACGAATGTTGCTGTCCTTGAGCAAGCAGGGATCACCAGCATTGAGGCCATGATATTGAGAACACAGCTGCGCTGGGCAGGGCACGTTTCTAGGATGGAGGACCATCGCCTCCCAAAAATACTACTCTACGGTGAACTCGCCACGGGTCAGCGTAAGAGGGGCGCTCTAAAAAAGCGATACAAAGACTCCCTGAAACAACATCTCAGGCTTGGCCAAGTTGATCACCAACAGTGGTCCGCCCTGGCCTCACATCGGGAGGCATGGAGACGCACTATCCACAATGCTGCAGCCTTATTTGAGAACTCACGACGAACAAGTCTTGAAGAGAAACGACAATGCAGAAAGAATCACAACCCAAAAACATCACCCAAGGAGACCTTCTGCTGTGCTTTTTGCAACCGGACTTGTTTATCTCGGATTGGCCTTTTTAGTCATCAGTGCACTTGCAGAAAGCGCGGGATGAGTCCTTCCTGAATCTTCGTTTGCGAAGAAAAGCCAGAGGGTAATGACTGTCCAATTCTGCTTTCCCTCCTCATTTTCTATCTAGCTAGAAGTATGGGTTTTTTTTAGCAGCATTGGCATTGGAAGGATGGTGAAGGAGGGCTGGAGAAACACAGCTTTCAGTGTCAGGCTGCAGCAGCATGTTTGCAGTAAACAATGCCATAAAGCTTGAGTTGGGAAAGAATGGGATTCTACTCTAGTTGATCCTACTGTAGCTGCATGTGCCTGCCTACTACAGGCAAGGTAAACAGCAGCTGCCTCTAGATTCCCTTACACAGCAAGTGTTAATAGCAAGACAGAGAAAAAGGAGCGAGCAGGTAAGACTGACTCATCAGCTCCCTCCAGCATATTAAAAAGCATAGATTTGTATGTTTGGCCAACAAAATGGAAGTCATAAGAAGAGCACAGGCTGGTGAAAGTAATCCCTGGATACATTTTGGAAGAAGCATTCAGATGGTCTCTAGGAGGTCCAGAATGTTTCTGTTTACTTATGCAAGGCTTACCTGAACAGGTTGTTTCATTTCACATATTCATATAGTTAGTTTTGAATAAAAAGTTTGCTGAAGCATGTTGTTGTTATTATTATTATTATTATTATTATTATTATTATTTGGTGTAGGGACCTATCCCTCTTTTTTCCATGTTATTTCTGGTTCTGGTACTAAATTATCTGTTGAAAAAGTCATGACCAGGAAAGCATCTGCTTTAGTTAACTGAGGTACACCTATATTCCAAAATGTAATGAAAAACATTATTTTTTTTTCCAAAAAAAGGTTTAATCCAGCTCAATCCCCCCATTTGGTGCAGCTGTGCAGAGGAGAGCTGCCTTTGCCAGATGGAACAGGAGAGGAGACCCTTTTGACAGTGCCAGGGTGCATGTGCTGGCATTTGGAGAGCAAGGGGCAGGGTCAGAGGCTAATTAGATCACCAGGACCCAGGTGTTCACCCGGGGAAGCTGAGGAGTGTTGTCTCGGATAGACCTACTGCCTCAGCTGTTCCCTCACTAGGTTGCCTCACACCACTGAAGACCTTTAGAGGGAAATAAATAGGTAGGGTTAAATAAAGACCCTTTTATTTCATCCCATCTCTTGTGTCTGGTCTCTTTATTTCCCTGAATCGGTCAGCAAAGCATGGGGATAAAACAGGGCCCACAGCTAAGAAAGGAAGCAATCCATACACCTCCAGTTACTGCTAGCTGTGGTGACCTGCTGGCAGGACCCCATCCAGGTTTATTCATTCCCTAATATATCCATCTAGTGTGTTAATGATGGATGCATTGAGATGTAATTGATTTCTGTATCTGTACTGTTCCTGCCTACTCATATGTACTCCCAAACTACCCAAAACATACCCAATACCACCTGACTTTGGAAGCTAAACAGAGTTGGTCCTGGTTAGTACTTGAGTTAGAATACAAGGGATATCTAGGTAGGACTAGGGACTTTATCAATTTAAAACTTTTTTAAGCCAGCAAAAGAACTCCCCCCCCCTGCCAGACTTATCTTGAGCAGTGTAAAAGAGGCATCCCCAGCAGTAATTGAGCATAAATGGAGCTCTATTTAATTCTGGGTTCCAAATCTCCGTGATTCTTGCAAGAAGACGGAAGCATGGGAAATTAAAAAATACATCAAAAAATAAACCACAAAAAGTACTCACAAGCACAGAAACATAGTCACAAAGTCCCAAGTACATGGGGGAGGGGTTCATAAAAAGAGCATCCCCTCCCTGGCTGTCCTGATTTCACTCGCCCATTGAAGCTGTATTCACATGAGTACAATGGCATGAAGTTTCAAATGCAGGCAATGCCAACAACAAAGTGCCACGGCTGATCTATTGATGACTTGGGCCGTTAATAAAAAAAAAGAGCTTTTTAACAATATATGATCACAAAAAGACAATGTTGTCTGGTATGGGCACCCTATTGACTGGTCTGATAAAGTCCTAGGAAAGAATCCTATTACAATCCTGGGGAGCAATGGCTACCAACTACAGCTGACAATACTGGGCTAGATGGCCAAATGGCCTGACTAAGCAGAAAGCAGTCTTCTGGGTTCAAGTGTCTACTGTACAGTTGCTGTTAATTGCTCTCAAGTTGACTCCAACTTATGACCACTGATCCCTATTATCAACAGCCCTGCTCAGGTCTTACATGGCCATGGCTTCCTTGATTGAGTCTATTCATCTGGAATGCAGTCTTCCGCTTTTCCTTCTGCCTTTTACCTTACCAAGCATTACTGTCTTTTCTAGTGAGTCGTGTCTTCTCGTGATATGTCCAAAGGACAACAGTCTCAGTTTAGCCATCTTGGCTTCTAGGGAGAGTTCAGGGTTGATTTGCTCTAGGACCCACTCATTTGTCTTTTTAGCAATCCATGGTATCTGTAGAACTCTTATCAAGCACCACATCTCAAAACAGTTGATTTACTTCCTATCAGCTTTCTTCGCTGTCCAGTTTTCACAACTATTCATAGAAACTGGAAACACAATGGCATGGACAATCCTAACTTACATCTTTACACATCGGGGCCTTATCTATTTCCTTCATAGCTGCCATCCCAAGTCCTAGTCTTCTTTTGATTTCTTGATTGTAATCTCCATTCTAATTAGACCTGCAAATGGAGGGCCATAAATTTTTTTGAAAAAAATAAATGTCTGCTTTTCTTATAGGAATTTGGCATACTAAATCCAAAAATGACTTCAGATTTGCTCCATCACATACAGGTTTTTTTTTCTTCAAAACTTGCTTTGACATTTTTATGTTGCAATATGTGACTGAATGAAACTATTATTGAAGTCAGTAATGAAATTTGTGAAAGAACTGTGTATGGTACAACATTTTGATTGTTTTTCAAATTCATCATCCAAAAATACATTAAAAACTCCTACAATATTGGAAAAAATTCATTGTAGGCCTGGTTTAAAGTTGTGTAAATAATCTGTGATCATTATTTTTGTTTCTTAATGTTCACCTGTAACCCTGCCTTTCTTCATTGACTCTCTTAATAGTGGTGCCAAGTTTTTGCTATTTTTTACTATTTTTATGGTGTTATATGCATATCTTAAATTTTTGATGTTTCTTCCTCCAATTTTCACATCTCCTTCCTCTGAATCTAATTCTGCATTACCTATGATATGTTCAGTGTACAAATTAAACAGATAGGGTGATAACATGCAGCCTCACCGTACCCCTTTGCCAACTGGAAAGCATTATATTTCTCCATATTCTGTCTTAACAGCAGCCTCTTGTCCTGAATACAGGTTAAGCATCAGGACAACCAAAATTAATGGCACATCCATTTCTCTAAGAGTGATTCAAATCCACATTATCAAAGGCTTAACTATAATCTATAAAGTTAATTTTTTAAAAAAATTAGTTATTTATACCCTGCTTTTCAGCCACAAGGCTATCAGAGTGGCTTACAAATTGTTTTAAGCAATAGCTATTTACACATCTACACTGCATTAAACAGTTTCCAATGTGTGTTAGCTAATTGCCCCCCACAAGCTGGGTACTCAATTTACCGACCTACAAAAGGATGGAAGGCTGAAATGCTTTGGTGAATTCCATTATCCAATGTATGTTTCCAGTATGCTGCCTAGTGCCTTTTCTATTCCTGAACCCAGCATGGACATCTGGCATTTCTTGCTCCATAGGTGATAAAAGTCTGTGTTGTAGAATTTTGAGCATCACTTTGCTTGTATTGTTCAGAGGTCTGATATGGTTAGGTCTTGTTATTGCTATATGTTGTTACTACTGTTTCCAGGAAGTATTTGGCTTGGCTCAGAACAAAACAGTGATATTGTGAAAAACTTTTCATCCAGTGGCCCAGCCATTCCAAACCAAGTGTTAATTTTTACTTTTAATTAGTACAGACATCGCTTACAAATGGAATGATGTGTGCTGGATTTGTTTCTCAGCAGATAAAATAATCTGTGCAAACCTAGGAATGTAAATCTTTGCAAATTTCATTCTTACAAGCAAGAATAAATCATTTCACCATTTTTTTTCCTCATTGGTGTGAATAAAATCCTGGAAAAGTGCCCAGAAATGTCCTTTTCTGCCCAGAAAATGTCATTTTCAGTAAAAGAAAGCCATATTTTCCCCCCAGCAAATAAGTCCTGATCTGTAAAGATCCTCAACCCACTCTCATCCCATCCTTCTCATTGGGGCTTCCTGGCACTCAGGAAACCCACTTCTCATATTTTAATATTTTTGAATATTATTTCCATCCCATGCAAACTTATGATATGAGCTTTGGAAATCAAGCCTCAAGGGCCAGCAAATCCCATTTCAGTTGAACTCAGTAACTGAACTTCATTAGCTTCATTCAGCATTGAACTCTTTATTATTAAGAACATATCTTGTTGCCACCTGTAGAAACTTTGGTATACAGGACTTGAAGGGTGATAGATAAGGCTGAGGATCAAATCCTCAACATGGACATTCAAGGCTTGGAACTGTCTCTGGGCTTCTTTAGCTTTATCAAGACCTGGAAAAGTTACTTTTTGGAACTTCTAGAATCCCATGGAGAATATACACACCAGCCATGCTGGATGAGATATGCTGCTAATAGTAGCCCCAAAAAGAATTTTTCCTGAAGTCCCAGATTTAAATATAACCAGTATTGCCAGTCTTTGTACTGATGATTTCACTCATGATGTGAATGAAATGAAAGTTTGAGCAACAACACCTACAAACCTTAAAATCTGCTTCATGCCTAGTGCTATAAGGAACTGGCCCAAAGAAACATCTTTCCAGAGACAAGGTTTACCAATTGGTCTTGAACTTCCACAAAAAAGTTTGGGATACTAGTCTAAGATTAAATATCAACACAGTTCATAAATATGAATTTTAATTCAAAATACAGAAATCTGACATGTTTGTTTTGGATGTATTTGAAATTCATGTTCAAAACCTTATTTATACTAGTCTCATTGGATGATAAATCAAGTGTGGTGACTGTGATCTAAAATAAAAATTTGTATAGCTCAAAAGACAGCTTAAATACTGATAGAATTTAAATTATAGTACAGATATTCTATGGTTCCCAGAATCATTTGCTTTTCCCAAAGTTCTATTTTATTGTCATTGTTTTTTAAATTTTGATAAGACTGTCTAGTAATCAAATTTTCCTTGCCTTAAGGGAGAAGATATAACACCATCTATATTTTTTACCATGTGCACCATGTGTATTCAAAATTTCCTAATAAAGCAAAAAGTCCAATATTGTTGAGAGACTTAAAAACAAACAAACAAAAAAAAATGTCTTTTGGATGTAATAGGAAGGATAGAGTATTTTCAGAGGCTAGTCAGACTATACAGCTTTCCAGAACATTTGCTTGACTCCAAAAACTTATTCTTAATGTAATTATAAAGGAAATCCTCTGTCCTGACTTAAATGTAGCCTTGCTGATATCAGAACATGAAGATGATATCAATCTTTCAATGTCAATATCATCAGATGATATCAAAAGGGCATCTTTAAACATTAACAAGTGGTGAACAAAAGTGTGAGAACACACATTTTGCATTAACTGTGAAGAAAGTGAGTAGAAAATGGTGAGATTGACTATGGAGATTTTCACACGGGATATATATCCCATGGCAGGAACAGAACAGCGTCGGGAAAGGTTTTTCCGTTCAGACCATGTTGACCCCGTTCTGTCATGCATCCGTCCTGCTCCCGTGACTGTTCCAGAACAATGTAATCATGATTTTTCATCATGAATAGACCTCTTGTTCCATCGCTATCACGCAATCACAGGTGTGCGAACAGGAGCCCCGTTCCTGTTCCGAAATGACAGTGGTGTAGGGGAGGTCCATTCCGATCACTTCCTGGTACGATCTGGAAAGCCAGGTAAGTGGCACCCTTTATTTTACCCTCCCTGGTTTGATTGTGTGATTTAAAGTGTGTTTTTGTGCTTGGTGAACTGATTTTATGTTTGGGGGAGTTTTATTTTTTAAATTTACCGCCCGGCTGTTGTCATGCAATAATGTGATAACATTTCAGACAGCCGGTCGTAAAAGCAGCCTTACTATGGCTGCATTTATGGCTGGCCAGCGAGAGGAGGGGGATCCCATTCCTGCTGCAGAATTAAGGTAAGTGTGTGAAAGATTTACATTATTCCATGGCAGGAACGGGAGAGGAGGTGGCAGGACAGTAACGGGGCATTTTGGCCCAGTGTGAAAATCTCCTACAACACACATTTACTGTATGTATGCATTTATTTCAGAGAACATGTTACACACAGGAGCAGAGGAGTGATAGCACCAGCAATCTCTGTTGCCTGAACATTCCAGTTGTTCCCTTTCTCTTCAGATGGTTCCCTGACAGCAGTGATACCAGCTTCTTGCTGGCCTGAACTATCGGTTTATCTGTCCTGCATGCCTTCTCTGACTATACTTATAAAGGATACATCTGGTGCAATGCCTCCATACGTAATGTGAGAGATGCTCTTCCTGTCACCCATTTTTATAACAGATGTGAAATATTTCAATGCCTGGGAAATATGGATTCTCCCTGTCTCCACAAATTGCCTATTCTCCTGTGTAGCGTGCCGATTGGCTGACTATTGTGACAACCACAAAGCCATGTCCTGCATGTTGACTGGCTTGTTCTTGTGACAATCATAATGTCCCAAGTTCACCTCATTCCAAGAGACTTTAAAACTCTTTACCCAAGGGGATGGTTTTGGGATGGGAAGGGATTAAGGAAATGCTATCTTCTAGTGATACTTGCGGTCAGGGCCGGTTTAACCAGTCTGCCAAATCAGCATTGGTGGGGGGTCCCGAGGTCAACAGGGCCCCCTGATGACCCAGGAGGAGCCAGCCCCCTCCTACCCTCCTCCTCCAAAACCCTCTTACTGGCTTTTTTTTTTAAAAAAAAACAGCATGTTCCAAAAGAGAAAGAGAAAGAAGCAGCAGAAAGAAGCAGCAGCCCTCCTGGCAGAAGCTGGAGGGAGTTTGCTGCTGCAAAATACAAACCAGCCAGGCATGTTGAAGACGTGTGTGTGTGTGTGTGTGTGAGAGAGAGAGAGAGAGAGAGAGAGAGAGAGATGGGGCGTTTGAAGGTGGTCTCTTTCCCTCGGAAAAGTCTTCTTTCCTTCTTTCTTCCTCCCCTTCCCTTTCTTCCACATAGATCCCCTCCAGCCCATCTTTCCAACTGCTTTTAACCTGTCTTGGTTCCTCTCCCCTCCCTTTCCCCCTTGGTCTTCTTCAGCGTCCTCTGCTTGCTGCCAACTGAGTTCAGCCTGCAAAAGAAATTTGTGTGTGTTTGCCCATGTGCCTTCAAGTCATTTCTGAGTAAGGCCAACCTACCATGGGGTTTTCTAGGGGTCTTTGAGGAAATCTACACCATTATGTTAATTGCTAATAAACAAAAAATACTATGTTAGTGCCTATAATATAGTTTTTAAACTAAATTATTGGTGGCAAATTATGTAATACAGTAGGCCCCTCTTATCCACTGGGGATTGGTTCTGGGGGGGGGGTGGATTCTGAAAACCATGAATAATAGTGAACGCCATTGAAAATAATGGGGCTTCTGGTTTAAAATACCATGGAGTTGCCTTGGAGGGCCTAGAAAATGGCTAGGGAGGACACATTTTCTAGGAAGACTCTATGGTAGGTGTGCTGTTTTGTGTCCCATGGATAATGAATCCATGGATACGGGGGTCCTACTGTAATCTGAACATCGTGTACGGTGAATAGGTTAGGTTACATTGACTGAGATAAACATATGGGGCCCCCAAAATAAAGCAGTGCAGGGGGCCCCAAAATTCCTTAAACTAGCCCTGCTTGCAGTATTTCACAAGGAGAGCAGAGAAGTCATGGGGGTAAGTAGCAGTCCAGAAGTCAAGAAGCCAAGTCAGTAGCTTGGAAACCGAGACAGGCAGAGGGACATGCAAAAGAGTAGTCAGGATCCAGCTCCAAATTTCCAGAAAGCAGGGCAGATTCTCTGAGCTGGTTTGGGTGTCCTTCCAACAACAAAGGGTGTTTGCTGCTTACCTTGTCTCTCTCTCTCTCTCTCTCTCTCTCTCTCTCTCTGGCTTTTTTTCGCAAACAAAGATTCAGGAAGGACTCATCCCATGCTTTCTGCAAGCGTGCTGCTGACTAAAAAGGCCAATCCAAGATAAACAAGTCCGGTTGCAGAAAGCTAGGAGGCTGATTATTTGGCAGCACCAAGTGAACTTCAGGTGTGCAGTTGAGCCTCTATCCAAACACTCTTGTACTGCAGCTATCTCAGAGAAAGGCACAACACTTTAGTCTTTGCAGCAGGGCATGGGGCATGGGGCATGGGGAGAGAACAAGTGTCAGAAAACTTCAAGCAGGCACAATTCATTGTCTCCTTCATAACTGGCATTCTACCCATTCGTTCGGCTCCTACCCACTGGAGTGGTTAAAAACAAACAACTACATCTGCTTCACTTTTTGTGTGTCATGCATTCAGATATTTGAAGACCACTATCATGCCTCCCTTAATACTCTCACCTCCCAGGTTAAAGATACTTTTTATCTGTTTCTCATAGGCCTTTATTTCCAGACTCTTTACCAACCTTGTTGCCCTTGTCTTGATGCACTCCAATTTGTCAATCTCATTCTTAAAATGTGGTACCCTGGACTGATCACAGTATGCCACAACATCCCTCTTCAGTCTTTATGCCATCTCCTGACACTTCTTGACAGGATAAGATGAATGGTGAAGGTGTTGTTGGCCATGCCAATTTACCTAGCTGTTTGGCTAATCTTATCCAGGGGTAAATTTATATCATCACAAGGAGGACGACAATGACAACACAACAACTGGGAGGTGAGGTATGTGGAAGGGTTCTCTAGCTCTTTATATATGTGATGCCATAGCACTCATCCCAGTTAATAATGTAGGTCCAGAAGTTAAATAGCAACATTTAAAATAATAGTATTCCCATCTCCATGTATAATACATATTGATAATAATTTTTAATATGTCTCAGGTGGTTGCCACTTATGAAGGACTGGTGGTGCTGAATATTCCCATTCCTCCTGCCAAAATAGAGTTAAAGCATAGTCCACTGAAAGCCTTTTAATTGTAAAAGAAGAATGTATTACAAAGGATGAATTACTTTCATTTGTTCTGATGACATATTCTTATGACCCTGTCATATTTATAAAGCCTGTTATTAATCCGAAGGTCTGACATCAGAGCAGCCAGTTCTGTTCACTTTGGGACTAATAAAATAAACTGTGTTCTGTGGTTGTTATTAAAAGATTTCCCTAGTATGGATAGACAGCTAGATTTTCACCCTATTAAATAATAACAGGGGACTGACCCAATATTATATCATATTGGAACTAATACTTAAGAATGGCTGATATATTCCAGTCTGCCACTTCAGGGCATAGACATTTTGATACCAGGATCAAAGAGGAATAATAATGTATCTCAGAATAAAATTGCCCAGTGTTGTAGTTCCCATCTGTCAAACTAATACATGCTCACTATGCATAGCTCAGTGCTCTTGGTTGTTTCTTTCAGATGAAGACCATCTTTCATTTTGTTTATATGTTATCAATCTGTCTTTTCATGGGAAGCTGCCCAAGTAAGGATGAGTGAGAATTTTATTTCAGTTCATTTTTATAGTGTGCCAACATCAATATATTTCTTCATATTTAGAGTGAGAAGGACCCCAGATTTTTTAAAAAAATATTGATTGTGGGAAGAACAGAAGCTGACATTCAGCCACCCAAGGCCAGATTTTGAATGTTCAACTTTGAGAGCCTGGATTTGAATCTCCATGTATTCAACCACTGTTAGGGCAAAATTAAGGTTGCCTTTTTAATGAAACGTTCCACGTCTCGAATACTTACTTGGCAGGCAGGTACAGCATGGTCTTCTCCATAGTGGAAATAGATCTGCTTATTGGATTTAGTCAGCACAGCACACAAAATGGGGGGGGGTGTCATTTCAGGTCATTTTTGACAAATGTATCAAAATTCAGAAATTTCTTCCTCTATGGGCTGGAGATTTAAAAACCTCAAATGGTAGAGAAAGTGTAATTGACAGATTTTCTCATTGCATATCCTGAGTCTGATGATTGGTCCACCTATCTCAGTAGACTTCAGGTTCTGAGACTCACTTCACTTTTTATTACAGCTCCAAGATCCACCTACCAGAGTCTGGTGAAAAATGTCATGGACCTAGAATTAAACAGTTCGGAGAGTAGAGGCCCATGCACTCTATACAATTAGACTGCTATTATTTCACTTTTAACTGCCATGGTTTCATCCCATAGAATCCTGGGCTTTGTGACTTAGGGAGGGGCATCTAGAACTCTCAACCAGAGAGCTTAAGTGCCTCACTAAACTGCCAATCCCAGGATGCCATAGGACAGAACAATGGCAGTTAAAATGGAATAATAGTACTATTAGTGTGTAGAGTAAATGCCCCCCTGATGTTTGCTTTGAGTACCAGAACTGAAGAGAGGTAATTATCCTTCCATACCAAAATCCATTTCTGGTTACCCCAAACTTGTTATTTTTTGTTGTTCCATTTTCCATTCCTGTCATAGTAAATGGGAAACACAAATCTTTTCCAATTTACTGCTCACTGTCCACAGGTCTACCAGTGAATCCCAACCTATCTTCTGGCCATCCTGGGCCTAAACTCCCTTACACTCACAGTCCTGCAGCACTTGCTTCCTTAGACTTCTTATGATGGACCATGGCTCTCCCTCTCTTGGTTGGAGAGGAAGGTCTCTCTGCAACAAGGAAAGTCTATAGAGGTCTTCCTGAATGCTAGAGCATTTCACAGTGCCTGTGCTCTGTCATTGGTAGATGCAAAAAAAAAAAAGTGATTCTTGATTTAGTGGGGAGGCTTGTTGCATTTCCTGACAGTGGGTGGAACATGGTCTTTCACCATCTTCTATAGATGGCTTCCCATTCCCAGAAACTCATGCAAATTTTGTGCACTGTGAGAATGGCTAGGGAAATGAGCCAATTAGGTACAGCCTGGTTGCCTGGCAGATTTCTAGCTCTGGAAATGGAATGAAGGCTTCATTTTGCTCTGCTCCATGGTATAAAAATTGCTCTGCTAAGTCACCAATGGTCAGTAGCTTACGAGCAAAAAGGTGGCTTTCTGGCATCATGTCAGGAATTGGGGGATGTTTTCAGTCCTCTGGAATCAAAGCCTGCTTGTTACTTAGAAACACAACCTGAGCCAGAGGACATTATGCTTATATATTTCCTGGTAAAATGAATTTTCCTTTGATTAGGAGCAATGGGAGGGGAAAACACAACAATAAAAGCAACAACAAGAAAGGAAAAGAATTGAAAATACACTCCTTTCCTCTCTCCATCCTGACTTGCTTGGGCCAGCAAATATACTATGTCCATTTACCTTGGGACTTATTGTATTTAGACATTACTAAGATACTTATTGTATTTAGTCATTACCTAAGAAACATGTTCATGCGTAGCTGTGTTGGCCATGCAGCAAAATATAACAAAATTCAAAATCTACAGAACAGCGATATCTTTATTGAGCCAACTAAAAGAAAGCACAAAATACCTCATGCAAACTCTTGAACAGTGGCTTTGCTTACAGAGATTATCAGATGCACCAAAAACCACAAGAGCAGCATGTGAGGTCAATGTTACTTTCCTGTGAATGGGACCCGGTTTCAGATGACATTGTCATCATTGCGTGCTGCTTCTGTGCTGCAACCATGAGTAAGGTGTCACTTTTCATTGATGGGACCTCCCGTCAACAAAAATAAAACTCTTTCATTTGACAAGTTTTACCTATACAGCATCTAAAAGGGCAGAGGGCAGAGATTCTGTTTAAAGGACAATGATATCACTAGTTTGCAGAAACAAGGTCAAAGCTTTATTATAGGCAGTCTGTTCTAAGAAAGAAAAGTTATTTAGGGTACTAATCTACTCTAGCTTCATTTATCAGTCAGAGTTAACAGAAAGAAGGCTGGCAAGAAGAAAAGAGGGAGAAAAACATTCCTAAGAATATAAGTTTAAACTGCAGAGGTATCAAGATAGGTAAGCAAAAGAAAAAGCTATTTTGATTCACTCAAACTACCCAGCCCTACTGCTGTTGGCCTCTCTGATGGATTCTTGACTCTTCAGTACTAAGCATTGTTGTACTTCCAATAGGTAGTACTTGGATGGGAGACCAGTAGGGTCCTAGATCTGCTCTCCAAACAGGGCTGGGGAAGAATCTTACCTAAAACCCCAGACTGCCAGTCAGAGTTTACAATACTGGGCTAAGTAGAGCAATGGGCCTGTTATTATAAGGCAGGTTTTATTTTCTGTGTGGACATGCATAGGCCTACAAAGTTAGTTATTCTTCATTTTAGATCACCAGGGTTTGCTCAATTTTCTCAACATAGAAACACTTCAGAGTTAGAATTGTATGCTGTGTTTGCTATGGGGTTTTGGAAGATAAGCAGCATATGCTTCTCAACACAAGGCTTTGGAATCATAATACCTATGAAGATGTTAGCTGTACCATGAACCACATTGGAAGAGATTCCCCTCCCCCTTTAAGCTTTGGATGGACAAGGGAGCGAAATACAGACATTCTCCATGTCTGTCAATACATATCATGATGGGCAACCTCCAGTGCCATCCCCATTCTCATATTTCTTCGACTGACTGATCATGCTGGAAACTAATGGAAACCTTAATTTTATATGATCTTTGCTTCACCGCCCCCCCCCCATAATACATGAAATTGAACATTTTCTGTGCCTTGCCAAAACATCATCCCATAAACAGCATGGTTTGTTGTTACATCCAAAGTGAGATGAACTGTAGTTTGCTTCATAAAAATTGGCCCAAATCATATTGGAGTGTTTGTTTTGTTTTTAACCTTGACTTGTGTCAGTAAACTATAGTTTAAAGCAATTGCTGTTCACAGTTAAGCTATAATATGGAACTGTTTCCGAGAACTGTTGTCCTGCAAGCTTAGAATGAACAACAGCAATTGCATAAATCTGCATTCTGTGATTTTGGTCCTATTTTGGCTGAAAGCTACAGGAATTTCTAGCCTTTTCTTTATTTGAGATCTGTTATGCAATTGGAGATATGCAGTCCATGTTCTTTTGTTTGAAGAATAATAGTGCATATGAGGGGATGTCAGCGCTTCTGCAGAATGAATGATGATGGAAGGCTTTTGAAGTGAAATATGTCAGAAGATACTGACATCATTGTAACAATGTACAGGGCTTTGATTATACTCACTGAGCAGCGTCAGCTCCACCGGGGCTGCTTATATGAGTTCAACCTTCATTCCCAGGCTTGAACCGTCTGTCACTCCTTTTGCAATGCCTTGCGAGCAAAATTTCACAGCTACAAGACCCCGATCCAAAGTTCACTGAGGCAAGTTATTAATAATTTGCTGCATGACAAATTTGGAAGGCAAAGCAGGAAAAAAGAACAACACTGGCCTGGGACCATGTTTTGAGTTTTGTCAAGTTCTGATGCAGAGATATCAAGAAAGTGGTAATTCAGAGTTCTTCTTAATGTGGAATTTACTTATGTGGAGTTCATTAATGTGAAGTTCAGAACACAGGCCAAAAAGAGGGAGAAAACATATAACATTACTACAAGGTCATCAATTAAGAGGAACGAAAGGTACTTGCTATTCATCTGCACATGCAAGGGCTAAAATGAAGTCAGGTAAGAGACAGTAAGCTTCACCCTAATGTCCCTGAGTCCATGGGCTTCTGTAAAGGCTATGGGTTGGGGTGCTGACAAGACCCAATCTCTCTGCCCTTTTCCCTACCTGCTTACCCTTAGGGCTGCTCCTGCCACATCAACAGTAGTCTGAAGGAATGGCAAATTTCTCCACAATCCTATCCCAACATCAGTCCAAAAAAATGGAGAAAATGCATTTCTGAATATTCTTGACAGACAGCAGCAGCTGATAGCTCTGATGCCACTTGGATGGTGACCCTTCTCCAGGTTTCAGTCCAGACTTGAATGGTGTTTTCCAATATGCCCAATCTATTTAGGTGATAGGATTCAGCACACTGGATAGCTTCTGTAAAGTCAGTGGCAGCTGGTGGCTTCCCTCTGTGTGGGGCAGTCAATGTGATGTGGATTTTAGACCAGATTTTAAAGGTACTCTCTAAGTTGCTGCACCCTTTTCCAAAAATAGGTCCAGCATTTGTGATGGTTTGGTCTAAAACTCAGAGCCATTTCATCACCTCATTGACATGGAGGCTGCCAGCCACCACTGTTTAAAGTTTGGACCCAAACCCAGACTGGATTTACTGCTAATCCAGGAGCTGCTAGCCATCATTACATGCAGATATATTAACATGCCTGATGTTGGCAGAGGGGAAGGGTTCTTCTGCTGAAACATAATCTCAGATGAGTGGAGGTGTATTGATGACTAATGGTAAGATGAGCATAGCTATTTTGGTGAAATGGAGTCAGATACATTTTTGCCAACAAGAGCTGGGCAAAAACTTCCAGAACTGTAACTTTAGCCATTTATTTTGAGGCAAGTATTACAAGCTGGCCAGCTTTATATTTAAAAGCCAGGAAACATGAATTTTGGCACCATATTCCATTATTATTTAGATGCAGCTTAACATCTCATCTCAAAGCAACAGTGTTGTACTGCTTAGCGATTCTGCTCTGTTTAAGTGTGAAATATTGGCTGACCTGATGTATCCACCCCAGAAATGTTCTATCCTGTTTTGATTTCTGTCTTCTTTCAAAGTTGAAAAGTTTGCGTTTCCTAGGACCTATGAAGCACCTCAATAAAATGTCACTTTTCCTTACAAGAGAACACAAAAAGGGGAAATAAGAGCAGTACCCACAGAATAACAAGAAGGTTCTTGCATTGTTCAAATCAGCCCTGAACTATGACAGATCTCTCTGTGATGCCACAGAGTGAAGTAAATGTTCACATCAAGCACTGATGAGCACTTAGTTCCAAATGGCCTTCTGCTCCATTTGATAGAGGTTTCTAGAGGGCTGACTCTGAAAATCTATAACACATGGTTGAGGGCAGGTGGAAGGAGGGGAATTAGGATTCCTAAGGTCTAGACAAGGTTCCTTAGATGCAAGCACGATGTCTGGGGGTTGGGTAAAATTTGAGAAAACCAGCCGTAAGCAACATTGTTTATGAACAGTATAAGCCACCTTTTCAATGGATGCAGCATGTCCTATGAGGTGGCTGTGAATACTATACTAACCAAAAATGAAAGATCTGAAAGATCAATAGAGAAATGTACCATCTGCTATACTCTTTTCCCCCAAAAATATCCATGGATCCCATTTGGAAATGGAGGGAAGTTCATAGAACTAAAGCCTCAGGTACCCCAAACAATTACACATCTCCCCAGGCATCAGAGGAAAAGAGAACTCTCAAGAAGGCCTCCAGAGAGACCTTCTCACTCCTATCATTAGAACTACATGTGAAGAAAGGGAAGGGATAGTAGAGAGGCTTAGGGGACAAGTTTCTGTGAGGTTAATGGATGAGTGTGGGTGTGAGTGTGTACTCATGAAGGAGAAGCAGAGCTTGGAGCAATTACTTCAGGGACTAAAACTCCAAGAATCCCCATCCGGCTTGGTTGCAGATTGTTTTTTGGAAAAGTTGATCCAGTTTCTAAATTTCTCAGTCCCAGATCAAGACTGGCTCCCATGTCAAGAGAAAGGCTGGGTATAAATGAAACACACACACACACACACACACACACAGAGAGAGTCAAAACAACATGTAAGGTAAGATTGTTAAATAAATTGCAAACTGAAAGCAAGCATTCTGGTAAATTTAAAATTAGTGAACAGGAACAATTATCCAGATTGTTTTAAATCTACAATACTATAGTAAAGGCAAAGCTATATAGACAAGACAGTCCCATACCACAATATGCACACATTGAAACTGTTCATAGAGCCCTACTAAAAATATTCTAAACACAACTGATTAACCATAACATAAAGACCGATTAACTGGGGTCTTTGGTTGTTGTTTGTTGGTTGGTTGGTCACAACAGAAATTCTTTTACCTGCAGTGCCTGGTGGCAGAGGCAGTAACCATGCAAAGACAAACTTTTGATTAAAATTTAGCCACAACTGTAGTTAGCTACTGTTTGCATAGGTTCGGCATGGCACAGGGCCTATATCTCAATCACTGGGCAGTGAAGCAGCTGACCGATTTTCTACTTCAGCCTTTCTGCTACAGATACCATTAAGAGTGATGGCAACAGTCAAGCTAATTTCAGTATGTTCCAGTAACATGCACCCTCCTGCCAACTGGGACAGGTGACAAGCATGGAAGGCCCCTAAGGTAGGTTTCAGCCTTGTCCAGAAGCCAACCAGGAGAACACCCAAGAAGAAACTGGTTGTGTCAGTTTTGTTCTCACTAGTCCTGCACCCATGTTATTCATTGTTCCTAGGGCTCCTTCCCAGCCTACCACGGGGGCCTCACACATCCCTAGATAACTGGCTGCATGGCACAGAGGAAGATGGAAACTTCTTCCTTCCTTCCACATCTCACACAGGGTACAAAGAGGACACCTACTAAATGGATGCCCATGTTTGAGTACTGGCATAAGCAATGGTGTTACATTGCTTGTTTTCCTCAAATGAACAAACTCTTCTGGTCATGTATGTTAATAATGATGTGGATGTACTTAGGGGCTCAATTATTGGAAGAGTATAAAAACAAATTTAATTGGTTCTTTGGTTTTAATTTATTTTTCTTTCTTATACATATTGATTAATTTAAGTCATATCATGGCTACAAATTGATTCTTCCTTAGAATCATTTAAGACTTCGGCATTTATTTGGCCCACCAGTGCATTGTGACATTTCTTTAATGAGTTATTGTAATTTGCTTTTGAAGATATAGATTCCAGAATGTTTTCTTTAATTATGTCTTTCCCTTCTGCACACCTCAATGAATTCGTCCTCTTGTTAAGAGAAATGTTTCTGATTTTCCAAGAACTTGCTTAGTGGCATTAGGAGGATGGGTCCTTCACATTTTCCCTTCAAGGGTGAAGAAATTAAATGCATGTTAAAATATTAGCCATGCCATTACCTTAATGTAAAATTCATTTTTATAATGAACATGAAATCCTCCCATATTTACAATAGGCAGAAGCACCACTTGTATTAGAAAGCCCTTACTCCCATCCCACTCCACTCCACTGTTCTTTCTTTTTCCAACTATTTTTCTCTTCTCTTCCCTTCCCACACTCTTTTTTCCCCTTTCTCAGTGCCCTTTCTTTTCCTCTACCCTTGTGCCTGGGCAGCTTTTTCCCTTGCATGCTATCTACCCCCTCTCAACAGGCAGTAGGACTCTCTTTTGCTTTCTCTTTCTCCTTCTCCTTTTTTAAAACTTTCAAAGTCCTGCAGAGTGAATCTCTATAAGAAATAGGAGCAATGAACATTCCAGACCACTCTGCACCTTTGGACTTTTTCGGATGCTGAAAAATAACACAAGCAGCCTCGTCAGCTTGCGAGGCTGCTGCACTGCAAAGCGTCAGTTTCGGATGACGCTCGCCCCTGGTGGTACTGTTGCGGTACCGCGGGGAGAGTTGAGCGTCGTATTTCCTTGATTTTTACTCACGAAAGTTGATCGTGAGTAAAAATCAAGGAAATATGACACTCAACTCTCCCTGCGGTACCGCAACAGTACCGCCAGGGACGAGAGTCATCCGAAACTGACGCTTTGCAGCACAGCAGCCTCACAAGCTGATGAGGCTGCTTGCGTTACTTTTTAAATGTCCGAAAAAGTCCTTTGTCTCTTAGGCTTAGAAAAGGTGAGGATGCCTGCCACCTAGTGACTGAAAATGCCACTGCATGTGGTATTATTTTATTTCCTCATTGGTCCTTCTCTCCCTCTGTCCCAGTGTTCATTCAACCTAAGTTCTAAACATTTTGCTTTCCCCACTATTACTAAGATTTTCCTCTGACTCTATATCCTGTTTAAAGTATTTGGGGCCCTGCAGAGGAAGGCACAACAAGGAACCTTCTAGAGACCCTGTGGATATAGATATCTCCTAGCCCTGTCTCTACATTTCTCTTTCCCAGTTAGAGGATGTCTGACACCTAGTGACTTAAGATGATATTTCAGGCTGCAGGCAGATTTTAATTAACTAAATATAACTAAACCATGTTTAAAGTAAAAATTCTCTCAGACACATACCCTAGAGACTCCTTAATATGCATGACAAATTTCAGATTCCTAGATTTCATGGTCTTAGAGATATACAGGAAACAAACACACTTTTTCATAATAATATATATTGGGGAAGTCTATTTATGACTAGAGATGGGTGAGGTGTTGATCCCACAAATCTGTTTAATTACTCAAGAGGGAGGTCTCCAAGCATTTTACTAAGAGTTGAACAACACATTGGTTGGCCAGCTCTGTCTTGCCTATCTCCCTTTTCTTTCTTGGACAGGGGAAGGATCCTCACCTTAGGGGAGGGGAAAGCAGAAGGCCCTGGGCCTTCTCTTCAGCAGGAAGCAATGCCCTCCAAAATGATGGGAGACTACAACCGCTACCATTCATAGCAGGAAATGATGGTTAAACCATAACTTCCCATCAGGAGAAAGGGCCTGGACGTCTCTGTCAGAACCTTACTTCATCTGCCACCAAAAACAAACAAACAAAAAAACCTTCCAAGGTGAGACTTTTTTTCTATTAGAGAAAGGGAAGCATTAGCAGGTAATGATGTACAAGCTAAACTGAAATGGTGGCTGTGCCTGCTTGTATTTTGCTTGCTATAAGGCAATCACAGGTTGTCTTCTCTACAAATACTAATATATCATACACTTGACCTGACCTATCCCTACCTAAGAGCCAAGAACCTACTCCTGGCCTGTTATGACTTTTGACCTGCAACAAGTCATGTGTGAGACACTAGTTTCAGGGAAATTGGTTTATTTTATTTTATTTTTCATGAGTACCTGGAGTGGATATGACCTAAAGTCTTTATGCTGACAATGATTAGGAGGATTAACTTCAATTATTTGGTTCCAAGGAGCCACAGATAGGGTTCTCTTCTTCCTGACATTGGTAAGCCCTGGTTGGGTATCTGGGACAGGCTAGGGAGATAGTTGGACCCATATTATCTTCATTCTTGTGGGGATGGGGATCACATCTCTCAGCTATACCCACATCCCACCAGCCTCCTATTGGTATAACTAATTCCCTCCCCTGATTTCAGTGACTCCTCCTGGAAATGTAAGGGGGGTTTTTTTGAAGCAAAGCTGGCAAAGCCATTTCCTATCTCCTTCCTCAATTAGTGTGAACTGACAGGTGGCGTATTCACCACTTTCCTCCCCAGCTTCCAACCCTATTTAGGATTGCTCTGTAAATTCCACTGTGTTCATTGGCACTTATACCTTGGTAAATGTATATAGGATTGCAGCCTCAATGTTTTTGTTGTAGAGACATACTTTTACTTCATTATGGAAGAGGACCTTCCTTTTTTGCAGATCAACCACTGTAATGACATCTGCTGCTCTCTAGAAGCCTACAGTAGAACTAAATTTGAATAAGAGAGCCCACACTCATTTACCATTAGTTAACAAATAGTGGGTTGTGGTATTTATATATGGAATTAGTAGTTGAGGGGTGCTTTGCTGCTAGTTATATTTCCCAGAAGATCTCCCATTTCATTAATTAATCTTCCCCCCATGGTCCATAATCTCTAGCCCATAATTCCAAGGAGAAGATATATTGCTTCTTTATTTCTCCTGATTCTCTTGTAAATAATCAAGATTAAACACAATTCAGTAAGATATATTGAGAAGAACAGGGTCAAATTTAACAAGCTTTTCTTTTTAATGAAAAATACTTTCATTTTCAATGGTTTTTCATTGTTTTGGAGAGGAGAGTTTGCACTGAAGACTATCTCCCTGATTCATTTTGACAAGGGCATAAGCATTCCTGGCCAGCTGCCTTACAAGTGCTTCAGTAGATTTTGAATATGGTACTCAGAGCGTGCGGCCTTCCCCAGTATCTCAAAAGTATTTAAGGGCCTGACTACACATGGGGCAAAAACTCTGAATAGAATTCTGCCTGCATACCTCCGCATTTGCCCCAAAGCCCTGCACGTTATTATTCTCTGCAGGGACATGAAGTACCTTGTCTTCGCTGTTCTTGTGGAGTTTCACTTGCTGCTGCCACCACTGCCACCATACCACCTCGACCATAATTTAAAACTCAAGAGGCAATTTAAAGTTTTCTCCCTTCCTCTGGCTTGGCAGCACTGCCTGCTCCTGCTCTCCTGTTCACCCATCACAGGAAGAGGTGCTTAAAGAAAGCAACAGAAGCACTTGAAGGAACTGACAGGCAAGTGGAGAGTGGGTGGAGACAGCACTGCCAAGCCAGGGGAAAGGAGAAAACCTCTCCCTTCAGCCAGGAACTGCCTCCTGAGCTTTAAAATGGTTGTGATCATGGTGGTGGCAGAGAAAACCCTGAAAACATATTCCAAATCCAGGTAAAATACTCCAGAATGCCCCAAATCTGGGCCATGCGACATGCAACCAGACTGCTCCAGGTTCATGGGAAACGCCATACATCATGTGGCCTGACTGATGAAAATTCAGGGAAATTTGCAGGGAGATTCAGGGTTTTTAATGCTGCAGACAAGCTCTGAGTGTGCAGAGCTGAATGTGGAACATTTAGTATTTATTAGCTTGTCTCCTTGGACAACTATAGGGCTTATGCATTTCAGTAGGACCAGAACTTAGGGGAGAGGAGAATTTTGAACTACAAGTCCCAGAATTCCTTAACCACCCATTCTTCCTAGTGGGTTCTGGAAGTTGTAGTCCAAAAGCTAACTTTTCTGGACTCTGAGGAGGGCACACTGTTGCTGTCACCTGGCCTGGGGAGCCCATTCCTCATTGAGGGCATCAACAACTCACTTTCAATTTCCCATAAGATCTTGGGGGATCTGAATTATAGCACTTCTAAATGATTATAGGGGGTTTACATGGAAACCATGTGGTAGTGATTAGAATGGTGGCCACTTGACTCCTTTCTGAGAACTACTCTGCTTGCATAGGCATGCAAGGACAGCAAGAAATGCACTACAGGTTGGAATGTTAAAACAAAACAAAACACCCTCTTAAGCTGGTGATGAAGTGGCAAGGATACTAAAAGCAGGGTAAATATGTAAATCTGTTCACATAGCCAGCTCAGAATCAGACAAGCATTTGTATTTATTTATTTTTTTAAGGAAAGTCACTTAAATTGAATAGTTGCAATGGATCATCAAATTCAATTCAGGTTCAGTTTGGCGAGGACCATTACTATGTGTCCAAAATGATTGTCTGACCTACATCAACATAGATTTGCATTAGCACCTGCTTTTATCTCCATGGTTACTGTCTAGCCCCATAAAACAATGCATTTAATAGTGTTCTCCAATGTCTGCATAAATGCTTCCCTAATTCTTCCCTAATTCACAGTCTAGCATCTGACATGTCATAGCTTACATTATGTTGGTTTCTAATGTTCAGCATGAAACAGAGAACATTAGAGCAATTTGGTTTGTTATAAAGTGTAAAGAGCAACAAAGATTTGGACCTGTTGGCTAGACAGAGACTTGAGCAATCAAACTGTCTGAGGCCAGTTGTGATTCTGCTACGTAATTCTTCTTAAATAAATATGAGTGTGTTTGTCTTTTTATGGATGCTAGGCAAGGAAATATCCCCAGCCTTTTGTGCAATATTATTGACTTGTACAGAAATCTAGGTGGCTGATCAAATCAGACCAGTGGAGACCATTTGGGTAAAAATAAATGGAGAAAGAAATAAAAACAACATTCTAGAAAGAGTATACTATAGGCCATCAAACTAAGATGAGGTGGTGGATGATGCTTTTTTGAAACAAATCTCAGAAATCTCCAAGAAGCAATAACTGGTAGTTATGGGGGACTTCAATAATCATATCTGCTGGGAGACTAGCTCTGCTAAGCATAGGCCCCCCAACAAATTTGTGATGTGCCTTGCAGTGAATTTCATCTTTCAAAAGGTGGAAGAAGGACTAAGGAGATCAGCTGTCCCATACTTGGTCCTAAGCAATGGGGAGTTGGTAACTGGAATCAAAGCAGTTGGTACTTTAGAGGTGAGTGACCATGTAATGCTAGAATTCATGATTGTGGAACAGGCCAAAGAAGAGTATACGAGTAGTAAAACATGAGCCTTGGATTTCAGGAAAGCTGATTTGATGAAGCTCAGGAAAATACTGGGCATAATCCCATGGCCAGGGGTGCTAAGGAAAAAGACACTCAGAATGGATGGGATTTCACAAAGAAGGAAAAGCTAAAAGCACAATCATAAACAATTCCATGAAAGAATAAAAATGGGAAATATTAAAAAAAAAAGCCAGTGTGGCTGCATAGTAAACTTGAGGAGAAAGTGAAAAGAAAAAAGAGTGTGTAGGATGAATGGAAGGAAGAACAATTTACAAATGAAGAATACAGATGTGTGTAGCCCTAAATTACAGGAATAGTGTAAGGAAAACTAAAGGTCAAAATGAGCTGGGAGTGGCTAGCCAAACAAGGAACAACAAAAAGACTGGTTTCAAATATATTCAAAGCAAGAGAGTAAAGAAGGAAATTGTGGGACTGCTGCTCAGCAAGCATGGTAAAATGCTAACAGATCACAATGAAAAGGCAGAAGAGTTCAGTATCTATTTTGCTTCACTTTCCCCCCTCCAATAAAAAAAAAGAGGACCGTGTGTTTCCCTGCATCAGCAGAAACCTTGGTAAGGTTCAGGTTACAAATCAAGATTGATAAGGCGTTAGTCAGGGATCACGTAGTTAAACTAAATGATTTCCAATCTGCAGGGCCAGATGAAAGTCATCCCAGCATATTGAAGGAACATGCTGACTCATAGAACACTTGCCATTATTTTTGAGAAATCTTGGGGAATGTGTGAGGTGCCAGAGGACTAGAGATGTGCAAACATGAGCAAAGGCGGTCACAAGCGGAGTGCCATAAGGTTCTGTCCTGGGGCCAACACTCTTCAATATTTTTTTTTTATCAAGGATTGAGATGATAGCATGGAGAGAATCCTTATCAAATTTGCAGATGATACAAAACTGGGAGTGCGAGGACTGGTAGAAGATAGAAAAAGAATTCAAAAGGACCTTGATACATTAGAAAACTGGGCTGAAATTAATAAAATGAAATTCAACAGAGACAAATGCAAAATTCTACAGTTAGGCCACAAAAACCAAACACACAGCTATAGGATAGAGGATACTTAACTCAGCAGTACTATGTGTGGAAAGGACCTTGGGATTATTGTTGATCGTACATTAAACATGAGCCAGCAGTGTGTTGCTGCAGCAAAGAGGGCAAATGCTATCCTAGCCTACATTAATGAAAGCATAGTTTCCAAGTCAAGGGAAGAAATAGTCTCCCTGTATTATGCAGTGGTCAGACCTCATCTGGAGTACTGTGTTCAATTCTGGGTGCCTCATTTTAAGAAGGATATAGACAAGTTGGAGCAAGTTCAGAGAAGGACAACAAGCATGATAAAAGGTGTGGAGAACAAAACATATGAGGAGGGGTTGAATGAGTTGGGTATGTTCAGCTTGATGACGAGAAAACTGAGGGTTGACATGTTCACAGTCTTTAAATACCTCAAGGTCTGTCACACAGAGGAGGGTGCAGTCTTGAACTAGGTCTAATGGTTTTAAGTTACAGGAGGGTAGTGTTACCCTAAGAGATTGGGTGGGGGTTACATTCAAACCCACTTGTGAAGCCAAAGTCTCCTGTAATATCTGGGGGAATTATTAGCACAACCGGAGCCCTGCGAGATGAGGGTAACTTTGGGGATCTTTTTACCTATGTATACTAGTACTAACTGCAGAGAGCACTCCAGTTAAAATGAAATAAAGTATTTTACAAAAGTAAACTAACATACCCAACACACATTCTTTAGAACCATACAAGGCTATTACATAGTAAGGCAGAAAGGATGGATCGAGGAAGAGAGGTCTGGGAAGATAGGATGATAGTTACCAGTCTTGAAGAGAAGAGTTCCGTGAGACAGGCAACTGAGGGTGGCTCAGGAGGTTCTGATCTTGGGGACGGGGCACTGAGAAAGAGAGTGACTGGGTCCATCCACTGTGGCACACTTTACTGGGGTCTAGGATCTATTATTTATATCTTTATTTCATATCCTGAAGGGGTTCTCAGGTTATGACAAAGCCTGGATGGCTTTCCCACCAGATAGACAAAGTGAATGAAACTCAACTAATTGCTTTAGTTTCAGAAAGACAAAAGATTGATTGTGCTGCAGCAACCTCTTAATGTTTGGTCAGGTAGGGGGTGTAGGAGAGATTTCTGTATGGTATTGAATTCTGTAGGCATTCCATAAGAATGGTCACTTAATTGCTTGATTGAAATATTGCTGGGAATGCCCAAGGCTGGAAGAAAGGATAAGCACATATCCCTCGAATGGCTGGGTTGTTAGATAAACCCAGTACGGGAGCTTCCTGCTCAATCCTAATATGGGCTTTCAGAACATTATATTTCCAGACACGTCTCAGGTCATTGTAACCTCCAGCTGACCTCTAGTCTGCCTCAGCCCCCCTGACCCTGAAAAGTGTCCAATATTTCCAGTTATGAGATACTGTATGAAGGGGGTAGTAGGGCATACTAACAGTAGATTTTGATTGAACATTAGAAGGAACTTCTTGACAGTGACAGCAGTTCAGCAATGGAACCAATTACCTAGAGAGGAGGTGGGGTTTCCTTCTCTAGAGCTCTTCAAAACCAGCTGGACAGCTACTAGCTGGGGATGCTCTGCACTGAGGATTGGCCCTGATGGCCTATCCCTATCCCTAACCCTAACCCCTTCCAGCTCTATGATTCAATGATTCAATTCTCCAAAACTTCCCCAAGCAGCCTTCAATCCCAAAGGGGAGGAGTTGCTGCTTTGGCTGTTCCATAGTGGGGATAAGATGATGGGAAGGCCACCTCATTTCTCTTCCCTTCTGCTATGGTTGCAGCCTAGATGGACTGTTTCTTAATCACCTTAGGCACCATCCTTCCTCCCCCCACAACCAATAAGTATGTGCAGTAGCACATCCTTCCATGAATCTTGAAAGCTCCCACTGGCAGAGAAAGGCACAGAGTTCCATGTGCAGATTTTAGTGCTCTGCATGCAGTGCTGTAGGATCCCCACCATTATTTTTACTTGCTCACTACTTTGTGACTAAAACAACAAAGACCAAGATCCACATCCCATACTTACTTACGAGCATGGCTGCAATGAGAAATTGCAACAGGGTCCTGCTTCTGATTGTTGCAACCTTGGGGGCTGAAGAGAGAAAGCTGGAAATATTATTCTGCTGTGTCCCAATCACCAGCAGAATGGACCTCTGTTGCTTAGTGCAGCTGCTGGCTGTTAAGTTAGGTTTGGGAGGGGGCATTTGTGATCATGGCAATAATTCCATGGTTGTGAATAGTATTATTGACTACAGAGCACTCACAAATCTGTTACTCTAGGGACATTATCAGACGAGGCAAAAGTTGCAGGATTACAATGTTACAGTTGCACAAAAATGTCCTACTATCACATACTGTCTTCATCTTCACATGGTTACAGTGTGCTCCAACCATGAAAAAAGGCATTACTTCTAACTGATGGGACAAGCCATCAATAGATCTTCAATATCACTTTTTCGTCATATTGAAGGTTTGTGAAACCACGTCCTGTTGTAATTGTGAGATTACAGCATGAATAGGCAGTCCTCAGTGAGAAAATGTCCAGGTGAGAACATAAAATGAAGCACAGGATGCTCTTTTTATGAACTATCCCCTTTAGCTTGCACCTCTTTAGGTTTGTTTCACTGCTTGTGTGTTCATTTACTTTGTTAATTAAGCTGCTTTGGAGTTTTAAGCATGCTCGAGTCTTCTCACAATAACCGCCAAAATCTTGCCCATGCTAAATCATGGAAGTAAACTTCCATTCTTAAAGTGCTAGTGGTCATTTTTTGATGATTCCATGGCAGGTTGTTTTTGTTTTACTTTTTGGGTTTGTTTTTGTGTGTGTGTATGTGTGTGTGTGTGATTACAGCAACATGCGATCATAAGAATAATAATCCCACAATGTTTCTGCTCTCCTCATTCGTGGAATTACAGCATTTTTAGATGCTCGTCTGATAATGGACTTTTTCGGACAATGTAAAAATAACGGAAGCAGCGTCGCCAGGTTGCGACACTGCAGCGCAAGAGGGCATCAGTTTTGTACGACGCTCCTTCCCAGCGGTACTGTTGCAGTACCGCTGGGACATTTGACCGTTATATTTTTGCTTTTACAGTCATATTTTACTCACGATCGCTGTGCTATATTTGCACAGTGAGGAGCAGGGGGTTTAGGTATAAGCTTCTTTCTCCAAGAAGATCTTGAATTCAGGAGCCAAAGAGAGGAAAAGTTAAGAAAGTATTAATGAAAATGTAATAAAGACAAATCTTAATTATAAGTGCATCATTCAGAATTATCTAAATTCTAAATTATCTAACTAGCTTCATGCTCAACCAAACTCATAAAAAACAATTATTATTGTGTGTGTATACTAAAATGATGAATAGACTTTAGAGAAAACAGTATATGTTAATATTTGCAAAAGAAAGAACTAATTATTTGATTGCATTGATATTTTACAAATCTTGGAAATATTTTTTGTCAGCAAGCATGTCAAATAATAAATCTGTTCTGCTATAAACTATGTTCAGCTTAGTCATTGTGCAATCAAGATCACATTTAACCTTCTAAAATTTGTGTGCATCTGTTTAAAAATCTGCTTCATTTCCATGGGCAAACTCCTGGATTCATTAACATCAACAATAACAGAAATAAGAGAAACCACAATAACTTCCATTTCTTTCCGGCATTGTTGTTATGCATGGTGGAGGTGATGGGGGGGCGGGGGAAGCAGATACTCTGTTCATGGATTTATTGCCTAATCTTGTTTCCATTAAATACAGTAAATCAAAATCTTGCCTTCTATATAGTGATAGGTTACTGCCAAAAAAAAAATCCTGACAACTTGTTTTCATTCAGGGTTTTGCACAGGGAAGTTGCTCTCAGTGAAGAATGGTTGAGCACTTAGAAGAACATACATTTAGGCATGTTGTTAAAGACACTGATGGAACCTTTTTAAAAAAGAAGATGTAAAGAATAGGATAGGAAGCTATTGCCACCAAATTCTCTCCACCTTCCCAGATCTGTTTTCATGGTTCAAATCCCACCTCTTGGACCTTGGCACAGGAACAGCTGGCCTAACTCCTCTCACCCAGCACCAATATACAGAAATAACAGAGATACAAGCATTTTGGGGTTAGCACATGAAAATCCATTTTTGTTACCCCTTTAAGTCAATTTGTAATGTGCTCAGACATAAGTCTATTTTGGTCCACTTCCTGCAATTTTTTAAAAATTGCATAAAATCCAACATTCAAGTTATACAAATTTCCCCCCAGACTCCAGCACTGAAATCCTGCAACAAAAAGATGAGGCACAATTTTATGCTTGCAGAACTATGTGGTGATTGTGCAATGCTACCTTGTTAGTGAGTTGCACAGTTGTATTTCACAGTTGCACAATGAGAGTGCACATCCATGTGCCATGGCCACACATAAACAACTCGGCTTCCTCAACCTTGAACTGAATATGGCCATTTCAATAGGACAAAAATGTCCACCACTTCTGCAGTGGAGTATATATACATGTAAAACACCAATAGGGTTCTGGCCCAGATTATTATAAGAATCATATTATCACTAAATTGGAAGGGATGTTGCAAGGGCTGTGTAGTCCAAACTCTTGCCATGCAGGAATACACAAACAATGCACATCCAAAAGATGTAATCCTACCTGTGTTTAAAAACTTCCAAAAGAAGAATCCACAACCCTTTCAGGCAATCCAGTCCACTAATGAACAGATCTTACAGTAAAGAAGTTCTTCCTAATGTTTAGGTAGAAATTCTTTTCTTGTAATTTGAATCCATGGGATTGTATCCAAAGCTGCATCTGCATTACAGAAATAATCCAGTTTGACACCGCTTTAACTGCCATGGCCCAATGATATAGAATTCTGGGATTTGTAGCTTGTTGTGGCACCAGGGCTCTCTGCCAGAGAAGGCTAAATTGCTCACAAAACTACAGATCCCAGAATTCCATAGCATTGAGCCATGGCAGTTAAAGCAGTGTCTAACTGGATTATTCCTGCAATGTAGATGCAGCCAAAATTGTATAAAGATATGAGAGAATGTGGGGCCTAGGCCACAACCCTGTGGAATCACTAACAACTTCAAGATGAAAAGAAACCTTTGGCTAACACTCTCTATGTTTGGTTGGTCAATCAATCATAAATCCATGTAACAATGTAATTGTCTAGCCCACGTTTTACCAGCTTCTCTGCAAGAATGTCATGAGGGATCTTGTCAAACACCTTACTGAATCAAGATAAACTACATCCATAGCATTTCCTTGATCTACCAAGTTTTTAATTCTATATAGAAAAAAGAGAGATAAGATTATGCTGGCATGCCTTGTTTTTGATAAATCCTTGCTGTTTTTTTTTTATTATTATTAATCATAGCATCCATTTCTGAGTACTCACAGACTGTTTAATGATCTGTTCTAGAACATTTGCTGGAACATTGTTGTAATGCTAACTGGTTAGTCATTGCTCAGGTCCTCTTTTTTGCCCTTTTTGAAGGTGAGGACAAAACACACCCTGCTCCAGTCTGCTGCGGCTTCACCTGTTCTCAAAGAACATTCAAAGGTTATTGAAAGTGGCTCTATGATTATCTATGCAAGTTCTTGTAGTACTCAGTTATGCAATTCATTCAGCCCTGGGAACCTGAATCCATTTAAAGTAGCTAAGTATTCCTGTACTGCCTCATTACCTATTCCAGCCTTTCTCAACCTTTTTACCCTGGTGGAACCCTTGAAACAATTTTCAGGTCTCAGGGAACCCCTGCCTAAAAATGATTATTTCTACACCTCAAAAAAAATTGTTTATGTTTTCCAATCTCAATATCTTGCAGAAACCCTTGCAACCTCTTGTGGAAACCTAGGGTTCCAGGGAACTATGGTTGAGAAACCCTGACCTATTCTATACTTCAGTTCCTTTACTGCATCATTTATTCTATTTTCAATTTTTTTTTCTTTTTGGGAGAAGACTGAGGCAAAAAAGGTTTTGAGCAATTCAGCCGTCTCCCAGTCCCCCGTTAGCTGCTCAGCATTTTCTCCATATAGCTGCCCTATTGCTTCCTTGATCTTCGTCTTGTTCTGAACATAGACAAAAAGTTTACTATTTTTAACCTCTCTAGCAACTCAGAGCTCATTCTGAGCTTTAGCTTTTCTGACTTTCACTCTACAAATTCTGGCCATTCATTTGTATTCCTCCTTTGTGATTTCTCCCTTCTTCCATTTCTTTTAAATCTCAACTCATCTGAAAGTTCTTTATACATCCACACTGGTCTCTTTAGACAATTTTCAGAGTGTTTTTTTTTTTCTTCCTCACCGGAATTGCTTACAATTGTGCCTTCAGTATCTCATCTTTAAGAAATGCTCATTCATCATGAACTCCCTTCTCTTTCCAGAATTACTGACCATGGGATATCACCCACTATTTCACTAAGCTTACTGAAAATGGCTTTATTAAAAGGGGGAAAACATGCCATTTTTTCTGCAACATTATTTTTGCACAACTTGTGATACACATTTCTTGAGCCGAGACCTGCTTATATTTAGAGACGGATGCTGTCCAAAGCTAACTGCATTCTAATCCACACATTGGCTGAGGAAATATGAAATGGTTCTGTTCACATTACAAAAGGAGATCAGTCAAAATTTCTACAATGTCACTATAGTGGAGTAAGGGTTGCTCATGCTAGAGCTCAGTATCTATTTAGAGGTTTCATAGAATACATCATATCTGTCTCCAGCAAACTACAATATTGTCTCATTACAAACACCATTGGTTTCCCATACAGAGCTCTCAACTAAATATATTACCATGAATTATCACCAGTGCAATGTGAAAAGAACAAGGTTTCTCCTGTAATAAATCATGACAAAACTCTTTTGAAAATAATGTGTAACCATGCTTCTAAGACCTGATCCATAAGTTACCATGGTGATGGGCCAGCTGCCAAAAATTCCTTCCTACTTCATGTCACAACAGTAATATATGCTGACACCAACCATGTGGGTCATCTTTATTGTGTGGTTAATTCCTATTCCAGTGGTTCACCTTTGATAACACCACCTAGGTGATCTGGGATAACCCATACAGTTGAGGGCTATGTAAAACAAAGTTGCCCTCTGAGGCTCCAGCCATAAAGAATCGAGTTTTTCAGCAGCAACTGTGTTGCTATGGTGATGGATAAATCAGGCCCATGAGAGAAGATTTTCAGGAGACAATGATAAGAGAGATTATTAAGGATCTGATCACCTAATAAGCTTGTTTTTGAGTGACAAAGAGAAAGAATGAACCTATTTCTTATGGTGCTCCTAGTGATGATAATGTTGATTATGAGTGCAATGGCAGACAAAATACTTCTACGACAGGCTGAGCAGAACTGAATGCACTTTAGACAGCATAAAAATGAAATGAAAATGTTAATGATTAAAAAAGCAATAGAAAGCTCACTTGACAAATGAAGTGAAACATTGGAAAATGGAATGTGTTAATATGAACAGTGCATTTGCAAGATATAGGCCAGATTAAGGAATCCATCTGCTATTGGGATGCAGACCTGTCTTGTCTTATCTTACAGTCTGAATGAAATGCTGTATTCCACTGCTGACATATTTTCATCACTAGCTTTTATTGGTTAGTTTGGTTGGTTCTCTCAGCAAGTCACATTCTCTTGAGTTTGATTTCCTATCTATAACACTCCAGTTGTAACCACCCACCCATAGAGTTTTGGGAAGAATAAAGGTAATAACTGATGCAAAACACTTGGCTATAAATTTAATCATCATAACTCTGTTTGAGAGGGAACATATCATATGTTCACGCTTCTATTCCAAACAGTAGTGGTTTAGGTCTGCACTTGCTAACTGTAGAACTTTGTAGACTACTGAAGTATTTATGCTGTCCCTATAAGACTACTGTGGCTATTTCCTGTGTTGCCTGCATGGAAGCAAGAAAACAACGGTGGGGAGAGATATCCCATATGCCCTTGTTTTGGCCTTTTGAAAATGGGTGCCATTTTGACCCCAATACACAATTCAGTTTTTCTGATAACAATAGCAATAGCACTTACATTTTTATACCACTTTATAATGCTAAGCATTTTCTAAGCAGTTTACAATGTATTAGCTAATTGCTCCCAACAAGCTGAGTACACATTTTACCAACCTATGGAAGTCTGGAAGTCTGGGTTCAACCTGGAGCCCTGCAGGACTAAACTCACAACATTGTGGCTACAGTACTGGCATTTAACCACTACACCACTGTGATAAGGAGGAGAGAAGCATTTATCTTCTCCAAAATTGTCCACACTATTGCTTTCATGGAACTTTGGGAGAAATGTTGGTTGAGTACTTCTAGATTTTCATGTAGTAATTTAACTCCAAAAGACCACTGATCAAATGTGAATTTTGTGGTAGCTGGAATACCCACAGCAGTACCTGCATTGATAGATTAGGAGCAGAGTAAACTGGTGCTATGGTTAACCAATGGTAGGGCAAATTTACCCTATATCCTAACCTATTTTCTATATTTAAGCATAAATATTTCCTTAATGTGGCAGTTCTGCTTTGATCCTAAGTGATGATATACAGCCAGAAAGCAGATACTCCATTAACCTCAATTACACCCTATACAAAACTTATAAGATTTCATTTTGAGAAAAAACATTCCTTTCAGGTTCATCTCTGATTAGCCTAGTAGTCATAAGTGGAGATTGTCATTGATAAGCATGTTTCCTCAAAGATAAGGTAGCTCTGCTCAGCAATAATGGCCATTTTTCTTGTCTGAAAGCAATGATAAGTAAAAGGAGAGGAGAGACTTGACTCTATTATTTTCATTTGAACTCTGGTTGTAGCAGGTTTTTAATAAATTGACAGAGATAGTCAAGATTCAGGACTGGTACCAAAGAGTGGCAAAACTGGGTAGTGGCCAATACCTACAGGCCAGGAAAAGACCAAGGTCCCAATGTCATTATTTTCACTTGCCAGAAGATCACAGGCAAGCATGGAAGATGTCTCCATTTATACTCCTCAACACTTTTAGGTTAAAGGAGAGGTATTCTTGGACAAATAAATAAATAAATGAAGCAAATAAATGGATTACAGAGCAAATCAAGTCTAAACTCTCCCTAGAAGCCAAGATTACTACACTGAGACTGATGTACTTTGGCCATATCATGAGAAGACATGACTCACTAGAAAAGACAATAATGCTTGGTAAGGTAGAAGGCGGTAGGAAAAGAGGAAAACTGCATTCCAAATGGATAGACTCAATTAAGGAAGTAATGATACTGAGTCTGCAAGACCTGAGCAGGACTGTTGATGAGAGGGTGACTTGGAGGTCTCTCATTGAGGGGGGTCACCATAAGTCAAAATCAACTTGACATTAATTAACAACACCAAATTCTTGGGCAAGGGATTAAGGGATTCTTGGACAAGGTAGTTGTAGGGTGTATGAGTATAAAATTAAAAATTTATTAAAGATTCCAGGGATCAAGCCCTTTTAGGAATATCTTCTTTAAAAAGAAAAACTTTCAAAGTAAAACAGAGTTAGCATTGGAAGACAGCGACCCAGCTCAATTAGCATGTATACGTGTGGTTTAATCACCCAGTCAAGTAGGCTCATTAAAACAACAAAGACGTCTGTTTAAAAATGCATATTAAAAGTTTACTGAAGGTATAGCAATCTTAATCTACATATTCAAAACAAATCTAAGGTCCTTAACTAACTAAGAGGATTAGGTTAGGATAGTAAACTCACCCAGTCTTGGGAGATGATTGGGTGTCAGCAAGAGCTTGGAACTCTTTTCTTCATGATTGTAAGTTAGATGTATGCAATGAATGCAAGAAAGGGGGAAAATGAGGACAGCATGGTTAAGCTGTATAAGAATATAAGGCTAAAAGGGTAAAAACAATAATGGTGAAGCCCACATGGAGCAGACCCTAAAAGGGGACTTATACAAAAAATCATAAAATATTTAAATTAGGAGGCCATGTGATGAATGACTCAGTGTGGTCACCTCATAGCTCCTAATGTATGGCTAAAGTTGCCTAGGAGAAGAAGGGGGAATGGTAACATTTATTTATTTATTTATTTATACCCCGCTCTTCAGCCACAAGGCTATCAGAGCAGCTTACAAATTGTTTTTTAAACAATAGCAGTTTACACATCTACACTGCATTAAGCAGTTTCCAATGTGTGTTAGCTAATTGCCCCCACAAGCCCCACATGAAACTTAAGCATGTAAGGAAATTCTTAAAACTTACTAACGTGGGATACAAGAAGACTGTCTTACATTATCATTTCCCACAGTATTGAGAGTACCTTGTCCAAGAATACCCCAGAATCCCGGACTGGGTACATCCTGCCTTAGAATCTTTTCTGCCGAACAAGATTTATTTGTTTATTTATTTATTTATTTATTTGTGTATCTAGCTGGGAGCCCACTTCAGCATTTTACAGTCCATTTTATCCTAATACTCCCAGGAACATATAATCTGGTACAAGGGGTTGCAGTGAGAAGGGGAAACAGACAGAAACCTCCTACCAGTGGGAATACAGCAGTATACAAGGTATGTCTTGCTTCAGGCATTGCAGATTCTTTGGAGCTGGTTTAGCACTCTAGTCATCAAGGTCTGTTTTTTATTTCTCATTACCTTTGTTGTTATATCAGTCTAAGATGGCCAGCTCACATACTTCCAAATGCTTGCACTTAATATGTCTTTATATTTGGAAGGCATAAAGAGTAATGTAGTTGGCCCCAGGATACAGGCTGCAGAAACTTGTAGTAGTGTAGTGCTTTGGTTGGAAAAGTATCACTCTAGTCTTGGATGTGGCCACAATTGAAATGTAGTTCTTTGCTAATTTAGTTCTTCAAGGAAGCAATGTGTAAATTTAGGAATTTTCTTCCTGTTATGAGAAAGTCTTCAAAAGCTGTGCAGTTTTTGAAGAGACTATTCACAGTTTGGGACTTATTTTGTACATAGTTTGCATGTGTGAAAAACAGCACATTCTGCACGGAAAATACTGTTTACTGTGTAGAAAATGTTGTTTCTGTACAAAAATGTGTGAATTTTGTGCAGAATAAATCCCAAACTGTGAAGAGTCTCATCAGCCCAGGTTTATCCTTGTCAGGTTTCTTGACACTTGAGAAACAAGTGGGGTTTTTGTTGTTGTTGTTGTTTTTGTTTTGCCATTTTCAAAATATTTTTGAATATTCTTTCCATCCCTAGGGTACCATGGCAGTGCTTTCCTTCACTGTCCTGCATTGGACATTTATTTACTTCATGAATTTATAAACAGTCTTTAGTACAACACTCTCAGAGCAGCATACAATTTAATTTGTATGGCATGGTGCTGTAGCTTCAAGCAATGGAAACTAGCATGCCTATTCTGTGACTTCATATATGACTTTAAAGTGGAAGAACCAGATTTTTAGGTCCACTTCAGACTGGCTTCAGGTTTGAGTAGGATCTTAATGCCGTGCCCTCTCTGAAGATCACACCTCATGATTTCGTTTTTATCCTGGAGCACCTCATGTTGTGTAGCCATGATACACCACAGTGATTTAAATAGTAAAGCCAACTGTCCTGGGGCAGTTGGGAAAAATTCACCTGGTCCAGGGAATGGTAGGGTGGCATCAGCATCAGTGCATTTTGGTGCCTGGTGATAGCAGAGCATCCATATCAATAATAACAGAGATGCATTAACTGTAACCACAGAGCTGCAAGAGAGAACGAAACCATAGGTGCAAAAGCTGAAGTTTGATGAACAGTTCAAATAGCATTATTTTCTATGAAAAGCTCTCTGTTTATGAAACATTCAAGTAAAAATCTAGTGTGAAATGTAGACTATTTGAAGTTCAATTGTTGCTGGGACTACGTCATGTTACATTAATACAGAAACAATCATAGAAAGCCTTGGTCTGTTCACAGTGGATACAGTAGCTCTTAGGTATTTTAGTTTATTCATTACCAAAAGGCACAGTTGTCTCATAGGTGACAGTGAGTTTAAAAAAAAAAATTAGCTGATGTTTCTACATTTACAACTCACCATCAGGAATGCATTATTCATTGAATTATTCAGTGAATTCATTGAAAGCATGGTAGAACATTCACAAAGGTTTTATTCTCATAAAAATCATACTCGCCTAGTACAATAAAGCATTTCTAAAGGTGTAGCTATTCCCTATATATAGTGTTTTATTGCAATACAGTAATTGTCAAAGGTATATTTTTAGGTGAATAGGCTGACAGTAATATCCCAAATAATTTCCAATAAAACTGCCTCAAATGAGCAGTGAGATTTTAAAGCTGAACATGCTGCCATATAATCTGCTGTTTAATATTTAAGGCTTAGACTAGAAATTACCATTTGAAGATATTCATATGCAGTTCATAAATGAACTGATCCCACTAGCATCAGCATAATAAAGACTGTTTATTGAAAGTGGGCTGAACATGGAGGTTGGGGACAACTGCTCTGACATCATTCTTTTCCAGTCTCAACCTTGTGTGAAACTTCATCATGTGAGGGGTGCAAAACAATGGATAAAGCTGTTATTTGATATATACCTTTGTCACAAGGAACTATTGAGAGACATTGGCCAATTTCAGATTTAATACTAGATCAATTTAGCATTACATAGTTTACTTTTATAGTAATAAGTCTACCCTCTACTTGAACTCATATACTTTCACTTGTTCTTGTGAATCAATAGCAAGAGTTCAGAAGTTTTAATTTATCAGGTTTCTAAAATGGATTTTTTAAAAATATATAAATACAAGGAAAGAGGGGAACAAAAAAGAAAGAAGCAAAAATAAAAATAATAATGGGGGAGTGCATAGGATGCCAATGTGGGCTAGGCATATACATTAATACAAATTTACAATATTAAAAAATGTATTTCTTTCATTTTACATAAACAGCAGTTTAACATGTCATCTGAAACCAGACAAACTGTGTTTCATCTTAACTGTGACTCATGCAAACATGGCAACTTCATACCATAGCTATAGTTAACCACTCTTGGTGGTTTCAACAATGTGCTGAAACTGTAGCTAATCTAAAATGGAAGCAGGAGTGTCTAATCTCCTGTTTACAGACATCAAGGTGGAGAAAAGAAGGAAAGTGTGGGAGGTCTTGTGATATTATATCTGGATGCAGCCATGGTACAGGTGTCAGCAATTGAATTCTGGCAACAGAGAGTCCATTTTAACTATCATTTCTGGTTAATCTGAATCAGATAATTTTATCCTGATAAGCACTGAGCGTTTCAATCACCAGCTGATAAGAAGCAAGTATTGCTGGGGTGAGTAAAGTTTCTAATGAGGAGAAGATTCTCTCAGTCACCTTTTATTGGATACTCCTGCTGGGAAATGTCTAGTTTTATCAATGAAGTATGGCTTTGCCTCCCACTAATCATCTTTAGCAACTGTCTTCCATTTAATTCACACAACTTGGTGACTTAGGTTAAAGTCACCTTGTGAGACATTTTTGAGACATCAAGCAAACATTCATTGGGGGAAATATGGAACTGACCTTTGGCATATCAAGCAGGAGCTTACCTTTTGTTCATAGTAAAACAAACCTTAAAGGGAGAGTGTGGCATAGTGGTTTGAGTCTTGGACTACGACTTTGGAGACCAGGGTTCAAATCCCTGCTTGGCCATGAAAACCCACTGGGTGACCTTGTACAAGTCACACACTCTCGGCCTAAAAAAACTCCAAAACTGTGTGATAGGCTCACCATAAGTTGGAAATGACTTGGAGGCACACTACCACCACAAATAAAACAAGCCTTACTTATACAGTACACTAGTGCACTAGAACTTCCTATCTCACTGATGTGCTCACCCCATTTCTGATTTCTACATGCTGGATATCACATTTACATGGGGTCCAACATGCATACAGCCCAACTCATATCAACGCCAACCTTTGCTCCAACTCTAGAAACCATAAAATAGACTGTATATATCAGGTCTGGGCATTGCAAGACCAACCTTGTTCTCATTAGAACTAATTCAAAGTCCTGGTCATAATCTATAAAGCCCATATAGCTTGGTTCCAGACTATCTGATAGACCATTTATCCTTTTATTAGCCTGCCTAAAACTTAAGATCTTCAAGGGAAAGCTTTTACTCTGTTCTGTCTCCATTATAGATATATGGTTGGTAGGCACACAAGGCAATATCTTCTCAGCAGTTGCTCCAGCACTGTGAAGCTTCTATCCACAGGAGGCTAGGTGTGGTCCACACTCTTTGATCTCTTTTCACTGGCAGGCAAAGAACTTTTTAGTAAAACAGCCCTTTGATTTAGCTTACATTTTATATTAATTACAGGTCAGCCTCCATACCCATGGGGGATACATTCCAAGACACACACACACACACACACACACACACACATGAATGCCTGAAACCATGGATAATAGGGAATCCTATTATTTTCAATGGGGCAAACACCAGAGGATGATCATAGAATTACACTGGAGGAGTTACAAATGCCTAGAGAGAACATATTTTTTTTCAGACATGGATAAGTGAAACCATGGATACAGAATATGTGGATATGTGGGACAATTTGTATTTTAATATGATTGTCTATTTTTTGAAACTTTTGTACCATATACAGCTTAAAATATATTTTATTTTAGTTCTAGACTGTAAGCTACCTTGGTTCCCAAATTGGAGGGAAAGATAGAATAGAAATGAAATGAGATGAATCTCTAAAATCCATCAACCAGATAATGGTGCAAAAGTTATACATCTAGAATTAAAGAATTTGGAGCCCAAGACATTTTTTTTAGTACCAAGTGAATGGAACTCCCAGGTGTTCAACACAAAAGTCATTCCACCCTAAGCTTTCTACATTTCAACAGTATCAGGTAGGTTGGGGTAATCATCTGGTTGTTGCAATTGTTAACCATCTGAATCAAAAATCTTTGTTGAAAATAACCCAGAGGTCTACCAATCAATCTGAATTCTACCCACCATCAAAATAGCTAAAGTAGTTCAGGCTCATCTGCAATAGGCTACTGATGTGTTGAGGCTCCATATTTTCTTGTTTTTAACCTGCTCTGAACATTCCTAAGAGTCAAGATGGTTCCAGGGGGCAGAGAGAGAGGAAAGAAACATCCTGCTAAACCATTCTCCAGTCACTAGAGAAAGAATGGGAATATCAGGGCTGGAAAAGAGTAACTCCTCCTGAATATAAACTGCTCAGTAGTCACACACTGTACCTGAAAGTAAAGCCCTTAGCTTAGCATTGAACATCATGAGCCATAGAGTTCCTTTGGCCTTCTGAGACTATAGGCAGTCCATACTTGAGGCTATTTTATTTCACAATGCCATTTTCTGTCACCTACAGATTAGCAAAGGCATATAGTGCATTTGGAAGACTTTACAAAAGAGTCTGGAGCAATAAACACCTGAGGCAAAGCACAAAAATCAGTGTGTATAGAGCCATTGTACTGTCTATTCTCCTTTATGGATCTGAAACATGGGTCACCTATCACCACCACCTACAACTCCTTGAATGCTTTCATCAGCGCTGTATACGCACAATCCTAAATATACACTGGACTGACTATGTGACGAATGTTGCTGTCCTTGAACAAGCAGAGATCACCAGCATTGAGGCCATGATATTGAGAATGCAGCTGCACTGGGCAGGGCACATTTCTAGGATGGAGGACCATCGCCTCCCAAAAATACTACTCTACGGTGAACTCGCCACGGGTCAGCGTAAGAGGGGCGTTCCAAAAAAGCGATACAAAGACTCCCTGAAACAACATCTCAGGCTCGGCCAAATTGATCACCAACAATGGTCCGCCCTGGCCTCACATCAGGAGGCATGGAGACGCACTATCCACAATCCTGCAGCCTTATTTGAGAACTCACGCCGAACAAGTCTTGAAGAGAAACGACAATGCAGAAAGAATCACAACCCAAAAACATCACCGAAGGAGACCTTCTGCTGTGCTTTCTGCAACCAGACTTGTTTATCTCAAATTGGCCTTTTTAGTCATCAGCGCGCTTGTGGAAAGCACGGGATGAGTCCTTCCTGAATCTTCATTTGTGAAGAAAAGCCAGAGAGAGAGAATGAGACAGGTTTGGGAAATCTGCTAGTCTTTTCTTTGTCATTGCTTATCTTGGAGAGGTTTATTATTTTCCTCCTCTTGGATCTCGGTGGGAAAGCAGGCCAATATTTAAGCCCCCATTGTCTGGTAGGCTATTTGGCTGTAACCCTAAACACATTTTCTTGTAAACATACTTGACAAATCATTTATTTATGAGGAAATCCCATTGTGATCAATGCAACTTACAAGACTATTCCATTTCAGTCCTAAAGATACACATACTTTGAGTATGCAACTTTAAACTATGCTTGAGACACTCTAGAGTAAGCAGTTTGAAGATCATATAATAGCTTCCTTATAACTCTGATGGCGGTATACACTCTATGGGGACATATCTACATTCTCTACCAAGGAAACTCAGATTACACAAATTGAATAAAACATGTAGATTTGCATATTTTCTTGCTTTACCTATTTTATTATTTTCTGCAAGACATATGTGTGGGACAGGCACTGAAGTATGCAGAAGCCCAAACTCTGGAGGTTCACTTGTTACCCAAACTGTGTGGGGTTCGTGGAACCCATTTACGTCACTTGAGTTAGAATATTAAGTTGGAGAAATTTTTAATTAGCTCAAACTAGGCTGCAAGAGGTTGGGTAGCAACAGGACCTTTGGAACTGTGTATACCAGAACTCACTGGTGAGAATCCAAGCTAGGAAATAAAATTAAAATGTTTTTTTTTCCCAGAAAATAATCATGGGACCACACATACATATACTCACACTTCAAGCGATCACACAAGGCTAACAAAGAATAGGAGGAAGTATTGGGATAGAGAAATAGAGTTTGAGCTGATGGGCTATATTTTCCTGTTTAAAGAGTAGAGATTTGTGCAGCAAAAAAATACTGCTATGCGCACTTGGTGACACAGCAAACTAACAGCATCTGGAAGACTGAGCACGCTTTGGCTGCATTATAGAGTAATATTTATACCCAATATCTGCACTTAAGGGGTGTTTTGAGTTGAAAAGAATACTTGAGCAAGTTTCCCAGAGTGAAACAATAGAAGCTCTGGCCTTGTTGATTGCTGTTAATAGTTGGAGCATTAAGACTGATGGGTTTCAGGCAGCCTCCACTTTGTGTGTGTGGGAAAGGTATGAAAGAATACCATTTAAGAGCAATGGGTGTTGCGGTCACTCATTTGTTTTGGAAGTATGACTCAGTACCAGGTGCATCCAGGAGAATTAGCACTCCCCTCCCTAACAATTTGTCTAAGAGGGCTTCACATAATTACTGCCCAGGTGTGCCTGCTTTTGGGGGAATTCCAAGACCTCTTTGTAGGTTGTGAATAAACCTCCACTACACTAGTCCCTATATTTGGCTGCCCTGGTCTACTGCCTAACCACGTGAAGTGTCTGTATAAGCTAAATTATGAATTATTGCCAATTAGTAAATTGTTTGAGGGGAGAGTGTGTCAGGGCAATAGCACTCTCGATGAGATGTTGCAGATATTTTTTCAACCAAAAACTATAAAGGGCTAAAACATGAATTAAAAAATGTGAACACTAACATTCCTACTGTGCTGCACTTTTACATCACAATTGTGAGACATGTAGAAGTGATTGTTGGACTAGGATAGGGAAGACTTTGGGCCACTACTACTTTCTCACTGATCCCTTCAGTCTGTTGTGAAGTCAAGACAGAAGGATAGAATCATGAATATAAACGTGCTAAAGAAAGAAGTGAAAAGAAGGAAAGATTATGTCATTCATAAGGCATATTATTTTGTTGACCAATTGTTGTTGAAATCTGTAACTTTATCCCAAATTTATAGCTGCCAGAGTTGGTCCTGCCATTAGGTACAGTGAGGAAACTGCCTCAGGTGGCAGCCACTCTCTGGCCAGTTCTCCAGAGCCCTCCTCTGTTAGTAGAGAGAGCAGTGTTTGTGACATAGTCTGGTTTGTACTCCTTAAATTAGGGTCCTGGTCTTTCGTGAGGTAGAGGACAATGTCCCTTCACCAGTATTTAAGAGAAGGTTAACTACCAGTCCAGTTCTGCAGTACTGTCCATTTCTTGGGAAGCAAAATGTCTTTAACTGCCCAGAAAGCTATATGTGGCCCAGAGCAATGGACTCAAGCTACAGGAAAAGAGATTCAACCTAAACATTAGGAGGAACCTCCTGACAGTAAGAGCTGTTCAGCAGTGAAATGCACTGCCTTGGAATGTGATGGAGTTGCCTTCTGTGGAGGTTTTTGAACAGAGGCTGGATGGCCATCTGTTGGGATGCTTTGATTTTGTATTCCTGCAAGGTGGGTTTGTGTGTGTGGACTAGATGGCCCTCGTGCTCTCTTTCAACTCTATGATTCTATAGGGTTTTCTTCACAATTTATTGAGAGGAGATGTTCCATTGCCTTCTTCTAAGGCTGGGGAAATGATTTTTGTCACCGAGAGGATTTCTGTGGCTAAATGGCGTATCAAATCCTGGCCTTCCAGGGCTCTAGTCTGAAACTCAAACCATTATACAGTACTGGCTCTCCATAGTAAACATGTGGGGTTTTCTCTCCATCTGGATTCAGAAGATGAGATGGAGGTAAAAATTGGGTCCAAGGCTATGTTTTGCTAGCAGTCACCTGGGAAAGAAGGAAGGGTAAGACACTGGACTTATTTTGCGTGAAGTTCCCAGGTTCTGTCTCCAGTTAAAAGGGCAGTGAATAGCAGCACTAGGAAATATTTGCACCAGAAACCTTGAACAACTACTGTCAGAGTGGTCTCAGTACACTGAAACTGAAAACACTTGTTTACTCTGCACATAATACAACACTGGAGCAATGGTGGAATCCAATAAAAACAAGGGTAAGTGATCTCCTTTCACCACTACATCACCAGTGCACCATCAACCCTGGTTCTAGAAGGCTGAGAAACCCTCTGGAGTTGTTTTTCAGGTGGCAGAGAGAGCTGCAGTTGGAAAGGAAATTTTGTCACCCTAGAATTCAGCTGCCTTTCCACGTACAACAATTCTACCACCATCATAACATACAGTATGGCACCTACATTCTCTACACATGTCAAAGCCCCTAGAACAATCTGTGCACATCCAATGCCCTGTAGCTTGACTGCTGTAGTCAATATATGCTTTTGTGAAAGGGGCTGTGAAACTGGATTAGAGCTGGTGAGAAAGGAGTGTTTGAGTGGGCAAAGAAATCAGGAAAATCGTGTAGTAATTTTTTGTCAAGAAAAGCTTTCCACGGCATTGTTCACACTGCCATACATGCCATTTGTTTTGCACACATCAGCACATTTACTTGAGAGTTGGTCCCATTGGACTTAGTGGGGCTATCTTCTGAATTTTCCAGTTCTTGGCAAGTTATTTTTAAGAAAAATGACTATAATGACATGTTGAAATCATCCATAACTGAGCAGTGGACGGTTAATGCTCTGGATGTGTTGCTTAATTCAGGATGTCTTCATCAGATCACAACAGTCATTCATCTTAAAACAACTTTCCAAATTTTGTCCCCTCCCAAAGCACAGGATCAGATCCCTTATAAAGCTTTGAATCTGTTTTTGAGTAAAACATCTTGGAGTTTATATAAGACATTCATATATATGTGTGTGTGTGTGTGTGTGTGTGTGTGTGTGTAGAGAGAGAGAGAGAGAGAGATTGTAGTTCAGATTTAAAAATAGGTTTTAATGTAACAGCACATTGTGAACAAACCTGTTTCAATTTCTGCTGTTTCTTTGGAGGGGTATATAACACTGTTTTCTTGAACAAAATGAGCTACTGCAGAATCAGTATGTATTTTTCCTTTTGTTTTTAAAATATACAGTATTTTCAGTTACTGTCTACTATAATGGAAGCTGCCTGTGACTAGCAATCGAAGCAAGTCCTCTAATTTTTATGGCAGCAGCCATTTCAAGTGATCCGGCATTCAAAACGGACCTCAGGAAAGGGCGTTCTGGGGAAAACAAAATGGTAGACATTCTGATTTTGTTTCTATCGCACAAAATAATTTCACCCCACACCATCCAAATATAGCTAGAACAAAATAGGAGAGCATAATATGAGTGAAATAGGGGAGAAATGGTCCCTGTTGGTTCAGTGCCTACTGTCTAGTACACTAGGCTGAACATGGTGGATCAGTGTCAACTGACATACTTATTCAGAGTGACATTCTGGATTTCCTTGCAATGCTAACACCATATGAAAGATTAAGATGCTGCTCTGAAACAACGCACAAAGGAGACCATGGGACTATGAAGGCTGCACTCACCATGATACTAACTGGGTGACCTTGGATCAGATGCTATCTCTCAGATTGACATACCTCAATGGATTCTGAGAATAATGTAGCAGGATAGCCATGCACCCTGTCTTGAACTCACCTGAGGAAACTGAGAATATAAGTGTGATGTATCAATAAATACTGACCTTACCAGAGTTCTCCATTACACAGAGAAGCTTGTGTGTCAGTTTGAATGTAGAGACCCTTCATATGCCAGATGAGAATTTGAGTGGCAGAAAGTGTGGCTGCTGAGTGAAATTTGACACAGAGGTGTGTTTTGTGATTCAGAAACTTCATCTCATGTTTGTTCACTGTGCTACCTGAATTCTTCTCAATGGGTTACCTGAATTCTTCTCATGACACAAGTCTATGAGCAAGCTATATTGCTGAATAACTCTAGAAAGTATTTCAGCAGGGATGGGTTTTGCTGTTTTTGTTTGTTTGTTTGTTTGTTTGTTAGATAAATCTGCACAAAATCTACAAATGGCTGATTTGAACAGAACAAAGCAGCATTTTCTGCACAGGAAACAATGTTTTGTGCAGAAATAATATTACTGTCAAAAATATATTCTGCACAGAAAATGTGAATAAGCTCTGAAAACTGCAATTTTTGAAGACTTTACTGTAGTGGAAAGAAAATTTCTAAAATTCCTTGTTGTTTCCTTTAAGAAAATTAGTGAAGAAATATATCCCTAATCCTTAATGTACCATGTTTAATGCCATCATCAGGGGCTTCCCCTTCTAACATCACCCTTGCATCTTTGTAAGGGTCTTCCTTCCTGTGAAGGAAGGATTCTAATATCCTTTCCTCAACTGAAAATGCCATTATTCCATAGGATGGTGCTATGGCAATTAAAATGGTATCATAGTGCTATAAGGGGATCATTTCTATGTCTCAGATTTTGGCACTGAATACTCTGGGCCAGGAAGAGCCATGACCTGACAACCATGGGCCTTTTCACTCTACACAATTGTTGTTGTGTGCCTTCAAGTTATTTCTGACTTATGGTGGCCCTATGGTGAACCTATCACATGGTTTTCAGGGACTGAGAGTGTGCAACTCACCCAAGATTGCCAAGTGGATTTCCATGGCCTCCAGAGTTGTAGTAGAAAAACATCTTACTTTCTAAATACTACATGACTTAATTGTCTGCCTGACTGAAATTATAAATTTGCTTCCTTTTCATAACTTTGCCTCTACAAGCCAAGCATCTTCAGCTTGAAACATGCTTCCCTTTTTACTATTGGTGGTAGCTAAATATCCACTAATCAACTCTTTGGCATATGTCACAAGTTACTTTTGATTACTTCAGTAAAAATGTGCCTTAGCTTTCTTCCTTGCCAGGTCAAATAGTAAAAGATATAGCAGGAAAATATCTTACTTTCTAAATACTGCATGACTAAACTCATTAATCAAACTTCTACTGAAAATCAACTCATGTCAGTCCCACAAACATGAAAATCCTCTTAAAAGATTATCTTGGAAAAAATAAAGCTACAGCTATAAAATTTAAAAAGGTACTGACAGTCAAAAAAACAAAACAAAACACGATGACAAAACAATGGCACTAAGAGTCCCTGCAGGATACCCATGGCAAAGAGGGAGAAAGGGAAATGATAAATCAAAGGTACCATACAGTCACACTAAGCACAGAGCTAACTTTGGATCTTTGAAGCCTTAAGCAAGTATTGTATAATAATACTATTAAATCCTGAAGTAATAGTGCCACTCTATTCCGCTTTGGTCAGACCTCACCTTGAATACTGCGTCCAGTTCTGGGCACCACAATTCAAGAAGGATGTTGACAAGCTGGTGTGTGTCTAGAGGAGGCTGACCAAAATGGTGAAAGGTCTGAAAACCATGCCCTATGAGGAGCAGCTTAGGTTACTGGACATTTTTAGCCCGGAGAAGAGAAGGATAGGAGCTGACATGATAGCTGTGTTTAAATATTTGAAAGGAGGAGCATGCTTGTTTTCTGGAGCTCCAGAGACTAGGACATGGAGCAATGGTTTCAAACTATAGGAAAAGAGATTCCACTGGAACATGAGGCAGAATTTCCTGATGGTAAGAGCCATTTGGCAGTAGAATATGCTGCCTTGGGTTGTGATGGAGTCTCCATCTTTGGAGGTTTTTAAATAGAGGCTGGATGGCCGTCTGTTGGGAATGCTTTGATTGTGCATTCCTGCAAGGCAGGGGGTTGGACTAAATGGGCCTTGTGGCCTCTTCAAACTCTATGACTCTATTATTCTATGATGCTATTACAAACTGCAATAAGTAATGTAGTTATGATGGGGCAATGGGACCATCAGTGTGGGAACAGGGTTCTCTCTACTTGGGCATCACAGTGGGTGGGTACTACAGCTGTGGCAATTGAAACCACTGTTCTCATTTTTCTGAAAGTTAATACGCTATGAGTTCCTGTTGTGGTGTCTTGTGGGTTAAAAATGGCCTTCACCACAACAATATGATAAGCGGCTTTTTGTGTGTGACAGAGGCGATGACCAGTTTTGACTTAAAATGAACCAGAATATTTAGTACATTGTATTTCAGGAAAAATAAAGTCAGTGATTATAAGCAAGGAATCCAGAGTGGTGAGAGTTTAGGTGGCACTGGGTCCTCCATCAATATTGCCTGCTGCACAGGTACTGTCACTTCCTGGACCACACCACATGGTGGCAGCTGAACTGTGTGAACACAGTATGGATTAGCCAGATGGGAACAGAGACCATTTAACATTTTTAAATTATAAAACCATTTTCAAGATAGCAGATGAAGAACAAAGACAATTTAGTACATTGAAAGCTACCAGAATAATGTTATGCAGTTTGACACCACTTTAACTATCATGGCTCCATCCTATGGAATCATGGGATTTGTAGTTTGTTGTGGCACCAGAGCTCTCTGACAGAGAAGACTAAATATCTCACAAAAACTACAGATCCCAGAATTCTATAGCATTGAGCCTTGGCAGTTAAAGTGGTATCAAATGGCTTTATTTCTGCAGTGTGTCAGCATTCTGTATTAGGTAATATTCAAAACGACATGTAAATAACTTGGTGCAGGCATCTGAAGTTCTATTAATGCTAAAAGAAAAAAAATGGAATCAGATGTGTTGTGTCTGTATTTGTTTTTCCATCCCATACATTTCCAATTAAACTGGAAAGTGGGCCTAAATCAGGGGTGGGGGATGTATGGCTGTCTGGATGTTGTTGAACTCCAAAGTCCATCAGTCTGCTTGACCACATGACCATGTTAAGGGACAAAGAATCATAGTTCATGAACACATGGAGTGTTATACATTCCCCACTGTCAGCCTAAATCCAATTGCTAGCCTCAGTGAGTCTAAACCTACTGAATCAATGGTAATTCAAGTGCTGAATTGTCATTTAGCAACAGAGAGCCAATGTGATGTAGTGGTTTGACGGTTGGACATCAGGAGACCAGGGCTCAACCATGGAAACCCACTGGGTGACCTTGGGCAAGTCACATTCTCTCAGCCTCAAAGGAAGGCAAGGGCAAACCCTCTCTGAACAAATTCTGCCAAGAAAACTCCATGATAGTTTTATCTTAGGATCAGCATAAGTCAGAAATGCCTTGAAGGCACATAACAACAACAAATGTATTCAATAGGCCTACTCTCTTTGAGAATAACAATTGAATTTAGGTTTAGAATTCTGGGCTACTACCTGAGATGTAGGCTGCCATGCTGTAGACACTTACCTAGAAGCAGGCCCCTTTACATTCAGTAGTCTTTACTTCTGTGTAGACATGCATAGATCTGGTGTTATAGAGGGTAGGCTGAGCTGTTTGGAATTCAGCAGCTATAGTCTTTGCTATCAGATCTTACGAGTGGTGAAATACACTCCACTCAGTTAAAATGGCTTCTTTGCCCTTCAGGATTATTTGGCTTCCTACAGATTTAGTAACACCACTTCTCAAAGCCTTAGACATTCACAGACAGATTACTGACTGTAGTGTTGGGTTTCTTTGTTTTTGTTCTCTGCCTTCCTTGCTAGTTCTGTGTTTTAAGAATATGTAGCCTCTGTACAAAGCATAGAGCCCACCATGGAAACAGCATATTAAAACACTTGTCCAACTCAAAACCCATTGGTAGCTTTCCCACAGTGATGAAAATGTATTTACACCATGAGAAGGCCCCTGTCTGGTGCAGCAAGTAGCATAACGACAGGATTTATTTATTTTGCAGGGGAGAAATTCCGGCACTAGCCCCCACGTTTCAAACATTGTCAGTTTAATATATGGTATCACATACACCTACACAACAACTGAGGTGTGAAAAACTTGAAAAATGTATTGTACCCACTATCAAATTTACCTACAGCACAATAACCAATGTGTGAATGATGTGTTACACTCACTCCTACAAAAGCATAATCATTAAGCATGCTTTCGAAAAATCATTTGCTCTCAGTGCTCACATATACCATGTTCAGAACAGCTGAATGCCATGATCACAGTGACTGATACAGTGGCAATGAAGAGATTCCTCAGAAAATTGGCTCATATAGACAATCATGATCTGGCCCAGCTCTGGATTATTACTGTGTACACTCCAGATGTTCTGATTTGGCATGGATAATCCTGATTAATACACTGTCATCCCACTTCTTCAGTTGTTTTTAAAATGTCCCATTTTCTCTGTCCCCTTCTCACTTTCCCCCTTTGTTCTCATCTTATTTCAGTTGCTGCAAACTGAATTCAATGTGCAAAAGTAGTTTGCACTCAAATTATATTTTGGGGCGGGGATCTTTTCCTTTCCAGTAGGTTCAGGCAAATGGAATTTTCTGCAACCTCTCTTAGCTTGTTTATTCTTCCACATTAATAGCTTTTGCCATCTGGACCACACTCTGATGTTACTTGACCCAATTTTCATGTAGGAAATACTGGAGAGTATGTTATCGTGGAAAGGGGGTATCAGAAATTGCCCTCTGGTGGGTAACCTCTTACATCACTAGGTGTGGACAAATGTGGTAAACTATCAGCCACAATGCCCTGCTTAGAGCTTCTTTTCCAGGACAAGGTTTTGAGATCATCAGGGGAAACCCTTCTCTAAATCCCACCAACATTTGAGATATGTCTAGTCAGGAAACAAGTCAGGTCTTTCTTTATGACCACTCTCAGGCTCTGGAATTCCCTTCCAAGGGCTCACCTACACATGGGGAAAGACCCACACTCACCTTGCACTTGGTGCAATCAGTCCAGACAATGTACAGCTAGTTCTAAAGCAAAATGTCTTCTTTTTTGCTTCTTCAAAGCTTCTTTTAGCCTTGAATTCAACTTAAGAAAATCTGCAGGTTACTCCAGAGCTTTCAGGCAACTCCTGTATGGGCTCAGTCTTTTTGAAGTGTGGACAACTGGATTGGGTTGGATTTGGAACAATCCACTTGACCACACATCAAACACACCCACCCGGACAGATTGGTACTGGCAGGTATCACAATTTCTTGTCCCCTTCACTGATCAATGCTGGAAAGGTGTTGGATCTTCCTCATGGCCACCACTTCCTCTCCAACCAAGCAGTTCCCTGACAGAGCCTTGCTGGCCATGTTGCTTCTAGTGAGGTCAGAATGGGGCACTCAGCCATCTGATCAATGAGGTAGGGGTAGAGTGACAGATGGACCAGCACCAATGAGAAATGACCAAATGATGGGGTGCTGGACAACAGTTTTCTAATAGCCCACTGAAATTTGTCAAAGCCTCTGGAAAAGATTCCCTCTGGGTTGAACATCTGAAAACCTGTACAAGGCAATTTTTGTTTGGAAAGAATGGTGTGTCAGTAGCAATTCTATCCTAAAATAGCCTGCCTAAACACACACACACAAACACACACACACACACACACACTGTATGTTATTCTTCTCTTGGATTGTATTTCTTCTTTTCACTTTCAGAGACTTCAGAATCTTGAGAAGTGACATTGTACTACAAAAGAAACAGAGGAGCTTCTAATAAAGAGATTTTGATCTGAGTGGGAACAGCAACATGAGTTGGCGGACAGAGGTGAATGACTAAGAAGGGAGTTTAAAAGAGTAAAACAAACAAATCAAAAATCTAGCAGCAAAGCAGAAAGACAGAGAGGAGAGAACAGAAAAGGGTGGTGCATCATAGCAGCAGAATCAGAACTTGCACTTTGTTTGGGGAAAAGACAAAAAAATCATTGGTTTTTGAAAGCTGAAGGTTTTCTTTTTTAAAAAATGATGGATGATGCAGAGAACAGGTTTTCTTTAGAAACTCCCATGTAGGAGCTGACAATGCATTGTGTGTGGGGGGGGAGGAGTTTAAATGACTACATAGCAGGTCTTTGGGGAAATCTAATGCAAGTGTAACACTTGCAGTCTACCTGTAGCCTAAGTTGCAATAAAATCTTGTATATTGTTTACAGCAGGCCCACAAAGGCAAGACAATGACCACACTCAGGTGATATTCTGAATAATGGTTTGAGTCCTCTAAAAAGGAGATGGTCAACTTTTCAGAATTGTTGGGAGGTTGCATTTTCACTCTCCTCATACTGACTAGGGACCACACATTTCACCACTGCTGCAGCAACAGCCACCACATTAGACATGGTAGTGGCAAATAAAGCGTGGCTTTCTCATTAGACAAGGCTTATGGGCGTGGGATTATACTGTGAAACATGGCTGATGGGAAGTTGATACCTTATTTTAAAGGGAAAGCAACAATATTTTGCCACCACTGCAATGAATATGGTAGCAGTGGGGATCCTTGGGTGGGAAGAAAAATGGATGGGGTGCCCTTACACCACTTGTACATCATATGTCCATGTCTCTCTCTCAAAGAGAAGATGGAAGACTTTTGTGAGGAGATGAGAAATTTCTAAATGCAGCTCACAGCAAACTGCAGTATCCCATACCAATCAGATATGGAAAACTGTGATCTGTACATACCATAGTTCATCATGAATTGTGATATCAAACCATGGGGGTTATTTACATTTTTTTTTTTTTGCAGTAGCCTTCAGTATGGAAGCACATCTGAAAATCAATGAGGCCTTTCATTGCTTAATGTGTTTTCACAGTATCCAATACACAGTAGGTACATTGGGTGTACTCTGCCACATAGCTTGGGAATTACTGCTATGAATAAATTGCTACATTTAACCCTCTAAAAGTGATTATGTAGGGTTTTCTGAGTCCTTTGCTAAGTGTAGCCATCCAGCTGTATCCATCCTCAGGCCAAGCAGTCACAGAAGGGCTTGTATGGCAAACTCTTCCATGGAAAAATCATGGATAAGTATTGTGAATTGAACTCTTTGACAGCCAGGGTAGGACCAACCACAAAAGCAGCAATAACCACATTGCCTTTTTTTTACAGGCCAGGGTTGGGCCAAGTATAGTGCATGGACTGTATGTAGCCCTAGGGCCATTTTTTATGGCCCCCAGGGACTCATCAAAGAGCAATTACAAATAAGGGATTTTTTTCCCACTCAAATGCCCCCCAAACCATAAAGGGAACATTGAGGGGAATTTTCACCATGTGACTGTACCTCATGGACCACTTTCGGATCTGGAAAGACCTTTTTTTAAAAAAAGGAAGTGAAGAAGTGATTGCCCAGTCAGTTCCGGTTGTAAATGGGGGTTTCTCTTTGGCCTAAAAGGGGCTGGTGGGGGGAACAACATGACAAAAAAAAATGTTCCCATGCCCACTAGACTCTGATAGTTGTCCACCCTAGAATTAGGATTTTATCAGATGAGCCCCTTTAAACGTTCTTTTACCAGCATAGAAAAAAAGAATTTCTATGCCGACAAAAGAACATTCCCCACTGCACTTACCTTCTCTCCCCGTCAATGGCTTCCCTGGCAATGAAGAGGAAGTGAACGGAGTTCTGCACAAGCATGCAAAGGGATCTGGTTGCACCTTTGAGACTGAGAAAAAGAAGTTGGTAGCTTATGCTTTCTTAGACTTAAGTCAACTTCATCAGATGCATGAAGTGCCTCCATGCATCTGATGAAGAAGACTTAAGTCTATGAAAGCTCATGCTACTGACGTCTTTCTCAGTTAGTCTCAAAGGTGCAGCAAGACCCCTTTACATATTGATCCAGACTAACATGGTCATGTCTTTGAATTCTGTTACCACAAGCACGGGTGAGTACACAGAAATTCAGAGCCTGGATTTGAAAGCAATGGGCCTGGATGGATGAATCAGGTCTTCTTCACACTACAGAGTTATACCACATTGATACCACTTAACTGTCATAGATGCATCCTGAGGGATCCTCTGATTTGTAGTCTGATAATGCTTTAGGGCTCTCTGGAGAATTTCTAGATAACGTATCAAACTTGCAGTTAAATTGGTATGAAATTACTATGTGCAGAATGAAAGAGATCTCACTTTTTGTACCTTTTAAAACTCAGGTTCTTCAGATGTGAAGAAAACCATCAAGAATGAAGTGAAATGAAATTAGTGATTATAATTATCAGTGATGATTCATACATGCAGCTCTGGCTGCAGACTAGACCTGTGGATCACATGGGCAGCACCTATTTCCTCACATCATTTCTTCTACTGCTAGGAACATGTATGCAGAACCACAAGTCTGGGCAGGAACAATTCTTTTTAAAGATAGTTATTACTGATTTAGTTTTATTTATGTTTGGAAAGATATTATACTTTCCAATATCCCCCCACACCTTTCAATAACATGAATCGTAGCCTCTTCTTTGGTGGCTCATTTTGATTGCAAACAGATTTTCACAAATGTCAAATTCAACAAAGTCATTTCCACAGCCAGGACTTTATCTACTGCAAGGCGCAGAGCAAAAATGGCAAGACCACTGGTTCTCTCAATGCCAAGACTTCAGTAAGACAGGTTATAGGAGGTAACCACATGCTCACAACTCTGAGCTTGACCTTGAGAGGCTAGCCCTCCAATCACTGCAGCCATTCGAAAATATGTTGCATTCAATCGGGAATCAACACTATGAGTTGTCCCATTTGATTGGCATGTTTAATTTCTGTTAAGCAAAACATGTGTTTAACTACTGAAAATTGTAACATGGTTTTAACAAAATTGTGGTTGATATTCATTTTGAAGCGTTGCTCTTCTCAATTTTTTCCCTATTAATACAAACAAATACAAAATGGACACAGAAGTCCAAAAGATAATGGATTGGACCCAGACTTTGCCATACCATAGAGTAGTTGCGATAATGGGACTTATGTTTGTTATGACTAGCTTAATTTCCATTGATTTCACTGTTCTGCTGTAACAGTAACTAAATCCAGACCCAGCTCAGTATTAATACGGGTGCTCACAGTACATTTTATATACCAGCTGCTTGTGAATCTAGCATATTCCCTCAAATACAATATGAGAGGTCTCCAAGTCTCATAAAATAATGCTTGGAGCAGAACAATCCCATTTTTAAAAAATGTAATAAAGATTTTATTCATTTAAACCAGGGTCCAGATTTTGATCAATCATGCATCTTGATTATGCTGAGTTACTTTTCCAGCTCATCAGTAAATTTAATACTGGCCATGTCAAATTATTGCCTAGAAAGTTTAAAAAAACTCTTGGAGGTATAACTGCTTTTATGCATCCCCTAAGAGTTATAAATGGAATAAGTCTTATTGGAAAACCTGGCATCTCATTTAGCATTCTAACTCCTTCTTGGGATGGAGCAATATTTCCACCACAAATGGAGAGCATCAGTAGGCCAGGCTTTCCTAAATCTCTCACATTGCCAGAGAAACCAAAATTAAGCACTGGGATTTTCCATCTGCCCCCAGTCTTGATCAGATGGCTTTATTAATAATCTCTTGTAAAGTTTTGACTGCACTTAATGTCTTACCTGTCTTATCTTATTCTACCATGCAACCACTCTCTTATTATCTCCATTATACAGATGGAGATTAGTACAGATAAAATAGTAAGGAATAATAATGGCCTTCCCACACTGTGACTTCATGGGTACTTGAAGAATTAAACATGGGAGCATTCCTTCAAACAGTGAAAATGCTCTTGCTATGACACTTAATTGGAAGTATGACTCATATTGGCCAAGATTGAACACTGATAAGCTAGAGCATATAACTCACAAAGTTATATTTGGCAGTTGTACAACATAGCCTCATTAGTGAATTGCAATGCACTCATTTGTGTATTTGTACACATGCAAAATGCTCATCCATTCATAATGTGCAAATGTGAATCCATGTGTAATGCACATCTATTTGCAACACTACCACATATGGAACACTGCTTCCACAATATAGAACTGAATACAGACATTCCACAGTGGACAAAACTGTGGAAATTCTGTAGAGAAGTGCAAGCATGCTCATCACCAGGATTCCAACCATTATTTATTTATATGTTATATTTGTATCCCATATTTCCTTCAGCAGGTTCAAGGAGCTTATATAAATAAACGGAAGAAGAAGAAGCTATTCATGGTGCCCTTCCTCCTAACTTTACCCTTACTCTGTAGGGTAGGTCAGGATAAGAAGATGAAGAAAGACTGAGGCAAGATTACCCAGTGTCTCATAATGTAATGAGATCTCCCAAGTCCCACTCCAACTGTAGTAGCTCTCAAATAATACAGTGGGTCATGTTTCTGATTAGCCATGCCTGTCATCAGACTGACTAAGGCACACTGGTGTATGTATGCATGTGTGTGACACATGCACATGGGAGTTGTTCTTATTAAACATCACTTACCAGAAGACTAGAATCTTAAAGGCAGTTAGGCTGCATATTGCATACCATTTATTTTGAAGTTGCTCCACCAAAGTTCAAATATTGGCATTCTTGATTATTCTTACCTTCTTCTCCACATGTCTACATCTACGGCCTCATCTACACATGCCAGGATATGCTGGCTCCCCACTGGGGTATCCTGCCCATGGATCAGGCCCATTCCACCATTACCTGGACAAAATGGGTGGAGTCCAGATAGGCACACCAGCCCATCCCTGCAGCTGGTGCTGCCACTGCCTGCATCCCATTCTCTGGATCCAAGCAGGAGACCCGCAGCACATGAGCTCCCTACATGTGACCAGGCTGTGGGTCCCCTTCCCGGTTCCAGAAGAGCAGGGCCGCTGGCAGCTACTCTGATGGGCCGGCGTGCTGTAATGGGCTTCTGCAGTTACACAGATCCCTATCCATTCTATCTTGGCTGGAACAGATTTAAATAGGTATTTTCTTAAAATGTGTTATCCAGACCTACCCCAGCTTTCCCTCATCTTAGCACCATGTCTGCCCTATGAGTAACTGCCTGGGGGGGAAAGCCCTGCATCATCAGGACTGCAGGGCTCCAAGATGGGGGCAAGATGGGCTAAACCGCCCATGTAGACAAACCCTGTTTGGTGGAGAGCAAGGTCAAGCTAACTTGTTTTGTCCTTTTTTCACTATGCAACTGCAAGCCCTACCCAGAGTTTTGAATGTTAGGTTTGAAAATTAATTCAATAGTCTTAACTATTAGAAACTGAAAATTAATTCACTAGCATAAACAGCAATAGCTGCTTTTGTTTAATTCAGCAAGTTACTACTAATGACCTCCCTCTCTCTCTCTCTCTCTCTCTCTCTGGTTTTTCTTCACAAATGAAGATTCAGGAAGGACTCATCCTGCCCTTTGCTTCATACAGGACCATACAGGGGCATTCTGAAAGTATCCTGGCTGCTTGAAGACCTTGGTCTCTTGCCAAGCAAAGAATAACTCTCTCCCCACCACCACCACTTCATTCCAAGGCTCCTTTTCTTTTTTTCCTTTTCAGTGTTTTTCCCTGTCCCCCCCCCCAAAAAAATCAGCTGCTTTCTGTTCTGCAAACCCAGATATCTGACCTGGGTTCCAGAAAGTTCTCTCTCCCCCTTCCTTGTCCCCACTGTTTTTTCAAAGATAACACACTCTGTTGTTAATCTTCTTGACAATAGAGCCATGTGATAAATTTCCCTCCAAATCTAATATTTCTTCTCCTGAGGCAGAAGACCTTCCTGTTTCACTGAATGTGACATGGGGCAGGAGGACAACCCTACCAAATTATCATGATTTCTAACAACCTCATTGACAAAAGCATTTCTTTAAAAAAGTGTTAATTGGGGAATCTAGAAAGCTAGGTGAAATCACTGAGAAAAATTAGGGTTATAATATTGATGACTAACCATGGAATAGCAAGATCAGACACAAAAAGTTGGGTTAAATAAGCCCACTTTATTTGTCTTATATCCTATTTAAATTAATTGAACCTGAAAGGAGCAAGAGAGGGTGAGCAACCTGATGCAGATCCAGCTGAGGCCAGGTGTCTACCCTAGATTACCTCCTCAGCCTTCCTTTGGGTGAAACACCAGAGGCCTGAGCAGTTCAGTAGTTGGATTGTTCCCTGGCCGGCCACTTACTGAAAGGTAAAGCCAGGGTACTCCCACCCAAGTCCCAGGACCTTATAAGTGAGAACAAAACACCCAGGTTGGCCTTAAGGGTAGACTCTTTCCCCACCTCCAGGGTCTCAGGACCTGTAGAGGCTGTTCCAGAGGCCCAACCCTTCACCAAAGGGTGACAAGGTATACACTGAAGTTTTAAATTCTCCCCCCACTACCTGCTCAACAACAGCCTATTTAAGGACACAACCCAGAGTCAATCATCAAAGTCCCTCAGCTACAGTATGGGGTAGGCAAAAAAGAAAAGGGTAAAGGGGAGAAAATTCCTACCTGGCCGTGAAGCAACCATTAAACTCACACTGCACTGAAGGGGTGGGCTGCACTACAATGATCCAAAGGGGTACATGAGGGAGAGGCCAGGCCTTAAATAGACTGTTGCCTCACCCCCATAATGTGATGTGTTCTGGCACCTTCTGCCCCATGCATAGCCTCCTGGTCTCTAACCATGGGGGCCGTCAAAGGAGTACCTTCCCCACAGTATCTTTGCCATGCTGGTTCAGATACTTAATGAATAACAAGCTATATGTGTTAGAAAGGGGAAACAACTGCAGAGAGTCTGAGGGCTATTTTCAACCTTTGCTGAAGAAAAGGGTGGACTGAAAGATAATGGCTGTCTTTCACAGCATGTCTTTGTGAGTGAAAGCAAGGTATGTGGAGAGGCCTGGAAAAGGGTGCCCAGACACAGCCTTGTGGATCCATGCAAGGGTGTACCTACAGTAACCTTGTATTGCAGTAACTTCAATTGAGCATTTAGAAATACACTTTAGGTATCCAAAGAAAAGTGATAGGCAAAGCAACCAAGGGGACACGAACACAGCAAACGTAAGAATACTAAATGTGAACAATTTTAAATTTCTCACTCTGTATTACTAGAAATCTGGAGACTGAAGGAAAATTTCATGGTGGTGGGAGAGCAGTTCTTATTTGTGGGGCAATGCCCTCATTTTGCTCCATCCTGTAGCTACACCCCTGTATGCATGTGACTATGGGCTGCATGATTCCTTTTCCTGTGTTAGGACTTTTTCGGACATCTAAAATGCAACAGAAGCAGCCTCGCCACGTTGCAAGGCTGCTGTGCTGCAGGGCGTCCCTTTCGCATGACACCCGTCTCTGCCAGTACTGTTGCAGCACCGCAGGGACATTTAAGTGTTATATTTCAGCGATTTTTACTCACGATCAACTTTCATGAGTAAAAATTGCCGAAATATAACACTCAAATGTCCCTGCGGTACCGCAACAGTACCAGCAGGGACTGGCATCATGCGAAAGGGACGCCCTGCAGTGCAGCAGCCTCGCAACGTGGCGAGGCTGCTTCCGTTACATTTTAGATGTCCAAAAAAGTCCTTAGACTTAAAGTGAAAGAACCAGTACAACAGAGTACTCATGCATGACTGGGGCTTTTAGGTGAGAGTAGAGAAGTCTCACTCATACAGTTTGTTTCCAGTTTAGCCCTAATGCATGGAGGTTCAAAGTACAGTTGTTCCTTCATATTTTCTGGGGTTTGGTTCCAGGACCCCCCGTGGATACCAAAATCCGTGAATACTGAAGTCCCATTATATGCAATTGCATAGCAAAATGGTGTCCCTTATATAAGATGGCAAAATCAAGGTTTGCTTTTTGGATTATTATTTTTTAAATAATATTTTTCAAGCTGAGAATACTTTGTGGGAAGGTAATGAGTCTAAAAATAAAAATTGTATTAAAAAATTCCAGGATCTAGTCCTTTAAAAACAACAATAATTATTTCTTTTTAAAAGGAGTTAAAATTCATTCAGTCACTTTTGACTTATGTTCATGCAGAATGCGCTTAGGAAGCAGACTTAAGCTCAATTATCATCAGAGGTCTGGGATCCACCAGTTAAATTAGACTCATTACAAAAACAAAGGAATCAGTTTAAAATGCAAAACAAAGTTTACTGAAGGTATATCAATCTCAATCTACATACTAAAACAAACTTAAGAAAAGGTCCTTAACTGAAGGTATTTAGGTAATAAAAAACTCACTTAGCCTACAGCCGTGGGCTGGGTTCCGATGCATCATGGCATGGTTACAGGAAAACTTAAGATACATCCATTCTCATGGAGAGTCAGATTCAGAAGAGCAAGTTACACAAAAGCAATAAAATTCAAATTAGGTCATGTGTTGAATGACCCAGCACTCCAGTTGGCTGGAGATGCCCAGTGAAATAAGAGAAAGGGAATTTTGGGAGAACAAAATGCATGCAGGGAAAAACCCTAGACTTATCTAAGATTGTGAATGAGGTACACAAGATTGCTTTTACATTACAATGATTATTTCCCCACATACTACATACTTAAATCTGTGAATACCAAATCCGTAGATATGGAGGGACAACTGTAGTGTCAGCCAGCACAATTCTGCTCCTCCACCCTGGCAATATAACCTATAAAACTAAAGGGGAGAGCAGATGATAATTCAAGGAAAAAATATAAAAAGTCTGTGTTGAGAATTACAGCTCTAGCTGATAACTACATTGGAGATATATCTTAAAGGTACAAGGATTAATTCAAAAGTAGTTTGTGCACTATGTGGTCCTGGTTGATTATTGCTGATAGTTCTGATTTCCCAGCTGGTTTGGTACAGGTTCAGCTGATATTGGAGGTATTTTTCTGATTTATACTGAAAGGTGACCTTAAGCTTTTTAGCAACAATTTGTTCATTTTGACCTTCCACAAAATACATTTTTCTTCTATATTCAGGTGAGGCATTTCCCAAAATCTTTCTGGTATTAAATTACTACTTCTGTTCTCCCCTGTAGTGATAGTGGGTAGAAAAAGAAATAGATAAAGGACGTGTGTTTGGGCCAACGTAAGAAAACGTATGAAAAAGAAATAGATAAAGGACATATGTTTGGTATGTTTGGGGGTAGCCTAATAAACTCTTGATTAGACTTCAAAACACACTTTGGATGTCAAATGAAATGACTCAAAATGGTGCCATAACTCTATGTGGATTAGTTCTTAATATATTTTTAAGGGCTGTCAGATTTTATTGTGAGTCATATGCCAAGTACCTCTGGGAGTTTAAAAACTAAAGTAAATAAATGAGAACATGACAGCAGTAACTTCTATGGGTTATGAAAATATTGTCATGCCTCTGTAAAGCAAGCGCATCAAGTCTTGGGGATTCTTAATAATAGGGCCTTCTGGCATTTTGGCCTAAAGTGGCTCCAGAAATCTCCGGAGGTGGAACAAGGTACATTTAATAATCGTGGAAAGAGGTTGGCAAATGAAGTAAAGAACTAGGACCAGCCCTACCATTTGGTAAAGGGAGGAAGCTGCCCTGGGTGGAAGATTTGAACTACCTTGAAGTAGTAGCAAATTTTTAGTTATGTGCTTTGTTATTATTGTAATTTGACAGCTGGGGAGGAGGTTGTAACATTTTCTGTCTCCTGTACCAAAGTAACTGTACTGGCTTTGGGTAGTATGCACCTTGATCTGTTTGTGTGTGGGGCAGAGGGAGCACTAAGGTGTGTGGTAAGGCTGAACAACATCAGGTGACAACATCAGAGGGAGGGTAGACACCAGCCTTAATAACATCACAGTGTAGGGGGGAAAGATGTTGGGAGCGCCGTTTGCTGTTCTCCCTCAGGTAGCAAAATATCCTGGGCAACCCTGCAAGGACTATAATTAAAATCCTGTGTAATGCCATGGGACTCATTCACCACTTATGCAAGACCTGGACAGGTCAGAGATCTGCAATCTTTCTATAATCTGGCTGGGCATGTGTCACGAGAAAGGCAAGATGATGATATTGATTTTCAATGGACAATCCCCTTAATAGTTCTGAGCTCTAGCACCTTTCTGTTTCCAGCTTTTTCACCTGGTCAAGCCTGATCAAAAGGAACAGTGATGATTCCATCCATTGCACATAGTGGCACACTGTTCCCATCTTCTGTGTGCCCACACAGAATGGCTAATCCAAATGATGGTGTACATGCAAATCATACAGTTATTTCCGAGATATAGAGAAACTAGTGATTAAAATAGTGACAAGTAGTTTTAACATCAGTTGTCTGTCTTACTTTACTTTGTTCCAAAGACTGTGTACAAGAAGATTTTACTCTGTTGAAAGGCTGTACCAAAAAAAGGGGAGAATTAATGTCTCTCCAATCCAGAAGATAGTAGAATCCCATCTTGGGAGAAAACTGGGATATCAATCCAATAAATAAATAAATAAATAATAAAAACTCTTTTCTTTCAACAAACTGATCCCATATTTGTGTACTAAGATATAAGACACATGGAACCGTCCTTGTTGGTCTGCATCATCTCAGACTGTACACCTCTTCTTGTTACCTGCCCTGACATTGCCCACACTCTTTTAATAATTAATCAATTGGCTAAATTTCATATATTATTGGCACTCCACATTGTTTGGTAGTAGACCAGGGACTCCCAAGTAGAAGGAACCAAGGTTTGCTCAGAAAACCTAAGGAAGTAGCCTGCTAAAATTCCAAAGGACATGCCTGGGTAAGGATTAAGCAAACTCTCCTTAAACTGGTGAGATTGGGAGGAAATGGGCTAATTCTCCTGACATACATAGAAATGAGTTATTCAATAATCCCATCAAGATAGCTGGAGACTCTTTGCTTGCAAAACTGGTTTTTCCTCTCTCCCTGAGGCCCATCAGTTTTAATGTTTCAACCATTAGCAATTGTTAACACATCCGGAGAATCCATTGTTTGACCTTGGGAAATGCTGGCAGACATTGTATTCCACTCAAACTCACTCTTTCAGAGGGGATATTGAATATAAATATCACCCCAAAACACAGCCACATTGTGCACAGCTTTTCCTCTTGTTACTCTGTCCATTTACTGTGTGATCGGAGATTTTCAGACAGGCAAAAATCGCCCCTTGCCGCGCGAGCAGCCTCCCGAAACTGCTGCGCGGCAAGGGTCTTTTTCGGACGACGCGGTGCCTCTAGCGAAGCCGTCCGTGTCACTTCCGTGAAGCTTGGGACGGCTCCGCGCCATATTTCAATCACGGGCAGCTTCCGTGCTTGAAATATGGCGCGGAGCCATCCGAAGCTTCACGGAAGTGACACGGACGGCTTCGCTAGAGGCACAGCGTCGTCCGAAAAAGACCCTTGCCGCGCAGCAGTTTCGGGAGGCTGCTCGCGCGGCAAGGGGCGATTTTTGCCTGTCTGAAAATCTCCATCATCAGAACACCATCTTAGTAGCTTCTGCTGCATGAATCTCTCCTCTTCTGATAGGTACAGTATAGTCCATCATCCTGAACTCTATTCCTCTATCCCAATACTTCCTACATTCTTCATTAGCCTTGTTTGACTCCTTGAACCCTGAGTGTATACATGTGTGTGTTTCCTTGGTTATTTTTCAATTTAAAAAAATCAATTTTTATTTCATCCTCTGGCTTGGAGTCTCATCAGTGAATACCGATATACATAGGTCAAAAGATCCTGCTGTTACCTCGCCTCTCGCTGCCATATTGAGCTAGTTAGAATTTCCCATATTAAATTTCAAACACAAGTGGGCTCCCCACAGACCCCACACAATTTGGGTAACATTATAACATGTTAAAATTTTGACATGGGGAAGCATCTAACTGTACAACCTACAATTCAACACAATTATATTTTGTAAGTAATTTGAATTTGACGCAAGGCAAAGGATTGCTGGTGGCTGTTTTTCAATCTGAGGGTTACTCTCCATACAGAATTAATCCTTACTAGCTGGACCCGGCGTACCATACACAATTAAGCAAATCCCCAAAACACGTCCGGGAGACCTCATAACAACCCTATAAGGGAGGCTGGTGGATTTGAACTCCTCCTCCCCCTTCTACACTGTTCTACACGTTTCCTAGAATTACTGATGGTTACTCGCTCTGTTGCCCTGCCACCTACACCTCCAGTTGACTACCTGGGTCCCATTACAGCAGCAGCAGTGGGGTCCCAATGCCAGTTGACTGCTTGGATCCTGTCACAGCAGGAACAGAAATTATATTACTGTGTAGACTTAGATCATAAGTGGGAATTATGAAGTCCTGAGACATTGGTGAACTGGAAAGGCCTGCAGCCTTAGTAACTACACCCAACACCATAGCACATTCTTTGGTCACTCCCAGTATGACAATGGAATATATAGATTTGCATGTGGGTGTTGATTGGTTGAGGGAGTGGTTGGGTATGTTTCCTAAGTGGCCAATGAGCACACTGAGAAAGGCAACATACCCAATATATACAGTTGTCCCTCCACATTTGTAGCTTTCACTTTCGTGGTTTTGCCTATTCACGGTTTATTCAGCAAGCACCCCATTTAAATCCACCTCTCTCCCTCGCACACAAGGGAGGGGAGCTGATTTAAATGGAGTGCTCCCCAAGCAAACTGTATGCCCAACTCCCCACTCACCTGGGGCTTGTATCTGTTTGGGTGAAGAACCAAGCCCCGGGAGAGCAGGGAGTTGGGGCAAAGGCACCAAACTCCCTGCTCTCCTGGGGTTTTGCTCAGTGGGGTGACTGAAAAGCAGTGACGAGGCTTCAAAAGCCCCATTGCTGGGCATGGGTGGCAAAAAGTGGAGTTGAGGCTTCTAAAGCCCCGTCACCACTTTGGGAAGGGTGGGGATGGCAAAAAGTAGTGACAAGGCTTCTAAAGCCCCATAGCTGCTTTGGGAAAAGTGGGGGTGGTGGCAAAAAGTGGCAATGAGGCTTCTAAAGACCTATCACCACTTTGGGAAGGGTAGAGGAGTTGTAGGCGGGCGGCGGCAAGGCCCATTTTTATTTGTGGGTTTTTTTCACATTCATAGAATCATAGAATTGCAGAGTTGGAAGAGACCACGAGGGCCATCCAGTCCAACCCCCTGCCATGCAGGAAATCTTGATCAAAGCATCCCTGACAGATGGCAATCCAGCCTCTGTTTAAAGACCTCCAAGGAAGGAGACCCCATTCATGAGGGTCGTGCACCCCTAACCCCCATAAATGTGGAGGGATGACTATATACCCTTTAGTACCCTTCATCCAAGGGTATTAAAAGAACTGGCAGAAGTAATCTCAGAACCACTGCCAATAATCTTTGAGAATTCCTGGAGAACAGGAGAGGTCCCAGCAGACTGGAAGAGGGCAAATTTTGTTCCTGTCTTTTTTTTTTTTTAAAGGGGGGGGGAGACCCAATAATTACTGCCCAGTCAGGCTGACATCAATACTATGAAAGATTCTAGAGCAGATCATTAAACAGACAGTCTGTAACCACTTAGAAAGGAATGCCATGATCACAAACAGTCAACATGCATTTCTCAAAAACAACTCGTGCCAGACTAACCTTATCTCTTTTTTTATATAGAGTTACAAACTTTATAGGTGAAGGGAATGTAGTGGATGTAGTGCATCTTGATTTCAGTAAGGCTTTTGACAAGGTTCCCCATGATATTTTTGCAAAAAAGTTAGTAACCTGTTAGTAATCTTGCGAGAACAGCCAAGATTTCAGTTCCCAGTCGTAAAAGCAGCCTCACTACGGCTGCATTTATGACTGGGAAGAGAAGGGAGGGAGAGGCCGTTCCTGTCGCAGAATGAAGGTAGGTGTGTGAAACTTTTTTCTTTATTCTGTGGGAGGAATGGGAGTGGGGTGTGTGTGTGTGGGTAGCGGGACATAAAAGGATCCGTCTGATAACCTCCCTTCTTTGGAGGTTTTTAAACGGAGGCTGGATAGCTATCTGTCGGGAATGATTTGATTGTGTATTCCTGCATAGCAGGGGGGCAGGGGCTTGGACTGGATGGCCCTGAGGTATCTTCCAATTCTATGATTCTAATATATATATATATATATATATATATATATATATATATATAGTGTTACATGAAATTCTCATGTACTGTATGCATACACAGTACACATCTTATTGGATTCCTCTTCATCACCACACCTTAAATCATATTTTCATTTCCTGTATGTGTGTGCTTGAATTGTATGCCTGAATGGTTCTTTAATGCCATAAATGTTGCTCCTAGATATACCAAATTGACTCAGGTTGACTTTAAATTGGCTTAGTGGCTTAATTCCCTAGCTAGAATGTTTTTCATTTAAACTGATGGTCAATCTTTTCCATATAAATCTATATGCACGTTCTTTTTTTTTTCCTGTTTCAGTATGCAATATTGCTAAGAGCTTTAAAAGTCTTAGCTTGAAAATGTGTTTGCCCTTTGACTCAAAACTGACTTGTTAAAATCAATTTCTGTTATTAAAGCCATCTTTACAAATATTCCCCTCAAAACCAACAAGACAACTGTATGCATATTGTCTGGGTTCTGTCTATATTCCATTGCTTGATGCTGGTGGTTTAAATACAATAATTGGAACTTGCCACCAAATCGCTTGTGTTGTCTTTCCAATTTCACTGTTTGTTCTCTTTAGCCATTCCAAATGTCATCTGAAGTTAAAAACAAATGACTGAATGGACAAGGGAAACACAATTTAAGCTACTTTTCTTAGATTGCTCCAGTTAGAATGGTGTATTAATTTTCTTTGCCTTCCATTTCTTTCCAGTTCTCTTAACTCTTTAATCCTTTCCTGTATTCCACAGTGCATCACACACAGTCTCTAATGAGCAGGAATGAAATCAGGGTAGTTTTGCTAATGGGAACTTGGTAAATGTATGTCAACTTGCCTTCGTGTCATTTCTGAAGGAATACTTTTTTCAAAGAGGCCATTTCTGAATACATTTAATGAACAAAGAATTGAGATCTAATAAGGTTTGCAGTCTTTTTGACAACAGCACAGTTTACACAGACTTACACTGCTGAAGTTATTAGCAGCAAGCATCCCCCACAAACAACCATATCTTTACATCATCAACTTATAAGAACTGACCTGATTAGGAATAGTGAGAAGGCTGCCTTGGGTGGTAGTTGCTAGAGGAAAATGCAGTGGTTGTAGCCCCCATGGCTGTTTTTTCTGGAATCCTTAACCATTCCCATACTCCCTGATTTCTGTTTGTGCCATAGATGCTGCCTTTTGTAGTGATACCTTCCCCCAAACTAGCAGAAGGAGAAATATATTTAGTTCTCAGGTTAATGTGAACTCATGACATTGTACTTCCTGATCCATCATGAAAAATGAAATGCAGTTGTACTTTGAAATCTTCACTTTTCCTGTGTTGCATTCTCCATTGAAAATGTTTATATAGCTGGAGTCTTGCTGCATAGTCCCAACTAAAGTAGGTCCCATTGCATCAACTGCTGAACAGTGAATCAATATGTAGATGCATTCAATTGATTCAGTCGCTCTGCTGTAGTCAGAACTAACGATAGAATTTAATTCCACAAAAGGAGAAAATAATGTTCAAAACATGGTAGAGAAAAGTGCCATATAAACATTAGCAGAATAAGCAAAGCTGCATATAAAATGCAGACATTGGGAGAAATGTAAACGAAAGCATATTACTTTCTTCCTTTTTTTTTTAATGTCAGCTGATGTAGAAGCAGGATGAAATAAATATATGGTTTTGGGAAAATTATATAAAAACAATTTGTTTGAGGCAGGAAACCTCTTTAGGTGAGTAGCCCCCTGTCCAAGGAAAAAGTGGTGTAAGCACCAATTCAATGTTAACATGGTTGAATATACAGAGATTCAAAGATGAACTTTTAAGAGTTAAGCATTCAAAGCCTGGTGTGGGTGGAAAATCAGTCAGGTTTGGGTTTTCTTATCATCATTTCCTCAAGGAAGATAGAAAAAAATTATCTTGGGGGAATCATATGCCTGGTAGCTTCTAAGCCATTTTTGAAGCTGTTCGATAGACATTTTGGCAACTGTTCTCACTATGGGATGAGGACAGAGATATGAATGCTTGCCGTTACATTGTAAGTGAATGGTGAAACAGTGATTGGGGAAAGGGAGTATTGGATACCTCCTTACACAAGTGTTTAAACAGTACAGACACTGAAGTAAGCAGGAGTTATTATTGGCATACCATCCTGAGAAGATTCTGAACAGGACTGAGAACCACTGATCTATACTTCATGAGAGTTGCTCTAGTTTTAGACTGTAGTGCTTTCTAGCTGTACATGGAGATGCCAATGATGGAATGGCTGGTATCCTGTGCATGCAAAGTAATGTGGTAAACCAAGACTAGAAATTCCAGGTGTTGTTGGACTGTAACTCCCAGCATTCTACACCATTGGCTTTGCTGGATGGAGCTTTGGGGAGTTGCAGCTCAACAACATCAGGATGGTCATACAATCTTCCCCCCATGCTAAACCATCAACTTATTGTAACTCCCCTTTTCCGCATTTGCTGTGTGTATGCATAAAATTGAAATAAGATATGAGATGCACTGTTACAAGGTAGCACATTTATTCCCATACACTGCATCACATGTACTGTTTCAGAAGTGGCAACAACTCCTTTATCATGCAAGTCACAAGAGGACTTAACACACAGCAACAGAATCTACAGGTTGCAGATGCTGACAAGGGGCACTGTTGAATGATCGATGGCAAGATTTTCCAGCTGTGTCTGCTGGGTCTTGGGAAAGTATTTTCTTATTAAATGTTCAGAATTGCACTATCAAAGGCTTTCAGTCAGAAATCCCTACAAAGCACCCACAAAGGCCAGGGAAAAAGCAAATTTGGTGCAAGCGGTGACAACTTTTTAAGGCTTGCATAAGGGCAGGTGAAGAAACAGTTTCAGTTCTGCTCAGTTTGAATTTGTGTGGCTTGAGCAATGATGGAGGTACAGAAACATTGTGGTATTCTACTACTAGGAAATATACTGTATTATGGTCAGCATATCATTAGCAGAGTAAGACTACCACTTCCAGTAGTAGATTTGGGACGTGTCATGAAAGGGTAGCAAATAGTTATAAAAATAATACATAAATTATATTATATTATATTAATTATATAAATAATTTATTATGACTTTGGCTGAGATTTGCCATCAGAGTACATGTACCACATACAAGCTACATCTCTTTAGTTATATTTCCTGATGCTAGCTTCCAAAAACTCACTTTGTAAGCAGTACATGCTCACCTACCCCACCAACATGGCCATTTCCATGTTATCGGAAAGCAGGGAGTGAGCAGAGAGATATCCAACAAGTTTCCAGTAGCTGGACATGTTGCAACAGGTTTCATCAAAAACATTCAGGGGAGATCAATGAAATTATATTCTTGCAGAGCATCCTCCTGCTCTCTGACAACATGGTAACAACTGTGCTGATTAAAACATGGGATTGGGGAATATCCCCCACCCTTCCTATAATTCATCAATTGCTATATTTAATAAATTGGCTTATATATTTGCCTTCTACATGGTTGGTAGTAGACCAGGGCCCCTCAAATGTAAGGATTCAAGGTGTGCTCAGAAAACCTAAGGAAGAGGCCATCCCAAATTCCTAAAAGACACACCCTGATAGTAATTATGTGTAACCTCCCCCCCCCCCCCCCGCACAGACTGGTTGTTAGGGTGAAAATGGGCCAATTATCCTGGACATACCTGAAAGTGAGTAATTTACTAATTCAAACAAAGTCTCTGGAAACTTTTTGCCTTGCAAAACTGGTTTTCCCTCATATTTCTCCTGAAAACAATAGAAGGTTGCCTGACACCCATCAGTCTTAATGTTTCAGCCATTAGTGATCACTAGCACAACTGGAGCTTCCTATTGTCTAACTATGGGAAGCTCAAGCAAACATTGTATTCCACTCAAAATACAACTTCAGTATAAATATCACCTCAAAACATTGCCAAAGTGTTCACAGTTTCTCTCAGCTCATTACTCTGCTGATTTGCTGTGCGACTCTCAGAACTGCCTTCTGAGTACCTGCTGCTACATGAATCTTTGCTCGTCTGATAGCTATAGTACAGCCCATCACTCTGAACTCTATTCCTCTATCCCAGTACTTCCTACTCTCATCACTAGTCTTGTGTGACTGCTTGAAGCCCAAGATTATTTTTCAATAAAAACCATTTTGTAACCTCCTAGCTGTTAGTCTCTACAGTTAGTATATGTATTAATAGGTCAAAAGATCCTGCAGTTCCCTGGCCTCTCACTGCCATATTGAGCTAATTAAACATTCCCCATATTAATATCTTGACATACATGGGGTTCCCATGAACCCCCTCTAATTTGGGTGACATATATTTTTAATGCCCTGAAGGAAGAAATCCTTTGTGCTTTTTCTATCTCAGCTGCCAAAGTAACTTGGCTGACCCAGAGAACTGCGAACCTTGACTTTAGAAGTAAGGGGAGCTCTTTCCTTTTCTGCTTCAGGCAACAAAATGTATTGGGTTGTCCCTGATTGTACCAAATTGAAGATATCAATCTTGCAGGATAAAACTTTAGCTCTGAAGCAAATATTTATTGTCACCAGAGATGGATGAATCTGTTTGTTTTGGGCCCATGACACTCTTCATATGCCTCTAATTCAATTTCATTTTGGAAACTTATTTCCTTCTTAAAATTCCTCTCAACATGTTTATTTAAATATGTATTTAAATGTGTATTTTCTTCTCACAATATTATTTAAATCTATGTTGTCTCCTAAAATACATATTTTAGTGTGTACTTTCTTTCAAGATGCAGTGTTAAATGTGCATTTTGATACTTTGAAGCTGCTAAGAACTGTGAGTCAACATTTGGAGGAGTGTGAAATCTGCTTCTTAGTTAAGTACCACTGCACATATTAGTCTGATCATTTTGTATTAGAATTTGTGAAGATGTAACTCTCAAGCATCTCCAAATTGCATATATGATTGTCCTGTAATGTATCATTAGTGTTGTTGATGTTATTTTAAGCTGCCCTTCATTCCTTCATCTTTACAACGTCAGGGCAGTATACAAAATGAAATAAATATCCAAGTTATGTCATACAATAAAAGCAATAAAGCAACACCAACTATAGCAATAAAGGGCAGAAAGTACCAGAAACAGAGTTTACATTAAGCAGCTTAAAAAAACAATTAAAAACAAAAACAAAAAATAGATTTGAGTTGGCATGAAAACGATTCTAAAGTCAGCCTTACTATCATCCACATGGGGAAGGTGTTCTATGATTTGGGTGTCACCTCTGGCTTTCTCCCTGTTACTGAGTCAGTGAATCCACTCTTGTTTTTCTCAAACCTTAGAGGTATTGTCCAAGGTCCTGAACCTTTTTTGGAGGGATCTAGTTCAGAACCTTGGATAGCTCCCTTAAGGATCACTCTCAAAGCTACCAGCTGCCACTTGTAAGTCGATGTGCCAGTGCAATGGTGCTTGGAGAAGAGCATTCCCTTAAGGCACAGAAAAGCTAGTACAAGGAGAGAGGTTCCTTCATGTATTTGAGTCCCATAGTTTCTATGCATCAGGAGGAGGAGACCTACATTAGGAAATGGTGTCTTTTTTCATTAAAGCAAGATTTATTTATAAAAAATAGGTGTGTTTGCTTTTCTGATTTCCCTAAAATAACTCCTTGACTTAGGCAAACAAACAAACAAAAATGTAATGATAACCAAAACAAAGCAAAACCAGGGCAGCTAAATTTATATACCTCTTCTAGTGACACAACTTTAGGGATTGTGCCAAAAATGACAAATGGGTGCAGCTAAATATTGCATAGTGATGAACGAGGAGAGAGACACATCATCCAGACTCTTGCCATAAAAAAAGAAAGTACATTTCAAACAAAATATAACAAAACAAAACACCCCATGCCTGAATCCAATGGAAAAAAAACCCTGTCATATCCTTTCTAAATTGGTATCCCTTTTGGCCTGGCTGACCTCTAGTGGTTGGCCCTCTTACCTGCATGAGCAATAATCCTAAACAACCTTGAGGAAATGAGCATAATCCTGGGGGGTTGTTCTTTTTCCTGCAACATGTCTTCATAAATTTCATTCTTGTGGGCAAGAACAAATTCTCTCTCTCTCTCTCTCTCTCTCTCTGGCTTTTCTTCGCAAACGAAGATTCAGGAAGGACTCATCCCGCGCTTTCTGCAAGCGCGCTGATGACTAAAAAAGGCCAATCCGAGATAAACAAGTCCGGTTGCAAAAAGCACAGCAGAAGGTCTCCTTGGGTGATGTTTTTGGGTTGTGATTCTTTCTGCGTTGTCGTTTCTCTTCAAGACTTGTTCGTCGTGAGTTCTCAAATAAGGCTGCAGCATTGTGGATAGTGCGTCTCCATGCCTCCCGATGTGAGGCCAGGGCGGACCACTGTTGGTGATCAATTTGGCCAAGCCTGAGATGTTGTTTCAGGGAGTCTTTGTATCGCTTTTTTGGAGCGCCCCTCTTACGCTGACCGGTGGCGAGTTCACCGTAGAGTAGTATTTTTGGGAGGCGATGGTCCTCCATCCTAGAAACATGCCCTGCCCAGCGTAGCTGTGTTCTCAATATCATGGCCTCAATGCTGGTGATCCCTGCTTGCTCAAGGACAGCAACATTCGTCACATAGTCAGTCCAGTGTATATTTAGGATTGTGCGTAGACAGCGCTGATGAAAGCGCTCGAGGAGTCGTAGGTGGTGGCGATAGGTGACCCATGTTTCAGATCCATAAAGGAGGATAGACAGTACGATGGCTCTATACACACTGATTTTTGTGCTTTGCCTCAGGTGTTTATTGCTCCAGACTCTTTTGTGAAGTCTTCCAAATGCACTATATGCCTTTGCTAATCTGTGATCGATCTCTTTGTCAATCTTGGCATCTGAGGAGATGATGCTTCCCAGGTAGGTGAACTGCTGAACGGACTTGAGCACAGATTTGCCGACAGCAATGTGGGGATGGTGGTGTTCGTCCTGTGGTGCAGGCTGGTAAAGAACTTCTGTTTTCTTCAGGTTGACTTCTAGCCCAAACAGCTCTGCAGCTGTTGCAAAGCAGGACGTTAGGCGCTGCAGAGCTGCTTCTGTGTGGGCAACAAGGGCAGCATCATCGGCGAAGAGCAGCTCACGGACTAGATAGTTTAGAGTCTTAGTGTGAGCCCTCAGATGGCTTAAGTTAAACAAGCTACCATCAGTACGGTAGCGTATATAGATGCCGTCGTCTTCTTCAAGCTCTGCCATAGCCCTTTGGAGCATCGTGCTAAAGAAGATTGTAAATAAAGTTGGTGCAAGAACACAACCTTGCTTCACTCCATTAGTTATTGGAAAGGGCTCTGAAAGAGCATCGCCATATCTGACTTGACCACGCTGGCCCTCGTGTAGCAAGATAATCATTTTAAGGAATTTGGGGGGACATCCTAGTCTTTCCAGGATCTGCCACAGACCTTTTCTACTTACAGTGTCAAAGGCTTTGGTGAGGTCGACAAATGTTACATAGAGACCCTTGTTCTGCTCCCTACATTTTTCTTGCAGTTGCCTAAGGGCAAATACCATGTCTGTAGTACTCCTATTGGCTCTGAAGCCACATTGGCTTTCAGGGAGAAGTTCTTCTGCAATAGCAGGAACTAATCTGTTCCGGAGTATCCTTGCAAGGATTTTTCCAGCAATAGAGAGCAGTGTTATGCCTCGATAGTTTGAGCAGTCGGATTTTGCTCCTTTTTTCTTGTACAGGGTGATGATGACTGCATCTCGGAGGTCTGATGGCAGTTCCCCTTTTTCCCAGCAATTCACAAGGAATTCGTGGAATTTTTCGTGGAGTGCATGACCTCCATGTTTCCAAACTTCAGGTGGGATTCCATCAATCCCAGCTGCCTTGCCGTTTTTCATCTGCTGTATGGCCTTAAGGGTCTCTTCCAAAGTGGGAGCTAGGTCCAATTCATTTTTCATTGGTTTTTGTATCATATGTTGGATAGCTGAGGCTTGGACTACTCGGTTGGCGCTAAAGAGGCTTTGAAAATGTTCAGCCCAACGATTCAGGATGGAGGCTTTATCAGTAATTAATGTTTGACCATCTGTACTGTATAAGGAGCTTTGGACCTGATAAGTAGGTCCAAACACTGCTTTAAGAGCTTCATAAAATCCTCTATGATCACCCAGATCTGCACAGCGTTGTGTCTTTTCTGCTAAATTGATCCACCACTTGTTCTGCATGTCTCGGAGTTTTTGTTGTAGTTTGCTACATGTGAGGCGGAAAGCTGCTTTTCTTGCATGACAGGTTGGCTGGGCGAGGTATGCCTGGTGAGCAGCTCTCTTCCTTGCCAACAGCTCCTGGATCTCTTGGTTGTTTTCATCAAACCAGTCTTGATTTTTCTTGTGGGAGAACCCGAGGGATTCTTCTGCAGACTGGAGGATACTGTTTTTGATATGTTGCCAAAGCACTGTAGGAGAAGGATCTGTAGGATGGTCTTCAAGTTTCGTTTGTAGGTTTGCCTGGAAGTTGTCTCTCAAAGTAGCTTGTTGAAGATTGTTGACTTGGAGCCTCTTCTTTAAGATGCCACCCCTCTTAGGTTTGAACTTAAGATGAAGATTTAGTTTACATCTGACGAGGCGATGATCTGTTTGGCATTCTGCACTGGGCATCACTCGGGTATGACGGACATCACGAATGTCTCTCTGACGGACTAGAACATAGTCAATGAGGTGCCAATGTTTGGATCGGGGATGCATCCAGGTTGTCTTCAAGCTATCTTTCTGCTGAAAGATTGTGTTTGTAATAGTCAGCTGTTGTTCTGCATAGAACTCTAGCAGGAGGCATCCGTTATCATTGCAATTTCCAACACCATGCTTGCCTAAGACACCTTTCCAGGCTTCGGAGTTCTTTCCTACTCTGGCATTGAAGTCACCAAGGATAATAATTTTATCTTCTACAGGGACTTTTTGTATGAGTTGGCGTAGGTCTGTGTAGAATTTGTCTTTCTCTACAGGGTCGGCTTGCATAGTTGGGGCATATATACTAAAGAGAACAATATGTGGGAGGCGTAAGGAAATAATGCGATCAGAGTGTCCTGTTGGCAAGGTTTCAAGTTTGGAGGCAATGGAGTTTTTAATCATAAAGCCTACTCCTGAAATATGTTTTTCAGTTTTGGGTTTGCCAGACCAGTAAAGTGTGTAGCCGGCGCCATGTTCTTTAAGGCTGCCTTCCTCATGGAAGCGAACTTCACTAAGAGCAGCGATGTCAATATTAAGCCGTGATAGTTCAAGGGCTATTAGGGCAGAACGACGCTCAGGCCGTCCAGGCCGTCCACTATCTTCAGAGTCTTGCATGGTTCTGATGTTCCAGCATGCAAGTGTCAGTTTATTTACACCTTTGGAGGCCGGTGTGTGCCTTTGTTTCTTTGCCTTGGTTTGACCGCATCAGAAGATTCCCGTTGGCCGCGGCTAGCCAACCAGGTAGTTGGGGATGAGCTTTCGTTAGGCCACCTTTTCTAGGCCCCTCTCCATGTGGAGCAAGCAGTGGTCTCCTTAAAAAAGGCTGCTTGGTCGTTCAGGATGCTGCCGAACAAGACTGTCATCTCCCGGGTCAGGCTTGAGCGACCAATGTCCTGAACTGCCTGCATGCAGGGTTGGGGCTGCGGCTTCCAGTGCATCTTTACACCTGCCGGTTTCATCCCTCGCCAGTCGCTACAGGGCATTTTTGGTACTGGATTTGTCCTTCGAGCCTGTGCAATGGATTTTTCTGGTGGAGTGCAGCGTGCACAGAACTGGCCTCACCCTTTAAACCAGAGATTCATCTGCCGTGGCCTTGCAAGCATGGACGTGGCAGCGAGGTCCTCGGGCCGTAGGTTTGATTAGAGTTTCCTTCTCTTAGATGGTTGACCTTACAGGGTTGGACGAGCACCATCTGCCCGGGTTTGGGATTGGAGTTTTCCTTCTCCTAGGACGGTTGCCACAAGGCTAGAGAGCCCATCCCGCCCTTTGACGCTCTTTGTCAGACCCTTCGGTTTTGACCTGTCTGGCATGGGAGACCCTACCAGTGGCTATTATGCCACCGCCAGCATAGCTCAAAACATCATTAGGGTACGCAAGCCTCTCTCCCACGACAAGGGGGCGTCAATGGAGAGGAGAATGGGCAAGAACAAATTATTTAACTGCTTTTCTACTCACTGCAATACTGTTGCTGAAAACTGTTTCCGTTCTGAGGATTGTTTGCAGTCTGGGATTGATTCCTTGAAAAATCTACACATGGGACTTTTGTACAGAAAAAAAATGTTTTCTGCACAGAAATATGCTCTCTATGGAAAAAATAAAATTTCTGGTCAGAAAATGTCCAGAAATGTTATCTTCTGTATAGAAAGCATGTTTTCTGTGCTGAAAACATTTTCTGCACACACACCAAAAATATGCCAGAATTTTCTTCAGAATAAATTCTGAACTGTAAAGATTCTAATCTACCCAGGATTCTCTTCATTGGGGTTTCCTGATGTCCAATAAATTCCCTTTCCCCCCCCACCTGAGATTCAAACATTTATGAATGTTATTCACATAGCTAGTCCCCTTAAGTTAAAAAAATGTTGGGCAAAGGAGATCCCAAAAGAACACATGCTCAGGAGTTGGAGTTTCCATATCATTAGTTTATTTTGCTTATTAGTTTATTTTGTGTGCATACTGCTATTAGAGGTGGAGGCCTGTTATTTTTTCTGGGGCATTGCCCAGAAAGAAAGTGAGCCATCATTCTTGCAAGAGACCTTCTGAACAACCTGGTTTAGGTAAGACATGGGATAGAATTAAAAAGAAGAACTACACCCATGAGTTGACGCATATTGGAAAATGTTTGGGTTGCATCTGGAGGTAACATCAGCAGAAGACATGTTTTGGGATCCTTCCCTTCTTCAAACTGTTGAGCAAGAGATGGCAGAAAGTTTCCAATAGTACTGAACTCATGCAAACACAGATCTTGAGAACAAGACTTTGCAATACCTTATACAAACTATTGTACATACTATTTAATGCTATATCAAAATCTGCCACCCAGTTTCCTCAAATTTTCTTTTCCTGTGAATGATATGCTAGAAGCTATTGTTGCTCCTCCTCCTCCTCTTCTTCTTTAGGGTGCTTTAGAATTAATTTAGCATTTCTATTGTTGGGTGTATTTTTTTCAGCCAAACATTTGTTGTAACATAGCCAAATAGTCTGCATACTCTGTTGCTGTGAAGCCTTCCCAGCTGTCTGCATTTCCATGTCTGAAAATGCCTCATGGGTGTGGTGATCTCATGATTTTAATTTAAGCATGGGAAGCCAAATGGTTGTTGATGGCTGAGGAAAGTACAACACACAAATTGACATTTTTGAGGTCACTAAGGGGTCCTCCCCTATCTTTGGGAACAAAAAAACCTTTTATGTAAAATTTCCCCTGCACTGTGAAGTCAATTTTCCATTTGGGGGTGGGCTAACTGGCCCAGGAGAAGCCATTTATAACCAGGATATAATCTGGAATGGTTTAGTTGCTTTCCTGTGTGACTCAGGGAAACTAGGATTCAAATCCCCACTCAGCAATAGGAACCCACTGGGTGACCTTGGGCAAGTCACATTCTCTCAGCCTTAGAGAAAGGCAATAGCAAACATCCTCTGAAGAAATCTTGCCAAGGGGGAAAAAAACCTAGGAGAGGGTCACCATAAGTCAATTGAAGGCACATAATAAGAACAACAAAACTGAAATGACTTTGAGTTTACTTCCCTATTCAAAAAGGGGGCAGTTCTGTCATGATTTTAGCCCATCTGACATATTTTAGGCATGCAATTGACATCTGCTTCAGTTATTGGTTTGGAAAGAGTCCTGTCCTGGGCCTAGAACAAGATGAAGAAGAAGAAACATGACCGAACTTGCAAGTTTGTGGCTGGAACAGATTGAATGGCAATACGCAGGCCAATCCAGCCCGCCAGACTTTGCCTTGCCTCCTGTCATGTGGACACTCTTCTGCAGGCAGGAGGTTGGTTGAACAGCCTTCAAGCCTTCGCGGACCCCCTGTGAGGACGTTGCAGCCCCCATGGGGTCCCCGGACCACAGGTTAAGAACCACTGGTTATAAAGATGCATGTCTATTTGACCCCAAGGGAAACTCAGCAAAAGTTATTGTACCCCCTTTGCCCCCACCCCATCAATCACTATGCAAAATCAATTGGTATAAAAACTGCATGCCTAGAATACAATGATATGTGTACATTTGCCTTCAAAAGAGGTACAGTTCTTGGTAGGAAGAGCAATTTTGTGTACAGTCTGAAAAGACAATTTTGCCTCAAGTGACTGCTAACAAAGGGACTTCTATGAGTGCCATCTTTCTAAATTAATACAGGAAACTGCCACATTTTGCATCTTCACTGCCTTTTTTAAAAAAGCTTAAAATAGCAATATATTTTCTTTGAAGATACAGAAATAGCAGTCCTCTGGGGTCATCATAACAGAGGAGGGTATGGCTGCCATGTTAAGGTTAAAGAATCTATTAGGATGCTGCTAATTCATCAAGGAATCTTAAGCTTTATGTTAAAAGAAAGATGAAAGCTCAAAAGAATCTCTGACACTTCTGGAAGCCAGCTGTAGTAATTCTTTTAGAGAAATATGACAGCCTTTCCACCTCATCCTAAGAAGAAAAAAGTGATTAGGTGACCAAACTAAGCCCTGAAAAATAGACAGCTTCTAGGCCTTCAGTTCTTCATTTAGAATGGGTTCTCAAGCTTTTTTTTTTTAAAACAAATTCATCTAATAGTGACCCTCAGGCCATTTCTCTCTAGAACTGCTGGATTCTCCAAGTCCTATAATGTTTTCAAGAAATTGCTGAAGTTTTCTAATCTGTCCCAAACCATTTTTAACCAGCAATAATGATGAGACTGATTCAGAGTGTTTGACAGACTGTACTTGTGAAGATTAAAAAAAAATGTTATATGAAGTTTGGATGAGATGCATTTCATTTCCCTTTGGCCTAATAAGAAACAGGCATGAAATACTAGCCTTAAAGTTATTTCTTCTTCTGGGGGTGTTTTGGAATTTAGAGTGGAATTTAGCCTTATTGATGACACCACATTGAGATCATTCTCCTTAATAATCAAAATACGATTTCCAGTAGCCATTTAGATAAAGGATGATGTGTTTAACATTTACTTATACCAAAGAATGAAATATAAACACTGTGTATGAGAATTGACATTTCCACACTGTCCAATAGTTTTGCATGCTAGGAAGGCCATTGATAAAGATGGTTTCTTTTCCCTCTCTCTCTCATAAAAATGGAACTGTGAGTCATCAAATGAAGCTGAATGGTGTGAGATTCAGGAAAAACAAAATGAAGGGCACAATCAATGAACTATGGAATTCTCTAGGGTAAAGATGGTGTAGATGGCCACTGACTTAGCTTTAGAAGGGGGCTAGGCACATTCACTGAGGATAATGGCTGGTAGTCATGATGGTGGCATGCCTCTGAATCAGGCCTTGGATGTAACTTGTTACAAAAACTTTGTGATGACTACTTGCAATTATCCCTTTTCCCCAATGACAAAGGTATCTCACAATGATAACTTAAGAAGGCATAAATTCAGTCTTATACAATGTAATGATAACTTTTAAGGTTTATTTTATAGTTACTTGAGAGTGACTTCACTAAATGATGCAGGGAGAATATCACATGATGCAGCTGTAAACTTATGTTGCACCTCCTGCTACTTCATTTAGATGTAACCATTTTATTTCATTTACATAAATTGGGATGAATTTACTTTTGAAAATTATTAGTCATAATTTACTACTTTTGAGGACTTTTGAATTATAGATCTTTTATTTTATTTTTTTCTAAAATCAACTTTTCAAGCTCGGTTTTGAATACCATCCTATCTCTGAAAACCAGTTGCTTCAGCACAACAAGAGACGAGAACAAGTACATCATGTTCAGCTTATATGCTTCAATGAGCCTTTGTTGGTTGATACTCCATTGTAGACAACAGGCAACTGGACTACAAAATAAGCCTTCAGTTTGATCTAACAGGCCTATTAATGACCTTGTTGGTGATATATGCTAGTGTAACCCTCAGATATACTGGTTGATGCACTTTCAGTGTCATTGTGCAAGGTGGCACCTGTACCTCCCTGCACAATATCATACCCTCCATTGTACAAGAGCAGCCATGGAACTTCCAGGCACAACTCTGTTCTTCCAGATGCTTTTTGGTAAAGGGGCTACACCTAGGTGTATTGTGGTTTCTTACATATATCCATTAGAAAAGGTATAGCCTTACACTCAGGATAAAACCTTCTTCTTCTTCTCTGGGTGCTCACGAGCATCAGGTATGCACCTAGTTACAGCCATGTACCTGACCAGTGCCCAAGAGTTCCTTGGTTGCTCTTATACACCAGAGAGGATGTCATAGAGTTGGAAGAGACCACAAGGAACTCCTCTCCATCAGTAGATAAATATGCTGACAAGGATGCATGCTTCCATAGTGTGCTTGTTGGACTTAGCACCTTATGTCCTCAACTTGCATAGAATCATAGAGTTGAAAGAGACCACCAGGGTCATCCAGTCTAACCCTCTGCCATGCAGGAATACACAATCAAAGCACTCCTGACAGATGGCCATGCAACCTGTTTTAAAACCTCCAAAGAAGGAGACTCCACCACAGTCTCATAGAATCATAGAGTTGGAAGAGACCACCAGGACCATCCAGTCCAACCCTCCTGCCATGCAACTCTGTCCAACTCTGAGGCAGTGTATTCCATTGCTGAACAGCTCTTACTATCAGGAAGTTCTTCCTAATATTTTAGTGTAGTTTGAACCCATTTCTCAGTACCCTAGTCTCTGGAGGCTTTGGAGCAGCAGAAAATTACCTGCAATCACCTGCCTTGGCTCTAGCCTCGGAAACAGGCATCTTAATCAACAGATGATAGACAGATCCTTTACTAAACCTTGTGACTATTGAATAAAATGCTTAATCTCTCATAGGATGCTGACCACATAGAATAGCTACAACTAAGTTAGAGAGCATATGTGACATAGTGGTTAGAGCAACAGACTATGACTAAGCAAGCATTCATTGAAATATCATCTTGGCCAGGAAGTTCCCTGGGTGACCTAAATCCAGTTAATCTCTGAAGCGTAACCAACCTCATAGGGTTGTTGAGAGGACACAAAAAGGAAAGAGGGTCATGTGTGATGCTTGAGCTGCTTGGCAGAAAGGCAGGATGGAACTGTAATGCATAAATAAATAAGCAATGACAGTTGTTCTGCAATTCTCGGAGGAAGGATAAAACTAAGGTAAACTGTTGTGTGCTCATCGTGCTTTTAAAGGGCATAATCAAAGTGGCACTAGGCATCAAGACTTGTCATATTAACTGAAGTGAATTTGCCTTATGCCATGCTTAGTCCATGCAGGATGCCAAGTTGGCAAATCAAGAATTTCACTTTATTAAAAGAAATGCATTTCTGTGTCAAATTGTTACAGCCAATCTACTGTACAGAATGAGTCCTGAACCAGTGGAGATTATCAAACACAGCAAAAAAAAAAAAAAAAAAAAAAGTGCCTTATCAGAACACTAGGATGACATTTCTGTCCCGTGAACAGGACCCGGTTTGACATGACGTTGTCCTCATTGTGTTCTACTCCTGTACTGCAGCAGTTAGTAAGGTGGCATTTTTCATTGACAAGAGCTCACTGTCAATGAAAAGCTCCACTTTACTAACTGCTGTAGCACAGGGGCAGAATGCTATGAGGATGTGTGAAACTAGGTCCCATTCATGGGACAGAAACATTGTCCTGGCATTCTGGTAAGGTACTTTTTCAACACATCTGATACTCTCTAGTGACATGCACACTCTAATACAATTTCCAGAAAGATTGTGAAGCCCCTCATACATTATCTATATATTGGGTAATTTTCCATCCGGCTATACTTTTCAGACTGATGTTTTGGTTTCTCTATCAGGTGTTTATAGTTTTCTTCTGAGTGAGCAACTTAATCAGGAAATCTCTATACTTTTCAGTTCCAGTCAAGAACAAGATATGTTCTTAGATGTCATCTCCACTTGCTACCTTAGGTTTTTGGATGATTTCCCTTTTAGCTATGATAATTTTTTGTTGAAGCCTATAGCACCTTAAAAAAAATCCAAAGTGAAGCCATGTTAGATTTCCCTTCACAACATAAGAACAGCCTGCTGGATCAGACTAAAGGCCTATGTATCACAGTATTCAGTTCACACAGCTGCCTATGGGAAGCTCGCAAGCAAATACCTGAGCATGTTATTTTGTCTTCTATTGCAGTGCCACTCAAAGTGGTGATCCCTGAATTAGTGCTGGTCTCTGAGCCATTGGCTCCTGATAAGTTGCCGGGAAAGAAAGAAACAATTGCAGCTGGCCCCTGGCACACAGGAAAAAGAAAGTGGCCATGAGTCCTGTGCATCAGATTGACTGAGAATCACTGGTCTGTAGCCTTACGTGTCCTGAATTTGTACAATCCCCTTTTGGGGTTCCCAAATTGGTGGCCATCACAGATAAACAGGGAGAACTGCATCTCCTCCAGCTGTCCTAATTTGGCAGGAAGAGTCCTAAGTAATCCTTTGTCATATCACTTTTTCAGCTGCTTTTAAAATGTCCAAGTTTCTCTTTCTTCCTCCCAGTTTCCTCCTTTGTACTCTGCTTACTTCAGTTGGTGCACACTGAGTTCAAAACTGCAAAAATAGTTCACACTCAATCACTTCAGCAGGAGGGAGAGGAGAAGAGGAGTGGAGTCTTGTCTTTCCCAGTAGGCCTAGGCAAAAGTGAACTGCTGCAGCCTCTCCTAGGTTCTGTTACCAGCCTTGACAGCCCTCCCACACCTTTTTATCCATGTAATAATTGGCAATATTTAATGATCTGGCTAACTGTGGCCTTCCACAAGAGTGACAAGTAAACCAGGAAACTTCCAGAAACCAGGGAACCTCAAAGGGTTAGCACTGAGACTATAGCCCTGTATACCCTAGGTGGGGGAGGGCATTACAAATTCCAAACAAAGGTAACCTTTAGGACAACTTGCCTGAACATCTGGCTAATCCAATCAAGTAAAGCTGAGTACATTTGGTTTAGAGTCTCCTCCTTAGTACTGGTATACACAGGTCTAAATGTCCTGCCATTACCCACCTCTCATATTGCCAAGTTGAGTATATTAATTCACCATCTTGATATTATGGGTAACAGTTCTTCCTCGTTAATAACATTTGCCACCTTGACAACACTGTGATGTTGCTTGGTCACAAATGTCCCAGTTTTCATCTGTGAAATATTGGAGAGAATATTCGAACATACATCTTCAGTATGGAATCATTTGATGGACTTTCAGATTAAGAATGCTCTGGCTATCTGAGAATCTCAGAATTGTTGTTACTATTGTGAGTGCTGCTAAGGCAGTGCTCAAACAGCTCCTGAACATTCACAACTCTGTATGCAGACAGAAAAATTGGAGGGGAAAGCTACTTCGCCATATTTATCTATGGGCAAATGAAATTCTCCAAACATTATTCAGAAGCTGGGTTCACTTTTATTAGCATCAATAGTAAATGGAGGACACTCTTTCAAGCAGTGTTCCTTCTCTTAGAGATGTGAGCGAATAAATCCAGAAATATTCTTAGAAGATGATCTGTGAAATATTGGTTCTACCCTAAGCTATGTTATCATTGCAAGTTGCTGATGAAAATAATAATAATAAATTGGTCTAGATTTGCAGGGTATGAATGCAAGAATAGATTTCTCTTCTAAATGAATTACAAAATAAAACTATCTTGCTTTCCAAGCTTATTTAAACAAAGAGCCAAAATGTGTCTAAAGTGACCAGCCTGACCCCTTCTACTCTTGCAGTATGATGTCGCTTTAACTCCTATGGTTCACAGCTATGGAATTCTGGGATATGTAGTTTTGTGGTAGATTCAGCCTTCTTTGTCACAGAGCTCTATTGCCACAACAAACTACAAATCCCAGGATTCCATAGAATGGAACCATAACAGTTAAAATGATGTCAAACCATTATTTCTGCAGTGTGGCACCAGCACAAGTTTTACTGTTTAAGAAAATAAAAAGAGTGCATAGTTAGGAATCATACAGCACAGATAATACACATTGTATACCCTGCACAAACACTTTATGTTTCCTTTATGCCAGGGATGAGCATGATCAAAACCCTGGAGGGACACACTATGTGGTTTTGCACTCCTCTGGAGCTCTAGAAAGCCACCCAGTGAATGAAAGTGATAACATTGTCACTTCCCATCATCGCCTGGGCCACCTGGAAGACCCCACTCCCTCCCCCCCAAAAAAATCCTAGATGTTATGGCCTAACAAAAGGTTCTCCCTTCTTTTACAGGTTTTTCTCCATCAAAGAACACTTTTTTTCCAGCTAAATCATTTGGGGGGGTGGGTACCAGGGCTTTTGAGTGTTGGTCGGCATCCCCAATGCCCTACTGAACCACCTTTCTCCAGGACCTCATATAGCCTGTGGGTCACCACCTGATTCCTACCCTTGGTTTATTCCATAGCATTGATTAGTTCCCTGAAATCCATTATGAGATTAGGCCTTAAAAGACATAGATTTTCCTTGGGGGTTTTTTCCGGGCTGCAAGGCCATGCTCAGGAATAGTTTCTTTCTGATGTTTTGCCTGCATCTGTGGATGGCATCTTCAGAGAATGGTTGGGTAGGAGTGTATGTGGAGTTTATATGCTGTGAACCCCTATTGGGGAGCATATGTAAATTTGTGTAATTGAATGGTTAGTTTCTGGGTGTAGAAATGCAAGGCTCGCTAGTGTCTGTTTGGCTAATGGTTGGTTGATGGGCCATTATCTGCTGGGAATCCCCCTGTCCCTGGGTGGAATTCCTTTGTAAGTGTTTAGTTTTGATTCTATTGTATTTCAAAACTGGGAGCCAGATTTTGTTTACTTTTAGGGTTTCTTCTTTCCTGTTGAAGTTGTCCCGGTGTTTGTGAATTTCAATAGCTTCTCTGTGCATTCTGACATGATTGTTGTTGGCCTGGTCCAGAATGTATGTGTTTTCAAATAGCATTTTGTGTCCAGGTTGGTTTATAACATGTTCTGCTACTGCTGATTCTTCTGGCTGGCCCAGTCTGCAGTGTCTCTCATGTTCCTTTATTCGTGTTTGCACACTGCATTTAGTGGTCCCTATATAAACTTGTCCACAGCTGCATGGTATCCTCACAACCCGTAAAAAAACCACGGAAAATCTATGGATGCCGGCCGTGAAAACCTTCGACTTCACCTTCAAAGACAGTCTCATCTTAGCCCTTCACCTGTACTAATTTCTTTCTCTTAGTTGTTTTGGCAAGTTATATTTAACCTTACAGGCTTCCATCTCTAAAGTTTGCCCAAGCTATGGGCCTGTTTGCCCAAGCTATGGGACAGATTTACTCTGCAATAATAGCGAGTGGGCAACCAGCTTGGATCCAGTTTGTGTAAGTGGCTGGATGAGATTTTTGTTTTGTTTTGTTTTGTTTTTTGCACAGGGACATACACACACTTCATTTGGGCAGGTCATTCAAGGCTGGAGCACCCCTTCTCATGAAATGTCACCCAGCAAATTGGAGGAGGGGGAAGAATAAGGAGGCAGCGGAATGAAGGCCACACCATTCCCTTCCCAGAGAGGAGAGCAGGCACTGGCTGTAGGTGGGCGGCTCACTTCAGACAAGTTTGGCCAGCTGCTCATGAACTTGCTTCTTCCTTTTATGGAGCCACACACTGTGCAGGCTGCTGCCCACCATTACTCCTGAGTAAGCCCGGCTGAACTCTGTCACCAACCCTGCCTGCCTCCTCCTGCCCCTGAAGCACCACAACAGGATCAAGTAGCTCCCTAATCCTCCCTGAGGGCTCTTGGCTTCTCCACCTCACTTCACTGGCACTCGGTGCCTCCACCTCCAGACCCAAAGGGCAGCCCTCAGGTGGCCAAGCAGCTGTGTGGCCGGGGCTGGTTGCAGGGTGGGGGTAAGAAGAAGCAGAAGCAGCACCAGCACCTCCATCCTCCTCCTCCCCACTGGGGGGGGGTAGCTGTGTAGGCAGTTCACATCATTGCTAACACCTGCCCTTTTGGACATGTACAGATTATTTCCCCCTCGTTTAGACAGGCCCTATAAATCATTCTCTTTATATGTTCTGTGCTGGATGAACATGCTAAGTTCCAAGAAATAGAAGACCTGGGACAACTCTGAAAAACGTTTACTGGGAGATATAAAAATATAAGATAGTATCCAATTAAATCTTCCCACTGGCAAGATGGAAAAGAAAGAGTTTGACTATCTGGACTTGTTTTGAGTTTTGATTTTATTTTATTTATCTTATTTTTAGCCTTATTCATAGGAAAGCTATAACTCCCATAATTCAGAGGAAAGTAGGACAGAAATCCAAAAATAAAGAATTAATTTCCTCACCCACCTACTGGGTATATGTTCACCCATTGTCTGAACATACAACACAGTTAATGTGATGCCCCATCTGTTTTTCTAGTACAGATATAGTGCAGTTTCATTTTGTTCTTGTTAAATGCTATTCTAACTTGTAAATAGATGGAAGATTGGCTAGTGCAGCGTAAGAGATTACAACAATGCAGGAAGCAGAAGAGAAACTTCAGCACAGTTTGGGAGTAATGTCAACCTTGGTATGAGAACTAGAATATGAGAAATAGGGGGGGGGGTCTATCAGTTTTACTTTCTTCCATTCTCATTTTTTTAAAAGGAAAATCTGCAAAATTTTGGAAGAAATTTGCAAATTTTGAAAGGTTCTTATTGGGGCAGAAAATAGCCGAATAAATCCCATTCCCATACCTAGTTAGATATACAGTACATCCTTGTTCGTTTGTGAAACATTGGAGCAACAATGGACAGCTTTAATGCTTCTGGAATCTACTTTATTCTTTACTAAAAGATTAGGGAACCTTCGGGTCACAAAATGTTACTGGACTCTACTACATATCTATTGAAAGAAAGAGGCAGGACTAAACCTTGGGGCAGGTAGGGTCACAATTTATTAAAAATTTATTTATCACAGTCGTGCATGGGTACCTCTAAGCATGTCAAGAGGACGAGGCAGGAAATAGGTCTTTTAGTAAAAACAGCAGACAGGAGGCTGATGAAATGAGCACACAGACACAGAGATCATGCCTAACCTACTTTCCTTTACTTGTGCATATCAAAGAAATATATACAATGAATCTGAGACTCCAGAAACATAGACTACATAACTCAGCAGTCATAGCAGTATCAAGTACTGCATAGCATAGAGTGCACAGTGCAAGTGCACAGTCTAAGAGCAAAAAACCAAGTGCTTAAAGAGGGTGGGAGTATCTGGCTATACAAATAAAAATACATTACATTCATGGGCTATACAGTTATTCATTCCCATAGACATTGTTTACTCCGTCTATTCCCAGAGAGATAACAGTATCACTCCTCTGCTTTTGTTCCCACAGTGGTTTATAAACAGTATCTTGTTATGCTCGCCAGCTGCATGTAGCTAGCTCGCTACTGGCCCCTGCTGGCAGTAGAACTTAATACCATGTTAGCTCTTTACAATATAAATTTCTCAGTGACTGCATATCCCAGTATCCTGACAGTATTTACTATTTAAAAGGCTCTGCAAAGGGGCTAAACAGTGTTAGCTTAAGATAACCAGGCCACCATCTTAGGCCATGCTATCAGACAGCCCCCCATGGCCCCAGTGGCAAGCTAGCTGCATTACTTGACATCAGCCAGCCATCCCATGCAAGGAATACTGTTCCAGGCTAAATACCCTCATGAGCTCCCCTCCTTAGGCCAACCCCCAAAGTTGCTTCCATTTCCATCCCTGGGCATATCTTCCAATTGTCCTGATTTGGCAGAACAGCCCTGGTTAATCCTCTGTTGCCCTACTTTTTCAACTGCTTTTGAGATAGATTCTCCTTTTTTCCCCCCAGGCATCAGAGAAGATGCCAGCCACAGATGCAGGCAAAACGTCAGAAATAAACTATGAAGCTGTGTTCTGGAAGAATTTATTTCTGCTGTTTCGCCTGCATCTGTGGCTGGCATCTTCTCTGATGCCCAGAAAAAAACCCAAGGAAAATCTATGGATGCCGGTTGTGAAAGCCGTTGACTTCACATTGCTTTTGAAATACTTACAAAAGTATTCCACTTTTTTTTCTCCACCTGCCCATTTATCCTTCTGTCCTCTGCTTACTTCAGTTGCTGAAAAATAAAGTGTAAAAGTGGTTTGTATGCCATTAATTCATCAGAGGGAAAAGGACAAGAGGGGGAAGAATTTTAGCAGGTTCAGGCAAAAGCAACCTGCTAGAACCTCTCCTGGCTTATCTGTTTTTCCTTGTTAATTACTTTTTGCATCTTGACCACATTCTGAAGTTGCTTGTCCAGATATGTCCTGATTTTCATGTTGGAGTGTATGCAGGGCCTAATGAGGAAGGCAGAAAAGCTCTGTTCACCATGAAAGTGCCCCTGGGTGTTCACTGTTGCTGCCTTAAGATGTAGTCTCCCTGTACTAACCTGCCAGTGTGCCTATTTCAGAGTGCCTGGCCAATATCCTATAGTTCCCTACATGTCTCACAGAGCTAGTAGGAAAATAAAACTCTTATCTAAAAGGGATGAATTCCTGACCCTGAAATGACCATCCACAGCTTTTACCAACCACTGGAGAAGGAGAGTAGGCCAAAACAAACTAAGGACATTTTCAGACACGTCTTACCGCACTAGAAGCTTTTGGGAGAGCTTCCGCGCTGCTATGCAGCAGGGACTCAATTTCAGATTATGCCATCCCTCTGGCGAAATCATCCATGTCACTTCCGTGTAGGATTGGAGCCAGCCGCACCATATTTTATTCACGGACAACTTTCGTGAATAAAATCTGGTGAAATATGGTGCGGCTGGCTTCAATCCTACACAGAAGTGGCACGGACAATTTCGCCAGAGGGGTGGCATCATCCGAAATGGAGTCCCTGTCGCGCAACAGCACCAAAGCTCTCCCGCAAGTTTGTAGTGCGGTAAGACGTGTCTGAAACAGTCCTAAGAAGAGACTAGTCTCAAATGTCAGTGTTCCCTTCCACCACACCACACACAGCATTCTGCCTTAGCTCAAATGGAAGCCACACTCTGCACCCAACCAGGAGGTAGTACAGTAAAATGGCAAAACTCTACTTATGGTCACCCAGGGTAATGGTGAGGGATCATGGCAGAATAATGACAGAGGAATGCAAAAGGATGCCAATATCATATGATGTCATCCCTTTGTATTCCTCTGTTGTTATTCTGGAATTTCTTTATTGGTGGGCTGGAGCTGTAAATGGAACACCCATCTTGTTTTGGTGCTGGCATCGCTGGCATCTGAAACCCTGTGCTGTTTTTGACTCGTGAATGTAGCATCAATGGGCAGTCCTGCCAGAACATTTCTGGGTTGGGATTATGACAACCAGGTAGGCTACCCTCTTTTTTTGTACCCTCCCCAGGTTACTTGCTGTTTTGTTTTTGTTTTTAGTGTGTGTGTATGTGCTCTTCTGACCTGTTTTGTGTGTATTTTTATTTTTATTTTTGAATTTCCCATGCTCACATCTTCTCATTAGAACTGGTGGGATTTCAGTCCTGGAAGTGGATGGAGCTCTGTTAGAGCTCCATTCATGCCTGGGGTGCCTTTGGACGCAAGAGAAGGTAAGTCTGATGGGGAGGGTTATTGTGCTGGGACAGGGATGAGTCTGGAGATTGGGGGACAGGAGTCTATTTTTTAAGTGCATGATGTTTGGAATAACTGCCACTCTATTTTTATAGCTAGGGCTGGGTGACAGTTAATGATCTACATATCCTGAGAATACTTTTAGTATATTTAGGCACATATTTTTAAAAGTCTAGACTGGTGCAACTTGAAAATGTGTCCATTGCCAATGGGATATGTGTATCTGCTGGTGTTTCTACTTGATGACTAGTGCTGGGTTTGTAGGTAGCAGGAAAATTGACTACCTTACAAAAAAATAAGTAAAAACAAATTAGCTGTCACTAAAAGGAAGTGCAGGAAGATATGAGGAAGAAGACAATCTGTCCTACTGTTGCTAAAGGAAGACTTTTGAAAACCAAAGTGAAAATAGAGCCCTCTAGAATAACATATACTTACTTGAACAGAGTAATCTTACAGTTTAATATTTCCTGCTAAATGACATAATTATGCATGACTGTATGGTTGATGTGGAATTTGGGGGGGGGGGAAGAAACTACTGGATAAACTAAACAGGGAGGTGCAGGGTAGAGTTAGATGTTAAACAGTGCCCCCCCAAGTTGCTAACTTTTTCCACTTTGGGCACCATAATTTGTAATGTATAACTAGTCAAATGAAAGCTATTATTGGATATAAAAAGAGACCAGAACAGCAAAATTGCTACAGCAGAGGTGTAGCTACAATGTGGGTGTGGAAAGGAAAACATTATCCCACTCCTATGGTAGAGGAGTAAGGTAAAAGGACTGGGGGGGGGGAAGGTGTAGTGATTGAAAAATAGACTTAATTACAGATACATAAGAACCATTAAAAGGGAAGAAGGAGAGTGGGGAAGAAAAAGAAATAAAGATGTGCTTTGAGGAACCTGAATCACAAAACTGTTGGAAGGAATATAAAACATAGAATAAGGAGGGGGAGGAATAAAGCGTAATACAAATTTAAGATATCCATTAGAGGTATTGTAATAAAATTAAGTACAACATAAGGTATAGGAACTTTATTAGCTTAAACATACTCCCTTTAATAAAACTTATTTTGTCGATAAACTGAGATTTAGATTAAAAGTGAAGCAATACTCAAGCTTTTGCTGGAGCAAAGTAATAATTAACTTAGCAAATCCATGACATTATACTGTAAGCTGAGTTTCCTTTGTGGAATTTGGTTTTAAAAGTGCAACCATACTATTGGAACAGTGGAATTAAGAATATTGTTTCATTATACTTGATAACTTTGTCAAATTATACAATTTGGCTATATTAACCTAATTTGAATGTTGCTGTGACAGTTCTTGGCTGATTATAAATGTTGATATAATATCAAGTCATATTGTGAAGTGTGAAGGATAGAGAGGTAAAAGCTGTGAAGCCTTAATAGACTAGAAGAAAGCTGTATAAGAAAACACAAAATAAATAAACTAATAGAGTCTAAAAGGGAGAAAAAACCTTACAAATAAGTAATATATTGGAATGAGATAAGTTAGATAAAAATGCCTGTAAAAAGACATAGAGAAATTCAGATGTTGACAACAAGAAGACAATCTATAGAAACACCAGAGATTCAACAAGTATTATTACAAGAATTCAGGAAATTTAGGGAAGAAATGACTCTGGAATTGAGAGAAATAAGAAAAGATATTAAAAAGGAACTAGATGACTTTCACAAAAAAATTAAATAAAATAACAGCAGATATGGAACAACTAAATGAAAGAGTTGAAGAACTGGGTACAAAAACAAAAAAGTTGGAAAAATCAACAGAACAGTTAAAAATGCAAAACGAACAAGGACAGGAGAAAGACTTGGAGTTTGAAGTGAGATTATGGGGGAAATACTTGAAAATAAGAGGTTTAATCGAAATAGAAGAAGAGGACTTATATGAAAGATTAGTAACAGGATTGGCAGACTTTGTTGAGATACCTTTGGAAAAAATGGAAATAGAGATTGATAGAATATTTAGAATAAATTCAAAGATTGCATTACAAAAAAAGCTGCCAAGGTATATTGTTATTTATTTTATGAGAGGGAAAATCAGAGATATGATTCTGCAGAAGAATTATGAAACTAAGTTAGTGATAGAAGAAAATGAAGTTGAGGTATACAAAGATATTCCAACTCAAATTCTGAAAAGAAGAAAAGACTATCAATTTATTACATCTAGGTTACAAAGAAAGGGTATACAATACAGATGGGAAAGAGTAGAGGGAATATCTTTTACATATAGACAGAAGAGATACAGACTGAATACATTAAAGAAGACAAAGGATTTCTTGATAGGGTAAGAACTGATTGGAAAAGAAACAGAAAAAGATGAAGAAGACATATCAAAAAGAACAGAAACCTTGAAGGAAAAAAGGGATAAGGAAAGAAAGGAACAAGAAGGAGAAACTGAGAATATTAGAGGCAGTAAGGAAGAGCTAGAAGGGGAATAAATAGAGTATAGAAGCAAAGAAGAGGAGGATGTAGAATGAGAAGAAGATGAGGCAGAGGAAGAAGGAGAACTTGTGGGAACAGAAGAAGAAGATGATGAAGAACAAGAAGAAAAAGAAGACGTAATAAATATAAGACAAAACAAATAAAAGGGAAAAATTGCTGCTACATAATATAAATAACAAATTGAACAGGAGAAATTGATATTAAATTATCATGGAATGTAAGGGGGATGAATTCTCCTTACAAAAGAAATCAAATATTCCATCATTTAAAAAAGATCAAAGCAGACATGGTCTGCATTCAAGAAACACATATGAAAGATAAAAATCAAAACTTATTAAGGAATAGAAAATTGGGTCAGGAATTTATAAATTCAATTGAAAAAAGGGATAGTACTCTACATAAACAGAAATCTTCCCACAAAAGAAAAATTTAAAGTTCCAAAAGGAAGATACATTGGAATTGAAGCTATGATAATGAATAAAAGAACACTAATAGTAGGAGTATATACACCATTGGAAAACAGAGATAAATGTTATTAGGATTTACTGAAAGCAATTCTGGAAGTGGATAATGACTGTTTAATATGTCTAGGGGATTGGAATGGGGTAGTAGACCCAGTAAAGATAGAATGTCTAAGAAAAATATAAAAGACAAGCAAGGAAAATTACCCAGATCATTTTTAACCTTATGGAAGATTTATCATTAATTGAGGTGTGGAGATACATATATGGGGACTCAAGAGAATACACATACTTTTCAGAGAGTCCTAAATCCCTATCTAGAATAGATATGTTCTTAATATCTAAGAATATTGTAGGAAATATAGCTTCCATGGAAATACTAGCAAGAACTATCTCGGACCACAATTTCATAAAATTGAAGATGAAAACTATTAAAAGAGATTACAGTTGGAGACTCAAGGAGACAGTGATATTAGAGGAGAAAGTACAAAACAGAGTGAAAGAAGCTTTGAAAAATTATTTCAAAGAAAATAAAGAAGAAGACGTAGGAATGCACAATATATGAGATGCAAGTAAGGCTGTAATAAGAGGCTTGCTAATGCAAATAAATTGTGAAAGAAACAAAAGAATAAAGGAAAAATGCAAAATCTTCAAGAAGCATTGCAAATTAAAGAGAGCTAAATAATGACCCTAAGAATAATAAGGTGCTGAAAGAAATCAAAATTATATAATATCAATTGAAGAAAGAAACAGCGGTGGAGATAGAAAAAAAGATGAGATTTGAAGACAAAGGTTCTATGAAAATAGTCATAAAATAGGGAAATGGTTGGCTTACAAATTGCGGAAAGGACAAGATAAGCAACAAATTCTAAAAATAAAGATAAAAGATAAGATAATAACAAAGCAAGAGAGGATTAGAAAAGAGTTTCAGGAATATTATAGAAATCTATTTAAAGAAACATCTTCAAAAGAAAACGAGAAAGAAAAGGTAAGAAAATACGTGAATGTACAGGATATACCAGAAATAAACAAAAATCAAAAAGAAGAATTGAACAAAAAGATAACTTTAATGGAAGTGGAAAAAGCAATTAGAACAATGAAGAGTGGGAAAACTCCCGGCCCTGTCAGCTTTCCAGCATGCTACTATAAGATTTTTGAAGATGAAATAAAAGTACCATTATGGAAGACATTTAACAAAATAATAGTAAGAGAAAGTGTACCAATATCCTGGAATAATGCAAACATCACATTAATATTAAAAGAAAACAAAGATCCTTAAGATGTTAAAAACTTATAGACTGATATAGTTGTTAAACACAGATTACAAGATTTTTGCATCAATTCTGGATGAGAGATAGAAGAGAATACTAAATGAGTGGATAAGTGGGGATCAAGCTGGATTTCTGCCAAAAAGACACTTGAGAAATAACATCAGGAAAATAATAAATTTAATTGAATATTTCAATAAACATCCAGAGAAAAAAAATAGCTTTTATATTTTTAGATGCGGAGAAAGCTTTTGATAGCATTAAGTGGCACTATATGCTGGAAGTAATAAAAAGAATGGGATTAGGCAGAAACTTTATACGTGGGATACAAGCAATCTACCAATATCAAACAGCTCAAATAATAATAAATGGACAGAAAACAGCAGTAATAAATCTGGAAAAAGGAGTGAGGCAAGGATGCCCTTTATCACCGCAGTTATTTATAGTAGTACTAGAAACACTTTGCAGGAGCATAAGAAAAGATATGAAAATACAGGGGGTGAAGATTAAAAAACAAATCTTCAAGATAAGTGCCTATGCTGAGGATACGGCTATATCTTTGGAAGATCCTATAGAATCCTTAAAAAATTTACAGGAAACATTATAGGGGTTTGGTTGGGTATCGGGAATCAAAATTAATAAAGAAAAGGCAGTCATATTGACAAAGAACTTGGACAGAAAAGAGGAAGAGAAACTAATAAAATTATCAAAGTTCAAAATAGAAAAAAAGTTAGATATTTGGGGGTAATGATTACAAAATATAATCTAGATTTAGCAGAAAATAATTACAAAAAGAACTGGAATGAAATAAGAAAAGAAATAGAAAGATGGAAGAGACTAAGCCTATCCATATTAGGGAGAATATCGGCTATAAAGATGACAGTGCTACCCAAAATCCCCTTTTTATTCCAAAGTCTACCCATTCTAAACAATAGTAAACTATTTAAAATATGGGATAAAGAAATATCAAATTTTATATGGCAGAATAAAAAACCAAGGATAAGTTGGAAGGTACTAATGGAAGAAAAAGATAGAGGGGGAATGGGGTTGCCAAATCTGAGACTTTATTACCAAGGTAGCATTTTGGGGTGGCTGCAAGACCGGTTTAGGCTTGACAATGATATAATATTAACATTGGAAGGAGCTGATACGCGGCATGGTTGTACACACATACCTATGGTATGAGAAGGAGAGAATAGATAAAAATTTCAGGCACCATCTTATAAGGAAAGTGATGTTAAAAACATGGAAAGAAGTTAAAAATAAATTGTATTTCAAGTTACCTATGTGGGTATCACCACAAGAAGCATTTAGAAGAATGGAAATGACTAACTTGGAAAAATGGTGGACATATAATAAAGATCTATTGAAAGTTGAAGAGGGTGTAATCAGGTTTAAAACTAGGGAAGAACTGGAAGAAGAACAAAAAGATTTGAATTGGTTCCAATATAGACAATTATTGGAAAGATATAAGATGGATAAAAACCTGATAGGCATAGAGCAGCAATTGACAGAATTAGATGAAATAATAATGGGAAAGAAAGAAGTAACAATATCGGAGACATACAAGTTACTATTAAAAATTAGACTCAGAAGCAACAGCAATAAAGGAGTACATGGTGAAGTGGTCTCAAAATTTTGGACATAACATTTACTTAGAAGAGTGGGAGAAGCTTTGGAAAAAAAAACCCATGAAATTCACACCATGTATGGAACTGAGAGAAAATTGTTATAAAATGGTATTTTGGTGGTACATGTCACCACAAAAGCTGGCAAAAATGGATAAGGGTAGTAAAGCAAACTGTTGGAAATGTGAGGAGGCAAATGGTTCATTTTATCTTATGTGGTGGTCATGTAAAATTGCAAGAAAATTTTGGAGAAATATCCATAATTGGATAAGAAAGATATTAAAAACAGATTTCGAATTTAAACCTGATATATATGTATTAAACATGATAGATAGAGAATTTCCGAAAGAAGTTAAAAATACTATGTTATACATGACCACCACTGCAAGAATCATATATGCTAAATACTGGAAACAAAAAAATAATACCAAATATAGATGAATGGATGAGAAAACTGCTGGAGATAGCCCAGATGGAACAGAGTACTTGCTGGATAAATCACCCCTCAACAATGAAATTTAGGAAGGAGTGGGGAAAATTGATAGAATTTTGGAAACTGGAATGGAATAATCATGCAGTCACTTGACTAACAGATTAGGATTTACAAAGTGAGAATATGAGTGATAGATGAAACAAGACAGAGAGAGTAAGATATGAAGTTTCTTTTGTTAGAAGGATATGGTAAATGCAATCATGTTTTCTCTTAGCTTATTTGTATAAGGGTGATGATCCCGTAATTAAGTGTATATTGGGTATATTGTGTGGTAACAAAATATTGTATTTACAATATGATAAAAAGGTCAATACAAGGAAAGTTTATTTGGGATGACAAAAAACAAGTTCAAAACCTGTTGATAGGAAGTATTTTTTTCTTTTTTGTTGATTCTTTTTTTTCTTTTTTCTTTTTGTCCATATGTACTTTTTAAAAATATTTTTGTAAACGATTATTTAAATAAAATAAATTTAAAAAAGAAAGAAAACATTATCCCACCCCCAAATAAGAATTCTGCCCCCAGACCAAATTTCCTCCAATCCTCAGATTTCTAGAATTGCAGTCCCTTAAAAACTCAGTTGAACATTTAGAAACAGAGTTTAGACATCCAAAGAAAATAGGAATGCAGAGTGACCAAGAGAATGTGTACAGAACAAGTATAAGAGTTTGATCAAAATGTAGATGTGAATGATTTTCAGCATCTCACTTTAGAATGCAAGAAATATGAGGACTGAAGGAAAATTTCATGAAGATGGCAGGATTCTTATTTGAGAGGCAACATCCTTATTTTACACGCAAGCACGCACACACACACCACAGCTATGCCCCCAGACTATACCAAATAAATCCTGCCTTTGCGACATGAACATTTAGATAACATATGAAGCTGCCTTATAGGTGTAAGCACACCAGACAGCCATATACAGGATCTATTTTAAACAGTTTCAGCCTCACGTGGGCTGGAATCTCCACATGTGACTATTTATGCTAAGGGGATGTTGGATTAAGGCCACACACACACCAATCAAACTCAGGATTATCTATTTTATGATGGGCAACTGTAAAAAGGGCCATTTTTCTTTACCTGGGGCCATCCAAGGGCTACATGAACTGCTAAAAATGCCCCCCCCCAAAAAAACCAAATTAAAAACCAACCAGACATGTCTGGAGGTTCACTTATGGTTTTGAAAAGCATGGACTCATAGAATCTTAGCACTGGAAGGGACCACAAGGGCCATCTACACCAGTCCTCTGTCATGCAGGAATACATAACAAAGGAGCACATGAAAGATGGCCGTCCAGCTTCTATTTAAGGAGCTCCAAAGATAGAGAGTCTGTTTTGATGTTAAACATTGTAGGGAAGCCCTACAACTTATATAAAAATCAATGAGTACACCCGGAGGGTTCCAGGAAGAGGAAAGGCATCAACACACCCTTGCATGGCAGGCGGGGGGGGGACAAAAGGAATTGATGAGGTTGATGGCTGAAGGCACAGACTCAGGGTCTTCATGCAGCCTCAGGGCCTCATTTTGCCCATCCCTTCTCTACATATTGGGCTAAAAGTTCTCTGCAAAAACAACAACAACTTCCTGCAGGTGCCTGCCTGTCTGCTTCCTTCCCACTCTCCCTCCTTACCTTTTGGGTAGGATGTATTTAAAAGAATAGCTCTAAAAGCAGATATTGTGCTCAGTCAGTACAAGGGTTTCATGGCTATTCCTGTTTGTTTGCTCAGTTTCAGCCTCTTTTTCAATATGCAAAGAGTGAAATTGCCTAGTAGGACAATTTCATGGAAACTGAATCAGAATCACAGGAGTTGTCAAAATGGTGAAAATCCTCCTCAAGGAATGCAAAAAGAATATGAAGTGTCTGAATGGGACTCCATTTCATTTTGCTGTATTCGGAAGGGGGGGGTGCCATATACTCTGCAGGGAAAGCCTCCCTGGCTTTTCCTGGAGTTTTTTTTAAAACAGTGGGTGGAATGTGTATTATTACTCATTGGGAAAAGCACAGTCAAGGCTGTTTGTTTGTGTGGGCTGAATGTAGGCTTGCCTGGGGAGACTCATTAGCATTTGTTTGGTGATCTGCTTGTGTTGAGAGGAAGTGAGTGAGAGGCAGAGAGAGGAGCTGGCAGCCAGTAGCTCTCTCTCTATAGCTGCAGCTTCAGTCTCTGTAGCTCAGCATAAAGGGGTGAGGCAAACAGGAGAGAGGACAACAGTGATGTTTGGCATGGGTGTTTAGTAAGGGAGATTGAGGAGGAGGCACAGAGTTCTGTTCTAGTGACTACTTCAGAGTATTCAATATGGACAGTGAGGGAACTCCTGCAGTCACTTGCAACAGCTGTGGGATGTTTGTCTTCTTGACTGTGAATGTGCAGAGATACAGCTGCAGCAAGTGCAAGTTGGTTGTGTTGTTGGAAGAGAAGATCCAGCAACTTAAGGCCCAATTAGCCACTATACAGCATATTAGGGAGAAGGAGGTTTTCTTAGACATAACAGAGCAGAAGATCCTGGTTCAGAAACACACAGGGGATGTCTCTGTGGAGGAGGGGAGTTCTGATACACAAGAGGTCAGTGTTTGGAAGAATGTGACTCATAGAAGGAGAAGGAGCAGGGGCCATTCTATGATTTTGGCACAACAGGACTGGTTTGAAGCTCACTCCCTTGTCAGTGATGAAAAGGAATAGGAAGAAGAGCAGCAGAGCCAGACCTCAGAGAATGTGCATGAGACCTTGGATGTTTCAGCACACAGATTGGCCTCTGCAAATCCTAAGAGGAGGCATGTGGTCATGGTAGGAGACTCTTTGCTGAGGGTACAGAATCAGTAGTTTGCAGGCCTGATAAGATGTCTCGAGATAGTGATGTCTCCCAGGTGCAAAAATCTGCAGTGTAACAGAGAGGCTGATGAGAATCATGAAGCCTACTGACCATTATCCCTTCCTTTTGGTCCATGTGGGAACCAATGATACTGCAAGGCATAGCCTTCAGAATATCAAAAGGGATTATGAGCTCTGGGTAGGAAGCTGAAGGACTTGGATGCACAGGTAGTCATTTGTCTGTCCTTCCATTGGAAGGGCATGGTCCAGGAAGGGAGAGAGAGAGATAGTGGAGGTGAACAACTGGCTGCACAAATGGTGCCACCAGGAACGGTGTGGCTTCTTGGACAATGGGTCGCGGTTTCAGGGATCTGGACTTCTCGCAAGGGATAGATTGCACCTAACAGCAGTTGGCAGGAATGTTTTTGCTAAGAGTCTGAAATATCTGATCAGGAGGGCTTTAAACTGACTTGGGGAGGGAGCGAGACAATATTCATGAGGGCAGGAGTTTATCAAACTGGATGTAATACCCCAAATGTTATACAGAGAACAAGGCAAATAGTACAAGAACCCAACAGTGGAAGGAATAAAACTTTTAAAAGACAGATAGCAGGAATGGCCCATGGTCTTAGATGTCTCTATACTAATGCACAGAGCATAGGAAATAAACAGGATGAACTTGAACTCTTAGCACAGCAAAGCAAATATGATTTAATAGGCATCATTGAAACCCGGTGGGATGAGTCTCATGATTGGAATGTAGGGATAGAGAGGTATAGTCTATTTCAGAGAAGTAGACCAAATAGGAGGGGTGGTAGGATAGCATTATACATTAAGGATGTGTACACCTGTGAACAGATCAATAACTTAAATCCTGGGAGCCAGGTTGAGAGCATCAGGGTAAAAATCAAGGGGGAGAGAAACAGCAGGGATGTCATTGTGGGGGTCTACTACAGACCTCCAAGCCAAATTGAGGACTTGGATGATGCCTTCCTAGAAGAAATGATTGCATCTTCAGACAGGAGAGATGTAGTAATAATGGGGGATTTTAACTATCCTGATATTTATTGGATGTGTATATGTGGACTAGATGGCCTTGTGGTCTCTTCCAACTCTATGATTCTATGCTTCTATGAACTGCCATTACTGCAGAGCAATCTGCTTTTTTTTGTCTTGTATACACAAGGCTGTAAAGTTGAAAATGACTTTTTGCTTCAGGGCAGGGTGTTGGACTAGATGGCCCTTGTGGTCTCTTCCAGTTCTATGATTCTATGACTGCAAGGGCCCTGTCATGCAGAAATATCTAACTAAAGCACTGTTGAGAGGTTGCCATCCAACTTCTGCTTAAAACCTTCAAAGAAAGAGTGTCCGGCACCCTCTGAGGCAGTCCATTCTACTCTTGAAGAACTCTTACAGTCATGAAGTTTTTCTTAATGTTAATGTGGAACATCTTTTCTTGTAATTTGAATCCATGGGTTCATGTTTTAGTCTCTGGAGCAGCAGAAACTAGATGATCTGTCCTGTGTGTTTTCATCTGAATGGTTGGAGAGAGCCCTCCACACATATAGCTGTACATGCAGAGTCTCTAATGAATGCTCAGAGGTCAGTGCCTGCTGCTGCAATACTGACCTCTACCCATTGACTTGTAACATTCATTCTACAGTGGATTGAACAGAATATTAAACAGTATAAAGAACTTCTTTACAGGTTGAAATTATTGCTATTTTTCATATGGACAATATTCTGTATGCTAGGAAACCATCAGGGGAATCTCCATTGCAACTGGAAGTTTCTCCAAAGGAACCTCCAATGACCTCTGTCCTGCAAAAGCAGTTCCACTTCCTGAAATTCATACTAAATGATCATCATTAAAAACTCACAGAAGAACGATGATGACACTGTTCCACAATAAGAAGTAAATAGGTGGCAATATGAAAAATTGGGGCTACCTGATTAGAAGAGAGATCATTCAAAGAAATGGAGCTAGTTAATCAGGTCTCAAACACCCTAGACCTTGGGAGTCAAGGACTAGGGCTTGATGATGTCATGGGGCCATGCCTTATAATATCATATGATCACCATTGCTTGAAAGCAAAAATAAAAAAGTGTGACACATGAGTTGGGCAAGAGAGTGTAGTGAGATGCAAGAGGGTAGAGCCTAATGGGAGATATTAAAGCTGTGAAGACTCAGAAGAAGTTAGGGGACAACATTTGGAGGGGGGTTAGGAACATGTCCAGAGGAGGGTGACCAAAATGGTGGGAGGTCTGGAAGCCATGCCCTATGAGGAGTGGCATAGGGAGCTGGGTATATTTAGCCTGGAGAAGAGAAGGTTAAGTGGTGATATGATAGCTATGCTTAAATATTTGAAGGGATGTCATACTGAGGATGGACCCAGCTTGTTTTCTGCTGCTCCAGAGACTAGGACACGGAGCAGTGGGTTCAAACTACAGGAAAAGAGATTCCATCTAAATTTAGGAAGAACTTCCTGATAGTAACAGTGGTTCATCAGTGGAATGCACTGTCTCATAGTGTGGTGGAGTCTCTCTTTCTCTCTCTTTTTTGGAAGTTTTAAAACAGAGGCTAGACGGCCATCTGTTGGGAGTGCTTTGATTGTGTGTTCCTGCATGGCAGGGGATTGGACTAGATGGCCCTTGTGGTCTCTTCCAATTCTGTGATTCTATGAACATAGTGAGTATTTAAAAACGATCACTTCCTTGATGAGAAAGGTTGTTTGAACATGTTGGTTCAAATCTCAAATACTGCAACATATACATATCAATCCCCTGTAATGGTTATCTCATTTTGAAAAGCACAAAGAGAGAACGAGATTGAGAGAGAGAGAGATTGGTTTTGTTCAAACAGTGGCCAGTGTTGCTGGACTAGTGTCAGAATTCACTTAGAGAGAGGGAAGGGCTGGGAGAGAGAGAGAGAGAGAGAGAGAGAGAAGCCACTTGGCTCAATAGCAATCCAGAGGTCAAGAAGTGGAGGAATCAATCTGTTCCTGAAAAAGACAAGACAGCAGAGCACCCACATGAGTAGTCAAGATCCAATTTCAAGTTTTCTGGGGAAAAGAAGCAGATTTTTCAGGCTGGCTTGGGTGTCTTCCATACAGGGAGAGTGACAGATGTTGCTTCCAGTATTTGAAGAGTGTTTGCCTTATCTAGAATGGCTGAGTGGTCTTTCAGAAGAGCTGGAGCTACAGGTATGCTGAGCCCCCCCCCCCCAACACTCATGCACTGCTGATATCTCAGGGGGAGATATGTCAGAGTCACTGTGTCAGTTGTTGAATAAGTGAGTCAACACATTGATAAATTGAATTGACCGAATGGTTCTATTCTAGTCAGGGCTAACAATAGTATTTAGGCCAATATTTTGAACAAAAGATTGCAAAAGCTTCTCTGAAAAAAAACCCAAATTGTCTGACAGTGACTTATGCATGCACAGGTTTCCTTAGGAGAATAGTTGGGCATTTTTGTCTGATATGTAACAACTATCTTAAGTTCAAGTTTGCAGAAGTGGAGTTACACATGCAGTGCCATTACATATGATTGCACATTGCATATATCACACATCAGTGTGGATTGTGCATGATGCATGGATATTTCCTTGTGCATTTGGCTGCACATTCAGTTGCACAATGTCACATTACATTAATAAAGAGGTGGGGTACAACTGCAGCACATATTCAATAACATGCTCCATCTCTTTGGTATAGGAGCTTGGCCAAACTTTTTGTGAATTCTTTGCCCCAATCCCAAAATATGGAGAGAAAAAAAACCTTTGAAAAATATGCAAAATCCTGGTAATGTTAACCCAAAGCGATAAACCCATTGACCCCTCCCCCTCTTTTTTTTTTTTCATTTTTCTGATTGAAATCAATGTGAAGATTTTAATCTCTAGGAAAGTCATGGAGATGGTAAGCTGTTGGAGAAAATTCACAATTGACTGTGAAATATGAATGATATACTTCTAAAAACACTTCTCCATTTTGTGCTCCTCTGTCATGAAACTGAACAACAGCATGGCCAAGGCAATTTATGACTCCTGTACACTAGTTGCTGCCCAATCTTATACAATCTGCTCAGGAGTAAATGCTGGATTTCATTAGGATTTATTCCCAGGTAATTTTGTATAGGACTACAGCCTTATTTATATTACTATTTCATCTATATGTGTGATGTGCTAAAGTTACCACTAGTTATTATGCATCAGCTTATCTGACACACTCATGGTCAAACTAGATACTAAAAGGAATGTGTATTATCTGAGATTAACACACTTTCTCTCAAATTGAAGTTTCATCAGGGAGGCTTACTTCAGCACACAGACAGGGAAATGCAGCCATGTTTACCTTCCATTGAGCAACCACAAAATAAAGCATAATAAATGCAAGCTAAGGACAAATCACAGACATATTTTGCCACTTGAGGGACCATCTCTTCTAAATACATGCTGAACATACCGGTAGTCTAAAATCCTATCAGTGACTTCTCTACACCGTGTGTGCATTTATATCATTTTCTGAATGGGGTGCCTCTTGCACTCCTTTCAAAGCCATCACCCAAGCAGCTGTCAATTTATTTATTCTTATTGTGTTTATATCCTGCCTTTATCCCAAGATGGGATAAAGGTGTCCAGTCAAGCACTGGGTGGATGCTGTTATAGTGGGGCAGGGGGAGCAGTGACAGGGCAGTCAGGACAGTCAGCATTTTTCATCCCCTAAAGTTTTCTGGAGAGAGAAGCAGAGGAATGACATCCTTGTCATTACTCTTCCTCTCTCTGTAGAAAACTACAAGGAGCTGAAAGGCAGTACTCACTGTTCCGGCACCTTCCTCTCTCATCTCTCCACATCCACTGCTATTTATCAATTGTATCAGCAGTCCCATCAGCCTTGGGCACTATCTAGTGGGTTGAGTGAAGGCACCACTCTATAGACTTTATCAGACACATTAAATATGGCATCATAACGATGCCATTTAACCGTGAAAGGGAGCACATATCAGATGACATCACCCTTTTGTGGTTATGTCTCTGTCAAACCCCGTACTTTTTAATTGCTGGCTTAAGATGTCAATTGATCCCTCCTGCTGTTTTTTTGCTGGCATAGCCAGCATGTGAAACCTCGTATCTTTTTCTACTGTACTTACCCCATCAGTGGCCGGTCCAGTGCAAACACTTCCAGGTGAGATCACAATATCCAGGTAAGTGACACACTTTTTATGCCCCTCCCTGGGTTACTTGTAAGTTTTAAAGTTTTTGTAAGTTTTTTGCTTTTTGAATTTCCTGCACAATGAAGTCTCACAATAATTCATGGGATTTCAAAGGAGGAAGTGAACAGAGCTGGTGCTGCCTTTGCCGGGATTAGAGGTAAGTGTGGGATTTTATTTTATTTTTAATGCCAGCAAAAGAACACTTTAAAGGGATAGTCTGATAAAATCCCCAGCCAGTGGAATGGTTACACTCCTTACACTCCATTTTGGCCATAATCTATTCTGTTTTGTAGAAGAAGCCATCAAATGTTCATGTCTGAGGGACTAGCCAATGACTCTAAGATTAAATGAACATATGCCAGAACCTTAGAATTAGACCAAAAGGTCTGAGACAGGAATACCTATGGGGGGAAAATGCATTTATTTCTTGCATGTTTATTCTTTACTCTCTCTGAAGAGTTTAAGTTGGTTTGAAGGGCACCCCTGTCTGCCATCCTTACATAGGTATGAGGTGAGTGATTAACCTAAAGTGATTTAATAAAATGATTGTGGTCATAACTACTGATGTTGTAGATTTTGTTTAGTTTGCATGTTGACATGAACCAACCTAAATTATATCCTGCACAATACTATGTAGATCGGAGCTCAGTTACCCTTCCGATTGCATGCTTCTCTGAAGTTTACAGTTTACATACTTCTATGAAGTCTTTGAATCCCAAAATGCATAGAAGGTGCATTAAATATGGGAAAATCATATAAAAATGTTGAGGGTTGGGAGAAGGGAATACATATATATTAGGACCCCCATATCCACGGGGGATTGGTTCCAGGGCCCACTGTGGATAACTAAATCCTTGGATAATAATGAACTCCATTGAAAATAATGGGGCTTTTGGTTTAAAATACCATAGAGTTGCCTTGGAGGACCTAGAAAATGGCTAGAGAGGACACATTTTCTAGGAAGACTCTATGGTACCTGTGCTGAAACTGAAACTGTGGATAACTGAATCAGTGGATAACTGAATCAGTGGATATGGGGGTATGGTAGTTTACATTTATTTATTTATTTATTTATTTATTTATTTATTTAAAGTATCAGCTAAGATTCTGCATGGGAGACATAGCTATCATCTGCCTTCTCATCTGACACCCTAAAACCCACCTGCGAGATCCTGTCACAACAATTCTTTACACTGCCACTGGTGGTGGAAGGGGCTGAATGTATCATCCTTTAGCACTCCTCTTGCCAGCTCCACACAATTCCTTTGGTAGTTGTGGCTGCCTGGTGTTTAAGGTGGGTTTTAGGGAGTATTTGCCCTAAAATATCATAATAGAAAAAAATTATGGCTTCATAAGTTCAGTTTATGACCTTGTAGACTGAACAGGATACAAGCCATCATGTTTTGTTTTTTTAAAAATTTTTTAAGTAAAACATTAGTTTTAAGATTTTTTTAAAAAAACAGTCCTGGTAAACAAAATAGTATATCTCTCAATCCTGTGAGGCTAGATGAAGCCCCTACCTCTGGCAGCAGAGTGAGAGAGATTATGAATTGGTCCCCAATGCCAGGAAAGCAGTGCTACAATTAGGGACTACAGAAGCTGATCCAGAGAGGCCTGGCAGCATTATAATCCTATTGCAGCAAATGTGACAGGAAGGAGTGAGTGGCTGGTGCAGCAAGTCTCCCCAGAGTAGCCAATCACATCAGATCTTCCTCTGATTGGGTTGTCCTGTAAATGCATGGCCTCCCACAAGCGATGTGATCTCAAAGGATTGGAGGCACTTATCCTCCTATCTCAGGTGCTGGCACCACTAGTCCTGCCGCTGCAGAAAGATCTTAGGGCTGAACATGTGCACAACTGGCATGGAGTAGAAACTGTGTGGAGTCTCTATTCCTAGTGTCTAAATTAGGGTGTAAATTAGGATCTGTCCTACAAATGTCTCCCTACTCTCACTTTCATATCACATGTCAACTGTGGGTGTGGGCACGTTACCTGCATAATAATATTGAGAGGTCTGTTTGAAATTCACAAGTGAGGCAAAGTGATTTTCCAACATTACAAAAATTGCAAGTGAGCATAATTTAACTGGGAACCAAATTAGAAAACATAACAATAGGCTAAAAGGCCTTCTTTCCCAAGTGAGCTCTGATTTTCACACTTATGGATAATTGCAGGTTGATTTTGAAGCACTTAGCAGACTGAGTACGTAGACATGAAAAGCACTAGTAAATCAACCCACAGTTTTGTAGAGGATAAAAAAAGAATTGGGGGTGGGGATTGGCAGGACTAGTTAACATCTTAAAAATGAGGCCAACTTTTCTTAACATCATTGAGACGATTAACAGAAACATGGGAAAGAAAACAAACTACATACTGAACACAAACACACATAACTCCCCAAGTTCCTTTATATATACCAAGTAATGTCACATTACAAGACATTCTCTAACCGTTATAGATCACATAAAAAATTATACTATGACCTGACACTGGCCTTGTTAACAGAAACCAATGGATGAAAGTTTCTTGGTTTGCTTTTCCTTTTGGCGAGGGTTATTTTTGCAAAATAAATAAATTAGTGCAAATTACCTTTTCTGCATATTTTAAAAAAACTGTTGCTGCTGCTGATGAGAAAAATTCTGGTCTTTTCAGTCTTGCATAGGTGTGAAAAAGTGGTTGACAATTGTTTCAGTGGGATGTCTCTCAATATGTCAATTCATGCTTTCTCACTGGCGAAGAGAACATTAGTGAATATTCTCTACAGAGTTGCATGCATGCAGTGTTGAGGTGCACTATATATTTCAACTCAAGCAGCTGTTGATTTAGGCCTGTTTGGCATATCCATGTTCTCAACCGCAGAACAAGGTGGTGACTTAGTAAACTCTTGATGGTGCAGTCATGAAGTAAAGTACACAGACTTACGAATTAGCCTATAACTTTATTATATGCTCTTAAAGAGTTTGTTGTTGTCTTTGTTGTGTGCCTTCAAGTAGTTTCCAACTGATGGCAACCCTATTATGGGGTTTTCTTGGCAACATTTGTTCAGATGGGTTTGCCTTTGTCTTCCTCTGCAGCTGAGAGAATGTGACTTGCCCAAGGTCACCTAGTGGGTTTCCATTCCCTAGTGGAGATTCAAACCCTGGTCTCCAGTGTTGTAGTCAAATGCTCAAACCACTACTCCACAGTGGCTCTCCTTGAGGAGTTTGCAAAATATGAATTTAAAAGTTCTACCTTAAATTGGATATTTGGGGCAGCATTCTGGTAGTGACACACAGACAGGTAAGTATGACTTATGCATATTTATATATCTTTTTGGGTTGGACTCAGGGAGCTATTCTCTGGAGCTTTGTATTCCATCCAAAACTTCCCCTTGCAGCTGTCAAGACCATAGAGGGAACAATGCTATGCTGGTTACTGATGGATAGCAGGACGGGGAAGATAATTCAAATACAGATGGGTTCTATCTATGAGTGAACCCTCATTTTTCTCACCTACCATGTCTGAGCCAGGACAAGTTGCTTCTTCATCTAAATTACCCCTCACTCACTCCCCTTCCCATTAGTAAGTAGCAGCAGCAGCAGCAAGGGATGATCCCCATATCTGACAGCAACTGCGGTGGGGAGAAGGACACACAATTGTGTGGGTGGAGTGTTAGGCTCCACTTGCTTGATGTAGGATCTTGGCCACAGTGTCAAAAAAACAGAGATGAGTGTGTATGCAGGAGATTGATAATTGATGCAGAGAGAACAAAATGAGCTAGCTATTCTGCCCATAAAAGGTACCATCCCATATCCATTCCCTTGTGCATGCTGATTGGTCCCTCTTTGGGGATCTCTGAAGAAACACCATGTGTGTCTCCATGCAATGAACATGGAACTCTGGATCAAGGTTCCTATAGAAAAATTAATGGATTTCCTTATTTGGGAGAGGGGTGTGAAGATTGCATCATTAGTGAAATAACCAAATACATCATTATAGATGGATCATTTGCAACTACCACTTTCTTTTTTCATGCACTGTTTATTGTTTTTTAAAAAAGGATATACACATCTATGAAGTGAACATCTGAAAACTTCCTACTTTATCCACTTCCATTTCAGCTTTGGGCAATTTGTTCTTTTTTTATGGAGGGAGAATCTGTCTCATTTTGCATTTTTAAAAAATGTACACATTTTATATGCATTTACATATTTCCTGAATGCCAAAGCCTATTTTAGCAGTGTTTTGCACACATATAAAGAGAGCACATTTTTCTTTGAATACTTTCCAAATGTGCACAGTTTTGATGGGTCTGCACTGAAAAATGTCTTCATCTTTGATAAGAAATGGTGTATTCAGTGCCGAGACACCCCTTTTTGTAAAAAAAAAAAAGAAAAAAAAAAAGAAAAAAAAGAAAAAAAAGAATTGTCATCTGCCACAAGATTTGTCACCACTGTGTGAAAGTGAATAGACTTTTAGGATTTATTTTCAATTTTTGTGGTAACTCCCCCACACTTTGGCTGGCAATCTATATTGCAAAATGTGTTGCAGTTACAGATTCATAACCTAGATCCATAACTGTTCCATATTCAGTAGGATTACATAGTCTTGCTGTAAGGCTACATAAATGACCCTCCCAGCTCACCTCAAAAGCCAGCAGCCACATTGGGTGAAGGTCTGTTCAGCTGCTAATCAGAACACAAGGAGGATGTCATTTCCAGCCCTCTCCCACCAACAAGCAAGGCTGTGATGAGAAATTGCAATGAGTCCTGCTCCTGATTATCACAGCCTCACTTGCTGGTGAAAGAGGACTGGAAATGTCTTTCTTCTTGTACCCAAATTGGCAGCTGAACATACCTCTTTCTCCTGATATGGCTGCTGGTTGTTAAGGTGGGCTTGGGGGTGGTGGTCAGGACATGGCCATCTTTTGCACAAAACACAAAACTATGTAATTTTTTTTTTCCTGAGAAAGTCCTGAAATTGGCGGGGGGGGGGGATCACCCAAAACTATGCAAAAGCTCTTGTACTCTCACCCAGCATGCAGAATTGTTTTGAAAGTTTGGATTGAAATGAGAAAAGATTTGCACCCCTAGTCTGCAGTCATCTGTCCATGTGAGGATTCTGGTAAGAAGCTGTGCCTGTCCCACCGACAGTATGGGAAGCTTGGACTGAGATATGTCTGTCAAACCCTTGGAATGAATTTGGATTCCTCACACATTGGTACTTCACATCAAATGGATGTGAGGACAATCTGGCTGTGACATCTTAAAATCAAAAAATTATTTTGATATGTCCCCTTTCAACTCATGAAATAAATGCTCTGCAATCAAAATAGTTTGAAGTAGAAAAGGAAACCAACACCACGTAGCAAAGAATTTTTATTAAACAGCTTTTATTAAATGTTAGTAAATAAAAAATAAATTAAAGCCATGTAGAATAAAACAACAACCACAACCCTTTGATACATGAATGTCATTGAGTTCTGCTTGACAATAGGGTATTATCATAACAGAAATGTTTCTGATCATCCAAAAATAGCATCCTTGTTTTCCCCTCTCAAACCTACAATAAATAGACTAAATTGACAGATAATCATTTACAAGGTCATGCCAACTGTTAAAATCATAAATAAATTGTCCATAAAAGAATGCCAGAATGGATCCAAGATTACACTCACAAAAAACTTTAAAATAACTCCTATAATTCAGGATCTTCAGATGAAGAAAAGCAAATTCAACAAGGTACCACTCCGTTTATAAATTTTATAAACCATTCTGCTGGTCCAGATCTCTGGGTCTCAATCTCTGGCCAGTGCACACAATGGGGATTCCCATTTATTTAATTAGAAGGGAGAAGTTTAGATGTGCATCAAGTTGCACTAGGGTAGACAAATTTCAGGGATGGGGAGGGACTGGCCAGGCCATAGAGGGTTGTAGACCTGAACTTCCTCACTTCCACAAAATTTCAACCCCCCCCCCAAAAAAAACCTCAATAATTACCTACAAAATAGTTGCTTAACATCCCGTGATGTCTCCTGGTAATGGAACTAGCCATTTCACCCGATTCACATTTTCCCCTCACCTGATTTAGGCCTCTACAACTGTTTTTTTTTTTTAAATATAGGCTTAAAAGAGGCCAGAAGGGAGTGGAACAAAATGACTAATTGCATCACACTAGAGGCTTTGGAGGTGTGAGTTGCTCCTCCTTTTTAGTGAAAAATATTTGGGGAGGAAGTTGTGGGTGGGATGTGCAGGAACCCTTTTGGAGCCCCAAAAGAGGTTTGAGGAATTGCATGTAGCCTGCAGGTCACAGTTTCCATATCCTACTTTATGCCTAAAAAGATGTTTTCCACTGAACTGAATGGAGTGCATAGTTTGCAATTGATGGAGCTCTATCTATGTTAGAGCTTCTGGGTCCACACAGAATAAACCAGACTGAATTCATTACATGCACACTACACCTAACTTTGTGATAAACATGGTACTGAAGTTTGTGATAAACATGGTACTGACTGTCAATTCTCTAATTGCACAGACCATATTTTAAGTCAGTACATGTAAACTGAAGCTGAAATGGTCAAGTCATATTGCACATTACTTACAAATAAACAGATGAGGGGGGAACTTTGTAGCCATTCACTGTCTTAAGTTTCATTCTAAAAAAGATTTTAAAAGAACACTTCCACACCCACCCAATGCATTGAGAATGCTAGAGTGCAGCAATTCAGATATAAGGCAGACCTTTGTTTAGCCTTCTTTAATAAAATTACCCAATGTTGATGAATTTGGCAGATAACTGGGATAATAATGAGATGTATTTTAAAAAGGGTATCATATTCTAGGAGGAACTGAGCAAAGAGCAGTGGCAGATTGACAACACAAAAGCAAATAACCCTCAACCACATTTATTGGCAGATGGTTAGAAGTTTCCTGTTGGAGACAGATCATCCTATTTAGACATCTATGCACAAATGCATGACAAAGGACAGCTTGAATCAAAACAGAGAGAGCTGGAATGAGTGTGATGAGTGGGGAAGAAAAAAAATCTGATTATTTATATTCTGATCATAAACCACTCAAAGCCTGCCCCTCAAAAAAAGTACATGGTATAGATTCCAACAGATCTCACTTTACATTGACATGGAAATTGTGTGGCCTTCCAGATGTTCATGAACTACAACAATTTTTGAACATTTCTTCACTATTGATTATGCTGCCTAGGGCTAATGGGTATAGTAGTCCAACAACATCTGGAGGGCCACATATTTCCCACTCCCAGCTTACATGATCAAATGACCTTTGGCCTTAGTTTCCATTCCAGTTTGTTGGATTCTCACCAAATGAACAATTCTACACCTTGCAGCTTTGGCCATATAGTAGAGTTATCAACAATTCCCTCCAAACAATGAGTAGCATATGGGTTGTAACTCCTTTGAGAGGAACAGCCATATTAGTCTATTGCAGCAAAAAGAGAGGGGTGAAAAAGATTTGTGGCACCTAAAAAGGTAAGAAAAATTCAGCTGAACCCAACATACGATATGATGCCTTCACACTCTACACTGCCCACCTCCCTACCTTGACAGCTGGTGATGTGAGGTAGATCTGACCATAATGTGGTTAAAGATACCTGCTAGATATTTTGCTATTCCACTTAAAACCTGATGGCAATGCAGAAGTCCTACGTAGGAGTGTAAAGAATATTCACAAATTTTCTCAGCCACAAAAAGGAGGTCTTGACACACTGTGACAATGCATCAACAGTATTTGTTAACCACTGCAATGTTTTTCACTACTGTGAAAAGACCAGCACTTAATTTCATATTTTGGGACTTTTTTTGGCAGGGGGAATCTTTGTATGCAAAGAAATGTATTGTTAGTGCAAAACATGTGAGCAAGAGGTTGCACCTATCTCACCATTTTGGGCAAATGAAAAAATCTCCATGAAATTTTCACCCCAATCCTGAAGTGTATTAGACTTTGAGATGCTACAAGACTCATTATTGTGTTTGCATTTATCTAATGTTGCAGGACTCCCTCAGTGCTGCATTAATATTCTAGGTTGTTCTAGCAATTCACTTTATAGTAGGAGTTGTAAAGGAGAGATGGAAAAACAATCAAAAATAATAAAAAAAATGGTAGAAAAACATCTTTCTCACATGCTGGGAAATCCTGATGAGGAGAACCTTAGGCTGACAAAAATCTTTGCACTTTGCAAGTTATTCTGTACAAAAATTGCACTTTTGTGCATAAAGTAACATTTTTTTGCAGAAAAAATATTATCATTTGTGCAGAAAAGGCTGTTTCCCATGCAGAAAATGATGTTTTCTGTGCCAAAAATCTCTGTGCAAATTTTGCACAAAGTTCCCAACTACAACATTTTCTGCCTGGGAAACATAATTTTCTGCACAGAAAATGCTGGCCGATGCAAAATTTTGTGCAGAATAAGTCCTCATCTGTGAACATTCTTCAAAAACTGTCCAGTGTTTAAACACATTCTCACAGGAAAAAGAAAACATCTAAAATTACTTGGTCATTTCCTTTAAAATGAAATTCATGAAGAATCACATCCCTAGCATTTCAGTTATCTTTGTTGTACAATTGTGAGGGAAGGAACAATTGTGTGATAGCCTGTCTCTTAAGAGCAAACTAAATGTAATATTGTAAGGTCACAAGATGCCCCCCAAGTTTGTGCTTTAGATCAAGGTATCCATGGGAGCTTCACATTTCTCAGGAAAGTGATCTCATGAATGGGAGTATTCAAGCCTCCTCCATCCCCAATGCTGCACCCCCCTACACAATTTGCCTACTTCACATTGCTTTAATTTAAAATAACAACCAAATGAGATCCTTTTCTTGATTCTCTTATATCTCAGCTAGCTTGGTTGTGGAGGAAACTGTACAAAATACAAAGATACAGTAGGCAGAGAAGAAGGGTGCTGCATCATTGGCAGTAATAACATCTTTAATCCTGACCCAAAGCTAATGTATTGCTCCCTTAGAGACTGTTCTTCCTTGGAGCACCCCTCTTTCTCCCTGGGTTACTCATTCTCAGATGGAATTAAGACTGGGTGGCTAAAAAAAAAATGTTCCTGTACTCCTACTGCAGATGTCACCGACATTTAAATCATAGTATTCTCTTGTGTTTTTTTAAAATATCACTAGAACATGATGTCTTATAGCTCTGCTTCATTGCATATAACTGAGAGTAACTCTGTGCTGCTACCGTCAGAAGGGAGAACAAACTACCAATCTGTCATTCTTATCCATTCCATCAGGCTTCTGCAGAACATCTGTTGCTCACTTATTTTGGGGCTGGATGTTTTGTCTTGTGTCTTAGTTTGATGACATTGGAAATGCCAGCACATACCCATTTGTATTCACAATTTTTTTGGCAAGCTAAATAATCTAATGGGTTGCAGGGAGGGGGGGAGGAACTGCATGACAAGGTATACCACGGCTATTATAATAGGATAATAAGCATGAAAAGAAAGAACAGGGAATTATTAAAAGAAACCAATGATGCAGAAAACAAAACCTGACAATTTAACAGGACAAAGAATTGTTTCTGAAGGAGCCCTCTTGTTCCTCCTCCACCTGCTGTTTCTACATTCTCTTTTTCACACATATTGACGGGTTTTGAAAATGTGATTTAAATCTTTTGAAAATTGTTTATTAGTCTCATCATATGCCAAAGGGTATTGAAGCACAGTGTGTAAAGATGATTGCACTGATGTTGCAGTGATACACTGGCATTTGATACCGTGTTTAGATTCAGGGCACCTGAGCAAAGAATGAGGAACATAAGCTTCCTGGGATGAACCTGTTCTTGGGCTGTACCATTTCAGACAGCAGGTGGGGAATCAAATTCTGGAACACTCCTCCATCTAATATCCTCCCTATATATATACAATAAGACCAGAACATGGGAATGCTACCTTCTTAGGAATGAAGCCCTGAAAAAGCATGGTTGATAGCAACACTGGATGGGAGTTTCTCAAACTTGAGATCCAGAAAATAAATTTTCCAAGCTCTGAATAAAACCACCAGGGAATAGGTTCTTAGGCAATCTCTTTCTTCAAGCTTGCTAATTTTATATATGAGAGTCAGGACTTGTCTAAAGAGCAAAAATACTCCTCACAGAATATGAGCAGAATATGATGTGTCTAAGGAGATTATCACACGGGTCCCTAAAACGGTGCCTGTCCTGCTAGCCCCCCACCTGACCCACTCCCATCCCTGTAACATTTTTTTAAAAACTTTTCAAACACTTACCTTAAAGTGGGAGAGAAACAGCTCCCCCTCCCCTAGGCTTCCCTGCAGTAAATGCTTTTACTACAGTGAAGCCAAATCCCGCATGTTCTTGCGAAAGAACAATTGCATGGGAAATTTAAAAATAAAACCCCAACCAAATGTCAAAAAAGTGCCCCCAAACAGAAAAAAACCCCAAGTAACCTGGGGAAGGGGGGGAGGGTGTCACTTACCTGGATGCCCGAGCGAACCCAGAAGTCTTCAGCACAGACCTCCCACTGACGTCACATGCCGCTGGCATCGTGCCAGCAGAACGGGTCATTTATTCACTAACCCATCATTCAATTATTATAACGGAATGGACTTCTTATTGACGGCTTAAGCCATGAATAAGAGGAAGCAGGGAAGGAATAGGATCAGAACGAGAACATCACAAGAGAGGGATGACATCATCTAAAAGGTAAGCCTTTTAGCAATCTGCTGTCATCCCTGTCCTGGGATGTTTTGACCATCTGATAATCTTCTAAATGGGAGCCCACATTCTTTAACCGTATTCAGAAGGAGAGGGCAAAAAATACCACATACTTCACAGGAAAAGCCTTCGTGACTTTTCCTGGAAATTTATTAAAACAGTGCTTTCCTGCTTGTTGGGATAAGCAACATGAATTGATTCACTTTTCCATATGAGCAGAAGCTGAAAGCTGATTGGCCGGACAAGCGCTGGGGTCAGGGTTTGCTAACTAGGCAAGTGCTTGGAACCACCATGTTGAATTTTTGCCTTAGCAAACAAGCACTAAGGTGATAAATGGGGGTGTTTTTTGTTTTTGTTTGTTTTTTGTTAATATAAAATATTGCTTTATTGCACCTTGGGTATATATATATATTTACAAAAATAACACTATTCAGCGGCAGCAAATTGGTAAGTAAAAACACAAGTAATTCACTTGCGGCCGCCATCTTGATTTGCAGTCATACCCATATACACAGCAAATGCGGATACCTTCGCATGCCTGCAATCTGTCCAAAAAAACTGTTCAGACAAAAAGCAGCTGCTGAGAATTGCCATTACTGCAGAGCAATCGACTTTTTTTCCCTTCATATAAAGGACACCTGGTTTTCCCTTGCACTCTGCTGTAGTACAGACACATCAAATAGCATCTTCCTGCTTTAAATGTAATTATTTTTAACGGAAAAGGGTGAGAGTGAACCATGATGGAACTTAATTTAAGGCTCTGTAAGACAAAGTTTTCACTTTGAAGCTACATCTTCTAGGGCTGCAACCCTGACACTTTAATCTTGGAGTAAGTTTTATTGAACTCAGTAGGACTTCCTTTTGAGTGGACAGCTATAGGACTGGCTTGCAGACCAATCAGTAGAATATATGGAATGTGGTTGCTGCAATTTGTGAAGGGTACTTGCTCATTGCCTGGTGTGCAATGCTCATTACCTACATGGCAATGTTTAAAAAAAAATATCTGGGAGGATGCAGCAAAAGTCTCTTCCTAAATAGCAAAAAAGATCCTGGCCCTATTTACTTACTTACTTACTATCTCACATGGTTCTGAAGGTGGCTTAAAACAAAGTTGCCATAATATAAAGCTAATAAAAAAAAACCTGATGATAAAAAGTTAAAAAACAATTAAACAAGGTATCATATGAAAATGCCTTTGACTAGGCTGGAGGCTCCAGTAGTACATCTGCAACCCAAAATGGTGAGAAGTATATTTTTATGAGCTCTAAATTGCTAGTTTTCCTAATAGTTAAACACTCATTCATCCAATCTGCATAATAATTAAGAAATCATCTGCCCAATTATGTGCTGTGCCACTCTATGTGAGGTGACAGGTCATGATGTTGCAATGCTGAAATGGCCATTATACTCTATTCTAAGCATTTATTTGCACAGTGGCTCATCGGTTTAGGTCATGGGGTTCTTTTTTAAATGACCCTTTTCTAGGGGAAGGGATTGTAGTTCAGCAGCAAAGGACATGTTTTGCATCCAGAATGCCTCTGCTTCAATTGCTCCCATCTCCAGTAAAAAGGGTCATTTAGAAGGTGATGTGAAATACCACTGCCTGAAACGTTGGGACAACCTCTGCCAGTCTGAATAGGCAATAATGGGGCAGATGAACCAGAGCTTTGGGAAATTACTTTTTAGACTATAACTCAAGGCATCTCCCCATTGGCATGTGGCCATTGGGCATGCTGGCTAAGGTATCCTGGGAGCTGCAGCCTAATATATGTCCTGTTGTTCTGAATTGCTTTTGCTCTTGAATGAAAAGAAAAGCAAGGCCATCTCATAAATCTTAGGCAGGCTTTGAAATGATTCCTCAAGCCCCTTCAGCTATTCCAGATTAGTGTTATTTAATATTTATACACCGTATAAATTTTATTTATGACACTTCATAGGATAACATAACTAATAAAGATAATCCCCATGTCCAATGAGTTTACAAACTTTATATTTTGATATTTGAGGGTTGACAACAGGAAAATATGTGGGACAGGAGAACTAGGGCCCATCTACACGAAGGGAAAACATCCAATGTACCACATAGTATTGGCATCTCCCAGCAGTGACATGTCTAAATAGTTTTTCTGGCCTCAGAAGCCCCCATAAGGCTCACATTCTGGATGGTGGCCCCAAGTGATGTACTTACATTAGTTCTTAACCACCACTGTTTTTTAAAAAGTCATCCTAAGGTGTGCTGGTGTGATAGAGTGATTTTCCTATTTCATAGGACAACAAAACAGAAAATATTCATCCTGTTTTATCACCTTACTGAGCAATCACTAAGGCAAAAATCCAACATGGTGGGAGCGGGCACTTGCCCTACTAGCAAGCCCCACCCCTGCTCTGACCCAGCCAATCAGCTTTGTTCTTCCCTTCAATTTTTTTGTTGTTTGATAGTCCAAATGACCAGGAATGTGCACCCCTCTCATGGTTTTTGAAAAAGTACAGGAAAATCAGCAAAGGCTTTTACCCTGTTGTTTTTGCCATTTTGCCCCCCCCCCTTCCTGATAGTGTGGATTGGCACTGGATCCTGTCTAGACAGGTAGGATTCCCAGCAAATTCCATGAGGGGTATTTTCACCATTTAGACAGGCCCATGGTAAGGGCAGTGATGGCGAGTGGCTTCCATGTCTGTGAGGATGTGAAAGAACCACCTGGGGGGAGAGAACCATGATGAATTCACCAGCTCACCAAAATGGAAGACACCAGCCATGACTGGATAGACCTAACAAGGCATAAAAATGTGTACCTGTAAGTGTACATTCTTAAATTTATTTACTGTTGGAGAGCTAGACATAGGAGTCCAAAGGGAAAGAGTTTTGAGAAGGGATATGAAAGGAGAGAAAAAAAAACTGCAGGTGTATTACATATGTATTCTGGGAGGAAACTCCAGGTATGAGACAGAAGAATGTATTGGTGCACTGCCAGGAAATATGGCCGAGGTCCTGATCTACAGTACACAGGAAAAGGATGAATGCAACAGGAGGTATCTATCATCGGATTCATCTCCCATGCTCCCTCTGATCTATTTATGTTGCTTAACTATACCACACTCCAGGCAATGGAGAGAAAAAAACTGGAATGGGAAATCTGCTCTGCACTGGTGATTTAGAAGACTTCATGCTTTAGAACTCTACATCTTCTAAAGTGAGTGAAGAACATACTCATAGGACCAGGCTGCCTACTTCATGCCTTCCCCTTCTAATGCATAGAGAGCAGCGGTGTCAAGTAATGGGGACATGAATGGGGAAGAACTAGTAGCAAGCACACTCCTGCTTGTCTTCTCATGTGATTCAAAAGACATGAGGATGTTCACCCATATGAAATGCTGAATATCCCAAAGGACTACAGTGATAATGGCCATATGGATTGTTTAGCATACTGCATAAGAAAAGCATAAACATGCTTTATGGTGAATATGGTTCATAATCACCTATCCAAGATAATTCTTATGGCCAGTGTGGTGGGATAAGCAGAGGGTTCACTGTACAACATACTGGCTTAAAATATTATTTGGGGCTGTAATTCTAAAGCTACTTACTGGGGATTAAGCCCTATTAAACTGATTGGGACTGATGTCTGAGTCACCAGGTTTAGGATTATGCTGCACAACTCAGAAAAAAGGAAAAGAACATACTCTTGTGGGAATCTTACTGAGAGATAAGGAATGGAAAGGCTTAATCATGACTTGAGTTGTGATTGAATGTAGTGCTTTATACCCATAGTTGAGGAAGCAATACATTAAGTAAATGTAGGGATCTTAGAGACAGATTTACAATATAGCTATAAAAATAGCTCCTGAGATTCTCTCATCACTAAAGAAACATATCGTACCAGCTCCCAGTTCTCTTGCTCTCAGTTGCGATCAAAGCTGAGGGAAAGAGAACTAAGAGGCAAATCATAGTTTTATCCAAAATGTAGCTAACATTTACAGCAAGTTAAGACAATTTTTAAAAAAAGGAATCAGAATTTATGTATTTCTGGTTACAAGGATAACCTTTTTTTCTTTTATGAAGATCAACATTTTTACATTAAAAATAATTCACAGACTGATTTAAGGTAGAATGAATGAGGGAACCCTGTGTGGTTAATATTAGCAATGATGTGTCCACAATTTTGCTCTACAAACATGCTGTCTGGGATCCTTGGAAGGTGATGTTTAGCTGCCTTGGGATATTGAAAAGAGAGGTTTATGACAAAAGTTCAAGAAACTGCCTACCTTTGAGAGACAGCTCTGCCTACCTTTGGGAGGGAGATGTAGATCATAGTCCCATCATTTTTCCTCTTAGTGTAGAAAACTCTCCTATGTGACAAAAATAGGGTCATAGAATATAGTTCTGGCATGGTACTAGCTAGAAGAAATTCACCTGCATAGATAAAGGATGGATGAAATGTCATGCTGAGCCACTGTACACACATTGGGCAGATTCAAGCTAAAGTTAATCAATGGGATTGAAATTACACTAGTTGTAACTAAGGGTGCATATATGACATAAGTGATGTACCTCCACCCGATGGAATCCTGGGAATTGTAGTTTTACAAGGTCCTTAGTGTTCTTTGCCAAAGAGTGCTTGGTGCCTCACAACACTACAAATCTCAGGATTCTGTAGGATGGATCCATGGCAGTTAAAGTGGTGTCAAACTGCGTTATTTCTAGTGGCTGTTGGTTTTGCAACAAGGACCCCTGGGGCGTCCTTGAAGCTGCAGCTAATACTTAGGTCAGACCTAAGTATTGGCTGCAGCTTCAAATTCATTGGATAACCTTCTTATTATGATGATACATCATGATAAAAAGTTAATGGTCACAATCCTATTATCAGCTGTCATACTTAACTAAGAAATCCTCCCAGGCCTGACTCCCCAAACCTGATGGAAATGTCAATTACCTGTGCCCCAACCACTGGCAGAATGGATCACCCTTTCCCCATGCAGTTGATGTCCAATAAAGTAGGTTTAGGGGGTAGTTATCACCATGGCAATAGTGTCACTATGTAGTGATCATGAATGCAAAACAGGTATGCATGAGTAACTCTAGATGACTGTTTTGTTTTCACGATCACTACTCATTCACAAATGTTTCACTATTGCCATGATCAATCATAACTCCCCCTCAAACCTATTTTATGGGCCATCAGCTGCATGGGGAGGAGATCCATTCTGCCAGTGATCAGAGCATGAGTGAATGATGTTTCTGTCAGGTTTAGGGAGTGGGTCGTGCCAGGTGAGGTTACTTAGTTATATATACTATACTAATAGTATACTATAAATATACTAAAGTATACTGAACTAAGTAGCTGGTACAGGATTCCTTCCATTCTTCTTATGGAAAATACATGTATAAAACACATTTCTTCTGTGGGGGGGGAATGCAAGTAGGAAAAATGCAGTTAAAAACTTTTCCTTGAAAGAATGATTTCATCTTAAAATATCAACTATACTGCCATGATGTTCAGAAAGTCACATTTGACAACAATAGTCGTAGAAGAAGCAATTTGCCATCGAAGTTTTGCTAGAGTTCAATTTTTGTCTCACAGAAAAAAGAAATGAGAGAGAGAAAGGCATTCTTACCAAACATGAGAAGCTCTTTCCCCTTGTGTGATGTCAGAAAGTTGGGCATGTACAGCCTTGGAATGATGTATAAATCATTTTTATACACATAACTGTCTTAGAAAACTAGAAGTTTTTCAGTACAAAGGAATTCATTGAAAGAATGTGTGCACATCATTTTTTATGACTTGCACTGTACACAAGCAGAAGTTGCAAAGTACCCCATTTAAAGGTCTGATTACTGTACAATATTACATGGATCCAGCCCTTCTATTGAGGTGGTTTCACCTTCTAGTATTACAAGAAATACTATAACAATGCTGAAAATACTGATACAAAACAGATAGAAGTAGATATGACTAGCAAATATACCTTGGTTTAACTGTTCTATTATTCACCAAGTTTTTAATTCAGTGTTAGCTGTAAAAAAAAAAAATCTTCCAAGAATATAGTAAGATTTAAATTTTCTTAGCACAGACTTAGACAGTACCCCATCCTCATTACAAAATATAATCCAAACAGTGCCCACCCAAGAAATAAACAAGTATTATATATGTATAAAATGGAAGATGCATCTTTATTTTTTTGCAGAATAATGCATTTGAATCCCAGAAAGAATTGCCTTGATTATGGAATAATAATCATAAATTGCCAGAATTGAAATAGGGTTCCAGGTAGCAACATTTTCTATAGGAGCACTTGGAAACTCCAAAGGAATAGCCACCAAATATCTTTTTCACTCTACTGTTTTGTTAACAGAAGATGAAAACCAAGATCTCAACACATAAATAATTTTATTGACAGTATACTCCCAAAGTATACTGGCCTGTTTTAATATTATTGGGTGGAAAACATAGCATGATGCTCACAGGTAAGTAAGAAGCAAGAGCTAGACCAGAGGTTCTGATCGAAAAGGGCCTTCATGGTATTTAATGAAATGCAGCAAAGCACCTGCAGAAGCTGAATTTGCGATTTAGCATTGCTCTAGAAAAAAAGAATCTAGGGAGGCCTGCTCAGGTAGGTTACACTGAGAATGTGTGATTGGCTGAAGGTTACTAAGCCAGCTTTTATGCAAGCAAGCTTTTGGGTCCTGTACTAGGAGAAAATTGGGACATTAATTAATTAATTAATTAATTAATTAATTGAACCAAACAAGGCATTGGGGTGGGGATCTTTTCCCAGTCTCCCTAATTCCAGTCCAATTTATAATAGTATATTACTATATCATATATCATACTTTTCAAAACATAAGCAAATGCATACAATATTTCTACATATCTTGATTTTTAAAAATCATCCCTCCCTAGCTGCATTCTCCCTGAACCATGCCATACCATGTTTTAACCAAGTCTCATAGCGCTATGTGTCTGTTGGAAGGGAAGAGCTTCGTTAAAAAAGGAGATAATTTCCCATTCTCTGGTTATATAATCCTGATAACAATTTCCTCATTTTACAAAGGATTGTAGCTGCATTGAGCATAATGTTTGATTGAATCCCAGTATGGTTAGGATCACACTCAAAGACTCCAGTCCTAACCAGACATATTAAGAGTAAGCCCCAGTGAATACAGATGGAGTAACTTTTGAGTAAATATGCATAGGATTGGTTTTACCAGTCATCAACCACAGGGAGAAAATGGTCAAAGGATATTGTGTAAACTCAATTTTATTAGCAGAAATTTGAATCATTCTGCCTCCCATGTATCATAAACAGTAGTTGCAGATTTTCTTATAAATATCAGATGAGAAAAACATGTACACTAAATTCTGGTCTGGAGTATTTTTAAACAGATTTTTCAGCCCAATTCTGGATGTTTACTCAAAAGGAAGCACCACTTCATTCAGCAGGAATTCTTTCAAGGCAGCAGTTGTTTGACTACTCTGAGCATCATTCAGAAGTGGGGAAGTTTTACTTGAATGTGAATTGATATAATAATTTGACTAATAATTCAAATTAGTCCTTACAAAAAAAGAAAAGAAAACCAGGTTTTGGAGTATAGTGCGAGCAACTTGCAAATCTATTAACTTCAGAAGACTCTTCTGATGTGAGTGATATATTGTATTAATATGTTCAGACTTGCCAATTCCCTCACCCCCATGATGGTGTATCAATAAGGAACTCCAAATGTCCACACATAAATATGCTCCGCCCAGGCAGAATGAATAGCACCAATCATAAGAAAAGGTGAGCTGAATTCAGCACTACTTTCCCAACAGGTGAAAAGTACTGAGAAAGCTGCATATGCTCATTGCCTGCTAGAAGATACAAATGCAAACTCAGCATTCCATTGGCTGTTGGAAGACTGGGATCTAGAAGTGTTTTCTTTTCTCTTTCTATATAACACTTTTCTGTTTATAGAGTGCATCTAGAAAGAGGCTCTGGAAATGAAAACCTACATCTCTGTACAGACTGGTCCTTCAGTATTCAGGTAAGAATCCACCACAAAAATTTACAACAAAGCTTAACATTATGTATTGCACATTGTCCACCTTAATGAAACTACTTGTTTAAAAACCCTAATAAAGACCTCATAAGCAACTGCAAAGGGATTTCAAATTTCTTTAAGGCTGTTACTCTGTATGCCATTGCATTGATCTGAATGTTAGCTGTTATTTAACATGACAATACTAGGCCTCCCTTTGAAACATTCTTTCTTACATGACTTTAGTTCATCAAAAGAGAATGCAATTTTAGAGGTCTGTGGTATTCTTAAATTTGGTGGCACTGATTACATCACTGTCCATTCACAATGCTTTAACAAAGCGAGTGCTTATAATTATTGAAGATGCCCTGCATCCTAATCCTACATCTTGGTCTGCAACGTTGACACAGCATCTCTCTGCAGATGTTCCATCAACTGCAGAATTGTGCCATGGCATATAGTGTTATGCTTGACAAATCAGTCAGTATATTTCACGTTGGACACCTATTCTCTGGCAATAGAAGCCTAAAGCTCACCCCAGTAAACTGGCTTTCCTTTCTGCCTTGGCAGGACCTGTTGTTTTTGGTTGTTGTACTTGTAAAGTGCCATGTAGATTGATGGCACTACATAAATAAACAATCATCATCATCATCAATTTTGACAAGTTTCTGTTTAGGAAGGTTCTGGCTTAACCTGCATTATGTGGTGATGGTGGCAGTAATAATGCTTAATAAATCTTTGATCAAGGGAATACAATTGGCCCTCCACATTCACTGGGGTTAGGGGTACAGGATTCCTGCAAAAGTGGAAAAAGCATGAATACGTATAGCCCCCCACAATCCATATGTAACAAACACAAAAAGTACGACCCCCAGATTCAACAAATGGCAGATGCTTTCGAGGTGGCAGAATTCCTTCTCAAGGCAGAAGCAGGCAGATGGTGGGGCTTGTTGCTGCCTCCACTGCTGCCCTAAACCATTTTTATTAGTCTCACCATGCACTTGCAGTCTCTCTCAGTCTCGCAAGACTTGCAGTCCTTATTAAAAATGGCATAATGCAGTAGCAGAGGCTGCAACAAATAATCCACAAATAATCAAATCTGCCAGAGGTAAACCAGCAAATGTGGAGGGCTGACTGTACAAAAAAGTGGAGGTTCACATACAAGGGAGTGCATTTTCAAGGGAATAATTTCTTCTATCCATGTGTGAAATAATGTAATGAGGCTTGGCATCTTGCAACAAGTCATGCAAAAGATATGGTTGGTTAGAGTTCGGGAGATACTGGACAACAATCCCTGACTATTGGCCATACTAGCTGAGGCTGATGGAATCTGGAGTCCAACAGCCTTTGGAAGGCTGGAGACTCCTTACCCCAGTATAAAGCCATGAAATATGTCAGCCAAAGCAATAGTGATTTCTCTACCATTTCACTACAACTCTCAGAATCCTGATGTTAGGATACCCCACAACCATGCTGACTGAGGGATTCTGAAGCCTGAGGGCCAAACAAAGCATCTTATCCATATTCCACCTCTTGATATAGCAAAAAGATAATGGGTAATTAGCTTTGTTTAATAAACCAGATCTTAATATATGGGTAAAACACAAGTGAGAATACCAGATCCCAAGGAAAAACATAATGGGTCAGCGTATACTACTGTTGTATCCATCCTTGGTTTTGGTGACATTGATTTTGGGAAACAAGTTTACTAATAACCCATTCCATATGATAGTTCAGGGGCATAGCTCAATGAAAGGTTCTGAAGATATACATGAGGAGAAGCTCATTGCCTTTATGCCTTGCTCTGGTAAGCCAAAAAGCAACTGGCTGGAGCTGGGAAACACAGTCCTTGACTGGATGCACTTGCATGTGATTTAATAGTGCTTTCTTCTTATGTTCATCTGATTCTCCTCATCTTCTCTGCAAACATGGAAAGGATAGGCGGACTCTGCTCCATTAGATTAGTAAAGCAAACTACATTGTACAAAAGCAAAGTAGAACATGGACTGAAAATCCCAAAGACTATTTGTAATCTTTTGATTTTGTACCCATTTTGGAGTTTTTACCTAATTCTCTACCCATTCCTCACATCTACTTTCACAGTCACATTATTTAAAGGGAACTGAATGTTATTTGAGATCATCTTCAAAAATCTTATATAGGTGAGCGATTGATGGTAGGAAGGTGGGGGAGAAGCCACACTGGGCCTCTTTTGGACATTCCACTGGTCTGGTTCCACCCATTTCCTTTGAAGCCAATGCAGCTTTGTACTGACTTCACAAATTTTGGAACTTCACACTCAGGTGAATTCCACAATACATTTTAATTACCCATTTACATTAACATGCGAGCCTCCCCACTCCCTCCACCCTCCCAATCCACGCTTTACAGGGAAAGTTCAGATTTCATAGACAACAATAATAAACTTAAAAAAAAAACAACAACCTTATAGGTAGCAGCTGATGAAAACTCAAGTCAGTTAAAAAAGAACACGGTGGCCCCTTAAACCAACCACCAGGCTCTGTCTGCAATAAATAATGTGCTGACTCCATTTACCCATCTTGCTGGCCTAAAGTCTGGAGCTCAGACGTGTGAAGACTGTGGTGAAGGAAAACATTTTTCCGGCTGTACATGTGTAAAGAGATGGGTCCTCTTGGTGGCTGTCCCAGCCTCCCTATGAAAGTAGAATGTTGCCGAGGGGCAGGAGTTTGGTCTTTCAGAGCCCCTGAAAAAACAGGGTTATTTTCAGCCTTGACTGTCGAGTTGGGCATATTTTGCGCTTCCCCTGCTACACCATTCTGACTGACCTCTGAAGTGAGGGTATCGTAGGTGTCTCTTGTGTGCTTGCTGACTTCCACTCTTTCTTTGTCTTTCAGGAGGTTGCTGAGGCACACACTTGACATCTGGCAGCTGTTGCTTTCATAGGACGATGCTTGGTTGCCTGGTGTATATCTAAAATGGTCCTCGGTGGGTGTATGTGCTGACTTTCGGTCCTTTGTGTTGAGAGTTTGGCTCACCATTTTGTTTAGAAATGTAGCCTGGGGCAAAGAAAACAGAAAAGGGAGGGGATGAGATATTAGAAAAAGAACTTATTGACAACAAGGCTGCTTGGAACATGCAAGATGCAGTAACTGGCTGGAGCTTTGCAACAGGCTGGGCATGTTCACTGATGGGTGATTAAAATACTGAAATATTGTGCACTGACATAAATCCCTAGGCATGATAAGCAAGTGCTCTCCTTATGGTTTTCAGAGAAAAGTAAAACATTTGAAAGTGCAAGTTTACTTACAGTAACCCAACATGGAGTTTATTTATTTACTTATCCAGGAAGGATGACAATGCCCAAGTGACACTGAAAACATATGCTTTGGTACAGTGTTAGATCCCAGCCTTGAAGAATAGTTGTGATGCATTTTGCATGTGGGACCTCTAAAGAACAATTGTCCCAGAACTCGATTATCTGAATGCAAAATGCAGACCAATCCTCTGCAAAAGGACACCAAGCACCCAGGACATTAATCACACACATCCTTTTTTAATCTTATTGATAAAAATATTTTCTAAGTCAGTGGTAGACAATCTTGGACTGTAACTCTTAATATCCCTGAACACCAACCATGCTGGCTGAGCATTATGGATATTGTAATCTAAAATATCTGGAGGGCATCACATTGCTAGCCCTGCTCTTATCAATGTTACAATCTGTATGTGGACAGAAGCAACTCAATTCATGTCCGCTACCCTTCTATCATGCCAATAGGGGTTTGGTAATATCAGAGGCCTTGTTTTTGTTTGTTTGTTTGTTCAACAGGAGCATCTTATCTGCAGGTTACCCATTTTATTCTGGTAAGTTCTATAGCAAGTAATCACAAAGTCAGTTTATATCAGTGTTGCACTCCTGGGTGTGAGTGACATTGAGAAAAAGACATAAGTTTACAAGTAACCCAACCCATCTGATAGACAAGGAAGCATAGCTCAATGACAAAGAATATGATTTGCATGCAGAAGGTTCCAAGTTCTGGATCAGGTAGCAAGCAATGTGAAAGATATAGGTTTTTTTGGGGGGGGGGTTTCTGGGCTGTGAGGCTGCGTTCTGGAATAAACTCTTCTAGAACACAGCCTGGGGACACACACACACACACACACACACAAAACAACCTATGGATGCCAGCTGTAAAAGCCTTCGACTCCACAACATGAAAGACCTTTGCCTTAGGTGAAGGAAAGATTCTGCGACAGACCTGATATCCCCTCCATGACAAAGAAATAGCCTTGTTAGTTTGTCTTGGTACCATTGAGGAAGAAAAATGGGAGGTGTCTCAAGAAACCAGGATGGATGACTAAAGAACTTTCAACAGAGCTAAGTTTTAAACGGAACATGTATAGGAAATGGAAAAAGGGGGAAATCACAAAAGAAAAATTCAAACAGATAGCGAACATGTGTAGGAGTAAAGTCAGAAAAGCTAAAGCACAGAATGAGCTCAGGCTTGCTAGGGAGGTTAAGAACAATAAAAAGGGTTTTTTGGGGTATGTCCGCAGCAAAAGGAGGAAGAAGGAAATGATAGGGCCACTACATGGAGAAGATGGCAAAATACTAACAGGGGACAGAGAAAAGGCAGAATTACGCAACACCTTCTTTGCCTCAGTGTTTTCAGAAAAGGAAAAGGGGGACCAACCTGAGGAGAATGGAACAGAGGACACAATAGGGGAAATCCAGCTCAGAATAAGCAAAGAGGTAGTACAGGAATACCTTCTTAATCTAAATGAATTTAAATCTCCAGGACCAGATGAACTACATCCAAGAGTATTAAAAGAGCTGGCAAATGTGATCTCAGAGCCACTGGCAAAATCTCAGAGCCATTCTCTCTTTGAGAACTCCTGGAGAACAGGAGAAGTCCCAGCAGACTGGAGGAGGGCAAACATTGTCCCCATCTTCAAAAAGGGGAAAAAAGAGGATCCCAACAATTATCGTCCAGTAAGTCTGACATCAATACCAGGGAAGATACTAGAGCAGATCATGAAACAGTGAGTCTGTGAACATTTAGAAGGCAATGCCATAATCACAAAAAGTCAACATGGGTTTCAGAGAAACAAGTCATGCCAGACTAATCTGATCTCTTTTTTTGATAAAATTACCAGCTTGGTAGATGAAGGGAACGCTGTGGACATCGCATACCTTGATTTCAGTAAGGCCTTTGACAAGGTTCCCCATGACATTCTTGCAAACAAGCTTGTAAAATATAGGTTAGACAAGTTAACTGTTCAATGGATTTGTAATTGGTTGACTGGCCGAACCCAAAGGGTGCTCAGCAGTGGCTGCTCTTCGTCTTGGAAAGATGTGACCAGTGGGGTGCCACAGGGTTCTGAACTAGGCCCAGTGCTATTCAACATCTTTATCAATGACTTGGATGAGGGAATTAGGGGCATACTTATCAAATTTGCAGATGACACCAAATTAGGAGGAGTAGCTAATACCCTAGAGGACAGGATCAAAATTCAGAATGACCTGGATAGACTGGAGAGCTGGGCCAAAGCTAACAAAATGAAATTCAACACGGAGAAATGTAAAGTACTGCACTTAGGGCGGAAAAATGAAATGCATAGATATAGGATGGGAGAGACCTGGCTGAACGAGACTACGTGTGAAAGTGATCTAGGAGTCCTAGTAGACCACAAGTTGAACATGAGCCAACAGTGTGATGCGGCAGCTAAAAAGGCCAATGTGATTTTGGGCTGTATCAATAGAAGTATAGTATCTAGATCAAGGGAAGTAATAGTGCCGCTCTATTCTGCCTTGGTCAGACCTCACCTAGAATACTGTGTCCAGTTCTGGGCACCACAATTAAAAAAGGATATTGACGAATTGGAACGTGTCCAGAGAAGGGCAACTAAAATGGTGAAAGGTATGGAAATGATGCCTTATGAGGAGAGACTTAGGGAGCTGGGTATGTTTAGCCTGGAAAAAAGACGGTTAAGAGGCAATATGATAGCCCTGTTTAAGTATTTGAAGGGATGTCACGCTGAGGATGGAGCAGGCTTGTTTTCTGCTGCTTCAGAGACAGGAACACGGAGCAATGGATGCAAGCTCCAGGAACAGAGATTCCACCTCAACATTAGGAGGAACTTTTTGACAGTAAGAGCTGTTCGGCAGTGGAATGCACTCCCTTGGAGCGTGGTGGGGTCTCCTTCCTTGGAGGTCTTTAAACAAAGGCTGGATTGCCATCTGTCGGGGATGCTTTGATCAAGATTTCCTGCGTGGCAGGGAGTTGGACAGGATGGCCCTCATGGTCTCTTCCAACTGTACAATTCTATGATTCTATGATTTTATGGTACAAAAAGAAGGAAAAAGAGTGGGGGAATGAGATGTGTGACATCTTTAACACTTTAATATGAGCTTTTGTGCATTCCAATTCACTTCTGTGATTGCATTATATTAAACTCATGATAAAATAAATCTGTTATACTTAAACCTGCTACAAGTCTTCTTTTTCAGAGAAGATATTATATAAAGGTTAGGTGACAAATACTCTGATCAAATAATAGGCACCTTTTTATGTGCCTGGATCCCACAGTGCTCTAGTAATGTCAGTAGCAGTAAGCTTTCACATGGGTCAGTTATTTCTCACTTTGATGCTGTTTTCCCCATGATGATGGTGGCACTCACAGGAAAAGGACTCAGATCAACCACATGGCTCTCATGATCACATTGTATGCATGGTTCCAGAATAGGGTTTCCAAATCTCAGAATTTGGTCCTGAATCAGGGCTGGATCTTCTTCTCCAGTCCCATGGTGAGACGGAGATATCACAGGGTGACAGTGGTACCTTGAAAATTATATGTATTATTTTCTTCAGTTGGTAGACTCGGGCCAAATCCACACTACACAAACAATCCATTTTGATACTGGATTATTTGCCAAGGCTCCTTCCTATGGAATCCTGGAATTTGTAGTTTTAGAAGTTCCTTACCTTTCTCTGTCAAACACTCCAGTTTCAAAATGGGTTATTTCAAAATGGATTGTTTGTGTACAGTTGTCCCTTCACATTCGCGGCTCTGATATTTGCAGTTTTGATTATTCACAGTTTGAGAGGTCCCCCCCCCCATGCTTGCCTGGGCCTTCGCTTCCCTTGGAAAGGGAGCAAAGACCCAGGCAAGCATGGGGGGGGGGTGAGGCAAAGCCTCTTAAATTGCCCCTCTGCTGGGCCTTCACTCCCTTTGAGGTGAGAGTGAAATCCCAGCTGACATCCGGTTTGAGAGGTTTGCCCTCACTCCCACCCATGCTTGCCTGGGTCTTTGCTTTCCCTTGGAAAGGGAGTGAAGACCTAGGCAAGCACGGGGGGGGGGGGGTGAGGCAAAGCCTCTTAAATCGCCCTGCTGCTGGGCCTTCACTCCCTTTGTGGGGAGAGCAAAACCCTAGCAGATGGCCGGTTTGAGAGGTTTGCCCTCACCCCCCGCACTTACCTGGGTCTTTGCTTCCCTTGGAAAGGGAAGCAAAGACCCAGGCAAGCATGGGGGGGGGGGTGAGGCAAAGCCTCTTAAATCACCCCTCTGCTGGTCCTTCCCCCCCTTTGCGGGGGAAGCGAAGACCCAGGAGAGGGCCGATTGTTATTCGCAGTTTTTTCACATTTGTGGAGGTCTGGCGGCCCTAACCCCCATGAATGTGAAGGCACGACTGTAATGTGGATCTGACCCTTGGTGTTTTGATTTGAATGGCATGTTCTCTGCAACTGTAGTCAGTGCTTAAGATACCATACCTAATGGCATCACCAGAGACTGACCCTTGTAACATTACCATTGGATCATCACTAGGGCCCAGCCCATGACATCACAAGGAGTCATCCCTGGGTCTTAAATTACGGCCCCCAAATCTTAAATCCTGGGATAATCCTGACCTTGGAAATCTTATCCCAGAATGAAAGAATCTAGGTGAGGTGTCTTTGACCTCCAGTAGATTTAGATGACTAGTCCTGTAATCCCTTACAATTGGCCATACTAGTTGGAGCTTTTGGCAGTTGGAGTCTAAAACTTCTGCAAGGCAAAAAGTGCCATACCCTTGATGAAGCAAAAGTCAACTATCATCATACTTGTAATGTAAGACAGGTCTAAAGCTAAGAACAGAGTACTATCAATGTGTTCGCCAGAGAAGCAGCTCACAAGTACATAAAGCTGACCCATATTAAATGCCACAGAAGTTTCAGGATGTAATCTCCTTGCCTGGAATTACATGCCCCAAAAGAAAACACATTAAAAAGACTTATCTCTACAAAGGGAAATTGAGAAGCTGAATTTAAATACACACACACACACACAACATTTCCCTTCTGTTGTAAATAGACATCAGAATGCACGTCAGATTCACACACACGCAAATCCCAAATCTATTCATGTTAATCTCGTAAAATATGCATGCATGAAAGGCTGAAAGAAAGAAAACAGTAACACAGAGTGAAAGAAACAAATAAGTTTCATTTCCCAGATGCCAACCATGCAAACTTCCAAGGGAGTTCTTTAAAAGGTATGTCATAACACACACTTCAATTAACACAGTTTTATGTTTCTCTCTTCATTTAGTATCTAGAAAAGCATTAGAGCTTTAAGGTTCCAGTTTGTGTGAGAGAACCAGCTGTAACAGCAGTCCTTCACACCTGGTCTTTTTGTGAGGAATACAATTAATGTTACTGGATCTCCTCACTCTTACTTGTATGTGAAGTAGTGGATGGGTATGTGTACCCAATAAACCTGGGTACACATACAGGGTTTGTTTTGTTTTGCTTTTTTTGCAGAGTTGTGGTGAACAACTCTGCAAAAGATACAACAGGTGCTACACTACAGAGAAACACAGGAAGCCATGACTTGGGAAGCTAAGCATATTAGGCATAAGAAATGTTGGCAATTTCCTCCCACATTTGTTTCCCCCTCCCAAAAAACACCCCTCAAGTTTCCTAAGTTCTTCATTCCGAAAATGAAGAAATACATAATTTTTGGTTAGTTCTTCAAAAACCAAATAAAAAAACCCTCTCCTACTTAGATGGGCCAAATTCAATACAATGAAAGAATCATAAAGTTGGAAAGAGCTCTATGGGCCATCAGGTCCTACCCCCTGCTCAATGCAGGATCTTCAGCTAGAACATCCCCAGCAGGTAGTTGTCCAGCCACCTTTTGAAGACATCCACAGAAGACCCTACCACCTCTCTAGGCAATTGATTCCATTGCTGAATCACTCTCACTGTCAATACATTCCTTCTAAAGTTTAACTGAAATCTACCCTCCTGCAACTTTAAACCATTAGACCTAGTTCTAACCTCTGAGGCAACAGAGAACCTCCCTGCACGCTCCTCTTTGTGGCAGCTTTAAAAAAAATCCTCTTGGGGTTTTTAAAGTGTGCAATCATGTCACCCCTCAATCTTCTCTTCACTAAGCTGAACATGCCCCCTCCTACAACTGCTTCTCATATGTTTTGTTCTCCATACCTTTTATCATCCTCGTTGCCCTTCTCTGAACTCACTCCAACTTGTCTGTATGCTTCTTAAAATGAGGTACCCAGAAGTGAACACAGTACTCTGGATGAGGCTTAACCAGTGCAGAATATAACGGGACTATTACTTCCCTCAGCTTGGAAATTATGCTTCCATTACTGCAGGCTAAGATAGCATGTGCCTTCTTTGCTGCAGCATCACACTGCTGGCACAGGCTCAATTTATGATCAACAAGGTCCTTTTCATGTGTAGTACTGCTGATCCAAGTATCCCCTATCCCCATTAGAATGAAAACAGACTGTTTATGACTGATTAACAATCTGTATGTCTACAATAATTTGACAGTGCTTTGTAGTCTTTACTGTTGGGAAATGTTTCAACATTTCTTTCTCTTGCAAATTTTGATTCAATTGCCCAAGGGTCCTGACACATATTGGACCTGAGGCAGTTTTTAACATTTTAACAAGACTAAGTGCTGAATGATGCTACTATTTGATCTACAGTTATTAGCAGTATACAAAATATTCACAGAAGTACACAAAGATTTCAAAATACTGTAAGCCTGAATTGTAAGATTCATGCCACATTTGTGAATCTTATTTAAGAGGTTCTCTTGTTCCAAAGTAACATCTCCCAAATTAACCAGGCGAATATTGTTGCTGTATTCCTTCAAGTCATTTCTGACTTAGGATGACCCTAAGGCAAACCTATCCCAGGATTTTCTTGGCAGAATTTGTTCAGAGGAGGTTTACCCTTGCCTTCCTGAGAGAGGGTGACTTGCCAAAAGTCACCCAGGAGGTTTTCATGGCCAAGAGGAGATTTGAACCCTGGTCTCCCTGTGTCCTAGTCAAGCACTCAAACTTCTGCACCACACTCACTTTCTAACCAGATGAATAGCTTTCAGATATTTAACTTCTTCATACAAGTCTGTTGTGACATCAGGATGATATTCTTTACTGGATGCCCTGCTTTAATCTTCAATCTAGTTTTCACTCATCTTGATGTATTCCCACAGAAGCCCACATTTCTAATCTAAAAACTTTACAGCTTTATTTTTTTTAAAAAAAAATGGTTTACACAAATGAAAAACAAAATAGTCCAAAAATTCTGCTGTGTTAGGTTTACATACAAATTAATTCATAATTAAGTATTCAATAATGAGATATGAGACCAATTTATCCTTATCCTGAGTTACTACACCCATGTTCTACTTTAGCTGAATACTCACTAGTTTTTCCTTCTAACAAGAATGCTAAGCATCCAATGACCCCATTTCACTATTTCGTCCATCACCACATGATGATTTTGGAACAAAACCCAGGCTGTGGGGGGGAACACATGCCTGAAATATTTTCTTTAATTTTTTTTCCCAGACCTTCATTTGTACTACATAATGTTAATTTCACCTTACCTAATGCCAAAATGTATATATGTTACAGAGTAAGGCGTTCCAAGGTGTTCCAGCCACAGAACAAATAAGAAAAGATCACGGTCACACACACACACACACACACACACACACTTTTTCTCTTTATCTGCCACTGTGTGCATGTGCCTTAAAGTCACCTGTCAAGCTATGACACCCCCCAAGAATTTCATATACTCAGATGTGGTTTTGCCATATCCTTCCTCTGAAATTTAGCCTACACACCCAGTATTCATTGGTGGTCTCCAATCCTAGTACTAACTGGGGCTGACCCTATTTAGTCAAGATCAGATAGGGTTCTGGTGCCTTTAGGATATTTACCCTAACGTGTAAATACCTAAAAGGCACTAGAATCTGTCTGATCTAAATACCCTGAAGTGTATTTAACCAGAGGACAGTTGAATAGGCCTAAAGGGGAGAGAGCAGGACATGTGGCAAATAAGTATCTATCCCACTTCTTGCAACACTTGCCCAGTCATGCCTAGTGGCTTCTGTGTCAGTTGGGTTCCTGATGCCATTATGAGAGGCAATGCAGGCAAAAACAAAGTATTTGGGGATAGTACGGGTCTGGGGTGCGTTGGTGGGGTTGGGTATATTTATGTGTTTTTACATGTTCAGGGGGCATTCTGCATTGTTTTGAGAAGAGGTATCAAAATTGCCTGAAAATTTCACCATTTATTTTTTTAAAAATATGGTGGCTGGGAAGACTGGTGGAGGGTTTCAGGGGCCACATGCTGCTTACAGGTGGCACTTTGGCCACTTGTGCCATTCACAGACCACTAAATTGCCGCCGCCACCACCACCACCACCACCTACTACTACTACTCTTCCTCTTCCTCCTTCTTTTCATCTTTGCTTTTGGCAGTATCAGACTTATGGTTCAGGTGTAGCAAGAGAGTGAGCATTGCCCCTGGTCTCCACATGTTACACTTTGGGCTTCTGGCATAGCACCAGAAACTAGCAGGAAGCATCACAGATACTTTGGTATCTGTTGAAGAAGCTCTTTATTTATTTATTTATTTATACCCCGCTCTTCAGCCACAAGGCTATCAGAGCGGCTTACAAATTATTTTAAGCAATAGCTATTTACACATCTACACTGCATTAAACAGTTTCCAGTGTGAGTTAGCTAATTGCCCCCCACAAGCTGGGTACTCAATTTACCGACCTACGAAAGGATGGAAGGCTGAGTGAACCTTGGAGCCGGCTGGAATCGAACTTGCAATGTGGTGTTTTATGTTTTAGCTCTGTTTTATGGGCACATTTAGACTTTAGACTTTCACATTTAGACTGACCTAATCTAACCAATCTCAGACTATCCTCATTGTCAAAATTAATGACTGGGCACAGTTATGATCTTGTTCAAAGTGCATACATAGCACAGAATGGAGCCTCTGACTTAACTACTATCGTTAGTCCTGATCAGAGTGAGTCAATGCAATTTGCCTTTGTGTTGATTCAATATTTTATTGATTGGGTCTACTCGGGACTAATAAACATGATGACAACCATTGTTCATTTAACATTACAGTCTTTGTTTTACACCCCTACATGATATACTGGCATGCCTGCCTAAAGACCTGTCATAGACAAAAGACACTATGTCACTACACAAACCATTCTAATTTGTCAATGAAATAAAATCTTTTGTCATGAAAGTTACCTAATGAGAAGCCATAACACGTAGAATATAAGAATGAGAAGAATAATAAATATAAACACCACAGAGAAATCATGGAGTACCTCATTACGTACTATCTTAAGCATGTGGCATTCAGAATCTGTTTAAAAGGAATAATATCTGGACACATAGACTCCTTTGTGAGTATGAAGCTGTATTGTAAGTCATGTTGGTGTGTGGGAAATTTCAGTACTGTATATTGACACCCAACCTAGTGCTGTCAAAGATAGAAGGTACATATTGAAAAAAGTCTTCAACTTAGATCTATCTGTCACACATGGTCAAAAATATGAGAGAGGTACACAGTAGTAGATTGATGAGACTGTACAGAGCCATGGATGAAAGTGGAAAAACAGTGATCTCCCACCCAAACCAGTAGCGTGCTTACACTCTAAAGCTAAACTGCTTCACACTGAGCCTTTCCTTGCTTGCTCTGGTGTTTGTGAACCAAATTTCAGCGAAAATTTACATTCAGTTTATTTCTAGGAAGATGCATGGACTTTTTCTCTGAATAATTATCTGTTAAAAAATGGAATAAATGGAATAATTAAGAGGCACTTACTGGACAGCTTAAATCAATCTTCTTTAAAAAACAAAATAACTTCTATGAAGTTTCAAAGCATCTAGTCACTATCAGTAGTCAGGAGGACTGCACCAAGACCTAGTGGAACATAGTAAAATGCCTTATATTACATCAGAAGCAAAGCACCAGTGCATTGTCTACACTGACTGGCATGGTCCTTCTGAGGTTTTGATAGGGGTTTTTCCCAGCCCTACTAAGAGATGCCATGGATTGAACCTGGGACTTTCTGCCTACAAAGCATGTGGTTTGAGACTAAGCTACCTTGCCCCAGGAGAGTCCCTTTGGACATTTCTCTATATATTTCTTGCTTAAAGAATGTGTGGGTTGCTTTTCTGTCTAGAAGGGCCCTCAAGATGACACACAATATAACACAACACCATAAAATATGTATTCAACAATTGGTTAAAAGCAAACTGGACATATCTTACAATCAAACCAGAGAGCAACATGAAAATCCATCAAATTCCACATAGAATAATACCAATATTGTTGAATGGCTAAGGCAAGACAAAAGTGGAAGTGATCGAATCTTCATTGGAAAGGAGTTCCATGTTCCAAGCAACAAAAATGCCCCTCTCTCCTATACCCACCCACCAATCTAAACTTACTTGATGGTAAGACATATGTATGTTAGGAGATCTGAAGATCTTCTAATATAGATATGAAGACCACAAAGTTCAGGCAGCCTCTTATGTTGGCCTGTGGTCTGTCAGATAGCCTGGCTGCAAGAGCTTTAGCATTCTCAGTAAGAAATAATACCTCGAGGTCAGCTTCAAATCTAATTGGAAGTCAAATGTAGTTGGTACAAGACCAGTGATAAATGGTGTAAATTTTCTCTATTGAGTTTTATAGACAGCTCTCACTTCCATTTCAAAATAATTTCTCATGTTAAAACATGAACAGAACTTTTTAATGTAGCTTGAACTAGCCACCAATAGCTTCCTTCTCTCCTACACTAGCCTGCCATTAAAATCAGCCAAATGGGATGTACACACCCACTCACACAGGACACAGGTGTTGGAGCCCTAACAGCCCCCAACTTCAATAATGCATAATTGTCAATATTTGATAATTTGGCTGGCTATGGTCAACCATGTGGTTGGCCAATAAACCAGGGACTCCCCAGATACCAAGGCTGGAGTCATGTACAACCTAGGGAGGGCCCTTCTAAATTCCTTAAACAGATCATACCCAGGTCAAAGTTCTTCCTGAGAACACTTGGAAATGTGTCATCCACTAATCCAATCAAGGATAGCTGAGCACTCAAATGTCTGCAAAACAGGTTTTTCCTCCTTTTCCTAGATCATAATGGAAGGTTGTTTGTTCCCATTTAGTTCCAAATGGCTAGCCCATCATCAATAATTAATACATCTGAAGAACCCTTTGTCCAGTCCTGGGAAACTCTGACGAACACCATATTCTACCCTAAACCTTATCCCTTCAGGAATTATCAAATATAAATATCAACCTAAAACTCCACGAAAGTATGCACAGCTTTTCTGCATCTATCCACTCTGCTGTGTGACCCTCAGAATGCAACTCTGAGCATCCTCTGCTGCATGAATCTCTGCTGTTTGGATAGGTATAGTATAACCCACAATCCCCTTACTCTATTCCTCTATCCAAATACTTCTTACTTTCTTTGATAGCCTTGTGTGAGTGCTTGAAGCTTGAGTGTTAGTATGAATACTGTTAAGATTAATTTCCAATAAAACTGTTTAATTGTATGTTCTAGCTTGGAGTCTCCTCAATTACTACTGGTATACATCGGTCAAAAGATCCTGCCATTACCCAGCCTCTCACTGCCATCTTGAGCTAATTAAAATTTTCCCATAGTAAAATTCGGACACTAGTGGGATCCTCATGGACCCCCAGGCATTTCAGGAAACACACAAATAGCTTGATCCCACTAACCACCTTGTCATCAAAAGAAGATTGCCGAAGACAAAATCTCCTCCCCAAGCTATAAGAAGTGGGCATGACTTAGTCCATGTCCAAAATCTCTAGGCCAGGTCCAAAATTTCCCTCCAATTCCTGACCCTTTTAACAAGAGAACAAGGGGAGAGATGGGAGAGGGGGAGAACCCCCTTCATTCAAAAGATGGCCATCATTGCTCTGGGAAAACACTACCCCCTTCACCTGCTACAGTGGCTAACTATTTACAAGAACCACCCTTGCCAATTGCCCCACAATATCCTTCATGCTTCAGGGCAAGGCTACCAAAAATATATATCCCCAGTTGAATCATTTGAGAAGCAAATAGCCCTAACTAGTCACAAGGCAACCAAACAAAGCTTGTTGTATTAGCCATTGCAGAAGGAGGATGGGCTGAGCTCAAATCCAAAAAGACCAGAAGATAGAGCAGTGCTCATTTAACTTACAGTGACCAACCTTGTCCCTGAACATCTTGGTACAAGTCATGAAGATTGTCCCCCCTGCGTCTTCCTGTGGAGTGGTGGTGGTGGCAAAATAGCAGCCACAGACTGCAGCCGCCTTTTGGCTGTGCATTCATGGGGTTGAACTGAATGTGCTCAGTTCCCACCGTGCCCACAAAATGCTGTCAGACTATTGAAAGGGGGAAAAAATGAAAACCACTTTGGAGAACATATGGACCTAAGTGGCTGAAAAAGGAAGACAAGGAAAAGGATTCAAAAAAATTGCCTCTCTGTTCACTTCCTCACTTGCCAGCTGACACCCACCTGCTCATTTCCTCTGCTCAGCCTCATACCTCAGAAGGAAGAATGCTGAACCACCACCTCACCAACATAAGTATGCACAACATTTCCTTGCAGATGTGGCACTTGCAAATATTAATTATGATTGTTCTTATTATCATCATTTATCTATATACTGCCATGGATGTACACAGCACTTTGGAAGTAAAAGAACTAAAAAGAATAGGTCCTGCTTAAGACATACAGTCTAAAATATATGTATACACACACACATACACAGAAGGAATAATAAAATATACAACTATACAATAAAACTGTAGCAAAATTATCCAGACAAAATACAAAAGAATACAATATAGTATAAAGCAAACTGACAAATACATATAATCAAAACATACAAGATTATAAAATAATATTAAACTAAAATTTCAAAAGCTTTGGATAACAAGAAAGTTTTTAATTGGGATTTAAAAATAACAAGGAAAGGAGCAACCTGCATATATTCAGGGAAGTAATTCCTATGAACTTCAGAGAAGAGTGCTTGCATTTCTATAGCCAAAATGGTTCTATCTATGCAGAAAGGAGTTATCAGAAGGAATCTCAAATTTTGCAAACCTATAAAAAAAATCTTCAGATTTTGAGGGGGACCACTCTAATCAGCCTAGTGAGAATTCAGCAATGTTTGATGGCTAGAAATAAATTAGTCTGCTCATCTCATTTTCTCCTGCATTTTTTTTTTAAAATCCCTATTTTGGAAGAAATTTTCAGATTCTGGTGGTAAGCCTATCAAAGGAAAAACACAGCAACCCTAATTCAGCAGCAAAAATACACATTCAAAGCTTGTCTTTTAAGAGCCAAATTTGTTTTAAAAACACCTCTGCATGTATAGTTGAATCTGTCTGTTTCGCCTTTCCCCACATTTGAATTTTAAATTTTCAAGATTTTCTATCAATTTTATGAATAAATTTAAGAACTTTTGGGGAAATGGGCCAAAATTGTAGGGGAGATGAGCAATGCCAGAATACTGAACAGATGTGCCTACAGATGTGCCTATTGGGCAGCAGACTCTACTCATAAGAGAATCATACAGTTGGATGGGATAATATAATTGCTTTCTAGAAGGGAAGAACATAACCATTTAACTCCTTTCTATATTCATATGACTTCAAACAATTTTTGTGGTCCTGGCAGTTTAAATAAATGCAAATCTAATTTATGAACACCAGTTTAAATCAACTCCTTGGTATAGCCCATCTGTCACCACATCAACTGCTTAATTTCTGCATCACCTTGGTTTCGTGCCTACCAACTCCCTGTGCTACAAATGATCCAATACACAATGCAATTTAGCTGGAGTAGGTAATTGTTCTTCATTTTAGTTTGTTAAGAGCTGCTCGTCTTTATTGATTTTAGGATGCACCTAAACTGTCACTGTACTTTTTACAACAATTTGAATCTGCTTCTATTGATCAAATAACATTGCATTCTGGCGAAACCCTCCATGCTAGGAGAAGAAAGCCTGGCGCATCAAAATAGTGCATGGTGGAAAAAGTACATGTGCACTGGAAAAGAGCCAAGAACTAGTAAATTCAACACTTGTAAACTCACCAGGCACAAAGCAGATTAGAGCAACAATGACAAAGCTTTACTGTACTGCATGCTTAGTTTTCCATCCCTTCTTTAGCAACTGAAAATTGACCAAAGCTCTTGAAGATACCTTACAAAGTACACACACAGTTTGTAACACATATGGAGACAGAAGATGGGTCCTTCATCTTCAATAGTGGTGGTGAAGATGTAATTTCTGTAGGCATAGCTCACCATGCAAGCTACCACATGCTGTTATTTACATGTCTCAAACAACTACAGTTGTCCCTTCATATTCACTGGGGTTTGGTTCCAGGACCACCCTTGGATACCAAAATCTGTGAATACTCAAGTCCCATTATATGCAATGGCATAGCAAAATGGTCTCCCTTACATAAAATGGCAAAATCAAGGTTTGCTTTTTGGATTATTATTTTTTAAAGAATATTTTCAAGCCGTGGATACTTAAATGTGTGGATACAAAGGGACAACTGTATTTAATGAAACCCTTAGATATCTAATTGGCTGAGTGAAGTGGGATACTCTGAAGACATGGATTGATAACTTGGAAGTTCATACTAAAATAAACCAGTTAATCTCAGAACAGCTGTGGGATTCCTTCATTACCCACCCCTCCTCTTTGCCATTTTATGCTGAAACCGATTAACATGGTTTGCTCTCTGAAAAATAACCCAAATTGACTATTTAGATACAGGGCTCATTCAGAATGGCAGTTTCTGCCACACTTTTTTGTTGTGTGTTTTCCAGTCATTTCTGAATCATGGAAACCCTACAGCAAAATTATCACAGGGTCTTCTTGGCAATATTTTTCAGAGAGGGTTTGCCTGTGCCCTCCTCTGAGGCTGGGAGAGTATGACTGCCCAAGGCAACCCAGTGGGCTTGCATGGCTGAGCAAGGTTTTAGACCCTGGTCTCCCAGTGCCCTAATCCAGGACTTAAACCACTACAGCATGCTGGATCTCTTGTGCCAGACTATTTGATTTTTTTTTCTTGGTCTTGTTGCTTCTTTATCCAAAGGCTGCCATAACTTCTCTCACTCATACACACAACTTCAGACAAAGGTGGTTCGTTTGTGGGCATCTTGCTTGTGATGTGGGTTACAAGATTAGAGAAGTGTATGTCTATTACCCTCACATACACCCATTTTGCCTACAGATGTATTTCCAGATGTTACAACCATCACATGGTCTCCTTTTTCCTCCCAATGCTTCTTTACATTTAAAAAAATAAATAAATCTCTCTAGAATTTTAGCACTCTTTCCAGAAACTTTATAGGAACAATATAAGGTGTTGTAGTGGTGCCCCTGGTATTTTTTCCTCACACATGCACTCCTTTGTGAAGAGAGGCATTGGAGGAAACTGATGAGCTGCACCAAGAAAAAGAATTTCCAGAGCTTTAGCAGTATTCCTACTAGGTTCCATGCTGGCATGACTAGTTGTTTTTTTCCTTCCTTTTCTGTGGTACAATTCATACTGAAGAAGGATGCAACAATACCATCATAGCATCTTATAAGAACAGTATTAAAGTTCTAGAGATTTCTTTTTTTAAAAAAAAAAAGCTCTCTCCATATTAGGAGAGACACCATTTCCTTGGAAATGTATAGGACAAGGGAGAAAATGAAGATGGAGCAGGCACTAGGCTGCAAAAGCTCTGCATTGGATTGCCAAAAGCTGGGAAGGATGCCAAAGCCTTGCAATAAAAAGGTGGAAGCACAGCTGGTACTTACTCTCCAGTGGTGATGGCTCCCTCCTTGTGTTTCCATTTGCAAAAGATTTTGCTGAGGTATGGAGAAAGCACACTATGACTCAGCTTCTCCATGTCTTGACAGGAGAATGAAAACTTATCATCCTCTGGGACTTCTGGAAGACCTCTGGCAGGTCCTGGAGGATGCCTGCATATGCTGGCTATAAGAACATAGCTGGATGATTCTCAGCCACACCCTGCTCTCTCCTGAAGCAACTGTATGGCCATGTCAGGGGGTACACAGGGCAAGCATTCTCCAAGACACTCACTGCCTTTGGTCAGAGCGCCTTTAAGATGAGCAGCTGTGGCAGTAGCTAAGATATCAGGGCTTTCCTCTCTTCTCCCCACCCTTCACTAGTTCAGTAGCCCCTCCTAAGTCATGAAAGTTATTTTCTCAGCAGGGGTGAGTAGCTGGTGAGAAGGTGGATAGGCAGCAGGATCCATGACAGATGGAACAATTGCCACTGGTCCTTTTTTAGGGAAGAACCCCTGCCACACTTGGATCCATCAGCAGCCTTGATCAGCAGCCCAAACTAGAGCTGGCCGAGGTATGGCAACAGCTACCACCACTACCAGTGCTTCTGAGCCTCACTTTGGGAGATGCCCACAGAGCATCTACAGTGGTGGAGCAGACACAGCTGAGCTCTCATCCCTGCAGAGGGGACAAGATGGCAGGGGAAAGTGCTGCATTAATCTAAGGAGTAAAACATTGTGATAATTGACAGGGATTACCTAGAACTATGAGGGCCGGTGTGTTACAGTAATTTGAGTGTTGGGCTAAAACAGTGGGAGACAAGGGTTCAAATCCTCACTTGGCCATAATCAATTTACATTCTCTCAGCTTCAGAGGAAGGCAATGGTATCCTCTACCCAACCCAACAAATCTTTCCAAGAAAACTCTATGATAGGTTCACTGTAGGGTCACCATAAATGAGAAAAAACTTGAAGGCATACAACAACCACCACCAGAAAACACATTCGGACAAGAGAAATATTGTTTGGTTCTTTGCCATAAAAGCAGTAATTACAGCAATTAAAACTCCTCTGTGCCAACACATTTGGCCAGTTTAGATGAGCCCACACACTGAAACCTGATCTGAATACTTCACAACCTAACTTTTAATGCAAAATCCAAATATCAGTTAGACACTTTTCCAGGCCATTTCTCTGTGGAATACCAAAAGCACCTTGTAATTCAGCATTTAAATTATCTGACATTGTACTTTAGTCTTGGAAGACACGTACTTCAGTATTTGTAGTTCAATATCCGAAACCAGTAGTTCACTACTGTGGTTCACTCATAGTCGTTTAAATAGAAGTTGATCATAGTGTCCATGGATTAAATAACTCCATTCTCAGAGTTCTCCTCCTTTGCTATGAGCAAATGAGATTGTAAGGGAATGGTTCAGGTAACATGTAACTGTACAGAATGACTGATGGAAGAGCCATGGAATGAGGAATGGTCATTTGTTTGCATGTTTGGATTGTTTGAAATGCCCAAAGCTGGAAGAAAGGATTAGCAAATACCCCAGGTTGTTACTACAGGGGCTTTCTGATCAATCCTAACATTATATCTCTAGACACACCTCAGACACACCATGATCTCCAACTGACCTCTAGTCTGCCTCAGCCAACCTGACCCTGAAAAGTATCCAATATTTCCAGTTACAGGTTACTGTAGGAACTGGGTAGTAGGGCATACTAACATAGCCTTTCATTTGCTGTTATGTCTGATAATAGATAAGAGGATTTAAGAGGCCATAAAGCCAGAGTTTGCTTTTACAAGCAATGATGTAGAAAATACAACAATCTATTTTATTTTATTGGATTTATATCCCACCTTTCTCCCAAGATGTAATTCTCCCAAGATGTGGGTCTTTACCATGGGATTATTGCCTCCCCACTCCCTTCTCATGGCTTGGTTATTTCAATACTATCCCAGAAGCACAAAAATCAGTCTTAAACAAAAATAGATCTCTTGCAGCTGGGGTAATTCTTAAGGGGCCCTTAAGTGTGCAACAAATTACAGTACAAACACCCATCACTTTAGAAGGTTAATGATGAATGTTTTAATATATTTTCTATTAAGGAATACCACTGCTATTTGGATATTTACTAGTGCACACAGACTTCTTTTAGGCACCTGGAGATGTCCCCTACTATTTTCACCATTTGAAGCAAATGGGGAAATTCTGTGGGATGTTATTGCTGCTATTTGTCACATTTCAGATTAGCATTCCTGTACTTCCTTATATTGCAAATCACGACACCATCAGATCCCAGAATTCTAAGATTAGAGTTCATCCATAAATATTTTAGGTCCTTTGCTACTACTTAAAAGGCCAGGAAAGCAAGCAGTTATACAAATATATCTATCAGGAGTCCATCAGAATATAGTAGGACCCCCATATCCACTGATTCATTATCCACTGATCCAATTATCCACAGGACACAAAACAGCACACCTACCATAGTGTGTTCCTAGAAAATGTATCCCCTCTAGCCATTTTCTAGGTCCTACTAGGTAACTTTATGGTATTTTAATCTGGAAGTCCCATTATTTTCAATGGTGTTCACTATTATCCATAGTTTTTGACATCCACAGCTCCCCACCAGAACCAACCCCCAGCAGATATGGGGGTCCTACTGTATTCTTATAGCAACACACTGATGGACCACTTTCTCCAGCAGTGCCACAACATAATCCATAGTTATGCAATGCAACATCCTGCTTAGTGTGCAGAATGTCCTGATGGCCTGGGGTCAGTACAGGACTGGTTTAAGGAATTTTGGACACACCAGCAATGCTTTATTTTGGGGGCATCATATGTTTATTTCAGGTCAATGTAACCTAAGCTAACCTAACCTATTCACATTACAGGATATTCAGATTATTGCTAATAATGTTTTTGCAGAAGGGGGGTTACTATGGGGGCCCCCACAATGATGGGGCCCCTTGCAGCTGCAGGGCCCTTGAACTGGCCCTGGGTCAGTAAATCATACACTACAAGTAGCAGAGCTGGAAAAGAATTCCTCCCTTAGCTGGAGTCAGCTGAGACAGTGCTACTCAGCTGCCAGTCACTAGATAGCTTCCAGGAAATAAATAATTGTAGCCAATGAGCAGCTCATGGCACCCTGAAAAATGAAATTGCCAGCTTCCCACATCAGACAGTTTAAGAAACACTGATCTGGGAGACAAACCTTGGCTAGAAGTATCAATGGTCTGATTCAACATAATTCAGCTTCAAAAGTTTCCTTCAAATCAACTTACTTTAACAGTACTAGGTGGACTCCTTAGTTGACTGTTTCAGTTATATCTGTATGTATTGGGTATAATCCATTGACAGTTAATGCCATATCATAAGACCCATTGATTTATAAACATGGGAATTATGATACCCTTAACTTTGGATGCATCAAGCCCATTATTTTACAATTACCAGCATATTTTATTAGCACACCAAGCAAATACTTGTAGTCACGTGTGTAACTGATCTATATGATTACCTGAGGATGGTATTAACCTACTTTCAACCATAATGTGCCAAAAATCAAATTACTGTTAATTGGTTCTAGGAAAGAGGGAGAACCTGCCAGCAATTGCAAAGGGGAGAGGCAACATGGAAGAACTGATTTTCACAAGCTACTGTGAAATCACTGTGAAATCATGATTTTCTATATTATAAAAACATTCTCTTCCCCATTCCACTCAAATGTACAGTTTCACAACAGTGAAAACTTACAAAAAGGATGAGTGGTATGTTGAAGAAAACAAATGGAAAATACTGTTCAATTATGTTTTGTTTCAACAAAAACAAGCTAAAACCAGAATTTCATTTCTAAACTATTCTGCTAGATTACACTGTGGCCCTGTCCAGTAATTATTCCCTTCTGGCAGGAAGTAATGGAACATATCAGCTTTGTATCAGACACAGCATTGGACATTTATGTGCACAACTTGCTGTTAGGACATCTGCAATCAGAATGGAACATCGACAGCAAGAACACACTATGGCATTTGTGAGAGCCTTAGCAGCCAAGCACATTATTTTTCAGAGATGGAAATCTAAGACCACACCATATGTAGAATCCTGGCCAGAAGACCTTATACAGTTCACCATGAGGAAGAAAATAGGATGTCACATGAGAGAAACAAATAAACAATAATAAAAATATACATCCCTCTTCCTTGAAACACTTTGAAGGTCGCTCTGACACTACAATGTACCCCAAATCCTCCTCACCAACCATCACATGCCCCTCACCCCACCCAAAGTCTAGTTTATGTACCTATTTGCAGGGATGTCTTGTCTGTTTATATAGGTAAGCAAGTTTGAATTAACTATATGTTGCAGAGTTCATTGTAGATACCTATAATTGGGATCATTGGAAAGTGAGGGTAGGCAAAGTCAGGGATGTGTGCATGGGTTTGGGTTTATTATTTGTTTCCATTGTATAAAAGAACCAATAAAAGCCTTAAATTAAAAAAAAAACAATTGTAAGCATGTCTGCTTAGAAGCAAGTCCCAATAATTCTGGGGCTTACTCTAGGTACGTGTGAATATATCCATTGCAACCTAAAATCATCTTATATTTTATTCAGATGACAGACCATTACAAAGCAGATCCAAAACCTTTTAGTCCTTTAAAGTAGAGTCAATCATTTGAATCCCCAAAAAGAACACCCCCCTTTCTGATCAGGCCCTCCCTAGTTGCTTTTACATGCTCAAACATCTATTCTACTCAACAGAGTTTCATATTTGGTGGTAGGTGGATAGAATTATTAAAAACTAATTACATTTTTGATAAAGACATATAGTAGATAGGTTATATTCTGACTGCATATTGATTCCCTTGTATTGGTCATACTGTTTGGTTAGGTGATGATGCATCACTGCTTTACAAATTTAAATATCATATGCCCAAAGAGACCAGGGTTCCCCGGCAGGTGGCCTGCCTCCAGAGGGGAAGCCAATTTATGGGCAGGGAAGAGGCTTTAGACCACAGATTGATTAGTCACAGCGCACGCCGGTGATGCGGGGCCAGACTACTTAAAGGAGCTCGCTGCCCCTGCCCCGGCCTCTTTTCCCAATTGGCGACTTCTCAGTGGATGGCCCAGCAGGGATCGCGGCTGCGAGCGAGCGAGCCGGGAAGGGAGCACCTGTGAACGCAGGATCATTGGCGGCTGTTGGCGAACAGGAGGCTAAGCACCAGGTGGGCACGAAGGCGATCGTCAGTGGAGCAGTGCTACCATCTGTGCGAGTGGCCTTCGGGCCGGGTTGGGGTCCCCCAGCGGGAGGGACGTGTTGGCCCTGGGTGGGGGGGGTGTCAAGCGGCAGCACCCCCCTTGGAATCCGCTGGGGCTGGGGAGGCATCCAGGCTGGGAGGATCGTCTTTTTGGAGGCCGCTGGGCTGCCGTGATCTTGGAGATCTCAGAGCCCCGGGTGCACGGGGACCGTGCGGCCACCCCTTGGACAGGCAGGATTGCCATCGGGGGGGATTTTTCCTGGGGGGGGCATTATCTCCCGGGGGGGAGAAGCTTCTGTGGCAGGCCACATGGTCAAATAGAGGCTGGGTAGGCGCAAGATGGTACCTGGCACTGGTGGGAGGCCACATGGAGGGAGTGAAGCCCAGTAGGCTCAAGTAGACTGGGAGTACTCATTGGGGGTTGGGTCTAGGCCCAGTCAGGGGCTTAGAGCCTTGTGGATGGCCTAGCAGGCCCAGGGAGGGCCTGAGAAACCGGGTGGAGGCCTGACCCTAGGAAAGGGTTGGGTGGCATAGCCGCCTTGCAGGCGATGCCTTTAGGCCTGGGGTCAGGCCTGTTGGCCTAGATCAAGGCCTGTTGGGCCTGGTAGTCTGGGTCGGGGCCTGTGGGGTCTAGTGGTCCGGATCGAGGCCTGGTGGGCTGGATCAGTGCCTGCAGGCCAGATCAAGGCCTGGTGAGCTTGGATTGAAGCCTGTTGGGTTTGGCTTGGATCAAAGCAAGGCCCAACTGGATAGAACATATAAATACAACAACAATAATTGGTGGACCAATATCAATACACACTTACAAGGGGCTTGTGGGGTAGTGAAGGTCCCGGGGGGGCCTTAGGCCCCTGGGGTTGCCACTGGTACAAGGGCCATCTGGCTACACTTAATAATAATATTATTATTAATAATAATAACAACAGTGCCACTGGGTGATTGGTTTTAATAATTGTAATACCGGCCTATGACCCCCTTTCTTCGGGCGATGAAGAGGATGATGTACTGTGGAAGGCAATCTTAGCCAGGATCCAGCAGTTGGAAAGGTTGCCAGGAATGGAAGGAGCGGGCGCTTTACCGATGCCAAAACACACAAAAGGGAAGGAAAAGCTTTCTAATCTGATCCTTTCCCATTTAGATGCTTTAGAACGGAGGATCCAGGCCAGGGCATCCGGATCCAGTCAACCGGATGTGGAACCAGAACCTTCACCAGTGCAGGTAGTGGAGCCGGTGCCGGATGTAGCCCCCAACCCATCAGGTGAGTCCCCTTCTGATTTGTTGACTCAAGTCACTGGGCCTGTATGGCCTTGGGGGGTGTAGTCACCTCCTGTACCCACTAATGTAGGGCATGGCACAGGGGCACAGGCCGCCTGCAGTAACTGGCCTATGGTACAGCAGCCCCTTAATTGGGCTCTGCCCCAATGGCTACCATTGGGCCCATACACCTTAGGGGGAGCAGCAGGGCCTCCACCAGGGGCATCATCCCTGCCAGGGCCTTCACAGGCCCCAGGGTATGATGCTGTAGTGTACTCCACCATTCCATTTGGTGAGATGTCCCTTCCCTTAGGGGATCATTTACTCCAGTCGACCAGGAACAACATTTTAAAAGGGGAATATGTGGATGTCTTTTCCATTCTATTCAGAGAATTGGGAAAAAAAGGATAAAGAGGAACTTGATGAGAAAGAGAAGGAGAAAATCAAAAAGAGGAAGGTTGACAGGAATTGGTCAAATTGGTTGTCTGGTTTTTTTAATCATGGCAGGGGTTATTGCCAAAGCTCAGCCCCACCGGGCTGCAGCCCTATTTCAGTATATGGCTATTATACACAGGGTGTACATGGATTTTGTGGGACCTGCATGGCTTCTCTACGATGAGGCCTTTCGTATCTGGGCTGCAATATACACTGGGCTGTGGTGGGATATGATGCACCCACAGTTGTGGATGCAACTAATGATGCCAACACGACCAATCCAAGGGGAAAGGACACACAGTGGTCATTTGATCAAGAGTTCCACCCCCAGCACACTGAAAATGCAATCTGCGATTAGCACAGGGCAAAAGTCACTGCGCTGGGAGTTCAGTTCACATGGGTCTTGTTCACAGAAGCCCTGCAGGTTTAGCCACAAGTGCTCTACCTGTGGAGCTTCACATTCCTTTCGGAATTGCCCACAAGGAAAGGGACAATTCAGGGGCAGAGGGACTGAGGAGGCAGCACTCCTAGCCAGCCTCAAAAAGGGCCCCAGTCCATACTTACCTGGCAGGGGAGACACCTTGATCACGAAGGAGGTTTTCCCAGGATGAGGCTCATCCAGTGCACTCCGGGTGTGCTGACCCCTGCGATTTCCCCAAATGCGGGAAACTCGACTGCATAATTTGTGGTAGTGGGGGACTGCGTTCGCGCTTTAATTAAAAAAAAAAAAGGCCCCAGTCCAATTAAAGTTGAAATTTTAGGTAAGTGGCTGAGGATATACCCCAATGGGCAGGCAGCCACTTACCTTTAACAGGGCTTTAATTTTGGTTTTCGGATTCCGTTTCAGGGGGTACGACACCCGTTTCAGGCACGTAATCTGTTATTCCACCAGTTTAGGATGCAGGAAGGTATGAGATTGGGAGTGGAGGTTCCAGTGACGCATCTCATGCATTATTGTGTTTACCTATATCGCAAGGGCCTCACCCCTCAAACAATCCGGAGCAGGCTTTTAGCACTGGCACTCTGGCTGAAAGCGCAGGGCGTGACTGACAATATGGGAGATTTTCAGATCCGGAAGTTCCTGGAACGGTGGGCCAGGGAATGGTGTAGGAAGGCTGATGGAAGGGTTCCCCCTTCCCCTGGCATCCTGATGGGTTTGCCTAATTCTTGGGCGCAACTTTGTGCTTCTCTGTTTGATATGCTGCTCTTTCATGCAGCGGCCTTGGTTGCATTTTTCAGTGCCCTGCAGGTAAGTGAGCTCATCAGGGCATCAAAGAATGACACTTCGGGGAAAGCCCTCGAGTTCAGGGATGTCCAGGTGGGTGACTGGGAGGTTAAGATCACATTGAGGTTTTCTAAAACAGACCAAGTGGGGCACGGGAAGATTACTAAATTGTCTAGCTGGGATTGCTCCGAGCTCTGCCCAGTCTCAGCAGTGCGGAGTTATTTGCAGGAGGTATTTGCAGGTGGAGATAGGCAGGGCCCTTGTTTGTCCACTCTAACTCCCCCCCCCCCTTAACCAGGTACCAGTTTTGGACCATAACGGCAAAGGCACTGAAGCAGCTGGGACTTCCCAGATCTTGACTTGGCACACATTCCTTCCGGATAGGGGCAGCATCTACCACCGCTGCTATGGGCATGTCATCGGCGGCAATCCAGCAAATTGGGCACTGGCGGTCCTCCTCCTTTAGGAGGTACATCCACCCACTCACTTACTAATGTATCCTCTTTCCCTTTTGTCTTCCTGATGCTAGACCTTTGACGGAGAGACACCGGGCGGTGATTTGTGGCCACAGTATGGTTTACTGGGCAGCCCGGCAAGCTCGGATCAGTCATTTTGGGTCTCATCTTGGCCTGGGAGACAGGGTGACAGTGGAGTTGTTGGGGAAGAGGGGCCTTCGGTGGCATGGTCTCATGACAATGTTGTTTGGGGAGCGAAGGGGGCCTCTGCCAGACATCCTTATCCTACACTTGGGGGGAAACAATTTGGGCCTGCTAAAAGGTAAGGCCTTAATTATTCAGGCAACACAAGATATGACAGTGATTAAGGCCTGTTAGCCAGAGGTCACCATCATGTGGTCGGCCATTTTGCCCAGACAACTATGGCGAGGGGAGGGGAGCCCCCAGCTGATTGATAAGGCACAGCGGACAGTTAACCGGCAGGTGTATAAATTTCTGATCCAGGGTTGCGGGCGGTATTTGCCACACCCAAACATTGTGTTCGAGAGGCCCAAACTTTATAGAGCAGATGGGGTCCACCTCTCGGACTTGAGCAATTCATATTTCTTGGCTGATCTTCAGCAGGGGTTGAGGGACTTCTTAGACGAGCTGGTGGGGGAGTAAGGGATGAAGCGGATGCTTGCCCCTTATCTTTGGCGGGAAGGGGGAGGCTTAGATTACAGTGGGCACCTATGGCACCAATTTAAGTGAAGGGGTGGTCTCCAGTACGATCTCCTTAGGCCACATGACCTGGGAGAACAGAAGGAGGCATGCCTTGAGGTTGGCCTGAAGGATACTCCCCTCACCTTAATACATATGCATTGGGTGAGGGGCTTTCCTGTTGACCTTCCAGCCACGAGCTGTCTTGAGAGCAACCGCAGGCCTTGGGGTGGCTCAAAAGGGCTCAGATGTTCACCCGGGGAAGCTGGGTGCATAAGTCCATGATAGACGACCCGCCCTAGCTGCTCCCACACTAGGTTGCCTCCCCCTGCTGAAGATTTAATGGGAAATAAATAGGTAGGGTTAACAATAAAGATCATTTTATTTCACCCCATATCTGTTGTGTGGTCTCATTATTTCTCTGGCTCTGTCCATAAAAGGGAAAGATTTGTGGAAACCCATGGACAAAACTTTAACTCAGAATTTATCCCATGGTAACAAAAGGTATTTGATCTTCTGAACTGGAGGAGTTCATTACACACACCCCTCCAGTTCTAAGATTCACTACTGTTATGACTTCTTCTACAGATGTATGAAATACTTGCAGCATTTCTCGGTTTGACAAGAAAGAATGTCTCAACTAGGGATGCAAAGAATACCTGCAATTTTAAAAAAATCTTTAAATACAAGACTATTTCTATACACTGAGACAGCCACATTAAAAAAAAAAAAAGGTTGACCACAGTGAGATATTTCACATTTTGGGACTTCTATGGGTTTGTTGTTGTTGTGTAGTTTGTTTGGCAAAAATGTCATTTCTTCAAAACACTGGCCAAACTCTTGCATTGGCAAATATAGCTATAAACATGCAGCGCCATTGTCATAGCTACTTCTGCTGATGCCACCCCACAAAAAAACCCTACCTCCTAAGCCAGGCAGCACTGCAACTAAAGGGTTTCTGAAGTATTGCTGATCAGAGTGCTGGGAAACGGTGGCTACAGTGCTCCCATGGTTGCTGAGCACATTGGGATTGGCAGCTGGAGAGAGCCCTTGTGGTTCTGCTGCAGCTGATTGTTTCAACACACCCCATGACTGGGAGAACCCTACAGCAATTATTTCCTAGAGCCCCAATCTGCAGCACCTCAGATACTACTTGGTTGGGGTGCTGCCTACCATGGAAGCAGGTTTTTGGGATCATGTTCAGTCATTAATAACTGTAAACATGAATCTGAAGGACTGTATGTCCCTTTATGAACCAGCCTAGGATCTTCGATCTGCTGGGGAGGCACTTCTCTCTGTCCCACCACTCTCACAGGTACATCTGGTGGGAATTCGGGAGAGGGCCTTCTCAGTGGCTGCCCCAGGCTGTGGAACTCTCTGCCCAGAGAAGTGAGATTGGCACCCTCCCTGTCTTCCTCCCTGTCTTCCTTCCAGAACCAATTAAAAACTTTCTTGTTTTGGCAGGCTTTTGCCAATCTCTTCTAATGGTTGTGCTGGAGTATTTGCATGTGCTGTGTATGTCTATGTGTATATCTCTGTGTGTTTAAAATCTTAGCTGTTTTAGCTTTGTTGTTTAATTCTGTTTTAACTTTTGTATTTTGCTGATTTTAACCATGTCTTCTTATTGTATGCCACTTTGAGTCCCAAATCAGGAAAAAAGTGGGATAGAAATAAAGATCATCATAATCATCTCAAAAGTTACGAGACTGTAAATCCACCTTACAATTTCATAAATATTGAAGATGCCAGCCATTGTTTTATAAGGAAGACATAGTATTTCATACAGAATACATGTGCAAATAATCCTTTCACAAAAAAGTAATAAAATGCAGGGGAAAGTCACTGAAAAATGCACCAACACTATTGTAATGGTGTGTGTGTGTTGAAATTCTTTATTCTTGCATGTGAGGACAAAATAGGTGAAGATTTACACATCTAATGTCTGGCCATCAAAAATCACTGAAGCCAAAACCTTCAGTGCATTCTGGAAATATCACTTATCAATACTCTTTAGCCAGCAATAAAAATGTAAAAGAGGGTGATCTTCTCAGTAGAATTTCCATCAGAGTGTTATCTCCTTGCTTGAAATGGAGGTGATATTTTATCAAAAATAGTTAAGGTTTGTCTCCCAGCCATACATTTCTCCCTTTCAAGGGAAAGAGAGAGAGGGAGGGAAATCCTTAATTGAAAAATAACCTTCCATTTAGCACCTTTCTTTTGAAAATGGAAGAGCTGTGTTTTGAAGCTTAAATACTGGATTTAGAAGCATGTATGTCAGGCACTCGAGTCAGATAACTGTTGAAATCAGAAAGTAGTGCAAAGCTATTTCATTAGAAAGTCTGATTAATAAGTCAATGTCCTCTTGGACAGAAGACTCATTTCATTTTATCTTATAATATCCATTAAGCTTTAAACCTAACTGACTTTAAATGTCTGGATATAGTTTTCAACAGAGAGCAGAAGAGAGAGGAGAGAGTAGGTAGGAGGGAGAGAGCAGTGTATATCAAATAAAGCAAAAACAAATCTTAAAATCTATAGAAAGGAATCATGTTGTCAACATCCACTAAACCTGTTTATGTCCTTTTAAGGTTGTTGAAGATGGTGACATCCAGCACATTTGCACTATAACCCCAAATACATGAAACCTACCTTTCTGCCACCAGATCACTCCTTTATGGCCATTTAGTGGTCAGGGGAGGACAAGGAGTAGCCACATAGCCACTGGCTGTGTTTCTGCAGTTTGGCAAATGAAGAAGAAAATCTCTTCTGAGATGTTGGGCCAGGGTTCACCTGAGGTATAGGAGGTGGATGTTTCTATCATGTGTCTGGCTGCAGGAATAGAGACAGCTACTGCCTGCCCATCCCCTGCCCTCCCCTGATAACCAAAGGGCACAGGTGCCCCAGAAGTAGAAGTGTAGCTTACACACACAAGGAAAGGGAAAGGGATAGGGACACACACAAGGAAAGGGAAAGGGTAAAATACCCCTAGAGAAGCTTTATGCTATTGTGATAATGGAATATCCCCATTATCTGGGCAATACTGTTTGTGCTTAAACAAAACCTGCAAGACAGAATTTCTAATAACTACCTATACCTGGTGTAACATACACCAATATCTACATACAGGAAATATGTCAAGAGTACAATTATTTGATGCATTGATATATAACCTTTCAAATAAACTATAATGGTTAGTTTCAAGCCAAGAGCCTGCTGCTGCCATGCAACGGCACATACACACACCATGCTACACACCATACGCACCAGGACACAAAAGCCCCTCTGACACTGCCAAGAAACTGTGCATACACACACCATGCAACTGCACATGCATATACACACCACTCCCACACAACACATGCGAGGACATGAAAGCCGCATTGCTGCCACCATACAATCTGTCATGTGCCATGTGTTTGATGAGAGTATAGAATCAGAGGAAGAGGAGGACATGTCAACTAATGGCCCTATGGACAGTGACGCAGGTTAATCTACACCTGTGCCAGCAAAGAACCCTGCCAACATGGAGGCTCAAACAGAGGAAGAGCCTGGCTCTAGTGAGTTGGCACCAGTGAGCTGGCAGAGAGTCCTGCCAACTCAGATAAGGACGAAGAAGAGACAGGCTTACCTTCACCAGCATACACCCAGCAGTGAGCTCAAAAGGAAGCTTGAAGGAAATCTGAGAGTTTATGAGAAAAACCTACTCATCAAGAAGCACTTGGCAAAGCCTTGAATGGTATATATATGCTTGGGAAGCAATGGAAGCTTTGTCAAAGATCAACTGATCTTCCTGGAGAAACCTTCTTGCTGATTTCATTGCTTTGATTCTTGCTGCCCTGACTCGTGCCTTGACCTTGGACTATTGCTGATTACTCTGCTGTCTGTTTCCTACCAACTCACAGACTTGTTTAGACCCACGCTCCCTGCCATAAGCCCTTGACTTTCTGGACTGTGTTACTGACTAAATCTTTGCTTGACTGTATTTGGATTCTGGTGTGCTCATTAACAGCTGGCCACCTTCCCAAACTTTGCTGGCAAAGCACTTTCTCAGACACAATCACAGAAACACCCTACCCTACACACACACACACACACACACACGTGTGTCACAACACGAGAGCCTCTCTGCTGCTGCCATGCACAAACACCCCACACTACACAAACACACCCCACACTACAACACCCCCGTGTTACACATACACACTCAACACTGCACCCCACATGCTACACACAACCCCATACCACAGACATATACCCCCAGGCTACATAAACACACCCCATACATGCCAGGACATGAGAGCCCCTCCCCTGCCATGTTTAGAAAGGACTTGAAGCTTTCCACATGTTCTACCCCAAAAGCCAGCTACAGAAATCGCAGAAGGCTCAAGAGCAAGGAGCAGTTACAGATAGCACAGAAGGTCCAAGACCCAGCTACAGACAGCACAGAAGACCCAAGTCCCAAGGAGAAGCTACAGACAGCACAGAAGGCCCAAGAAGCAGTTAGAGACAGCATAGAAGGCCCAAGGGCAAGGAACAACTACAGATAGCACAGGAGAGCCAAGGAGCAGCTACAGACAGCACAGAAAGTCCAAGAACCAGGAACAACTACAGATAGCACAGGAGGCCCAAGGGCCAAGGAGCAGCTACAGACAGCGCCCAAGAGCAAGGAACACCTACAGGTAGCACAGGAGACCTAAGGGCCAAGGCACAGCTACAGACAGCATAGGAGGCCCAAGAACAAGGAACAGCTACAGACAGCACAGAAGACCATATTGGGCTGGCCAAGACTAAGGGTTGAATGCTGTTCCTAAATAGTAGTTCCCCTGGCTGCTTCAGGTGTCCTACATGATTGCAGCCAGCTGCATTTGATAGCTTGTCCCTGATTCTCCCAAGGGTCTGAGTCTGCAAAGAGGCTGTGCTGGCTGCTGCAGCCAGGGGCCTAGTCATGCAAGGAGAGGCAGATACTGACACCTAAGCTGCCAATCAGTACACTGAAAATGACAACATACCCAAGTGAATTACAGTTGTCCCTTCATATTCACTGGGATTTGGTTCCAGGAAACCCCCCCCCCCATGGATACCAAAATCCATGAATACTCAAGTCTCATTATATGCAATGGCATAGCAAAATGGTGTCCCTTATATACAATGGCAAAATCAAGGTTTGCTTTTTGGATTATTATTTTTAAGAATATTTTCAAGTCATGAATACTTAAATCTAAATCCATGGATACAGAGGAACAAGTATGTATATATATGTGTGTGTGTGTATTTCTTAAACGCAGCTTGTGCCTTAATTTTTTCATACCAAAGATAAACATGGCACCCAAATCTTAGATCATGACCTCTTCATATACCACTTAACAGTACATATTTCTCTAAAGTATATATTTATATATGTACTTTTTTTGTTGAAAACTGAATTGCAAAATTTGCACAAGTGTGTTATCCAAACAATATCTATCTTACAGCGCTCTTGTTCAATTTATACTCTACCTTCCACATAAGAGCTCAGGGTGGCTTAGTCTAGGAACAGAACTTAGAAGATCCCATGATCTATTATTTATTTATTTATTTATTTTATTTAGATGTTTCATCTATACCAAAGCCGGGTACTCATTTTACCGACCTACAAAAGGATGGAAGGCTGAGTGAACCTTGGAGCCCTCTGGGTTTGAAATTGTAGTGTGGTGGCTTGCAGTACTGACATTTAACCACTACGCCCCAGGGCTCCCTATAAGCACCTTGCTTGTTGACTTTCCATCTGATTCTGTGTGTCACCTTCTCAGCAAGCCATTTGTTTGTCTTTTGACTTTTGCTGAAATCTTCAGCCTCATTTCAGTTGCTATTCCTGACCAGAGGTGATCTATTAAATTAGTGAGATTTACTTAAGTGTTAATTTACCCTTTAGCAATTGATTCAGTGGCTCTATTCTTGTTGGGACTAGCAATCAGATTTAGGCTTTAGGACTTCTGTCGGGGATGCTTTGATCGTGATTTCCTGCATGGCAGGGGGTTGGACTGGATGGCCCTCATGGTCTCTTCCAACTCTGCAATTCTATGATTCTATGATTCTATGACTTCTGCTATGTCATTATTTCAATGGTAAATTCTCTCCTGTTTGAATTTAAAATTTTTTTTTTATCAAAGTAGAACATTAGCCATGAACATTTCACAATTTACTTTGAATGGTAGGGGGGGAAGGGTGATGGCTTACTTATTTGTTTCTTTATCTATACGGTACATACATACTTACTTTGTCAGCACATGGCATCTGGAGGAAAGTAGTATTGCTTTTGCTCTAAGATTAAATTATTTTAATTCTTTCTATCTGTTCTAAAGCAGATAAGAAAACACACCACTGTCAAACTTTTTTTTTTTACAAGAACAACAACATTGAGCTTTTCTCTTTCCTATGCTGTGGCACTGTGTTAATAATTGCTAGTGCCTACTTCTCTAAAGAAAGGAATACATAAAAATATGAATTGTGTTCAGCTCAAGCTAGGCAGTGCTTCAGTAAATACTATAATGAAAACCTGGTTGACAACGATGGATGTAAAATGCTTTTCTTACTATGGGATATGTCACTGTGCAAGGATAATGTCATTAATATACATGCACTGCAGTGGCTCATTCAGTTCTGAGGCTTTACTTTGCACATTTTTATTTTATTCTATTTGAAATTGCTGTAATATTTCTTGTTCTCTATGTGTTCTTTTCCTCATAGTAATCAAAGGACCAAAAGACATTTGTAAAGTTTCAATACCTAAATCTAGGATGGAGTGTGCATAGCCCTTCAGTAGGCATTGGACTAAAACTTCCATCACCACAAGCCAGCGTAGTCGATAGTGAGGAGAGGTGTAATCCAAAACTACATCTGGAGAGATTCACCATAGGGGAAATAGTCACTGGGATGTAAGCGATCATGACTGCCCAGCAGTGGCTAACAATGGGTGATCTTATAACCTTATTGGTTGATATGTATTTATTAGATTTAGATTTAGATTTGTTTTGAGAATCAAGACCCAACTATGCAAATTGAGCTCCTTGGATAAAAGGTGGAATATACATTTAGCTAAGTAAATCATAAAGCGGATTCTTTAATTAATTTCAATTTGAGCCACAAATAAAACCACAGGTATGCATTATTATTACTGGAATTCTGTTTCATCAGTGGTTTGGATTCTGACCAAGAATCTCAGACTCAGTAAGATATTCTTGGTTAATGTTTGGATAAATTACTTTTTGTAATTTTGCTATTGTGATCCTGTCTGTGATAATTTTATTTCAGAAGTTTTGTCAGTTCTTTTAGAATTGCTCTCAAAGTACCTATCACTACTGGAAGCACATTTGTTTTCTTTTCCTAGAGGTGGTAATGGTGATGATGGCCTTATCTACACAGGCCAGAATACTCTGCCTTCTGGACAGAGTATTCTGGCCTCAGAGCTGGCCTGGATCCCAACCACCCACCCCCTGTTACCAAGACAAAACAGGCAGATGTCCACATGAACATGGTGAGTGTCTCCCATATTGTCACTCATCACACTCTCTGAAGCCAGGAAGAAGGCCCTCAGCATATGATCAAGGACTTTATCAGACATGGTAACTATGGCATCATAACGATGCCTAATTAATGTGAAAGGATGCACATACCAGACAACATTGTTCTTTTGCAACTATATCTTGAAAATAAGGCATTTTTTTAATTGACGGGGCAAGCCGTCAATAGCTCTTCCATGCTGCTTTTTTGCTGGTACTGTCAGCATGTGAAAATGTGCACCATTGTCCTCTTGTGATTACATCATCAATGGGCAGTCCCACCAGAACACTTCCGTGTGAGAACACAAAATCCAGGTAAGGGACACTCATTTTATGAACCTCCCGGTTTACTTTTAAGTTTTAAAGTGTGTTTCTGTGCTTGTGTGATCATTTTGTGTCTTTATTTTGGTGTATTTTTAAATTTTACCATGCTCGCATCTTCTCGTGAGAATTGCTGAGATCACGATTGCAGAAGTAAACAGAGCTCCGGTCATGCTCCATTAATGCTGGGGCTGACTTTTAATGCTACTGAAGGTAGGTCTGATAGAAAGGGTTCTTTTGCCAGCAGGAAAACGGAACAAAATATGGCAGGAAAGAAACATTAATGGAGGTTTGTCTGAGAATGTTCCAAGGCTGGTCACATGTTGGGGGCTTTGATCACATAGTGAAGTACAACAGGATCTTCTATATGCTAAGAATAACTATACATTTTGCTTTTGGCCAGTGTAGAGAAGGAAATAGGATATTGTGGAGAGGAATACTGACAGATTTCCGCATGCCTAATTTCTACCTGAAAATGTGAACTGAAGAATACAGGCCATACTTCTATCTGTTCTTGGGTGCCTTCAAGTAATTTCTGACTTATGGTGGTGAACCTATCACAGGGAGGGGGGTTCTTCCCAAGATTTGTTCAGAGAGAATTTGCCTTTGCATTCTTCTGAAGCTGAGAAAGTGTGACTTGCCCAAGGTCACCCAGTGGGTTTCCATGGCAGAGCAGGGATTCAAACCCTGTTCCTATTCAGATTTCAACACAGATACTAGTCTGGACTTTATTATGCAGGCAAAGTATAGGGTCCCCTCATTTCCATCTTATCCTCCTTTATGTTTCAGTGGGGAGGGCAAGGTTTAAATCCAAAGATAATTGTTCAGCTATTTCCTCTATGGTCTTTCTGTCCAACACCAGTGTCCATCATACTGCAATTGTTATGTCCCATCAACATTCTCTTCTTCTCTAGAAAAGCTTATAACAAGGAGATGTTGCCCCTATTGCTTTATTCTGTATAATAAAACAGTCAGTTTCCATGATACAGGCTGTGATGGAAAGCCCTCTTGATTACACTTTGATAACCAGTTCTCTCTAAATTAAAACTGGCTTCAAGAGTCCTAAGAGTATGCTATCCTAATCAGCTTCCAAGAAATAACAATTTCCTGCACAGTTGCTACATACAGTACTTAAGCTCTTCAGGAAAACAAAAGACCTAAGTCTTTAGAAATCGGAAAAGATTACATTTTTTTTCCCTCTTGGGTCAATAGGTTCTCTCTATACCTTCAGTAATTGGTAACTATATTTTCAGATGATAGAGTCCAGATTCAGATCTCCATTTTCCTGTTTACTGGTTGGAATAAAGAAGTGGTGGGAACCCACTAACTATCTCCTGGGGTATTTGGGACAAGAATACTAATGGAAAGCAAGAAAACCTCCATCAAGTGGTATTTTCAATAAGGGAAGGATGTGTAACTGCATCTGATGATTTAGTTCAATGGAGCCTGCTTCCAAGAAAGTTGGCATAAGGTTGCAGCCTGAGTGACATTTGGGGGAGCTCTGTAGTATGGTCTTGTACATGTTTATGAAAAGACAAGTCCTCATGAGTTGTGAGCATAGAACTGCAGGATATAAACTTAACAGGTCTTTATGAGCCCATTGCCTTAGATCATCTGGAGAAGCCCTTCTCTCTGTCCAAACAAGCTCTCAGGCTTGTTTGGTGGGAATGAGGAAGAGGGTCTTCTCAGTGGCTGCTCCTAGACTTTGGAACTCCTTCCCTAGAGAGGCCAGGATGACCCCATCTCTGATCTCCTTTTCCCAACAAATAAAAACAGTCTTATGCCATCAGGCATTTGCAGACCCAGACCGTACTCCCACACCCCAGATCCCAATAATACACAGACAACTGCATGTTGCTTAATAAATGTATTCAGTACAAAATGATATAAAAGGTTAGGTACAGGTTAGTATAATACTTGATGGAATGTCTGAATACTTGATGGAAGATAATAAGAACATAGAAGATAAATTGGCAATAAAATGGCCACAACTTGCTGATGGCTGTCAACGGTTGGCAATATTGCATGGGCTGGGATCCCTTCATTGGCCAACCCTGCGTTGGGCAATGGCTTCAATGTCAGCTGCCGCCGACCCTCCTGGAGGAGAAAGCCTGGCCAAGCCATCCTGCTTGACACTCTCCCCTCCCCTGAAAACAAGCATGTTAAGTCTCAGAAAAAGGGGAACCTCTGTGCACTCGAACTTGAACTTGACTTTCAACTTGAACTTGACAGAGACTCACCATCTTTCCCCCCCCTTTCCCGGAACATGACCCATACCATCCGCTCAGCAGATTGAGAAAAATGAGCAAAACATAGGGAGGGTGGGTGAGTCTTCAGCTCCTTGAGCCCGACTGCGGGGTCACGCACCAGGGCCGGCCTTATATGCCAGCCACACCGGAAACGCGACCGGATGTCCCATCCCCTCTCCCTAGACAGCCAATCAGGGAGTGGGTGGCCAGCCCCGATTGGCTCCTGTTTCTCACCTCTCTCCCGGCCACGGAGGCTGCCGGGAAGAAGAAGGGGCTAATGGCAGCGCCCCTACCTTAACCACACAGCCATGAGGAGCCCGGCGGGGTAAAGGAGTGGGGAGCCTTATCTATATTGGGATAAAGGTGGGATATAATCAAACAAACAACACAGCTCATCCCATTCCACCCACTTTTTGGCCAGCATTTATAGGCATTTGTAATTGTGTGAGTGGGGAGAATTTAAATTATTCTGGTGTTCTGATTTATGATTATATATGTTACTTATATATAATGTTATGCAAGCCACCCAATTATATTCAAAAGGTTCCATAGTTTTTTCTTGGATGACAGGGAGTTAACATCCTTGACAAGTTTTGAATTGTTTTTTTTTTCCTTGGGGGACACACAAAGGGGAGGGGCCAAAGAGGGTGTGGGCATATTTGGAAAAAAGGAAAGAGAACAAATAGGAGAGGGTCTCAGAAGATAATGATGCAGAAACAGGAGAAAAAGGAGGTGCTGGAGGAACATTGGTACTCTGTTCCTCAGAAGTATACTGGTACTCTGTTCCTCAGAAGTGTGCTATGCACTGTGCTGTGCAAAAGGACACTGTTTTGATTTGGATCTAGATCTGGGAATACCAGGTTTAGATTGATTTGGACTCAGCCTGATCCAAGCAGATGTGTTCAAAAGTGAAAAGAATGTCTGAAGCTGCACTACCCATGTTATAGGAACATGGAATGTGAGAATAATGAATCAAGAGAAGCTAGACATAGTAAGAAAGGAAATGGAATGTATAAACATAGCAAGGGTTGAGCGAGCTAAAATGGACAGGATGGGACATTTTGAGCTGGAAAACTACACAGTGTACTACTCCGGAAATGAAAAGGCAAGAAAAAATGGGGTAGCATTAATAGTGAGGAGAGCTGTAGCAAGATCAGTCAAAGGACAAAACACAAAATTGGATTGAATCATGTCAAAGACTTCAAGAAAAACCTATCAACATTACCATATTCCAAGTCTATGTGCCAACCATAGAGGCAGAAGAAAAAGAAATTGAGAGATTCTATTGTGGAATACAGGAAGAAATTGATAACACACCAAAATGGTGACCAAAATGCAAAAGTAGAAAGTAAAGCAGAATCAAAAACTGTAGAAAAAATTGGATTAGGATCATGAAATGAAGCATAAGAACAACTGATAAAGTTTTGCAAGGCCAACAATCTATTCATTGCAAACACTTTCTTCATGCAATCAGAGAAGAAATTGTACACATAGACATCACTGGATGGCCAATACAAAAATCCAACAACCTAATTGGAAACAGAAGCTGGAGAAGCTCCATTTTCATTGCAAAACAAGAGCAGGCACCGACTGTAACACAGACCATGAACTAGTAATATACAAAAGAGAATGAAGTGAAAAAGAACCAAAAAGAATAATGCTGAAATATGATCTGAAGAACATCCCATCAGAATTCAAAAATAAAGTGAAAACTAGATTTGCACTATTAAGCCTGTTCAATGACTAGTGCGCAATGATAAAGAGAACTACTATAATCATCAATACAGAGAAATAGAAGCCAACAACAAAAAAGGAAGAACAAGAGACCTCTTTAACAAGATATGCAAAATCAAAGGGAAATTTAAACCAAGGGTGGTAGGGATGCTCTATAGTCAACAGAAAAACACAATATATTACCAAGATGAAATAAAAAGAAAATGGAAGCAATACACAGAAGAGTTATGTAAAAGAGATGTAAGGATGAGTGACATATGGGAAGAAGAAACATACAAAGATGAACCCCAAATTTTAGAAAGTGAAGAGAAAGCTGTTCTCAAGACAATTGGGAAGAATAAATCACCAGGAACAGATGACATACCAATAGAACTGCTACCATCTACAGATGTAGTTCTAACTAGAATATGCCAACAAATATGGAAAACAAAGCAATGTTCAACAAATTGGAAATTATCAATATACATTCCCAATCCAACAAAAGATACAGTAACTACAGGACTATTGCATTAATTTCCCATGCAAGCAAAAGTCATGCTCAAAATTCTGCAGCAAAGATTCCTTCCATAAATGGCGTGAGAAATTCCAGAGGTGCAAGCTAGGTTTGGGAAAGAAAGACGCTTTAGGAATGATATTGCATGCATACAATGGATAATTTGATTGCACCAGCGAATTCCAGAAGAAAATCAGCATTTGCTTTATAGACTACAACAAAGCCTTTGACTGCATAGATCAAGAAATGCTACAGATTGCTCTTAAAGAAACTGGTGTATCAACACACTTGATAGTCCTGATGTGTAAACTCTACTCAGGACAGGAGGCTATTGTTAGAACAGAATAGAGAGAATCAGAATGGTTCCCAGTCAATAAAGAAGGTCAGGCAAGGATGCATACCATTTGTTCAATTCGTATGAAGAAAATATACACAGAGCAGGGAGGAAGGAGGAGTGAAGATCAGAGGAAGGAATATCAACAATCTAAGATATGCAGATGATACCATACTACTAGCAGAAAACGATAAAGACATGGAACAATTACTAAAGATAGTCAAATAAGAAACTGCTGAGGCAGATTTAGTGTTGAACGTTAAGAAAACAAAAATAATGGCCATGGAGGATCTACATAAATTCAATCCAGATGATGAGGCAATTGAAATAGCTGAAGACTTCCAATACCTTGGATCAATAATTGATCAGAATGGAGATTACAGTCAATAAATAAATAAGACTAGGACCAGGAACGGCAGCTATGAAAGAACTAGACATGATAGAAAAGTACAAAGATATAAAACTGAACACTAAAGTTAGACTCTTCCAAGCCATCATATTTCCCATCGCCTTACACAGATGTGAGAGCTGGGCAGTGAAGACAGCTGATAGAAACAAAATCAACTTCTTTGAGATGTGGTGCTGGAGAAGATGTTGTGGACTGCCAAAAAGACCAATAATTGGGTCCTAGAACAAATCAAGACTGAACTCCCCCTGGAAGCCAAGATGACTAAATTGGGACTGTCATACTTTGGCCACATCATGAGAAGGCATGACTCACTCGAAAAGACAACAAAGAGGAAGGGTGATAGAAAGAGAGGAAGGCCATATTCCAGAGCCCTTAGTCTGCAACACCGGGGCAGGGCTGTTGATGACAGGGTGACTTGGAGGTCTCTCATTCATGTGGTTGCCATAAGTTGATGGCGACTTGATGGCAGTTAACAACAACTGATTAAGCACTGGATTGAAGCCTTTTTTCACCAGGTTTGTCAACTTAAAAATATACTGTATTTTCAACCCCAGAAACTTTGTTTTGCCTTCACTAAATTACTTACAGTGTAACAGGTGATATGAAAATGCTTCATAATGGAGCAGAACTGCTCTTGGGATCTTGAAGTGCTACAGGAAAGTTGAGCTGTATCAACATGCAGATGGTACATATGAGAATTTCCGGTGTCCCCGCCACCTTTGATGTGAATTCTAGTAAATATCTACAACCTTTCCTGTCAATATTAATGTTGAAAACATGTATCAAAAGAAGTGGTATAAAAGTGAATATATAGAATGAGGGAATTCCCTGCTGGGGATGCTGTAGCTGGAGATCCAGCACTGAACAGGGGATTGGACCTAATGGCTCCTTAGGGCCCCTTCTAATGTTATGATTCTTAGCTTGAAATTCTTCTTTAAATATTGTGAAAACTGTTTTCATAAGTGATAGGTGAGCATCTTTGTCCCCTTTGGTTGTGTATTAGGGCTAAGTAAACCAATCTATGTCCCCCTCAGATGCTCTTGGCATCTGGCTTGCTGCTGTGACAGTGTTCTGAATGTCAGAGAAGGAAGCACAAATAGGAGACATAGGACTTTATCAACCCAGCCCCCTTTTCTGTCCTTTTGCTGGAATAATTTGTGATGTTTTTATGCTGGGGGGAAAGGTGTGTGTTTTCAAATGCCGGCAATGCCCGCAAAAAGGTGCCACACAAATTGATGGCTTGTCCTGTCAATAAAATAGAATGGCTTTTGGACAAGACATAAACACAAAAGGATGACATTGTCTGGTATGTGTGCCCTTTTCACGTTTATGTGGTGTTGTCATGATACCATATTTGATGTGTCTGATAAAGTCCATAGAACTTCCACTTGCTGGACTATTGCCAAAGCAGTAGTGGAGCAGCAGCATTTACCAGTCATGGGGATTTGGAAGATGGAAGAGGCCTTCCTTCCAGTTTAAATTCTGAGTTGCAAAATAATCATGCAGTGTAAGTTTAAAGCAACTCAAGGAAGTTTATCCTCACATTTAACTTTAATCTGTTTCCTTGCATTTTTCTTTAATTTCAATCTTCCCTATGGAACAATAGAGAACAAACTGCATGAAAAGCTGCATGGCAGTTTGTTTATTGCACTCAAACACATGACAGAAAATTTGTAAAGTAAAATAACGGGATAATTAATTTCTGGTCCATATATAGTTCAAGAACATAAGGTTTATTTTCTTTTTCTTTTTCTTTTTTTAAATATGTTTTTATTAGTTTCCATATAAACATACAATCCACACTCAATTACATCCAATATATATCCGAACTAGCTCGTCTTCCAAACTCCCCCCTTCCCTTCACCCCTCCCCCCTCCCCCTGTCTCTTATCTGAATGTGGAAAGATCAAATCACCATTATTAACCTTCAAGTATTCATTAAGTCTAAAAGCAGTTTCAAAAAAGTACAATGGGGACCAGTGCATTGTTGATAGAAAACTGGGTTCCCAAGGAGGTTGTTTATTTGCTTCTCTTGAACTCATTTTGTGGCCTGCATAACATTTATAAATGTTGCCCTCTCATACGGTCTTGGTGGCAGGCCTCTATTTGCCTACTAACCACCTTCCAATCTCAAAAAGTTACCTACAGGAGGACACAGACACAAATGGGGAGACAGGTACAAGACGTTGCCACAACATATCTACTTGGGAAATGTCATCACAGGAAGATTGGAAAGTGAAACAACAGAACTGGAATGTATCCACAAACTCCAATCCATCAACAATGGGTTGAACAGAAACAATGGTTTCTTGGCATACTACACATATTGTAACACTAGCTAATACCTCACTCTCATGAGGGTTCTCTTGGCCAGTTAATCGCATCTCCTGTCTGGCTCCCAGCCAGCGTTGCACTATATTCTAATAACTCCGTCTGCCATTCATATGGTTATCTACTAACACTGGCTTTAGCCAACATCTTTCCTCCTCCCTTTGTCCCCCAGCAACCATCCTTAAAACTAAATCTGTCACATTAACACCATACCTACAAGTTTTGTATTTCTATTGCTATGCACACAGACAGCCTTCTCATAAAGATCTGTTCCTAGGCACTTCACTCCATACATCTGATGAAGTAGACTTAAAAGTCTTTGAAAGCTTATGTTACCAGCTTTTTTCTCTCAGTTAGTCTCAAATGTGCTACAAGATCCCTTTGCATATCTATAGTTTTAGTAGGACTCAATATATTGAGCAAATTGTAGTTCATTTGGAGCAGACACTTGAGTATCAAAACTTGTACTTTAAACTAATCTTGAACTTTGGCTGGTGCTCTTTAATTTGTAGTTGCAATAGCAAAGACAGCCTTTGATGGACTGCTGGCATACTAAAGTGTTTGGGAATACACATTACAACCAAATTCCCACATTTAGATTGACTATCTGCAGGAAAATCTTAGATGTTATCTACTTGCCTTTCCTTCCTAGTGGCAGAACAGGTATTGCCAAAGCAACTGTGATGTTTAGGAACACTCATACATTTAATTTCTCTAGTGGGTGATGTTTAGCCCTAGAATGCTAACTAGAGATGGATGAGAAATTTTATCTGTTAAGGGATGTTTGTGTTTTTTTAAAAAAATTTAATTAATATTGCTCAAAGCCAAACATGGAATCAAAGGAAAATGATTATTGGAAAACTGAAATTCTTTTGCGGACCCAGCCCAGACACTTCCACCCCCTCCCATAAGAAAGAATGCACAACACTGAATATCTTTCCAAAATATATTGAGAACACATGAGTAGCATGAAAGGTTAGGTATATGAGGTTAATATACTGAATATTGGCAATAAAAGGCCACAACTTGGTAATAGCTGTAAATGGTTGGCACCAGTTACATGGGTCCGAATCCCATCATTGACCAACCCTGTGTTGGGCAATGAGCAATTGTCAGTTGCTACCGACACCAACGCATGGAGGGGAGAGCCCCGGCCAAGCATCACCCACTTGACACTCTCCCCTCTCCTGTGAAACAAAGTTATAAAAAGGGGGGGCGGGGTCTCTGTGAACTTGAACTTGAACTTGACAGAGACCCACCCCTTATTTCCTTGGATCAAGGCCCATGTGCCTAACAAGTTGTGACATGAAGAGAATATAAGCATAATCATAAATCTACTAAACATGGACTCTAAGAATAAGGGGAGGGAGAATGGGTCTTCGGCTCCAAGGAGCCAACTGAGGTCTCTAACATCAGGGGCTGGCTTTTATATCGGCCCCCAATGCAGAAACTGCATCATCCAGCCATGCCAGAAGTCACAGCCAGAAGTTCTGCCCTTGCCCCACACTGGCCAATTGGAGGAAGGGAGGCCCGCTCTGATTGACTGCTGCTTTTCACCCTTTGCCTGGCCCATGGAGCAGCATCATGGCCCCCATGCCAGCCGCCAAGTGGCCGTGGGGACTGCCGCCAGAGGACAGGGCTCCAGGCAGGCCGCAAACGGTGCACCAGCCAAGCCCGGTAAGCCCCCTAGCTGAAAAAGCATTCCACAAAAGAAAAAAAATGTGTTTGATAGTAGTGACACTTGTAAGGCAATTCTCTTCATGGGAATTTTGAGGAGAATTAAAAGGTAGAAGGCAATGTCACTTGGGTTTATTACCCCCCACCACCAAAAAAAAAAAAAAAGTTTGCACACATGGTCTATACCACTCTCCATTTTGTCTGACATTTGGTGGCAGCTGAGGGCACATTTGCATTATCTAAAGCTAATCAGAATGCTCCTGACTGCACATGCAGTTTCTAATGAGTAGCAAAACAGCCAATATACAGCCTAAGAACACGATAGCATAAATGCAATAAAGGTTTCAATTATTTTACAATGGGTTGCTGCAAATTTTTGTTGTCATTCTTAAAGACTTCCCCTTGCCTGTTTGGTCCAGTGGCTCTTAAGAACATACAGCCTTGACAATGGCAATTGCACTAAGCTAGTAAAGAGCCATCATTTGTGTTGAAAACTTGAAGTGATTCTGCTAAGCAAAGCCGCTTTCACCTTCAAGGGCACAGTGAAATATTGCCATAGAGACCACCTATTTTTAGAAATAACTATCAGAAAGAAGCACATCACACTTTGTACTTTCTGTGCACTTATCATAGATGAATATCAGTTTAGTGCATGGGGGACATTCATGCAGTCTTTGGCATGAGAATTTAGCAGCGTGGGTGGGGGGAGACAACAAACACCCACTATTCATAATGACTTGGTACCCATGAACCCTCAGATCAGTTTTAAGATAGTGGTATTCAAACCTGAGGTGGCCTGAAACTGATGAATAAAACTTCACATTTGATTACTGCAAAATCATTGATAGTTTGTGGCCTCATTATTTTCCTAAACTCCAGTGCTGATGGTCACCTGTGTCCCCATTAATTTTCTCTTGCTTCGAACTTTGAATCTTAAGTGATGCATTGGAAGAGCCTTCTCAACTTGGTACTTTCCAGCCTAGATATGTGGAGACCAAAATCTCTACATAATACTAGGTTGGCATAGACTGATTTGAACAGTGGCACTCCTACTTGTACTTTCTCTGCAAGGTCTAGGAAGTAATATATCACCATGACCACAGTACCTCATAGTGGCTGGTAGCTTCCATGCCAGTGGAGTGCTAGATTAGTTCATGCTTTTTGTCCAAACTTTAAAGGAGCTATCCAGATTGGGGGTATTGGGGGATCACATTCAGTATCTTGGATTCTTCTTTAAAGTTTGAACTAATATCTGAAGTGAATTCACTGCCCTACTTACATGAAAACCAACCACTGCCATTGGTAAGACATCTGAGTTTCTTGCATTTGGAGGACAATTGTTTCCTTTGTTCAACAGGACAATCAGAAAAACCAGTGTACAACTGACAAAAGCATCCATATGGGACAATCAGGAGTATAAGTGAGCAGATTGATCTTCACTTGTATATATAATTAATTAATTAATCTACCTAGGTAACACAGTCAATCATAAAACTTTTTCTGAGAGCCTCACCTTCCCATCTGTGGAACATCTTCCTTGTACCTTCATTGATGAGTTTAGGAACCCAGTTAAGACCCTTTTAACTTCCTTAACCTTTTTAAAAAATAAACATTTTAGTGAACAGTTAGGCTCTGAACTAGGCTATATAAGTACTGGCTAGATTCAGTACTTGTCTTTGGTTTCTATCTGCTGCTTTGAAAATACAGTTGCCCCTTCACATTCGCGGGGGTTAGGTTCCACGGACCCCCGCGAATGTCAAAAAACCACGAATATTGATTGCCCTCCCCTCCCCCGCTAAAGCGACCATGGGGCCACCGGAGGCCCCATACTCGCTTTTCCTGGGCTCCCCACTCCCTCCCAAGGCCTTCATGGGGCCTCCGGAGACTCTCCCGAGGCCCCGTGGAGGCCTCCGTGGCCTCCCCCCACCCTCCCCGGGGCCTTCACGGAGCCTCGGAAGGCTCCGTGAAGGCCTCCGTGGCCTCCCCCCACCCTCCCCAGTGCCTCCCCCCACCCTCCCGGGGCCTTCACGGAGCCTTGGAGGGCTCCGTGAAGGCTTCCGCAGCCTCCCCCACCCTCCCCAGCGCCTCCCCCCACCCTCCCTGGGGCCTTCACGGAGCCTTGGAGGGCTCTGTGAAGGCCTCCGCGGCCTCCCCCCACCCTCCCCAGCACCTCCCCTCACCCTCCCCGGGGCCTTCACGGAGCCTTGGAGGGCTCCGTGAAGGCCTCTGCGACCTCCCCCCACCCTCCCCAGCGTCTCCCCCCACCCTCCCCGGGGCCTTCACGGAGCCTTGGAGAGCTCCGTGAAGGCTTCCGCGGCCTCCCCCCACCCTCGCCAGCGCCTCCCCCCACCCTCCCCGGGGCCTTCCCCCACCCTCCCAGGGCCTTCACGGGGCCTCTGGAGGGTCTCCGAGGGCCCCGTGAAGGCCTCCCCGGCTCTCTCCACTCCCTCCAAGGGCTTTTACGGGGCCTCCAGAGGCCCTGTCTCGCGGTTTTGGGGGGCCCGGGGGGGCCCTCCCAAAACCGCGAATAACCGAAACCGCAAATGTCGAGTTCGCGAATGTGGAGGGGCAACTGTATTTATTTTATTTTTGTGGCTGTTCATATTTGCTGTTTAAGTATGTTCTGCTCTTTTAAGTCAAACCTGCTGGAATGACTCAACGTATTTCACTATTGTGTCTTAAATATGCTTGTTTTATTTGTTGTCACTGACAAATTTTTAAACCTTAGAAGTGGGCTATACAATCTTTTTATTCAAATAATTGGTGCATCAAACACCTATAATTCAGTGAAAATTGAAGTTCTCTCAAACAAGTTTTGTGAACATAAAAAAAAGAGCTACATCCCTGTATGATGACAATTACTTCAATGTGATTGTTGGCATTCACTAGTATATGTCCAAATTCATCAGTTTCATCTGAAATTGGCAATACTTAATCCAGCCTTTCTTAGCCTTTTTACCCTGAAGGAACCCTTGAAATAATTTTCAGGTCTCAGGGAACCCCTGTGTAAAAATTATACCTGCAGCTCCCTTTAAAAAAAAAAAGTAATAATTACAGAACCAGTGAAAAAATAGATGATTATTATATTCCACATTGCTAGCAATATATAATTGCTAGCAAAACATATTGCTAGCAATACATATTTGATACTTATATTATATTTTCAGACCTGGAAATATAATATAAATAGAAATATCTCTCTCTAAAGCAAGACAGTCTCAGTTTAATCATCTTCACTTCTAGGGAGAGTTCAGGTTATCATGATCTGCTGCCTAAGGTAGCAACATCACTGACTCTGACCCAAAGACTGAGCTCTGAGCTAACAGAGCTTGCAAAAAGCAGCAACTAAGCAGCCAGGCTCATGCTGATAGGGAGGCTGTAGCTTCCTGCCAAGCCAGCGTCATGGTAAATGGAAGGCTTTTTTCAATAATACGGGAGTTGGTCAGTCTATTCGTGACCCCCACATTCAGTTACCTGGCCCACAGTTTAAGAACCTTTTCTCCATAATGAATGCTTTACTGTAATGGCTCTACCCTCTCCAAATATGGTTTTAAAGAAAACACCCAAAATCACTTTTATCAGAGTTCTTAAGATTCAAAGTTGGAAGGAAGAGAAAATTAATGGGGACACAGGTGACCATCTTTTGCTGGCACCTGGGTGGCTGACTGACCAGAGCTAACTTGGATTACTTGGTCAGTATCCCCCATTTGGATAAGAGCTGCACATACACACCTCATTTTGCATTTGTACCTTTAAATCAGTTTTATGCAAACCAGTGTCCTCTTTTGTCCTCAGTTCTGGCAAACAATAAGGGTCCATGGTGAACTGGCAGCTTGCAGGAGGCATGCTTCTCTCCCTCTCCTTTAGCTGCCAGAGCATGATTAGCACATCTAAGACAGAGCAAAAGCTGGGAGGGAGAGCAAGGTACTTGGGATGTAAACTTCCTCCCTCCTCTATTGACCTATAAAAGGCCCCTTTGGAGGCTGCTCCGTTGGTGTGAAAACTCATTCACACACACTCATTCCTCACCCTGCTTTCTTTGTTATGGAGGGGAGAGATAAGTGTGCTCCATTTCAGTTCACCACTTCTCTGTGATTTATTACTATTTTCTCATGGAACCCATGGCGATGTCTGGCAGAACCCTAGGGTTCCTCAGAACCCTGGTTGAGAAACGCTGACTTAACCTGTGTATCTACAAAAATACACATTTCTGAATCTAGCACTCTTATTGATCAAACTCCCAGGTTAAAAGCCAGTTTCAAGAAATATGATTTCTTTCTCTCTTGCTTTCATTAGACAATAGTTGAAGCCTTTATTAGGGAATCACCATCAGTTTGTTAATTTGAGCATCAGCATCCACCCACTGACTGTAGATCTATCCCAGTGACTAGCAGCACAACACTGGGGTAAATTTGCCGTAAACATTTCTTGTGTCTCACCTTGTGATGTGATTGATACTGATTGGAACATCCCTGTATGAAACAAATTTCTTAATGAACAAGGCTGTGTATGTATGAGGTGATGCTTTCTTTCCTAATTGATGGCCCATTCAGCTTGCATAATTGCTACAAGTTGCTCCTGACGGCTGGAAGCTCCCTGCTACACACAATAAACTGTAGCAACCCAGTGTTTCTGCTACCTATTTTGTCAGCAAATCAAGAGTATCAAGGGAGCCAATAATAAATGATCCACACTACTGAAAGGGCAGGAAAAAACTCAGAAAGCTATTTTCACATTTTATTCACCTAATCGAGCTATGGCTTATATTAAGTACCAGCTGTGCAGTATGGTTGGTCTGAATACCAAGAGAGTTTAAGAGATTCATATACTGTACTAATGAATCAAATCCTTCCATTATATTACAAAGCAAAGTGCTGTTTTTAAATATTTCTTTTTAAAACCCTCCTCTTCAGCATTTTTCTCCTTCTAGCTGTCCTCTCTCCACTTCTTCTCGTTGAATGTCCTTCTATGGCTGGCTCCCCACCCCACAATTATTATTATAAAAGATTAGTTACACATCTCAAATAATGTGCCGTCACTTATGTTCCAGGCAATACTGTTTGCAATTAATTTTCCTACTGTCATCAAACCTTAACTTTCCATGATCACCTGACATACATACTACACTATCAGATTCCAGACTCTGACACCTACATTGATTGGGGCTGTATGTGGAATGTTAATGCATGTTTTTAAAGGTTTTTTTAAAAGTATTATTACATGACTGTATAGACACCTAAATAGCTTTGAAAGAAAATAAACCTGACACATAGGTTGTAGGGCTTGTCCACACTGGCTAAATACCCCAGCTTGTCCCTATCTCAGATCCCTGAAGTCCAAACAATACAGGACATTTGTTGCATTCTGCTCCTGGTCAGTCCTTACCACTATGGGGCAAATACGGGGCTGGAACAAGGGGAAGCTGGGGTTGGCCAGATAAACTGTTTTTTTTTAAATGCCCACCAGCAAAATCTGGATCAAGCCCCACATGTCCACAGGACCCCATCTGGCATACTGGCCCTCACTGCCCCTGCCATCTCCCTGGCTCTCCCAGAAGCCAGGAAGGAGTCTCTCAGTCAGATGTTGTGGACTGCCTTCCTACCTTCCGAATCAGCAAAGAAAATGGCAGTGGTGATCACTGCAGGGATGGGCTGCCATGCCTGTTTGGACTCTGGTCTGTTTCACTGAGGTAACAGGGGAAGGATGGACCATCTCTGCAGCGAGGATATGCCAGTGGGGAGCCAGTGTATCCTGGCTCCTGTAGATGAAGTCTAAATCCGTGATAATATATGCACTGAATTAGCTGAAACTCCTATTGATGTCAGTGGGGCTTACTTCTGAGTAGCCATGCAAAGGATTGCACCATAGGCCTCTCACAACAGAACAAACCCCATTCACAGAGCACATTAAATCAACATTCAACTTTTAAATGAAACTGATGCTGTCTGTTATTTCTGTTGTTGGTTTTGCTGAGAAATCAAACATCTATTTTGTGAACAGTCTCAGGAATTTGGATCTTGAACTTGACAAAATGGGCTAGAGGATTCAATATCCAGTTAAGATAGATTTGAGGTATGATGGGGACAGGGTGATATTTTTAACCCAAACCTCAATTGCAGGGAACTTTGCCATGTTGAAGTGCATTGGAAGTGACATCCGTTCTCCATTTTGGCTGATTTACAGCTGATTTTTGGTTTATTTCATTTGGGGGGAACTTGGAGAGTTCTAGGCCAGTGGGCAACCTAAAATGCTATATTCATTCCAAGGCATTTTGCCTGGTTTTCGGGCAAAATAAAATAAAAAATAAAAAAATATTAAATAAATAAAGCCACCACAAATGCTTTTAAAAAGAGAGAGGGTGCTTTCATGGTTGAGAAACTGGAATTTAGGGGCTAAATGCTAGCCACAGACTATGTAATCCCCACCTGTGATAGGACCACTGAGTGCTAAGAGTGGGGAGCTCACTGGAGAGTGAGTCTGATTCATAATATGGAAGCAAACAGTTATGAAAACCAAAAAAAAAAAAGGGAAAGAAAGAAAGAAAAACCCAAGGCTTCTGAACATACTAAGCACATGCATATAGGAATGACCTCATTATGACCTCACCATCGAGCAACAGAGCATTTAAAATATTCAAAGCACCATTTTTTGATGTTATTTGGGTCTCTAGGTAAAATAATTGTATTTGGTTTGTATCCTTTCCTTTATTTTGAAAATCTTAAGAGGGAGAGTGTCATCGCTTAAGTTGCTAAAATTACACCACTCACAAGTAAGAGGGAGCTTGTTATGAGTATGGTACCTTCAGAGGAATCTTGTGGTTTGCAGAACCATAAAAGGCTTCAAAAAAGAAAAAAGAAAGCAAAGGAGATCTCACCAACACAACACAGCAAGCCCAGTTCAGCAAGGGCTGAGGCCTTGCCTACATCAGCCAGAATACTCTGCTTTCTGGCTGGAGTATTCTAACCTCAGAGAGAGCTCATTCCCCCACCCCCATCAATTACTAAGATGAAAATGGGCAGAAGTCCACACACACATGCTGGCCTATATTGGCAGGTACCTCCCCTGCTATTGCACTTCACACTCCCTGAAGCTGGGAAGGAGGCCCTCAGCATGTGATCAAGGCTGGTCACATGCAGGGGGGCTTGATCATGTACTGGGGGCCTCCTTCCCAGCTGTAGTGCAACACAAGTGGCGGTGTCTGGCTATACAGGCTGGCATGCAGGTACAGACTCTGCATTCCCATTCCTGACCCATCTGGGTTTCCCCACATAATAGGGTTTTCCTGAGTGTTAATTTAAATTTAAATGGATTTACCTTGGCGTTCCCCCCTGGCTTTGCTTCAGGTGTTATCAGGGCTGCCCAGAAGCAAATAAAGGCAAGAGTCCTGTATCATTTGGACTGCAGGGCTCCAAGACAGGGGGAAGCCAGTATAAATTGCCCATCTAGACAAGCCCTGAGTCTGTTAAGTTGCTATGGAATTAACTTGTGGTGGAAAATGGAGAACAGGAGAGACATAATGGAGCTGATGTGGATGGAATCCTGAAAACAGTTTCTTTTGTTTCAACATTTTGAGATACATTTCCCCAAATTATTTCCAAATTAGACTGACAGGAGTTTGCCCATCCTAATAAAAATGTTGCACTAGCATAGCATAATGGAACCATGCTAAAAACATTTCCTTTGCAGACATTGCCATGAGAAATTTTGTGGAGCATTGAAGTATATACATCCTCCCTGATCCTACACATTTATATATTGGTTTTACATTATTCTAGCTTTTAAGAGATACTTTCCCACATTTGTCTCACTATGCAAATGAGATGAAGTGGTAAGAGTATTTTTAAAATATTTTTATGGCAACTAACATGGTAACTGGAGACCTTGTACTGTTTTTCAAATACCAAATAATGGTCTCTTTCTTCTTTGGGTTAATTCAGGCAATTTTTGGTTTTATTGGACTAGGAAGGCAACTCATAAAGAGAAGGGAAGCTGAATTAATTTGTTTCTATTCTTGTTTTATTATCCACCACATCTTAGTTAATGGGTATACATGCATCTTTAGAGAGAATAGCCTCAACAAGTCAGGAAAATGGTCAAGGATAAGAGCTATAGTTGAACAATATAGTCCACCTCTATTTTAACGCATTCAGTCCTGGTTCCAGGTTTATTTTATTATATTTTTGAGAGGGACTCTTGAGCAAGATACTCTTGGAGTAGGCTGCATCCCAGGAATGAACCCGCTTCCTCCTTACCATTGTTACTACCTCACAGCTATTGTCCACTATTATTATTATTATTATTATTGCTTCTCCTGCCGGACCCAATTGATACCACCTCCTCCAAAAAGAGGGAGGGAGGGAGAAAACACAAAGGAATCCTGTATGTCTCATACATGCTTAAAATTCTCCTTATAACTGTGGTTGTAATTTTTGGCTGTTGCAGATTGCCCATCTTTGGTTCATGGTTGTGTAAGCAGAGCTCTTCAAGTGTAACTGTTGCACACAGAGTTGTGCATTCTCAGAAAAGTGTGTAAGCATTTGTTAGTGCCTTCAATGTACCACCTGATTCAATGGCATTCTAGAAAATTCTAGAAACAGCCATTGCTCATATCTCACTACACAATGGGACAATAAAGAAGCATGATGGCAGATGCACAATCAGTTGTTCAACATCAGTATTCAGCCAAAGGACAGAGCAAGGGAACCTCAGTTAACCACTATCTTTGCCCATTTATTCTACGCAAGCACACTGTAGCATCTCAGCCAAAGTCTGGGGATGTTACACTTTCTGCCTGCTCTTATTACTACATGGAGAGCATTCTTGAAAATGAAACAACAGCAAAGAGGTGTAGCAGTAGGCCTGGAGACTTCAGGCATTGAGAATGGATTCCACATTGGGACTTCATAAGGCAGCTTCCTATGCTCATTTACATCTTCAGGAATCAAGTCCAAGATCCACAGGAGATTCAAGTCCTGACATCCCGATCCCAACACTTTACAATTAGGACCTCCATTTATATAATCTTCCATTTACTGTTAGTGTGTTGGCTTGTGACAAAGTCCCAGTTTCCAGTTTCTGGATTCATCTTTTCTCCAGAAACTTTGTGTTTGTTGTTGTTGTTGTTGTTTTGGGATGACAACCTTTTGAATCCCTGGGCCAAATGTCCTGCTCTGAATGAGCCAATGATTTATAACAAAACATACTCGCCAACATGTCCCAGCTGAAAACTCGGATGTGTGGCCAAGCAACATCAGAGTGTAGTCAAAATGGCAAGGGTTATTAATGAGGAAGAACACACAAGCTAGGAGAACCTGTTGCAGTTTGCTTTTTTCTGAGCTGACTCTGGGAGAAAGATTCTCTCCTCTCCTCTCCTCTCCTCTCCTCTCTTTTCCTCTCCTCTCCTCTCTTCTCCTCTCCTCTCCTCTCCTCTCCCCCTTGTTGAGTTGAGTGCAAATTCCTTTTGCCTTTTGAACTCAGTTTGCAGAAACTGAAGTAAGCTGAGGGTGAATGGAGAAAGTGGGGGCAGGAGAGAGAAACTGGGACATTTTAAAAAAAGCTGAAAATTGGGATGACAGAGGATTAATCAGGATTGCCCCTGCCAAATTGGGAGAGTTGGGGTTGTGACAAGAAAGGAAGTTATTGACAAGATTCACACACCAGGGATCCCTGGTGGTGCAGTGGTTAAATGCCAGTACTGCAAGTCACCATGTTGCAAGTTTGATTCCAGAGGGCTCCAAGGATCACTCAGCCTTCCATCCTTTCGTAGGTCAGTAAAATGAGTACCCGGCTTGTGGGGGCAATTAGCTAACACACATTGGAAACGGCTTAATGCAGTGTAGATGTGTAAATTGCTATTGCTTAAAACAATTTGTAAGCCACTCTTATAGCCTTGTGGCTGGAGAGCGGGGTATAAATAACTAATAAATAAAAAAATAAAATAAAAAATAAAAAAACATTGCAATACATTGGTACATTAACACAGAAACAACAAAATGACAATGAGCGTCAAGATGGTCTGCTGGTTAGAGCGTTGGACTAGGGCCTAGGAGACCAGGGTTCAATTCTCTGTTTGCTTATGAAGAAAGTCCCTACATCCCTGTCTAGTTAATCTCAAAGGGTTGTTATAAAAGTAAAATGAATGAGGAGCTCCTTCTTCCTGAATGGTGGAAAAGAAAGAAACATAGTAAGGAACATTTTAAAACATATTTTGTAGAATTTTTTTTTGGGGGGGGATAATGGGTTATAGATATTCTTAAACTATCATCAATCCTGTTTGAAAAAAATCCATACACTCTGAAAGCATTCATCCTATGAATACACTTGCTTTTATAACAAACTGGCAGGCAAATGATTTCAGAGTCTGCAGGTAAATGTACTGATTGAGTGATTCAAAACTAGGAAGGGAAAAATGACAAGTCTTGTCATTTACAAAATTCTTCCATTTTGTATTTACTTTAAACAATTGCACACATACATTTTTCTCCTTAAGAAGAATTGGAAAGCAATGCTCTGTTAGTGCTGACAGGCAAGAACTCTTAACAGATGAGAGTGGTCTTTCTTGTCAACACAGATCACTCTTGCAATAGTGAGATAATGCTCTACTAAGAAATTTGAAATACTGATTGCAGAAGAGATAGGACCAACCTAGTTGTGTCTGAATGGAAACACAGCTGGAAAAAGTTACTATCTTGACTACAACTTCCAGAATCTTCCAGCCAACATGGCATTTGGTCCAGGGATTCAAAAGGTTGTCATCCCAAAAGAACAACAACAACAACAACGTTTCTAGAGAAAGGATGAATCCAGAAACTGGAAATTGGGACTTTGTCACAAGCCAACACACTAATAATCACACTAAATGGAAGATTATATAAATGGAGGTCCTACTTGTAAAGTGTTTGGATTGGGATATCAGGACTTGAATCTCCTGTGGATCTTGAACTTGATTCCTGATGATGTACATGAGCATAGAAAGCTGCCTTATAAAGAGCCAGAATATTTTTCTAGTATTGTCACTTGGATTGCCTCTCTCTTTAAGCAGAGTGAGATGACCTCATCCACCAATATATCTGGGGCATCATAAAAGGCAGTAAATTAGATGTTTACTTTGTTGTTACTGTATGTTTACTGCCATACTAGGGAAAGTTGCTTGTGGATTATCTATCTCATGTGAAGATGGATTAGGGATGGGAAGCATACTCACAAAATCTCTCTCTCAACTGGAAAGGCTATTTCAACTAGGGATGTAAATCCTTGACTATTTCATCCTCATAGTCAAGGATGAATAGTTTCCATAGTCTTACCCCTGCTGTGAGTGAAAATGAATAAATAATAATAATAATAATAATAATAATAAAATTTTATTTCTATCCCGCCCCTCTGCAACGCAATCGGGGCGGCTTACAATATAAAAACTCCATAGTCCCAGTACCCTAGCCCACCCCCCCTTAAAACAATATTAAACTATAAAAGATTAAAAACATACAGTAAATTAAAAATATATAAATTAGAAAAATATTAAAACATACAATAGGTTTTTTAAAAAAATAAAAAATAAAAAAATAAAATAAATAATAATAATTAAAAAAAATGATTACAGCTCAGGGAGGACAGCCGAGTCTTGGGCCGGGATAGTTATTCAGGGATAGTTATTCAAAGATCCGTCTTATTCTCCATGTATTATAACATCCTGAAGTGTTCCTGGAAATTACTATGTGTAGAAATATGCACAATTATTCTATTCAGAAATATGCATTTTTTTCCCTGAAGAAAAACAAATTATTTTCTGTGGAAAGCAAAGCACATAGAATCATAAAATTACATGAGCATAGAGTTGAAAGGGCCATTGAGTCCACTCTTCCCTCAATATAGCAAATCCAGCCAGAGCATCCTCACCAGGTTTGGAAGATGTACTGAGAAAGAAACCTCACCACCTCTCTAGGTAATTGGTTCCATTGTCTAATAGGTCTTACAGTCAAGAAGTTCCTTCTAATGTTCAATTGAAATCTACTCTTCTGTGATGCAAAACCATCAGACATGGTCCTACTCTCTGGGAAGCAGAGAACAAACCTGCACCCCCTCTTCATTACAGCCCTTTGAATATTTAAAGAGTGCAGCCAGTGTGGTGTAATGGTCTGAGTGTTGGACTAGGACTCTGGGAGACCATTGGTTTGAATCTCCACTCAGTCATGGAAACCCACTGGGTGACCACAGGCAATTTATACTCTCTCAGCCTCAGAGGAAGACAAGGGCAACCCTCCTCTGAACAAATTCTGCCAAGAAACCCCCATTATAGGTTCATCTTAGGGTCACTGTAGGTCAAAAATGACTTGAAGGCACACAACAGCAGAAATTACATCACACTTTTATCTTCTCTTCACCAGGCTGAACATGTCTAACTCCCTCAACCTTTTCCCATACACATATACAAAATGCAGAGAAGGACTGCCTAACTGGTGAAATATTCCTTCTGATACTTTAAAGTCTGTGCAAAAAGGCAGTGGCTATCATAACTTTGAGAAGAAATATTTATGACCAATGCAAGCACTCTCACTGAGAGGGATAGAAAGTATCTCATCATCTCACAAGGAAGAAAAATCAAGTTAATTCTCATTCTCACATGTGAAAAGGAAACCAGTGAGCATTTATATTCCATGTTTGGACACTATTCACCTTGACTTTTTCAGTGGCTGCAGGATGCCAGAACTTGAACAATTTACTTTTTTAAAGTACACCTGGCTGGAAAATTATGGGATTTTAGTCAAGAAAAGTTACATTTTGCAGGCTTTAGTACACTTGTGGGGAAAGTTTGTTCTAATTCCTCAGAAATAGTCTTTCTGAAGTTATCAAAAAAACTCTTTTATTGGGAAGACATTTGGTCTGTGAACTAAAGTCTCTTCATTATTTCCTTGCAATATCAATACAAAATACACAAAAACATAAGCACAAAACAAAAAGATAACACAAATAAACCACCACGTGACAGAACACATTATATTGAAAAGAAACTCTCTCAAATATTGACTCATTGAACCAGCAGAGTACAAATACAGTTCGACCCCTATATCCATGGTTTCAGTTATCGACATCTAAAAAATACATTTTTTATGTCAAATAAAATGTTATCTCTATGCATTTTTAGGTCCTCCAATGTGATTCCTGACATCAGAGCTGTTCAGCAGTAGAATGCACTGCCTTGGAGTGTGGTGGAGTCTCCTTCTTTGGAGGTTTTTAAACAGGGGATGGATGGCCATCTGTTGGGAATACTTTGGTGGTGTATTCCTGCAGGGCAGGGGGTTGGACTAGATGGCCCTTCTAGTCTCTTCCCTCTTCCAACTCTATGATTCTATAATTCTATGGTCAACTTCCAGCATTCTCATTGAATATAGGGTTTCCTATTATCCACTGTTTCAGGTATCCACAGGGGATCTTGGAACATATCCCCCACAGATATGGGGGTTGACCTGCATATTTTTTTCATTCCTTCTTTTCCAGTGACTAATCCTGAATCTTTATTTTCCAAGCAGTACTTGAAGGCACACCACCACCACAAGGTACCAAGGATCTCATAACAGATCTTTTCAATTTTTATTCTGAAACCTGGGTGATCACAAGATATCAGATGTATTATTTACAAAAGCAATGCACAGCTGCCATATTCTCAACAAACTTGTCTGTCCTCTTTTCCTGTAGTTTCTCCTCTCTTGGCAGAGAATATCTGAAGAAAATCTCTGCAACTGAGGAATCTATATTCCCAGTGTCTAACTCTCCACACAGACCCCTTCAAAGTGGGAGGGGGACATGGAAAGGACTTTTAACCTGCTGTACTAATGGAGGAAATTCCAACTCCAAAATATCTGTGCTTTACGGGGGAAAACTTCATGGGAAAAGAGGCTCCTCAGACACCATGGTTCATGATTGAACTGCTTCTATAGCTTGAATATCTTAAGAAACCAAATGATGTAAAAGAAGCAGTTAACATTTGGCTATGTAGATAAACCCATCAAGTTTTAATTGGTTTAATTTAGTGAACTGCTACCATTACTGAAAACATGCCTTGTGCTTTCTCGCTTCCTATTAAGATGTCAATTTCTTCATTACACACAAATGTAATATTCATTTGACAGATACAGTGATTTGCATAGTATTAAACAAGAGTTGATCTGAACCCAAATGTTCCCTATTCTCTTTTAAAACTACCTACTGGGAGGAGAGGTCCAAGATTGCCTTTCTCCTGCTGCTCCATTTCCCGCTCTTTCTTAATCGTCAGTGCCATAGATGAGGAAGATTCATCACCCATGAAGCTACATGAAGAGAAGGGGATGGTCTCTTTGTGTTAATATGCCTGCTAGATGAACACTGAAGACAGTATAGGCAGGCCTCACTCCTAACAACTTAAGGTGAGATAACAGCAGCCAACTACCCTGTAATTGTGGTGTGAAACCAATAGCTGAAGGGATGAATTGGTAGAGGCGGAAATTTTCTCTTCCTTCTGAAAATGTGGTCATTTAAACCAAGGCACTGAGTTAGCAGTACAATCTTTCAAAAAGCAATTGTATCAATCTATGAATTCTAAAGAAGATTTTATATCTGTATTTTCATGGATTATGTCTTCATGCTATTATTATTATTATTATTATTATTATTATATTAAAAGTAAGGGTTACCATCCTGCTCTTTCACAAGGGCCACAGGTAATGAGACTGTATTCTTTCAGACTGGCATTCACTATTCCATTCTGGGAAGGAGTGGTGTCTCAAATACCTTGTAAGACTCAATATTTCTGGCAGGTGGAATTGAGTTGGCAATACTGGGACTGGACTGAGTTGAGCATTCCAGCTAGTTCTTGTCCCTTCAAGATCTTCAGCCTTGACTTTACAAACATTTTGATCTGCAGTTCCAAATGAAAAAAAAAAAAAAAGGATCTAAATATAAGTTGAAGATAACTACTTTGATAGGCCACCTTTTTCTCCAAGAAACTGTCATATACTTTTCATTGCCAGGAGAAGTTCTTCTTTGGGTCCATCTGGCACTGGAGATGTACAAGATAAACACACATCATAGAAACTTCTCTTCAGTGATACACAGGATGTGAAAGTGTTGCCTTGCAAGATGTTAGCTACTTCTTTGAGGTTATTGAGATAATTATGTCCAACAATTTTTTCCCCAATGTGCATTCTTATTCTCTCTCTCTTTCTCTCTCTCTCTCTCTCTCTCTCTCTCTCTCTGTGTGTTTACAGTTGGGAGGCTCCTCTCATTTATTCCTGCTGTTTTATAACTGTGCTGCTGACATTTGGTGCCTTAAATTGATCGTATTTTTTAACTGTGTGTATATTTAGTGTGTTAAATTGATTGCATTTTTGCTACATTATTGCCTGTAAGCTCCCTGAGGGGCCTATTAAGATGTTAGTGGTAGGGTGACCATAGATAGGTGGGCCATGGGCAGATACTTTCAAGTTCATTTCAGTCTTTGATTCAATAATAGCCCATCAGTCAGGATCAGAACACCAGAAAGGGGTTATACCAAGGATAAGTCTTTGAAAAAGTAAGTCCATATTGAAATAAATGGGTATTTGTAGCAGCCATACATTGCAAACTAGAGTACAATAATTTTGGAAGACTAAACTATGAACATCATTTTCCTTATTTATTTATTTTTTTCCCTCCCACACTGTTAAGCTTCTATTATTCTTTTACCACATTGACAGGTTTACTAGTTTGAAAAAGTTCATTTTGAAATTTGAGTATATTTGCCCATTGTATTTATTCCTTTGCTACTTTATGTTTATTTCTGCAGATTTTTTTATGTTAGCCTATATATGTACTAACATAAAAACAAGAAGACAAAAACATAAAACTGCCCTCAGAATTAACTGTAATGTGTTCAGAAAATTCCTGAAGGAAAGAAATGTGCCTATATATATTTATGTGTGTGGGTTTTTTGCTAAAGAATAATTTGAAACTTTAAAATACTATTAACTGTGTAATAAGGGATATTTAGAATCTAGTGGCTAGCTCAGTCAGAGGAACAAGCAGTCTATGCTATATGAATAGTAATTAAAATAACATTATTATTTTAATAAAAGATACTAAACCTTTAAAAAGAAAAAGGAGGGAGGAATTTCTTATTTCTTACTATTCTTTTCATTCTTTACTAAGAACACGACATTGCAACTTGGCTACAAATTTTGAGTGCTCTAAGGTCTGGCGACCACTCTAAGGATACAGTTTCCTAGTATGGCTGGGGTGTAGTGAAGTTGGACTACCCTCAGCCCTCAATCTAGGTCTGCTGTAAAATGAGATCTGAAGGAAGAGTCAAGCAACATTGTTGATGGGAGCTTCTAAATCTGAGCAAAAACTTCCCAAATCCTCCAATGCTTGCTGAGATCCTGCACTACATTGGTGGATTGTAAAGTTCCACCAGACAGAGAGAAATATCATTGTTCCTCTCTACATGTTCAACCTACCCATCTGCAGGCTGACTACCCCTCTTCTGATTGGTGGCCAAGGAAGGATGGGGAAGGAAGAAAGGGGGAAGCCAGGAAGCCAGCCAGTTGTGTTTCTAAAGCTTGCTATAGGAAGATGACATCCTCCTATCATCCTTCTGGACCTTTGGAAGACCTCTGGAAGGTTCAGGAGTTTTTCTTCCTGTGGTTAACTCAGGAATGCTTTCTCCCACCCTTCCCTGGCTACTGAATGACTGTGGGGAGTAGCAACAGCCAGAAATCACACAGGTGGCTTAGGGAGGGAATCACAGTAGATGGAGGTGCTGAATTCTTCTATCCACTATGACCAAAAAATACATACACAGGAATTCAGCATATGTCACTACCAGGATGCCACCCTCAAAATGCATATGTCAGGGATAGAGTCTCTGCTGCAAGGTTTCTACACACAGTGTGTAGACACAGTGTATCTAATTAGTGGCATACCATATCATTACCAGCAAACAGGCAGCTTACAGTGGCACATGCTGTGGGGTCCCCTAGTTCGAATATTTGCCCCACTATGCCACATGACACCAGGGCCATGTGCTCCCCAGTTCCCTCAATCACTATATTTTCAACTCAGTGGCTGGCCTAGCTTTTACTTTTCTTATTTCAAATCACTTCCTTATTTCTACTCATCCTTCCTCCACTCATTTTTCTTCATTACCTCTTCTTCCCTATCACCTTGCATTCTTATATGTTTTCAAATAATACAAGTTACATGAAGGTTGTGTGTGGACTAGAACATGAAGAGAAAGAGAGGAAAGAAGGGATGTGGTATCAAGACTTTACATTCATCTCCCAAACATTGCACATAGAGAATTGTGCAAAGAACCGGTACCTGTGCCTATAGATTCTTACTGACAATTTGCTATCTATAGAATACAACTATATATTCTGTAAGGGTCAGATTGCACACACGGGGGTTATTCTCAGAAAACATTCTACACATTTTGCAGACATCTAAGGCAGACTCTCTCCTCCACGTATGTCTGCATGATAGAATATATTGATCTAAGTGTCTTACAGAAGGACCACCAAACTTGACTTTTTGGTACAATGGGAATGAACATGCTTGCTTTCCATTTCAAAGTAGAAATTACTCATTTTGCAAGAATGATAAATGTGGCATTTTCTGCTCCAATACAAATGTTCATCATTTTCAGTGTTCAATGAGGTCAGATCACCTGCTGTGGCATGGTAACCTTTCAAATAGCGTATACAGTACCGTGGTTGACTGGGTCATCCACCTTTCTTATGTATGGCAAAGACCATTGAAAAGGTCAGTATATTAGAAATGCATTATAAAAGTGCAAATGTTATAACAGCTAAATGAGAAAACTAACTGTTATAGGTATGCAAAGTTCAATTCCAAGAAAAATATTTATTTGTTTATTTAGAATATTTATATCTAATCATATGTAGGCCCACACAGGGGTATTAATAGGAAAATCCTATCATTATTGTGGACCACTGGTTAGAGAAAGTACTAGGTAGAGAAAAAATACTGGTACATTTTCTTGTCCTGAACATGAAAAGATGTCTGGAGAAAATGGTCATCTGCCATGATATTTTGCATATTTGAAACTATTTTTTGCATAAACAGAAAAGAAAAGAAAGAAGGAGGGAAACGGAAAGAAAAGACAAATAATGGTCTGCACAATAGTCTTTGGGTTTTGTGTAAAAACTGGCCAGAAACCAGTATATCTTGTACAATATACACTAATTTCCATGCAAAATGTTGCAAAACCAATTTTTTTGGCAGTAAATCAAGTTTTTTCACAAACAATTATTTGACAAAAAAGTCCACAAGTGCCCACGATCATCCAAAAATGTGCAAAATGCTTTTTCCTACCTAATGGTAACAAAACTTTTGAAATTAATTATTTCTGCATTAAATCTTGCTTACAAGAGTGAATTCGACATTTACATCCTAGTGCTAAGCGCTCTTAAATATAAATGCATGGGACACTCCTTGTATGCAAATTTTAATATAAATTGACCTCATCTGCACTTTCTGGACTAGGAATGGACTTAATGGGTAAATATGTGCAGAAGTGTCATGCACTGGAATATACATACCTATCCCCTGCTTTCATGTTTGAATGATGAACCCAACACCTACAAGAAACTGCCTTGTACAGAATCTTTCATTAGTATATCTAGGCCAATATTGCCTACACTGATTGGCACCAATCTCCAGTGTTGCAGAATGGGGTCTTTCTAGACATAGATATCAGGATGTAAACTAAAGACCTAACACACTAACCATTACCTACAGATTTCCTTGATATAAGGCCAAGGCCAAAAATGCAATTACAGCCCTTCAAATTATGACTATAACGGAGGGGAAATCTCAAAGTTTCATTTTGTCCTAGATGTTAATTTAGTGAAGTTTAGTAAAATCTTATTAAAAATATAAATAAACTGAAATGATATACTTGCCCATCCTTACTTTTTACACTGCCATAGGTCCTGACCAAACATGCCACTGAAGGATCCTTAGACTCTAAAGATTGCCTTCCTGGAACACTACTTTTCTCATCTATCTAGTCATCATCTTGACTTTTATTCAAGTACTTCCTTCACCTTGCCTTTGATGTTCTGGTTGACAAAGTAACGTGGCAGGAAACCAACCTGATTGTGCATTCACCTAAAAATGTAGGACATTTAAATGGCGTGTTTCCTTGACTGCATTAGTCTGATGGACTGGAAAAAGCTCAGATGTACTTTGACAGACGTACATATGAATTACTTGTAACAGTATCACCATAGAATGCGTTCCAGAACTTTAATGCAGAAGTCTAACTCTTCCTAGTTGATGGATACAAGTTCAATTCATGAATTCACTAGGGCTGTGCAGTGGGAGCACAGCTGCACATATTCCAGTTCTGTCCCCAATGTACTGTTCTCTCAATCTCCACCTCCAACCTTTGCATTAAGTGGCAATGCTTGAAGGGGAATTTTAAGCAAGTTTAGCTGAATATGCTTAGGCACCTTCCTGTGTAGGGCATGATAGTGGAGTCCTCCCAACAATGCAAAACATTAAAAATATGTTCACTCAAACACACTTAGATTTCCTTTTCAGACCTTCCTACTCAATGCAGAAAGATTGGGAGTGGTCATCATGATGGGGATATGCAGGTCCCTTAGAGAATCAGAAAGAATTTCTGCTATAGAAGAGCAGGAGGCACCCCACCATGGACCTATATACTTCTACTCCTCCACAATTCAGGTTGTATAGCTGACCTCTAAAGCATTGCAGACAGCCCTTAGATATCACACATAACTAATGTGAATTATGTTTTTTGGTATTTGAACTTGGGGGGAGTATATCCCTCCTGCCACCCAATAGAACAATAGTCAAATTATATTGGGAACACTATGATTCCTACAGCAATTACTACCAGTTATAAGCCCACAGTGGCCATAGAGTGAGTAGGATAACATTAGACTTTCATTCAGGACATGATGTTGTCATCATGCTTTAAGTACAAGTCAACCCCAGTATATCCAGATGATATGTTCCAAGACCCCCCCATGGACACCTGAAACTGTGGATAATAGGAAACCCTATTATTTTCAATGAGATACCAGAGGTTGACCATAGAATCACATTGGAGGACCTAGAAATGCCTAGAAAGAACATTTTTTTCAGACACAGATAATTGGAACTGAGGATACCAAATCCATGGATATGGTGGTCAACTTATATAGAACATTTAAATGTATCATGCCAGCCAATAAGATGCCTCATCTTTACATTCAGATGCTTAGAGTGATAACTTTAATGGATGCATGTGTAGTGCTGAACAATTTTAAAATGAGAAAGTGAACAACAACAAACAGATAGTCATTGCACAATGGATGCATTTTCTAAGCAATAAAGATGGAAAGAATACTCAAACTACTTTTAAAAAATAGTTAAGAACATGCCCAATGAGAAAAATCCTGGATTGATGAGAATCTTCACAGTTCAGGATTTATTCTGTACAAAAATCACATATTGTTGCTTTGTGCAGAAAACAGCCCTTTTGGTACATAATTATTATTTTTCTGCACAGAAATGCTGTTTCCTGCACAGAAAATGTTTTCTGTGCAAAACAACCATATGTAAATTTTGTGCAGAATAGGTTTTGAATTGAGCATAGGCTTCAAAAACTGTGATTTTCAAAGTCTCTCTTGCAATGGAGGAAAATGCTAAAATTATTAATAAGAAACATAGTGAGGAATTACAACCCTACTAAGCAAAAACAATGATTGAAAGCTTTGGTGGGAATGTCTCAACTATAACTGACTGTCCTTTTGTTCTTAGATCTGCAGCCCTGGCATTTCAGGGATTCAACTCTGTAGCATATTCCACCCTGCATCAGTGTTTTTGAAACTCTTTTCTGGACTCCCCGTGGTTTTTATCCAAGCTTTAGACTTGACATCCAGATGAGTTTCTCCTTCCCTATAATTTTGCTCTTTCAGATGAAACATCCTTAAGGGGAAACATACCATTTTACCCAGGGAAAATAAAACCACTCTCACTCTTCCTGTTGCATATAGTATTAGTACATACAGTAAAATTGCAGGCAAAACTTCTCATTTTCTGAACCTTCCATATTCCTACAGAAGCTTATACAATGAATCACTATTTTTATGTGGTAAACTATAATGTGAATACAATGTCAAATAAATACTTGGGAGGGATTATGTGTCACATGTGGAAAAAAAAATCAATAAATGTTGACTGGCAAGCCTAACAATGAACTAGTGATATGTCAAGCCAACCTGTATGAACATCTGCCATCCTTCTGTTTATCAACTCACACCTTATTATGATACTTAGCGCACACTAATAACCCATCTGTTTACCAGGAAAACAGAATCTGGCCTTTTGAACAATAGCATTATGTACCTTTTCCAATAGGAAAAGATACATACAAGCTGTTGTCAACACAATGTAGTACAGATGAGGTACAAATGCCTTAGTTTAATAATGAAACCAAGTAAACAAAATTTATGACCCAATAGAAAAAGCCAATGAATTCTTGACTGATTTTATGGCATTATCTATGTACCTGACTGAAATCTTCATCTTTACAATCATCTGGGCCATCTTACTATCTTTGCAGAAGAATTACTTTGTCAAAGTTAATGAACATAAGGAAATATGAAATAGAGGTGCTTGTCTCCTTTGAAGAAACAAATAGGCCATTAAGTCATTAAATATAAGAACACCACCTGGAAAGGATGGCTTAATGGCATGGTTTTACAAGTTAGTCTCTGATCATATTGCTCTGAGTTTTCTACAGCTTAAAAGTAAACACAACTAGAAACAACATATAAAAACCAAGTCCACAGGAAACAGCAGCCTATCCTCACTCTGAAAGTTCTGTATTTTTACAAAAAGTATGTTCCTACCCCATGGAGAGAGATTCTATATCTCTAACACATACATATCAGTTAGAATTTAAAAATTATGCTTTTTCCAACATGGGATTGGGAATGTATGAAGAATCTGATCCCGTCCTCATTTCTTGGATTGTCCATTGGGCAGGTACAGTTTGTGGTCTACAACCCCAATATTGTTGGACAACTGCAGACACAACCTGAAAGGACATTGAGTCCTATGTAAAATTTTAAAAAGCCAGGTGAAGTTTTCCTGAATGTGTCATCTCTGGGGGGGAAATTGTGCAGGAATTTTGTGTAAAATACACATTTTCTGCCCCCAGAATTGCTTTCTGAGCTGGATCACTATGTGCATTTTTATGCATGTGATGTTCCCCCATAAAGTCCCAAGGTATGTACAGTGCTTGGCAAATCAGCAGACACCCTTGTATTCTTGAGGAACAGGAAGAAAATGGCTAAAATCATTCACTCTTGCATGTGGGAATGAAATACAGGAAGATTTACATCCTTAGCATTTCTTAATGATTCCTGTCTGTTTCAGTTGGAATCCCTCCTCCCTTGAGAAGTTTTTGCTTCCACTGAAGCTTTTTCAATAAGAAACCTATACATCCATTCCAAAATTCAGCTGTAAATGAAATTCAGTGACAATTTTAAGTAATAAGGACATTCAAGAACACACAGGATAAAAAGTGAAGACAAAGACATTTACCTTCTAGTAGATCTTACAATAGAATTGTAATATCATAGAGTTGGAAGGGACCTCATGGACTGTTGAATCCACCCCCTTACTAAATGCAGGATCTATAGCTAAAACATCTCACCCTCTTTTTGAAGATGTCCAAAGAAGGAGACTCCACCACCACTCTAGATAATTTGTTCTATTGCAGAACCACTCTGACTACCAAGACGTTCCTTCGAATGTTGCTGAAATCTACTCTCCTATAACTTCAAACCATTAGACGTGGTCTTTCCCTTTGGGGCAACAGAGAACAGGCCTGCCTCCTCCTCCTCCTCTCTATGAAGACACAAGTTTATGCATACTCTCCAACTGTTCCAGTTTGGCACAGACAGTCCTGGTTAATCTTCTGTCATACTGCTTTGACAGCTGCTTCTAAAATGTCTCAGTTTTTCACTTTTCCTTCTACTTCCCCACTTTCTACTCAGTTTACTATCTGAGTTCAAAGTTCAAAAGTAGTTTGCACTCATCTAACTAACCAAGGGGATGGAAGAGAGGGGATTATGCCCTTCCCAATGGGCTCAGGCAAAAGCAAACTGCTGTATCCTCCTCTAGCTTGTGTGTTCTTCCTCATTAGGAACGTTTGCCATTTTGAGCACACACTTGATGTTGCTTGGCCATGTGTCCCAGTTTTCATCTGTGAGATGTTGGAGGTATGGTTTATTTGATGGTGAATCTAAATTCCCTGATCCATAAAGTATTGACTCTGCAATTCTGGGACAATCCATTAAGTCTGTTAGAAAGATGATAAGAAAGACTGAATCTTAAACCCCATGGTGCTGCATGTGTATTCTTAACCACTGTTCTCTGCATACAAAAAAGGAGTGTTTATGTTGTGTGTTTTTCTCATCTGCTATTTACAAACACACACACACATGTATACACACACACATCAGCTGTTGGCTGAAGAGCTATTAATCACACAGGGTAAACTCCTACAGGCTCTAAGATCAGCTGTGCTTTGGAAAGAAAGAGGCAGGAAAACAGAGTACTGAATATCCTGTTGGATATATATTCCATGTAGAAGGCAAAGTTGGTAAGCATCAAGACTACAGAGTTTTCATAAAATATCTCTTAACAATAAACTTGAAGGAGAATTTGACTTTCCTCCTCATGTGAATCCCCTGGGAAATTTCCAGGAAAACCAAAATAATTTGCATAAGACTATAGTGCTGTTAAAAGGGAGAAATAGGATGTTGGGGAGTTAAAGTTTCCAGCGATATTTTAAGGTTGGGCTCCTGAGGGCTAAATTCAATTGTTAGTCACAAGTAGAGTAGACTTACCAAATTAATGGAATGTAAATAACTATTTACTTACCAAGTTTCTATTATAAAAAGGAGGAAAGAAGGGCAGGGGTAGAAATGTAACCGAAGCTTTAAGATTAACTTGTTTTTATTTTTGCCTGAGCTTTCATGGATATAAATTCACTTCTTCAGATGCAGTACTGAATGGTATTAAGGCTTCAGGTATAAAGCATATGTACACTATTGTGGGAGTGGAACTGAATGTAATAGAATCCATAAAGATGTAAATCATGACTCTTGCCCTGAATTTTCAAAGGGCTGCATAATGTGATACAGGTCTTTCAGATCTTTGCAGTGGTCAGGTAGTGTTGATATGTGAAAGCAACAAAACTGCTTACCAAAAAATCAGTTTGCCAGTAGCAAAAAGTCTCTCTGAGAAGATTCCTTTTGTTATATGTGCAGTAACAAGGACTCTTGTATTAAAATATGTGGCATGCCATGAAGCCATTGCCTTTGTTCATACCTCTGCTAATGGACTGGAATTTGTGAATATAATTCAATTTACCTGTGTCTCTTTCTTGTCTTCCTTTATAATTTCCTTGTTCAAGGACCACAATCTATAAATCCCTTATTGTGTATCCAGGAAGGTTGAAATGTTCTGCAACTGGTTTTCTAATGTCAGATTTGTGTCCATTAATCCTCTTGCATAGAGACTGTCCTTTGCAATATAGAGTGTGGAGGAGCATTGCTAGCCTAAAATGACATACAGCAGGACCGCTGTATCCATGGGGGATTGGTTCCAGGGGCCCCTGTGGATAATGATTTCCATGGATAATAGTGAACATCCCCCGGTCACCATTGCCACCATGGAAGCCACCCCACCAGGCAAAGGGAGAAGGGAAGCAAGACCTCCCATTGCCATCAGAGCCACCAGAGAGAGCCATGGGGGTTGGGGCAAAGGGAGAAGGGAGACCTCCTCCCTTCCTTTCCTCCTCCCATCACCACCGGAGCCATGGGAGGGGCGAAGGGAGAAGGGAGGGGAGACCTCTCCTCCCCTCCCTTTGCTCTCCTGTTACCATTTCTACCACAGAAGCCATCCAGAAGCCTCCTCCCCTCACTCCCCATCCAACCCCACCCCCATTCATCAACTGTGGATAATTGAATCAGTGGTTGGTGAATTAACAGATATGGGGGTGCTACTGTATATCACACTGGAGGAAGAGCTAGTAAATGTATCTCTGATGTTGTGAGTTAAATTATTGGGCCCTGTAATATTGCTGCCTGAGTAGACATGAGGAGACAATTGGCAACCAGATTTGTGGCAGGGTCTTGTCCTGTTTGCATTGATTCAATGACCCAGTCTAGTTGGGATTAACAATCAGATCTAGGCCTGAGAGGGCAGGTCTATGGAAGATCTTTGAAAGTCTGTAGCAATGGCAGATTCATATGTTTCCCCATAGCATTTCACTCATGACATTTCATATTCCTTCTTCAGTATATGAACCTTTTCCTAAGATTATATCTGAATTACTTTCTGTCTTATCCACTGTTTGAGCATTACAGTTATTCAAACTGTAACAAGGGGGCTCAGCCGGTGACCGGTGGGCCTTTTTGCAGCCCGGCTGGTGCCCCCCGGATGCCCCTTTGCACTACCACCCCGCGCCGCCACGTGCGGGGGGGAGGAGCGGAGGACCGCATGGCCCTCCATGGCAGCAGCCATGCTGCCTTCTCCTTCCCAGTCCGCTTTGCGGCCGGAAGGAGCGGAGGGAGGGCGGCCAGCCAATCGGGGTGGGCCTGCTCACCCCCGATTGGCTGGGGCCCTCCCTGGAAGGCGGGTCATCTGGCCGGTGCTGGCGCGGCCGGATGATGTCAGAGGAGGAGTGACGGAGCTGTTAAATAGCAGCTCCATCAGTGGCAGGTCACAGAGACCCCTGCAATACCTTCTTGGTAAGGAAGGCGCTGGAGGGCTGGAGAAGGGCAACGCCAAGGGCAGCGGACGGGAGGTGCCCATTGTCATTTGAGACACTGGCCTGACTGGCAGGCTTGCTACCTTCCATCTGCCACTCCGCCTACTAGATGCTGCTGTTCAGAGTGGCGTACACTACAGCATTCTTCGGGGCACTGAGAGTCGGGGAGGTAGTGTGTTCCTCCAAACAGGATATGTCTGGCATGGCACTTCAGCGGCACGATGTGAAAATCTCCAGCAGGGGCATGATGCTACGCATACGCCGGTCAAAGGTTGACTAGCATGACCATGGGGCCACTCTTCACCTGCAGAAGATTGCGTACTCATTCCCGTGCCCGGTCACCTGTATGCAGGAGTTTTTGCATGTGCGGGGGGCATCCAAGATCCCCCTCTTCCAGCATCAGGATGGGATACCACTCACGAGGTATCAGTTTGTGGGCATGCTGAAGAAGGCCTTGGTGCAGCTGGGGCTGCCGGCAGAAGAATTCAGCAGCCATTCCTTCCGTATAGGGGCCACCACTATGGCAGCTGAAGGGGGCCTGTCGGCGGAAGCCATCATGAAGCTGGGCCAATGGAGGTCCAGGGCTTACGCCACATACATCCAGCCCGAGGGTGGGCTGCCTGTTGATGAAGGGATGGTTGGCGGAAGGATTTTCCAGGGGAAAAGCCTTGTTGGCGGATGTCATGGGTCATGAAAGGGTGTGAGGTCAGGGGTCTCCATCAAGTGCAAGTTCAAATACTAGTTCAAGTTCAATTTTAAGTTCAAGTTCAAGGGAGACCCCGCCTCTAGTGATCAAGAGCTTGTTTTCAGGGGAGGAGAGGGAGTCGAACAGATGGCTCGGCCAGCAGCCCTCTCCTCCAGGGTGTCGGCATGGGCCAATGAGTGGTCTTGGCCCACATGGTGGGCTCAAGAAGGGATCACAACCCATACATTGCCTCCAACCATCTAGCAAAAATTACGGCCAATTTATTGCCCAAAAACATGTATTTACTAACCTGTATCTAACCTATGTTTTCTGAAGATGTAACCAAAATATAATCCAAGAAAAATATGTTACCGAGTGTTGAGTATTCATTCAAAGGGGCTGGGGATGGGTGTCGTACAGTCTGGGTCCACAATTGCAACACTTGAACTATAATATGTTGTTTACTTTGGACTTTCTCTCTGGCAGTATTTAAATAGTCTCATCTTTGGTAAGCATCTTCTCATACTCTCAACATTTCCAGATGATAACCAGGACACATGTGGCCAAGCAACATCAGAACATTGTCAAAATCACAAATGCTGTTAATGAAGAAGAACACACAAGTTAAGAGAGACTGCAGCAGTTTTATTTTGCACAAGCTTACTGGGTAGGACAAGATTCTCCCCCCCTCCCATCCTCCCCTTCCTGCTGAGTTAAATGAGTGCAAATTACTTTTACACTTTGAATTTAGTTAGCAGCAACTGAAGTAAGCTGAGGATAAATGAGGAAAGTAGGAAAAGGAGAGATAAGCAGGGACACTTTTAAAAAGTGGAGGGAAAATGGGATGGCAGAGGATTAATTGGGACTGTCCCTGCCAAAGTAGCACAATTGGAGGGCACACCTTCTGCACTATGGGGAGACAGCTATGAAGAGCCAGGCAATCTGTCTTAAAAGAGTCCATACAAAATCAAGCAGGGGCAAAAATATTACCCTGTTACTAGCACAAAGGCACAACCTCCAGCTCTTTCAAGTGAAGTAATATGCACTAATGGCAATATTGTGAAGTTGAAGGCTTTCAAAGCTGGCATCCATAGGTTTTTTGTGTTTTTTTTTACCCTGGCTGTGAGGCTGTGTTCTGGAAGAGTTTATTTCTGATGTTTCACCTGCATCTGTGTCTAGCATCTACAGACTTAGATGAAACGTCAGGAATAAACTCTTCCAGAACACGGCCTCACCCTCACAGCCTGGAAAAAAATCATGAAAAACCAATGGCAATATTCTTCTTGAGCTTCCTAACAGCAGCTCATGATGGACTAAAACCTTAAGGCTCCAAACATCACCCCTCAGGCAAAATCAGAGTGTCTAGGTTCAAGGACACTTCATCTAATTTAGGTGAGAGTGGTTTTAATAGGCAGCTTTATGTTTTAGATCTTACTGATGCTACAGAAAAAGCATCAATTCTGAAGATTTCAAGTGTTTGAGGTACACCATTTCTTCTTAAAATTAAACAAGGGTAAAGGTTTTCTATGCATGCCCAGAATTCCTCTGGAAACTCTTCTCCCATATGGAACAGGAGCTATCACAATTCCTTGAAGCTCAAGTTTCAATTTCTTCTTCAGTCCCTGAATGGATGAAATCTCCCCATATCAGTTTGTAGCTGGCTTATTCCTTCTATGCCTAGTGCAATGTTGAGATCACATGCACACATGTATGACAAGTTGAGAAAACCCAGCCTAAGGGAGATCCCCTGGTGCCTGTTACCATGTTTGCAATGTTGCAAACGGGAAGGGGACAGAAGCAGTGAAAGCTGATGAAAGTCAAGGACCCATCTTAAATTCCCTTGGTTCCTGTATGTAATGAAGTCTTCTGAGAATACTCAGAATCTCCACTGCTGCCAAGAGCTCTGGGAGTTACACCTTGTCTCATGAATTCTTCTTTCCCTCAGGATTGCAGAATATAGAAGAGATAAATTATAGTCCCTTAAGTATCCATAGAGGTGGAATGAGCTAGTCCTGTTCTTAACATCTCCACTAATTCCTCCCCCAGACCTTTGCATATTGGCAAGGTCTGGGAGCTGGGATATAACTGTTGCAATGGATTTCATTGAACATTTCCTTCCATTGCTATGCAGTACCATTGCCCCCTGCCCAATTTTCAGCCCTACTGTTCGTCCAGGCACCACTGTCCTCATTTGCCCATGTTGCTTTCTGAACTGTTTGGGTGGATAGCTTTACATAATATCAGGAGTCCATGGCATTATCACATCAGACAAACATTGTTCTGACAATATAAGCAAAACTGTATGAGTTACCACAGCCAAAATAGCAGTGAGAACAGCAGCAAGATGAGGAGGAGAGCAGGACAGACATGGGAAGAACAAGATGGGGAAATTTTCACAGCAAGAGTCCCAAATCAAAGAAAATGGGAGGCAGGTGCATGCACTAGTTGAAAAGAATACAAAACTAAATTAATACATTTAGCTTATCTCTGCTGTTAACCTCAGGGTCACCAATTCATTTCAACACCATGACTTCTATAGAAGACTGTCTCTTACATCATGGTACATTGCATTCAATGTTGCCTCTTTTCATATTTTTTAACTTGGAAGAAATATAAGCACCCATTTTCATCCTGAGCTATTCTCCACAACCATACGTTACAGACAAACAAGCCTATAGAGGTATATCTATGAAACTATCACTTAAAACTCAAGACTTGCTGCTTTCAATTCAAGAATGGAAATGACCACCACTTTTCTCTGAAATGAAGAGGATTATGACTGTCTTCATGTGAAATAAGCTCAAGGGCTTTGCCATTATTCCTGCTCTGGATTCCTTTTGTGTTTCCTTGAACAGTGACACAAGTATTTTTCATGATCCAAGGGTTTAAGAAGCACATTAGTAAATGGTATAAAAGTGAAACTCTGTGGTTGATATTAAGGAGAGTAGTCCGTGGCCTCTTAGCTGGAGTGTATGAAAGAAAACTGATCAATCGTGACAGGAATAAAAAAAATATGAGCTGCCTAATCTTTTGCAAGTTTTTGAATATGTTTATATTAGAAATGGATGAAAATTTTGTTCATTTTTTATAAAAATATACTGAAATTCACAAATATCTTCTTATTTGAAATGGGGGAAATCAGTTTTTGGACCATCTTAAGTAGGAAAACACCAAACGGACAGATTATTCATCCAGACCAAAGGCTTTATGTAATCAAATCTTAACATTTGGGGGTTGAATCAATGCCTATTAAACCAAATCAGTGCTGAATTTGGGCTGCTATCTCTTTTTCTTTGGAGGTATTCATCTTTAGCACCTACGCAGCAGACAGTTAATATATGGTCCATGTTACAAACAATTGAATCTATAGAATTAGTCCAGCTCATGGGGGATAAATTCAGTTTACTTTCCTTGTTTGTTAAGAAATTCACAAATTTATTCATATTTGTAAGGGAAATAGCTTACTGTTCAAAAATTCTGAAAATGTTAAAGAACAAAACCTTCAGATTGTTCCATCCATATCTTAGGTAAATCTTTTAAAAGATCAGCACACTTGATATGGCATGGTTCCTAATACTGTATACTGAAGGTGGATCAGGGTGACCCAAGTTCAAATCCTCTTTCAGTCATAAAGCTTACTGTGTGACCTTGAGCCAGATTGCTCAACCTAACATACTTTATAGTATTGCAAGGATAAAATGGTAAACACTCCTATGGGCATGAATCCAAGTTTCTTTGAGGATATATAAACTGAACATATATTTAAAGAAGGAAGGAAGGAAGGAAGGATTGATGTTAGAGCAAGTTGTGGCAATATTCCTTGATCCTTGTCCTGTTTTTCATTTTACTTTTGAAATCTCATTTCTTCTACACTTTTCCTTTTCTTCTTTTGTATCTTTCCTTATAATCTGCCTGTTAATTCTGATAGAAACAAATATTACAAGATTGTAGACTAACTGCTGTACATGTTTAATTGAGCTTGCATTTTGTGTACTTAATTTTATCATGATTAATTGTGTCAACATGAATTGGTAAATCCTTAAATTAATCTTTAAACAATTAATATCACAATCAAACAAAATAAATACACAAAATACAAGTTCCATTTCTAATTATCAAAATATCCCATAATTTGAGAGAAACAACAGATAAATGCAGGTGGAAAGAATTTTGTCTAAAAAGATTATATCAGGATGTGGAATACAATTTTACACTATATAGATAGAGGGGGAGAGGGAGAGGGGGAGGGAGGGAGGGAGGGAGAGAATAATTACTTGAGATGCAAAAACATTCTGTATTTAAAGCGGGGGATAATTTATTCCTGTGCTTTCATTAGTGCTGTCTACACACAAATATTCCTGTGGAACATAAAGAAATTGTAGTTACTGATAAATAATTGCACCACAGTGGCCTAAATCCAGGTGATAGCCCCAACCGGACCAATGGGAACTATGTAAGCTGGAACTTATATTGGCTCTGTTGAATCATTGGATTTACTGTAGTTGGGACTGATGATTGGATTTAGGCCAGTATGTACAAAAATGTGTCCCTTAGTAATTGTACATGAATAAATTTGCCTGTTATAGAATATGCAATAAAAAAACTCCAGTGTGAATAAAGGGTGGGATGTGAACACTGATGGGATTTGGAGAAACGTGAAAAATTGAGATGAGACTTTTTCACATACATAACCCCTTTCCTTCTATTGCATAGGCTAGGATAGGGATGAGCAAGTGAATGTATTATGTGACTAGGGAGGGAAAGGAAATCTGGAGTCACATTTGGCATTTTCAGCCCCTCAAGAAAGTTAGATGAAAAGAAAAATGGCACATCAAAAGTTCCCACAAATTTCAGGAACCTTTTTTTTGTTGTTGTTGTTGTTCCCAGCACAACATACACTGCACGGTTTTTGAGAATTGTACAAGAGTTTGAGAAATTTCTCAGCTTTCCAGTCAAAACCTTACACTGCCATTCTTTTTTTACTATGCATAGAAAAATGTACAGTTTCCAAAGGGGAAAAAGAAAGCTCACCCACTTATACAGTTTTTCACTATATACTTGGGGAAAGTGCAGAAAATGTAAAACTAAAGTGCTCACAATATCCCTGTACAAACAATGTGGTGAAGCATTTGACATGATGCCAACCTTTGCTGGTTTGAAAGCTGCACAACCCAAATATTAAGAAAAATGTAACTTGGACTGACTGATGTTCCAGACACACGTGGTTTTATTGTGCAACACTGATGGTTTTTGCGCAATCTTTTTGTTGTGCTACATTGCTGTTTTTTACCATAGAAAACAGCTATGTTCAACAACAAAAATATTATGCAAAATTAGCAATGTTGCACAGAAATTAGCCACATGGTTTTGGCTTTTCTGATTTTGCACAGCATTTTTGTTGCACAACATTAGTTTCATTATGTAGAAAACAGCAACATTTGCAGAACAAAAAATGGACAAGATCAACAAGGTAGCACCAAGAATATCCACCGAAGGACATTGATACTGATGATACTACTGGTGGTATATAATGGTATTACACAAACAGGGTACCTCAAAGAGTAGACATACCAGAAACTGTCTGCAGTCTAGTATCCCCTCTCCCTGTAAGTGGCTTTGTGGACAACTGAGGAGAGGGGAGGTATTACAAATGTACGAAACTGACCAGTGATAACTGCTTCACTTGTTTTATGGAGAAGCCATTTTCAAAACATTGAACAAGCACAGACAAGTTAATATGAGAATGGAAGCATCATCATTTGCACAAGTAAGAAAAGAGAAGGGTGGGTTTTTTTTATATGTTCAGACAAATATTTTCTGTTTGAAGATAGGATTCTGCTACACAAAGATGCTTTGACAACTCAAACTGCTTGCAAAGGGGTAGTAAAAGTAGCATCACTTTAGGTATACTTACGGGGGATGCATGTGATAATTGAGACAACCCCTCTCTCCACAACCAGATTAGAGTCATATCGCCACTGCCCCTCATTTCTCAATGGAAAATTATTTAAACGAGGAGGAACACACAAAATACCTTTTTGATGTCTCAACAACCAAGAAAATGAAGTTGTGTGTGCGTATGTGATCATTATTAAAAAGAGAAGGCCCAAATGTAAGAGGCCTAATAGACATTAATAGATCTTAAATGTTCTCAGATACTGATATAAAGTTCAAAAAAGCCATCTTTTTTGAAGTAGAAATTCTCTCCCTATATTTCAGACATTTTTCTGAGTCTACCATGTGCTGAAAACAGCATTTTCTATACAGGAAACAGGATTTTCTGCATGGAAAATTATGTTCCGATGCAGAAATACCAATTCCTGCACAGAAAATATTTTCTATGCAAATCAACTATGTACAAATTTTATGCAGAACAAATCCCCTATTACTGCTTTTTCCTGTGAAGAAAACAGCATTTTCTGTGCAGGATTTAATTTTTCTGCATTGAATTATTATTTCCCACAGAGAAAATGCTGGTTTCTATTCAAATTCGCCATGTGCCAATTTTACATAGAAAAAAATCCCAATTACAACTTTTTTTTCTCTGTAGAAAACAACATTTTTTCTGCACAGGAATTAATATTTCCCTACACTGAAATATTATTGTCCATGCAGAAAATACTCTTTCTGCACAGAAAATGCTGTATTGTGCAAAACAACATCATACAATTTTTTCACAGAATAAGTCCCAAACTGTGAAGATTCTCATCAGTCCAAGATTCTTCTGATCAGGGTTTTGTCAACACTTGAAAAATATGTTTTTTGACTATTTTAAAAGATTCTATACATATAATTCTCTTGGGTATGTTGCCATTTTCAGTGTGCTTACTGGCTGCTTAGATGTCAGTATCTGCCTCTCCTTGCAGGACTAGGCCCCTGGCTGCAGCAGCCAGCACAGCCTCTTTGTAGAGTCAGGCCCTGGCTGTGGGAGTCTTGGGAGAATCAGGGACAAGCTATCAGATGCAGCTGGCTGCAATCATGCAGCATACCTGAAGCAGCCAGGGGAAATGCTATTTAAGAACGGCATTCAACCCTCAGTCTTGGCTATTACAACATGGTCTTTTGTGCTGTCTGTAGCTGTTCCTTGCTTTGGGGGATTGGGGCCTTTTGTGCTGTCTGTAGCTTCTCATTGGTCTTGGGCCTTGGGGTGGAAACATGTGTAAAGCTTCAAGTCCTTTCTAAACTTGGTGGTGGAGGGGCTCTTGCATCTTGGTGCATGTGGGATGTGTGTGCAGTGTGGGGGGTGTTTGTGCAGTGTGGGGGGTGTTTGTGCATGGTGGTGGCAGAGGGGTCTTACATCCTGGCGTCCATGGTGTGGGTGTATGTAGTGTAGAGTGTGTGTTTGTGTAGCATGGGAGGTTCATGTGTTTGTGCAATTGCATGATGATGGTGGTGGTGGAGGGTCCCTCACATCCTGGCATGCATGGTCTGTGTGTGTATGTATGTATGTGCAGGTGCATGGCAGAGGAGCTGTCGTGTCCTGGTGTGTGTGCATAGCATAGTGTGTGTGTGTGCATGGTTGTAAAATAGTGGCAGAGGGGCTCTCACATCCTGCCGTGTGTGTAATGTGATGTGTGTGTGGCATAGTGTTTTTGTGTGTGTGCATGCAATTGAATGGTAGCAGCAAAGGGGCTCTCATGTCTTGGCATGTGCTGTGTGTGTAGCATACTATGTGTGTATGTAGTGCTGTGTGTGTACAGTGCTGTGTGTGTATGTGTGGCTTCATGGTTACAGTGGAGGGGCTCATGTCATGATGTGCGTGGTATGTGTGTGTATGCATGGTTGCAGGGCAACAGTGGAGGGACTCTTGCATCCTGGCAGCATGGTGTGTGTATAGCATGGTGGTTGCGCTACCATGGTGTGTGTGTGTGTGTACACACGTGGTTGTATGGCAGTGATGGAGGAGCACTCATGTCCTGGCAGACTGTGTGTATGCATGGTTCCATGGCAGTGGACGTTTTCTTGCATCCTGGTGCATGTGGAGTGTGTGCGTCTAGTGTGTGTATCTCTGTGTCTGTGTGTTCATGTGGTTGCATGGCAGCAGTAGAGGGGCTCTTGGCATGAAACTAGTCATTATAGATGATTTGAAAGTTTATAGTTTAATGTGTCAAATGATTATACTCTTGAAATGTTTCCATCAGCAGAGTGGGAACATAAACATACCAAAGCATTTTATATATGTAGAATATGGTGTATGCTACGCTGGGTATGGTTAGTACTTTTGAATATTCTTTCCATGCCTAACATGAGCACCATGGTGCTTCAGGTTCAGGATTAGTGAGAAATTTCATTGATTTGCATGTAATGGTGACTTGACAATGTTCGTACCACCTGAACCGGCAGATTAATTGAAGTGAACCTATAAAATGAAAGGCACACTTTTCTAAATTTGCAATGCAGTCCACAGATTTCAAAAAATGCAAACAGTGTATAATAGGGGGTGGGGTTAGAGTACAGACAAATGCAAGTCAGGGTAAGGCACATACTAATATATATTTTCACAAATTTCTTGCCAAAATTGCACACTTTTAAGAAAAATGTGTAGAAAAGATGTGTAAGTCAGGAGAAATGTAAGTAAATATTTTTTTTTACAACTTTTTTGAAAAGCTTTACAAAAAGATTCACAGACTGATGCAGAAATGGGACCAAGCAGAGTTAATGTAGGAAAAATGAGAAGCTAGGTAGAAACAAACTTGACATATTTTTTTCTATTCTTGTATTTCATCAGATAATTCAAACCAGATCTCTCCTGACACCTGAGTAGGAAATGCCACAATGATAGCTTATCTCTTAAATTTCAATCATGGTACCCACATGACAGCTGGTTTTATGTGAGCCAAAAGTACTTAATCTGGGCACGCATGTTGTAGCTCAATGATATGTGAATAGGGAAACAGAGATAAGGGATTGTTACAATACAACCAGAGAAGAAATCTAGTAATGGCTGCAATCAACTGCAGGGCAAACTGGAGGATACATAGCTATTCTTCATTCTGTTTCTCTTTAGAAGTTCTTCCTTAAAATCATAGACTCAGAATCACAGCGATGTGGTCCAACCCCCTACCAAAGAAAGAACTCATAGCTAAAGCTTCGCAGATAAGTGGTTCTCCAACATCTGCTTAAAAACCTCCAGCAGAGGTGAGGCCTTCCATCTTTGAGGCAAACTCAACGTTCATGTGACAGCCCTTGCTATTACTGTTTCTGAGACTTCCTATCTTCCTCACTTAGAGGTATAATCTTCCACCAACTGTCCCTGTAAAGTCCTCACTGGATATAAAAAACTGGCTGCCTAGGGATGTGAGAAAAACCTATGAGAAATGTAAACTAAGACATTTTTCAGGTAGAATGACAAAATGCTGCTTCTGTTCTTACTTTTTTTGAGAGGATAGACTTTATTGACAGCTAACAGGAAAAGCTTCTAGATGCCAGGACTCTGTGCCAGCCAATATTTTGGAGCCATTCTCCTTCTGCCACATACATTGGATGGCAATTTATTGTTTAAAACAGACATCTAATAGTAATTTTGGAGGAGAATTTAGGAAGCCAATGCAAGTAGCTGGCAGCTAAATACAGTCCTGCCTACTTGTTAACAATGTTTTCTCACTGTAATCCTATCCAAAACCAGGGAATATTTTGGAGGCAGGTTCACAAGCTTTCCTGGCTGAGGATCAAGCCTTTGAGCCACCATATTATCTTTAGAAACCCAGCTACGTGATAGTTAAAGAGCCTTCCTGCAGCCATTCAGAACAAATGGGGCTGTGCTATTGACTTCAATTAGAGAGGGATTTGCAGCCCAAGTGCAATTTTCTCCACAATACTTTAGCAATAGCAATTAACAAACAAACAAAAATCGTGCATACTGGTAGAAACATGAAGCCCAGAGCATTTTAGAAGTGACATTTTTTTTTTGGTCACACATCAGGGTCCCTGGCTACAATGTACATGTGAGGACTCTAACATGCTCACAGAGGTTTGTGTAAATAGGGATCACTTATTTCTTTTGTATGTAAGAAATACTCTGTATACAAAATTCTCAGGGACTTGGATCCCTTTCACACCATACAATTATAGCACTGTGATTCTGCTTTAATTACCATTGGAATCTTAGGGCTTGTAGTTTTTTGAAGCACTGGAGATCTGTGACTGAGAATTTTAAATGTCCCTCATTTGACTGAAAATCCCAGAATTCCATAGGATGGAACAATGGGTGTTAAAATTTGTTTCACGGCACTCTAAATGTGTAGCAAGAAAGAGGCACTAATATATAAACTGAGTTGTTTGATTTGATTTACTTGATTTATATCCCACCTTCCTCCCAAAGTGAGACTCAGTTATGGAGGGTACAGGACATCCTTTAAAAAGACCAGGAACCATATCCACTTGAAGCCCCACAAAAATCAAGTTTCACATGGCATTTTCCAAGGATGGCTCAAGACATTACACCCACCTTTATTTTGGTAACCAAAACCAACTAGATGGACAGTTGAATCTGACTTCAACATTTGTTGTTGCTGTGTGCCTTCAACTCATTTTCAACTTATGGTGACCCTAAGGTGAACTTATCATGGGCTTTTCTAAGGTTGAGAGTGTGATTTGCCCAAGGTCACCGGGGGGGGGGGGGGGTTCATGGCAGAATGGGGATTTAAACCCTGGTCTCCAGAGCTGTAGTCCAACACTCAGACCACTACAACCATTCTTCACTGAACCTAAAGGACTGCTGCTGCTCTCCCTCCCCTCCCCCTGTGGTAAATGAAAATATGTCTTTCTTATAAACAAAAATGCACTTTCAAGTCCTATTTAAAAAGCCTAGCAAAACAATGCCAATCAGAGCATTTATATCTAAATCCCCAAGTTTCTGTTACAGGGGACATTCAACTGCCACAAGGGTCATGTATTGCACACCAAAAAGGTGCTGAGAACTACCATTTTGTGAAGGAGGAATTACTATGAAGAAGGAATTACACCTTGTTTTATGTTAAATGTTCCTGCTCTGCATGCCTCTTTTACTTGCCCTGACAGCAATTTGGTACTGTTGCATTGATTGTTTCTGCAGATGCTACTAAATATCTTGCTTCTCTTAGGAGAAATATAAACCATGCAAGAAACAAAAACAGTCTATCATCCTCTGAAAATTACTTTGGCAGTTATTAATTTTTTTTTCAGATTTGTATTTCATGGTATAGTTTTAAATGCATTATAACATAGCCTCCAAATCATATGTACTGTGCTCCAGATTTTCTATAAAAATGTACATACAAATGTGACTAGTGCATACGTATGCATGTACACACAAAGATGTTTGGTACAAATTCACTGAAGAAATGCAAGCTGTTCCACAAAGAGCTTTCTCCTTCCATTTTTATGTAACTGTTTATAGTAAAAAATGTTAATTATAAATTTCATATTCATATTATAAAGACTTGCTTGTTATTGCATCCTATACATTTAATATCCTTTGTGACTGAAGGGTGGGGGTATAAATACCTAATTAAAATTAATTAAAATAATAATGAATATATAAGAATGTTTCCAAATGGGGATGGGAAAAGTGAACTGGAAAATTTGGAACTGGAAATCCATTGGATAAATGGATTTTTTTCAATTGGAAAATTGGGGGGGGGAATTTTTCCAGTTATGTTTTTTGATAAACTTTTATAATTGTGTTACCATTCATCCTTCACAACCCATTGCATATAAAACAGACTAGTTCCATAATCACCAGACCCTATGATAGATCCCTTGCTGAGCTAAACATTTGAATGCTCCTACCATAAATCACTCTGTGCATGAATTAAATCGTATTGTAGGAAAGAGTCTAAACCAACCTTCTAACTGGCATGCTAGCTCTGAACACTCAGATTTTCTTTATGTGAGGAGACTTTATGTGAGTTATTGATGCTCAGGGGCAAAGGTCTCCAGAAGATGAGTGACTTCATCTGAGTGGCAGAAACATATTGTTTTTTACACATGATATGGAGAATAAGATAATGCAGAGCTGGAGAGAACTAGGAGGGGAGGCTTTAGAAATATTTTGTTATACTAGAGAAGTATAGCTCCAAGCATGAGATCTAAGTGCCTGAACACAGATCAAGCCATTTCTGTCTAGTCATAGAAGTGACCCAAATATACAATAAATATTTTGTTAGTCCTTTCCTGGAGAAGGTAAATGAATATAAGATGCCAGAAGTCAGAGCATTTGGAAGCCCAAGAAGCAATAGGCATGACCACCTGGTTCTAGTTCATGGAGTTTTGGTAGACAGTGGAATTAAATCAGAAGCATTCTTGTGTATCAGGAATGGGCAAAGTCCTCACCCCTCCCCAAAATCCCCCAAGCCTCCATTTTAAAAAAATAGCTAATTTTTCTGGCTAAAATTCACCCCCACAACAATCAAACAACCACCACAACATGATAGATTGGTCCTCTTGCCCTCTACTAACTCCCTTATTATTATTATTATTATTATTATTATTATTATTTATACCCCGCAGCTCTGCTAAAAACAATCGGGGCGGCTTCCAACTATTAAAACATTATAAAACATTATAATAATGACTAAAAACACCACCCACCCCCACAAAAAGATATTAAACACTATAAAATTAAAACCTTCTAACTAAAACACATTAAAAACAAATATACGCATAATTTTAAAAAGCCAGGAGACGCAGCTCCTGAGGCCGGGATCTAATCAGGAAAGGCCTGGCGAAAGAGATCCATCTTTGGTGCTTTGAGCAAGAAAAAAAGGGCACTAGGATTCTTTATCCCAGGACAGATGTGAGATACATTTGGTAAAACTAGTGCCCCATTGTTGTATCACAGAATTGAGGGCATTATGGATATAACAATGGATATAACAACATACTGACAAACTGAAGGCACCCATAACTGAAGAGTGGTAGCATGATGTCCTCATTTCCATCCTTAAACACAGCTATCACATTTTCATTACACTTAGACTGTCAAAACAGCTAGGTTTCCTGGTATAAGATGCTTATATTTAGTCATTTCTGTCTATCTACACACAGTTTTGTTTCCCCAGGAGGCAGAAAACAAGATGATACACAGGAGGAGATGATGGCAGATTACAGAAACCTTAGTACACCTTGGACAGAGAGGCAGATACTGTTTTACACAGAGGTACTGAAAGGTTGCAACTTATGTAACCTAGAAGCACACATGAAAAATGAGTTCATGCTATATAGATGGCAATATGTACATATACATACAAATAGAAAGGTACAGCCACATGGACAGACATAGATGTTCTCATGAAAATATCATGCACCACCCATATTTCTTTTTGTGCTGATAACAGAGGATGCTAATGAATCAATTTGGGGTTCATGTTTACCCATTTTGGAAACCAACATTAAGTCACAACAGAAACCATACTGCTTACCCTAATTATTTTCTTTGAAAAATGTTAAAGGCATCTTTGAGGTTCATAGAGACAGTTTTCATAAGAATCATTAGTATTTGGAGTTTCATATTGCAGTTTTACACTCTAGTAGCCACTGGTTTTTCTCTGATCCCTTCCACTCCGAACCTGAAGAAACCATATAATTAAGGCAGAGTTCTCCTGAAGCTGAAACACATTTTGATGTGCCTAAGGATATACTTTCAAAATGAATGAAAATTGTATCACTAGTATCAAGGTAAATTGTTTCCCTATAAATGCCTAAGATTACCAGGAAGATAAATGATAGTGCACAGGTTTGGAAATGCATTCTGTTCTGGGGACAATGCCAATCTGAATTACAAAAAGAAATATATATGCTAAACAAAGAGCAAAATTGCATTTGTGACATTTTACAAAAGATTTCCCCAAACTGCTAAATGAGAAATTAGGTATCAAAATGCATTGGCAGCTGAATACATTAAACAGTTGAGTTAAAGTACTTAAGCATAAGCTAACATAAGCCACTCACAGGATTGGGTGATATGTTCTCAGCATCAGGGCAAGAGGACAATTCAGTCACACAGTGTTTAGACAAACTTGATATACTGCCAAGTGTACATACTACACGAGTGTATTTTAAGGGATGCATTAACAAATTTATGAAAGCCTCTTTTCCCCATTCATTTTGGCAGGTGAAGGGGGCAAAAAAGTGTGGTATAAATGCAGTAGACAGAAAGAACATACTGGGAGGGGAATGGATTGACATGGATTGAAAAGTTGTTCCCACAAGGGGTGGGGGGCTTTCTAAACACAGTCTCATGGACAAAGGTACAGGGAGATTATTCATTGCAACTTATTCATTACACCTACTATGAATGCTAAAATGGTTCAAGTCCCTGATTCATTTTTTCAGAGGGTAACCATCAACATGGAAGTATTTCAATCTTCCCCTTTGAAAATGTTCCTTAGGGCCCTGCTTTTTCCACATAGATACCACAGATGCTATATCTAGAGAACTCTGAAAGCTATGAAAATTTCTGAATTTAACTCCCCACTAAGCCCTGAAAAGATAAGCAAGGACAATGGATATGCCATTTTAATGGGAGTGGATCTTTGAAAGCCCTCAGTAGGTCTTGAAAGGATTTCCTGAAAGCAGCTGAACTGTAGAGGGAGGTGGACAATCCCTAAATTAGCCCACAGGGTCACATGGGTGGATGTGTAGTTTTCATGGACTTAATCTGTGTTCTTAATGACACAACAATTAAAAACTTTTATATTTCACATATGTTACCTATGTGTCTGATTTTGCTTCACAGAAAGGGTACCTTTCAATGGAAAAAAAATGGGTCACTGTTCAACTCAGCTCTGTTGTATTTGGGTTGAAGTCAATTTATAGACTAAACTTTTGGTAACTGATATCCTACAAGGATAACAATTAACAATTCTTAATTTTTTAGCTATCACTGAAATTCAGGCTAGTCCACTTTGCAAGCTACCAATCTCTGAATTCTGACAAGAAATATAATCAACAGTAGCATCTATGGCAACAAAGATAAATCTAACCTTGCAGACCGTAATAGCCTAATGATAACTGAGGGTCCTACATTCAGTTTTCTCAGGAACAGTCACTAATTAACAATACCAGCATCACAATATGGGCAATTGGTGGCTCTCTTGTTAGTGAGTTTTAAAGGAGCTATCCTAGGTGCTGAACCCCTATTGAAGGTAAGGTGTGGCACCTTGGACAGCTCCATTAAAGTACAGACAAAGACCAAGACTAGATTCACTGCTCCACTGACAAGGAAGCCGCAGGCCATGCCTGCTATAATGTTAACCACCCCAGCTTCTTGTCACTTTCCTAGTGAATCATAAGCTTCTTTTGTGTATAGTGGCAAGACTACATTGGAGGTGTTAAGTACAAAGAATAGTCCAAATGAACAATCCTTTACCACAGAAAGCTAGATTAATTTTGATCTGGCATATTTATTACAGCCTTTGCAAAAACTGAGCTGTGTATGCTTTGACTTACTGCAAATGAAACATAATTTCCTTTTACCATTCCCTTACAATTGTGTAAGACATAACCGGCCAAATCTATTCCCTTTAAATGATAGCTTACTGCAGCTTGATAATTTTTCTTCCCTTAACTCATTTAGGTGATATCTTTCTTCTCTCCTGGCACCAGTGTGCTGTCTTCTTCACACATATCGTCATTTATTCCTAAACATATTTGGAATAACAATGTGCTTCATTTCTCCTTTTTTCAGAATACAGTGTTAAAACTATTACTTCTATAACTTTTAAAAACTATTTTAACTTTTCCTTGTGCCAGGTCACTAGGAAACCTGCCAGGTTTGTAATTAATGTAGCTACAATAAAGAAGTTCATTCATGTCCATTGACACAGACAGTTTTTCCAATGTTAATTCTATAACACATTGAGTTAATACCATTTGCTGAAATTGGAATGCTTTTTCCTATACCCTTTCATCTATATGTGACTAACAAAGCAATAAGTTAATATACTTAGTTAATGTTAAGGGATGTCTCAAGCTTGGGAATCTAGGCAATGAGGATTAAAACCTTAGCCACACATATTTAGATGCAAGTTTCATTGAAATCAACGGAGACTTATTTCCAAGTGTTTAGGATTCATTTTTTAAAATCAAAAGGCAAAGAAAGATATTTAAGTCAAAGAAAGTTTTTCAAGTGTGTAATTACATTAAATGTATACATACTGTACATAGAGTGAAAAACTGCAATCATGGTGACTGAATCATGTGGCAACAACATTGTTGTTGTCGTCCATGACAAGGGCTGGTAAATCCACTCTGGCTCTTGGTCTGAACTGTAAGAGTTATCCAAAGTCCTGAACACTATACCTAAAGTTCAGTACCTTGGGTGGCTTATTTAAAGTTCATACGAAGACCTACAGTCATGGAAAACACCAGCCATCACTACATGACACGCATACTGGATACAGGTACTCCCCAGTCTACTGATTATAACATCATCTCTGAAATTTCAAAAAGGTAATGCTTACATTTTTTTCTTCAACTACATACCCAAAGGTTGTTTCTCAAAATCTGAAACTTTTTTGAGTTACAAAAAGAAAACAGCATTACATAGATTACATTAAAAATAGATTATTATTTTTTTAATGAGCAATTATCCATCAAGAATCACTCAGTAACAATGCACACTAACTTGATGCACCTCTCCCACAGTTTGGGTGCACAGTGTTCAATGACATTTTGGAAGAGAACAAGTGTGAGACTATAACTTTCAACACCACAGTTCAACACAACACCCAGAAAGAGTGTGCCGACAGTCATTAATGCAAGACTCGTAACACTGATGGGGCTTTGTCTGATTCCACAGAAGGTTATTTGCTAAACAGTAGCAGGGCAAGGTTGAATCTTTAGATTGGCCTTTCCCAGCTTGGTACCTTTCAGATATTTAAGACTTTAACTCATGTGGGTCCCATCTAGCATGGCCAAGGATCACAAATTCTGAAAGTTGTAGTCCAAATGGGGAGTTTCAGAAATTAACACAAATTTACCAATCTGATTTTACCAACTAGGCTTAATCACCTACTGACTGTAAGAATTCTGGGAGTTGTAGCCCAAAAAACTGGAATCTCCAGAAGCCATCATAAATGTGCTAGGTAGGCTTAGTAATCCTGAGTTGCATCCAGTAACCAGTAACCACGATAGAGCCTGTGGTGTCACTAAAGGTGTCACCCACCCCCCTGATGGTGTCACCTGGTATTGTTTCGCCTCTCTGCACCCCTCTAGTGCCACCACTGGATAGAGCCTTTTTTTTTCCCCTTACCAGGTGGAATAAATAAAATATCCTGCAGTTATTCTTTTCACTGTTGGTGCATCTCAGAGCAACAGGATCAAAAGAGCAAGTGAACCTACAAACATTTACTCTAGTAATGGAAAAATAGGGAGGAACTGCAGGGATTGTGTTCCACTGTAAATTATGTGATTGCTTAAAACTATGTATTTCAAGTTCCATTTGTTCATGGATCCAGATCAAAATGTGTTCTGGACTTATGAACATCATGCAGCAATAGGAGGAATTCTCACTCAGAAGGCTAGGTCTCACGTCTTTTAAAAAGCACAGTGGAAACTTAATTTTTAGTTTGTACTATTTGAAAAGTGTGGTTGCTTAATGGTAAGATTCCACTCCCTTCAAATAAATGAGCAACTGCAGCTCTTGTGCACAGCTAAAAAACACCTTTTTCTCTTGAAAGGCATGCCATTTCATCTTTACTTCTCAGTGAATTACTGGGACTTTAAGGTTGTTTCCATTGTAAACAACATTGAAAATGGACAGTATGTTTTAAAAGGTTTTCCTTTTGCCTGCAGTACTGTGGGAAATAAAATGATTGACACAAAATTCTCTCTACTCCCAACTCATGTATTTATACACAAGAAACTTAAAGCTGGGATGAGGTGAAGAACTGAGAAATATCTTACCATGCTCCATTATCATCAATACTGGAAAATCTTTTGAAGCTATACTGGCAAGTCCTGGTTGTGTGTGTGTGTGTGGGGGAGCTATACAGGGTTGCCTTTGTGTGTATCATAAAGTGAAGAAAGCATCAGTAATGAGGGCCACAGCTCACAAGGTATTTTGACAAAAATTCCAGAATGTATTCTGCCAGTTAATTGAGGTTATCCATAGGTCCACCACACAAACTCACACACAATTAGGCAGAATGATGTGGTTGTCTCAGGTAGCAGATATTGGTTGGGAGGAAGCAGGAAGACATTGACAGAGAGAACTGTGTGTCCCCTGCCCTACCCTACCTAAGCCAGCCAGCCTCCTGTCCTAAGGGAAGGTGGATGGTGTCCTATCAGCAAAGATGATGTAACTGACCATCCAGTCCACTTTCTTACATGATGAAGAGGAATCAAAATTGTATTATTTGCCTCAGACAACCAAATACCTTAGGCTATCCCTGGGTAAATATCTATATGAACAGGGTTTTTGTCTTCTTCAAAACTTGTAAACAGCAGATCAGAAAACACTATAACCCCTTTACTCATTTCCAGCCCTTGGCACATTTTTTTTTAAAAAAACATACCTTAGTAACATCCCTGGCAGTTACTATTCTAATTACAGGCTTTAAGAAAAAACAAAAAAACAACCATTATTTCCTTCCTCATACTTTCATCCAAAAGTAACTAAACTACAGTGGGCCTTCAGTATTCTCTGGGGTTTCGTTCCAAGACCCCCTGCAGATACCAAAATCTGTGGATGTTCAAGTCTCATTATGTAGAACAGTGTAGTGATATTTAATATATATGTTAATAATATATAAAATGGCAGAATCAAGGTTTGCTTTTTGGATTCTTTTTTAATTTTTTAACTGTGGTTGGTTGAATCTGTAGATACAGAATCCGTGGATACAGAGGGCCAACTTTAGTTAGTTCTTCAATATGGCTTTTCATCATCATTGCTGCCCTTTGTTACTTTCTCTTTTTATTCACCTTTATATCCTCTCATCACTCATAAGAGAACACAAGGGACCAGCACAAGATGTATCTCAAGCCAGCACTTGAACTATGGGTGATAATTGTCTTCCATCATTTTGTGTGGCCACACCATGTATTGTATTGTATTTAATCTCCTGATTTTCTTCCAATATGGAACCCAAGGTGTCTCATATTAAATCATATCAAAAATATTTATTTAAAAGTCTTCAAAGGCTGTTAAAATAATAAAAAATACAAGACACCCTATTAAAAGATTTTCTGCTCAAGAAAGCTAATGCTTAAAGCTGGATAAGGCACAAAGGTTTTTGCCTTTTTGAAGAAAGAGAGTGGGTGGAGGGAGGATCTGTAAATATAAAAGTAACTAAAAACAATTTGATATATACAGTACTAGAAAAGAAGTCAGGCTATCCTCTCCTAAATTGTGTATTTAAACAGAATTGTTGTTTAACTATTTAAAAAAAAATTGTATTAATAGTTTTCAGTTGTACTTTGTTTTAGCTTGTAATAAGCCACCTTGAATTCTGAACCAGGAGAAAGGCAGGATATTAAATAAATACATAAATAAATAAACTTTTGTTATCAGGAAAAGCTGGTTGATTACAAGTAATTGGTTATTTGTAACTAATGCTATCAAGGCTTTGGCTATCGTTCTTCCACACAGTCCCCCCCCCCCCGCTATATCCACTCTACAGTGTTTCCACATAGTTTTAAGGTCTGGACTACAGAGTAGGTAGCTTTATAGTGTTGATTGTACATGCTTCTAAAGTGAACACAGATCCTATGTATGTAGAATAGGTTATTTGCTTTAGATCAGGGAGAGGTAACTGTGGTGAAGGTGGAAGCCAATCCCCCCATTCCACTGCAGTTGGCCTTGCTAACATCCCAGGAAGCCAAAACTGGCCAAAAATAAATAGAAATCAAAATTAGTTTTGGCAGATCTTTGTTTTTTCCCCACTTTCAGAAGGTTTTGGGAGAGAAAGTAAGTCAAACCACCACAGTTTGGTCATTTTGGGTAAGAGGCTGGAAGATTATTAGGTGATTTTTGGTGTGATATGTTTTTAATTGGAGAATCTGGGGGTTTGGTGATTGCAAAAATTAGATTGGGATATATATCCAGTCTATAGGACAATTTTCCACTCCAACTTAGGAGAATATCAGATGAGCCCTTATAACCCTTTTCTATCCCACTACCTCCCACTCCACTCCCATTCCACGATTAGGAAAAAAAAAAATTCAGACACTTACCCTCATCACAGAATAGAAACATCCTCCCCCTCACTGGCTAGGAGTAAATGCAGCTGTCACAAAGCTGCATTCATGTCCCAGAAATGAAATCTCACCAGTTCTCACGAGAAAACAATGCACGGGGAATATAAAAATAAAAATTAAACCAAATGTAAAAAAATAAAACCAAGTCCCAAACCACCCTGAAAATTTAACAAGTAATCCAGGGAGGGGAAAAAAGGGTGCCACTTACCTCCTCATCCTGATCTCACCCGGAAGTGTCCGGCACAAACTTCCCCCCAGGGCTGGCATTGGGCCAGAATAATGAGATAGCAACAGGACATATTTCAGACCACCCATGATCCTATTACAGAAATGGGACGGGTGGTCTATTAATGATGTTTCCCCATGAATAAGGTATCACAGGGGCAGAACGGGAGCAGAATGGGAACAGAACGACGTTGTCTGAAAGGTAAGCCCTTTCCCAGTTCTGTTCCATTCCTGCAATGGACTTTATAGTCCAGCTGATAATCTCCTTAACGTTCAACCTTCATATATGTTTTCCTCTTGAGTAGAGGCTTCAATTGCTACAGCAGGTACTGAAGCTAGCAGGGATGCAGCTGTGGGGGCACGGCCAATGAATGAAGCCCTATTCTCCCCTTTATATTAGTGGGATGGCATGGTGAGAAAAGAGCAGAAAGGAAAATAGCCCTCTCACAGGGGAAAAATGGCTCAAGACTCGGCTTCAAATGGGAAACAGTGATTGGTTGGATGTGCGCAGGGCTTGCCAGCAATGAAGTGGCCAGAAGCACCATTTTGGAGTTTCACATTGCCAATCGTACATTTTTGCTGCGCTGAGGCCATCAAGCAGCTTTTTTAAGTGGAAGGGCGTACTTGTGCACCTATGATTTCCAGTTTAAAACAAATGCTGTGTAGCAGTGACAACTTGTTGAGAATAACAACGTGAGTAATTCACTCTTGGCCACCATGTTGATTCTCAGGCATGGCTATGGGTGAACTTCAAACATGGATAGGTTCACATACCAGTGATTTTGCCAAAGCACCATGGAGACAAATGAACACTGCTGTGATTTTGCATTCATGTGCAGCAATCAGCATTATACTTTCTTATCTAGACAACCCCCTAGATAATCAATATAAACTATTGAAAACTATTCCTCTCCACTATTCCTGGAGAGCTTAACAACTATTTGGTTCCATTTCCCACACTTTCAGGTTAATTTCACCCTCATCTGTAATTGGAGTAGCTATAACAGTGAAATAGCAGAGTTTTAACCTCCACCCACCTTTTTAAAAAAATTTCAAAACTGAATAAAATATACACTATAAAATTTATACTCTAAAAATTACTTTCAGGAAAAAGAATGAACCTGGCCATGTTATTTTCTTACAAAATATTTTCATTGTCATAAAAAATGCAGAAAAAGTAAGGCACTGTCACAGTGAAGATGAGTACTAAACTCATTCCTATATTTGTGCAGAATTTATGTTTTAAATTATACAGGCAGTGGAGTTTCACCATATCTGCATGAATGAACTTAGCAAAATGCAATGCTGTGGTAAAGGTGAAGAGAACTGCCATTTCAGAAAGTTGACCCCATCTTTCTATGAGCAGCTTAATGTTCAAGTAGCTGTTAGTAGGTCTTCCTGCAAATACCAGAATTTAATTACTATTTTTCTTTTGTCCTTTGCAGGTCACAAACCTCTTGCTCAAATGTCTCAGAATTTAATATGATGGCAAGATGAGTAACATTTCTATACCTAAAAATTCTGCAATGGGAAAAGGGTAAGTCAGTAAATGTAAGCTAAAATACTGCCATAGATAGATAGATAGATAGATAGATAGATATAGATATAGATACAGATATAGATTACCTTTACATTTGCATTTCTGCTATCCCTGCCATCTGAGCAAATCTGGAAAACTAGTCATTATGGAATCACAGTTAAGAACAAGAAAGGTATTCCCATATTAAATGGATGTATTTTCTGCTGTGAAGTCATGTCAACAGGCAAGGATAAAATGAGCTCTTGCTGTTGGCTACACTTGACAAGACAATCCAAGTTTGCAATCTATGACACTTTCAGAATTGAATCAAAGTTTTATGCCCCCCTACAGATTTAAATCGTACCTTAAATTCTATCCAGTGCTACTTCAGCAGTACTGGATAAAAATGAAAGCTTTTTAGTTTACACTCACAAGTAAATACCTAACAGTGTGTCTTACTAATCTTAATACACTTGTCTTAATATACATTGAAGTAATAAAACCCAACAGAATGAAAATTATGCTATGCTTTTATGATTCCATTGATCTACCCATTAAGGCTTCTACAAGAAAAGTGAAACAGACACCCATGTGTCTGTTAGTACTGCATTCAGTACTTTGAGTGGCAACAGACTGAACACTAAGAGTTTAGTAGATGGTGGAGAGACTAGTAATCAATTTCAGCAGCATTGCCCACACTGAGAGAAGGAAGTCAGTCTGGAATATTGATTGAGGTTTCAACAGAGAACATTCCAATCTTTTTATTTTATTTTATTTTATTAGCATGAAAGGAAAGGAGAGCTCCCTGGCAAATTTCAAGGGTTAGGTGAAATCTGGGGGAATAAAACATCACTGCCTTGATCAACTTTGGGTGATGATCAGCAGGTATCCACTATCCTCCTAAAAAGTTCCCAAACTGGCATTACTATTTAGTATCATGTAATGTTGACATAATCAATAATCTTGTCAGAGCGGTGTAACATTATCTAGGGCGTTTTTTTTCCCCAGGAGGAAAGAGTGGCTGCCAGCTGGCAGCCATCAAGAATATATCCATGTTGCAGCAATAAGTTTCACTCTTGCCCTAAGTTTCACCCATAAAAATGAGACCATAATTTGGGCTGTGAAAGTTGCATTGGATCAGATCTCCACTGTCTTTCTACGCTTAGGAGGTTACATTCTGTTGTGTGAATGTCCAAAAAGGAACACACCCTACCCTTGTTCTCTAGGTCTTAGATCCTGCTGGGAAACAGTATCCTTTCTAAAGAAATCTTCAAGCCAATGGGACAGGTCGTTTTCGAAGCCACACATCCCATAATGCCTTGGCTGTAAGGACCTTTTGAAGCCAAGCATTCAAGATATAGGTGGTTCAAAACCAGATATTGCCATGATGGTCCCCTTTTCTTCCTTTCCTTGTCACTGATGCTTTCCACCCATTTCACTCACCATCATGACCACATTCTTATCCTCTGTCTGCATCCCTAGTAGAAGTATAGGATTGTAGCTATATCATATTAGTGGTTTGGTGGATCCAAACCTTCTCTTGAAATGTTCCCTAGAAAACGTTTTTATCTTCAATTCACCAAATGATTGCTGGTGAAGCAACAATGGTAGACAACAGTTTCATCACTGCAATAGGAAGGAATCTAAGGAATCTTACTCTTTGAAAGTGGGACTTCTTTTCTACCTTTGAAGAGAAAAAGCTTTTATAACTTATGATATGGAACAATGGGGCAACCCTTCAGAGACTACTGCAGAAGTGCACAGGGCTTCGATGGACATAAGACTCTCATTCAGAGCCTCAGAATCTCAGAACAAATTAGTGGTAATAATTTTGTTTTATGAATACAATGTTTCTAGAGTGGAACCAATATTTGTTTCTCTCTTTACCTCTTTTTCTTATAAGCTGTCTTTTACAATTTTTGTCTTCAGGAGATGTACTCATTTTTAAGTGGTAGGTTTCAAGGAAATAAGTCTTCTCTTGGACTGCCTTCTCCTTGAAATGTAACTTTATTTGGAAATCTGACTTCTAACTTAAGCATTTTCCTTTACTACACATAAGGAATATTCTTTCAAAAGCAGCCCTACCGTTTTTAAGAATTCAGATGTCCTTGTCAAAGGGACACAGGGAAGAAATTAAAATGCAAAACAGTTTAAAAATCATTATGTGGAGAAACGCATATGCTCTAGATAGAAATTTAGGTGTGGGACAGAGTGCAGGATTGTCTTACTGCAGAAAGAACAACTGGACTATGAAATGGTTCTACTAATAAAACAGACTTTAAAAGGTGAGAGTGTGAGTAATGTACAGTTTAAATTATCCTGATAGATAAAAGTGAGATTACCTGTACAAGAAGCAATAAGATCAGGGGGTTCAATGTGCTAGCAACTGAAATGTAACTCACTTCAGTATAACTGCTGTAAGAAAGAAACACATAAAGGTTGAGATCCTACATCATACTTACACAGTGTAAATCTACAGTCATATAGTTAACACGGTGATTGTGCTATACCACGCTTCTGCTGAAAACTGACACATACAGTATTTGATTATTTGATTATTTATCTGCCAGTGTGTCTCTCATTGTCCCATTATGCAATGGAGGATGCCCAGTGGTTTTCTCTGTAATCCCAATAAATAAAGTGGTACATTGAAGGCACTTGACAAATAATTATGCACCATCCAAGAAAAAATATATATTATTGAATGGTAAGTCACAAAATGTAGTCAATTCAATGGTTCTATTCTGTTTGGGACTAACAATGGGTAAAATCGCTTGTGCAGACATACATGTGCACCAATGGGATTCCAGACAGAGTTATATAGATGGTAGGTCAGAAGGCAGCAAGAATCTCCAAAGCCTTTTTGTGTGGAAGGGATGGCAATTTGTTGATGACTTCTTTTGGATACAGCTGTGCCTGAATATACAGATGAGGCTGACTCTCTCATCCATATTCAAACTTCATATGATCTTCTCTACATAGTTCTGGCCTTGAGAACAGGAGTGCTGTAGATTCCATCCATCCATCCATCCATCCATCTATTTATAAAATTTGCCAGCACAGATGCCCATTGATAACAGGAGCTGGAGAAGGTAAGGAAAGTGAAAACTTTGAAGCAAATGGAACCATAGGAAGAGAAAGGGATTAAAGCCCCCTTTGTTCTGGTCCCAATCTGAATGTGTAAATCAATCAATCAAACAAACAAACAAAAATTGCTTTACAAACAAGGCCAGAACTATGCAGAAAAGGTAACATGCAGTTTAGCCCCAAGATCCTCCATTTCTCCATCCACTTATCTGTTTTACTATATTTGCTCTCTCTTTTCAGGGGATTAGGAATATAAAATATTAATATGTTCATAGTGCCGGAAGGAAAAACCAGTCAGTACATTTTTGTGAAAAGAGGAATAGGCTTGTCTGATAAACCTGAATACATTTCAGCATATTATTAAACTAGAAGGGGGAAAAGTTCAGTCATGGATACTGTCTGACCAAAGGGGGTGGGGGCTCAGGGTGCACACGCACAGAGAGAGTTACACACACAGCCACACACTAAGGAACCTGAACCTTGCATTCCTTTAATTGCAAAGGTCACCAAACCTGATAGGACAGAATTTATAACTTAGAAGACTCATAGAGAAGAAGGAAGGTTTCATTTTTAGCCACAGTGAAGAGGAGTAGCAAGCAAGTTGGCTAATGCTGCAATGCTTCATTTTAAGCTAACTTTGTATTCACATATAAGTAACCTGGAAGAAAGGTGTAATTTTCAGATACGGTGGAGCAAACAAATCACTTCTTGAAGTGAAAGGGATCATTTCCACAGCTGACAGAAATAACAGATGGATGGAAAGGATCTCCCTGACTGTCATAATATGTAGCAATTGGTCTCTGTATGGATAGGTGGGAGGGGGGGAAGACAGCTGTAATTGCAAATATTTAGAGGATGAAAAACCAGTGATGCTGAGAATAATGGAACAACTGGTACTGTAACCCACAAGGAGTCAGGGAGAGAACACCAAAGACATGCCTTAGGCTATTTCAGTACCAAAAAGCAAAAGGGAAGTTCTGGGGAGGGAGAAAGCCCTTGTGGATTGGGATCAGCAGGAGTTCCCAGCACTGCACTACATGACATCTGATGTTTCTTCTAGATATGACCATATGAAAAGCAGCATATTTTCATGCTACAGTCTTCTAAAGCTCATTCTACTATCTGGTCATCAACATTGTTTTATTACATAGCTCACACACTAGCAGAACCATAAATGAATATGTGGATTTTCAGAAATGAAATAAAATCAAGGAACTGCTGGCTTCATATTAGGATTATACACCATCAAATGAGGGTATATTAAAGAGTCTTTCTCTCTCTCTCCCACTCTCCAAAAGACACACATAGAGAGTAGAGGGGGAGTTCTACTTCATTAGATATTTGCTTCTTAGAAATAACCAAAAAATCACATTTACAGAAGAAATACTCAGTGACACATTTTGAAATTAGACTACTTGGAAATTATTGTTAGCTGTAACATAAGCTGATTTTTTTTTTAATTAATGATTGGATTTTATGGGAAGACATAGCAAACCTAAGACCTGGCTTCTTCTTCATGCTTTGCTTCAAGAAACATAGATATTTTTTCTAGATTATCACCCCATTAGAAAATGAGGACTGTGGGGGGTGTGTGGAAAGAATCATGGATTTATAAAATATAATTAAAATATTCACAGAAGAACCACTATTAAAATTATGATGGTCTACTGCAAAAGCCATCATTTAATTATAAAGGGAAAAGAAAGTAACAAATGTATCAAGATGCTCTGATCAATTTTACTCATAAAGCTGTCAGCAGCCCATGACACACATAAATCCAGTAAATATGACTTTGGTGACTTTAGCAAGGCTACAATTAAGCTTAATCATTCCAACACTAAGGATGAAATATGACTGCAGTGGAGGAATAGAATTAAGGTTGTGCTAAGTTCATACTGCACTGTTGCTACATCAGTAGCTTTCAATGTATAATTGCAATGGGGCTTAGTGAGGAAAGACTTAGTGTTTCTTTTAACAAAACAGATTTGGAATGTACAATGCACTAACTGTCACCAGGGAATGCAACTCAGGGTGTTATTTCAACCTGTGGATGAACAATACCTATTTCTTCACAATAAACTATGTGGTGTCAAGTGATTTGCACTTCTGTGGCACACAGAGAGGAGGGTGAACTACCTTTATCTTCTTCTGGCTCTGGACCTGGACTTCCTTGATTCTGATGCAGCCACATGGCTTGCAAGGAGTGATGGTCTTTGAAAGCCAATCAGAAACACCAGATGGCCCTCAGGGGGTTTGTATCAGTGGACCTGGGGACTGGTTCCCTCTCAGGTTTGATTACGTAACACCTTTTGAGCATGGATGCTGTTCAATGTTGGGCCAGACTTTCCCTACCACCCTCCCCAAAATGCTTCTGAGCTAATCTATACGAGGGAGAGAAAACAGAGTACCTCACAGTAATGACATTTCGCAGCAGCAGTGACTTGTCCTGGTGGTAGTTTTGACCCCAGAAGCCCTCTTAAACTTCACATTCCAGATGGCAGTCACCAGTGATTTACTCATGTTAGTACTTTCCTGCCACCGAACGTTTTTTTTTTTTTAAACTGTCTAAGATGTGCTGGAGTGATAGGGTGATCTTCAAAGCTAAAGGGACAGGGGGGAAAAAACCACCCCATTTTATCACCTTAGCGATTGCTCACTAAGGCAAAAATTCAACATGGCGGCAGCGAGCACTTGCCCTGTTAGCAATCCCCACTCCCTGCACTCACCTGGCCAATCAGATTTGCACATCCAGTTGTATGGGGAAGTGATTTAAAATGAATTGCTTGTCCTAACAAGCAGGAGTGCACACCCCCTCACTGTTTTTTTTTAAAAAAACTATGGGAAAAGCCGCAAAGGCTTTTCCAACATTATTTTTGCCATTTTGGCCCCCCTCCTTCCAAATACTGTGGATTTATGCAGGATCCCATTTAGACAGGTAGGATTCCCAGTGAATTCCATGAGGTTTATTTTCACTGTTTAGACAACCCCTCTGTTTTTGGCATTGTTGTGGATCTAGCCTAGCTGCCAATGACTGGAGTTGGAAAAGAATTTTATACCAGGTAGAATTTGTATCATGTTCTCTGCATTTTTTCCCCTTTTTACAAGAATCTTCTTTCATGTAATTTGGACCTTTTGGTTTGGATCCTGATATTTAGAACACCAGAAATCAAGCTTGCTCCATCTTCTAGCTCTTCTGATATTTTAAGATTGCTATCAGGTCACTTCCCGGTCTTCCTTCAGATTAGTCCTCTCCCACTATACATGTTTATTCAGAAGAAAGCTCTCCCAGTGTGAGTCTGCCTGGACCATGAGATCCTCAGAAAAAGCCGTTCTTTCAGTCCCACTCCTGTTACAGGCAGAGCTTGGGGAAATAAAAGAAACAGCCTTCTTGGTGGCTGCTCACAAGCTCTGGGACTCCCTCCCCAAGGAGAACAGGATAGTCCCATGTTTACTGTTCTTCTGTTGGGAGAAAAAAACATTATTATTATTATTATTATTATTATTAAAGCTGACTTCTGGAGCTGAAAGTTTTTGAGGGAAGGGCTTTTAAGGGGATGCTGTATTGTCCTAAATTGTACTATTTTAATGGCTTTCACTCTTTTTAAAGTGTATGTTTTATATTGTAATTATTTAATTCTATCTTGTGAATCTTTTGTATGTTTTTAACTATATGGTAATCCTTTTAATGAGGGAGAGGTACCCAAACTACTGCACTGCACCAAATTCTTTTGGTTTAATTTACTAATGCGTATTTTTAACTTCAGCATTATTTTCGGAATCTAGAAAGTTAGGGAAAATACTAGAAAAAATCTAATGAACTGGTGACTTAATCAATTGTGTTCATTTCAAGCTCTGTCCAAAACCTCCTACATTTGCACTAGGCATGTATCTGAATCCCTCCCGCTACCTCTCTACTGATAGAGCAATGGCAACAGAGAAACTATGGCAGTGAATCATTTTGCTACAGCCACAGACAAACAAAGAAGACCTCACTTAGAACAGAGAGGTGGATCTGCGAGCTCATATGATAAAAAGACAGCCTCTAAAGTATCACAGGTGACAGCCTAAGACCTACTATAGACTTACATAATAGAATAGTTGTGATACTGGCTTCAGTTTTTCCATCCTTTTAATAAAAGCTCTTAAGGCTTTGCCTACATGTTAGCTCAGTATATTCTGCAATTTTTCTAAACCTTGATGAGGTAGTGTGCATGTTACTCTTGTGGCAGCAGACCTGTTTGCTTAGCAATGCTCAACCTAAAGATCTTCAACCAGTCCTTCGGAAGTATACTGTGACATAGATAATATAAGCTAAAAGACTGACGTAGCATTTTTCACACTAAAAAATGTCTGTAAGTCTATTCATTTTTAAACTATATACCAAGTACCTCAAAAATAAACCACCTGACACCACTAACTACTGTACAATCTTGTTGAGTCCAGGTACTTGGAAGCAAACCAATTTGCCACATAGGGAGCTGTGGATTTGTTGTATGTTTGAAATTCAGCACAAGAGAGTCCAGCTGAAGATGGAACACACATATACCACCCTGAATTTCTATAGAAACTCCAGAAACAACAATTCATGCTGAACTGGAGGCTTGCCTACACTGGTTGCTTAATCCAGGATTGACCATGATGGTGACCACATGCACTAGGCTGAATTGGATGTGATGGCACATCATTGTCCACACTGACCAGCCAGACTGACACTGCATCTGTTCTACTGGCACATCTCCTGTTTTCAGAGCCATTGCTGCCTGGCCAGCAGTGTCACTTCTGCTGAGGTCAGAACAGGGTGCACAGACATGTGATCAACAAAGAGAAGGTTGCTCTACCCCATCCTCATTGATCACATGGGCACCCCGTTCTGACTGCAGCAGAAGTGACATCACCGGCCAGACTCTCGCAGGGAGCTGCTTGGCTGGCGAGGTGGTGGAGAAGGCTCCGATGGGGATCCATCTAAGGGAGATGGTACCACATTTGCATGTAGACAACTGGATCATGCTGAATCAAACCTTGTCTAGCTGTCCAGACAGCAAAAGAACCCAAAGTCACTCTGAAGTTTCTGGGAAACCTTGGAGTTTTCCATAACTTTTCTGAGGAAAGTTGGGTTAAGGGCATAAAAAATGTATTTTTTCCCCGTATGTTGTCTGGACTGCCAGAACTGTGTTCAGGGTGAGTCTGCATATATATATATATATATATATATATATATATATTTGCCAGTGTAGACAAGCCCTGGGACTAATGTTGGTTCAAAACTGAAGCTCTTAATGTTGTTATGTTTGATTGGCTAAATGTGATATTTAAGCAGACATCAGATTATATTGTCTGTGGTGGTCATTATCTGTTAAGGTCATTTTGAATTCTGATCCTGTCCTCTGGAGAATTAGCTATCCCTCCCAAATGGTGTCATCTGCAAATTTGATAAGCATGCCCTCTATTCCATCATCCAGGTCATTTATAAAGATTTTGAACAGCAGTGGGCCCAGGACCGAAGAATAAATTGTGCTGGAATCAATCATTGTAAGAGTTTTTTGCCTCTTCTTGTAGGCTTAAGTTTTGCAGGAAAATGACAGGAAAAGAAATCTAGGTTTGAATTTGCAGTTTAAACAATGAGTGCACTGCGTATTGTATTAACTTCAGAAAGAAAAAAACAACACACCAGTTTACTGTAAAACACAACTGTCCCAATCTGTATTCTTTTGCTGATCTAACTGTGCAGCTGCCAACACTGTGTCTGATCAGGTAATCAGCAAGTATAAACCAACTATTTGGGGAGGGCAAGAAAAACTCAGTCCAGATGTTTTAAGAAGCCATTGGAAGACTATTGATCATCACCACCAAAACTTCTTATATTTAACTTTAATATGACAATGAGGATTTTATAACCTGTCACATTCTTGCAAGTGAAAATGCAACCCCTGAAAGTTAATTCTAACTTGCTAGGAATGCATTTGACAATCTAATGCCCAATTAATTACTAGTAGCTATAACACACTGTGCAACATTTCACAGGCACAATAGAAGCACTCAAACATACCCACAGCTGTGCAGTGTAATCTGATGTGCATTTACTGGGAAGAAAGTTTGATTGTGTTTAATGGGGCTTATTCCCTAGTAAATGTGTTTTGGATTGACATCCTCATCCCCCTCAACCATTACACATAGAAGGTGTTCTTTGGTTGTTAATTCTATATTCATTTTTATTCTTCTGTCTTTGTTGTATAGCTGTTTAAATGTGTTAGTTGGAATTAAGAATATGCACTGACCACAAGATTTGGTTTTGTCATGAATCCCCTGGCTGAGGACTCAGAGGAGGAAGAGGAAAAGGAAGCAGAGAACAGAATTGAGGCAATAGCAATAGCACTTCTATTTCTATACCGCTTATCAGTACCAAAACATTCCCTAAGAGGTTTACAATGTATTTAGCTAATTGCCCCCAACAAGCTGGGTACTCATTTTATCAACCTACAGAAGGATGGAAGGCTGAGTGAACCTTGGAGCCCTGTAGGATTGAATTTATAATATTGTGGGTGCAGTACCAGCATTTAACCACTGCAACACCAGGGCTCCCTTGCAGAGGGGGAAAGTATAGCTGAGTCGAAAGAGGCAGAAAGAGACAGCCTGGCTCAGCCTGAAGACACTGCCCTGGCTCCCCCTGAGTGGTCAGCCAAAGCAAATAAAGAACACATACCGTATATTCCGGCGTATAAGAGGACTTTTGAGCACTCAAAAGTGCCCTCCAAAATCGAGAGTCGTCTTATATGCCGGATATACTTATGCTTAACCTGCCTGCCTATCTCCTGCCTCTTTGCAAATGGAGCGAAGAGGCAGAAGATGGGGCAGGGGGGTGAAGCAAAGTGTTTTGTAGTTCATTCGCCCCCCCCTCCTCTGCCTTCTCCCTCTTTAGGGAGCAACGGAAGACAGAGGAGGGGGGCGAATGTTGCGGTTTGCAGCGGCCGCCGCTCGTTCACCTCTGCAGCGGCCAAGACAAACCGCTAGATTCGCCCCTTTCCCCCACCTTCCTTGAAGCTGGAAGAAAAGGGCGAAAATGCCCCGTTTTGCTCCGCGGCCCCGACCCCTCCTTCTGGGCTCCCTTCTGAAGGGAGCCCAGAAGGAGGACGCGGGGCTGTGGAGCCAAATCCCGGGATTTGCCCCTCCCCCCACCTTCAAGGAAGGTGGGGAGAATGGGCGACGATGCCCCATTTGGCTGCTTAGCCCCGATCCCTCCTTCTGGGCTCCCTCCTGGAAGGGAGCCCAGGAGGAGGATGTGGAGGCTGTGCAGCCAAACCTGGGATTCACCCCCTTTCCCCACCTTCAAGGAGCTTCAAGGAAGGTGGGGAGAAGGGGTGACGATGCCCCATTTGGCTGGACAGCCTCCGCATCCTCCTCCTGGGCTTCCTTCCAGGAGGGAGCCCAGAAGGAAGGATTGGGGCTATGCAGCCAAACGGGGCATCATCGCCCCTTCTCCCCACCTTCCTTGAAGGTGGGGAGAGCAAGCGAAGATGCCCCATTTAACTCTGCAGCCCCGATGCCTTCTTCTGGTCTCCCTTGCAAAGGGAGACCAGAAGGAGGCATCGGGGCCACGGAGTTAAACCCCTAGATTTGCTCCCTCTCTTGAAGGTGGGGAGAGGGAGCGAATCTAGGGGTTTAAATCCGCAGTCCCGATGCCTCCTTCTGGGCTTCCTTGTTAAGGGAGACCAGAAGAAGGCATCGGGGCTGTAGAGTTAAACCCCTAGTTTCGCTCCCTCTTCCTTGAAGGTGGGGAGGGTCCATTTAATTCTGCAGCCCCGATGTCTTCTTCTGGACTTCCTTGCAAAGGGAGCCCAGAAGGAGGCATCGGGGCTGCGGAGTTAAACCCCTAGTTTTGCTCCCTCTTCCTTGAAGGTGGGGAGAGGGGGTGAATCCTGGGGTTTGGCTCCATGGCCCCGCATCCTCCTTCTGGGCTCCCTTTGGTGAAGATTGTTCCCAAGCAAAAAGCAAAGAAAAGCATAGAAACCCATAGACACAAGCCACACCTCACCCCTATTCAAAAATTAGTCACAAAACAAAAACCATAAATCTCTTCCAGTGGCTGATTTGGGGCCTATGGGGGAGGGGGGTTAAGGAGCAAAAAAATAAAATAAAATAAAAAATGGCTCTCATCCATTCTACAATGGCTCAACCGTTATCTTAGTCCAGGAAATTTGCAAATGAAGAGGGTGGGATCACAACAGACACCCTCATTTCCCTCTATGTTGTTAATACTGGAATTCCTGAACAGGGATGAAGAGAATAGGCCATTACTGTGTTTGCCTCTAGGTCAAAGGAGGGGTAGAAACACACCTATGCTACCCTTCCTCCAATTTGTGGGGCCCCAAAAATTGCCCATATGTTCCCATCAGTTCAGTTCCTGTTTGTTAAAAGAGGACCATGCACCCTAGAAAAAAAGTGAGGTCCCAAAACCTAAATTGCAACAAATGGCCCTTAACAACTATCACCCCAAGCCTGCTGCAAGTCCTTTCGTGGCATCCCCGCCCCCCAAACTGGGAGTGGTCTTCAAGACTACAAAATGGTCTTGAAGACCTATGCATTCCAAAGGCCACACTTTGCCCACCACAGATCTAGGTAGCAACAAGTTACATCTCATTAAATATGGTATGTACTTCACTTAGAGGTAAGCCACAGCATTCCCGTGAACAAGTATGACCTACTTTTAACAAAACACAGTGGCAAGACTCAAAGAATAAATACTTTAACAAGGTTTATATGCCCCATACTATAACCAAATTACTCCTTCATCTTAAATCCTACCTCATAAGTGCCCATTCAATTGAATTTACTTTCATGGACATGGGCATTTAGAATCACATTATTCACCATTCTATTGCTAGCAACTATCTCCTGTAACAGAAAAGTAGCTATTCTACTCACTGAAAGTATAAAATAATTGAAAATGGTATTGATGTAACCAACAATGGGAAGGTAATACCTTTTATGTACCCAGACTAATGGTACACATGGTCATAGATATGAGACCTTAATAGTTCCAATATTTTCATGTTAAAAAAACACCTGCTAGCTGTACATGTTAGTAGTTAGTGGTGTGCACTGACAGAACAAATGCACGATGTAAAAGACAAATAATCAAAACAGAGAGCCAACTGGAGCAATAATTTCCCAAAGACTCATTTTGTGTCTGCCTACCTTCTATTGGTTGCAGAGTCGTAATCACAATATAGAACCCTAAATAAATAAAATTGATTAAATAAGGTGTTTGGTTTTTAAAACTCAACAAGATCACCCAAGGGACTGGTCAGGTTAGGTTTTTGCTTGCTTTATTACCTAGCAGATGGAATGGCAAATGGGCGACATATGGCAAAAGCTATCTTATATGCCAGTTTGTTTAAACAGATTGCCTTCATCATTTGACCACTGCTAGAAAGGCAATTGAAAACCACAGGCTCCAGGCATTTACATAATAAATATTTTAAAAATGCAAATACGAAGCATTTCTCACCTTTCAAATGCACTGACAAAAGTTACCTTTGAATAAAAGAAGACAGAGATGTACACTCAAGCATCGGAATCACTTAACAGCAAAAACTGGAACAGTTAAGATGCAAATTGTAAAAAAGCCAATGTCTGAGCTTGTAAGTTAGTATTGCCTTTGGTATTCCCATGCTTCTTATGCCAGATGTAAGTATTGAACAAGTGAGAATGGAAGAGTGAGTGATCCTGATGCACACTTAATAACTACAACAGAGCTTTTCAGTTTTGCAAAATGGGTGGGGGGGCATTGTTTCACTTGGACTGATGGCTACTTTAGAATTTCTTTTTGACAAAGCATGTCCAAATCATATCTGTGATGGATGTGCAGTTCAAATGAGTCGTCCTTTCAGCATACTGTTGCTCTTCCGTATATTAGAACTATACTAATTTGCTTTTGTGGCTCTTTGTGTACTTGCACATATAACTGCCATAGATGAGACACTGATACAGCATGCAGCTGCTCAAATATTTGGTGAATCTGGCTCTAAATGATCACACAGTGCCAAGTAGTGAGGCAGAATGCATTATTGTTGGGTACCAAAAAGGCTAATAATGCAGACTGGGTAATATTTTTAATATCATTAGTGGTATCTTTCAGTCCCAGCAAGCCATTTCTGACTGGCTTTTCACACTCACCTCCTCAGACATTGGCACAGTGGTTAAATGCCAGTACTGTAAGCCACAAGGTTATGAGTTCGATCCCAGAGGGCTCCAAGGTTCACTCAGCCTTCCATCCTTCCATACTCAGTAAATTGAGTAGCCAGTTTGTTGGGGGCAATTAGTTAACACATTGTAAAACTGTTTAGGGAGTGCTTTGGCACTGATAAGTGGTATATAAATATCAATGCTATTGCTATTGTAACACTACAGCCCTTTTCCCATGACCAGAAACCATGTAACTTTAATGAAGGGGAGTGAAAAATCACACTGGCTTTCCCTTCTCCAGATCCTCTACCTTTCATCAGTTGGATGTACAGCCTAGATGCATATAAGTTGCAAATGTAGAACTAACCTATGTGGGGATCATGATTTTTGCAAGATTTCTCATTGCATGGCATGATTCAATATGGATACGTTTTACGGAACAAAGCTGATAAAAGCATGGAGGTCAGGGACAATTGATACAGTCTCATGCTTCCTTTGTGAATTCTTCACATATAAAGCTATCTGCCAATTAAAATATTTTTCCAAAGCCTTTCAGGTTGTCTCCACAATCCAGAAGTTACACAAATGATAATTGGAAACATAGACTTTTTTGGTGGCAGTGCCTCAGAGGTGAAATTTCCTCCCAGAGGAGATTTGCCTGACACTATTATTATTATTGTTTAAGGCACAAGGCTAAATTTATTATGTTGGCTGCTTGCAATGGAAAAATGAATCACAAATCTTATCAGATACAGAATTCTTGCTTTCAAAAAGATAGGAATTGCTTCAGATATCTGCCTTTTATCACCATAGGATTCTTCACTGAAGAACAGATATAATCTTGAACATATGAACATAAAAGTTAGCTTGCCTCTTAGCCCAAAGCCATCTCTGCTCCAAGGGAATGTGCATTTATCAATGGTAATTTGCTAAGATTCTAGTTAATTTTATTTATCAATATGCACTGTAATGCATACCCTTGTAGTATGAGAGGTGCCCTGGGGAACAATTCGTTTCTTATATGCATAGAGCTAAAAGCTATTATTAAAGTCCAGTGCTTTGAATCAATTACTAAATAAGTCAACACTTATGTAAAGCCCACTGAACAACTGGCTCTATTCTAACTGGGACTAATAAATAGATTTACGCCATAAGGTGTTTTTGAATATGAAATTCATGGGTTCCTAAACATGAATTTAAAGTGTTGTGAGCTGGTAATATAATAATAATCATAATAATAATTATTTTTAACCCACCCCTCTTCTTGGCAACCGGGGCAGTGTACAACAGGATTAAAACAGCAGCAAGTTAAAACAATCCTTCCCAATCCTAACCCTCCCACCCCTTAAAACTAAATTAAACTAGTAGACAATTAAAACAAAGTTAAAATACAATACAATATACAATAAATAAATAAATAAATAAATGGCAATAGCGACAGGGGGGTGGGTAAGCAATCAACTCCACTTGAGCCGGGGAGTTATTCAGGGAAGGCCTGCTGGTAGTTGGAGTGATAAAAATAGGCCAAAATGAAAATTCCAGATGACATACCACACAATTCTTTTCAGACATGTGGTTATTCAGTATTTTAGATGAAATCTAAAATTCCACCTCCAATACCAGAAACTACACAGAATATTTTTCTTCATGCCACACATGAAGTCCTACAGGAACAAATAATTTCAAAGCAACACGATGGGATAAGATGACTCCTACAACCAGACAACCAGCCATATGTAGGGGCATTTGCAATTCTTACTTTTTGAAAGTTAAAGACAGAGGTAATATTAAAAGTAATTAAGTAGGTTGTAAATATGATGTAATGTCACCTTGCATCACAGAAATGGTTTCCTGCTCACCAGAGGAGTGCTAGCTGACGTTGATATTTTAAGCATATTTACTTGTGGGGGAAATCATATGAAATAAGTGGGAATTACTTGAAGTAAAGTAGTGGTGTAAAGCTAGTGTACATATTACTATTTGGTTGTAAATAACAACTAACAACAACAAAATTTATTTCTTACCAACCTCTCCCTAAGAATCAAGGCAGGTGGGGAACAACAGATTAAAATACCACAACATATGAACATATAGCATCAGTTAAAAACATGAAACATCAACTAAAAAAAAATTTAATCCGTTAAAAGAGCCTATATATTTAAATCCAATAAATTCATAATTTTTAAAATCATAATTTAAAAGTCATCTGGATAGGCCTGCCAGAATAGATTGGTCTTTAGTGCTGTTTTAAACTCAGGCAGCATATCTAGCTGTCAAATCTCTCCTCCAGCAGGCCATTCTACAATTTGGGGGTAGAAAACAGCCCTCTGGGTAACAGTTGCCTGTCTAGTTCTGGCTGACTGAAGAAAAGGTCTCCCAGAAGACTTGAGTGTGTGTAGTGGATTATATGGGAGAAGGTGATCCTGTAGGTAACCTGTATTTCTATGCTTCTGAGTGAAGTTAAAACTAGGGTGAGAGTATGACTTCTGTTCTTTTTGGATAGAAATTTGCCAGAATTCAGATTTCCCCCCATATTTTTAAATGGAAAGAAACATCCCATGTGGAAGAAATGAGAATGGATAGATTCATTCTTCTAGGCACAGGACTTTGAATATACTACCCTTAAGAACCCATCTGATTTCTCGAGGTTAGGCCAAATTAGTGCTGATTTAGGGTTTTCATCTTTCTTTCTCCCCCCCCCCCCGAGAGGCTCCTCATCTTTAACTCATATAAGGCAGGCATGTACAAGGCTGCACTCTACATACCGGGAAGAACTGAACCCACTTAGTTGGTACAAGTGAGGGTGAATTTTGTTTCAGTTCATGTTTGAAAAAATTACCAAAATTTGCAAATGTATTCATTTTGGTGGCTTCCCCCCCCCCCCAAAAAAATGAATGTTGGAGAAATTTTCACATTCCTAATTGAATTTCAGGTCCTACCACCAGGATATTTGTTTTATCGTCATATGAGGTATGAATTAGGTGCATTAGTAAAGTAACTGCCACTGCCAGTACATTCGGCATTTACTTCCAACTGTCCCAATTTGTCAGGGACAGTCCTAATTAATCGTCTGTTGTCCCACTATTTCAGCTGCTTTTAAAATGTTTTGCTCTCCTTCTGCCCCTTTCCCCCTTTGCCATCAGCTTACTTCACTAGCTGCACAGTGATTCAAAGTGCAAAATAGTTTGCCCTCAGTTAACTCAGCAGGGGAGAGAGGAGAGGAGGGGGGAATCTTGTCCTTTCGTGCAGAATAAGGCAAAAGCAAATTGCTGCATCTTTTCCTAGGTTGTGTGTTCTTCCTCATTTATAACTTTTCCCATGTGTCCCAGTTTTCCTCTGTGAAATGTTAAGAGGGAATGGCTGCAATTTTACATCACCAACTTAGCTACGTATCCACCTTAGTTACGTAGCTAAGTAGTGTTTCCCAGCCTTTACCTCCCCTCATTCTGACTTACTGAGCCACAGCCGCTGCCAGTTACATAGGTCTGTTCCCCTGCTGATCAGAGACAGATGGATGATGTTTCCACACCCTCCTGTTTGAGCGATCTCTGGTACAACAGTCAAGAGCAGGGTCCCTGATGCAATTCTCCCTCACACTGGAGATTGCTCACAGGAGGGGGAGTGGAAATGTCAGCTGGTTTCCAATCAACAGGGGAACAGATGCCTGCTTCTTCAGCAGCTGCTGTCCAGTACATAAGGTTTGGGGGACTTCACAGTCCCTACATATTCTCTAAACAAGTGAATACATGGGGATCATGAATATGAACCAGTCATGAATGTGTAACTCTAGGTTACACATTCGAAGCTGCCGTACTTTCACTCTGATTTCACTGTCAATTATCCCACCCCAAATTATGTATATTGGGTTTGTGTCTGAACCTCTGGATAATATTTCATGCATCTGATGAAGTGGGCTACAGCCCACAAAAGCTCATGTTGCAATAAATTTCTTAGCCTTTTAGGTGCCCACAGGTCTCTTCCTTACTGTTTGAATATATACACATGCACATACACAATGCAGTGTTTCCTCTTGAAGTGTATATAAAACCCAGCTACTCATATACTGCATCTGGTAAGCTAAAACTCTGAGTCTAGGCCATTGCTGTAATATATATTCCCAACAGGATAGTGACAGATGGGGTTAAGGAGAAACGATTAATAAACTCTGTGGGGAGCTTTTAACTGCTGCAGCCTAATGCCCTGCAATTGTAGAATCTGACAGGAGGAAAGATCCAGCTTTACTAGAGGCCTATAGTAATTCTCCTTTGATGCACATCTCTTAGTAATGTTAACAGCAGTTATACATTTGCATCAAGCAAGTAGCATACCCTGAACCCTTAGGGACTTTCAAAGGTTACCCGGCTCTAAGCATTTCCAAGGCAAGCTATGTAGAATTCACACTCAGTTGATTCTTAGCTAAGTATAATACAATCTCATGTCAGTCAGATGTATTTTTACTGGAGAAAGGCACTTGTACAATCTCTTGGAAGCATCTTTAAGCCAGGCATGCAGCCAATTAACAGACTTGCAGCCTAGAGAAGGTATGCTGTTTTCTTTGCATATTCCAGAAAAGGGGGCATTCTTTAGCAACATTCTTGGAATGCTTTAACTGATGTAGTCTCAATCAATCCCTTCCATTCATGTTCCCAAAACAGGCTGCTTAAGTAATAAATCTAATGCCATCTTCACATTTTCTAGAAAATAAAATGTGCAAAGAAAGTTAGAAGTAGCAAGATGTCATGGTTAAAACCACCTACGTACATATGATCTTGAAAGAAATGTTAGCATCACCCCAAAGTCTCAGATGAATTATCTTTGAGGAAGGAACCTGGGTCTAAAGTGTAATCTAGACAGTGAAAAAAATCCTCTCCGAATGCAAAGGGAATACCTTTTGTCCAGATGAGCTCCTGTAGCAATTTGCCATGATTGAAAGGAGGGGGGGGCGGCAAAACTCCAAGTATGAGATCAGTCTATTAAATAGCAAGACTGATAAAATAACCCATCTTAATTTATATGTATTACAATTCTAATGCTTATTCCCTTCAATATACTTCCCATTCACACTCACATACTGATGCAGTTTTGTTTTCCACCAGTCAAAGGTGTGGAGCAGATCAGTTTCTGTGAGCTGTTTCAACACATCTGCTGTTTTCTTCTTTACTGTATCAACTGACTCAAAATGAGTTCCTTTAAGCACCAATTTCACTTTAGGGAAAAGAAAAAGTCACATGGTGCCACATCTGTCAAATATGTTCAAGTGTAGTAATGCATTTATTGGCCAAAAACTGCTTCACAGAAAGTGTTATGCGAGTAGGTGTATTGTCTCGACGAAGAATGAATGTTCCACAGTTCTGGCCTTTTTTTTCTGACTCCTTCTCTCAGCTTTGTCAAAACTTCCTTATAATAAGGCTGGTTCACTGTTCTGCCTTCTGGAACCCATTCTGCCAAAATTACTCCCGTGATGTAAAAAAAAACAAAACAAAAAATCACCAATCAACATGGCTTTGAATGTGGACTTGCTTTCATGTGCTATTTTCACTCTTGGTGATGATGGTGTTTTCCAGTGCATTGACTGTCTTTTTGTCTCAGGATCATTTTTTTGAAAAAGGTTTGGGTCCACCTCAAGTTGCTGTAGAATGTCAGCACAAATTTCCTTGTGGCACTATTTTTGCTGGTGTGAGAACCCTAGGGACCATCTTGGCACAAACTTCTCATGTTGAGATCCTCATCCAAAATTTTTCATGCAGTCTCTTTGTCAATGTTCATGGCTTCAGCTATCATTTGGACACTGACTCGTTGGACTTCTTGAACAATCTGGCTGATATTTTCCCACAATTTCTTCAGTTTTTGAAGGGGAAGGTTATCCAGGGTGTTCATCGTCTTCCAAATTCTCACATCCTTCTCTGAATCTTCTGTGCCACTCAAACACATGCATGTGAGACATGCAATCTTCCCCGTAGGCCTTATTAAGCATTTGAAAAGATTCCATTGCTGTTTTGTGCAATTTTACTAAAAATTTCAAATTGCCACATTGCTCGACTTTTAATCTTACAATTTTTCTGGCACACAACATACAACACAGCTGCTTTAAACAATGACTGACAATTAACTGAATGGCTCAGAGTTTGATGTTTGTCATGCAGATTCAGACATGCCACAACTCAAGCATTCACAATCAGTTCTCCCTGATTTGTCTGAAAGGTAGAAACATAGTCTTGTTATTTAATAGACAGACCTTGTACTTCATGATAACAGCCTTCACTGTTAATCATCAAGTTTTTTTTTTAAAAATGTGAACATGTGCATTCCTGCCCATTTGAAAAACTGATTCAAATTGGGGCATATCCCAGAAGTCAAAGTGTGATTGGTCAGATATGCGCAGGGGTAGGCTTGCTGGTGACAAAGTGGCCAGGGCAGACATTGTTGATTTTCATGGAAGCAATCATGTGCAATTTTTGAGCAGCAGAACAAAAAAAAAAGAGCAGAAGATCACTCTTCCGCGTCTCTGATTTAACAAGGATGGAGGGAGCTTTTGAGGAAATGATAATGCACATAATTAATTTGCGGCCACCATCTTTACTCGCTGGCATGCTTCATGTGAACTTCAAACACAGATAGCTTCCCATGGCAGCGATCTTGCAAAAGTATAATGGAAACAAATGAACGCTACTGTGATCGTGAGTTAATGCACAATTTTCTGCAATTCATTCTCCCGTCTAGCTGAGCCCTAAGTTATCCAAGAAGAAAGCTAGGGTTGGTTAAGGATGTAAAGGAATTTCAAAGATACAATTTAAAAAAAAAGTTTGAGGCTTTTGCAAAATATTTCTACACACAAAAAAATGTCTCTTCCTTTTGTGTTAACACCCGTAGTTAACACAGAATGAGCAGATGATTGAATTAAAGGACACAAACAACCATCTGGTTGCCATTTTAAAACACCCATGAAAAGGCACCATTCATTGGAATTCAGCTATGCTACCTGTGCAAAAGTCATCTTTGGAAACAGAAAACTCTCTTGAGACCAAGAAGAAATATCTCACTATTTTGCAGGTGAAGCAAAAGAATTCACAGTTTCTCAGTTTCACATGTGAGTACCAGGTGAGTGAGAATTTACATCCCTAGGACAGAGTTCTTCTAAGTCCTAAGCTAGCATGCTTTACAAAGAGACTTAAAAGGTGGAGGGTGTTACCTACCCTAATAGCCCCCATCTTGGAATATCACATAATTGGCAATATTCAATAATTTGACTTGATGTGGGCTCCCAGGTGGTTAGCAGGTAAACCAGGGACTCCCCAAATACCAAGGTTGGAGTCATGTATAACCAAGGGAGGGGCCTTTGGAAATTCCCCAAACAAATACTCAGGTTAAAGTTAAAACCTGGAAATGAATCACCCACCAGTCCACTCAAAGATAGCAATTCATGATGCTTGCAAAATGGGTTCTCCCTCTCCCCTTCTCCTCCAAAAATAGACTGTGTCTGCTCCTATTCAATTTCAAATCTCTAGCTTTTCTTCGCAAATGAAGATTTAGGAAAGACTCATCCCGTGCTTTCTGCAAGCGCACTGATGACTAAAAAGGCCAATCCAAGATAAACAAGTCTGGTTGTAGAAAGCATAGCAGAGGGTCTCCTTGAGTGATGTTTCTGGGTTGTGATTCTTTCTGCGTAGTCATTTCTCTTCAAGACTTGTTCGGCGTGAGTTCTCAAATAAGGCTGCAGCATTGTAGATAGTGCGTCTCCATGCCTCCCGATGTGAGGCCAGGGCGGACCATTGTTGGTGATCAATTTGGGCAAGCCTGATATGTTGTTTCAGGGAGTCCTTGTATCAGGGTTTGTTTTTTTGTTTGTTTGTTTGTTTGTTGTTGTTGTTTTGAGCGCCCGTGTCTGCTCCTATTCAATTTCAAATACATTGCCCATTAACAATCATTACCTATTCAGGAGCACCCTTTGTTCAGTCTCAGAGAAGCATTGTATTCCACTCTAAATCCCATCCCTTCAGGGGAATTATTACATATAAATATTACCCCAAAACACCACCAAAATGTCCATAGTCCATAGTTCCTCTTCCTATACCCATGTTTCCGGTTTGCTGTGAGACCCTCAGAACACATCTCTGAGAATATGTTGCTGCAAAAATCTCTGCTCCTCTGATAGGTATTGTATCACTCAAACACCCCTCAGTCATGTATGTAGTCTTCTGCATGTAGTCCTCAGACATGGTGTAGTCCTCACCCTGCACCCTCCTAGCTAACACACATCGAAAACCACTTAGAGAGGGTCTAGCATGCTATAAAGTGGTGTAGTTGTGTAAGTGCTATTACTTAATAATTTGTAATCCTCTCTGAGAGTCTTTGTGGCTGAAGAGTGGGGTATAAATACCATAAATAAATAAATAAATAAATATGACATCACTGAGGGACTCCATATCCAGATCTGATGTCTTATGAACTGGGCCACATGTCACATGCATTTTAACTGTACAAACTCACTTCTGGCCACTGCCAAAACCTGGACATCCAGACTATGATCGGAATCCAGAAGCTATGTTCAAGCTTCAAACCTGAGTTTGCAGAGGGAATGTAATCCCATCAAGCACAGGCTGAATTCGAATTCCCTCATCTGCCTTATGACTGACCAGGAGCAACTCTGTTTTGTCTGAATTAAATGTCAATGTGTTTGCCCTCACCCAGTCCATTCCTGACAGCAGACACTTGTTTAGTCCTGAAACAGCTTCTGTAGAGTTAGATGGGAAGGAGAAATTGATTCTCCTTCTATTACAGGAGAAGGCTGAGAAGTTGTTTTCAAATATATTGATGTACTGCTGTTTCACAGCTCGGACTTTTTTCATGGATCCAATACCCAAGGACTTGATTTTAGCTTTTATTTACTTAATAACTATGAAATCCAGTAACAAATTGATCTGAAAGACAATAGGAAATTTAGTGCAATAGCCTTAGCAGTTCTAGTGAGTTAAGTAGCAAGGGTTTTTTTTTCCAAGTGTGTAAGACTGCAATAACCTGCCACTGTCGAGCAATCGGTACGAAAGGCGTTATTATAGTGACTTGGCAATCCATATTGTCCATAGGAACAATGTTAGCGGTAATGATACTAATTTTAAAACATGCTGTTTTGTCTCATTAGCTTCAAAATGCTGTTTATTTCACCAGTGCCAGTGTAGCATAGAACATTATGTCGCAAATACCTTTTATTAGCTTTTTGCAAGAGATCTTTTATTCCAAAGTATGCCAACAACTCAAAAGACAGCTGGGACAGCTGCTGGTTTCCTTCACAGGAGGTGGGAGTGAGTTCACTCTGGTTATCAGTCTAAACTTTAAATGATCTATCCAAAGGGCAGAATTTTATCCCCCAAATAGGTTCAGCACCATAGATAGCTCCTTTAAAATCCAGATTAAAACCTGGAGCTGAGTCAAGGCCCCACTGACATTAAAGCCTCCATCTGAAGACTGTCATTCCTGCTGCCAAGCAGGGAAATATTTTTTCTCAACTTATGTGGTAAGAAAAACAATGGAAAGGCAAATTTCCATGGGAAATTTAAAAAAATAGTTATTCCTCCTGTTAAAATACAGGCATATCTCAGTGTACAAAGCCTCTCATGGTGAAGTTTTAGAAAGGTATTTTTGTTTTGTTTTGTTTTGTTTTGTTTTGTTTTGTTTTTGCATCCTCCCAGCTCCACTCCTTTCTTCCTTATCCTTTGTCTAGCTGGATTTTCCCCCCAGTGGCATTGGAATTGGGAGAACAACGGAGTAAAACTTGAGCTAGGAAAGAACTGAATTCTATTCTAATGAATTCGACTGTAGCCATCTGTGCCTGCAAACAAGAGGCAAGATAAAGAAGCTGCTGCTCCAAATTTCCGTACTTAACATGTGTGAACAGCAAAGCAGAGTGACAAAAATGGAAGAGCAAATAACCTGGTCTCACCAGCTCCCCACCACCACCCAGCATGTTATTTTTTTAAAAAAGCATAGAAAGTTCTTCCTGGAACATTTTGGGAAAATGGTCTTTAAAAGGTTCAAAATCTTTTTTTGTTTGCTTATGCAAGGCTTACTTGTTTTTCTACTCCTATCCTATCCTATGTTATCTTTTTCTTCTGGTAATGCTTAGGAACATATCTGCTTCATTAACTGAGGTATACCTCTATTATGTTTGAATATTCTAGACCTCTTGCATGTTGATGAGTACTATACTGTTTTTCAGCAAAAATAAAAATGGGTAAACATTTGGTTCATTTTTGAATGAAAATTTACAAAACTACAAACAAATTCTTCATATTTCAAGGGAATCAAACTAGATAGTAAAAAATAAATAAACCCAAATGTGGATTAAACCAAAATTTACATATTTTCCATCCAGGCCCTAAGAGCCAAGTGCATAACTCTTAAAAGTCTGGGTTTTAATCCTGGTATATTATATCATACTAGTTAATGCTACTACCTCTTTATTTTCTGAGAAATGCTTAATTTTTAACACATTTATTCAGGTAGGTACAACATGTTTCTCTTCTTACTGGCCACATTGATATCTATTGAATTTAACCAGGGAAGGAGATTTGTTTCAACTTGATTTCTGAAGAATGTACCAAAATTCTTTGGTAAATATTTTATTCCCATTTTCAGGACAAGAACAATGTGAGGTTTAAAAACTGAATGGCAGATTGACCTGATTTCCCTGTCCTTGAAAAATGACACTTGGGGCATGACAGTGGAATAAATATCTCAAAAGAAAGGGAGGACAGTGACAAATTCACCAACACTTGCAATGTGGGTGGGGATTGTGTGGCCATTCCAATGTTGTGGGACTGCTACTCCTAGCATCCCTAGCTGGCATAGCCAATGGTGAGAAATGCTATGGGAGCTGCAGTCCAACAGCAGCTGGAGAGCTGCACAATTTCTGCCACTTATTTATAATGTTGCTTCTGATGAAGTGGAAAGAGACTTGGATGCATCAGGTCTCTTTCATAACACCACCATGGTTATATAGGCAGTACAAAAATGCAACCATAAGAAATGGCTCTCAAAATATTTTGAGCTGTGGTACTTTATCTTTAGAAACTGGCTCTCTTTTCTCACTGTAATCTGAAATGGTGTCCCTGCTTAGTCTGTAGACTAGTACATGAAGTAGCTTTCAGGAGGATGACCAAATTTGAACTCTGAAGTTGTAGAGAAAGCACCATTGATGCTCTTTTATGGGGGAAATGAGTTTTCTCTCCAAAGTACAATATATTCGTTCTTATTCATTAAGTTTTGAATACTTCCTGTTTTATTTTCCATCAAACAGGGCCAGTTTCCATTCCTCAGAAACAGTGACATTTTTTGAAAAGAGTTACTGTCTTTGCCCTTGAGTAAATACAGTTTTAAAAGATTTACTTGACAAGTCTGTTAGTGTGTTGGGAAAGAAGGAATGTTTTCGTATAACCACCCCCTGCAGACCCCAGACTTTGCCAAAGTACAAAGCCTGCTGTTCTTTTATACTCACTTGAAATGAAATTAATAAGGGGAAGGAAATTATGACACATCAGTTTTATTCACAAACATGTTAACTTGTTAGGATTTATTAGGATATCTTACTGATGAAAAGTAAGAAGACTTTTGATTTAAAATATGAAATAGCAGAACTACGACTTGCCACTTGTGCAAATACACACACACACACACACACACACTGTATATATATTGGAGCCACACGATTTAATTGAATTTTTAACTTTGGTAATAGTCTAGACCAAAACATACTGAACAGTATAATTTAGTTTCTATTCATGGTTGTTATGCAGCTGTCTTCATTTTTTACTACTGTGACGTGAATTTAATTTAATTTTTGGAAGCTGCCTAAGAGGGGTTTTCACCTAAAAGTAGCATATACAGTAAATATTTTATATCATGATGATTATCAGCATTCAGATGTTTAGTCAATGTTTTTAAAACAAATCAGATTCCCTAGACATATTTATTAGGAGTATGCAGTAACCACAATATTTGGCTTAGATCCTAGTATAGCCATTTGGAAAACAGCCTGAGTTAGGACATTATCAGATGTGGCAAATATGGCATCATAATGATGCCCAATGATTGTGAAAGGGTGCCCATATCACACTACATTGTCCTTTTGTGATCATGTCTTGTCCATGCCCAAGAGCATCAATAGCTCTCCCCTGGCACTTCTTTGCCAGCATTGCCAGTGTCTGAATCCTAGCGCCATTGTGCTCACATGAATATGGCATCAATGACAGAACACTTCCAGGTGAGCTTGTGACAGCCATGTAGGGGATGCTCTTTTTATGAACCACCCCCACCCCCCGGTTTACTTGTATTTTTGAAGTGTGTTTCTATGCTTGTGCCTACATTTTATGTATTTGTCTTGCTTAACTTTTTGAATTTGCAGCACCCACATCTTCCCACGAGAATTGGTGAGATTTCAACCCTGGAAGTAAATGGAGCTCTGTTCATGCTCCATTTATGCTAGGGATGCCTCATTGCCACTGCTCAAGGTAGGTTTGGTGTGTGTGTGTAGGGGTTCTTTTGCTGGCATAAAAATGCCATAAAATATGCTGGTGAAGGAACATTAATGGGGGGGGGTATCTGATAAAGTCTTTAGTCATGGACTAATTTGGAGGCTATCCAAATTAACTCTGAATGCAAGGTTTGATTTCACAATCCATATCTTCCTGTCTCCCATCAACTCTCAGTGGAAATCAACAAATAGAACTTCCATTTGTCCTTGTTTATCAGAATTCAATGAACCTGATCTTATGAAGAGATTTGGTCTGACAAATATCACACAGATAGGTAGAGGGGATCATGCTATAGGGTTAAAATTTTGATTTTTTAAAAAAAATCAGAACTGCAAATAACCTTTTTTATTTCAGCATTTCATGACACTTGCCAAATTTAATTGTTCTTTCTCAGGGGGGCAAGACTAACAAGTGTCTGATAATTCCTTGCAGAGTTTTGTGAAGGTGTAGCTCTTACCATTTGGAAGGTTGTTTTTTTTTTAATAAGGGGAAGGAAATTATGGTGCATCAGTTTTATTCACAAACTGGGAGTGGGCAGTGAGTGCTTTGGCCCCCCCTCCTCCTCCCTCAGAACACCTGGCCTTTAGAGAGCCTTTAAAGCCAGCTCCAGCCAGACCATCGGCAGCAGCAGCAGCGTGGCTTGGAACTGGGAGTGGGCAGTGAGTGCTTTGGCCCCCCTCGGAACACCTGGCCTTTAGAGAGCCTTTAAAGCTGGCTCCAGCTCAACCATTGGCAGGACCCCCGGCAGCAAACATCTAAGGTGGTGATTGGGGAGAAATTGTTATACTGGACCTGATGTTGATGTGGGTTGATATAAGACTAGTATTATTAAGCCATTTGGTCTCTTATCACCTTACCACTATATGAATTGGATTATGGGACTGGGGTTGGTCTATCCCCCAAATACCCCTTTTTTCCAGTGGCTTTAAAAAGTTGTGCAGGGGAATGGGAGGTATGGCTGGAACAGAGCGAACAAATGTTACAAAAGTAGACAGGATCGCTGTTTGAAAGCTATCCCACTTTCAGTTCCCTCTGTTTCCCAGAATGGCTTGGAGAGCAGACCAACCATTCCACAGAACCTCACTCTGCTCCTCTGCAATGCCAGGTCGGTCAAGAACAAGACCCATATCATCCATGATCTCCTCATGGATGAGGATGCCAACCTGCCTTGCTTCACAGAGACTTGGCTGGGAGAGGATAGCGTGGTTACCTGGGCGCAGGCCCTCCCAGCTGGGTACTCTGTCAGTGAGCAGGTGAGGGGAAATGGGCGGGGGGGAGCGGAGTTGCTCTGGTTCACAAGAATAGCCTGATCTTGACCAGGATACCTGTCCGGAACACAGTCCACTTCGAGTGTATGCACCTTAGGCTGAGGATCAGGGACAGTTTGGGGATTCTGCTAGTCTACCGACCACCCCGTTGTCTAGCAGACTCCCTGACCAAGCTGACACAACTGGTCTCGGAGCTGCTGTTGGAGTCCCCTAGACTTTTAGTTTTGGGAGACTTCAACATTCCAGTCGAGACCAGTCTAACAGGTGCAGCTCGGGAGTTTGAAGACCAGGACAAACATGAGCCCATCCCAATTGATTGTTTGGCCCACACATTGTGCAGGTCATACACTCGATGCGATCTTCAGTACGGAACAAGAATATCCATGGGCGGAGGTTGTAAATACCTCCGCATTGTCATGGTCGGATCATTTGCTGGTCAAGGTGGAACTTAGAGTTTGTATCCACCCCACCGGGGGTGGTGGACCCATTAGATTGGTCTGCCCTCGAAGGCTAATGGAGCCAAATGGATTCCAGAAAGCCTTAGAGGGTTTAATGGTTGGGAATGCCAGTGACCCTGTCGATGCTCTGGTCAATATTTGGAACACTGATCTTGCCAGGGCTATTGACATGATTGCTCCCAAGCGTCCTTTTCAATCCACTTCAAACCGTAAGCCATGGTACACACCACAGCTTAGGAGAATGAAGCAGTTTCGACAATGACTAGATCGCATGTGACAGAAAACTCGACTCTTATTTGACAGAACTTGCCATAGGAACTTTCTTTGGTCCTATAGGGAGGCAATACGTGCAGCGCAGAGATCTTTCTCCTCTGCACGTATTGTGTCTGCAGAGTCCCGTCCAGCAGAGCTGTTTCGGGTGGTGAGGGAGCTAACACAGGTACCCCCTGTGCCGAATCCCTTACTTAACCCGACATCGGCCTGCTGTGACACGTTTAACAACTTTTTCACAGACAAAATCTCTCAGATAAGAGCCGACTTAGATGCCAATGTTTTAACAGAAACCATAGGAGAGATGTCCAGCGACTCTGTCGATGAAGTTATTCTGGATCAGCTCCAATCTGTGAGTACCGAGGATGTGGACAAGCTGCTTGGTAGTGTGAGGAAAACAACTTGCCCTCTTGACCCTTGCCCATCATGGCTGGCCGTCCAGAGGGGGAAGCATTGAGGAGATTCCTCATGGATATCATCAATGCTTCCTTCAGGGAAGGACATTTCCATCTTGTCTGAAGGAAGCGGCTGTTAGGCCGCTTCTGAAAAAACCTTCCCTGGATCCCCTGGTTATGAGTAACTACAGGCCTGTTTCTTTATTGCCATTTCTGAGCATGGTGATCGAGAGGGCGGTTGGTCTTCAACTCCAAGCTGTCTTGGATGAAACCGATTATCTAGACCCATTTCAAACTGGCTTTAGGACAGGATTTGGGGTTGAGACTGCCATGGTTGCCTTGACCGACAATCTGCGTCTGAACATCGACATGGGTAATGTGACCCTGTTGGTGCTCTTAGACCTCTCAGCGGCTTTTGATATGATAGATCATGGCATCCTCTTGGACTGCCTGAAGAGGTTGGGTATCGGAGGCACTGCATTGCAGTGGTTCCGGTCCTACCTTTCGGGCAGGTCCCAGAGAGTGCTGCTCGGGGACAGTTGTTTGAGCAAAAGAGAGCTCACCTGGAGAGTTCCACAGGGAGCTATTCTGTCCCCGATGTTATTTAACATCTATATGAAGCCGCTGGGTGAGATTATTCGGAGTTATGGAGCTGGGTGTTATCAGTATGCTGATGACACTCAGATCTATTTCTCCATATCTCGTTCGCCAGTCTCGAATTCCAATGACATCTCTTCTCTCAATGAATGCCTTCGGGCGGTAATGGGCTGGATGAGGAAAAACAGATTGAAGCTGAATCCGGACAAGACAGAGGTGCTCACAGTAGCGGCCCTGAAACCAAGAATTGGGTTGCAACCTCCAGTCCTGGATGGGGTCACACTCTCCTCCAGTGACTGTGTTTGCAGTCTGGGGGTGCTCCTTGACTCGTCACTCCTGATGATAAATCAGGTAAATGCAACAGTCAGGAGCGCCTGTTATCAGCTTCGGCTGATACGCCAGCTGCACCCTTTTCTGGAAGCAAGGGACCTCGAGACCGTCGTTCACGTGCTGGTAACCTCAAGCCTAGACTTCTGTAATGCGCTTTACATGGGGCTACCCTTGCGCTTGGTTCAGAAACTACAGTTAGTACAAAATATGGCAGCCAGGCTTGTTTCAGGAACATCTAGGAGGGAGCACATCACTCTGGTTTTGAGGTCCCTCCACTGGCTGCCTATTGGTTTCCGGGCCCAGTATAAGGTGTTGGTTTTCACCTTTAAAGCCCTAAATGGCTTGGGTCCAAGCTATCTCAGGGACTGTCTCCTCCCTTATAATCGCCCCCGCGCACTCCGGTCCTCTGGGAGGAATTTGCTGCAGCCTCAAAAGTCGAGGCTTTCGGCTACCTCCCAGAGGGCTTTTTCTGTTGTCGCCCCCAAACTATGGAACGGTCTGCCGGATGAGATCCGTCAATTGACATCTTTGGACAGCTTCAAAAAGGCTGTTAAGATGGATCTCTTCCGGCAGGCCTTTCCAGAATAGATTATCCTGGCCTCGGGAACCCCCCCTCCTTCAGGAGAGTCCACACATCCTCCTTTGTTAACAGAACTGAATATCGCTGGGGACCTACTGTTATTGCCAAATGTAGGTATGTGTTTTTATCAAATGTTTTAATTGTTGTTTTAAGTTGTAATTGATTTAATAACTTTTTAAGGGGGGGAAGGGAGTATATTGTTTTACTGTATGGTTTTTTAATGTTGTGAACCGCCCTGATTGGATTACCAAAGGGCGGTATATAAATATTATTATTATTATTATTATTATTATTAAAAGGATACGGTTAACGCTCACACCCAATTTTTTCATGGAAAATTGTTATGAAACCTATATACAGCACACAGGTAGCCCTAGCTAAGGAACCTGCAGAATTCCAGAAGAATGGCTGCAACAGGTTTCAGGAAGGAGCAAAGAGTTTCAATTTGAGGGGAGGAGAGAAATTCCTTTCACCTTACCTATCTCCATCTACCTTTTTTGGCAATTTGGATGAGGAGGAAATAATGGTGACTTGAATGTTATATGTCATAGACATACTGTTCACAAAACATCTGCAAGTGTCAGAAGGACAAATGCAGGTGCTAGAGAGGGATAAAGAATGAAAAACAGATTAAGGACTTTATCAGAGTCGCCAAACATGGTGTCATAATGATGCCTAATGAATGTGAAAGGGCATGCATACCAAATTACGTTGTGCTTTCGTGATTATGTCTTGAAAATAAGGCATTCTTTTTTTTTATTGATGGGCCAAGCCATCAATAGATCAGCTATGGCATTTTATTTATTTATTTATTTATTTATTTATTGCCAGTATTGACAGTGTTTGAAACCTTGCACCATTTTTATGTCATGAATACAGCATCAGTGGGCAGAACACTTCCAGCTGAGAATGTGAAAGCTAGGAACAGGACACTCCTATTATGAACCTCCCCAGTTTACTTTGAATTTTTTTAGTGTGTTTCTGTGCTTGTGTGTACTTTATGTGTGTTTCTTTTGCTGTATTTTAAATTTTTACCACAATCGCTCTACTTGAGTCTACTTCTCATAGGAGGAAGACAGGTGGAGCATACAGTGGCAGAGGCAGAAGGAGTCATCCAGGATTTTTCTCATAACATGCCTTGCTAAACCCACCTCACAATTCCACACACTCCATATAAATCCTTTCAGCATTCCTCCTCATGGGAGAGAGATCTAGCAAATAGCCCTGAACTAAATGTTTCCAATTTCTTCACTCCAACATAAATTTTGCCCTTTTCCAATCCATCCCTTCTTTAAGGCAGCCTTCCCACACAATAGTTTTCACTATAAAGGCACATGTCAGCAATGTCCACAACATTTTTTTTAACAGGTCTTTCAATATCAACAAATATAGAGCCTTGCTATTAATCAAAACCCAGGATGTTTTCCAGAACCCTATAGCTGTATATAGAGAATGCAGAAATTCACCAGTATATTTGAAGCTTGGTAGTGGATTAATATAGTCTCACATGCTTTGCATTAACTGTGGTTAAAACCTATATTTATGCCTCACATGGGGGATTTATTATGAGAAAAGAATACAGTTTTACGAACAGGTAATTTTGTATCCTCATCCCAATACCTCAAATAGGATTAAGAGCCAATGTGGTTTAGTGGTTTAAGTGTTGGACTAGGACACTGGGAGACCAGGGTTTGAATTCCCACTCAGCCATGAAAACCCACTGGGTGACCTTGGGCAAGTCACACACTCTCAGCCTCAGAGGGAGGCAATGACACACACCCTGAACAAATTCTACCAAGAAAACCCCATGATAGATTTGGCTTAGGACTGCCATAAGTCAGAAATGACTTGAAGACACTTAACAATAATTCACAATTCTACAAATGACCCATTTCCTTCTCCTTAGCAATAGAGTCCTGTAAAAGTTTGCTCAGAAGTAAATTCTGTTATGCTCAACAGCATTTATTTCAAAGTGAAGACACAAACAAGAAGTGTTTATTTTATATTTGAACACAAACCAATTTCACTTCCCAGCCTAAAATGTAGACTAAAATGCATTATCCTTCTGCTTTCATATTTCTCCAAATTTTGTAATGTAGTTCTCTGACCAAAAAAAGTAGATAGAGTGGGGGAAAGTGAATACATTCAGGGAAAGTGCTTGCAAAATATGCCTATCTTACGGTTTTATAATGCATAGGAATTTTTGTGTAGTGTTTTAGCAACAGATTGTGAAATATCCACAAAGTGTTATGAAAATGAGTTAGAATGAACTTGTACTTGAAAAGGAAATGTAATGCTGTAGAAAACAAACCAGTTTTGGCCACCCCTTCTTCCAAGTAAGTATTCATTGGACTGCAGCCTAGCTGTAAGCTAATGGGAAGAAATTCTAGCCAATGCTGTTTGTATGTGTGTGTGTATGTGTGTGTTTCTGCCTACTTTGGTGAAAAAGGGGTGTAAAGGCTTAGGCAGGGGTTACTTAACACAATTTGTGTACTCATTCTATTTATTTCATTTATTTGTTTTTTCTTCCCCCTCTTATGTAGCTTCGGAAAGGCCAAGCATGAAATTGGAGCTGCAAAGCGAGTCAGAATTTATTGATATGAATCTGTGCTGAGAGCTCAATAGGTGTGCAGCAAAGCAAGAAGGGTAAAGGGGCTGAATAATTCATTGAACCTTTAAGCGTCAACAAATACCACTTACAGTGAGGAATGCCTGCTTTGCAACAGTAGATGTGAAGTGTGCACATAAAAGAGAATTGATGTTTCATGAACATGTTAGAAGAACATTACAATAAACACAGCACAGGTGGCTTTCTTGGAAGTAATTTTTGAAAGAAAACACAATAAGCACATTATTTACAAAAAGAAACTTATCTCAATATAAAAGGAATAGCAAGTCAGATGGAATAAACATTATGCAATAAAAAGTTGTGTGCAGGAGGAAGGGGGAGTCCATACCAAAATCAAGCAGTGTCAATAATATTAATAGTAACTTGCTTAATACAGTCACAAGCTCATGTATACAGTAGCTTGCATGCACAGCTGAAAGTTAGGTTGGTTCCCTTCTAAGCATAGCTGGTAAATTTCACAAACTGTTTTGAGGAAGAAATTTGCTGTCTTGTCCCTCATCTTGACAGGTTCCATAAAACAGTACATGGAGTTGAAGTGGCTGGAGTAATTAATGAGTGGTTCAAAGGATATATACAGAAGCTAGCAGGCAGGTCAGTAGATTGATAGGTATAAACATAGGTTGTGTGTGTGATTTAAAAACAAAACAAAAAAAACATGGATGTGCCATACCTTGAATGCCTGGTAGAAATAGACAGAATCTTTGATATGATTTCTGTGAGAAAATACGCAAGGGTCCTATTCCATCAGATCTTGAATCTACATCAGGGGACGAGCTACAGTGTGTGTGTGTGTGTGTGTGTGTGTGTGTGTGAAGGCATTACCCCCTCAAATATGAGTTCGGCCTCCCCCATAAAATTTTGTATCCTTTTCTCTAACATTACAGCAAGTGAGACATTAAAAATCATTCATACCTTGAATACTTCTGTTTGCTGTGTTCACATTCCCCTAGTCCTTTTGCCAGTCCTTTTCCTTGGGGTGCCTAAATTCTGTTCTGCTCACCTGAAGTTTTAAGTTACTGAAATGCCAGAAATTGGAAGACTGAAGGAAAATTTCATGGAGGGGGAAGGTTTCTAATTTTCAGGGGGAATGGCCTCATTTTGACCCCCTCCAATAGTTACACCTCTGGTATATACAGGAAGCCCCCACTTTTTGATACCCCATTTTCCAATGACTTGTTCTTTTAACACTTGCAAATTACAGACAAGTTTCATTATTTCGAAAGGGGTTCCACTCTTTCATCAGTTTTTCTTGCCTATTAGGCTTGCATGGGATGGCTTGCATGTGTGTGTGTATATATATATATACATACATACATACATACATACACACACAGTGTGTTAATTTAGCTTTTGGCACACATTCAGAAGTGATATATAGTGTGTTATTTATGTGTTTGGGTGGCCAAAATGCATTTGTAAGCTAAAAAGAAAACTGGATTCCATTTTTCAACAGATTCCACATATTGCCTGTCCTCTGGTCCCTAGCCTGTCAGATAAGCAAGGGCTTCCTGTAAAAAAAATCCAAAAGCAAACATTGCTGTTCACTATTTTATATAAGGGATGCCATTTTCCTATACCATTGTATATAATGACACTTGAGCATCCATGGATTTTGATATCAAATCCCAGTGGACACTGTGGGCCCACTGTGTGTTTGTAAGCCATTTAGAGAGGTCATTCTCTTAATAATCTTTTAAATAATAATTACATTTCCACAGCACATAGTTTATTTGTTTTTCAGATTAATAAAGCTCTTTAGAATTTTGATTATTTTGGAAAGGTAAATATTTGTTATATTGAGTTGATTTTCTTTCATGGCTTCTGAGTAAATAAATCTCATACATTTGAGAGGACTTTAAAATCTGGGCACTTATCTCCACCCATTCCTAAATGATGCCAGGCTGTCTGGTCTAAAGCTCACTATGTGTGCTGTGCTTGCATAACATGATCACACCAAACAGCCTGGAGAGAGGGGAAACAACTGAAGAGAGAGCTGGTGAGTGCATACATGTACTTGGGCTTCTCATGGAGTGCCAGCATGTGCCTTCTTTTTATAAAAACTGTGGTGGCAGGATCAGAGGACCTGGGATAAAACTCCCCTTGAGCTTGTGCTGAGATTTTCATAAGCCCCAGCAGAAACACAGTACCTGGAAAAACTCCCTATATGCTGTGTGCTAGTTAGTGTGAGAGAAGGCAGAAGGCAGCAACTGCTATAGCTACTAAGTACATTTTGTCGCTTTCATGGCTGCCAATATATTCCCCCAGCTCTGGAAGATACGGGTCTTTTAAGGCCTTGCTTCTCTAGGATCGACAGGAACCCATGCATACACACAATCATACATGCAGTCATACTCTCACAATATTATTCCTCTCATGCCTGCTGCCACAATTAATTGGCCACAGAATCAGTTCCATTTGCCCACCCTCAACCCTTGCATACTTTGCCTCTATGACATCACAAGGACCTGCTCTTCTGGTGTCACTTGGACACAGCTCCTGGTCTCAACTTTTCACCTTGCAATCTCATCAAATGAGGCATTGCTCACCTGGCAACCCCAACCATTTATCCCACATAGTCCAAATTGAGTATTCCAACAAAAACATTATTCATCAGTTGTTATGGGGAGCCCCTTCTAAATTACTCATTTATTATTTAAGCCTGGACTCCTGACACCGTTCTTTAAAACCCTTTATTGTTTTCACTAGAGTGATCCTAATGTGGAAACATGGAAGTATGCCTGTTTTCAGAGTTCTTGGTGGTACTTGGCTGAGAATCAGACAGTCCCATGAGTGCAACAACTTAGAAGTTAAACAACAAGGAAGAACAGTTTCTTTATTAAAGGGCTGCTTTGTGGGCTCTAGAACACCCTTCCAAGGAAGACCAGAATGGTTGCCCTTCTGTCAGAAAGCAAAGACTATTCATCATCAACATCATCATTATCATCATCATCAGCAGCTTTTAGAACTTAAGGATTTTAAAGAATGGGTTTTAGAGGGTGGTGTGTTGTTTTTAATTGAACTGTTTTTGACTGCTGTGCTTCCTTTTTAGGTGGATGTTTTAACTTTTTTAAATAGTGTGAGTAGTTTATTTTTATTCTAATGTCAACCTTTCTATATTTTTAGCTGTCTTTTACTTGTTTTGAGCTCTAAGCTGCCTTGAGTCCCAATTTTGGGGGAAAGGTGGAGCAGAAATAAGATAACAACAAGCACAACCACCACCACCAGAACCTTATAACATCTTTTTACTTAACATAACTTTGTGTATCCTTAGCTAAGTATCAGAGACACTAAATAACCCTGTTACTGAAATATGAGGATATCGATTGGGCCAATGGCAAGAATGTCTAATGGGCATTGGTGTCTGATGTGCATTGGTCTTGTCATGCATCAGTCCCACTGTGCAACAGTTAATTTGATGGCCCCCCATGTAGTATTGTAACAGCAACCCTCTACTGGATACAGACATTATAAACCTGACCAATTCTAATTCCTCTGTACATAGATAACTTACAAAGATGTATCCTCAATTTTGTATCCAGGATTTTGGCCAATAAGAGCAACATCATAATAAAAAGCTCCAAGGTAGCTCACTACTTTGTGTCACTGTTACATTTTGTATCAATTTCTAACTCTCCCTGATCTTTGAACTACTACCTCCTTCCTTCCTTCTTCTAGGCATTCCTTCCTTTCAGCTTTCCCTTCAAACTCAAACTGCAAGTAACCTGTAAAAATGTCAAGTCTTACTGTTTCTTTCTTAAGCTTCCTTGGGCCTTGTGGAAGGAGAAAGGCAGGATATAAATTAAAATTAATAAGCGTCCCCATTTCAACATTACAAGGGCTGTAATGGGTTAACCTATGAAGTGGGCATGCCAAAGTAACCAAAGAATCCAGTTTTGTAAATGTCTAGAAAGACAGTGAGTCAGAAGGAAATGGCTGGTAAGGATTCCATCAAATGAGCTATCAGTTTTTGAATGAGAATAGAATATAACTTTGGAAGTTGGATTGGAGAAGGAGCACCACAAGTGTATGTGGGAGGGGCAAGAAGAGGCAAAACCTAGATTCATGATAAGAAAGGACAATGTGGATACATCCAACATATTTAAAACATTATCTTCTTGAAGGGCTACAGGATTTTGATCAGTATTGACCAATAGCAAGAGATAAAACTTCTGATTGCTTCCATGTCAGTGGGATGGTGATTCTATTCTGGGTTTTAGTTTCAACTTTGAAGGAGCTCTCTATGGTACTGAACCATATCCCACTAATATGTTCAGCACTTAAAGTTCAGACTCAAACATAAAGCAGATTTACTATCACTTATCTTAGCACCGCCAGTCATCAGTGTATAAAACCATTAAATTGAAGACTTTTCTGTTAATTTCACAGATTAGCCTACCCCAATGTACTGAAAACTGCAAAGAATTAGAAACATTTGAAGTTCTCATACTCTCCATTCCAAGGAGACCCTATTCTGAGTATATTCTTTGTAAAGCTCACCCTCAGTTGAATTCTACTTTCGTCTATGTCCATTTGAACAGTATACATGATGTCACACCTTAAATCTAGGATGAATAATGCATATTAAGATTTGATCAGGACAATCTGCTTTGCATCCCTAGAAGCTTCACATCTTCTACACCTTTCCCCCCTGTTAACTGAAGTTTTTTTTTTTCCTTTGAGAATTACTCAGGGGAAGATTTCCTGTTCACCCACCGTGTATGTCTTCCTTTAATGAATCAGTCAGACTTTTCCCCCGTCTCTTGTTAAGGAATGCAATGCTAAAGTTCCAGTGCTAGTGTCAAGTGAGAAAAAGATGATTTTTTAAAAGGCCACAGAAAGACAGAACCTCTACAGAATTTTACAGAATTATGCTGACATAAAAGATTATTCTGAATACTGAAAATTTGTAGGTTATATAGTTTTGTGTACTGGACAAGAACAACAGAGACACTGCAGGGAGGGTATGCCTTTGATAGCCTCCTTGCAGAGAGACCAGGAGGCTTTGCATCTGGTGCATGTGAGAAAAAGGAAACACAGCAGTCAAGAATGTGGCATGTGAAAGGGACATGGTTTTCTTGGCTATTTAAGGCCGGGTCACCCTTCACATGCCTCTCTCACTTGGATCAAGTGGCTCACCCTCCCACCTTCAGTGCAGTCTAGGTTTTACTGGTTGCTTCAGAGACAGGTAGGAATTTTCCTCCCCCTTTTCTATGGCTTTTATTCCCCCCCATCCCATATAGTATCTGTGGGACTTGGGCAATTGGCTAGGGTTGACACATATAATTAGGTTGTCATTTGGAAGGTAGTGGAGGGAGAATTTAAGAGTTTGGTGTACAACTTGGCACCCATTTGGTGAATGGTATGGCTCTGGCATTGCCTCCACAGGTCCTACAACTTGGGAGATGGGGACGTTGAGGCAGACCTGGAGGTTTTGCTGTCATTTATAAGGTCCAAGACATGGGTGGGAGTGCCCTGGGCTTACCTTCCATCAAGTGTCTGGCTGTGGAACAACCCAGATATTGGACTGCCCTCAGTGCTCAAGTGTTTCATGGGAAGGCTGAGGAGTTAGTCACCTCAGTCATCCACCTGGCCTCAGCTGGATCTACATCAGGTTGCTCCCCCCTTTCTTGTTCTTCTCAGGTTCAAATAACCTAAATAGAATATAGGTCAAAATAAAGTGGCCTTTGTTAACCCAACTTTCTGTGGCTGGTCTCATTATTACATCGTTGGTCATCAATAGTTATATGTCTAAGCCATATATCCAATTTTTATTTTATTTTTAAAAATAGCGCCTGGGGTTTGTGATACAAAAGGAAACCACTGTGTCAAGCTAGCCCACATTCTGCATACATGCACAAAAATACACCAAACAGATTCTGCAATCTGTATTTAAAGCATAAAACTACAGATGGGCTGGTCACATGTCAGGAGCCTTGCTCACGTTCTGGCTTCCTGGCTTCTGAGACAGTGAGGCAGACTGCAGCCATGGCAGCTGCAGATGCCAGCTGGCATGGCAGTATGGACTCTAACCCATTTTGTGCTGGTAATGGGGGAGCAACAGACCAGATCTATGGGCAGAATATGCTGGTGGGGAGCTGGCATATTCTGGCCTGTATAGATGAGGCCCAAGAGTCCTGAACGAGCAGCCCAAGACTCCTTAGACTTCTCTTTATCCCCCACTGCTAAAACGGTGAATGGCCTCTCCCAGTAACCCGCAAAAGCAGCACCTAAATAGATTTCAACATTCGCTGCACCTTTTAACATAAAGGAAAAAAAAAAACAGAAAGAAGTGCCTATAGACCTTTCTGGTTTGTTTGTTTGTTTGTTTGTTTGTTTTTGACAGATTTGCTGGTCTGTTCAGCTCTCTGAGGGTTGCACAGGCAGAACATGGACATCCAGATCAGCCACTATTGCCCATTCCCAAGCCCTAAGAAGCTATGATTTACAGACTGAAAATCTCTTTCTCAGAACTGGTTACTCTAACTTGTAACCGCTCTGCAGTGATGATCTTTCCCAACTGGAAACATGAACCAGGGCTCTCTTGAAAAAGAAACATCTGCTCAGTATTAAATTGGCTGTGCCTTACAACCACCACCACCCTGCAAGGTAAGAGCCAATGACACACAATGTCAAGATTTCCAGTCTGTCTATTCTCTCCACACATCATCAACACCAGCTGTAGCCCAATTAAGCTCACCAGTGCACAGGTGTTCACAGGAACAACTAACAAATGTACAGTTCCCTTTAGGGCTTTTCTTAAAAAAAAATAAAAATAAGAAAGCAGAGTTTGTTTGGGGGTTTCACTTTTGTTTTTTTGCCTCCACACACCTTGGAACATCCAAGCTAAACACTGTAACATCAGAAAAAGAAAGAAATTATATTCAGCTATTTGGAAAAACAATCGACGCAAGCTGCAACCTAATTAAAATGAAAAGGTTTCAGGGGTGTATTGCATGAAGAGAAGGGAAAAATGGATATGCTTTTATGTCACCTGCATGAATTAAGCTACTTTTTTAAAAAATTCAGAAGTTAAGATCATCTGCCTTTTGAATGATCACACCTGATATTTTTTTTAAATAGAAGCCAGGCATTTAAAATTTAGGATAGCAGATTAGAATTAAACTAAACTAAACTAAACTCTAGTTATCAAAGCAATTCCAGTGTTGATCTCACTGATTTATCAAGAGTAGTATTCTGAACTTGCACTTTGGACAAAAAAATCTAGTCTGTATTTGAGCTGGCACCAAAACAGATGAAAGATATATTGGTTCATCTATAGTATCAGTTCATCTATAGTACTCTTCTAGAAAAATACAACACACAGGCACAGTGTCAAAGAACTATTTCAGATCTCGAGAATTCGCTCCAGAATTCTCCAGTGGATCCTGATATCCAGATACAAAAACTTACCCTATTTCTGTTTCTTAGCGGTTTTTCTAACAGTCAAATGTTACGTATGCCACAGTGTACCTCAAATAAAAGAGTTGCCTCCTTTCTCAGAATGTTTATCAAAACTTAAACACAACTTTAAGTTTACCTTCAAGAAACAAACACAACTAAAAAAAAACTTTCATCATTTTCTGAACGTACTAGATGCATTTATTTATATAGTGTATAGAGTTATACTGCATTCCTCCCCGCAAAAAAGTATGACAGGATTGATTCTGTAGAGAGGAAATAATTTCATGGGGATGTTGTAGGCCCCAGTAAAACATTTGTATGCTCCCATATATACATACACATAAGGAAAGTTGCTGTATAGAGGGAGATGGCCAACTGATATAAAGAGGGAAGTGGAGAGCTTAAGTTGAAGACAGATGTATTAAAAACAATTTCACCAGTGGTCCAACAAATTTCCTGACCACCCAAACATTGGTGTTCGGATATCCTATCGCCACACCCACTGCCCAGTATTGGTTCTATGGTTACAGAGGTCGGACATTTGAAAGGCAGTCACTAATCCATTTGACCCCTCTCTTTGAAGGGTTGTCTAGTCCAAGAAGGCATTTTTACCAGGTGTTGACAGCAGTTTCATCCCAGTTTAACTGTCAAGGATCCATCTTATGGAGTCCTGATATTTGTGGTTTGGTCAGATATTTGGAATTCTCATAACTATTTCAGAGGAGTGCTAGAGTTCTCTAATAAAGAATCCTAAGTGTCTCACCAAATTACAAACCTTAGGTTTCCAGAGGATGGAGGCACAATGGCCCTAAAGTAGTATTAAACTGCTATAGCTGTGAAGTGCAGATATGCTCTAGATGAAGTTTAAAGATAATGAAGTGGAAGAAGAGGGAGCAGGAAGTTGGCTACCGCTGTTAACATCTGGAAAGCAGAGGGATCAGAGATGCATAGTTTTCTCAACTGAAACAAATTATAGTCATTTCTAAATGTGGGGTTTAAAATCTAAATGATCATACACAAATATTTATGCAAATTGGTGCCTATTTGTTTCCTCTTTTTTGTGATGTGTTTCCTCTTTATATGCAGTAAATAAATGACTACTGCTTCTCCTTTTCCTTCTTCCATTGTGTAGGGGAAAGTGCCATTAGCCAGGAGTCTGAAATTTATACAACTTCCTCCCATGGCAAACACCTAGGGATGGGCACCAAAGTAATCTTCCCCAGCTGGAGAGAACTCTGGCAGACATTATGTAGTAGAATAATGATGGTTCTCTGATGGTTCTCTGATGATTCCCTTATGAAAGCAGAACTGCCAGTACACAGGCAGACATGTTTCTTTATTTGTCCACCTACAGGTCCAGATTTCGAATCCTAGGGAACCAATGCCAGAGGCATCTGCCAAGGTTCAGCCCACTTCAGGAGGCTACTATTGACCTACAGAGCCTTCTGTCCTTGTAGTTCTGTCTTTCTGTCCCTGCCTGTTCATTTGTCCTCTCTAAGTATGGAAGTAATGACAAGAATGAGGAACTAGCCCATCACCCTCTGGTTCACTTTGCACCCTCCCTTTGAATGGTTTTGCACACTGGGGACTGAAGGAAAGAGAATACAATTGAGTAGAGGGGACTGTAGTTAGAAGGTAGTGAGGCAGTGAACCCACTTGAAGAAGAAGGGCATCCAAGAAAATATTACCCAGCAGCTCCTCCAAGACCTGAAGCTGGAATACAATATCTATTTGCTAAGAATTTGTTTTGGAAGCTTTGAAGTAGTCATGGCCACTGTGTATATAACTGTGTTTAGAGAGGAAGGATTGGAATCATGATATTACACATACAAAGCAATACCCTGCATGTCCAGAGCTAGTCAATACCTTTATAAGAGAGAGTCTTGTATAGTGCTTCCCAATATGAGGGCCTCCACATGTTGTTGGACGACAACTTGTAGAATCCCTCGCCATTTGCCATGCTGGCTGGGGTTTCTGGGAGTTGAAGGAGATTTTCAGAGGGGAACAAAAAAGTGTTCCCCTCTCTCAATCTCCTCTCCTGCCCCTCTCCCATTCCTGTAACAATAGAGGGAAAAAACACACAGACCTACCTTGTTCGTACATCCTTCCCTCAGCAGGGCAGCCCAGGAGTGAAAGAACTCAAACAAAGCCCCTTTCACTCCCTGGTTTGAAATCCCAGCCATTCTCGCAAGAATGCGACTGCACAGGAAATTCAAAAAGTAAAAGCAAAAGACACATCCAAAATACACTTAAAACATTCCAAGTAACCCAGGGTGAGTACAAATAAGTATGTCACTTACCTGGATGTCCTGATCTCACCTGGAAGTGTTATGGCACGGCCCTCCCATTGATGCTGGCATTGCTCCAGCATAATGGGGCACCATTTCAATCACATGTCATTCCATTACAGAAATGGAATGGGGGATCAATTCATAGCTTAGCCCATGAATAAAAAGAAGCGTTGGAGTAACAACAGCTGAACAAGAGCATGACAACACAGGGACGATATCGTCTGAAAGGGAAGCCCTTTATTGATCTCCTAGCTTTGGTATCATGCCACATTTAGCCCATTTGAAAATCTCCAAAGTCAATATCAATATCCAGGATTGGGAATCAGTGGACTAGTGAACATGTGCAGTTTATGTACCAGGGCTTGCTGCTGAAAATCTGTTTTTCCTTACATGCATTCACTGTGTACAACATTAACTATTGTAGGAACTGGGGCAGGGGAGCATATCTCAGTTTAAACTGATTGTTGCTAGGCTAAAACACAGGTGGATTCCAGCATCTTTATATATAATCATCTTGGGTATGTTGCCATTTTTTGTGTGCTGATTGGCTGCTTAGGAAACTTGCCAACCAATCAAAGCTCTTCCTTGCATAGCCAATCAGTGCACTGGGGGCAGGAACATGTGGACGTTTAAGTCCTTTCTAAAAATGGTGGTGGCAGAGGGGCTTTCCATTGTTGCATGGCAGGTGTGAGTAGCACATGGGGGATGTAGCATTGTGTGTGTGTGTAGCATATCATGTGCATGTGGTGTGTGTGGGTAGCATGTGCCTGCAGGGTGTGGGGGCATAGCATGGGGTGGCAGTGTGTGCCTGCAGGGTGCAAAGGGCAGCACAGGGGGTCAGCATGTGCCTGCAGGGCAGGCGGAGCAGCATGGGGGGCTGTGGGGAGGGGGTGGCACAGGGAGGGCGGTGTATGCCTGTAGGGTGGGGGGAATGGGGGGGCAGCATATGCCTGTGGGGCAGGGGGGCAGCATGGGTGGAGGTGTGGGGGAAGCCTGTGCCTGCAGGGCAGTGTGTGCTTGCACCAGGGGGCAGTGTGTACCTGCGGTGAGGGGTAGCATGTGCCTGCAGCAGGGGGATGGCACAAGGGGTGGCGTGTTCCTGTGGGGCGGGGTGGTGTTGCAGGGGGCAGCACGTGTAGCATGGGGGGTATAACGTGGGGGGTGTATACCCGGTATAGCTAGTAGAGTATAAAAGCATTAACAATATTTTTAAAAAAATGATTTTATATAATATACATATTTCATTAAAAAAGGGGGGGGAAAGACAAAACAAAAACATCAAACAATAGACTACATATAGACATTGACAATAACACACAAAATAAACAATCAGACATATAATAGACATCTTACATACTCCACTCACTTCCTCCCCTGCACTTTTCCATTCAGGATATTCTTGTATTTTCTACCTTAGCTTCTTTTCTACTATCACCCTCTACTTATATGATATTTCTGTTGCGACATTCTGTAAAGGCATTAACAAAATTATACTGACAAGTACAATCCAGGAAAAATAATGATCTTGGTTTTTGTTGTGTTGTGCCTACAAGTCCTTACTGACTTACGGTCATCCTAAGAAACTAAGGCTGAGAGTGTGTGACTTACTCAAGGTCACCCAGTGGGTTTTCAGGGCCAAGAATGGATTTGAAACATGGCCTCCAGAGTCATAGTCCATGACCGTGACTGGTGAGTGGCTGAGGGAATGAGGGGAGGGAGGGACCATTGTGAAGTTGGGAGGTGCAGATTGAGTGCAGATTGAGTGGCAGGAGTAGATTGTGAGGTGGAGAGGGAATTTGGCACGTGGGTGGTGATTGGTTGGGTGTGTTTCCTGAGCAGCCAATCAGCACACCATGAAAAGCAACATACCCAACATATATATCTCCTAGATTTTTTAAAATGCCTTGAAGTTGTGTCAGAATTGTACTTCTTTTTTTAAAAAAAATGAGTAAATTAAAATAGATAACTTACTGAAGACAGCACTTGCAGCACATTTAAAATATTACAATGAACAAGGGAAATGATACGATTTGTAAACTATGTTGGGTCAGGGACTTCGCTGGTATAATACAGGAAAGTTAATTTTCTTCCTTATCCTTATAAACCAGTTCATTTAGTTTTCTACCAAGCATGGGTTGAAAGAAAAATTATCCCCTTAGGAGCTAAGCTTTGAAAAATGTGTCAATAAATTCCAGAGGGAACAGTTGAGAACATTTCCCCCACCCCCTGCCATTTTCTCTGTTGAACAGGGGAACTTTTCAAAAAGTCTAGGAGTCTGTTTTATTCCTACAGAGTAAATTTGAGCAGAGATGGGAGAACTTGGGGGAACTCGTGATCACAGGGAAAATGGCAAACATCTTTTTGTCAGTCCTGCTTATACCTTCATGTGTATCAACTTGAAAGAGAATCTCTGTTAAACACAATATAAATGGTACCTCATGACAGAGAGAGAGATTGGTAAAGTTACTTTTTGGACAACAACAACTAGAATCCTGCAAACTTCAGAACCAGTTAAAAAGACAATGTATGTATATAAAAAAAATTTCAAGGGTTTTTGATTATATTTTGTAGTGCACAGTAGGAAAAATGTGCAGTTGGAACATTTGCAAAATGCAGTTGGAAGAATAGGAGGCAAATGAGAAACAATCAGTCTTATTAAGTGTTTATAAAATACTTAAATGATAGGGATAGTATGCAGGCAAATTAAAACTCATCTTCAAAACTGACTGCATAACCACATAGAAACATTTTCTTCTGTGCCAGTATCTGCTCCTTTTTGTCTTCATTTTCAGACTAAGATCACTAAGTCATATCTTTTAAATGCCCTTCAAATCCTCTTGTTTTTGTGTCTATCTCATATCCTATGTTCTGAGCAAGGGATTATGTAACTGCAATACCTATGGTACATTTAAAAACAAACTCTGCATGTGTTAAGGCTGTTCTAGGAACATGGACCCACAGTCTTATCCCATGACATTGTCATGTGGTGGCTTCTTCAGACTCAGTGATCAACAGTTTCAGAGTTTAAAAAACAGAAAACTTTATTATCACAGTAATCCAAAGAGCTAACCCTACAAGTTTGTTGCTCAGAATGAAACCTAACTAACAATCAGTAAACTAAAATCATTCTACAATCTACAAAATCTGGCAGGCTATACAGTCATTGGCTATCCATCATCACACTTAGTTCCCACTAGACCCAGGCTCAGCCCATTTTCCCTATAGCTGAGGCCAGGTGCTGGCTTTATCAAATCATTAAAAACATAGAGCACATACTACCTTTCCCCATTTAGAGTACACACTCATTAGCAAGTACAAAAAATGCAAACACAATTATCCACAAAGTGATACAACAGAGATGAACTTGTCAGGAAAAGGTCATGTCCGGGACCAACCCTGACAGACATTATTTTTTCTCTCTAGACCACTCCACTCTGGCTGTCAGTGGCTCTCCAGGTTTTCCAGATCTTTTGCCTTGTTGCCTGCTACCTGATCCTCTGTAGAATGGATTCCAGTGTGGAGGGGGCATTGTAGAGTAAGTATAGGAAGAAATCTAACCATTGGCAAGATGTTCAGCAGTTCTGGCCATGTCTCCATGATGAGACAACATCTTGAGGATTCTCCAACACCCCCCCCCAAGAGATCTCCCTTTCAGTATGAGAAGGAGATGCCAAATAGGCTCTTTTCTTTTCATCATGGTTTCCGCTCTGTTTCTTCAGAAAACTAATGTCTTTTTCCCACTCTGTGTTGCTAAGCACACATACATACAGTATGCACAAAAAGAGAGCCTGATTAGTCACAGAGACACAAACAACCCATCAAATCTTCCTCTTTTTACTAGCCCATGCAATGAAACAACAGTTATCACATCTCCTCCATTTTGTATATTTTAAAGAAATGCACATGCAAATACTCAGAAATGAATAAAATCTCTCCAAGCCAACAAATATAACACAGATATGTTGCAGAGATCAGGGACTTATTTTGTTTGTTTTGTCTTTACCAAGTGAAGATGACACAAGCCAGGAATTATATCCCTGTTGCAGATTCCCTTTCCGTAGAAGCCTTATAAGACAAAAGTTCCAACAGCACAGTTTCTGCTGATGAGAGCAATGAAAAGGGCCCTAAACAGTGCTTTCCAGAGGCATGGTTAAGAGGTATCAGTGGATCCTCTGGGTCCAAAATTATTTTATTACCTCAAGGGAGGCCTAATTAATCTATGCTAACCTGGAGCTAACATGACAAATCAAAGTGCTTTCATATAACAAGAGTAACGCGAAAAGACACACCAGGTTGGGGGGGGGGACACTTGGCAGTTCTAAGTATCTTCTGGCTTGGGTGGTACATGTCAGTGGTGTTGGGGATGAAGCAGTAGGTCTCTCCACTCCTTCTTCACCCCACTTAGAAGTGCACTGTATGTCTTCTAGTTGAAGCTACTTGACATCATAAGGTCTTTAAATAATGGAGATATAATAGCCCTATTCAGGTTTTCAAGATATGGTTCAATAAAATGAACAAAATAGATTTTTATTGTAGTAAATGGCGGGGGGGGGGAATAGAAGAAGTGCAACAGTGCAACAAGAAGGATGAATATATGTAGAGATGATGATCTGAGAAATACTCTCAAGGGATGTATTGTATTATTTCTTTTTAGAGCGAAGTTAGATTAATGAATAAGGGTTCAAACAAGTTACATATATAATTTTATTTGTATAACAATATGGAGTATAAATTTAAATTTTGAACATTTATACAAAGTCTAATGCAACATCAATTTGACTACCTGAGAAGACTGGTAATCATGTGGAAGTCAAATGTGAAGAGAAGCTATATTTACAATTGAGAATTTACAGAAAATACATGGATGTTACGATTGAAAATAGCTATAATTTAATAATACATGGATTATAATTTGGATAGGTATATGAAACTTATTGAATGGAATTATATGTTATGATATGATTTATTTAATGGAATGATATGATGTGATGTAACTTCTATATAAGCATGCTGTTTGAAGAAAAATTGTCCAGGTGAGCAGCTACATTTCTCTGTATGATATTCTGTTCCTTTACCTCCTACTTTGCTTTCAAGTTTGCTTTTGCAGTTGACACTCAGTCATTAGCAACTGACAGCTTCTATTTCAGTGAGGTAGAGAATCTACTCTTAATATTTTATGGTCTGTCTACACAGGTCAAATAAAATACTCCCTCTGCTCCACAGTGATCAGTTCAGATGACACAGGGCCCAATCCCCGATTCTAGTGCAAACTGTCTTCACGATGTCTGGCCACTTCAGCACTGAACCCATGCTAACCCACCCTTAAAATGGAGTAAAAAAAAAAAAACCCTCACAATTTGCTCCAGATTTTACATTAAAACCCAATGCACTTTGTGGAGAGACTGGGCAGGTATTTTCATGTGTGTCCCTGCTGTGTTGCCTGCACCATTGCCACTGGTGCCAGTTGTGTTCTCTGAGCCATGTGATCAATGCTGGGTGCCTCATTTCTGGCCTCAAACAATAAAAATCGCACACTGGCAATGCTGGCAACACAGTGGGGAAGCACATGAAGACATCTGCCAAGTGTCACTTTGGAATAACAGTGGGAATCTGGGGCAGCTCCAGAGCCGGAATACTTTTGGCTGCACCCAGATTATCTTGGCTGGTGTAGATGAACCCTTAGCCTAAACCTTGCAGGAGCTATCCAAGGTGCTGAACCTTATCCCCAAATTGATTCTGTACCCTGAGCAGTTCAGACCAAAACTGGAAATTGGTTCACCATCCCACTGACATGCAAACCACCACTCATCACTACACTCAGCTTTCTGTAGCTTCTAAACATGTCAATTTCACATTGAGATATTGGGAGCCACTTAGATTTTTGAAAAAAGATGCATTATACTTTTGCAAACTTCCAGGTACCCCGTCCAAAACATGCTGATGCTTCCATCTTGCTTTTCAGCAGCACAGTTTTTTGCCCCAAACCTGACTGTTTTAAATAACTGAGTTTCTTATTGCAGCAAGTGATATCATGAAATGCTATTTGCTGGGAGACTAAGAGAGAGTGAGGAAGGAGAAAGACAGGATTTTTTTTAAATGGGTCTACTGGTACATGGTGGATGGATGGGAACAATCAGTGTTGAACAATCAGAGCCTATATACTAAAGTAGCGTTTTAATTATGTTCAATATAAACAAAACATTTTAAAATGAAATTTAAATGAAATTTAAAAATAAGGGCTTGATGCTTCTCAATTATTCATAAGTCACTGGAATTGCTCAAGTGACTGAGCAATTGGATAGAATATCTCTTCACACCTTGCCTTACTGTGAACATTTTTCCCCCTAATGAAAGTTGAATGTTCAGGAAATGAAATATACCTGATCCAGTTAGGCCCTCTCAATTCACAGTCTCTCACTCTTTGGGTACGGCTCTAGACAGAGAGAAAAGGCTTGGCTGTATGTATCACTTATTTCCCCTCAGTATTTTTTCATGGAATTCTTTCTTCACATAGATTTTTACAGATGATTAAAAATACTGTGGGATATATATATTATAACATGTAGCATATAACATATTAGTTAAAGAAGAAGATACAAAATCTAGTGATGGACAATTCTCCAGAGCATAAATAATAATGTATAGAATGTTGGTCACTGGCACCCTGATTCCAAACTCATTTCCTTGAAAAGTAAGTCAAAGCAATTTTCACAGTTACCTGGGAGTGATACTATTAAGCTTTAAGAGGTTTGCTTCAAAGTAGATGTATAAAAGACTGCAGCCTTTGGTCATATTGTCTATGCTCATCTTGGCAGACTTATTGACACAAGAAGTCAATATCATATGCTACTGCCAGATTGTCAATGCTGATAGAAATAAATCTCATCTACTAACTGGCAAAAAAAAGGAGTCCCTTTGGGTCTTGTAAAAGGAAAGCCATTAATAAAGCCATTCATGTATATCTCTTGGCAGTTCTCTTTGAAATTAAAAGAAAATATTAACTGTTTTAAAAACATTGCATTTTAATACCATACTGAGTGTTATCTTTGTATTTGCCTTTCCCCTTAAAAAAACAAAGCAAAAATAAACCAAGCCAGTGCCTAAGGTGATGTACACTAAGCAGTACATATACCATTGATGTTCAACAACCTTCCATGCTTGTAATGGTGTATTTGACACTTAAATATATTATCTCAGCTGTTGTTTTTTCCTGGTGCTTGTTTCAAATCAGTTATCAGACTGATTGCTCTGCCTTCTCCACCCCCCACCCCCGGGGAAGATAGTTTTGAACTCCATTGCTATTCACTGCTATAAGTATGCCTAGGAAATTAGGGATGTGCTATGTTATTCATTTCTGCATGGGAGAACCAATAATTTAATCAATTTTCTCCCAGCTGCCAGATAGCTTCAAATATTGTGCGGTTCTTGAAGATGTCTCACATGGAGAGGGGAGTCTCTAGCAGCAAAAGGGTGATCTGCCTGGCTACTGCCATGTGGCATTGCAGGCGGAAGGAATCTATGTATCCTAGCATGTATTCCCCTCTTACCCATCTTGTATTACATCAGGAAGGTGGGTGGTAGGCAACCAAGGATCTGGAAGGGTACAGCTCCCACCCTCCTGATGTCATACAGGGAAAGCAATGGGAGAAGGCAGTTAAGCATCTGAAAGATTGTAGCCTTCTAGATTCCTTTCTTGGCTCTCCCATATCCACTCACTATGCATCATTAGGTGGCAGGTCTTTTCAGGGACTGAGGGGGAAACAAATGAGAACAGAACTTGATGGGATTTCTCTTTTTCGGACACTTGAAAAAACTCATTTTTATTAGGGTTCCCCCCCCCCTCCCCAAGGATTCAAATATTCTTTCCATCTCTGAGAGCAATTTGTGGAAACATCATTTGGGCCCAACCTAAAGAAAGCTGTGCTGAAGTCCAATTGAATCTAATCAAATTACCATCATTGAGCCAGTAAGTTAATCATGACTAACTCTGGATCAGGGCCAGGAAGGAAGAACCTGTCAGTTTCACTTTCTTCTCTATTCAGATTTTTAAAATTGCAAGTTCTTTCCAGTATGAATAGATAAAATGTTGTATTTTTTCCCCTAAATTTTTACTATATTTGAATTGCCACAGCCATTTGCATGTGCCAAATTCAACAGCTACCACTATTGCCAGCAAGGAATGGTTGATATTGTAAGTGCCTGTCACATAGATACTAAAGTTGCAGAGCCCCTAAGAGGGAAAGGAAGAGGAGACAATTGAGAGGGGACATCTAGTCCTTATTCCCAGGATGTCACTTCAAGTTCCAAGAAACATTACTTCTGGTTGCAAGGAAATGGAAGCCATATAGCCCAGTGAGGGTCAAGAAGAGCTAAAAATGATTCTACAACCTTCTGCACTTGCACATCTTGACAGAAACCTGCAGTTGAACGGCAGTTCACCACTGATGGTTAAAACTAAGGAGTTAACTTCTGAATACAGTGAATCGCCACAGGATTCCATTTGGACAAAAGGTATTCTCCTCAAATTCTATGAGGAGTATTTTCACCATTTAGACAAGCCCTCTGACACAGTTGTGGAGATAATGGCCTGAACCCTATTGTTAATCACAACTAGAGCAAACAATTTGAATCAATAGGATTTGCATAAGTATTGACTTACCATTTGACAATTGATTCAATGGGTCTGCTCTAGTTCGGATGACCAAAAAGATTCAAACCAGAGAATTCAAAAGTTTACCTTCTGAAATATTTATATGTTGACACCTAACACATAGCTTCTATTTGTGAATAGGTTTTATATATGGAAGAGTAGGTATACTGGTTTTAGTGTCGGACTACAACTCTAGGGATCAGGGTTCTAATCCCCATTCAGCCATGAAAACCCACTGGGTGACCTTGGGTAAGTCACACACTCTCAGCCTCAGTAACCTGTGATAGGTTTGCCTTAGGGTCACCATAAGTCGGAAACAACTTGAAGGCACACAACAAGAAGAAATCAGATTAATTTAAGAAAAATAAGGCAAATAATTTCATTGTTCTTTGATCTGTTTCCTCCCCTTCGCATTAATATATTATTCTAATGAATTTATTTCTGAACATTATAGGAAATAGATGCTCTCTGCAAACAAAACAAATGCTGTGAAGTCGAAGGCTTTTACCGCCGGGATCCATAGATTTTCCTTGGGTTTTTTTCCAGGCTGTGATGCCGTGTTCTGGAATAGTTTCTTTCTGATGTTTTGCCTGCATCTGTGGCTAGCTTCTTCAGAGAATGGTTGGGTAGGAGTGTATGTGGAGTTTACATGCTGTAATAAGCATATAAACTCCACATACAGTCCTACCCAACCATTCTCTGAAGATGCCAGCCACAGATGCAGGCGAAATGTCAGAAAGAAACTATTCCAGAACATGACCTCACAGCCCAGGAAAAAAAACCAAGGAAAATCTATAAAAACAAACACTCTCATTTAAGTAGTCTCCTGCTCTTTCCCCTGATTTATCAAATCTTGAGAACATGATGGATAATCATATGCATTCTGGTATCAGTAGAAATTAGTCTGAAAAAATGTGCATAGGCCACGGACGATTTGTTGTTAAGCATAAAATTTTAACAGATGCAAACCTGAGAGAGATAAAAGCAGATATCATTTTATCATAAAACAAACAAAAATAGGAAATAAAACACCCAAAGACCCCTTTAACACAATATATATTTTTACACATGCAAGCAATCTCTACCAAGGTATATCCTACCAAATTATACACACAATGGTCCAATACAGATATTGCAAGCAAATCATGTTTTCTTGTTACAAAACTGAGCCACAGGCCACTTCCTCGAGTTTCTGGCTCTTCCCTCTCTTCATCTCACACACAAGAAGAAATGTTAAATGTAGAGCTGAATCAGATTCCTGCCCCAGCTAGGATATGTGTGTCTTTGCTGGGGCAAAATATTTTCCAGACCTGTCAGTGAGGCAGTCATCTTTTATCATCAAGTAACCTCCTTCAATGGTTTGTTGTGGAATTACAATGGAGATGAGGGTCAATCAGACCCATTGATTTGAGCTTCTTAGAGAAAGGTGGGATAGATTATCAACTACAGTTTCAGTATGCTAATCTCAAGGCTGAATGCATAAATGTAATGTTCTGCATTTATAATCAAATCATTTGTTAATTAAATCCATTTATTTATTTATTTAAAAGTATAACATCTTTCTGGTGCCTGCTGAACTATCCCATTGCCAGGTTCTATGCATGGGACATTTTGAGTCAATCCTTTAAGAGATCTGTCTATCTATCTATCTATCTATCTAATCTTCCCATCATGCCTTTCACCCAAAATGGGACCCAAAGCAGCTGTGCCAGTACATAGAATTCAAGTGTTAGGGTGGTTCACATATATGAACATCAAGTGATTTATCCAACCATGATTTCTCTGTACTTTGTACTGTGGCAGTATCTGAGTCTGCCAAATGTAAGCCAAAGACACATGTTGTTGTTGTTGTTTAAAATGGGCCACAATTTGAAGCAAGCTGCCCTGATCTAACTGCCTTTCTGACCAATGTGTGGCTTGGGTATCAGTTAATACATCAGATTTCCCTTCTTTGCCAAAATTGTCAATGCCATGTTGAGCTCAAAACATGTACAAACATGTGCTGAAAATTCCTATTTTAGGTTAAAATAATTTAGAAATGTGAGGAGAAATGAAACAAAATAAGCATAGAAATAAGGCAACCCTATCATGGAATTTTTCTTGGCAAGATTTGTGCAGGTGGATTTGTCTTTGCCTTCCTCTGAGGCTGAGAGGATGTGTCTTCCCCAAGGTCACCAGTGGGTTTCCATGGCCAAGCAGGAATTCAAACCCTGGCCTCCAGAATTCAATCACTACACCAGGCTGACTCTCTAGCCCTTGGGTTTGGGCCCTGAAATCTCAGGGACTGGAGTAGTCTTCACATGGCAACCCCATTTGTAGGGACAAGCTAGCTTCTATGAACTGTTTCTCAGTGATGATCACTTTCAACGTGACTTTCAGGATTACACATCCATACCAAGGTTTCTGTGTGTGATTTGACATTTTTGCTGATTTTTTTTTTCATGGAGCTTGGTGGATTTAGAGAGACAGTGACCCACCAAGGGCTTCAGAAGGGCAAAAATGACCTTCAGGACCTCAAAATTTGTCCAGCCCTATACTAAATGGCTCAGTCATTAATCAAAATGGAGACTGCAGCTATGATATAAGAAGGTGGTAAAGTCTTGGGAAGACAATTTTGAAAGAACCAAGTAAGGTCCTCAAATGTAAAGAGATAGCATTAATCATTAACTACCAAACTCACAGTCATCCATGCCATAGTATTTCCAGTTTCTATATATGGTTATGAAATTTGGACAGTGAAGGAAGCTGACAGAAAACTCATTTGAAATATAGTGATTTAAGAGAGTACTACAGATGCCATGGGCTGCCAAAAAGACACATAAATGGATCCTACAACTAATCAAACATAGAAGCCAAAAGGACTAAACTGGGACTATCATACTATGAACCTATCATTAGATGATATGACTCACTGGAAAAGATGAAAATTGCTCAGTAAAGTGGAATGTAATAGGAAGAGAGGAAGAATGCATTATGGATGGATTGGGTCAATAAAGAAAGTCACAGTCCTGAGTCTGCAAGACCTGAGCAAGGCTGTTGATGACCAGGGCTCTGGAGGTCTCTCATTCACAGGGTCACTATATATCAAAGGCAACTTGACAGCAAACAACAACAACAACATTCTGCTAGTAATGATGATGATGGTAATAATAATTTATATCATCCAGTGCTAGTCAAACTTTGGAAAATTGTGCATCAAACCTCATTTGTGATCAAGATTTATAGAGTCACTGTCCCCTCTAATCTAACTGATCCAAAATAATTTTAATTTAAAAAACAGGAAATAAATTTAACTTGATTCAAGTAGTGTGAGGAAGAAAAATAATCAAGCATGAATTATTCAGAGCAGAATGTCACTGTTACCAAACAACATCAGAAATAAGGAAGAACAAGAAAGAAAGAAAGAAAGAAAGAAAGAAAGAAAGAAAGAACAGCTTTGTCCTGTGGAACAATGGGAATGATTAAGAATGGCTTCCCCCAGAGAAATTTCATGAGGCTAACAATTAACTTAACTGCTGCCTTCTTTGGGGTAAGCTTTTATTGGAACACTTCCTAAGACTTAATGCATATGTCTTACAGAGTAAGTGTAGATTCTCCAGACAGTCTGTTTCTTCCACTATCCTTCCCTACATATAAGCAGGGAGACTTCTGAACAGGGCCACACGCTATGGCAGCATGATAAATCAGGCCTTCCACTTAAATCTACTGCCAAATGAAAAAGTAGTTCACAGTAACTGCATTAAAAACACTTTACTCTACAAAGCCATCTCTTTTCTGCACCTGCAACTCATGAACTGTAGCTTTGATCAATACAAGATCCAGCATTATTTAGTCTGGGAGGAACAGCAGCCTAAAAGAATAATGCCAGCAAAAGACATCCCTCTGAGAAGGCTGGAAAAAATGGCACTGCTTTCAGGCTGGGCAGGGCTCTCTTCATTTTTCAAGGCTTGTACAGCGGCTAGGAAGGCTGAAAACAAACTTTTGATGAAGAAGCCTGAAAAGACCACATAATTCACATCTAGCACCTAAAAATTCACATCTAAGACCTACTCCAAAATTATTACATTACTGTTTATCAGAAAGAACATAACCAAGGAAGCAAGGGACAGATAGGATGCAGGTTTCTGATGCAAAGCAAGTTTCACTGTTTGGATGACAGCTGAAACCATTCTGAGAAATCAAGATCCCAGCAGATTTAAACAAGCAAGCAAACATTAAGATATTGCTAGATGGGGATGCAAGTTAACTGGCACCATCTAATGGTAGAACTGTACAGTAGACAGCAAGGCTGTGGAACTGATTGGGAGAAATAACCAAGTCCTGGAGACTATCAGGTAAATCCAGACTGATCTGTACCACCTTCAGGTCGAATCAGATCAGCCTGATTTGGTTCTTGAATAGAACAGTTTATCATATCTCCTTATTGGTTCCCAACCAGCACCACACTATGGAGATTTTCACACGCCGAAAATATCGCCGCCAGAAACCAGGACAGAAATATTTCTGTCCCGGAAGCAGCGCCGCGGTTCGCACACTCACCTCCCTCTTCCGTTGTTCCGTCGTCCTCGCTTTGGGTTTTTTCCTCTCTCTTCCGGAATATTTTATTAACGGCAAACTCCCGTTAGTAAAATATTCCAGAAGAGGGAGGGAAAAACCCAAAGCGAGGACGACGGAACAACGGGAGAGGGAGGTGAGCGTGCGAACCGCGGCGCTGCTTCCGGGACAGAAATATTTCTGTCCCGGTTTCTGGCGGCGATATTTTCAGCGTGTGAAAATCTCCTAGATTCCACAACTCCCTCTCCATCATTTACATGGCCATCCACCCTTCCTGGCCTGAGGCAACATCTTACCTCCTGCCTTTGTCCTGCAAAAACATTGTTAACTTGTCACCTTATCACTACACCTAGTAGTTTTACATTTCCTTTGCATTTCTATGGCTATTCAACAGCCTGCTTATAAGCTCTGTTCCTAGGCATCAGTTCATTCCATCTGAGGAAGCTGACCAATTCTACAAAAGCTTATGCTATAATTTATTTCTCAGTTAGTCTCAAAGGTGCTACAATATCCCCTTGCTTACTGATATTCCAGACGAATGTGGTCATGTCTTTGAATTGTCAGAGGAAAACATGTTTGTTTTGCAATGCATTTCAGTAGGGCGGACTATCAATCCAGATCTCCAAAACTTGCTTTGGAAATGAGATCCAGATTTGGGATCTGGATCCCTATGGATCAAATGCAACAGAGATCAGAACTACCAAATTGGGCTCTGAAAGGAATTTGAGGCCCTGTGAGCTGTCCTATCAAAAGAAACCAGACTGTCTGAGAAATCAGTATTTCTTTGCATGTTGTCATTTTCCTCCTAGAGTAATACATAGCCCACTTGGAGCACAATGCTGCTACATGCTTATAAGTGTGAGTTATATGTGCATATGTCTTGTTTTAGATGGGGTACAGGGGACCATTCTCTTGCCCTTCGTGCCCATTTGAAACATCACCCTCCATGGCTGTTTGAAACATCCCCCTCCATTGGAGGAGATGTTGATGCTTCTCCTTACCTGTGGGAAAATGAGGACTTGGGAAGCAAATTAGAAGAGAAAGAACTGGCTGGACTTCTTTTTGGTGGGAAGGAAAAGGAGAATGCATTCTATCTGGGAGTGCACCCTCATTTCTTCCCCCCTGCAAGCCTGGAAAAGCTGCATCTTCCTCCTCTGAATTACCTCCATCTCCTTCCTCCCCTCCCCATTGGTAAGGAGCAGCTTCAACAGTCCCTCCAAAAGCTTGACAGCTAGCAGGGCAGTGGGGGAGGGGCATGGAACTGTGCAGACAGAGCATTAGGATGACCCTGCTTGATATAGGATCTCAGCTACTGTTTGACAATATGGCTTCTTGCTGTTCTCTATCCCAGTTATTTATCATTGATTGCTGATGATGGAGAAGTGAGTAAATGTAGGGCATTATGCCTTAGTGACATAAAATGCTATGTGCAGAAGCAGAATATAAGGATTTTACTTTCTGTAGGAGACTGGGATCTCAAATATATAGCATGCTATAGTGGTTTGGGTGTGGGATTAGGATTCTGGGAGACCTCGCTTCCAGTTCCTATTCAACTATCAAAACTTACTCTGTGGCCTTGGGCAAGTCTCACTTTCTCAGATGAAGAGGGATACAATGGCAAACCTCTTGAATTTTGAATTTTAAATATGGAGCTGCAGTACGTATAAGTGGTGTGCTGTTTAAATATTTTTTATCTTTTATTAAAACTACAGTCTTCCCCTCACATTTGTGGGGTTGACATCCACAGATCTGATTATTTGTGGGTTTGCCTCAACCTCCCTGAAGCCCAAGGCCACCCGGTGCACATTCACACAACAGCCTCAGGTTCAGAGAGGAGAGCATCAGAGAATGCCACGGCTACTCCCAAACACCTCCCAAAGTGGGCTGCTCTGTGGGATTTGGGAGGCTTTTGATGATGGGGATCTCTGCTGCTCTGCCTTCATCAAGCACTCACAAAGCAACTTGGATGAGGCAGAGCACCAGCTATCTCTATTGCCAAGTGTCTCAAGAACTGGCTGCTCAGCCATTTGTTGACCAAGATCTCTATTGCTCTGCCTTCTCCAAGCGTGAGCACAGAAGTGTGGGGCATGGAGAAGGCAGGGCCCCAGTGAACTCCATGGCCAATGTTTCCAAATCCAGCTGCTTTGTAGGCTTTGGGAGATACTTGGTGACCAAGATCTCTGCTGCTCTACCTTCCCATGCACTAGCACAGGAGTATGGGGCTTAGAGAAGGCGGAGCCCCAACGATCTCCATTGCCAAGAGCCTGAAGCTGGCTGCTCTGAGGGCTTTGGGAGGTGCTTGGTGACAGGGATCTTTTTTGTTCTGCTTTCCCCAAGAACTAGCACAGCAGCATCTGGAGTGGGGAAGCACGGAACTGTTGTGTGAATGTGCACGCAGCTGCTTCAGGAGGCAGGGCAGCAGCTGAGGGGCCTGGCCACAAGGCACATATTTTTCATACTCCAGGGAACTCCCCAGCTGCCCACTTCATAAGCCATATTCACATTTTTTCACTTGCACTCCAACCTCCATGAATGTGGATGACCGACTGTCTGTTTTAAATATGTTCTAAGTATTTTTAAGCATGTTTTTAATAGTACTGATATTTAATTTCTTTTTAACTTTTGTAAATTAATGTTTTAGCAGCATCTTTTAAAATTATTATAAGCTGTCTTGGATCCCATTTTGGGGGAGAAAGGTGGGCTATAAATTCAATAAATAAATAAAATAATTTTGCCAAGAAAACCCCACAATAGGTTTGCCTTAGGGACACCATAATTCACAAGAGAATTGAAGGCACATAACAACATCAACAAAATGTATAGCTGTACATAAAGTCCTTAGATCTGTATCACATTCTGTTCAAAATCTGGAGGAGGACACTGAATGGATATTTCCTTTCAGTCTGTCACCATCAGCTTCATTGTATGGAGTCTGTCAACATAGATCAGTTTGCAAACTACTTTTTGTGTCTTATTAGGGGAGACAATTACTTAACAATGGGAGAAAACAAATTAAAGGCATGAATTCATCCCTAAAAAGCAGACTATTTTATATAATGAAGCCAAGACATTCAGATCCTCATTATCAGCCAGTGTACAACTTAGTAGTCCTAATGAAGGCACATAATGTCTACAAAGGACGTTAGGATGCCCTTTCGAGTAGGATATGTACATGAGACTTATTTTCAAATGCATAAGATGTAAGTGTCTTCCTTGTTTTGATAGTTCCAAGTCATGTTTAACCTTAATCTGCCTCCAATGTGAAGCGTCTCCAAAGTTCACATCAACTACAGTGTCTTTGTAACCATTAAAGCCATCAGATCAAAGCATTCCCTTTCCACAACATCACAAAAATTATAAAAAAATAAAAAAGACTAGCTTCTTCAAACTTTAAAGAGCATGGCTTATCAGGATAAGAAAATATTTGCCAGCAGTAGGCCCTACATCATCTGAAGGGAAGACTTTGTTGCCTTAAAACATGCTGAAAACAGAGTTTTGTAGTTGGTAGTTTTCTCAGTCTCAGAAGTCACTTGACAGGAGAGTTCAGTGAAGGTTTTTCATGGGCACAGTAACACAACTGCTGAGTTCTGTGAGGGAGGCAAAGGGAAGTTCAAGCAACCCATGAGGAGCCTGCATTGATGAAAACCTCTACCTTACTTTAAAGCTTTTAAAAGCTGTGTTCAAGAGACAGTGTGTAGTCATGTTCAAGTATATATTAATATTCATATTAATTGGCCATCTTCTATCTACCAGTTGCCCTAGGACCACATAAGGGAAGCATATTTTTGGTCCAGAGGACTGTAGGGCACTGTGACCTTCTATCCCTGCCCTCCCAGAAAATGCATTACAGCAAGAGAAAGACCACTCTCACTTCATTTGTTGACCAGAGAAAGGAACCCTACAGGGAGTTGATTTCCTTCTGCTTTAAAGAAAGATCTAATTGCTTCAACTGCCAATTTGTCAGAACTAGTCCTGGACATGACCTTTTCCTGCCAACTTGGCCACAGTTTTGCTGTATAACCTTGTGGCCTGTTGGGGTTTCCTGACACTTCAGAAACATATTTTTCAACCATTTGGGGTGATATTTTTGAATATCCTTTCCCATAGCCCCCCCCTATATATACATACACACAAGTATATTTCTCTGTATATCCATCCATCCATCCATCCATCCATGTAAAGAGCTTTTCAGAGAAAAAAGCCCAAATTCTAATAAAAGAAAAGTACTATAGTTCCAGCCAGTAGTAAAAAGCCACTGACAACAACCCTTCTCCAGAGATGACATAATTTTATATAGTATGTACTAGGAACAAGCTTGATGGTAGCCCTTTAGAGGACATAGAATGGCTAAGTGATGTGGATGACAATCAGGTGCTAGTAGCATATCCGTCACTTGTGAATCAATGCCATCTTCTCCAGCCTGTGTACCAAAATGTAAAGGGTCTCTAATGCACTGTCCTTGAAAGAGTTGTTGGGAGTTGGGGACTTCAATAAGTGAACTCGAGAGAATTATTAGCACTTTTCTTTGTCCCTTCAGTGCTCACTTTTAGAAACGACTTTCTAATTAGTCTGATGAACTGCAGCTTGTGATTGTTTTTTAAGTGATACTGCTCTGATTTCATCAACGAGGCAATCCCATAGAGTCCTTGGCCTCTGTAAAATAGGCCTAAGTGCTTCAAAAGGGAACAAGATAGAGGCCGTGTCCACATTTGACTAGGTAGCTATAGCATGCCTTCCCTCGTATAGCTTGTCTTTTAAGACAGTTTAGGGTTTCTAGCCTTTAATTCCTGGCTTTATAATTTTGCAGTACTTTAAGGCAGCCATTTCAGCCCCAAAAACGGGCATGGGAGGAATGTGGAAACATCATTCTGTTGCATCCCAATCAACAGGAAAACATACCCCTGTCATTCACAGTAGCTGCTGCTCAATAAATCTGGATGGGGGGGGGGTTGAGCTGGGAGATGCTACTTAACTAGGCAACTAAGGTAGTTACATAACTAAGTAATTGATCTAAAATCACAGCCTTCTTTTTTACATTCTTTCAATATGAAGCTTTTCCAATTCTATTGATGAATATTAGTAACCAAATTTGCATTAATTATTTTGGCCTTAATGACTTCACTTTATCTTGGAGTATGGTTTTGTAATTGGCTGGTCAACAGATAAAGCTCAGTGGCTGTTGCCACTAGGAATTTGGGGGAAATGGAGATTTCAATGCCTTTGTCTCAATGCACTGAGTCATGAGGTATTCAGAAACTCCATTTCACATGCATCCTGGGACATCTTCAGAAGAATCCAAGAACAATGAGATCATAAAGATATGGCCTGCATAGCTCTAGGACCCATACCTGCTCAGTGCCATGCAGGGCATTTGCTGCATTCTACCCTTGGGCCATCCTTACAACCCCCAGGGCAGATACGGGGCTGAGATGGGGGTAAGCCAGGGCAGAGCCCAATAAACTGTTTCCAAATAATACCCAGTTTAATCTGTTACTGCCAGCGAAAACTGGATCAGCCCTACGTGTCTGCAGGAGCCCATCCAGCATGATAGCGCTGACTTCTGCCACTATGTTCCTGGATCCCCAGAAGCCAGGCAAGTGTCCCTCAGCATGTGACTAAGGCTGGCTGGTCATATGCAGGGAGGATTCAGTCACATGTTGTACTCCCCCTTCCTGGCTTCCAGGTCAGCAGAGAAAATGGCAGTGGCTACAACGATGGGCTGGCATTCATGTTTGGGCTTAGGCCCATGTGGTGATGGTAATGGAGGAAGAAGGACAGCTCCACAGCCAGGATATGCTATGAGGAGCTGGTATATCCTGGCTCATGTAGATAAGCCCTAGGTCTACACTTTGCCTGGGAAACGAAGAATCGGTAGGGTGAGCTGTGACTAAGAACTTACATACAAGCTGAAAGTCCCATTTTCTTTCCATTAAAGCCACAGGAATACCAATGGAGTCTTGGTCCATACCTGACCCTGAAATGTCTTGGACTGAAGGGACCCCTACCCCAGTTTGTTTATTTGCTTGCTTGTTTGTTCTGTGGGCCATTGAAGAAAAGATGAGGCTGATAAAGCTTGGTTTCTGAAGGAGAGAAGGGAAGAGGTGTTAGCCACTCAGAGACAACCAGGATGGATAAGGTATGATTATCAAGAGTGTGTTAGCTCTTTTTTGAACAGGCTATTTTCTAGCTTCTTGTGATCCCATCCTAAACCACCACCACCCCTTTGCAGGCAGCCGCCAAGCCCCATGCTCTGAGGGAAGATAAGGCTGAGAGAGAGGTGACTGGGTGGTGTGGATGGTCTCTTGTTCCTACTGCAGTTTGCAAAACAGAGAAGCAGAGGAACAAAGTTGGAATTATTCTTCCCCCACTTTGCAAATTGCAGGGGGATCAGAAGGAGTGGTCCAGTCATTTTCCTCCCACTTCCTCTCCATGACATAAATGGCCAGAAGAGAGGCACCACAGAGTTTCTGTGCTGGCTTAAGGCAAACTGTCAGAGAACTATCTGTAGGGAGTACATATGCTCTATACCTTGCATATATTTCAACTCATGTGCATTGTTAGTATGTCCTACTACCCTTTCCCTATGATATCTAATAATAGCAAATACTGGACACTTTTCAGGGTCAGGTTGTTTGGGGTGAACCAAAAAGGTCAGTTGGAGATCACAATGAACTGAGATGTGTCTTTGAAATATTATGGAAAGAAATCCCATATTAGGATTGTGAGGAAGCCCCTTTGTAAACACAGTAAACAAGGAGGTCTGGAGATCAGATCTCCGAGATGCAGTCATCATCACCCTGTACAAGAAAAAAGAGCAAAATCCGATTGCTCAAACTATCAAGGCATAACACTGCTCTTTATTGCTGGAAAAATCCTTGCAAGGATACTCCTGAACAGATTAGTTCCTGCCATTGCAGAAGAACTTCTTCCTGAAAGCCAATGTGGCTTCAGAGCCAATAGGAGTACTACAGATATGGTATTTAATGGAGTGAAGCAAGGTTGTGTTCTTGCACCAACTTTATTTACAATCTTCTTTAGCACGATGCTCCAAAGGGCTATGGCAGAGCTTGAAGAAGACGACGGCATCTATATACATTACCGTACTGATGGTAGCTTGTTTAACTTAAGCCGTCTGAGGGCTCACACTAAGACTCTAAACTATCTAGTCCATGAGCTGCTCTTTGCCGATGATGCTGCCCTTGTTGCCCACACAGAAGCAGTTCTGCAGCGCCTAACATCCTGCTTCGCAACAGCTGCAGAGCTGTTTGGGCTGGAAGTCAACCTGAAGAAAACGGAAGTTCTTTACCAGCCTGCACCACAGGACGAACCCCCCCCCCCACCCCCACATTGCTGTCGGCAAATCTGTGCTTAAGTCCGTTCAGCAGTTCACCTACCTGGGAAGCATCATCTCCTCAGATGTGAAGACTGACAAAGAGATCGATCACAGATTAGCAAAAGCACATAGCGCATTTGGAAGACTTTACAATAGAGTCTGGAGTAATAAACACCTGAGGCGAAACACAAAAATCAGTGTGTATAGAGTCATTGTACTGTCTATTCTCCTTTATGGGTCTGAAACATGGCTCACCTATCGCCACCACTTACGACTCCTCGAACGCTTCCATCAGCGCTGTTTACGCACAATCCTAAATATACACTGGACTGACTATGTGACAAACGTTGCTGTCCTTGAGCAAGCAGGGATCACCAGCATTGAGGCCATGATATTGAGAACACAGCTGCGCTGGGCAGGGCATGTTTCTAGGATGGAGGACCATCGCCTCCCCAAAATAGTATTCTATGGTGAATTCGCCATGAGTCAGCGTAAGAGGGGTGTTCCAAAAAAGCAATCCCTGAAGGACTCCCTGAAACAACATCTCAGGCTTGGCCAAATTGATCACCAACAATGGTCCGCCCTGGCCTCACATCGGGAGGTATGGAGACACACTATCCACAATGCTGCAGCCTTATTTGAGAACTCACGCCAAACAAGTCTTGAAGAGAAACGACAACACAGAAAAAAATCACAACCAGGAAACATCACCCAAGGAAACCTGCTGTGCTTTCTGCAAATGGACCTGTCTATCTCGGATTGGCCTTTTTAGCCATCAGCGCACTTGCAGAAAGTGCGGGATGAGTCCTTCCTGAATCTTCGTTTGCGAAGAGAAGCCAGAGAGAGAGAAACAAGGAGGTATGTGCTAATCCTTTCTTCCAGCCTTGGGTGCCTCAGCAATGATTCATTCAATCAAACGATTAAGTGATCACTCCCAAATCTATTCCTACAGAAGTCTCTCCTAAACCCCTCCTGTCCAACCATGTGAGGTTGTTGTAAACTCATCAGTTCTTAACTCCCTGCCATTAACACTATCAGTTGTGTTCCAGTCTTCTTTGTCTATCTCATAGGAAGACCATCCAGGCTTTGTACACATCAGGGAAGGGTATGAAATAGGGTATAAATATTAGTCCCTTGACACTATAAAGGTAGGCCACAGTGGGCAAACTCAGCCACTCTCTTTCTCAGCATGCCCCGGGATCGGAACCTCCTGTGCCACTTTCAGATACATGTCTGAGTATTTTCCCTGCACAAAACTCTACTCTTCAAGACTGGTAACTACTGCCCTATATTCCTGAATCTCTCCCTCTATCTAATCCTTCTGCCTCGCTCTGCTTTAGCTTTGTGTGGTTCTTAGGAACATGTGTTGCATGTGTGTGTCCACTTTGTGTTATTTCCAATAAAAACACCTTATTTCATGTGAAACTGGAGTGTTCTCTACATTTAGTATTGGTATACATAGGTGAAAAGATCCTGAAGTTACCTGCCTCTCTCACTCTTCCGTTTGAGCTTATAATTCCCCCAGATAATAATATTGATTTTAGCCTCATTGGAGGGGCTCTAAAGCACCACTCACCTCTTAGAATAGGAGTGTTTCTTTGTGATACAGAAATGAAGAAAGTGTGTGTGTGTGTGTGTGTGTGTGTGAGAGAGAGAGAGAGAGAGAGAGAACATGTGTGTATGTGTAGGAGGATTAAAGTCTGTAATTTTTCATTTAAAGTTACAGTTCAATTATGTCCATATCACTCAGACATAAGCCCCAGTGAGTTCAGTGGGTCTCAGGTAGATGTTTATGATAGTTATAGCCCAGGACTTCCTTAAAGGCCACCATAAATGCACCAGTTTCTATATGACAGTTATGCCCCCCGCCCCGCTACTTATATTTCATTTTAATTTGTTTCCTGGAGCTGGTGTGTTGTACATTATTTCCCCCCACCCCCACTTTTATCCTAGAAACAGTCTTGTGAAGTAGGTTAAATGGAGAAGCATTTGACTCATGACCACCACATAGGTTTATGGAGAAACTGGGATTTCAACCTGATAATGCCATCATGTGAATCTATAGAATCTAGAATTGTAGAGGTGGAAGGTATCCCAAGAGTAATCTAATCCAACTGTAGCAAGTGCAGATATCCAAAGTTATGGCATGGCTCAAATATTAAAGAAAAGGTAAAGGGGGGGGGTGAGGATTTTAATTTTAAAAGAGGTTGTCCTGCAAGAACTGACACCTACCCCAATAAAAAAAAAACATCAGAGCTCTTCGGCTGACTGGTCAGACCATCCTGTTGCTTGGTCATGCCCTTAAAAATGTATTCATGTTCCCTTATTTTCATCTATGGAGATGTTGTGGACTTAGCTGTAGTTAAGGACTAATAAAAGTACTTTGTTCTTTCAAGCTAATTCAGTTTAAGAGAGCCAGTGTGGTGTAGTGGTTTTAAGTGCTGTACTAGGATTCTGGCAGACCATTGGTCTGCCAGACCATTGAATGTGAGCGTGTGTGCTTGGTACATCACAATATCCTCACTATGCCATGGAAGTCCTCTGAGTGAACTTGGATAAATCACACTCTCTCAGCCCCACAGAAGGAAATAGCTAATCTCCTGTTAATTAGTCTTGCCAAGAAAGCCTACAATTGGGTTACCACATGTCAGAGTTGACCTGAAGGTGCCTAAGAACAACAAGAAAAATTCCATGGAAACACAGAATGACCCTAACCTTTGGAATGACTTCTCCAAGAAAAATTGGGGGAGGGGGGCAATGCAGTTGTGAAGCAAGTTGCAAGAGGGCAGGAGCTCATCTGTTACTAAATATCAGTACTAAATTAGGACTTTAAAAGAAAAGCGCTAACACAATGGTTTCTTGCTGAAGTTTTATTTTTCTCCACAGCCTCATCATCTTTCGAAATACAGTACCGAACCAGTCAAGATTAATTATAAGAATTCTAAATTTCTCTTTTTCCTCAAACACTTTTTCATGTCAGATATAATAGCCAGAGATACAGATACATATGGTTTGGAAACAACAGGAGTTTGCTACATTATCTCCAGAGGAAAGTAAGTTTGTACTTTTTACAGTAACTACACAAGGGGCTCATGGGAAGAGACTAGTCTTCTGAAGATTGATGCCACAACTGTCTCGTTACATTGACTTAATGACAGAATCTATTCTATTGATTGTCTTTATACTTCTTTTGGTGTCTCAGCATATTTTGCCTCCAGCAGCTGTAAAATCTAAATCTGGCTTTTAGTTTCCAGACCTCTCAATGTCCTTTAAAGAACCGCACACACTTCCTTAAGATTCTGGTTGACTGCACAGTTTAAAAGGCCATTGAGTATCTGAAATAACATGCTAACAGCCATCAATATTGCTGAGTGGTTGTGAGGCATTTCCACAATTCTCCACTTTTCACTGCACGTTTGCACAGTTCAGTGAAACTTATAAACTGAACCAATATCTTATTGTGGGTTTTCTGGCCGCAGCTCTAAAAATTTTGGCAGAGCTGATCCTGCTGTCTGACAGGCTGAGAACTACAAAGCTAGGATCCCAGGCTGCTGTAGCATAGTCATTTTGATGTGTTGGCTTTCTGTTCCCATCTCAATCTTGCTTGAAAAATTCTGTGCTTGGTTTTCTCAGTTGCCCTGCATGGTTATTTGATCTGATGGCCTTTCTGCTGGCTCCACAAAAGGAATACAATCCAGAAAAAGTTAGGCACATCCAAATCAATGGGACATTAACACCCCATTTACTTCTTAAATCACATTGATTTCAGGGAAAATAATTACACCTAACTTTCTATGACTTGTGCTCAGACAGTAGCCACAACAAATTAGGTTAAGGTATTTATACCTGTGATAGCAAGGCAGGTCAATATACTTGTTCCTTTGTACACATTGGGAAACCACCATAGATAAATGCATTAGGAAGCTCTTATCACTTTGTATTCTGCTACTGGAAATCTACCTAGGAGTATAAAGGTGGAATGGAACTAGTAAAGGCACAACATTTCATGCCTTGGGTTGTATTGCTGGCTCTGACAATCAATCAATCAGTCAATCAATCAATCAGTCCATCTCCCTTTTTGCATTGATTTGCTTGTCTCCCTGTTCTCACATTAATCTGTGTTTGGTGCTTGAGTTGTTGTTGGTTTTTTTATTTTTTATTTTGAAAAAGCGTGTTTTGCATGAAATTTATCTATATGTGTTTTTCTTTAACTATGGATTTCTAACCATAGTTTCTATCAAGACACACATTTTTCAACACACGATTGGTACATTTGGCAAGCATTAAACTATATCAGAAAATATGGAAAGTGTGAAAGTTCCAATCAACACATTAGTCCAGGGGGTGTCAATATTTCATATTAGAATCCACAGATATTGCCCCTACGTTGGACTGCTGGACTATGTCATGAAATAAGCTTCATGCCTTGTATTTTATTGTAAAGCTGTCCCATTTTATGAGGCTTCCCTTCATTCTGTTATCTTGTACTATGTATATGACAAATTTCCAGTTTCTGAGTCGCTTGTAAATAATATAACTTCGTGTTTCTTGCCTTGAGGGAAGGAAGTATAAATGCCTCATTCTCTGGTTGTTCTGCATGCATCCGGCTATGTGTCAAGCAAATTTCAGATTTTGAGGTCTTGAGAAACCCTTTTTCAATAACTATTTATTCTTTGGCAAGAGAACAATGGGAAGAAAAGTGCAGAAAGGAGAATTGGTAGTAGGGCAGTTACCTGTGTTGAATACAGAGGACCCTGTAATTCCCTGAACAAAGTCAGGATAGTAGCAGCAGGGATGGGGGGAAAATCAAAACTATTCAAAAAATGATTTAAAAAAAAACAACAACAACACTTCCCCCTCACAAAGTTGAGAAACCCTGATGAGAAGAGCCCTAACTGATCAGAATCTTTGCAGTTAGGAACTTATTCTGCACAAACTTCACACATGGTTGCTTTGCACGGAAAACAACATTCTTTGCACCACAAAAATATATATATTTCTATGCAGATATATTACTTCCTGTGCAGAAAATGCTATCATTGGGGATTTATTCTACACAACATTCACACATTGATTTGCATATCAAACAACATTGTCTGCACAAGAAAATAGCAGAAAATGCTGTTTTCTGTGGAAAAGCACCACATACAATGTTGGCACAGATTAAGTCCCAGATTGCAAATACACTTCAAAAACTATGTGGTTTTCAGAGCCTTTCTTGCTGTGGGAAGGAAATTGTTAAAATTACCTATTGCTTCCTTCTCTGATTGCAACAGGTTCTCTAAAGTACTTGTTGCGGGATTTCCAATCCTGAATATCTTTCCTGGGACTAATTTCCTGTCCAGGTCCCAGATCAATGGGAAGGAACCACAATGTTAGGGAGTTAAAGAAAACCAGAGAGAAAATCTGTCTCCAAATTGAGGGTTAGAACATTGTTCTGCAGTTAAAAAGACAAAACCATTAGCCAGAGTATTTGTGGTGGTGTTACAGTGATCTAATATATTACATTGGAATGTCATCTGGCCTGCCAAATGTTGAATGTGTGCTAGGTAGTTATGAAAAGAAGACTTAAAAGAATATCTCTACTCTTTCTATAGTTACAAGTTATCTAACAACTAGATCATAGAATCCAAGAATCATAGATTTCTGATATATGCTTCTGCATAAGAAAATATGACATCATAATGGCCTTTGATGTACAATAAAAGCAGGAGATAGTCAGACAAGAGTCCCAGTACAGAAAGAGCAGGCACTAGAATCTGAACAACATGTGGTGTTCCAATGAATTATATGATGAAAGGAAAAGGGTTCTCCTTTTTGTTGTACAGTATATTTTAATAGCTTGTTAACTGTTTTTACCTCTTTGACCTCCTGCCTACTTGCCCATGGTCCCTTTGATGAGATGACATGCTTCATAAAACATGAGGTGAAACCCACAATTTGCTTTGTGCTTCAGTCCTCTGTGTAGTACCTGCAACTTCCAAACATGTATTCACAAACCACCATTATGCATCCCATTGAAAACTGTTGCAATTATCATTAGTATTGAGCACTATTGTCCTACGGCAAAAGTAACAGTGGATGACTTATCACAAACAACTGTTGACCAAATTGTTTAGATTTCTCCCATTTTGCTACAGAATATTAATGCTATGTATGAAAAATCTGGAAGTACTAAATCTCCACTTCCCGCACTTGTGCCCAAAAGACTTTTATATAGTCTTTCCTCTTTGAATATTCATGGTCCCACATGGAACAGATCTTTTACATTTTAAAACCTAATTGTATTCAAACTGCCTATACTTTTGTCCTCATTACCTCACTGCCTTCAGGTTACCAAGGCATTTCTCTCTTGAGAATTTCTATTCATAACTACAGTAGGGATTTAATTTACAATACCTACTATGTCCTAATCCTCATAAAAAAAAAAGTAGGTTCAGGGCAAGAGACTTCTGCAGAAACTGAGATGGATCAATTAAACTTAGCAACCTGACAGCTACAGACTTATTAGCCAACCCTGTTGTATAAGATTCAATTCAGAACAGTCTAATATTCAGTTGATGTTGACTCCTCCCTCCATGTAACATCAGTTGAGAACCAATACCACCATGTAAACTCAGGAATTAGAGACAAGGGTGTATATCTATAGTATTACTATAGGTCAACATTCACCAGTCATTACTTCTTCTAATGAATCATGAAAATTTTAGTTTGGTTAGGTGCTCTGAAAGTTTCACAGTCCCATCCAAGAACTATGATTTCGAAATGAAGTCAAAGGCTTTCACCGCTGGCATCCATAGATTTTCCTGGCGTTTTTTCCAGGCTGTGAGGCCATGCTCTGGAAGAGGTTATTTCTGATGTTTATTTCTGACATTTCACCTGCATCTGTGGCTGGCATCTTCTCTGAGAAGATCTTCTCAGAGAAGATGCCAGCCACAGATGCAGGTGAAACCTTAGAAATACACTCTTCCAGAACATGGCCTCACAGCCCAGAAAAAAAAGCAAGGAAAATCTATGGTTTCAATAGTTTCCTGACAGGGAATTTTTTTTAAAAAAACTCAGATCTGTACTGCAAATATATCCACATGGGGCCTCTTGCCAGCGCTTAACTGTTCTTGGGTTCTGACCCACTGCCAAACAAACTGAATACAGTATCCCCCAGAATGGATCAAGAAAGTATCTAATTGTAGTCCAAAATTTTATTCTATGGTGGTAAAGAGGATTAGGACAAATAAGAACAAAATTTCAGCATACTTCATATTGTTTCATTCCCAGAGGCTTAGAAGCATACAAATATTAAAGTTACTTGTGAGGAATATTGAACTTGCAAGTAACCTCATTCCATTAGTAATTGGTGATTTTTAGTTGAAAACATATACTTATTATATTTGTTTGTGTCTATTAGCTTAGGAACTAGTTACAAATAAAGTCAGCCTGAAAGACTAATAAAAAAGCCCTTTCATCACATTTTAGTTGAAGTTAACGTGTTGACAAAGGGCTTGTCCACATGGTGAAAATACTCCTCATAGAATTCAAGGAGAATACCTTTTGTCTAAATGGGATCCTATAGCATTCACCATATTTGGAAGGAGGGGTGGGCAAAAACGCCATATACTGCACTGGAAAAGGCTATGCGGTTTTTCCTGAAGTTTAAAAAAAAACTGAAAGGGAAATGCACATTCCTGCTTATTGGGACAACCAATTCAGATTGTAGAGCATTCTAATCAGGGATGGAAGTGGATTGCTGATTGGTCAGACGTGCCTGGGGAGCAGAGCTTGCTGGCAACAAAGTGGCCGGAACTGCCATGCTGAATATTTACAGTAGTGTTCGTACACTGAAGTAATTAAACTTATTTTTTAAACTTGTTTTAGCGTAAGGTCACACTTCAACCCTTAGATTTACTTTAAAAAAAATACTGTTTGATGGCTGCAACATGGGGGAAATAAAAACACTTGTGCCTGCCATCTTGATTCACAGACATACCCATGTGAATATCAAAAACGGATAGCTTTGTAAACCTGTGATGTTGCCAAAAAAACGTGGATAGAAATGGACACTGCTGCAAATTGGCATACTGCGCACCAATCCACAGTTTATTTCCTTGTATAGACAACCCCAAAGATCAACCAGGTCTAAACATCTTGGCTAATATCCAGGGAATGGATGCCCATTGATATTTAATTTTTCTGGAGACTTCCGGTTGGCAATGGCGACGCGCTTAGACTTTCACTGAGGGAGCTCCGTGAAGTCTAGCCACGCGAGGAGGAGGATCGAACTTGGGGACCCAAGGGAGATCGGAATTTTTCCCCTAAAAACAGGGGAGAATCGGAGGGAGCTCCTTAAGACCCGATCCTGCTGCCCGGTGAGTTATAAGATCTGAAAAAAGAGATCGCGGCACGGAGCGCAGCAGAGGGGGTCGGAGCTGTAAGCCACCGCCGCGCGTGTTTAAGCAGCTGGGCTTTCCCAGCAAGCGTCGCCACCAACTTTTAAAGTTTAAAATTTTAACATTAACATTGCTAATTTGATAAATTCGAAGACTGTCAAATCTCCTGGTTGGGTCCCTGATGCAAAGGAAGGGTCGCTTGACAGAAAGGTTTCTGAGACGGAAAGCGGTTTAAAAGGGAGTGAGAGCCCTGTGGACGTAAATACAGTTAACAAGACTGGCTAAATAGATTTATTTTTCGTTTTTCTTTGCTTCGTGACCAGCTTTAAAATAATACAATATAACTTTTTGGTGTATGAAGATCCAGTATAGAATCTGATACGATATATCCTTTGAAGGACTGCTTATGAAACATTGTCATCGCTACTGTTGTTGAGCTGAAAGGGGAAGGAAATACTGAAGACTTAAAACGGACTTTTATGTTCCCTGTTTGTCTAAACTCCGAGTGTGTGCTGTGTTGTATTACTTGTGTTTTTTTTACGTTACCCCTCCTAATGTGGAAAGTTAATGTTTGACAACTGTGTTGTACAAGTATAGTTTTTTTGTATGTCTTGCCAGTGTATATATTTTTTATTTTAGTTTGTTATATCAATTTGTTTTTTTCTATTCTGACCCGTTTATTTTAGTTTTTTTTTCTTCAGAGAACAAACCCAGGTGGAAGGAGAAGGGAGGGAGTGAAGAGCGAGAAAGCGAAAGATAAGCAGAAAGAACAAGGTCATTGAAATGAAGGACGGAAAGGAGACAGAGACTGAGAGACTGTGATAAGCTGGGATCTATTGGAAAGGAGGAGAAGACAAAGCCAAAGGGAAAAAGGCATTTATACATGCAGTGAAAGAAGATTACAGTACAAGGGAAATAGAAAATCAGAAGTTTATATAAACAATAAGAACTGGTTAAACAACTTACATAATTAATCTTCATAATTCATTATAGTATATAATCTATTATAATCTATTACAGCAACTCACTATAGTATATTAAGGGGCAAGGTGTGAATATATATCAACTATTTGTTTGGTCTCAAACTGGGTGAAAGACTGGAATCAAAGCAATAGATTTAAGGGGTGATATATAATGTGAATTTGTTTATGGTGACTGTTACATACTAATATTACAAAATAATTGCCTTGAGATGAATAGACTGAAGATACATTGAAAATATTAAACAGGGGTTGAAGATACAGAGTTTAAAATTGATTATATAAATCTGAGTTAGATAATATATTGTGGAACCTTAATCTTGGATGTGGACATTGATACCTGATATTTTACATTACTGATAAGAATTAATTTGATTTTATTGGGATATTATATTAGTAATTGGGCCAGAATAAGACACTATACATAATTGATTGCTATATTCATATAACTAATTTGAGGAGTAACAGAGATTAGAACATTTACAAATGGTGAAACCTGTAGAGTTGTGGAGTAGTGATTTCCTTTGAAGTGTTATATCTTTGGTATATTGTTAATTCTGCCTTGGTATAATTTGGAGATAGATAAATCACAGCTAAGATACCCTTTACACATAACGAAAAAAAGGAAGAAAGGGAGAAAGAAAAGAAGTTAAAAGCAAGTGTTTAAACGTTTAAATAATTTTGGGAAATCTGTGATTTTGGGTTTTTCTGGCCTTTTTTTTTTGGACTGGCTATAAATTAAAATAAAAGAAGAAATTAGGCAATAACAACTACAACAATAATTTAAATTACATATTAGAAGATTACAATATTAACAAATAAATTAAACAATGAAGAAAACAACCCAAACAACGCTGCAATCAGTCAGAAGACCATCCTTGGAAGCTAGCCAATCAAATCAAAACTTGATTTTGGAAGAAATAAAATTAATGAGAGAGGAATTAAGAGAAATGAAAACTGAAATAAAACAGGAAATGAAAAGAGAACTTAAAAATATTAGAGAATCTATTGACAAAGTAACAGAAGACTCAAAGAAATTAAAAGAAAAAGTGAGTACTATTGAAAACAAAATTGAAGAAATAGACAAGAAGACGGTGGCCCTTGAAGAGGACAAAGAGAGAGAATTGGATGATCAAGCTCTTCAAGAGCTAAGATGGAGAGAAAATTGTGTAAAGATACGAGGCTTAAAAGAGCAACCAGACGAGGACTTATACAAATATCTAATTCCCAAACTTGCAAAATTTATGGGGAAAACAAAAACCCAGTTTGAATGGGAAGTGGACAAGATATATAGACTTTCGTCAAGAATTGCAAGGCAAAGGAACCTACCCAGAGATATTGTGATCTACTTTGTAAGGAAAAAGACCAGAGATCTCTTCTTGCAGAAAAATTTTGAAAACAAATTTACAATTGAAGGATCTGATATCCTCTTGTTGAAAGATATCCCAATGAGAATTCTAAAGAAAAGAAGAATATATAGAGAAATTACGCAACTGCTAAGACACAACGAAGTGCGATATAAATGGGAAAGACTGGAAGGAATATCTTTCAGATTTAAACAAAAAAACTTCAGGATTACATCCGCACAAAAAATTGAACAATTTTTGGAAAAATATAAACAAGACTTAAAGTTACCAAACTATAAAGAAACACAAGAGCAAGAACAAGGAATTCAAGAACAAGGTGCGGAAGGAACGGAACTGGGTGCAGAAGAAATCGAAGAGGAAGAAACAGAAGAAGAGCCCCTACAAGAAGAAGAAGTTTAAGTAGAAAAAGAAAAGAAAATAATTAAGGATTGGAATAGAAGATGAACTACAAAATTCTCACCTGGAATATTAGAGGACTTAACTCCCCGGAAAAAAGGAAAAAAATATATCATGTATTAGGCAAAGAAAAATATGACATTGTTTGTTTACAGGAGACCCATATCAGAGCTAAAGATGCGGAACTACTAAAAAACAAAAAATTGGGAAAAGAATATGTGTCAGCCTCAAAAAACAAAAAGAAGGGAGTGGTCATTTATGTAAACAATAGAATTCAATCCCACGAGTTGTACAAAGACCCAGATGGACATTTTATAATAATAGAAGCTAATATTCAACAAAAGAGAACATTGATTCTTGGATTGTATGCACCACAGAATAACAAAAGTACATTTTACCAAAAATTAATGGAGAAACTTTTCGAATATGACCAAGATAGATTAATTTTAATGGGAGACTGGAACGGCGTAATCTCATCTACTCTGGATAGAAAATCCCAAACGAAAACTAAAAAGAAACAAGGGAAGCTACCCAAAACTTTTGAAAATTTGATGGGAAATTTATCCCTGATGGACTGTTGGAGATTCAAATACAAAGATGCAAGAGAATATACGTACTATTCAGAACCTCATCAATCATTTTCAAGAATAGATTTTTTTCTGACATCGAGAAATATTGTCAATACTATTCACAAAATAGAAACACTTCCAAAAATTTGGTCAGATCACAATCCGGTGTTATTGGAATTAAAAACAGAGAAGAAGGCAGACAGATCTTGGCGACTTAATGAAAATCTCCTACAGAATAAAGAGATAGTCAAAAAAGCTAAACAAGAAATAAAATGGTTCTTTGAAACTAACTTGGAGAAGGATACAGATATCACTATTATATGGGACACATTTAAGGCAGTGATGCGGGGGTATTTCATCCAGCAGAATAATATTTTGAGAAGGCAAAAAATAGAAAGAACAAAGAAAATTAGAGATAAGCTAAAAGAAAAAGAATTGAGTTTGCAAAAAGACCCAACAAATAAAGAGATTTTGAAAGAAATTAAAGTATTGCAAGAACAAATAAATTTAGAAGCTACAGAAGAAATTCAAAAGAAATTACAATTTTTGAAACAAAGAAATTTTGAGCACTCAAACAAATCTGGAAAATGGTTGGCATATCAATTACGGAAACAAAAAGAAAGAAACATCATCAATAAAATTAAAATAGATGGCAAAATATATACAGACCAACAAAAAATCAAACAAATCTTTCAGGACTACTATGCAACACTATACAGAAAGCGTGTGAGAACTTTTAACATTTCACGAAAGTTCTTAAAAGGAAATTCAATAGAAGAATGTACAAACCACCAAAGAGAAATTTTGAATCAACCAATAACAACAATGGAGATAGTAGAGGCCATTAAAAAGTTAAAAGAAGGGAAAGCGCCTGGTCCGGACGGCTTCACTGCTAAATTCTATAAGGTGATGGAAGATGAAATTCGGATACCATATAAAAAGACTTTAGAAGCTATTACGAAAGGTAAATACCCTAAAACATGGGAAGAAGCATTTATCACTATTATACATAAAGAAAATAGAGATCCGCAAGACCCTAAAAATTACCGTCCGATTTCATTGTTGAATGTTGACTATAAAATTTTTGCGACAATACTGGCTGATAGATTGAAAAAAGTATTACGAGAATGGATTGATGAAGACCAGAGGGGCTTTCTTCCAGATAGATTTATTAAGGACAATGTCAGACACGTTTTAGATCTCATTGACTATCATGAAAAATGTAAAGACAAAAAATTGGCTTTAATATTCCTGGATATCGAAAAGGCCTTCGACAATGTAGATTGGAATACAATGTTTGAAATTCTCCACCGGATAAATATAGGCCCAGAATTCAGAAACTGGATCAAGACAATATATAACAATCAATCGGCGAAATTAATAATAAACGGTGAAAAAACAGAGTCCATCCAAATTCAGAAGGGCACGCGCCAAGGATGCCCTCTATCACCATTGTTATTTATAATAATAATGGAAATGTTAAGCAAAAGAATCAATGAAGAAGGGAAAATAGAAGGTGTCAAGATAAAAAAACATAAATTTAAATTGAAAATGTACGCAGATGATTTAGTTATATCCCTTGGTGACCCTTTACTAGAGATCACTCCATTAATGACAATATTGAATGACTTTGAGATTTTCTCTGGACTGAAAATAAATAAGGATAAAACAGTGCTACTGTTTAAAAACCTTACAAAAGAAGAAAAAATAGAAGTGACGGAGAAATCAGGGTTCAAAGAGGCTAAAATGACGAAATATCTGGGTATTAATATTACGAACAACAATGCAGAACTTTTTCACAATAATTATGGGAAAATCTGGACACAAATTAAGAAAGACTTGGAAAATTGGCGACATCTTAAACTATCTTTTCTGGGTAAAATAAATGTAATCAAGATGAATATCTTACCAAAGATGATGTTCTTGTTCCAAACAATCCCGATTGTTCAATCTCCAAAAATATTCAGAGAATGGCAAGCAGATATAGCTAAATTTATTTGGTCAGGCAAGAAACCAAGGGTCAAGATGAAAATTTTACAAGATAGCAGACAAAGAGGGGGACTAAATCTACCTAATTTGAAATTGTACCATGACACCTGCTGTTTGGTATGGATTCAAGAATGGATTACACTAAAAAATGAGAAACTGTTGGCAATTGAAGGAGTAGGGAACTGGTATGGCTGGCATGCCTACCTCTATTATAATAAAGAACTGACAAACAAGGACTTTTCAAAACACACTATTAGAAATCCATTAATACAAACATGGAAAAGATATAGAGCAAGACTGTTCCCACAAATGCCGATATGGATTTCCCCACATGAAGCCTTTTATAGTAAAGAAGGCATCCCTACTAAAAAATGGATAAGATACAGTGATCTATTAATCACCAAAGGAAATCACCAACAAATCAAATCTCAGGAAGAACTAAGAAAAGAAAATATAGACTGTCATTGGTATTTGTATAGGCAGATGAAGGAAAGATATAAGATAGACATTAAACTAACTGGTATCACAACAGAAACAACAGAATGGGACAAGATAATTGGAAAGGGTAGCAAACATATGATATCAAGAATTTACAATCTTCTTCTAAAATGGGACACAGAAGATCAACAAATTAAAGACAATATGATTGTTTGGGCGAAAAATTTTGGACATACAATAGAATTAGAAAAATGGGAAAATATGTGGATCAAACAGATAAATTATACATTAAGTCAGAGCATAAGAGAAAATGTATACAAGATGTACTTCCGTTGGTACCTATCACCACACAAATTATCGTTAATGTATAAAGGAACACCAGATCTATGTTGGAAATGCAACGAAGAGAAAGGCACTTTTTATCATGTATGGTGGAGCTGTAAAAAAGCCATTAGCTACTGGAAACAAATCCACCAAACTATTGAAAGCATCCTAGACATTAAAATGCAAATGAAGCCTGAAACTTTTCTATTAGGTATGATAGAAAAGAACATTGAAAAGGAATATGGGAAAATAATCTTTTATATGTTAACTACAGCGCGCATTACTTTTGCTAAATTGTGGAAAAACAATGAAACCCCTACAGTAGACCAATGGTTGGAGAAACTCCAAGAAACATTACATATGGACAAATTGACACTGTTATTAAGAGGGAAAGATGCGAGAACATGCACAGAAGATTGGCAAAAAATAACTGACTATTTGATGACAAGATGAGGAAAAAGAAAAGAACATGGAGAATCTTAGGATCTTCAATTAAAATGAATAAATACTGTAAGGCAAGTAACTTTAACAAAGATGGAAAAGGGAGTAGTTTATGGGAGAAACAACAGAAACCACAAGTAAATAAAAAGTATTTTTCGCGATATAGAAATCCACTTTAGGATCAGTAACATCAGATGACCTACAGGAAGGAAGTAACTAGATAAAACTTTTAAACTCAGCACAAATGAGACAAAGATAAAGATAATAATGTAAATTATTTAAGACATAAGTATGGTTTACTAATCAAAAAAGATATATTATGAAAAAAGGTTTAAATATATAATGTAAAATGTGGTAATGATATTGTAAAATATGCTGCAAGATATGACTATGCTGGATGCAATTTTGTAAATATGTATTTTTATTTGCATGAAATTTAAAAAATAAATTTTAAAAAAAAAGATATTTAATTTTTCTGATTTTGTTGCATATTATTGTCTGGTATATATGCGTGGTGATTGTGGAATTTATCATCTCATATTTGTAATCACACCACATCTTGAAATGTGTACTTTTGCTTATGTTTTCATGGCTTGGTTATTTTTGTAATGTTCTAATAATTATACAGGCATATAGTTGTAAATAGTAGATTTTGGACTGCAATTAGACTACTTTCTCAATCCATTCTGGTGGGAGATCGTATTCAAGTTTGTCAGAGGGGTGAGTTCCTGGGTTTTCTCTGTGTGTTTCACTGCCAAACAAACTCTCAGCCAGAAATGGGGAAAGCACAGATGACACCTCCTTTCCTTCTGAAAAGTGGACAAGTTTTATATTATATAGTGAAATGGAAAACAAAGCTTCAGTGAGTTCCATTTTTAATCCTCCTATATACCACTAAATCCTCTTAAGTAGTTTGGGCAAGCACAAATAGGGGAAAAGTAATTACTACAGTTATCAAAGGCTTGTAGGGATACATTGATCTGGGAGAAACTCACTTTCTGTTAATAAACTGCTTAAAAATTGGAAAAGACATCGAAGAAGGCAAAAGTAGCAGCCTGGCCTTGTTGCAAAAGCAAAGGGACAAATAATTATATGAATCCAATCCAAATGAGGCAAAACCTGCAAAATGAATGTAACTTAATGGACAACATACTTTGCAAGACAACAGACAGGATAATGAGTTCTATTCTGAATTATATTGCTACAAATCTTCCTATTGGGGAATCAGGAAGTATGGGGTAGGGATTTGAGTGTTGGAATAGATTCTGGGATTCTAGGTTTTAATCTACACCCAACCATAGCAACCTACTGGGTGATCATGGGAAAGTCACATTCTCTCAGCAGTTAATGTTGTGTGGTGCTGTTCTAAGATTTCTATGTAGAATTTTAATATTTAATGTTTTTAAGTTTATAATTGTTTAATTATTTTAAAATAACTTTTATATTTATACTCTTATTGTGAATGTCATGTCTTGCATTGTTTTAATCTGTATTGTTTTAAATATGCTGCAGATGCCTTGAATCTCATTATTGAGAGAAAGGCAGGAAAAATTGAATATAATTAATATTGTTTGTTTCCCTGCTTCTTTGAAGGTCTTCTTGCAGGTTCTGCAGCACATGGTGTATGTGACTGGCAGTGATGTATTCAAGTCTTTTACTCCAAGTCTCACGTCAAATCTCAAGTCTCAAGTTGAGTCTCAGGTCTGGGAGCCAACATGAACAGAAAAAAGGAGGTGGTTGCAGGGTGTGAGTGTATGTGTTGGGGGGGGGGGTGGAGTTTCAATAACTAGAAAATCAAGAAGACGTGCACAAAATTAGGTTTTAAAAAAAACACAACAAATTACCAGCAAACACATTAGGCAATGGGCTTGAGGCAGGGTTGAGGTATGCTCGGCAGCTGGTCCCCCTGCACATCAGAGGAGCCTTGAAAAGCTTTAGAAAGCCCATTTCCTAACACATTTTCGGATACTGCTTCTATCACATGACTGATAGGCAAAAAGCTGTGAGATCATGGAAGCATTGTTCAAAGGCTCCCTCACCCCTTAAGAACAGAAGAAAACCTGTACTTGACGGAAACATGGAACTAGGCCAACATACCAGTTGCCACATTGGCTAACAAAATTTCTGCAGAAAACCCACAAACAGAGATGAAAAGTAATTGCCCTAGATCATTAAGAGCTCACTTCCCACAATAACCCTCACTAAAGGAACCAGTGCATAAATTCCTAAGCTTGATAGCGAGAAAGATTGCTTGTGGTGCTCTAAGACTAATTAAATGCATGAAGAGGGGGAAAAAAACCAGTCCCACATGTAACCTTTTAGTTTCTCTCACCCTCTTTTCTATGTAGGGTGATTTTCTGAAAAGAGAATCTTGTACCTGTGTTCTTTTCTACACTAGAAAATAGCACACATAATCATATGAAAAATCTCCATGGGTACAGACAGCTCTCCCTCTCAGCAAGTGTTGACTTTACTAGAAAGGAAAAGTGAGGGCTACTATTCTCCCTCTCCTCACACCTTTAATTAATTCAATTTTAGAAATGAACATAGCTTTTTATTCCTGTATTGTGTATGTATGTATTCAAGTTGCCTGTTAACTTATGGTGACCCCAGGAATACCATAGGTTTTCTTAGGCAAGGAGAACTCAGAAGTGGTTTGCCTTTGCTATATTTGAAATATAGCCTACAGCACCTGGTATTCCTTGGTGGTCCCCCATCCAAGTACTAACCAAGCTAGGGATGGAAAAACATTCAAAAATGTTTGGAAAATGGTTGAAAAATAAGTTTTGTTAGGTATTGAGAAACTATGATGAGAAGAATGAAGAGAATCTTCGACGTTTGTGACTTATTATGTGCAAAATTCATGTGGTTGTTTTGCACAGAAATCAACATTTTATGAACATTTTCCCTTTTCTGCAGGGAAAATAATATTTCAAAGAAAAAATAGTAATGCCTGCACAGAAAATGCTGTTTTCTATGCAAATCAACCATGCGCAAATTTTATGCAGACTAAATCCCCAGTTAAAGCATTTTCTATGCATCAAGCAGTCTTTTCTGCATGGAAAATAATATTGCAATGCAGACATATTAATTCTTGCACAGAAAAGGCTGTTTTCTGCATAGAAAATGCTATTTTATATGCAGATCAACATGTGTAAATGTTGCACATAATAAATTGGGGCTAAGTAGACACCCCCTCTTTTCTGTGGCAGGTAGAGGGGGAGATTTGGTACTCAGTGAGCACCTTTGGCACCTTCTTCTTGTGGAGGTGAAGGGGGGTCTGGAACTGCCCCTTTAGGTCCTGTGAACTAAGGGGTGGGGAAGGTGACCTTTGGGAATAAACCCTCTCTTTAAGTGTTGTGGCTTGAGTGAGGGAATTTTGGGTCAGCCTTCATAATGTTGGCTGGCTGGGGAGCAAACCAGCTTATGGGTTCAGGTATTTTCACCTAACGGAGGTTGGGGAGGGTGGTAGTGGTGATGACCTCCTGCCCCAACTATTCCAACACTAGGTTGCTCCCCTATTGCATATCTCTGAAAGGGGTTAAATAGGTCATAGATAAATAAAAGAGCCCCTATATATGTGAGGTCTCTTTATTTGTGTCTGGTCTCTTTATTCCTGCATCTTCTGGCAAAAGGCTGTTTTCTGCAGAGAAAATGCTATTTTCTACACAGATCAACATGTGTAAATGTTACACAGAACAAATCCCCAATTACAGCAGGTTCTGCACAGAAAGCAGCATTTTTTTGTGCAGGAATTAATTAATTAATTAATTAATTCCTGCACAGAGAAGGCTTATTTTTTTTTCACAAAACAACCACATGGGATTTTTGTTACAGAATAAGTCCCAAATTTCCAGAGGACTCCAAGGTTCTCTCAGCCTTCCATCCTTTCGTAGGTTGGTAAAATGAGTACCCAGCTTGTGGGGGTAATTAGCTAACACATTGGAAACTGCTTAATGCAGTGTAGATGTGTAAATTGCTATTGCTTAAAACAATTTGTAAGCCGCCCTGATAGCCTTGTGGCTGAAGAGCGGGGTATAAATAAGTAAATAAATAAATATAAAATAAATAAAAATAGCCTTTGAAAACTGTGTGTTTTTCAAAGACTTTCTTGCAGCAGAAAGAAAATTGCTAAAATTACATATTGCTACCTTTGAGAAGAAACTTAGTGAAGAATTACATCCTTAAACAAGGCCTAATCCGGCTTAGCTTCCAAGATCAAATGGGATCTGGTGCTTTCCCATGTCACTCTAAATAAATGAAAGATAATTAAGATTTCAATGGCATTTTCATTAGGCCTTGTAGCATGCTTTAGTTCACCTATGCCCAAATACTTCCAACTCAGCCCTTTAAACCAGTCCATCACTGAACTGTTGCATTAGTAAACCATATGCACAGCTTATTATTACTAAGTTTTGATTTCCTTTATAGACAGCACTATTCATATGAAAAGGTTTAGGATTAGGTTCAGTGACTCCTGCAGTTATAAATATGTAAACTGCATCCACTATATTCAAATAGCTAAACAACAGACAGTAGGTATTTTAAGCAATTATGTGTTACATGTAGATTCTCAACTTGCCATTTCATACCCACTTTGATGCATGAATTTTAAACATCTCAAATGCTGAGATACATTTTAATTCCTCTAGGTTTATGCATGGATTATTTTTTAAAAGAACACCACATTATTCTAGGAACTTTCCTCTTCATTCAAGTATAACAGGAAACTTGTACTAACAAGTTAGAAGTAGCTTTGAGTCTCTGAAATCAAGAAAGGAAATGTAACTTTCTAATTGAAGTTTTATGGCAAAATATGAATGTTCATCATTTATTAGAAAAATGATCATACATCACTTTTTGAGGGCATAGTGTACAAAGTGACTAAAATGCTTTAAATAAACTAAAGGAAATGGAGGGGAATTGTGACATATGACAGCTATGTAGTAGCTATACCAACTCAAGTCTGCTCCAGCTAACATACACTGGTACATAACTTGGAAACCTGCTTTTAAGAAGAATAAAAATAATGGCATGCTGAAGCCATCCATAAGAGATAGGATAATTCTCCAGGATCCAGTAGGGATGATGTAAACTGATCACAAATCTTTTATTAAGTATAGTCAATATATTTATATAACTTTTCATTATATATATGATCCCTGTATCCACAGATTCAATATCCACAGTTTCACTTAACCATGTCTGAAAAAAAATATGTTCTCTCTAGGCATTTTTAGGTGCTGTAATGTGATTCTATGGTCAACTTCCAGTGTTCTTCTCATTGAAAATAACAGGATTCCCTATTATTCACAGTTTCAGGTATCCATGGGGTGGTGGTGGTGGTCTTGGAACATATCCCCTGAAGATACAGGGGTTAACCTGTTTGTATATTTTATGAACCCATAATGTTTCATAAAATGTACCAGGAAATTTGGTGTGTAGACTTTATCAGTCTATTTATTATTTGGGTACAAGGGAGAGGCCTTTCTCAGCACTGATGACCCAAATGATAAAAGCCCTTGTGAGAGAGGCTCACCTGACACCAACACTGAAATATTTTCAGTGGCAACCAGAATCATTCTTATTTAAATCTGTGCTGATTTTAGTTTGCCTCTGAGTGCAATCCTAATGCAAAAAACAACAGAAGATCAGCTGAGTTGACAGTGGGCCAGCTTAAGCTGTGTTGAATCCAAACCTCCTCAGTTTAGGAATGTTGGAAATCACTTAGGACTTCCTTTGTTTAACTTTGTGTCTGCATAGTGGCTGTGTTCTGGGATTGGACAGAATTTGGATCAGGAATAATCTTGCTCCATATCACAATTAGCAAAGCAGTTGTGCTTGCAAATCCCTCTGCCAGCTGATCTCTGAGATCAGTCAGAGCAAGAGGCTTCTGCCTATTTCGAACCCCTTACAGCTGCCAGATTAGAACTACACTGTTTGTGTAGTTTTATTATCATTATTTTGTTTTATTGTGTGAACTGTATGTTCTATACTATTAGTTCTCAACCGCCAGATGTTTGGGACTTGAACACCCAGAATTCCTGACAATTGGTTATGTTGGATGAGAGTTGAATTCCAAACCATCTGGAGCAACAATGATTGAGAAGCATTGTTCCGTACTACACTTGAATATACATTTGCTGAAGGGCAGTTTATAAAGAGCTAGAGTGGTGTAGTGGTTTGAGCATAGGGCTATGATTCTGGAGACCAGGGTGCAAATCTCCACTTGGCCATGGAAATACACTGGGTGAGCCACATTCTCTCAGCCTCAGAGGAAGGCAAAGGCAAACCCCCTCTGAACAAATCTCACCAAGAAAACCCTGTGATAGGGTCACCTTAGGGGTGGCCATAAGTTAGAAATGACTTGAAGGCACACAACAACAAAGTTTATAAATGAGAGCCAGCGTAGTGTAGTGGTCTGAGAGTTGGACTACAACTTTGGAGACCAGGGTTTGAATTCCTGGTTGGCTGTGGAAATCCACTGGGTGATTTTGGGCAAGTCTCACTCTCTCAGCCTCAGAAGAAGGCAAAAGCAAGTCCCTACCAAGAAAACCTCAAGATATGATCCTGCCGAGAAAATCCCACCTTAGGGTTGCCATAAGGGCTCTAGGACATTTCAGTGTGGTCGGTTCATCATGTCCCATGTCATGCCATGAGTTGGAAATGACTTGAAGGCACACAACAACAAAGTTTATAAATGTTTTAATTAATAAATTACTGGTCAATTACATCTAAACTTTTAAAATAAAAAATGTTTCTCTAAACTGCACTTGTGTTATCTACTTAATATTCTGTGTTTTTCAAAACTCATTATTTTCAGACAAAATAATTATATCTTGAAAGGAAGCATAACTAATTAGTTCTATGCCCATCATCTGGATGACAAAAATCTGAAAGGAACAGTGATACATAGATAATATTCATAAATGACAGTTCAGCTATGGTAGTTAACAGAAAAATATGGGAATGAAGCAGTAATATCATAATAAGGATCCTCTTTGTCCTTTAATCAATCAATAATAACACTCATTTGCCTGGGGAAAAAAAGCTAATAATAGGTTTTGAGAAACAACACAGAAGATTACCAGAAAAATAATCTCATAGTCTCTAGGAAACCCAAGAAATGAAATTCCTGATGAGGTTGATGTAAAGACACCGGATCTTTATGTGCAGTGATGTAATTGGATTCTGAGCTATTTCACTTCAGGCAGCAAAGGGAGGGAGCAATGTTTGTGAATGTTCCTCCAAACTTTCTTATGTTTTGTTTTTGTTTTTTAAAGTCACTGTATGGACTAAAGTGGCATACTGGGAAGAAAGTTTGAACTTCATTTTCAGTTTTAATTGGCACAGTCAAGAAGTCTATCATCTCAGTGTAGTACAGTTCATTGCCTGGCACCCTTTCATAGTACACAACTACAACACTAGGGCTGGCATCATGTTAGTGTATTGCAATGGCGTAAGTCAGATTTATGCCATTGCAACTCACTTGTATGGTTGTTGCACAGGTCAGAATTCTGTTCCAAACATGCAATGACCAAAATCCTCCAAAACTCACCCTGCCAAAGGTGTCATCCTCCTGACACAGCCATTTCTGTGTTGTCAGAGAGTGAGGGGCATGAGCATGGAAACATTCACCTATTTTCCTGTACCTGGACACATTGTAAGGTGTCATCTGCCGACAGCTTGCAAGGTCCCACAGAGGTCTCTCAGATGACTGTCATAGTGCATCCAGCTACAGGAAAAAAAAACCCTGCACACATCCCCATTCATCCTCTCACTCTCTGATAATACAGAAATGGCCATGTTGGGTGGGGGACTGTGATGATTACAAGGTGCGGGTTTTTGGGGGGTGGCAGAATTGAGAGATGTGGCTACATGATACACATACATCTCCCAATGTAGGATCTCGGCCTAGGATTCCACTTTAATTACCATGATTCCATTCCATGGAAACCTGGGATTTGAAGTATAAATAGATTATTTAGAATGATCAAGCAGAGAGCTCTAGTGCTTCACCGAATTGTAAACACCATGATTTCACTGGATGTAGCCAAGTGGAATCATAGTGCTATAACTGTCTATTGTAAAAGGGCCCACTTTCAGCTTTCCATGTTCTTCGGCGTAGATGAGATGGGAAAGGGGAGGGGGATTCATAGTTGTTTTTGCTTCAGCAGAGTTATATGGCCACTCCCCCACCAGCCCCAAATGTACAGAATAATTGCAATAGGGTCCTGTCTTAGGCTGGAGTAAAATTATGGTTGCTGGAGCCAATACTGTATAAAGTCTTGGTGTACCATTTTGACACTAGTTCTTGCTCTCATCCACTTTTCTCCCCACCCACACTTGGGCTGTGTTAGTATCTTTGAGGTGGTCAAACAATTACAGAGAATTTAGATGCTTAGCATAGCTGCCTTTTCAATATATCCTCTTAAATGTGAGTAGTATCCTATTCATTAAAGGAAGGAGGAACAACTCCTCAGGTCTGGGGACCTAACTGGACCACAGAGGACTGTATCCCTCTGCCACAGGCATTACTTGTTTTAACATAAAATGTCCAGTATGTTGTCCTCCCCCCCCCCGGCTGTTTTATGACCAGATGAAAACTTTTTGAACAAGAAAATAAACTAGGGAACATTTCCAGTTTATATTCTATTTACTAAAAGGCCTATCTTTGACCTAAATTAGCCCAAGGTGGCTAAACTTGGTAAAATTAGCCACCACACTTCATAGGGAGCATGGGAAGTTTTTTGAGCAAAATGATCATCATCATCACTGTCATCATCATCATCATCATCAAAAACTGGGGAGCTCTTGAGATCCTTAAAACAGATTTTAGGGCCAAATTCAGTCTTAATGGAACACTGTAATTCAGTGTTTTAACGGAAGCTTATGTTTCATCATTTTCACAGCAACACAAAATATACTGTAATATTTTCTTATGCCAAAATTGTTTTAAAATTGAATGATCACCAAGCAGATATATAATGTACCTTGTGTTAGATACAACTTTTAAAAAAGTTCTAATATGAACAACTTTTAATCCCATCAGCACTGTGGAAGATCTAAATTTTTACTGATTTCTAGTGAGCACTGACAGTTTCAGTTACCTGTGGTTTGTGGTTCATATTGCTAGAAGAAAAAGGCATAGTTATCTCACCCTGAAAAGCAAACTAGCTGCTGGCTTTGTAAACAAACCACTTTTATCTTTGTCTTTAAACACAGTTGAGCAGGAAAGTGATACACCCGTGTGGCCTCCTCAGTCAAATATCTCTCTGTCTCACTTCTGAATTGCGGGCCAAATTTTAGTCCACCATTAAAGCTTTACTTCGTAAACCAAAGTAAAGAACTTGATTCATGGCTGAACTAGATGCTACTCTGTGTTGAGGCATCTCACAAATCTGGATTTGTTTGTTTGTTTGTTGGTCAAAAAATGTAAATTGCAACTGTTGGATGAAATGGTGGGTAACCAAGTTGAGAGCTATGCCACATTGTAGGCTGATATCTGTGTTGGGTCAGAGCTTCCAAGTCAGTGGGGAGATGAATCTGCCCTCGGATTTAGTCCTACCAGCACTTCAAAATTCATAGTAAGCCATAGGGGTTACTATGGACTTGGCTACTACATATTATTTTGTTTTTATTACTAATGCAACTTTTGTGTTCTGACTTCTACCTGCCCTGCCAAATGATGAATGAGTCAGAAATGTGTCATACTTTTCTGCTTGCCATGTACAAAGATGAGGTCAGGTCATCATTCTTCATTCAAGCACCATCCACTTAAAAATGTGCAGTTGCTAAAAGCCAGTCTGGGCTCACTGCATGATAGGGCTGAATCAGTAGGCAGCATTCCCAGTTGGCCATATTCATCTTTTTTAGTGAGCATGGAGTAAGTAAAATGACAGCATCAACAGCTTCGTTATATGATGAGTGAATCTTTGCAGTCTTTCAAACCAGGTTTGCAAATTTTGCCCAAGTTTTGTCTGACGGCTCATTGAGAAAGCTACCAACTTTGCAATCTTGTTTCCCTGCCTAAGGACTTGCCTACACAAGCAATGTACCTTGTCATGCCCCAATCCTAGAGCCCTGCAGTCCTGATTATGCAGGGCATTTGTCGCATTCTGCCCCTGGGTAGTCCTCACCACCCTGGGGCAGATATGGGGCTCAAGTAGGGGGAAGGTAGAGTAGGGCTCTATAACATGTTTTAATATAATACCCAGTTTATTTCATTTCTTCCAGAAAAAAACTAGATTGGGCCCCATGTGTCTATAGAACTCTGTCATGGCAGGGTGGCCCTCCCTGCTGCTATAGTCTCCCTGGCTCTCCTGGAAGTCAGGAAGGAGTCCTGCAGCATATGACCAAGGTTAGTCATATACCAGAGGCCTTGGTCACATGTTGCAGCTGGCTTTCTCAATGCTGGGAGAGCATGGATGATGGCAGCAGAGGCTGAAGCAATGGGGCCAGCATGCCTGTCAGGACTTCTTCCCATTTCATACAAGTAACAGGAGAATAACAGGCCTATTCTGTGGCCAGGATATGGTAGCAGGGAGCTTGCTTGCTTGCTTGCTTATTTATTTATTTATTTCCTGCTCTTCAGCTACAAGGCTATCAGAGCAGCTTACAAATTGTTTTAAGCAACAGTAATTTACACATCTACACTACATTAAGCAGTTTCCAATGTGTGTTAGCATATCCTGGCTCATGTAGATGAGTCCCTAGACACCTGAGCTCATATCTGTTGAAAAACAGGATCCAATGCAAAAGAGGAACAGCTAAACACACAGTAATAAAAGTTAGCCTTATAGAGGCTCCATAGCTGACTTAGGTAACAGGTATAGCTGTAGGCCATTTCTATCTCAGCAACTCACCATTAACCTTATAATGACTGAAGTTCTAGATCTTGTCCTTATTTCAACAATACCAGGATTTCGGGCAGAAGTAGGATGCAATTAAACCTCCAGTTTGTGCATTTCTGACAGAAAAGCCAAAACCGATATGGCACTGTATATTACTATACAAAGCAGTTTGAGAGGCCATGGTCCTATTAGTCCTAAATAAAAATTGATCCATTTCATACCTGGACTCCATGATTTAGACGGTGGAAATGATTACACAACCTGCTGCCACGAATGCATAACAAGACAAAGTGGATGAAGGAATTAAAAACAACGGGGAAGGAAGTAAATCAGTATGAATGACACTACACATTCAAATGAACAAAATTGCATCAAGAATTTTCTGAGACAAAATGAAGTTAACTGTCAGAATCCTATGAACTGTCTCTCCTGGGCTTGCTATGTCCACAGATACCAGTTCTTTTCATCCTCTTCCTACAACATTTAATGAAATGTGGAAAGAAGAGTTAGATTAAGAGTGGGAATAATGTGACCCTCCAGATGTTGCTGGACTTCATCTCCCAGGATTTTCCACCATGGGCTATGCTGGCTATGACTGATGGGATATGCAGTCCAAAATCAGGATCCCCACTCCTGATTTGGATGAAGTATGCAAACTTTGTGAGCTACCAGCCTAAGCACACTCCATCAACCATGACTTGTGACCCACCAAATCTTTGATAATTTCCCTGCTTTGGCATACAAACCAGAATAAGAAGCACAAGGTGGCAGGTTGGGGGAAGCTACTCTGAGCTTTTACATATGATTTGACTATTTATCAGAGATACACCATGTTTTCTGGTCTCTGGCCTGGCAAATCACTGCCCTAGTTTTGGCCCTGTGTGACGTCTACTGGACATTTAAATTATGTTGGATGAATGAAGATTTTTTTAATTCTATCTGATGAAGTGGACTGGAATCAACAAAAGCTTATGGCAAATAAAGCTTGCTAGTCTTTATGTTTCCCTAAGACATTTTCTCCCTTTGCAACAAACCTAGCTATCCCCTCAAAAAAAAAGTCCAAAATCCTCCAGTACATGGTCCCTGCCAGGTGGTGGATTCTGGGATACGTAGTCAAAAAAGAACTTTGCAGAAATGTATTTTAAAATATTTTGTCAGGGTGCATGCATATGAACCAGAGTGTGCTACTGTTCCCCTCTTACATCTCCACTTGTATATTATAAACTGGCAATAAATGTGGATGAATGTAACTAAATACACTAAATACACCAGTTCTACACTAAATACACCAGGTTCAATGTAAGAATAAAGACAACATGTGGAGTGTTTGTGTTGAGCATTCCTTCCACCTAACTAAGCCAGTTTCAAGGATACTCAATTCAATTCCCCTCTGACAATAGCTAATTAACACTCCATAGCCACTGAAGTATACTCAGGCCTCATTGTATGGTGGGGGTGAAAGGGGAGGCTTCATTTTTTTCCATCCAGAAGAGTTGTTTATTATCCCATTGATGCTTCCTGTTTGTGTATTAGTGGTTCTATTTTGGCTGCCAAAGGATCCACACTCATATAATGAATCTGGTATAAATATATAACACAAGTAGACAAAGTGGTCAAAGTGCCATCAGGGCGTCCACTGCATCCCCAGTCCCCTTCCAAATCTATTCACCATTTACCCCTTCTTCCCATTTGTGTCCTTAAAAAAGACCAATAATGGCACCTGGGGGCATTTTTCTGAATTCCCTTTTGGCCTTTTTTTTTAGGTCTGTGGATTTTTTTAAAGTAACTTATGAGGTTAAAGTAGCTCAAGATCAATGCTGCGAAATGGTCAATAGTTCCTTCTAGAAGGTGCAATTAGCTATCTTATAGGGCAGTTTGGCAGATGTCAAGGGGTGAGGTGTGTGGCCCTCTGACAACCCAGGATGGATGTAGCCCCCAAAGAAGCTAATGGAGAACATGTTAAGGCAGTGTTGAGCAAACATTGACTACAACAGACACAGAAGACATTTTCATGATCTGCAACTGTGGGTGAGAGCAGAAAGACCATTATTTCTGGCATGAGATTAGGAGTCTATGTAAGGATATTGCTGAGAAATGTGGGATAGAATGGGTTTACTGAGACCCTGGAGGGACATCATGTGTATTTGGTGGGCCACATTCAGTTTGATGGATCACAAGTTGTGCAGGTTTGAGTTAGATTGTGTAAATCAGATCACTTCCATTAGCCTCAATTTACAGAAAGCCAACTATATGTTGGGTGCTTTCAATTTTCTTGCCATAATCTAATACAAATTCTATTGCTATGGAATAAATATATGAGTGAGAAACAAAACATAAAATAAAATTATCACAAGCACATAATTTCTAATAATATAGTGTACTGTGTCATCATACAAACAGAAAGTCATAAAAATTCTCTCTATTTTCCTTTCCCCATTATAAACCTCCAACAACCAGTTCTTTCTGCTGTGGAATCATACTAATTTTTGTTTACATGCCTTCTGGTATGTGCAAATATATATTTGTTACCGATCTAATTAAGCATTAACGTAACTCATATAAACATTCAGCAATGCACTCAGAAATAGAATGATCAGTGCTTTGAGCCTATGACCCTTTATGTGTCCGTTGACCACAAAGGGGCCTTAATTCTGGGAAGACATGCATACGATAACACTGTAGTTTGATTTACTTTTTTGAAGTGAACACATTGCTTGCATCAGAATTTCACCATGGAGGCACTTTTGTTGTGCACAATGGAAACCAAGTACGTATGTCTAGTTTCATTTAAATTTTATTTCTATGAGTTTGTTAGAATCATAGAATCATAGAGCTGGAAGGGTTCCCAAAGACCATCAAGTCTAACCTCCTGCTCAGTGCAAGAACTCCAGTTAGAGCATCCCCAACAGGTTGCTGCCCACTCTCTTTTTGAAGCCATTCAGTCAAGGAGATCCCGCCAGCTCTCTGGGTAATTGTTTCCACTGCAAAATTACTCTTACAGTCAAGAAGTTCCTTCTTTATATTTTTGAGAAAATTACTTTAAAATTCTAACAAAATGGTGATTTTTTTTAAAAAAACAAACCTAATGCAACAAAGTTTAAATGAAAAATAAGTGCTCTGTGTTATTCTACTTGTTTGCAAAAAAGGGAATAGGATAGAAGAGGAAGTAGTAGTGGAGGAGGAGGAGGAGGAAGAACTACCACAACAACATTAGAAGAAGCAGAGGATACATGGTTACTTTTTTAAAAAAAGCCCAAGAAGAAACTGATTATATTGGTAACAATGAAGAAAAATATATGAATGTTGAAAACTTGAACCAAAGTAATTGATGATTGGACTACCCGTTAATGATAATGTTGGGACACATACACACATTTGTTAATATGAACAGACTAACAAATGTTACCAACTATTGCTTGTGCTGTAATTACATAGCATCAAGAACTTCATTTGTATTTATTTATTTATTTATACCCCGCTCTTCAGCCACAAGGCTATCAGAGCAGCTTACAAATTGTTTTAAGCAACAGCTATTTACACATCTACACTGCGTTAAACAGTTTCCAATGTGTGTTAGCTAATTGCCCCCACAAGCTGGGTATTCAATTTACTGACCTACGAAAGGATGGAAGGCTGAGTGAACCTTGGAGCTCGCTGGAATCAAACTTGCAACGTGGTGGCTTGCAGTACTGGCATTTAACCACTGCACCACGCAGATGCTGAAACACTGGCCTGAATGAACTATTGGCTCAATTCAATATGTAACTTTCCTTTAAAAACTAATTTTTTACATCTTCCAAACTTCCACAATAAAATATTTTAACTGTAAGGAAAATGATGTTGTGATGATGAATTTCCTAATTTAAGACAACAGAAATGACTATTAGTGTTCAAAACATAGGCTCTGATCCCACTAAAGTTAATTATGTCTCACTGAAATCAATGTAGCGACTTAGTCATTGATAATTTGAATTCCATGACCTTTAAATGCATGCACAGGAAAGTTCTAAGCATGTTTATTCAAGACTAAGCATGTTTATTCAGAATTGAATGACTCCCTAAACTGTGGTGTGCATTTTCAAAATGGTGGTGGGGGGTTAGAATCATAACTCCTTTTCATGTGTTAAACACACATGTATATTCAACACATGAGAAAGGGAAGTCCATTAGTCTCATCCCCTCAAACTCTAGTTCACTGCCTGTCAATGTGCAAATGACTACAACCTCTGTAGAACCTCTGCTCTGTATAGAGAATGTCCACATGAGTAGAGGCTCTCAATAGGCTGCAGCCTCAGCTATCCATGCAGGTTCTCCACATGAGTGATTATTCAGACTTTCCCCTTTTGTGAAGAACTACCATTGACAGTAGAGGTTCTTCCCTTCACACTGGTTGCCCAATCTTCATAGAAGGTGACAAAAGTGATGATGAAAAATGTAGAGCTAATATGCCCCTTCCAACATAGTGAGTTCACAAGCATTTTAATGCCTGAGTAGAGCTAGAGTGTGCACAAACATGTCCAAAATTCACTGTTATTATTAAAAATATCAAAACTGGAGAAGTTATTCTAAAAACCCTCTTCCTCCTCCTCCTCCTCATCACCACCACCACCACCACCACCAAAAGCCAGCATAACTCAACACTGTTTCAAAATACTGAAAATATAAGCATACATTATTGTTTGCCTTCAAGTTGTTTCCGACTTACATATATTAAAATGGACCAATTCTTTAGTTTTGCTTTCCCTTGTTTTCTCACCCTTATTTTTAGCTCATTCTGAACTTCGTGATTTTTCTTCTAAAGTTCACAAAACATTGCAGTGGCTTTTTCTAATGCAATGCATTATAATGTTACTTTCACTATTTTCACCTCCCACCATATGCATTTCTGTACATATTTTTCATTATTGACGTGCAAAATTCAAACATGAAAATTTTGAAAGAGAACTGAGGTTTACTTCCCATGTTGTTCAAAAAGTGAGCATTAGATAATTATGCAAGTGCAAACCCCACAAATCTTCTCCACCATCCCTTATTTGGGGAGGGAACTGTGGATGGGAAAGATCATTAGGTCTAACCAATACATTTGCCATGCTCCATCCCAGCACTGCTGATATTTTGATCACATTGAAAAATGTGGCACTTTGGGACTACATTGTTCATGGTGCTGGTAATAGGTGGAGTATCTCCCAATGATTTCTGGTCTACCATACTTTACTATAGGCTATATGATCACCATGGTTGACAATTCAATCTGATTGGCTTGCAAAAATAGTGAAAAACAAAGGCTAAATTTATCAAATGACATATAAAATGTCTTCTTGAATCCTCCAAGAAGGAGGATTCACACACACACACACACACACACACACATATATGGAGGATTCTTTTATATATGATTACAATTGCAAGAGTACTGTATGCAAAGAGCTGGAAAGAAAAAAGAATACCACAGATGGAAGACTGGCTGATAAAACTATATGATACTTTAGATGTGGATAGATTATCAGTGATGTTGAAAGAGAAACCATTGAACAGAATAGAAAAGGAATGGGAACCATTAAAAAAGTACTGGGAAGGAAAATGGAATGTATGAACAGAGGGATCTCCCATAAATATGAAGAGGACAGGTTTTGACCTGAAAAATTAGAGGAATAAAAGAAGAGGCCTAGAATGACTAAATATAGACCAGAGGCAAACAGGGGCTTTCTAAAGAAAAGCGGGGGGAGGGAGATAAATATAGGGTTAAGCGGATATTGAACAAACCATAAGGAAGGAGTACATTTAAAGGAAAGGGTTAAGACAATGTGAATTAATCTTAATATATAAAGTCAATAACGTTTATTGATATACAGTATTAGGCAATTGATATGTATGATTATCAAGGTTTACAGTCAAGACAGAAAATATCGAGAATTTTCCTTTATATGTTTGAAATGTTGTTATAAGAAATTAATGTTACAATATTAAGATGTACAATTAAGTATATTCTACAATCTAATGAATGTAACATATTAAAAATATTAAATTAAATAAAATGTCTTCTTGGCCCCTCTGAAGATGCATTCTAATAAATCAATTTCACTCAACTGATACAAAGTTCATTCCATCAATTTAACAGGTGGCCAGGATCCTCAAATTATTAAGTACATGAGTTATCTCAATGAAGCAAATATGATCCTTCATCTGATGCAATCTTATCTGGGTATCCAGGTTTCCTATAGTTCACTCTATGGTTACTGTTTTATGCTCTTGAATAGCAGATGCTTTATGTGGCATGCTAAGGGGAAGATTTTGCTAATGGTATTTAATACTTACTCAGTGGATCAACTAATAGCACTTACTAGTGTTTTTCTGTGGATTTATGGTGACAAATGGATTCAAAGCACCATATCTGCATCACCTCATATGTGTACTGTTTTGCCAGGTACAGCTGCCAGAGGTGTAAAAGCTAAAACCACTAACTGATCTACCAGAATATTTTCGTTTTTAGTTTACAGATTACCACAGAGTTCTGCACTGGTTCCAGCATGTAGAAATGGATTAAGATCACTTATTGAACCAATTTCTGTTGTATTAATGTTCAGTTTCTATCCTCAAACATTTTTTTTCAGTAGCAGAAAACATTTGATCCCTATGTTATCTGTTAACCATTAATTTATGCCCACACACGAAATGCATTTCCATGTGTGAATTCCAAAATAGATAAAATGCCATTATAGTTCTGATTTTGTAAAACATATTTTCTTTTCCTCAACCAACAGGAGGTCTCCTGAAAAAAATTCTATGTGACATTTATCTTGTTCTGATATTCATTTCAGGCCTGTGGCTTGTATCTGACAATTGTCAGTCCTCTATGTTTTATCACAGGCCAGTAGTGAATTTTTTCCTTGCCATTTGGTGTTTGCTCAAGGTAGCTACACTATACAGGAATAATGCTATGATTTGCTAAGACTTATCACAGGTTATTTTGGGAGGTATTCTTGATATGATCTCACTAAGTATACTGTAAGGAAAACTTATTGCTCCAGCTGAGCTCAAAAATCAATTGCCAAGTCCAAATGTCAGCAAAGTGAAAGCTTGTTCAACATTCATTATAGAATGTGATTGATATAGCGGAGTCAAAAGGAAATTATAATGGAATAGAAAATATAAAACTTGCAGTAAAAAAAATGAATATTGCAACAGGAGGGGGATATCAACTATCTCCCATTTGTCACAGATGGAAAGTGTTGTGCATAGCACAACTCATAGCCTGAAAGTGCTCTTGATTCAAAGCAATCTGAGAAAATGATAGTACTGGATATCCATGCACCTTTCCATCTAGAAAAGCTTGTTCTCATCAGGGTTGTCTCAAGGCACTTTATTGTATGAGGTAGAGGAAAAAATGGTGTGCAGAGCAGAAAATGGCATCCTTCCCACAACATTCAAAATAAAGGTGCATAAATAGTCACGTCCATATCCTCCAACTATCCCAGTTTGGCAGGGCCAATCCTGGTTAATTCTCTGCTCTCACTTTTTTTAGCTGCTTTTAAAATGCTCCACTTTAGGTTTGTCTACATGGTGAAAATACTCCTCACAGAATTGCTGGGAATACAAGCTGTATTAGTGGGATCCCACATTGTCTCACCATATTGTGAAGAAGATATTGTGAATAAGATTTGGTCTCATTCCTGAACCACCTGAACATCATCCACCCAAATATCCAATTCACAATGGAAAAAGAGAAAGAAGGAACACTGCCATTCTTGGATGTCCTAGTCATCCGCAAACCAAACCAACATTTAGGCCACAAGGTATACAGAAAACCTCCCCACATCGACAGATACCTATACAAGAACTCCAATCATCACCCAGGAAAAATAAGAAGGACAATAAAAACATTGGTAGACTGTGCAAAAAAGGATCTGTGAACCCCACTACCTGGAGGATGAACTGAGAAACCTAAACTGGTCCCTACAGGCTAATGGTTACTCCAGATCAGACATCACAAGAGCAGGCAGACCCAGAAAAAAAGCACAGGAATGAAGAAGAAAAACAACCACCCAAAGGGAAGGTATTTTTACCACACATCAAAGGAGTCACAGAAAGAATAGGGAAACTGATGGGGAAACACAACCTCCAAACAATCTATAGACCAACCAGAAAAATCCAAGAAACTCTATGCTCAGTGAAGGACAAAAGAGACCCTCTCATAAAACTGAGTTTACCACATACCATGCAGCTGTAGAAAAGTTTACATAGGGACCACAAAACTCAGTGTGCAAACACGAATCAAGGAACATGAGAGACACTGCAGACTGGGCCAACCAGAAAAATCAGCAGTAGCAGAACATTTGATAAACCAACCTGGACACAAAATGTTATTTAAAAACACAGAAATTCTGGACCAAGCCAACAACTCTCATGTCAGAATGCACAGAGAAGCTATTGAAATCCACAAACACCTGGACAACTTCATCAGGAATGAAAAAACCTTAAAAGTAAACAAGTTTTGAAAGACATTAGAATCAAAACTTAACACTTACAAAGGAGTTCCACCCAGGAACATGGGGATTCCCAGCAGATAATGGCCCATCAACCAACCACCAGCCAAACAGACACTAACAAGCCTTACATTTCTATACCCAGAAATTAACCATTCAATTACACAAATTTACATATACTCCCCTACAGGGGTTCACAGCATATAAACCCCAGACACACGCCTACCCAACCATTCTCTGAAGATGCCAGCCACAGATGCAGGTGAAATGTCAGAAAGAAACTCTTCCAAAACATGGCCTCACAGCCCGGAAAAAAACCAAGGAAAATCTATAGTTTGCACTCAATTTACTCAGTGAGGAAAGAGGAGAGGGAAGCAGAAATAGTTATCCTTCCCAGAGAGTTAGGAAAAAGGAAACTGCTGCAGCCTCTTCTAGCATGTGTGTAATTCCTCATTGATAACTTTTTTCATCTTAAGCACATTCTGATGGTTGCTTGGCCACATGGTTTTCTTCTGGGAAATGTTGAAGGCCATGGAAGGCTACTTTGAAATCTGAAGTAGAACATCTCACAGCCTGGCATCTCTTCACCTCCATAACAGAAAATGCAGTGTACTCCCTCTTTCTCTCCATGTATATTGTATATGTTAAATGAACATTTGCAGACTCTTCATGACACAAAAATAAACTGTCATAGAATCATAGAATTGCAGAGTTGGAAGAGACCACGAGGGCCATCCAGTCCAACCCCTCTGCCACGCAGGAAATCTTGATCAAAACATCCCTGACAGATGGCAATCCAGCCTCTGTTTAAAGACCACCAAGGAAGGAGACCCCACCACACTCCGATATTGATACAGCCCAAAATCGCATTGGCCTTTTTTAGCTGCCGCATCACACTGTTGGCTCATGTTCAACTTGTGGTCTACTAGGACTCCTAGATCCCTTTCGCATGTAGTCTCATTCAGCCAGGTCTCTCCCATCCTATATTTATGCATTTCATTTTTCCACCCTAAATGCAGTACTTTACATTTCTCCGTATTGAATTTCATTTTGTTAACTTTGGCCCAGCTCTCCAGTCTATCCAGGTCATTCTGAATTTTGATCCTGTCCTCTAGGGTATTAGCTACTCCTCCTAATTTGGTGTCATCTGCAAATTTGATAAGTATGCCCCTAATTCCCTCATCTTATTCTGCCAGTCTTGCCACCTATGAGATTATAGTTAGAAGAGAGGGAATCTCCTTCCTAACAACTGGTGTCATCCAGGAGCTCTTATCCCTCTCATAATCTCCCCATCTCAAGGGTGAGTTAAGGGACACATCTTTACCTTCTTACATAGAGGTCTATGGTCGCCATTCATTCCTATAAAGAAAGTGTGATGTCTGGAAAAGGCAAAAACATACCCTCTGCTCCTTCACACTGTAATAGGGTGAAAAGTATTTCCTTGTACAGAACATGGAAGGCAAGCATAGGAGTGCACACAGAAACCTACGTATACACACCTGCAGAAGATCACTTGTTCTTTTATATATCCTCTGCATAGACAGTCTGTCCAACATAAAATCAGGCATTTTGCTAGTGATCTGTACAATGATACTAGATATCTATGCAATGTATAAATTGCTATATTTATACATTGGTACAGAAGAAATGTATTTTTTTTAATTCTCCAGTTTTCCAAACCCTATGCATTTTTCAGATCCAGTTCTGCCGATTTGGGTCAAATCCACACTACACAAATAATCCAATTTGAAACTGGATTATTTGCCACAGCTCCTTCCCCATGAAATCCTGGCATTTTCAGTTTGGTGAGGCACTAGCCCACTCTGGAAGAGAATGCTAAAGACCTTATAAAACTACAAATCCCAAAATTCAATAGGAAGGGGCCATGGCAAATAATCCAGTTGCAAACTGGATTGTTTGTTTAGTGTGGATTGATACTTTTCCCTCTGCAAATGCAGGTATTTGCTTCTATATAACTTCATTTTAGACCAGCGGTTCCATACAGCGCCCCCCCCCAATCCTTTACTAACCCAAAGACAAAATAAAGAGTTTAAGATGCTGCATATAGGAGACAGTGATGGGTAAAACACTACAACAAAAACTAACACAGCTCTTTTCCCATTCAGTTCACTATGTGTGGTAGAAGAGATCCTGCAAGTTAAGGACTGTAAGTCACCAAGTTGCAAGTTCGATTCCAGAGGGCTCCAAGGTTCACTCAGCATTCCATCCTTTCGTAGGTTGGTAAAATGAGTACCCGGCTTGTGGGGGGAATTAGCTAACACATTGGAAGCTGCGTAATGCAGTGTAGATGTGTAAATTGCTATTGCTTAAAACAATTTGTAAGCCGCTCTGATAGCCTTGTGGCTGAAGAGTGGGGTATAAACAAACAAACAAACAAACAAACAAATAAGAACTTGTATAAGTTCTTGTATAAGTTCTCTTGATAGAGACCATCCACTATAAGGTAGGTAGGATGTCCAGAGGAAGAGATTATCCAAAGTGCTTGGAAAAAAATGCAATAAAGTAATAATATGCAGGTTATGTCAATCTTATGAGACAGTTATTTATAAACATCTCAAGTACTTTCTCATCTATGTTCCACGTGCTGATTTGGCATATGAAAAAATAACTATTGCAAGTAACAAGAGAAGGCCTATAGATTTTCTTTGGGTTTTTTTTCCAGGCGGTGAAGCCATGTTCTGGAATATTTTCTTTCTGACGTTTTGCCTGCATCTGTGGCTGGCATCCTCAGAGAATAGGCCTCAGAGAAGGCCTATTGCACTGAAGAACTACACAAGAGAAGTTCTGTGTGTTCCCTCCATCCCCTTAGAAACCATATTTAACCATGCATTTCATATCTTTATTCAGTTTCCCTTTTCCTTTCCCTTAATCCAAAAATGCAAAGAAATAGCAGAGTTCTTGCCTGCATCAGGTTGGGGCTGAAAGACAAGGAGAAGTGTGGGCACATGGAAGCTGAGTTGTAACCAAGAACAGGGCAGTAGGTGAGATAAATGAATGTGTTTGGATCGAAGTCAAGTCCTGGAGCCTTAACTTGTAAATTCAGTGCTTTTGAGCAGATGAGTGAATTTGTGGTGGTTAATCTCCATTGTACAACAGTGAATTTTTGAAGTGTAAGTCCTCATTATGACAATCCTCATCATCAAAGAGATTCTAAAAATGGTGGCAGCGTGTTGATCCATATCACCAAATAAGATGCACACTTTTAATCTCCACCTGTAAATCCCCAATAAAATAATACTTTTCAGGTAAGGTAGAAGGCAGCAGAAAAAGAAGACTGCATTACAGGTGGATAGGCTCAATCAAGAAGCCCAAACCCTGAGTTTGTAAAACCTGAACGGGGCAGTTGATACCCAAGGTTCTTGGAGGTCTCTCATGCAATAAAGTTGCCATAACTTTATGATGGAAATTAACAACATCCCTGTCATCCCAATATTTTGCTCACAAATATATATATATATATATATATATTTTCTGGAATCACTTTACACAAACTCCTAGTATTCTGAGGATTGCTTCTATCATCATTTATATAGTACCACCACTGTACATGGCACTTTACGGACTTTTTCGGACGTCTCAAATGCAACGCAAGCAGCCTTGTTGCGTTGCAAGGCTGCTGCGCTGCAGGGCGTCCCTTTTGGATGATGTTCTCCCCTGCCGGTACTGTTGCGGTACCACGGGAACATTTGAGTGTTATATTTCACTGGTTTTTAATCACGATCAACTTTTGTGAGTAAAAATCGGCGAAATATAATGCTCAAATGTCCCTGCGGTACCACAACAGTACCGGCAGGGGAGAGCATAATCCGAAAGGGACGCCCTGCAGCGCAGCAGCCTCGCAACGCAACAAGGCTGCTTGCATTGTATTTGAGACGTCCGAAAAAGTCCTACAAGTAAAAAAAAAACAACAAGAAGAAAACTGTTCCCTGTGTTCAGGTTTACAATCTGATTAAGACATGACACAAAAGGAAAAGGGGATGGCAGTATGGAAGGGGTGAAGTCTAGCAAATACTGCCTGTTATTCTCTTCCTCTGAGGCCTGGGCAGTGGCAGTTGGAATGGAAGGAGGGCCTTTCATTGGCTTTGGGGTCTAGGCATGATGAGGTTGTGCCTGCCTCTTCTGCTACACTTAGAGGGAACGGGGGAGTCTCTATGGGGTGACAGATGACATTATCAACTCTTCTAATCAAAATGTCTTCATTCCTTGACTCTGCAAACCCTGGTTTCCACTTCACCACTACTTATGTCTTCTGTTAAACCTGGAGGTGTTGTTTGCGTTTTTTAATTGCTAGACTATTGATTATATCAACTTAGTTCTCGTCACAAACAGCAGCAGACAACAAATGTAACAAACTTGTTTGTTAACTGTACCAGTGCCACTACAATCTACAGATGGGAGAACAAATGAATGAATGCTCCTCCACCCCAACACTTCTCTACACCTACAATATTTGCATGTCAGAGGGAATGCCTCTAAAAAGACATATTTTGTTTTTGTTTTTAAAAAGTACAGTACATTCTCAGATGGTTATGGGCTTATAGAACTATATCTATAATGATAGGAATGGATTATAGGTTGTTAACTCCATCACAATCAGAGGCTTAGGACACTGGATGCTTCCTTTTGAGCTCAGGAATTCATAGTCTACAGAAACACATGAATAATTCTTATTGATTTCTGTTTTGTGGCAGGAACGGGGGAGGAACGGGCCTGATCCACAGGCAGGATATGCCCGGAGATGGCATATCCTGGCCCATGTAGATAAACCCTACCTCTTAATATTCCTTGGTGTCACAGGTGACTTGAAGGCACACAAACAGAGAGAAAAGATGTTGTCAGAGCAGTACAAATAGTAGCATCTTTTTCTGAGTCTAACATGGGAATATAATTACAGACCACTGGCTGTGGCATTCAATGTATAAGAAGACAGAAGAAATAGATGAGGCCTAAGTAAAGCTGGAAGACCTCACAGCAGATGTGAATCTATGTACATCCAGCAAAACTGACATTTCTGTCCCCCTTCAAGTGTTACAAGAAAGTAAACACTTTGGGGTCAGAAGAGATAATGAGTGGATTTCATGAGCCTTCAATGAGCCTGATGAGCCTATATGACATTTTGAGCATCATACTGTTAAAGGATGTTCTCTCCTTTTTTTTTCTTTTTTTTTTACAGTATCACACTCAAAAGGTCATACAGGCAAAATGTAGTACAACATTATCTTCCTCTTTTCTGTCTTTTCTGCTGCTCAATGATATCTTTTTAAGGGCATTGCATTATAGAGGCAAAGTTTCTAATGGGATAACACCATAGACATATATTGTGCAAAGTAGTCTGAACATATGTCTTATGCCTTTTCTTTAATCTGCTATAAGGAAAAAAAATGTTGTTAAATCTCTGTGCTGACACAGTGTTTAAGAATAAATAAGTAGGTACATAAATACATAAGCTATGATTCACAGCACCTTTCTTATATGGTTCAAAGTGTATTGATAGCACTAAGAAAAGTAATGATTTCTCTCTATATAAATATTTACTAGAGTTCTCAAGTTTCATCTTTTTTAAATGTTAACATATACATTTTTGCTGGCACTTCACACTGAAGTGTAGGATTGTTTGTGAAATTGGATCATTGCAAATTCTTATATGATACGCCCAATTTGTACCTCTCAGACAAATGTATGGATTGAAAGTGAGCTATCCAACACATTTTGCAAATACTGTATAATGTCATTCTGGGCAGTTTATTATATCAGAAAATGTAGTTTAAAACCATTTTGTGAGGAATACACATTCAGTGAATATTTGAAGTGAAATGCGCATTTAAAGATATATCCAATTATCTCAATATTGTTGACACAGCTATTTATCTATGTATTTTGAGATTCCAAAAGGATAAACAAATGCATGTGAAATGGGAATGGATAAAATGTGCAGAAATAAAATAGACAAAAAAAATAGCCACTTCTATCTATTCTGACTTGAGTGGTTGCCATCTAGAGTGTGTCATCTGTAGACAGAAGCAAGTTATTACATAATGAACCTGCAAGGATGGGGATGGTTAGACATCTTTGCCCAGATAAAGATGAAATGAAGTGGGGGGGGGGTTCTGCCATGATTGATATGAAATTCAGTACTCTAAGCATGTAGTTTATTTCTGTGGGATTTCCTTACAGCACCATCATAAAAAAAAAGTCTGGAGGTGTGTTAAGTTGTTGATCCCAATTTATTATTCTGAATCATCAACTCCCATTTAAATATTGCTGCATTACTCCTCTTCTAGAGTGTCTCAAGTTATTCATGTCACCTTTTCTTTACAAGGGAACTAGAAATTCTATCAATTTCTTATTTTTAAAAATCATTTGTACAGGATTTTTTTTAAAAAAATCAGTTTTATCCCCATTGTCATCCCCTTCATCATCATCAGAAGCTGAGACTGTGCTATCATCTATGAAAGGGAAGAGTCATCAATAACTTTTCCAACATACACCCCAACTGTCCTGATTTGGCAGGGACAGTTCCAATTAATTCTCTGTCATCCACTTCTTCAGATGTTTTTAAAATGACCCAGTTTCCCTCTTCTCTTTCCACTTTTCTCCTTTGTTCTGACCTTACAATAGTTGCTGCAAACTGATTTCAAAATGTAAAAGTAGTTTGAACTTAGCCAGTGGGGAGAAAGAGGAAGAGGCAAAATCTTGCCCTTCTCAGTAGGCACAGGCAAAAGCAAACTGCTGCAACCTCTGTTACCTTGTCTGCTCTTCCTCATTAATAATGTTTGCCACTTTGACCACACTCAGGTGTTGTTTGGCCACACTCAGGTGTCCCAGTTTTCATCTGTGAAATGTTCAAGGCTATGTTCCAGTGAACATTTTCTTATAACTACTGTATATTATGCACCTGCTTGGTTTTGCATATTGCACCAGGTTAGCAAGAGCAACCCAAGGCTAACTTTATTTTATTTTATTTTATTTATATCCCACTCTTCCCCCAAGATGGAGAAACCTCTCATTCAGACCTAGCCCCATTCAGATAACAATTAAGTATAAATGAAGCCAAATGAGGGCATAGTGAGTGTAAGTCATATAACAAAAATGACAATCTAACAATGGGAGCAATAATCAGGGTTTAGCTATCATCCCTGCTTCAACAATGGAACTGGCTAGTATTTGAAAGAAGATTTGCAGGTTGTAAAGTGACTTAAGGAAAGGTTTAAATGGCTCAGTTTGGAATCCTCTGCACTTAATCAGACACACATACTTGAATTCTAAGGAAAATCAGAGGGTACCCAAGCTGCTCTCATATATGATTTCTGTTGAGCAAGTTGTGTAAAGCATAAAGACTAGTTGTTAGGTCAGAAATATAACAATTCTGCTGTGGGCAGAATCCTGAAACCATTTGGGCCTTTCCAAATGATCGTCTTTATTACTCGTTTCTTCTGAAGACCTCAGGCATCTTTTCCTCCCCTCAAAGGTGCTCTTGTTGCAAGACTACTGCATTTTCCCGGCCCAGAAAAAAGAAATGGTGGAAAAGGTAAAATAACAGCTATTTCCTTACAGCATTCTCTGGGAATAAGAGAATGATGACAACTTTTCCTTCTGCCTTGTCTGTACCATTTTGTGAACACCCTGACGCCTTCTTTAAAAAGTGGGTTTTAAAGGAACTGAACTTGTCCTCATGCTGTCACTGCCTCCAAAGAAACATTTGTCTACCTCCTAAATTCCAAAATTGTCAGCAAAGGATTGAAGGGAGCCAAAAATGATACAATAGAGGTTAGCAGGTCTTCCCACCCCCTATAGCCATGTTACCTCATTCTATCAGCTTTGTGTCCTCTGTAATGGCTGTACCTCCCTCAGTGTCACAGCTGGTGCTCAACTAATCCTCTTATTAAAGAACAGGAGTACGCTGGCTGTCTAGAACAACACTAACTTCTCTCACTGAACCAAGCACTCCTTCTCTTCCCTCACCTTCCATATGTGATTATAAGCAATGGAAAACAACGTAACTTAGGATAAAACTGTCAGGAGTTGGTGACTGAACCCTAAGTTTTAAAATGGCCAAACAACTGCAGAAATCATGCTGAGTCTTGATGACTGACTCCATGAACTGCCAGTCATGCCTAATCATGCCACAGCTGTATGAGAAGGATTGCATCAGAAGAAGGGTTTCGAGAGTACAGAGCCATGTAGTATGGAAATCTGATGCAATGTAACCATGTGGTTGAATAAGCCAATGCTATGCTAATATGTATATGTGAGCCAGAACAGAGATCATTCTCTTTCTGTGATTCTGTGATGCCTGGCGTAGCACCTTGATTGTAGATATTGTGAATAGCTAAAACTACTTTGAAGTTTAAAGCACCTCCTGTTTTCTGGATGCCAAACACTCTGTGTATGAGTATTCTTGGGAAAGGGTTGCTACCAAGTCTGCTGAGACAGTTTTTTGGTTTCTACCGGGGACTAAATGTCCTATCATCCCCTGACAAAAACCCTGCAGGGTTACAATGTACAGCAGGACTTTCTCAGGATAGATCAGACAAATCTCCCAAAATGTCTCTTTAGCACCACCTTTTGCAGTGTTCTCTTCCTGACACAATAACCCTTTTCATCAAACTGACCTGTAATTGTGAGAAAAAGCAGCCCCAGCATTATCGGATCACTAATTCTAGCTCTGTTTACTTCCACATTCGTGATCTCGGTGATTCTCAAGAGAAGACGTGAGCATGGTAAAAAAATTAAATACAGCAAAAGGAACACACAAAAAGTACACACAAGCAAAGAAACACACTAAAAAAAGTTCATAGTAAACCAGGGAGATTCATAAAAAGAGCGTCCCCTATCTGGCTTTCGTGTTCTCAGCTGGAAGTGTTCTCCCCATTTACACTGTATTCACAAAATAAAAATGGTGTGAGGTTTTAAACACTGGCAATATTGGGCGGGGGAGGGGGGGAGAATGCCATAGCAGATCTATTGATGGCTTGGCCCGTCAATAAAAAAGTACAACTTATTAACAGCAACAGAAAGCTAAAGAACGACATTGTTTGGTACGTGTGCCCTTTCACATTCATTAGGTGCCGTTATGATGCCATATTTGGTAAGTTTGATAAAGTCCTCAGCGGCGATACCACAGCTGAACTTTCTTAATGCAGTTGTCCCCCACAGTTCATGTGGCTTTAATTGTTTTAACAGACATTTGTAATGCCAGATATTTTAGCTGTATTTTGGCATGGATATTACTAGATATTTCCCTGTTTATCTCTAAACAGAGAAAACAGCTTTAATAAGAAGATCAAGGTATAAATCCAATGAATCCTTTTCAGCTTCTGCTTATTCTGAAATATTGCTGCTGTTGTCATGGTTTGCATGTTGGACTACAACTCTGGAGACCAGGGTTTGAATACCATTCAGCCATAGTTTTGCCTTAGGGCTGTCATAAGCTGGAAATGACTTGAAGGCACACAACAATAACGCTATGAATGAGACCATTTATTTTTTTAAAATAAATTGTTAAATAAATGATTTCATCTATTTACTAAAGGTAAGTAGGCAGATACAGATGGAGCTCTTCAATCTTGGAGGTGTTACATCCCCCAAAGCCCCACAGGGCTGGTGCTGTCAGCTCATTTTCAACTTGTTTGCAACATGGGGAAGTTTTTGTTTTGTTTTTAAGCCAAAGCAAGCAAAGGGAATTTAGTTAAAACACATTGTGAGGTGTATTTACATTTCATTCTATACTGGGGACATAGTTTGGAGTAAAAAGGCACTGTCCTGTTTCAGGGTGGCACTGCTCTGGGGGAGGGGTTCATCTGTGATTCAAGAGATGAAACACTGGAGAAACCAATACAGGGTGTCCAAGAAAACAGAAGCATGCTCAATGCAATCCAAGATCTGAGCACAAAAAGTAGCCTGAGAAGGGTCCAGAGACAAGCAGGAAGTTGCTGAAGAGAATCACCCAAGGAGCAAGCTAAAGGTCAGGAAGGGTCACACAGTGCAAAACAGAGATAGTGGATCCCTTGCCTTGAAGGGGGGGGGGAAGGTCAGGCTCGACTGTTCTAATTTATAGCCAGCAGCAAATCAGCACAGCTGGCCTAATTAGCTCAGTGTTTCTTTTTTAAAGAACACCCAGGCAATTTCTGATCTTTTGCTGCTGTGTTTTAATCTCTGATGATCAGAAGTATGCAGTATCTGATTCCTGCTCTTCAAGGATCTAGAAAGACTGGTCCAGGTTATGCTTCCAAGGCAGGGCTGTCAGGCTCCTCTGGCTCTAAATCAGGGCTATCAGCCACCCCTGACTCCGAAAAAAATCATATTATTTAGGCTCTCCTCTTTCCCTTCCTTGGCCAAGGAGGCCACCTCCTGGTAGGACATGACAGGCCTTTTCATTCACTTCTTATTTAGTTAGGTGGGTAGGTATTTACACCCAGCTCTTCAGCCACAAAGGCTCCCAGAGCATAGCTTTTCCTTGGGTTGTTTTTTTTTCACCTGCATCTGTGGCTGGAATCTTCAGAGAATGGTTGGGTAGGAGTGTGTCCGGGATTTATACGCTGTTAACCCCTGTAGGGGAATATATGTAAATTTGCATAATTGAATGTTTAATTTCTGGGTATAGAAATGTAAGGCTTGTTAGTGTCTGTTTGGCTGGTGGTTGGTTGATGGGCCATTATCTGCTGGGAATCCCCACGTCGCTGGGTGGAACTCCTTTGTAAGTGTTGAGTTTTGATTCTAATGTATTTCAAAACTTGTTTACTTTTAAAGTTTCTTCTTTCCTGTTGAAGTTGTCCAGGTGTTTGTGGATTTCAATAGCTTCTCTGTGCATTCTGACATGAGAGTTGTTGGCCTGCTCCAGAATTTCTGTGTTTTTAAATAACATTTTGTGTCCAGGTTGGTTTATCACATGTTCTGCTACTGCTGATTTTTCTGGTTGGCCCAGTGTCTCCCATGTTCCTTGATTCATGTTTGCACACTGAGTTTTGTGGTCCCTATGTAAACTTGTCTACAGCTGCATGGTATGTGGTAAACTCCTGCAGCTGTGAGAAGGGTCTCTTTTGTCCTTTGCTGAGCGTAGCATTTCTTTTGGACAAGTTTACATAGGGACCACAAAATGCAGTGTAAACTTGTCCACAGCTGCATGGTATGTGGTAAACTCCTGCAGCTGTGAAAGGGTCTCTTTTGTCCTTTGCTGAGCATAGCATTTCTTGTGGACAAGTTTACATAGGGACCACAAAACGCAGTGTGCAAACACAAATCAAGGAACATGAGAAACACTGCAACCAGAAAAATCAGCAGTAGCAGAACATGTGATAAACCAACCTGGACACAAAATGCTATTCAAAAACACAGAAATTCTGGACCAGGCCAACAACTATCATGTCAGAATGCACAGAGAAGCTATTGAAATCCAGCTCGATGCAATCTTCCAGCCAGCTGCCTGATCCTGCACTCTCCCCATGCAAAAAAATTGCTGCTTGGTTTGCTGCCACCCCCATTGCCTTAACAGAGTGCCCTCTTGCAAACCACTCCTCTCTGTCATCCTGCCAAAGCATAATCTTATCAAAATGTCATCCTCTAGAAGTGAAGAACTGTTAAAGAGGAAGTGAAGAGGGGTGGACAGGGCTTAAAAATCCCTCCAGCACTGCCTCCTCTCCAATCAAGGTGATCTGTGCCTCACATATACAGTACATTCCGGCCTCTCTTCAGTTGGAGGCCAAAAAAGGCAACTCCTCCTTGCATCACCTCACCACCACGTGGGTCTGTGTCTGCATTAATATATGAGTGTTGTTTCTGAACTAGAAAAAATATGTTTATTATTATTTATTTAAAAGATTTTTAGACTGAATTTGTAGCCGTGCTCTCACAAGCCATCTTCCAAAATTTAAAACAACAGAATTGAAATGATTCAGAAAACTATGAAATACACCCCCCCACACACACACACCCTACATGGATGGATACAATGGGATCTGTATGGAAAGGATAGATGAAAATATGATTAAATTTGTCTCCCATCCAGTCCTAGGGAAGGAAATATTTTATCTCTAAACAGGGAAACTAATGAGATAGATTAAAGCTGCATTATACTCATGCTTTTTAATAATTTCTTTGGTAACTATATCAACAGTGACTGCTCAAGAAATGAATTATGTGTGAAAAATGCCTTCACATATTACATTTCTGTATCAACAGCAAAAGGAATAGAATAGAGTTCATCCATAAATCTGTTCTGTCTTCTTTCCACAATTTAGATACATATTTTTAAAATGCATTTTCTCTCAACATATGTTTTTTATAGTGTATGTAAATCCATTTTTAAAGTCAAGATGTGTTGCAACATTTGAAAAATACCACGAGCCGTGGATACTCAGTTTCAATCCCCATATTAAGTCCATAAGATGTGGATCTGCTCAGTTCATACTGGAATTTACAAGGAATTAATTCTTCAAACACTCTTAAGCAACACAACTCTTTCTAGACCATCAAAGGAAGTACACTGTTAAATTCTGTGGGTTTTTTTTTTCAAAACATGTAGAGAAAGAGAGAGAAAGGAAGGAAGGAAGGAAGGAAGGAAGGAAGGAAGGAAGGAAGGAAGGAGAAATGATGTATTGGAAAGAAAATAATAAATACAGTAAGCTAGTATATTGTTTTAAACTTCCATTTTGCCTTTTGTGTTTACCATGTTCATGGCACAAAACCCAGGCAAGCCATTCCTTCACTTAATGTACAATTTGTTTGCAGGGGCTGGCTCATATTAAGTACACTTCATTTACAGACTTCCAAAGCAATGTCACAGGTGTCCCAGGTAGGTTATTATTATGGTAGTTTAATATTCAAGCAGTGTCAGAAATTGTCTACACATGTAACAAGCAGAAAATCTACTAGAGCTTTTGTTAAGGATTCCTGAAATTTAAGACACTCTCTTAATTCCACGTTTTTGTTTCACTAAATTACAGATGATACTGTGACACTATGTAGTATCATAGAATCATAGAGTTGGAAGGGCCATTTAGTCCAACCTCCTGCCATACAGGAATACATAATCAAAGCATTTCCGACAGATGCTTATTAAATTTATTAAATACTACTGTAATCCAATTTTCTGACTAAACCAAATCTGGTAATACAATCACTTACAAATTAATGCTGGTATGAGAACACAAGGGAGCCAACTGTGGTCAAGACTCAGGACTCATCTACACAGCCCAGAATCAGGCTGGTTGACTGCTCCAAACAGTCACAAGTTCACATGGTCAGACACAAGTTCACAGCCTGTCCCTGCAGCTGCTGTCACTTCTGTCCGTGGCACATTCTCTGAAGCCAGAAAGGGGGCCCACAGCACATGATCAAGGTCCCCTGAATGTGGCCAGCCTTGGTCACATGCTGTAGACCTGCTTCCACAGAAGTGGCAGCAGCTTCAGGGATAGGCCAGTATGCTGGTATGGCTTCCTGTGTTATCAAGGGACCAATCTGGCTCCCTAAATTTAGCTCCCTAAATTTCATATTTTGAACCACTACATAGGTAAATCAAAAGTAACGATACCTTTACCCGCTCTGTGATCAGGAATTTCTGGAAATAATTTTAAAAGCCCTCCAGTCTACATTCTAGAGAATAAGTTAAGGAAACTTGGCTACAGTAAGGAGATTTTCACACAGGGAAAGTAATCCCCGGGAGATCATGAAAGAAATGGGGCTGTTCTGGTTGCAGCGCTCCATTTTGCATGCCCTCTTCCTTCTCCCGATCTCCCATCGTCCTCCCTCTGTGCTGCTTCCATTTCCCTCCCACTATGTTCTGCAATTTTTTTTTTTTACTAATGAAGAACTTTCATTAGTAAAAAATAGTGGGAGGGAAATGGAAGCAGCATGGAGGGAGGACAACAGGAGATCAGGAAAAGGAAGGGGGCGTGCAAAATGGAGCGCTGCAACCAGATGCAGCCCCGTTTCTCTCCCTATCTCCCCGGGGATTACTTTCCCCGTGTGAAAATCTCCTAAGTTTCAAATTAGACCAAAGAGCTATGCTACTGAGCATCTAGAGTGATAATTATCTGCCCGTTTTAAGGATATGAACCATAACATGCTTTGAGTTTATTATAAAAAAACAGAAATTCAGAGAACAATGATTACTTTTAGATATCATTGCTAAGGAACTAGAAATATCAGGCAACAGATGCTTTGAGTTTATTCTGACGGGTATAATCTCCTAAAGTGACAGCTTGTTTTTAATTAACAAGGCTAACTGAATATTTAATGGTAGTTTACAAACAAGGCCAATGTGGTGTAGTGGTCTGAGTGTTGGACTAGGACTCCAGGAAACCATGGCTGGAATCACCTCTAAGCCATGGACATTGGATGACCTTTGGCAAGTCACACAACCTAAAAGGGAGACCATTGCAAAACTTAATAAACCTGGTCAAGAAATCCCTATGATAGGTTCATCATACTTTGGAGTCAACTTAAAGGCATCTAACCACAAGTATTTAAATATCTTTTCTTTAACTCTTTTCTATATTATTAAGCATCTGCTCCATATTATTGCATAATTACAATATTTTTTAAAAATACGTATCTAAATATTAATGCTACACGCTTTTAAATACTATGTATTAGTTAACTATTGACTTGTACTGAGTCATTTTTGAAAAGGAAATATCTAGGGGGAAAAAGTTGGAACTAAGTATCTACTGGGAGCCCTGGTGGCACAGTGGTTAAATGCTAGTACTGCAAGCCACAAGGTTATGAGTTCGATCCTAAGGCTCCAAGGTTGACTCAGCCTTTTGGTAAAATGAGTACCCAGCTTGTTGGGGGCAATTAGCTAAAAAAATTGTAAACTGCTTCAGCACTGATAAGTGGTATATAAATATCAATGCTACTGCTATTGCTACTGGAAACATCAATAAATGTCCCAAAGAGCTACAGCCAATTAACACCAACACCAACAATAATAATTGTCTGCTTCTCTGTATACAGAAACATCAAATCATAAGAGTTGGAAGGAATTGAAACATGCCCTCCAATTCTCCCAATTTGGCAAGTACAGCCCTGATTCATCCTTTGCTGTCTACTTTTCAGCTGCTTTTAAAATGCCTCAGCTTCTTTCTCTCACATCCCCCCTTTGTCCTCAGCTTATGCTAATTGCTGCAAACCAAGTTCAAAGTGCAAAAGTAGATTATCCTCAATTAACTCAGCAAGGGGGAAAGGAAAGAGGGAAGAATCCTACCCTTCCCAGTAGGCTCAGGCATAAAGCAAACTGCTGCAGCCTCTCCTAGCTTGTGCATTTTTCCTCATTCATAATTGTTGCCACCTCTGATGTTTCTTGGCCACATGTGTCCTGGTTTTCAGTTGTGAAATGTTGGTGGGTATGCTGAAGGCTCATCTAGTCCAACCCCCTGCCATACAAGAATACACCACTAAAGCACTCCTGAGAGATGGCCAGCCAACCTCTGTTTAAAGATCTTCAAAGGAGAAGAGTTCAGTATTCCCCAGACAGTCAGAGAACAAAACTTCACTAACACTTATAAATATTAGTTCTTATTACAACCTACATTTTTAGAAAGTGTATGATCCCTCCCCCATTATGGTCTTCTGACTGTTTCAAAATTTATCCACACACACACTTCCTATTTCATGAAATCCTTTCTATGGAAATGGCTTCTATTTTTCTGCCACATTTTCAAGTCCTATTTTGATTTTTTTTGGTGGTTTTTCAGCTTGAAGAACAGTTTGTTCTAAGTTCCACATCTCTGGCTTTTCTTCGCAAACGAAGATTCAGGAAGGACTCATCCCGCGTTTACTGCAAGCGCACTGATGACTAAAAAATTGGATTTGTCCTTCGAGCCTGTGCAATAGATTTTTCTGGTGGAGCGCAGTGTGCACAGAACTGGCCTCACCCTTTAAACCAAAGGTTCATCTGCTGGCCTTGCAAGCATGGATGGTAGCAGCAAGGTCCTTGGGCCGTAGGTTTGATTAGAGTTTCCTTCTCTTAGATGGTTGACCTTACAGGGTTGGACGAGCACCATCTGCCCGGGTTTGGGATTAGAGTTTTCCTTCTCCTAGGACGGTTGCCATAAGGCTTGAGGGCCCATCCTGCCCTATTCCACATATTACTAGAATAAACCTGAATGCTTTATTATTATTGTTTTAAAGAGGTTTGTATTTCTGTCTTTTCTTACCAAGAATCATCCAGTAATCCCCTTTATTGTCCAGCAAGCATTTTTTCAAATTACTTGGCATTTCATCACATGGATGACTAGCATATGATTGTATAAACTGAGATGACTGGATTTTTTTTTTCTGTTTCCCATCTCTTCATTACCCTGCAGCCATCTTGACCACCTATACTTCCTGACCTCAAACAGCCCACAGGAAGAAGTGTCACCTCATGAGATCTTCCCCTGAGCTTTAATGAATTGGGAAGGCTGCTGGGCACCAGAAGGATGATTGTGCAAGAACATGTTCACACATGTTCTATGGTCACTTCATAATTAGGGTAACTGCAAGAACCTCCACCTCTGCTCAAAAGAATTTTGAAATGCTATGAAAGTGTGTGAGAAGGGTAAAAAATATGGAAGAAAGTTTCAAATCAGGTAAGAGTAGAGAGGATATGCCTGCTTGAGTTATTGCCTCAATGGTAGCTGTTGAAAGCTTCTTTCAACAGCTCTAATGGGTCTTGAGAACCTGCCAAGGGAAGCTGAGAGAGAATTGTCCTTAGTGTGGAGAATCAACAACTCTGAGGTCAATTTGAATGTGACCAAAGAGTGGAGGATGATACCAGACCTGGCCAGTCAAAACTGTGATTGCTTAAAGCTTTAAGGTGTAATCTAATCTAATTAAGAAACATCTGAGTACTTGAGATCTTTGGGAAATGTAGAATACTAACATACTGAGGAGAAAAGATATTAGGCAATTACTAGTAAGACTTCCAACAAAACATTATAGTGGATTTTAGGGCTGTAAATCTTTGGTTATATCATTTCACAGATAAAAATTGAATATTTCAAAGGTTTGTTACCCTCTGGATAAGATTAAAAGAGTTTTTGTACACAGTTTTGATATTTTTATGGTTTTTTGGTGAAAATTTTGCTGAAGTTTATTTTGTCCATTACATTGGCTTTTGTGCAAAATACAACAGTTTCGCACAAAATACTGTGGGTTTTGCACACATGCACTCACACAAAAGATTGAGGCTCCTGTTGTGTATGTTGAGGGGAATGATGGGGGGGGGTCCATGTTTTTTGCACAGTAAAGAAAAAAAACCCACATTTTGCTCCCCCTTTTTTTTAAAAAAAATGTGGATACATCCTTTCTCATCAGAAAATATGCAAATATTTTCAAACAAAGTGCTTCTCATAGCACCTAAAAGCCGAACAAATTCATTAAGATTTACCTTACACCATAGTATGTAGTATATGCTAGAAGATTGGTGTTGTGTGCCTTCACCCAATGGAGCCCAGTGGGCCAAGCAGGGATTCAAACCCTGGTCTCAAAAGTTGTAGTTTTATGCTCAAACCACTACACCACACTGCCTTTCTGCTAGAAGATTTTTTTTTTTCCTACAACAGACTAACACCCCTATACCTCTTGAAGTTGTTTAGGGACTTTATCAGATTACCTTCCCTAAACATTCTTTTGCCAGCATATTTTGTGGGATTCTTATACCAACAAAAGAACCCCCTACCAGACCAAACTTTAGCAGTGGCAATGCGGTAGACCCAGCATAAATGGAGCACAACGGAGCTACATTTACTTTCAGGGTTGCAATCTGATGGGGAGAAAAAAAAAAAAAGAGAGCATCCCCTACCTGGCTGTTCCAATCTTGCCCAGAAGTGATCTGACAATTGACACTTTATTCACTGAGCACAATGGCATGAGGTTTCTAACATGGGAAATGCCAGCAACAAAGTGCCAGGGGAGACCTATTGATGGGCCTTCAATAAAATAGAATGGCTAATTCACATCTTAAAATCGTGAAAGTACAATGTTGTATGGTATGCATGCCCTTTCACTATCATTAGGTGTCATTATGATGCCATATTTGCCGTATCTGAGAAAGTCCAATGTTTTAAAGAATGGAAATCCTCCAATCTCCTTGTGCCATTACTTTTTTTCTTATGTCACAATATATAGGAATCCTAGAGGTGGAAACTGGCAAGACAAACAAGTAGACACTGACACATTTAGCAGCCTGATCCATGAGTCTCTCTGACAGGAGTAAGTCTTGACCTAGACTTACATGCTCTCATCATTTCTTCCAATTTCACCTCTGCCTGGCCTGATGTATGAAGAAAATACAATATAAGCTAACTAATGTCACTTATGATTATATTGCTGCCAGTCTCACTACTGACTTTGCTTTAAAAAAAAAAAAAGCTTTTACATTTCTTCACAGTAACTCACCCAAGAAAACCCTGGAGGTAATGCAAGGGAGAAACGAATGCGCAACTGAGATCTCTGACAATAAAATAATGTGAGACTTTTTGCTAGGACTGTTAAAAAAAAAAAAAGATGACTTCATAATCTCAAGCCATTTTCAGGGTGTACAACTCATCATTTTTCATTGAAGTTGTCAAGCTGGCGAACAAGAAATTGGGGGGGGGGGAAACCCTGGACTGCTTTATATATGGCATAAAAATGCTTGAAGCATCTTGTTGAAAAGAGCATATATGATATCAGCTATTAAAGGATGAAAGTGGGCAGTTCTTATACTAAACATCTGCTCCCTCCTGTATGTGGTCTTGGCAAATTAGACTCTGGAGAAATGGAGTGAGGGGTGTCATCAGCTTATTCATGCCATTGAACTCCAGACAGCCTCTCTCAATGGTTTCACGAACATGTTGAATTGCATTAGGGGATGCCATAGGGCAGAGCCAAGATGTCAACCAGGTGTCCCCTCACACCATCTTCTTCATGGATATAGGGAAGAATATACAGCCAGACCCCCATATCCGTGGAGGTTCAGTTCCCGGACTTACCGCAGATACGGGAAACCACAAATAACAATGTACACCATTGAAATACCAGTAATGGGAATTCCAGTTACAAATACCATAGAGTATGCATCTCTAGGCATTTTGTAGGAAGATTCTATAGTAGGTGTGCTGATTTGTGTCCCACAGATAATTGAAATTGAGGATACTGGTTCTGTGGCTATGGAGATCTGACTGTATTGCATGAGTTTGTGCTTAAAGGAAAGGAAATTAGATAGATAGATAGATAGATAGATAGATAGATCCCTTATGACTCCTCGAATGCTTTGATCAGCACTGTATACACACAATGTATATCCTAAATATACACTGGACTGACTATGTGACGAATGTTGCTGTCCTTGAGCAAGCAGGGATCACCAACATTGAGGCCATGATATTGAGAACACAGCTGCACTGGGCAAGGCACGTTTCTAGGACAGAGGACCATCGCCTCCCAAAAATAATACTCTATGGTGAACTTGCCACAGGTCAGCGTAAGAGAGGAGCTCCAAAAAAGCAATACAAGGATTCCCTGAAATTGATCACCAACAATGGTCCGCCCTGGCCTCACAGCGGGACACATGGAGAACTCACGCTGAACAAGTCTTGAAGAGAAACGACAACCCAGAAACATCACCCAAGGAGACCTTCTGCTGTGCTTTCTGCAATTGGACTTGTTTATCTCGGATTGGCCTTTTCAGTCATCAGCACGTTTGCAGAAAGTGCAGGATGAGTCCTTCCTGAATCTTCATTTGTGAAGAAAAGCCAGAGAGCCAGAGATAGATAGATAGATAGATAGATAGATAGATAGATAGATAGATAGATAGATAGAGTGTATAGTGAATATGTGAACAAATTTTATTTCTAAAAGCATTGTGTCTTCCAGACCTCTCTAAAATGCATCTAGTGAAGCACAAATGGTGACAGAAAGCAACAGAGTGGTCAGAGAACTATGAAGACTCTTCACCTTGCAAGTCTTGTTGTCTTACTCCTCTTCTTTCTCTTTCCCATTTAGGGGATGATAGAAATCTCTTGCCTGATTTTCTGCTAAACTGCTTCAGCAATAGGACTGGGGTGGATTTTATTATGAATTTGGTTCCATATAGCTATTCTGTCATAGCTGAGAACTATTGCATTATAGTTGAGGGAATTTAGAGTTGGAATTTGAAATGAAAAGTTTTAGTGCCACAGTTAAAATTTAGTAAAGCCCTCAATAAAACAGGGAAGAGTTTCATTTTATTTTACATTTTATGGAAAGCTCTTTTCAATATGTGTGGAAATATGGTTGCATTTATACCCTAATGGACAAATATTGCTTTCCTTTAAAAAAAAATGCATTCTACATTTCTGTTCCTCTTTAGTCCTCTCTGGCATAGAAGGGAGCAGTTCAGCTAAAACAGCATGCAAGAGTAACAATTAAAATAACAATCATATAGCAATAACCTACCAATCCTACAACTACAAAATGTGTTATCTTGCTTATCACAAGCCAAAGCTATAGTGCAGAACATCTTGATTATGAAACTGTGGTTTGTGAATGACTTTGTGCTTGTTGCCCATTAAGACAGCCAGCTACAAAACTTTATAGACTGTCCATAAACTTTTATAACAAACTCATCAAAATATTAAGGCCAAAGTGCAGAATTATCTTCATTTTAAAATCTAGTATCTGTAAATAATTGAATGTCTGTCAGTCACAGAGTATATGCTAGAAAACCATCTGAAACAGAGCTTAGTAAACATAATCTTTCGGAGTACAGTTCCCAAATTCTCAATCAGTCTCAAAGGTAACTTTTGTAAGTTCTGATTATTCCATGTCTTCAGCATTGTGAGTTGTTTCAAACCTAAGAAGTTGAACAACTTACAATAGTCAAACACCAGGCTGGGGAACATCAGACCTTCCAGTTGTTGCTGGCCTGTAACATCAGCTATTGCCAACCGAGCCAATAGTAAAAGGATTCATAATACAACAATATCTAGAGAGTAGTATGTTCCCTAGCTCCACCATGGACAATTGTTGGTGTATGCCTTCAAGTCATTTCTGACTCATGGTGACCCTAAGGTGAATGTATCCCAGGGTTTTCTTGGCAGAATTTGTTCAGAGGGGATTTGCCCTTGCCCTCCTCTGAGGATGAGAGATTGTGACTTTCCCAAGGTACCCAGCAGGTTTCCGTAGGTGAGTAGGGATCCAAATCCTGGCCTCCCAGTGTCCTAGTCTGACACTCAAACCACTATACCACACTGGGTCACCATACACAATATCTCTTATTGTCAGGTACTTAATAGGTTATCCTATCTCCAGTCCTTCATAACTTTAAGTCTATTTTTAAACTGAGAAAGCAGCTACAGTTCTTTGACAGGCTCATGCAGGATGTTCGGAATAATGCTAAACCAAGACCCAAACACAGATGTATCAGATCTGTGTTCTCACTATGCTGTGGACCACCTCCAGCTGACAAGAAGAAACCCAACAATTTATTCTTCCCTTCTGTATGGCACAACTTTGGTATTTCCTAGCAAGACATCACCACCAATGCAGACAATCTTCCCCTGCCAAACCTACAACTTATATATTTTAAAACAGAGGTGAATATATTGGTTTGGTTATGTACATGCAATATAAAATGCATGTCCATGAATTGACTTTTGTGTGTTGAGGCGGCCCAGACAGTCAAATTAAGAAAACCAGAAATTGTCCAGTGTTCTAATGTAAAATTGTTTGTAAATGTATCTTTTATAGGGAGCCCTGGTGGCACAGTGGTTAAAATGCCAGTACTGTGAACCACAAGTTTATGAATTCAGTCCCAGAAGGCTCCAAGGTTGACTCAGCCTTCCATCCTTCTGTACATTGTTAAAATGAGGACCAGCATAATAAAGAGCTGGGTGACGTGCTGTGAAAACTGTTAACACAGTTTCCAAAAAGAAGCTATTAGTAGAATGCATTTCTGCAGCATCTCTCCTGCAGTGTTGTTACATGCCAACAGTGCCATCTACTGGCACCTGCATTGTATAATTGTTTGTCTTGTCTTTAATTTGCTTTGAATTGTATGTGTTGAACTGCTTTGTATCCAATTTGCTTTGAATTGCATGTATTGAACTGTATTAAATTGAATTGTGTTGCACTGTATTGTATATTGTGATGTATATTGTGATGTTGTACTCTGCCCCGATCCTGAGGGGAGAGGTGGGTAATATTATTATAAGTATTATTATGCTGGTGGTTTTTTCACAATCAGTTTGAAGCTTTGGCAAGTAATAGGAATATCAGAATGGCTAGCTCTGGTGACAGACACATACTGGTTCCTACAGCTCCAAGACAAAAATAAGTATTAGGACCAGAGTTTCAGTCATAGTCTTTCAATTGATAAGTACATATTTGGCACCAATGGGAGTTCCGTTGAGTCCGCTCTCTTGAGCCATCAGAAATAAAAATGGACTCCAAATAATTAAAGCTTCTGTAGGCTCTACTTATATCCATGATGCAATGGGAAATAGAGTTGCATGTTTAGACTTACCCACAAAACGATGTCACACTGTTTACTCCTGCTTGCACTATTGTTATCTTATATTCAGCATAAATTCTTCAGTGGAAACCCTTTTACTCACAGAGATGCCTTGTATAATAAAGAGACCCGAGTATCCATGAGTACAGGTGCATCCTCCCATTGTTTTAGCAGTTATGGAGACCATGGTGAAATTAGGCAAAATACATTTAGTTTTTCCAGGCAAAATACAATTAGCTTAAAAGGGAAGGTCAGTTAATAAAAGACCTCTTTTCCCATGGATCCATATGACACTATAATCAGCGAATGCTCACACAATGTTCTTTTGCTGGCAACCAGTGAAAGCACAATATGTGTCTAAGATAAATTGAGAAATTTAAGTTTCTTTTCTCTCCTAGCCTTAACATTCCATTCATAAAAATTATATCTATTGTCCTGCCACCATTCACACCTACTGCACAATTCCTTAATGAGGCAGGGTGTTAAACCATATATCCCATACTTGAAAGAATGTAACTGTTCTAAGGAGCCATTCTGTTTTAGTCAATAAGTATGCAATTAAGCTTTCCCTTCTCTTTTTTGGGTAAAACAAAAAGGATCTATCATTCTTCTGTGACCTTCCAGTTCATTAGACAACAATATCATTAGCCTCATTTCCCCTTTCCCCTAACTATTGCCTACTAATGTAAAATCGTACATCCGAAATCTATGAAGTGTTACATGAAGAGATGACCAGAGAGTATTTTAGCAAAGCAAATGAGTCTGGGACACAGACCTCTGGGAGAAAAATATGACTTTTGTCTTTAAGTCTGATGCAATAATTATACAAGTGTTGTGCAAAATCATAACAAGAATGCTTTAGCTTTTGCAGTGCATTTTGTTATTCCAAAGGGCAATAATTCACAAAATGCCCCTCCACAAAAGCTCAATTTAAAGTAATGGACTAAAATCACACCTTGTGCTACGATGTCTTTACAGTGATGTGTAAGACCCTGACTTATTTCCATGTGCTTGGGGAGGCTCTGCCACAAATTTCCTTTAATCTCCTTCCTCTTTCCCAACATTTTAAAGAAAGGATTCAAAATTATCTAAATGTCTGTTGTTTTATGCATAGTGCTGAACTGAATTGACAATGGGGACAAGTTTGGCAAATATTTCTGTGCCCCTGAAAATTAACCCGTCCTTTTTCTTTTCTTTTACTTCTTTTCTTCACTGAAGAAACTCAGTGAAGAATGGCAACAGAAGGAGGGGGGAGCTGAGGGGTGGCAAAGCAGTAGCAGTTCTGAGAACAATGGCTGCTTATTGAATGCAAATCAGTTCTGACAGAATGGAAGAGTCAGAGATTTGTGGAGTTTTCTATACACTTCAAAATGGCAGGTTTTGCACTAAGAATTGTGGATCATAACAGGATGTCACAGTACGGATTGGCTCATGTGCAGCAAAAAAAAAAGTCAATTAGCTGTGTGTGTGTGTGTGTGTGGTGTAAAATACATCTTAAACTCATAATAGCAATTACCGTATAATAATTGCACCAGTAAAGATCTTGTTCTCCACCTAATGGAAAGGAATTTGGAGTTACTTAGGGTGAGATATCCATAGTTTGGACAAGTGAAAATTATTCTTGAAGTTATATATAAAACTGGTATTGAAATGGAAATTATTTTCATTGGACTGAAGTTCTGTTTGGTAATAATTGCCCCCAAATTGGATGCTTGCAACCATTTATTTATGGACAATCATTTCCAGGAATTCCTCTTTGTCCACTGAAATTTTTTAGATGTTTTTTTCTATTGTTGCCATGTGCCTTCAGGCCAACTTTGATTTATAGTGATCCTATCATAGGTTTGTTTGGCTTTTTGCAAGATTTATTCAGAGGAGGTTTTTTCATTGCCTTCCTCTTGGGCTGAGAGAGTATGAATTGCCCAAGGGCATCTAGTGGGTTTCCCTGGCTGAGTTCCATGCTTCCAACGTGGTGCCAATACAGGACTTGATTGCAGGACTTTTCTGCCTGTGCTGCTCTGTAGTATTGCAACATTTGGATGCAACTTTAGTTTCCTAAATAGAAAAAGTGATGCAAATGAAAAATAGAAGTTTGATAACAATGAATTTACTTTTTTTTTGTTCCCTCCTAAATACACAATTGAAAATACCACTACCACATTCAAAGTGAAGAGGGTCTATTCCATAGCCCTGGCAATCACAACTCCTCTCCAGATCCAGAGGCATTGGGCCAAACCATTCAGAGATGTTACATTGGCACAAGCCGGTTGCCCGGGACTTACCGGCGGCCACTTTTGCGGCCGGAGTCCCCCGTGCCCAGGCAGCCGCTCCACGAGGCCGGCATGGGCGCCGCCATGCCGGCCGTCTCTCTCTCTCCTCTCTCTCCCCGGCCTGAGCTCACAGGCCGGGGAGAGGATAGTAAGCCAGCCAATGGGAGGGAGGCAGTTCATCTTGTCACAACTTTCTGACTGTTCGGTGGGCATGAGTTTTTGTCCCGTCTGGGGCGGGGGGAGCTGGGAGCTACTGTTGGCTTCTGGGGTCCGGGGTCTGGACCCACCCCCGGGGCGGCTCCCCCTCCCCCTAAACAATTTGGGCACGTGATTGGTCACGTGTTGGTCACGTGAGCTCCACATTTTCCGGACACATGACTGGTCACGTTACTTGGCCTCACGGCCCGGCACGTGATCCATCACGTGATCCTCACGTGCCCGAGTGGCTAGGTTCAACTGCCCGGGAGGACTTTGGCTCTCTGACAGGTTGAGGGCTCTCCTCCTGTACCCCCGGTAACTCATGCCCAGGCCAACCTCCTACGTCAATCACCAGACAGAAGGTTGTGGCCTTTCCGCCAACCTTTTCACTTCTTGTAAATAAAACCTTCTGTGCATGTTACGTTGCGTGTATTCTCGTGTTTCGGCTGGGACGGGGTAGGGGGCCACCTTGACTCTCGGTCGCAAATCTTGATTGCTAGCCATCAAGGTAAGTGGTGGGCCTTCAGTATCTTCTGGGGTTTGGTTCTAGATCCCGCATGGATACCAAAATCCATGGATTCCCAAGTCCCTTCAAATACAATAACATAATAAAATGATGTCCCTTATATAATGGTGAATTGCAAGGTTTGTTTTTAGGATATTTTTTTGTGGGGGGGAGCTGATATTTTAAAGTCGTGGTTGGTTATATCTGTGGGAAAAGAATATGTTAACACAGAGGGCCAACTGCAACAGTGTTAGCAACAACAGTAGCAGTGGTTTCATGTCCAGGTCAAGGGTCAGAGTATCCTTATGAATTTGGCTCAAATTTAAGCAAAATGCCATTGGCTGACTCTTTATTGGTATGGCTTGGCATCACTATCTTAGAATAAAACTGTCAGCATGCTTGCAAACCCTTTTTGTGTTCAGTCTGGAAGAAGTGGGGAGGGGACATGTCTTACAGGGTGCTCTCCACATATCATTATATGTGCTGAAAAGGAGATCCCTCACAATAAGCAGCAGCTGAGGAGCATGAAGGGCAACAACAGCTTTGCAATTGGACCTGCTTTATATTACCACTGACAGCATGGGCTCACTTTATATACCATTGCTGTTTGTGTCAAAGACACACAGCTACTTTATTGCTTATTTTATTGCTGTTTTATTGTCGACAATAAGAGGCAGCTGAACCAGCATGAAGGGCAGAAATAGTACTAGAATTTCACTGTCTTATATTGACAGGACATTCACTTTACATAGATTAGCTGTTCTCTCATATCAATGACTGTTGTACATTTGATTGCATAGTAATGCACTTTTGAATGCATAGCAATAATCTGAGACTGGTCATAAACATTCATCCACTTCTATAGTGCATGCATTTTTTAAAGTCTTACAGACTGATGTAACTGTGCCGACTGGAGAGAATATTATTTATAAAACAGCTAATTAAATGTTACATGCAATACTCCCAAGCTGACAAACTGGCTTCCAATCTTAAAATTTGCTTGTCTTGTTTTGAAAAAGGTAATGACCCTTGTGAGAAGGTAATTACCCATTTTATAGCCCATGAGCTAGAACTTTGGTCAGACAGGATTACAGTTGCTGGTGTATTTTCTTATCTGTTTTTAAAATCAATTATTCTCCCCACCCATCGTATCCAAACAAAGCCCTTGTAAAATATGTTGAATGCAAATTCATGCATCTCAACCAAGAAGATAACAAAACTTTTGCTCTAAAATAAAATATGATAACAGTTCACATAAATACAATTCTGTCAGTGAAGATTATACCACTCTATTGCTCACTGCCAGTTCATGATAATAGTTTTGCTATTCGCCGATATTACTTATTTTACTTCACAGGGATGAATGACAGCCATTAATTGACAAGGGGAAAATGTGTATGGTCCAAAATGATTAGGTTGGATACAGTGAGCTAAATATGGTCTCTATACCTATAGAGTTGGATCCAAGGGTATAATTCCTCTGGGGCAAAACTTTTACCATTTATAAAAATCCAATGTTCATCCTTGCATGCATCAGATCCAATACTCTACTCAAGTAAATATTGGCACAGACCATCAGACATTCATAACTTATGTGAATACAGGTCACCCCCCCATATCCGCGGACCCAATAACCATGGTTTCAGTTACCCATGGCTAAAAAAAAAAAAGACACACACCATAGAGCCATGATGGAAAATGCCTAGAGGGGTATCCTCTCTAGGAATCACTAGCTCCTCCAACACAACTCTATGGTATGTTTGTACCAGAAGTCCTTTATTTTAATAGGGTTCACTATTATCCACAGCTTCATTTATAGAGTAAGTCCATGAACATATCCCTTGTGGATAGGGGGGGGCAACCTGTACATAGAATCCTTGAGAGATTCTGGGATGTTGTTGGTTGGGAGAGAGGAGCACAAATTTTGCCTTAATCCTTTAAACACAGCATTACTTTTCATCTGCATAGTCCAGACTTGGTTTCCATTTCTTGTCTATGTTAGAGCAGACTTGCACGCTGGAGATTCACCAACAAAAGCACTACCAAACAGCTATACAGAGTGAACCCCTAAGGGGTTGATAAACCTATTAAACTGACCCCAAGTCATTCATTTAAAGGCATAGGTAGGAGCACACATACATACATGCACTCCTATGCACACACACACACTATTTGCTTGCCTTGTTCACTCTTTGTTGCTACCACGTCATGGCTGCCACATTGTGTTTTCTCCTGTTACTCAACCAAATTACTCCCTCCCCCAGTTGCCATAAACTGCCCACTACATACAGCTAAATGAAGTTGGGAAACATCAGTATGATTTTAGATGTGAAAACAAAAACAAAACAAAAAAATGATGTACACTATCACAAATTACAGAGAGAAGAATGTTTTGCTGATGTTAGTCTGAACTTGCTGAATGACATCATCATATATTTATACATGACTGTCTTATACAGTTGTCCCTTCATATTCACTGGGGTTTGGTTCCAGCACCCCCCATGGATACCAAAATCTGGGAATATTCAAGTCCCATTATATGTAATGGCATGGCAAAATGGTGTCCCTTATATAAAATGGCAAAATCAAGGTTTGCTTTTTGGATTATTATTTTTTAAAGAATATTTTCAAGCCGTGATTACTTAAATCCGTGGATACCAAATCCATGAATACAGAGGGACAACTGTACCATTGCCATGCCATCAAATTTGAGTGAAGATAATGTTTCCTTCCTTCATTATGGAATTGTGCTGCTGGAAAATAATCACGCAGAATAGCAAAGGAGAGATAGGTCACGATGCCATCAAGGCTTTAGTTTTCAGTCCCTTTCCCACAACAGGTGAGTGGGAAAGGTTTAATGTTCATTGTAAGGCTGCAGTCATGATCCCAGCTATCTCCCAACCAAGTAGCCTAAAGCAGTTTCTTAAGTAACTTTCCTATTCTTAGATGGAACTCCTATAATAAAGCTGGTTAACTGTGTTTCTCAAAAGCTGATCTCTTTGCTCCTTAATTGGACCTCACACAGATTGTTTCTTAACCTGCTCCAAATACTGCCTTCTTGCTTTTTCCTCCCTCTACTGGTTAATCAGAACATGGTAGTATTGTCCATGAGATTCGTTGGGAATCATAAAATGGACCCTTCATCTGCTGTATATGTGTTTCTCTGTGTTGTAGATGTTGGAATGCTTCTCCACAAACCAAATCACCTTTAAAAGATAGATTGCCCACTGCTAACCCATTTCTTTCTCTGTACAGGTTTTGATTCTTCTGATCCTGTGGATAAAAGCTTCATTAAAACATTGAATGAAAAGATGAGTGTTTGATTGGCAACTTAGTGAGTTTCTCCTTAGTTTGTGCACATGGCAAGCAGTTTAAGACTGCTTTGGAAAAGAGTGAATTTATTCTCTTAGAGTGGAATCTGTGTGAAAGCGACTCCCCATAATGCCAACCATTTGATGGATTCCTGCATGTTCACAAAATTCACATATATTGAAGCACCAGGAATGATCAAATAGCAATGTTAATAGCTTCTCTATACCTACTTTTTTAAAAAGAAAAAATACTGTTTATCCTTGTGAGACTTTTTTTATTATAAAAACAAGATTCTACTCCAACTGTTTTGAAATGTATTATAAAACTTGTAGTAGCTCTACACAATTTTGCAAGAGAATATATTAAGATTTCAAAATAAGGTATTTATTTGACATTGTGGGCACCATCCAGGGAAAGCTAGGTGCAAATGCTATCAATTTTGTGAAATTTAAGCATATTGAATTACTTTTGAATTGTACCTGTTATGTTTGGAAAAGACTGTTTTTAGCTTACTTACTCTCTGTCATTCTTTCTATCCATTCTATGCACTGCATAATATTAGGGACTCAAAGAAATTAACTAGGAACTAGAGACCTCTTATTCTTATGCCCATGTTTTCACAATAATTAACCATTTTTCTTGATGGAAAGATCCTGACTGATGGAAGATAATAAGAAAGGATAATGCATTTACTTTTTTAATACCAGCATGGATTTGATCTATTAGTCAACATGCTGATACAGCCGAATGCACCAATAAAGGGATTTCATTATCTTAGTTATGTAACACTGTTAATTCTTCCCATGTACTTGATATTTCTAGAAAATATATTTATCTTGGATTTTTTAAAAAGTTTCTTCTTTCTTCTTTCTTTTACTAAATATCACAAAAGAATATGCAGTTATTCTGTTGTTAACTTATGCCCCCCCCCACTTGCAGCTAATTGTTGATATGTATTGGTTAAAAAGAGTACACAGCTGAGGTGACATGAAGCAGATTTGACCAATTCTAATCTTTTCACACATCATCTCTTTTTGTACAAAAACACACATACCTGGCCGGGGGGGGGGATTACTAAATAGGATAAATCCCCCAGCACTAAAATCTCAGTCATAGTTATTTCTTTTTTAAAAAAATCCCAGTTAATTTGCTGTTGTAGGAAAACTGGTGCAAACCATGTGCTATGAAAACAAGATGGGTTGAAGTACAACCACCACTATAACTGGAATGAACCGCTGCCAGATAACACAGAGCTAATTCTTCTGGGCAGATGCAATGGGCTATTGAGTATGTTGTAGGACATTCACATCGGGAGGCATGGAGACGCACTATCCACAATGCTGCAGCCTTATTTGAGAACTCACGACGAACAAGTCTTGAAGAGAAACGACAACGCAGAAAGAATCACAACCCAAAAACATCACCCAAGGAGACCTTCTGCTGCACTTTTTGCAACCGGACTTGTTTATCTCGGATTGGCCTTTTTAGTCATCAGCGCGCTTGCAGAAGGCGCGGGATGAGTCCTTCCTGAATCTTCGTTTGCGAAGAAAAGCCAGAGAGAGAGAGAGAGAGAGGACATTCTCTCAGTTCACCTAGGTTGATAGTGACCCCCAAGTGCATCACATTTGAAGAGGTATGCACCCAAACAGGTGAGCCAGATTCTGTTCCAATATGATAGAATCATAGAGTTGGAAGAGACCACAAGGGCCATCCAGTCCAACCCCCTGCCATGCAGGAATATACAATCAAAGCACTCCCAACAAATGGCCACTCAGCATCTGTTTAAAAACCTCCAATGAAGGAGACCCCAGAACACTCTGAGGCAGCATATTCCACTGTTAAATAGCTCTTAGCATCATAAAATTCTTCCTAATGTTTAGGTAGGGGTTCTATGGTATTTTTCAGCATTCAGACCAGTGTGGAAAGTATGTCCTGGAAGTAGGAAGTTGATGAAGCAATGAATTAATAATGGAACTTATGTTTCTGTACAAACATTCCATTTTTGTCTAAGAACTTTGTCAAATCCCTTTTGGAAGAAACATAAAAACACAGTCTCGGATCCCCAGAGAGCTGTGGATGGATTTAGACCCCTTCCATGTGCATGCGGTCCTTGCCAGAGCTTGGACAAGTTACTTTAAGAACAATTCCTTTCCGTTACCCATTGCAGACTTCTGGACAGTAATTTATCAGCTACTCGTTACACTATAGAAAGGAAACTTGTTCCATTCCATTATTTACGGTATTTCTCTTTGTACTTCTCATTATTTTCTTTTTTTAAAAAAAAGACAGCAAGCAGCAGCACAAGACTAACAAGAGAATGGCATAAAATGTGACAAGTCCACTTACAAATCCTGCTAAATCTTTTATAATTTATGCTATAACCTAAACTGTTTTTCTATGTGCTGTTATACAAATCCCATGCTTGATCGCAGAGGCCAGAATCTCACTGGTGCTCTGTGTTGTATTTTACTTTTTGCATGGTTGCACAGTGGCCACATACGGTAATAAAGAAAGCAAAGCTCTCTCCATTGGCCCTGTGAACAGAATGCTGCTACTGTCCAATGGTATCTCTTTCTGGACTTTATCAGATGAACCTCCAAAAACATCTCTTTAGCACCATATTTTGCAGTATAATTTGCAGCTGAGGGTGGAGCAAGCTGAATAGGCAACATAACCCTTTTGAACATGCATACCTGTAATAGCATTAAAAAACAGCCCTGACATTAATGGAGCACAAACACAGGTGCTGTTTATTCTGTGTTCGTGATATCATTGGTTCTTGTGAGAAGACACAAATATGGTAAAAAAATTAAAAACACCAAACTCAAAACAGAAAATGTACACACAAGCACAGAAACACACTCACAAACTCCTAAGTAAACCAGGAATGTTCATAATAAGAGCGTCCCATTCCTGGCTTTCTCATTCTCAGCTGGTTGTGTACTGCCCATTGACGCTGTAATCACAAGAGGAAAATGGCACACAGTTTCAAACACTCTCAATACTGGCCAAAAAAAAATGTTATTGATGGCTTGACCCATGAATAAAAAAGAACACCTTATTTTCAACACATAATCACAAAAGCACAACATCATCTTGTATTGGCTCCCTTTTGTGTTCATTAGGCATCATTATGACACCATATTTGCCACATCTGATAAAGTCATCTCTCCAATGTCTGGCATTTGGATAGTTCCTCAAAGCCAGGGTGTTCTGTCAAGGTTGGTTTGGAAAGCTGCCTGTGATTTTTCTAATGCAGTCTTCCTGGAATTGCTTGATTCCAAGAAGTCATATATGGGTGGGTGGGGGGGAAGGTTGCTTATTACCAATAGTCTTCTCTCCCAACAATGACAGAAATGATGTTGCTTCCCATCCCTTGCAGAGTGTTCTATCTCCTGCCACTGCCTTTCTTAGCATAATTACAACAATGAAGAGCTTCAACAGCATTCAGCCAGAGTCAACAAACTTCTTGTATCATCTAATGGGATCAGTATAAGAGCTGCACTGTTTTGAACTCCAATTCCAAAAGCACAGTCCACTGTGTTTTTCATTCTGGTATACACTCTGCCTAGAATGCAACATAATGATGCAGAATTTTCGCAACAAAGCACATCATATCAGTGGACCACAAGGGGACCAGAAGCTGAACATGAGTCATGTTCAGTGGACCACAAGCTGAACATGAGTGAGCAGTGTGATGCAGCACTAAAAAAGCTAATGTGATTGCATCAATAGGAGTATAGTGTCTAGATCAAGGGAAGTAACAGTGCCACTGTATTCTGCTTTGGTCAGACGTCACCTGGAATACTGTGTCCAGTTCTGGGCACCACAATTCAAGAAGGATATTGACAAGCTGGAGCATCCAGAGGAGGGTGACAAAAATGGTGGGAGGTCTGCAGGCACTATGAAGAGTGGCTCAGGGAGCTGGGTGTGTTTAGCCTGGAGAAGAGAAGGTTGAGAGGTAACATGATAGCCATGTTTAAATATTTGAAGGGATAACATACTGAGGGTGGAGCAAGCTTGTTTTCTGCTGCTCCAGAAACTAGGACATGGTGCAATGAACTCAAACTGCAGGAAAAGAGATTCCTCCTAAACATTAGGAATAACTTCCTGACAGTAAGAGCTGTTCGGAAGTGAAATGCACTGCCTTGGAATTTTGTGGAGTCTCCTTCTTTGGAGGTTTTTAAACAGAGGCTGGATGGCCATCTGTTGAGAGTCCTTTGTTTGTGTATTCCTGCATGTCAGGGGGTTGGACTAGATGGCCCTTGATTCTATGATCACTATCTCATACATTATTGTCTGCAGGCTGAGGGGGTTGCTCTCATATAAATGTCTAGAGGACATTTCTTTCACACTGATCAAATTGTCTAGGATTTTCCATAAGGGTTACTTCATTTTCACTCAAGTAATATCTGTAACCATAGAAACAGAAACAAGAGTAAAAATGAATGTTTTTTTCTGGCAGTTCCTAAATCTCAATTTACTTCTATTCTGGTTTAAATAGAAACCTATTCAACAATTATTATAAAGATATATTTTTAAAAGAAAGAGGGCAGGGAATGAAAAACTGATATTGTATGGGTTAAAGAAAATTATATCTTCCCTTCTTCTGCATCATTGATTTTCTAGGAAAATTTAATTTTAAGATGCATGAAGCGCTAAATGAAAATATGTTTGATGAATACAACACAATTGTATTTTTAAATTAGCCTGTGTCTCAGACCAAGAAGATAGATCTTTAAAACAAAGTAGTAAATGAACAAAACCAAACAAATCAACAGTAGTATCAACTACCTCCCATGACTTTTACACAGTCAATGGGTTCAAAATCTGTTTGAGTATATTGCCACATTTCCAAAGTTTTAAAATAAACACTTAAAAATAACTTTAATTCTGATAATACCGCTTACTGTGGAAACCAGAAAGTATACCTTAGCCACTGGGAGTGGAAATAAAGGAGACTATTCATCTACTACAAGGTAGATAAGAGTTTGCTCCAGGTTAATGGCAAATTAGCCTTTAATTTATAAGGAAACAAAAACAAGTAACAGAAACACTAGATTGTTACTGTAACATGGACACTCAGCCAACGTGAAAATCTTTCTGTATATACCAAATGCAGGAACAATTTCTTAAAGGTCATTAAGGACTTTTTCGGATGCATGAAATATAATGCAAGCAGCCTCGTTGCCGGTACTGTTGATCATGCTTAAAATCGAGGAAATATGACGCTCAACTCTCCCCGCGGTACTGCAACAGTACCAGCAGGGGAGAGTGTCATACAAAACCGACGCTCTGTAGCGCAGCAGCCTCGCAACGCGACGAGGCTGCTTGCGTTATATTTCATGCATCCGAAAAAGTCCTAAGCTTCCCGCTGATATAATCAACATCCTTTTGAACAGACATATATAAAATTGCACCAAAGTACTGTACTGAACAGCAATATTTAAGTTTTCTTATATCTATTTTCTAGAGCATACAGTAAGAAAGTGCACCCCATGGTACACTAGGAATGGAAAGAGAATTCAAAAATATTTCCAAAAAAGTTTGAAAAAAACATGTTTGTTGTGTGTTTAGAAACTCTGACAAGAAGAATCCTAGACTGATTAGAATCTTCAGTTTGAGACATATTCTGTGCAAAACTCACATGTGATTGATTTGTGTACACACACACACAGCGTTTTTTGTGTAAGCAACAGCATTTTCTGTACAGAAAATAATTCTGATTAGAAAAAAAATATTTTCTTTGCAGAAGAGACTATTTTCTGCACAAAACAATCCCATGTAAAACATGTAACTGCATATTATTACATGTAAAACATGTAACTGCAACATAACTGTATGATTTTTGAAGGCTTTCTCGCAGTGGGAAGAAAATAGCTAAAACTGCTTGCTGCTTCCTTTAGTAAGAAATACAGGTATGCCTTTTAGTGCCTCTACTATCAGTTTTTGAGCTCCTGTGGAGGCTTATATACTATTGCACCTTCCCTTTTCAGGTCCCCACACTATCCATGCAAAAAGTCAAATGGTGAGGTGGCATGCTATACATGATGTTGTGTGGCTAAGTTACTGTTTCTGACCCTTGTTCCTTTGTGTCCACTTACGAGATAGGTACAAAAACATCTGCTTGGTTAGCAAATCTCCATAATTCATATTTCCAATCTTGCAAACTTGAATTGGGCAAATAAACTCTGAAGGATTATATAGAATACTCTCAAGATTTCAGAGAACAGATTATTCTGGATTCCAGAGGACAAAATGGACTCTGGGTGTCAATCACAACATTTAATATATTTTCCCCTTTTACAGCAGGCTTTTCTCAGAACTGCTTGTGTCAGCACTCAGGCTTGCAAATTAACCTGTTGTTTACTTTGCAATGCCCAGCCTCCAAACAAAGCACCCTTTGCAAGATATAGAGCTAAGCATGACCTAGAAAAAAACATATATATCTCCCATCACTTATGGAGAACTGTTTCTAAATATAGGCAAAGTGTATCACTTGATCCACAACTAAATAGGGATCCTTATTGAAATCCACTGGCTCCCAAAGAAAAGCAACTGAATTAGGAATTTCCTTTTCTGAAGGGGGAGGGTATAACTTATTGAACTAACATGTTATGTCTTTGGTGAGGACACAGAACACTCCACAGTTACAAAGGACAATTAATGTAATCAACCTTTGCCCTGTAATGCAATGTAAACAACATTGGCTTCAGCGACTAGAAAGAAGTAAAACTCTTCTGTATTGATACAGTCTGCTGGATCAGGCCACAGGAAAGTTATTTTTGGTACTACAGTCTCTAGAATCTCCCATCAGCATGGGACCACTGGATGAGGGATTCAGTGGGTGGGGGGGGTAGTATTCTAAAAAGTAATTTTTGCAAGCTTTGAATTGTATATATTAGGATCTTGCCTTCTTTCTCTCAACAGAGTTCTTTCTCCATGATGAATTTCAACTCCAGTTTTCCTGACTAGAGCAAGTTATATGGGGGTTGGTGGAGTGAAGAACATATACTCTGATCATACTCTTTGAAGAAGGTCTGTCCCTAATGCATGCAGTACAACTGGCCATAATGCACAGCAGGAAATTATGCTCACTCAATAATAACATAGAAGAATTAGTTGTGTTTTAGATGGATCAAGCCAGTTCCCCCCACCACCAAAGAAGAGTAAAAAGATCTGAAAAGTCTAATAAATTATGAGACTGTATTTTGTACTAGTGCAGTAGTTTCTTTCCATCCCAACTCATAGGAACAGGCCAAGACATAAAGAACACCGTACCTGCTATATCATGCATGGCACCAGGACTGGGACCTTAAATAATACTAAAGTTATACCCTGAGAATAATTCAGAATTGACTATTGAGTGTCACTTTATGTAATCTGAAATCAATTCATTATAACACAGAAGGGATGTTCTTTTTCTTCTATTAGAGGAAGTTTCAGAAAGGATAGTTCCATCAAAAAGTGATGCTATTACATATTTCTTTTCCTCTTAACAGCTAAAAAGACATATAATTAGAGGTAGCAAAACCAAACCTACCATGCAACTTCTTGTAATAATAATGAATTATGGAACAAGAGTCAGTATCATTTGTAAGACATGATTTAAGTTTTAAACATTTGCTTTACCCAAATGGATCCATTTCATAATGGTCAGTATTCTTCTCTATTTTGCCACAGATACACACACTTAGCCCTATACACTCCTCCGTACTCATGCAGCTTTCAGTTTTCAAAAACCGGAAGAAAATGATCTTCAGATTCTCAGTCCCCTATTACTTTATGAATCATGACAATAAAAAGGACAATGTATTTACATGAACCAATGGATTCAAATTAGAGAGAGAAGGAGGGACAGAGGGAAGGAGAGATTCCACCTAAACATTAGGAAGATCCTCCTTATTGTAAGAGCTCTTTAACAGTAGAATAGACTGTCCCAGAGGATGGTGGACTCTCCTTCTCTAGAGGCCTTTAAAGAGATGTTGGGTGGGGCATATTGCAGGAGTGCTTTAATTTTTGTATTCATGCATGGCAGGGGATGGGACTAGATGGCCCTTGTGGTCCCTTCCAGTTGAAAGATTCAATGATTCTATTCTGAATATTTGCATTTGTTGAGTTACCCATATGCTAAAATGTAAGCTAAAGACAAAAAAAAAAAAAAAAAGTAAAAATGCTTCAAACTATCATGCCGTAAATCTAAAATTGATACTGAAACACTATTTTGTTAATAAATTATGATCAAGGCAACTGCAGTATCAAGATGAAAGTTTTGTGGCATCCAAGAATTTCTGTTTAATAGAACTCCTCCCTCAGGCTGAACATAATTTAAAACAGACAAATGGATATTTCTAGCCAAGGGAGGGCAGAGTATTTAGCCTTGTCCACAGTCTGTTTCAGTCTTAAGATGACACAAGGAAAATGTCTTGCAGACTACATTAAGAAGACAGTCTTATTTATTTTAACCATTTTATGCAGGGTTTTTTTGTCTAGACAGTTCTCCAAGGTGGCTCATATAAAGTAAGAATTAACTGCAGCAATACAATATATGGATATTTTAAAAAAGCAAAGCAAAACAATTTTTCTTTTTTTAAAAAAAAAAATACCAGTGCAATACCTCTGCAGCGTGCAACATCAGGATTCATCAAGTCTTTCTTTCTTGGTTTTTCTTGCTCACTGGGAGACAAGTGCTCATAATTTAAAAGCACAAAAAAATTGGCCAAGCATTCCAAGGTTTTATCCTCACAACCTTCTAATGGTAGCAATTATAGTGAGTGGATTTGCTATAAGGGCTACAACAGCTGGTTGATGTTTTTAAAAGCAAAGGTGGACTTTCTAGTATATTTAGGGAAGCCGCCTATAGGAGGCAAAGAGTCTTGCCATCTCATTCTATCTGCAAATTCTCACCAGCCCTTCCAACTTTCCCTCAGAAAAGGCTGGTAATGATAGAAACAAATTTATTGGTCAATGGTTAAATTTCATTTGTTCATTCCCTCCCCTGTGCATGTAGAATCTGAAAGGGGAAAGCACATCAATGGGAAGAACAATAAATCTTGTCCACAAGTTAACACAACTCTTTCATTTCGTTTTCCCTTTCTTTTTTTCTTGTCCAGTTGAGCATAGACCCACAGGCCACGAAGGAAAAACCTCCCCTGCTTTTTCTCCCCATCTGTTATAATATGTCAAGGGAACTTCTGGTATAATATGCACATTCTCAACTCCTTTCCACTTTTACTTTCAGTATTTCTCAGTATCAATGCATATTATTAGGGAGTTCTGGTGGTGCAGTGGTTAAATGCCAGTACTGCAAGCCACCATGTTGCAAGTTCAATCCCAGAGGGCTCCAAGGTTCACTCATCCTTCCATCCTTGCATACGTTGATAAAATGAGTACCCAGCTTGTGGGGCCAATTAGCTAACACACATGGGAAACCACTTAATGCAGTGTAGATATGTAAATTGCTATTGCTTAAACAATTTGTAAGCTGCTCTGGGAGCCTTTGTGGCCGAAGAGCGGGGTATAAATACACAAACACACACACACACATCCTGGTTTTAGTGAAGAGTGGGCCACCTTGACTACTTGTACAATGCTTGCTTTATCTATAGTTTCCATTAAAACATATATTTAACAGCGATATTTTGCAAACTGATTTATTCCTGTTGCATGAGCAAGTTTCAATCCATCCCTTCTACTCTCTTACAATTTTCTGCCTTCCACAAGTTTTAATTTTCCCACAAATCTTTGTGCTGTAAAAGGAAATGTCAGTGGGGATATAGGAAACAGGCCAAGCCAAACTACTGAATGATTACACCATTTGACAATGAGTCTTTCAAAGCTCTACCTGGATACACCAGCGATAAAACCTTCTGCATGCAAAACATGAGTTTTCCTGCAGAGCTAAGATATTTCCCTGTATAAGATTCACAGAACCAAGGACTCACTTTTTACTATATGTCACATATTTACAGATGGTAACATTGGTAACTGTGGCATCATTCTGCTAAAGGAAATATCATGAGGGGCAATATACCATGTAGGCATCTTTAAATATTTTGCAGACCATCAAGATCAAGATCTGGGTACTTGTGTTGTGTCTGATTTGGTTGAAAAACATTTTCAGAAATCTGCACTTATTAAACTCCTCCATTCTGACCATGAAGCCATGTTGCTCTTATCAAGCATGTCACAGAACATTCAACTTTGTTAATTAAGCCAGGCATTCAGAAAGCAAACACTTAAACAGGAACAATTCCTCACCTTCTACCTTCACTATTAATAGCACAGTTAATCCTTCCATCCATGGTAATTCCATCCAGCAGAATTTAAAAACTTTCCATAGTGACACAAGAGAAAGACCATCATAATATAGATTACATTTTTCTGTTTTCACAAAACCCATATTAAAAACCAAACATCATTCAGCTTTATAAAATCCATTTATTCATATTATCAGCCTCAGTGAATGTGATGCAAGCAAGATGTTCAAGACTGCCAACAGTGAAATAAAAGCATTGTTTTGATTGGCTGCACTTGGTGAAGAAGCCAGTAATGTCATGGGATGATGAATCAACTTGGCATTCATCACTGTGATACATTGTGCAATAATAATAATTGATGCAGTGCATTGCTATAGCATATTATGTGCACGTGGAACAAAATGGATGCCTTGCAGATGGATACGCCAATGGGGAAAGGCAAAAGAGAGACAAAAAGAGACTTAAGGAAACCAAAAAAAAAAAAAAAAAAAAGAGAGGTCTTGTTTCAAAGTCTGACGGCACTTAGGAGACTACATACTTTAGCTTACACAGATCTCCACTGCAAAGTACTTATCTTAAGACAGAAAGTTTGCCAAGGATCTTTCTCCTTCACCTTAACCTATCATTAGAAATGGAAATATGATTCCACAACCTTGCATAATTCTTCCTTTAATATGGCATAGTTAAAGGGAAAGCAATTTAGGTAGCATACACTTGCAACTTGCTATTATTTCTTAAGTTTCCTCTGGAAGAAATCAGATATATGAGGAACTAAGGGCAAAGTCATGCACCATCTCGAATGGTATGCATGATAGTTGAAGTCGAGCTAGCATCTTTCTTCCCTCCAGACTTTGAGTTACCATGTGGTCTCTCACCTTTTCTGACAAAACTATGAAGCACTGGGCAGTCATCAATTATAGCTGCACTAGACAAAGGTCAGACCAAAGTTGGGAAAGAAAGGCGTGTCAGAAACCATTAGCTACAAACACGTTACAGGCAATATGCAACACTACTGGTTGTATATTGACCTTGGGGGTGTTTCATCTCTATCAGCATGCCATGCTACAGCACATGAACACATATAGTCATCTTTACAACACAGAGCAGAATTTAAGAGACTCACATAATTGCCTGCGAGAAGGAACAGGAGCACTTCCATAAGCTGTGCCCTGTAAACAAAACACATTTTTTTTTGGAGCGAGGGGTGTTAGCATTTACATTCACAGAAAAAAAAAAGGCAAAAAAATTGATGGCACTGACGAGAGAGAGAAAGACTTCCAATAAATAACCCATCTTGTTTACTGAAGAAGGAAAAAATGGCATCATACAACAGGCACCTTCAAACTTGACAGAAATTATGTTTGAGCAGGGTTTACATATTAATGTGGCCTCTTTCAGAGTTGGATTCATTATACCTGATGCTTAACAGAAACAGTGAATCTCTCTTTGCGTCCAGCAAATAGCGATACTCTGAAATACAGTCAAGTTCCCATTGCTTTCCACATGTTTCAATGTATGTTTCTTTGAATGAATATCTACAACTGAATATCAACCATCTCACACAAATTCTGTTTCTGTGAAGGAGCAAAATTATAAAGATACAGGCCTGGCTCTAACATTAGACAAAGTGAGGGAGTTACCTCAAAGAACAAGTGCTCATAGTAGCAAGGTATTACAGGAGAGATCTGCACACAGTGCAGCCTGCCCTGTGCTCCTTAAGTTAGTCTACTGTTTTTAGGTGCAGTGTTTTCAGAACACTGTCCCATCATCTTTGTTGAAGAAAAGATAGCTTTTGTACATGGAACCAGAGGCAACAGCATCTTCTTTTCACGAGGCAGCATAAGGTCTTTGAATAGCTCTGCAGAGATAAATGGCTGAACATGATTGCAAGTATTTATTTGTGAGCATTCACCAAATTCACCTGTAACCACAGCATATGAAATGCTGACAGCAGCCATATGTTAGACATTCATTATATAATTTTCATAGTTGCACATCATGGTAAGCCATCAGTGGTAGCTCACGGACTGAGCAAGGACAGGCGCCTTACCCCAAAAAGGTAGGAGAAAGGCAACTCCCTCTCAATCCATGGACTATTCCTTCAAGCCATGATATCACTTATTCAATTATGGCTTGTGATGAGTTAAACCAGATCTACTAACAATCTGTGTTTTTTTTAACGAGCTACAAAACACCATATGAGCCCCATGGCTTGTTAGCTTACAAGTTATGGTTTGCTTAAACCATGACTTTTCATAACCATGGTTTGTTCCACCAGTTACCCATCCTGAAACAGAAGCTGACATAAGTGATGATAAGGAAACAAAAACTGGCACAAATCAGAAGAGAAGACAGCAATCCATGGTTTGTTTGGTCATTTGCTATGCAATTTGTAGCTTAAATAACAAACCACGGTAAATGAATTGTGGCTTACTGGGATGTGTGAATATGCCACCAAAAGGGGACAACAAAAAGGAACAACAAATGGTGACATGGTTATTGTCCACCTTGTGACAAACAGCAGCACATGTCTAACTCCAGTGTTTGCTTGTTCAAATAGCATAGTGGTTTGAAGTGGGGGGGGGATTCAGTTCAGTACAATTGAAGATAGTATGCCACAGTGCAAGAAAGTTGCAGATATAAAGAATAACAATGGAGATGCAAAAGATTAAAAAAAAGCTTTAAAGGGCAAGTTCCTTGTAGCTATAAGATATGAAAAGTGAAATAACAGAGTATTTTTTGGCCAGGAAAAAAAGAAGATTGGGGTTGATGAATGGGGTGCAGAGAGAGGAATATCCTAAGAAATATTGAAAAGATAAAAAGCAAAGAGAAGCAGATCAGTGTTAAATAGAACTGATGAACTTCCTGACAATGTAAGCTAGGGGACCTTGTAGCAACTTTGAGACTAACTGAGAGAAAAAAGTTGTAGCAGAAGCTTTTGTAGAATTAGACTACTTCCTCAGATGCATGGAGACATGGTTGTGTCTTTGAATTCCTGACAATGAACCACACCAATGTCACCAGTGTTTAAGTGGTGTGCGGAAATTTAAGATGTTAAAGCAGGTATCTGTTTAAGATTCTATGTAGCATACTGGCTAAAGACTGAGTTACAAATCCCGAAGACTCTCAATGGAAGGTCACCCTTCCATGAGGTCAATACATGTTTTAGGGAAATATCTATTTTCTCATCCTCAGCCTATACCCTGGCATCTGCTGGCTCACCTTACAGAACTGAATATATTGCAAATAGATAACACACATGGAGTGCTCTGGGTATTTGCAAGAACTGTAAAAATATTAATGAATATCATTGCAACAGACCTACAAATCAATAATTGTCAAGGTGCTCTTTCTTCCATAAAATTATAGAGTTTCTCCAGAGGTTATCAAATTTTATACAAGAGACCTTATGTGCCATTCTCATTTTTGGCCATTAATATGCCACTGGAAGAGCATCATCTAGGATAATGGTGAAGTACAAAGCTACACAACACAACACTCTGAATAAATGAAATGGATACCTAGAACTAACTCCACAGCTGTCTTCCATTTACAGGCATTCCAGGCTGCCTATCAGTTTCCGGGCCCAGTATAAGTTGTTGGTTATTACCTTTAAAGCCGTAAATGGCTTGGGTCCAACTTATCTCCAGAACCGCCTCCTCCCATACAATCCTCCCCGCGCACTCCGGTCCTCTGGGAGGAATCTGCTTCAGCCACAAAAATCTAAGCTGTCCGCAACCTCCCAGAGGGCCTTTTCGGTAATTGCCCCCAATTTATGGAATGGCCTGCCGAATGAGATCCGTCAGTTGACAAGCTTGAGTAGCTTTAAAAAAGCACTAAAGACGGATCTCTTTCACCAGGCCTTTCTGGATTAGATCCCGGCCTCAGGAGCTCAGTCTCCTGGCTTTTTAAAATTATGTATATATTTGTTTTTAATGTGTTTTAGTTAGAAGGTTTTAATTTTATAGTGTTTAATGTCTTTTTATGGGGGAGGGTGGGTGTAGGTGGTGTTTTTAGTCATTATTATAATGTTTTAATTGTTGGAAGCCGCCCCGATTGTTTTTAGCAGAGGGGCGGGGTATAAATAAATTTTATTATTATTATTATTATTATTCATTGAATCATTTAATAAATAATGAACCTCATGAAGACAGAGAGTCTGAAAACCACTGCACAAGATGACTTCTCACTGCATTGTCTTATTAAGTCTGGACAAGGATTGCTAATTATTTTTCTTGCTTGTGTGAATCCCTTCTACCTGATGGGAAGCTTTGCATAGGTATTACAATGGTCGCATAGCTCAGAATCACAATAATATATGCACATACTGGGTCTTCAGATCACTTGAGTTGCTATACCAAGAGACAACTGCTTCAATAGTAGCTTGTTGCCTGAATGTTTTCTGCAACAAATTGCCTATGGCTAAAAGATATTGCGTGTCAGACCATGGAAAACCCACTGGTACTAGCTGCCGCCTATCTTTAGAATAATGTGGAGACAGATAGCAATTATCTAAGGTAAATGTCTTCTAACAAATGCAGTAAATCCATAATCTCAGAAGATGCACATTTGGCAGCTGCCCCCAAACCTGGTTTGCCTTTGTTTCTTTGTTTTTCTTTCAGCTGGGTTCCAATCTTAGGTTGGTCACAGCTGAAAACTCAACCCATCTAAGGCAAGTAAGCTATAAACACTGATGCAACTAATTATCTGTGAGCATGTAATTGATATCACTTAAAAGTTCATTAGATACTTCTTATTCTGCTAACGATCCACTGTCTTGCAGCTACAGTAATTAACTTTCAATAAACATACAAGAAAATCTCTCTGAAATGAATGACAAAATTTGGATGTGTTGCCACCAGCTTGGTTGAAAAAAAATATAGTTGACGCTGGACAAAGCCATAGGAAAAGTCTTCCATTATATAAAGTTGATTTTTTCATCCCAATAATTTCTATATCATTAAAAATATATCTGATATGTAACTTGAAACCTATTGGGTCCCCCCCCCAACAGCAAGCAATCCCAACCTATCAGGGACAACATTTCTGCACTGTACCCCCATTTCAAAAAACAACAGATTTTAATGGGAAATTTTGTTTATTCCTGCTATTTGTAGGGGGGGGAGAAAGAATGCCTACATCATAAATCTAGTTCTGTGTGGATATACACCTAAATTGGACTCTGAGAAACTTAAATTCACATGTGGGTTACAAACCACACAAGGAACTGCCTATCATTCCATGGCAATGAATTCTTGTGGCAATGAATTCCACTAACTAATCAGGTCTTTTGACTGTCTCCTCTAAATGAGCAAGAGTTCTATGCACTTTGTCCACACCATGTATAATAGTAAATTAGACTAGATGAGACAACAGCCATGAGAAAAGTGAATGACTGACAAAGAATGTTTGGAGTAATTAATGGAATATAACTGCTACATACCTGCTGCTTTTATATTAATTCTATCAGTGTGTCTGAGGAAGTAGATTGAAATCTGTAAAAGTTCATTCTAAAATTTAGTCTCAAATGTGCTTCTGGATTCCTTTGGACCCTCTCCCTTTCCTTTTTGTTGTTGCTACTAAAATAACTTATAACAAATTAGTGTGTTGCTTAATTTTGTAGTTTTGAAATGTGTACAGAAACAGGTGGCCTGAGCAAGCACAGAAACATATATCAACAAGTATCAAAGAGTGTAAAATGTCATTGGAAATAAATTTGTGTAATGGTATACCCCCATGTACAGTTGGATATCTAGCAATATGAAGAAGTAGCCATTCAATTACTTTGTAACTCAGGATGTTTTGCAAGACATTTGAAAACACTGAAAGCTTAGCACACACTGCATGGGAAATGTGGGGAAAGCTTTTGCATATGACCAACTAGAATAAAGATTTTCTAACATGACAAATTGAGCCCTGGTGGTGCAGTGGTTAAATGCCAGTACTGCAAGTCACCACGTTGCAAGTTCAATTCCAGCGGGCTCCAAGGTTCACTCAGCCTTCCATCCTTTCGTAGGTCGGTAAAATGAGTACCCAGCTTGTGGGGGCAATTAGCTAACACACACTGGAAACTGTTTAATGTAGTATAGATGTGTAAATAGCTATTGCTTAAAACAATTTGTAAGCCGCTCTGATAGCCTTGTGGCTGAAGAGCGGGGTATAAATAAATAAATAAATAAAATAAAACATATTGTCACATTCAAATATTTGTGAAGACTCATGTTGGATTAAAATGAGCATGCAATGAGCACAGGCAGCTTCCTAGCTGGCAGTTAACTGCCTGTGTTAAAGTTAGATCATACAATTTGAGGAGTTTTACCTTTACTCTTGAAAATCATGCAAATCAGCTCCAAGCTGGCTCTCAACTGGCCCAATCCTTTGCATGTTTACTCAAAACTAAATTCCATTTAGTTCAATGGGACTGGCTGTCTAGTTAATATGTGCAGGATTATCACTAATGTCCTGAACACTACTGTAGCCGTGATTAGATTAGAACTGTTAAAACAATAGGATTTACCTGTGTTTTGACTCACCTGTCATTAGCTGATTCACTGGGTCTATTCTAGTCGGGACTAACCAATAGAAGTAAGGTCAACAATTTGTCACCCTATGGTAATTAAACGGCTTTGTTTCATAAAGACACTCAGTGTATTGTGAGAGTGTGCTTGCATGCTCTCTTTCCCTCTCTTGCTCTCTTTCTTCATTGCTTTGAACTTAATTATGCTGAACCAACTCTATATCCCCTCCTTGTAGCAGCCACTCAGTATTAAAGCAAGTGTGTTTGATTACCCAAGACATGCCAGATTGAGTGAGGAGTTTATACACCAAAGCAGCAGGTTATGTTGTTTCTTTCTCCAGGTTCATTCATGCAGTCATTTATTTGTATCTTTAAAAAAAATGGTATAAAACAAATCTCAGATCGTCTTTTTGAAAACAATATCAATTTTTAATCCATGTCAGGCTTGGCATTATTTTATATTCACATATCAGAAAATGGAATGAGGAATGCTATAGAAAACTCTCAAGAGAACACAGCATTATTTAGCAGAGTTTTCCTGTTTCACCCAGACAAGTTCTGCTTCCTGCCAGTTTTTACACTAATGATTTAATAAGCCATCCTGCTTAGGCAACTATGATTCCTTCTCTCAAGAGGAAACTTTATAAAAGGCCTAGGTTGTTCTTGTTGCTTTCTCTTGAAAAAAGAAAAAAGAGAGAAGGATTCAGAAAGTACTCTCTTCAAAAGAAAAAAAAACTATTAGATGTGTAATTGATTGCTTCTGGATGTCTGGTAACAAAACATTATATAACATTCCCACAAGAATGCATTTGTTTTTTTCTGTAATATGTGTGTGTGCATGTATACATCTATGCATGTCAACAGCAGGGAAAGTGAACACATTCTGAGATTTCAGGGTCCAATTCAGGGTCCCCAGGGCCCAGTGTGGACCACATTACCCCCAAAATCCAAAAATTCAGAAAAAGTAAAATGAAGTATTTTGTTTTGTTTTGTTTTGTTTTTTGGCTTGTTGGTTTGGGTTTGTTTGTTTGCAGGGATAGGGTGGATGGACTGGGAGATTGAAAAGTTACCTATACATATACAACTTTATTGATAAGCTTGTATATTTTGAAACAATAATTGTTATTATTATAGTATATATCTAGTATAATATCTCTGGCTTTTCTTCGCAAACGAAGATTCAGGAAGAACTCATCCTGTGCTTTCTGCAAGCGCACTGACTAAAAAGGCCAATCCAAGATAAACAAGTCCAGTTGCAGAAAGCACAGCAGAAGGTCTCCTTGGATTATGTTTCCAGGTTGTGATTCTTTCTGCGTTGTCGTTTCTCTTCAAGACTTGTTTGGCGTGAGTTCTCAAATAAGGCTGCAGCATTGTGGATAGTACGTCTCCATGCCTCCTGATGTGAGGCCAGGGCGGACCATTGTTGGTGATCAATTTGGCCAAGCCTGAGATGTTGTTTCAGGGAGTTCTTGTAATGCTTTTTTGGAGCACCCCTTTTGCGCTGACCCGTGGTGAGTTCACCGTAGAGTACTATTTTTGGAAGGCGATGGTCCTCCATCCTAGAAACGTGCCCTGCCCAGCGCAGCTGTGTTTTCAATATCATGGCCTCAATGCTGGTGATCCCTGCTTGCTCAAGGACAGCAACATTTGTCACATAGTCAATCCAGTGCATCTATCTAGTGCAATGTCAAACATTAAGCATACATGCCTTTGTATTAATCACTGCAGTTATTGGCTACTTAAGCAGGTGAGTGCTATTTTGTTTGTTTTGGATTACAAGAACACTTAGAGTCCTGGGGGCATCCAAAAGTGGAAAAAATGCTCTTATACCCATTTTTTTTTTTTGAATGGTTGCTTCTGGTAGGGATTCAAATATGAGTCCATTATTGGCTGCACATGGTGCATGACATACCTGCATTTTAAACGTACCTGACCTCTATCAAAAGTTGGAAAAGTTAATTTTTGGACTCACAGAATCCTCCAGACAGGTGAAAGGAGCTTCTCCAGATTTGTATCTTCCTGTCTTCCCAAGGTCTTCAAGAATCTTCAATTAGAAAAGCTATAGTGTCTATCTATCTATCTATCTATCATCTATCATCTATCTATCATCTATCTATCACCCATCTATCTTACCTACTTTACCTGATAGCTGCTGGGAGACTAACTCTTCTAATCATAGTCTGTCCAACAAATTCCTGATGTGCCTTGCAGATAAATTATTTCAAAAGACAGAGGAAGAAACAAAGGAAATGCCAATCTGGAGCTTGATCCAAATCAATAGGGAGGAGTTGGTCACTGGAATCAAAGTAGTCAGTACATTAGGAGGAAGTGACCATGAAATGTTAGATTTCACAATTTTGGGACAGGGCAAAGATGAATATAGTCAATATAGTCAAACATGGACCTTGGATTTCAAGAAAAGTTACTTTAACATGTTGAGGGAATTATTTGGGTAGAAACCAATGGCTATACATTCTAAAGGAAAAAGATACCCAACAAAGGTGGGAGTTCTTGAAGAAGGGATTGCAAAAAGAACAAACACAAACAATCCCATGGAAAAAGGAAAATGGAAAAGCCAACGTGGGAGCACAGAACCTCAAAAAAGTCAAAATAAAAAGTACCGTAGTAGGTGTACAGAATGGAAGGGAGGACAAGGAAGAGTGTAGTTATGTAGTCCAAGCATGCAGGAAAAGTATAAGGAAAGCTAAAGTTCAAAATGAGCTAAGACTGGCTAGGTAAGCAAAGAGGGAAAAAAGTGGTTTTTCAGAAACATTTAAGGCAACAGAATGACCAAGGAGACGGTGGGGCCATTATTCAATAAGGATGACAAAATACTAACAGATCACAATGAAACCAGATGAACTACATCCCAAAGTACTGAAGGAATTTGCCAGTGTATTCTCTAAACCCTGTGCCATCATTTTTGAGAAATCCTGGACAACAGGTGAGGAGCCAAAGGACTAGAGAAGAGCAAATATTATCCCTCTCTTCAAAAAAGGCCAAAAAGAAGATTCAGGAAACTACAGACTAGTCAGCCTAATCTCAATACCAGGAAAAAATATTAGAACAGATTATAAAGGAGTCTGTCTGCAAGTATCTTGATGACAATGTAATGATCAGCCAGAACCAGCATGGGTTTGTCAAAAACAAATCCTCCCAAATTAACCTCTTTTCTGTTATCAGGTCACTAGTTTAATATATGATGGAAATTCTGTGGGTGTCATTTATCTAGATGTCAGCAAAGCATTTAATAAGGTCCCCCATAATGTTTTGATTAGAAAATTGATTAAACGTGGAATAGATGGGAATCAGATGGATGCATAACTGGATGGAAAACCATGCTCAAAGAGTTGCCATAAATGGCTGTGCATCAAACTGGAAGGAGGTCTCTTTTTCTAGCAACCATTACCAAATAAATTATTACTTTCTCACATTGCATTTATAAAAGCATATTTTCTAAGTCCCACTATATTCTGTGCTGGTCAGGTCTCATCTGGAACACTGTGTTCAGTTCTGGGCATCTCATTTTAAGAAGGATATAGACAAGTTGGAGCAGGTTCAGAGAGGGTCAGTGAGGATGGTGAGAGGTATGGAGAACAAAACATATGAGGAGAGTTTGAAGGATGGGAATGTTCAGCTTTTTGAAGAGAAGACTGAGAGGTGACATGATTGCACTCTTTAAATACCTTAAATGCTGTCACAGAGAGGAGGGGGCAGGCCTGTTTTCTGCTGCTCCAAAGGGTAGGACCGGATCTATGGTTTGAAGTTACAGGAGAGTAGATTATGACTGAATATTAAAGGAATTTCTGACTATAAGAGCAGTTCGACAATTGCCTAGAGAGGTTGTGGGGTCTCCTTCTCTGGACATCTTGAAAAAGAGACTGGACAGATACCTGCTGGGGCTGCTTTAGCTGGAGATCCTGCAGTGAGCAGGAGGTAGACTGATGGCCCATGAGGCCCCTTCCAATTCCATGATTCTATGACTCAATGACGCCATGGCACTATCCAATATCAAACTGACAGCACTAAATAGCACCCTACCAAGCAACAGTATTCCAGCTGCATATGCTGTGGTGACTGATTACTATGGGAAAAACAAGAAATTTGTGGAAAAGAGACAAATAGGCCTTTGAAAAAAATCCTAAAGACTTCTCTATGTACCCTTTTGGTTTATTTTTTTTAATCTCAAGGCACATTCCTATGACCCCTCAGATCATATGGATCAACCCAAAGAAGATCAGAGACAGCATGCTTCCTTACATAGAAAAATCAAGGAAGCTCATCCATCAGATGTTGGATAGAGAGGAAAAGGGAAAAGGAGGAATTCAGGCATGGCAGAGGCAGATCCAAATCTCAGCCATGCCCCACATTTGGTAGAACTGTTGCATCCTTTCTCAATTTTCCATAAAAAATTTCCCTTCCAATGCATCCAATGGGAGGGATGTGTGTGTGTGTGTGTGTGTGTGTAGAATAAGGAACAGAGAGAGAGTAATAGAAGGGTCCAAGTCAATCGGGATGTTGGATAGGCTGGGTGCACCAACTTCAGATACTCACCTTTAAAGGGGGAATACTGTGGTGTTATATCCTGTGTACTGTGTACCATGCTGTTTCTTGTTATAAAGCAATGCCATTAACAGGATATTTAATGTATTCTAAGATTAAATCTATATCTGTATCTATATCTTTATCGGTATCGGTATGGAACATTTGGTTCAATGAATGATTTGTAAGATATATATCTGAGAATATGGAGTTGTTTGATTGAGAATACAGTTGTCCCTCCATATGCCCTAGGGTTTGGTTCCAGGACCTCCAGTGGATACCAAAATCCATGAATACTCAATGGCACAGCAAAATTGTGTCCCTTAATATAAGATGGTAAAATCGAGGTTTGCTTTTTGGATTATTATTTTTTAAGAATATTTTCAAGCTGTGAATACTTAAATCCATGGATACCAAATCCGTGGATATGGAGGGACAACTGTACTGCAAGTTAAGTGGCAACAATACGAGGATGAGCCTTCTTTGGTCAGAACATAACTTTCTGGCGGGGGGGGGGAAAGAAGATCATAAGATATACTATGATATTAAAATAAGTTTGATATGGGATAATAATTGCAATAAAATTTTCATTTGAGCATTTTTGCAACAAAAACAGTTTTGTTAATTTTCTTGACAAAGGAATTTGTTCTGCAAAATGCGAAATGTTCTGGGCAAAAATACCATCTTTGATGTGAAAAAATGGCTTTGTGCACATGATTTTTTTGCAAAATAGGCTCAAGATATGAAAAACCATTGGAAAACACATAAAAGTTCACCTTCACCAGTGGTGGGTGGGGGTGGGGAAACTTCCAGAATTGTCCTTCTGATATGTGTGAATGCAATAAACAAATATTTATATCCCTAATCTACATAGCACAGAGAAAGAATTAAAAAAAAAGTAGCTGAGAGAGATATTTAATCCTTTCACCACTCTCCATTTCTTTCCTAATCCTGCAGCCCTCCCACTTGAATATTATCCTCTACCTTTCCTTTCTGGCTCTGAGACTGGGAATTAGCCTGGTTTAGGAGGAAACAGCCTTCTAACAGTTGTCAGAGAGAGGTTAAATATTTTCATATGCTCCTCCTACCTCCCCACCCCTGGCATTATCATTAATTGGTACGATTACTGGCACATCCATTACTTCCAGAGTAACATGGATATTTGCTTTTAGTATACACTGAACTGAAACCCAAATATATTACTAGGAAATATACCCTATTTGGCATTACTGTATATATTTAAATTAGGCAATTCATATTTATTAATCTTGAAAAATCCATGTGACGTCACAAATAATAAAGACCACTTCTCATCTTTTCTCTGTGTTTTTTTAAACATTACATATTTGAATAAGAATCAATAAGAAATAGCCACTGGAGTAAATATAGCAAAAACTGTTGACAGAGGCTCTGAAATAAATCTGTTCCTTCCACAAATATCTTCCCAAGCAATGTGATAACCAAATAAGAAAGACATATTTCCATCTTAAAGTTAGCTGTAAATATTTTACTAGCAGTCTCTTGGCACATTTTCAGCTCTAAAGGAAGGTGAAATTAGCATTACGTTTTCAGCAATCTGCTCTGAAAGTCAAGGTGAACAATTGTAAAGCATATACTATAATGAACAATGAGTTTAAATTTTCCCCCAGAACCTATACGGTACCTGCTGCTGACACTGATCCATAGTGTTTAGAATTAGGCCTAACCACCTGTGGGAATGCTGTTCCTTCTGCATGACAGACATCTTACAGATGGCATCAACAGATCAACAAATTTTAAGAGACTTCTGTGTCATTAGCGGTTGTCTTAATCTGCTATTAATAAATGCTACGCAGTGCTTGCTTGACTATTCCAGACTGAGTCTTCTTTCCAAAACATTATCTTTTTTGCTAGCATTTAAAGAACAATCTTTGAAAAAACAAGCTGCCCATTTTCCACCTACTGAAATACCCTTCAGCTAACAGTGTAAAATCACACATCAGCTATAGTAAGAGGTCACTGCAGAACATGAAACAAAACTCCAATATCACACCTGTAGCGCTCATAGCAGTGAACATTCATTTGGCTGTGAGGGATTGTTCCATCAAGTAAGATATTTGGCCTTGCTGCCAGATTCCTTCTCTTGATACTTCATTCTGAGCTGTCTCAGGATGAAGCTTTAGCTTTGCTTAAGGTCATAATATTTACAGTCTCAATACTGTTACTCTTTCCCAGAATTCATTTAAAAACAGTAAGAGGAATTCCCTTCCTGCCATATTCTATCGCACACCTCCTGCTTCATTGAACACCCTGTTTACAAGCAAAATACATGCCACCACCTTAGCCCTTTTTTTATATATAACTAGACAAAAGAAACTTCAGGAATTCAGTTTTATTGCCATTTAGAAATCACATATATGTGTTCAAAGGAAAAAGGAATCTGACCTAGACTAGCCCAATATTGTTCATCTGACACAATATTTTCTACTCTAACTGGCAGGTCTTCTCCAGAGGTCCTTCTCATTTCTTGCTACCTGCTTCCTTTAACTCAAAATTCCAGGGACTGGTCTTTCTGTATGGAAAATAACTCTACTCTGGTATATGGTCCCTCTAATCTGGTATATGGCCCCTACCACCAATCCCTTGTCATGAAGGGATATATGGGACTTGGCTTGACAGAGCAGTAAGATGGAAGAGAGAGACGAATGCTACCCCACCTCACTTAAATACAAGGAGAAATCTCCATAAGCTTAATTGATCAAACAGATGAAACATAAAGGCCTAAATCAGGAGTGCAGCTATGGGGAGGGGCAAATGAAGTCATTGTCTCCCAAATAAGCATTCACACACCCCCATTGAAATTTCCCTTCAGTCCCCAAATTTCTAACACTGCAGTCGAACATTTAGGATTTTTTCAGATGCAGCAAATATGGTGTCATAACAACACCTAATGATCGCGAAAGGGTGCACATACCATACAATGTTGTCCTTCACGATCATGTCAAGTCAAAAAGCCATTCTATTTTATTGACTGTCCAAGCCATCAATAGATCTTCCCTGGTGCTTTGTTGCCGGCATTGGCAGCGTTTCAATCCTCATGCCATTGTGCTCACATGAATACAATGTCAATGACAGAATACTTCTGGCTGAGATTGCAACAGCCAGGTAAGGGACACTCTTTTTATGAACCCCCCCCCCGTACTTGGGTCTTTTAAAGTGTGTTCCTGTGCTTATGTGTACTTTTTTGTGTGTTTATTTTGCTTTAACTTTTGAATTTGACACAGTAGCATCTTACCGTGAGCATCAGCGAGATTTGGAACACCAAAGTAAACAAAGCTCTGTTCGTGCTCTGTTACTGCTGTAAATGCCTTTTTCACACTGCTAAAGGTAGGTCTGGGGGAGGGGGTCTTTTGCCAGCATAAAAATGCTTCAAAATATGCTGGCAAAAGAACCTTTACAGAGGGTGAACCTTTAAGCTGAACCTAAGGTCTGATAAAGTCCTTAGAAATACACTTTACGTAGGTATTCAAAGAAAAGGGTACAGCAAAATCATGCAAAACCCCAACACAAATACCTCACAAACTTACTAAAACATTGTCTATGTACAAGGAAGCCTTTCCATGAATCTACACTTTGCCTTCTTCCAGGCCTCACCTTCAGTGGAGCTACAACTATGTGTGAAAATCCATTTGCACATTTTACACATTTGCTGACCCCATAGAGGTTGTTAGTGCTTCCTCAGAGAAAAGCAAATTTAATCAGTTTAGCTTTTGAAAGAAACATATTTGAAGAAATTTCAAATGGACAGTTTATCTGCCATTTTCAGAGAAATCTCAGCTCATTAGACTTTATTTACAATTTAATTATTGTATAAGAATAACTTGCACTTAATGAATGTACTTCCTAGTCATTGCTTTTTTTCATCTACACAACTATTTTGCATATGGAAATACTGTATTTTAAACCAATTTGCTTTTTGCAAAACTTTACAACATACTTTGAAAGTAAAAAGCATTAATTGGGGATTATTTTTATCTACCTATGAAAACCATTTCCCATAGAAAGCTCTTATAGTGATTGATGCCAAAACCATTCTGCCCTAATTTTTGTAAATTCCTTCCCTCGTGAAAACTGTCTCACTTCTGTCATGGGCATCAGAAGAGGATGAACTCTCCTCCCAAATGTTGCCCTCCTGTGTTCATCCAGGGAGTATGGATTACTGAGGACTGAGAAACTTTCAGGCCAGGTTTTGGGTGGCACAAAAGGCTGCAGGGGTTATATAGCAAAACTGAGGCAACAAGCTACCTTTCTGTTTTACAAAATAAACATGGGATGAAAATAATATTTCTGTGCCACTAGAGCTATATGTATATATAGGACAGATAGCAAATTATTCTAATCACTACTTTATTTATTTTGGTTAAAATCTTCACAAGACAGACAAATTAATTAGTGTGCTATACTAAGGTGACATCAATGGAGATGAGCAGATGGAAATAATGTTTTTCTAAGGAAATGACAGCAGTAATCAACTATGACTTCTGAAAAGACTTGTGGAGTGAGAGTCTGTGTGATAAACAAAAACATCAGGGGGGATAATAATCAGGTCTCTCGGTATGTGGATAAGTGACGGTCAGGTTGGAAATAAATTATGATCATTCATGAAATTTTCATTTGATACTTTTACCAAAATTCACAAATCTGTTTATCAAGAGGATGGAAAGAACTTGATTCAAAATAAAATCAAAGGTGGGGAAAAGTGAGACTGACAGATTCAATAGCCAGATCAAGGGATCTCAGCACTTAGCTAAAAGTCTGCCTTTTGTACCTGTGCATTTTATTATGGTTGAATTATGGCTGAATTATGGCAGAATTATGGTCACTACCACTTTTTTTTTTGGTACTCTCCATGCGGAATATCTATACTACTTGTATTTGCCTAGTGAATATGAATAAATGTTTTGTTCATTTTAAAAATAAGAGCTTACCAACATTTGCAAATTTTAGAGAGATGGAATTTAACCCTTTAAAAAAGCAAAAACAATTGTGGGCTCAATCCAAATTTCAGTCCCAACCAGGATAGATTTAATTGAGTCAATGGGACTTACACAACTGTTGACCTGACAAATCTCATTCGTTATTGAGTCTATTCTACTGGGATTAACAACTGGAAAGTAAAACGTGCATTTACCTGCCCCTAATTAAGAGAGAGATCTGATCTTTGATAGGTAAAAAACAAGAGGGAAGACAGAATGGAGGAACTTTTTGACAGTAAGAGCTGTTCGTCATTGGAACACACTCCCTTGGAGTGTGGTGGGGTCTCCTTCCTTGGAGGTCTTTAAATAGAGGCTGGATGGCCATCTGTCAGGGATGCTTTGATTGTGTATTCCTGCATGGCAGGGGGTTGGACTGGATGGCCCTCGTGGTCTCTTCCAACTCTACAATTCTATGATTCTATGAATGAGAACAAGAGAAGCTTGATTCAATGACTAGTATTGTCTGTGTGATCATGAATCTTAGCTATAGTTTAGTTTTTGCTGCCTGCTGTCCAGATATAAGTAAGGGCATGACCAACATATTTTGTTGATGGATCTACAACAGGGAATATCAATCGCGCTTGTCTTTTTCTTATGTGCAAGAATGAGAAACCACATTTTTTCCCTCTCCTTGTCTGCAAGATTGTGTTTGTAACTGTGCTACACAGTTATAACAGTGTGCTACTATTTTTATTTTCATGGATCCTTCCTGTGGAATTCTTCTTTAAAAATAATTAGTTGTTCTTGATTCAGGTGAACTGATTGAAGTATATCTACCTGCATGAGGACTGACAGTTGCTGAAGGAACCATATTTTCTGTTCCACTAATGGGGAAATTACATTGTGTGAATATGAGGGAAGGGGCCCTCTTTCCCTCTGGGGTCTAATTATTAGATGCAGTATCCAGTTTTTGCAGGTACATGATTTTAACTTGTTTCAATGCTTGAATGTTTGAATGCTGGGAGAAAGGCAGGGCATAAATTGAACAAACAAGCCAACATGTTTTTGATTTTAACAGTTCAATATGTCTTTGGACTATAAATTATATTTTATCCTTTTACTTTCAGAATTGTTTTTTTTTTAATGAGGACTGGCATCCTGCAGTGCAGTTATGGATTTGTAACCTAGACTTACAGATCTGTAATTGCTCCATATTCAGATATACTATATATTCATGATTGTGACTCTATTGCCATGCTCATAAATTCTTTTTGGAACCCACCTTAAACACCAGGGAGCCACTCCAAGTGAAAGAAGTCTGTAGTATAGGCAACCGGGGCACTTCAGGATGGTGCAACTAGTCCTCTCCCAGTCCTGAGTTATGGTTATACCACATTCCTAGTCTAGGGGTTTGTCATGAGGTTAATTCCATAGGCCATTTTAATATGATGTAGGATCTCGGCCATATTGATTTTATTGTATGCTGTCCTGAGATGTTTGAATATATGGTGGGTTATAAATAACAAAAAAATAAGAGGATTCTTGATGAAGCGTAAACGAAATAAATTTAAAAAGTAGTCCAGTGGTATTTTTGTCACTTCTTAACGTGCTTTACAGTGTGAGGAGAAGACCAAATATTCCATGCAAAGTGATTTTACCTGATGAGAGCAGGGCATGTGGAAAGGAATAGAAGAAAAGTGGAAGAGTAAGGCTGGTAGCTTCATTACATACTTCTCAATTTGTGTACCTGTAAGATTCAAATTATGATCCTTGAACAGGATTGCTATCATTAGATGATGGTCAAAGCACTGTGGCCAAAAGCAGAAAGCTAATTTTAAACTTATCTGTGCTATGATCATGCTTAAAAAGATGTCCTACCCTTAAGGAGTAATCAGCAGGGGTCGGTATAATTAAAAGGTAAGCTAAATAATTATGTCAAAGATGGTAAATGGAGATCTTCCAGTTGAGGATGTCACCTTAGACTATTTTATCTTACTTTCAACAAACACAAGTTATAACAACTACCTATGCCCCACTGACTTTGTAACCAGATTTGTTAAAGTATAGTATTCATCAGACTTTTATTTCTTACATGATCTATTTCTTGCATGATCACAGCCCAAATCTATGAGTCACTGAAGCTCTGTTCAAGCATAATAATAAAAGATAATTAAATATTCAAAGAAAAGAGTGAACTGCACCCTTCTACTTTTTTGACAATTTGGTCATGTCAAAAGTAACAAGTCAAAAGGGGAGACTCCTACATGCATATGGCAGGGGTTGAACAACTGCGGCCTGCAGGCTGCATGACTGCCTATCTGTGTTTTTTCATCACCCCAGAGCCCCACATATTGCAAAATTTTCCAGTGTTTAAAAACTTTTAAACAAACCACCATATGCATACATGTGCACACAAGTGTGTGTGTGTGTGTGTGTGTGGTAAAATAGTTCCTCATGCTCCCAAGGGATTATATGAAATATGTTAGTTCATTTAAAAATATGAGGGTGAGGGGGGCAACAGAGTGGGAACAGGGTGGGGTGCAACGAATAAACCCTCCCCAACCCCTGACAGCTGTTATAGAGGCTCTTCCCATAATTTCAGACAAGGAGACCTTCCATGGATAAGAGCATAAGAATATAAGAATATAAAAAGAGTCATGTTGGATCAGACCCAAGGGCCATCAAGTCCAGCATTTTGTTTGCACAGTGGCCAAGCAGGTACCCATGGGAAATTCATAGGCTATGCAGTGCAACTGCACCCTCCATCTTGTATTCCCCATCAACAAAATCAAAGAAGCAGACTACCTCTGCTACTGGAAATGACTAGTAACCATTGAGGGTCCATTTGTTGATGAATTATGCAATCTATTTTGGAAGCTATCCATGTTGGCAGCCACTACTACATATTCTGGTAGTGAATTTCACAGTTTAAATATGTGCTGTGTAGAGAAGGAGAAGTTCTTCTTTTCTCTGTCACCCACTGATGAACTTCAGTGGGTGTTTCTTGGTTCTGTTATGGGTGAGGAGAAAAGCTTTTCCCTATATGCTTTGACCACACCATGCAAAACTGTGAAGAGGTCACCCTCTTAGTATATGAGTCCCTCTGCTTCAGATTCATCACTTGTTGACTGGTAGAGTCAAGTTTAGCATAATCTCCTTCTTATGTGTCCAGTTCAGCTTTTTAGACACCTAAATGGAGCTTTAAGGTAGCACTTTCTATGACTAGATGTATGGCCCTAGGACATAATGCTGTTGTGCTGGCCTCAGTCTCTCTCCACAAGAATGACTGAATCACAATGTCCCCATTGTGTGAGTGGTGTGCATGTCTATGTCAAGTTGCCTGTTGAGTTATGGCAACCTATTAATTTCATACAGTTTTCTTAGTCATGGAGTACTCAGAGGTGGTTTGCATTGCCTTCCTCTGAAATATAATGTATACCTTTCATGAGTAGCAAAATGCACATCACTTTCTCATGATATCTCAGGAGAGATATTTCAGGGCACACTGGGACTAGAGGCAGGGTTCAGTGAAGGCAGCAACAGCACTAGTCAAACTCCTCCCAGCAGCAGCCAGTTCATGGAGATACCATTCCCATTCAATAAAACCCTCCAAGCAATGCTACATAATCATAGGAGATTTTCAGATGCCAAAAATTAGCTTCTTGCTGCACAAGCAGCCTCTGGAACAGTACCGAGGCTGCTGCGCGGCAAGGGTCAATTTTGGACAATGCCGTTTCTCTCTCAGCGTTGTCTGTGACTGTTGCGGCCAGCACTGGAGGCAGCTGCGCTGTTTTTTACTCACGGACAACTTCCATGAGTAAAAAACAGCGCGGCCGCCTCCAGTGCTGGCCGCAACAGTCACGGACGATGCCGAGAGAGAAACAGCGGCGTCCAAAATTGACCCTTGCCGTGCAGCAGCCTCGGTACTGTTCCAGAGGCTGCTTGCGCGGCACGAAGCTAATTTTTGGCGTCTGAAAATCTCCATAGTCTAAAAAAACCAGGACCATCTGGTATAGGAAAATGGAAGTATTAAAGATGGGAAAGGTTTCCCATTGTACTAATGGGAGTATAAAGAAAGCACACATCCTCCTCTCCTAGCCAACCTACCATGACTCAAAGTATAGCTCTGGCAAGAAAAGAGGAATAACCAGTTTATTTCACTCTTCTGCTTCTCTTCTGCCTTGTCACAACACAGTGAGATCTGTAAACAAGGGGAAAATGTTGCCAAATGGCCAAGGAAATCAGGCATCTGCCCAAAGATGCCAAATGTTAATGTCAGGCTCATCTTATCCAGCCACCTCTGTGCTATCTTACATTGGGTGCGGCTATACAATCATTAAAAAATCCGTATGGGGGGCAAAAAAATACGAACAGCCTGTCGTTCGTATGCATACGAACCAGCTATATGATTTTTAAGCCCCCTAAGCTCCGTATGACTCCCTCTTTCTGAAGCTGGCTGCAGCGAGCAAGCCAAGCGGCAGTTTTAAATCTCCCGCCGCTTTTTTTTTTTTAAAGGTTCCTGGTTTGCGGACAGTCGGTTTTCCGTATTTACAATATAAAATAAAAATAAATAGACATATAAATTCACAGACTTACCGGACGCTCGCTAGCCGGGAAACCAACATGGCGGCCACTCCCAATTACCCTCTGTGCTAGCCCCTAACCCTAACCTGCCCCCTCTACTCAGCCAGCCAATCAGATTACCCTGCCTGTTCGAATGTGTGCGAATGGACTGTACAGACCCGTCAGGCATCCCAACGGCGTACAGATTTCTCTTTGCGATCCGCTTTCCCTCCTGAATGCCGCGTGTGCGTATTTCAGGGTGGAAAACCGCCCCCCCCTTTTGCATTCATGTGCATCCAAACGGCCGTTTGTACCGAAGTGCGAACTTCCGCATGCCGTACGTATTATTTAAATCGTGTAGACGGGACCATTGTTCCATGCTTGCAAGCAGCCACAAAGAAAGTGAATGGACAGGTCCCATTATGTTTTCTTGTGGGATTTTCTTGCTTGCTCCACATTTCTCTCTCCCATTTCACTCCTAAGCCCTCGTGCCTTCTGTGTCAGTGGGGAAATGAAGCCACTTTGAATTTACTCTGAACTTTAAAGGAGCAATCCAAGATGCTGAACCCTAGCCTTCAAATAGGTTCAGCACCTGGATAGCTCCTTTAACGCTAAGACTAAGACCCCTTCCACACCACACAATTATAGCACTTTGAAACAATTTTAACTGTCATCACTGCATTCTCTGAAATCATAAGATTTGTAATTCGGTAAGGCACTAGACCAGAGAATTCTAAATACCTCATGAATACCAGGTTTTCATTGGATGGAGTCATGTCATTTAAAATGGTATCAAAGTGGTATAACTGTGCCATGTAAAAGAGCCCTATGATCCAGCGTGGGCCCACTGTCCTGTTGATGTGGAAGTCACCAGCAAGCACAGTTCCAAAGTTTCAATGAGGCCACACTTTAGCAACATGGTTTTTGTGGTGGTGCAAGGGAGAGGAAGATACCATCTGAGTCAACCCTCACATCATGACCTAGCAAAACAAACATGACAAACAGAAACACTTTCTGAAGGCAAACTCAATTTGTACTTTAAATTATGTACACTCGTCCTTAGATTGAATTTATAAGCTAATTACATCATCTTTGGGGAGCAGGAAGAATAATTATCCTTCTCTTTTAGAAGGGATACAGGGATCTTTACCAGTGAGGAGAGAAAAGTTGTTCACCTTATATATCACTTTCTCATGAACAAAACTATGGCCAATGTAGCACATTCAAGGGTGAGCAGTCCCCCCCCGCCCCCAAATTTCTTAATGGAAATTTAATAGTGTATTTTTGTAAATGGCCTAATTAACATTTTACAAAAATGTGCTTTACAATTAGATATTAGCGTTTTGTGCTCCAGAGACTCAGTAATGTGTTCCCTTGGATAATTTTTACAAATAACAAATCCTGCCAAGATATTGCTTGTGAAATCCAGGGGGGCTCTTTTGGGCAAGGGAGAAGATTTAAAAATTAACAATTCATTAAGAATTCCACTTTCACTTCACCTTTTGAAGGTGGTGTCTCAATAGCACCTCAGGAATGAAACGAGAAATACTCATGCAAGGCCTTCTATACTATCTTCAATGACTAAGACTTGCAGCATTCAATGAAGTCAGCTTATAAAATGATATGAAAACACATAAACCAAGACATTATCTGCATACCCTCTAAAACAGGGGTCTAGCTTTTTGTTTCTGTACAGACATTATGGGGTGAATTTTTAGAAACATGAACCAAGGTATTTCTTTATTTATTTTATTAAAATATGTATATGCAACCACACATCATAGGATCTTCCAGCACCATCGAACAAAATTAATTTAACCAAGTTAAAATAGTTTAAAATAAATAATAATTTCAACAGAATAAATCAATAATCAACATTTTGACAAGCTGCAATAAGAGACTTTAAAAATAGTTAAAACAGTTTAAGATAATTTAAAACCATGCCCATCTGCAGAATTGGATGAAATTAAGTCAGCCCCACAACTTTAGTATAGAGAAAAGTGCTCCCTCTGGGTTTGAGGTCCCAAACTGTTCATGTAGGAGATTTTCAGACACGGAAAAATCGTCCCTTGCCGCGCGAGCAGCCTCCCGAAACTGCTGCGCGGCAAGGGTATTTTTCGGACGACGCTGTGCCTCTTGCGAAGCCGTCCGTGTCACTTCCGTGAAGCTTGGGATGGCTCCGCGCCATATTTCAAGCACGGGCAGCCTCCGTGATTGAAATATGACGCGGAGCCATCCCAAGCTTCACGGAAGTGACACGGACGGCTTCGCAAGAGGCACAGCGTCGTCCGAAAAATACCCTTGCCGCGCAGCAGTTTCAGGAGGCTGCTCGCGCGGCAAGGGACGATTTTTCCGTGTCTGAAAATCTCCGTAGTCTGCTATTCTGTACACAGTTTCCTGGAGGTAAGACCCACCAAGTTTAAGGGCACTTACATAGAATCATAGAGTTGGAAGAGACCACAAGGGCCATCCAGACCAACACCCTGCCATGCAAGAATACACGATCAAAGCATGCTTGACAGATGGCAATGAGGCCTCTGTTTAAAAACCTCCAAAGCAGGAGTAAAGACACCTAGAATTGCTCTCTTACCAATGCAAGCAAATGCACTGTTACATCACATGGTGAGATTGTAAGTGAAAATTGCTTTTGAGAAAATGTGGACATAAACTTGCAGGAGCAGGCATTTTAAAAGACAGCATCTCTAATTTTAAGGCCAATATGTTATATAGCACAATTCTAAACACTGCAGGTTGATTTCCCCTTAACTGAAATGCTTGGGACACAAAGTGTTTCATATTTTAGATTTTTAAATTATTTTGAAATACCTGTATCTGCAATATGGCAGGAAGCTGAAACTTTTGGCCGCCCACTTCCGCCTTCAAAGCAAGGGCTGCAATACCCCTGCTCATTTCTTTCTCAGATCCTCAGCCTCTCTACAGGCTCACATCTGATACACAGCACAAGTAGTGACCAAACGATACTGAGGATCTGCAATAGCCACTGCCTTGAAGGTAAAAGAGGGTGGCTGGTGGCAAGAATTCTTAAAGTTTTTAAAGAAAGGGCTTTAAAATGTGCTGTGTTGTTTTTATCAAAGAGTTTTAACTGCTTTTTAAAATCCCTTTTTAGTTGTATCTTTTACATTGGTTTAGTGTTGAGAATAGCTTAATTCTTTTTTCATGTTGACAGCATATTCTATCTATGATTGCTTGTTTTAGATAGCAAGCTGCCTTGAGTCCCAATTTTGGGGGAAAGGGTAGGATATTGATGATGATGATGATGATGATGATGATGGATGCAAGAATGAAACAAAAGGAATACTTTGCTTTTTGTCAAGGTTTCTGAAATTTGTGCAAAAATAGATCTGATGTCATTTCCTCTTGTGCATTAAAGCACACACGGGCACATACATTGAGCACAGAAGGACTGACTAACTGATGAAAAAATACATGAACAACCCATCTAATGCTTTTAATTTGTAAACGTCCATGCAACAAGGCATCAGATATCTTCAGTTACATGATTTGGGCAATGGTGCATATTTGTGCAGAAATCTTTCTTGCAAATGCAAAACTTGTCTTGACATTGACAGATAATATTGTGCTTGTCTCATCAGGAACAGAAAAAAAATAGCTGTTTCTGGTTCCTGCTCACATGAATGTGAGGATTTGCATCTCTAATGCTATTTACAATATATACGTATATAATGTGGTCAGCAGCAAGATTCATGTTGAAGTCCTCAAATCATTCCACAATTATATTCAATACCAAATAACATGTTCAGTACATTTCAGTGCTAGCTTCCTGTCTTTTAAGTGAGCATATGATTGAAAAGTTAATATTTGAAAAATCTGACATGCCATGGATGCAAAGAAGTGTAATGATTTTTTTAAAAGGAGGGCGGGGTAAGGGTGTGTGTGAAAGGAATCATCCAAAAGGCAAGCTTCAGTAGCCTGACAGTGCCATTGTCTTTTGTTTTCAATTTGATGTCATGTCAGGATATCATTATTACTTGTCTTGGTGCTGCTAGAACTCACATTTGCATTGATGATGATTTTGCAAAACAACATTAATGAAGAGATGCATATTGTTAAGAATTGACAAGACTGTCAAGGAATTGTCTCAGAGAAGAGATCTGAAGAGATGGCATAAACCCACACAGGAGACATTCTCTTCACCATGTGGATGAGACTTCTCTTTATTAACTTGCATTTAGATTTCGCCCTTCCTCAAAGAAGTTGAAAACCAGGATACACAGTTCTTCTCTTGTTAAATTACAGACTTACAACAATCCCTCAAAGATAGGTCAAGCATGACTAGGCAGGGATCTCTTGAAGACAAGAGATAGATGAGAGATGGAAAGATCAATAGACAGATATTTAATTATTTGATTTAATTCTGACTGCTATTGAACTTCATGTGGGGCAGACTCCAAGGGCTTAATCTATATGGGCTAAATATCCCAGCTTGCCCCTGTCTCAGAGCTCTGCAGTCCATATGATGCATGGCATTTGCCCTGTTCTGCCCCTGGGCAGTCCTTACCACCCCTGGGGCAGATAGAGGGCTGAGATGGAGGCATGCTGGGGTAGGGCCCAATACAGTGTTATAAGATAATACCTAGCTTAACTGTTTCCATCTGGCATGTTGGTTTTCGCTGCTGTCACCATCTGCCTGGCTCTCCCAGAAGCCAGGAAGGGGTCCCTCACATCCAGAGTGCCTTCAGTCACATGTTGCGGGGCCCCTTCATGGTTTCTGAGTCAACAGAGAAAGTGGTGGTGGTGGCGGCTGCAGCAACAGAACAGTGTTCCTGTTTGGACTCTGTCCTGTTGATGGAAACAGAGGATGAACGGGCCAGCTCCACAGCAAGGATATGCCTGCAGGAAACCATTCAAGGGTAGAGACAAAGGTGGAGATATTTGTGGTAAAGTCTTGCTGTGTGTTGAAAGAGCTGCTTTCTTCCTGGTTACCAACTGTGGCCTATGGGTTGCCTACCTTTGTAAGGGGAGAGGTGACTATAATAAATTTTGTTTTCCCTTCAACTTTTAAGTGATCTGCCTGACAGTTGAAACATAGAGATAGCAGACCGGGGGACTCATATAGACCATGGACAAATAAGTAAAATGCATCAGAGAAGAGTAGAATTCTAACTCAGGAAGAAACTATGCCCCCTAGATGACATCACTTTCTCCCCCCAGCATAAACAACTTGCTTACTTTCCATCAAAGTAAGACAATTCAGTTCAACAAATTACATCAAATTTTGTGTCTCCTGGGCTGAAAAGCCATCATTAAATAATTAATCATAATTAAATATCTGCCCAGGAAAAGAGGTGAGCCAAACATATGACAAAAAAATCAGAGACATCTTGAAGCTTGCTTAATGTTGTATGTGTGTAGGTAATGAAAAATGTGTGGGAAAAGGAAAGAAATGCAAGGAAAGAGGACTAGGGTCTTAAGAAATGCAGTCCAGTACAGCATTAGTCCCATTCACTTCATTCACACCAAGTCTACCATCCCACTGACATCAGCTGCTACTGCATGCCTATAACTGTATTTTATGTAGTTGAGATGATGTTCTCATTGTTATATGCCATTAGTCAACTTTGACATATAGTTACTCTACAACTAAGGGACTGCCAAGGGCTTCTGTTCTGAACAGTTCTGCTCAGGTCTTGAAAACTTAAGAGCTGTGGCTTCCAATACAGAATATTGGGGGGGGGGGGAGACATTCCCTCCTTGCTAAATGGAGAGGAAGTATTAAGTTAAATACAATTAACATCTGTTTATTGTGGAAAGATACACAAAGAGAAATATTTACATGCCAAAATCTCCCTCATCATAGCTGTTTTGAACACATTTTTACTCCCTATAAAAAACATTAATGAGGAAACAGGATTCACAAATTATTGAGGAGCTGAACACCCGGCATCTCTTTCTTTTTATTTATTTATTTAAAAGACATGTTGGCAGAAGGACATAAAGCTATTTTAAAAGGAGGGAGGGAGAGAACTGTAGAGATTATGTTATATTTTAAGCTTTTGCCTGTAACTTACTGTTCAAAGAGCTGTAATGTTATACATTAATTTCTTATTACACATAAGGAACAGTACCAGATGGTAGCATAACTGTGGAATTATAATAATCAGGGAAATGAAAAGCATTAAACATAATATTAGTGAGATAAAAGAACTGAAAGTCTATGCCTTGTTGAGAAAACAACTGTATGGTACTAAAAATAGCATGAATCTTTGTAAACCTCGAAGTTCTATACAATGTTATTTGGCCAAATTAGCATGGCACATTTAAAATTAAACATACTAAAGACCAGAAGTCCTCACAAAGCTTCTGTTTTATTTTTCATGAAGAGGTACACAATACCACTGGGCAATTTCATTTCAAGACGTGTATGAACCAGAGTGGCATAGTGGTTTGACTGATGAAGCATGACCCTGGAGACCAGGGTTCAAATCCTTGCTTGGCCATGAAAACCCACTGGATACTCTCAGACTCAGAAAACACCATGATAGGTTCACCTTAGGGACTCCGGAAGTCATAAATGACTTGAAGGCACAAAACAACAACAATTAGATTGTCACAGTCAAAGTGGTGTAATGATCAGAGCACTGAACCAGGACCAGGGTCCTACTCTGGGAGAAAGGAAGTATATAAATTAATTAATTAAATAAATAAATAAATATGAGTACCCAGGTTCAAGTTCCCACACAGTTGTGAACTGCAGTGGGTAACCTTGGGACAGTCATTATTCTTCAACATAGCCTATCTCACAAGGCTATAGTACAGGGATAAAAAATGGAAGGAAGACGATTTATATTACTTTGAGCTCACTGAACAAAAATGTGGGATACAAATGTCCCCAAACCCCCATGAAAATAGCATACCAACAATACACAGTTCCACTCCATTTTCATTTGACTCTGATTCTCTGACAGTGTTGCATTTGATCCTCATGGCTTTTAGCCCTGAAGGCTAACTGCTTCTATAGCATGCGGTCAAAGCAGCAGGTTGAATGCATGCTGGTGACCTAAGCTAGAGTTGAACAGATGTAGGGATGTTGGAGGATTTCATAGAATCAATTAAGTGAACTGACCTGATTAGTACTGCCAAGACTACTGGCCAAGATTCTATATTGTCAAACAGATACAGTAATGGAGCTCATCATCATAACTATGTCTGCCAATGTTACTCCTCTAAAACTTACCTCTTAAGTCAGGCAGTGCCCCAACCAAAGGGTTCCCAAGGTGGAGCACATTAAGAAGTTGTAGAATGACAACTGTAATGCTCTCCTGGTCACAAGCACCCAGAGAGACCCTTTGGAATCCAGGTTCAACTGCTTCTCTCAACACACTTTACAACTGGAAGAGCGCTGCAGTTGCCATTTCCTAGGGCCCTGATCTACAGCACTTAGGAAACCCTTTGATTGGGGCACTACCTGGCTTAAGAGATGTGGGAGTCACATTCAGGCATAACTGACCATAAATATGAATCCCAAAAGTTCATAAGTCCAGCTTGTGCGTGAATCTGCATTCAAGTTGCCTATGAACTTACAGTTAACTCATGAATTTCATAGGGTTTTCTTAGGCAAGGAATACTCAGAGGTGGTTTTGCCAGTTCCTTCCTCTGAAATATAGCCTACAGCAGCTGGTAATTGTTGGCTGTGTCCCATCCAAGTACTAACCAGAACTAACTGTGCTTAGCTTCTAAGATCAGGCAGAATCTTTTGCCTTCAGGGTATTCAGACAGCTGTAAGTCTGGCTTACAGTCTTGTAAATATTGAACAGGATGTTAGCCTATTGAGAGCCAGCATGGTGTAGTGGTTTGACCATTGGACTATGACTCAGTAGTGGAAACTCACTGGGTAACCTTGCGAAAGTCACACTCTCTCAGTCTCAGAGAAAGGCAAAGGCAAACTCCCTCTGAATAAATCCTGACAAGAAAGGATTCGACCCACCTTAGCTGAAAACAACTTGAAGACACACAACAAAAGCAATGTTAGCTTCATATGCAGATCACAATGCAGTCATCCTCCAGTTTTTGTATTTTTATTAATGTTGCAGTCCACTTCTGAAATGGATATTTTAATGATATAATGTTTATATAAATGTGCATTTCATTAAAATATTTTGCAAAGAATAAGGAGTGTTTCACTTAATTTTAAATTACAGATTGATGCAGAAATGAGATGGAATAAACAAATGAATAAACTCAGTTGCAGGACTGTGGGCTAGAAACAGGCCTATCCATCTATCCCTACTTAGAAGCTGAGTGGAGAAAGGAGCACCCATAATAGATGTTGATTAATCTCTTCCAGATCACTCTGTTTTTAAAATCTCTGTTTAGGAATTATCCATTTTTCCTCACTCCACAGAAACCAAAACCCTAGAATACGCTTCTGAAAATTTATAAGAAAAGAAATTCTGGAGTGTAACCCACATGGCATCCCATCTATGTGTTTGTCAGCAATACCCACAATGCTGGCCTTTAGTTCAATTATGATAAATCAACATGCTGTCATTTTATATTCTTTATTTAAAGCAAAATTTTAACTTCAAATGCTTCTTCTAAGCTGTATGATACCAACTATTGTAAACCACGCAACAAAACACAATGATTTAATTGGCATCATTAAAATTGCTTATATCAGAAGAGCTGAGTCCAAATTGGTTTTAAATCTCAGAATCTAGACACTTTTAAAAACTGTTGAAGTGCATGCTAGAAATGATTCTAAATGGAATATTGTCTTCATGATCTGTGAAAGACTGGTAGCACCATGGAGACCACCTGATAAACTATACTCCAAACAACACTTGTCCCTTTTCTGTGGTATTAAGTATTAATCCTTGTGGTTTTACTTCTAAACCAGAAGGCCCTGCATATAAAGAGAAGATAGCACAACACGCTCCATAATGCCACATTCAGGATAATTTTACAATTTAAGAAACAGTTGTTGAGGGAAGATTTGGCTTCCCAGGCCAAGGCCAGTCATTGTTGATGGATTAGGACTTGAGAAAACAGGAAAAGTTTCAATTTCAACCATTTTAAATTAGTTGTCCCATTCACATATGCTATTTAAATGGCATGAATACACATATCTATGGTGTTCTAGAACTATATTCAATAGCAGACCCAGATCTGCAGATTGGCAGCTTCAGCTATTCTCTGGTGGGAAAACAAAACAGAGGAAATCCAATTTCCCTCTTGTAGCTGATTCCAATATGTTGATTAATACACAGCCTGTGTTCTTTGAGGGGTAAAAAAAGAGCTTATAGCAGAAAACAAAACCACTGATCCTTCCCTCCTACTCAACATCTGGCTGTGGTCATGGTTTAGTTACAGAAGCTCTCATTATCAGTAGTAAAACTTGTATTGATAGATGACTAAACATTTACTCCCTAAGAGTTCAACTTAGCCATTTTTAGGGCCTGTTCAGATTTTTACCGTGCCCTAGCTGTAGAACACTCGTGTGCAAACTGTGGTTCTTAACCTAAACTCTAAAATATCTCCACAAGCAATTTCCTTAGATCTCTGGCTGTTTCCTAAACCAGCCCACTGAGCAAGCAGGTAAGAGAAGAGGTTGTCAGGGGGAAAAAAGAGGCCAATGGAGAGAAGTCATGTCACAAGAAGGGAGTTGATCGAAAAAGGGAAAGTTGGCAGAGGGAAGAGGTAGCAGAGACTCTATCCAGTGTTAGCTCTGGCTCTGCCCACTGCCTGTTTCAACACTGCCCATCAACAGAATGTGCTTCCCAAAGCATAACCCTTCAGAGTGTGGACATATTTCTTATATATATCAAGCAAAGTGCAATGTAGCTAGTGCAATATGACCTTGTGGTAGAAAAGAAGAGAGGAAATACTCAGGATGCTCTTGTAAAGTTTTTTTGTTTTGTTTTTTTAAAGGAAAACTTACATTTATTTTTTCAGGAAATCCATCCTGGGAGAGGAAAGGAGATAGACAAAAAGATGGCCTATGTTTCAGTAGAAGATTCCCTAAAACTGTGTGCATGTAAGCCATCCTGAGACACGAGTCTCATGGATGATCCCTTCCAGACAAAGGGAGATGAAAGGACCAAGGGAGGCAAAAGGATGGACTAACTCATTTTTGGAAGAAAGGGGAACAGACCTCACAGGCCGGGAGGATGCAAAAAGGCTTGAGTACATAGATCAAAGAAAGAAACCGAGAGGTGAAAGAAAAGGACAGATGTCCTCTCTAGAGCTCCCTATTACTAATCACTCTATTAAGCATTGATGCTTCTTTGCTTCCAACATAGAGAATGTGGCCTCAAAGGGGGGGAGGTCCCCGTGGGGACATAGGACACCAGGATTTTACCCTAGAATTGGTCTTATTGCCTATGTCTAGTCTTTGATCAGGTGTAGGCAACTTTTGTTTCTGAAGTGCAACAACATAAGTGGGATTAAGATTTGTATCCAAGACTAGCCATTGGCAGCTAGTCTTGGATGGACTTCCATGCCAGTGGGGATAGTGAATCTCCTCTGGATTTTCATCCATTCTATCCAAGATGTTGAAACCTGTCTCAGTCACACTCTGAGGGACACCTTCCTTGCTTCTGGGAAAGCCAGGGAGCTGGCAGCAGCAGCAAGGAGTGGTGTGCCAGACGGGATCCCATGGACACACAGGGCCTGATCCACTATTTGCTGGATAATCCTGGGTAAACCAGGTATTATCTTAGAACAGTTTATTGGGCCCTATCCTTGCTTGCCCCCATTCCACCCTGTATCTGCCCAGGAGTTGTCTGGACTGCCCGGGGGCAGATCAGGGTAAATGCCCTGCATCATTTGGACATCAGGGCTCTGGAACAGAGGCAAGCTGGGGTAAATCACTCATATAGATAATCCCTAGGTAAATCCATAGTTCCCACGGATAGTGTTTGTAAGCTGCTACAACACATCAATCCAGTCTTGGAAACTGTACCAAGCTGGAGCTCTGCTAGCTGAGCTGGAGATTTGCACCAAGCCCTTTCCTCTTGCCCAGCTAAGCCAACCATAACTGCAGAATTTGCACCCTTGGTTTCCACCTAGAAATGGTTCAGAAAAACTGGAGACTCAGGGCTAGATCCTGAGATCTAGCAACCCTAGTGGTACTATCACCAAATATGGAGAAAGGTCATACTACTTCTGCTTAGATTCTACTGTTTTAGGTAAGTTTCTACAAAAATCTGACAACCTACAATCCTACAACAAAACCCCTGGAAAGAAACCTTATTCTTTCCCACAGTATTAGCAATTGTGACTGCAGACTGTAGTTCTATGTAATGTCATGTGTAATTCCTCTCCTCTTCCTCACCCCACACAAATATAATTCAACAGAAATATCACCCTCATTCACTAAACAAGGTCAAACTGAATTCATCTGAGCACTGGCTCTTTAAAAAAAAAAAAGAGTGGCTGATATATTGTAAAACTATTTTTTTAAAAACCACTGCAGTCAAAATGCATCACCCATCTGAGAAAATGGAACTTTTTTTTTAAATGGCTGTGTTCTCTTCTGATTTACACAATCTAGATCATATGCTGGGCTCTCATATTGACAATATCCTGGCATCTGCTTCAGGAACTCACAACCTAGACTCTTGCTATTCTTTAAAAACTCTCTCATACACTCTACAGGTCATACTGTGTCATATCATCATGTTGGATTTTTAAATGCAGCAGATAAAGCATAGGGATGACCTATTTTTGTGTGTGTGTGTTTATGCGTATAGCTGCTTATAATGGAACATTCCTTTCACCTAACATAAAATAAGAAAAATCTGCAAGTAAAAAGAAGAAAAGTCAACACCTATAACAGATTGATGTGCTCTAAATATTAAAAGAAACTACACACAATGCAGAGACCCAACATTGCTAATGAGTGCTATCTGTGAAGGATACATTTATTAAAACACTGTTGTGACAGTGCGAAAGTATGCAACATACAACATGTGTTGTCTATCATCCATGCACAGAGAAGTTTAATCACTACTCCTTGCAATGTATAGCAACTTCTCACATGAGATAGACTCAGCCTTGATGGACTTCAACCTTTAAAGTCTCTCTCTCTCTCTCTCTCTTTCTCCCTCCCTCCCTCTCCATTCTCTTTTCTCTCTGTCTGTGTGATGGGCAAGGCAATAGACATGCCACTAGTCAAGCAAGCATTTCTATTTTTTTTTATGAGAAAGCAAAGTTATCTTTACAAGAATAAACATTACTGCAACAATTCCATTACATTCTCTTCTCATAATTTTACAATTTTTAATGTATCACTTTATTAATAATCTTGTCTTTTACAGAATCTTCTTTTAAACTGACTTCCTCATGTTTATCCAAAAACAAAACAAAACCATAAGATATACTCCTGCATATCTTAATGACTTCTGTTTCAGCCCGATCTTTATAAATGTTCACTCCACCTAGTGATTTAGTGTTTTCACATGCCTTTTAGAAAGTAGCTGTCTCAATTGAGGTCTGGCTATCTAAGGTAAAACAGGCACTTCTAAGCTAGACAGCCCTAATTGATCAGTCTATTCCTGGTTCCAGGTGGCAAGCGCTAGGCAAGGTGTCAGATTGTCCACATTAGGTTAGTAGTTTTCTGGGAAATCCCAGAGCAAAGAAGGAGTAGCCAAGCACAGCATCCAAAAGGGCAAGGTGAGGTCAAGGAACACATAGAGTCAACCAACAAAGTAGTTAAGAGGCAGAGGAAAGCAGAGTCCAAGTTACAAAACAAGGGTCATAACAGATCAAGTCCTGTTGTTGTGTACCTTCAAGTCCTTTCTGACTTGTGGTGAACCTAAGGTGAGCCTAACACAGGCTTTTCTCAGCAAGATTTGTTCAGTGGGGGTTTGACATTGTCTTCCTCTAAAGCTAAGAGATTGTGAATTGCCCAAGGCCACCCAGTGGGTTTCCATGGTCAAGTGGGGATTGGAATCCTGGTCTCCCAGAGATCTAGTCCAACACATAAACCACTACCTCATGCTGGCTCTTAGGTCAGATCTTACCAGGTTATAATTCAACTGTTTATAAGTCAGAAACTATAAATCAGAAACTGAAACACATATTCTCTATCAGCTGCTTGATTATAAGTATAAGTAACTAAGTAACCTCTCCTAGCCTGACTTCCCCAAACCTGATGGAAATGCCATTCACCCATGTCCCAGTTACAGGCAGAATGGACCCCCTTCTCCCAATTAAGGTGATGCCAGGTAAAGTAGTCAGCCCTCTGTATCCACGGATTTGGCATCCATGGATTAAACAATCCACAGCTTGAAAATATTCCAAGAAAAATAAATTCCAAGAAGCAAAGCTTAATTTTGTCATTTTATATAAGGGACATGATTTTACTGCATCATTGTATATAACAGGACTTGAGCATCCATGGAGTTTGGTATCCATGGGTAGTCCTGGGACCAAACCCCAGCAGATACCAAGAGCCCACTGTAGGTTGAGGAAGGGAGTTATGATCATAGTAATAGAGTCACAACCATTACTAAGTAGTGGTCATGAATACAGAGGAGTTACCTTGATTTACTCATCTGTAACTGTTTCATATTCCTGATAACTACTTAGTCATGATTGTGATACTACTGCCATAACTGTAACCCCTCCCCCCAAGCTATTTTACTGGGCATCAACTACATGAGGACAAAGGGGGGGGGCCTTCTTTCACCAGTTAGAGAATGGGTGAAAGATTTTTCCATCATGTTTTAGGGCCAGGAGTGGTTACTGACAGAGAATATATCCAGAGTTCTTTACTGAGCCAAGGTCAGCTACCAGGAAAACCAAATGTAGCATGAATGTAACAGATGAAAAGGCTGCTAGCACAAATCCTTCACACAAGAAATTCCCACAGGAGCCAGCTCCAGTCTTACTTTACTCCTAGGCAACCCTTTAAAACATCTTAACTTGCTTGGATTTGAGCATAGCTTTGATTTGGACTTTGCTTTAGACCTCTCCTTCCTGAGGTCCCCTTTCCATTATAAACCCCTTGTGACTCCAGCATGGGAGTTGCTAGCTGGGAGCTCTGGTTCTTCATTTCATAATGACTTTTCCATAAGGAGCAAAACATTATGTGCCTAAATTAGCAGACTGAGAAACCATGACAAGATAATGAAATTTCTGGGTTGATCCAGCAGTGAGTAGGTCAATAATTGTCCAGACTAGCAAGCTACCACAATGGTACCAACAGTAAAGTGGAGTGCCAACTCCAAATTTGAGGAGAACCCTTGACCAAAATGCTGTCATTGTGGTTCCAACTCTGATAGTGCCTAACTCCCCAATTCCATTATTACTGCTGATTCTTTGTTTGCCCTTTTCCTCCTGCCCCAATCTACACAAACACCCAGAGGGAGAGCATGAAACAAGGGGACGGGAGATGGCTTCTCCGTCTTGCCACTGTTTGCATGCTCGATGAGGACAGATGCCTAGTCAGCAGAGAGGAGGACCAACCCAGCCAAAGAACAGCCTCTGAAGTTCTCACTGGTAAACAGGACCAGTTTAAGGAAATTGGGGGGCCCCTGCAATGCTTTATTTTGGGGGCCCCATATGTTTATCTCAGGTCAATGCAACCTAAGGTCAACCTAAGCTATTCACAGTACAGGCTATTCAGATCATTACTAATAATGTTTTGCAGGAGAAGGGTTACTACGAGAGCTCCCACAATGATGGGGCCCCCTGCAGATGCTGACACCACCAGTGCCTTAAACCAGCCTTGCTGGTAAAGTTCAACTGCTGCAGTTCCTAGGCTGAATTCTTTGTCTAACACTGGTACTCTGCCGGCAACTGAAGAGGTATTATCTGCCCCAATGACCATCTAGTAGGATGACATGAGTCATCTTCACTCAGTGCATAAGACACCAGTAAGTAAATGAATGGATAAAATGATCCTAACCTTGAAATAATAAACTTTTTTGTTATTTCAGAGAGATTTTAAAGCATTTTCAAGACTCCTTTTGGCACATTTTGGCACATTTTGCACATTTGGCACATGTGCAAAATAGAAAAACACAATAATGGTTGTTTTGTTGCATGGACTAGTGAAAGCAGTAGCACTGGATGTTTTATGTCAGTGTAAATAACTGGCCTATTACCTTGTGTATTTCTGCTTAACTTTGCAAAGGGAAAAAACCACCACTAGTTTTGCTCAGACATATATCACAAAAAATGTGGAAAAATACAAGCAGTTGTCTTGCACTGGAAGTGAGATCACTCAAAATGTTGGAAAACACTCTACAGGCTGTCCCAAGACACTTTCTCTGGACCCAAACTGAGACAATGCTGATTATTACTTTTTTTTTCACATTCCCACAAAGCTTCACAAAATCAGGGGTAAACTAACTGCAACAATATTGTCCTTCAAATGGCAACAGTGGCCTCATAAAAGGAAGGAATATGATTCAGATAGCAATGAGTAAAAGTTGCCTGATATGAATCATAGGCTGTATCAGTGAATGGGTAATCAGCCATTCATGAGCAATGAAATGGAGGAACATTTCATCCAACAGGGAGAGGGAAGTGAAATTTGATGTAGGTGGAACACAATGTCCACTGCTGAAACTCTTCTACCTGCCCACTAGTGGCTGAAATTTTTATCACAGTAGCCCCATAAAAACAATTGAAAGTGATTATTACATGGTTACTTTGCTTTGCTTTTATGGGGGCTACTCCCAGATTATGACGCAGAGGTTGTGAAGTACTACTGGGAAGTAGCTCCACTGTGGTTGAGTGCCTATAAATGTTGCATACACCCTCAGAAAATTGTCCCCACACAGCTATCACTATTACTTTCAACCCTATGGCCCAAAATGCAATTAAAAACCTCTTACCTCAGAACTTTTGCCTCAGCACCATGGCAGGTACACAGAGAAGTATAATCTGATCAGTTGTATCTCAAAATTGTTTGCAAAGAACTTAAAGAACTTTCCAAATTGTCATTCCATTAGGAGGAATGTGTTTGTTATTCAGCTAACACATCGAGAAGCTGTGATGGGAAATGAAGGCCAGGCTGGCCATCTGATACAGATTTGTTTGCTCAGTGCTTGGATTAATATTTTATGTTTTTAATTCTGTCACTTTTCCACAGGGAAACATCAAGAAGCAACTGCACACGCTGCAACATGAGTAACAGGGAAACTCTAGAGAGGCAGTGAACATGTAGCAACAAGCCAGCCACACATTGGAGATGCTGTCAGAATCATACCGGAGGGGGAAGGACTCACTGCCTCTTTCCAAAGCAACTTCCAATACCTCAAGAGACAATACCAACATCAGTGGTTCCCTCAAGCTATTCAGCCATAGGAATATTCAATCTGATTTTATATCAGTGATAATATTAATGTTTATATTTTTTTTGTTTTCCATTTCTTCTCAACATGCCATTTTGTATGCAGCTTTCAGAATTTTTGACCCTAAAAGAGTATCACAAAATTTAGAAATGCCATTGTCCTGCTTTTATTTTTATTTTTGAAGTATTGGAGGGAGAGACCAAAGCTATGGGATGTTCTGAATCCTTCAAAGAAATATAATTCACCTCTTCTAAACACTTTTGGCTTCTCTACAAGTTCTTCAGCAGTTTTATCTCAGGTCAGGGGTAGTCTTCTGAATATTCTTAAATCACAACTCCCAGTTCTCCTATTGGCTATGCTTAAGGAGATTATCAGACACATTTAAAGTGGTGTTACAGGAACGCCAGGACTTCGCAAAAGGGCTCCCTTATCAGACGATGGTGTCCCCCATCATTATGCACCTGTTCTGCTCCCGTTCTGCCAGTGCTGCTTTTTATTGAAGGGAGAAGCCATCAATAGATCCCCTCGTTCAGTTTTTGTCATGAATTTCCATGCATGCAACAAGGTGCCCCGTTTTGCTGGCAAGATCCCAGCATCAATGGGAGGTGCCTGCCAGAACACTTCCGGGTGAGATTGGGACATCCAGGTAAGTGACACAGTTTTTATGACCCTTCCTGGATTACTTCTACCTTTTAAAGTGTGTTTTTGTGCTTGCTGTCCTTTTTTGGAGTTATTTTTATTTTTTATTTCCCACACTCGTGTCTTCTTGTGAGAATCCACGGGATTTCGATCAAGGAAGTAAACAGAGCTCTGTTAGAGCTCCGTTCACTCCTGGGCTGCCAGAACGACATTATAGAAGGTTAGTGCAGTGGGGAGGGTGATTGTGGCAGGACTGGGACAGGACAGGGGCAGGAGTGGAGATTGTGGGACAGGAATGCTGTTTTCGTTCGTGTCTGATAATCTCCTAAGTGCAGCTTCTGGGAACTGAAGTCCAAAAACATCTAAAGGGCTATACAATTCACACCCCTGATCTAAAAAGAGATTATAATGGGAAGAAGAACCATTAAATTAATGAAATACATTAAATTAATGGGTGGGGGGAAATGTCAGGCAACATTTGGTAGCCTACTCACAGGCACACACCTATTTTTACATTAACATGGCAGTGTGGAATTGCCTTCTTTGTGGCTGCTCACACCTATGCAGCTCTGGTAACACAGAATTCCCAAGAGGTGTTGGTGATGTTGCTATTTTCCATGGGACAGCAACAAACTAATTTCCAGAATGAACAATGCTGTTTTGGAAAGCAACCATCTTGTGCTTTCTTTTCTTTCCAGCCTACTATGGAGAGTAACACAGCAGTGGCTCCCATGCCCAGAGTGAAATCCTCAGCACTACTACTTCTACTCTCCTCCTCCACCTCCTCCTCCTCTTCTTCTTTTGATGGACCCCCATCTTATATAAGTTGGTCTTTCCTATCAAGAAATCTTGTCTGTGCGACAAGGGTAGAATTAATATATTGTAATTTTTCACAGTTGCACAACTTTGCAGTTGCACTTTATGCCCACAAATTCTTGTTAAGACTGACAAAAAAAAAAAAAAAACACCAACACACCAACACTTGTTATCTCAAAGATGAGGATAATATATATAATACACACACACAGCCCTCTGTATCCACGGATTTGGCATCCACCGATTTCACCATCTGTGGCTTGAAATTAAAAAAAAAATCCAAGAGAAAAACCTTCATTTTGCCATTTTATATATGGGGACACCATTTTCCCATGCCACTTTATATAATGAGACTTGAGCATCCAAGGATTTTGTTATCTATGGGGGGTCCTGGAACCAAACCCCCGTGGATACCAAGGGCCCACTGTGTGTGTGTGTATCTTATTCTTGTGCCCAAGAATGAGAAAAATGAAGTTTATGTCCCTACTACTTTGTGCCTGTGTCCGATCTATCAACAGTCACAGAAGAGGCAAAAGCAGCAGCACCAGGTGGCTGATTCTGGGAGACATTGTTTAAATTCCCCACAATATGCTTGCTCACTCACAGGCTTTGACATGTTGGTGGGAGTCTGACAGCTGCCTGGGGCTACCATGTGTAGATGCCAGGTCTGTTCTAACTCATTAACTGGTTCTTGGGGTATATCTCCTTCCATGTTTGTGAAAGAGCGAAACAGATAGATAGGGCAGACAATGAGAAAAGGAGTATAAGTCTTAGCTCAAAGGAGAAAGAAGAAGCATGTCTTGGGCCAGGAAAGAAAACAGTAGAGTCCAGAAGCAGGTGAGAACAAGTGATACTTTGGTTGCTGTACTATATAAATGGGTCATAGTACCATAAGCTGCTTAGTCTTACACCAGAAGCATTTGGCATGCATTTGAAACTGGTGCTGGATTTTAGAGATAGATAAGGCTACCTATTTGTTTCATGAACATTTCCCAGTTAAGTCCATGTCCCTTTTCTGCCTTTTAATCATTTGTCGCTTATCTTTCATCTCATTACATTGCCAGAGCTTGACTTCCTATGTCTCTCACAGCTGTGTTACACATCAATAAGTCAGCTATCATGAGATAACCCTGTATCACTGATGAAAAAATATATTTGCCACTGCAAGGCTCACAGTGAACTCTATCTGTTTCAAATGGATATCATTTGAGATCTCATGTCTGATAGCCAATTCTAAGTGAGTTATCTTAATGCTATTCCAGCTTGCCTAATGGATAAATCAGTAAATTCAACTACATTATATTCCAAATGCCACATTGAAGCCATTGGCCAGTCCTCTAAACACTAAACAAACAAACAAACAAATAAAATGATAGCCTTCATAAGACTGAACTGCTTGATTTATTTCAGGCAAACAGTTATGGATGTTTGTTTACCACTTTAGACATGAGACCATGTACCACTGTTTGTAAAAGACACATATATTTGCCAAGGATTCAGCAAAAGCACATCAAGAACATGTCTCTAACCGCTTTATTCCATCAATCAATCTATTTTGGGTACATGTCGCTTTTGCATGTCTTTGTCCTTAAATCCATTACATTCTATTTCCAATTTAATCTCCATTTTCTTTTTTAAAAAATCTACACCTAAAAACCTCCAAATTGAAATAATATTTCAATTAGTATAGTAAATCATATTTTCCTCCAAGATACAGTTTCTACCAATATTTTATCTCAAAACATGCATTATAATAGTACAGTATTTATTTAGTTTCAAGACAGGATGTGCATTTGTTAATCTGTTTTGATATTTCTTTTAGGAAAATCTGCCAGAACAGTTTAAAAGTTTGAAAGCAGGTGGATGACTAAAGTTCTGGCCCCCATATTGGTACAGGAAATGTGTATCAGGTCAGTTTATAATGGAGTTTTGCAAAGACCAAATTCTTGTATTGAACATCCAAGTGTAAACCACAAGGCATTCAAAGTGAAGCAGATATCTGAATAAAAGGCAGTACAAACCAAAGAATATGTAAAAGCAAGAAAGGAAAGGGGTGAATTGAGGAAAAAGTGTTTCTAACTTGAATATGAAAACCCTGAAATCATTTGTGCTTTTAGGATTTACCTAAAATACAGAAAGTCACTTCAGACATTCACTTTAGACCTATCAGACATTCACTTCAGGCAAGAGAAGACCAGCAGGTTCAGGGGAACAACTACCTTTAAAAAAAAAATTAAAAAAAACTCCCAGGAGAGAAAAATAGACACACTTTCCTAGGAGAACCATACAGAGCCTATAAAAGGAGGAAAAGAGGTCTTGTGGTACATTCAGGACAAGCAGGTTTCTTTTAGTATAAGCTTTCAAGGATTACAATCCACTTCTTCCTTAAACACATTGATAAGAGTATACAAAGGAATCTTGTAGCACCATTGAGACTGAGAGAAATAAGTTGGCAGCATAAGCTTTGTAGACCAATGGTTTGTCTGAATGAGCTATTTACCCTGGCTTCCCCCTGGCTTGGAGCCCTGCAGTCCAAACAACATAGAGCTCTTGCCCTGTTTTACCCCCAGGCAGTCTTGATGATGCCTGGGGCAAAGATGAGGGGGGGAGCCAGGGTAAAGCCCTTTACAGTGGTGTAATTAAACACCCGGGAAAACCTGTGTTACAAGGGAAAATCCAGATTTGGCTGGCACAGGAATGCAGGATATATACCTGCATGCCAGCCCATATAGCTGGCTGCTGCCACCACCACTGGAGTCTCTGCAGCCAGGAAAGAGGCCCCCAGCAAGTGATCAAGTCCCCTGCATGTGACCAGCCTTGATCACATGCTTAGGGCCTCTTTTCTGGCTTCAGATGAAATGGCATGTGTCAGCAGTGGAGGCAGCCACTGTTAGGGGCCAACATATCTGTTTGGACTTCTTTCCACTTGTATAGGTAATGGGGGTGGGGGGTGGGATAGGCCAGATCTGGGTCTAGAATACACTGGCTAGAAGTTGACATATTCTGGCAGGTCTAGACAAGCACTAAATTTACTTCATCACCATTCATATGGCTATCTACTCACCTTGGCTTTAGGCAATATCTTTCCTATCACCTTTATCCACCAATGACTATCACTCCTCCTTAGAACTGAGGTTTTCACCTCATCACCATAACCACAAGTTTTGCATTTCTATTGCTATTCACATACATAATCTGTTCATTCATAGGTATAAATGTCCTATTTCATGTGCTTGTCCAAATAATAGTCATTCAGTAAACTCATTATCTGTCTCGAATATATGTACATTTTTGTTGACATTTTAGGATATATATCTTTCTCATGTTATATAAATGAAATGCTTCCAAAGAGATAGCTGGGTTGGTCCATCACAGAATCAACAGAAAAATTGGAAGAAGGAAACTAGTAGTGCCTTTATGAATTCTTCAGATGACATTCATGAAACCTCATGTAGAAATAATGAAGTTAGTTTTAAAGTCACTACTAGATTCCTTCTTCCTTGTTTCCATATTTGAACAAAAATGTTAAGATTAAGAAGGAAGAGGGAAATGAAAGTAGAACATTCTAAGAACAGCCATGAAATACAATCTACATACCATTCAATCTCGTAGAATTTAATTTAATGGATCTGAGTTTTAGAGAAAAAAAAAATAACAATAACTGAGTGGCAAACTCTCAAGTGATTTTGCCCATATAATCCACTGAAGAAAATTTCTAAAAGAGTATGCTGATACACTTGCATGAATGGAGCCAGTGGTTTTGCTCAGGATTTGGTACAAAGAGATTTGACAGAAGGATGATTTGATTTACAATAGGACTCCCTTATCCATGGTGGGATGGTTCTGGGGCCCCACCATGGATAACTAAATCTGGATAATAGCAAATGCCATTGAAAATAATGGGACTTCTGGTTTAAAATACCATAGAGTTGCCTTGGAAGACCTAGAAAATGGCTAGAGAGGACACATTTTCTAGGAAGAATCTGTGGTTGCTGTGCTGAAACTGAAACTGAAACTATATCATCATCATCATCATCATCATCATCATCATCATCTCCCCCTTTTTTGAACCAGCAGCTAACACCTTCCTGGAAGAGGGGCTTTTCTAATATAATCAGGATTCATCAATATTTGTACAGGATGATTATTCTACTTTAAAAGCCTTGCCAAATATATAATTGCAGGATAATTCAGCTATCCCAAGGGTGGAAATCATGTAGCTCTCCACTGTAGCTCTTGGACTACACCTGTCAGCATCCCTCACCTTTGGCTGTGCTAGTTTGGGCTACTGAGACTTTCAATCCAACAACATTTATTTGTTTGTTTGTTTCATGATTTATTACTTCCTTTCTCCCAGCATCAGATACACACATGCAGCATTCACATTGATTCACATCATGGGATTCACATGTTCACATCTGGAAAGCCCTTCTGAACTAACCCTTAATAATCAACCTGGACAGTTAACAGATTGCTATGTCCCACTGCCTAAACTTTAGAACTTTAGGTTTTCTGTGGGTTTTTAGAATGTTGTGAGGCTATTTATTCATCAAGCTCAGTAGATTCTCAGTTGCACCTGCTCTGACTGGCAGTGGTTTTCTAGGGTTTGGGGCAGAGGTCTTTTATACTAACTGCTTCACATAACTGGGAATTGGAATTGGAAACTACTGCATGCAAAGCAAGTGTTCTGACATGTGCATTAAAAGTCATTTTGGATATGATGTAGAAGTATGCATAAGCTCACACTTCAATAATTGTTTTCCCCATGTGGGCATTATGTATGACCAAAGACCGCCCATTCTTCTGCATGCACTTAGGACCAGTGATGCACAAATCAAACATAATCTACTCCACACATGTTTGAACAGGTCAGTTGCTCTGGTTCTCTGTCATCTGCAAGGGGCTCTTTATGAATTTTTTCCATGCTAGAGCATGATGGGCATTATTTGAAAATAATATATAAAATAATACTCTTTTCTCTATCAAGATATACTAATATGAAGCCACTTAAATGTACATATATACACAAAAAATGTACTGTTTCACCCTTGTCTTTCATTTGTATCTCTTTCTTCTTCATCATCCATCCATCACTTTCAGAAATAATGCAGTATTTTCCACTGATATATATGTACATACCTCTGTAAATTCTGAGGTCTGCAGGTCCTTCCTGTGTGGCCACAGATTATCTGAGAAAAGGCAGTCTGGCATGACAAGGATGCTGCCACTTTGGAACAGGAAAAATCTGTGACCAGCAGATTGCATGGAAAATTTTGCTGCAATCCTATTTATGATGATCCCTACACATGCACGCAATGTGGGTTTTCTTGCAAAACATGAGACCAGGACGCCTAATGCTAACTGAGATCTAGGCCTTGTCTAGATGGGCTATATACTCCCATCTTGCCCTCGTCTTGGTGCTCTGCACACATAAGACACAGGCCTTTTGCCACATTTTGCTCCTGGGCAGTCCTGATGACCCCCAGGGCAAAGACATGGGGAAGACAAGGGGAAGATGGTGGAAGCCTGTTAAACCACTTCAGATAAATAACTGGGAAAACCCACCTCATCTAGGAAAAATGGGCGGGGCCCCATGGGACTACAGGAGTCCCTACCAGCATGTCAGCCCATCTCTGCAGCTGCCATCTATGTCACACTCTCTGAAGACAGGAAGGAGGCCAGCAGCATGTGACCAAGACTGGTCATATGCAGGGGGCCTTTATCATGTGCTGTGGGACTCCTGCCTGGCTTTGGAGAGTGTGACATGGACAGCAGTGGCAGTGGCTGCTGAGATGGTCAGTGTGTCCATGCAGCCTCCATCCCATTTTGGGTAGGTAATGGAGGCACAATGGGCCTGATCTAGAATATGCTGGCAGGAAGCAGGTAACAGAGGGGAAATGGGCCTGATCTGGGACCAGAATATGCCAGTGGGAAGCTAGTGCATTCTGGCCCATGTAGATGAGTCCTTACATGTGAATATAAGACCACACCATCATTGTCACTGTTATACTGCTTTATAACTTGCCTTGGTGAAATCCAGCATTTGGGAGGTATCAATATATATCTGAACCACAGGTGTGTGTGTGTGTTTAAGGAAGGAAGAGAGGGAGGGATGAGATTTCAAACTTTGCCATTTTTTCCTTCTTTGTGTTTAGCCCCTTTAAATTTCAGGATCCTTACCTGAAACATGTATGAAAATATGCCCTTTTCAGCAGACATTGACATCTCTGCTGGAATAATCAAGATTTATTGATATAAGAGGTACACACAGAGTTTACCTTTATTGGTGCATCTACTAAAATATAAACTAAAACTGTTTATGAAATGTGCAATTACTTTTAATACTGTATGGCTGCATGGGGTTGTTTTCTCTGCAGGGAAGAATTGAACACAAGCTGCCAAATACTGCTCGTGTTCACTGATTTGGGCAATAAAACAAGTAGCCAAATTGGAAAGATATTGCTAGTCTCTACTAGCCAATTATACTATGAATCTATGCCAATTTCAGACATCTGGAATGTGCATCTGACAGAAATGCTGAAAATTGTGTGTTTTAACGTGAATAAATCCCCCTGGTTCCAATTAGATGTACCATCAAGGGGTCTGTGCCTCTATCTTCTCAAAATTATGGACTATATTATGACTGTAGTCTACTTCTGGAAATTCATGCCATGCCGTTACAACTGCCTTTCACTGCCCTTCACTCTCTTAATCCAAAAAACAAAAACAAAAACAAAAACAAACAAAAAAAAAACAAAAAAACAAGGGCTAGCATTCTACTTGGGACCTCATAAATAAACTTAGGGATTCAGAAAATTGAATTGAGTGGTTTTGCAATGTTCATATCCACCACTGGCTGCCATGATGTTACAATGTATCAGCATCTGTGGTACAATGGAAGCCAGTGGAAACTGATGTGCCATGGTCTGATGCAAAATGGGCACCAACAGATATCAGAGAGCTCCCCAATGTACACTGGCTAGGAAGTGCTGGTTCACAACAGGAGTATCTGATGTGCATCAGAAGTGCCCAATGTGCATTGGAGCACTCTTGTCAGGGCCCACATTCACATCTTCACAATTCCCTAACAAGGGTTCATTGCATTTCTGAAACATAGCTACAGATTGGTAAAGTTATGAAATGTAGACTGTTATATAGGCTCTTGGTCTATATAGGTTTGTTAGATAGAAGGAAGCAAAACACCAAAATAAAAACTCAACACATAAAATCATAGAATCATAGAATCATAGAATTGCAGAGTTGGAAGAGACCACGAGGGCCATCCAGTCCAACCCCCTGCCACGCAGGAAATGTTGATCAAAGCATCCCTGACAGATGGCCATCCAACCTCTGTTTAAAGACCTCCAAGGAAGGAGACCCCACCACGCTCCGAGGGAGTGCGTTCCACTGCCGAACAGCTCTTACTGTCAAAACGTTCCTCCTAATGTTGAGGTGGAATCTCTGTTCCTGGAGCTTTCATCCATTGCTCCGTGTTCCAGTCTCTGGAGCAGCAGAAAACAAGCCTGCTCCATCCTCAGCGTGACATCCCTTCAAATACTTAAACAGGGCTATCATATCGCCTCTTAACCGTCTTTTTTCCAGGCTAAACATACCCAGCTCCCTAAGTCTCTCCTCATAAGGCATCGTTTCCAAACCTTTCACCATTTTAGTTGCCCTTCTCTGGACACGCTCCAATTTGTCAATGTCCTTTTTGAATTGTGGTGCCCAGAACTGGACACAGTATTCTAAGTGAGGTCTGACCAAGGCAGAATAGAGTGGCACTATTACTTCCCTTGATCTAGACACTATACTTCTATTGATACAGCCCAAAATCGCATTGGCCTTTTTAGCTGCCGCATCACATTGTTGACTCATGTTCAACTTGTGGTCTACTAGGACTCCTAGATCCCTTTCGCACATAGTCTCGTTCAGCCAGGTCTCTCCCATCCTATATCTATGCATTTCATTTTTCCGCCCTAAATGCAGTACTTTACATTTCTCTGTATTGAATTTCATTTTGTTAGCTTTGGCCCAGCTCTCCAGTCTATCCAGGTCATTCTGAATTTTGATCCTGTCCTCTAGGGTATTAGCTACTCCTCCTAATTTGGTCAGTGTGTCCTGCAAATGAGCTTCCCCCAGTGACAGGGGGCTTACTAGAAGACAATAGACCATTAGCTAAATAGACAGTAATCCCCCTTGCATATCCTTCCACCCTAAGAACTGAACATTCAACAACTGAATGTTCATGCTAATTAATGTACATGCTAATCCTCTAACAGGAACTCACAGTATATAAACCCCACACAACCACATGCCACCATTCTCTGAAGATGCCAGCCAAAGATGCAGGTGAAATGTCAGGAATAAACTAGAACACAGTCTCACAGCCCAGGAACCCCCCCCCAAAAAAAAACCTATAGAAGGAAGCAATGTTTGTTGTAATTTGCATATGTGATAACAACCCTGTATGCTCTACTGAGCATACTACTGAGCAACTACTGAGACCTGAAGGGAGAACCTTCCATGGCATCTTAGAAGACTCCAACCACCCCACTGTGACCCTTAATTTGTTCCAAAAAAATTAAAAAGGAACCCTTTGGACTGAAATTTCCCCACTCCTGAAGTATATGGTTGTGATGAATATGGGTCCAGCCAATAAATTGATTTTCTGATTTCTGGCTATATCACTGATATTAGAAACAGATAATATTGCACTATTGATGAATACAATAGTCAGTTTCTGCTGAGTTGTAAGCATTTATTGAGTCTGATAAATATGAGTGAAAAAGCAAAACCCAGTCAATAAGGGAGACGTCAGTCAATATGGGAGACCTTTGCATGATGTGCACTGAAGGTCAAAGTTTTCTATGAGATTCAGTACCTAAACTGGCACATGAAAGGCAATAAACAAATTACGATCATTAACATTCAAGAAAAAATGGGAAAAATAGCTTGACAATATTTTTCTATTGCCAATATCAACTCCCTCTTTCCTACTTTGCCCTGAGCATACTTCAGTTGCTGCAAACTAAGGGCTTATCTGCATGGCTTTGCTCCCATCTCAGGGCAATAGTTTGCCTCCATCCCAGAGCCCTGCAGCCCAGAGATAGTTTGCTGCCATCTCAGAGCCCTGCAGTCCATATGAGGCAGGACATTTTCCTCGTTCTACCCCCAGGCAGTCCTCACCACCCCAGGGTAGATACAGGGCTCAGACAGGGGCAAGCTGGGGTGGGGCCTGATAAAGCGTTACAGCAAAATACCCAGTTTAATCCATTACTGCCAGCTAAACCCCAGATCGGGCCCCGAGCAAGTCAGCCCTCACTGCCACCACAAACTGCCTGGCTCTCCTGGAAGCCAGGCAGGGATCCCTCACATGTTTCGGACCCCCTTCCTGGCTTCAAGACAGCAGAGAAAATGGTGGAGGAAGTGGCTGCAGTGGCAGGGCTGGGCTGGTGATCCTGCATGGACTCTAGTCTGTTTTCTCCAGGTAACAGGAGCAGAATGGGCCACCTCCACAGCCCCTTCAAAGTGCAAAAGTAATTTGTACTCAATTAGCAGGGGGAGAGGAGGGGTGGAAGCTTGCCCTTCCAAGTAGGCTCAAGCAAAAGCAAACTGCTGCAGTCCCTTCTTCCTTGCTAATAACTTTTGTGATCTTGACCACACTCTGAGGTTGCTTGGCCATACATATTCCAGTTTTCATCTGTGAAATGTTAGAGGGTATGCATGTCTTGGTCTGATCCAAAAGTTCCTTCAGTGTAGGGTAGGGGACACCAACTTCAGCAGTTTTAAGCGGCTATTGTCTAATCCCAGGAGCACATGCACCCCCCCTCCACCCAAAAAAAAACAAAAAACAAGCAAGCAAGCAAAGAAGTAGTAGAAGCTATCCAGTTCTGCTTTTGTAAAATGGGAGAGATTTTTGGTTTGTTTGTTTTTACTGTTAAAAAGGTCAATCCCTACAACCACTCCCAGAGACTTGGTGAAGGGGCACATAAACACATTTTGCCAGAAAAGCGGTGTTCTTAAGTGCTTAGAAACTACACAAACAGCTTTCAGACACTGTGTGGAACCTCATATATGAAGTTACTTTGACAGGCAAAAATGTGTACACATACAAATATGTGCACAAAGAAAAAAGCAATCTCTCCTGAAGTGTTTATGAGGATCTGGACCAATTTTATAAGTAAATAAATTTGCACAACTGTGAAATAATGCAGGTGGCAGTACCAAGCCCTTGTTAATGGAATCTGGAGACAATATCCTCACCTCCCATATATCAGCTTTGTTGTCAAGATACACATACATAATATACATTATACATAAGATACATGTCTTCTCAATGGATGCCCCTAGGCTTTAACATGCCTTCCGTTGAGAGGGTACAATGGATGGCTCTTTGCTGTCTTGGATGGCATGTAAAAAACTTCTCCTTCCCTACAGGATTTTAGAAATAGACTCCGATGGGATTTTTAATGGGGTTCTGTTTGGTTGATGTTTATCTTCTGACTTATAATGGATTTTCACATGGTTTTAATTCTATCAATGGTTCAACTGGATTTTAAGGACAACTTTTAAATATTTTCACTATGTCTTTGTGTGCATTTTTATCTGTGCTTCTTTTCATTCTTAGACTATCATGAGGACCAGTATTGGGGAAAAGTAGGCTATAAATGAAATAATAATAATACAGCCATTTTCTTTTTTTTTTCTTTTTTTTTTAAAAAAAAAACTAAAATACAACTAAAAATAGAATAAACAATCAACAACAAAATAATGAAAATTAGACATGATTTGAGGTTTTATTTCCCCTTGTACTGTTGGAAATATACTTTCTGAATTGCTTGTGACTACAGTCATCTCTTCATTTCCTGGTACAAAACAGACACAAAACTTGGAAAGCTATGTGCAGATTAACATTTTGTAATCAAAACACAGTATGCAAATCAGGTTTATATGCAAAATAAATGAGTATTCCTAATTTATCCTAAATTATCCCCCCTCCTTCTTAAATGAGGACATTGCCAGACAGAGCAGCTAAGAACCATAACACAACTGCTACTGAATTACTACAAGGAAGGAGAGGGGGGAGGGAACCCTATTAGTGCTATGAAGAAAAAGACAGATTGAAATAATAAAACCCTATTAAAATGTAATAAACCTTTCCTGTTACAACTTCATTGCTTCCCCTTTTATGAAAACTTTATGAAGCGTAAATTTACAAAATAAATACATCCACAAGGGGGGAGGATTAACAAGTCAGGATCAGTCCAGGCCATGTGTTTTCTGGGCCAAAACCTGACAACTAGACTGATAAACATCACACTATATTCCTGAATTTCTCCCTCTATCCGATCTTTCTGCCTTAGTCTGCTATAACCTAGTAGGGTTCTTAGGCACATATGTTGGGTAAGTGTGTTCATTTTGTGTTATTTCCAATAAAAATACTTTATTTCACTTTAACTGGAGTGCTCTCTATGGTTAGTACTGGTATACATAGGTGAAAAGATTCTCGGAGTTACCCTCCTCTCACAGGCTTCCTTTTGACCTAATAATTCTCCCAAATAATATAGATTTTGGCATAATGGGTGGGTCTCTAAAGCACCCCCTCCTATTAGGGTAGCAAACCCCTATGTAGATTGTCCTTGGGTTTTTTCCTGGGCTGTGCCTTCAAGTCATTTCTAACTTATGGCCACCCCTAAGGTGACCCTATCACAGGGACCTATCATGGGGTTTTCTTGGCAAGATTTGTTCAGAGGAGGTTTACCATTGCCTTCCTCTGAGGCTTCGAGAGTGTGACTTGCTCAAGGTCACTGAGTGAGTTTTTCCATAGTCAAGCTGGGATATGAACCCTGGTCTCCAGAGTTGTTCTCCAATGCTCAAACCACTACACCATACTGGCTCTAGTGCCTCATTATCACCTAGAGACTCCATGAGGTATTACAAACTACAGACAGTTTTTACTTAATCAAAATTAATACATCTGCTCTGAAAACAAAATAACCCTGAGATGCATAGATCTGGGTCCCCTATGGATACCAAGTTCCAGACAGCTTGGTTTTATGCTGTGGTGGACATAATCGTGGAAATGTGACAAATAGGTTTCTTCCACCAAAACTGTGTGTGTATATACAAAAATGTATTGGATTTTTAAAATCACAGTAATTATCCTGAAATAACCACTAGAGAATCTTGAGAAGAATTTTTAATTTTGAGAAGAATATCTCAAGAGAGGACCAAAATTCACAGTGACATGGGGAACCCTTGGGTTCATTACAATAAATGCTACTTTATGCTTCATTGGTTTATCTGACAACCATCCAGCTAGGGGAATTTTAAATACTTTAGTTACTTTTTGCTCTGATTAGGAAAAAAATGGTTTGGCTGGGTGTTTACTTTGTGTTTCAATGTTAATTTGTTGCGGTCAACCCAGGAGAAACTTTCCAAATTAAAGCCAACTGCTGGCAGCAAGGAGTGTCTGCAAAACAATTATTTATCCAAAGCAATCAGTGGACATTGTGTATACAATATTTCACACTTGTTACATAGACAGAATGGAGCAGAAAACCTCAGCAGAAAGCTCCAATTTCCTATTGACCAAAGTAATGTGGTTAATTAGCACAAATTCCTTCAAATCATTTGACTTTCAGAAGACAATGAAGTTCATGTGAATGGCAGGGTTCTATTGATTGGAAGGCTTGTTAGACAACAATGAAACTGCCAAATTTGGACTAGTAAAAAGATTAAATATCAGGCAGATGCAGAGCCTGTTTCCCACCCCACCCCCCTTAGTAAGGATTATATAGAGCTCATCTCTCACATGCATTTTATTTACATGTTTGATAAAGGGCAGAGAACCGGTATTTACTTTGAAGTCAAATATCTGGGTATGTGTAGCCTACTTTCTTTCATGACTTACCAACCATGCCAGATTTGACTTCAGAAAAAAAATCTCAAAACATCTGAACATAGCTTATCATTTCAATATGGCACAGTGAAGCAGTTATAATCAGAGCTACCTCTATGCTTTGTTGTCTTAATGCTGAGCATGTGTGTGTGTGTGTGTGTGTGTGTGCCTTCAAGTCATCCGTCGACTTATGATCCCCATGAATTTCATAGCATTTTCTTAGGCAAAGAATATTCAGAGGTGGTTTTGCCTGTCCCTTCCTCTAATAATTATGCCCAAATTTCTATTTTTATCTTGCTGTGCCCCTGGAGGATGAGGATCAAGAGGTAATTAAAACTTTATAAGTAGAAAACAAGAAACAAAGAATTCTCCTTGTGCCTGAAAAAATTATTACACCCAAGGGTGTAACCCTGATAGTAGCTTACTCTGGTGCAAATATTGTTACACAAGCAATTGCATTTTCTAGGAGGTTGTACAAAGGGAGCCTCCAAACCAGAGCTGCATGAGCAGTGCAACCATTACCCAACAGATGACTGTATGATCAGTTGCATAACAGTGTGATCCACTATAATTCCAGAGGATAAGTTCACACAATGGAACTGCTGAATAGGATCTTGGCCAAGGTCAGGGGTACGAATCATATGGCCCTCCAGCTGTTGTTGAACATGAACAAGCAGCCTTAGCCAGCAAAGCCAATGATGAAGCATGATGGGAATCTGAGTCTAAAAATCATGAGGAGGGTCACATAATTGTGTCAAGGTTATGGGACACAGGAAAATTTATAATGTAAAGAGCTGGCATGATATAATGTGCTACTGCCTGCAGGGGCAAGCAGTGAGCTGGCTAAAAGCAGCTGGCTAGCATATCTAGATATTGTCTAAGAGGCCACTGTGGGAACTGAAACAGGGAGTGAAACTGTTATTTGCCTGGGAAAATGTTTTGTAGCCCATGCGTATGAAAAACACTAACTGTACAGCTCATGAAAGTACTATTTCTGTATCTGTACAACTAGATGTTCCCACACCCTGCCTTTGTACTTGGATTTTGCTGTTAGACTGTGCACTGTCAATCTAAGATTCTGTACATTCTGTGGTCTTATGTAACCTGTTTTCTTAGAGTCCTCTCTCTCTCTCTCTCTCTCTCTGGCTTTTCTTCGCAAAGAAAGATTTAGGAAGGACTCATCCCGCACTTTCTGCAAGCGCGCTGATGACTAAAAAGGCCAATCTGAGATAAACAAGTCCGGTTGCAGAAAGCACAGCAGAGGGTCTCCTTGGGTGATGTTTCTGGGTTGTGATTCTTTCTGCGTTGTCGTTTCTCTTCAAGACTTGTTCGGCGTGAGTTTTCAAATAAGGCTGCAGCACTGTGGATAGTACGTCTCCATGCCTCCCGATGTGAGGCCAGGGCGGACCATTGTTGGTGATCAATTTGGCCGAGCCTGAGATGTTGTTTCAGGGAGTCCTTGTATCGGTTTTTTTTTTTTTCCGGAGCGCCCCTCTCATGCTGACCCTAGACTCATTGTAAATATTACTTTTACATGCTCTAGTAAAGGAAAGTAGTTTCGACATAAGCCTATGTCTGTGTGCTCGTTTCTTCAGCCTGATGTTTGCTGACTCTGCTACAAGAACTATTTGCTGCCTGGTCCTCCTGATATGCTCAGAGATACCAGTGTGCTACCATGACAAATTGGTCTAGATGTTACAACATGGAAATATGATACTTTAATGGCTTCTAAAAACAAAAGGAAACATATTAAATTGTTAACTGAAAAACTTAAACCACATATAAAACATTTTGAAATCTGGAAAAGAGGACCAGAAGTCATTTTCTTATTATGGAACCAACAGCAGGCATGTGTCCTCTATTTAATGAGGATCATATATTGAGATAAGTCAAAGTTTTACACTAAAAATACACCATCTTATTAATGTACCCAACAATTTCCTTACAAAGCAGATACATCCACATTCTGATCCATCACACATGCACACAAAGAAGATAGGTGTTACCTGCACAAACTGGCTTACAGTTTATTACATCAAGATGCAATGGTCTGAATTTACCTTTATTGCAGTTACATTTTCATCCTGGAATGAAATGTCTGAGTTTTAAAAAGTGGTCACCACCTTGTTCCTTCAATTGTCTGTCTTTTATCTATTCTAAAAGTCAGATTCAGTGCTCAACAATTCCAGAAACAATTTCAAAAACTGAGTTGAATATAAACCACTGTAGTGAAACCTGAGGAAACTATGGCTGCTGACACATTGAAGAAATAATACAGTTCCATAGGATGGAACCATGATAGTTAAAGTGGTGTCAAACTGCATTTTTCTATAGTGTATCATCAGCCTGAGCAGCAAGAATTAGCAACTATTGAGAAACTTGGGTAAACAAGCTGCCCATGTTCATTTTGGTCTAGTACACACTATTTTATTCTGTAAACTACACTGTTATGGTGGCTGGCCATCCCTTCTCTGTAAGGGAGGTTGCTAATGGCCAATAAAAGCAGGTAGATATGAAGTCGAAGGCTTTCACAGCCAGCATCCATAGGTTTTCCTTGGGTTTTTTTCTGGGCTGTGAGGCTGTGTTCTGGAATAGTTTTTTCCTGATGTTTCACCTGCATCTGTGGCTGGCATCTTCAGAGAATGGTTGTATGTGGGTGTGTGGGGTTTATATTCTGTGAGTCCTGTTGGAGAGGATATGCAATGTTGTGTATTTGAATGGCTAGTTCCTGGGGGGAGATATGCAAGGAGGATTAGCTAATGGTCCATTGTCTGCTGGGTGGAATTCATTTACAAATGTTGAGTTTTGATTCTATTGTTTTTCAACACTAGCAGCCAGATTTTGTTTACTTTTAGGGTTTCTTCTTTGTATTTGTTTATGTGATTTTAGTTTAGGTGGTTTTTAATTTGATACTAGTTTAATATCTTTTTATGGGGGAGGGTGGGGGTGGATGGTGCTTAGGGATTTTAGTCAGTATTGTTGTATTTTAATTGTTGTAAGCCACCCTGATTGTTTTTAACAGAGGGGCAGGGTAAAAATTATTATTATTATTATTTCCTGTTGAAGTTGCCTAGGAGTGTGTGGATTTCAATAGTATTCTGACATGATAGTTGTTGGCCTGGTCCAGAATTTCAATGTTTTTAAATAACATTTTGTATCCAGGTTGGTTTATAATGTGTTCTGCTACTGCTGATTTTTCTGGCTGGCCCAGCCTGCAGTGTCTCTCATGTTCTTTGATTCATGTTTGCACACTGCGTTTAGTGGTCCCTATGTAAACGTATCCACGGCTGCATGGTATACGGTAAACTCCTGCGAGACCCAGAAAAAAACCACAGGAATGAAGAAAAACAGCCACCCAAAGGGAGGGTATTTTTACCATACATCAAAGGAGTCACAGACAGAATAGGGAAATTGATGAGGAAACACAACCTCTAAACAATCTACAGACCAACCAAGAAAATGCAAGAAATGCTATGCTCAGCAGACAAAAGAGACCCTCTCACAGTCACAGGAGAGGGCAAGACAAAGGCCTGGGTATTCATCTGCCTGCAAAAAGAGAGCAAAGAGTGAGCTAACCAAACCTCCTATGGGAGAAAATTCCCCAGCCTTAGAGCAGCCATCAAGAAGGCTCTCTCCCATCTCCTTCACCAAACATACCCGTTATGGAGGGGAAATGAAGAAAAAACCCTCCCCTGAGGATCCTAAAACTTGGGCAGGCTCAAATTGGAAGACACCATCATTGCTGATGGATCAAGGAGGCACACTGAGTATGCAGTAACAAGGTCTGCAGATGGTTTTCCAAGCTGCCAGGGTTGCTTCTCTGCACATAAGCCTTTTTAGCTGGAACAGGGCATACAAGTCTATCAAGCATGTTTACATTTTGCTACCACCTCTCTTTTGATCACAGTTACACGTTACACTTTGGGACATAAGTACCAACGTGTGTTATGGCAAGTGGGGGCAGGCATACAACCTTTTTAACAAATGCTGAAAAGAGTACCACTCTGCATTCTAATTGTCTGGGACAGCTGAAACAGTGAGACATCTGGCATGCTTCTCCACAGGGACTAAACAAATCATTTCCTATCACTCTCCACCAAATCAGACTCTTGCAAATATCCAATGCTAATTTGTTATTTTATTCTGCTCTTTATCATTTTGCAGTAGTGCTTTGTAACTAAAATATTTTCATTGAATCAGGGGCTGAGCAGATAACTTCAGGCTGCTTCACATATGCATGCATGTCACCTGGTGTCTTATCACTGGATGTGTAGTATTTGAAATCGACTGCAGGGAATGACTGACCTGATGACAAATCTCTTGATGACAGTTATATGTCTGCATGTTGCCTGATATTTCTGTTGTCAAATGACAAGTGTCAACTGTCCCGGCTCTCCATATATAATATCCAGATAATACTTGGCCTACATTTCAAGGCCATTGTAGGGATCATTATACTATAAAAGGAGAGTGTTTGATACAAAATATAAATATAATAAAGACCACTTCCTCTTTTTCAGAAGAAAATTAGATGGCTTGAACACATAGAAGAATGACAGTGTTATCAGATAAGAACAGCAGGACTTAACTAGAATCCAACTTGAATTCACAAGCATATACAGTACTTTTTGATTCATTTGAGGAGGAGTACAAACCATATCTGATGAATTTTAAAAGTTACTGAATAAGTGGGTGTTATTCTTTCACCCCAAACAGATCAAAATGTCATTATTGGGGGGGGGGCAATATGCAGATGGCCTCTCCTCAATGGGCCCAAGAATAATCGTGCAGTTTGGAGCAGTATTTTGTTTTGTTGTCCTCTCCCAAGCAGATTCTTCTTGGAAGATAACAAGAACACTTCCATTTCATTTTTCCATCTTCATATTGTTCTCAACCACATGAACATACTCCTTTGGAAATGTTTGCCTTTGAGACAAAAGAATGGATCACAATGAGCCTCAGTATCTCCTGGGGTTTGGTTCCAGGACCCCTCAGGGATACCAAAATCCATGATGCTCAATTCCCATTATGTAGAATTCCATAGTAAAATTGTGTCCCTTATATAATACAGCCAAATCAAGGTTTCCTTTTTGCATTTTTTAAAAATAATTTCACACTGTGTTTGGTTGAATCTGTGGACGCAGTATCCATGTGTATGAAGGGCTGGTTGTATTTATAAATATGACAGCCATGTTGTGAATGAGATACTAGGCATTCTTGGATGTGTAACATCTTCTCAGTGAGGTGAAAAATAAATCACTAAAGCTACTCTGACACCCACTGAAAACATACTAGAATCACACCAGTAGAGAAAGCAGAAGACCACTTTTGGTTGTGTCTAATTCACACTTAAAGTTTCACATACAGAGTCTGACAAAATTGTGATTTGGTCATCCAGGTGTTGAGGGAAAGGAGTGTAAGGAAATGACATGGATGTGACCACAAGATGGAGCTGTAAGCTTAGAAATGAAAGTAGTTAAGCTCCAGTGGCAGGTGTGTGTGTGAGTTAGCATTTGAGAGTATGCACATCTGAGACACCTGATGTAACAGGCATTGTTTAACTGCCTATAAAAAGGAGATGGGAATTATCTCCAGTGTGGGTTTGTTGGTTTAAGAGATATTGTTCTATACTCTGTGTATATATTGTAAATATACTGCAAACAAAGATTAAAGCCCTCAAGTTGAGTGAAGGCTGGCCTTGTTGCTGTCTTTATTTGGCAAGCCAGAGCTCAAGGCAGTGTGCTGAAGTGAAGGAATGTTTCCTTCTCAGCCTGAAGTCTTTTTGCAGAAGTCTCTCCAGAAACCTTCTCCTTGGTGTCCTGTTGACGTGGAACAACTCTGCAGGTGGTTGTGGTGGACACAGCACATCTTTCTATGCCCCAACAAGGAGGATAGTGCTTCTACACAATACCTTTCTTCACAGCAGCCTTCCATGTTCCCTCCCCCTTGGCCATGATAGCTAAGCTTGATGGTAGTTGCTTAAAGCTGGGAGCCACACCCCCTTCTTCCACCATGAAGCTTTAACAACTACCACTTGCTGAGTGTCTAGACTTTAGGTGGGAAGGGTGAGTTTTTCAACTGGGAGCCACACTCCTTCTTTCACCCTGAAGCTTTAACAACTGCTGCTTGCTAAGTGTCAGGACCTTGGCTGGGAAGGGGCTCCACACCACTCCCTCCGCCAGAAGCCTTGAAAATGCTGCCTCTTCTTGGGACCTCCAGCTGGGAAGGGAGTGAGTCTTTCCAACAGGGCTCCACACCACTCCCTCCCCCAGAAGCCTTAAGAACTGGAAGATCTTCAGACTAAGAGACAAGTAAAAAAACAAGACCCATATTATCTATGACCTTCTTTTGGAAGAGAACACTGACCTGGTTTGCTTCACTGAGAGCTGGCTGGGAGAGGATAGCATCATAATTTTGGTGCAGGCCCTGCCAGACAGGTACTCTGTCAGTGAGCAGGTAAGGGGAAGTGGGTATGGGGATGGAGAGGCTCTGGTTCATAAAAATAACCTTACCTTGACCAAGATACCTGTCCAGAAAATGGTCTACTTTGAGTGTATGTACCTGAGCCTGAAGACCAGGGAGAGTCTGGGGATTCTGTTGGTATACCGTCCACCCCGTTGTCTAACATACTCCCTAACCGAGCTGACACAACTGGTCTCAGAGTTGCTGCTGGAGTCACCCAGACTGTTAGTTCTTGGTGACTTCAACATCCCACTTGAGTCTAGCTTGTCAAATCTATCAGGTGCAGCTCAGGAGTTCATGGAGTCCATGACAAACATGGGCGTATCCCATATACCACTATGTTGCAGTGGTTCCGTTCCTTCCTCTTGAGTAGATTCCAGAGGGTGATGCTCAGGGACAACTGCTCTGCAAGGAAAGAACTTGATTGTGGCATCCCACAAGGCACCATCCTGTCCCCGGTGATATTCAATATATATATGAAGCCGCTGGAAGACATCACCCAGAGGCATGGGGCGGGGGGCTATCAGTATGCTGATGACACCCAGATATATTTCTCTATGTCTCGGTCTATGGCTCTGACTTCAGATGGTGTCTCTTCTCTCGATGATTGTCTTAGGGCAGCAATGGACTGGATGAGGGAAAACAAATTGAAGCTGAACCCAGATTAAATGAAGGTTGTCACAGTAGCAACCCCGAACCAGGTATTAGGATACAACCTCCAGTCCTGGATGGAGTCACACTCTCCTCCAGGGACTGTGTTCGCAGTTTGGGGGTACTCCTGGACTCGTCGCTCCAGATGACATATCAGGTAAATGCAACGGTCTGTTACCAGCTTTGCCTGATCCTCCAGCTGCGGCCTTTCTTGGAAGTCAGGGACCTTGAGACCGTGGTACATGCTCTGGTAACCTCTTGTCCTGATTTCTGTAATGCACTCTACATCAGGCTACCCTTGTGCTTGGTCCAGAAACTTCAACTAGAACAGAATATGGCAGCCAGACTGGTCTCAGGTACATCTAGAAAAGACCATATAACATCGATCTTTAGATCACTTCACTGGCTGCCCATTAGTTTCCGGGCCTAGTACAAGGTGTTGGTTATCACTTTTAAAGCTCTAAAAGCTTAGGTCCAACCTATCTTCAGGACTGCCTCCTTCCATATAATCCTCCCTGTGCACTCAGGTCCTCTGGGAAGAATCTGCTGCAACCTTTAAAAACTAGGCTCTCATCGACCTTCCAGGGGACCTTTTCAGCTATTGCTCCCAGATTATGGAACGGCCTGCTGGATGAGATCCATCACATTACCACCCTGAATAGCTTCTAAAAAGCTCTTAAGGCAAAATTCTTCGGGCAGGCCTTTCCTGAATAGATTCCCAGCCATCAGAGAAAAAAATTATTAATCTGATCCCTATCCAATTATTTTATTGTGTTTTTTTTTTTTAGTATTTATTAAGTATTTTTAAATGTTTAATTATTTAATTGTATTTTAAGGGGTGGGTGGGATGGAGGGTTTGTATGTATATTTTAAACACTGAAAGCCACCCCAATTGCAGTTTGTAGAGGGGTGGGTTACTACTACTACTACTAATAATAATAATAACAATGAAAAAATGGAAAACACCAGGTTGTAAAGGCTACTCCACAACCTGGAGGCTATTCACCAACAGCTGTCAAGACAGTGGCCAAGAAATCACATCCTATAATACAGTTGTGCCAACTATGCCTTAAACCTACTCTAGAAACATTATTATACCCAGTGGCAACAGCTGTACTTTCAAGGATTTTTTTTCACTTGCATGCCCTCCAGTGTCATGTGCATTACAATCTGCCACTGATGGCCTAAATCCTACCCGTAGTACCAACTAGAGTAGAATCATTAAATCAACTGGATTTACCTACATGTTGAGTCACCATTCAAGAATACATTTAATCGGTCTACTCTAGTTAGGACTAAAAGAATCCCAGACAATGCCTTTTCTGCTGTTCATATCAGATAGAGGAAGGGTAACTTCAGCAGGTCCAGGGAGCCATTCAGGACTGCTGGTACAAAAAAAAAAAAAAAAGGAAGTTCAGAAGCCCACTTCTGGTGTTCGTTGTTTTTTTAGTTGATATTTTTATGTTAAACAGCGCAGAGGTTCTCCAACCTCTTTAAAGAGTAAAACATGATTTCTGAGACCTTCCAGGATAGACATTTCACCAGTCTGGGGGAGGACTGCTCATGAAAGTATCCTTGGGCAGGGCACATGTGCCTCCATCAGTGCACTTCTCTGACCTGATTATCCTACATCAGCAGTTGGCAGAGACTGACCTTCTCTCCATAAAAGAACAAGAATACATACATTAAACATTCAAAATGGCAGCACAGTGAACAATCATTATCGCATAATATACAGATATTTCATTATTCTCCTGGTAAGCCTGTGTGGTTCTACTAATACCCCAAATGAAGATTGGACAGATTTCATCCCTCTGTGTGTGTAAGGGAAAATTGGATTGACTAAGATCTTGCATCAAGAGGCATTTGATTGTATATTCCTGTATGGCAGGAGGTTGGAATAGATGGCCCTTGTGGTTTCTTCCAACTCTATGCGTCTATGATTCTATGATCGTGGTGCTACCTCTCCGCTGCCCCTCCCCCCAAAAAACCCCTCACCTTGTATGCAGCACAGACACACAAACACACACACAAAGTGTGTGTGTGTGTGAGAGAGAGAGAGAGAGAGAACATGGTTGTTTCCATGTTGGCAGAGAGTGGGAGGATGTCCACCTATTTTCTTGTAATTGAGCATGCTGCAACAGGCATCTGCAGAGACCTCTGCAGGTCATTGCAAGCTCTCTGCAGAGGCTCTTTCTTGGGGATTTTGGTCACTGTATGGGTTATAACAGGATTGTAACCTACTCAACAACCATAAAAGTTAGTTGTGATGGGGTAAATCTGATTTAACCATCATAATTCACTAACAGGATGCCAGCTGGATTATTCCCATTGCACTGTGTTCCCTATGCAGGGTTACTGAATATCAAATGTGACAGAAGAATATTAAACTATAGAGAGCCCAGCTCATTCTTCATGCAACTCCACTTCCTTATCTATGTCATGATAAAGGATTTTGGTCTATGTGGTAGATTTTCTTTATTATCTCCTTGCAAGTATAAAGGAAAAGTGATGCTCACTCTTTAAGAAAATTATAAGCAAGATTTAATCTGAAAGTGCTAGAGATACTCATCTCTCAGAGCAAAAGTCACCTATGTGGGACAATGACCCAAGACTGGGATCCGTATTGTGGTCCATCTGACTTGACATTTCATTTGCAATAAATGTTACATATGCTGAAAAAGACTAGTCTAATTCAGATGAGACCTGACTCTCATATGTTGCTAAGTATGTCTTGTGACATTACCATATAAATTGAGATATAAATATAAATGAACCACTGCACACCTGTTGAATGAAATCCTATTTGATGTTTAGACAATTTAGACATAAGTAGATTGCATTTCAAAGTACAGCAAGTCTATTTGGAAATCCTACCTTGCGAGATGACCTTTTGGATATTAAAGTGTTGGCTGAAATATGACATGATGGAGGTAATCATCACAACAAATAGAAATTTGGCTCTGTAAATGTGTTTCTCTCTTGCATGTGTAATAGTAAGAGATAATTAAATCTGTCCAAAATACTTTAGGTGCTGTCAAAGAGCAGAGATGTCAAACAAGGCACTTAAGGATTGTTTCCTCCACCCACAATTTAATTTAAAAGCAAATGCTATAATCTCTTTAATTTTTTTCCCTTTTCCTGAACCATGTGGAAGATATAGCAAATGTTTGATTCATACAAGGAAAGATTATATTCTGTGACTGTAAACAGCCTTGAGAGCATTTGCCAGTTAGGTGGTAAATAAATATAGTACGTGTATACAAATAAATATTGTACCATCTAAATATGGTGAAGCAATATGGGACCATATCATGAAATGATAAAATCAAAATTTAAATGAACGACATTTATGATCTAAGTGTCTGCAAAGCTAGGCCTACCTACAAGGAATTACAATCAGTAAATCTGGTTTAATTTCCAAGTAAATATACTTTGAAAAGTTCTGCTAACTCCTTTTCCCAATTCTAAGAGGGAAAGTGGCTTTTCATCATACAATGCACACTACTACAAGAAAGTCAAAATGTAGACAGATATTATATGGACTAGATTTAAGCACAACACTTTCAAGGGTTCATTGTAAAGGGGAGTGTGTTATGGCTTCTGCTTTCTACAGCATCAAGACAACCCAGTTTTGGATGATATGCTCATTTACAGCTGAGTATGACAACTAGGAGCCAGCATGGTTCAGTGGTTTGGTGTTGGACTAGAACTCTGGGAGACCAGGGTATGAATCCCTGCTCAGCCAAGGAAACAAACAGGATAATTTTGGATAAGTCACACTCATTCATCCTCAGAGCCTGATCTCTCATTTAGTATCCTATTTGTACCCCACACTTCCCTCCAATGAGATCAAAGTAAGCTACCTAAGATTGTTCCACTGTAACCTCATAACAACAAAAGAGAAGAGAGATGAAGACAGAGAGGGAGAGAGATTGGAAGTGGGAAAATATAACAGAGCCAAATCCATCTACTGAACTACATTGCAGGGTGGTTTAAACCTTGTTCTCCTGGCCATTGTCCAAAACTATATCCTAAATGCTATCCTGACCCTCTGTCCTACCATCATTGGACTGTAAATATTGGGTGAGATCCAACATTGCTAATATAGGGCTTGTCTACACTGGCCAGAATACTCCACCTTCCAGGTAGAGTATTCTGGCCTCGGATCTGGTCTGGATTCCCCTGTTACCATGATAAAATAGGCAGAGGTCCACACGCACACACACCAGCCTGTATCAGTGAGCAGCTCTACCAATGTCACACGTTGTACTCTCTGAAGCCAGGAAGAAGGACCTCAGCATGTGATCAAGGCTGGTCACTTGCAGGTGGCCTTGATCAGATGCTGGGGAGTCCGTTCTGTCAGAGCAATAGCATCAGTGGCATTGGTGGAATCTAGCGATACAGTCCAACATGCAGGCATGGACTCCACAGTTCCTGTGCCAGACCCATTGGGTTTTCCCTCATGACATGGGGTTTCCAGGGGGTAATTTTGAAATGTTTTAAAAGGGTTTACCCTGGCTTCAGGACGGTACAGAGATGAATCAGGGCAAGAGCCATGGCAATAATCTTTGAGAACTCCTGGAGAACAGGAGAAGTCCCAGCAGACTGGAGGAGGGCAAACATTGTCCCCATCTTCAAAAAGGGAAAAAAAGAAGATCCCAACAATTATCATCCAGTTAGTCTGACATCAATACCAGGGAAGATTCTAGAGCAGATCATTAAACAGAGAGTCTGTGAACATTTAGAAGGCAATGCCATAATCACAAAAAGTCAACATGGGTTTCAGAGAAACAAGTCATGCCAGACTAATCTGATCTCTTTTTTTGATAAAATTACCAGCTTGGTAGATGAAGGGAACGCTGTGGACATCGCATACCTTGATTTCAGTAAGGCCTTTGACAAGGTTCCCCATGACATTCTTGCAAACAAGCTTGTAAAATGTGGGCTAGACAAGTTAACTGTTCAATGGATTTGTAAATTGGTTGACCAGCTGAACCCAAAGGGTGCTCAGCAATGGCTCCTCTTCATGTTGGAATGATGTGACCATTGGGGTGCCACAGGATTCTGTCCTGGGCCCAGTGCTATTCAACATCTTTATCAATGACTTGGATGAGGGAATTAGGGGCATACTTACCAAATTTGCAGATGACACCAAATTAGGAGGAGTAGCTAATACCCTGGAGGACAGGATCAAAATTCAAGATGACCTGGATAAACTGGAGAGCTGGGCCAAAGCTAACAAAATGAAATTCAATACGGAGAAATGTAAGGTACTGCACTTAGGGCGAAAAAATGAAATGCATAGATATAGGATGGGGGAGACCTGGCTGAATGAGACTACGTGGGAAAGGGATCTAGGAGTCCTAGTAGACCACAAGTTGAACATGAGTCAACAGTGTGATGCGGCAGCTAAAAAGGCCAATGCGATTTTGGGCTGCATCAATAGAAGTATAGTGTCCAGATCAAGGGAAGTAATAGTGCCGCTCTATTCTGCCTTGGTCAGACCTCACTTAGAATACTGTGTCCAGTTCTGGGCACCACAATTCAAAAAGGATATTGACAAATTGGAGCGTGTCCAGAGAAGGGCGACTAAAATGGTGAAAGGTCTGGAGACAATGCCTTATGAGGAGAGACTTAGGGAGCTGGGTATGTTTAGCCTGGAAAAAAGACGGTTAAGAGGCGATATGATAGCCCTGTTTCAGTATTTGAAGGGGTGTCACATTGAGGATGGAGCAAGCTTGTTTTCTGCTGCTCCAGAGACTGGAACACGGAGCAATGGATGCAAGCTCCAGGAACAGAGATTCCACCTCAACATTAGGAGGAACTTTTTGACAGTAAGAGCTGTTCGGCAGTGGAACGCACTCCCTCGGAGCGTGGTGGGATCTCCTTCTTTGGAGGTCTTTAAACAGAGGCTGGATGGCCATCTGTTGGGGATGCTTTGATCGTGATTTCTTGCATGGCAGGGGGTTGAACTGGATGGCCCTTGTGGTCTCTTCCAACTCTGCAATTCTATGACTCTATGATTCTATGATCATTTGGACTGCAGGGCTTCAACACAGAGGGGAGCTGGGGTAAATTGCCTGTCTATACAAACCCTTAGTTACAAATGTATAACTAACTGTCGTCTCCTGGCTCAACCCCCAAAACTGACCTTAAAGTCAGCAGCTGCCCGAAGTGATGGAGAACTGTTCTGCTGGTGATCAGGGCACAACAGGATGACTTTTCCAGCCTTCTTCCACCAGTGAGCAGGTGGTGCAGTAGTTAAATGTCGGTACTGCAGCCACAACGTTGTGAGTTCTATCCTGCAGTGCACCAAGGTTGACTCAGCCTTCCATCCTTCCAAGGTTGGTAAAATGAGTACCCAGCAATTAGCTAACACATTGTAAACCTCTTAGGGAGTGCTTTGCACTGATAAGCAGTATAGAAATATAAATGCTATTGCTATTCAGTTATTATGTCTGATCCAGCCACAAGGATCCTTTGGATTGTCACAGCTTCACTTGCTGGTGGAAGAGCTGGAAACATCCTTCTGCACACCAGTCACAAACAGACCAGAGACCTCCATTGCTCAGAGCAATTTCCTGGAGTTCGAGGGGCATTTAAAACTATGACAATAGTGAATACGTAGTGAATAAGGGAATCATGAATACACAGGATAACTGAATACAGAGCAGTTGCAGATCCATAACTCTAAGTTATGAATCTGTAACTGCATTACAGGATGCCAACCATTGTTATCAGTTTCATTTTCTTTTTAAACAGAAATACCTGAGCTGTCCTTGAGTAAAAAAAAAAAGTATCCCCAAAACAAGTGTGCCAAAACATCAATGCAGTGAATCACTTATGCATCAGAAGATTTTATGTCGCTCACCGACACAACAAAAATAGCTTCAAAAGAATCTATCTATAAAGATGCTTCCACTTCTTTCTGAAATAAGATGTGTTTTGTTCCACTTGAAGCAGAATGGGTCCTCTTCCAATGGCGAGTTTGAGTTGACAGCACAACTTGCCACTGTGGTGAGAAATTACTATAGATTCAAAACTGTTACAAGGTAACATTCATCCTTTGAATGCACTGCTACTACAAAGCCACCACCTACAACTCCTTGAACGCTTTCATCAGCGCTGTATATGCACAATCCTAAATATACCCTGGGCTGCTATGTGACGAATGTTGCTGTCCTTGAGCAAGCAGAGATCACCAGCATTGAGGCCATGATATTGAGAACACAGCTGCACTGGGCAGGGCATGTTTCTAGGATGGAGGACCATCGCCTCCCAAAAATAGTACTCTATGGTGAACTCGCCACGGGTCAGCGTAAGAGGGGTGCTCCAAAATAAATAAATAAATAAATAAAATACAAGGACTCCCTGAAACAACATCTCAGGCTCGGCCAAATTGATCCCCAACAATGTTCCTCACATCGGGAGGCATGGAGACGCTCTATCCACAATGCTGCAGCCTTATTTGAGAACTCACGCCGAACAAATCTTGAAGAGAAACGACAACGCAGAAAGAATCACAACCCAGAAACATCACCCAAGGAGACCCTCTGCTGTGCTTTCTGCAGCCGGACTTGTTTATCTCAGATTGGCCTTTTTAGTCATCAGCGCGCTTGCAGAAAGCGTGGGATGAGTCCTTCCTAAATTTTCATTTGCAAAGAAAAGCCAGAGAGAGAGAGACAAAGCTTTGAAATGAAAGAAGCTTGCTCTGTGAAGGCAAACATTATACTCTTCCTCCTAACAAATGTTGTGTTTTACACCAGGACTTGCATGTAAGCCCTCATCAATTCACTTCCGCATTTTTCTTTGGCCAGTTTTACAAGGGATTGAAACAGGATGCAATTAGTCAGCTTAATCCAGTACAAGAGCTCAAGGAATGGAGTTTACAAAGTTAGCCCATGCACCACTGAATCTTGGCCAAACAAATGCTTAGTCAGCAGCTCCCAAATTACAACTGTTGTCAATCAAACAGGAGAGTGAATCAAACAATACACTCGCTCTTTCATTGCAAATTATGTCTTAGCGCTCATTTTGAAGGAATACTAATTTTCCATATGAATATTAATTGGAATAGGAAAACTAAAAGCTACATTAAATGTAATCTGCTAAAATGTAAAAGGGTGCTAGATTCACTGTATTTCAATTAAAATGATCTATGTTTCTAATGGGGCAGCCTAATGAGGCAGAGTGAGGCAGTGGCCTCCGCAGCAGATGCTAGAGGAGAGAAGGGGGACCCACCCCACCCAGCTATTTTTCTGGATCCTCCTGGGTATTGCCCTTTCTTGGAAGACAGAGCCATGCGTGCAACACAAAAAGTCCTGTATCCCCCTCCCAAACAAGTCCAGTATCCTCATGCATGGCAGAAAGTTCTGTCCCACTGCTTGTGTTGAAATAAGGGGCCTGTTCTCATTACACAATTATAGCACTATGACTCCACTATGACTCATATGGAATCCTGGGATTTGCAAGTTAGAGAGGGCTATTAAGACTTCTCAGTCATAGAACTCTAGTCCATCACCAAATTGCAAAGTGCAGGATTTCATAGGAGGTAGCTATAGAAGTTAAAGTGGAATGGTGGTGTGCCTTCAAGTCATTTCCAACCTATGGCAACACTAATGCAAAACTATCACAGGATTTTCTTGACCAGATTTCTTCAGAGGGGGGGTTGCCATTGCCTTCCTCTGAGGCTGAGAGAGTGTTACTTTCCCAAGGTCACCCAGTGGGTTTTCATGGCTGAGCAGGGATTCGAACCCTAGTCTCTAGCATCATAGCGAAACACTCAAACCACTACATCACACTGGTTCCCTTAAAGCAGAATGGTAGTCCTATAATTGTGCAGTGTGAAAGGGCCCTAAGTTCATCTGACAGTTGGGTCAGCTTCTGTACATAGAATGAAGGGGGTGCCAATTTGTCTTTTGATGCAGGAAACCAAACACCTTCATTCATGAGTCCATCCCATCCCTTTTCTTCATTCATCTGTTTATCAAAAAGAATACAATATAATCACAAAATCAGAAGAAGGGTGGCAAACTCTTTTAGTTTTGCTTTCTCCCAAAATCAGGTTTTTTTTTAAACTACTTTCCACTGAATTTTGGTAAATCCTAAAAAAAAAATTAAAAAGACACACAACATAATTTTTAGGCCCCATTTACACTGGCCAAATTCTACGGACACATCTATTTTCTTCATGGAAAGGATGTGTTTGTCATTACTCATGTTAATGATGAGGAGTTTCTTAACAATGTAAAGTAAACCACAAATAAATGATTCAATACCCAGAAATCTAAAACCCAGATTTAAAAAAGCTTATCACCTGGAGAAACTATGATCTCCAACTGAACTTAAAAGAGAGGGGGTTACAGGCACACCCTGTACCCCCTCTGATAAGTTTCTGACAAAAAGCTCCTTTTTACTATGTCTTTTTATGGTTGAATAGATCCCTCTTTTCCTCCTCATCCTCTGTTTACTAGCTGAAAGACTTTTTAGCAGAATCAACATTGGAAGGATGATGAAGGAGATCTTGGACAATCACAGACTTTCAGTATCAGATTGTAGCAGTCTGTCTGCAGTAAGTAATGCACTAAAGCTTAAGCGGAGAAAAATGGTGTTTTACTCTAGCTGACCCTGTTGTAGTTGTGTGTGCCTGCCTACAACAGGCAAGGTAAACAGCAACTGCCTCTGGAACCATTTACTGAGCATGTGTAAATATTAAGCAGAGAAGAAGTCAGATAGTAGCTAATCCAGCCAAACAAGCTCCTCTCCAACATGTTAAAGATGCATAGATGTATACATCTGATCACAAAATGGAAATCATAAGAAAAGAGGAATCTGCTGAAAGTTAAAGACATCCCTTGATGCATCTTGGAGGAAGTATTCTGGTGTCCTCTAGAAGGTTCAAAATGTCTTTGGTTATTTATTCAATGACATCAGCCATGTTAGTATGGATCAGTATCTAAAGGTATCTTGTAGCATCTTTTGAGACTAACTGAGAGAAAGAAGATTGTAGCATGAGCAGTCATAGACTATCTACACTAGCCAGGAAATGCCAGTTTCCCACCAGCATATCCTGACTGTAGAGCTCACCCGTTTCCCTGGAGAAACAGGCTGGAGTCCTAACAGGATGCTAGCTCATTGCTGAAGCTGTCACTGCCACCATTTTCTACACTAATGCAGAAGCCAGGCAGGGGCCTTGCAACATATGACTGCAGGCCCCCTGCATGTGACCAGCTTCAGTCACATGCTGAGGGACCCCTGCTAGCTTCCAGGAGAGCCAGGAAGCTGCTGGTGGCAGTGAGGAGCAATGTGCCAGACGGGTTGCTGTGAACATGTGGGGCTTGATCCAGTTTTTACTAAGTAAATTGGGGTAAACTGGGTATTATTTTAGAATGGTTTATTGGGCCCTATCCCGGCTTGCCCCCATTCAGCCCTGTATCTGGCCTGGGGGTCATTTGGACTGGCTGGAGGAAGATCAGGGTAACTGCCTTGTGTCATTTGGACTGCACAGCTCTGGAATAGTGGCAAGCCAGGATATTTGGCCTGTGTAGATAAGCACTAAGTCTGCTTCATCAGGTGCAGGTTTAGCTTATTATTGGCTCATCTACACTAGCCAGAATATGCTGGCTCCCTGCCACATTACCTGGAGAAAATGGGCTGGAGTTCAAACAGGACTCCAATCTGTAACTGAAGCTGCCACTGCCACCATTTTCCCTGATAATGGAGAAGCCAAGCAGGGGTCCCACAACATGCAGCCAAGGCCCCTGCATGTGACCAGCCTCGATCACATGCTAAGAGACCCCTGCCTGGCTTCCGGGAGACCCAGGGAGCTGGTGGTGTCAGCAAGGAATGGCGTTCTGGGACGGACTTACACCGACGCGTGGGGCCAATCCAGTAGAACTGGATTAAATGGGATATTATATTATATCACTGTAAAGGGCCCTATCCCAGTTTGCCCCCATTCTAGCCCTGTATATTTCCTGGGGGTAATCTGGACTGCCCAGTAGCAGATTGGGCTAAATGCCCTGCATTGTTTGGAGTGCAGGTCTCTGGAATGGGGGAAAGCTGGGGTAAATCACTCATGTAGATAAACCCCTCCACATTCTGTTTATTTTAAATAAGAAGTTTGCTAAAACATGTTGCTCCTTTTTTGTGGTGCATGAACTTACTCCTATTCTTTCCATGTTACTGTATTTCTGACTCTGGTACTAAACTTTCTGTTAAAGAAGTAATGCCCAGGAACAGACCTGATTCCTTAACTGAAATATATCCGTAGAGTAAAACCTCAACTTCCTCAGGTTTAAATTTTGCAGACTTGCTTTTCTTTTCTTTTTTAAGTTTGCCATCAACAATTAAGAGTTTGTTTTTTTGTTTTGTTTTGTTTGGAAAGAGGGTGTTTTGCAGACTACACACTCTGTTTGGGGATGTCACACTCTTTGTTTCAGTACTAGCCAGCTTCACTCACATTTTTGTCTCTCAGTGTTTGGTGTATCATGTCTGTCTCAAAACTTTTTGCATCCTTGAAGTGCAAATAAGTTAGTTTTTGGTGGAGGTTAGACATATTCACAGTTTCCCCACTTTCACAGGCGTCTTGCGCCTCCACCCTGCAGATGTGATGGGCTAATTGTATTCACAAAATCTGAAGACTTATTGTGAAAAGGTTTTAAATGAGTGTATATTTTACTGAATCTGGGGAATATTTGGCAAAGTTGTATATATAGAATAATTACCATGAGATTTGAATCTCAGTTCATGTTCCAGAAAATTAAGAATATTACAAAAATGTGCTCAGTGTATAAACATTTCAGAAACATGTGAAACGTTCAAAGAGTCTGTGTGTGCAGTCCTCACTCACTACTTTAAAATCTTAGCATCTGGTGGGAAAGTGATGATGTTAATAGAATGTGAGTTTTCACTCCAGTAACAATTTGAAGCAGCTGTAAAATAAATGTTTCAGCCTCAGATCAGCCTTTGGTTGACCTCATTCAAAAAGAAAACCAGCACCCTGCCTTACCTTTCATGAAAACCATTTCTTAATGGCTTTCACAAAAGATGCTGTCTTCATTACACAGTTATAGCTTTTTGAGACCACTTTAAATGGCATGGCACTGGCCTATGGAACCTCCAGATTTGTAGTCTGGTGAGACACTCAGAATTCTGTTACAAAGCTCTAGTGCTTGTGTACAGAGAATTCTAATCAAACTACAAATAGCAATAGCCGTAGCAATAGCAATAGCATTGATATATCTATATCTATATCTATATCTATATCTATATCTATCTATCTATCTAATATTGAGAACATGGGTGGGGCACATTTCTAGAATGGAGGACCATCACCTCCCAAAAATAGTACTCTACGGTGAACTTGCCACGGGTCATCATAAGAGGGGTGCTCCAAAAAAGCGATACAAGGACTCCCTGAAACAACATCTCAGGCTCGGCCAAATTGATCACCAACAATGGTCCTCCCTGGCCTCACATCAGGAGGCATGGAGATGCACTATCCACAATGCTACAGCCTTATTTGAGAACTCACGCCAAACAAGTCTTGAAGAGAAACAACAACGCAGAAAGAATCACAACCCAGAAACATCACCCAAGGAGACCTTCTGCTGTGCTTTCTGCAACCGGACTTGTTTATCTCGGATTGGCCTTTTTAGTCATCAGCACGCTTGCAGAAAGAGCGGGATGAGTCCTTCCTGAATCTTCGTTTGTGAAGAAAAGCCAGAGAGAGACAAATATATTCTAAGAGAGGATTTATAAATATGATAAACCAGTGTACAAGTTTACACCTCTACCCTGTAGGAAGGTAAATTTCATTCTCACAAGTAAGGACAAATATTTTTATCATTTCACTAATTGCTACAAGCACATTCTCAAAAACTGCACACTTTTTGAAAATTATTCAAAATGGGGTGGGTGGGGGTGGGTGGTGTTTTTAGTCATTATTATAATGTTTTAATTGTTGGAAGCTGCCCCGATTGTTTTTAGCAGAGGGGCGGGATATAAATAAATAAATAAATAAATAAATAAATAAATTATTATTATTATTATTATTCACAGATTGGGATATATTCTGTGCAAAGCAAACAAACAAAAATCCTTCAGCTACTTTCTATGCAAAAAAAAAAAATGCTATTTCCTTTGTAAAAACCTGCTTCTATACATAAAAATGATTTTGTTTGTCTGTGCGTGTCCTGAGCTTTGAAGATTGTTCTCCACCTAGGATTCTCTTTGCTGGAACTTTTAAGCAACTGGGAAACCAATTTTAATACCATTTTTCAAATATTTTCTAATATTCTTTCCACCCCAATGTCCAGTCATGCCTTTTGTCACACACCCAGCTCAATCTTGTCAGCCCAGAACAAGATTTATTCACACACACACACACACACACACCATTTAAAAGGATTTCTCTGAATACTCTAGCATGAAAAAGCAACACATAGGAAGCTACGGCCACACTGAATCTCCTATGGGTCTTCTGACATTATAATCATGTCTGTCTTCTGCTTCCTTCCCCTTGTCCATGCCAGACTGAATTTCCAAATAAAAGACATAATTTCACAACAGATTCCCAGCGTGCACTTTCCTGGGAGATGTGTCCTGCACTTTTCGCTGGTAACTGTTGTGTGATTTATTTACGAGGCCTTTCTTGCAAGCATTTTGCTAATGCACAACAATATGGAGATGTAATAGGGTTGTCTGAGCCCATTTCATCATGATAAAATGGATCAACTCAAGGCAGTTATTACAGGTTAAAGAAAATATTATGGCATGTTGTCCCAGAGTACCACACACAGCTTTGACCTCCCTGAAAGACATTTCAGTGTAGTGGTTTATGTAATGCTAAGAGTGGGAAGATAAAGATGTTTTGATTCAAATGTTTTCTAAAAGAAGAACAGGGGCACTTGAACAATCAGATGCCAAGTGTTCATCCTGTATTATTTAGTGAGAGCGTATTGCAGGCTAGAAATAGATGCATGCACCAAGAACCACAAGTACTTTTTTTATTATTCTGCTGAGTTATTTCTGATCTTAGTGCTGATGTCATAAACCCAGGGGAAGAGAGACATCTGAATTTTATGCTTCATCATGTCAACTCTTAAAGTGGCATCCCCAGTGTAAACCCCAGTCCAGCTAACTCTAACCTAGTTTTAGATGTTCCTTCAGCAACTATATCATGAATGATTCCTGTGACCAGCGCAGTAGGATGGTGTAACCTTACACACCCAATGATTAAGGAAAGGATAAAATACAGTTTCTTCTCCATTAAGTGCTCAGGATATCCTGACCTCTCCCTTGATCAGTTCCCACACTATGAATTTTCAAGCTCCTGGAGAGAGCCACCATCAGTGTTGTGTATGTTCTCTTGCAATACAGCCTAAGTACCTCCCAATGATGCAGTTCCAACATCTTCATAATGCCACCAAAGCTTAGAAGTAACAAGTTACAAGCAACACAGATTACAGTAACAATTTACCTCTTTTACCTCACAGATGCAATAATGTTAACTTTCGAATGTAGTATAAGGTGTGGAAGAAAAATAGTCGCATTGGTGTAACGAGTAACATCTCCCGGTTAGTTTTTAAAGTTACCTTTAAAGGACATATTGGTGGCATTTTGACAGGAATTTTCCACATTTCCATCATCCTCTTTTCAATTTTAATTTGTACATGTGTGGTTTTAAAAACAACAACAAAAAGCAAAGCAAAGTAACAAGCAACTCAATAAGTAACACAAGCTACTTTTAAATACCACAATGGGAAAGGCAGCAAATTATTTTTAAAGCACCATCAATAATAAGAAAAGAATGATTTACCAAAAATAACTTTCCAGTTTCTGGATTATCACACTGACCTCCATTTTGTATGCTTGAAAAAGAACACTTTTCCACATAGATGATCACTGTTGTTTTACACGCACATACACACATGCACATGCATGCACCTACCCACCTGAGCCTCTTTAGGGTGGATATTTAACCACTGGTGGCACAGTGGTTAAATATCAGTACTGCAAGCCACAACATTATGAGTTCGATCCCAGAGGGCTCCAAGGCTGACTCAGCCTTCCATCTTTCTGTAGGTTGGTAACATGAGTACCCAGCTTGTTGGGGGCAATTAGCTAACACATTGCAAAACTGCTTAGGGAGTACAGTACTTCGGCACTGATAAGTGGTATATAAATATCAATCCTATTACTATTGCTATTCCTTCCAAGGCATCCCCTATCTCTTTCCTGATACCTTACCCTATGCTGTCCTATGCTACATTAAGTGTTCAAGACATCCTGTCCTCTCCTTTGATTAGTTCCTTCACTGTTTGAATTTTAAAGCTCCTGGAAAGAGCTGCCATCAAAGTAGGCCTGTGACTGCAACACTGTCAACTATTTTTCTTTTTTATTTCTCCTGCATGATTTTTTAAAAACATATTTTGCCTGATGAAGATGCCAGTGGAGCTTCAAAAGCTTGCATAATGTGTTTTGTGCATTTTGGTAGGCTAATATAGGTATCACTCTTTTGTGGATTTTGGATCTTGTTTGACTTGCTGTCCTAGTTTTCTCTAGTATTCTTGTTAAACTGACACTCAATATTTTGCAGCTGCAAAGCATGCAAATATTTCATTGTGACTTTTTTTGTATTCTAAGCTCTGAGGTTCCCCAAACATGTTTAGTTCCCTCTCAACCCCCCCTCCCTGTTTTGACTCAAGCTATTTGCACTTACCACCTGCTTACTGTTGAGTTTTGCTCTGCAATAATAGAAACAAGCAAAATAAGTGCTATCCGCTTGCTGCCATGTCCTTATTATTTTGTGGAAGACTTTACCAGAGATGTTTGTATAAGAGTCCTGGGTTCCCTCTTTCTGCAGAGAAAATAATATGGCCCACAGTTTTTATGTGACTGTGAACAAAGTAGAACAACTTCTTTTCACTTACCCTGGTCATTTCCATTGTCCTTATTCTCCTTTCATACTTCCTGTATTATTTGACCCATGAAAGTATCTTAAGAAGATGGCCTGAAATTCTTAGCAGATAATTGATGGAAAGCTATCTCAACTAAATTTTTCAGTAGTATAACCTTCTCTGTACCTTGGTAATTTTTTTTAAGCAGCTCTCATTGTATCATCAAGCTTTCAAGGAGAATGTATATTAATATTCGCTGGTAACCTGTTAAGTATAAATGCTTTTCCTTGTCAGCATTATTATTTTGCCCTTACATTCCAGCAGATTCAGTTTTCAAAGAAAAGGTGACCAGTAAAAGACAAGCAGTATCAAGAGAAGGCATATCAGAGGGCAATGCATGCCTAGCATTTCACTCCATCAGTTCATTTTATAAATATGCCCCAGTTATAGAACAAATTATTGTTACAAACTCTAGTAATAGGTTGATATCAGCTATTCAGTGAAAAGCCTCCTACAAAAATCAAATCCTTCACCTTCACTGCAGAGGTCATGTACCAATATTCCTGAAAAATCCCACAGAATGAACTTCTCTATGCTCATGCTCTGGAAAAGGAATCAAATGGAAGCTCACATGGGGGAGAGGGAGGAAGAGGAAGAGGCCTTATCATTTTGTCTTCCCTGCTCAGGGTGCCCATATATCTGACTTTACAGAGGACAGTTCTCTATATGAAGATGTCCTCTGGTTAATTAGTAGTCAAGTTCAAGCCTTGTTTAAAGAAACAGAACCATTTGAAACAACAACAGGGGCCTATAAATGACCTGCTGTTAGAACCTGGATGGCAGACTGACTGAGCACACAGGTCATTTGCCATTAGTCTTTTGCACTATGGTGACCTTCAGGGTATTTCTGTACAAAATAGTAATTACTTCAATTATTTCCAGATCTGAAACTATAAATATATGGTAGTATATGTGAATTCTATGCAAGGCTACATGCTCTCTTGCCCTCTTTTTTGGTATAGTTGCTTCTTTGGGGTGATGCCACTCAGGCCAAACTGCATCCATTTGGGGAGCATCCAAAACATGTCCTTCCCAGCTTTGGCACCAAAAATTGTGGAACTTTCCCTCCTTCTCCCTGTAGAAATTTGGTAAACTGCCTCTTTGCATACCTTTAGGAATTTTAATCCCATCTTCATTAGTTTTGTGGCTACTTCTTGTGACTGTGTTGTGAAACAGGGTTGCCATGTTTTCCCGCTAGCCTTGGCATTGTGTGGCTGTTGGTTGTTATTTCCTGTTTTAAACATTGTGGCAACCTGAAGCCTTTTATTGTGAAATGCTCAGAACACCACTATATGGAGAAGTGACATTTTTAATAAATAAAATAAAATAATCGAAGACTTCCTGGCTTGAAATTAGCCAGATGACCAAGGTGGGGAAAAGAGAGGAGATGAAAACTAAAAAAAATAAAATAGCTTTCCTTTTTTAAAACCTAAATTGTATAGCCATCATAAATATAAGGCACAATCCTATTTGTCTCATCCGTATAAGCCAGTGGGAAGAGCTGCATCAAAGAAACCATATTATGCTGCTGCCATGGGCACAATGTTGCTCCTGTGTCATTCACTCTAGGATAAGGGAGGAAAGTCTGTCATTTCACTTTCTCCTACACGAGTTATTTCCATCCTAAATATGAAGAAATTTGCAAATATTGGCAAATTCTTCCAAAACAAAATGAAATTAACATTCGCTCATAGTCATACTTACACCAATCAAATTCAGTAGCTAGATTCAGTCTCAACAAGGGGATGATTATGTTACAGGTATTAAAGATGAGGAGCATCTCAACATCACAAAACAAAAGATGGTACTTAATTTAGCTCTAATATGGTTGAACATAAAGTCATTCAAAAGCAGATTTCCAAGGCTTAAGCAATCAAAGCCTTTTTCCTAGATAGCTTATGCTATCAGATTCAGTTTCTGGTATAGTCAGATGTTTTAAATCTGTGCAACAAATGCTGTTTCCTATGCAAATCAACTACTGTGAATGTTGTGCAGGAAGGGGGATTGTCTAGATGAGCAATTTACCCTGGCTTCCCCCCACCCATTTTGGAGCCTTGTAGTCCAAATTATGCACGGCTCTTGCCCTGATTCACCTCTGGATAGTCCTAATGACACCCAAGGTGAAGCCAGGGGAAAGCCAGGAAAAGCCCTTTTAAAATATTTTAAAATAACCCCTAGGAAAACCCATGTCATGTGGGAAAACATGGATGGTCTGGCACAGCAACACAGGGTCCGTACCCAGGCCCCAGGCTATATCACCGGATGCCTCCACCGCTGCCGCTGGTGTCACTCTGCAGCTGAGAAGGATTCCCCCAGGATGTGATCAAGGTCCCTGCATGTGACCAGCCTTAATCACATGCTGAGGGCCTCCTTCCCAGACTCAAGAGGATGTGACATGCAACAGCAGCAGAGGCACCTGCCAATACCAGCTGATGTGCACTTGCAGAATTGTGGCCATTTTATCATGGTAATGGGGGGAGGGTTCAGGCTAGCTCCAGGGCCAGAATACTCTGGGCAGAAAGTGGAATATTGTGTTCAGTGTAGACAAGCCCTAAGTCCCCAATTACAGTGTTTTCTGAGTAGGAAACAGCTTTTTCTTCTCAGGAAGTAACATTTTTGCATAAAATATTATTTTCTGGGCAGAAAATGGTATTTATTATGCCCTCCACCCGAAAAAAAATGCACAAAACAATCATGTACAAATGTTGTGCAGAATAATTCCTGATTTCTGAAGAGTCTCATCATCCAGAATTCTTCCCATCTGGGCTCTCCAATTTTCAAAAATATCCTTTTTGACAATTTTTTGGATATTTCCAAATTATTGAAGACTGCCAATCACAGAAAACAGGGAGAACAGCTACCAATCTCAGAAAGTAATAGTGGATTGTGGGGAGTAGTAGTGTGACCACTTTATCTTGTGAACCCATCAGATTGAAAAGTAGAGTATATATTTTGTAAATCATTTAGACCATTTAAACCAATTATTGTTGGCACAGCTAGAAGAAACTGTCAAGCCTCTAAGCCCACATCTTGTACCATTTTGATTAACTTTTCTCAAGTAACTAAACTTTCACAATGAAGTGAACTTAGCAAGAAGCAACCAAGAGAACTCAAGTGGCAGGAACTTATGAAAAGACTTAAGCCTGCATTTGTCAGTTTACACGTTATCATGTTATCAGACAAATACTTCTGAGCCAGGGAAATCTACTGCCACAGTGAAAAGAAGCAACACAGTTTGAAATATTGCAACCGCTCAGACTTAATAAATGACTCTTCCATGCCTGTGACTTTTTTTCTGTGAGATGCAATGGCATTACATGGCTCTATACACTCCCAAAACCCATGCACTGGTAATAAAAATAGGATTACACATGAAAAATAAATAAATAAATACATAAATAAAAATATCGTGTATAGCACATTTTCTGTTTGGTTTTTAGAACTTTTGGCTGCAGATACTACATTGTATTCATGTGTGGCCTTGTGTGTGTGTGTGTTTAAAAAACCTCAGTGTATTTCAAATTTATTCATTTCAAAGTGGTTGCAGATTTCCTTTTGAAAGAAAATGGGGAAGGGGGAGAAAAAGAGGAAAATGGACTATGGATTGTTGCTGGGCAAGGCAGATTTCCTCTTTATCATATAAAAGGATGCAAATTGAAGTGCATTGAATTTTACCTACACTAGTATGATTTTTAAAGCCCTCTTTTTTTCCCTATCACTGCACACAAATTGCTTTGTACAAAAGCTGGTTATTGGATTTTATGCTAACTCAAATACCCACAATCAATAACAATGTAAGAACCTCATCCTTCCATTTTGAAAATTGTGTCATGCAGGTTTGTCTATTTTAGGATGCGAAGGCATTAGGAATAGAGGTTGTTGGGGTTTTTTTCGTACCCTTTTCTCTTTGCTGCAAATCAAGTCTAGTTCATGCATTTAAATGCTTCCATTGGGATTAGACATACTGTATTTAAATCTTCATCCTGCAAAAACAAAACAAAGCAAAACACGGAGCTCTTCTAGTAACCCTGTGCAGAGTTAGGTATAGATTCATTAATTCATGATGACTCCATAAAGTAAATCAAACTACTGGTTGTGATGGGTTGTGCACTAACATTTTTTTTAAAGGAAAAAAAAAAACTATGGAATTGCCACATCACAAAGCTCCTCTGACAATTTTTCTCCTGACTTCACCTATAAATAAATGTTTTCCATTCAACATTTGGCTGCTAAGATTATCTTTTTGACCTGTCATTTTGATCACGTTACTCCACTTCTGATATATCTTCATTGGTTACTCAGTCTTTCTAGGATTCAGTACAGGTTTCTTGTTTTAATGTTCATATCCCTACACAACCTAGCTCCCCCCCACCTTATTTCATTTTACTAGCTTGCTTGAGATCTGCATTCTAGGAGTTCCAGGCTGCTCATCCAACCAAGGATTTCCTCTTCCTTGGCTTGGCTTCATCCTTTCTCACTTGCTGTACCATACTCTTGGAATTGCTTCCCTGAATATTTGTGGACAACTCCTTCATTTCTTTTCTTTAAATGTCAATTGAAACCTTTGCGTTTTGGAATTTTAGTTTGATATTGTTTTATAATCATGTATATTTTGAATACAGTCGGACCTCTGTATCCACGGATTCTGCATCCACGGATTTAACCAACCATGGCTCAAAAACAGTAAAGGCAAAACAAAAAAATCTTTGAGTTGTTCACCATTTTATGTAACTGACACCATTTTACTACACCATTTTACTATATAATGGAACTTGAGCATCCACAGATTTTGGTATCCATGGAGGGTCCTGGAACCAAACCACAGTGGATATCAATGGTCCACTATACATGTATTGGTCAGTCTGCTTTATACTATACTGTAATATTTTATTTTATTTTTTGCATTTTATCTGGTTATTTTATTTAGTTAGTTAGTTAGTTAGTTATACCCCACTCTTCAGCCACAAGGCTATCAGAGTGGCTTACAAATTGTTTTAAGCAATAGCTATTTACACATCTACACTGCATTAAACAGTTTCCAATGTGTGTTAGCTAATTGCCCCCACAAGCTGGGCACTCATTTTACCAACCTATGAAAGGATGGAAGGCTGAGTGAACCCTGGAGCCTGTTGGAATCGAACTTGCAACATGGTGACTTGCAGTACTGGCATTTAACCACTGCGCCACCAGGCAGTTCTATAGTTTTATATTTAATTATTCCTTCCTTCCCTCAGTATTGGTATATACATATATATTAGACTGTACAGCTTTGGCAGGACCTACTTTTTGGTTGTTTTATTTTAAAATGTAATGTACATTGATGGCGCTATATAAATAAACAGCAACAACAACAGTAGTAGTAGAAGTAGTAAGGAGCTGATCAGTTCTCAACATCCAGATGTAGTCAACAGGAAGCCCTGTCTCCCCTCCTCTCAAGAGATCCTCAGTACTTTCCTGTTTTTAGTCAATGCTTCCCCATATTTCACTACATTAAAAGCACTCCCCCTTTAATAATAAATAACAGCAGTAGCAGCAGCAACAACAACAACAACAACAACCTCCCCTGACACATTTCATCTGGGCATCTTGAGTAATAACGGTAATTCTCATCTAGTTCTGAATACAGCATCATCTGATAGCCCTTTGTTACAGCTTGGAAAAGTCGCTTTGGTGGCACTATGGCCGTGATCCTATTGGTTAGCCCCAACAATAGGAAACCCTCTGAACCAATTTTTGTGCAACTTTTTTTTTAATATCCTAAAATGTGAGATACCATTAACAAATGGGCAAAAACTTTCACAATCTTGTCCAGTGGGAAGAAAGTACTTCAGATTATCCATATTTGTATGTGAGAATAAAATAAGTGAAGGTTTACAATACTAGTGGCTTCACCTTCACCACCACCACCACCACTACCCTGCCACTGCAATTTCTTACAAAGCCCCAACAGATATCATTCCAGAGAATTTGGGGAAATTTAAAATGGCAGCTTCCCAGCCACCTGATGCTGTAGCTGATTGATATGTTGTCATCTTGGTGGAACAAGAAGGTGGCACCAGAGAAGATATCAGCACCAGTGAGAGAGGCGCCAGAATTCATTCACTAAAGTCATATAGCATTCATTCATTTATTCAGTCGCTAAAATCACATAACCAATCATTCATTCATTCATTCTCTAAATTTTAGTCCCATCTGTCCAATAAAAATAGTGCTCACAGGGTTGAGTGAACTTCTCCAATAGACATTCAATGATCTTAGCTGGGAATGGAGGAACAATGTATAGCAGGGAAGCTTTTTATTAAGATGTTTTTATCTATCAACAGCCAGTTGCAAACAACTTGCCCAGTACTTTACAGATGAAATCGCTCAGATCCACTCTGACTTAGGAGCAATAATTGATACAGATCCAGTGGATGTAACTCTGGCCCCTGCTTGTCCAGTGACAATGGATACTTTTCAGTTTGTGCTGGGTCTTAATGATGGAGAGAACAAAAATACTGAAACTGCTAAAAACAAATCTAAAATATTTTGGAATTCCAGTGTCCTCTCTCCCCCTGTCCCTTCTTTATTTGGTCTTTCATATTTTTTTCTTCTGTTCAAGCAATAAAGGACAGAACTGTAAACACTGTGCAGGTGACAGGAATAATAAATGAAAAACACAATTTTTTATTTTTAAATACAGAAGGGAAATTGATTTTTCTTGTCTTTTAACACTTTTTTGATATAATCTTACAAACACATTGGGAAAGTAGCTGGGGACAGAGTATTTTGTAATTCCTCTCCTGACATTTCTCTTATGCTTTGCTGCTTCGTTCCCTTCATGTTTATAAACTGCCATATGTTACTCCCCACTTCCCAGAACCACCTAAATTAAAACATGAAAGGCCAGTCAAAGGAAGAAAAAAAATATGTCTGTGACAATGGGACAGCTAGCTTATGTCAATACCAGAGATGGAAATAAAGAATAACAACTGTTTCATGAATGTAATTGTATAATAAAAATAAAAACCTGTCTCCCTGCTGAATTCTATACATTGATGGTCTCAGGTCCAAGCAGACGGGTACAACCCACGAGCACAGGCAACTGGGACTTCTCTCCTAGTACTACTCAAATATTCTCACTTTCCTAAAATTAGTAATATGAATTTTCTGGTTATGTGGTTTATAACTAAGGTTTTACAAATACAGGTACAGAAAATAATCTTAAACAAAATGTGTACTACTGTTATTTGCAGGAGTAGCCATGCAGACGATTAAACAAAATTCAAAATACATACTGTTGATGCAATTCTGGGCTACTTCAATAGGAGCACAGTGCCGAAATCAAGGGAAATAGGAGTGTTGTTGTGTTCTGCTTTGGTCAGACCTCCCTTGGAATACTGTGTGCAGTTCTCGGCAGCACAGTTCAAGAAGGATATTGACAAGTGAAACATGTCCAGAGACGGGTGACCCAGATGTTCAAAGTGTAGTATGTGGAGAAATAATTATTGTAATGTAATACAATCTTGTGTACTCCATTCACATTTCTAAGTTAAGTCTAGGAATTTACCCTGCATGCTTTTCAGTTCTCCCAACTTCCCCTTCTCTTATTTCACTAGGCAATTTCAGCCAACTGGAGCAATGGGTCATTCATTCACATGACCTAATTTAAATATTATGACCCTTTGTTCAAGTCCTTTTAAGTTAGAGTCTTCATGCAGCTGAAGCCATGCCATGATGTTGTTCCTTGCCATAATGTTCTTGCTATGATGTTGTTTGTTTTCAAGTCACCATGTAGCCACTCTGCTAAAAGGCTGGGTGAGTCTCATTCTACCCTAAATTCTCTTAGTTAATTAGGAACCCTTTTTAAGTTTGTTTTTATATGTAGATTAAGATTTATATACCTTCAGTAAACATTTGATATGCATTTTTAAACTGACTTCTTTGTATTTTAATGAGCCTAATTGATTGGGTGATCAGACCACAGTTTTAAATGTTAATTGAGCTGTCTTAGCATTCCTAATGCGTCACTCTGTCTTGAATTTGAAAGAAAAGATTTTTACTTTTTAAAGAAGATATTTTTTATTTCTTTTTTTTAAAAAAAGGGCTAGATCCCTGGAATTTTTAACCCATTTTTATTTTTAGACTCATACCTCCTACACAAAGATCTGGAAACCAAGCCTTTTTAGGTATGACTTAGGGAGGTGGGTACGTTTAGCGTGCAGAAGAGAAGACTGAGAAGTGACATGACAGCCATCTTTAAATATCTGAAGGGACGTCATATAGAAGATGGGGCAACTTTGTTTTCTGCTGCTCCAGAAACTAGAACACAAATCAATAGAATTAAATTACAAGAAAAGAGTTTCCACCTAAACATTAGGAAGAGTCTCTTACTGTAAGAGCTGTTTGACAGTGGAATAGATTCCCTTGGAAGGTGGTGGACTCCTCATCTTTGGAGGCCTTTAAACAGCAATTGGGTGAGCATCTTTCAGAAGTGCTTAACTTAGAATTCCTTCATGGCAGGAGGTTGGATTAGATGCCCCTTGCGGTACCTTCCATCTCTAAGATTCTATGATTCTATGATACTTTTATTAGGCCCACCAAAAATTTACAAAAAAAATGTACAAAGGTACGAAAATCTCTAGGGGTTAGATAGCCGTATAAATATCTAATACCAATGAGGATTAGATATCAGTAAAAAAGTAAACTAGTATAGTCTGCCCTCTGTATCCACGGATTTGGCATCCAAAGATTCTACCATCCACAGCTTGAAAATATTCCAAAAAAATAAAAAAAATCCAAGAAACAAAACTTGATTTTGCCATTTTATATAAGGGGTATCATTTTACTATGCCATTGTATAGATAGAATGAGACTTGATTTTGGCATCCACAGGGAGAACCAAATCCTTGCAGATACCAAGGGCCCACTGTAATTGTGGCAATTGATAATGCTGAATTCTACTTCCATCTGTCATCACTTAGTGAGTGGCTTCACACCTACAATATTATTTTGTGACTGCTGAGCTTCAGGACTCATCCAGGCTGGCCAAAAGGGCTCATCCCAACTTGCAGAAGTTGCACCTGTACTTAACAAAATTTTTATTTTTATTTTTCAAATATTTCTCTGAATAAAAAAGTAACCTACCTTTTGAATTTGGCTTTGGTCGAAATCAACAGCTGATTTCAAATCATATTTCAGAAATTGAATCTGGCAATATGAATAGAGCTATATAGATCTGGATTGGGGAATTTGTGATCAAATAGACATTCAGCCACGAAGCTCACTGATTATCTCTGCCAGTCACTATCGTATATCTGCACAGTTGTACAGTAGTTCAGTGAGTTACTCTGAATCTGTTAAGGAACATTAGTGTACTCCCACATTGCTAGAGCTCTCTATCAGAAAATTGGTAAGTCCCTTAAGAGACTATAAATCCCAGGATTCTGTAGGAATTAGTCATAATAGTCAAGCTTCTATAACTATAGTATTGATATACATTTTTATCAGATTGTTTTATAGGATTATTATGTGAATAAAATAGAGACAACAAAATGGAAAGAATGAAATGTGAATAAAGGGTGAATAAAATCTAGCAGTAGATCACAATGTTTTTCTGGCCATCTGAGAACCATCATTTAGCGTTAAGGTATCATCCACCACCACCATCATTGGCAGATGCAAAGTATTTTCAGTTTAGTCACACTGCCTCTTAGAATTGTGATAATACAAGGGAATGATGAAGAAATGTGTGAAGAATAAATAGTAAAAGCCGTTGGGAGCATATCTCTCCTCAATGCAAACAGAACCTCCATCAACATTAACAATAAATAATACCACAAAATCGCACCAATACATAACCTTTCATTAAAGAGCACTTTCCATACATGAATTATTCAAGATACACTCCACTGTGTGATCCCACAGCATTTATATCTTATTTTGTTTAGTGTTCTAATCAATTTCCATTTGCAGTTGTTTCCAAAGAGAGATTTTGATTGTGAATGTGATTCCAAGTTTAGATTTTGGTAGTGTCAACCTACATTCCTAACATTCTCTCACCCTTCTATCTGCATACATGTTTGTTTGACAGATGTGTACATACATGCTAAAATACACACACAAAAAAAGAAGCATTTATATAAAGCCCTTTTCTGACATACTAAAAATAACAACTAGATGATAAATGAATTAGATGGGAAAGCAGTTTCTGTCTTCCTTGTGACCTCCATATGTTAATTTAAAGATCACATACAATTGCATGTCTTTCAGATGTTTTAGGCAACTGCCATAATCCCATGCAAATCTCATAATAATTGGAACTGTAGGCTGTAGCTTATGGGAAGTTTTGTACAAAGTACCTAAAGAGCAGCAGGTTTATCATCTGTTACAAAGAAGTAGATGAGACTAACGGAAGATCTATGCTGGACTGGATCAAAGGCTTATCTCATCCAGCATTCTGTTTACACAGTGGCCAAACAGTTCCCTAACAGTGTTACCCAAATTACTGGGGGTCCATCGGACCCACTCGTAACTTCTGAGTTATGATATTATATTGGGGAATTTTAATTAGTTCAAAGGTATGGTTGCAAGAGAACAGGTAACTTTAGGATCTTTACATCTTTGTATACCAGTACTAACTGAGGAGACTCCAAGCCAAAAAATAAAATAAAAATGGTTTTTATTGGAAAATAATCATGGGTCCATTCACACATGCACTCACACTTCAAGTATTCACACAAGGCTAGTGAAGCATTAGGAGGAAGTATTTGGATAGAGGAATAGATTTTGGGGATGATGGGCTATACTTTACTTTTCTGGAGAGCAGAGATTCGTGTAGCAGAGAAAGACTCAGATTTTGGATCTGAGGGTCACACAGCAGACCAGCAGAGTGATGAGGTGTAAACAGCTGTGCACACATGTTTATGATTTTAGGGTAATGTTTATACCCAATATCATAGCCTTATGGGATGTTTGGGTGTAGAACAATGCTTGAGTGAGATTCCCAGAGGTAAACAATGGAAGCCCCGGCTTTGTTAATTGCTGTTAATGGTTGGAACATTAGGACGGATGTGTTTGAGGCAATCTTTGCATTTATTGAGTAGGCAGTAGTTTTAAGGAAGATCTTTGCAGATTAATGGGTGTTTCGGTCACTTGTTTGTTTTGGAGTATGATTCCATTGGATGACCTACATATTTGAGGGTCTCATTGGACAGGGAAGTCAGTGTTGGTTAGGCATGGCTCCACCTCCACAGTTTATAAAAAATAGAATGCCTTAATCTCACTGGTTGCACTTTTACAGTACTGAACTAGGACTGCCTCATCCCTCAAATACAAGAGGCATTTATAATTTGAGAAGAACATCAGTTCCCATTTTATTTTTCATATTTTTTCTTACCCAAAGATATTGGTGTATATGCCTGTGGATTAACTACAATTTGAAAATAAAGTGAAGTTTGTTCAAATTTGGTTCACATAAAACTGATATATTTAAATAAAACAGGATGGCAGCAGGGAGTGAGTGGTGGTCATACTGGCTCATGCAACTTCTTACTGTGCTAAATTTAATTACAATTGCAGAATATTGATGTGAACTCAAGTACACTGGGGAGACTATCAGATGCAGTGGAACGTGGCAAAACACTTTCCAAACCATGTCAGAAGAATGGGAAGGGAGAACAGAAAGGTCAACCTTACCAGACGCCCATGTCCTTCAGCCATTCCAGGGCTGTAGTACTGCCGCAGACAAGACTTCCCTTTTGTATTAATGGGAACAAGCCACTAATAGAAAGTGATGCCTTGCTCCTGGCTGCACTTTGACCCAGGGAGGACAACATATTCTGATAATCTCACCACTTCCTGTTCTTCTTGTGATCTTCCAACGCGGTTTTTGCCACGTCTGATAATCTCCTTGGTTTAATTTAGATGTACTTAAATTCACAAATCACATGCATGTCTTTTCCAAATATAATATACCAAGAAGTAAAAAGCATCAGATCTAGATGAATGCACCAACTGACAGGAAAAGTTACACAATAGGACTTGCACATTTCAATATCTATATCGAGGTTGATGTCAATAAAGATATAGGCATTACTTGGAGCAGCCTGAGGCAAAGAACAAGATGGCACTCCTTATTTGCTGTACAGAAGCTGACTGGACTGGCAGTCAGTTGTCACTTCAAGAATGGTGATGGGATGGCTTCTCCGTCACATCTGAAGGGAGAAGACTAGCAGTGATGAGAAAGAACAGAGTGGAGAAGTGTTCAGGTATGAACCCTGAGGAGCTAGCTCCATTGTCTTCTACATCTGGCACCTAAAGCAGTTGGAATGATTACTGAACAAAGTCAAGAAAGAAAGTACAAAGGCAGGTTTATAGCTGAATACTAAAAAACAAAACAAAAATAATGGCCACAGATTATTTTCATAACTTTAAAGTAGAAATGAGGACATTGAAAAAGTTCAAGATTTTCCATACCTTTGCTCAGTTATTAATCAGAATGGAGACTTCAGTCAGGAAATCAGAAGAAAACTAGGACCTGGAAGGGCCGCTATGAGGGAACTAAACAGGATCCTGAAGTGTCAGGATATATCATTGAATACTAAAGTTAGGATTGTCCATGCCATGTATAGTTGTGAAAGCTGGCCAGTGGAAAAGAACTGATAGAAAGAAAATCAATTCATCTGAAATGTGGTAATGGAAAAGAGTTCTATGGATACTGTGGTCTGCTTAAAATACAAACCATTGGGTCATAGAGCAAATCAAGCCTGAACTCTCCCTAGAAGAGACTGGATATAGCATGAGAAGACATGACTCACTAGAAAATACAATAATACTTGGTAAGGTAGAAGGCAGTAGGAAAAGAAGAAGACCACATTCAAGATGAATGGACTCTGTCAAGAAACCCACATCCCCGAGTCTGCAAGGTTGTGGAAGATAGGGTGATTTGGAAGTCTCTCACTGTTGGGAGTCTCTCAGTCCCATAAGTTGAAGTTGACTTAATGACAGTTAACAATGTATTTTATTTCATCAAAATGTTAGAGGGAACTGTGAAGAAAACCTGTTGTGCTTGAATGTCTCTAAGTTAATGTGCCTCAGGGCCCATACCCAGTTATTTGTGATCTCCCCATCTAAGCAATTCATGTGGCCCATTCTACATAGACTGGGGGGGGGTCACTTAATTCTCACAAGTGGCTGTTTTGGGGAGGGAGCAGATGACTGTATTGGGAGGATATGGTAAGTATTCCTTCTGTATACTTCCTTACATGACAATATGATGAAAATCTATGAAATATACATTATTTTCTTTTTAAAAAATCTTGAAACAGGACTAGAATCTAAAGCCCATCACAGAGAAGTTCCTAACCTTTTTAAAAAAAATTAAAATGTAGAAATAGGCTGTCTAGTCAAGTGATTAGTTCAGCAACAAGAATAAACTTCCTAGTTTAAAATTCACGAGCAAAGAATTATTTGTAAAAGGAAGACAGGTCTGTAATCTACACTGTTTAACTGAAAAACACAACTGAGCAGCAACCAGTGCAGGACTGGCACCCTGCTCAGATATATTTTCCATAAAGCAGTGCCAGGGTAGCATAGTAACTGAGCATAACAAGTCAGCAGCCCTGGGGAACAAGGTCTGATTGCTTCAGAGACAGGATTTCATGTCAAACTCCAGACAGGGTCATGAGAGGAGCTCTTGAAAGAGTCAAATAATTAATTAAACAAACGTAAGAGAGTATGCTACCACAGATGGTGGGGGCAACACGGGTGAAGGATCTAGTGCTCACTGGAGAGAGGGGAGAGGTCAGCTGGCAGGAAAGAGAGCTACCAATTGGCCCAGGTTACACTGATATCCATAACTCAGGTTGTAACAGGCATAAAACAAAGTGAGAAAGCATAATGAAGGAGTAGCAGCCAAGGTGGCTTAATGCCTGGTGTGTTGGATTAGATGTGGAAAAGCTTCATTCACATCCTTTTCAGACTAGACACATGCTAGGTCTGCTGGATTTTCCCCCAGTTTGATTTCCCTGGCTTAAAGCTTCATATGTATGTATGTATGTATGTATGTATTATGTATTTCTGGTGCTTCCGTTCATTCTGTATAATGTATAATTTCTTATTTTGCTCTAAGGTCCTCTGTCTGTACCCTATAATTTTATTAAAATTATAGAAAAGCAAATGGTGGTTTCACAGTAGTGGCATGGAAAGAGCTTGTGCAAGCAAATTCCACCCCTGGTTTTCAGACTTCCAGGGTTCCAAGCATAGGAGAAAATTGTGTATCTTACCTGTACAAGACTTTCCCCTTGGTGTGTGCTTCAGGGATTGTGGAACGGAGATATTCAATTCACTTGGATACATTCTTTGGTGCAAAACAGCTACCTCAGCTTACACTGGCAACAGTAGATACCTTCATTGCTGCCACCAAAGGCAAAATTGTTCTTCAGATAAACATAAATAAAATTTCTCTGTTTCTGCATGTCCCTATACCTTGACAAGGTCAGGGTGTAACCCTGCACTCAGCAAGATGTTTACCAAGTGGACAGTCCCTTTGCTTTAGAGTCCTGCTTATTCAATGAGGTTATTGATTATATGTTAACACATTAGGTTAGGTGGCTTATTCCTAAGCCGTAGCCAGAACAGCAGTTTGGCCATGCAGAAATTTCCCATCATCCTCATCTCCAAAATCATTAAACCTACCTAAGGAGGCAATCTAGAGCAAAAGGGACAAAGGAGATTTTCACATGGGGAAAATATCCCCCAGAGAAATCGGGGCAGAAATATTTCTGTCCCGGAAGCAGCGCCATAGTTCGCACACCCACTTCCCTCTCCTGATATGCTGTCGTCCTCATGCTGTGTTTTTTCTTCCCTCTTCCATAATATTTTATTAACAGCAAACTCCCGTTAGTAAAATATTATGGAAGAGGGAAGAAAAAACACAGCGTGAGGACGACGGCATATCGGGAGAGGGAAGTGGCCATGTGAACCGCGGCGCTGCTTCTGGGACAGAAATATTTCTGTCACGATTTCTCTGGGGGATATTTTCCCTGTGTAAACATCTCCAAAGTCCTGGCAGGCAGAGCAAAACCTACTTCTCATTAATCACACATAGGATTATACAGATGGTATACTAATTTGTTGGCCTTTTAGGAAAAGTTTCCAAAAAAGAGATTCCCATCTCAAGTAAAATGTGTTATAGTAAACCACATTGTTGACACACACAGTGTTCAGTCCCAGCTGAAACCTTTGACTTGGTTTCCAATTTTACCTTGCAAATATGCTATTAAAATCTGATTTACATAATAGCCATTGCAAACGGCCCATTGAAGCCTGCTAATGACTAATTAATATATTGTCAGGGATGGCAAGTCTAAATTTTGGCCTCCTCTGCCCTTTTCCTAGCATCTGTGTACAGCTCACTATCACCCCAACCTATATTGTTGGCAGTTAAGCTTCCCATAAGGCCTCCTAACAAAACAGCATTAATGTTTAATGACCAAGTAACCATGAACACCAGATGAGAACAAACACTGAAGTGATTGCTACCACTTTAAAAAGTGACAGGCAATTACACACCTAAAGTGTTAGGTGTGTAGATTACACACCTAAAGTGTTAACACACTCTCCTCAATCAACAAGAGCAAACACAGCTAACTAGGAACAGTGTCAAGGATATGGGAAGAAAACAAGACATATTCTGTTTCAGAAGAGAAAGGGTGGCAGGAACTGAATCCTGAGAAGAAACTCCTATGGTTTCTGGCCCAGACATTCTGTCCCAAATTTTATACATGCACATGGGAGCATCCAAACTAGTGTTGAGTCAAAAATGAAGAACAAGGGTCCTTTGCATGGGTAGGTGAGAGGAAACCTGAAATGGATTGTGGCTTCCATGTCACTGAGGCTGTGATGCCACTTCAGGCTTACATTCTTTAAAAAAAAAAAAATTAAAATTTTTTTTAAAAAATGCTGGCTGTTCTTCCCTCCCTCAGAAGCCAAAATAATGGCAGTTGGTATGGAGGGGGGGCCCTTCATCAGCCACTGGAATCACAGTATGATGATGCTGTGTCTGGCTGATGCTCAAAGACCTGAGTAATGGCAGTTGGAAGCACTGAAACATAGAATTCAGCCAAAATATGTTGCTGCTTGAAGTAAAATATAACACACCCCTGAATTTCATTTAAAAAAAGAAAACTGAGCAGCTATATTCCACTAATTGCCATGGCAACATCCTACGGCATCCCAGGGTTTGTAGTTCGGTGAGGCATTAAAGCTCTTTGGTTGAATATTCCAAATCTTCCAAAACTGCAAATCCCAGGATTCCATGGGATGGAACCATAGAAGTTAAAGTGAGGTCATAGCATTATAACTGTGTAGTGTGAAAGGGCCCTAGAAGAACTGCTGAAGCTTTATTTCAAAACTGGCAGGAGGACAAAACCATCAATTGAAACTGAGGTCTGAGCAACAGGCTAACTGAGAAAATACAATGCAACAACATGAAACACAGAACTGCCTGTTTCTCACTCCTCAACATATGCCAGTGACACCAGAGGCAGCTGCTTCACTTTGCCTCATGATATGGCTGACCCTGCCAGAACTGTACCATCTATTTTCTGCCTTTGTCCACATATTCAATTTATTTGACTTTAGCCAATGCCTTTCATACGGCTGCTATGTTGTATCAGGTTTTTTTTTTTATGTGACATCTCTCACTGTTTCTTCTTGCAATATAATTTCACACATCACTACATGTACATGATATGGTTCTCCGCTGGCATTTTCTTCCTCCATCCGAGCCATTTTTTATTCCAAGAGTAATTTTTGTTTGCTTCTTTCCCAGCCTTGTTTGTGACTTTCATGTAATTAGTATAATAAAGGTATATTAAAAACCAACTTGTTTTGCATACTGTTTTCTCGCAAGAGAAACATCATCACTTCTACACTTTGGGCTAATGAATGGCTGCAGCTGGCCTCAGCTCACCACTATTCCCTGGAAGAGACACTGCTGAAAGAGCCAAAAGTCAGAGCAATTAGTCACAGTCTGACAAGACCAAAAGAAGGATTCCCTCCAAGAAATCCCCTGTCCAAAGACATATGTGTAGGAAAGAGTTGCTCAAATGGATCTTACTTTCTTTTTTATTATTCATTTTTACACTTCTCCCCTCCTTCCCTACATACTTTCCTACACAATGGTTATATTGAGAGTGAATACCGTGAGTTATAGCCCCTTATAATATATTTGTTGTGGTACATATGTAGTATCTATTCATCTGTCTATCCATCCGTCCATCTATCTATTTGTTGTAGTAAATATGTGAGGGGAAATCCATGGCAAAGGAAGGGAGGTATGAGAAAATAGGAAGAAGTAAAAGAAGACCCACATATTGCAGTGACAATGGTGGGGGGAGGGGCAAGTAATATGACACAGACATAGAATCATAGAGTTGGAAGAGTCCATGAAGGCCATCCAGTCTAAACCCCTGCCTTGCAAAAATGCACAATCAAAGCACTCCCAACAGATGGCCATCCAGCCTCTAAAACCCTCCAAAGAAGGAGACACTACCACACTCTGAGGCTGTGTTGAAGAGCTCTTACTGAGTTATTTTTTAAAATAATAATACTGAGTTATTTATTACCCTCCTGTCCCCGCAGGATCGGGGCGGGGTACAACATCACAATCCATCACATACAATGAAGTACAATTCAAGCAAGTTATACATTACAATACAATCCAAGCAGGTTATGCAATTATTATACAAATCAGAAATCAATACAGACTAACATTGCAGACAATCTTACTGTCAGGAAGTTCTCCCTAAGGTTTAGGTCTGTTCTGCTCTATCCAAGAAAACCTCATGCTCCCTAATATGCTGAAAAATAGATACACAGTCCTCAAGTTGCTAGACCTTCTCTTCCAACAGGGCCACTAGCTTGCACTTGCTGCAGATATACCTATTTATTTTTGTCTGGATGGTATCCTGTTAGTGACATAAACTAGCATAAGTGCAACATATGCCTGCATATATAATTTTTTGTCATTACAGCGATTGGTATTCTCTTCCTCCCTCCACAACAACCAAGTTCCCCTGCCCAAACTCACCATTCCATGGCTGTAGGATTGCTAGATTTGGAGCCACAAGGAAGAAGATTTGACCACGTTTCTGAACCACCTGAACAGCATCCACCCAAATATCCAATTCACAATGGAAAAAGAAAAGGAAGGAACATTGCCATTTTTGGATGTCCTAGTCATCCGCAAACAAAACCAACCGTTGGGCCACAAGGTATACAGAAAATCCACATACAAGGACAGATACTTACACAAGAACTCCAATCATCACCCAGGACAAAAAAAAAAAAAAAAGAAAAAAGAAAAAAAGAAAAAAGAAAAAAAAAAGCAAATTAAAAACACTGGTAGACTGTGCAAAAAGAATCTATGAACCCAACTACCTGGAGGATGAACTGAAGCACCTAAACTGGGCTGTACAGGCTAATGGTTATGTCAGGGATGATGGGAGTTGTAGCTCTTCACCTCTGGCTCAAACTCACCACCTTGTTATGCAGCAGAGCTGACCAGCTTAGATCAGTGGTTAATGCTTTCCTCCAAAGCAGCAGAGTTTCAGAGAATAGGCTGAAGATCCTGACAAACTCTCCAAGCCTTCTCACTCTTCTCCAGGTGTCTCCAAAACGTCTCCAGGAATCACCCAGGCAACTCAGTAGTTTTATATAAAACCTACTTTATTCTTCTATATAAATATACTATATGGTAAACAAACCACAATCTCTACACACTACTCCACAATATCTCCAAACCACTGCACCTCTACTCAACCACAATACATTGGCAAACATTGCAATTTTATAGCCATTGTTTATCACCACCCACTAATTAGTTTCCACCCAGTGGGTGTGTACTTCCATTCTGATTGGTCCACATAGTTCCATCCATGCCTAAGACCAACCCATGTATTTCAACATTTCACCTTGTACACTTAATGATTCTCAGGTGTTTCCAATCTGCATTCAGTACCTCTGTCCTTGGCTCTCAGGCCTTCTAGATTACATTAGCAGTTTCACCTGTGTAGCCCCATATTTGCTCTTGCTTAGTCATTGTGACTTTCACATACATGTTTTATTTCTTTCACTGTATGTCCCATGTTGCATTTTCCTTAACAATCCCCTCCGAAATAAAATATTGTATGTGTCTTACAATGTCATTCCAACCATTTGTGTCAGCCTTTCATGTTTTTCTGCTGTCAATGCTTTTGTGAACAAATCTGCTATGTTGTGTTGTGTTTCTATATATCTCAATTCTATTTCACCCTTCTGAACCATGTCTCGCACATTTTGATATCTTACACCAACATATTTTGTTCTGTTCTTCAAACTTTCAGTTTCAGCCATCGCTATGCATGACTGTGAATCTTCCAGAATTTCCACTGGTATCTTGTAACTTTCATTTAAATCATTTAACAATTGCTTAATCCACTGTACCTCATTTACTATCTCATTCAAAGCAGCAAATTCTGCTTCCGTTGTGCTTAACGCTACATTAGTTTGTTTTCTACTTCTCCAAACTATTGGACTTTCACTATATTTAATTATCATTCCTGTAACTGACTTCTTGTCTCCTAATTCTGATGCAAATGAACTGTCTACATAACAATCTAGATCTGAACTACTGTTTCTTATAATCAATTTCCTATCTAAGGTTCCTTTCAAATATCTCAATAAATGTTTTACCGCTGTCCAGTCTTCAATTTTTGGATCATTAACCCTTCTAGACAATACATTTACAGCATAAGAAATGTCTGGTCTGGTGTGGCAAGATATGAATTGTAAAGATCCTATTATACTTCTGAAGAAAGTCTTGTCCTCAAACGCTCTAGTTGTTTTCTCAGACACAAAACCAGTTGTCATTGGAGCTCTTACTATTTTTGCATTCTGTAATCCACACTTTTCAATCAGTCTTTCAATTTTATTTTTCTGACTTAATAAACAATGTCCTTCTTCTGTCCATTCAACACAAATACCTAAATAAGACTTCAATACACCTAAGTCCTTCAAAACAAACTTCTCAGACAATTCTCTTTTTACTGACTCAATTTCCTGTTTTGACTTTGCTGCTACGCACAAATCATCTACATAAATCACTAATACTATGTCTCCTTTTGTATAAACACAAGCATCTGCAATGCTCCTCTTGTATCCTAGCTTAACTAGCTCATCATTGATGCACAGATTCCATGCTCTGGCACTTTGTTTTAAACCATACAATGCTTTCTTTAATTTATAAACTCTCTGACTACCATTTTCTTCAAAACCTTGTGGCTGCTCCATAAAAATTTCTTCATTCAAAACCGCATTTAAGTAAGCTGTCTCAAAATCAAAGTGCTCTACAACTAAATTCCTTTTTACTGCTAAAGCTAGAACCATTCTCAGACTTTCTGGCTTTGCAGTTGGAGAATATGTCTTATCATAGTTCTCATACTGCTGTTGTGCAAAACCCTTAGCCACTAACCTAGCTTTATATTTGATACTTCCATCTGGCATTTCTTTCCTTTTGTATACCCATTTACAACCAATTACTTTCTTGTCTTTGGGTCTGTCAACAATTTCAAAAACATCTTTATTTACCAGGCAACCAAACTCATTATCCATTGCATCAAACCATCTTTCCTGTTCTTCACTAGAGTAACTTTCCAATTCTTCAAAACTTTCAGGCTCTTCTACTGCTAAACAAGCTCTTGCCTTTGTCACAACAAACCTATCTGGAGGCTTTCTAACTCTATGACTACGCCTGGGAATAAAATCTGCTGATCTGTCTCCTTCATCCTCACTTTCTCTACTAGGAGTTGTAGTTCTATGGCTAAATCTCTTGTCTTCAGTCATTCGAGTAGTAGTAGGCCTAGATGCTATCTCATCATCAGAAGAACTACCACTGCTGCTAGGTGATGCTTCCTGCTTAACTGAAACCCCTCCGTTTCCTGAGGTTGGTTCAGTTTGTGCTTCTGGCTCATTTGAACTCCCTAATCTCAAAAACACTTCTTTATTGGCATGCAGTTTGTCCCAACCAGCATGTCTCTCGAAATTTGCAGACCTAGAATACTGCACTTGTTTTCCTCCCAAATGAAACTTGTAGCTATTTCCAGAATACCCCAAAAACCTAAGCCTTTTGCTTTTGGGTTCTCCTTTCCTCCTGAAACAAGCAGGTGTGTAAACATGAGCAAATTGTCCAAAAACCCTTAAGTACTTGTAATTTGGCATTCTCCCATACAATACCCTGTAGGGAATGTCTGCAATTTCTGAATGATACAATCTGTTACTGATATGTATTGCAGTCAAAGTTGCTTCTGCCCAAAAACTATCTTTCACCCCTGCATCTGCCATCATACAAGCAGTAATTCTTTTTATATCTTGTATTTTCTTCTCTGCTAACCCATCCTCACTAGGACAAGCAGGGTTTGTAGTTTCATGCCTTATTCCCACCTTTTGAAACCAGTTAAACAATTGATTATTTAAAAATTCTCCTCCTCTATCAGTTATGATGGTGCCTACTCTGCTATCAAATTGTCTTTCCACCATTCTTACCCATGCTTTTAAACATTGCCCAGCGTCAGATTTGTTTTTCATTATTCTCACAAATGCAAACCTTGTATACCTATCAACAATTACTAGGAAATACTTGCTTCCCCCTAAGGACAAGCAATTAGCTTGGGCGACATCTGCATGTACATACTGAAATGGTCTTTGAGCAATTCTTTTTGTTTTCTTAGCTACTGGAAAAGCTCTGACCTTTACCTGTTGACATACCGTACAATCTAAGTGGTTTTTGCATTCAGTAACTTTTAAATCTGGACACATACTGATTAAATTCTTTAAACATTTGAAGCTCGCATGGCCGAATTTTCTGTGAAGCTCGTGTATGCAGTCTTTGTGGATTGGAATATTTTCTATGTTATTAGCTTCTTCAACCCTGTAGCTATCAATATTGTCCTCCAAATAATAAAGTTTGTCCTTTTTCAAACCTATGCCACGCAATTCCCCATTCAGTTTTATCTTACACATGTTCTTTTCAAAGATGACTGTGTAGTCTCTTTCTGTTAATCTACTTACTGATAACAAATTATTTTCTAACTCCTTTACATGTAAGACATCATTAAAATTCTCTTTTAGCCCTGGAATGTACACAGTACCCATTTGATTTACAGTGCTTAGCTCTTTCCCGTCAGCCAAAACTACAGCATTTACATTAGCTGATTTTCTATTACTTATTAAATTTATATCATTACACATCAAAGATGTGGCTCCTGAATCTACTAGCCATTTAGAATTTGCATTTTGTTTTTCCTTAATCATGGTTGCAAACCCCTTTTTATTACCACTGTCCCTCAAAAATGGAGGTCTGGATTGTTTTTGATACTGCCGCGGCTGCCATCTGCTCTCTGCTTGCTTGCGTCTCTCAGCTGCAAAATGTTTACAATGTCTCTTCAGATGACCAATCTTCTTACAATAAAAGCACCTCCGTTGCTCCCTTGTAGAGGCTGCTTCCTCCTGCATTCGCCAGTCAGGAGTTGTTCGTTGTTTTGGCACAGTCTTTAAACTTGCTGAGTCACCCTGCTCAGACATTCTTCTCTGGTTCTCTTCCAGTATTCTGGCCACAATTAAATCTCTATTAAGCTCAGCTTCTGGCAAGTTCTGCAAGCTGTTCGTTATGTTGTCCCACGAAGAGTCTAGTGATTCTATTAAAATGTAGCATTGCTGCTCTTTGCTAATTTGCACTCCCCTCAGTTCAGCTTGCACAAATAAATCTTGCATTATTTTTAAATGTTCTATCACACACTGCCCTTTAGCCATCTTTTGCCTGTATATTCTTTTAGACCATAGCATTTTTGCAAAAGCAGTTGAAGGAGTGTGTAATCTCTGCAAGGTATCCCACACATCCTTGGCAGACGTTTTATCTCTGACGTCATTAATTAAGTCTTCTTCAAGCATGAGATAAAGACAGGCTTTTGCTTTACTATCTCTCTCTTGAGTGGCTGCATTAGCATCAGCTGCCAGCCCTGTTTCAACTGTTGACCACAGACCTTCCTTTACTAGTAGAGATTGGGCATAAATCTTCCAGGTAGAGTAGTTGTTTCTATTTAATTTACTAAACTTTAGAATTTCCATCTTGATTTGTGCAGTGACTCAATTTGACACAGTCCTTCTGAGTATGCACAGCCGACCCGTCTGGGCTTAAGCAAAACACAAAATGATTTACTCACGAGGCTTATCAGTGCAGCACAAACAGCTTGCTCTGATCTGTCGTCCACAAAGCTTTCTTCCACTCTCTGGAACTTTTAGCTTCTGTGGATGCTGGGTGCTCTAGTAACTGGGCCCATAACCCTTGTCAGGGATGATGGGAGTTGTAGCTCTTCACCTCTGGCTCAAACTCACCACCTTGTTATGCAGCAGAGCTGACCAGCTTAGATCAGTGGTTAATGCTTTCCTCCAAAGCAGCAGAGTTTCAGAGAATAGGCTGAAGATCCTGACAAACTCTCCAAGCCTTCTCACTCTTCTCCAGGTGTCTCCAAAACGTCTCCAGGAATCACCCAGGCAACTCAGTAGTTTTATATAAAACCTACTTTATTCTTCTATATAAATATACTATATGGTAAACAAACCACAATCTCTACACACTACTCCACAATATCTCCAAACCACTGCACCTCTACTCAACCACAATACATTGGCAAACATTGCAATTTTATAGCCATTGTTTATCACCACCCACTAATTAGTTTCCACCCAGTGGGTGTGTACTTCCATTCTGATTGGTCCACATAGTTCCATCCATGCCTAAGACCAACCCATGTATTTCAACATTTCACCTTGTACACTTAATGATTCTCAGGTGCTTCCAATCTGCATTCAGTACCTCTGTCCTTGGCTCTCAGGCCTTCTAGATTACATTAGCAGTTTCACCTGTGTAGCCCCATATTTGCTCTTGCTTAGTCATTGTGACTTTCACATACATGTTTTATTTCTTTCACTGTATGTCCCATGTTGCATTTTCCTTAACATCACAGATCAGACATCACAAGAGCAGCCAGACCCAGAAAAAAACCACAGGAATGAAGAAAAACAGCCACCCAAAGGGAAGGTATTTTTACCATACATCAAAGGAGTCACAGACAGAATAGGTAAACTGATGGGGAAACACAACCTCCAAATGATCTACAGACCAACCAAGATAATCCAAGAAATGCTGTGCTCAGCGAAGGACAAAAGAGACCCTCTCACAGCTGCAGGAGTTTATCACATACCATGCAGCTGTGGACAAGTTTATATAGGGACCATTAAATACAAATACAGCAGTAGCGGAACATATTATAAACCAACCTGGCACAAAAATGTTATTTAAAAAAAACACCAACATTCTGGACCAGGCCAACATCTATCATGTCACAATGCACACAGAAGCTATTGAAATCCACAAACACCTGGACAACTTCAACAGGAAAGAAGAAACCCTTAAGTAAACAAAGTTTGGCTTCCTGTCCTGAAAAACACCAAAATTAAAACTCAACACAAAGAAATGAACTTCATCCAGGGACAGGGGGATTTCCAGCAAACAATGGACCATTAGCCAAACAGACACTAATCCTCCTTGCATATCCTCCCACCCTAGGAATTAGCCATTCAGATACACAAATTTACATATCCTCTCCAACAGGGACTCACAGTATAAAAACCCCACACACCCCTATGCTACCATTCTCTGAAGATGCCAGACACATGCAGGCAAAACTTCAGGAATAAACTCTTCCAGAACACAACCTCACAGCGTGGTTAAAAAAAAAAACCATGAAAAACCTATCAAATATTGCCAAATATTATGACATGGACACATGGGAAAGAGGGGGTGGTGGTGTCATGGCTGGTAACAATCTCTCAGCCAAGAAAAATAGGTGGCCATGAGACTACTGCAGAAGTGGTTTTGTTTTTTGGCACAGAAAAAAATCATGTATCTTCTGCAGCGAAAAGTGCATTTCTGTGCAGAAAGCATGTTTTCTGCAGAAATACTGTGGGACAATGAATCAACTTTGAGTTTTCTTCTGGACTTGAAAGGAATGGCCAAGGTGCTGAACCCCATCCCCTCCAAACAAAATCGCTAGTGACACACTGCAGAAGTGATGCAGTTTGACACCACTTTAACTGCCATGACTCAATGCTATGGAATTTTGGGATTTGTAGTTTGTGAGATATTTAGCCTTCTCTGTCAGAGAGTTCTGGTGCCACAACTACAAATCCCAGGATGCCATATGATGGAGCCATGATAGTTAAAGCAGTATCAAACTGCATTATTTCTGCAGTGTGGCAGCTGCCATGGAAGTGACAGGCTGCCACTTATATCTATGGAGTATATATTGCATTTATTGCATAGTGCTTGTATACCTAGGGTACAATCCTGCTTCAGAGCAGACAAAGTATAAAATTTGCAAGTGCAGCTCTGTGCTGCTTCCTCCAACATAAGGCAGTTTTTCAAGTCCCAGAGGTGCTACCATGGCTGTTGATGGACCAAGGGGAGGACAGATGACCAGGCAGCACCTGGCTAAAATTCTGCAACTGAGGGAGGGGAAACGGAGGTTGCCCTTTGGCTGCAAAATGTTTTTATTCCTCCAGACACAAAGTTACAGCTGGGGCAGGTGCTGCCTATTCAGCTCTGCTCCCCAGCCAGTAAATAACCATGGCAGTAACCCCAGGGATTGAAAGCTGCCATGAGAGGATGATGTTGCACAAGGACATAGTGAATACCTCCCTACTCAATGTCACACACACAAAAAGACACCCACAGGCATACTGTTCTGTTGGGAAAATGCAGCTGGATTCCAAATTAAGAGTGACACACATGGCACCTGGAGCTCCCCAACAGGACTGGCCTTGGACTCTATCCTTACCCACCCACACACACACACACACACTGTGGAATCCATCTCTTTAAACTGCTCACTACCCACTGCTGACAGCTAGTGGGGATCTCCTTTCACTTCTCATTCATTGTCTCATAGCTAAGCAGTTCTGGATTTAAAATATTTAATCCAACAAAAGAACCTGACCGTTCAGGCATTCAGCAATTCAACAATAAGCTAAACCTAGGAATCTGGGGAGAGCTGAAAACAAAGAAAAGCCTCCTGTTTTCTTCAATGAGCTTTTAAAATCAGGCAGTATATCATGCTTTCATGCATGATGAATGACTACACTCTTTGGAGCTTGCATATCTGCAGGCACTGGTGTAGAGGGAAAACATTCCTGTGAGACAGTTGCCAAGCCCTGCTTATCAGCAAAGGCAGAATGAATCAAAACACCCTATTGGATTTCTGCAAGGGTAATGAGTATTTTTCATCTGAACTCTCACCCCTTTTGAGAGGACACTTCTGTGCGACAATCTGCTCTGCCACTGACCTTCTCAGCACTTAGCCAAAATGCTCATTGACTTCCCTTGACCAGAGTCTTGGGGGATGAAACTCAAAAGTGAGTGATTCCATTTTCAGAAGGCAAGGCCCACCCTCTCTGGGCTTCCCACTGCACTGATGAAAGAAAGAATCAATGCCTCATTTCTAAATTTCAGATGACTGAATTTCATACCCTAACCTATTTCTGACATTTTCCTTTTCATTAAATATGTCAGAGCTATTACCATGCCATCAATATCTAAGGCAGGGTCAGAGGAGGGCATTATCAAATTACTACATGTCTTGGCCATGGGCACTGCGATGTATGTTCTAAGAGAGGTGCTGAACACTAATTACTGAAAAGTGTCTAGTACCTTTCAAATATATTTCCCTTTCATTAAATAACATAGTTCATTTCTTGATATTCACCCCCAATCTGGCTCTGCTCAGTTTAAACCAAGAGTAGGAATCTTGTAGCCACCCAGATGTTGTTCAGCTGCAGTCCCCATTCTCCACCTTTGTCTATGCTGGCTCACCTCCAGTTTGGCAACATCTGGAGGGCTGAACAATCCCCACCCATCACAGGAAACAAAGGTTGTTCATTTATTATTTATTATTTGGATTATGTTGCCTAGCTTACCACACACACACACACACACACACACACAGACCCAAGATTTGAACAGCTGTGTTTGGAGTTTGTGGTTACATATGGCTGAAACTCAGAAGTCCCTGAATGAAGCAACTTTGGAGGAAGCAGGTGAACAAAAAAGAGGAACAGTTCTTTGTTAAAAGGCATCTTTATCACCACAAGTATCAACTTGACTACTTTTTGTTGTTGCTATACTTTGTATCATTTTGTACTTGAAGAACAACCTCCCCCTATGCTCCTCCCCCACCCCAATTTGGAGATGCCACACTTCCAGCTCCCACTTCAAGTTCCAACCACAACTGTTAAACAGCCAACTCTTACTTTATTTCTTTCCCCAGATCCCATTTCCCAATATTTTGTTGAAGGCTGTGATAGGTTAATGTACAGGATGGCAGGCCCTCCAAACTGCTGCTCATCACACTGCCCCTGCCTTAAGTACTAAGGTCTAAATATTCTTTGGTATCCCCCAAATAAACTGTGCCCACTAAATAAACAAACTTACGTAAGTCTTGACTAACACTTCCTATTAATTCAGTGAGTCTACTCCAGTTGGGACAAAGAATTAGATTCACATATTTGGGTCTGGCAAACCCAAAACCGAAAAACATCTTTCAGGAGTAGGCTTTATGATTAAAAACTCCATTGCCTCCAAACTTGAAACCCTGCCAACAGGACACTCCGATCACATTATTTCCTTACGCCTCCCACATGTTCTCTTTAGTATATATGCCCAACTTTGCAAGCCGACCCTGTAGAGAAAGATAAACTCTCCACAGACCTACGCCAACTCAAACAAAAAGTCCCTTTAGAAAATAAAATTATTATCCTTGGTGACTTCAATGCCAGAGTAGGAAAGAACTCTGAAGCCTGGAAAGGTGTCTTAGGCAAGCATGGTGTTGGAAACTGCAATGATAATGGACGCCTCCTGCTAGAGTTCTGTACAGAACAACAGCTGACTATTATAAACACTATCTTTCAGCAGAAAGATAGCTTGAAGACAACCTGGATGCATCCCCGATCCAAACATTGGCACCTCATTGACTATGTTCTAGTCAGCCAGAGAAACATCCGTGATGTCTGTCATACCCGAGTGATGCCCAGTGCAGAATGCCAGACAGATCATCGCCTCGTAAGATGTAAACTAAATCTTCATCTTAAGTTCAAACCTAAGAGGGGTGGCATCTTAAAGAAGAGACTGCAAGTCAACAATCTTCAACAAGCTAGCATGAGAGACAAATTCCAGGAAAACCTGCAAACAAAACTTGAAGACCATCCTACAGATCCTTCTCCTACAGTGCTTTGGCAACATATCAAAAACAGTATCCTGCAGTCTGCAGAAGAATCCCTCAGGTTCTCCCACAAGAAAAATCAAGACTGGTTTGATGAAAACAACCAAGAGATCCAGGAGGTGTTGGCAAAGAAGAGAACTGCTCACCAGGCATACCTTGCCCAGCCAAGCTGCCATGTAAGAAAAGTAGCTTTCAGTCTCACATGTAGTAAACTTCAACAAAAACTCCGAGACATACAGAACAAGTGGTGGATCAATATAGCAGAAAAGACACAACGCTGTGCAGATCTGGATGACTCTAGAGGATTTTATGAAGCTCTTAAGGCAGTGTTTGGACCTACTTATCAAACATTAATTACTGATAAAGCCTCCATCCTGAGTCAATGGGCTGAACATTTTCAAAGTCTCTTTAGTGCCAACCGAATAGTCCAATGCTCAGCTATCCAACATATGACACAAAAACCGGTGAAAAATGAATTGGACATAGCTCCCACTTTGGAAGAGACCCTTAAGGCCATACAGCAGATGAAAAACGGCAAGGCAGCTGGGATTGATGGAATCCCACCTGAAGTTTGGAAACATGGAGGTCATGTACTCCATGATAAATTCCATGAACTCCTTGTGAATTGCTGGGGAAAGGGGGACCTGCCATCAGATCTCCGAGATGCAGTCATCATCACCCTCTACAAGAAAAAAGGAGCAAAATCCGATTGCTCAAACTATCGAGGCATAACACTGCTCTCTATTGCTGGAAAAATCCTTGCAAGGATACTCCTGAACAGATTAGTTCCTGCCATTGCAGAAGAACTTCTTCCTGAAAGCCAATGTGGCTTCAGAGCCAATAGGAGCATGACAGATATGGTATTTGCCCTTAGACAACTGCAAGAGAAATGTAGAGAGCAGAACAAGGGTCTCTATGTAACATTTGTTGACTTCACCAAAGCCTTCGACACCATGTGTAGAAAAGGTCTGTGGCAGATCCTGGAAAGACTAGGATGTCCCCCCAAATTCATTAAAATGATTATCATGCTACACGAGGACCAGCAGAGTCAAGTCAGATATGGTGATGCTCTTTCAGAGCCCTTTCTAATAACTAATGGAGTGAAGCAAGGTTGTGTTCTTGCTCCAACTTTATTTACAATCTTCTTCAGCATGATGCTCTAAAGGGCTATGGCAGAGCTTGGAGAAGAAGACGGCATCTATATACGTTACCGTACTGATGGTAGCTTGTTTAACTTAAGCCGTCTGAGGGCTTGCACTATGATTCTAAACTATCTAGTCCGTGAGCTGCTCTTCGCTCATGATGCTGCCCTTGTTGCCCACACAGAAGCAGCTCTGCAGCACCTAACATCCTGCTTTGCAACAGCTGAAGAGCTTTTTCGGCTGGAAGTCAACCTGAAGAAAACGGAAGTTCTTTACGAGCCTGCACCACAGGATGAACACCACCATCCCCACATTGCCATCGGCAACTCTGTGCTTAAGTCTTTTCAGCAGTTCACCTACCTGGGAAGCATCATCTCCTCGGATGCCAAGATTGACAAAGGAGAATTTCAGACTGCAGTGTAATAGTGTTACTATTCCACTTTAACTGCTCTGGCTTCCTGCTGTGGAATTCTGGGGTTTGTAGTTTAGTGAGGCCTAAGAGCTCTCTGGCTGAGAGTTGTAAATGCCCCTCCCTAAACTGCAAATCCCAGGATTCAACAGGAGGCAGCCATAGCAAATAAAGTGGAATAGTAACACTATAACAGTGTTGTCTGAAAATCTCCAAAGAGATCGATCACAGATTAGCAAAGGCACATAGCACATATGGAAGACTTTACAAAAGAGTCTGGAGTAATAAACACCTGAGGCGAAACAGAAAAATCAGTATGTACAGAGCCATTGTACTATCTATTCTCCTTTATGGATCTGAAACATGGGTCACCTATCGCCACCACTTACGACTCCTCGAACGCTTTCATCAGCGCAGTTTACGCACAATCCTAAATATACACTGGACTGACTATGTGACGAATGTTGCTGTCCTTGAGCAAGCAGGGATCACCAGCATTGAGGCCATGATATTGGGAACACAGCTGCGCTGGGCAGGTCATGTTTCTAGGACGGAGGACCATCACCTCCCCAAAATAGTATTCTATGGTGAACTCACCACGTGTCAGCGTAAGAGGGCCGCTCCATAAAAATGATACAAAGACTCCCTGAACAACACCTCAGGTTCGACCAAATTGATCACCAACAATGGTCTGCCCTGGCCTCACATCAGGAGGAATGGGGACACTATCCACAATGCTGCAGCCTTATTTGAGAACTCACACCGAACAAGTCTTGAAGAGAAACAACAACACAGAAAGAATCACAACCCGGTAACATCACCCAAGGAAACCTTCTGCTGTGCTTTCTCCAACTGGACTTGTCTATCTCGGATTGGCCTTTTTAGTCATCAGCACACTTGCAGAAAGCGCAGGATGAGTCCTTCCTGAATCTTCATTTGTGAAGAGAAGCCAGAGAGAGAGAGAGATATAAGGGACACCATTTTGCTATGCCACTGCATATACTGGGACTTGAGTATTCATGGATTTTGGTATCCAGGGGGGTCCTGGAACCAAACCCCAGCAAATATGAAGGAACAACTGTATTTTAAAACAGTAGAAAATTATTTAAAACCATAACAAGAACAATAAATAATGCAGAACACACACATCTCATTAAAGACCTTTCCACTTAGCCTCTTAGTCACCGAATGATTGTTCAAATAAAAGATATTTATCAGATGGAGAGAAGGGAGGGGGGTGCAAATATATGGGCAGTATTCTATACTAGCCATTCTGTTACTTAACTAAGTAGCTTCTTAATAACTAACTAAATATTTTTCTAGCCTGACCTCCCTCTCCCAACTTCATGCACCCATCCTCTGATAATTGGCAGAACAGACCTCTTTTTCCCTAGGCAGCTGATGCCCTGTAAAATAGGTTGGGGGGAAGGGGGATTACAATTGTGGAAATAGTGTCACAATCATAGCTAATTAGAGATTGAAAATACAGAACAGTTATAGATGAGTAAATCTGGTATGCTTAACTAAGCAGCTGATATAGAATACTAGCCTATGCCTTTAGTGTTTTATTTCTTGCATCTTTGTTTGGCTATATTTTCATTTAAGAATTAATGAGGTGTTGGGCATACTGTATTAAACTGAACTCAACAATAAACACATCCACTTGTTCAATGGCGTGGCCACCTTGGAACCCAAGTACCAGATCCAGGGAAGGATCTTAAAGGGCCAGAGTGAGTGACAGGAGCCCAAGGATTAGAACTGTGGGGCCAACCTGGAGAAAGGATCTGTCACACCTTCTGGTGCCATTACCATGTCTTGCCAATACTCTGTGCTGTTCTCTACGTCTGAATCAGTCTCCAAATGTACCCTGCTCAGATTTAAAACCCATCTCTTGCAAATGTACACCCTCCGGTGTGCACTGAAAAGCATCTTTAATTTGTTTTAAACCTTGTGCTGAAGGGCTACAGTAAAAGAAAATTCTTGTAAGAGATTGTCTTGACTTTCTCTATTATACCATTTTTTAAAAATCTGTCTACCCAGGCACCTTCCCAATCTTGCATATTACATCATTTCCCTTGCTAATGCATTTTTGCTTCAACTGCAGGGAGATTTAGGACTAATTTACAGGATCTGAGACTGAAAATATGGTCCTTCCACCAGACATTTCATCCGCTCTTAACCTTCTTTTCAGTAGGGTAAAAAAATAGGAAAGTGCCTAAATTTGGGTATTTTCTGATGGCAATGAGAATTCCAATATATTCTGAGATTTTTCTTTTTTTAAAAAAATGTCCCATATCCACAGGAGTGTTTGTGGGTGCAGAACACAGGTTATCCCATGCTACCTAAATACTCAAGAGCCAAAAAAAAAAAAAAAAAAACCCACATGTTCAGATGAGATGGAACACAACTGCCAGACCTCCTTCTTCACACACACAAAAATAATAATAAAAGAGGCAACCCAAACAAATATAATACATTTGCCAAGACAGGTTTTGTCCTATCTGGGACACACACAAAAAGAGCCACTGTATATGAAAGTGGGTGGATCTCAGAACATCACCATCATCACCACCACTACCACCACCATTTATAGCCTGCCTTTTTACTAATACTGGGGTCCAAGCCAGTTTTCAAATGATTAAAACTAATACAGATTAAAACATACAAAAACATGTGCGACAGTTGAAAAACAATTGATAGAGTTCAAATAATATAAAAGGCATTAAAAGACAACATATTTTTTTAAAAAAATCAACAAAACACACAGTGGAAGAAGCAAGGTGGACCATTCTACTCTCCCTAGGAAGGTAGACCAAAAGTCTCAGAGCAGCCACTGAGAAGGCCCTCTCTCTTTCCCTCATCAATCATGCCTGGCAAGGTGTGGTAGTGACAGAAGAGCCTCCCCCAAAGATTTCAGAGCTTAAAAAGACTCAGATGGGTAGATATGGTCCTTCAAATAGCCTGGAACTTATCCATATAGAGTTTACAACTCTCCAGGGGACATTGTCATAATATGCATACATTGTTTATCTAATCTTTGTGAATTCTTCCACAAAATGTGACTCTGGGCAACTGAAATGTTCCATCTGTGTGGATGAACATTAAAAAGAGGAGCAGCTGTTTGACATTAGGGAGCAACTTTTAAATATTTGTGGGCTGTGGAGGACAGGTTTTACCCAAACTGTCAAGTTTCTGCATTTTTACAGAGCATGCAACTTCTCTTCAGGCTTTAGCCCCTCCATGTGATTCAAAGATGTGCCATATTGGCATGCCCACACCTGTCAATTAGCAAAGAAAGAGGATATATATTTACAGCTCTTCCAAGTTACAGGTGGGGAATACAGTCACTGCCACCACAATAACATCAAGTGAAGTGTGTACCAGGCTTTGACATCAGTGAGGTGGGAAAATAAAGGAAAATATACTGTTTGATAAATGATGAGATATGAAGATCTGTGAGTAAAATTTTATCACACTAGATTTATAGTGTATTATTTACCTATAAGGAAGAAACTAGAAATTCATGGATTTCTTAATGAGAAGAGATGGAGATAATGTTTCTTTGGTTAATCTTCTAACCAGCAATAATTCTTGTTATGCATAGGCAAGATGAGTTTGGAATATTTAGTGGAAAAAAGGATTATTTGAGGATCAAATGCAAATGGCATGGTTTTGACACACAGGCTAAAACCTGTTAGTAATACCAACTAGAGTAGACCCACTGAATCAATTGTTGAACAGTGAGTCAACACCTAGGTCAATCCAATGTATTCAACAGTTCTATGCTAGATATCAATTAAGAGAGCAATCTTAAATATGTCTACTAAAAGATAAGTCTCATTTGAGTTATATACAACTCATTTGAAGTTGTATATAAAGGAAAATGGCATGGTTCTAAACTGGTGTCTGTCATCAGTAGTAGATTGTATGAGGGCAAAAAAAAAATGAAGATTAAGGTTTTTTTGGTCAGTCGAAAGGTAAACCAGGTAACAGGGAATCAGCCTATGTTGGGCATGGTTATACTTCTCCCTTAAGATGGAAGTACACAGTTTGAGTGTACTGCTGGATTTAGCATGCAGACTGGAGGTCCAATTGTCAGTGATGATCAGAAGAACATTTACATAGTTAAAACTAGTTTGCCAACCCCACCCATTTCTAGAGTTGTCTGATCTGGCCACCAGACACACCTTAGTTATATCCCATTTGGATTCCTATGATACATTCTATATGAGTCTTGTCTATTGGGTGAGCACAATTCAAAGTTCAGGTTATAACTTATAACCTGAGCTTGAGGCCCTATACAACTTGAGGCCAAGACTATCTGAAGAACTGCTCTTTCTATATTAGAATGGCTGAGCACTGAGGTCTTCAGAGGAGGTCATTCTCTCAGTCCTGCCATGCTCACAGGCATGATTGGTAGGAACATGGGTGAGAACCTTTTCGGTGGCTGCTCCTAGGCTGGAGAACTACCTTCTAATGGAGGATTAACTGCCCCTCTGCTTGCTGACTTTCTATTGGCAAGTGATTTTTTTCTGGTCCCACAGGAAGTAACTAGAGTTGTTGTGCTGATTTTTATTCAGTAGAAGAAGTTATAGTTTGAGTTCCAGTTCCACCAAACAGGAAGGATATAAAGGAACAACAACAGCAGCAGCAGCTAGCAGCTGCTTAATTGAGAGTTGAGAATTGTTAAGATAAGCTTAACCCCTTCCCTACATGTTCTTTTCCTGTTCCAAGCATCAACAGTAGCTCCACTCTTACCCCAAGTGTCTGTTTGGAATCTCCAAGGAAAGAGAAAGAATCTGATTGGCTAAGGTTACTCACATAACTGCCTAATCCATTTTAGGGAAGCTTATTTTCTTTCACAACTTTTGTTTTTCTACATGATGATGAATTGGGGTGCTAGTCAAATACCTTGCTGGAGTCTAATTTCATTCCCATTGTTAAGTGTGCAGATACCAGTATCAAAAACGGGAAACAAGGCTGGTCTGGCATGATTTGTTTCCACCAAGCTAGGCTATCAGTCTTTCCACTCACTTGCAACTGATGCTCCTGAAAATGCTTCCCATTAATTTCTGGAGAAGCATTTATAGCTGGATCCTTTTTGACCTATTTGGTCAAAGTAATGTTTGTTTGTTTGTTTGTTTGTTTGTTTAGGCATCAGACAAACCCCTGAAAGTTTCATGAAAATCTACTCTGATTTTAAATCTGTTTTATGAAAGGAGCTATCCAACGTACTGAACCCATTTTGAGGATAAGGTTCAGCACATTGAACAGCTCCAGAATCATTAGAATTCAGCTTCTGACTCAAATGGAGGCTACCGACCACTGCTGCCATGGATGCCGCAAAGAGAAATCAGAAAAGAGGAAACATGAGTCACTCAGAACTCTTCTCCACTTTTGGTTCCCATGAAAAGATGGGAGGATATGTGTTCCATTCTCCTATCAGAAGACTATACATATCCACCCTCCTGTGTGACCCACAAATAAAGGGAAAGGAAGTATGAGTTTCTTATGTGAGGTGCTCAAAGTGAATCATAGCTTCTGCTGTACTGTAATTTCTTTTTTTCCCTTCTTAAAAAGAAACGGTTGGTAAGCTGTCACCTTAGCCATGTACCATGGCCAAAAATGGGACTGTTGTTGTTCCCCCCTCTCTTTTTAGCATTCAAGCCTGAAGACATGTGATCTGCCTCAAAAGGGTGATCTCAGCAACTGCAAACCACTCCTAAGCAAGTCTACTCAAAAGTGGACTCATGTCACTTGAGTCCCTAGAGCAAAGGAAGGAGAATAGGTGGCTTTCCAGGGTTTTGGACTACAATCCCCATCATTCTTCAATGGTAGCTATGCTGGTTTGTGCTTAATGGGAATTGAAATCCAACAATATATGGAAAGCCACACATTTCCCACCCCTTCAATAGATACCGTATGAGTATTCTTAGAACTGTGGGTTTAGCAGTTTCATTCCATCCAAAGTGCTATGTGCTTGCTCAATATTTCTATTTCAAAGAGTCAAAAACAGAACAGGAGGATATAGGCCACTGTCTGATAGCATGTGTCTTCTACGTAGCCTACTGAGACTGCTCTAATATTCAACTCCTGCATGATGCCACTTTTAGGAGAGGAGGGTAATTGGTTTAATAACTATTTTTACTACATTCCTAGCTCCTCCACAACCCACTCACTCTCATTCCCTCTGGCGTTCATCAAAAATACATCTAATTTCCTAAGTGGCTACTGAAGTCTGAATTTCCTTGGAGAATTTTCATCAAATCAGATCCTTGAACTCTTACAAGTCCTTGGTGTACTATTCACATCTAAAAAAAACTTTTGAGGCCAGTTTGTTAGGAAACTAAATCTAAAACTGGTCAATGTGTTTTATCTATATCTATATCTATATCTATATCAAGAGAGAGAGAGAGAGAAAATCTTCACATATATATATATATATATATATATATATATATATATATATGGAGAATATGTAACCCAACATGGCACACTTACAAAGTCAAGTGCACTGAATGTTTCAAAATGAACACCACAGGGGGGGAAATGTCAGAAACAGTATGAAGCATCAAGCTATTCTAGACCACCTAGGCTGAAAATCCTCATTTAGGAGATGGAAACAGGAAGCTAAGGAAAGATTAGGGAGATGGCCACCTCTCTGGTGTGTTTTACTCATGGATTCCTACACTGCTAGGAAATGGACTGGATGGCCCTTACGACCCTTCCAACTTTATGATTCTATGAAAGGAAAATAAGAGGTGAAAGCACATGAGGCTGGATGTAGGTAGTTGGGACCCAAGACCAGTTTCAGAAATATCCCCTATATAAAAGTACACGTTAGCAACTAGGAGTTGGGGCACAGAAATTAAATAACTTAATAGAGTAGTAGTAAATAATATGCAATAGTCTCTCTCTCTCTCTCTCTGGCTTTTCTTCGCAAACGAAGATTCAGGAAGGATTCATCCCGCGCTTTCTGCAAGCGCGCTGATGACTAAAAAGGCCAATCTGAGATAAACAAGTCCGGTTGCAAAAAGCACAGCAGAAGGTCTCCTTGGGTGATGTTTTTGGGTTGTGATTCTTTCTGCGTTGTCGTTTCTCTTCAAGACTTGTTCATCGTGAGTTCTCAAATAAGGCTGCAGCATTGTGGATAGTGCGTCTCCATGCCTCCCGATGTGAGGCCAGGGCGGACCACTGTTGGTGATCAATTTGGCCAAGCCTGAGATGTTGTTTCAGGGAGTCTTTGTATTGCTTTTTTGGAGCGCCCCTCTTACGCTGACCCGTGGCGAGTTCACCGTAGATTAGTATTTTTGGGAGGCGATGGTCCTCCATCCTAGAAACGTGCCCTGCCCAGCGCAGCTGTGTTCTCAATATCATGGCCTCAATGCTGGTGATCCCTGCTTGCTCAAGGACAGCAACATTCGTCACATAGTCAGTCCAGTGTATATTTAGGATTGTGCGTAGACAGCGCTGATGAAAGCACTCAAGGAGTCGTAGGTGGTGGCGATAGGTGACCCATGTTTCAGATCCATAAAGGAGGATAGACAGTACGATGGCTCTATACACACTGATTTTTGTGCTTTGCCTCAGGTGTTTATTGCTCCAGACTCTTTTGTGAAGTCTTCCAAATGCACTATATGCCTTTGATAATCTGTGATCGATCTCTTTGTCAATCTTGGCATCTGAGGAGATGATGCTTCCCAGGTAGGTGAACTGCTGAACGGACTTGAGCACAGATTTGCCGACGGCAATGTGGGGATGGTGGTGTTCCTCCTGTGGTGCAGGCTGGTAAAGAACTTCTGTTTTCTTCAGGTTGACTTCTAGCCCAAACAGCTCTGCAGCTGTTGCAAAGCAGGATGTTAGGCGCTGCAGAGCTGCTTCTGTGTGGGCAACAAGGGCAGCATCATCGGCGAAGAGCAGCTCACGGATTAGATACTTTAGAGTCTTAGTGTGAGCCCTCAGACGGCTTAAGTTAAACAAGCTACCATCAGTACGGTAGCGTATATAGATGCCGTCATCTTCTTCAAGCTCTGCCATAGCCCTTTGGAGCATCGTGCTAAAGAAGACTGTAAATAAAGTTGGTGCAAGAACACAACCTTGCTTCACTCCATTAGTTATTAGAAAGGGCTCTGAAAGAGCATCGCCATATCTGACTTGACCACGCTGTCCCTCGTGTAGCAAGATAATCATTTTAAGGAATTTGGGGGGACATCCTAGTCTTTCCAGGATCTGCCACAGACCTTTTCTACTTACAGTGTCAAAGGCTTTGGTGAGGTTGACAAATGTTACATAGAGACCCTTGTTCTGCTCCCTACATTTTTCTTGCAGTTGCCTAAGGGTAAATACCATGTCTGTAGTACTCCTATTGGCTCTGAAGCCACATTGGCTTTCAGGAAGAAGTTCTTCTGCAATAGCAGGAACTAATCTGTTCAGGAGTATCCTTGCAAGGATTTTTCCAGCAATAGAGAGCAGTGTTATGCCTCGATAGTTTGAGCAGTCGGATTTTGCTCCTTTTTTCTTGTAGAGGGTGATGATGACTGCATCTCGGAGGTCTGATGGCAGTTCCCCTTTTTCCCAGCAGTTCACAAGGAATTCGTGGAATTTTTCGTGGAGTGCATGACCTCCGTGTTTCCAAACTTCAGGTGGGATTCCATCAATCCCAGCTGCCTTGCCGTTTTTCATCTGCTGTATGGCCTTAAGGGTCTCTTCCAAAGTGGGAGCTATGTCCAATTCATTTTTCATTGGTTTTTGTATCATATGTTGGATAGCTGAGCCTTGGACTACTCGGTTGACGCTAAAGAGACTTTGAAAATGTTCAGCCCAACGATTTAGGATGGAGGCTTTATCAGTAATTAATGTTTGACCATCTGTACTGTATAAGGAGCTTTGGACCTGATAAGTAGGTCCAAACACTGCTTTAAGAGCTTCATAAAATCCTCTATGATCACCCAGATCTATGCAATAGTAAGTAGTAGTAAATTAGAGTAGTGGTAAACAGAGTAGTAAATAGAGAAGTAGTAAATAAAATGCAATAGTACAATAGACAGCAGTACATATGTCTCCTCTATGAATCAATTTTTAGCAATGCAGGTTCGTTGAAACATAACAGGTGAATCTAACAGTGTTTTACTCAAGGAACACAAAAAGTGTTAATGAAAACAGAGACAGCAGAAGATTCAGGAGTGACTGGGGGAGGAGAGGAAGGAAGGCAAACCTTTTTTCTTCATCTTTAGGCCTCTAACCAGTGATGTCCTCTAATTAGTGATGTTTTAATTGCATTAGAAATTCAAAAGATCATATTATGAGAGTGTAGGACAGCATGGAGAGAAGCCTTCCTGGCCTTTTAAACCCAGAAACCCAGAAGGTCCCTTGCACCATACATAATCTAGCAACAAAATTTCGAACATCATGTTATTTCAGAAGGCCCAAAACTCTGTAGTATTCTGAACAAATATTCCCCTTTAAAATGATGCTCCAATAATTTCAGTGAGATATTTGCAAACTAACTTCCAGAGTTGGCTAAGCACGGAATCCCCTACTGATTTGGCTGAAGGCAAACCTTGCTCTTGCTCACCTGGCAGAGGTACAGGAAGGACATAGCCCCAGGAGAATTCTGGTCTGAAATTCTACTGCAGTAGCATGCTGAGCTCACTCACAATCTGCCACACCAAGCACTCCCTAGGAGTTAACTCCAAAGTGTCTGGGATGCAGACGTTGAAAATGACCATCAGTTTCCATCCCAAACATCCCCTTTACAAAGTTGATTTCAATGTTAAAGCAGCAATACTTTCTGGCTGTGTATCTTCCAGTGAGATGGTGAAGTGTACACTTGTTTTCATGTGATAATGCACAATATAACTGGAAATAGGTTTTCCTAAAAGGCAATGCCAGCTAGGGATGTTTAAGGAAGTTGGTCTTTGCAAATTTCAAGACAAATTGACTTAATTGACACCTCTCTGTACACTATGTAGGTCAGAATAACCATCAGATTTCATGCTTCCCTAAAAGATGTGGCACAATTTGGAGCTATTGAAAACTATTAAAATATTTCTAGAAATAACATATATTTAAAAAATGTTTAGTATTCCATTGAATTAGAAATAAATTAACCTATTTTTGAGATAAATATGTTTAAAATTATGTATTTAACTATACATGCAAATACAATTTTCCAGTAATATTTAATTTTAAATGTTAAAGATTTAATTTTAATGTGAAATGATAGATTAATGAAGAAACAGGAGATAATGGGCAGTTTACTTATAACCCCCCTCCCTGCCCCAGTAATGTGGTTTCAAGGCTGTGATCTGTTAAAGAATTTTGGAAAGCTTGCTACCTCTTTGTGCCACCTAGAAAACATGGCTTTTAAAATCCATTTAGCTACTACTAATCCCACCCCAACTTAATGTAGTGGTCTGAGCATTGGACTATGACTCTGGAGACCAGGGTTTTAATCCTTGCTTGGCCATGGAAACCCTCTGGGTGACCTTGGGCAAGTCATACACTCGTAGTCTCAGAGGAAGGCAAAGCCATACCCTCTGTGAACAAATCTTGCTAAGAAAATCCCATGACAGCTTCACCTTATGGTTGCCATAAGTCAGAAATGGCTTGAAGGCACACAACAACAATCCGACCCCATCACCAACTTATCTTGCAAAACAACCAGGAGCAGCCCATGTAGTGATAGATCCTGAAATCCTTGGCCACTGCTATAGTGTCAAAAGGCACTGGGGTTAATAGAAATGAGGATGCTTGATTCTGCAGGTATCACCCTGTTTTGAAGTATCTACAGCAATGCAATGACCCTGCAAGGCATGTATGTGAGTGTGTGTACATTCTATAAGGAAACTCTATAAGTGTGTGTACATTCTATAAGGAAGTAGACAGTCTATGAAAGCTTATGCTACAAATTCTTTCAGTTAGTCTCAAAGGTGCTACAAGACCCCCTTGCTAACTGATATTTCAGACTAAAATGGCTATGCCTTTGAGAAGCTTGGTTGTCTGACTTGTCACAGAGAAGGGTTAGCTGGGAGGATCTATCTAGGACCCATTTTTAAAGAATGTGACTCAATTAACATCCTCCAACAGGGGTGTCAAATTATTGGACACAAGTGAGTGCCTATAGGCAAATTCTCTCTTCCAATATGACAATCTGAACTTGGCAAGCAATCCATCTGTCTATAAGAAATGATACTGATAGGGAATGTCATCTTTGTGGCACAGGTGATTAGCTCAACACTTAGTAAAAAAACACAACAGTAATAATCTCTCCCAATTGTCAACAAAATGATGCAATTTCCTCAGACAGTGCATGACTGTGTATTATGCAGGCTTCTCCCCAGCTGACCTTCTTTAACACCATTCATTTTGTCATTAGATTAGCCTGCTGCCAATCATTCTTCCATTCATTTTCCTGTTACATGCCATAATTCCTGGGCAGTTGCAAATCTTGGCCAAGAAAGGATCCAACACTTTCCCACACCTCCATATATGATAAATCAAGCTTCTGGTGGACATTGCACTCTAGAGATAGTGGCAGTAGTTAAAGGTTTCACTATCAACTGGTAATGTTTAGAAAATGCTAGTTCTTAGGAATACATATGCCTGGAAAGTTGCTATCAACACTTTCCCACACCTCCATATATGATAAATCAAGCTTCTGGTGGACATTGCACTCTAGAGATAGTGGCAGTAGTTAAAGGTTTCACTATCAACTGGTAATGTTTAGAAAATGCTAGTTCTTAGGAATACATATGCCTGGAATGTTGTTATCAGAGTAGGGTCAGCAGAGACCTCTCCAGAAGAATTACTGTGCTACAGTGAGAAAAGGTTTGGTAGATAGTGAATTCATATCCCTAATAATCCTTGAAGCCCATTGGTTGACCCAGGGTCATATAGTTGCTTGGAAGATGGTCGGAGAGAGGAAGAACCATACTGTAGTGGTAGAATAGCTGTTTTGTATGTCAAAAGGTTCAACACCTGGCAACTCTAACTAAAAAGGTCATAGGTGAGTGGAAAGACCTTTGCTCAAGATTGTGAACAACCACTGCTATTATTCTGGTTAGGCAACACTGAGTCTGACATGAAATAAAGCAGCTTTCTGTTTCACCACAGTTGTTACTGGAGCCAACAGCTAATTCAGCATGTAGTGGTGGGGAAGGACAAATGGCTAGGAAGCCTGTGGGTAATTTCCACACTCCCACTGTCATGAAAGGAACAAAAGAGCCCAGTTTGCATTACAGTTGGGCTTGGAATAAGCTAAGCTGTTTTTCTGAGTTTTGGAAGAAAATAGTTTTCCAAATAGTCTTCCAAATTCAATTATCAGTCTAACTGGTGAAAGGGACTTACCCTATTACTAACAAGTAGTGTCTTGGAATATTTTTAGATAATAGATGGGCTTGTTATTTGCTTGCCTGCCCTCAGCTTAGAAGAGGGTGTGCCTCTTTTATTCATTGTCTATGGAATCACTGCTGGCTGTCCTAATTAGCCCACACCAAAACATAAGACAGCTTCTGTGCTGGTAATGAACGTTCGAGTTATGGAAGTAGGTTGTCAACAAACACGTTTCTGTGAAAACTCATATCACTTTCAATCCTTCTGCTCTATACCTGATGGATAGATATGGGACACTGTCACTCCTGCTGAACAGATTAGGCAAAAAAAAAAAGAAAAGGTACTTGAAGTGTGTCATTTGGAAAGACAGTCTCCTCTCATTACCAGCAGCCTCCATAAGAAATGAAATAATTCTAAAGAAAAAATATATATAGCCAAGCTTCATGTAATGAGGGTGTGTATGTTTTCTCATCATCTCAGCTATGAACATAACTTGAAGATAGCAAAGAACTTTCTTTAAATTTGAGCAAGTGAATCAAAGTCAGTGTTGAGAAGCTTATAAGTTTCCAATGTGATGCTCCAGTGGGCACACACGTAAACGTATGTCAGTGTGGTACTAACAGAGCATTGTCCAGAAAGAGTTCAGATGGATTCAATTTTATACTAAGTGATCTGCATCATCATATAATGCCAGTTGGATTATCCCAGAGCCTGGAAACATTTTTAGATGACAGGCTCCCAGAATACCCCAGTTCATATATCCACTGGCCAAGCTGACTTGGGGGATTCTTGGAGATAATAGCTCTAATTCAAAAATATTTTCCTCAAGATTCTAATCAGACCAAACATTGATCACCCTACAGAGTAGTGGAGGAAAGTTGTCATGTGGTCCTGGAAGCAAAATTTGGGTTGTTAGGTAGGAAATGGACATCAGGAACATCCAAGATGTTTTCTGAGATACGCTACCCATTCTGCACATGAAAATATTGATAGAGAGACTAAGCTGAACTACCTCAATGTATAGATGAGAACAGAGCTGGGAGGAAAGATAAGATTTTGCATGCAGATTTTGCATGCTGAATAAGGGGTTTCAAGTATAATCTGTGGCATCTTCAGTTTTAATGATCAAGTTATCTAATAAGCCCACTCTTCTCTGGACTCATCTTACTTTAATTATATAATTAAAAGGGTATGGACAAGAAGAAGGAAAAGGACAGATGTGGGTGGAAAACAGAATGGGAAGGAAGCAGGGAGAGAGAAAGATTGAGAAGCCAACAGATAAAGAAATGGTGCTGAGGAATATTTGTCACTTAAATGTACAAGTGTATAGCACTGTGTGAGCAAGATTACAAAAGGATTCATTGGAACTCACCACAATTAGCATTATACAAGATTGTATATGATACTATTAATACTATAGAATTCCAAAATATAATCAACAGAGAAGTTACTAAAGAGAATCTCTCTTTTCCCTTCCCTCCCAAAGAAAGAAGCAGTAACCCTAATAAATACTAATGCATTTAAGTGACCCAGTTCATATAAACATTTTTTCAACTTAGTGGAAATCACTATAAAAATCTTGGTAATTATAATTTACTGAGTTAATTCCAAGCTCTGTGCTGCACCAGTGGCTGTATACCCCTCTCTGGGATTTCTCTAACACCTTAATTCCTAACAGTGGTACCTGTGGTGTTTTGTTCTTCTGCCCCTACCACCAATGCATAACTATAGGATGTTATTCTAGCCCACTGTACCAAAAGCATTCCAGCCTGGGTTGATAGGTAACAAATAAGGAAACCAACCAACCAGTAACTACAATCGATCATACTAAGATGACAAACGCTAGTAGAGGAAGCAGTTTAAGCAGTCTTCCTTGTAGCTGCAACAAACAGTTGAGTGATACAACTGAATATTCATACTTTTGATACCATATGGTACCCATTCTTAACAGGAAATGAGCTGCAAGACTTACCCTGAGGCTGCTTTGTGGTCTGGGGCAAGGCACACAGCTCCAGAGGATATCCGGCATGGTGGCATGCGAGGTTTCTCCTTCTCAGCGGGCAGTGTGGCTTGGCTCACTGGGGGAGAGAGGCCAGGAAGCTCAGCCAATGAGTCCAAAGCTAGTTTGAACTAATTGGCTGAGGGTGTTAGACGGGAGTGAGCTGCTTGCAGTTTTCACTTCCATTGGGGGGTATTTAGGTAACTGCTCCCCGTCTTGCTCATCTGTTCTCTCCTGAGCATCATCCCACCCAGCCCACTGTTTAACTGTCTTTATGTATAATTGTTTATTGGTGTTTTGCTGTAATATGTATAATCTGTGTACATCATGTAATTTTGCTGTTTTGTCACAACTTTGGGGGTGGTTGGCATGGGTTCTGGATCAGGGACAGCTTTTACCTGCACCTCCTGGGCATTAGTAATGGACAGGGATCCCCTTATAGGACTCAGGAGGTGTGGTCAGAAAGGGCATTGCACACCTGTAGGCAGACACATTTGCACCCCCCCCCCCCAGAAGGGCAGGGGGATCTCACTGGGCTTCTGCCCATGGAGACCCCTTCTCCTGCCTTTGGTTTGGTTCTGGCAGCAGGCCAGAGTGACAGGCTCATCAATTAACAGGAAGGTTGGTCAATCCCTGGATCTGAACACATGTGTGTGTCAACCCATCTAGAGCTGCAATCGATAAAGTTGTGGCCTACAAATTTTTCATCTATTCCTTGTGTGGTTGTATTCTTTTGTGGAGCATTCTTGCCCCCAGAAACACAACATATCCTACTGAACAGGTCATACTGTTGAAACATGTGATGCTTTAGAAGCTATTATGGTGAGCACCTTTGGGTATTGAATGTGGTCTGTTGTTATCTGCTTTAGTCTATGACTGTCTGACTATATTTTGAATCATGAAATGTCTGCAGGAGAAGGAGGGAAGGAGGATGGGGAGGGGATAATTTACCATTATTCTATGCAAACATTAATAAAAATGAATATTAAAAAGGAATAGGGCACATGTTTTGCTTGCAAAATGTCATACCTTGAAAACAGTATTTCTGGTTAAAGGATATCAGATAGCAGACCTGGGAAATAATCAGGATAGGACAGTTGGTGGAATGGCCCTCAGAAATAGTTCAATAGCAATACTGATAAATCAGCCTTAGATTACCAACAGTTCAGCTGAGTACCTAGGCTATTCAGTAGTTCAACTTCATTGACAATTTCTTTTTTCCCCATCAATACTTTGACAGTATGCTGTACCTGTGCACAGTTTGAGTATTATTCTTTTATTGCTTAATAGACTACTTTACCAGATTTCTTGGGTGCATCAATTTTTTAACACCTGAAAAACTAATACCCACACCTTTGAGAAACAGCTCAATCTTTAGCGCAAATTGAGGAAACTCACAATCTCTCAGAAGCACTTAGCTGGTCTAATTTTATCAAGTCCCCACTGAAGCCTATCTGGAATAATCCTTTAATCTCATTTAAATTACCTACTGACATAAAATAAAAGGCTCGAGTTCTCAAAGGTATAAAAATAGAATAGAGATTCTATAACACTGTAACAAAACATGTTCTTTTCTTCCATGTCAGCTTTGTTAGCCCAGCTTAGCTGTTCTTATTCCAGTTTCTGTCTTTCCCTTTTAAGCTGGAAGCATTCCTTGCTAATCAAATGTTAATATTGCCCCAACCTTAACCATACAGATCGAATGATCCTAACTCCTAGGTCAGAATCCTGACATAGCCAAAGTCCTGCCAGTATCTTCTTGGCAGAGAAGGAAGGAAAGAGAAGCAGAATTTGCTATTCTTTCTCCCTATTATAGTTTCTTGTTCTCTCCTACCCCGCATCCTTCTATTGTTATAGCAACAGGATTAATTTTAGTTCTCAGCCTGGTTGTGGTCCTGGTCAAGGGCTGGGAGAACTCTGGATCCCGTGTCTTTGTAAATCTTCTTACTAATAACACAGCCCATCCTTCCTCATTCACCCTCTTATTTTCAGCTTCTGCCCACCACCTATTTTTCCAGTTCACTTTGCACCATACCATTTCTTCCTCAGTTTGTGACTTTCATGAAAATTCATACATTTCCATTTTATATATTGTCATTTCTCCTGTCACACATATTTTTGTTTCCAATTTTGCCTAAGACATGCAAAGGAGGGGATTTCCCTCAGGGAAAGGGTGTACAAAGCAAAAGAGTAATCCTACTTCACTAGAAGCTTGGCTCCAAATGAAATCCACCTTACTTATTGAAGGCCAGTGACACTGGTGTTACAGGAACACTGAATCTCATCTGGATTTTAGTGTGAACTTTAGCAGTGGTCCAAGGAAGAGAACGGTGGCTGATTTTATACAAACAAAAGATGTACCGGTAAGTGGATATTTATTATTTTTTTTATTTAGTTATTTATACCCTGCTCTTCAGCCACAAGGCTATCAGAGCGGCTTACAAATTGTTTTAAGCAGTAGCTATTTACACATCTACACTGCATTAAACAGTTTCCAATATGTGTTATGAGCTAATTGCCCCCACAAGCTGGGTACTCAATTTACTGACCTATGAAAGGATGGAAGGCTGAGTGAACCTTGGAGCCTGCTGGAATTGAACTTGCAACGTGGTGACTTGCAGTACTGGCATTTAATCACTGCGCCCTCCAACCTTTCAGCAATGAATAAATTCTGTACTATTTAGTACGTTTTGTACAGGTACCTCCTTAGGACTTTTTCGGACCACTATTTGTAGCACAAGCAGGCTCGTCCCTGTTGCAAGGCTGCTGCGCAGCGGGGGGGCGGTGTTTCAGAAGACACTGTCCCCTGCCTATACAGTTCCGGTAGAGCTGGGAGGCTGCAGCACTATATTTGGCAATTTTCTAATCACGGTCAACTTCCATGATTAGAAAATCACCAAATATGTCACTGCAGCCTCCCAGCTCTACCGGAACAGTATCGGCAGGGGGACAGCATCATCCGAAACGGTCCCCCTGCTGCGCAGCAGCCTCGCAACAGGGATGAGCCTGCTTGTGCTACAAACAGTGGTCCAAAAAAGTCCTTAAAACAAAAATTCTCTCCTTTTCTAGCTCACAATAAATTGTATCCAGAAAACACAAACAAATGTGGTATATTTTGAGGACATAGGAAACTACCTTAAACTTAGTTTGTATTTTTGTCTACCTAGCTGAGCATTTTGTACACTGACAGGAGGCTGCTATTTATAAGTAAAAACTGGAGTTTTCCTCCGCTGCACCTGAGAATACCAAGATTTGGACCTTCTGCAAACCCAAAGCACATGTGCTCTAGCACTGAACTACACCCAACTTCATAAACAGTATATTATTTCTGTGGCTGGTTTAATGAACCAGGAATGTTGAAAGAAGGAGATGCAGGGGGTTCTAATGTATCTCTAATCCAAAACATATTTTAAACAATTGTTAGCCTGCCAAAGACTTTGCAAGGTGTGAACCAACTTCTGTTTATAAGTCCACACTTATGAACACTGAATTTTAATGTAGGCAACATTTTCTACTTTCACATCAGAAGCTCATGTCACCATGAAAGTCTAATAATGTAATGTGAAAATGGCTGTTGGAACGGCATCAGCTCTAATGCCTGCCATCTCTGACCTGTACAATTTGGTGATGAATTGCTAAAAAAGATCACATTTGCTTGTATTCAGACAACTCCTTTGAGGCAGTGAGAAGCTCTGAATTTGATTTCTTCCAAGATGAAACTGATCAAAAAGAGTACCAAGTTCTTCTTGAATTTCCACTTGTAACAAGATGGGGGGGGGAATATATCAATAACATAAGTCTTGTCATCTTGTTGTTGTTGTGTGCCTGCAAGTCATTTCTGACTAATAACAACTCTAAGGGAAACCTATCATGAGGTTTTCCTGGCCAGACTTTTGAAAGGAGGTTTGCCATTGCCTTCCCATGATGCTGAGAGAGTGTGACTCAGCATCTGAGTGGGTTTCTATGGTTGAGTGAGGATTTGAACCCTGACCTCCAGAGTCCTAGTCCAACACTCAGACCACTACACCACACTGATGCTCACTACAACATGCTGGCATGGAAAGGCTTCCTTGTATGCATATGATATTTTAGCAACTTTGTGAAATGTTTAGATTGACGTTTTATAAGATTCTACTACTTTATTTTCTCTGGATGCCTAAAATGGATTTCTAAAAGCTCAGCTACAATGCTAGCAATTTGTAGACTGGAAGAAAATGTCATTGGGGGGCAGAATCTTATTTGTGAGGCAATGCCCTCATTTGTTCCCCCCATTGTTATACCCATGTTTTTAAAAATAGCACAATAGTTATTTTGAAGAAATTTGCCTATCTGGAAATTGTTCCATATGCATGTGAGAAAGAGACAGAGAGGGAGAGAGAGAGAGAGTGAAGACTGACAATTTTGCAACAGCACTCCAGTTGTAAGCATCAATGTGGATAATGGACGAACTCAGCCAGAAAATAAGAGGAGTCTGTAACAACAGCTCTAGAGCTGGATGAGAGTCACAGAATGAAGATGAAGAAATAATTACTATAAAAGCTTTTCAAAAAGGTAAAAACAAGCTGAGAAAGGGCCAGATCCAAAGATGGAAGGATAGAAGTTGAGGTGCCATTAAAGAAAGACATTAATGCAACACCAGTTACATTTCATTCTAATAACTGCAATGAGTGTTTTAAGGAAGAAAGAAAAGATCATTTCATTCATGCAACTATAGGGGTGGGAAGAAACTTTTATCCTTTTAAGAAGAAGAGGGCCATACTATATTTTCAATACTCCTAAAAGCACATGTCTTTACTGAGTACTGAATAGTATTTTTAAATTGTGTTGGCCAAACCAAAAAGCAGTAGCATCATTTGATCAAATTCAAGTCATGACAAGATTGTACAAATGCAGAGGTCAAGGCAAAGCTCAAGAGAGGGTAAAGCAAAGTGAATTCACACCATTTGCTCATCATGTGTTGGTAACAGCTTGTCAGGATTGGTCCCGGACATGACCATTTCCTGCCAAATTCTATTCTGTTATATATTACCTTGTGGCTAAATGTATTTGCATTTTTCTGTGCTTGTTAGCAAGTATGTAGTCTAAGGAGATTTTCAGATGCCTCTTTCAGCATCTTGCCGTGCAAGCACCCTCCGGAGCAGTAACGAGGCTGCTGCGCGGCAAGGAGTCCATTTTGGACAATGCCGTTTCTCTCTCGGCATCATCCGTGAGTGTTGCGGCTAGCATTGGAGGCAGCCACGCTGTTTTTTACTCACAGACAACTTCCATGAGTGAAAAACAGTGTGGCTGCCTCCAATGCTAGCCGCAACACTCACAGACGATGCCGAGAGAGAAACAGCATCATCCAAAATGGACCCCTTGCCACGTAGCAGCCTCGTTACTGCTCCAGAGGCTGCTTGCACGGCAAGACGCTGAAAGAGGCATCTGAAAATCTCCTAACTGTGAAAAAGGAGTATGTGCTATGAGTCTGTAATGGTTTGATAAGCCCAGAACCTGGATTCAACTCTGAGAAAAGAAGGCTGAGTATGGTGGGAAATGGGAGTGGGGATGATGGATAGCCCATCAGATTGGGTTGATTGCAAAATGCTTTTAGTATACTGTTAAGTAGGTTTCGGATTTTGAGTGACAAACTTGTAGAGATAGCTCTTTGGATTACTGTGTTAATAAAGTTTTCTGTTTTTAAACTCTGAAACTGCTGGTCACTGGTTGAAGAAGCCAGTACATGACAAACCTTGATGACAAGAGTCCACGCTATACAAGATTATCCCTCCCATTCAACACAATGGTACTAAAGCATTACAGTGTCCAGAAAACCAATTAATTTGTGGTATTGCTCTAATGAAGTTTGTGGTCAGCCTGCTTGGGACTGGTTCTCTTCATGCATTTGTGCATGTGCATGTCGCATCATAGAAACTGGTAATAACGCATGGGTTACTCTACAATGTCAAGATTGCCAACACAAATAACAATTATACTTTTTTTGGGTGTTTATATCCTTCTTTAGATCTAGGAAACATTCATTTTCTGGACTACAACTCCTAGAAAGAAGAAGTGATTTTTCACAGCTTTGGATTTCTTAAACAAAAGCTCTTCAGAGTGGCTTATTGTTATCTTCTGCAACTATCCAGTGAAAGAAAGAAAGAAAAAATCAGCCTTCTTCTGACATCAGCTCTGGGTAGTGTTCATGTAAATATTCCATATATAAGGAAAGAAAATGGATACTTATTACATTCACTACCCTATACTTTAATTTTGAGTAACATAAAATCATTCAGGATGGTAAAAAGCAAAGCAGATTGGACCATTTCAAATGTGATGAATAGGCAACTAAATGGCAAGTCAGATTTTAATGTAATTTGAACAGTGAGTGATTCACATGTGGACAAAGAATCTTGACTTCAGTGGGTTCCTAGAGCTTATCTAGATGGGCAGTTTACCACATCTTGCCCTGACTTGGTGCCCTGCAGTCCTGACAGCACAGGACCTGCTATAGCATTTTTTAAAAATACCCCCCAAAACATTGCTCCAGCCAAAAGAATACAGACTAGGTCCCATGTGACTGAGGAGCCCAGACTATTACACTGGTCCATCACTGCAGCTGCCATCTGCCTTGCTCTTCTGTAGCCAAGAGGAGTTCCACAGCATGTGACAAAGGCTGGTCACATGCAGGGGGGCTTGCTCATGTGCTGTGGGTTGGCTTCCTGGCAGTGGAGAATGGGACGTGGGCAGTGGGCAGTGGCTGCAGAGACCAGATGGCATGCTGGTCTGGACTTCATCCCATTCCATGTGGGTAATGGGAGAGCAATGGGCCAGATCCACAGGTAGAATACACCAGCAGGGAACAGCATATTCTGGACCGTGTAGATGAGCACTAGATGTACACTTGATCTAATCCAGCAGGGTTTTCCTTATGAGGGACTGACTACTGCTGCCTTACAAAGCACATTTAAGACAGAGTATCAATAAAAATTGCAATTTCCACAATCTTTCTTTTGCACTAGTTAGCCACTTCCCTAACAACATGCTAATAACTAGGATGCCACCTACAGAACACCTTATCAGTAGAAGAGTTTAGCATGTAGGGCAGGATCATTGTTGGGGGAGTAGGGAAAGGCGATTTGTAGTGTTAAGAGACTGTTAATTCTTCAGTAAACAGCTTTATACAGCAAAAACCATTATGCAGTGCTTGCCAAATAGACCTTTCTCTGTAGCTAGCTGTTGCTGTGGCAACCTGTTGTAATAGGAACACAGCTGAACTGTCTGCATAAAGCAGCAATTACTGAAGCTATCTAGGTAAAACATCCAGCACACAATCACAGAAAGACACCATTCAGGATGGAAAAGTCTGTGTAAAGGCTCTCATTTGAATTGTTTATTTATTTATTTAATTTATATCCCAACTTTGCCAAAAGAAAGGCATTTAAACCAGGAATGGTTAATGAAAAGAATGATGAAACATAAGAGATGAGCACAATTAAAAATAATCAAAAGAAATAACAGCCCTGTCCAGCTATAACCTAACACAAGAGTGGCTTCTGATTGCAAGTGGATGGATGAAACCTCATTTGGCAAAAAAGGTCCAGAGCTGGACAGTTTTCATGCTGTTCTGCAATCTATGGTAAATCTAGCAAAGGTTTGCAGATAAACTCATGGCATAAGATTTCATCATTAATACCTAGATGGATGAGTGCTTAAATACCACTTACCTTGAAAGAACAATTTGCACTCACAATTTACACACCATATTTTTGAACCACAGCACTTCTAGCCAACTCTGCCCACTTTCACCATTAAGAAGTTCTGTCTTGAATATGACAGAATCATTATGTAGCTGTCAAGGGCTGCCATCAAAAGGGATTGCCGTATTGGGTCCAGTTGTTTAGAGGCTAGAGATTTAGATTTTCACTTATTTCATTCTTACATGGAAGCATGAAAAATTTCAAAGGTTCTCTCTCTGTTGAGCAAGACAGAGGGAGTTCTTGTGCATCTTTAAATGTTTTTTTTTTTTTTTTGCATTCTGGGACATTTTTGCAAAAAATAATTTGCACAAAAATATTTTTTTAGGGGGCAGATATTATCTTCTTGTGCCAAAAAAAAAAAAATTCCATTGCATCTTATAGCTCTTGCTCTTGCTCTTGTATTTTATCCATAATATGCCATTTTCTGTACAAAACAAGAGGGATTTGTGCAAAGTTGTGCAAAACAAGTTGTGCAAAGACTTTTTCAGACAAAACATTCCTCTAACTTGAAAAATCTCACAGTGGTTGATCATTTTCTCAATAGAGTGTCTCCATGTTTTGAGATGCCCCTTTTCACTGAGGACAAGAATATTTGTGAACGTTTTTTAGATCGCTGCTGGGTCTAGCTGCAACCTAACAGAAAAGAGACTAATCTCATACTGATGAGACATCTATGAGGACTTCTTTATTTGAAGGAACACATCTGAGGAACCAGGAAAGTGTCCACAACCAACTGAAATGCTATTAGCCCTTGGCATCACCTGATTCCATCTCAGTTAGTAGTACTCCAACCCATAGCACAACAGGAAACAAATCAGAAGCTCAGTGCAAAAAGTTGCAGTAAAACCCCCCACCTAGATAGTAGTGTTAGAAACCCTGGTTCAAAATGCCTGCTGCCTTACAAGTGGTCACAGGGGACATAGTATATCTTCTTTCTATAGAAAAAATTGATCAAGTTCCACTCATAATAATTCTCAAGACTTTTCTGTTGCTCATGTTCCTTTCTCATTTATCATGCTGATCTTTACCTTCCATTCTTTTTCCTCCTTTAAATTGCTCCAGACAATTTAAAATAAATCCTGGGGTGGGGGTGGGTGAATTGTACTACCAAAATCCATCTCAAAAGTCACTTGCAAATGACATGCTGAAACCTCCAAGGAAAGGGCATTGCTCAACAAGAAATAGAGTCAGATCTTTGCTGTCAAAACTATCCACAAGGGACAAATTTCACTCTAGCATAATGTCTCAAAACCTTTGGAAACACTTCTGCTGTCTAATATAGATTTCCCTGGGCATCCTGTAAACAAAAGGTCAAATCTGCATTTATTTAGCTTCCACAGCTACAGTACTTTTATCCCTGCCATACAAAAAGACATGAAGTAGACAATAAAGCTGTAAGGTTACCATTCAGATATGGCAACCTCTGCATATGCTTGCCTATTGATGTAGGCCACCTATAGGCACATAGCCCAGTATATTATGAATGTGTAAAACAAACACTGAGTCTGAACATCACAAAAAAAAAGAGCTATAGGAGATTATCAGACAACTTTTTAAATCCACTACAGGGACAATGGGAGATCGCCAAAGGGCTCGCTTTTCAGAAGATGTCATCCCTGTCTAGTTCTGCTCCCGTGCCCCCTCCATTCCGGTTGTATTCTTTTCTATTGACAGATTAAGCCACCAATAGATCACCAGTTCTGTTTCTATAATGGAATGGCGGACATGTAAAGAGGTGCCCCATTATGCTAGCCACAGTGGGAGGTCCCTGCCGGACACTTCCAGGTGCAATTGGTACAAGGAGGTAAGTGGCACCCTTTTCCCTCCTCCCCTGGTTACTCGTTCTTTTTAAAGTGTGTTTTGGGGCTTGTTTTTTCCTTTTATTTTTCCTTTTATTTTGAATTTTCCCGCCCGATCATTCTCTTGAGAGAACAGGCAGGATTTGCTTTACGGGATGTGAATGCAGCTTTATGACAGCTGCATTCACTCCTGGAGGGCTGAGGGAAGGGGGAGCAGTTCTTATAGCAGCATAAAGTAGGTGTCTGAATTTTTTTTTTTAATGGAACAGGGATGGGAGTGGGTCGGGAAGGGGGGTGGCGAGACAGGAACACTATCAGACGGTTCATCTGATAATCTCCTTTGTACCATTTGATATATTCTCTAACATGATTCATTTTGTCAGAGGTACACACTTTGTAAGAAATCATGAACAGAGATCCTGTATCAGGAGACCCCCAATGCTACCCTCCCCAGACCTACCTTTTCAGCAATGTAGTCCCCACTCTGAACATTTCTACATTGCCAGAGAGCAGGCAGATGAGCAGAGACATGGCCAGCTTTTCTCTTCCAACACAGAAGTAAGAAGATAACTGGATGCATCTCCGCCCATCCCTCAATTCTCCAGCAACACAAAGTTGTGTGATGAACTTATTAGCGCACATGCTGAAACAACACTCATTTAGCAGCAAAACGATTTATTGATCAGGCTGTGCTTGCATGGTATCATTTCAAAGCCAGTTCTGGCCAACATGGAACAGACGAGATAGATAAAGCCATCAGTAACTTTCGGTTATACACAGTTACAAGAAAGATTCCCAAAGCCTTAGAATAGTGCAGGGAGGAAAAGGGTGGTTGCATTCCACAGCTGTGTGCCCTTGAAGATGAGAGACTGAATTTTCCCCTCCCTACCACCCTAAGGTGGGCTGGCCAGAATCCAGCAATTAAGGCACCCTGCAAAGTTCCCATGAGAGCCAGACTCCCGTCAAGGCCTGGCCTGGAGACTATAACACCAGTATCCCGGGCAGGTTGTGACAAGTTGTCATGGTGTTGTGTGCCCTGATGAAAGGTAGGTTTTTTGAGGGGGGGGAGCTTTTGTCACTCCATGCACAATGACTGTGAAAGTGAATTATGATGGTGCAAGGCAGACTTACACTATCATAATTACTGTACAAGAAGCCAGCCATTTTTTAATCATTGGCTGAGACCTTGCATCATGGTCACATAGCATAATTTTGCACATGTGGAGTTATACACTAATTGTGCTGCACAACCATTGTGTTGAATGGAAAGTTGTGCAACTGAGCTAACTCATCAAATGGGCTTGTGTATCTATGCGCAATGCACATCCACTGCATGGGCAACTTTGTTTCTGCCATTTTGAAAAAAGAAAGAAAGTAAAGACACTAGTTTTACATAAGAACAGGAGTTTCATGAAAACAATATTTGGCACAAATTGTGAGAACCACAAAAGTAGAAAAAGCATTCAGCATCTCATGGAGGTGATGAGATCTCACATGTTGACTGAGGCATGCTCACAGCCCTTATTTCCTCCAAAGCACAGTTCCATCATTACAGGGGTAAAAAATGGTCAGAAAGTACATGTGACATGGGTGGATCAAGAGAGTATTTGGATATGCAGTATCTGCTCTCTGCCATGCACCACATATGTCAGAATGTTTCAGCTTGGAGCTGGTCCAAATGAAAAGTTCAAAATAACAACAATGACAACAACATCTAATAACCACTTTTAAATTTCAGAAGGGATATCTGATAGAAGAAGGAGCATGTTTGTTTTCTGCCACTGCAGAGGACTTGACCCAAACCAATGTATTCAAATTACTGTATAAGAAGGAGATTCTGATTAACTCTCCTCATGGTAAGAGCTGTTTTCCAATGGAGGATATGGTAAATTCTTGTTCACTGAGGGTTTTTAAATAGAGGTTGAATGGCCACCTGTCAGAGGTGCTTTAGATATGGTTTTCTGCACTGGCAGGGATTGGACTAGATGACCCATGGCATCCTGTCCAGATCTACGATTCTGTTATTGTCAGAAGAACATGATGTTGGAAAATAAGAAACACTAGTCCCTTTTCAATTCTTCCTACCTACAAAGATGTGGAAAAGTCAGGGCATTCCAACCTTGGAACACTGCAGATTGAATGGAGGACAGTATTGTTAAAAGTGTGCATGAGCTTAAAAAAATATCTCTAGGATTCACCTACAAAGCTGCTTTAATCTATGATTTCATTTTTACAAAAGCCATACAGATGATACCATCATTCTTGGAGCTTTTACAGAGATTTTACATGAAAAACAAAAAAGCATTAAAAACTTCACAATGGAACTTGCCTGAAGATTTTATTCTCCAATTAGAGGTAGGCATCAGATCACTTAAACCCCTCTTATAATTTCTAGAATACATTTGTTCACACCCACTTCATTTGTTCTTTCACCCACATTCTTCATTAATCTAAATTGCTCCACTGCCTTATTGTTTGGTCTCCTTCTTATTTATTTTAAACCCCCTCTCCTTTATTTTTAGAATAAGGTATCCCTGCTCAGTTGCCTTTTCCTAAGAGCAGTTTCAGACAAGGCTTGTATCACACTATCACCCTGCCCCATCCACTGAATTTTAGGAGGAGTCCAGAAATTATCATGTTTAAATATTTGAAGGGATGCCATATTGAAGAGGGAGCAAACTTGTTTCCTACTGCTCCAGAGACTAGAACACAGAGCAATGGGTTCAAACTACAGGGAAAGAGATTCTACCTAAACTTTAGGAAGAACTTCCTGATGGTAAGAGCTGTTTGACAGTGGAATGTGCTGCCTCAGAGTGTGGTGGAGTCTCCTTCTTGGGAAGTTTTTAAACAGAGGCTGCATGGCCATGTATCAGGAAAACTTTGATTGTGTGTTCCTGCAGGGTAGGGGGTAGACTAGATGGCCCTTGTGGCCTCTTCCAACTGTTATGATTTTATCACAATGGCTGCACTAGGGGATTGCAGAGAGAACAAACTGCACCAGGTGACACTGTCAGGGGGAGGGGTGACACCAGGCTTAGTGACACCACAGCATTATCATCCTACAATGGTAACTCTCCCTGGTTTTCCCACCATTTCTTCCATATATTTTTTCCTTACTGCTGAAAACCTGTTAAGGAGGAATGATGGAATATCTGTATAGTACCTTTGAATTCCTAAGGCAGAGAGTTCTCCATATGGAGATGCTCTAAAAGGACATTTCTTCCTCCTTTCTGATCCAGCCTACTTTAATGTTTCCCTTGCCATTCATTCAATATCTCTTTCTGGATCCATTCCCAATTTTTATGCATTATGTTGGTTTTTTGTTTCCTAATCCACTATTTTGACCTCCCCTTCCCTATTTTCCATTTTCTCCTCTGGCTTCGTGATTCCTGTACCCACTCTAATCTTTCCAACATCACATGTCTATTCTTTGCAACTTATTCTCCCACCCTGCATCCTCTTATTCTACACATTCTTATAGTATTCTATTTCCCTTTCCGTTCTGGTATCTTAGGGATCGTCTACATGAGAAGATATAATGTGTTTTGCTGTGCATTAATGCAAATTCATAGCAACTTTCATTTGTCTCCATGGTCCTTAGGCAAAATTGCTGGTATGCAAAGCTCTCCGTGTTTGAAGTGCACACACAGCTATGCCTGCAAATCAAGATGGTAGCCAAGAGTGAATTACTTGCATTACTATTCTCCACAAGTTGTCACAGTTGCACAGTATTTTTTTTTAACTGTAAATCAAATGCGAGCAAGTGTGACCTTCTGCTTAAAAAAAAACTGTTTGGTCACCTCAGTGCAGCAAAAAAGTGCATGATCCATAATGTGAAACTCCAAAATGGCACTTCTGGCCACTTTATTGCCAGCAATCCTGCCCCTCACACACATCCAACCAATTAGCTTTCCAGTTCCACCCTTGCCGACAATGTGCTGTGATGCAAATCACCCTAGGGCAAACTATCATGTGATTTTCTTCACAAGATTTGTTCAGAGGCAGTTGGTCATTGCCTTCCTCTGATGCATCTTGCCCATGGGTTTCCATGGCTGAATGGGGAGTCAAACACTCACCTCCCAGAGTCCTAGTCCAACACTCAAACCAGTACAAAATCAATATACAACATTGGCTCTTAACAGGCCTTAACCTCTGCTTAAAAACCCGTATTATCTTAGTGTCTTTCTTCTTAAACAGAGAACTTGTCCTCTGTTGTTTTTTTTTTAAAAAAATAGTATGATAACATAGGATTTTTGTGGGTTTTTTTTCCAGGCTGTGAGGCCATGTTCTGGAAGAGTTTATTCCTAACGTTTCACCTGTATCTGTGGCTGGCATCTTCAGAGAAATATAATGATAACAATGGGTTGGATTGAGATATGATCATTGCCAGTGGTGGCACTAGGGGGTTGCAGAGAGGCTGAACCACACCAGGTGACACCATAAGGGGAAGGGGTGACACCAGCCTTTGTGACACCTCAGAGCATTGCAACTGGACTGGTTGCACTCCCTCTCCCCTAGTGGAGTTACATAGTGGATTGGGGGATGCTGCTGAATGTGGTACTACAGGACAGAGGGGATCCCTCCAAATTAGGTGGAGAGACATTCTCTAAGCTGAACCCTTATAGAACCATAGAATCATAGAGTTGGAAGAGACCACAAGGGCCATCCAGTTCAACCCCCTGCCATGCAGGAATATACAATCAAATCATTACCGACAGATGGCCATACAGCCTCTGTTTTAACATCTCAAAAGAAGGAGACTTCACCACACTACGAGGTAGTGTATTCCACTTCTGAACAGCTCTTACTGTCAGGAAGTTCTTTCTAATGTTTAGGTGTAATCTCTTTTCCTGTATTACTGTGAACCCATTGCTCCGTGTCCTAGTCTCTGGATGAGCAGCAAATAAGTGTAACCCATCCTCAGTATGGCATCCCCTCAAATATTTAAACATGGCTATCATATCTCCTCTCAACCTTCTCTTCTCCAAACTAAACATGCTCAGCTCCCTAAGCCACTCTTCATAGGGCATGGCTTCCAGACCTCCTACCATCCTGGTCGCCCTCCTCTGGATACATTCCAGCTTCTCAATATCCTTCCTGAATTGTGGTGCCCAGAACTAGATACAGTATTCCAGGTAAGGTCTGTTCAAAGAAGAATAGAGTGGCACCATTCTTTCCTTGATCTAGATACTATACTCATATTAATGCAGCCTAGAATCGCATTGGCTTTTTTAGCTGCTGCATCACATTGCTGACTCATGTTCAGTGTGTGGCCGACTAAGACTCCTAGATCCCTTTTGCATGGACTGCCATCAAGCCAGATGTCACCCATCCTATATCTGTCCATTACATTTTTATTGCCCAAATGTAGTATCCTACATTTCTCCCTGTTTAAATTCATTTTCAATGAAAAGTAGATCTTAGACCCAAGGCAATACATCTGCAAGTCTTGCTTTCCGACCATGAAGGCTATCCAGTGGGTAAGTCTTTCCCTTTATTTTCTCCCCAATATGATACAGTGTGACACAGTTAGGGAAGTTAGACTCTTTACTTTGCCCTCCACACTCCACTAACCTTCATTCCTTTAATTCTTCTTTGACATTCTGGGAATAAACCTGGCTTGCAAAAGGAGGCCAAGTAAACCCCCAAGGCCCTATGCACTCTCTTTTTAATTTATATATGGGGTTGCTAACTGTGAGACCATTTGGCAGCTGCAGTCTTCTCAGACTTTCAAATAATTAGTTTCTGAATAGGGTATGACAGAAGGAGGAGGAGGAGTGGTGTCACATACCCTCCAGTTCGCCCTGTTTCTCCACTCATGGAGGAAACATTACTGATTTTGTCATTGTTTTTAAAATCTGTAACATGGTGTAGAAGGAAAAGTGGCTCAATGTTAGGAGTGATTGGTATTTGAACCATGGACATCCTAATCTGAATGCTAATATCTGTTGCAGTCAATCATACCAACTGCTGAAGAGTTGGGGGCAAACATCTCTGTCCCTTTGCAGTCAATATGGCTTCTTTCTTTCCTTTCCCAGATGTTAACACTTCCTGATCAAGGGTAGCTATAAATACTCCCAGGTCCAACCTATGCTTGAGAAACAGACTGACTAGTTTATGCCTGTAGACACAGCTCATAATTTGATTGATTGACTGATTGATTGATTGTATTTGCCTGTGTATTTTTGACTGTGCAGCACTTACAAATCAACCCCCAAAAGGGAAAGTATACAGCCAAAAAAGAGGAGAAAAGAAAGCATGGATCTGAATAACAATTACCTATGCTAATTCATCCAGATATGTGCACTGTAGAATTGTAAGGCTTTGCTTATATCATTCTTGCATGCAAGAGCAAAATGTATCACAAATTTTATCCTATCACACCTTTTATTAACATTTTGTGAAGGGTTTATGCAAAAATAAAAAGGTGTTTTGTGCAGAATGGAGATTGCACTATATTTCCATTATGTAATTTAATCTTAGTGTTGTGTGATAAAGTCCTAAGGACTTTGGATTTTATCAGCCAATCCCCTGTAAACGTTCTTTTACTGGCATAAAAAATCCATCTTTATGCCGGCAAAAGAATGCCCCCCCCCCGCATTTACTTTCTCTCCTGGCAGAAGGCTTTGCCAGCAATGAAGAGGAAGTGAACAAAGCCCCATTCACTTCTTGGTTTGAAATTCCTCAATACCTCATTGCGTCCAAAATTGAAATACAAAACAAAAAATAAAACATTAAAAGTGACAAAAAGCACATACACACACTTTAAAACTTCCATGTAAACCAGGGATGGTTTTAAAAAGTGTGTCACTTACCTGGATGTTCAATCCCACCCAGATGTGTTCGCACTGAAGCAGCCATTGACGCTGCATTCATGTGAGTTAAACAGCCTGAGGCTTCACACAACAGTGATGTTGGCATCAAAACAGGATGGGTGATCTATTCGGCCCATCAATAAAAAGAAATGCCAGAAGAATGACAGAAGAATGCAAAAGGAAAACATCGTGTGATATTGGCATTCTTTTGTGTTTCACAATCATTATTCTGATGCCACATTAGCTGTGTCTGATAATTTCCTTTATCACACTATGCTGTTATAGTGCTATTATTCCACTTTAACTGCTATGGCTGCCTCCTGTGGAATTCTGGGATTTGTAGTATAGTGAGGCCCAAATGCTCTCTAGTTGAGAGTTCTAGATGCCCCTCCATAAACTGCAAATCCTAGGATTCCACAGGAGGCAGCCATAGCAGTTAAAGTGGAATAATAGTGCTATAACAATGCAGTGTGAGAATTTCCTAATAGAAAAGGTTTCAAAGACCACCCCCTCCAAAAAAAAAAAAAAAGAAATCTCATGGCAGTTGAGAGGTTTTTCTTGACCAAGTTGTCTCAAAGTGTCAAGACATTCTTTTGCTGAAGGCAAGACATATTGCAAATATTCTCTATGGTCCAAGTGCAAAATTAGAAATAATTACTAGATAATGTATGCCTTTATAGCAGGTAAGAATCCAACTAGGTGAACTGTGTCCCTGATCAGTCTGTTGTTCAGGAGTTAACACTAACACACAACTTTAAGTTCCCAGCTTTCTCTTCTCGTGGTCATTCTTTTTTAAAAATAGAACTGTATAGTGTTTGAAACAGAGGACTTTCCTCTGTAAAGTAGGCCACATGACAACCATAGGCCTTTGGAAGCTGCGTTACACTTGAAAGGTTAACTGATCTACACAAAATGGGGGTGAGCAACTGTCAGGGTGTGATGAATGAATTTCCCCCTGGGGGTCTTGGGGGCCAATTAACCCTCTACCACTCTCATCTGCAAAATGGAAGAAAACCCAGACATCTATTATTCTGCTTGGGAGCTATTCTTTGTAAATGGCCTTACATGTGCACAAAATTGAATTTAGTACAGTTGTATCCATGGAATTGGTATCCATGGATTTAAGTATTCATGGCTTGAAAATATTCTTAGAAAAATAATAATCTAAAAAGCAAACCTTGATTTTGCCATCTTATATAAGGGACACCATTTTGCTATGCCATTGCATATAATGGGACTTGCGTATTCATGGATTTTGGTATCCACGGGGGGTCCTGGGACCAAACCCCAGCGAATATGAAGGGACAACTATAGTTTTGCTTTATTCACCTAGTGCTGTTGTGACATTACAACATATGAAAGTAGTGGGAGGGGGCAGAGAGGATGAACTGCTCCAGGTGACATTGTGTGTGGGGGGGTGACACCAGTCTTAGTGACACCACAGACATATGAGCAGCTGTTGGGCAATGGTAGCCAATGGAGGGGCTGATGTAACATGGTCCAGTGTGCTATAGGCCCTGATGTGCATCTAGACACCAGCTATAGAGTGTAGGTGCACAGTAGGAACACCTGATCTGCTTTAGAAGTTCCCAATGTGCATGAGAAATGCCCAGTGTACACCAGAGATGCCTGGTGTGCATTGGAGCACACTGCCAGGGCCTGGACAAACATCTTCGCAATTTACTAAAAGGCTTTCACTGCATTTCTGCAACATAGCTGCAGATTCATAAAAATATGAAAAATAGACCGTGATGTAGGACACTGGGTCTTAACCTTTTCTTTACCAGCGACCCCCTTTTGTTGCTGTGGACCCCCAAGACTTAACTCAAGATTTAAAACAACAACAACAACAAACAACAGCAATAATACAATTACCCCATCCATCAAACCTTCCCTCAGAGACACTGGAGGGGGGAAGGAAAGACCTTTCTTCTGCTTCTTCCTGCAAGTTTGTGGCTGGAGTGGATTGAACAGCAATCCACAGGACAAGTCAGCCAACCTTTGCCTTGGCTCCAGTCATGTGGGCTAAGGAGCCTCAATCATTTGTGGACCCCCTTGTGAGGATACTGCAGCCCCCTGGGAGTCCAGAGACCACAGGTTAAGAACCTCTGATATAGGACATCAGCAGCTATTTTTAAAACTAAAACACACTCAGTGCCCCCAGAGGGCTTCAAAGAAATTTCAACATGTTTTAGGCACCCTGGGTCATGTTAGGTGGAGAAAAGGTCCTTTTTCCCCCAACATGAATTGATGGGAAAGGCAATTTCCTGTTAGGAAAAATAGGCTTCCTCTGGGCCTAAAATAACACCCTCCAAATATCACAAAATCACCCTCCAAAAAACTTCTGTTGGTGGTGCTGGGGAGTCTGAATGTCTGCCATTTGTGTGAACAATCACTCAGTTAACCAAATATGTCTGAAAGCCAGAGGTGAGGAAAGTGGAACCCCTAGCATTCCACATAGGATAGTAAAGTTCTGTACAATGGGCCCTTGATATCTGCTTGGGTTTGGTTCTAGGATCCCCTTGTGGATACCAAAATCTGTAGATGCTCAAGTCCTATTATATACAATGTTGTAGTAAAATGGGGTCCCTTATATAAAACAGCAAAATCAAGGTTTGCTTTTTGGATTTTTTCAAAAAAATATTTTCGAACCATGGTTTGCTTTAATCCACGGATGCAGAATCTGTGGATACGGAGGTCCAACTGTATTATACAGAGTGTTCTCCAAGTCTAAATAAGATTAATAAAACATAACAATGTTTTATAGTCTCCTCACCTTCATTTTAAAAAATCACATAAAAGACACACAAAACTGAGCCTTCTGAAATCTAACTGAGCAAGAGGAAGGACTGAAAAACAAAGACCTATAGAAATGAGAACTAAAGGCTTCCAGCTTCCTATCCCAGGAGGTAAGGATTATAGTTGGTGTTTGTATATTTTTGAAGTATTGCTTGCTCTATGCCAGGGTGATTGATAGTATCTTTGGAGCCCCCCTTGGCAATAGGTAAGCAAATACTAGTGCCAAAGTGAACATATTTTGCTGACCTAAATTTATCCAAGGAAATTAATTTACGTTAAACAATTGAAGGTTTGATGTGTCTCTCTTTGCTTCTCAGGTTGGGAGCTTGACTTGCTGAAATATGGGGAGCCTTTGATTCTTGAATGTGAACCTGTCATCCTTCTGCTATAATGGTTTCATAACACTGATATAATAATTTCTCCTTTTAACTCTATGCATGTAACCTTAGGCCTTTTCATCCAACTTGGGAGGACTGTAATGGATCTATAAAAGAACATCTTCTAATCTTTGACTTCAGATACTTCAGCAACTGGTCAAAGGTGGCAATATGAAAATTTACTAGTCTTTGTGGGGGGAAATGAAAAAAAAAATCAATTTACCCTAATTAATTTTTTTCTTCACCATACAGAGATTGTGTTATTTCAAGCTTGAGTCATGAACTTAAAAAGTGATGAAAGAGGTTCTGTTAATTAACTACTTAATACATATATAGGAAAACATTTTTTAATAAAATAGAATGAAATGTAGTGGAGCTTTCATATATTGCACAGATTTTAAAGAAATAGTACACTTGTAAAACCACACAGTGTAAGGAGACCTACTAACCAATTAAAGATATTTTTAGCTGAATGTCTGCCATTTGACTGAATAGTCACTCAGTTAACCAAATTTAAATAGATGTGTGTATATTATCAACATTTCAATATATGCACTTTTTGAGAAACTGATTGAAGCGGAAGGTAATTTACAGTACACTAAAAAAAAGTTACTGCATGGTTGAAGAAGTCCTATCTTTCATATTTTCATCTTTGTTACACTATTACAATTTTCTTACCAAAATCACAAAGATATCAAAAGGAAGCAGGTATTCCTGAAGTCACAAACTCACATATTAAAATGGGCTCCTTCAGTTAATTGAGAGTTTTATTTATTATTTTACTGATCAAGCTGACCTATGATAGAATTAATCATGGATGGTACTCTAAAAGAAAAAAAAAGTCATATGAGTTGTGTGAATATATAAATTACTATGATAGCTAAGCACACTAAAACTGAAACTGCCCTCCCCCCAGCAGTCCACCTGAAGAGCCAGCTCTATTGGATGAAAGAGGTCAATTCAGCTTCTTCTAATTAGGGCTCAAGGAGGAGGATGGGAGTAATTAGCTAACACACATTGGAAACTGCTTAATGCAGTGTAGATGTGTAAATTGCTATTGCTTAAAAACAATTTGTAAGCCCCTCTGATAGCCTTGTGGCTGAAGAGTGGGTAATAAATAAATAAATAAACAATGATGTTTCCATCCCCTTCCTGCCAGCAAGCAAGCCTGCAACAATCAGAAGCAGGTCTTTTTTTTCCAGCCTTGCTTACTGGCAAGCTGTGTTCACTCAGAAGGAAGATGATAGGAGAGCAAACACCCAGGAAATTCAAGGGAGAAATGAAGCTGGCTGCATCCTCAGTCAGTCAGAACTTTTGAGTCTCTGGATGAGTCCTGATGTAAGGACTGAGCTGACTGGTGAAGGATTGGTTAGGTGTGTATCATGCATCGATCATTTTCCCCATGAAAGGGAAGCGATCAAGGAAAGAAGGTTGGTTCCTAGCAGAAGTGCCACCTGTTCCCAAGTGTGGCTTTGGCAAGGGATAGAATGGTGTCAAGGGGGTTCCCTCCTCTGATCTTATCCTACCTGCAGAGGGGTCCACAAGATTATCTGATCCCTTGTTTATAAATGATTCCCCAATGACTCAATGGGTCTGCATTGAGAATCAGTGAATGCAATTTGTGTGTTCTACCACCTTTCATTCATTGTCATTTGTTGACATTATGAAAGCATATCAGTTTAAAACATGAGAGGCTGAGCTTTGTTCTTCATCATCCTCACCATCACCACTACCACCACCATCATAATTAACATATTCTCATCCTACCTTTTTCCATGTTACCATGAGTAATATACAAGGTTGATTCTTTGCATTGCACACCAGTTTTATCATCACAATGATCCCATAAGTTGGTCAAATAGAGTAGTAGCTGAACTTCATGGTGTGCTTCATGGCTGGGTGAGTATTTGTCATCTTTCTATTCTAGGTCTTACCACTGCATCACACTGAGAAGTAATTGTGTTTTAGAAAATGGGTTGTATCCTCTGGTTGCAATGCTGGGTTACTGCCATTATGAATAGTGTTGAGTATTTGTAAATGGCACACAAAATGCAGCCCCTTGATAGAACAACCAGGCAAAGCATTCTATATGCAACCTCTATTGTTGCAGACCTATCTGAGAATAGTTAGCAGTTCCTCTGGACTCCATACTCCAGCCAAAATCCAAAGTGTTAGCCCCAACTAGCGTAGACCCACTGATTCAGTGGGAACTTAAGTCAAGGCAAATTCCATTGATTCAATGGGCATACACTAGTTGAGACTAACAATTGGATTTAGGCCTGTGTGCTCTCCTAGACAAACTTGTACTGCAGGGAAACCACAGGAGATTTTAGAATCAGAGCTTCCTTCTGCAGTATGAATTAAATTACTCACACAGACTGTGAAATTAGCTTATAAATGGGCAGGCAGAATATAGTTGTTCATCCTTAATATATATATTATAATGATAGTTAACAAGACAACCAATTCATTTAATCCAAAGTAGAAGATAGAAGAAAAATTTACATGCTATTTGAGCATTAGTTAATTAGAAACATTTATTGCATTTAAACTATCACAAAGGATTGCAATTTCAATGAACGTACTAATATATTTTAATAATCTCATGGTAATAGTCCTAATAAATTTAAAGACAAAATATATTGAGAAATTATAAATCTCATCAGCATATTCAATTAAATCCCTTCCTAAGGACAGTTGGCATTATTTAAGCAAGAATGTATGCTTAAATTCTATTATGCTGTTTCTCACTTGTCAGGATCATTGACAAAGATCAGGTTTGTATCTGGTTACCCCTGGAAACTGAAAAGAGTGAGTTCCAGAGAAGGAGGGCACCTCTTTCTTGCCACTCAAAAGTAATATATTGGATGACTTTAAAAACCTTTTTCCTTGAAAGACCTTTACAACCTAGAAAGGACTGCAGAAAACCTTGCCCCTGCTTGCATCTTTCCTTAGTGATCCACTGTTCTGCAACACAGACAGATGGTTGCAATTTGTGAGTGATAGAAAGTACATGTGTGCAAGGGCTAGTGATGATGATTAAGGAGCAATGACACCAATGGCTATAAAAAGCAAATTAAAGTTTTATTATAGGAACTCCATTAGAGGCAGAAAAGCTAAACTAAAGTTTTATAATAGGAACTCTGTTAGAGATAGGAAAGCTCTCAAAGGGTGCTAAGCTTAGTTAGACTAGGCTGGGACAGGAGAGAGCAGAACTAAGCTAATTTCACATTTGAAGCAATGAGATAATAATGAGGAGGTGAAGATAAGACGTGGAATAATCTCTCTCTCTCTCTCTCTGTATATATATATATATATATATATATATAATTCTCTTGTGTATGTTGCCATTTCCAGTGTGCTGATTGGCTGCTTAGGGAACTGACCAATCAATCACAGGTCTGTTGGGCAGCCAATCAGCACACTGGGGGCAGGACCACATAGATCTCCAACATGGCGGCTGGAGCTGGACAGTGAGTAACATGGGGGTGGATGTGGTGTGTGTTCTGGAGTGCAGGAGGTGGGGTGGGAGGGATAGAATGAGAGGGGAAGGGGCAGAATGAGCAGGGGAGGGGCAGAATGAGTGGTGGGTGGGTGAGTTAAACCCACCAGCCTACCTCAAAGGGTTGTCATGAGGTCTCCTGGGCATTTGGGGGGGGGACTTTTTTAATGGTGTATGGTATGCCAGGTCCAGCTAGTTGCTAAGAATATCAGTCTGTTTATATGATTGATTAGGACAGGTGGATAAGAGGTGAAAAGAGGTTAGGTCACTGAAACATTGTTTAACCCAGTGGTTCTTAACCTGTGGTCCGTGGAGCCCCAGGGGTCCGTGATATCCTCATAGGGGGTCTAAGAAGGCTTGAAGCCTGCTTGTCCCACCTCCTCCCTGCAGTGGAGTGGCCATGTGACAGAAGCCAAGGCAAAGACTGGCTGGCTGGCATGGCCTGCACATTGCCATTCAATCCATGCCAGCCACAAACTTGCAGGAAGTTGCGGGAGAAAAACCTTCCCTCCCCCTCCGGTGCCTCAGAGGGAGGTTTAATGGATGGTGTAATTGTATTATTATTATGATCGATGAGCAATGATGATGATGATTTTAAATCTTAAATTGAGGCTTGGGGGTCCATGGCAACAAAATATATTTAAAGGGTGTCCCTGGAAATAAAAGGTTAAGAGCCACTGGTTTAACCCATACCTGCTGCTCTCGTGAAACACATTTAACTCTTACAATGCTGAGTGTAAGGGATCACAAGAAATATTTGTCTGAGCTTTCTCAGCCCCAAATCACTGTTTTCAAGCTCGTCAAGGGAGCAAAATAAAACAGACCTGGCAGAGCTGGGGAAATGGCTACAGCAACAGGCCAGCATCCCTGTGTGGACTCTGGCCCATTTTCTTCAGGTAACAGGGGAAGAACGGGCCACCTCCACATCCAGGATATGCTAGCGGGGAGCCAGTATATCCTGGCTCCTGTAGGTGAGCTCTTAGCCTCTCCAACCAAATATGTAAAACCAATAGGGCTACTAATGCTTTACCTACACCTGCATTTTAATTCATTTCCAGCAATGTCTGTGCAAACATGGTCTAGTAGCTCTTTGCTTTCTAGGAGCTTTGCATGAGACAGAGACAGTTTTGAATTATGAGGAAATGACTTGTAGTCTGCAGGCTGCTCCCCTCTGTTCCATTCCTGGTACAAAAATGACCTCTTAACAATTAAGTCTCCCTCTGTTCCACTCTTTTCCTGCTTTTTGATATATCCTGCTTGATGAAAAGATCTAATGACCTCAAAAGCTTGCACAGAGTTTGGTGATGTTTTTATTGACTCAGTAGACAATGTTGGGGGCCATTTACACAGAAAAATAAATCCTCTAAGAATTCGCAAAGAGTCCTAATAGTTCCCACATCTTTCGGATCAAAGTCACCATATTCAGAAGAAGGGGGGCAAAAAAAACCATAAGTCACGCAGTATCAGCTTTTGCTATTTTCCCTGTCTTTTTTGAAAAATAGCGCAAGTTAGCACACTTTTGATTGTGTGAACTACCATTTTGCTTACGGTAGTAGGAACTACAAGCAGCCTTGCTGAAAACAGCCAGAGCAGAGCTGAGCCTTGATTAGTTGGAGTGACCAAGGAGAGGGGTGGACTTGCAAGAGATGAGTCTCAAAGGAAAAGATCCAGCCAGCCGGCTTGCTTTCTAGCATAATTACTGTTCTTCTCTCTCTATCTCTCTGTGTATGAGAGACAGAAAGAGAGTGATCTGCTTCACTGGCTGATCGCTAGCTGCCCTGCTGCGATCGTGTTGTTGTTGTTGTTGTTGTGTGTGTGTGCCTGTGCATGGGAGAGAGAGACAGAGAGAGGGAGAGAGAGAGAAGTAGTCTGCTCAGCTGGCAGGGATGCAGAGAAGGGAATCTGCTGCTTCCCTTCCCTTCTTTGTCATTATTCCTCCCCCCCCCCTCCGTGGTCTCCCTCCTTTGTTGGTTGATTTATCTGGTTTTCTCTGGCTCAGACAAAGCTACAAAGCTACACTCTTTCGCCCTCGCACTGCTCCCCTCCTCACTTCTTCCCTGCTCCTGCCTGGCTTTAATGACAGTGATCTGGAGGCCATGCCCCCCACCTTTGTTTGAACAAGAAAGGCCGAAAGCTCACCGGATCTTCCAACTTAGCAATAAATCATGTGAACTATGCAGCACTGGTGTGAAAAGATGGCAACCTGGAATTTTGTGCACTTTATTCTGCCATGTAACTGGCCCTGGGTTTTTCTTACAGTCAACATGGCTCCTGTTGCTTTTTACTAAGACGTAGGGCCTAGCCACACTGCAGAAGTATAACAGTTTGACACCACTTTGTCCACCATAGTTCTATCCTATGGAATTTTGATGTTTAAAGTTTTGTGAGATATTTTGACTTTTCTATTAGAACTCTGAAAGAAATTGTGACAAATATCAGGACTCCATAGGATAGGACTATGGTGGATAAAATGGTGTCAAACTGCTATATTTCTGCAGTGTGAACAGGCCCATAATCACATCAGCTGTATCTACATGAACCTTAACATAGTTTTGCTTAAGTCTGGATAAGATATCCTTCTACAAGTTGGGATAATAACAAATAGAAATAGGAATAATGTAAAAACTAGATAGTATTTTTTCAAACCTAGGGGGAAAAAACAAGTCATGGAAAGAACAGATCAGGAGAGGTCACAGCAGCGGAATTTTGCCTGTGGGCAGCAGTGGAGAGCAAATGTACTCCTATACTTAACCAGCTCATATTGTGTTACCGGTTCTCAGATTATCAAAGTCTGAGTTAGCATTGCTGTCCCTAATATATCTCCACTGGGACCAGTACAATCATCCATTTTGAGAGGTCTTGCTTGTTCCAGGAAATAAATAAACTGACTCCATACTCCTCACTGGTCTGAGAACTAATGAAGGCTTATTAATATTTCCTGTGCTATTTTTACTGGGTTTACTTTTTTAAAAAAAAAAACCAGACGCTAACAGTTATATGAGTTATATGCATATCTTTTCAGCATTATCTGCACACATTTGCAGCCATTAGGTTAATTTTTAATTGACAGACACATAAACTTTAATCTCTCCCGAGTTTACTACATATACATTTCTATGTAATCACTTCACATACTAGGGGCTTATCTGCACCAGCTAAGATACTCTGGCTCCCTGCTGGTGTACCCAGGCTGTGGAGCTGCCCCATTCCACCCCCATTACCTCAAGGAAATGGGACGAAGCCCACACAGTCATGGTGGCCCATCCCTGTAGCTGCTACTGCTTCCATTTTATCTACTGACTTGAACCTAGGAAGGGGGGCCACAACATGTGAACAAAGGCCCATTGCATGTGACCAGCCTTCGTCACTTGCTTCAGGACCCCTGCCTGGCTTCTGGGAGAGCCAAGAAACTGGCAGCAAGGGCCAGTGTGCCAGACCGGCTCTTGTGGACACATGAGGCCTTATCTGGGTTTTGGCTAGCAGTAACAGATTTAAATGGATATTTTGCTATAACACTTTATTAGGCCATACTCTGGCTTGTCCCTGTTTCAGCCCCATACTTGCCCCGGGGTGGTGAGGACTGCCAAGGGGCAGAATGGGGCAAATGCATTTGGACTGCAGAGGTCTGAGATGGGGGCAAGCTGGAGGTTTTAGCCCATGTAGATAAGCCCTAGGTTTCCCGTCACCAAGTGATATGCATGGATGTGGGAACTAATTTGTTTCTTGGCAAAATAACTGAATCCATAAACAAAGCTTGTACACTTCCCTTTGCTTATTTAGAAGCTCTAGTATAGTAGTGGGAACTGTGAAATTTGTTAGCCCCAAAATGTGATTGAGAATGAGGCAATGTCACTTCCAGGCACCCATAATGGCAGCTGCAATGGCATACTGTGGCCCTTCAGCTCCAAAGCAGCTGAAAATTGGCCAAGGCAGCCTTCTAGGATCCACAACATGTCCATCCCCACTTTGCCAGGTAAATTTTGTTATTGTAAAGAGCAATGACCCTCCACTAAGTATAGTAAACTTCAGCTATAGAGTGCTGAATGTTTTGTGTAACATACAGGTATTCATATTATGTTCCTGCCTTAACATGAAAATGGAAGCATAATTAACAAAAATCTGCTTCATAACTAGTAATTCACAAAAGTGGTTACATACAGAATGAGTGCCCCCCCCAATGGAAAAAAATAGTTGAGTTAACACTTGAATACAAACTAGTGAATTCAAATTAGAAGAAAAGATATTCCATCTAAATGTTAGGGAGATCTTGGCTGTAAGAGCTGCTGAACAGTGGAATAGACTGCCTCAGAGGCTGGTAGACTCTCCTTCTTTGGAGGTTTTTAAACATAGGTTGGATGAGCATTCTTGAGAGCACTTTAACTGGGTGGGGGGTGGATGGGAAGACTAGGTGTCCCTTGTGTTCCCTTCCAGCTCTAAGATGCTATCATTCAAGTGCTCAAGTGTTGCTTGTAGAAATAACTTTTCCTATAGCAAAGAAAGGGAGTGGAGAGGATATCTTTGCTGGTCAGAGAAAAATGCAGATGGTATATGCTGCATGGGGCAAAGTTGTGGTTTCTGGCTGGATGCATTGCAACATGTTAAATTCTGAACTAGAAAAGTTTTTTTTTTTTAGACACATATGCACTTTTAAATTATATACCTATTATTGAATGACAAGTAATGACAAATATTTACCATCCCTGGGTGTGGTTGGCTGGATTTTAAGAAGGGTTTCAGGGGTCAGATTGGGAGGCAAATCATAGCCACAACATTCTGTTTACAGGTCTGATGGAGGATCTCAGCAATCATCTCCATAAAATATATAGGTTTGGACACATGGGCTAGAATCATGTTGGTTAATTCCAACTAGGGTAGGGTAGACCTACTGAATCAAGGGTAGGGTCGACCTAATGTTGAATACATAACTAAATCCAGATGATTAACAATGACTCTAGTGTACTCAAGACTTAACCATAGAATAAAATATAAATGCAAAGAAAGGAAGAGATGAAATAAGAGAAAGGAAAAAAGGAGGAAGAGAAATAAGGTATGAGCATGATTATCAGATGTACTAAATATCCCACCACAAGGATGACAGGCCATAATCACCAAAGGGCTTGAATACCAGACAATGTTGTCCCTGTGGCGATATGCCCCTGTGCCTCTTCCATTCCATTCCCCCTGCACTCCTTTTTATTCACAGCTTAAGCCATGAATTGGCTCATCATTCCGTTTCTGTAACAGAATGACGGCTGTGTGAGAAGGTGCCCCTTTATGCTGGCGCGATGCCAGCGTCATTGGGAGATCCATGCTGAACCCTGCCAAACACTTCTAGTTGAGATCAGGACATCGAGGTAAGTGTTTTGGGGCTTGGTTTTAATTCTTGACATTTAGTTTGTTTTTTATTTTTTAATTTCCTGCATGATCATTCTCTCATGAGAACGGCCACGATTTGCTTTCCAGGAAGTGAATGGGGCTCCATGAGAGCTCCATTCACTTGCTGGACTGCTGGAGGGGAGGGGAGCACTTTTAAAGTGTGAAAAAGGTAGGTCTGAAAACATTTTCTTTTTAAACCACTACAAGGACAGGAGTAGGGCACGAGAGGATATTGCGAGACAGGGACACTATATTTGTCTCTGTCCAATAATCTCCATGGTCTAGACATATATTTATATTTTAAATATACATTGAAAACAGCAACAACAAAATACCTCAGATGTTTGCCTGTGCTTGAACTTTGTGACAAATTGTGGGATATCAATGAATAAAATAAATATAAATGAATGAATGAATGAATGAATGAGAACTTCAAAAGGTCCAATGTGGGAACATAAATAGTTGCATTACCCTTGATCCAGCTAATTCTGTACTACGTACTCTTAATAATGGTTCCCTAGGCTATGGGACAGGAGTATAAAAGCTCACAACTGGATGGCCCTTGTGGTCTCTTCCAGCTCTATGATTCTAAACCTTTGACCTTTTCTTTGGCAATGTGCTCTACCACTTAAACTTTTACCTGTGGCCCCCAAGTATCCCTTGAAATCCTTATTTTCTGTTTACTATCACTTGAAGTTAACTTCTTATTTGGAACTTTCAAAGATCCCTTCTAGCATCTAGACACAACCAAGAGACAGATTTCAGAAGCTTCACATTTATTCTGTACCGAGGCAGTTTATCTTATCCCTTATCCCTAGCTATGCAACAACTGGAATTTACTTTTCTAAACAGGAATTTTTATCCTGGCAGAATCAGTTTTGCTTCATTTACGATAATCCCTCATAGATCTTTTCCCCCCATCTGAAAATAAGAATGGAACACCTGGTAGCTGTCATGTCAAAATAATGCATTTCAGGCTATGGCATGATCTATACCTAGATATTTTGTGCAGAACAGCATATGGAGCATCCCAGTTCTAGGGTTGTTTCTCCCCCCGCCCCCTCCCCCACCACTCACAAGAGACTTGAAGTATTTTATGTCTGATTCTTAAGTATTCATGTCTGACAAACTTTTCAGAGATTAACAACTGACAGAGAACATTGCTACTAATAATCAAGGCTGGGGAAACCACATGATGTCTGATGGCTTCTCCAATGTCTCTCTATTACTTTGCATTTGCAGAATTCTAAAATCCAGTACTAGATAATCTCCTACTAGATCCATTATCAGGGACTGAAAATCCAACCATCACAGCAGTATTGAATGTACACATACACATATCAGACTATCTATCATCTCTTTGTCTGTCTGTTTGGTGCAACAAATGCAGCCATGCTGACCATAAATCAAATTCCAAACCCATAATGTGGTAATACCTTTATTACATTCACCAAAATGACACCACAGTCTCTAGCTCTCTTCAAGAAACATCAGCTAATGATAGTAAGTCTTAGGGACAATCTCTGCCAATTATGTGAATCAATATAACCCTAACCTTCTGTGATGGTATAACTATCTATAGAGCCCTTCACATTCAATGAGGCTGGATTAGAGTAGTGTTCGATATACAGTATCCATCTTCCTGCACACCAAGTATTCTAATTTGCTTGGCTCACCACATTTAATCTATGTAATTTCATAATCAACCCAACTGTGATTCCATAACAACAGAGGAGACAATTCTATTTTGACTGGCGTTTGCCTGGAATAATCCTGCTCCTGTGAATTTTTTCTCCAGTTTCAGCTATGTTATCATTTAAATTTTGTTTCTATAAAATGTTATTATATTCTCCTTTTAAGTATCTTATGAGTAGGGATGTTTGTGAAATCTGCCACAGAATCTGCTAGCATTGGATATTCCCAATTCCACAAGAGTGGTATTCTCATGAGGCCAGATTGCCATGTCTCAACTGACACTCTGGAGGTGGGAAGAATTTTCTGTCTTCAAAATTTATGGTGCTATCTATTTATATGCCTGTAGAAAAGACTAGGGGCTCATTTAAACGAGCCAGGATGCACTGGCTCCCTGCCAGCATATCCTGCTGTGGATCAGCCCCATTCTTACCCATTACCTCAACAAAACAAGCCAGAATCCAGACAGGAATGTCAGCCTGTCACTGCAGCCACCACCATTTCCCTTGCCCTCAGGACATCAAGGAAATCAACCGTTGTTTAGAAAATCTCCAGAGAAGGAGACTCCACAATTCTCCTTTCTATGCTGGGAATAGCTGTACCTACTGAGTTTGGCCAGTACTAATTGTGGATAATTTTGTTATAATTAATGTTGGAGTTTTTTTAGTGAGTTTACACAAATTCACAAATGTTTTCATATTGAGGCTGGAAAGATAAGTGAATAAACAGGGTTTTAGATAATTCTCGAAGTATTAACACCAATAGAAGACTTTTTTTCAGATGATCTAAAAAATCCCCACAGAGGTCAGCAGGAGGACAACGTTGTCCTGCTTCCGGCAACTGATTTCGCACAACGCCATCCTCCTCCCGTCCTTCATTTGTGCTTCCTCTATGCTGGAGGGACAAGAAAGGTGTTGCTTTTCATTGACGGAAACTTCCATCAATGAAAAGTGGTGCCTTTCTCTTCCCTCCAGCATGGAGGGAGCACGGAGGAAGGACAGGGCATGCAAATTGATTGCCGGAAGCGGGACAGCACCATCCGCCTCTCGACCTCCACGGTTTTTTTTTAGAGCGTCTGAAAATCTCCAGAGAAACATTAATAGTGAAGTGGAATACTTCTAATTTATAGCAGAAAAGCATACCCGGTTAAAATGTCAAGGGGCAAGCTATCAGAAAATCTGATACACAGTTAAACTGACACATTGTTTCTCAAGACAAGCTTAAGAGTCTTTAAAACAGAAATGCTCAGGCTACATCTTTCTTCCTTCTCTGAGGTAGAACATGGCAACCTTTATGAACTGTAAGTCTGTACTTTAACAATGGGCTTTTTGATGCTCAGTCAACAGCTACCATAATGACAATCTTGAGTGCTCATGATTTTCTATAATCAGTACATCGGAAGAAAAGAAATCAAGCAGAGACACAGAAAGACACTCAAGACATATGTGAATTTGTGACAAGAAAATCAGTTGGTTTCTGGGACGAATCAAAAAGAACAAATTGGGGGAAAAAATCTGGGGGGGGGGCACCCAACATTGCCTCCAAGCAATCACAGTTATTCTTTTTGTAATCCTGTTTAGTACATCATAAGTTGCCATGTAAATACTTGATCTGGGAAGTTCTTCCACCTGAACCCTTGACACTCTCATGTCAAACAAAAACTTTATATACCCTTTACTTATTCCTGGTTCCTGCTCAACATCCATCTAAGCTAGGCTGAGTTCAACTTGCTACTATTAACTACATACCTGACATACTTATTATCTTAACACGATGACAAGTGTGGTGAAAATGAAACATGTGGGTCTTTACTAGAAATTAATGGGAAAAGAGAATCAGCTACACTGCCAGCCAGCTGTTTGACAGGAGAAATGTTTCCATTAAGTGACACTGCATAAAAGGTTTTCCTGATGTCCAGGTGTTGGTGAGTTGTTATTATTTTTAAATCATGACATATACAATATTATATAAGAATTCTGGACATGCCCAAGAAAACACCATTATCTTTGAACACAACACAGAATATAGTTACTTGAGAGTTATTTTTGTTGCTTTTATTCTCAAGCAACTATATGTAGGTAGGAAAAGGGTATAGGCAAGGTTTGGAAAAGTTACTTTTATAGACTATGGCTTTCAGAATCCCCCAGGCAGCATGGCCAGTTTGTCAAGAAAGGGATGTGAGTAATTGTTCAGCTGGATATTCTGCATTGGCCTTGCTGGCTGAAGGAATCTCAAAGTTGTAGTACAAAAACACTGCAGTAGAGGGACCTTAATGAAATCCACAAGGCCAATTCCATGATTTCTATGATCAGACTGTAGCCTGAAATACTCAGCCCTCTAATTTTCACCACTGGGAAAGAACTGGAGCTTGAGGCCAAGCTAACATAGCTCAGAATCAGAAAATAAGCACAACATCATTCTAGCTGTCCAAGAAGTCTAATTTGGTAAGGTGAGCCACAGTCAATGGTCAGCTAATGATCAGCAGGGTCACTTATATACCTGTAGTTCTGGTGATTCATCACATGGGATACCCTCGCAAAGAGTCATGGACTCCTGAATCTAGCTCTTGCAGTTCCCTTAAAGCAGTGGCATAAGGAATAAACTTGGTGAACAGACTGTGAGATATTCCCTACCTTTAGAATTGCATCTATTGCTATTCCCTCTGGCATATTCAGGCTCTTGCCAGCTGTTTCAGAGTTTGTACTGCTCTTGGATGCACAAAGACATATCCATATCAGAAATGTGCTCTTTCTGCTCAGGCACATCTTTGTCATGCTTGTAGAAAATGCCAAACAGCAATCTGGACTCAACAGGGATCTGGTGCATGTGGCAAATTTCCTTACTATGCAAGTAGCCACAGAAGCTCAGCAAATCTGGTTTCTAATACCAGCACATGTCCATCAGCTTTGGTACTCTCAGTGTCAATGCCAAAGAATCAGACTTGTTTAAAACTAGTTTGAGGAGAAAATATACAAAATTGAATCTGAGCAGTGATGTGTACTGGCACGTGGCACTGAAGTATCTTTGCAACATAATAGAGCATTTCATGAGATAGGAGAACAAAGTGTTTCTCAAATATATTATGGTCATTTGTCAAAAGGCAAAATTTGATAAGAACAAAAAGAATATAAAATTGTGTCGTTAACCACCCCAGCCATTGCTTTTGCAAATTGTGTACTGGGGGAAAATAAAAGAAGCTGTACATAATCCGACACACTTCAGCTCCCCAACCACATTGTACTTACACAGTCTATAGGCATGAATAAGCAAAATAACTTCTGTCCTATAGACAAATTAGCTGAATCCCTTTCCCATCAAACAGGAAAGATGAGCATTGGAATCATGTAAACACATACTGTTACATAATTAACCACTTCCTAACACAGAGATAGACACCAACAGATGCTAACTTGCAGAATGAAAAATAAAGCATTCAGGAAAAAATGTGGGCCTGAACAGTTTTGTTTTGTTTTGTCCCTTAATATCACCTGTTCCTGTATGAATTAACAAGAAATCATCTCCTCCATCTCATCCCTTAGAGCTTAGTGATTATTACAGAATAATTTCCATGATTGACTAAATAAATCTGCAGTAAATCCATGAAACACACCCTACCAATGTTGGTAGCACAGCTTTAGGGTTTTTTTTAACCCCAGACTTAACTGAACTGAACTGAACAAGGGATGCTTCCAAAATTATCTTCAACCAGTTCCAGTTCTATAGTTTTACCTTGATTTTTGAGTTACTTGATTTGATTAACAAAGTAGAATTGGATGCACCAAGAATCCATTAGTCTAATTTGTATCTGACATTGTATTTCCACTAGGAAATATATATTTTTCACACACACAAAATTAACATCACCCCAAAAAAACACCCCATCACAGAATGTAAAGCAAATACATCCAACAGGGTTTGTCAGAGGAGAATATATATTCCTTTTTATACAAACAGCAAGATTTAGGATGGTTGAGAATTTCATCACAACTTTTTAATTATAAAATTCTACTAAAAATCACAAATGTCTTCATAATTAAGAAGGCTAACAAGGATGTTGGTGCATATTTAACAGCTACACAACAGGCAGGTACAAAATTACCCTCTCCATACTAGGAATAGCTTTCATCTGGTTGATACAAATGTTTTAGAATTCAGCTCAGTTCATGTTTCAGAAGAATTTTCAACAATTAAAATTTCATATTCAAGATGGAAAGAACCTGTGATTTTAAAAAAACCACAAAAACAAATGTGAGTGTAGGAGAAAACATCACTATGCAAGATCATCCTGTTTTCTCAGATGTCCAGCAGAAGAAAATAAAATGCAGGGCCTCTTCACGGTATGGTTAACATCACATAGCTCAGGCCCACAGTATTGCTTCAAAGAAGACTGCACTGGCAGATTCAGTACAGATATGTCCTTAAAGAAGTATTTGCTCCAATGCTCTCATTTGGGACAATTACAACCATTTGCTGGCAAAACTAAAATGTCTATAAATGCTTTCTGTTTTCCTTGTTATTATCCAATAAACTACACATTTTTATTCATACCTTATACTGCAACTAACAATGTGCGAAGCCATGACTTCTAGCTGCAAACAAGAACATCTGAATCTCCTTAATAGCCTCTTAAACTTTATGCTGAGCTCTAGTCACTCTGAAAGTACTTAAAGAACAAATATTAAAATACTACGGAGAGGTGTAATTGAAGCACAATAAGAATTTTCTCTAAGCTCAAAAAACTCTTATGTTCATTTGGAAATTCTTCAGGAAAGGAGTCGTTCTTCCTCTATGAACATAGTACAATAAGCTTATGAGAAAAGCCAAGCTGGATCAGATGAAAGACTTACCTTGTTCCACATTCTATTCACACAGCGACTACCAAGATGCTGATGGACACCCAGAAGAAGTGTTCCTTAACCATATTTCCCTGGTGACTGGTACTCAGTATTCAGACGCATAACACCTCTCATACTGAAGGTAATACAGAACCGCTGTGACTAGTATCCATTGAACCCATTCTTAGCAGCAAACTGTAATTCATTTCCCAAACAAAAATGTGGATAGAGGCAGCAATTATCCACTGCAGGAATTATCCAGTTTGACACCACTTTGACTGCCATGGCTCAATGCTATGCAATCCTGTGATTTGTAGTTTGTTGTGGCACCAGAGCTCTTTGACAGCGAAGGCTAAATATCTCACAAAACTACTCATCCCAGAATTCCATAGCACTGAGATGTGACAGTTAAAGTGTTATCAAACTGGATTATTTCTGCAGTGCAGATGCAGCCAGAATTTTGTGTAAAACATGTTATAAACCATCCCCTATCAGGCATCAAACCATGCTGGGGACATAAAAACAATGACATCTTAAAGGCCAATTAGCCATCAGAACAAATTACAGGTTATAGTTGTTTTTTTTTAAAAAAAACCCTAAACAACAATGATACCATGTGTGAGGGCTTGCTCCTTCCTTATCACTCACACTGAATCCATCCCTAGGCTCCTGTCAACTGCTTTGCTTCTTTCCTTTAAACCACACCTTGTGTTTACTACTTAGGGGCCTTAAGATGGCTACACTATGTGCTTGCAACATGTGTATTCTTTGGAGGTTTGGGCTTCTGTATACAAAGCAATATTCTCCTAGTTCTCCTCTGTGAATAATTGTTAGGCAGAGATTTAAAAAACACAATAGCAAAAGTGGTTTACTGATCAATGGTTGCTTCCAAACATCAAAGCCTTGGGATCTTAAAATTAGGAGTGTCTGATCTGGTTGTTTTTTTTTAACTATTTGTCTGATTTTATAGTGACTTTAGAAGAGAAGTTTGGGGTGTTTTAATTCATTTCTAGTTATTTAATCTTTTAAAAGTGTGTTTACTTATTGTTTATTGCCTCAGGGGCCACAGGGTCTCTGGTGGGTCCAGGGGTGATGATAGATAGATAGATAGATAGATAGATAGATAGATAGATAGATAGACAGACAGATGATAGGATATGTGTGTTGGGTGACTAGTTGTTTCAAAGATACCATTTGTATCTACTGTAATGCTTCCTGAACTCTCATCTGACACCTTCACCTCAGATACTACATTACCTGTTCTCTCCTTAATCCCTCTCCAAAACCAAACCAGCTGTGAAAAAGCCAAGCCTCTCCTTTTATTTTATCCTTCAACCCCCACCCCACTCCCCACCCAGTTTTTCCATATTCTTAGCACTGAAATTAGAGGTTACACATACTGGACAGGCCCTCTGCTCTGTTGCCCATCACACTGTATGAGTATAATAAAGCATGCACATTCAGGACCTGCTCAAAGTCATCCAAGGTGGGCTGTAGTGGAATGGAATGGGATAGGGACAACAAAGGGAATGTAAAGAATATGCTCAGATTGTCTCATCTTGATGGGAAAGGGGGTCTCATCATATCAAAATAGAATAAAATCCAAAAATCCACAAAAGAGTGATACATTTATTGGGCCAACTAAAATGCACTAAATATATCATGCAAACTTTTGAAGCTTCACTGGCTTCTTCATCAGCAAAAGTTCTTAAAAATCATACAGGAGGAAAAAAATGACCATGTTAGAGTCACAGGCCTACATTCTGTCTCAGATGTTACTTCTGTTGTTGTTTAAGATGGCCTAGAGGCCATCAATGCAGGCAGAGGCCACTCCCCTTCTTGGCCATGTCGTGGACTGGGGAAAAAGGGCAGTTAAACACTCAATAAAATTTCATATCCATTAGCATCATCAGCAGCAAAGTAACTTCCATTGAGAAACAGGCAAACTCTGTCCTGCGTGAGGCTAACTATTCCTTTCTCAGTAACATCTCAGATAAAATGTAGACCTGTGACTCTAACATCATTGTTTTTCTTCTCCTGTATGATTTGTAACATCTTTGCCTGATGAAGAAGCCAGTGAAGCTCTGAAAGCAGCACAATATACTTTGTGCATTTTAGTTGGCCAATAAAGGTACCACTTTTTTTTGTAGATTTTGGATTTTGTTGTATTTTACTGCATGGACAACACAGGGCTCATCTACATGAGGCAAGATACGTTGGCTCCCTGCTGGCATATCCTGGCCGCAGAGCAGGCCTGTGTCTTCCCCATTACCCTGATGAAATGGGCCAGATTCCAAACAGGAATGTTGGCCCATCACTGCAACTGCTGCCACCATTTTCCTTGCCCTCTTGGCATTGAGGAAGCCAGCTTCAACATGTGACCAAAGGCCCCCTGCATCTGACCAGCCTTGGTCACATGCTGCAGGACCCTTTCCTGGACCCAGAAGGGTGACTGGCAGCTGGAGCAATAGGCTGGCCTGCCAGGATGGGCTCCTGCAGACACATGGAGCCCACTCCATTTTTCCCAGCAGCAATGGAGTAAAAACAGGTATTTTCTTATAAAGCTGTATTGGGCCCTACACCAACTTTCCCCCATCAGAGCCCCATTTCTGCCCCAGGGGTCATACAGACTGTGCAGGGGAAGAATGGGGCAAATGCCCTGTGTCATATGGACTGCTGAGCTCTCTGGCGGGGGCAAGCCAGGGTAAATTGCCCATTTAGATAAGGCCACAGCTCCCCCAAATATGTTTTTGAAGTATTAAGACACCCCATCCAAAAAAGAGGTCAATTTGGGGACTATTTTGGGAAAAGCACATGAATTATTGTCTTTTGTATGAGTCCTTCCTGAATCTTCGTTTGCAAAGAAAAGCCAGAGAGAGACATACAAACTACTAATTTGTCCTGGGAAAAGCACCCCAAATTTGATTGGGGGGGGATCATTAAAAATGGGCCCATGCTCTTGTAATCACTTGCATTTTTTTTGTTTTGTTCTTACATGCAGAAATGAAATAAGTAAAGATCTACATTTTCAGCAACAGCATTTACTGTAAGTGTTAATGTGAGAGTACATCCCAGAATAGCCAGTGGCAGTGCAATAAATTCTGGGGCACACTTTCTTGTGGGGAGCTTGAGGCTACGTTTATGCACAGATTCCTCTTTAAATGTCAAAACATTCTGCTTTGTTTTAAATAATAATATACATTCAGTTTATGTCCTAGGGGATAATTTGGACAATTATCCTTTCACAGAGTAGAAAAGGCCATTGGCAATAGTCCATATCCACACTACAGACTGATTACTTTCCCCACCAAATTAGTGCTAAACTGTATGTTTTGCAAACTGGATGAAAGAGATGGTTGCTGGGAGAGAGAGAGATGAGAACAAAAGGAAATTAAAGACTATTTTTTTCTTGCTTTTAGCTTTCTTTCCCCATCTGTACCTCCAATGTCATTTCACATTCAAAACAGCAGTTCTTTCTGAGGCGATCATAGTCAATTGTTCACAGCAGCAATAGATTGTTGAAAGCTATCACTGCTATTATGCAAAGCACTTTTGTCATGGCTATGGCTTGATTGGCCAATTAAACACCTTAAGCTTTACAAAAGATCTGCTCCTAGTCAACCTAGGAGCTGCTATAACTCTTTAGTTGATATGGATCAGCATCTGAAGCTATGATTCAGTGTTGTAGCTACAACACATGACCCTTATATGAATTGCAATGATGCATATCTGGGCATCCTGCCTAGTGTTCTGTTGTGCAATGAGAGTTCCTTCACACAATGAGATGCATAATACCCATCTTGCGATGGGACCTATCTGTCCCATTGGAGCTGTTGGCTCCATTTGTGCAATGGTCTCAGAGCAGTAATATGTCTCTGTTCTCTTCCTGAGAATACAACCATTGTGCAATATCACAATTCACCTTTACATGATTGGAAGTCAATTTACAATGACAGAAATACCCAACATAATGCCAGACACAGAGCCCTGGTGGCGCAGTGGTTAAATGCCAGTACTAAAAGTCACCACATTGCAAGTTCGATTCCAGCGGGCTCCAAGTTTCACTCAGCCTTCCATCCTTTCATAGGTCAGTAAATTGAGTACCCAGCTTGTGGGGGCAATTAGCTAACACACATTGGAAACTGTTTAATGCAGTGTAGATGTGTAAATAGCAATTGCTTAAAACAATTTGTAAGCCGCTCTGATAGCCTTGTGGCTGAAGAGCAGGGTATAAATAAATAAATAAATAAATAAATAATAAAAAAGACCATGTTTGGGAACCTGGTGTTGGGGACTGTCATAATGAGCATCATCAGATCAAAATTTGCAATTTCAGACTTTATCAGATGCAATAAAAATTGCATGATTTCGATGTTACGGTAGCACGAACAGTTTCCTCTATTGCATGATCTTGTCATGTTTGTGTGGTTGGTCTGTACTCCAGCCATGAATAAGGCATTGTTTTTCCTTGACGGGACAAGCTGTCAATAGCCCCCAATATCACTCTTTTTGTGGTATTGAAGAGCGTGTGAAAACAATCCCGCTGTAATCATGCGATTACAGCATGAATCGGCAGTCCTCTTCCCCCTCCCTTTCCCAGTGAGAAACTTCCAGGTCAGAATGTGAAAACCATCCACAGGATTCTCTTTTTAATATACTGCCCATTTGTTTGCATGTTTTTTAGGTTTGTTTAAGTTTTTTGTGTTTGTTTACTTTGAAAAATATGTATGTTTTTAAGCAAGCTTGTGTCTTCTCAGGAGAACCACTGAAATCTCACCCATGCTAAATCACAGAAGTAAATCTCATTCTTAAAGTGTTAGTGGTGGTCATTCGATAATTCCATGGTGGTTTTTTCACACAATTACAGTGACATGCGATAATAAATGTAATAATGCCACTATGTTTCCACTTTCCTCATTTTTGGATTACAGCATTTTTAGACGCTAGTCTGATAAAGTCCTTGTACTACTGGGTTCTGAGTTGGAATAATCTGCATTTTGCTCAAATAAATCAATTCTTGGTTTATTAAAACAAAGAGGTTTGCTTCTGTAACCCCCAGTTTTAACTCTACAAAAATGAAAAGCAAAGCAAAGGACTCATAACAAGATTCCCCAATGTCTAAGTGCCTCATCTAAAAGAATTTTCAGAGAGATAGCTTTGTCAGGTTGTTGCCAAACAACAACAACAACAAAGACTCTTGCAGCCCTTTAAAGACTATTGGCTTTGGCCCATGGAATATGGTTCCGGCTCTGGCACATGGAAGCTTATGCCATAATAAATCTGTTTTAAGGTGTTGCAGGGCTTTTTGTTGTTTTTGTTTAAAAAGAACTGAATCACTGCAGGAACTTCTAGAAGGGAGAATAAAAAGCACTGGAATGAAATGTTTGCACTTCTGGACCTTCCTGTTTAACAATCTGGGCCCCTTACCAACAGTAGTGGTGACTATGGAGTAGAGGTCACAATCCCTGCCCCCAGAAGAAAGAAACAAAAGAAAAAAGCCTAGCAACATTATGTGTCACAACACAGAGTGGGAGGTGGGACAGAATTAGTGGGTATAAAGCCCAGTTCTGACCACTGTCTGGTGTCTTTGACAGTAGCTTCTCCTATCCACCCAAGCTAAGAGTTAGTACAGGTGTTGTCTGGTCACATTTGGGTGCTGAGTAGGAATTTTTCTTCTCTTTGACAGTGGGAAAGGTGTTTTGCCTACCTTGTACTGATTCTCCATGGTAATATGTGACAATTGGCTTTGGGTGATGCCTTAAAATAAATTGATTGGATTTGTTAAACTTCTTTAATACCTATTGCATTCCCTTTTTATGTCTTAATTTTGCATTTAATTGTAAATAATTAGCATACTATTCACTTACAGCAGATGAGTGTGGAAAGTGTGGAAACTTGGGCAATTATGGGTGAGTACCCATGAGCCAGTGTGGTATGGGAGTCAGAGTGGTGTAGTGGTTTGGATGCTGGAGACCAAGGCTCAAATCCCCACTAGGCCTGGAAAGCCAATGGGTGACCTTGAGCAAGTCACACTCTTTCAGCCTCAGAAGAAGGCAAAGGCAACCCCCCTCTGAAGAAATCTGAAGAAAGCCCCACAATAGGTTCCTTTAGGAACAACTTGAAGGCACACAACAACAACAAAGAAACAACAATCCATTCACATTTTGTGAAAGGGAGTTCTCTGAACTTTGGTTCCTGGGACACAGAGATAGGAACTGGAACAACCTTGAAGACTGGACGATTGGCTTTGTCTTTTGGTCTTGGTCAGAATATTTAGACTTCCTGAAATGGACTGGCCAGAGGCAAGCTACATTTATTGGCTTGTCTGTCTGGAGTTGGAGGTTGCTCACCCTTGAACAATTGAAGAAGGAGTAAATATTCTTACTTTAGCAGGCACCACATTATGCAGTCCTGCTGAGGATCAGTTTAAATAGTTTTTAAAAAATGCCTTTGCATTTATGGATCTGTCTTCTTCTTCCAATTGGGTGAGCAATTAAAATTTTTATTACTCTATGGCTGAGAAGTCACTGCTAAGAATTCTGAAGAAGACTGTGGCATCTGCCACAATAACAGTCTACTTGTACATTTTTCCAGTTAAGTGAGCAGGTGATCCAGATTCGTAGAGAATAAACAGCTCTGTTTATTCCCATCATTCTTCTGTTTAACAAGCTGGGTGTTTTCCTTTTGAAGAACAAAATCCATATGTGAAATAATAGCTAGAAAATCATCCAGCCCCATCACAGCAGTAAGGGAGGATGTTCATAAGGGATAATTCCCAATAGCTCAGCCTCAATCAATCTGATGCTAGTGTGCCAAGAAGTGGGTGAAGAAGGAAAGGTAAATTGGTCATAGATCAGACATGGCACACCATGACCACCAGGTAAAGATACTGAGTTTATATATACAGAATAAATGACAATTTTGCAGCAACTATCTTTTTTCAGAGCTTGGTAAATTTACTTTTTTGGACTATACTTCCCATAATCCACCAGTTATAGGGATATAAAGAACATCTGTAAATTTCTTGCTCTTGTCAAGCGAAGCTATCTCAACAGGTTGAAACAAGCTGCTGAGAAATCGCTAGCCTCTTTGAGAGTTCCCTCCTTCAGTGCAAGAAGAAAAGGAGGGCTTTTCTTTTCTTCACGGTTTTCTATAATTTGTACAAAAGATGTCTCTGCACCAAGCTACTGTCTTTTCCCTTTGGGAAACAAAGAACACACACATCGCAAGCATAAAAGGCCTGGCTGATCAAGCAAAAAACCACAAAGAACCTATCCAAAGCTTATAATGCTTTTTAAAGTCCATGCAAAAGGATAGGGGCTACAACATTTGCACAATTTTATATTAGCTACAACATTTGCACAATTTACACAATCTGTGAAAAACCTTTTTCTCACAAATGTGTAAACCCTCTCAAGATGAAAATGAAATGGTTTACCTTATCTCATAGGCATGGACTGGCATCCTGCCAGTGATATGTGCATGCATAAGCATGGTGATTCCTCTTCCTCTGCCTCCATTTAATTATACTCCACCTTTTCCCAAAATTGGGACTCAAATCAGCTTACACATGACTCTATTTTCTTCCACTTGCTGTCTGTCCAAAGAGCTTCCCCCTTAGGTAGTTGTCAACCCCCAAAGGGAACTGCTAGTGCAGCTTCTTAGGACTTTATCAGATGTGACAAAAACCAAGGCATTAGGAGGTGATGATAGCAGAAAGGGCAGAAATTATCAGATGATGTTGTCACTTACCTGTTCCCACTGCATCCCGCTGGCATGAATGGGGCATCACTTTTTATTGATGGCTTAGCGAAGAGGCTTAGCGATGAGGTAAGTGACGAGTACATCTGATAATTTGGCCTTCTGTGCTATTGTTGTGTTCTAAATGATGCGGGGTTTTCTGCAAGATTTGGCTCGTCTGATAAAGTCCTTACTTTTGTAAAGGGGGGGGGAGTGGGAATTTTTTTTTTTTTTTAGGGAATTTTTTTATTGGAGTAAGACCATTCTACTAAAAAATACACCCGACCGCAAAAGGCCACAACAATAATACAAAAACAATACTAATTATTTTCCTCTTTTCTTACTAATACAAAAGTAAATCTATCCTAACACTAATGTATTTTTCCCTTTAATCTAAACACACTATAATCACATTATATTTACACATTATAATTATACCTACTTAGAAATGAAAAAAACCAATAAAATATTAATTAAAAATAATAATACAAAATAATACAAAATTAATAAAATATTTATTTAAAATATCATTTTATGTTATTGCTGGGGTCGTCTCACTAAACCACGGCCAAAACTTTTTCCAACGATAGCTTGGCAATTTCTCTTTTTCACTCAGAGCTAAATTTTCAATTACATTCTTCACATAATAGGCAGTGCCTTTTACATCCTGCAGATTTTGACTTTTCACCTCCTTTTTTCTCTGGAAAACTAACCCTAACATCACATAAAGGTTTACCAGGCGCACCGTGGACCAGGGCACTTTCCAAAAACTCTCAGCCACAGAACCAGACTCCTTCCTCTTCCTCTTTTGGCCCACTGACTTTCTGGGTCCCCTGACACCCTCTGGAGGCTCAGTCCCTGAAAGCACTGTCTCCCAAGCCTGCTGTGCCAAATCGGGCCAATCCAGGACCCGGGCCACCTCCTCCCATGTTTCCCGGGCACTCGGGCAGTCCTGGACAAAATGTCTGATCGTCTCCTTTTGTGCCACGCCACTCAAAATCTCAGCCTTTTTACATTTCAGACGCGGACAGGTCTGCTCATCCTCTGAGCTTGAAGTTTTTGCTGCTCTGGACTCCCGCAGAAGGCATGGGAGGGTGCAAATTTTCTCATACTCTCATTAGCACACCCTCGTCCCCACACACATGCACTGAGCTGAGCCCAGCTGCATCTTCAAGGTCTGAATCACTGCTTTCTTTCGCCTCCCTTCCTCCCTACTAAGAAAAAGCAGTGAAAGTGTCTCCTTGTACTTGACAGCTTCTGGGGTGTGGGGGAAAGATGGTGAAAGGCATGGATGGAGCTACACTCCAAAGTAGGATCTCAGCACAAGTGTGGCTTCTTATTCTCAGCTGGGATAATGAGACAAGCAATATTTACATCCACTCAACATGATCACTGGTAAAGCATAGACTCTCCCACTAATCTCAGGCCACTCTGCAATACAGCAAATCTGGTGGTCACCCATTTTGTATTACCCAGGCCCAACCCAGCTTGGTTTCTGAAAGTGGATGAGATCAGGTCTGTTCAGGATAGTAAATAAGAAATAATATTCATCACAAGGGTGTTTATTTTGAAAGGCTCACATTCTGCATTGGGGAGTTGGGAATCACAATTAGGGTCAAAGTGGGTCTATTATTTTGGGAAAAGAACATATTCAAATGGGTACCATAATTAATAAATGTTTTCTTTTTTTCTAATTATCTAGCTGTTTATATTTCACACTCATTAACACATACAAGATGAGTACAGAGAACTATGCTCAGAGCCTGCCATTTTGAATGCTGTTAGTAGGCAACATTTAACAAGCTAACTCCTGTCTATCATGCAAAACCTCACACAGAACTGAGCAGTTTGCTGTCTCAGCACACTGTTTGTTTGCTGTCTCTCCTTCCATAGCAATATAAATGATCTCTTATCCACATTATTCCTGAAAGTTTGGAAGGCAGCCGAGAAAAATGGGACCTGCACAACAGGAGAAAGAGTCTCCATAGTTTAGGAAAATCTAAATTTTCCTCTGAAATATAACTTGCACAGAGAGAGACATGCGCGCAAATATGGATCTACCATCATTAAATACAGTACCTAGTCTGATCAGTTGATATAAATACTAATAAAACAATTTAGATTTAGGGACAATATTTGTATGCTAATGCAAGAACACATGCTAACCTAAGCTGTCTGAGGCATACCTCAATTAGCAAAGCCTCTGAAAATGAAGCTTCTACCTGGCTGGAAGTTTTTACTAAGTCTTTTTACACTCTTGCACTTGCCCTTTTCCTCTTCATCCACTGCCTAGCTGGAAGTTGTTGTTGTTGGTTTTTTTTTTAAGCAGCACTGACATTGGGAAGATGCTGAAGGGGGGCTAGAGAAACAAAGATTTTCAGTAGTGGGTTGGAGCAGCATGTCTGCAGTAACAATGCAGTAAAACATGAGCTGGAAAAGAATGGGATTCTGCTGATCCTACTGTAGCTGTGTGTGCCTGTCTACAACAGGAAAAGTAAACAACAGCTGCCTCCAGAATCCCTTACTAAGGACTTTTTCGGACGTTTAAAATACAACGTGAGCAGCCTCGCCACGTTGCAAGGCTGCAGCGCTGCAGGGCGTCCCTTTCGGATGACGCCCGTCCCTGCCGGTACTGTTGCAGTACCGCAGGGACATTTGAGTGTTATATTTCGCCGATTTTTACTCACGATCAACTTTCGTGAGTAAAAATCAGCAAAATATAACACTCAAATGTCCCTGCGGTACCGCAACAGTACCGGCAGGGATGGGCGTCATCTGAAAGGGACGCCCTGCAGCGCTGCAGCCTCGCAACGTGGCGAGGCTGCTCACGTTGTATTTTAAACATCCAAAAAAGTCCTAAGCATACATGAACAGAAAAACAGAAAAGGGGAAAGCACCTAAGCCCACCTCTGCAGCTTCGCGGGGTATGTTTAAAAAATAAATACAGCATAGATCTATCAATTAAGATCTATCAAAATGGAAATCATAAGCAAAGTGTAGGCTAGTGAAGAAAAAGTTATCCTTGGGTGCATCTTGGTTGACCGGCCGAACCCAAAGGGTGCTCAGCAGTGGCTCCTCTTCGTCTTGGAAAGATGTGACCAGTGGGGTGCCACAGGGTTCTGTCCTGGGCCCAGTGCTATTCAACATCTTTATCAATGACTTAGATGAGGGAATTAGGGGCATACTTATCAAATTTGCAGATGACACCAAATTGGGAGGAGTAGCTAATACCCTAGAGGACAGGATCAAAATTCAGAATGATCTGGATAGACTAGAGAGCTGGGCCAAAGCTAACAAAATGAAATTCAATACGGAGAAATGTAAAGTACTGCATTTAGGGCGGAAAAATGAAATGCATAAATATAGGATGGGAGAGACCTGGCTGAATGAGACTACGTGCGAAAGGGATCTAGGAGTCCTAGTAGACCACAAGTTGAACATGAGCCAACAGTGTGATGTGGCAGCTAAAAAGGCCAATGCGATTTTGGGCTGTATCAATAGAAATATAGTGTCCAGATCAAGGGAAGTAATAGTGCCACTCTATTCTGCCTTGGTCAGACCTCACTTAGAATACTGTGTCCAGTTCTGGGCTCCACAATTCAGAAAGGATATTGACAAATTGGAGCGTGTCCAGAGAAGGGCAACTAAAATGGTGAAAGGTCTGGAAACGATGCCTTATGAGGAGAGACTTAGGGAGCTGGGTATGTTTAGCCTGGAAAAAAGACGGTTAAGAGGCAATATGATAGCCCTGTTTAAGTATTTGAAGGGATGTCACGCTGAGGATGGAGCAGGCTTGTTTTCTGCTGCTCCAGAGACTGGAACACGGAGCAATGGGTGCAAGCTCCAGGAACAGAGATTCCACCTCAACATGAGGAGGAACTTTTTGACAGTAAGAGCTGTTCGGCAGTGGAACACACTCCCTCGGAGCGTGGTGGGGTCTCCTTCCTTGGAGGTCTTTAAACAGAGGCTGGATGGCCATCTGTCGGGGATGCTTTGATCAAGATTTCCTGCGTGGCAGGGGGGTTGGACTGGATGGCCCTCGTGGTCTCTTCCAACTCTGAAATTCTATGATTCTATGATAAGCCTTCAAGTGGCCTCTAGAAGACTCAGAAGTGTTTTTGTTTACTTGTGCAAGGCTTATCTGACCTTGTTTCATTTCACACATTCGTATTGTTAGATCTGAATTAAAAGTTTACTGAAACATGCAAAACGGACCTCTTTCTTTCTTTCTTGATGTCGAAACCTATCTCAACTCTTTTCCATGGTATTTCTGCTTCAGATACCAAATTTTCCATTAAAGAAGTAAAGTGCAGGGACACACTGATTTTATTAATTGAGGTATACCTGTATACCAAATAAGGGCATGAGTATTAGAAATTATTTTGAGAAATTTTGTTTTGTTTTGTTTTGTTTTGACAGAGTAGACACCTCTAGATTGAAGGTGTGAAAATCTCTCAGTCTCATTTTTGTTCTGTTTTTTCCAAATCCCACCTACATTTTCTTACTGTCCTTGTTTGTAGCAAATTGAGAGACTTGTGTGTACGTGTTTTTGTTTCACAGGGATATTCTTGTGCCTATTGAAATGTTTCTTAGTGAGAACATTTATAGATGCATTTTAGCTAATTTACAGTGTCCTCCCCTCACTAAATAACGTTTGCTGACATTTTTGTTTCTGTCTGTACATTTTAACAGGTCATCTTTTATACAATGTACACTTTTCCCTGTGTGCACACTTTATTTCTCTAATATGCCCTTTTAGCCTGGCAAACGTCTGAAATCTTTAAGTGTTGCATGTTTCTTCTTACAACCTCCACACCTAGAATTCAATGGGGGAATTGAATCCAATGAAACTAGAATTCAATGGGCCTTCGAATCTGGTGAAATTTGTTTTCATCCAGATTTGTATCAAAATGAATTCTGGACAAGACTAATGGGAATTTAGGCACAAGCACAATTTTTTGGCTAGTTTTACCACTACACTTAGATATTCACCCATAATGCCATCCAGTAGAATCTGTAATTCAAATTTATAATCTGTTTCAACATAGTAAAAAGAAAAATTCAATCTCATTATCAGTTACTTTAACTCCTACTGTAGAACTGCAATCCCTCTTTCGTTATCCATGACATTAAGGGGGAGACTTGTGACTATAAAAGCAGATTTGGTGAGGGTTAGAGGAGATGATGGAAGCTGTAGTTCAACATACTGACAAGACACTGGCTTAAGAATATAAGAGGAGTGTTACTGGATCAAAACAAAGGTCTGTGTAGTGACACACTCTAAGTGCAATGTGGCCTATGAGAAACCCATAAACAGAGCATGAGTGGAAGAATCATAGAATCTTGGAGCTGGAAAAGGCGACAAGGGCCATCTAGTTCAACGCCTGGGCATGTGGGAATACACAACTACAGCACTCCTGAAAGATGCCCACTCAACCTCTGTTTTAAAAATCTTTAAAGAAGGACCCCCCCCCCTTCCCGAGGCAGTCTATTCCACTGTGGAACAGTTCTTACAGTAAAGTTCTTCCTACTTATTTATATGTAATCTCATTTCTTATAAGTTGAATCCACTGTCTCAAATTCTAGTCTCAGGAGCACCAGAAAATAAGCTTGCTCCATCTTCTACATGACACCACTTCAGATATTTCAAGATGGCTATCATGTCACCTCTCAGTCTCCTCTTCTCCAAACTATACATACTCAGCTCCCTAAGTTGTTGCTCATAAGGCTTGATTTACAGGCTTTTGATCATTTTGCTTGCCTTTCACTGGATACGTTGCAGCTTGTCAATATCCTTCTGGAACTATGGTGCCTATAACTGGAAAAATATTCCAAGTGAGAGCTGACCAAAGCAGAATAGAGTGGCACTTCTACTACACTTGATACCCACTATACTCCTGTTTATGTAGCTTACAATTGCATTGACTTTTTGACCACTGTATCATACTGTTGACTCACATTTAGCTTCTGGTACAGCAGCACCTTGCTAATAACTTTACCCAGAGCATGAACAAGACTGCTCTAGAATCCAAAGATCTCTTCCACAGCTATTATTTCAGATCCCTTTCATTGGAAATGGAAGGGACTGAAACTGGGACCTTCTCTGGAAGAGAACAGCATTCTCTTCCCCTGAGCTACGACAGCTCTTTGAAGCAAAGAAAGCAGCTCCTTCATGCAGAAGCCCCTTGAATGGCCCATATTGGATCCCAGCTATAGGAATGATTTCTCTTCTGCATGGATTTCTTTAGTACCTATACCTGTTTTATATATGCATCTCACACACAGTTATAAGTAATCCACTGAAACATTGAGCTTAGATAAAATGCAGAGGGAGGAGGAAGCGTGTGCATGTGTGTGTATGTGCAAAGCACCTACCATTACACTTTAATCTCAAGATTTGTATCCTTTCTATTTGTGCTAATGTATGCTAATCCATACTTCCATTTTGGAGATGGGAAGATAGCCTCTTCAGTTAGAATTTCATTTCTATAGCAATAGCAATTCCAACACTCAAAACAGAATGAAAGAATGAAAGAACAAACAAAAGAAAGACCCTTATGTTTCCTACTGACCACTTATTATTAATAGCTACTTCCTCAAATAAATTATAATTTGTATACTGTTGTGGTGGTGGATGTTTAAGTCTCCAAATGGTGAGATGAAGATTTCCCCCCCTTTCCCTTCTGTACTCCTTCAAAGCCTATCATTATACTTTTGCCCTTTACTCTTGACAGCTGCCCATAACTGAAGGGCATATTTTTAAAAAGTTTCCAAGTTTACTTATGATTTACTTATGGCCTGTCAAAAAGGCAGTCTGATTGCCATCAACTGTGCACTAAAGGGCCCATTCATCAATGACACATACGACATTTCAGTCAGAGCTGGTGTGTAATTTTCTCAGAGGGGTCATGTAATATGCCTCTTTGGAGCAAGTTACAAGACATCATTGTTATTCATTGGACTCATTTGCTTAGCAGAACGAGGGGTCCTCTTTCAGCAGGGCACATCAGATAAGCAAACCTAAGAGAGGTAATGGGATCAAAAGGACAAGCATTGCCATTGTTGGAATTTCAACATATGTGAATGTGGGCAGGCCCAGGGATAGGAATAGAGACATACAGGTGTGTAACTTAAAATTAACTTCTTCTGAACTGGGAATTGACCCAATCCCAGGCTTCTCAAAAATTTCATTAGGTACTGAGACTGACATATAGCATTCATTTGACCCACTCTGTCTGACTTCTTGACAAAGTTAAGGACAGTGGTGTTGAGAGAGCCTATGAAAGGAAAAGACAGGCCAGGATACACCGGCTTCCCACTGGCATAGCCTACTCATGGGTGAGGCCTGTTCCTCCCCTGTTACCTCCACAAAACAGAAGGAATTCCAGACAGGCATGTCAGCCCATCATTGTAGCCACTACCACTGGTCTCCCTCGCTCTCCCAGAAGCCAGGAAGCTGGCCTGCAACATGTGGCCAAGGCTCCCTGCATGTGACCAACCTTGGTCATATGCTCTGGGACCCCTTCCTGGACTGAATTAAAACAGGTATTTTCTCATAATGTTTTATTGGGCCCTATCCTATCTCCCCCCCCCCCCAATCTTAGCCGTGTCTTTGCCCCAGGGGTTGTGAGAAATTATCGTTTCGGGGGAAATTATTTGCTCGGGGGAAGAATGGGGCAAACACCCTGCATCTTCAGGATTGCAGGGCTCTACAACAGCGGTGAGATAGGGTATATTGCCTAGGTAGATATGTCCATAGACATTATACACAGCCCTCTCATTCAGCAGCACATTAACATACTCTCCAATATTTCGCAGATGAAAACCAGGACACATTGGCCAAGCAATATCAGAATGTAGTCAAGATGGCTCAAGATATTAATCAGAAAGAAGACACAATCTAGGAGAGGCTGGGGGAGTTTGCTTTTGCCTGAATCTACAAGGAAGGGCAAGATTTTGCTCTCTCCTGTCCTTTCCTCCTGCTAAGTTAATTGAGTGCAAACTACTTTTGGACCTTGAACTCAGTTTGCAGCAATTGATGTAAGCTGAGAATAAAGGGGGGAAATGGGGGGAGGGGAGGAGAGAGAAATTGAGATATTTTAAAAGCAGCTGAAAAAAGGGGAACAACAGAGAATAATTAATCAGGACTGTCCCTGCCAAATTGGGACTGTTGAAGGGTATGCATTAAAAGGTAAACTCACCATTGTTGTTCCCTAGTGCAATGGTTCTCAAGTTTTGACACTCCAAATGTTTTGGACTTGAACTCCCAGAAGTCCTAGCCAGCTTGGGCCATGATAAAGGATTCCAGAAGTAGAATTTGAAAATAACCAGGGGACCAGCATTTGAGAACCACTTTCCTAATGAACATGGATGGGGGTCACATGTCTAGTAAACACCAAATGTTGGCCAACTACATCCTTTTTCATTATTGGCTACACTGGCTAAGGCTGGTGTGAGTTCCAGTCCAGGTTCCCCTCTCCCTCTGGCATTATACGAAATTATGGAATTATGTAAAGTTTTACTCAAAACAAGTTGGTTTTGCCACAGAACACATATGCAAATAAATTCAGTTACCAGTCTCCAACAATAATTTCTTAAAACTGTACAGTTGGCTTTTTTTTTTTTAACAACAACAACAAAACCCCTCCCAGGTCTTACTTTTAGCTGTCTTAGAAAGGGGGAAAATAAGAACATAAGAAATAAGAACCTGTGGGGAAAAAATAAACACAGTGGAATGCATCTTGGCCACATGTCCCCTGTAACCTTAAATTCACCACCAGTCCATTGCTCTGTAACTTTAAATTCACCACCACTCCATTGCTAGCTGCATTCTGGCAAGAGTGAGACAACAGTGTACTCTGGGGCTTTGTTTAAAAGTACTAATGATGGGAAAATATTCATTGTCATTCATTTCCCAGCCATGAAAAGAGTCTCCTGACATTCCCCCCCAAAAAACAAAACAAAACAAAACAAAAAACAACCCTATTGTGCACAATAAATTTTGGCATAGTTTTCTCCTGGTATTTGCACATCCTGAAGGGTTCCAGGAAATTATTTTGCACAGAAATACACATGGTTTTTCTGCACCCCCTTCACACAGGTCTGGCAGTGAAAGCATATTTTCTATGGGGAAAATATTGCTTATTCCATTCAGTGGGGAGAAAATTTCAGAAATTATTTGTCATTGCATGTGAAGATGTAATGGATGAAGATTTACATCCCTATAAAGAAAGAGATGCCTCTTACTAAGGACTCCGGCTTGATTCCTCCAAGACAAGGGTAGGCAGCTGATGCCTGTTCCCCTCAGTACCATCAATATCATGGCAGAGGTGGGCATTGCAGCTTGCAAATGATAAGAGAATGCACAATACAAGGAACAAATTGAACCCCCTTAGGGAAAGCACATATCTTCCACCGAGTTTCCTGTTGTTGTTGCATGCCTTCAAGTCATTTCCAACTTCTGGTGACCCCAAGGTGAACAAGGTCTACTTGGCAAGTTTTGTTCAAGGCTTGCAACTGCCTTCTTTCTTAGAACTGAGATGGTGAGACTTGCCCAAGGTCACCCAGTGAGTTTCCATGGCTAAGCAAGGATTCAGATCTTGGTCTCCTACAGTCGTAGTCCAAAATTCAAATCACTATACCACACTGGCTCTCTATTTGAGTTGCACTTCTGATAGCTGCAGCATCCCCATGCAGATGTATCCTGTAATATCACTAATGTTTGAACTTCTACTCCACATTCCTAGTAACCATAAGATACAGCACAGAAACTTAGTGTTCTAACATTAATCTGCATGTTGAGGTGTTAGCATGCTCTACTACCCCTCCCCACAACACTTCATAATTGGAAATATTAGACACTTTTGAGGATCAGGTTGGCTGGGGTGAACCCAAAAGGGTCAGTTGGAGGTCTGGTTGGAGGATGGTGACCTGGGATGTGTCTTAGAAATATTTTGGCAAGAAAGCCCATACTAGGATTGTGTGGAAGTCACAGTGGTTAAGGAGATATGTGCTAACCCTTCCTTTCAGTCTTGGACACCACAGCAATGAGTCATTCAATCAATCAATTAAGTGACCATTCCCAAATCTACTCCTCAGAAAATTTCACCTCATATCCCCCCTCCTGTCCAGCTTTGCGAGGTTGTCACAAACCCATCAATTCCGATCTCCCAGATATTATTTATTATTTATTTTATTTTTCTAAATTTCTATAATGCTTATCATTGCCAAAGCACTCCCTAAGCAGTTTTCAGTGTAAAAAAGAAGTAAAAATAAGACAATTAAAACAATTTAAAAGTAGCAATTAAAATTATTTTAAAAAATATATACAAGTGTCATACTCCGTGAGTTTGATGAGGGTACAGGTTCAGAGGAGGAAGAGGACATGGCAGGGAATGGCCCTATGGACCCTGGCACAGGTTTATCTACACCTGTGCCAGCAAGGAACCCTGCCAACCTGGAGGCTCAAGCAGAGGAAGAGCCTGGCCCTAGTGGCTTGGCACCAGTCCTGGCAGAGAGCCTGCCAATCCAGATAAGGACAAAGAAGAAGAGACAGACTTACCACCACCATCATACATCCAGCAGCAAGCTCAAAAGGAAGCTCAAAGGAAATCTCTGAGACTTTCTGGGAAAAACCTGCTCATCAAGAAGCACCTGACAAAGCCTTGGTTGCTATATATATGCTCGGGAAGTGATGGAGGCTTTGTCAGAGATCAGCGATCTTGGAGAAAGCTTCTTGCTGACTTTGTTGCCTTGATCCTGGCTGCCTTGACCTCAAACTGTTTCTGATTACTCTGCTACCTTGTCTCGTGCCTCGACCTCAGACTATTTGTGATTACTCTGCTGCCTGTTTTCCACTGAATCATGGACTTGTTTGGACCCACGCTGCCTGCCGTAAGCCCTTGACTTTTTTTTTTTTTTTTTTTTTTTTTTACTGTGTTTGCACTCTGGTGTGCTCATTAAAAGCTGACAACCTTCCCAGCTACTTGCTGTTTGTATATACTTTGCTGGCTGTTATCAAGCTTTTCTAGACAACAAGTTAAAACAATAAAAACACATAAAGCACACCCCAATGAATCTTCTGTGCCTGCATCTAACCTGTTATTAACCTGTTAAGTTTTGGTTTCCTTTGTCTATCCCATGGGAAAGTCATCCAGGTTTTGTCATAGTCACAGTACCCCTTCAGGATATGAAATAGGGTATAAATATTAGTCCCCTGACAATAGAAAGGCATGCCATGGTGGATGTATCTGGCCACTCTCTTTTTCAGTATGCCTTCATTATTTGAAGGGGTGTCATGTTGAGGATGGAGCAGACTTGTTTTCTGCTGCTCCAGAGACTGGAACACGGAGCAATGGATGCAAGCTCCAGGAACAGAGATTCCACCTCAAAATTAGGAGGAACTTTTGGACAGTAAGAGCTGTTCGGCAGTGGAACACACTCCCTCGGAGCGTGGTGGGGTCTCCTGCCTTGGAGGTCTTTAAACAGAGGCTGGACGGCCATCTGTCCTTTGATCGTGGTTTCCAGCATGGCAGGGGGTTTGACTGGATGGCCCTCGTGGTCTCTTCCAACTCTGCAATTCTATGATTCTATGATTCAGATAGGAACCTCCTGTGCCACCCTCAGGGCCTGTCTGAGTATCTTCACTGCACAAAACCCTGCTCTTCAAGACTGGCTATTATCACACTATTTTCCTGAATCTCTCCTTCTATCCAATCTTTCTGCCTTACTCCTTTATAACCTTGTATGGGTCTTAGGCATGTGTGTTGCATGTGTGAATGCTTTCTGTGTCATTTCCAATTAAAAATTACTTTATTTCACTTTAAGCTGGAGTGTTCTCTGCAGTTACTACTGGTATACATAGGTGAAAAGATCACCATAGTTACCCTCCTCTCACAGGTATCTATTTGAGTAACCATTCCCACAAATAATAATAGAGATTTTGTCATCACAGGTGGGTCTCCAAAGCATCCTCTCACCTGTTAGGGTAACAGAGCACACCCAGAAAATAGTGGCAACTTGTCATCAGTGCATAGGTTTCAGTGGACCCTTTTTGAAATGTGTTCCAGCTTTAGTAACACTAATGAAAAGTAGTATGAATGGAAAATTACTTTAAAAATCAAATCACTTTCAGGCATGTGAAGGTGAGTCTGAGTTACCATATTTTGCAAGTCTATAAAATGTTTCCCTACAAAATATGAGACATGGACCATTTGTGAGAATGGTCACTAGTTAGTTAAACTACAACCAAGTTTCTCCCCTGGATTAAAGTTCCTAAATAATTCCTTTGACCTCAGCTTCTAATTCAGATTTGATCAATTAAATTAGTTTACTAGGGATGATTTTATTTTATTTTATTTTATTTTGAAAGAAGAAGAAATTCCAAAATAGATAAAAATGTGCAAGAGTAGGTGTCAATATTCATGAGCAGATTAAAAAATATTAAGAATCTGTTCTGGGACTCTCAGATAAGCTTCAGTAAGTGGAGGAGTGCTAGAGTTTTGCCAATACCTATTGAAGTCTTTTCCCATCATGATTAAATTTGTGTAACCCTGAAGGCTTGGCAGCAAAATATTATGCAAATAATAACCTACTCAGTAAGAAGTCTTTGGAGAGAATTTTTTATAAGTCCCTTTTAAAAGAATGCATGCAGGTAAGATTCAAAGTCATTACGATGTCAATGAGAATGCCACAGATGCAAACTTCTGAACTAAAATTATTTTCAGATTCTTTTATACAGGTAGGCTGTAAAAAGGAGCAGTCTTTTTTTAAAAAAAAAATTACTATGTTCACTTGCCTTTTTAGAGTTAGAAATGATTCAGTGAGGGTTTTTTTTATATAAAAAACCTCTTGCTCCTTGAAGTTAAAGCTATCTTACGTTGCCTCATACTCCACAAAGCCAAGAAATTGGAAGTTAAAACCTCAACAGATATGGCACATGATCAGGAATGATTCTGTGCAATGTTAGAAATTGTGGTTCTTTAAAAAATAGGGATATAAAAAAAAATACTCTGAGATCCAGTGTGGTGTAACTGTTTGAGTATTCGACTATAACTCTGAAGACCAGGGTTCGATTCCCCGCTTGGCCATGGAAACCCACAGGGTGACCTTAGGCAAGTCACACTCTCTCAGCCTCAGAGGAAGGCAAATACAAATGCAAATGCCCTTTGAACAAATCTTGCAAAAACAACAACAACAACAATCCTCTCCATGAAAGATTCGCCATATGGTGAATCAAAAATACTACTTAATATATCATAATGTCATCCAACAAGGAGAAAATGTTTGTATTGTTCTCTCCTGGATGAACTTGGGACGAAAAGAATATTTTAAAATATTTGGAAAAAATTGTTGAAAAGCAGGTTTCTTGAGTTTCAGGAAGCCTCATGAGGGCAATTCTAGATGGAAAGATTCTTTGCAGTTCAGAATTTATTCTCTGTTAAAAATGCATGTGGCTCTTTTTGGTTGTTTGTTTGTTTGTTTTTTAGAATGCTGGGCCTTCTGCAGCAGGCTGGCCAGAATCACCGCTGGCTGTCAGTCCCCGCATCACCACATCTGTCTCACAAAGGGGTGAAGGAGGATCTCAGGGTGTGGCTGTGTTTCCTAGAAGGGTATAATGGGGTTACATTCTGGCAGGGGGAGGCAGCTCCAGGGCTTGGGCTTCAGGTCCATTCAGATGCAGCAGGGGGTGTGGGTTTTGGGGTTTATTACAATGGGCATTGGTGCACTCAGCCTTGGCTTTCTGAATGGAGGGAATCTGATGTGGTTTGGGACCTAACGTTCCTTGAATTTTTCCCCATATTAGTAGCAGTGTATCTGTGGACAGACGAGTTCCGGAACAAGCGTGTTTGTTTCTGGTGCGATAACCAGGCGGTGGTACGGATCATTAACAAGCAGTCTTCCAGATCTGACAGGATCATGTGACTCGTCAGGGAATTTGTTTTGGTCTGTTTGGCTGTGAACATCTCTTTTGTTCAAGGGCTAGATTCAGGTGTGGATAATGGTATTGTGGATGCCTTATCTCGATTCCAGGATGACAGGTTTCGGAAACTGGCTCCAGGAGCAGATCTGACGCCGTCAACCTTCCTGACCGAGCTCTGGCACCTTGGGAAGGAGCGGTGATCCAGGGTTTTTTTAACTCAATGGCACCCTTCACCCGGGTCAGCTACTCTAGGGCGGTAAGGCATTTCTTCAGCTTCAGACGGCAGCAAGGCTACTGGAACTCATGGCCATCTTCGGAGCGTGAGGTCCTGCACTACATGGCATACCTTAAGGACAGGGGCCTGGCTCTCAGATCCATATCTCTGCACTTGGTGGCCATAGCGTTCTTTAGCAAGGTGGCTGGGCATGGCAACCCCTGCGCATCATTCCTGGCACGGAAGGCGATCGAAGGATGGCGGCAGTTGGCGGGCACCAAGCAGGACTCTTGGAGACCCATTTCATATAGACTATTGTGCAGCCTGATGTCAGCTCTACCCAGGGTTTGCAGTTCCAGGTATGAAACTCTGCTCTTCTGCTCCACTTTCTCTACCGCCTTCTTTGCAGCATTACGCGTCGGGGAGCTGGTCTGCGGTTCCAAGGCCAACAAGTCCAGACAAGCACTTCAACTGAGGGACGTAACCCTGAGTGCTGAAGCCCTGCAGCTGCTCATCCGGCAGTCCAAAGACTGACCAACCAGGCGTGGGGTCAGCCTACAGGTCAGGAAGCTTGACGGGTCTCCAGCATGCCCAGTCCAGTGCATGCGGCGTTATCTTCAGCGGTGCCCAGGCAGTGCCGGGACCCTGTTCATCCACCAGGACCTCTCCCCTGTGATGCACTTACAGTTTGTCAGCGTGCTGTGGTCCATGTTACGTCTTCTAGACTACCCTGCTGATGATTTCGGAGGTCATTCCTTCAGGACTGGAGCAGCTACCAAAGCAGCAGCAGCAGGTATGTCAACTCCCGCCATCCAACGGTTGGGCAGATGGTGCTCACCAGCCTACAGTTCTTACATCCGGCCGGAGCTCGATCTTCTCCTCAGATAGGCTCATGCATCAGATCCCTCCAGTCAGAAGGACAATCTTTGGTGATAGCTGCATGGTTGACGGCAGCCGAGCTTGGGGGAAGGTTGGAGCTCGGCTTTGGTGGTGGTGGGGCATGGGTCCTGTTTTCGATAGGAGATCTAGGGGGTCTCCGGTATGTCAAGCCCCAGGTCATGGCAAGGCCAAGTTATGGCCACGGAGACCCCACCCCTCTTCAAAATCAGGTCACGTGACCATATCACATGTCCAGTCTTAGGACAGGATACAATCAAACCACAGGATTGGGACACATGACGGGAGCCACATGATCGGCTAGCATGTGGGGTAGCAGATACGTCATCAACCAGGCAGGCAGGCCTGGCCGATCCCGGTTTTACCCATGCCCCGGGGTCCAACCTCAGCAACTATGACCAAAGAAAGTTGTGGCCAATTTTCTGCCAACTCCTTATCCTTATATACCTTACCTGTATCAGTTATATTTTCTGAATGTACCTTGGTTTGTTGTCTCTTTTTTCTAAGGGGGAGGAGAGGGGTAGGGGGTACTATTTCACTCAGCAAGCAATACTGCAACCTCAGGGATAAGTCTGACTTTACAAATTTCCAGTGACCACACAGCATGCAGTCAAATTTCTATATCTTCATTATTGGTAATTTAAAGTTTAAATTATAAACTTAATCAGTGCAGCATCATAAAATCTTGAGGTTAGGGAAGCATGCTTCTTCTCCCCAGCTAAGACATACATGGCTTGAAACCACCAGTACAGTATGCAGCAGAAAGTTCTTATTGATCCACATTGGATTGGGGGGAAAATTCCCCCAACCTGACCCATTGTCCTAACCAGATAAAAAGGGATGGAAAGAATATTCAAAAATATTCACAAAATGGAAGATTTTTTTTCAGGTGTTCAGAAACCTTGAAAAGAAGAATCCTGGACTGAGGAGAAGCTTGGCAGATCAGGATTTATTCTGTGCAAAAATTTATTGAAGCTTGTTTTATGCAGGAACAGCATTCTCTTTACAGAAAACATTTTGAAACAGAAAGATCACTTTCTGCCCAGAAAACCTTCCTGTGCAAAACAACCACGTGCAATTTCTCCACAGGATAAATCCTCTATTACAGGATTCTGTGCACAGATAACAATGGCTGGAATCCTCTATGGCAGTTATGCACTTTGACTGTTACATAGTCAAGATCCCTACATAGCTGTTATTTCAGATTAGTCACCCAATCCTCACTTACCAGGCAGCAGACATTGTGACTGATACTGGTCTCATCCCCTGTCAATTGGGAAGCAACTGGCTGACATTCACACCCACTCATGTTTGTGGTCTTCTGTGCAAGGGGGAATTGCAATAAGGACCCTGATTCTGCCTATTGCACCAGAGATTGCTCATGGGTGGGGTGGCAGTTGGCTGCATAGAATCATAGAATCATAGAATCATAGAATTGCAGAGTTGGAAGAGACCACGAGGGCCATCCAGTCCAACCCCCTGCCACGCAGGAAATCACAATCAAAGCATCCCCGACAGATGGCCATCCAGCCTCTGTTTAAAGACCTCCAAGGAAGGAGACCCCACCACGCTCCGAGGGAGTGTGTTCCACTGCCGAACAGCTCTGACTGTCAAAAAGTTCCTCCTCATGTTGAGGTGGAATCTCTGTTCCTGGAGCTTGCACCCATTGCTCCGTGTTCCAGTCTCTGGAGCAGCAGAAAACAAGCCTGCTCCATCCTCAGCGTGACATCCCTTCAAATACTTAAACAGGGCTATCATATCGCCTCTAAACCGTCTTTTTTCCAGGCTAAACATACCCAGCTCCCTAAGTCTCTCCTCATAAGGCATTGTTTCCAGACCTTTCACCATTTTAGTTGCCCTTCTCTGGACACGCTCCAATTTGTCAATATCCTTTCTGAATTGTGGTGCCCAGAACTGGACACAGTATTCTAAGTGAGGTCTGACCAAGGCAGAATAGAGTGGCACTATTACTTCCCTTGATCTAGACACTATACTTCTATTGATACAGCCCAAAATTGCATTGGCCTTTTTAGCTGCCGCATCACACTGTTGGCTCATGTTCAACTTGTGGTCTACTAGGACTCCTAGATCCCTTTCGCACATAGTCTCATTCAGCCAGGTCTCTCCCATCCTATATTTATGCATTTCATTTTTCCGCCCTAAATGCAGTACTTTACATTTCTCCGTATTGAATTTCATTTTGTTAGCTTTGGCCCAGCTCTCCAGTCTATCCAGGTCATTCTGAATTTTGATCCTGTCCTCTAGGGTATTAGCTACTCCTCCCAATTTGGTGTCATCTGCAAATTTGATAAGTATGCCCCTAATTCCCTCATCTAAGTCATTGATAAAGATGTTGAATAGCACTGGGCCCAGGACAGAACCCTGTGGCACCCCACTGGTCACATCTTTCCAAGACGAAGAGGAGCCACTGCTGAGCACCCTTTGGGTTCGGCCAGTCAACCAATTACAAATCCATTGAACAGTTAACTTGTCTAGCCCACATTCTACAAGCTTGTTTGCAAGAATGTCATGGGGAACCTTGTCAAAGGCCTTACTGAAATCAAGGTATGCAATGTCCACAGCATTCCCTTCATCTACCAAGCTGGTAACTTTATCAAAAAAAGAGATCAGATTAGTCTGGCATGACTTGTTTCTCTGAAACCCATGCTGACTTTTTGTGATTATGGCATTGCCTTCTAAATGTTCACAGACTCTCTGTTTAATGATCTGCTCTAGAATCTTCCCTGGTATTGATGTCAGACTAACTGGACGATAGTTGTTGGGATCCTCTTTTTTCCCCTTTTTGAAGATGGGAACAACGTTTGCCCTCCTCCAGTCTGCTGGGACTTCTCCTGTTCTCCAGGAGTTCTCAAATATTATTGCCAATGGCTCTGAGATTATATTTGCCAGCTCTTTTAATACTCTTGGATGTAGTTCATCTGGTCCTGGAGATTTAAATTCATTTAGATTAAGAAGGTATTCCTGTACCACCTCTTTACTTATTTTCAGCTGGATTTCCCCTATTGTGTCCTCTGTTCCATTTTCCTCAGGTTGGTCCTCCTTTTCCTTTTCTGAAAACACTGAGGCAAAGAAGGTGTTGAGTAATTCTGCCTTTTCTCTGTCCCCTGTTAGCATTTTGCCATCTTCTCCACGTAGTGGCCCTATCATTTCCTTCTTCCTCCTTTTGCTGCGGACATACCCAAAAAAACCCTTTTTATTGTTCTTAACCTCCCTAGCAAGCCTGAGCTCATTCTGCACTTTAGCTTTTCTGACTTTACTCCTACACGTGTTCGCTATCTGTTTGAATTCTTCTTTGGTGATTTCCCCCCTTTTCCATTTCCTATACATGTTCCGTTTAAAACTTAGCTCCATTGAAAGTTCTTTAGTCATCCATCCTGGTTTCTTGAGACACCTCCCATTTTTCTTCCTCAATGGTACTGTTTGAAATTGTGCCTTCAGTATCTCCCTTTTGAGAAAGTCAAAACCGTCTTGAGGTCTCTTCTCTTTTAGTATTCTTGACCATGGGATCATCCCCAGTATTTCCCTGAGTTTATTGAAATCAGCTCTCCTAAAGTCAAGAATGCGTGTCTGACTATGCCTGGCTTCTCCTTTCCATTGTATAACAAACTCCAGGAGAACATGATCACTCTCACCTAAGGATCCCACTACTTGCACCCCATTAACAAGGTCGTCTCTGTTGGTTAGGATCAGATCTAAAATAGCTGACCCCCTTGTTGCCTCTTCCACCTTTTGGACCATGAAATTGTCTTCCAGGCATGTAAGGAATTTGCTAGACCTTGTAGTTTTGGCTGAGTTAGATTGCCAGCAAATATCAGGATAGTTGAAGTCACCCATCACTACTACATCTCTCCTTTCTGCATGTATGTTCATCTGTTCTAGAAAGGCAACATCCAATTCCTCCGTCTGATTTGGGGGTCTGTAGTAGAGTCCCACAATAACATCCCTGTTGTTTCCCTTCCCTTTAATTTTTATCCAGATGCTCTCCACCTGGCTTCCAGTATTGATGTCATGGATCACTTCACTGGTGTAAATATCCCTGACATATAATGCTATTCCTCCTCCTTTCCTGTTTGGCCTGTTTCTCCTATAAAGGTTATACCCCTCAATTCCTACATTCCAATCATGAGACTCGTCCCACCAGGTTTCAGTAACGCCTATTATATCATATTTGTTTTGTAGTGCAAGGAGTTCTAGTTCATCTTGCTTATTTCCCATGCTCTGTGCATTAGTGTAGAGACATCTGAGACCATGTGTTCCCTTTACTTGCTCCCTGTGCAAGTTTTTTTGCCTCCCACTGTTGGGTCCTTGCGCTGTTTGCCTTGTTCCCTCTATGACAGTTTGACTATTTTCTCCAGCCCTTTTGCCTTCCAGAATACTGTCTCCCTCCCCCATTTGACTCAGTTTAAAGCCCTCCTGATCAAATTCTTGAGAGTGTTGGCAAAAATGTTTCTTCCAACTGTTGTAAGATGCACCCCATCTCTTGCCAGAAGTCCCCCTGCATGGAAGCGCAGTCCATGATCCAAGAATCCAATTTGTTCTCGGCGACACCATCTACGGAGCCAGTTGTTTACGTCAGCTATTTTCCTCTCCCTTCTTGGACCATGCCCTTCAACTGGCAGAAGAGACGAGATGACCACCTGTGCGTTCATTTCTTTCAGCTTCCTCCCCAGGGCCTCACAATCTCTTCTGATCTTGGGAAAGCTGTGCCTTGCAGTATCATTGGTTCCCACATGGACCAAAAGGAAGGGGTAATGATCCGTAGGCTTGATGAGTCTTGTCAGCCTCTCGGTCACATCACAGATCTTTGCCCCAGGGAGACAACACACCTCCCGAGTCATCTTGTCAGGCCCACATACCACTGCTTCTGTACCCCTCAGCAAGGAGTCCCCCACCACCACCACACGCCTCCGCTGAGGCTTCGCAGCTGCTGTTCCTTGCGGTGGTCCTCTGAAGGTCCCCTGCTCTACCCCTGAAGTCTGTCCATGCTGTTCTTCCTCGTTGTCCTTGATATGGGAAAGGGCTTCAAATCGATTCTTTAGCTGCAAGCTGCTGGAAGAATCCCTGGATTTTCTTGTTCTGTGTGTGACATTCCTCCAGCTGTCTACTTCCTGTGTCCGTGAAGTGACCCTCTCCTCCACAGCCACTTCCTCTGTGCGGTCCCCATCCAAGAGTGTTCGTTCTGTTCTGTCCAGGAAAACCTCTTGCTCCCGAATCTGTTGAAGTGTAGCTACCCGTGTCTCCAGCTGCTGTACTTTCTCCTCCAAGAGGGCTACCAGCTTGCATTTGGTGCATGTGAAGTTCTCCACGTCTCTAGACAAGAATAGAAACATCGCACAAGTGTTGCAAGTGACTGCTGCAGTCCCCTCAGTGTCCATGATGAGAGCTTTTAGGTAATCTAAGAACTCTTAGTTAACGCTGAGAATGCTAAGCTGTACTTTTAGGTCTGCTGTATTTTTGTTTGGTTATTGAAATTCGCCTCTGGCTCTTGAGGGTAAAAGGGGAAGTTCAGAAGTTCAAGCCCCTCAGCAACAAGCAGCCTCTCCCAACAGTTTTTTAAAAAAATTCAATCTCCCCAGTCAGAATGGCTGCCAGAAGTTGCTTCCTTCTTCTCCCTGGCAGGAAACTGGCAGGAAACTTGCTGTCCAGAAGCTGCTCTCCTTCTCTCTGGCAGGAAACTGGCCTGGAAAGCCTCTGCAAGGACTTATATAGAGCTAGGCTCCCAGCTCCACCCCCTAATGACTCACAGGTGTGACTCACAGGTGTGACTCACAGGAAGGCCTCTGGCTCTTGAGGGTAAAAGGGGAAGTTCAGAAGTTCAAGCCCCTCAGCAACAAGCAGCCTCTCCCAACAGTTTTTTAAAAAAATTCAATCTCCCCAGTCAGAATGGCTGTCCAGAAGTTGCTTCCTTCTTCTCCCTGGCAGGAAACTGGCAGGAAACTTGCTGTCCAGAAGCTGCTCTCCTTCTCTCTGGCAGGAAACTGAGTGACAGGGGAACAGACCCCATCAATTGCAGTGGCTGCTTCCTGGTAAGTATTGACTGGGGTCATTGGGCAGAGACTGACTGAATAGCCCTATAATTACAGTACTTACACATATTTAAGTCCCATATATGATTTTAGTCATTATTTCTATGCAGAAACAATTATTTTCTGCCCAGAAAATACTGTTTCCTGGGCAGAAAATGATGTTTTCTGTGAAAAATAAACACATGCAAATTTTGCAAATAAGTCTCAAATTGCACATAGGCTTCAAAAACTGTGTGGTTTGAAAAATTATTTGTTGTCCCTTTGAGTAGAATTAGTGAAGAATTACATCCCTGAGTTACATGTTGAATAAAAATTCTTTTGTTTTCATGATGCCTCTGTGTGAAGTTTTAGGAGAGGTCAGAGATACTTATTGAACTCTTTTTAGGTTTGCATAAAACCCACACAAAATGTTCCACCACAGCTTGTAAGAAACATGAGCTTAGGTGCATACAAGGATCTCTGAACATTCATCCTTAGAACAGATTGTTAGTGCACAAAGCAACCAGAGAGCTGAATGAGTAAAAAGTAGGAAATGGGGTAAACCTAAAAAATCTCAAGAAACTTTGGTTTAACTTGAAATACTCCAATTCATCTTGTTTATGGTTTGGACTGCTGTTTGCTCAGAAGTAGTTAAGTGTTTGTGTTTCTTTGAAAGTCATCCTCAGAAATATCTGAGTCCTTTATATCAAGCAGTGTTTGCACTAAAATCTACCAAGGTCATTATTCATAAAAGTGGTGCTCTTTCATCTGAGTGCCAGCCAGTGGGATTAAATGGAAGCACAGATTGCTCAATCGTCTAGACTGGCCTCAGAGCAGGCTTGCTGTCAGCCTCAGCTCACAGAGGAGCAACTTGAGTAATGAGAATTTAACCTGCCTGCTGGGGCAAATACAATGAAGCAGCACCTAATTAGCATATGTAAATATTGTATACATTGAGCCAATTTGCTTAAACATTCTGTCTTGAGCACACAAAATCAGAGCTTCTACTTATACAAATTTGAAGATTATATTCTGTGTAATTAGCTCTTAATTTTTAAGGATAAATGCCAATCATAATTTGCCTTTGCAAATGGGATTAATTAGTGCAAGTAATAACATATGCAAGCACAGATAAACTGTGAATCCTACTTGCTCCAGTAACAGGGAGGATGAAGTCAATGTCACCTCTTTCATTGCAGTTTCCCATAAAATGAATGGAAAACACTGATAGGAGTATTATTTCAACAAGAAAAGCAAATTTGTAAAACTTGGTCATATAGAAGGCAACACAGAGCCTCTCTCTCTCTCTCTCTCTCTCTCACACACACACACACACACACAGTGTCTCTAAAGCAAATTTGTAAAACTTGGTCATATAGAAGGCAACACACAGCCTCTCTCTCTCTCTCTCACACACACACACACACACACTCTCTCTCTCACACACAGTGTCTCTGGTACTTGTTCACCCATAGATTTCTTCCATCTCATTCTCCGTATTAAAAGGGGAAGCTATTCACATGAAAATTAAAATGAAAATAATATCAAAATATGTACCCTTTTTTAAAAAAAAAAATCTCAAAATACATGTTCTGAAACCCAGTGCTACTAAAAACAAAAAACACCCAAAACATTTTAGAGTATTTATTTATTTATTTATTTTGCCAAGAATCGTATCCAAACGTCTATAAAGTGGTTCAAAGTAATCTTGGAGGCATAGATCAATTTAGTTCATATTGTAATACCCTAAAATTCCTTGAGCATTTCCTTATCTTACTACAGGTGTGAAAGAGAACTGGGAAAGACAGCCAAAGTCCAGTTGAACCAACACACCAATGGAAACTGTGCTGAATCTCAGCTTTTTCCACCATAGAAAATGATTTGACTACAGTTCTTCTAGCCTAATTTTGTGCTGGCATTAATCCGTATAATCAGCCCTGATAGTACCTTCCTTCCTATAGATACTATGGACACTCTTGGAATAAACATTAATTCCATCCTCATATTTCTTTAAAACGTTACTGCCATTTAATATACATGGCATTGTGGCCGTGTCCCTGGGCTTGAGAAGTTTTAGATTTTGTGTAGCATGGCTTCTCCTTCTCCTGCCCCTCCTGTGACCCTTTATTTTGGCAGTGCTGCTAGCAGATCTTACCCAGCACAGCACTTCTCCCAGAAGACTGATCTGTCAGCATATCTCTGAGAACAGTTGGCAGAAGAGAGTTTTGCTGGCAAAAAGTTATTTCTTCTAGTAGACAAGCTTTGTGCCTAATCCAAACCCCTATCACCAGTATGTGTTAGGACTGCACTGCAACTTAATCTCATCTAAGCACTGCATATACTTCTGTGAGTATATGAAATGGCACTAACATTTAAACTTTTTAAAGAAATATGAGAATGGGATTAATGTTTATTCCAAGAGTGGCCATAGCATCTATAGGAAGGAAGGTGCCATCAGGGCTGATTATAGGGATTAATTTCCACTTCACTTCACAACTTCCTTGTTACAAGACATGATCTCTGTCTGAGAAATACATGCATTTGTAAGGCTTGAAGTGGTGAGATCATCTATCATGGTTATTCTCCTGAATATCACCGTCATGCAACCAATTGGGTATTTGCTAATGTGCTTGCTCTTCCTTCCTTCCTGGTGAATCAAGTGTAAGAGTTGCATATGCAGTTCTACATGTTTGGTTGATGCCTAACTTCTCCTCAGTGCCTTCAATGTATCACTGGGAAAGACTTGAGCTTTGGACTTGCAATGAAAGTGAGGAAGAAATAGGCTGTCCTGGCCCTTGTAGGAATTATACTTCCTGTGCACGTAGCTCCAAAACAATGATCATCTTTCTTTCTGTTGACTGATGATGTCCAACTGTCATTACAAAGAGCTCCCTTATCCCATAATCTCCTCTCTCTGAAGGACACAACCTGCATTTCCTATTAGTTTTCTCTTCTACCACCACAAGATCACCCAAAATACTCATAGAATATAACGCAGAAGGGAAAAGACCAAACAAGAAGAAATAAGAAAAATGCTCTGTAGTATTGATTAGGGATATAAATTTTCACTCATGTCACTCCTGTACACAATGGTGTGTGTGTGTGTGTGTGTTGGAGTGGCGAATCTCAAAACTTTTCTCCTTGTTGGTTAAGATTTTTAAGAGTTTCTGTGGATTTTTCAATAATATTCATCATTTCGGAACATGTAAAAAAATGCAAGGGCGAATTTTCTTGTTTGTGCTTTTCCTGGCTTTTGTTGCTATTCATCAAAAAGGTGTCAAGTTTTTCATTCTTACTCAAGGGCAAAGAATCTCAGTGGTTAACAATTTCTAATGGAGCTCTCAGGGGCCCACTGGACTCCAAAGTAAAGTGGCAGTGCAGCAGGAAGGTTCTGTCTTCCACGCTGCCTTACCACATGATATTGTCGTTCTTCCAGTTTTCTGACCTTCCGGTACTGTGGGAGACTGAGATAACCACGTCTCTTTGCTAACAGGATTTTCTGGTTAATAAAAAGATGCAGTTTTACCTTGGTCTCCCAAAGGACAGAACGAAAGAACGATGACATCATGCTGTAAGTCAGCACAGAAGACAGAACCTTCCTGCTGCATTGCCACTTTACTTCGGAGTGCAGTAAGCCCTTCAGTATAACACAACATCCTTGTTTGTCAAAGACAAATATTCTTTACATCCCCAGTGTTGATACTTCATATAAGTCTCAATCTATTTTATTTTTTAAAAAGTTATAGCTGTGATTCTCTGGAATATTACATTGGCTACTTAGCTACATCTGTGTAACTAAGCAGTGTTTCCTGACCCAACACCCCCCAGTCTACTTTAAAAGACAGCTGCTGGATCAGGCAAAGGAGGATCATTCAGCTTCCTACAGGGGTGCAAGGAGGATGACATTTACACTACTACCTGTGCAAGAGAGCAAACCTGCAACAAGGACTTGCAACAGGGGTTCTGCTTCTGATTGCGACAGGCATGATTGCTGGTAAGAGGGGCTGGAAATGTGATCTTTCTTGAGCCCTGATCAGAAGCTGAATGGACCTCCGTTGCCTGGCCTAGCAACTGTTGCCTGGCCTAGCAACTTAAGGTGAACTGCAGGGGCGGGAATTTACATAAGTTTTTAGTAAGATTATGTAAGCAAGACTGAATACAGACCAGTTATGGATCCATAACTATAGGTTACGAATCCATACCTGCAATACTGAATACCAGCCATTATTTTTATTTTCATTTTTTTTCCAAAAAATCTCACATGGATCTGTTTTATTGCCATATCTACCACACAATACGACTTATGACTAGTTACTGGTATTTTTGAAAACCCGATTGACTGGTCCTGTCTGGCAGTTTTTATGACCTTCCCCAATAATTCACTTATAGCACATGTTTCCATAAAACAGGGTGACTATTATTAATATAGGTGGTTGAAAAGGGGATCAAGTGAGACCTGCAACAAAACATTGCAGTGTGGAAATGTGTGTATTCTGTTCCCTGAAGATGAGAGCCAGCATGGTGTAGTGATCTGAGTGTTGGACTACAGCTCTGGAGAACAGGGTTTGAATCCCTGCTCAGCCATGGAAACTCATTCGGTGACCTTGGGTAACTCACACTCTCTAAGCCTCAGAGGAAGACAAAGGTGAAACACCCTCTGAACAAATCTTGCCAGGAAAAAAAAACAAAAACACCTTGTGATAGGTTCACTATAGGGTTGCCATAAGTTTGAAATGAAAGATATTTTGTGTCTGCATATGCTGTCTTTCCCTGAACCTGCCAATGCCCCCCACCACACACACACCTGCTGCATGTGGATTGTGCTGTGCTGGCTACATAAAAATCTAAAACCAGAGAATGAATTTGCTATTAGTAATTTGCAGATTCATTGATAGCATCCATAATCAAATATAAATCTTACACTGTGAACAGGATAACATTTTTTTCTCTTTGGTATGACATGAAGCACCATGAGACAGCAGGCTTGCTTTTGTTATTCTCAGAAATGTTGTGTACATTTCTGGAAAATGTGCAGCACTGGAAAATGTGAAAATTGTTACCTTGTTGCATGAATCAATAAAAGTAGTAGCACTGGATGGCTGCTTGTGTCTTTGTGATTAATCAACCTGGCCTGTTTACTGTTTATATATGCTTAGCTTCACAAAGGGAAATAATGCAAACTTTGTGCACAGCCATGAACTGGATATATCAATTTCACAATGTCCAAAAATGTATAACCGCATCTGTAAGAGAATTTATGCATGTGTATGATACCAACAGGATTCTGACCTTTATGACATGAGAATAAGGTGATTATCAGACACTAAAAATATCCCAGGACAGGGATGATAGGAGATCGCTAAAAGACTTACCTTTTAGATGACATCGTTCCTGTCCTGGGATGCCCCCTTTCTGCTCCTGTTCCTCCCCGTGAATAAGAAGACCATTCTGTTATCATAATGGAAGGACAAGAGTGTGAACAGGAGCCTTGTTCTGCTCCCAGGATGACGACTGGATGTGATGTCACCGGAAGGTCCGTGCCGGACACTTCCAGGTGTGATCAGGATGACAAGGTAAGTAAAACACTTTTTCCCCTCTCCCCAGGTACCTTTTATTTTTTAAAATGTGTTTTTGTGGTTGGTTTGCAGTTTTGACAGCTGGGGGGGTGTTATTTTTAAATTTGCCACCCGCCGTTCTCTCACGAGAACGGCTGGGATTTCACATCCCAGTCGTAAAAGTAGCCTTATGACAGCTGCATTTACGACCGGGCAGTGAAGGGTGGGGGAGCCTGTTCCTGTTGCGGAATGAAGGTAGGTATCTGAAACCTTTTTCTTTATTCCATGGCAGGAATGAGAGTGGGGCAGGTGGGGGGGTAGTGGGATAGAAATAGGCTATATGAGCCTGTATGATAATCTCCTAACGCACATCTTTCTTTTTTTTTCATTGTTCTTTTTGCAAATTGTGCAAAATATAATTTGTGGAAAACTCCTAAGTTCTCTGACAAGTGTGGTTATACATTTTTGGCCATTGTGCAAGGGGCATATCCAGTTCATGGCTGTGCATGTTGAGGGTAACCATCTGTTGAGAATGATTTGATTATCTATTCCTGCATAGCAGAGGGTTGGACTGGATGACACTTGTGGTGTCTTCTAACTCTGTGATTCTATGATTCTGAGATGACTACGAGTTGACTAGTGGTAATGATATGGGGAAAGGAAGACTATGAAACTTTAGGGGAAGTGTAGAGAACATGTGATACTCTGGATGCTGTTGGACTCCAGCTCCCATCATCCCCATCCAACATGGCCAGTAGTCAGCTGTGGTGGGAACTGTATTGCAACAACATCTGGAAGGCCACTGTTTCCAATCTCCATTCTCCTATAGGAAGAATGCCAAGAACAGAATGCTAAGAATGGGATGCCAAGAGGTGTTTATCTGTAGAAGACCACAAGGAAAAAATTATTGCAAGGGAGAACTTCACATCTGACACTTTTAAGTTTCCCAAATGCTTACAATACCATTTCATCATACCAGGATGACCATATTCATGTAAAATTTCAGGACTGGTGAGCGTTTTCCACTAACACACAATCTGTCTTAAAAGAAATATGAATACCTGCCAATGGAGAGCAACAGTAGGAGAGATGTATTGTTCTCAGGCCTTGCTAGCAATCTTTCCAGAAGCATCCAAAGATGTGTGATGAGATAGTCTTTTGGTCTAATCTCGCAGGGCTTTTCCTACGTTCTTATGATTCAATTGTTCTCCCATTACATTTTGAGCTCTGAACAAATTGGAGATGTTTGGTGCTGTGGATGTTCCAATCACAATAGAACAGAAGAGAATGGAAGAGCATGTCTCACTTTACTTTTTGTACTAAACTGAAGTGTAAATATAATTGTGAATGTGAAAAGTGTCTGGGGCTGAGCCAACATTCCCCCTCCATTTTCATTCTTGTTGAAAAGTGTTTCCATTTTTAGTAGGATTTTTGACAGCCTTGTCAATTTCACATTTTTTTTTCCACCCAACTCCTGGACAGAAAATATTGTTGTTCCTGAGAGCCCCAAACTAAGTTGTTTGTATTATGTATTAAGTACATTATGATAAATTAATTCTAAAAATATTTTCATTTACTTTCCTCACTTATTAGATGAAATATTTTCTCACCAATATGTGCATAATTATTGTGCAGTGAAATGGTTTATCTCACTGTTTATTATTTACCATCCTGCCTTTCTCCCTGCCCATGATCCAAGGCAGCTTATCACCATTTAAAATATAGTACTTAAAAAAAAAGCTATTCACACAAAACTTAAAACACAATTAAATCAAAGTTCTCTTTTTTTAAAAAAGAACACAAGTTAAAATAAGTTTTAAAAACATGTAAAACGTAATAAAAACAGAAACACAACACCCACCCACCCCAACTAAAAGCTTCATCTGCTGTAGCATTTTAAAAACCAAATGTCTCCCTAATTTTTTTCTAAAAAGTCTGTACCTATTGGTGGATAGAGGGGGTCAACTAGATCCCCTGCGGAAGGGAGTTCCACAATTTGGAAGCAGTGACTGAGAAGGTTCTCTCCCATGTTCGCATCAAACGTGGCAGATGCTATTATGGCAAGGATAGGAAACAAGCCCAACCACCACCAGTCTGATATTGTTGAACTACAACTCTTATCTTCCCTCACCTTTGGCCATGTTCGCTACGGCTAATAGAACTTGGAGGGAGGAGCACTATTTGTTTATTTCCACATGGAAGATATAATCCACTTATCTATGGGCCTGTCTAGATGAGTCCCCCCCCCCAAACCCTGAGTGCCCCACAGGAATGGCATTTTGCAGCAGCAGCGACTTGACCTGATGGTGGTTTTGGCCTCAGAAGCCCCCTTAAGCTTCACATTCTAAGTGGTGGTCGCCAGTGATTTACTCATGTTAGTACTTCCCCACCACTGAACATTTTTTTAAAAAAAAACTTTGTCTAACATGTGCTGGAGTGATAGGATGATTTTCCAAGCTAAAAGTAGTGATTGCTCACTAAGGCAAAAATCCAACATGTCAGTAGCGGGTGCTTGCCCTGTGAGCAAGCCCCACCCCTACACTCACCAGGCCAACCAGCATTGTGCTTCCTCTCCTATGGGGAAGCAAGTCAAAGCAAATTGCTTGTCCAAACAAGCAGGAATGTGCACCCCCTCTTTTTAATTTTTATTTTTTGCTATTTTGAACTGTATCTTTCCAAATACGGTGGATTGATTCAGGATCTCATTTAGACAGGTCATATTCCCAGTGAATTCCATGAGGGGTATTTTCACTGTTTAGACATCCCTCATGTTTGTTTGGAGAACTGTTGCACTGCATTTAAAAGCATGTATTGTCAAGTGACTTTAAGACTGCACTCACCAGTATTTCTCTCCCTCTCTCATACATCACCATTTACCAGCTTGGACAATTGCCTGGATTCCCAAGCCAAAGCCAGGCATTTAACTAGCAAAAGCTTGTCTTATGAGGCCAAGTAGGGCCACTGGCATCTGATTCCAATAAGGTTTCCAGAAATATAAATTTCCAAAGATTATAGGTAAATCCCAGGGCCTGGCATCTGGGTTTTCCTGCTGCCAAATCAAGTCCTTTTTGATGCCACAACTGTTAAGTATTTCTTTAGGAACAAAAGAGAAAGATAAATTAGCCAGGGACATGTCAGCTCTAGCAGGAGAAAGTGCTGAGATATTCAATTATGATCATTTCTGTGTCTAATAGCTTATGCATGTGCCAGTGCCTGCTGTGCTAGTAATGCAGTTTCTTTGGCTTCACATGTATACATGAAATCTGCAGTCAATACAGAAAGAAAGGTAAAACCCACCTTTATAGAAATATGATGGTGAAATGAAAATATCTGCACTTTTCTTTAATATATTTCATTAACAATAAAAAGGTAAAATGAAAAGGCCTCTGTGATGTATTTAAATTAACTAGTTAACTAGGTTTTTTTTTAAGTATTACCTACATTATACAGAAATATATTGCTTTATTTACACTCAGTAATCACTGCTTTATTAACTGAAGTATATGGTCTGTGATTATGAGATAAATCAATCATGAAAAATAACATGCCTATCCCACACTCCTATCTATTGAAGCAAGTGGGAACACAACAAAAGGTTGCAATGTACCCTTGCCACCTAAAAGGCCGGTTCTTGTTCTGGGTTCCAGCCAGCCAGCCATGTTCTCTTGCAGAATGCTCCATTTCATCCCACCTCCAGTTTTCCAGTACAGTATAGTTGTGCAGCTGATTTTTCCAGATCCCAAACACCAAAGTGAATTTGGGTAGATATATATGAGCTCAGCCTTAGACCAGAATGGCTAATTTGGCTTCAAAGGAAAATGAGCGCATTTGGGTCTGATCCAGAGATCTGGATATCAAAAAGCAGTGGGAGAAGTTGTTGATTGCCAGCTGCATTTGTCTTACTGAGTTTTTAAATTTCCTTTTCTTGAATAGCCCAGCTTAACTTTCTCCTTGTCCTTCTTCTTGATTTTTCTCCTTTATTCTCCCACTTGTAGTTGTTGCTACTAAGATGTGAGAAGGAAGGTAGATAGTCAGAGTGATCACAAAAATACAAGATCATTGTGTGGGACCACTTTGAGGTGAAAGCAGATCCCAGGATTGCTATCTGCCTTCACTGTAAGCAGCAAATGAATTGCAGTACAGTACCTTACAGAACCCCCCCAGCCACCTGCCAGTCTCTGGTTGTCCCATCTCACACCAGATACTTTCAGTACCCCACAACAAATATGATTCATGAATTTCATGTGAAGCTGCAGTTTCATGATAATTCTCTCTCTCTCTGGCTTTTGTTCGCAAACGAAGATTCAGGAAGGACTCATCCCGCGATTTCTGCAAGCGTGCTGATGACTGAAAAGGCCAATCCAAGATAAACAAGTCTGGTTGCAGAAAACACAGCAGAAGGTCTCCTTAGGTGATGTTTCTGCGTTGTGATTCTTTCTGCGTTGTTGTTTCTCTTCAAGACTTGTTCGGTGTGAGTTCTCAAATAAGGCTGCAGCATTGTGGGGATAGTGTGTCTCCATGCCTCCTGATGTGAGGGCAGTGCGGACCATTGCTGGTGATCAATTTGGCCAAGCCTGAGATGTTGTTTCAAGGAATCCTTGTATTGCTTTTTTGGAGCGCCCCTCTTACGCTGACCCATGGCGAGTTCACCGTGGAGTACTATTTTTGGGAGGCGATGGTCCTCCATCCTAGAAACGTGCCCTGACCAGCGCAGCTGTGTACTCAATATCATGGCCTCAATGCTGGTAATCCCTGCTTGCTCAAGGACAGCAACATTCGTCACATAGTCAGTCCAGTGTATATTTAGGATTGTGTGTATATAGCGCTCATGAAAGCGTTCGAGGAGTCGTAAGTGTTGGCGATAGGTGAGCCTTTTTTCAGACCCGTAAAGGAGAATAGACAATGTAATGGCTCTATACACACTGATTTTTGTACACACACATACACACTGATTTTTGTACACACTGATACTTCCTCATGATAATTATAGTAAAGTGAAATGGCGTAAAGAATGCTTGGGACAACTGGCCTATATTTGGTGTAGATTATGCAATGTTTGATGATAATCTATCCCAATGATTATTATACTCTTATGTTAATTACTTTTTATCCTGCAAATAATTTAATTAGTATTTCAAACCATGGCCTCATTGCAACCATGATGTTCAATGCTGGTTCAACTGGAAGTGTATTTTCTAAACCTAACAATCATAAAGCAAATATGCAACAATTTTGGTTGCAAAGAATAGCTAAGGATTTTTAGATCTTTTACTGTGCTGTCAAATCATAGCACTCCATTTTCCAAATACAGTTGTCCCTCCACATTCGCGAACTTGACATTCGCGGTTTTGATTATTCGCGGTTTTGGGAGGGCCCCACGGGCCCCCCCAAAACCATGACACGGGGCCTCCGGAGGCCCCGTGAAAGCTCTGGGAGGGAGCGGGGAGGCCTCCACGGGGCCTTCGGAGACCCTCCGGAGGCCCCGCGAAGGCCTTGGGAGGGCATGGGGAGGGCCGGGGACGCCTCCATGGGGCCTCCGGAGAGGCTCCGGAGGCCCCATGAAGGCCTGGGGAGGGGGTGGAGAGGCCGGGGAGGCCTCCCTAGGGCCTCCGGAGATGCTCCGGAGGCCCCATGAAAGCCCAGGGATGGGCTGGAGAGGGCTGAGGCGGCGATCATGGGGCCTCTGGAGACGCTCCGGAGGCCCCATGCAGGCCTGGGGAAGGGCTGGGGAGGGCCAGGGAGGCCTCCATGGGGCCTCCGGAGGCCCCATGCAGGCCAGGGGAAGGGCTGGGGAGGCCTCCATGGGGCCTCCGGAGACGCTCCGGAGGCCCGATGCAGGCCTGGGGAGGGCGAGGGGAGGGCCGGGGAGGCCTCCATGGGGCCTCCGGAGACGCTCCGGAGACCCCATGCAGGCCTGGGGAGGGCGTGAGGAGGGCTGGGGAGGCCTCCATGGGGCCTCCGGAGCGTCTCCGGAGGCCCCATGATGGCCTGTGGAGGGCGTGCGGAGGGCTGGGGATGCCTCCATGGGGCCTCCGGAGACGCTCCGGAGGCCCCACGATGGCCTGGGGAAGCGCTGGGGAGGGCTGGGGAGGCCTCCATGGGGCCTCCGGAGACGCTCCGGAGGCCCCATGCAGGCCCGGGGAAGGGATGGGGAGGGCCGGGGAGGCCTCCATGGGGCCTCCGGAGCGTCTCTGGAGGCCCCATGATGGCCTGGGGAGGGCGTGCGGAGGGCTGGGGACGCGCTCATGAGGCCTCCGGAGACGCTCCGGAGGCCCCATGAAGGCCTGGGGAGGGGGTGGGGAGGGCCAGGGAGGCGATCATGGGGCCTCTGGATACGCTCCGGAGGCCCCATGAATGCATGGGAAGGCGGGGGAAAGCGACTATAGGGCCTCCGGAGGCCCTGTTATTGCTTTGGCGGGGGAGGGGGAGGGCAATTGTTATTCGCGGATTTTTCACATTCGCGGGGGTCTGGGGAACGTAACCCCCGCGAATGTGAAGGGCTGACTGTACTTCCCAACACATCTCTTCCTTACTAGCCTTAATCATAACTAGCAGAATTTGAATATAAGACCATGAAAAGGGAGCCAGGGTTTGCAGCCTCCCTGAACTGAGATCCTTCTTATCACCTGGAGGTTTAAAGAAGATTTAAAGGTGGAAAACTTTTTTTTTTTAAATGAACTGTTTTAATTTTTTATTTTTTTAAAATTGCAATTTGTTCTTTTAACTTGAGGTCTGAATTGTTTAATTATCTTTTATTAATGTTCACTTTTTGTATGTTTTGTACATTTTTAACTATCTTGCTCGTTTAAAGTGTAACACATCAAAATAATAATAATAATAATAATAATAATACCTTAGTCACTTTGCTCCTTAAGGATGCCTAAACTGTACTTCTAAATGCTCAACTGACATTTTAAGTTACTGTAATGCTAGAAATTAGTTGACAGAAGGAAAAATTCATTGGGATGGAAATAATTCTTTTTTGGGTGAGCAGTGTCCTCATTTAGCCCACCCCCACGCCCCAATTGATGACCATTGATGAATAATGAGACCAGACACAAGTAAATTGGTTGAATAAGGGCCACTATATTGATCTATACCCTATTTAGCTGAATTTGGGTCTGGGGTAAGCAAAGCAAGCAGGGAGCAACCTGATGCAGATCCAGCAGAGGCCCAGGAGTCAACCTGTGACCAACCTTCCCAGCTATCCCTTGGGTGAAAACCAGACCCTGGGGGCAATCAAAATACCATTGGTTGCTGCCTGGGCTGTTTACTGGAAGCCACCCCCCACAAGTCACAAGACTTAAACCCCCAGGTCAGCCCCAAGGCCAGACTCCTTCTCCATTCCCCCCAGGTCCCATGAACCATTGAGGTGGTTCCAGAGCACAACCTTTCACCAAAAGGGTGCCAAGGTGTACACCAATCTAATACATTCTCACCCCATAACCTGCCAAGTGAGAACCTATTTTAGACACCACCCTTAGACAATTCTCCAAGTCCCATCAGATACAGTATTGGGTAGGCAAAAAGGAAAAAAGAAAAAAAGAAAGAAAGAACCAGGCAAAGGAGGAAAAATTTCTATCCAGCCCAGAAGCGACCAGGTTAGCTCACACTGCACAGAGGGTGTGTGGATCAAAGAGCAAGGAGAGAAAAGAGGACACAGAAACAGGAGGCAGGGCATTAAATAACCTCTGTATCCTCCCCTGTCACATGACCAGCACTTGTCATCACATGACAAGTGCAGGGGATTCTGGCCTTGATGGAGGCCATCAAACTAATACCCCTCCTTGCAGCATTATTCATTGTGCAGTCAGGGAAGTCCATTACCTCACCTGACCCATATACAAAAGGGACCATAGACTGCTCCTGGTTTTAGTTCTGCAATTATGTTGGTGGTGTTTTCATTGCTTCAGTAAAAACTATTTGTTAAAATGTAGAAATCAGGTCAGAATTTCACATAGAAGGTTTTTCTTCATCTTCTTCTGTGGCTTAAAGCAGAAAGACAAGCCAATCAATGTTGCAGTCCTGAAGTCCATAACTGAACAAGACAACCTAGCCATAGCAGAATAAAAACTATAACTTTTTTTGTGCAATAACTATTGACTTCTTTCCTTCAAATTCACAGGAATGACATTCTTTTATCCAAACAACCCAGAAGATGTGAGCAAGGTCACCAGGCTTGTTCTGACATCTGAGAAAGAATGTGCAGAAAGTTAATGCAGACTTTCAGAACTTTTAGTTTTGTTCTGGATAACTTTCAAAGTCTGTCAACTGCAGATACTATTTGAGCATAGGAATGGAATTAGATCCTATAATGTACGATCTTCCAGCATCATAGGAATTTAATCTACTTTATGTGAAACTAGCACTGCTGTAAACCTTCCAGTTTACAGGGTAGAGAGCAGGGATCATTGAAGCCATTCCCATGCTAGAAACTGAAAGACATGGTTTTAAACATTTAACATGTGGGAGATATATTCATACAATAGCTGGTCATTTCATGGATTAGCTGAAATTGCAGACCATAGTAATGCTTCCGAGGCTTTGTTATATCCTGCGTAGTAGGCTAGTCTTTGTCCTTCTCCATTTCAAAGCAGAAAACCCTTCCCTTGGAGTCCTACAATCTCTGAATACTTATACACACTTTCATCTCACAATTAGTTGCTTCTCATTTCAAAGGCTGGGAAACACCAGCACAGATAGGATTGCCATTTTGAAAACTGGAGATGGTTCCTGTACCTTTAATGGTTGTGCAGAAAATGAATTTCAGCAGGTGTAGCTTGTCCTCAAACCAGGTAACAAGGAACACCTGCTTAAATTTCCTCTTCTACACAACCATTAAACATACAGGAGATGTCTCATGTTTTCACTCTGGCAACCCTACAGCACAATGGCTGACCAGGACTGGGGAAAAAAGTCTCATTAGCTGATAGAATGCTGGCTACCCTTGCACTTGCCTTGCACCAGAAAGAATCCTGGGGCTGTTATGCTGCCTTTGACATCCACTTGGCAGCCTGAAGTAGTTTCAGGCCCCACTATTATATGCCCTCCAATTGATTTGGCAGGACCAGTCCCAATTAAGCCTCTCTTGTCCCACTTTTTCAGCTGCTTTTAATAATAATAATAATAATAATAATAATAATAATATTTATTTATATCCTGCCCCTCTACAGAGCACAATTGGGGCAGCTTACAACATTTAAAATATACATCCAAAAAACCCCACCCCCCTTAAAATGCAGTTAGATAATTCCCAATTTAAAACATACTTTAAAAATATCAAAAATAAACAATAGGCAGTGGCTGTAGTGAGGTGTCTATTCAGGAAAGACCTGCCGGAAGAGATCTGTCTTAAGAGCTTTCTTAAAGCTATTTAGGCTGGTGATATGATGAATCTCATCTGGCAGGCCGTTCCATAATCTGGGAGCAATAGCTGAAAAGGTCCTCTGGGAGGTTGAGGAGAGCCTAGATTTTAAAGGTTGTAGCAGATTCCTCCCAGAGGACCTGAGTGCACAGGGAGGATTATATGGAAGGAGGTGATAACCAACACCTTGTACTGGGCCCAGAAACTAATGGGTAGCCAGTTAAGTGATCTTAAGATCAGTGTTATATGGTCTCTATTGGATGTACCCGAGACCAGTCTGGCTGCCATGTTCTGTATTCGTTGAAGTTTCCAGACCAAGCACAAGAGTAGCCCCATGTAGAGTGCATTACAGAAATCAAGATGGGAGGTTACCAGAGCATGTACCACAGTCTCAAGGTCCAAGCTGAGATGTTCCAGTTTCCTCTTTCTCCTCCCAACTTTCCCCTTCATCTTCAGCTTACCCCATTTGCTGCAAACTAAGTTCAAAGTGCAAATTTCAAAGTGCAAAAGTAATTTGCATTCAATCAACTCAGCAGGGGGGGCGGGGGAGCAGAATCTCAGGCAAAAGCAAACAGCTGCAGCCCCTCCTGGCTTGTGTGTTCTTGTACTTTCGCCACCTTGAGCAAACTTTGATGTTGCTTGGGTACATGTGTCCCTGTTTTCATCCATGAAATATTGGAGGGTATGCTTTCACCAGCTGGGTTGCTGGACAGGAACTCCCTCTGCTGGCTACTTCGCCAGTAAAGCCAAGCTGACTACTTCTACTAATTTCTCCTTCCTCCCCTACTCAACGTTTTGCCCAGGTTCTACAAAGATGCTGGCTGATTATCCTGCTCAGTCTATAAACTAGGTGAGATGACTCCTAATTTCTCTAGCTTGACCAGACATGCATTCTGGTTCCTCTGTACTAGGATAGAAGACTTGCCTATCTTTCCAGGCTCCACCATAAAGCTGTAACCTGGTGAGTCCCAACAATTTCTTACACAGCTCTAAAGCATGTTGATACCATGGTCACAGCCAGATATAATACCTCAAGAAACAGACACAATTAGAATACCGTATGTGTCACAGCTGTACAAACACATTCCTGGCCACCATCAAAACCTGGGCTTCCAGGTTTCGCACAGAATGCAGGGAAAAACTCAAAGTGCAAACCGGACACTACAAAAGAAGTACAACTACATCTCCAGTGATGTAAACAGTTTGTGTATTACTCTTATTACTAGTGGTGTATGTATTTATTGGTTTTGTTTTTGAATGCCACCATGAAAAAGAAAGCATTTTTCACTTCACTGTGTGAAATTTCAAGATTTTTTAATGATTTTTGGCTATTTTTCACATTTTGGATTTTTTAATATAAAAATGTCATGAAGGGTTTTATGTGCATTGTAAACCTTAATGTTTGTGCAAAAGATAATTCTTTTGTGTAAAAAAATGCATTCAGTGCAGCCTACCCAAGCATATTTATTTACACAAAAACCAAGTTGCTCATGAAAAAGAAAATGTTGATTATTTTTGTTATCACACAATGGGGGAACTCGTGACAGGTGACAATCGTTTTGACAGGGTGTCTTACCATGATGAGACACCCTTTCCCACTGAGGACAAGAAAACTGTCAGCCATTTTTCACATCCTTAAACTATACCCAACATAGACAAGAGCCTAGGTCTGATTTTTTACTGACCAGGAACACTTTTCCTTGTATTGATTAAACTACATTTTGTTTGTCCTCATCTAATACTTTACTGACAGGAGAGAGTGGATCTACAACCATAATAGCTTTCTTGGACATGGGTAATAAAAAAGAGGGAGAGTTGGGGGTCTTCATCATATTGGGAGTATCAAACCAAAAATTCCAAATTTTCATATATATATTGGATAGTTCAGGAAACAAGATGAAATACTGGAGGAGTCATAGGCCTATAGCCATGGCATCAAACAGGAGTCTTCCTGGTCTGCCTTCTAAAACTGCCCATACATGAAGGACTAGAATCACCATAAAATGTATAAAAGTCTACACACTTGAAAGTCCATTTATCATGAAGTGGTACCTTGCATCCATAAATAGTGATTGCTAATCAAATGCTACAGACTAAGCTTTCTAAAGTTATCTGACAGCACCTCAAACATAATTTTTTCTGAAGGCAATAATTCCCACCTTCTGGTGTGGACCATTAATTGTTGAGTAAATGAGTGATGGATGTACATGTACATACCAACCTGAAGTCTTTGTTTAATGGCTTTAAATGAATACAAATTTCTCCACTGGTCACAACACAAGGACTGCATATTAAAGTTTTATATGTGATCTTCCTTTTTTGAGATTTATCTTCAGTATCATTTAATATTTCTATGCAATTCTCCTGCAGGCATCTGAGAACAATATGTTTTAATGGACTTTTCTTTCTGCAAAACAATGCATTATTGTCCCCAAATCCCTTTTATAATCTGCTACTTTCATGCTCCATCTTCCTGTTGTATCATTAATGTTAATGTTCTGTTTCATTCTTAACAAGCAGGAACTTCCATTACCCCAAAATGAATAGATGAATTCTAAAACTACACTATATTAAAAATGTATATACAGCACACAGTTGGCATGCAGTGCTCATATATATATTTCCATTATGAGAACTAGATAGATAGCAGCAGGTCAAGGATAAAAATCTAGATAATCTATCCAGCTTCCATTATTTGTCTTATGTATATCATAGACTGTATGATATATGCTAATGGGATAAAACCTTTCTAAGCTCTTACAGTTTAAATATGCTTATAATCTAAGGTACATTGAAAAGCATAAAGTACAGCCTAATTCACAAAAACCTTTACAATATCCCAAATACTAATCCTGTTTTAAGTCCTAGCTAAATCTACTTTGCATCTTAAAAGGGCCCTTGCTATATCAGAGAACATAATTCTGCTATATCCAGGTATCTAGGTTGAGACAGCAAGAACAATGTGAAATTTCTAATGTCTTGAGTTCATAATGCCTTGTGTTGCTCACTTTGAGTGGAAATAACATCAGCCTTGTCTTCCTGAGCCATATTTCAAGACTGGAGACAGAAAATTAAAGACTCAAATTTGACCCCATGTTCTAGCTTTCACTAGGGATGCACACCAGTCATGTGTTATTATAAGGCTCAGAGTGGGCTACAGAAATTATCCTTTACTTTAGGTAACAAGAACTATGGGCAGCAATCATGTCACTTACACATTTTGTAAACTAACTTAATTTTACACACATATTAGAAGAACTATATTCTACCCCAGGGGACTTTAACTGACTTTGTGTAGATATGCAATCAGGCCCAATTACTTATGCCAAGCTATTCAGTCTCTTTTTAAATAAACCAGAGACAGCATAAACTTAGCAGTTATGATATTTTTCTTTTTAAAATTTATGATATTTTAAAAAATTATGTGTGTGTGTGTGTTTGTGTTTTCTAGTATCTTTCATTTTCTATACAGATGGCATACAATTTGTGCACACAGCTAACTTTGCTGTTATCAAACAAACAGCATGAATTATTTTATGGGGGCTTTAGATATGCTACAGTGCATCATAAACTCTTCACAGCTCTCAAGCATAGACAGAGTAACATTAATTAAATTCATACATTTTCATTTGGTCTTTAGATTAGATTCAGCAGAAGATAATATTAACCTACTGCATTATAATTTGGTGGTGTCATTATCTATTCTGACCTTCTGAAATCAAAAGTTTAAAAACGTGTTTCACTCAGCACCCAGTTTAGTTTATCTCAGAGAAATTAAATTTAAGTGATCTGAGGATGACAGTTTATAAATGAATAGCCAATAATGGTGAAGTCTATAATAATTTATGTTAGGATTATATTACCAAAATAGATATGTTATTTTAAGAGTATCATTATCCTCTCCTGGATACTCATTTATGTGTGTGTGTTCTCTGTAGTTTCATTTTCATTTTCATTTTTGTTCCATTATTTTTTCATTGACTTTAACATTCATATCCTAAATGATCATATAAAACTTTGTTGACTGGATTTGCACCATCCCTATCTTTCAGACAAAAAATCCTCTTTAAACACACAGCAGTAGCATTCATTTATGAATAGTTTCAACCCCTAATTATAAAAGGGTTTAGATTTTGCAGAGTTTCAAAGCCAGCTAAAAACCTAACAAATTCTGTGTTAAAAATGCATACTTTTTTTCAAGTTCTTCTTGAATACAAGTGACCTTATAACTCATCTCCCCTCCCCTTTCCCAGAAGGTTTGACAGTACTTTTTAACATTGTCTACAATTATTATAATGGTGTACAGGGCCTCTCAAAATACTCCAAATATTTGGATCCAAGAAATTGTGGAGTGCGGAGTGGAGAAGCAATTTCACCCTTTCTCCCCACCATTCAGTGGCAGAATAAAATTGTCAACAGTATCTCATGCATGGGACCCATCTTTAATTTTGACAGTATCGTAACTTACTTTTTGCCTATAGAATCATAGAATTGGAAGAGACTTCAAGGGCCATCCAGTCTAACCCCCTGCTATGCAGGAAGTCTGTGTCTTTTGTTCTGCAGTCATCTCAAGTGACAATAGCAGCAACCATGTTAACAGCCTGGTCATCATTTGTATCCTGTACCATGCCCGAAGTGTAGAGTTGGTTTAGGTCATTGTGGGTGAGAAATGGCAGCCACCAGGAATGGGGTAGGGGGTAGAGTGAATTAAAAAAAAATTATCCCAAGTGGCCTTCTTTGTGAGGGTGGAAAAGAGGTAAAATTATCCCCAAATCACAAACTCATTTATAAACTATACACAAGTGGAAGCTTCACATGAGACACTGACAAATCAATGATCATTTCATTTCAGCTAGAAGGGACAGAATTGTCTCAGGCACCTGCATTTTAAAAGAACATCTGAAATGATGTCCATGCTTACTCATGTAGCAGAGTTCTTCCCCAACGTTTTTGAAGTAGTTCATGCAAGCTTTATGTTCTACTACACATTCTATACTCAGATGCGAAGTGGCAGATAGGAAGTTGGCAACCATCAGGTTAAAGGTGAAGTGAAATTACACATTAACAACACATTCCCAATTGAATATATTGGTTCAAGTGTGCCATATGGATTTCACTAGAACTGACTCCTAAGTAAAAGTGCTTAAGAGTTGAACTACAGTCCCAAAGGAAACCTACCTTTGTATAGCAGGGTCCTAAAAGCAATGGAAAAATGTTTCACTGTGCAAATTATAAGCCACTATCTTCCTATTATCATTATCAGCAATGCAGAACGCTGGGAGAGGAGGTTTAGGGATAAGAGGTTTAGGCATTTCCTCTTCAGTTGCAACATTAGTGACAGTTACAGTGTGGGGAAGACAGGAAATTTCCATTGGTGCCAATAGACACCAATTTTCTTAGTGCTAATTGACATTCTGGAGAGGAAGGGTTTCATCAGTATCACAGCTGGAGAGGTGAAGCTTCAACCTTCCTCCTCCGTCCACTGTGTTACTGAGAAAAAATTGCTTCTCTCCCCCCCCACTCAGCATAGCCCAATATTATTATTATTATTTTTAAAAAATGATGTGAATGCTAATCATGCCATTAATGGACCATGTAATTACATGACTTAATATAACACACAAGGCAGGGTCTTTTTAGTGATATGCACACACAAGCAACATTTCTGTGTCTGTGGTCTTGTCTGCAGGGGCCAAATTAAATCCCCCCCATTCCCATGCCCAGCTGTTTGGATGACACAGGGTTTTGGCCCCAATTCTAGAATGAACTGTCCACATAGCATCCAGGCAGTTCCAACTAGAAACTGGGGCAAAACTTCCTTAAAACAGCTTTAAAAATAGCTGAAAAAATCCAATCCTGGGGTGTGTGTGTGTGGAGCATTCCATGGCAGGAACAGGCAGCTGTCTGCACATGTGCAATGTGTGGTATCAGCAGGAACCTCTGCTGGTGGTGTCATGCATTGTGCTCTCTGAAATCACAAGGGCCAAGCATATGATCAAGTCTGGGCACCTCATTTCTGGCTTCAGAGAGCATGACGGCAGCAACAGAGGTGCCCACTGATACAACATAGCATGTGTGTGCAGACAGCTGCCCATTCCTGCTATGGAACACAAGGTAATGGAGGAATCTGGAGCAGAGCAGCTCTGTGGCCAGAGCAGCCAGAAAGTGGAGTGTATCGGCCAGTGTAGATAAGACCTAAGTTTCTTTTTCAATGGGTGCAGGGAGCTAATCATTAGCCTTCTGGACCCCATACAAATCTTCCCCAAACAGCTGTCAAACCCTCAGAAGGGCCACTGGGAAGGGGAGGCAGGTGAAGAGTCAATTCATATGATGAAGATGTGGCTGGTCTGAAATCAAGAGGAAAGGAAATGATGGTGGAAAGAACTCAAGAGTTTACTTTTCAAATGAATGTTCTGTTTCATTCTGAAATTCCAAGTTCCCAAAATTCTTCCCCAGCTCTTCTAGCATTTGCTTTTCAAGACCAATGAAGAGGATAAGCATTTTGATACTGCAAATGAAATGAACAAAGGGTCCTGGAAAGTAAACCATATGTTGCCTCCCAGAATTTGTGGGTTTGTTTGTTTGTTTGTTTGTTTAATAAAAGAGACCTTTATTTTTGGTAAGCATGAATGCTAGAGTGCTAGAATTTTGAGTAGTATGAATTCTTATTCTCCAGGCAGAACCAACTCCCAGACTTCGATCCATCCCTCACACCTTCCAGAAGTTCAGTGTCTGTTATTTGCGTATCAGACATGTTGCTACCCTTCAGAGAAGGAGATTTGTAATGGGCACTCTATTGATGCTGCTTGTGTCTTCAGAAATGTCTGTATCCATAAATCTAAATGCATACTGCTCACCTTCACCTCTTCAGCCTTTTCAGCCATCAAGGGAAATGTATTCTGATGTCACCCAGAGGAACTCTTAAACCTATCATTTTATGAAGACAGATGGTTGCCAACACTAGCTCTCAGCTTAAGACATTTCTCAGCCTATGATGTCTCCCTCACTTTTCCAATGTTTTGTTTTTAAAAAGCCACCTGTGTATATTTAAGGATGTTGATTGGTTTCTTGGCCCCATCACATGCTATTACATCTTATTATTTTAACGATCCAACATTGAAGGGAGGAGGTATCATCTGTAAATGACAATTCACACAGGGAAATGCTACAAGGTGTGGTGTGGATCTTTTTAGTACAAAAAAGGTCTCCATAACCTCTGAGGTAAATCTGGGGAGGCAATTATCCACATTTAGGAGTTTTCTTATTTCTGAACTCCTGTTCATAACTAAGAAGTTGTATATACTGTCACTGACATTTTTTTAAACTAAAAATCATTGAAACTGTTGAAGGTTTCCATCACGTATCACATAGTCTCACCAGAGACTAGGACACTGAGCAATGGGTTCAAACTACAGGAAAAGAGGTTCCACATAACATTAGGAAGAACTTCCTGACAGTAAGAGCTGTTTGGAAGTTGAATACCCTGCCTTAGAGTATGGTGGAGTCTCCTTCTTTGGAGGTTTTTAAGCAGAGGCTGGATGGCTATCTATTTGGAATGATTTGATTGTGTATTCCTGCATGGCAAGGGGTTGGACTGGATGGCCCTTGTGGTATCTTCAAACTCTATGATTGTATGATTCTAGTCATATAGTAATGTCATGACACTGTTCATTCAATCAGAATGGGCTATGTGGTATTATAGGGATATCACCCCACACACATACACACACTCTTTCTCCCTTTCTCTGTCTCTGAATGCAACTACATTTTGCAGCTCCCCTGAATTGCTAGCCCTATATTTCATCTCAGGGTTAGTAATGATGCAGAGTTACTGAGAAAAAAGAATCAGTAACAGAGGAACTAAATTATCTGGACTAGAGGTTAAATGTAAAGCCATTGTGCTATTTAAACAAGTGCCTTAGTTGCAAGAATGAAACAAGGAATTAAGCCAGTATGAATGATTTCATTCTGTTGCCTTATCTTTCTGTTCACCTGTCATTTCTATTATTTCATTTAGCATTACAAATATGCACATGGCATTTGGGAGATATGAGTGATTTCATAAACTCAACATGCACCTCCTGTACCTGTTCCCTTATTTTGGTTACCGTCTCAGGTTGCAAACAATGTCATGCAGTAGAAAAAAATATTTGAATCGTAAGAATTCACTTTTTTCTTGCCAGTAAAAAATAGCCACAATATGGAATCTTGGAGTCTTGGAAAACACTGGCAGTGCCAACAACATTTTTGCACATGTGTGCATGTGGCTGTGCATGCACAAGGCAAACAGCTAATCTCACTGGTACATTGTCATTCCCCATACAGCAAAGGAATAACTCCCTTGACACGTCAGATGCCTGGACCTATAGAAAACTACTCACATATTCTCTCTTAAGGAAAGCACAGGTGTAAATTGTCACTTACTTCTTTCTCTGTATGAAAATGAAAAATTTTGGATTTTTTCTCCTCAATAGGCAAGATTATGAGAGTTTTTGCTCATTTTCCTTTTATTTCAGAATCCTCTTTCTCCCCCACCCCCACAAAAAAAAAAATCTGTCTTGCACTCACAAAACACAAGTGTCTGCTCCCTCTATGGTTTTAGATCATCACCAAAAGATTTTTTTTTTAAGAGGATACTTGGTCCTAGTTACAACTCGGGCAGTAAGATCTGAATTTTCTTGTTGCTCATGTCTGTTTTATAATTTTTTCTTGCATCACCGGTGTTTTTGTTGTAGTCATATCACCCGTTCACTATAAATGACAAACATTTCCACACATTTTTCACATGAAGAGTATACTCTAAAATAAGAGGAATTATCCACCCAGTAATCATACTTGCATTTACAGTGGGCCCACCCTGGAGACTGGAGCATTTGTGGATCAGCATAACCCATATTCTTCAATGGCAGTATGTGCATGTGCCACCATTGATTAATATGGGGCTTGAGCATTTGTGTGTTTTTCCTATCCACATGGGGGGTGGCAGCAGAACTGAACCCCTGTGGATGGGATGGGCCCACTGTATTTTTGTTTGTGCATTTTGCTTATTTGTTGCTGTTGTATAATTTAAAATCTGTGCTTAAGTCCGTTCAGCAGTTCACCTACCTGGGAACCATAATCTCCTCAGATGCCAAGACTGAAAAAGAGATTGATCACAGATTAGCAAAGGCATATAGTGCATTTGGAAGACTTCACAAAAGAGTCTGGAGTAATAAACACCTGAGGCGAAGCACAAAAATCAGTGTGTATAGAGCCGTTGTACTGTCTATTCTCCTTTATGGGTCTGAAATATGGGTCACCTATCGCCACTACTTACGACTCCTCAAATGCTTTCATCAGTGCTGTATACGCACAATCCTAAATATACACTGGACTGACTATGTGATGAATGTTGCTGTCCTTGAGCAAGCAGGGATCACCAGCATTGAGGCCATGATATTGAGAACACTGCTGCGCTGGGCAGGTCACATTTCTAGGATGGAGGACCATCGCCTCCCAAAAATAGTACTCTACGGTGACGCCACAGGTCAGCATAAGAAGAGCGCTCCAAAAAATCAATACAAGGATTCCCTGAAACAGTATCTCAGGCTCAGCCAATTTGATCACCAACAATGGTCCACCCTGGCCTCACATTGGGAGGCATGGAGATGCACTATCCACAATGCTGCAGCCTTATTTGAGAACTCACACTGAAGAAGTCTTTAGGAGAAACAACAACGCAGAAAGAATCCCAACCCGGAAACATCACCCAAGGAGACCTTCTGCTGTGCTTTCTGCAACCGGATTTGTTTATCTCAGATTGGCCTTTTTAGTCATCAGCACGCTTGCAGAAAGCGCGGGATGAGTCCTTCCTGAATCTTTGTTTGTGAAGAAAAGCCAGAGAGAGATGATTTAAAGAAATAAAATATTGATTTCCTGTGTAAACATTGGCCTAATAATTGCTTCTCAATTTTTTTTTCCAGTAACAGATTGAGACATATCTTTTGTACATGCTCAAGCCCTAGGTAGTTTGTTTCCTCCTTTCATCATTTTTCCCTTTCTCTTAATGTTTAAAACAGATAGACCCCCCTAAAATCATTACAAACAATAAATTCCAAATAAATTGCTTTGTTCTTGGAAAGTTATACAGTTATTACACTTTTTATATCTAAGAATATAAATCTATTAAGGAGGTTTTTTAAAAAAGAAGAACCAGTATTGCTCCAGGAAACTTTTCTGAGACCACCACTGGAGCTGGAGTATCGCTGTCATCTATCAAGGTACTTCAACAATAGCATTTCAAGAAAATTGAAATGGAAGATTTTGAGCTTTTTCTTACTACTTCATGTGCTCAAAAAGCAATGGTGAGAGTGCAAAAATGTATGACATGAATACATATGGAATTAAATATATCAGAATTGGTGGGGAATCTCTAGTTAAGCTAGAGAATGTGTCACTTATGTTCATTATGCGTGTAAACCTGCCATATTATAGCCAAGTTTACATCATAATGGCAATAGCTTTAGAGTGGAGTAATTCAAGAAAAGTAGTCTATTTCAGTATTCAAAATAATGTACTTAATAAAGACACTTAACACACTGGAGCCCTATTTTTAGAGCATATGAACACTGTATATGTTCTGTATATATGTGAAAGACATGGCTGCAATATTCTTATCGTGTGCTCTATTTAGGCATACTATGACATACTAAAAAGAGAATAGACAGTGGGACAATGCTGCTGGCTCAACTCTACTGGCTGAAATGTGTGTATGTGTCTTCAAGTTGCCTGTCAACTTGTGGTGACACCATGACTGTCATAGGGTTTACTTAGATAAGTAATACTCAGAGGTGGTTTTTCCACTTTCTTCCTCTGAAATATACCCTATAGCACCTGGTATTTGCTGGCAGTCTCTCATCCAAGTACTAACCAGGGCTGACCCTGCTTAGCTTCCAAGATGAAATAGGATCTGGTGCCTTTAGGGTATTTAGGCACCTACTGGCCCAAATACTATGACATATTTGTCTTTTGCATTTATGCCTGCAAGTAAGAAGATGAACATGTGTAGGCACTCTACACCATAAGGATCCCTGTGCAATTAGATACTCAGGTGTAGGTACAACTTAATAGACTACTGCTTGCATGAGAAACTACTTACATAGGGTACAAATTATTGGGAAATGGCCAAGAGTGCCTTTTCCTTTTTTTACACATTGTAGGCTTAATTGTCAGTAATGTGCGAAGGAGGCTACAGTTTGCTATTTGAGTTCTATTTTCCTTGGATTTTATTACAGTGATGCAAGAGCATTAAACAAAACTAAACTCCTTCCCTTTAGTAATCAATATGTATGCAAATCCATATTCCATACCTTTGAGAATCAGTCCTATCAGCTACCAACTTCTTGTCCCACAAAAGTTAAAGTAAAAGCAACAAACAACAAAAACCAAAACAGAACTTTTCTGCAAGACATTTTTCCAAATATATCTAACAGAGGCATGCTAATGATCAGATGATTATTAGGCCAACGGCAATGAAGAAGAATGAAGTGCTAGCACAAAGTCCTGTTTCGTTATATACAAGTAAATAGAAAAAGTTCAGAGATGAAGTAAGGAACTTTTAGACAAATTATTTACTATGTGAAGAAACAGATGCTGCAATAGATCACTCCAGACTGCAGATGTAGGGTTGTATGATTCAATACTCCTTCAGGAAACATTCCTCCAAGAAAGAACAGTGTCTGAGATCCTGAATCACAGTCACAGTTATAAATGCATAATTACATATTGTCTCCTAACCCCACTCCCCAAAACTACCCTGAAAGCCAGCAGCCACACCAAGTAACAGAGGTCTGTTCTGCTGATGATTGGGGTTCTGTAGGATGTTTCCATCCCCCTCCCATCAGTGACCTGTGGTGCGACAATCTGAAGTAGGACCCCATTGCAATTCCTCACCACACAGTCCAAAACATGAAGGCAGAACAGTAACAACTGTGCAAGTCTAGCTTATGCATTCATAACTTCTCAGCAGGATGCCAGCCAATATTTATAATTTTATTGTATATACTACATTGCCTCCCCCTGCAAAAAAAAAAAATCTTCACAGCTATCCACAAACTGATCTAGTACTGTATCAGATGCAGCAAATACAACATCATAACAATACCTAATGTCACCTTTCACCTAATTAACATGAAAGGGAACACATATCAGATGACGTCGTCCTTTCATGATTTTGTATTGTGAAAAAGCCATTCTTTTTTACTGATGGGTGGAGCCATCAATAGATCTCCTGTGGCACTTTGTTGGCAGCATTGACAGTGTTTGAAATTGTGTGCCATTGTGCCTACATGAATACAGCATCAATGACAGAACACTTCCGGGTGAGCTTGCGAAAACCAGATAGGGGACACTCTTTTTATGAACCTCCCAGTTCACTTTTAAATTTAAAAGTGTGTTTCTGTGCTTGTGTCTATGTTTTGTGTCTTTGTTTTGATGCATTTTTTTAAATTTACCACACTCATGTGTTCTCATGAGAATCGGCGAGATCTCAGACCTGGAAGTAAATGGAGCTCCATTCATGCTTCATCAATGCTGGGTATGAACACTGTTCAAGGTAAGGTCTGATAGGATGGGTTCTTTTGCTGGCAGATAAATGGTTGAAAATATGCCAGGAAAAGAACAACATTTGAAGAGGCTTGTCTGATAAAGTCCATAGAACCTGAAATCAAATATAGCATACAGAATTTGTTTAAAAATCCTTTTGAAATCATATAAAAAGAATTAAATTAGCACCATAGGGATTACAATATGTTAAGAACCTCCCCCCGCCCTTATGTTTTTAATGCAGGGAGTGTGTTTTTGTATGAATGTGGAAATCACCATCTGATCTTCATCTTGCTGGCCAGACTGCTTTCAAAGAATATTAGCAACTTCATGGAGGGTAATCTGAGTGATGATGAAGAAAATAAGAATTTGTAAAGTCATTTTCACTGCATTTCTCAGAAGCCCATCAGCATCCTTCTCCTGCCCCAGTTCTATACTAGGTTGGAAAACATTTTTTATATCTTCCCACAGACACATTTGTGCATCTTTTGGTAGACATTTTTCCTAGTGTAAGAACTCTTACACATTTTGTTCAGTTTTTAAAGTTTTGCACTATCCACTTTTTAAATTATATTTTGTTTTAAATCACTGTGAGCCACCTTGGGGAAGAGATGAAATAACGAACAAACAAATGTTCCCCCTTTTCCCTAGAGTGTAAATTTGTCATCTATAGACTTTTAAGTCATACACATTCTTCAAATGTACATGTGGTTTCACATGCCTGTTTTCCTTCACTGAGCAATGCTCAGATATGTATGAATTTCCAAAACAAGGTGTGTTTCGTCCAGTTGCCAGAAGATGTGAATGTGGTATTCTCAAGGGAAAATTTCTTTTCCATCACTAGTCATGTTGGCAATATGCTATATCCTATTTGCTGGGAAATGAAAAGAAGAGAGCTATTTCCCACATATATTTGCTAGTAAGGTTTGCAGAAGCACCTGCTCAGCTGTTGTAGGAAACAGGATGATAGATCAGACTCGTCTTGGGTCTGAGCCAGCGGGGTTCTTACCTGCAGTGTGAAGTGGTGTAGCCAGGCCAACATTTCCCATATGAAGAGCTGCTCACCCAGACTTCTCTATGCATGAAATCCTATTCACTTTTAACTGTAAATTCAACATAGCAGAATTTATTTCCAAGTAAGCATCCATAGGAATTTTCTGTTAGTGAACTTTTTTGCTAGATATCCATGGAGATTTGATAAGGTAACATAGGTCTAAACTAATGAAGTGGCCAAAGAGCTATTGGAAATGCCTTATAGAAAGTAAACCCTGCCTCAACTCAGTGAGTCTATTCCAGTTGGAATCTGAACCAAGTCCCAGTAGAGAGGTTAGGGGAGGGGGAAGCGAGACAAGAGAACGAGAAGAAATGCAGTCAAGAGATATTCTTTCTTCAACATTTCCACCACCACACTATCTGCCACTTATTTAACAATAAGAAATATTAGTGTTCAAGGCTAAAAAAATCACATTGTTCTTTCAGTAGTACAGTACAAGAGAAACAGTTCATATGATTTTATTTTTTTTTTTGGTAATATCTGGTATTTCTGGCTATGGCATAGAAAAAGAAGTGGGAAAATGAGATGAGTCAGAATTGCTGTAAGCATGTAAAGAATTCCTTTGCAAAATATCAGCTTATGGAATCAAGGAATGGAGTAGACAGTTTGCAAAGCAGATTATGATCTTGAGAGAGAAGTTAAGAAGACAGAAGAAAAGATCTGTTCATATATCATGGCATCTATAACTATAGATGGGAATATACTGAATACACTGTGAATAGAAAGTTAGAAGATGTGATGCCTCAAGTACTGCTTGAATATAATACATTTTGGGAAGGGCACTTCTTACATCTCATATATACGAATACAATCAGCTGGATCCCTCATCGCGCAGGATCTCCAATTGCATTGGGAAGTTCTGTGCATGTTTGTAGTGGAATGTCAGAAAGTGAGCCCCTCCTCCTGGGAGGGGGAACAGAGATGTTGTGTGGGGTAACAACCCTGCCCCATACACAGTTTTTGTCCTCATATATTTAGAAGAAGACAGATGTGGCTTCATAAGTTTAGCACAACAGTAAGGATTTGCATGGGAGGGGTATCCCTGAATGTTGCCAGCTGCTTCTCCCTAAATATCAATCCCAGAGGCAAGCCTAAGAGTGGAGGAAATGTTTCTGTGGAAACAGGTCTCAGGTCATCTGCAGCTCCCTTTCACACCTTCAGAAGTATCTCTCTAGCAAAACTGATTTCTAACCAAAGATATATAACCATGCTAGTTTCTTCAGAAAATATGTGAAAAGTAATTGGAATCTGTTTCTCAGTAAACATACAAAAGCATGGGCTGTGTCTGACACTCAAAACTAACAGAACAAATCTAAAACTAATCTTAGACTGTTATTTTCAAGTGGTTTGCACTAGACTGCCCCTCCCTGCTTTTCCTTTTGCCAGAAGGCAAAAAAGCTTTTTGTGTAAGCAGGCTCTTACATTGGGCCCTTGGTAGCCACTGGGGTTTGGTTCCAGGACCACCCCCCGGGGATACCAAAATCTGTGAATGCTCAAGTCCAGTTATATACAATGGCATAGTAAAATGGTGCCCCTTATTTAAAATGGCAAAATCAAATCAAGGTTTGCTTCATGGAATTATTATTTTTAGAAAAATCAAGCCGTGGATGGTTGAGTCCACGGATAAAGAATCCGTGGATACAGAGAGCTGACTATAATGTGTAACTATGCCCATGTTTTTATTTTTAACTTCTGTATGTTTAAATTGTTTTAATGATGATTTTAATTGTTTTAAAATTGTATTGATTTTTTAAATGTTTTTTTGTGAACCACCTTGGGTCCCACTTTCGGAGAAAGGTGGCATATAAATTAAATAAATAAAAATAATAAAACTTCAGCAGCAGATGATAATGCTAAATCATGGCTTAGTATTATATGAAAGAACCTAGCCTCCTTTTGGACTTGCATGCCCGATTTCTGCCAAAAATATCCCAAAGGGGGTGATTTGGAAACTCTGGTTTTTGCTAACCACAGCTTCATCCAAAACAGGAGCTGTGGTTAACATTAACTGTGGCTAAATCAACCAGTTGCAGAAGCCACATTTTGAAATTGTTTTTATTTTGAACCAAATATACTGATAACCAGTGATGGGGATACATTACTCTTTCATTTCAGGGTCAGGTGTCCCCCACTTTAACCACAGGCAACCTAACTCTACGACTACAAAATTTTAACCCAAATGATAGTTGTGGTTAATCAAAAACAAATCTTCTAGAAGGGGACCCATATGAGCATAGGAGGTGGCTACACTTCTCCACATAGTGCAAAAGCCATGGTTTAACAGTATATCCAAAGATGGCCAATCAATTAAACGTATGCTTAATACAGAAGAACTGAAAGTTCAGTTGTTACCTCTTTAGTTTAGCTAGTTAGGTTCCCAATCTAATCTAATATGATTTTTTTGGTACTCTTTTGCAAGCATTAGGTACTCTTTGCAAGCATTTATTGACATCCACATAGACTGCCATCCTACAATCCCTACATGGCTTTTAAGACAAATTGTAACCACAGTTTTTACACCAGCTTGAGAACTGTCATTCAAGAGTGTCCTGTGTAAAGATTTACTATTAAACGTGTTGGGGCTGTATCACATTTTTCTTGTGCATCTGGAGGTTTTTTCCCTTTTGTCCCTTTGAACTCATGCCTTCCCATTATTTTTCCTTTCAGTTCAACATTTGCTCACAAGCCAAGGCAATTAGCAAAGTGTTTGAGGGAAACAACAAGCAAGACCCACTACACAATGCAGAACTCAGAATAGTGTCAGTGCCATGCCAAGAGATTTTGCTGCCTGAAGGAGAATCACCTCCTTCCTAGAGGCAATACTAGAAAAAATCCTGCTGCAACATTCAGATACCAGATATTTCATTCATTTATCCCATCCATCACAGTGCTGTCTGAAGCAGGTCTGGCTCTGAATGTCATTATCTGTAACCAGTACCACTACTGCCCCCAAAGGATGAAACAACTCTACACAAGTTATGGAAGTATGTTTTATTTTATTTTCATAATCCTGTAATAATTTACTGGTAATAACTTAATCAACTCTTTGCTAATGCAGCTGGAAATTTTGGAGAACACTTCTGTTGTTTTTATACTGAATAAGGCATGTCTTCTGCATCATTAGAAATGTTAAATAAGTCAAATACCCATGTCGAATGCTGAGTCCACTTTATATAGACATGAAAAAGTTAAACTAATTGTCTGTGTAGTGTGTGTCCAAGTATAATTTATTTAATTAAATAATGTTGGTACCAATGAGATGCTGATTGGTTTGTAAACTGAACCTTCAGTACATGAAGAATTCCACAGGGCCTTTAAAAAGAAGAAGAAGAAAATGATAAATGAAGTCTCAAAGACTAAGTTGCATGTATCATTGGTTATAGAGACATAAAACAATATTTTCATTACAGAAGCTTTTGTGCTCTAAGAATGTTGAATTAAAATATTTAAGCTTAACACATAATAATAAATGATTAAACTTAGCATGATTGTTCTATAATTACAATCAAGGAAACACTCCAATATGTATTTTTATCTGAAAACACTGCACATTTAAAGAAAGAATTTGGACAAAGGAACATCCTACGTCTGTTGGAAGAATATAATTTGGAGATAATCAAGTACCAAAGACAAACAAGACAGGTTGAAGAAAATTAATGAAATTATATTAGTTTCCTGTTGCTCTGAATCCAATTACTTCACTAATATAAAAGAGAATCTAGTTATACTTCAGAAACATTGGACATGTTTTCGACATTAAAGGTGAGCTAGTGGAAAGTCTGTGATGTAGCTCAGTAGCTAAGGAACTGGGTTACAGATCAGAAGTTCTCATTTTAATATTTTTTGCTATAATCTCACCAAGCAATGCTATAGGAATTGGATTTCTGTCTCTTGCTCTTGATTTCTCAGCTTCAGGGCCCTGCGTCTTCAATATTTTGATAAGAACCATCATCTATCATACAGGCTTTTTGTAAGAATTACAGGGATTTATATATAGCATCTTGAACAGCATAAACTACCATGAGTGTGTTGTTAATGTTGCTGTTGAGTGCTTTCAAGTAATTTCTGACTTGTGGCAACCCTAAAACGACCCTACAACAGGGTTTTCTTGGCAAGATTTGTTTGGGGTGCTGGTGGTGGTTACCACTGCCTTCCTCTGAGGCTGAAAGAGTGTGACTTGTCCAAAGTCACCCATTGGGCTTCCATGGCTGAGAGGTGATTCAAACCCTGGTCTCCAGAGCCATATTCCAATACTCAAAATACTACACTACACTGGTTCTCAACATGTTAGTAGCTTGATACTTATGGGGAGAACAAAGCTAGGTCTCTGACCTGGAGGGAATAACTGCTCCCATCCATAGAAATACTCAAGAATGCAAAAAAGAATCTATATCCATGTTTCATGTGAGTAATGATGTCCCACAAATATATGTGACAAGGTATATACAAAAAGCAAGGACTTCTAATTTAATACTTTTAATTGTAGCTCATTTCTTGGAGAGTACAATGGTTCAAACCCAAAGAAAACATCCATACAGACATTTGGTTTTTCATTTAAAACAACGTGGATCGTTTTTGAGGCTCCTAAGGCCCTCAGCACCTCCAAAAAGATTTCAGACAAAATTGGGAGGGGGAGTGGGTTCAACTACAAATGCTCCCAACATACTCTAGCAGGTGTGCAAGGTGATGTGTTCCAGGGAGGGAAAATGTCAGGAAAACTGTGTATATTTTAAAATAAAGTATGACTAAAAATGTATACATTTGGCAAAGTGTGCACAAATATGCTATTCCAAATATAAAAGTGTTCATAAAATGTGCAGATTTTGAAAGAGGCACACACAAATCAAGCACATTTCTAAGGGGGGGGGATTTTCTTTACACCTGAGATGGAAAAAATATGCCAGCTGAGAAACTGAGAAACACAAGAATGAAAATGGTAACTTCCACCTCTTCATCTACAACTCCAGTCTCCCTCACCATGCATAACCAAACACTGAGTGGGGATGATGAGCAGGTAAGTGAACATATCCCAAGGATGTGATGCTGGGGAGGCTGTATTATGTACTGATCAGAAATACTATTGTGAGATTTGAAAATTAGCCATCTCGTATAAATACATATATAGTTCATATCCACACATAAGGACAAACATATTTAAGGGAAGTCTTAAACCAAATGGAAATCTATCATGTTCTTAAATTACTTTGAAAAAAAACAACAGCAACAGAGGATAATATGGTAAAAGCAGAAAAAGGTAACAAGAAATAAAAATGTATGCATACTGTCAACCTTACTTGCAAGCATATATTATAGATGAGACCCAGAATAAAAAAAAGATTAATATACACACATGCAAATATGAATCTAATCAGTAGGTGTAGATTATGTTTATTGCTAAATGTCTTTTGAGACTTAAGGCATATTTTACTGTAGATGCTGAAAACACTATAATTAATATAAAAGATAACGAAAAAACTACCAACCACCTCAGTAGAGATGAACAATGGCAGGAACAGATGTTATATGTAAGCTTAATGATATTTTTGGCAACAAACAACAGAACCAGAATTTCTGTCAGGTGGCAAGAACAAGACAGGAAAGCTCAAGGGAGTGTTGTGCATCAATGCATTTAAATGGTGTCAACAAAGATTTTATCACAAATGTGCTGTAGCAACACTCATCTGTTAAAGACAGAACTGTCCAGTACCTCATGCAAAACCTGCACATTAGCTTAAAGAAATTTATGTTGCAGTGTTCAAAGGAACATATATCTCTTTTCCCACTGTGTTTCCCAGCTGAACAGTTGGGCAATTGTGAGAAGGGAGTTTTGGAAAACAAAAGAAATTGGGGATATGGTAAATCATGCACAGAAACATTGAAATATATTGGGTAATATATGCAATTTTTATTTAAAAATTCAAGAACTGCCCAGTAAGAAACTGAAATACCTAAAGAATGACCTAAATATTACAACAGCCAAATGAACTCCCCTTTTTAGTAGGTGTATCACACTGTTTAAGTATATGACCCTTTTAGGGTCATCCATATGATCCCTGTTACCATGCAGGAACCATCTGAGAAGGGATCAGCATGATGCTTCCCATGCATCATCATAAGCAGTTCTTTCTGACACCAGGTTGCATCCAAGAAGGCTTTCGACCTATAGATTGCATCTTATGCTGTTATGATAACTGATTTATTATCACTGGATTTCTGTAGGAGAAAAGTCAGATTAAATTCCCCAGCGCTCTTTGTTTTGCATGGTAAGAACCATCAGAACCAAGTCAGTAGAGCACTTGGTTAACCCTTGCACAGGCTCTTGCGGAATATGGGCTGTTCTCCTTCTGTTCATATTCCTTTGGACCCAATCCACTCTCCTTTGGACCCAAATCCAAGTGGCATGATGAATGTTAACCCATTCAAATGGGGATGGCTGTTACATCTAGTCAGTTAAAACACTCCTCCTGCTGAACCACCCATGCCTAAATTGCCATTTTAACTTTTAAAAGTCTTCCTCCAATTAGTAATATAAGTAAATAGCAGAAATGGGGAGCATACTTAGAAATAATAAAAAAGAATGACCCAGAGGAAGAATTCCAGATCTCTAAAGGAGAAGAGGAAGAATACAAGAAAGGGGAAGAGGGGAAAAATGTCATGAGACAATCAGATTCTGAAAGAAATAAGTGTTGTTAAATAAGCCTTAATTTACTGGGCATTGCTAGTAAGACTTAAGGTCAGCATTCTGAATTGAAAATACTGTATGGTTAGTACAGTAGCCATTCTCCTTTAAGAACAAACATTGAAATGCAGTTGCACACTACTGTAAAAAGAAACAATTAAAGGCACATTTGCATGTTTGGTTGCACCACTCATTCTGTAGTGGTATTGCTCTGAACCAGACACAGAGGAATAAGTCCCTCTCCAACCAGGAAAATGGAGGAATATTGCACTAACACTGCTTTTTCAGCTGTGGAGCCTTGCAATCCTGGAATTCGGACTGCCTGCACTATAAATGAGTGGGCAATCAAGGAAGGACTAGAAGCTCAGTTACTTTTAATATGTTTAGCTGAAAGTGTAGCCAGTAGATGCAAGACATTAAATGGTAACGTCCAATCTTCATGGAACTCATAAGAAAACAGAAACTTAGCTATACTTGTCACATGACAAATATCCTACTAAGATCTTACACAGAAGTGTAAATAATCAGGAAAGTGAACAAAAAATCTCAAATTGTGTTTGGATATGGGTATAGATTTTTTGCCTTCCAATTAACATTTGCACATGCCACCTAGCATTTTATTGGAAATAGTTGGCTTGAATCTTATGTAAAATAGGTTAAATGCAATGCACTTCAGAGAACTGCATGAAACAGTTAGTTGCCTTGGATAGATCCTGTTGCCATATAAATAATTATTATGAATAATAAATATTAACTCATAATGTGATTCTGTTTCCATGACTAAAAATTCCAGAAACTGACCTGAAATTATGACCTAATAAACATACATGCTGTGATGTCTTGCTAAATGATTCCAACAGAAAGTTAGTTCCCATAAAGGAGGGTGAATCCCCCCACATTAAGGAATGAGTAACTCTAACATAACCTGATGTGATTCAAAGAACTTGGGTATATCTACATGGGAATTTGGGGCTTTTCTACATGGGTAATAAAGCCTATACTCACCCCATATTTGCAGCACAGTTGACACACGACACTTTCAAACATGCAAATTTTCACTGGGGATTCTGTAGGAAACCCTGAATCTGTAAGATTAGTAGTTTGCTTTGGATTTAAGGGGAACCCCCAGATTTTTGGCCATGTAGTAGCTTCAGATCAAAGTGGGATTTCCAGTGGATGGAACTCCATTCTGGCACGTGGAAAAAAAACCTTTTAATTTTTTTTTTAAAGATTGAGTACATATCTGAATAAGCATATCTCTGCTTATTCAGTAATACAGAACTCTGGGATCATATATTCGTTTATTCGCATGCATGAGCAAACAAAAAGAAAAAAAACCCACAGAGCTGCCCAGGCTGAAATAGTGATATTTCCAACTCTCAGCAAGTTGTTTGAAATTGCATACTGCAGTAAAAGGATGTGTATATTCAAAGAAAGAATGGGGGTTTATGCATTTTGCTCCTTAGGAATCAACTTCTTGGACTGTGGTTTTACATAGTAACAGTGCTACTGCTAAAATATAAAATGACCGATCAGAGGTGAATGCAACACAAGGTTTGACATTCACCATGCCTCCTTATGATTAATTCCCTCCTCTCAAAAAGGGAAGAACCAAAAAGGGAATGGCCCAAGGAAGGGGATATTCTCTCCCAGAACACATTGAAGACCAGATAGAGGAGCCCTCTGTGCTGGATTAGGCCTGTGTGCCAAAAGCACCCCTCCCCTAATTTAGGGAATCCACACAGAGACCTGGGGAAAGTGTCTGACACCTGCTTATTCAATAATCAGAGGAGCAACCCCAGGAGGCCAAATAATTTCATCACCACTGCACTGCAACCTGACTAGATTTATTCATCTTCCATCCTTGTTTTAATAACTCAATTGACACATAAGAAATTATTCCTTGATCTCTAAATCAAAGAAGTCTTTGAAGAGCTGAGGAAGGTTAAGATAAAATACATTCAGCACTTAGATACCAAGTTCCCTTTCACACACACACACGTTGAGCCATAAGGGATTTTGCTAGGATGTTGGATTGGTCTTTCAGTCCTATTCACTACACACACTAGATATGAAATATTTTTGACAGTTATCACTTTTGATAGCAACTTTACTGAGGTCTCTTGACAATCTGTGCAAAAACACCCTCCCTGTTAATAGATTAGCTTTCTCTCCCTAATTTTAATTACCACTCTATTTATCTGTATATTACAAAGCAGGGTAAATCCTTGGATTTGTGACACATACAGGATTGTATAGGAAATGCAGAAATGACAAAAAAGAAGGCAAATGCAAGAGAAGAAAAGAAAAGACAGATGGAGCAGATTTTAGGATTTTCAAAATCTGCCCAGCTGAGTACAACTGAGTGTTTGCTCCTACGATCCTTGAAAACAAATGCAACCATATTGAAGTCATGAAATCTATATTTAATCAAGGTGAGCTGGAATATCCAGTTTTTACTTGGGAATAACCAGGTATATTTAATGTTTTGGGATGGACCTGTATGTTTCGTCCATCCCACTTCTGGAGGAGGCAGGCTGAAATATGAGTATTGACTGCAGCTGAAGGAAGTCTATTGAGAAGTGGACCTTATAGTTACTCACAATTACAAAGTAAGGTTATAGCAAGACCTGAAGAAATGGAAAGCAAAAACAATGGGATGAACCCATTTTTATTGAAGAAAGATTTATTTTAAAGCATTCAGAGACCATGAGAAGTGCAATGCATTCCACACTGGCAGAAGGAATTAAATTTGAAACAAAGGTCAAAGAAGATTGTGAAGACACCGCAGTTAAAAAAAGAAACCGGCCATTTTCAACTCAGGAGTAAAATCTGTTAATTAGAATTACTTACCTAAGGTTTTCCTCTTCAGATTAAACACCTGGCTTAGTAGAGTGCATTTGGGATACATATGAACCAAATAGTAGTTTTCAGAAATATAATGCTAATTTTATCATTTTGCTGTCAAAATTAGCTTTCTTTTCTTGGGCTAGATGATTTCTTCCTATTTCCTCATTCCTTAGGCCGCTTAATACAATAAACTGGCTACATCTTTCAGCCATCAAGAGTTATACCTATCTTGATATTTTTTAACATGTGTGAGGAAAACATGTGTTACAACTGCAGATTTTGGGGCTTACTGCATGAAGGCAGGAAGTGGATGTGAAGTCTGAGAGTAGCACATCCCACCTTGTTTTATCGTACAACGTTCGTATGTTTCAGCTGTTCTCCCATTCCAGTCCCATAAGAGATGGTGGTAAACACGGGTCTTTTTGCTAACACATTTTTCCAGTTAGCAAAAAGACTCATGTTTACCACTGTCTCCCTACAGCAGAACAGCTGAAATATGCTGACATAATGTGATAAGGCATGGCGGGTGGTGCTACTTTCAGGGTGCACTGCTGCTTCCTTCCCTTATGTGGTAAGCCCAAAATTCCAGGGTTATGACTGCTGAAATATCTTGAAACTTGGCTTGGAACAAAAGATTGCTCAAAAATACTGCCACAGACAGGAAAGAAATAAAGCCACTAAAATAATACTCATTTGTGATTTTTGTTTGTTTGTTTGTTGTTAACTTGATTAACCTGAGAAGTTGCTCACATAGGGGGAAAATCACCATGAATGAGAGCATTTTATTTAAACTGTTCACATGGGGAAGCACATGGACATTTTAAACAGAACTGCATAATAATAGCACTCTGCTAAAAATTGATCCACATTTTTTAAACTACTCTCATTCAATTTTATATATAAAAAAAGACATTCAGTTAAAAAAAAAGTAAAGAAAACTTTTGGAAAAATTCTTATGGATGAAGTTCAGAATTGTTGTGCTGACCTTATTTATCAGGTCCCCACAGAGTTATGTTAATCATATGGAGAGGGGGAACTGGCTCCCCAGTTTCCCAAACTTCAATTAAAGCTGCAGGGAAGATATCATAAGGTACCTCCTCCCATAGTGCTTTTATTTTCAGATCAGGAAGTGTGGGCAGCCAGAGAAACTGCAGAGTGATAAAGAGAGAACAAAACAAGTGCACAACTTCAGCCACCTTCCAATGTTAAAGCAAGCTCAAAAATAATACTAAAAATAACACGTAAAGGCCCTTGGAACGAGACAGAAAAATCAAATCTTTTTTCATGGGAAACTAGTACTTTGGCAAAACTGAAGAACAACATTTGGAGCAGAAATAACTCAGTTTATCTCTTTGAGATGGATACAACACTGCCTGCTCTAGGGCTTACATTGAAGGAGCTTTTTATAAGCATCTGCAATAAAGCTAATATGTATATACAATGACACCGGTTCTCTTGGGAGACCCTCAACCCTAAAGGATGTTGGGAACTTGCATTGAGACAAAATATCAGAGAAAATATTTTTCTAAGAAACCTACGAAAATTTTTCATTCTCTTGCTAATATATATATAAAAGCCTGCTTTGCAGAATTCTCTTTACCTTTTCTCCACCATCATTTGGGTGGCCGTTTCCATGCCACTGCTACATTGTCCCAGAATGACAGAAGGTAGAGAGAAGTGTGGAAGATTCAAAATGGTGTCCAGACTGCTAGTATAGTTGCTGTTCATGCCATTGGTAGTAGTAGTAGCAAAAAACAAAACAAAACAAAAGACATCCCCCAAATTAAAAATATCCAAAAGGGGTACTTTGTGGGAAGGGGAATGAAACTTTGCTACAAGCACTGCTAATTGTGAGCCCTCCTTCTGTAAAGCTCTTGGAGAATTTCCTCTCGTACAATTGGAGAAATTTGGTGAAATAGCCTGCCCAGTTTCCTTTCCCATAAATACATTGAGAGGCAATTAGCTCATAGCTATACACAGATAGTTTGCCTGCGGAAACATTTCCACCTTAAACTATGGTAGCATGTTCCATAGGGGATTAATGCCCATCCAGGCCCATCAAGTCTGTTTCATCAGGATTTTTAGAATGCTAGGGATAATTTCTCTTATGTACAAATTCTGGAATTGAACTAAATATTCTTTGCACCTGACATGCTCAGTTCATGTCACTGGAACAAAGGGCATGGGTAGCCGTTTCAGTATGTGGGCCTCATGTATATTGTTTTAGTTTTTATAATGTTACACTATATTAATTGCTGCTTTAATTTTGAATTATGTTGTTTTAATTGAGCTTTCTTGATGCCTTCTGGTAAACAGGATGTAGATTTAAAAAGTAAAATAAGAAAGAGCCTATTTCAACAGCAGATGACCTATGTTCTGTCATTCAGTTGTAACACAGTGGAGCACATGGATGGATGAAGACATGAATTCACATACACAAGAGCTCAGGTAGTAACAGTTCTCATACATAGCCAGAACACAGAATTCTTGTTTCTTTGTCAGCCCTGTGGCCTGACAGGGATCTAGCACAAGAATCGTCTAATTACATATGGCCATGGCCATTATATACTCATTGTTTAAAGACAACAAACAAAACAAAACCTTTCTTAACTGAAAGTTGAAGCTCAGAAGAATAAAACCATCCAATCTACTAATTCTCACTATGAGAAATCAAAGTTCCATGTAAGAAGAACTACATTATTCACACAAGAATGTTGTACCTGCGAAACCAACTGAAAGCACATCTGAGCCTACTAAAGTCAGGGATCTATGTTAGATAATAGCATTAGAACATACCTAGCTTAGAATAGAATAGTTTAGAATACCATTTTATTTTAGAGAATACCACTTTAGAGAATACCAGAACAATTTTATTTTCAGTAGCCAGTAATTTTGTTTGAGATTTTCTCCCCAATCGTTGATTACCAATACACTTTGAAGATCAGTTGCAATGGGCAAGAAAGCACATACAAACCAAAGCATTTAGCTATTCCATAGAAAAGAGTACTTGCTTAATAGTCACAGTTCATAATTGCACCAGGATAAAAGTTCTAATTTTCAATTAAATTACTAGCAACATCCCCAGCTGAGAGCCAATGAGTAAGATATTAATTTAAATTTCTTTGGAAAGTTTTTCAGCTTTCATTTATAACACAATGTAAAAAAAAAGTCTGGTTTAGTCTTTGGTGATTACAGGCATAATAAGTTCATCAAGTTGTAGTAAGTATGTAAGTGCTTTTTTGTATTTGAAAATACAAAAAAATTTCTAATTTTACTAATACATATTCTCCATGTTCCTTCTTCCACAAAATACAAGAGAACTGTTGATAAAACTGTTGGTAAGACATGCAATTAAGAGGACATTGGTTTGCCGCCAGGTAGCTGTAATTATCTTTTTCTGTTGCATAACACATTTGAGAATCATTTAAAAGTGAAAGATGAATGGTGTTGTACACTTTTACATCAATGCACAAACAGCAGCAAAAGAACACAGGAAGCAGAGATTTAAATATCAATACAGAAGATAAAATAAAAACTGTTTAATACAGCTACTTACATCATGGCCTACAAGTTCAGTCTGTGTGGACTTATCTACTTGAGAGATAAGAGTATTCTGTAAACGCTGTGTCTTCTCCTGTGATGGGTTGGAGTTGGGAAACAAGACAACAAACTCCAGGTCAGTCATGTTTTATCTCGGTGAATCTTTAGCTACCAACATCCAAAAATCAGTGCACACAGTATAACAGGCAGTGGGAAACAGAAGAAATTATTATGGCACTAGGGAGAAGGCAAAATTTCTTCTCCTAATGTTATCTTACTAATCCAATTATTAGGCAGCTGTTGGGGTCATAGCTCAGGTGTGGGTATACTTCAGCAATATTACAGGGAGACCAGCATAATGTGATATGCAAAGTACGATATAAGAAGTTAAAATTTATTTATTTATTTATTTATTATTAATTCATTAATTTATTAATTTATTAATTTATTTTCAGGAGAAGTTACTAGTGTTCTATACAAGCCATCTGTTATAAAATTGTGAATCTGTATGGACCCTTGATTTCCATTTGTTCAGCCAAGGGAATAGGAGGGGGGGAAAAACCCACACAACAGAATTAAAACTGTAAAGAAAAATGGCTGTGAGTTAAAGGCTTGATTCTGTGGTGGATAAAAGAGAAAACACATGAGAAAACATTTTCATTGTTAGTACCCTAGCTTTTCTCTATTCCTTCACTTGTCTGGCCTTGGACATTTTTTTTTTTCAGTTGTACTTCATCATCTCTGATAGACTGTATCCTTAGCTACATTAGCATCACACCTAGGGATGGCCAAATCTGTCTCATCCTAATCTGTTCCAGTTTTGCATGTGTTCGTTAACATGTTAAATTGCTGTGGTTTTTTTTCAATCCATACAAACATTTTAATTTTAATATATATTTAGGTATCTATTTGTTAAAAACCTTTTTCTTAGAAATCCTATCTCTATTGCTGTTTACCTGGGAAAAAGCTGAAAGGGGTGGACAATTTATGAATAGGCATTCAAAAGAGAACACTGTTCATATATTTTCTCTCAAATGTACAGTGATGACCAACCCCAAAATAACGAGACCAGACAAAGGAATTGGGTTAAATAAGGGCCACTTTATTTGACCTAAAACTATTTAAACAAACTGCTGATGAACAAAAGATGGGGAGCCACCTGGTGTGGTTCCAGCTGAGGCCATCTTGGAGACTAGCTCCTCAGCCTTCCCTTGGGTGAAATACCTGACCCCAACAGCAGTCCCAATTAATGGGGCTGCTTCCTGGCTGGTTGTATTCTGGAAGCAAAACCCGGGTTTCAACCTCCCAAGCTCCAATAGTTTATAAGAGACAGCAAAAACTCAGTTCAGCCCAAAGACAGACTCCTTCTCCACCTCCTAGGTTGCAGAACCTGTGGAGGCAGTTCAGAGTCAAACTGTTCACCAAAAAGGTCTCAAGGTATACACCAACTATAGAATTCTCCCCGTTACCTTTTAGGTGAAAACCTGTTTAATGACCCCATGTAACCAAATCTAACCAATATTGTAGATACAAAGTGGGATAGGAAAAAACACCTCCCCAACAAAAAGGGGAAAAGTGATCCAACCCAAAGCGACCAGATGGACTCACACTGCAAAGAGGGTGGGAGGCTAGGTTGGGTTGCAAAAACCAGGAAAAAGAGGCACACAAGGGGATGGCTAAGGCTTAAGAAGCCTCTGCCTCCACACGTGATTTGCTTGATACAAAAAAGCACCAGGCACAATGCATCCTGGTCTCTCTTTGGGGAGGCCTTCAAACAGCCCCCTCCCCCACAGCCCCCTCCAGAGGAACTCATTTTACAAGGTTTTCTGATTTCTTCTTTCTCAGCTGAGAATCGTGTCAGGATATTTGGGAAGTGTGGCTGTGAAAGCTGATGGATAAGTACCAACCCAACCACTAGTTCAGGAGGTGTGTATTAACTCAGTTTATATCAAAATTTATTAAGGTCAAATTTCTCCTGTGTACTCATATGGTTGCTTACAACGCCTTATATCAAATACAATCAGATTAGCATTCTTTATCCCTGGTTAAATACGTAGCGTGTTTTATAGTTATCACAGGTTTTCATTACAGACAAGAACAACATGGATCCAACATCCAGACCAGTGACTACACTAAAGGGGTGCAGAGACACCAAACCACACCAAGTGACACCATCAGGGGAGGGGTGACACCAGCCTTAATGATGCCACAGATCCAGACTGAGCAGAGCTGCTGCTGCAGAAAAATTAAATTTTACTGTCTTTTTTTGCAGCACACCACATGGCCAGGAAGTAGGACTGGCCTCTTCCTGCATGAGATCCCTCACCTGAACAACCATACAAGAAACATCTGAGACAACATGTAGGCCTGTGAATCCAACACTGTCACTTTTCTTCATATTTTGCCTGATGAAGAAGCTAATAGAGCTTCAAAAGCTAGCATCATGTGTTTTGCCATTTGGTTGGCCAATAAAGGCATTGGTTTTTGTGGATTGTGGATTTTGTTTTGTACATGGCCAATATGGCTACCCCTGAATATGTTTCCTAGAGCTGAATGTGTTTCACTATGACTTTGCAGTGAGAGACACTGCTCTCACTAACTGGTGCTCAAGACAGTGGAGCTTCATAAGCTAGCATCATGTGTTTTGCAGAGCAGCAGAACACATGGAGCATTCATAAAGAATCCCATATACCACAGCAAAAGTAAACATGTTTTATGTGATCCTTGATGCTATGAGCTCAACTCTGACCCAATCTCTTTCTCCTTTCTTTACCAGTTTCTGCTGAGTAAGCACTACCTGTAAAAGTATCTAGACCATCAGTTACCTCTTGCCAGAGCCGAATTCCTCTTCTATTCTTAGGCTCTATGGCACAAAAAAACTCCTTCTCACTTCCTTTCTGAATATCTTCTGGCTAGTACCTTGATACCAAAATCTCAATTTAGTTGGGAAAGGTTTGGAAAGCAATGCCAGCGTCCAAACCCAACTCAGAGTCCAAACAGTGTACACTTGTACTCTCCCATTAACAGAGATTATACAAATACAAAAGACAAATAAATGGGTTTGAGAGCAAATGAAGCCTGAGCTATCCCTAGAAGCGAAAACAACTAAATTGGGCTATTGTGCTTTTGAGTTCTAATACTTTTGAACTTCTAATACTTGAGGCACAAATAGTGTGTGTGTGTGTGTGTGTGTGTGCATGTCTATGTATAAACATGGGGACAGTTTATTACTATGCTGGAAAAGATAAGTAGAGTCTGTTATCTTCTAGAACAACTGCATCCTCCTTACAACTGGAGTAAAACCAATTTAGTATTATGCTCCTCTCCCAGGATACAGCCATTCAGATGTATTGGTTTGCTTACTATTTTGCGACTGACAGTACAGTTACATTTATGTCACATCAAGCAATGACAGTGCTTCTGTGGCATAGTGGCTACTAGAATAACAGAACCTTAGGATGGGCTTGGCTGTCTCTTGTGAGTAGCAGCAGCAGCTTTGCCTGATGCATTAAAGATGAAAGAGTTCCTTTGCTATTTATATTCATGGTAATAGTTTCTACCTGAGTCTGGTTTTATTCAGCACTTTCTATACACCCACAGTGCATATCAAATATTGATTTCTGGTTAAGACGTAAAGTACAAAATTCCTTCTTAAAGTAAGAGGCATGATGGAAGTCTTGGACCAAAGAAGAAGCCGCCAAGGAAGAAGCCATCACTGGGAGAAAAGACACCAGAAGCAACGTCCACAAGCTTGTACTACCCAGATATCTTGAACCTGCCATTTTTTTAATGCTTACTGCCATGAAGTAGATGGGAGAAAGCAACATCATGCTAGGCACATTCTTGCTATGCTGTTTCTCCTGCATCCTATAAGATGAAGACACTTCTTATCCTATTGAGAATCTCTTTCATCCTGCCATACAAGGGGACTAGTAGTTTCCATTCTCACATTCCATTACCTCCTCCCACAATGAGAAATGTTTAGACAGAATGGTAAATTAGAATTCTGGATTGCAGGAAACAAGATGCATGCATGAAGCCTAATCATTCCATCTTGGCTTTCACTAGCATGCATGGCCAAATTAATTAGAAATCAAAAGCTTCCCATGACATTTTAATCACAGGAACCATTAAAAAATCATAAAGTTTTGGTTGCTCTTATGGTATGGATCTTGGCTTGTTTGGGGGCAACAAACTGGACTCTGAGGTTCATGAATCACAGCCAGCTTTCAATTTCAAGTTAGTTTAGTCATCTACACGTACCAGAATGAGGGAAACAGGCATGAATAGGCTGCATGCACCAGCACCCAGCTCATCCATAGGAAGCCATGCTTCTGGTGTATTACTCTGTTGTGGATTAATTGATGAACTGTGGATTAATTTACACATACACACATATTATTGCTAGTTTATTGCTGGATCATTTAACGTTCTTGTTATGTTACCCATCCTAGTTGATTTTCCCCACTCAAGGATAGGATATAAATGGAAATAATAGAATAAACAAGATCAAAGTCTATAAAAACAATAACTGTCAAGGAGAAAACACATATTTAATTGAACCTCTTTGACATATAGGACATACTGTTTGAACAGGCATTTTGGGAGAGAAGCAGGAATGCCTCCTCCAATATAGAACCACCCACATCAAATAATATTCTTTTTTTATATGATATGATATGATAAAAATGGAAGAAAATATCAGTATTAAAACCAATATTAAACAGTATTAAATCCAGTATTTTGTTGGGGTGGAATACACATCTGTATTTTGCAGGTTTTACAATAAATAAACATAAATTACAATACTATGGATTCACTGAAGGACCAATACTGATTCACTGGCCATGCTGGCTGAAGTATTCTGGGTGCTGTAGTCTATGAAAGCAACTTTTCCATGCCCTATGTAAGGTACATTAGCATTTCACCTAATACTAGATATTACTAGTAGAGTTCTTTATGATTACTGTAACATAGCTCTGAGGAGATGGAATGCAAAAGCAATTTTCAAGTACTTGTGGATTTGTAACTGACGACAGTATTGGAGAAGTGGTACTCAAAAAGGCAATATGAAAAGATATCATGAAAATAAAGTGTTAGATTTGAAAGGACAGACTAAAAGAGCCACGTACTCATATGTAATGCATGCATTACAACTGTACCACTATATTCATAATGCCTTTTTTGTCAAAATGTTTATTGATCAAAACCTGCAAAGTGCTGATTCACTTGTTGCTGTATGAAAGTAAGGAAAACAAATTAAATCATGATATGCTAAAGTTATGTTTCCACTGAGTCCTAGCCATTGGTAGACCTGTCCTCCACGAATGTCCTGTCCTTTAAAAAAAAACAAAAAACCCTCTGACCTAATGCCCATAACCACATATTGTGGAAATAAAAATACCTGTACTCCCTGTTCAGTTTATCTAGCTGGATCAGAAACAGATTCTGAAGAATATCACGCAATCCATAGTTACAGTTGTCCCGGTATATTAGTCCACAAAGATTCCTGCACCCTAGATCCCCATGGTAACTATATCTTAACAATGTCTAAAGCCAGTTTAATTTCCCAATCCTTAAGAGTACAGTCCTGCATATATGTAACCAGTAGTAAGCCCTATTGACTTCAGTGCAACTTACTCCCAGTTACACGTGTACAGAATTAGAACCTTAGAACACAGTCCAAAGCCCATTCATTTTGATGAAAAGATACTACATAATACTACATAAAATGTGGGCATTGGCTGAGGTAGCTCTCTTTGTAAGCAGGGAGCTACAAGATTTTACATAGAATAAATTCCCCATTATGCAATTTGCTGCACAGAAAACAGCAATTTTGTGTTGGTATTAATATTATTGCATTGAAATATTATTTTCCAGGCAGAAAATGCTGTTTCCTGTGCAAAACAACCATATGCAAATGTTGTGCCGAATAAGTCCCAAACGGTGAAGATTCTCGTCAGACCAGGATTATTTTCATCAGGGTTTCTCAACATTTAAAATACATGTTTTTTTAACAATGTTTGAATATTTTTGAATATTCTTTTCCATCCTGATTCTAAACCCATTCTTCTTTTCCATGGGCAAATCCTACTGTTAAATATTCTCACATCCTCAATATAAGTGTGCCTCACATATAGGAACTGCCATTGCATCTTCACTAAGTCTATTTCTCCTACAGACACAGGACATAGTCTTTTGTATATCCGTGAGGCAACATATACTACATTAATCTGCTTTTAGTATGTTAGGCCCTTCTGTGCTGGATCGGTCCAGCACTGGAATCTAGAGTCCATACTGCCTGCAGGCTCATATTACCAGATTCCACTGCTGGAATAGCTCTGATGCCAGGAAGGAGGCCCCCAACATGTGATCAAGGCCCCCTGCATGTGACCAGCCTTGATCACATGCTGAGGGCCTCCTTCCTGGATTCAGGGAGAATGACATGTGACCAGCTGGTGTGTCTGTGTGGACTCCATACTATTCCATGTAGGTAACTGGGGAGGGGGGCTGATTCAGGGCCAGAATACAGAGGTGGAAAACCAGAATATTCTGGCAGATCTAGACAAGCCCTCAGTCAAAGAAATGGGAGGAAGATTGCATATGAATTAAACAAACAATTTTAATGATCTCTACTCAAACATATCCTCCTTAGAAGTCTTGTCTATTTAGGAAGTTCAAGAGAAAGGCACAATATAAATATTCTCAGGCACATAAATAAAGACATCATGGGCAGAAATAATGCCATTAGTAACATTAACCCAAGTGGGGGTTGCGTATCCCGCAAATCTTTTTCGTCCATCTGGTATACATTTTTGAATGTGATGTTATTGAGGCCAGTGCCAGTCACTTTCCACATAGATTTTAGTGGCAGGTGCATTAGTCAGTTAGATTGCAGGAATCATTACACTAAGCTTATTCCAATTGCAACTAATGTTTATTGATGACTCTTGACATTAATTAAACCTCATTGTTACGTTCTTCCAATATTCTGCCTACCTAGCTGAGGGAAGGGGAAAGGATTTCAAGACTGTGTAAGCACAGTTATGAAGAAGAGGAAAGAAAAGCAAAATTACATTACCACTTCTTCCTCATTGCTTCATCTTTCTGATCATAAAGACAAAACACACTGTATGTGTAATGAGCAAACTACCATTTTAGAGTGCTAGTGAATCAGGTTTATTTTCAAGATCTCTTGCTTCTTTTTGATGTAGTGTGCCTTTAGGTAATTTCTGACTTATGGAGACCTTAACACAAATCTATCACTGGGTTTTCTTGGCAAGATTTGTTCAGAGATGGTTTGCCTTTGCCTTCCTTTGTGGCTGAGAGAGTATGGCTTGCCCAAGGTCATCCAATGGATTTCCATGGTTGACTGGGTATTCGAAACATGGTCTCCAGAATCATAGTCCAACACTAAAACCACTACACCATGCATCTGTTGGTGAATATCTTAACCATTCTCAAATTCATTGAACACCATGGTTCCTGAGATACTTCTTTAGGTCATGCCAGCTATTGTAGACCCTGGGTGCATCTCTCTACATTCATGTAAAAAAGTAGCCCTGTTTTCCTTTAACAAATATAAAACAGCATGGATAACACTGGGGGGGGGGTGACTCCCATGACTCCTATGTGTGTGAGGGGGATGATTCTGCTATTAATTTTAATCTAAATATTAATAGAGTTATCCAAGGTGTTGAACCTATTTTGGAACGGGGACCAGCAACCTGGATAACTCTAATAAAGTTCTGAATAAAATTCAGAGCACATTCAAATCACCCATCCCACCCAAACACATTGGCATGGAAGCTACCGCACAAAACTGATGGACAATACTGATAAACAGTCCTCAAAAGAGATTTTTGACATGATGCTGCTAGAATTCAACACTGAAGTTAATCAGACAGTCTTAGCTTAATTCCCTCTGTATTTGCATTAGATTGCAGTACTTAATTTTATGATCATTTTCATTTTCTCCCAGAGCTAAGTATAGTTTGGACACTATTCTCTGTTTTTGCAGCTGTTGATGAAAGAGCTACTAGTCTATTTCACCACAGTACTAGATATGAGAACTCCAGTGTTCATGAACAAAACCTGATTTCACAGTTATACACTGTCCTTATGTATACCATTATTTACGGAGCTGGCATATTTATCTTCATAGGCAAAGTGGGAAAGACAGAACGCACAGACGGCTGACCACACCCCAATTTCCAGGAATAGCCTCAGCTGAAACCAACAGCACTGTTTGGAATTTAACTAGATTTATGAATCATAGGGCATAGGATTCAGCAATTAGCTGTGGAAAGATGTGCAAATACTGTTTTTAAAAGGATTACTAGAAACAGATTGGCACTGAGTTCCATGCCTAAGAATGTCCAGCATATCATTAACTCAATGGTACCAAGAAGTCTCATTCATACAAAACTGATGACAGCTCTCTATAAAAGCATACTAGAAACACCGCAGGTACAAACAGTACCAACACTGAATAATTTCAGTATAATGATATAAGGTATGTGCATGAAAAATGTATAAGCATATCTAGAACATAAAAAAACAATGTGAATATAACCATATGCTGAGAGCAAATGTGGTGCAGTGGCTTGAGTGTTGGACAACAGCTCTGCAGATTAGGTTTCAAATCCTTACTCAGTGATGGATAACCTTGGTCAAATCACACTCTCTCAACCTCAGAAGAAGGCAAAGACAAACTGCCTCTGAACAAATCTTGTGACAAAAACCTCATGATAAGTTCGTCTTAGGGTCACCATAAGTTAGAAATGACTTGAAGGCACACAACAACACAGCCATATACTGCCTTTCAAATGATAGTGATTTTACTAGGGTTTTATCAACAAATATATGAAATCTCTCTGGCTTTTCTTCACAAATGAAAATTCAGGAAGGACTCATCCCGCGCTTTCTGCAAGCGCGCTGATGACTGAAAAGGCCAATCCAAGATAAACAAATCCGGTTGCAGAAAGCACAGCAGAAGGTCTCCTTGGGTGATGTTTCTGGGTTGTGATTCTTTCTGCGTTGTCATTTCTCTTCAAGACTTGTTCGGTGTGAGTTTTCAAATAAGGCTGCAGCATTGGGGATAGTGTGTCTCCATGCCTCCTGATGTGAGGCCAGGGCAGACCATTGTTGGTGATCAATTTGGCCGAGCCTGAGATGTTGTTTCAGGGAGTCCTTGTATCGTATTATTAAAACCATTAAATGTTACTTGTGATTCAGTTATGCATCCTCTGCTTCCTTTTTTGTTTCCTAAAATTGTCTTTATGTATCACTCTTTTTTATTCAATAATAATAGTGATAAAGGTGATTTTTAATGAAACAGATCAATAGATATCATGGTTACCATGCCACAAAGGCATATATCTATCTAGGAATGTAAATATTTCACCCAATGGAAGCATAGCAATGATTTCCCACTCTACTGAGCACTAGGTGGCTTTCAGTTGTATTGTTATACTCCAATGCAGTTCACAATGATATATTTTGAAAAGCATCTGGTGATTCAGAGGACAGCGATAAATATGAGAAAGTAGATTGCTCCTGGTAGGTTCTGATAGACTAAACAGATAATGTGTAGATGTGATAGAGAAGCATTTATACATATTTATTAGATTCTGCAGAGTGTTGTCACAAAATGGGCAAAATTTGGAGGGGTGAAATAGGTTGCATACTTTATGCCTATACTGCACAGTAACAAGTAGCTTCCTTGTTCTGGCAGGTAACTTCACTGGCCAGCAAGAGCTCTGTTGGAAGCTGTTGGAAGCTCCCAGATGCATGGGAGTCCATGCAACAGAGGAATTAGACCAAGTCTACGAACGTTTATGCTACAACTACTTTCTCTCAGTCAGTCTCAAAGGTGCTACAATATTCACTTGCTTCATTGTTGTGGGGGCACGCAAGAACTGTGGTGCTCTTTCAGACAAAGTGGGGAGATCTTCCCAGTTTTGTCCATGCCTTATTAGGTTACTTGAACTCTTATTCCTTAGAAATTTAGCATTATTTGATTTCTAACACTAATAATCAAATGTTATGCATTCATAAATTAAAGAAACAAAGTCAGAAATGGGAAAAAAGGAAAACAATAAAAAAAACTCTGACACCCAATCTTAACTTTAATGAAAAGAAAAAGGTTGCTTGAACATTCTTTATCTCCTGTCCCAGAAGCAAAACCCTCTGGTGGACATACTAATATTAAAAGGGAAAAAATAGAGCTTATCTTTTCCATATGGTTGAATAGTGGACAGAATGAACCTGTGGAAGATGTAAAGGGCTTGTGCCTACTACCATCACCCTTGAGCTTGAGACATTAATCAGCTCTGTCTGTATAAAGCCTTTAGATACAGTAAGATGCATGATCTCAGATCCTGAAGAAAACAAGGTCTTAAATAGTGTGGAAATGCTGTATCCCTATTCATTAGTCCTTCAAGTATTATCTGTGGAGTGTAGGAAGTGCTACATATGTCAGATTCTTCTTCTCCACTCCCAACCTAGAGGAGAATGCATATAAGGAGATGCTGATGCTAATCATAACAGTAGGGGTAGAAATCAAAGACATAGCCATGTTAGTCTGGCATCTCAGGATGCAAAGGGATCTTGCAGTACCTTTGATACTAAATGAGAGAAACAAATTGGAACATAACCTTTTGTAGACTGAAATCTACATCCTCGTGCATCTGAAGTAGATAATGGGATTGTCTAAACTGAAAATAAAGCTAATGGAATTTGCGGGGAATCCTACCTGTCTAAATAGGATCCTACATCAATGCACAGTATTTAGAAGGAAGGGGTCCAAAATGGCAAAAACCATGTTTGAAAAGCCTTTGTGGCTTTCCCCGTATATTTTTTTATAAAAACAGAGAGGGGCTGCACATTCCTGTCTGTTAGGACAAGCGATTCACTTTCAACTGCTTCCGCATACAAGTGGATGCACAAAGCTGACTGGCTGGATGAGCACGGAGGGGGGTGGTGGAGCATACTAAAAGGGCAAGTACCCACTGCCACCATGCTTTAGTGATCACTCACCAACATGATAAAACAGGGTGTTTGTGGGGTTTTTTCTCTCTCGTTTTAACTTGGAAAATCACTTTATCACTCCAGCGCACCTTGGACAACTGGTTCTTTTTTAAAAAAAATGGTGGCAGCAAAGTGCCAACACGAGTAAATCACTCATGGCTGTCAACTGGAATGTGAGTCTTCTGGTGGCTTCTGGGGTGAAAAATACCACTAAGACATGTCACTGCTGTTACAAAATGCCATAATTACAAGGTACTCCATTTTTTCTCCCTCGTATAGACGGGCCCTAAGTCTATGAAAGCTTATGCTCCAACTTCTTTCTCTCCGTTAGTCTCAAAGATGCTACAAGATCCTTTTGCATACTAATAAAATAACAGTGGTAGAATGATGCTAATTGGTTCCTGTTAAAAGCAACTTTTCAAGCTCTGATCCATTGCACAGGAAGATATGAAGCATATTTGGATGGCCTTCCCCAGAAGCAAGGACCAGGTTTCTCAAAATGTGTTTACAATTTCTCTTTGCAGAGTGGGAGGGATGGGGTGACACAAGTAGCAATGTGCTGGGGACTTCCATGTCAATGGAATGGTGAATCCACTCTGAGTTTTAGTTTATACTTTACAAGTGCTATCCAAGGTGTGGTACCCTATGCAAACTGCTGATCTCGGTAGTGCTGAAGCACTTAAAGGAATTCTCCAAGACACTGAATCATACTGGAACCTAGAGCAGATTGACTACACTACCGACATGTCACTCTGTAGATCTTCTGCACTTGAAAACTCTCTGAATACTGAATAGGACTTAGGCACATTCAATTTATATGTACTTAGGTTTGGCACACACACGGCTGATAGACAGTTGGAGTTCCTGGATTTGAGATCTTGTTCCTCCCCATGCATGTTTATTCTGCATATGAAAAACTACATAAAATGGGCTCTTGCTATGTGAAAAAGGACTTTTAGCTTTGCAAAAATGTAAGTCGGTGTGGATTTGCCCCTCTATGTCAATAATATTTTATGGATCCCATTATTAGCATGCATTCTGGAAGCACAACTCCTAGTCAGTAAAAGAGGATTTCATTCTTGCTTTCTGCCATAGCAACTCATTGAAATATTTAATTATGTTTGACAGAAAGCAAACTTTTGCAGTGTAGCACAGATAAAAACAAAGGTTATCTTGGGAGCTGAAATACAGAAACTCATTTGGCGAGCTTAGCATGTCTGGTTTTGGAGGGGCAAGAGAAACAACAGTATTATGCCCAGCTGTGCATTATACAGATGAAAAAACAACCTTAGTTATAAGAGATCCTGAGTTAAACTTTGCCCAGTTCTTGAACCAAAGGGATGAACCCTTTGAGATCTCCCCCACCCCTTCTAATTAGAAAATTCCAGTAAGCATAAAGGATACAAGGTCAAAATAACCAGTTTTAAACATATGCACAATTTTTGTTTACATTTCTGCATTTTTAAAAAGCATTGGCAGATGCTGTGTGTCCCCAGGGCCCCAGCAATCAAATGTTCATTCCAAGGACCTTTTGCTCTATTTCACATTAGACATGCATATAAAGGATTTAAGTCAATGCTCCTTCTTACAGAGACTCCTAAAGGGTCTGGTCCAAAGTCAAGGCACATACAGACATTGCTAGGCTTCATTGCTTGGTATAAAAATCATGAATAAATTACTTTGGGACCATTATGGTTATAATATTTGACAGTACATATCAGACCGTGATGGCAGCCAAAACCATCGTTCTTTTTGTATTTGAATGCTTTCTCTGTTACTTTGATGTTATTTATGAAGTTCCTTTTTTCTCATTTCATAAGTCTTCCTCCCATGCAACAGACAGAAGCAGTTCAAGTTTCCTACAGGGTGCACAGTCACCAGAAAGTTAAGCTAACCATGGCTCCCTGACATGGCTGCCTATGCATAGGAATTCTGTCACATTGACATTTTACAGTCCTAGGTGCATGCTTAAAATAGCTCAGATGCACAGTTACATCTTGCATCATGGCCTGCACTCTTCTGTTTAATTCATTTATGTTTTATTAATTGTTTTGTTCATTATGAATACTCCTCTTATGTGTATGTGCCTTCAGGTCACCTTTTAACTTATAGTAACCCTATGAATTTCACTGGGTATTCTTAGGCAAGGAATACTTCAGATGTGCTTCTGTCAGTTCCTTCCTCTGAAATATAGCCTACAGCACCTGGGATTCATTGGCAGTTTCGCATTCAAGACTAACCAGGGCTGACCCTCCAAGATCAGACAAGATCTGGTGCCTTTAGGGTATTTAGGCATGAATATCTTAACCCCCCCCAAAAAAGGATACAAAGAAAAGTAGGCAACAAAGGACAGCAATAAAACTAAAAACAAAAATGTAATTGATACACAATAGAGAAACAATGAGATAAGTGAAACCATTTCCAGATATGGCATTACTTCAAAAAATAAAAATCACCCAGCCTGCATTGTGGGGGGCAGTTTGACATAGAAACGGAAGACAACCAAAAGAAAGCCAAGGTAATTTGCTAGTACAGTAGGACCCCAATATCCACTGATTCAGTTATCCGTGTTACACAAAACAGTACACCTACCATTGAGTCATTCTAGATAATGCCTACAGAGGCATCCACTCTAGATGTTTTCTAGGTCCTCCAAGGCAACTCTATGGTATTTTAAACTGGAAGTCCCATTATTTCCAATGGTGTTCACTGTTATCCACGGTTTTTGTTATATGCAGAGCCCCCTGGAACCAATCCCCTATGAATACGGGGGTCCCACTGTACATTCACAAACAGCAAACTAGGCTTGTGATTCAAGGTTTGCCCTACCATTAGGCAGAGTGATATGACTGAGCATGTTAGACAGCAAATGATAAAGGGCAGTAGAAGCAGGTTCCCCAGCTGTTACTGTCTGTTGGAGGACAGATCTATGTACCACACAACCTGTCCTTCCTAAGCTAGTGTGTTGCCTCAAGTGTGGTGGAAGATACCATCTTGCTTCCAGTGTGTAAGATTCAGCTGCCAACCTAGTCAGTTTTGATATGGGGACTAATCAAGGGTGCCATATTGCCTTTCACCTCAGGCTGAAAATGGTATGGGCAAACCTTGGTGGGATTTCATTTATCATTCAACTGGGACATATATATTTTTTTGTGGGGATGGCAGAGATGGGGGTTACAGGTTTTGAATTTATGATGGTTTTTCATACTTAAGAGTTAAACCTGAACTACCACAGCAATCCACTCCCCCCAATAGGCAAGAATCTTTCTCCTTGAGATGATGGTTTTCTGTAGAGAAAGAATTATATTTAGACTGCATCCCTCTTTCAGAGCAATTTGTTAGTAATGGAAAGTGGAACCAGCAGTTCCTAAGCCCTTCTGGGCTCATGTTAAAGAACTCAAGTGTTGCTGAATCAATTAATTAACATGACGAAAATTTATGTAATGTACACTGTTATTTTTTAATGTCTGGTTCTGATTTTCTCTCATCAGTTCAGTTGAGTGACAGCTGAAATATACAGCAGCTTCACAGCTGAGAATTTCAGCACTTTTTCAGGACCTGTTTAAAGAGCATTGGTTGTGGCAGGAAAAAAACTGCGAGAATGATTGATATTCTCCATTTTGAAGGTTTCCCAAAGGAACTGTCTTTACAGGTTCTTTCCTCATCATTACATCCTCAATAACAGATGGAGAAAAATGCATTATTCCTTCCCTTGTGGTTTAATTGTCACAGACTGAAATCTATAGTTCATGGATGCTATATTTGTGTATTTGTAGAGCAAACTATGCTTTTAATGATTGTACAGATTTTAATACTAATTGCATTACAATGGAATTTCAAAAGGAAGAAATTAAACTTGGTCATTCGTCATACTTCTCTGTATTCTTAAAAACATTTGACACCCTCCAAGGCAGGGAAACCATTTCATATAAAGTTCTCCCCCATTCTGCCTTCCTAGCCCCACACAGCCAGCAAAGATAATGGGCTCATGAATTTTACCTGATAATTTTAAGTTAAGCTGTTGCTTCAATGAAAAGCTAGAAGTCAATGATATTGTCACTTGGGCTGCTGCCACACTGAAGAAATAATGCAGTTTGATACCACCACATTATCGATGCTATGGAATTCTGGGATTTGTTGTTTTGTGAGATAGTTGCCTTCTCTGTCAGAGAGCACGGGTGCCATAACAAACTACAAATCCCAGCATTCCATAGGATGGAGACATGATAGTTAAAGCGGTATCAAACTGCATTATTTCTGCAGTGTTGCAGCATCCCGTATCTCATTTACAAAATTTGGTTTTTTCTTATAACAACAGAGTAACATTTAGGGGTGGAGAAATCTTTCAGTTTTGCTTTTTCTCCCATTTAAGTTTTGGGAGTGTTGTTAAACACTATAAACAAAAACTGAAATGATTTTTTTTATCAGTTCCTACTTACATCACAACTTTTTCTGTTGTTTTGTCTGCAAACAGTTCATGACCAGCGACTGTTCAAACAACTGCTCATTTTATTTAGCAGCTAAGTTAAGAGCTAATTCCAAGAAAAGAGTATGGTCACAGACTCTCTCCAAGATGTCCAACTAGGATGAATCGATGTGTTTATCAGCACCAGAAAATGAAGTGCACACTTCATCTTATTTGTGGTTAACTTTTAAATTATGTGTTAATATGTAGGATATTTCAACAAAATATTCTCAAGGCCATCATAAAAGTAATTTTAAAGGCCATCTTATGCCTATATTGCCTTGGATCCAAAAGGGATCTATCTATGTTTCTTTCTCCTTCAGTTTAGATCCCCTATCAAGAGGAATAGTGAGATATGCAAAAACGAGGGCCTGCTAAACTATATGGTACATGCATGACACATTGGATATCACCAGTACACCCAAGAACCAAATTGAGGACCTCTCGGGCCTCTACAGAGTTACCTCCTGAGGTAAGTGTGACCTACAACTAAGTAAGTATGAATAAGGTTTCTGTTTTCTACCTGCAAGCCTGTTCTATATGCTACCATTATGATTCCTGGGACCACTAACAACCAGAAATAAAGCAAGCACAGCTACAAGAGAATTTTCACTACTGATATTGTGCAATTTCCACCTAAGCTTGTACAATTATCAAAAGTGGTTACTAAAGTTAATGAACAAACAACTACCAGTAGAAATCTTTCCATATCTGTCACTTCTACCTTGAAATGCATATTCATTTTTATGAAGCTGAACTCCACTGACTGCACCAATGTTAGCTAAACCAACAACCACATTAAGAAACAATGCATGCAGATCACTGGGTATCATGCAGAGTGACCTTTGCTCTCCCCTTCTTTCTAAACTCACTGCATGGATCATTTTATTCAAGCTGTTGGAACATTTGTGCTATAATGCATTACATTAAAGCAACCAGCTGTGATGTTTAATTTAAGCTAAAAGTTTATGATCTACAACTACAGTACATAATATCTATGGGAATTACTGGTACTGTATGTTATGGCAGTATCTAAGTGTGGGATCAAGAGCTTCAAAAGCTTCACCCTGCTTCATCTGAACAGTCCTCAATGATTATTGGTTATTATTCATTCCAAAACCTACATTATTTTTTTAAAAGTGTCAACTTCAGCTTTTCCCTAAAATGCAGATGTGCAATGCTCTGTAAGCTCTTGATTCATCTCAGATAAGTCCTACATATTCTGCTTGCTTGTTTGACCATAATGCAGAAGCTAAACATTTTAAAATTAAGACTGCATAGAAGGCTAAACCAACATGGCAATGTTTTTCATGGTATTGTCTCTGGATGAAGCATAATTGATGGAGAGACCGCCTATTGCTTTTAAAATTAGGTAAAATTGTACTCCCATGTTAGGTCACCATGATGGAAACTGGGAAAGCGGGGAGAGAAATCCCAGTAGTGGGGAAATGTATAATGAGAAAAACTGCTGCCTTGCAATTTTACCTTCAGTAATGCAATAATACAAGGTTTTTTTTAAAGCTGTAGAAATTAAATAAAAATATATCATCACCTAGCAAAATGTCTTTCATTATGCTAGGATGTGTGTGTTCAGGTACATATAAGGAGGAAAAGCACCACTTGAAAGAAATCTTGGAAAGCTGTAGAAACATGTTGCATCAACTTGCAGGGCTCTTGTAACTACAGACCAGATCAGGGGTGGTGGACCTGAGGATCCTCAAAAATTGAGAGCTTTATTTTTTCCTATAGGAAAAGTAAGAGTGAATAGCATCCGGGGGGGGGGAAGGGGGGCAAAGAAAATAAAAGGGGACAGCATGGGGGAGGAGAGGACTGCACTTGTTCATTACCCCAAAGACTGCAGTTATTAAGAATTAGGAGAGCTGCACAGTCCTTCCTGGGTTCATGCTAGATTGTGAGGTGAAAGGAGAATGAGCAGAGCTGGGGACTTGCTTGTCTTTTGTTGTGCCATTTCCATCCCAAATAGAATATTCTTGTTCTGGGTTCCAATCAGAACAAATGCCCCTGCTGGGCATCCCATTTTTTTTCCCTTCCCCCTTGTTCCATCTCCTATTTTTTTTTAATTGCTTTACATTCCTTAGCTACTAAAGCTTGTGCAGTCTTCATGATGCTAGGGTTTTCCCCCCTCACTTTTGCTGCTCAGCTTTCTTATAATTCTTATTCCTATTCTTATTTTTTTTTCTTTGCAAACTTGGCATCTTGTTTCTCAGTCATCCAGTTTTCACTAAAATCCTGCTAGCAATCACAACCCGAGGAGTACCACAGTGCACTCAAGTATGAGAAAGAACTTGTCAATAAAAACATACAACCAACTGCTATATTTGTTATTAAAATAAAAAAAAATCTGACCAGATAAAAATCAAATGCATCTGTTTACTAAAGCAAGGATGAGCTGCTATTTGTGTCTACTTCTTATCTATTTGTCTATCACATCCTAAATTAAGAAACCTGCTGTTTAATTATTTCATTTTCAAAGATCCCATCCCACCACCAAGCCTAGTAGAAGACACATCACCTGGGGTGGCAGAAGAATGTGGAATGCCACCTACTATAACAGTGGTTCCCAAACTTTGGTCTTCCAGATGTTTTGGACTTCGTCTCCCAGAATTACTGACTGTTGGCCAAGATGGCTACGGGCTCTGGGAGATGAAGTCCAAAATATCTGGAGAACCAAAATTTGGGAATCACTGCCCTATAAGGACCATAATACCTGGAGATGGAGACAAAGGAACAAGGAAAGTAGCAGGGCACAGTGTTGTTGGTCAGCTGCCAGTGACAAAACTAAGTAGGGGGCTCAACACCGGCCATTGTAACCTTCTCCTCCCCCACTCCATTACTTAAACATTCACTTCAAACTCCATGACTAAGGGTGCATCTACACTGTAGAAATAATGCAGTTGGCAGCACTTTAACTGGCTCCATCCTACATAACCCTGGGATTAGTAGTTTTGTGAGGCACCAGTGCTTTGGCAGAGAGTGCTCAAGACCTTGTAAAACCACAAAACCCAGGATAGGGTGGAGCTACAGCACTTAAATTGGTGTCAAGCTGCATTATTTCTACAGTGTAGATGCACACTAAGACAGAAGTGAGAGGAGAAAGAAAGAACAGTAACTTATCCCTTTTCTTCCCTCCCTCTGGGAAACAGAATCAATTAGGACCGGATGGCCGATAGCTAGTCCCTAGTGATAGCAACTTGACTAACAGACACTCTAAATCCAGAATAAACAGCCTATTGGTTCTGAAAATGAGACACAATAAAATATCAACATCTCATTATGTTTTGTAATTTGGAAAGTGGACCTTTGGAGTCCACTTAACTGGGAGTAAGCCCCATTGAGCTCTGTGGGGCTTAATTCTGAGTAGACATGTATATTTTTTCCCTAATAGATATTTTAGAACTTTACCAAGAACTAGCTCAGGTACATTGCAATGAAATATGATTTCATGATCTACTCAGATTGTTTCTTTAAGCAACAGAGATGTATCAGGAAGAAAGATCAAAATGAATGTGGAACTCAATGTGACTTTTTCATAAAAGACCATTCATGACAACATCCCCTCCCCACACCATGGCTTACCAAATTTATTTACTGTTGGCTATCCCAAAGACTTCATTTTTTTTAAAAAAAGAAAAACAATCTAGGTTTGTAGAAGAAAACAAAATGGACATAAATATAATTTCTTCCATGCTGAGAAAACAATTTATTTTTTTCCATGCTGAGAGTTTAGATAATGCTGCACATGAAGCATAGCTTTTATTTTTTTGTTGATGGGCAAACAGTTATTCTGTTGTTGACTCTACATCTATTAATTTCTCATATGCTCCACATTTTCTTACTTCTGCTCAACAAACCTGACTGACCATGTCTTACTTTATTATATCTTTGAATTTTTATGTTCGAAGCCTATGTAGCACAATCACAAAGAACTCTGAACTGTTATCACATTCCCACTTCTTTCTTTGCTTCTGCCTTCCCACCCATGTAACCAAGGCCTTCCCTTTCCATTAATGCTGGGTTGTGTATGTCAAACAACCCAGGAAGTCTCCCCCACAAAGAAAGCAATTTCCTAAGAATGTAGGAAGCTGCCTTATACCAAGAGAGACCAGGGGTCCATTTACACCAGAAGTGGGAATCATGCTGGCCATGGGCCTTACATGTCTCAGAAGATCATTTCTGGATCCTGCAGGTCTCTCCTGGACAACCCTGGAACGGTGAATTGTCACTGTTGGAAGTATCCAAGAGTCACTTTCAAAATGAGTTGCAGCCCACTCTCACCTTTGTCTCCCATAAGACTATGACATTGAAAAAAACGATACACAATAAAGCTTTACTAGTGGTGAATGATGCAGCAGGTGGTCTGAGCAGCAGGTGGTGACAGAGAAGGCATTACACTCCACAAGTCCATGACTCCAAACCACTGGTATTGGTGGTGTGTGTGTGTGTGAAATTTGGACTGCTGCTTATACCATGGCCAATTACAGTACCTTATTGACTGGATGGAAAATAGGTCTGAGGAGTGCTGCTGGGAAGATTATGTTGGATATCCATTTCCCAAATTAGTGCACCAATTCCACTGTAACTTCCCAGGCAAACAAAGACCCTTACACCCAAGAGGGGAAAATCACAGGGAGGGGAGCAATGTCATAACTCATACTATGGACTCAAGATTCAGAAAAGCTAGACCTCAGATTATGGCTTCTTCTCAGCACCTGTTCTGGTGGGAGCTGATTAAGATCTTCAGCAAGATAGGCCACCACCCCATCTAGAATTTATGGACACCAAGAAGATGCCTCCCCCCCCCTTATTTGCAGTGTGCTAGTAAGAAACATAGCAGTGCCAGAAGAGTTAACACCTCTTGCAGTGGCTCAAGTGAGAAATACCGAACAATGAACTACCTGATGCCTTAAGGACAAGCAGCTATATATTGCCCAGAAGCTGAGAGGAGTTCTAGTTGCATGCTGACTTCAAAATGACTGAGGCCTTGATCCTGAACCTCTTTTCATTTTCAGTGAACTCCCAAAGCTACACACATATGACCTGGACTGGCTTAACTCACCTGTAACTACTTCCCACTGCTAAAGCCAGCTGCTCTTGGCACTTGCTACCTCTAGGTAAAGGACACTGGGGTGTATCCCTTCCGCAAAAGAGGGCCATGGAAGATGGCTTCCTAAAGGTTATAGTGCAAAAGGGAACAAAAGAAATTGAAGGGCACAGTGTGACCCATGCCCCATGCCAATAGCTGTGAGAATTATAGAAGCAGACTGGTAAGATGGAAAAGGTTAGTCATCTCCTCTCTTCCCTGCTAGATAAATTTTTACTAACCTTAATGTTCCAAGCTAAATTGAAACCATCTAGAAGGGCTTATTACTTTAAAGGCCCTAGATCCTGTCTGATCTTGAAAGCTATGCAGGGTCAGCTTGGATTAGTACTTGGATGGGAGATTGTCAATGAATACCAGGTGCTATAGGCTATATTTTAGAGGAGGGAACTGGCAAAACCATATCTGAATTTAAGTGACCTAAGAAAATCCTATGAAATTCAAGGCATATTGAAGGTATGCATGCGTGCACACACACAGAGACAGCAGTATTTATTAAATAGAAATTGACTCTTTTAATGCCACTTAACAGCTCTTAACATTTGGCCATGATACAAATACAGTGTCTAAAACCCATCTTGTGGCAGAGGCCACGGCCATTACACCTATCCAGTGGTGCTGGAGTTATTAAATTGGTCCTGGACCCCCAAAGATTTGCTGATTTGGTCTCCACTGACAATAATTAAGACTACACTGACAAAGAGCAGTGCCCTAGTTTTCAGACAGGGATCTTTTGTGGTTGAAGCTGGAAAGTTTTGTATCCTCATGATGGTTTAGAACTTAAAATACTACAACATTAAGCTGAGACATCCATAACAGAAAACAAACTAAATTAAATTTTATTGTTGTTTTATTTATTCTGGTCTATGATTGTCCTACTATTCCCTTGTTCTTCCTTTTGCTACAGGCATAAGAAAAAATAAAACCTTCTTATTGTTTTTAACCTCTCTAGCAAGTCCAAGCTCATTCTGTGCTTATCTTTTCTGACTTTCTCCCTATGTGTGTTGGCTATTCCTTTAAATTCTTCTTTAGTGATTTCCTCCTTTTTCCATTTCTTTTACATGCTCCTTTTAAATCTTAGCTCAGTTGAAAGTTCTTTAGATGTCCATCCTGGTTTCTTTGGACACCGTCCATTTTTTTACCTCATTGGAACTGTCTGAAATTATGCCTTCAATATCTCACTTTTAAGAAACTCCAATGCCTTCTCTGTTAATATTCCTGACCATGGGATCACACCCAGTATTTCTCTAAGTTTACTAAAAGCAGCTTTCTAAAGAATCTAGAATGTGTATCTGACTACTCTTCGCTTTCCCTTTCCGCTGCATAACAAACTCCAGGAGAACATGGTCACTCCCACTTAAGGATCCTGCCACTTCTACCTCATTAACCAGGTCATCACTGTTGGTTAGGATCAGATCTAAAATAGCTGATCCCCTCATTGCCTCTTCCATTTTCAGGACAATAAAACTGTCTGCAAGGGAAGTAAGGAATTTGTCAGAACTTATATTATTGCAGAGTTTGACTTCCAACAAACTTGCAACAAATATCAGGATAGTGGAAATCTCTCATTTACTACTACATCTCTCCTTTTTGAATGTGCGATCATCTGTTCCAGGAAGGGATCATCCAAGTCCTCAGTCTGGTTTGGGAGTATGTAATGCACCCTCACAATGACATCATTGTTGTTTCTCTCCCCCTTAATTTTTGCCCAGATGCTCTCAGTGAACCAGGCTTCCAGGATTGAAGTCATGGATCTCTTCACAGGTATAAATATCTCTGACATATAATGCTGCTACCCCCTCTTTCCTGTTTGGTTTTTCTGAAATAGGTTATACCCCTCTGTTACTACATTCCAATTATGAGACTCATCATGCCAGATTTCAGTGATACTTATTATATTATATTTGCTTTGCTGTGTAGAGAGTTCAAGTTCATCTTGTTTATTTCCCATGCTCTCTGCATTAGTATACAGACATCTAAGACCATGGGGCATTTTCCCTAGCCGCTTACTTAAGATTTACTCTCCACCCAGTTCTTTCTATAACAGTTGGGCTATAATCTCCAGCACTTGATGAACTCCTGCCCTCAAAAATATTGTCTCCCTCTCCCACTAACTCAGTTTAAAGCCCTACTGGTCAGGTTTGTGAGACTCTTAGCAAAAATGTTCCTGCCAACTGCAGGGAGGTGCAACCCGTCCATTGCCAGAAGTCCATCATCACGAAACCACAGACAATGGTCCAAGAAGCCAAATTGTTCCCAATGACACCAACTGCAGAGCCAGTTGTTCACCTCCGCTATTCTTCTATCCCTTCCTGGGCTGTGTCCTTCAACTAGGAGGAGAGTTGAAATGACAAGCTTTACATCAAGGTCTTTCAGCTTCCTACCCAGCACATCAACATCCCTTGTGATATCCTGAAGGGTATGCCTTGCAGTGTCATTGGTTTCCACATGGACCAAAAGGAAGGATTAATGATCAGTGGGCTTTATGAGACTTGTCAGCCTCTCTGGTACATCACAGATTTTTGTCCCAGGGAGACAGCACACCTCTCAAGACAGCCTATTAGGTCCACAAATCACTTGTTCTATTCCCCTCAGGAGGAGGTCCCTTACCACCTCCACATGTCTCCTCTGGGAATTGTCAGGGGGCATTTCATGTGCTGAATTTTTGAAGGTCCCCTGAACATTCTCTGAGGACTGACACTGTTGCTCTTGTTCCTATTTCTCATCATCACTGATAAGGGAGAGACCTTTGAATTGGTTTTGCAGCTCCAGACTCACTGAATGATCCCTGGTCCTTCTATTTTTATGTGACACATTCATCCAAATGTCTATGTCCACTACGTGGGAACTGACCCCCACCTCAAAGATTTCCCCTGTGTGTTCCTCATCCAGGACAGTCTGCTCTGCTCTATCCAACAAAAACTCATGCTTCCTAATATGCTGAAGAGTAGACACACATGCTTCCAGTTGGTGAACCTTCTCTTCCAATAAGGCCACTAACTTGTGCTTGTTGCAAGTTTGGCTACCCACATCTTCTGGCAATAACACAAACCTAAAACAGTTGTTGCAGGTGGCTGCAGCAGCTCCCTTGTCATCCACCCAACTATCAGTAGTCTTGAGTAGGCTCTGAAACAAAATTCTAGGTCTTACCCTCAAAACTCCCCTATGAAACACCTGCACAAAACACTTGTGTTGCCCTTGCCTGTTAACTGAGCTCCAAGGACAACCCTCCTCCAGATTGGTTCCACTTTCAGAAGGCTACATAGACAGAACTTGCTGTGTGCTACTTTACAATAGGAATCAATGTTATTGAGATAAAAGACAAATCTGTGCATGTAAGCAGCCTTCCTCAACTGACCATATTCTCTGGGTATGAGGAGAGTTGTAGGCCAACATATCTGGAAGAGCCCTAGGTAGGGGCAGGTTGATGTATAAAGACTGATGCAATCTGGAGTATATGGATCAGTTCTTTTCAGATTTGTATCACATATCCCAGGAGCTCAGATGAATAGTTCAATGACACTCCAGTTGACAGAGGGAAATGTTACACTACTAAAAAATGAAAACTGTACTGGGAGTTAGCACTTTCTCTGCATACATCAACAAAATTCAAAACAAAAAGAAAAGTTTTAGCTGATGGAAGACATACAGTATAATTTCTTATATCAGGTAGAAATCAGTCTCTATGATTGAAGGGCAGAAACAGAGACTGAGCTCTGAATACTGAAAGTTCACCTAAGAGTTTCTTGTGACAAATTATCCACTGTTCAGCTAATGAACTGTCAGTTTTCACAGACTGGTAGCCTCAAGCTAGTTAAAAATCTTAGCTCAGAAATCAGTTCTCTGGTAGTTAACAATAATACCACAAGCTGTGATATTAGCCAGTTGGCTGCTGATATAAAATTACTTATAAATTACTGAAAGCATTTTTTTCATTTTGAGATTTCTCCTCCCACCCCCTTTTTTGAGGCAACATAAATACATGCCCTGGTCATATTTTTAATCTGTTCTCCACTTCATTGGTCAACAGAGACAGTTCTTTTATTTTTATCGTTTTTGTTGTGAGGGCACATAGAAATAAATAATAATAAAATGATTCAGTGAATTCACAGAACAGAAATGAATGCTTAAGGGTGAACTTCCAGGAATATTACTTGCTCAAAGGGCAAAAATATTTCAAAGCTTTAACCATCCAAATCTAGATACTTGTTCTCAATGGAATAAAAATACAGAGAAATATGTGCAAGTTGGCTTGTACTTTGCATTTAATCATTTCAGAACAATCTTTGCACTTATAAATCCAATACTCTTACAGTTTCTATATTAGGTAGGCTTCCCTTTTTTTAGAAAGACAGATACAATCTGGAGTGTATGGATCTAGTTTTTTACAGATTTGTCTCACATATATAAGGAGCTCTGGAGTATGATTTGGGTGATGCCTTCTTAGAACAAATGATCCAACATTCACAAAGGAAAGAGATACTAATAACGGAAGACTTCAGCCACCCTGCTATTTGTTGGAATCTTTGGGTGAGAGTAACAATGTTCTCCTGAAATTTGCTATACAGAGGAAAGGGAAAGTCAAACATAAGTCACACAGGAAAGCTGATTTCAGTAAGCTTAGGGAAATATTAGGTGAGATGCCATGGTTAGAACTGCTTAAAAGGAAAGATGTTAATGAAATATGGGAGTTTCTTAAAGGTGAGAAACTGAAGGTTCAGTTGCAAATAATTCCAATGAGGAAGAAAAGTGGGAAGTGTCCAAAGATACCAGTGTGACATATAAAGCACTTTCAGATGAGTTGAGATTTAAGAGAGACACATATAAAATGTATATAAGGAATAGGGGGGAAAAGGGGGGGTTAAATCACCCTAAAGGAATGCAAATAAATAGCTAGTACTTGTAGGGAGAAAGCGAGAAGAGTGGATACTCAGAGTGAGCTCAGTCTTGTACAGAGATTAAAAATATTTTTAATTATTTTTTTAAGGTGGTCTATGTTTATAGCAAGAGGAATAAGAAGACAATAGTAGGGTCACTGCATACAGAAGATGTTGAAATGAGGAAAGAAGACAGTGAGAAAGTGACCTGTTCAGAACCTTTTTTGCTTCAATTTCCCCCAAAAGAAAACAGTATTCAATCTTGTGAAAATAGAACAAATGATGCTGTAGGAGGACTGCAGCCCAGAATAGGTAAAGAGGGAGTAAAAGAATACCTAGTCACTCTAAGAGAATTAAAGTCTCCAGGCTAGATGAATTGTATCCAGGAGTACTAAAGGAACTTTGAGATGAAATCTCACAGCCACTGTTAGTAATCTTTGAGAATTCCTGGAGAACATGAGAGGTCCCAGAAGAACGTGAATGTTGTCCCTATTTTCAAAAGGTGGAAAAGAGAGGACACGTGCAAGCACCATTCAGTCAGCTTGACATCCAGCTGTCATATGAGAAAGATTCTACTATACATCATTAAACACTCAGTCTGTGCACCATTTGAAAGGAATGATGTCATTACTAAGAGCTGGCATGGGTTTCTCAAAAATAAGTCATGCCAAACCAATCTTGTCTCTTTTTCTGATAGTGTTACAATCTTGGTTGATCAGAGGAGTACTGTGGATGTCATATCTTTATTTTACTAGAGCTTTTGATAAGGTTCCCCGTGATATTCTTGCACACAATATTCTTGGTGAAATGACTTCAAGACTGTGTTATGGTTAGGTAGATTAGTAATGTGTTAACAGACTGAACCCACAGAGTGCTCAACAATATTTTCTCTTCATCATGAAGAGAAGTGACTAGTAGAGTTCCTTGGAGGTTCTGCCTGGGCCTAGTGTTATTCAACATTTTTAGAAATGACTTGGAAGGTGGAATAAAAAGTATGCTTATCCAGAGGAGTGGATCAGAATTCAAAATAATCTTGACATATGGAAGGATTGGGCCAAAACTAACAAAATCAATTTCAACAGGGTATTACATCTAAGTCAGATGTAAACCATCGCCTCGTCAGATGTAAACTAAATCTTCATCTTAAGTTCACACCTATGAGGGGTGGCATCTTAAAGAAGAGACTCCAAGTCAACAATCTTCAACAAGCTACCATAAGAGACAACTTCCAGGCAAATCTGCAAACAAAACTTGAAGACCATCCTATAGATCCTTCTCCCACAGTGCTTTGGCAACATATCAAAAACAGTATGTTCCAGTCTGCAGAAGAATCCCTCGGGTTCTCCCACAAGAAAAATCAGGACTGGTTTGATGAAAACAACCAAGAGATCCAGGAGCTGTTGGCAAATAAGAGAACTGATCCCCAGGCATACCTCGCTCAGCCAGCTTGCCATGTAAGAAAAGCAGCTTTCCATCTCACGTGTATTAAACTTCAACAAAAACTCCGAGACATGCAGAACAAGTGGTGGATCACTATAGCAGAAAAGACACAATGCTGTGCAGATCTGGGTGATCTTAAGAGGATTTTATGAAGCTCTTAAAGCAGTGTTTGGACCTACTTATCAGGTCCAAAGCTCCTTATACAGTACAGATGGTCAAACATTAATTACTGATAAAGCCTCCATCCTGAATCGATGGGCTGAACATTGTCAAAGTCTCTTCAGTGCCAACCAAGTAGTCCAAGGCTCAGCTATCCAACATATGATAAAAAAACACACATGAAAAATGAATTGGACATAGCTCCCACTTTGGAAGAGGCCCTTAAGGCCATATAGCAGATGAAAAATGGCAAGGCAGCTGGGATTGATGGAATCCCACCTGAAGTTTGGAAACATGGAGGACATGTACTCCACGATAAATTCCATGAATTTCTTGTGAATTGCTGGGGAAAAGGGGAACAACCATCAGATCTCTGAGACGCAGTCATCATCACCCTGTACAAGAAAAAAGGAGCAAAATCTGATTGCTCGAACTATCGAGGCATAACACTGCTCTCTATTGCTGGGAAAATCCTTGCAAGGATACTCCTGAACAGATTAGTTCCTGCCATTGCTGAAGAACTTCTTCCTGAAAGCCAATGTGGATTCTGAGCCAATAGGAGTACTACAGATATGATATTTGCCCTTAGACAACTGCAGCAAAATGTACAGAGCAGAACAAGGGTCGCTATGTAACACAAAGCCTTTGACACTGTGACTAGAAAAGGTCTGTGGCAGTTCCTGGAAAGAATAGGATGTCCCCCCAAATTCCTTAAAATGATTATCTTGCTACACGAGGGCCAGCGCGTCAAGTCAGATATGGCAATGCTCTTTCAGAGCCCTTTCTAATAAGTAATGGAATGAAGCAAGGTTGTGTTCTTGCACCAACTTCATTTACTATCTTCTTCAGCATGATGCTCCAAAGGGCTATGGCAGAGCTCGAAGAAGAAAATGGCATCTATATACGTTATCATACTGATGGTAGCTTATTTAACTTAAGCCGTCTGAGGGCTCATACTAAGACTCTAAACTATCTAGTTCACGAGCTGCTCTTCGCTGATGATGCTGCACTTGTTGCCCACACAGAATCAGCTCAGCAGACCCTAACATCCTGTTTCGCAACAGCTGCAGAGCTGTTTGGGCTGGAAGTCAACCTGAAGAAAACGGAAGTTCTTTACCAGCCTGCACCACAGGACAACCACCACCATCCCCACATTGCCGTGGGCAAATCTGTGCTCAAGTCCGTTCAGCAGTTCACCTACCAGGGAAGCATCATCTCCTCAGATGCCAAGGTTGACAAAGAGATCAATCACAGATTAGCAAAGGCATATAGCGCATTTGGAAGACTTTACAAAAGAGTCTGGAGTAATAAACACCTGAGGCAAAGTACAAAAATCAGTGTGTATAGAGCCATTGTACTGTCTATTCTCCTTTATGGGTCTGAAACATGGGTCACCTATCGCCACCACTTACGACTCCTCGAATGCTTTCATCAGCGCTGTGTACACACAATCATAAATATACACTGGACTGACATTGTGACAAATGTTGCCATCCTTGAGCAAGTGGGGATCACCAGCATCGAGGCCATGATATTGAAAACACAGCTGCGCTGGGCAGGGCACATTTCTAGGATGGAGGACCATCACCTCCCAAAAATAGTACTCTACGATGAACTCACCACGGGTCACTCATGGTGAGTGATACACAGAGATACAAGGACTCCCTGAAACAACATCTCAGGCTCAGCCAAATTGATCACCAACAATGGTCTGCCCTGGCCTCACATCGGGGGGCATGGAGACACACTATCCACAATGCTGCAGCCTTATTTGAGAACTCACAACGTACAAGTCTTGAAGAGAACACAGAAAGAATCACAACCCAGAAACATCATCCAAGGAGAATTTCTGCTGTGCTTTCTGCAACTGGACTTGTTTATCTCGGATTGGCTTTTTTAGTCATCAGCGCGCTTGCTGAAAGCATGGGATGAGTCCTTATTGCATCTTCATTTTCGAAGAAAAGCCAGAGAGAGAGAGAGACTAACGTTAAGAATTTCCCCCCAAAAAAGCAACAGAAAATAATAGAAGGATAATAAGCAATGCACCAAGTAAAGCAACAAGTTATTTATTGTAACTTATAACAAATGAGAGCCCATGTGGCGTAGTGATTTGAGTGTTGGACTTGGACACCAGGAGACCAGGGTTTTAAACTCCATTCAGTCATGGAAATCCATCAGGTGACGTTAGGCAAGTCACTTTCTCTCAGCCTCAGAGGAAGGCAAGGAAAAATCCCTTCTGGACAATTTCTGCCAAGCAAACCCTGTGATAAGTTCACCTTAGGGTTTCCATAATTCAGAAATGACTTGAAGGCACACAACAACACAACATAACAAATTACTTCTCAAACACTATAATTAATAATGAGAACAAATTCATTTCAAAAAGTAACTTTTAAGCTCTGGTTTTGCTAGTCTAGACATGCCAACACATCTTCTAAATTGATGTGACAAACTGAATTGGTGACAAATGTAATCCTATCAGCTAGATATAGTCATAAAAAGATAGAGACGGAAAGGATTTCAAGGGCTATCTACGTTAGTCCAAACTCTTCACTTGATGGAATTCACAATTCAAGCACATTCAGCCTCTGTTTCAAAACATTCACTGAAGGAAAGTCTACTGCCCTTTGAGGCATTTTGTACCACCACTGAACTCCTTCTTAATATTTAAGGGGAATCTTGTGTCTTGCAATTTGAACCAACTGCTTTGTGTCGTAGTTCCTGGAACACCCAAAAACAAGTTTGCTTCAACATGATATTCATTAAAATATTTAAAGATGGCTATTCTATCACCTCTCAATTGTCTTGTCTCCAAACTGAACATTTAATATTATGTCTAGGCAGGAATAATTTTAGCATATTTTAATAGCTTCTCAGTAAAAATGGAAAGGATATTTGAATACCCAATGAAAGAAAAATTAAAAGGGTTGGTTACCCTAAGAGGTGGGGGGATGTTAGTGTTCCACCCACAATGCCAGCATCTCCTTGAAATTTGAGGAATTATAAAAGGAGGCCTATGAGACAAGGGTAAGTTCAGGGATCTTTTCACATATGTATACGAGTACTAACTGTAGAGAGCATTCCAGTTAAAGTTAAACCAAAGTATTTTATTTGAATTAACACAGGGGATATGGAAACACAAGAATATACACTCTTAAGAACCATACAACGCTGTTGGAAAGTAAAGCAAGAAGAATTGGATAGAGAGAAGTCAGGGGTGGAAGGGTGATGGTTACCAATCTTGGAGGGAGTAGTCTGTGCAATGGAGGAACTCAAACAGTGTCTAAGGGGGGCACAGAGAAAGAGAATGGCTGGTGCAGGCTGTGGTACATGTGGGCAGGGTCAGAGCTAGGAGATTTATACCTTATTTTGTACCCTAGAAGGGTGTGTTAGTTATGACAAAGCCTCAATGGCTTTCCCATGGAACGGACAAAAGAGTCTGGAATGAGTTGATTGCCTTAGCTTCAGAGTGACAAAACATTGATGGGATTTGCAACAACCTCTTAATGTTCAGGCAAGTAGGGTATATAGGAAAGATTTCTGTAGGGTATGGGTTGAGGGATGGTCACTGATTGCATGTTTGAAAGGATTAGTATATTAGTATAGACTCATTGACAACTGGGTTTTCTACATAATCCTGTCTAGGTTTTCATGATCCTGGACAAGTCTCAGGTCATTGTGACCCCAACTGTCCTCTGGTCAGTTTGACCCCTTATAGTATCCAGTGAGCATGACCTGAAAAGTGTCAAATATATGCATTTATGAAATTACACGGGAGGGGAGTAGGCTATACTAACAGGTCCTCTCCCTTGAATGTTAAAAAATGATGAGAATCTTCCTCAAGCCCCTTTCTGGGTTTTCTGCGAGTCCTCAAATAACCTTTAAGACTATTCCTGCCCACTCACAGCCCAGACTCATCTGTTTCTTGTTCTCTCAAACCAGAAGTAGGGTAGCCCAAAGATGAGAATCATCACCGTCTTCCAATAGCCTACACATAAGGACATTTGCATTGTCACAAAGAAGCTATCAGAACACAAGTGGTGAGGCTTCCCAGATCCTTGCCCAGCTTCTTCCACAGCCACCTGATGCCATGTGAAAGGAGCCAAGCAAGGATCATAGAAGGCTATAGCCTCCCCAATCCTTATCTAGCGTCCCTGTAGCCTTCAGAAGTCACATGAGGAACAGGTGGAAGGAGTCAAGAGAGGATTGTGGAAGGCATAGCTCCCACTCATGTCATGTAGTGAGCTACAATCTTCCATAATCTTCTCTCAGCCGCCCTCTTCCTGCCCCCATATATGACATCCGGAGGCGTGGGAGCCAGATAGGTAGGATCCTCACTTATCTCCTCCCACCTTCCAATGTCATGCAGGGCAAGTAGAGGGAGCCCCTTACCATGCTGCTGGAGACTTTCTCCCAACTGCAAGACCTCTTTGAAAACTACATAGCAGTGGGGAGAAATTTGATTCAGCTTGTGGGAATGGATAATTTAACACAACACTACTTCCTAGTGAGGTCCATTTAGTGATGTTTATCTTGTTCTTGTATGTGCTGTAACTCATCCGGAAGAGTCTAAGTAATTCAACACAGAGTAGTCAGAGCTGGAAGGGCCTCTGGCTCCAGATGACAGCTTCCAACTGCAAATCTGAGCAACTAAGTGACAGACACAGCTGTAGGGAATCTTCAGCAGGGTGGACCCTCATGCCAACCAGAGATGAAGAATACTAAAGAGACTCCCTCATCATTGATAATGTGTCAGCAAAACAAGGAGCAGTATTGAAGGAGCTAACAGTTCTTAAACACTGAGCAATTAAGCACCTGGAAAATCAAGGGCACACAACTATAAATCCCACAGCAGCTGCTGGGCTTTTTTTTGTGTTCACAGCTATTCATTTGATTACTGGCTTTTCCTCACAAATTTTGGTATGGCTGCAACCACACCACTACACCTCCTTTCAACCTTGATGAACTCCCTTGATTACCCATCTATGACCCAGACTGGCTTGATTGACCTGTAATTGCTTCTTCCTACTAGCACCTGCCTCTCCTGATAGATGCTGCCTGTAGACAAAGGGCAACTTGAGGAAATTTTAATTTAGGTGACCCTATCATAGGGTTTTTTTCATAAGATTGTTGGTAATTGTGTTTATATATGCACTTATCTTAGATTGTATGTCTTTGGCAGGACTTAATGCTTTCTACTTGTTTTAATGTAAAGTGCCATGTACATACATTAGATGATGATTCAGAGGAGGTTTATCATGACCTTCCTCTATGGCAGAGGGAGTATGAATTGCTCATAGCAACCCACTGGACTTCTTGGCTAAGCAGGTATAAGCCAAAACAAGTCATGGACATAGATGAAGTTTTAGGGCAATGAGGAGCCCCCTTAAAATGAAAAACACATTAAGATGATTTTGCTTTCATTAATTTTATTTTTAAGGGACATTTGTTAATATATGCATATAAAAGAAATGAACTCTGTTGGCACTCTTTCTTTCATCCTGAAAACTAACACACTTCAAACTAAAACTAAAATTATGCTTTGGTCAAATACTCTGTTGAATTTGACAAGGTGTTTCATATACAGTGCTTGAAATGATTGAAAAGTATGCTTTTTGTGTCACTTTCCAAAAATCTGGCCAGCATTTTGTTTTTGCAAGCCATCTGTCCAAAGTGCTCTGGACTAGAAATATCCAATTTTTTTAGAAACTGTTTTTGGAGGAAACAGACTTCACAGGATTTCCAGATGCAGAAGGCTGATAATTATTTGCCCTGGAAGTCCTGTAATTTTCCTTTTCTAAAATTCTTCCTAACAGAGTGCAAGCACAATGACACTATGAAATATAACAATTACAGAAGTCTGCTCTTACTCCTATCCAGATGTTTTCAGATTTAAAAAAATCCTACATTTCTTACATCCTGAGATTTCACTTGGATGCCAAAGATTGTTATGTCTCTATTTCCAAAATCAGACATGACTAGGTGTGTTCATGCTATATCGGCTAAGTACAAGATGTGTTCAGTCTCAGAGCTCTGGCGCATTCAGTGTTACCTCACCAATATCATCAGCACTACAATGCCTTCATTTTAAAAAATTCTGCAGGATCACACAATGTTTTTGTCATGAAAATGTCAGCAGTCAGAATGGTCAGAAGACACCACTGAAGCAGGAGGGGCAGGAGGATTGAAGCCCTTTAAAAAATTTAGGACTTCCAGTCCATAATTTTGAATTGGCCTAATACAGGCTTACTTGAGTCTTTTGAGACAGTAAATGTTGGTAATGAGTTTTAGCAATATATTTCCCAAGGCCATTTTTCAACAGCAAAGACGTATTCACCTGGTTTCCTTTAAAACCCCACACATTACCATAGTAATAAACTGTTCCATGGCTGCCTCTGTAAGTGACATAGGCTAGAATTCATTGAGACAGTTACAAATACATAACCTACAGCTATGCATTTGTGACTGGTTTGTATTCATAATCCCTATGTATTTACTAGTTTGGGAAACATGTATGGACCATGAAAGTCCCTCAAACCTTCCTTACCAGGCAAGAGCCACTGTAAGCAACAGGGATCTGTTCCCCTGTCCATTGGGAAACTGTGGCTGACATTTCCACCACCACTCCTTGTGAGCAGTCTCCAGTGTCTGTGTGAGGAGGGTGTTCATGGGAGGATGTGGAAACATCAGTCAACTGTTTCTTGATCAACAGCACAGACCCCTGTCATTCATAGTGGCTGCTACCTGGAAAGTGGGGATGTGGGAGGTCAGACTGGCAGGCACTTCTTAGTTTCATAACTAAGGTGGTTGCACAGCTAAGTATGTGATACACAATGGGACCACTCATTTTAGGGGAAGTTGTATACAAGAATGCATATACTGGGGAATGTTATATAAATCAAATTATGTGGGGGGAATGTGTATGTGTGTGTGTGTTTAATCATAAACTGTTGTGGACATAGGATAGTATGACATATGAAACTTTCATCTATTTGAAATATACTAACAGGTCAATCATGGAGCCAGTGTGGTGTACTCGTTTGAGATTTGACTATGACTTGGGACACCAGAGTTTGAATCCCTGCTTGACCATGAAAATGGACTGAGTGACCTTGGGCAAGTTACATTCTCTCAGCCTCAGAGAAAGGCAATGGCAACCCCCCTCTGAACAAATCTTGCCAAGAAAACCTCATGATACGGTCACCTTAGGGTTGCCATAAATCAGAAATGACTTGAAGGTATGCAACAACCACAAAACTGGTCATTACCTACTTGGATGCCCTTGTTTGAAGTAATTATGGGCATTGGGTGTGCATTGAGATGTGTCTGTTCATTGGTTTCAGTAGGACACGCATTGATATACACATCTAGAAGTCCATCCAAAAGTGGATTCTTCATTGTTATGTCCTGTCAAGTTGGCTTGACCCTATGTTAATAGCACCCTGCTCACTTGCAAACTCAGGGGCTTGGATTCCTTTGTGGAGTCCGTGGGGAAAAGTTTGCTTTTAATAATACATCATCAAATGAGTGTTTGAATGCACAACAAAATGTGGGTGTATTGGAACAAGAATTGTTGTACATAGCCACTGACTTCCTCAAATTCAGAATAACTAAACATAATTGGAACTACTATACACTAGAAATAATTTAAAGTAACATACAATTTATAAGATTTTTAAAGGGACAGGGAGAAAGAACTAATAATTATATTCAGATCCCGGAGCAGAATACAAATATTTAAGGGCAATAAATAAATATTTGAAAAAGTAAAATTAAATAATTTAAGATGATCAAATATCTGTAACTGTTGGTGTCAGGGTAAAATACATGTTACTGAAGTCAATGGCACCATTTCCACTGACTGAAATAACTGCATGTCATCTTACAACTCACTGCCCAGTCCACTGTTGAAGTTCTAACCTACTGGCCTCCAGTCACATTAAAATATGCAAACTTTCAGCAACGTATGCTTCTCTGAGGACGTGTGTACACTTTGCAGCAAACATTTTCACTGCAGAAGCTTAACAAGTATAAAATGAGATCTCATATGACAGATGATCATCTCAAAAACATCCTGGAAACTGCCACTTAATCTCAGCCCAGAAACTGCACAAATGGCAGCACAAACAAAATGGAAATCACCCACTAGCCAAGTCTTGATAGCGACTATGTCCACACTCACATTCTACAAACAATTTCAACTACATTTTCCTTATATAAAATAATGCAAATTATGAAACATTATTTTAACACCCCCCCTCAAGTATAGCTTACCTGAAAGCTGAACCAGTATCTTCCATATTAATGCAAACCATGTCCTGAAGGCACCAGATCCTATGTGATCTTGGAAGCTAAGCTGGCCAGGCCTGGTTTGTATTTGAATGGGGGACTGCCAAGGAATACAAGGTGCTGCAGGCTTTCTTTCAGAGGAAGAAACTGGCAAAAACACCTCTGAATACTCCTTGCCTAAGAAAAACTTATAAAATCATAGGGTCACCATAAGTTAATGGGTGAATTGAGGGCACAGATCCTCCACCACACCATTTGAATAACACTGTGGGAAAGGGATACATTTTTAATACTTTTAAGTATATTTTTATATAAAAGTTTGTAATACTTTTCAGTATATGTTATTCTTTTAAATATTTTGATGTTTTAATGATGCAAGTGGTTTAATTCTGTTTTAACGTTCACTTTCTGTGTTTTTTTAATGGTGTGTTTTAAAAACTGTGAGCCACTTTGGGTCCCAGCCATTGGGAAAAAAGCAAGTTATAAATAAAAATGATGATGTTGATTATGATAGTGATGACGATATATTTTGCTCACTGAGATTCATATTTTGTGAAATCAAATTAGAATCAATTCATATTTAAATGAAACCAAACCATTCACCCAACAATATGATTAACAAGAAATTATTAATTGACATGTTAACTCAATGTATGTTAATATCAAGCTCTTCTCAGATGTTCTGTTCCTCATTTTTGTTGGAATGCAACAGTTCTATTCACACCTCCATCTGATCACTATCCAACCACTGAAAAGCTCTTCTGCCTTCCATGCACAGGAGGGCAAAGATGTGAAGGGGAAAGGTTTGCATGCTGGTTTACATGTTTAGGCTCATGGTATCATATACAATGCTGGCTGTGCAACATCTTAAATTGTGCAGGATATCTATACCTAGTGAGCAGAACCCCAACAGTTTGCAGACAGCAGTGGCCCTGGATTCACACACAAGTGTTGGGGGCACCTAATATATCCCTTCTCTTTCGTTACATGGGTGAAGGCTAAAAAAATTACTGAAGAGGGCTTCAGTGACCCTTTTCTTTCAACAGAAAACCACAGATATCATGGTACATGAGAAAGAGGAAAATTTGTTGAGAGGAGTACGGTAGACAGAATGCCAGAATAACTTCCAGAAGGCAACTTCTTGATTCTCCTCAAAACTAATTCTGAGGGTAAAATGAGCTGCTTAACCCAAGTCTGACCACATGAGCACCAAGAAAGTGATACTGACAAAACTCACTAACAGTGAGATCTAAATGCAACCATTACTTTTTTGTAATATTTATTTGTAATGTGGACCTTTGATTGGAAACATACTATAACCCATTCACAATTAATAGAAAGACATTTTCAGTCAACTGAAATGAGTTGGGGCTGGACATTAATCTGGAGACAAAGCTAGCTATTGCTTTTTGTTTGTGCTCAGAATTGATTACTTTAAGCTCAAAACCCCTGAGGTTTTATTTTGTTGAAGTAGACCAACTCGTCTGTACTATCATTTTTGAACTGAAGGGAAGTAAATGAGCTGGGCCAAACATACACTTTGGAAGAAATGCCATGAGTTTTACATACATGCTCTGTTCTCACTCTGGTGTTTGTGACCCTTTCCCTTCAGTGGACAGCATCACAAGGAAAAATATATACGCATGACTCATGGAATATTATATATCTTAACATATAATGCTCTTGGGTAGGTTTCTATTTCCAGTGTGCTGATTGGCCACTTAGGAAACTTACCAACCAATCAAAGTTGTCTGTTGGGAAGCCAATCAGCACACTGGGGCAGGAACATATGGAAGTTTCAGTCTTTTTTAAACATAGTGGCGGCAGAGGGGCTTTCCATTGTTGCACACATGGTGAGTGTGAATAGCATGGGAGGATGTAGCATGATGTGTCTGTGTGCAGCATGTGTGTGTAGCATGGTGTGTGCATGTGGCATGTGCAGGCGGCATGGGGGTGTGCCCGTGGGGAAGGGGGGATGCACGGGGGGCAGCACGTGGCTCTGGTGTGTGGGGAGGCACTGGGGTGGGGCGTGGCTATGGGGTGGGGCGGTGGCATGGGGAGGCGTGTGCTTGCAGGACAGGGGCATGCATGAGGGTGGCTCATGGCTCCAGCAGGGGGATGCATGGGGGGAGGCATTTGGCTCTGCATGGGGGAACAGCTGCACAGGGTGAAGGTGTGTGGCTCTGGCACAGGGTGCTGCATGTGGGTCTGGCATGGGGGGGTTGCAGGGGGTAGTGCATGGCTCGGGTGCAGGGGAGAAGAACAGGGGAGGCATGTGGCTCCGGCATGGGGGTGACACATGGCTCCAGCACAGGGAGCTGCACAGGGGTGGTGGTGTGTGGCTCTGGCACAGGGGTTGTGTGGGGGAAATGTTTGCCTACAGGGCAGGGGGGATGAATGGGGGGGCGCATGGCTCTGGCATGGGGGATGGCATGGGAGGCAGTGCATGGCTCTGGTGGGGCGATGTAATGGGGAGTTAATGTCTCCAGCAAAGGGTGGTGTGGGGGGCAATATGGTTTTGATGGGGTGGCACTGGGTGGTGGTGAATGGCTGATGCACAGGAGTGGTATGGGGGGAGGCACATGGCTCCGGCGGGGGGGTGACATGGGGGCAGCACATGGCAAGGTGGGGTGGTGCGTGGCTCTGGCATAGGGAGGAACACAGGGGGAGGTGTGTGTAGCATGGGGATATAGCATGAGGGAGTGTATACCCAGTGTATGTTACACTGCATATATTATTCTATCTTTGAAACCCTGACACAGTCAAAAGACAGATATAAATGCTCTGATAAATATATAAATAAAATGTATATCTGAAGAGTTCAGCCACTGCATATTCTTTTTTAAATGTGCACCATATGTATCCCAGACTTTTCTTGGATGGATCTTAATCTATACCACAGCATTATATCTCTAAATTCTAATCTGGGTTTCATCTTGACTATGGTTTGTTGGAACAAAGCAGCTACTTCAATTATGGTTTGAATTTGACATGTTTCAAGAAACCGTAATGAAGTTAAACCACTGTGTGCTGAATCTCAACAACACAGCAACCTGTGATTAATCAAAGATGGAAGCAAAAGCTATGAACTTGTTCCTCTTCATTATTGTGTAGATAAGGACAATTATGCAAGCCAATGAATGAATTGTCTAAATTTATTCTCAGAATGCAAAATGATAATCTAGTGTTACATGTGAAAGAACCCAATAAAATTAAGACATTGCAGGTTCCAGACATAGCTTTGCATGGACTATGATCTCTCAACCATACCAGGAAGTAGAGCACATGGTTGATTTTTTTCTTTTTTAAAAATATTATTATTATTATTATTATTATTATTATTATTAATTTATGGGCATATGTTTTGTTTCTGTTCACCAAATCTATGGGAATATCAGAGTAAAAGGCAGAATAAAAAGCTTGACTAAATGCTATTGCTGGACTGGACACTTAACCAGTTTCAAAGTGCAATTTCATTCTCTCTGCTCTAGTAGTCCAGACTCTGTGCAGGGCTGAACATTTCCAATTACTGTGCTACAATATGGTTGTCTTACGGGTCTCCGCTTATAATGACAGATTTTTTTTAAAAAAAATGCTGTTGCATGCCAGCAGAAATAATCTATATAGGAAGGTCGAAGTACACTCTGCTCTACAGGAACAGCATGCTTCAAAGAACCCTGAGGAGAAGCCAGCAGGTGAAGTGTGGATTTCCTTACTTCCCAATTACACTGATTATATTGCCTCCAACATCCACACAGACAAATAATCTTCATTAAGGATGCATTGCAGCCCCTTGTCATGGAAGGGCCTAAAGGAAAAACCAGCCTTGGAAAAAATAAAAAACAGCACAGCAGAGTTGACCGAGTTAGCAAGAAAGGTCAACAACACACTGCTGGAACAGAATACAAGTAATATTTACGCTGGTGAATTCCCATAATGAAATGTTCCATTATCAGATTTCAAACAAAGCTGCACGCTTCTTTCATTAAAAAGTACATACCGTATATTCCAGCGTATAAGACGACTTTTGAGCACTCAAAAGTGCCCTCCAGAATCGAGAATCGTCTTATATGCCAGATATACTTTTTTGCTTCGCCTGCCTGCCTATCTCCTGCCTCTTCGCAAACGGAGCAAAGAGGCAGGAGATGGGGCAGGGGGGTGAAGCAAAGTGTTTTGCAGTTCATTCGCCCCCCTCCTCTGCCTTCTCCCCCTTTGGGGAGCAACGGAAGACAGAGGAGGGGGGCGAATGTTGCGGTTTGCCGCGGCCGCCGCTTGATTGCCTCTGCAGTGGCCGAGGCAAACCATAGATTCACCCTTTCCCCTCACCTTCCTTGAAGGTGGAGGAAAAGGGCAAAAATGCCCCGTTTTGCTCCACGGCCCTGATCTGCGTTCCTGATCCAAGGGAGCCCAGAAGGAGGACGCAGGGCCGTGGAGCCAAACCCCGGGATTCACCCCTTCTCCCCACCTTCCTGGAAGGTGGGGAGAAGGAGCAAAGATGCCCCATTTAACTCCGCAGCCCCGATGCCTTCTTCTGGGCTCCCTTGCAAAGGGAGCCCAGAAGGAGGCATTGGGGCTGTGGAGTTAAACACCTAGATTCACTCCCCCTCCCCACCTTCCAGGAAGGTGGGGAGAGTGAGCGAAGATGCCTAGTTTAACTCTGCAGCCCGATGCCTTCTTCTGGGCTCCCTTGCAAAGGGAGCCCAGAAGGAGGCATCAGGGGGAGTTAAACCCTAGATTTGCTCCTTCTTCCTTGAAGGTGGGGAGAGAGGATGAATCCTGGGGTTTGGCTCCACGGCTCCACATCCTCCTTCTGGGCTCCCTTCAGAAGGGAGCCCAGAAGGAGGTATCGGGGCTGTGGAGCCAAACGGGGCATGTTCTCCCCTTCTCCCCACCTTCCTTGAAGGTGGGGAGAGGGGGCGAATCTGGGGGTTTGCCGCGGATGCCCTCGCTTCCCCTGCCTTGGTCCCCTTCGGAAGAACCAAGATGGAGGGAAGGGGGCTGCTGAGGCAAACTGGGCATTTTTGCCCCTTTCCTCCACCTTCGAGTCAAGTTTGACTTGAAGGTTGAAGAGAGGGGCGAATGTTGCAACTGGCTGGATGGGGGAGCCCTGCCAGCTGATCCTGTTTGCTTTCCCAACTCTGGAGGAGATCTGAGTAAAGCAGAAGTGCTACAAGAGGTGCTTAACATCCCCTTTCCCTATTCAAACACATGCAGAAAGAGAGACTGAGTTACTCACAATCAAGAAAATGAAAAACATGAGATATATTTCATCTTCTAGATATGTACTATACTCGTACCTCCAGGATTTAAAGCAGGGAAATTGATTTGTGCTTTTCATTGCTGAAGACCTTATTATGTGTCTTCAAGTCAACTGTGATTTATATCAACCCATAACCATAGAATTTTCTTGGCAAGATTTATCCAGAGGAGACTTGCCATTGCCTTCCTCTTAGGCAGAGAGCAATGTGACTTGTCCAAGTTCACCCAGTACATTTAATGGATGATGAGGGTTTGGAACCCTGATCTCCTGCAGTCCTAAGATTTGTCTGCATGGCCAATTTACTCCATTTTGCCCCAATCTTGGAGCCCTGTAGTCCAGATGATGCAAGGCTTCTGCCCCATTTTGCCCCTACACAGTCTTCATGAACCCTGGGGCAAAGAGAGGACTAAGATTGTGGTGGCACAGGACAGGGTAGGGCCCATTACAGCATTTTAAAAAGATGCCAATGAAAACCCACTACCACTGGCAAAATACATCTGGCCCCACATGACCACAGGAGCCCATGCCAGCATGCCAGCCTGTTGCCAGCTGTCCTCTGCCACTGCTCTTCTATAGCAGGAAGCAGGCCCACAGCATGTGAGAAAGGCTGGTCACATGCAGGGGGCCTTGGTCACATGATGTGGGCTGGCTTCCTTGTTTCAGAGACAGCAAAGGAGATGGCAGTAGCTGCAGCAATGGGCGAGTGTGCCTATCTGGACAACCTCCCATTCCATGCAGGAAAGAAGGGAGGCGCAGACCTGATCTTTAGGCAAGATACATGTAGATGAGTCCCTAGTCCAACACTTAAACCACTATAGCATGCTGGTTCCCTCATGGTTGAAGATAATAATTTAATTATACCGTGTTACCCAATATGTTTCTCCACCAACACATGGCAACTGTTGATATTACTTTCTAGACTATAATATTTTTTTCCAGCATGACTCTTTCCATGCCAGATATATCACACCATCATTGGTTTAAACCAGGGTTTAAAGTATGGCTCATGCACACACACACATGGAAGCCAATAGATGGGCTTCAGGAGATCTGTGATGCAGCAAATCTGCAAAACTTCTCCCCCTTACTTTGTCTCATAGTACTTTGAAAAATGTGTTCAAGTACTGTTTTCTGGGAAGTGGATTCATCATAATCTTAAAGAGGTTCATGGGCCACAAAACATTAAAAACCACTGATTTGCATTACTGTAGTCTTTTGTTGATTTGTTTTGAATGTGATGGAAATATTTGAATAGTGAGTTGTGATGTTAAACAATACATATAAATCTGCCTTATAATTTCACATCACTAATCCATCAAGTCAGGGTCCCAATCAAAATACAGATATATAACACTTTTGTGATAATGGGGTCTCCTCATTATCTGGCTAGCACAAGAATCAGGTAAATGGAGGGTTAGCTAGGAACTGAGAGGTAAGGTTACACCTTGTTGGAGTCAGCATCATCACAGATGTCATAGGTCAGCAGGGACAAATGACCAACAGAGAATTATAGAGTATCTCTCTTTGAGAGCCTTTGATGAAGAGGTGATAAATACTGCCTCAGGGGCCACAAGGTGAACGAGATCTTAAGAAGAACACAGAAAGTCCTGTTGTGGGGGACCTCTTGGCAGTTGGGAGAAAGGCTGTTTTGCATGGCTCACAGCCTCCCCTGAATTCAACAGACTGGACTTCGTACTAGTGAGTAGACTAAAGAAATGTGTAGCTTAGTCACATCAAGGAATTCTGTTTATTTCTAACTTGGCTGAATGACTAACTCTATCTGCAACGTCTAATGAATGTAGCCTGGGAGGGAGAAGCAAACCATCTAAGAGATACCCTCATGTTGTGAACTCTGCTTAGAATAAAGAAGCTTTTATAATCTTTCTTACAGCTGATGCTTACACATGCCTTTTGCTCAGTCATTCTTCTTCTCTTCCAGGATGAGGGGGAGGAAAATTTTGGCAAGGGCAGAGAATAGAGAAGTAAACTCAGAAGTTTTCCCTTGAACTAACTACACAAAACGGGATATTAAAATCAAGGGATGGTGGAAGCTAGATAAAGAAAGAGGCAATTTGGAGGGTGGGGGTGCCCCAGGGCAGAGGAACCCCAAGATTGTATCACAGGGAAGCAGCAGAGTCCTCAGAGGTATGCATATGAATGCACATTGAGGCTAGGTCTGCGTCACATGGTGGCAGTTGTAGCAGAAGTGGGATTCCAACCTTTCATTCTACTTTCATTCAAACCTTTCATTCAACTTCCATGGCTCAGTCCCATGGAGTTCTAGGATTTGCAATTTAGGGTGGTTCTTAGCCAGAGGGCTCCAGTGCCTCACCAAACTACAAACCCCAGGATTCCGTAGGATGGAACCATGGCACTTAAAGTAAAAAAACAATGCTATAATTGTGTAGTGGTAATGGGCCCCTGGTTTTCATTGGCTCATCTACTCTGGCAGGCACTGGATTTCCCATGTTTGAGGCACATATGTTTCCCAGTACTTCTTTTTGAACCTCTTTAATTGGAATTGCCAGTGACTGAATACAATAGAGGGTTTTGGGGTTGCAAATTAGGTACTCTGCCACTGAGCTACAACCTTCCCACACCTCTTGAATAAAATTTCAAAGGTCTAATGCCAGTGACAGATATTGCTGATTTAGGTAATTACTCATCATAAACTTCTGGTACCATAAAAGTGCTTCTTAAAAGTCTGCTGAATCGGTTTCTCCTAAAAGTAGCCATCAGAAAGCATTTTCATCAGGAGGCATTAAGCTGAGAGTGTAAATCATTCTACTTGTCATTCCCTGTTTGTAGATACAGAGGCATTTATTCTTGCTATATCAAGACTTCAGGCATGGCCTTTAGTTTGTAACAGGAGGAGGAGGAGAAAACAACAACAACAACAACAATGATACAGCTTCTTAGGTATTCTTTTTTGGTTGAATTCATTTGAATTAAAGAACAATTCTGCATGATCTGAAAAACATAGTGAAATGAAAAGAGTTTTTTTTTTACTTTACATATACAGTTGGAGAGCTTATCGGGGTAAAAAGATAAAATAAAACAAAATGAAGGAGTACACTTGTGGTGTCTTAATATTGATTAAGATTGCCCAGTTAATGCCCAGCTTCAGCCTATGCAGCAGCTGCCTAACGTCCTAAGTAGAATGGATTTGGCGAGAGTGGTTCATGCCTTTATTACATCCTGATCAGACTCCAGCAATGCACTATAGATCAAGTGGCTCCTGAAATGAGTTCAGAAGCTAGAACAAAACATGGTCTCTGGTGTGTGCTTTAGAGATCACACACCATCAGTCTCAGAGTTACAGGGTTCCCTGGAAGGTGGCTAGCCTCCGGAGGGGAGGCCAATTTATGGGCAGGGAGGAGGCTTCAGTGACCACAGTACGACATGTTGTGGCGTGTGCCGGCGACGCGGGGAAAGGGGGCGGGACCAGCATATTTAAAAGAGCCTGCTGACCGTGCCCCAGCCTCTTTCTCCAATTGGCGACCCATCCTCCCGCCGCTGGAATAGTATGATAATGGTTGCTTCGGGGCTGGGTAGGAATTTTTCCCCCCCTTTTCTCAGTTTTTTTTTTTTTTTTTTTGCCTACCCCATACTAGGAAGGCGGCAAATGGGAAAATTGGCCAGGGTGGTGTCTAAATAGGTAAATTACCCCTCTGTGCAAGCGGGAAGGGGGAGGCGTAGATTACGGTGGGCACCTATGGCACCGATTTCGGTGAAGGGATGGTCTCCAATACGATCTCCTTAGGCCATACGACTTGGGAGAACAGAGGGAGGCATGCCTTGGGGTCCGCCTGAAGGAGACTCCCCTCACCTTAATACATACGCATTGGGTGAGGGGCTTTCGGGTTGACCTTCCAGACACGAGTTGGCTTGAGAGCAACCCCTAGACTTGGGGTGGCTCGAAAGGGCTCAGGTGTTCACCCGGGGAAGCTGGGGGCATAAGTCCACGGGGGACGATCCGCCCCAGCTGCTCCCACACTAGGTTGCCTCCCCCTGCTGAAGATTTAATGGGAAATAAATAGGTAGGGTTAACAATAAAGATCATTTTATTTCAACCCCCCCCCAAAAAACCCTCTAGTCCAAGAGCTTGCTATGCAGAAATCCACAATTAAAGCACTCCTGAAAGATGCTCAGCATTGGGGTGAGAGGGGTGATAGTGTTTCTAACCCAGGTGAGCCTAGTAGAGATGGGTTGACTACCAGGGTGGAGAGAGAAAAAGACCAACAAGAAAGAAAAAGAATTGGCAATTTGGGAGAGAGAGAGCATACTGGGGTAAAAAAGGCAGGACTAGAAAATCTTTAATTGCAACAAAGCTTGATATGTTAGCTACTAAATAGTTAAATGGGAAAAAAATGAATGGTGATATATCTGAATGTGATTAGAGAAAAGAGTTCCCTGAATATTTTAGTAGAGAAAGTTGTGTTTCTCTAAATCCCAGCTTCATTTTTTTCAGTTGTTTTTCTATATCAGATTGTGCAAGTTTGAGTTTTCTTCATAAGCTGAAATGACTTCAAATTATTGTATGCCTTTTGCATCATTTGTACAGTTATTTGCAAAAACTAATTAATTCACGTATTTTCCCCTTTGACTAAGGAGATTATCAGATGCAGTAAAAGCCGCATCAGAAGATAGCTAGGAGAAGAGGAAGGGGCGAAATTATCAGGCATCATCATCCTCCAGCGTTCTGGGGGCATGAGTAAGGCATCCCTTTTTATTGGTGGCTTGTCCCCAGCAATGAAAAAGGGAACCTTCATCAGTGGCAGTGCTATGCCCCAGGAACGGCTGAAGGACGTGGTGTCTGGTAATGTCTCCCTTTCTGTTTTCTTAGCTATCTTCTGACACAGTTAGGAACACATTTTTTTGGTGCATTTCCCTACGTCTGATAATCTCCTTAAGTATGTTTCTTTATTTTTTAAAAAAATTAACATTTAAGGTGTTAACATTTTAAAATACATTTTAAAATATTGCCTTATTTTGTGCACACCTTATTTCTTTACAGTGCACTGAGAACTGCAAATGTGCAAATGTTCCAGTCAAAGTTTACATTTTCTAGCAGTAAGTTCTGTGGGGTGAGAAAATGCTTTTTTCATAGACTATTGAATCGAATGGAATGTTTTTTCATCCCTAGTCCTTACAGGATGGATGAAGTAGTACAGGTTCCACTTGTATTTTGTATCTCCTTGAAAATCCAGCAGAATTAAATCAGTGATATTAATTGGGATGTGAAATCAATAAAATCATACCTCTATGAACTCTGAATTTACAATGTGTAGATCAATCAGGTTGGGAAGAAAATTAAATCCATGTGCAAAATGCTCAAACCTGCAGTACACATTGTGCCATGGGGAAAATTACCCTTGTAAATAAACAGCTGGGAATCCACAGGGAAACAAGCAGACTGGAGGAGGGGATGTTGAGGGAATCACAGAATCATAGAATTGCAGAGTTGGAAGAGACCAGGAGGAAATTTAAGCTTTCCCCACTCTTGTCATTCCTTACTTCAAAACTGCATCCTCTTGAGGCTGCTTTTCAGTTAAAAAGAGAGGGAAATAAAGACATCCCTTACCAATGCCAAACACTATGAAATCCTGCTGGGGACCTAAGACATGACTACCAGAGAGAAAAAGAAAGGATCAAATACAGACATAGAAAAAAACACATACACCAAACCAAAAACAAGGGCAAGTGTTCAGGTGGGTACAACTTCCAATGTGTTTTGAGAATACACTTTATCTACTTGAGTAAACCTCAAACTTAAGCATACTGTTGTAACAGCAGAAAACTTGTCACAAGCAGTTTTGACTAAGAATGATAAAAATATTTGCTTGCTTGAGTTTTCTTGAAACATGCTGAGAACCACATGCACCTTTGATTAGAATACAAGTCCCAGGATCCATAGTCTCTGTCGGGAAAAGGTGGCTGAGTTACCACTGAACCAAAACACACATGGAACAGCATAAGTTTTCATCAGAGGTTCTTAGATGTGTCATCAAATCATTGTCTGCTGCTTTCCCTTCCCTGAGCTAAGCTACTTTGCTTTCAGAAAACAAAAGGCGAATGATATGATCAGTGTTCTACAGGGCTTTTTTGAGAGTTCCAACAAAACCTTTTGAGGATTGGAGAATATTTGGTTTAGAGGTGCTTGAGGATTTTATTCAGTCTGTGAAAGCTTATGCTACAAACGTCTTTCTTTCAGTTAGTCTCAAATATGCTATAAGATCCCCTTGAATACTGGATACAGTCCAACATTGAATACTAAGTGCAGCAAAAGATAGCTTAGAAAAGAAAACCCTTGGAGGATCTAGAAGATGGTAAATGCTTTTTTAAAAAAGGAAGTCATGAGTCCACTCCCCAAAAAACAGCAACAACAACTCCACCTGGATCCCAAGAATTGTAAAAACTGGGTGGTTGCTAATATTCCTTTCTTGGCCAAAGTAATGGACAGGGTGATGGCAATGCAACTCCATGTGATTTACATGATTTAGATTCTGGAGTAAACGATCTTAACTTCCCACAGGGATGGAAAGAATATTAAAAGTATTTGAAAAATGGTCAGAAACCATATTTTTCACATGTGGAGAAACGGTGACAAGAAGAATCTTGGACTGACAAGAGACTTCAGAGTTCAGGACTTTATTCCACACAAAATTCACATGTACTTGTTTTGCCCATAAAGCACTCTTCTCTGTACAGGTAAGAGCCTTTTCTGAGCAAAAAAAGTGTTGTTTCCTGAGCTGAAAACGCTGTTTTCTGCACAAATCAACCATGTTTTGCAGAGGATAATAACCAAATAGTGAATAGACTGGAAATTTTCTTGTTGTCAAAGACTTTCTTGCAGCAGGAAGAAAATTACTTACTAAAAATCACTAGTTGCTTCCTTTGAGAAGAAACTTAGTAAACAATTACATCCATTCTTCCATCCTTTTAAAATGGCAATGTGTATTACCTACCCCACTTAGCTGTCAAACTGCTAAACCAGTCCTCTCTGGTATCCAAAGGCCTCCTCCTCATTCTGCTGAATGAGACACTATTGACCATTGCCCCAAAGTCCTCCCCAATGATAGCAAAGCACCATTGTACAGAAGAGACTGAAATCTAAATCCATTTAAAACTAGATTTAGACCCGGCTTTGGCTCAGAGACTGCCTGCCACTCAGACAGATGACTTAGGAAAGGAGATGGAAAGGAGGAATGATGCTTCCTGCCTTTTGCAGAATTCCTAGAAGTTTCCAGTACCATCAACTATAGTATTGTTCTCTGTGCCACTCCAGTAGAATGAAAAATCCACTCCATGGTATCTGGAGCTAGAAGCCTAATCCCATTTACTTGAAAGTACATGCTGTTAAACTCGATCAGACCTCATTCTGAGTACATGGGCACAAGATCCCACGGTCAGACTAACTGTTATGGAGGGCTAAACTACAAAGGGTATGTGGCAGACTCACTAGTGTAATCTAAAAGTACACTAAAGCAAGGAAGATCTTTCTTATTTTCTCATAAAATAGATGAGGTGTGAAAGACATCATCTTTATATGTGATCACTTCCAAATGCTTAATTAGACATACACATTTAAGGGGAAAAAATCATTCCCAGGCTCCTTGAGAAGAACCATGCTATTTATAGAACTGTTCATGAGGTAGTGCACTCCATCAAATGTCAAGTGGGGGAATGTACAGGATAACAGTAATGTAATGTAAGTTATAAAAGAGAGAAATCCTCCTGTGCACTCTAGATATCATTATAGTTTTCTAAATGCAGAGTTGTACCAATTAACTGAGGAGTCTTGAGTCCCTCAGATTCACTGTAGCTGGGGTATGTGTCAGAGTCATATTAACCATCCAATATTATTAGTTACTGGAGTACAGTTCTCCCTTCATACTTGCTGGGGTTTGGTTCCAGGACCCCCCATGGATACCAAAATCTGTGAATACTCAAGTCCAATTATATGCAATGGCATAGCAAAATTGTGTCCCTTATATAAGATGGCAAAATCAAGGCTTGCTTTTTGGGCTATTGTTTTTTTAAGAATATTTTCAAGTCACAAATACTTAAATCCATGGATACCAAATCTGTGGATACGGAGGGACAAATGTATTTCATTATAGAATTCTTAAGAAGAAAAGGGAGGTCAGCCTAAAGCAGGGGAGAGGAACCTGTGGCTCTCCAAATATCATCATACTTCAGCTTCCATCAGCCCCAGCCATGGGGCTAATGGTCAGGGATATGTACTGGAGTCAAACAACATCTGGAGAACATCAGTTCTTCCTATATAGAGAGCCATAGTTTATACTCCAGGGCTCACACTGTTTCCTTAACCTCAATTTCATAAGCACCATTCAGCAAAATTCAGCTATAAAATTCAACTGAAATCAGTGAAACCTAAACTATAACTTTATATTTCAGGGCAAGTGTACATGTTACATGTAACTAAAAAGTAACTAAAACCCTTTTTCAGCTTTGTAATTAAACAAATTGCCCATTAAAATTGGTATGCTCATATTGAGTCTTCCAGCTGCCTGCTTCCCATGAAGCATAGAATCACTTAGGAGATTATCAGACATACCATGTATCCCAGCACAGCGATGACAGGAGATCACTAAAACGCTTCTTTTTCAGATGATGTCGTCCCCATTGTGCCATGCTCTCATTCTGCTCCCCCTGCTCTCTTATTAATGATTTAAACATCTGAAAAGGAGCCCCATTATGCTGATACAATGCCAGCCATGGTGGGAGGTCCCTGCCGACCACTTCCAGGTGCGATCAGGATGAGGAGGTAAGTGACACGCTTTTTTTTACCCTCCCCGGGTTACTTGGAATTTTTAAAGTTTGTTTTGGAGCTTTGTTTTTACTTACTTATTTATTTATAACCCACTCTTCAGCCACAAGGCTATCAGAGCAGCTTACAAATTGTTTTAAGCAATAGCAATTTACACATCTACATTGCATTAAGCAATTTCCAATGTGTGTTAGCTAATTGCCCCCCACAAGCCAGGTACTCATTTTACCAACCTACAAAAGGATGGAAGGCTGAGTGAACCTTGGAGCCCTCTGGAATAGAACTTGCAACGTGGTGACTTGCAGTACTGGCATTTAACCACTGCGTCACCAGGGCTCCTTACTTTTGATGTTTGTTTTTATTATTTTTACATTTCCTGTACGATTGTTCTCTCACAAGAACAGCCAACATTTGCTTTATGGGATGTGAATGCAGCTTTACAATGGCTGCATTCACTCCCTGCCTGCCGAGGGAAGGGGGAGCAATTTTTATGCCGGGATTAAGGTGTGTGTTTGAAAAGGTATTTTTTAAGTGTTACAGGGACAGGAGTGGGGTGGGTGAGGGGTAGCAAACAGGGATGTTTTTAGGGACCCGTGTGATAATCTCCTTATTCTGTATTATGTTGCGTGTATCATTGCTATAATCTGCAGTCTCTTGTAACAGATACTGGTGCACTTATAACATACCTTACATGGAGTGAAAAGCAGAAAACTCAACATAGGATCAACATCTTATGTGGTAGGCAAATCCTGCATACAAACATACAGACTGCTCTGGGATCAGGGTTAGCAAAATGTGGCCCTGGAGCTGCCTGTGGCCATGCAAGGCTATTTTCATAACCCTCGAGCCCTCAGACACACTGGACCACCTTTTTTTCTGGCCACCCCACCCACAAAAAAAGATGAATTGTCTCTCCTGGGACCCTTTCAGAATAAACAGATATAGCACCATGATTTCATTTTAACAGCCATGGTTGTAATCTATGTAATCCTGAAGTTGGTAGTTTGGAGAGGGACTACAGCTCTCTGACCAAGAATTCTAAGTACTGCTCCCTACACTGCAAATCCCAGGATTCCATAGGAAAGAATCATTGCAGTTAAAGTGTAATTACAATGCTATAATTGTGTAGTTTGTAAGGGACCTGGGAAGCCTACGTAGCAATTTGCCTTTTAAACAGGTTGTGTGATAGCTTTATTGTTTAATATAAAAATACTTGCTTTTCAGAAACTCCAAAGTTCACAGTTTTGGCAGGCTAACTAAGAGTCTCAGGGGGAGAAAAATGTCCTGTGGACCTGTTGCAGTGGGATGATTTCAGAGCAGCGATAGCAAAAAAGCAGAACAGATTATACATTTCTTGGATTTTTCACAGCAAACATTCACTGCTTCAGTTCTCTTCTTTAATGAAAGCATGTGGACAACTCAAGCATAAGAGTACAAAGAAACAGAATATACAACTACTTCAAATGGACTCAGAATACTACAAAATGCATCTTTTCTCCTCAGTCACTTTGTCATTTATGTTACTGTTGTGTGATCTTTTGTTGTTGTTGTTGCTATTGTTCACAAAAAGATAAGGATGTGTCATCCCTCATTCACTGAATAAGAATGTCTGCTATCCAGTCTATCTTTGCTTGATATCTCTGTTTTACAGTTTGAAGATCTGCTGAGAATAAAATGAAGATGACAACAGTACCAGTAATGACAACAGTAGTAATGGTGATGATGGCAATGATGTTTTTAACCTAGATTTATTGAGAGTAGACTCACGGAAGCCAATAGGATAGGCTACTCATCTGCAATGACCATCAGTCCCATTGATTTCAATGGTTCCCTCCTAGCAATTAGAAAAGCTGGATCCATCCACAAAATAAAAATAGGGAATACTAACAATGCACACAGATTCCAATCCTGGCACTTTGCTTGCAAGTAAACCCCTCTAACAAAACAGGAAATTTTCATAAACAAAAATAAGGAATCAAATGATAAACAACTGTAACCCATCCAGTAAAGAGCCCTTCAGAAATGCTTGACACTTTCAATGCACTAATTAGTATTAATTAATTCACAAAGTAATCTATCCTCAACTGTTTTGGAACTAAAAGAAAGTAGAACTTAAAAGTGCAACTTTAATTGAATGGGGGGGGGAATGCATTTTTGCCAGATATCAAAACAATATAATACATGAAACACTGATGTTTCAAGGGAAGACTCTTTTCTATTATTTAATTTCTTTACTCAAATTTACTCTGACACACTATCGATCATTTTATGAACTCTTTCAAACTGGATATTAATCCTGAGTTTATTTGCTCAAAGGAATAAGGGTTGAGTTTCTAGGACTTATTTGCATTCTGATATTCAGCAGAATAGCCCAGATTCAGATCCAGAAGCAGAAAATGATGGAAATTAAATAAGTGAGTGGGCTTTAGATTAATGTACTCAATAAAGTCAAGGGAGAAATTCCACACTTAATAAGTGCTATGTTTAATAAACACATTCTAAAGCTGTGTCCAAATAGATGGGATACTTTAGGATGCCTTCTGAATTTTAAAAACACATCATTTGGCCTTAATGGCATTCCAAGAGAGCTCATTCTTCTTTCTAATGGCAGATTCTTTCATCAAGAATTAGTACATTAAGAACTGAAAAGAAGCTTGTCCAGCAGCTGATACATAACATAGGTACTGTAATTTCACAGTCCTATTAGAAAGATGTACAAGGATGAAAAATAGCAGCAGCCTTTGTGCTAATGCTAAGAGCATAGTAAATTAATACTTCAAAACTAATCAATCAAGTGAGACAAAGGCAATCAGCTGGATTCATACCCTGAAATCAGCAAGATAACTTTCCATGAAAAAGCTGAACTCTGATAATGGCATTAAGTTCCTGTTAATAAGGATTGTTCCAAGTTTCACTAAGGCTTGACCCATATGACTGAGAAATTCTACCAATTTCCAGAGACTATGGCTAGCATAGCATAGTGTGGTGGTTAGAGTGTTGGACTAGAACCCTGGAGAACAGGGTTTGAATCCCTGCTCAGCCATGGGAACCCACTGGGTGAACTTCCGCAAGTCACACTCTCTCAGCCTGAAAAGGACATAAAGTCAATCCCCCTCTAAACAAATATTGCCAAGAAAAACCCATGTTAGGTTTGCCTTAGTGTTACCATAAGTCAATGTGTATAGAGCCATTGTACTGTCTATCTCCTTTACGGGTCTGAAACATGGGCCACCTATCGTCACCACTTATGACTCCTTGAATGCTTTCATCAGCGCTGTATACACACAATCCTAAATATACACTGGACTGACTATGTGATGAATGTTGCCGTCCTTGAGCAAGCAGGGATCACCAGCATTGAGGCCATGATATTGAGAACACAGCTGCACTGGGCAGGGCACGTTTCTAGTATGGAGGACCATCGCCTCCCAAAAATAGTACTCTACAATGAACTCGCCACAGGTCAGCATAAGAGGGGTGCTCCAAAAAAAGCGATACCAGGATTCCCTGAAACAACATCTCCGGATTGGCCAAATTGATCACCAACAATGGTCTGCCATGGCCTCACATCAGGAGGCATGGAGATGCACTATCCACAATGCTGCATGCCTTATTTGAGAACTCATGCCGAACAAGTCTTGAAGAGAAACGACAATGCAGAAAGAATCACAACCTGGAAATATCACCCAAGGAGACCTTCTGCTGTGCTTTTTGCAACCGGACTTGTTTATCTCGGATTGGCCTTTTTAGTAATCAGCACACTTGCAGAAAGCGTGGGGTGAGTCCTTCCCAAATCTTCGATTGCGAAGAAAAGTCAGAGAGAGACCATAAGTCAGAAATGACTTGAGGGCACACAATAACTACAATGGCCAGCATCCTGTTGGTGATAAATGTTGGTGGTGACTCCACCTTACACTTGTGTATGTATTATTTTCATAATTGCAGAGGTTGGTATTCTATTCCTCCCTCCACAACATCCAAAGCATTTACCCCACTCTTAGGAATCACTGCTGGGCTACAATAGCCCCCCTCTTCTCCATTCTGTTGCTGGTGGAGAATGGAGGGGATCAGATAGGTATCTGGGTATACAACATCTGCTGAGAACTGCAGAGAACCCCAGCAGAGCACTGTGGAAGGTGTCCTTGATCTGTGTATGGCTCCAATACTCCCATTTCCATCAGAAACATAATGGTTGGTGTCAAATATAAGGCTTGAGACAAGGATGCCGCTAATACAAGTGAGGGCATGGAAACAGATGATATATTATTGGCTAAAAATTTAATTCTGTCCAGTTGGTTTAACCCCACTAGTCCTAGCAGATAATTTCTCTTCTCCTGGGAGACAAGCAGTAGAGTATAAAGTGGCTATTTATGGACTCTCCCCTTTATTCTTGTTATCATTAGATAATGATCAGGCTAAACAAATAGTTACTCAAAGAATAAAGGATATGGAGTTCCCAAATGAAATTAGTAGGCTACCACAAAACAATAGAACCTGGCTAAGTAGGGGAGTATGGGAACCAGCTAGATACCTGCAAAATTTAATGTTTTCTAGATTGAGAATTACTTCCTTTAAAGCCAGACTTAATATTCTTCCATCTGCACTACTTCAAGGCAGATACAACAAAGTCCCTGTGATAGAGCGCACTTGCCCATGTGGAGAAATGGAAATAGAAACTATTTTACATGTACTGCTACACTGTAGATTTTATGAGAATATTAGATCAACTTATATGTCCCTATAATAGAAAAACTTCCGGGGTATACAGACAACTTTTATGTGAATTATTTACTCTAAGATTTAAATCCTTATGTCCACAGTTGCTAAATTTTGTGTTGCAGCAATGAAAATAAAACAAATCCAGATAAGAGATATCTCCTCAACTTAAATGTAATACTGTTTTGGTATCATTATTATTGTAAATTTGAAAGTATTTATCAATAAATGCTCAGGAGAAAGACAATTGTTATTTTATTATATTTTATTACATTTTATTGTATAAATATAATATATTAGCTTTATTTTATAAGATAACCAATATTAACTAAGGCATAGGTGATGGTATGCTTTATTACTATGTATCATCTTCTAGCTTATACCAGTTTTTTCTTTTAATTGTATTTTGTATTCGTTTTTCAATTGTGCTGGTCATTGACCAAATAAAATATATGTAGGTATGTATATGTATAATGGCTGGGAGGGGCTACCACAGCACAACAGTAAGTCTTGAAAGGGAAGATAGGGAATCCATAGGAGAGTTCCACCAGAGGAACTATTCTTGACCATGTAGGATCTCAGTCAAAGGGTGACAATGTTTTGGTCTCTGCTTGGTCCAGGGTAGGAGCAGGAATAATAAACCCTTTCGGATTTTGTTCAATTGCAATTCTACCACTACTTGCCATTAGTTATGGTTGCCAGCACTACTGGGAGTTTCAGTTCAACAACCTCTGGAGGACTGTATGGTTCCCACCTCTGGTCTAGGGCAAAGGACACACTTTTAGAGCACAGACCAGGCCTTTTCATACTATACAGTTATATTACTTTGATTCTGTTTGATCACTTTATCCACTTGATCACTTTATCAGTAGCCTTTTACATTACTGCAATGCTAGAAATTTGGAGACTGAAAGAAAGGGGCAGCCACAGTTCCCAAGGGAATGGAAACACCAAAAATAGAAGAGTTCTACATGTGAATGATTTTATGGCTCACTGCCTGCAATGTTAGAAATTCGGGGACTGAAGGAAAACTTCATGAAAACTCTTGAGTAAGGCTGCAAATTTTCACTGATTTTATTTTCACAAAGGAGAAAGGGTGAATGAACAATTCAAAAGTTTTCTCCTCAGTGAGCAAAAGGTTTTTTGGGTGAAAATTGCACTTTCCAAAACACACACACAGTTTTATGCTATTGCTGCTGCTGACCTAAAATAAAATAAAATCTTGGTTGTCCTTCTGATCTCATGCAGCCTGTAAAAATCAGAGAATGTTTGACAGTATTTTTTAGACATCCCTTTTCACCAAGAATGAGAACATTTCTGAATAATCTTTGCATCCCTACTTTTGAAAGAAAAAGGGAGAGGGTAACTAGCAACAGAAAAACCTCTTCTTCAATGGAAACAATGTTCCTTAGCATGCTGAGGAGTACTATGTTCAGTTAAGGAATATGGGTGTGAGCCAACCTCAACTGTTTGTAGCCAGTCCTCCATGGACTGGGACGTTTCAGTATCATCATTTCAGTGCAGCTGTTTCAGAGTGGTGCAGTTTTGCTTGTTTAACAATTAATAATTGATCATTTTTTCCCAAGAAAATGCAATCAAATCCATTTTTGTTTGGTTGTGATTGTCTTGCAAAACCATTTGGGTAAGGGTTGGGGCTAGGGTAAGGGTTAGGGTAATTGATAATTGATAATAGCCCTAACCCTAACCCTTACCCATATGGCCATACTGAAACATCCTAGACCTATCTCCCACATCACTCATATCTTCACTCCCTCTTTTTGTCTTCTTGTTTACTTCCAAGAGTGGGATTGCAGGGAGAATCATGGCAGGATGCATTTTATTATGAGCTGGGCCTGAATGTGAATAGATTGGTAGGATCATGTGATTATTAATTGGTTTCCAAACTTCTTTTCCTGATATGATATTCAACTCCTCATTACAGACTTTGTGTGGCTTGACATTTTAAATCTTCCACCTGGATCAACTACAAACTTATTATTTTGCAAGCCAATGAGATTTGTGGTTAGTTTACAATTGGCCTATCTCTACACCATTGTCATACTGAGTTCAGTGTTCATTAATGGACTGTACTGAAACAGGGAGGCTTAAAAATAAGAATAACGCTTTTTCTCACTGTGAAAAATCTTTCTCTCTCTTCGGAAGTTATATAAGGGAGATACAAATTGGTGTCCATTTGGAGTGAGTGTGAGAAGTGGTTCCCCATTTAAATTCAGTTTTTTAATAAGATTGACTAAAATGTGCAGTGTGAAAGCACTCTGGTTTCCTAATTGGCTGGATCTTTCCTCCAGTAAAAATCAAGTGGCAAAAGGGGTAGGAAAATAGAGTGAGCAAATAGAGTAAACCTTTAGGGACGATTTAGGCTGCATCTGCACTGCAGAAATAATCCAGTGTGAGAGCACTTTAACTGCCATGGCTCAATGCCATGGAATCCTGGGAGTTCTAGTTTGTTGTGGCACTAGAGCTCTCTCACAGAGAAGGCTAAATATCTCACAAAACTACAAATCCCAGAATTCCATAGTATTGAGCCATGGCAGTTAAAGCACTGTCAAATTGGATTATTTCTGCAGTGCAGATGCAACCTAAGAGACTGGTTAAAGCAAGAATGGACACCTCCCTTGACTTCTGAGGGCCATCGTTCTCCACAGGACCTTAGAGGTCTACCCCTGCCTCTCTGGCCTATGTCACAACACCCTGATTTTTTTTTCTCCTAAAAGTTTAAATAGGGGAAGGCTCAAGTGGGAGCTCTCAAAGCCTGACCTTTCCCCACCTTTGGTGTGAAGTGTCTTCATTCCCTTTTGCACTGAAAATGTGTGTGGACATTCAGTGCAATGCTGAGTTTAATCACAGCAGCTTGGGTAAACACTGAAGGGCCAAAAGAAAAGTTGCACCATTATTAACACTCCATAGACAAATAAAAATCAAATAGTGCTACAGATAGAAAACACAGTTTATTTTTTTTTAAAAAAAAATGTCAGAAGAGTCTTGATGAGCCACATCCTCCCACTCTTTCAAAAACCACAGGGAGAAAGAAAGCAAAAGTTTTGTCCCTTAAGGGATGAATACAATTTCCATAAATTAAATGAGATGGGGCAAATTCTCTTCTGTAAAATCAAATTCCACATTACCAGCAGGATTTTCATATTTCATAGATGAACCAAACTTAAAGCACTATTAATGATTTATTTACACATCTTCCTCCCTATACTACAATATATAAATATATTTTCTGTTTCTAACACTAGACTGGACAAGCAGGAAGGAAAACAGGAAGATTACAGTACACCTAAGTCCTTTGGCAGAAGTGGCTAGGGATGTAATTCTTCACTAAATTTGTTATTAAAGTAAGCAACGAGTGTTATATGACTATTCTTCCCTCTGTGAGAAAGTCTTTGAAAATTGTACAGTTTTTCAAGATTATTTGCAGTTCAGGATTTATTCTGACAAAATCTGCATGTGGCATTTTTGCACACAAAACAGCATTTTTCTGTGTGTAGGAAACAGCATCTCCTGTGCAAAAAGAATTTCTTTGCAAAAATATTTTCTGTAAATAATATTTCTACATTATTTTATGTGCAGAAATGCTGTAGTTGAGGGCTTATTCTGCACAAAATTTGTGTGCCCTCCCCATTTTTGCACAGAAACAGAAATGCTATTTTCAGCACAGAAAGTGCTATACCTGTGCATGAAGTGTTGTTTTCGGTGTGCGTGCACACAAGAAAACAGTATGTGAGTTTTGCACAGAGTAAGTCCTGACCTGTGATGACTCTTGTCATTCCAGGATTCTCCTTGTCTGGGCTCTCCAACATTCGAGAAACACTTGTGAAAAATTATTTTTCAAATATATTTGAATATATTTTCTATCCCTAGGAGTGGTAGAACCAGCAGTGGGTTTCAGTTATCTCTGGCCAGCGTTCCTCACAACTTGGGTTCCAATCTTCAGTAGCTCTACCTCCACACACTTCTAAACAAACAAACAAAGTTCTGTCATCACGACAAACAATTGTGCTGCGACACTGAACAGCCTCTCCAAGTTGTGTCTCACAGACAGCCCCACTGGGAACAGCCTAATCTTTTGGTGTAGTGTTGAAAAAATAATAATTATCAAAAAATGGTCTCCTCTAAGGAAAGGGTCAAACCCATCCCCACCCCAGTCCCGCTTTTCATGGGGTGGGTGGGTGGAGAGAAACAAATGACTCCATGAATATAGCTAGAATCTTCTCCTCTAAGGTAGTTCAAGAAGCATCTCATCATGGAAAGGCGAGTATTGCATCCTTCTCAGTTTGACTGTCTATACTGTACCTTTGACACTAGAATAGTTCTGCATGATGGTGCTGATATGGGCATAACTGACTATTTAATTTTCCTTGGCCCACACAAAGTTTTTTTTTATATTTATTTATTTATTTATTTATACCCCGCTCTTCAGCCAGAAGGCGATCAGAGCGGCTTACATATTATTTTAAGCAACAGCAATTTACACATCTACACTGCATTAAGCAGTTTCCAATGTGTGTTCGCTAATTGCCCCCACAAGCTGGGTACTCATTTTACCGACCTACGAAAGGATGGAAGGCTGAGTGAACCTTGGAGCCCGCTGGAATTGAACTTGCAACGTGGTGACTTGCAGGTGGGGGCAGGGCTGACAGGGCTCTAGCCTGGGGGTACAGGAGCCTGGGATTAGGAGGGGGGCCCAGCATGGCAGGTTGGCAGGCTAAGTGAGATGAACAGAAGACAAAAAGTGACTTTATAAAATATTGACTTTTGTTTTGTCCAACTAAAATTAATTATTTTATTAAGCACATTATATTTTAGACATGTTACATTACAGTTTTTATTATGTAAATCTATTTAGTTTTTTTAAAAAATAAATATAAATACAGTATTACTTTGGTGTCATCATCTAAACTGACTTATTTTAATTTTTATTCTAAACCCTGTAGAGCATCTTGCTGTGCTTAACCTTAGTTTGTAGTAGGGGGCCTGCCAAAGATCCTGCCCCAGGGGCCCACTTCAGGATGTGGGGGCCAGGTCATTATCTCTCATGCCTTTTGCTGATATTCTGCTCTGGGGCGGGGGCAATACATGGCCCAGAGTACAAGACACTAGGAGCTTTTGGTTGTTCAATACCACCACCACCCCAAATGAATTACTTGGTCACTTTCATTTTCTTACACACACACACACAACATTTTTTTTAAAAAAACAAAAAACCTTAAATTCTTCCCATAAAAACCAATGTGGTGCAGTGGTTAGAATGTTGGACTAGGAGTTGACAAATCCATACACCCTCCTACCCCAAGCTATAAAATTACTGGGTAACCGTTGGCTAGCTATTTGTGACTGTGACCTACCTCACAGGGTTTGTGTGAAGCTAAAATAGAGAGGAGGAGAACCATTAATGTCCCTTTGAGCTCATTGCAGAAGAGGTGGGATGTAAGTGTAACTAATACAGCTATAAAGCAATTTCCAAACTTTGGAAGGTTCTTACCAGTAAATGAAACAAAATTCTCACTCATCCACCTAAAAAAATGGTGCAAGGAACTGAACAGAAGCAATACTTTAGGAGTTCAATGTAAAATAAGCCCTTCCCACAGTTGTATGAGCTGTAAAGTTCATATCTCTGACAGTGCCAGTAGTAGGGAGATGGACAACAGTGGAACTGGCACCAAGAATCCCTACACTTTATCACAAGAGTTGCTGCTCATAGGATCAACCTGTAGTTTATTTGCCTGCTACATTACATTAAACACTATAAACTAGACACCAAAAGTCTGGGATTTGTAGTTTTGTGAGATATTTAGCCTTCTCTGTCAGAGTGCTCTGGTGCCACAACAAATCCCAGGATTCCATAGCATTGAGCCATGGCAGCTAAAGGACTGTCAAACTGGATTATTTGTACAGTGCAGATGCAGCCTAAGAACACACTTTGATTTGGGCTCTTCTCTATATAGTGGAACAATTCTACAATTGATAAATACAGGTCTAGCTAGCTCATGTGTTTAGAGGGAAGGAATGCATCCAAAGCTGCTGCTTCTCCAACAAATGGAATTATTTTTACCTGTATTGATATATTTACCTGTAAGCTGAATCAGCCCTAAATAATTATGTATAAAATAAATTTGGAGCATATATTATACAACTTTAGGTGTCTAGTCCCTGGCAAAATCACAGATCAGCAAACTAAAATATTGTTTTTACTCTTCACTTGACAGTGGGTTGTTGTGCCCCATTCTGTATGGGCGTCTTAGATTCCTGTATCCCACTGTAGTTGCTGGCAGGAATAGTTCCAGAGTGAGAGAACCTTTGTTCAAGGCAAACAAAATGAATAAAGGAATAAAATAACTTCTCTGTAAATCAGCCTGTTCTCAATAAATCATCATGCTCAAATGTAACTAAGAAAGGCAGAATCTAGCATGAGACAACAGAGGTGTGAGTCCACTTGATTCTCAGTGACTAACAGTGAAATCCTCACCATATATATTCAGAAGGAAGTCTCATTATGTTTAGAGGGACTCATGTACAGGGTCACATTATACCTGTGAGTGTGCTAATAGCATCAGCATGGTTTATTTTACAAAGTAAAGATTCCACCTAAAGAGATTCTACCTAAACATTAGGAAGAACTTCCTGACGGTAAGAGCTGTTCAACAGTGGGATGCAGCGCCTCGGAGTGTGGTGGAGTCTCCTTCTTTGGAGGTTTTGAAATAGAGGCTGGGTGGCTATCTGTCAGTGATGCCTTGATTGTATGGACTTTATCAGACCAGGCAAATATGGCATCATAACATCATTTTCTGCTGCTCTAGAGACTAGGACACAGAACAATGGACTCAAACTACAGGAAAAGAAATTCCACCTAACCATTAAGAAGAACTTCCTGACAGTAAGAGCTGTTTGGAAGTGGAATACACTGCCTCAGAGTGTGATGGAGTCTCCTTCCTTGGAGGTTTTGAAACAGAGGCTGGATGGCCATCTGTTGGGGGTGCTTTGATTGTGTATTTCTGCAGGGCAGGGGGTTGGACTGGATGGCCCATGTGGTCTCTTCCAACTCTATGATTCTATGAAAGTAAATTGCAGTACCCTTTTGTGCGTGCATGTGTGCACGAGAGAGAGAGAGCAAGACAGTGAGAGAGAACTGTAACTGGATCATAGTGTGTGGAGGGATGAATTAACCCTATGCCACACCATTATCTCAAGTTAGACTTAATCCCTCTCCTCCTCTCCCCACCTTCACCACTATCTGCAGTTATAAGCTCCTGTTTATACCAACAGTACAATATATCCCACACATATCCCACACATTCCCCACATCCTTGCAATATATCAGCCCTCCCTCTACATACGTCTGACCTGCCCATTTAAAAGGAAATTAACTGATAAAAACACACTGAATAGTCTTCTTGATTTTTCAGTGTAAGTATACTGCACTGATCCTTTAAAAAGTTCTTTGGGTGAAGAGTCATTAAATCATTGATAAAGATTTGATGCAAAGTAATGTGATCTCAAGCCCAGGTCCTTGCTAAGAGAGACCACTGAGCACACTATTAGAAAACTCCTTTTTTTTCTGTACCCCTAAAGAACGGCATAAGTGAAATACCAAAGGGCCAGTTCTGCAACCTACCCAATCAAATGCATACAGACAATAAATTAGAGTGGTAATCTTTTAATTTAATATTACCCAGTGGCTGAGGTTTCCCCTGGTTTATAAAGCCAGTGTAATACCCCATTTAAAAAATGGGTAAGTAGAATCATAAGCTCTTTAATCAGATTTTCTGAGAATGATCATAGATCATCATTAGATTATTATATACTGATATACTGCAGAATATTAAAATCGTATCAAGTCCAACTAGGCAATGTGATAAAAACATCTTGTTACCTTTAAGATGGTGGGTAGGGAGGGGAAGAGAATAATTGTCCATTTCTAAGTATATTTACTTGGAAATAAGTTCCACTCTTTCACTCTTTTCAGTGAGGATTTCTTCTTAGTAAACATATTCATACTAGAAGCCCAAAAGACACACACACACCCCCGCTTAAATCAGGCAACTAGCAAACTGCTTAACTGTATAAGATTTTATATATATATATATATATATATATATCGACTTCATTATTTGAAATGCAACACTGACTGCCTCTCCAGCACTCCTTCATTCACCAGAGGAATCATAAACTGGAAGGATCCTCACAGGATACACAGGTCCAGATGCATTTGTTCCTTAACTGCCTTTGAGAGATGCTTATTCAGCAAACTGAGGAAACTCACTTACTCAACTGTTCAATACCTTAAAGGAATGCAGAATTAATAAGTCTGAAAGGATGTAACACAACAGTCAATGATCCATTCAGTTCACATACAGTGCTTAGATGCCTGTTGGACAATCGTATGCATTTCTGCATAGAAACAAATCCCATGTGTTCTACAGCTCTTACTCCTAGATGTATAGGGTTAAAGCTAGAGTCTGTAGAAGTTTAAGGCACCCAATGATCTTAAGAAGCTGAGCAGCTCATACGACAGCTGTTGGTTCAGGGTTCCTAGTCAGGTATCTCAAATAAAGAAGTGCCAGAACAATGATCCTACCCTTCACACTTCCCTGCTTCCTTAGTTTTGTTACTTTAAAAAAAAATTATTTACATTTATACCATGCCTCTCTTCCAATGAGGTTAAAGTGATATACATATCTCCTCCTCCTCACTGTATCCTCGCAAGGACACTGTGAGGTCAGGCAGAGAGATAATGACTAGCCAAAAGACACTCATTGAGTTTAATGGGCTAGTGCGACACTCTAACCACTATATAACCTATTCATTACTTGGAATAGTTGAATATCATAATCACATTTTTTTTTCTTTCCATAATCCTATCCTACCCTCTAATTCTCTTCACCTTTTCTCAGCTCTTCAGCTCTTTCTCACCTTTTCTCAGCTCTTCCCATAAAAAGAGAGAAAGAGAGACATGCTCTGTCACTATCATCCCATGCTGAACATAACCAATCTCCTATGATTTCAAAACCTCAGCAGTTTTGGGTCTGGTCAGTACTTGAGCTAACCAGAATTCCACAGAGTTCCCAGGTAAGACTAGGGGGTGGGGAATCCAACCTGAAACTGTGACAAGTCACTGCCTGTTGAATTGGAAATATTAGGCTAGAAGGACAAATAATCTGAATCAGGATAAGGCATCTTCTTGTGTGACTATGTTCTGCATGAATAATGTCAATGAGTTCTTTCTAACAGCAGAACTTGGCTAAGAGAGTTCAAGAAGACTGTTGCCTATGATCTCACAGAGCCACTAGTCAATAATGGTCAAGCTACACTAGTGGTTTGATTTGGTATAAGAGAGTTTTATATACAAACAGCCCTGCTCTTGCTTCTTCATAACTTCAAATGTTGGCCTCCCTCATTTTTCCCCTCTATGCCTGCCTACCACTCATTGAATCTCCTTGGCTATCTCTCCTTCTCTCTTTCTGATATTTAACACACATTGCAGATATGTGCATCTGGGAAAGGGCTGCAGTTTGCCTTAACCCTGTTTGTTTCTTTACCAAATTTCTACACCACATCTCCCTGTTCTGGGCATACAAGATTACATGATGCACTATAAAAGTGATAATGCTGGGGGAAATGAAAGGCCGTTGGAAAATAGGAAGACCATGGTAGTGATGGATTGATTCAATTAAAGAAAGCCATGGCCATGAGTTGGGAAAATGTGAGCAGGGCTGTTGATGATCAGGGCTTGTGGAGAGCTCTCATTCATAGAATCACTGTAAGTCAAAGTTGATCTTATGTCAAATACCAACAACAACAAACCTATGCCTGCATCTTCCCAACCTTTTCCAAGGGAGTTTTTGAATGTCATTGGCATCTGACAGAGAATTAGGATATGATGTACTTAACACTAGAATCTCTATGACCTTGTGATTTTATACCAAAATCAGATTATGCTTCATGTTTTAATGTATCCTTCATAGGTAACTGTCAGTAAAATTTCCTTCTGTCAGCAAGCAGACAACTTTTAATTTCAACAAGCTTTTGGCTACTGACTATTTCATACAGAAGGTTATTTTTATGGGAGATGTACTTGTGTTCTCATTGTAATGTTTTAAATGCTTTAAATCTGTGTTAATTAGTGCTGTTTAAAAAAGTATACTTTGTTTAAAATAAAAACAACCTCTTTTACAATGATGATTTTCTTAGATGTATATTGTTTAAATATACATTGTGAGGTTCATACTGGGTATGAACTTGAGGTTCATACTGGGTGAAAGGCAGGATATAAATAAAATAAGATAGGTGAAACAAGTTATGGTGAGAGAGCATCTTGATAATTCTCCAATCCTGTTGAGGGGATCTCATCATCAGCACTCATGTTAGATGCCAAATGGGCTGTTTTTCTGCCATGCTTTCTGCAATTTGCACAAAATGTACTTTGCACAAAAATCTTGTCTTTGCACAAAAAGTAGGGTGTATTTTTCCCTTTCTGAAACTAAGCACACATACACACCACAAGCACAACAGGATAGGATGTCAGATTGAAAATACATAAAGAATCCTCCCAATTACACTAGCTTACTAGCCCATGGAACAAAGCAACAATTTCTGCATTTTTCCATTAAACACATTCTACAGAAATGTACCAAAACTCATCCTGAAAATGAACATAATCACTCTAAGATCAGCCCTTGCTCTTCTGCTGTTCTTTCTTTGAAAGTGCGGACAAAACAAAGCAGGATTTATACCCATAGCTGCAATCCAGTTCTTTTAAAAGAAAAACAAACCCCCTGAAAGATATATACACACACACACCAGAAACAGAAAATATCCTGGCTGAGTAAGCAATTCTTTTCAACCACACTGCAGTTGGTAAAGTTTGAGAATGTGTCCCACTAACAAAGCTTTTCAGGTTGGGGCAAATTACAGCTTTACACATTGGAATACATATTCAAATTTACAGAGGAAGTCAAAATGCCTTGTGTTACTGTTTCAGCATCTTTATTGTTCAAGTCACTCCATTTGTCATGAAGATTATTTATGTACTATACAGAAAATGAAATGAAATAGCAACCAGGTTTGGAAATAATATATTTTGAAGGGAAAGGACTATTAGTGGGGGAAGAATTCCTTGTGAAATGGTATCATCAGATTCTAATGAATATTTCAGTGCTTGACAGGAAACCCATTTAGAATGAGACCAAAATGACTTTCTAATTTTCTCTACAGCTTTATCATATTTCCCCTCTACCCACCTCAGGGCCAACACTACACCAGATTGACTGGTCTATAATTTTACATCTCCATAAGGATGATTGATCATTATATGGAACACTCTCATATTTTAATGCTGATTAAAAAAATATTTACATTTCCATGGAAATAAGGTTCAAATCCAATAGAGACTCTTTTCTGTATCAAACCACCCATCTCTGGAATAGCTCCTGCTGTTGCTTAATATAACAACTTAAAATGAGGAGTGAAGAGCAATACTGCAGCCAACCAAAACTGCAGAAAGACTTTAGACAGCATGTACTACTGAGCCAAATATGAATAGTCTCCAAATGTGATATATGTGAATGCATGCATTCAGATAGGTATGTGACTCATTCAGAAACGTAATATAAAATGCAGTAAAAACCATAACGTGGATGATGAAGACATCAAAATAGTCAAAGACTTTCTATATCTTTATCTAGTCATAAATCAAAATGCATAATGTAGTCAAGAAATCAGAAGATGACTAGGACTTGGAAAGGCAACTATGAAGGAACTAGGTAAGATCTTCAGGTATAAAGATATCATTGAGTACCAAAGTCAGGATTATTCATGCCATCACATTTATGATTTCTAAGAATGGTTGTGAGAGCAGGATAGTGAAGAAAGCTGATAGGGAGAAAGCTGATGAATCAACTCATTTGAAATGTGGTGCTGGAGGAGTGTGCTGATATAATGGACTGTCAAAATGATCAATAATATGGTCGTAGAGCAAATCAAGCCTGAACTCTCCCTAGAGGCCACAGGCCAAATGAACACTATGCAAATTTGAAACTGGATTATTTGCGATGGCTCTATCCTATTGAATCCTGGGATTTGTATTTTTACAAGGTCTTTAGCCATCTCTGCCTAAACGTGTTGGTGGCTCACCAAACTACAATTTTCAGGATTCCATAGGAAGGAGCCATAGCAAACAATCCACTTTCAAACTGGATTGTTTGTGTAGTGTGCATTTGGCCAAAATGAACAAACTGAGGTTATCACACTTTTGCCATACCATATGATGAAATGACTAATTACAAAAGACAGTAATGCTTAGGAAAGTGGGAGGCAGTAGGAAAATAGGGAGACTGCATTACAGGTGGATAGACTCAAGGCTTGGCTACACCAGTCAAACATCCAAGCTTCTGCCCGTCCCAGAGTCCTATAGTCTAAATGATACTGAGCATTTACTCTAATCTGCCCTGGGGAGTCGAAATGACCCCCATCACAGATATGGGGCTGGAACAAGGGCAAGCCAGGATAGGGCCCTTAACTGTGTTTTAAGAAAATACCTGGTTTAATGTGGCATTGTTGGATCACACACACCATGTCCCAGAACACTGCTCCTCACTGCCGCCGCCAACACCCTAGCTGTCCTGGAAGCCAGGCAGGGGTCTCTTAGCATGTGACCAAGGCTGGTCATATGCAAGGGGTGTGCAATCACATGTTGTGGGACTTCTGCCTGGCTTTTGCATCAGTGAGAACATGGCAGTGGTGGCAGCTTCAGCAATGGGCGGGTGTTTTCTGCAACTAACAGGGGTGAAACTGGCCAGTTCAAGTCCCTCCTACAAATGCATATGAATGTATGCATGCGTGCGCACATGCACACGCACACACACAGTTTTCAATAAACCTGTGTGCAGTGATAAAACACACCAGACAATATTCATGATGTGACTGCCTATATGATTGTGTCCAGATTTTTTGTGTGTTTGCTGTCACTGCCTGCCTTCAAGTCATTTCAGACTTGTGGCAACCCTGAGGCAAATCTATCATGTGGTTTTATTGGCAGAATTTGTTCAGAAGGGGGTTTCCCTTGCCTACCTCTGAGGCTGAGAGAGTGTGATTTGCTCAAGGTCACCCAGTGGGTTTCCATGGCTTGATTGGGGATTTGAACCCTGGTATACCTGTGTCCTATTCAGGAGTGCTTTGATTGTGTGTTCCTGCACAGCAGGGGGTTGGACTGTTTGGCCCCTGTGGTCTCTTCCAACTCAACGATTCTATGATTCTATGTCTAATACTCAAACCACTACACCATGCTGTACACATGTAGGCATTAGTAATACTACATAAAATGAATCTGAATGCAACCATACATAATATGACTTTGATGAAGCATTATCAAAGTGCTTGTGCATACTGATAACACAGGGCTAGGGGCTGAGATGATATCAATATTCTGAAAGCACTGAAATCTATAAAAAATCTGTATGCTGCAATTTAGGATGAATTTTACAAATACTGCTACTTCAACAACATTTAGGAATTATGGGACAATGAAGGAATGCAGTGGCAAAATTCATTTTTCCCCTGATGTGGAAAGAATGTAAATCGAGGGCTTTTACCTGGGTTTCCACAGCATGTAGAATCAATATGCCTGAATGCATGGTTCCTTAGATGGGGCATAGATTCATGTCTGTAGACTCAGGGGCAAGAAGTGCAAATGGGCCAGACAAGTAGGACTGCCTCCACCATCCTGTGTGACGGGGCAGAGACTGGAAGCAGGGTAGGGCAGGTGGCAGAAGAGATCTTAATTGGCCAGAGGCCCATGGGCAATGCTCTGCCAGTCTAACGGTACCTATGTTCTTGCAGGAGATTGGGCTGCAGATCCCAGCATAACCATGGAGAGAAAGAATAGCCTTGGGGACATCATCAGAAATCAGCCCCACTTGCCTTTCATCTGACTGGGCTGACAGTAATGCTACTATGAAGTGGTAGTGACTAGAAGGGTAAGACTGAGGTTGAGGAAGAGTCAGTTTCTAATCCCCACTCATCTCAGTGTTTGACCTTGAACCACTCACTCCCTTTCAGTCTGGCCTACCTCACAAGGTCATTGTGAAGATAAAGTAGAGTGGGGAGAAAGAGGCATGATCAGGAATTTCTTTTTAAGAAATGAAATAAATGAAATTAAAATAAATTATTTCATTCATATCAAGAATGAATGGATGGATGGATGAATGAATAAACAAATTCTGAACCCGTTTTAATAGCAAAGTTGGAAACACCACAAAATAAAAGAGACTTGCTATGCTTCTCCACCATATCTATCCTCACACAGCTCGCTTATGATTTCTTGAGTGTGATAGAAAGACAAAGACACTTTCAAAATAAAGCCAGGTCATATTTATCTAAATCTGCAAGGAGACCTGTCAGTAAAATCATGCATATCTCCTGAAGCTAGCTGTCTACCAGTGACACCTTAACAGAAGACAAGCTTATGCCATGCATTATTATTAAAGGAGTGTTAGTCACATTGTAACATCTCCAGACACACTTAAGGACAGAGCTTTTATTGCAGAGGCACTCAACTCCTGCAATATTACTTCTATGCAAATATGTCTTAGGGAATCAGCATCAGACCAGAAACCTCTTCCTGCAGAGATGGCATGACTATCATTTATCTGCATCCAGCACCAACTGGCAAAAAATGACACCGCTTTGTGATAGAGACTTAAACTAATATGCAGAATCACCTCCACAAGTGCAAGGGAATATTAAAGATTGTATCTTGCTGACAGCTTTTCATCAAGGCTTCAGAGAGGACGAGGAATTGGAGGCTAATCCACATTGTGTATCTTTGGATACTGTCATTTTCACACTCTACAGCTGCCTTGCAGAGTTGACTTGAAGAGTAATTACTGCTGAGATAAGCCTTTTTCTGGCATACGTGCAATTAATTCTCCCTGTAAAAGGGGGGGGGGCACAGAATCTGACACTTTAATAATATGTAAGTACACCTAATCTATTTCTTTTCTACTTAGATGTTTCCTAAATATGAGGAAGAAAGAAGATTTGAAAGTACTTACAGCTGTCTCTTCTTATGTAAATCACCTTCAGACCTCTAATATTCTATCACAAAATAGCCAACATGAAATATGATCAAAAATTACAATAGAATGCAGAACAAGTGAAGAATTATCATAAGGATGAATACACAATATGATTTCCTTGTGTATAACTATTACTTTTATCAGAGATTATCATGCCATTGAAGATTCAAGGGCATGGAAGTTAATTCAATTTACAAAAGGTATTTTAAGCTGAATTAAAATTACTACTCTGTTTCTATCCATGCTCCTCTAGAGGGTACGTACTTGCATATTCTCCCCATTTTTTAAAATCAAAATGAGGATTAAAAACATCTGCTTAGGCAAGTAAAAGTCTAACTAAAATAAATAAATGTTGTATATACTTGTGTAATAAGTCAACCTCACATATAAGTCAAGGACAGGTTTGGGGGCCAAAATTACAGGATTTGTTATGACCCTTGGATAAGTTGAGGATAAAACTGAATCTTCCACCCCATGAGCCAGGAAGTCCCCTTGAGCCTTAAGGGAGACTTTGGACTTCATAGGTCTATGGAGGAGACCATGTGAATTGGTCCAGCAGTGCTCAGGGAGAGATCAACTACTCTCAGGCAAACTTCACAAGGAAATGATCTGCACATGACATACCTGCCAACATTTCACAGATTAAAACCAGGATAGTCATAGCCAAGCACCATCAGAGTGTGGTCAGGTATTAATGAGGAAGAACAGACAAGTTAGGAAAGACTACAGCAGTTTGCTTTTGCCTAAGCCTACAAGGCCTCTCCTCTTCCCCTTTCTTGAGCTAACTGAGCACAAAGTACTTTTGCACTTTGAACTTGGGTTTACATGATGAAAAGTAACACGTATTTATTTGAAAAATCAGTGATCTGTACAGACCACCGTTCAAATAACTATATGTTATAGAGAGGGGGGTTGCCGTAAAACTCACCATTTAGTCTGTGTCCGGTGGATCCAGCTCTTCATCTGGATCCCAGGGTTTAATCCAGACAGCTTTTGATTGATTGGTCATCTAAACACTCCTGTTCACACAGATACGAACAGGAGTGCAACCTGATTTGCTTGCCAAATATAGGAGGTTGAGCTTGGAAAGAGAGGAATCAGTGGTGGGTGCCATTTTTTAAAAGGTATGTGGCCCATGCCACCACCACTGTCCTCCTCCTCCTCCTTTCTCCATCTGGCCCCCTTCCCAGCCCCACAACTGCTGCTGCTGTCCTCCTCCTCCTCCTCCTCCTCTGTAGGGGAGAACTGCTGGAGAGAAGCAAAGGAAAAGCCAAGAGAGCCTCGCTGGATGCTTCTAATCCTCTCCTCCTCCATCCTTCTTTGGGCCCCGGCACAAGCAACAACCCAACGTGGGCTGCCCCCTCCTCAGCTTCACCTTCGTTGCAGTGGCCCTCATCTTCCTCCCCAGCAAAGTATATTCCCAACCAAGTGCTGCCACTGCTCTCCTCCTCCATCCTCCTCCTCTGGACCCTGGACCCCTTCCCAGCCACACCGCCGCTGCTGCTCTCCTCCTCTGTCCTCCTTTTAAAACCAACTGAAAAAGTAGGATGCCAGAGGTCTACTCAGGATTCTCCCTGCCAAATTGGGACAACTGGAGGGTATGGCATGATAAAGGGACATACACACCCCTAACACTGATCATCTCCAGTTTGCCCAACAACACCAATCCCAGATCCAAGGGAGGACTTGTTTGGTGCCTTCCCCCAGCACCTCTCTCAGCCATTTGTGGTGCTTCTGAGATTGTGGGCAGATACCTGAGATGCATGGATGCCTCCCCCCAGTGGCCTGATCTGGGGCAATCACTCTAGATCAGTGGTTCTCAAACTTTTTGAGTGGTTCTCAAAAAATCCTCCAGATTTTTTGGACTTCAGCTCCCAGAATTTCTGAGCATTGGCCATATTGACTGGGACTTCTGGTAGATGAAGTCCAAAATGTCTAGAGAAATTAAGGTTGAGAACCACTGCTCTAGATGGGTTTTCAGGAACCTCAAGGGAGAAGAAAGGAGGAAGCCGAGACTGCCAAAAAGGCCCTAGAACCCACCTCTGTGTACCTCAAGCTGCAAGGAGTTTTCTGGGTTCCTTTTTGATGATCCACTCCCTCAATACCCCCTACCCCAGTAACACAGGCTCCGCAGAAACCCCTGAAAAACCATCCAGAGTGATCACCCCAGAGTGGGCCTCCAGGGGAAGGGGTTGAAAGAGCAGATCATCAAAAAGCAACTCAACGAACTCCTCCTGGCAAGCTCTTGGGCCATTTCAACAGCTGAAGCTTCTCCTTCCTTCCCCCTCAAGTTGGGTGGACTGGCCTCAACCACATTGACCTGTGGATAAGTTGACCCAGATTTTAAGGTTAATTTTTTAACTAAAATTTCTCAACGTACAGTCAAGTATATACAGTAATACTATATTTATGATATTTGGCACAGAGTTTGGTCCAAAAGCCATAGATATTAAGGGCCTGATAATTTTGGGAAAGCCTGAGCTAATCCTGTAATGTAATATATTACAAACTAGGATAGCTGTACCTGGGTAACATACACCATTATAGAAGATTGTAAAGGTTATAAATTAATAATTCATTTTATATATTTATTCATATATTTCATAAATTGTTTTACGTGTTTTTTTCTCAGAATCCTTTCACACAGTCCAGCTACACGGTATTATTTTAGGAAAAATATTACATTGTTTTACATGTGGGTTGTGAGTGGCTGAGGCAGTGAGAGGAGGGAGGGGCCCTTGTGAGGCTGGGAGTGTAGATGCAGATTGAGTGGCATGAGTGGATTGTAGGTGGAGAGGGAACTTTCATGTTGGTGGTGATTGGCTGAGGGAGTGAGAGGAGGGAAGGGATTGGTTGGGTATGTTTCCTAAGTGACCAATCAGGACACTGGGAAAGGAAACATCTCTCTGGCTTTTCTTCTCAAATGAAGAATCAGGAAAGACTCATCCCACACTTTCTGCAAGCGCGCTGTTGACTGAAAAGGCCAATCCATGATAAGCAAGTCCGGTTGCAGAAAGCACAGCAGAAGGTCTCCTTGGGTGATGTTTCTGGGTTGTGATTCTTTCTGTGTTGTCGTTTCTCTTCAAGACTTGTTTGGCGTGAGCTCTCAAATAAGGCTGCAGCATTGTGGATAGTGCATCTCCATGCATCCTGATGTGAGGCCAGGGCGGTCCATTGTTGGTGATCAGTTTGGCCGAGCCTGAGATGTTGTTTCAGGGAGTCCTTGTATCACTTTTATGGAGCACCCCTCTTACGCTGACCAATGGTGAGTTCACCATAGAGTACTATTTTTGGGAGGCGATGGTCCTCCATCCTAGAAACGTGCCCTGCCCAGCGCAGCTGCGTTCTCAATATCATGGCCTCAATAATGGTGATCCCTGCTTGCTCAAGGACAGCAACATTCGTCACATAGCCAGTCCAGTGTATATTTAGGATTGTGCGTATACAGAGCTGATGAAAGCGTTTGAAAAGCCATAAGTTTTGGTGATAGGTGACCCATGTTTCAGACCCATAAAGGAGAATAAACACAGTACAATGGCTCTGTACACACTGAAAACACACACACACACACACACACACACACACACACACATATATATATATATATTGATCCCAGACAGTTATGTGCCTCTCTATACAAAATAGCTAAAATGACAGTGGTGCACAGAAAAACTGATAGGGTGTTTCAAACCAAAAATGTACCTTGAAGCAGATTGTAAGGATGAAAAAAAAAAAATAAGCCTGAGGTTATTATCTTTACCCTCACGAGGAACTATTGCTGCATATCTAATAGTGACAATCTCAGATAAATTGCAAAGTTAAAGGGTGTTAATGCTTGCTATCTATTTAATCACCCAAGATTAAACGTAAGACCTGAAGATCTAGTACATATGTTCCAACAGCTTGTCCTAAGGTATTAAACTTCCTATAAGAAGCAGCTATAGCAGAAGCATATTCTCTATGGACTAGCTTTCAATGGAAAAGTCTCGTTCTCCTTGTATCAGTGTGAAGTTCCTGATTTGGATGGCTTGCAAAAGGAAATGCTTCCTGCAATATATCTTTAAACATTATCTTGATTTCTGTTATGTCCATTAATTCTTTAGAATCTAATTATAATTCTCCCTCATTATTTCATGGAGTGACACAAAAGTAGCCTGATTGTTCATGGATAGCAGCTATAGTCCAAGATGACCATATTTGTGCAATTCCTCTGACAAGACTTATTGGTATATCAAATATGAAAACTGATCTTTGGCTAAGGATAGAGAAAGAGTAGCTGGGAAAAGGCCTCTGGCCAAGTCTTGTAGGCAACAACAATTTCTGTAAGAATGTGGCTCCATTATCTCTCAACACCCAGTGTCAGAATACTGATTAAATTACTGGGACACAACTGAATACCCCCCCCTCCCTGGCAATATTCTTTCTCTCCCAGTGTGAAATCCTGCCACTGGCAAGCAATGCACTGTGGACAGGAAATGTCATGGATAGGAAACATCTCCTTTGAGGCACACGGTGATCAGCTCAACATATCAACATTTATTAAGCTCTACCATTGTATTTGCTACTCCCCAATGCAATTTTTGTGTATATCTTGATTGTTGGGTGTTTGATAAAATTCCCTTTTTACATAGTTCTGAGTGAATATGGCTTATTGAGGCACTACTGTATTGCAGGCACATGTGCTAAGAACATGTATAAGTTCTTACATGTGCTCTGACAACATCCCTGGTATCACAAGGGATAATTTGTGGGCAATGAGAAGTGCAAAATGCAGCCATGTACAGGTTGTCCCCCAGATCCACGGGGGATACATTCCAAGACCTTCCATGGATATCTGAAATTATGGATAACAGGGAACCCTTTTATTTTCAATGAGATGAATGCTGAAAGTTGACCATAGAGTCACAATGGAGAACCCAGTAATGCCTACATAGAACTTATTTTTTGTGGACATGGATGAGTAAACCATGGGTATGGGAGTTGACCTGTACTGGACACTGCCTTGGTCACTTGTATTGCCCTGAAAGATGCTGAAATGCAAGTCTAATAATATACTGTGGTGCAGAATCTAAATGCTACCCCTCAGCATCCTTAGACAAGAGTTAATTATATACTTTCTCAAGAAAGAAACTGTAGCACAGCAGATGAATATACATTTTTACATTTTACATGCAGAAGGTCTCAGGTTCAGATCCTGGCAGCACTTGTTAAAGGGATCTGGAAGAAATGATGGAAAAGTCCTTTCTCTGTCTGAAAAAGTTGGCAATACTGAGGTAGTTGCACCAGCTAAGCTACTCTGACTTTCTTATATAGGACATGTTATATTTATGAATATTGTTATTATGATTATTTGTGACTACAACCAAAGGCCAATTGGATCACCACTGTGTTAAGAAGTACTCACAATGCAATGATTTTCTGCAAAATAAATAAATAAATAAATAAATAGTATCTGAATGGTTTCCTGAGTTTACCATACCTCATCTAACAACACCTGAAATGCACAATCTACATTCTGACATGAACACACACACATACTGTATATTGTTCTTTATTTGAAGGGGTGTCACATTGAGGATGGAGCAGACTTGTTTTCTGCTGCTCCAGAGACTGGAACACGGAGCAATGGATGCAAGCTCCAGGAACAGAGATTCCACCTCAACATTAGGAGGAACTTTTTGACAGTAAGAGTTGTTCGGCAGTGGAACACACTCCCTCGGGGCATGGTGGGGTCTCCTTCCTTGGAGGTCTTCAAACAGAGGCTGGATTGCCATCTGTCGGGATGCTTTGATCAAGATTTCCTGCATGGCAGGGGGTTGGACTGGATGGCCCTCATGGTCTCTTCCAACTCTACAATTCTATGATTCTATGATAAGAAACTATGGCTTTTATTCTAAAGTAGTGGATTAAACCTTTTTTGTGTGTTATCAGAGAAGGAAAGGGTGTTTTTTTTACAACTTTAAATAGCCCATAATACAAAGTCCTCATTATTGTTGTCTCTAGTCTCACAAAAGGAATATATTACATGACTCAGTGAGAGCAAAGACTTAATGTCCTTTCACACAATACAGTTAGAGCTCTTTGATTTCACTTTAATTGCCATGAATCCATCCCATGGAATCTTGGGATGTGTAATTTCATGAGACATTTAGAACAATCTACCAGGGAACAATAATGTCTGCTCAAATTACAAATCTCAGGATTTCACAGGACGCAGTCATGTCATTTAACGTGGAATCAAAGTGCTATAATCATGTAGTGTGAAAAGGACCTGGAAAATATTTTCCTGGACAAATTCAAGATTTTCCAGTGAAGCCTTAAATGTCTTGGGTCCAGCAACCTGAGATAACATTTTCTCCCATATGATTCTCCCCTAACCTGAACTGAGATATAAACAGTACCCATATGCAGCTTCAACTGCCCAGGGAGGCTAAGCATACCACCACTCTTAAGACTATCTACCTTCTTAGTGATGCTTCCGATTTAACAGAAATATATTCCATTATATCTGAACTCTTATTTATTTAAAAAAAAAAACATTTTTAAAGTTTTGCTCAATCTTTTCATTGAATGTATTTAAATAATTTTATTTTAAAAATTTATGTTACTTTCCCTACATTTTTTTTTAAAAAAACTCAAAGTACAATTAATAATAAACACAGAACCAAAAACTCACTGCTAATTAGTTGGCTTCTGGTTGCATATGCATATGATTCCCTTTACTGTATTCTAGGCAGTTAATATTTTTACTACTGGTCTTGTTTCAACAGAGTGCATTGCTTTCACCTTTCATTTTGTTATATGTTGGTTTGGGAATTTTAAAAAATAGTTCATACAAATAAACAAACAACTAAACCCCGAAAGAGATGGAAAGCATATTTTTAATTATTTGCTACCAGGCAGAAAAAAACAGGTTTCCTGACAGCTGGGAAAGCCCATCAGGAACAATAATAGGGCAGCCAGAATTTTGCACATCCCCTCCTCTCCGATATTCTACTCCATGAAGTGTTGTGCAGGGATATTATATGATGAAGACCATAGAGGTAGGGGTTGCACATGCAAAAAGAAAAAAACGTTGTTTTCTGCACAGAAAATGGGTTTCCTACACAGAAAACACTGCACAGAAAGCCCACTTTTATCTCTGATTAATAATTCCTCTGCAACATTTTAGGACAGCCAAATATGGGGAGAATACTCTCAGAGACATATTCATTTTCTCCAGTCACGTGAAAGTAATCACATAACAGTCAAAGATTTATATTCCTAGTGCACAAACATGTCTTTTAACCTCCTCCTTTCCCATCTTTTATTCCTTGTGTGACATGTCTTAACTTTAGACTGTAAACCAGAGAACAGGACTCTCATGGCACTTATATTTGTAAACCACTCTGAGAGTTGTTGTTGTGTTTGTTTGTTTGTTTGTTTGAAATAAAAAGCAAGAATGATAAATGCTTTAAATAAACAATTAAATAAAACTAAATAGCATTTGCCTGGGATGAAGTGCAGACACTATACTGTCCTGCTTGTGACAGCAGCAGCAAGCAGCAGCAACAACAGCATTCTCTTCTCAATGGAAAAATATTGGCATCATGGCCGCCTACAGATCACCATAACAACAGAGTATAATTCTGCAGCAACAGAGCTTTCAGCCACTTTGAAATATATGCTTCAGGCATGACGGATGTTGTTTCAGTACCAAACCAATGCACCAAAGCTTGATGCTCTCTGTATTCCATTTTGTCACTTAATTTTACATACTAATTGGATAATATATCATCCGTTCATGTAACCACATTGGAACAGAGAACACTGATAACCAGTATTTATTGCAGAGGCTTTGAGGAAGGCCTCTTTTTATTCTTGAAAACAACTTAACTTTTCCCATGCAAACTAATTTATACTTCTTAATATGGAAAAATACAGTAATTGCATCAAGACAAAATGTTGACCCTGTGCAGAATGAAACCAAACAGCCAATTAAGTTTGTTCTCTGTCACAAATTACAGGCGACAGCAATGGTTTGAAACCAACAATTCCCCACTTAAAGAGAAGTTGCTCCTGCTAGTGTATGAGATGTTTTATCACTTTCCCTCCCCTCAGCCACAGCCTCTTACAGCCATCACCACAGAGAGTCTCCAACATCCCTGAGCAGCTTTTGGAGTGCAGGTGGAAGGAAGAATGTAATTATTAGCACCAACAAATGAGCTGGGTTGCTAGGAAGAAATCACTGGTGCCATGGCACGGTACTAAGTGGTGGTTTGTTTGTTTTTTCCTTTAATGGAAATAAATAAATAGGTGACTATGCAGGCATGAGCTACTACAGCTAGTAGGATATATGTTCAGATTTGCCCAGCAAATGGTCATACAGGGCATCATTTCCTTAGCAATAGTACACTTGCACAATAACCTGTGTGGCATCCCACACTTGCCTCTGCCTTCTATTGCCTTAAAATTAATGACATCCAACATCTGTCTAATAAACTACAATCAGCCCCCCGTATACAGAGAACCAATATCCACATTTTCAGTTATCTGCAGGACACAAAACAGCAAACCTACCATAGAGTCTTCCTAGAAAATCCCTAGAGAGGCATCCTCTCTAGACATTTTCTAGGTCCTCGAAGGCAACTCTATGGTGTTTGTAACCAGAAGTCCCATTATTTTAATGGTGTTTGATGTTATCCATGGATTCTGGTAACGGTGGTAAGTCTGGAAACCAAACCCCTTGGGTTTTTTTAAGAGTGTTTAGGTGCTTGGTGCACTTCTTTGAGGTTTGGGGGATTTTTTATTTTTAAATTCCCCATGCAATTTGGTCTCGAGGAAGGGGAGGGGGTTTTGATCTCCAGGAAGGGGAGGGGGCTCTGTGGGAGCTCCATTCACTTCCTGGACAGCTGGAGGACGGGGGAGCACTTTCTGTCCCAGAATTAAGGTAAGTGTGTGAGCATTTTTTTTATTCAGTTACAGGGACGGGAGGAAGGTGGGTGGGTGAGTAACGGAACAGGAACGGGTTTTAAGGGCCCATCTAATAAACTCCAAACACTATCTTCTGGCCTGGGTAATTGAGCTATCAGAGGCTAACCAATTCCCAGATATTGAGAGTCATAATATGTGCCCATATCAGAAGTGAATGATTAATACAGCATCCACCTCTCTATCACAGAGCAGGCATTACACTTTTTTTATTTATTTATTTGGTGGTCCCAGCCAGTGTCCTTGTCAGGTGGACTGAATCCCTAAAGGAATCAAGCATTGCCTTTCACTTACCAGTTCTTCACGGAGCTGGAAAATGAGTTCATCTCTTTCCTTCAGTTGTAGCTTCAGCGTATAGCATTCATCTTTCATTATATCCTGCAAAAAAAAAAAAAAAAAAACACCATCAAAAGAGATGTTATAATAGACTTAGTGGGTTCTTCTTTGCTCCTGACAAGAAAAGGCAGCTTCACACAGTGTGAGATAATTACATTCCAGTAATGAAACGTAATGTCCCTCCATCATGTGTGATATTTTTAATAACATATTCTAAATTTGCAGTGTAAACAAGCTAATGTATTGAAAGTTTTTATATGCACAGAAATGTGAAATAGCTCCCTGTGTGTTAAGTCCATTTCGTTAGTGTTTGATACTTTTAAGCCTTTTATTGAAGTTCCTGTCAGGCATCTCTTTATTTCAGTGAAGGAACAGATGGCTGTAAAATTTCATAGTTGTGTTCATACAAAACTGCATTGCAAAAATTTCTCTTCAGATGCATTACTGGAGATTTTAAAAAAACCAAAGCAGCCTGCAGATAGGAAAAGTAAGCGGAAACACAAGCAGGCATTCAGTAAACAGAAAGGAAGCAACCCTTCCATGAAAGGAAGTACCCTAGCATGACAGTCAACAATATTGCTACAAAGTCAAATGTAGTGACCTGTGAGTGCATTTGGTACTTTTTAAAATGAGATTCAAATGACACAGGTTATTTGTGGCTGGATTTGGCAAGAGGCATGAAATTAAACTCAGAGAAGAAGGAAGCATCCTGGAAACCAAAGTAAACCAAGGTTCTTAACTACAGGCTTGGAGTCAAACAACAGGGATATCCAACTACAGGTTGAGGGTCAAACCAGGCATTAAAGTAAATTAGTATTCCCTATGATTGGCTCATTTTCATCTTGCTTTATTCTTAAACTGGTTTAAAAGTCATACCCTCTCCCCAGGGAATGTCTTACAATGCTAGTTGTGCAATGCTAGTTTCACTGGAATCACAATCTATCCCACTTTAAGACCTTGAATGGTTACAAGCAGGACCGGCATTAAAATGCTGCAGTGGGGAGCATTCCTGTTCAGAATGTTGGCCAACGAGCCACACCTTGAGCCCTTTCATACTACACACTTATAATGCTATGACTGCAATTTTAACTCTCATGGTTTCTTCCTGTGGAATTCTGGGATTTATCATTTAGGAAGGGGCATTTATAATTCTCAGCCAGAGAGCTCCAATCCCTCACCAAACTACAAACACCAGGATTTCATAAGATGTGGCCATGGCAGTTAAAGTAGAATCATAGTGCTATAATTTTGTATTGTGAAAGGTGTCCATGAGTTTGTCTAGATGGGTTATTTACCCTGTCTTGCCCCTGTTTTTGAGCCCTACAGTCAAGACAACACAGGGGTTGTGCCCCATGATGCCAGGAATGAAGATGGGGTAAAGCCCAATATAATTTTTCAGCAAAATTCCAGGGGGGCGCAAGTCTCATTCTGGGAAAAATGGATCAGGCCCCATGAGACCACAGGAGGCCATAATGCCACACCGGCCCATCTCTGCAGCTGCTGTACACATCACGCTTTTTGAACCCAGGAAGCAGGCCTGCACCATGTGACAAAGTCTGGTCACATGCAGGGGTCCTTGATCACATGCAGTGTGCCCCCTTCCTGGTTTTGGAGAGTGCAATGAGGAAGGAAGCAGCAGTGGCTACAGAGACGGGCCAGTGTGTCTGTATGGACTCCTGTCCATTTCATGCTGGTAATGGGGAGCAGCGGGCCTAATCCAGGGCCAGAATATGCCAGCAAGAAGCTGGTGTATTTTAGCCTGTATAGATGGGGCCCTTGTTTCAAGATATGCTCTTTCCTTCCCCTTTCAATAACTTTCCAGCCTTTCTCAACCTTTTTATCCTGGAGGAACCCTTGAAATAATTTTCAGGTCTCAGGGAACCTCTATGTAAAAATTATACCTACAGCTCCCCCCACCCCGTCTCTCTCTCTATATATATGAAACAGTGAAAAAAATAGATGCTTATTTTATTATATTCCACATTGCTAGCAACACATTTTTGATACTTGAAAGTAACAGGCCTGGAAGAGCATACTGGCAGAGAAGTATTTATAGTGTACATTAAAATACTGACAAAATATCCTATGAAAATGCCAAAAAAGGTAATCTATAATAAAAATAAATTAAATGAAAAACAAATATATTTATCATGAAACATTGTTAAAGCCTGAAAAATGTCATATGAAACTACCAAAAAAGACTAATGCAAATATATTTGAAGAAAACAAATATATTTATTATGATAACATTATTAATGTGAAACCTGTACTTGTCTTTTGGTACATTCTCCCATGTCCTAGTCACTGGAGCAGCAGAAAACAAGCTTGCTCCATCCTCAGTATAACATCCCTTCAAATATTTAAACATGGCTACATCACTGACTCTGACCCAAAGATTGAGCTCTGAGCAAACAGAGCTTGCAAAAAGCAGCAACTAAGCAGCCAGGCTTAGGCTGAGAGGGAGGCTGTAGCTTCCTGCCAAGCCGGTGTCATGGTAAATGGAAGGGGTTTCCCCCCACCAATAATATGGGAGTTGGTCAGTCTATTCATGACCCCCACATTCAGTTACCAGACCCACAGTTTAAGAACATTTTCTCTATAATAACTCCTTCCTTTACTGTAATGGCTCTGCCCTCTCCAAATCTCCAAAGCACTAAGTCACTTTTATCAGAGTTCTCCCACCCACAGCTGGCACCTGGGTAGCTGGGTAGACCAGGGGATTACTTGGTCAGTTCCCCCCACTTGGGTAAGAACTGTACAGTATTGCAATTATCTTTCCATTGTTCTGATTTTTTTTTTAAAAAAAACCCTCATTTTGCATATGTACCTTTAAATCAGTTTTATGCAAACCAGCATCTTCTTTTGTCCTCAGTTCTGGCAAACTGTTAGCTGCCAGGCAAAGGCAATGTGTGACATGAGGAGCATGATTAACACATCTAAGGCAGAGCAAAAGCTGGGAGGGAGAGCAAGGCATTTGGCACCTTCCTCCCCCCTCCTTGACCCATAAGAGGCCCCTGTGGAGGCGTGCTCCATTGGTGTGAAAACTCATTCACACATACACATTCCTCCCCCACTTTCTCTGTTGTGGAGGGGAGAGATAAGCTGTATCAGCTCACCACTTCTCCGTGATTTATTACTATTTTCTCGCGGGAACCCCTGGCAATCTCTGGCAGAACCCCAGGGTTCCGTAGAACCCTGGTTGAGAAACACAGCTCTTAACAGTCAGCATTCTATGGCCACTGAACATGCTCTGTTGGCTTGGATTCTCTACATCCTTCTTCCTTTTCTCTTCAAAGTTCTCCGTCTATTTCTGTTAACCTTAAGATTTCCCCAACTCTGCTGATTGATAGCTTGTTTCTTGTGCTGTTTTAGTATTAAGGGCAGATACTCAGAAAACAAGTTCACTGTTAATATATATGATATTTTGTATGGATAGTGCTGTTTGGGCTACATAGACACCCACACGTTGAGAATGATTTTGCAGTAAGATGCATCCTATCCTGTCCCTCCATTTTGCAAAAGGATAGGAATAGATATTGCTAAGAGAAACTTCCATGTGATTTCAAAGTGTAATTTCCAGGGGCTGGTTTACACGGCAGATTTATTGCTGCAACTTGCACTTTAATTATTTTCCGCATCTGTGCCAGTCAGGTTTTTTTTCCCTAATTATGCCGCATTTTCATTCAGACTTGAAAAAGTGTGGGGAGGCCTGGCCTCCCAAGCAGAGGCAGGCTTTATGGGGAAGGGCATAGACCTTTCTTTGCAGCACTGCATTTTCGAGCTAAAGAAAGATTCACAGACTGCCAAAATAGCAGGGGAGAAGATCAAAGAAGTGGTTCTGTCTCTGTCTCTCTCTAAATCTGCCTGTAAATGATCTCAGTCACTGCCCGAAGCAGAGGGTCAGCAATCTCTCTGCTGAAAGGCATTGCTGCCATGCCGAGGATCCTAAGGTGAACCTATCACAAGTTTTTTCAGCACGATTTGTTTAGTCAGGGTTCACAGACTTGCAAAATAGCAGAGGATTTTTGACTCTCCCTGCCTGGTCCCCCTCCCTCCCCCCCCCTCTCTCTCTCACTCTCTCTCCATCACCCAAGCAGAGCTGACAGATGGGAACTTTATGACTGAAAGGTCTTGGGAATCCTTTTTCTTGGCAGACTTGCAAAATAGCAGAGAGAATTTTTCAAAGTTTCCTGAACGCTACTGAACTCAGTACCCCTCTTTGAAGCCCGCCCATTGCATCAGAGCAACCAATCACAATGCAGATCTGCTGCAACCCTTAACAGAATGGTAGTTTACATTGCCAATAAAGCACTACATTGCAAATATACCAGCAAAAGTAGTGACATCCCTTGTCACGCTATAATTGGGTGTTTTACCTTTCCCCCTTCTGAATGAGGTGATGCTGTGCTACGATCCGTGTGAACTATGTACTATCTTAGCAGTATATTTAGAGGAATATTTGCCGGTGTAAACGACCCCCAGGATATTATGTGGAGGTGAGAGGGTTTACAGTTGAACTGATGTAAAAGCTATAAAAGTCTGTAAACAGTGTGTGTAGCTTTTATATAAGTTTATGGTAATTTTAAATCTATACCTTCTGAGTACTGAGTACTACTACTAGCACTGTAAGTACTGTAGACTAGAAAATCGAAACAAAAGATCAGCAACTATAGGGGATTTTTTCTCAAAAGAAAAAGAAAACCCCCCTTCTGCACAGTTACCAAATTCTGCTTGCATTCTATAGTAAATCAGAAGTAAGGGCCTTTTCAGACATCAAGCAGCTAGCATTTGAATGTGTGCTTAGTTGATTAGTTTTCTGCAAGGAAAATTCTTTCTGCATTTTCTTTGGAGAAAGCCCCACTGGATTCAGTGATTCTTTCCTTGGAGTAAGTAAATAGGCTCAAACTGCATGATGGCCATCCAGCCTCTGTTTAAAAACCTCAAATGAAAGAGACTCCAGAACACTCTTCATTAATTTTATTGTCCATGTTTTAGTGATCTGGCCTAGAGCTAGTTTTGTGACAGCTCATTTGAAACAAAGCTGCTCCTGGGCAAACAGTGTTATCACAGATATAACTTCTAAAACTCTGGGTTATTTGTACAAATACTGGTCAGCTCAATGCAGTTCAAGTCATGGTTCTTCAGTAACACCACATGTAGGAAAGCAGGACTTCTCTTACTCCATGTTCAACATAAATGACAAACATTTTCCATGTATTTTCCTAAACTCTTTACATCATTACTATGAGATGTGAAAAAGAACTGTGAGCAGAAGATATGTGGTTTGGCACAGATGCTGTTCACTGATCTGTGGCTGTTGCTATTCTTCTCTTTATAATGTGCATATGGTCATATAGCTGAGGTTGGATAGCATACTATGTGATGACACTAGGGATGTGATTGTGATGTACCAGAAACACACACTCGTATTAACTCAATAAGATATCTTTATAAAGCAAGGAAATGTGATTCAGTAACATAGGCAAAGCCAGAACTAAACACATCCTAGTACAACCTCCAGATAAATCCTTACAGCGTAAGAATGGTATGTAGGGAGACTGTAGGCGGGCAGCCACCTCCAGGTGTTGTGACCTTGAGCTGCTCGAGGAACCACATTCCCAGACCCAAAAGGCAGGCTGGCACCCGCCCAAAGGCTGAGAGGCCCAGGCAGGGAAGACAGGCCAGGAACCAAACTCATGTCAGGCCTATGACCAAACTCATGTCAGGGTCTTCCATGGAGTCTACTCTAATACCCAGAATCCAGGGATGAGCATGACAGTGATCATCTCTCATTCTCAATTTTGTTGAGTTTCTTTTCCTCCTTTGATTTCTTCTCACAATGAAATCCATGGAAACTTCTTTGCAAATGTCCCCCTAACTTGTGCATTCATTGGCACAATATGTACAATTTAAGCAATTTGCCCATATTTGCAAGTGTTTTTCTACATGTTTTCTCCTGCAACTAAATGAGTTTTAGTCATAAAATTTTAAAATATGCAATCTTCGTGCATATTTTATTTTTTTACAGATGCTGTGGTGTAAGAATGCTTCAGGAAGGTGTATATTTCTTTTGGATGTGTGACTTTCATCAAGACTATCGACTTCAACAAATTTCTTTCCATCCTTCCATTTCATCCTTCATTTGTTTGTTTCTTTTAAAAATATATTGGATTTTAAAATATGATTACAAATGAAAAAGGAAGAGCAAAAAAGAAAAGGAGGGGAGACTGAGGGAAAAGCACATAGGATGTGAACATTGGCTAAACATATACAATATAAGCTGTGCACAACAGAAGTGCCTATCCAATTCAGTAGTTACTAGGTGAAAATCCCTTCTTTTGCAACAAATAGATTCCCTCCCTGTTGGCCATTACTTTTTTTTAATTTAATTTTTATTAGTATTTTCATTACACCAATATTAAAAAAACATTTAACAACACAAAACCAAACAACATAAAAAAACAAAGATGCCCCAAACATACCTTACATAACACTTCCATTCATTCACATAATCACCCCTAATCCTCCACTTTCTCTCTTCTATCTATACATATACACGACGTTTCACTTAAAAAGCTTCCTCTTTTCTTTCATATCCAGTGTTTTCTTCACTCAATTTTTCCCTCTTACTTATTTTCCTTTTCTTCTTCTGTTAAAGCTATACCTCTTATCTCTTTTTCTTAATCTAATTCATTATTCCTCTAGGCAGACTATTGCCCATTCCCCCCATTTCTCTTTCCAAATTGGGGCTAGGATTTCCCAATCATCACAATTTTTGTGTGATTTTTTATCATCTAACAACATCGTTAATTTATCCATTTCATACATATCATACAATTTCAATAGCCATTCTTCTATTGATGGTTCATATTGACTCTTCCAGTTCTTCGCAAGTATAATTCTTGCTGCTGTTGTCATATACAACAAAAAAATTTCATATTTTCCTTGTTTCCAAGCGTTTACCTTTTGTACCATATTTAACAAGTAGATCTCCGGCTCACTCTGGAAATCTACTTTCAAAGTTTTCACAATTATTTTATGTATCCTACTCCAGTACTTCTTTACCACCTCACATCTCCATCCACCACATATGGTAAAAGGAGCCCACCGCTTTTTTACATTTCCAACAGAGGTTGGATGAGTTTTTATAGATTTTAGCTATCTTTTCCGGTGTTAAATACCACCTGAACATTATCTTATCATAATTCTCTTTTATATTATTACTCCTTGTAAATCTTATGTTCTTAATCCAAGCTTGCTCCCATTGTTCCAACAAGATTTCATGCCCTATATCTTGGGCTCATCTCACCATGTGTGTTTTTATTCTCTCCTGTCTCTCCTTCAAACCACTCTTTCTATGTTTCACTATCCCCTTTTATCGGTTTTTTTTTCTTTTCTGCTACTCCCTGAGTTAATTCACTCGGTTTTAGAAGCTTTCTAGTCTCTTTAACAGAGTTCAAATTAGGGAGTCTCCTCACTGAAATATGAAAAGAAAAACCGCTTACTTGCCGCTCTGACGTCTTTAAAATCTTTTAAAAGTGGTGGCGTCGTTTGTACCCTTATGGGCTGCTTCAATCCGGGTGTGGAAAGCCTCGGACCTCCCCAGACGTCCTGATTTGGAGAAGCTGGTAAATTTTCTCCAAATTCTTCCTCTGGTTTCCCAGGTCCTTCCCAGGCCCCCTCCAATTGCTTGTTTCCCCAAGCAAATTCACCCCCTATTCGATTTTACTTTCTTTAGGGGTTTCAACACCGAATTTAGCTAACGTAGCGCACCCGCTCCGTGTGCTACGTCCTTTCACGACGCCCTCACTACTGGAAGTGTCCCTGTTGGCCATTACTGAGGGTCATCCTTGGCAAGAGTTTTGTCATTTGTGGGCCTGAAAGTTGCTCTTTTCTGAGAAGCACCAACTGCTTCAGGTGTGACAGATGGTTGTTTTTTAGTGATAGACCTTATCAGAAATATAATGCCTCCTTGGGAATACATGTCACTTCTGTAAAAAAGGTAACTTCCCAGCGATGGCAACAAGTAGCTGCCACAGTGTGTGAACAGGGAGTCTGCAGGAAGGGATGTATGGAAGTAGTGCTAAGGAGGTAGTCACAGCAGGAGAGGGAGTTCTCCCAGTGGGAGATGGTGGCTGGCATATTACCACTTGAGATGTTCTTTCCCCCAAAAAGAGACACTTGTGCAAGTTACACTGAATGAAAGCCTTTCCCATGTTCCAAAAAACACAATCACTTTTACAATGGGAGTTCAGTAAGTGTAAGGATGCAGTTGCACCCAAGTCATAGCATGCTGGATAACTAAATCATAGCATGCTGGATAAATGCGTATCTGTTCTACCTACATGGGTAGGTAGAGCAGAATGGTCTGGGATAGCTATGGGGATGCAATATCAGGCCATATAGAGCAGAGGTGGGTGAAATGTGGCCCACTGGCCATTTTTGTGTCCCCAGGGTCCCTATCAGTCAAAAGAATATCTTCTTATTGTATAAAAGGCTACTCCTGGGCCTAAAATCAGTATGATAGGGGAGTGAAAACATGACAAAATTGTTCCCACACCCCTTAAGAAAAGGGATGGGCAATTGTCCATGGAGCGGGTACCATATTTCCACCCTGTGCCAAGCTGGTAGGCCACACTGTCATGTTTTTGAGGTACCTGATGTCACTTCTTGCTGATATTTTATGTGATTTTCATCGTTCATTTTCCTTTTTTATGAGTTTTTGGGAAGCTTGTGGAGGCATTGAATGGTTAATGGAAGCAAACCTCTGTCATATTGGCACATTTTTGGCAGTTTGGGGCCAAAAATCACCTAAAAATGAGCCAAAGATAATTCAGTGGGGGGATCAGGGTTTTTTTTGGGGAGAGGACTTCTACTGGACTTCAGAAGTTCCATATAGATGTCACAAGGGCTTCATGTGGCCCGCGGGTTACAGTTTGCCCATCCCATCCTCAGAGGGTATTTGAGGCATTTGGAGGCAAAACATTTTACTTTTTTTGTAGGGGCAGCAGGGGGGAACCTTATGAAGTCTCTAAGAGGCCAATGCCCCCTAATTCCTGACAGTTGCCCACCTTGATACAGAGTAAGAAGTTTATCAGACTACCATGTAAAAACACTGTAATCCCATGAATAAGGAAAATGGAAACATAGTGCATTATAACACTTACTTTTACACATCACTATAATCACATGAAGGAATCACCACAGAATTATCACAGGACAAGCAGGAGGACTTTAAGAATGGGAGTTTAGTTCCCTGTTAGCTGGGACGTGTGATCACAGCAGTTCTCACGAGAAGACACGAGCATAGTTAAAACTCCAAAAACACCTTAAATAGCAAAGTAAGCCAACACGAAGCACTGAAACAACCTTAAAAACTTGCCAGCAAAATGGGAAAGTTCCTAAAAGGATCGTCCTGTCTATTGCCTTCACATTGCCACCCAGAAGTTTTCTCCCTGATAATGGGGAGAGGGGGAAGGACCACCCATTCACACTGTATTCTTATGAGTACAGCAGGATGTGTTTTCACATGCCTTCAATACTACTAAAACAGTGATATTGAAGATCTATTGACAGGGTAAGCCATTAATTAAAAAATGACACCTTATTTGCAGCTAGCACACAGGCTGGCCACAGGAGCAGGATGACATTGTCTGGTAATTTTGGCCTGTTATGTTATTATCACATCATAATGACACAATTTTTGCCTTGTCTGATAAAGTTCTAACATACAAATAGGATCTTAGCACATATGAAGCATCAAAACCAGAAGGACACTGATTGATTTTGATTGATTGCCTTTGAGAGTATTTGAATAGTCATTCACACACACACACACACACACACACACACAACTTGTCTGAACTGCAGAGGATTTGGAATTTCCAAATGTTAATAAAATGCCTGAAACAAAAACAATAATGTCACAGAACATACTTGCTGTTAGCATGCCTTAAAGTGTGAATGTCACCAATAAACAACAGTAGAAAAGCCACACAGTAGGGATATAACGAGATGAGGCAAGCCCATGGTAATCACAGACATTGACTACAACACAGCAACATTTCTGTCAAAAAGCAAAACATGGTGCACAGAAGTCACTCTATCTCGATGTACCTTGGAAGGCCTAAAAGTAGAAAATACTAGGAAGCCTGAGGTGAAGAGCAGGTCATCATTTCAAGGCTTGGTGGTTCTGGACCATTACTGTCAAATACATCACAATTTGTTACAGAAGCTTTTAAGGTGAAGGGGAAAAGAAAGACATAAGCAAAAAGATTTCACACAACCGAGTGAGGGAAACTGATGGGCTTTAGGAATTCCACCTCATGAAATAATCTGAGCAATCGACTCAAATCCTTTTTCTTAAATCTGGCCACATTTAAGGAGGTAACAGGCAGCATCTTTATAAAGGACATTTCTGTGCCTCCTACATTTGGCCCCATAGGATGAAAACAACAAAAGTACAACAAAGTGGATACAGTTTGTTTTTAAAATATCTAAAGTCTAAATGCAGTCCAATAAAATCTCGGATGATGTGGGGGGAGGATGTTGGGCATATATAGATTCTGTGGGGAACCAGCACCAGGCAACAAAATGGCTCTACAACTCTGAAAATGATGTGATTCTCTTAACAGTGAGCTGTAATAGACCCTTTGACTTAACTCCTCACCTGCAAAGTTAAGAAACATTTCAGCAGTTACAGTGTGGTCAGGGCCGGTTTAAGGAATTTTGGGGCCCCCTGCAATGCTTTACTTTGGGGGCCCCATATGACTTGAAGGCACATGGGCAAGAAAGAAAGAAAGAAGCCCTTTCTGAGGGAGACAACCCTCAAATTCCCTGTCTCTCTCTCACACACACACACTCACCCTCTCCAATGTGCCTCTCCCTCCAGCTTCTGCCACAGAGGGCTGCTGTTTCTTTCTCTTTCTCTTTCTCTTTAGTTTTGAAGAGGCTGTTTTGTTTGTTTTTTTAAAAAAAGCCAGCAGGAGGTTTTTGGAGGAGGAGGGTAAGAGGGGGCTCCTCCTGGCTGTCTCCTGGCTGTTCCTTCGTCAGATTAAGGAGGCCAACACGGGGCCATCTCTTGACCTCGGGGCCCCCTCTTGACCTCGGGGGCCCCTGCCAATGCTGATTTGGCAGACAGGTTAAACTGGCCCTGAGTGTGGTACAGCCAACAAGGATAGTTGTTTGCCCCACCCATCCAGTACTACTTAGGCTTGTTTCCTTAGTTCAGAAACCACTGGAGTGAGAGCAAAAAGCATTACATTTTTCTCCAAGCCACATTGTTTTGGCTTAATCATGCCATCATCTATATCACATGAACATGCAGTAGTTGTTGCAAAAATCTGAGTGGAATGGTGCCTTTAGGAAACTTCCACTCAAACTTCAGGATCTAACTGAAGAACTTTTTAGTAGTTTTTACTTAAAGCTGATAAGAAGGAAAGAAACTCAGGCTGCCATTCAGCATTGCAGTTATGGATATGTAACCTAGGCGTATGGATCTGTACCTGCTCTGAATTCAGTAATACTGTGTCTTAGGACCAGTCTAGACAAGGGAATAAAATGTGAATTGGGGTGCAGAAAGAACAATTCGCAGTAGGTGTCATCTGTCTCAACATTTTTTTTTGAAAGATTGCTGGTGTGTGAAGCTCTCTTGGGATTCTTGTTCACATGGAGACATGCCAGCAAATCAGGATGGCAGCCGCGAGTTAATTATTCACAGTTTTGTACTCTCCAACTTGCCCTCACCAAACAGTTTTTAAAAAGTTAACTCCAAGGTGTGGAAGAGTTCCACGATCTGCTATCTTACAAAGCTCCTCCTCCTGTGCACATCCAACCAATCACTTCTCCTTTTCAGCAATGCAATGCAATGCAATTCAGTTCTCCTAACAAGCAAGGGTACACATTTCTGTTGGGATTTAAAAAAAAAAAAACTCAGGGAAAGTTCTAGAGGCTTCTGCCCTGGACTTTCCCCAACTTTTGTTCCCCCTCCCTCCAGAAAGGATGGAATGCTGTGGGGTCCCATTTGGACATATGGGATTCCCCACAGATTCTAAGAGGGTTTTTTTTTCACTGTTGGGATTACCCCTTCCATACCATAAAATACATAAATATACACCCCCTCCCTGCCCCACTGTCAGTTTACCTTAAGAGCAAGTAGCTGGATCGGATAAAGGATGTCTGTTCAGCTGGAGATCAATGCTGCTGCCACACTGCAGAAATGATACAGTCTGACCCCACCTTAACTGCCATGACTCAATGCTATGCAATTCTGGGATTTGCACTTTCATGAGATATTTAGCCTTCTCTGTCAGAGAGCTCTGGTGCTACAACAAACTACAAATAGCAAGGTCTCATAGGATAGAGCCATGATAGTTAAAGCGGTATCAAACTGCATTATTTCTGCAGTGTGGCATCAGCCCAGGCCAAGAAGGATGATGTTTCCAACTCCCTCCTGCCAATCAGAAGCAGGACCCCATCAGAAGTCTTTGTTGCAGCCTCACTTGCTGGCAGGAAGGGGTTGGAAAAGGAGTTGATTGTGCCAGAAGACATTACTTTGTTATGCATATGTAACTAAGCAGACACTGTAGAATATTGTTGTAGGTCAATTTTCCAAAATCATGGAAGTGTATTTTGTAAGATACAGAAAGCACACACCAACAGGGGCCGAATCAGGAATGGCAGAAACATTCCATTCCAGGAGACATAATCTGTTGCCACTGCGAAATATTTAAGTTTAACAGAATTTCACAAAGCAGTTAATTATTCTACTAGATCAAGAGATGCAAGGCTCACTGGTCTAGGGGAGGGATAATCTCGTTTTTCAGACTTTAGTCCCCAGAAGCCTCGGCCACCATGGCCAATGATCAGGTCTTCTGGGAGCTAAAGTCCAAAACATTTGGAAGACCAAAATTTTGGGAAACACTGCTCTAAGGAAATTACAGTACAGTACTCCAAATACAAACCTCCCTGTCTCTCCGCGTGGAGTTGCACTAGGAATGTGTAAACAGCCCATTGTTCAATGCCAGTGGAATCATGTGTGTTCCAACAGTTTGCCAAAGGCTCACAACACGCAATGTTCCAATTTAAAAAAAAAAAAAGGATTTGATTGATATATCTCCAGCAATGCAGAAGACAATTCAAGCACTGTCTTGTAACACTCCAAAGTTTTGAAGTAACATTTTTTAAAAAAATATATGTGTGTTGGGGGGGGCATATTATAGTGAGAGATTATTAGAAGAACCTTCTTTCAATGGTGTAGTTCTGTCCACCCTAAAGGGTGGGGTTGTTAGTCACAGTATAATGCCTTTTACACATCAAACAGAAATGTGGATGATGGCAGGAGGTTCCACATATGCACCAAGAAGCAAGATTGTTGGAATTTTGTAAACAAACATATTGTGCTTTTACCACAATAACAAAATAGCATAAACAGACTTAACCTGGTGCTGCTGGAGGTATATATACCACCATTTCACTGCCAAAATAGCATTATAAATTTGGAATACTTTAAAAAAAAGTTTGCTAAAGGTTCTGAATATAGAAAATTTAGCAGGCTGTTTACTAGCTTAGTGTAATCCCTGCTGTTGAGAACAGATTTTCTTAAATAACAGTAATCAGAATAAAAAGTAATGCATATTTACTGGATATAAGTATTCAGCTGAAGTTATTTCCACTGCGTATTAGAAGCCCAGACTCAGTCCACACAACAACCACATGCTCTCAGAGATATTTTAATACACAACTCCCCTTTCCCCGCAAAAAAATTCCACCCACCAAACAAACAGATACTAAATTCATAATTCCACTATGCAAGTTTGGAGAAGAAAACATGCTGGACTCTTCCACAAAATGTACTGTATATATCACAAGCTAAGAAAGGCATGGGCAAATCTCTTTATTTCCAGTCTATGGGTGTATCCACACTGGAGTTATAGCCCTTGAAGTTCTCTTGTATGGTATCTTAGGAGGCGTAGTTTTGTGAGGGACTTAAGATTCTCTGCAACAGACAACTAGTGCTATAGTTTGTGGGGGGAAAGGTGAGGTGTGGCTACTAATTCAAGAGCTCCCTAGCACAGAATTTTAAGCACCTCACTGAACTACACACCCCAGCATTCCATAGGAAGGAGTCATGGCAGTTAAAATGAAATCAGTGCTATAACTGTGTAGTGGAGATACATTCTAGCTTATCACACTACACAGTTGTAGCGCTATTATTCCACTTTAACTGTTATGGCTGCCTCCTATGGAATCCTGGGATTTGCAGTTGAGGGAGGGGTATTTAGCATTCTCAGCCAGAGAGTTCTTAGGCCTCACTAAACTACAAACTCCTGATTTACTCAGGAGGCAGCCATAGCAGTTAAAGTGAAATAATAGTGCTATAATAGTGTAGTGTGATAAGACTCCATGTCACTACTATATGTTTTCACCCTTATTTTTTCACTTCCTTGTTTTCCCTAATAGTTGTCTCATTAGTTGTAACAATGGATGGGAACAGCAATACATTTTGGTACAGGTGCCACTTGTATGCCTGTCAGTTCCGTGAGTCATTTTAGACATTTTGCTTCCATGCAGTAAGGCAGGGGTGGGAATTCTGTGGCCTTCCAGATGTTCACAGACTACAACACCAAGCAGACCTAGCCAGCATAGCCAAAGGTGAGGAATGGTGGGAGTTGCAATCCAAGAACATCTTCGAGGGCAGGATAATTTCAGTCCCTGCTGTAATTGAACTTGCATGCTATAAAAATGAATACAGTATTGAGATTTCACTGTTTGTTAGTTATCTATCATCAAAGCATTTTCTGCACTGGAGTGCATGGTTTTGAGAACAAAATTAATATTTAACTATTTTGAAAAAACTGACCTATAAAGGGCCATAAACTATAGGGAATCTGATGTGAGGATTTAGGTTAATTTTGTATATTTTCACTCTTAAACTGTTCTTTTGTACTGCTCATCATTCAGCATTTTGATTCACACATACATTTGGGGGAACACATTTCTCCTAATTTCTGTATGCAGTCTTCACAAGTGATATCCAATTTTAAGTAGTAATTTCACTTGGGAATTTAATTCATTTTTGTACATTACTTTCAGTAGTATACTCCATTTTGAATGCACTTCACCTGACATATACATTTTTGTACATCTCTTTGACTGGGGAATTGCATTGTAAAGTTCAAACAAGTGTGAATACTGGGAGATAACTATATCCCAATTCACATATTGGTTCAGGAAACACAAATTAGGGACGGTGGCATTAAAATGTTAATAGAACAAGCTTCTCTCTATCCATAGACTGATGTCCAACTGAATAAAAATGCTAAATATATATAGCACACATTACTATTCCAAAATATTTGACAAAGATGCATGTTTAATCCATCTTCCCAAGAGATGATGTTAATGTTTCCTCCTTTTATGACTTAATTAGTTATTTCCTCATGAAAGACATTATGTTGATAAACTGTAAATGTTTTCACCAGAAATAGTAGAAAGGATGTGCCCATCATTAACTGAATTTAAATGTTCCACATTTTTTTAACTAGGCAGATATGGTACAGAAATGCATGTTTGGGGACAGAATATCACACAAGATGAAAGAAGTGTCCTCTGGTGACATTTAAATATTCATGTATTTCTGTCTTTAAACACATGTACAGGATGTTATGCAATGTAATGCAGCTTTGGTCTTACAAATTTAGATCTCCAGTGCCTTATTAAAGCATCTGGAGGGATTAGTTTCAACCTCCCAATTCAGGGGACATTTTAATATAGAAGTTAAAGGACAGACATCTGAGCAAGGTGAATTAAACATTTGCTTCCCTGTTGAAAAAGGGTACATATTTATTTCAGCTCCCTCCATAAACACTGACCTCCAAGAGAAAGATGCAGGCTGTTTCTACACTACACAGTTTTACCAAGATGATAACACTTTAACTGTTTTGGCTCCCTTCTATGGAATCCATGGGATTTGTACTTCGATGAGGTGCTGAGAATTTATAAGGGGGGGGGTGTGTGATTTTTTTCCGGGCTATGAGGCGATGTTCTGCAACAGTTTATTCCTGACCGTTCGCCTGCACCTGCAGCTGGCATCTTCAGATTTCTCTGAAGATACCAACCACAGATGCAGATGAAACATCAGGAATAAACTCTTCCAGAACATGGCCTCACAGCCTGGAAAAAAATCATGAAAAACCTATGGGTGCTGGCCGTGAAAGTCTTCAACTTCACATCATACTGAGAATTTCCTGCTAGAGAGTTATAATTAATGGAAGTAAACACAAGATCTCTATCAGAGAACTCTAAGCATCTCACTGAAGAGTCCATAGACCTGAATCAATGGCAATTAAAGTGGTATCAAAACTCTATTGTTGAAACACTCATAGTCTACTTTCCCAATGACCAATAAAGGGGTAACCCTGCAGGAAAACACTTTCAGCATTCACTGAACCATTTGCTAAGACCCACACTCTTTGAATGAAACATCAGCCAAGATCCTTCATCACTGACTATAAGGCCAAATCCACACTATACAAGTAATCCAGTTTGAAACTGAATTATTTGCCATGGCTTCTTCCTGCTGAATCCTGGGATTTGCACTTTTTCAATGGTCTTTAACCTTTTCCACCAAAGACTGCTGGTGCTTCACCAAACTACAACTCCCTTGATTCTGTAGGATGGTGCTACAGCACTTAAAGTGGTGTCAAGCTGCTTTCTTTCTACAGTGCAGATGCACCTTAACTTTACGATGTTGGAGCTATACTGCTGACAAGATATGCAACTACGGTTGAAAACTGCAACAATGCACAATGGGGCACTATGTAAGATGGACCACTGTGCATTGGGCACACAATGGGGAACCACAAAAAGGGGAGAATATTGTTCCATCTGGAAGGAGGACACATGACTTTCCACTGCCCTCTGTCCTGGATTACTAGTGCTCCATGGTTCTGTTGGGGGCCATTGCTGTCATTGCACAAGAGCAGTCTTGATACTGTAATAATGATACAAGATCCATTAGAAAAAATGCAAGAGATAGAGAAGCATTTGGATGAGTTTGGAAAAATGATAGGTTTGCAAATAAATTGGAATAAATCAGAAATGATGATATTTAACTATACAAATGTAGAACAAAAATATGATGAGTAAAAAGAAATATATTAAAATAAAGAAGCAAAAAAAATATTTAGGAATAAATTTTGTAACAGAATAAGAGAAATTAGAAGAATTTTTTTTACCATATTAAGGTAAGATATGGAGGAAAAAATAGAGAATCATGGGAAAAATTTAAAGATTTAAAATTAAGAAATATATCTTATAATTAAATTTAGGGAAAGAATATAGTCTGTCTCTTTAAAAAATATATTAGATATTTGGATCAAATATAAAAAGGTATTGCTCCTGGAATATCTCCATTAACTCCAGTGCCATTGCTGGAGGGTTTTCCAGCAAATTTAAGAAATGAAGTGGAAATAAAGCTGGGAGAACAAGAAATAATAAGATTGAAGGAATGGTTGGAAAAAATGAAAAATAAAGGTTATTTGGAAAAAGCATTAGGAGAACATGAAATTACATGGTTCACATTAACACAGAGCAGTGGACAAAAAAAGGTTAAAGGGGGGAGGTTCTAGAAAATATACAAAATTTGAAGAATTAATTTTACAAGCCGCCCAAGAGAAAACTACTATAACAGGTATTACAAGTAAACTTTATAAAATATTATTGGAAAGTGAAGATTTGCAAGATTATCTTAAAGATTTGTGGGGAAAGGATGTAGCAATTGTAATAGATAGATGTAGGTGGGAGAAAATATGGAATATGTGTAACTTGAAAACATTATCAGTAAGAATAAAATTATTATAAAATAATATGGAAATGGTATCTAACACCAGTAAGATTGAACCAAATAGATAAAAGGTATTCAGCATAGTGTTGGAGGGGATGTCAAGAATTGGGGATGTATATTCAAATGTTGTGGCATTATAAATATGTGCAGATTTTTTGGCAAATGGTAATGAAGGAGATAAATGAGATAATAGAGATAAATATACCTTTATGCCCTGAAATAAGCATTACTATCATATTATGACAAAATACAAGAGTCCCAAGCTATTAAGGATTTATTAACAAATTTGCTGACAGCAGCAAGGTTAATAATAACAAGGAAGTGGAAAACACAAGGCAATTATTAAATAGAAGAATGGTACAGTGAAGTATGGGATATAGCTATAAATGAGAAATTAACAAACAGTATTAAAGAAAAAAAGGGAATGCTCAATAAGAAAGATTTTGGAGAGAAATGGAGCAAGTTTTTAGAATTTGTATTAATAAAGGGGAGAGGGAACAAACCAGCGTTGGAAACAATGGAATTTTGGAAAGAGGGATGAATGTAAGGTTGAGGTCCCAGGGTGGAGGGAATCACTTATATGTTAATTATTAATTGTTGTATTGGTTGGGTTTATAATTTGTATGTTTAATTTAAAAAAAGAAAAAGAAAAAGAGCAGCCTGTTTCACAATGGCCATGCTGACTGCTCTGCCTGTGCAATGGACCTGATGGCACAGCTACAAGAAGAATCCCCTCCTGGGAATACTGTACAGCTATTGTACAACACTGGACTTCTAAAATGTGCAAACATAAATTGGGTTACAACATTGCAAATTCCCAACAAGCTACCAGCCATCTTTTGTAACTGTCACAACCTAGATGGCACATACAAAACTTCATATCACCACCCAACATTTTTGTTTCTTTATGCCATTGTCCCTCACTTGCAACTCTTTACTTCCATACAGAAGTTTGTGGTTAATTTAGTTACTGTGTTTTTAGCTGCTTCCTCTAATGCTAATGGTTAATCTAGTTATGGTGTCCCTTGCTGGGGTGATGGATAAAGAATGCATGACACAAAAGCAGTATCATTTCCCTGTATCTTTCTGAATACCATGAATTGTAAAATCTCACTAGATATGGTAGGTACCAAAAGATTGGAAAACACTGCATGTTGATATTTTAAAGTTCATTGATGTCAGCACAAATATTCTTTGGAACTGTTCCCAGAATCCTTCATATGAATAATATGGTAATGCGAAGTGGTAAAATCATTCTATCATATACACTAAAACGAATTAGCTTCCACTTAAATGGCTATAAAACCAATACATCCCTGTATACAGGATAATGCATCATGATTTCCATAGCTTCTAAAATGTTAAAAATATTTATTTTTAACTGTCAAATGTCAAAAATATGTTAACATTCTGAATCTGTTGCAGTATAGACTCGTGTTATATAGAAAACACACACACACACACACGGTACCCTTTTAAGAAGAGAATGGTGTTTGCTTCAATGAAGTACATAACATTAAAAAAACACACATTTAAACCCCAGATATTGTTCAGCTCTTAACACTAGCAACTTTTGAAAAAGAAACAAACAGCAATAAGAGGCTGAGATAATCATGGCAATAACTTTATGTATTGTATCTGCAGTCCTCCTTTCCTCTTCCCATCCTTCCTCTTAAGGGTCTTTCTGTGTCCCAAGTCGAGCCACCTAATTCTCTCCCCAAAACAATTCTGTGCAAGTCTAGGCTAACAGAAGGTGTTCATCCCAAGGTGATCTTGTCAATTTCATGGTTGATCAAGGTATCCACTAACCAAGCCCAAAATTCTAGTGTACCACACTAGTTTCCATTGGCTTTGTTCTACTAGCAGAAGCTGCGTATGCTGTTAAACTAATGTTACCAAATAATTTGGTACCTGCTGGTACATGAAATGATAGAATAATATTTCTGTCTAGTGAACATTTTCCAGGTGTAAAGAACCCACAGGCCCTTACAGATGTTGTCAGACTACAACTCCATTATCCCTGACCACTGGCCATGCTGGCTAGAGCTGTTTTGCAGTTGGACTAACAATATTTGAAGAATCACAGGTTCCCCTTCCCTGTCATATGCTTGTATCTTTCTTCTGCATGGAAGAACGCTAAAAAATATCTTTGCTGACTTTGATAAATAAAGCAAAGTCTATGAACTTTTCAACTAATTTTTCCACCTTACAGAGCAATTATGCTCATATCTGGTGTGATTCTATTTTCACTAAATAAAACTAGAGAAATTGTGCTCCAATTGCATGCTGATATTACATTCAAATGCATTTTTTATTAGAAAAGATACCTTTGTTAAGCTAAAGTGACACTTCACTGCTACAGTTTGTGCAGCTCTATCAATCTTTAAATATCACTGGTTTTGGATAAATGTAGACAATCCAGTTCCTACACAGCCATTAAGAAGATAATTGTGGCAGAAAATTGTAGATTTTTAAAAAAAAAAAAACTTAAAAAAAAAAAGAAAAATCTATCTATTGGGTTTGAAAAAAAAACAGTTAAAGTCATGAATGGACAGCTTCATGTGTACTGATGAATCCTTGCATAAATCATACACTATATCAAATCATTTCATGTATGAAGAAAAGTATTAGTTTATTGAGACAGAAATCTGATGTTTCTTCTGTGCATTTATTTTGAAACTGTAATAATTATAGAACCAACTCAGTTTCAGCTTGTGTAGCACTAGCAGACTGACCACTATTTACAATGCTGAAGAAATGCCCCTGCATTGGTCGAAAAGAAGTAGGCCAATGTCTGACATCAGTAATGGATTGCATGAGGATGAACATATTGAAGCTTAACCCAGACAAGACTCAAAAGATCCTGGTCTGAAGGGCATGTCCGTGGGTAGGGATTCATCCTGTCTTGGAAGAGATTACACTTCCCCTGAAGATGCAGTTTTACAGTTTAAGTGTGGTGGCCAGGAGTACTCCTGCCCATATAAAGCTAGTGTGTGAACTGTGCCCATTTCCAGAGGTCACTGATCTAGCCATGATCACACAAGCCTTAGACACATGCTGTTTGGATTAGTATAACATGTTCTACATGGTAGTGGCTTTGTAGATTGTTCAGAAACTTCATTTATTACTAACAGGTACAGCTAAATTGTTAACTGGCACTAGTCTGACAGACTATATAACCTTGTTGCAATAGTTCCACTGGCTGCTAGTTACAACATGCTGATTGTGATCTATAAAGCCCTACATGGCTTGCTGTTGTGTGCCTTCAAGTTGTGGCAATCCTAAAGCAAACTATCATGGGGTTTTACTGGCAAAAATTGTTCAGTGGAAGCTTGCCTTTGCCTTCCACTGAAGCTTAGATAGTGTGATTTACCCAAGGTCACTCAGTGGCTTTCCATGGCTGAGTGGGGATTAGAACCCTAGTCTCTCAAATTGTACCCCAGTGCTCAAACCACTACACAATACTGGCTCTCCCTACATGGCTTAGGTCCATTCTACCTGGGAGACTCTGGCTGCATCTGCAGTACAGAAACAATCCACTTTGACACCACTTTAACTGCTATGGCTCAATGCCATGGAATCCTGGGATTTGCAGTTTGTTGTGGCACCAGAATTCACTGACAGAGAAGGCTAAATATTTTACAAAACTACCAATCCCAGAATGTTGAGCTACGGCAGTTATAGCTGGATTATTTCTGCAGTGCAGATGCAGCTTATATTTTCCATAAAAGCCTTCATGGCCCCTAAAATTCTCAGAAAGGCCTTTCTTTCAGTTACATCACTTTCATAGATATCTCTGGTAGGAATACAGGAAAAGACCTTCTCAGTGGCTGCTCCTGGGTCCTGGAATTCCCTTACCAAGCAGGCTAGAATGGCTCCCTCCTTCCATCAAACAAGTAAACACTTTTCTTATACAGGCTTTTGAGAATATAATGTTTTTATAGATGGGGCTTTTAAAGAGATCGATCACAGATTAGCAAAGGCATATAGTGCATTTGGAAGACTTCACAAAAGAGTCTGGAGCAATAAACACCTGAGGCAAAGCACAAAAATCAGTGTGTATAGAGCCATTGTACTGTCTATCCTCCTTTATGGATCTGAAACATGGGTCACCTATCCCCACCACCTACGACTCCTCGAGTGCTTTCATCAGCACTGTCTACGCACAATCCTAAATATACACTGGACTGACTATGTGACGAATGTTGCTGTCCTTGAGCAAGCAGGGATCACCTGTATTGAGGCCATGATATTGAGAATGCAGCTGCGCTGGGCAGGGCACGTTTCTAGGATGGAGGACCATCGCCTCCCAAAAATACTACTCTACGGTGAACTCGCCACAGGTCAGCGTAAGAGGGGTGCTCCAAAAAAGCGATACAAAGACTCCCTGAAACAACATCTCAGGCTCGGCCAAATTGATCACCAACAGTGGTCCGCCCTGGCCTCACATCGGGAGACATGGAGACGCACTATCCACAATGCTGTAGCCTTATTTGAGAACTCACGCCGAACAAGTATTGAGGAGAAACGACAACGCAGAAAGGATCACAACCCAAAAACATCACCCAAGGAGACCTTCTGCTGTGCTTTCTGCAACCGGACTTGTTTATCTCGGATTGGCCTTTTTAGTCATCAGCGCGCTTGCAGAAAGCGCGGGATGAGTCCTTCTTGAATCTTCGTTTGCGAAGAAAAGCCAGAGAAAGAGACTTTCTATACTGCTTTAAATCTCATTTTTTAATTGCATGTTGTTAATTGTTTCTAATGGTGGCACAGTGGTTAAATGCCATTACTGCAAGCCACCGCGTTGCAAGTTCGATTCCAGTGGGCTCCAACATTCACTCAGCCTTCCATCCTTTCGTAGGTCGGTAAATTGAGTACCCAGTTTGTGGGGGCAATTAGCTAACACACATTGGAAACTGTTTAATGCAGTGTAGATGTGTAAATAGCTATTGCTTAAAACAATTTGTAAGCCACTCTGATAGCCTTGTGGCTGAAGAGTGGGGTATAAATAAATAAATAATGTTATTGACATCCTAATTCTGTTTTGATGTTTATCTTTTCATGTTTTAATTGTATTGTTTTTGATGCTCCAGTTTTGGGGAAAATGTGGTTATAAATAAAGATGATGATGGCCTTTTCCAATGTGTTAAAATTAATCTTGAACCCTGGATGGGTATTAGTTGTCCCTCCCAATCTGCAGATTTTATAAGCATCCTTTCTACCTTCTCCATCTAAGTCGTAAAACTGTAAAATGATAGATTTTAAAGAGGCTTCACAGGCCATCACATCCAACCCTCTGCTCAATGCAGGATTTCCAGGTATAGCATTCCCAGCATGTAGCTGTCAATGTTCTTTCTGAAGACATCCAGAGGAGACCTCACCACTTCTCTAGGTAATTGGATCCATTGGTTCCACTGCCAAACCACTCTCATTGTCAAGAAATTCCTTCTAATGTTCAAAGTCTTTCCTCTTGTAACTTAAAACCACTGGACCTAGCTCTACCCTCTGAGACAGCAGAGAATAAACCTGCACCTTCCTCTTTGTGACAGCCTGTGAGGTATTTAAAGAGTATTATCATGTCACTTATAAAGATGTTGAACACCAGGCTTAGAAGAGAACTCTGTGGTGCCTCATTTCTCACTTCACTCTAGAATGAGGAAAAAACATCAGTGAGCATTCTCTCAGTATAGCCCATCAACCAGTTACAAATCTACAAAACATTAGAATCATCTAGCCCACATTTTACCAGCCTGAGCACAAGATTATAAAAACTATCATGGGGGATCTTGTCAAAAACCATGCAAAAAACAACAACCCAAGATACATTGTGTCTACAACACTCCTCTGAACCACAAAGTTTCTGATTCAAATGGGAAAAGAGGCAAATTTACTTTGGCATAACAATTACAACACCCTTTTCTAAGTGTTCACAGATTAATGATGCTAATGTAGTGCCCCAACAGAATTTTATCCATTACTTCCCCTTCTCCATTATTCAAACCACCGTGCATTTCCACACACCTAATTTTTAAATCTTTCATTTAATTTCAAATATATTGTTTCAAACATATACACTAATTTCTTATTCAATTTGAAAATGTATCATTCAATTTGCAGGGTTGAACTGCAACTCTTTTTATTTTTAACTCATTAAAGAAAACAAATGTCTACATCTTAATCCCTCTGAGATAATTGTCCTTTTTTTCCAGGCCAAGAGTTCTCTACAGACAAATCTTTCAAGAGGTCCAGCTAGTGGACTTGGTGAGTAAGAGGAGCTGGATTAATGAGCTTATTATCATTCATTAAGGACTGTTGTGTGGATGACTGCCTAGTTTAATTAGTTTTATTACTGAAGGAAATTGCTTCATATGCCAAACTCATCAACAAACATGTCTGGAAAACATTAGAATAGTAATTTGACAATTCAAGGAACCTTTCATTAGTCTGTATGTCTAAAGGCACATGTTAGGGACAATGATAATACCAGAAAGATGGACAGAATAGAATCTGACATAGAATAATTTATCTGATCTAATAATTCTGGGATGAAATGGACAGCAATGGTTTTAAAGAAAAAGATTAAGTACAAGAGAGGTGTTGATATGATACAGAGATGGCTCTTCCTGTAATTATAGCCCATGCTGACTGTAATAGCTTCTGAAGGTTTATACAGGTCAGGCTTATCCAGATAATAAATCCTAATGCAAATCATCCATGACTCAAATATTCTAATGAAAATGTTAATTAGTAACTGGAAGCTCAGCAGAAAATGTGTGTGTGCTTTCCACATCCCTTCTTCAGACTCACAAAGAGCCACCCACGCAAACAGATATAAAGACCTTCTCTCGAAAACACTGAATCATTAAATCCACCATTTGAAAAGCAGTATCAGAGAAAGAATGGCCTGAAAAAGTTTCAGATGGCTGAAGAGGCAGCAGCCTAGCAACCATTGCTTGGTGGGGCATGGAGAATCAGAAGCATTTTTCTTGAAATGTAATGTTAACAGGACTGAGGCTTAAACATGCAATAGAGTTCTCTTTTATAACTGTCCTAGACTTCAGTGGCATAACGAATGCCAAGTGACAAAGATTTTGAAAAGCCAGAATGTAAAGTATTTCCCATTTGTCAGATTATTAACTATATGCCATGGTGCTGTGGTGTAGATCATGAAAAACTGTGGGTCACATTTTTAAAAAATGGGTGTGCCACAACATTTGATTGTCCTGGTGCATAACCCATACTCAGGACAAGAGGCTACCATCAGGACAGTATATGGAGAAACGGAATAGTTTCCAATTGGCAAGGGTATCAGGCAAAGGTGCATTTTATCACCCTGTCTGTTTCACTTGTATGCTGAACATGTCATACATAAAACTGGATTAGACTCTGAGGAAGGAGGTGTGAAAACTAAGAAGGAACATCAGCAATTTAACATATGCAGATGACACCATAGTACTAAAAGAAAATAGCAAAGACTTGGAACCATTACCTAAGAAAGTGTAAAGGCAGGTCTACAGCTCAACATTAGGAAAACAAAAATAATGACCACAGAAGGCTTACATAACTTATAGTAGATGATGAAGACATTAATATATTTCAAGATTCTCCATACCTTAGCTCAGTCATTAAACAGAATGGAGACTGGACTCAAGAAATCAGAAGATTAGACTTGTAAGGGCAGCTATGAGGGAACAAAACAGGATCCTGAAGTGTAAAGACATATAATTGAATAATAAAGTTCAGATTGTCCATGCCATTGTATTTCCAATTTCTATGTATGGGCATGAATGCTGAACAGTGAAGAAAACTGATAGGAAGAAAATCAACTCATCTGAAATGTGGTGCTGGAGAAGAGTTCTGTGGATACCGTGGACTGTTAAAAAGTCAAATAAATGGGTCCTAGAGCATATCAAACCTGAACTCTCCCTAGAAATCAACATGAGTAAACTGAGACTGCCATATTTTGGACATCTCATGAGAAGCCATGACTCACTAGAAAAGACCGTAATGTGTGGTAAGGTAGAAGGCAGTAGGAAAAGAGGAAAACTGAATTACAATGATAGACTCAGTAAAGGAAGTCACATCCCTGAGTCTGCAAGGCCTGGGCAGGGTTGTTGAGGATAAGGTGAGTTGGAGGTCTCTTGCTCATAGGGTTACCATAAGTTGAAGTTGACTTGCCCACAGTTAACAACTACAAATCCTAAATTACAAAGGATTGCTACTAGGTTAGTGAGGACAGCCACTGCTTGAAGTAGAGTCATAATCTAGTCCAGGACTTTAAATTAAAAACCTTAAAAATAATAGCAATAAATATTTAGTATAGGAAAGTTTGCCAAGGTAGGCTATTACAGAGAGGGCAATTTCATATGTCCCAGGCTATACCTACTGATAAGGTGAAATTCTTTTTATGTTGCTGCTGCTGCTGCTGTTGTTGTTGTTGTTGTCAGTCTCTGGTAGAACACTATCCCTATAACATGGGTAGGGATACATGCAGCCTTTGGGGTGGTCCTTTGTGGGCCCTGCCCCCCTGGGCCTCCACAGACTCACCCAATCCCATTTAAAAATAAAATAATATCACTTTAGCCAAAGAAAGCCTCTAGGTTATTTTCTTGTTTCAGAATGCCTTCCCCTGAAAACCCAACAAAAAGTAGTGATTAAAAGTTAACAGAAGTGATCAGAACCATCACTTCCAGTTACCACTGATCCTGCCAGTATGCCCTGCTGAGGATCTGGAAGTGCCAGAAATGGCTCTCTGACCCTCAGTTCATGTGCACCTCTGGCCTATAAAGCATCTGCATTTACCTTTAAGAGAAACCTTATTAACAATGTGTTAATCCATGTTAACAGAGCCAGTATAGTGTTGTGATTTGAGTGTTCAACAAGGACTGTAAGGGAGATAAGGTTTCAAATCCCTGCTTGGCCATGGATATCCTCTGGGTGAAAACTGGGCAAGTCCCACTCTCTCTGGGGCCAGATACACGGCAGAATAAAGTGTGCAAAATTCTGGATTGCCGTCCGTTCGCACCAGCGCAGCATAGTTCACATGATTTATTGCTAAACTGGAAGATCCGGTGAGCTTTCGGCCTTTCTTGTTCACACAAACAAAGGTGGGGGGCATGGCCTCCAGATCACTGTCACTAAAGCCAGGCAGGAGGCAGGGAGGAAGTGAGGAGGGGGCAGTACGAGGGGGAAAGTGCATAGCTTCGTAGCTTCGTCTGAGCCAGAGAAAACCAGATAAATCAACCAACAAAGGAGGGAGACCACCGGGGGGGGGGAGGAATAATGGCAAAGGGGGGAAGGAAAGTAGCCAATACCCTTCTTTGCATCCCTGCCAGCTGAGCAGACTGCTTCTCTCTCTCTCTCCCTCTCTCTGTCTCGCACACGCACACACAAAAGAACATGATCACAGCAGGGCAAGCTAGCGATCAGCCAGTGGATCTTTTCCTTTGAGACTCATCTCTTGCAAGTCCACCCCGCCTCCTTGGTCACTCCAACCAATCAAGGCTCAGCTCTGCTCTGGCTGTTTCGGAAAGACTGCTCGTAGTTCCCACTGCCATAAGCGAAATGGTAGTTCACACAATCGAAACTGCACTAACTTGCACTACTTTTCAAAAAAGACAGGGAACATAGTGAAAGCTGATACTGCGTGACTTATGGGTTCCCCCCTGCTTCTGAATATGGCGACTTTGAGCCGAATGATGTGGTATCTATTAGGACTCTTTGCGAATTCTTAGAGGATTTATTTTGCCATGTAAACGGGCCCTCAGTCTCAGAGGAAGGCAGAAGCAAACACTCTCTGCCCAAGTCTTACCAAGAAATCCCCATGCTAGGTTTGCTTTAAGGTCACCACAAGTTAGAAACAATTTGAAGGCACACAACAACTAATCCATATTTATTAGCATTGTAATTGTTCAGAATTAAGATTCCCTCTCTAGAACTTAAATCTCTCAGTGAAGATGCGGAATGATGGTGGTTTCATCAAATGCATAAATACACAAAAACCTCAGCCCAAGCAGCAACATAATAAGAAGTACACAGTTTATCACTGAATCTGAATATGGTAAACTAGCTTTTAAACTGTGATAACAGATTAGCAAGAAATTCTGTAAACTACTCCCAAATGTATCTTTAATAAAAGAAGAATAAAAAGAGCCAGATGTACATGGAAGAGAGAGAGAACTGCAGGCTGCAAAATGGAAGAATAGACTAAAGATTAATTGACACAGGAACAAAGATGATGTGGCTAAAACCAAGAGATAGGAAATGACAGGTATATATGCTATTCCTGAACTCTAAAGAGACATGTACACTATTAACTACTGAATAAAGGCACTCTGAAATTGCTACCTTTAACATTTATGACATTGTGCTATTCTAAATAAGAAAGGAGTGGTACCAGGTTAGTGATGACAGTCACTGTTGAAGTTGAAGTAAAACTGATTTCTCATTTAAAGGAGACAAATTGTTTTAAACTAAGGAATTACTGAAGGTAGAAAAAGCAGTCTTTATACTTATATAATTAATGCAGACAGGGAATGAATGTATAATATCATCAAACTCAAAATAAGAAGATAACAGGTGTCCACACTAGCATCAAAATGGCAAGAAAGATCAATCAGATTATTAGGAGTCTAGCTGGAACTATCCTGCATTGTACAGTTGTTACCTTCAGCTGAGATACTCTTCAAAATTGAAAATGCTTTCTTCAAACAGATCAAAGACACCTCTTTCCTTCTAATCCCGCAATCCAATTTCAGCTAAGCAATACAATCAGAGAGGAAAAACACTGAAGAGCTTACCTAAAACTCTTTTCGACTACTGCCAAACTACTTTGACCAGCCAAGTTTCGCAGACACTGCAAGGCAATGGGAGATATCTGTATTTGGAGATGATTTAAATGGGCTGCTACTACCTTATCAAGGGCAAAAATATTTAAGATGGCACACCTGCAGCAGTCATTTTAATTACATTAGGTGGGTTAAGATGGCATAGAAGTGAGTTTACAATCTAGACTGCTTATGGACTGTTAGATATTCACTCACTGAGATGCATATAAAAATGCACATTTAGGCATCTTGACATACATGTTCCCAATCTTGAGCTGACTTACATCCACATGAGAGTCCAAACCATTGATGGCCAAGAGTCTAGAGTGAGGTTGTGAAGTGAAAATTGCTGCATGTAGAGTAATATATTCAGTGTGCTATGAAACCCTTGTGTTGGGTGGCAACATTGAACAGCTGAATGCAAAACTGAATATGCATGCATATCTCCATGTATATGTGCATCTGCCTGTGTGTGCACATCTACACACACAATGACACCACATGCACAACTCCACTACCACAACCTTTAACTGAATGCAAACATCTGCAATGGAGAAAGAAAAAAAATCAATCACTTCTGTAGGATAACTTCTGCCTGTGTAAGCCATCAATAGGATGCTGGCTGATATCTCATTTCCATAGGAACACCAGCCTTATACAAGGTTTAACACCAGGCCAACAACTATCATGTCAGAATGCACAGAGAAGCTATTGAAATCCACAAACACCTGGACAACTTCAACAGGAAAGAAGAAACCTTAAAAGTAAACAAAATCTGGCTCCCAGTTTTGAAATACAATAGAATCAAAACTCAACACTTACAAAAGAATTCCACCCAGGGACAGGGGAATTCCCAGCAGATAATGGCCTATCAACCAACAATTAGCCAAACAGACACTAAAGAGCCTTGCATTTCTATACGCAGAAACTAACCATTCAATTACACAAATTTACATATGCTCCCCAACAGGGGTTCACAGCATATAAACTCCACACACACAGCTACCAAACCATTCTCTGAGGATGCCAGCCACAGATGCAGGTGAAACGTCAGAAAGAAATTATTCCAGAACACGGCCTCACAGCCTGGGAAAAAACCCAAGGAAAATCTATGTTTAACCATCTGTTCACTAAACCCAGTTCTGTGAAATGCTGTTTCCTGTATGATATTTTCTGTTCCTTGTTTGTTTCTTTGTTTCTTTAATTTTTGTCCCACCTTTCTCCCATGGGTTCAGCTTATATGTTGTCTTTGTACCATTCACTTCAGTAGCTTCCTCCCTTTTCTTCTTGATTTTAAAAGCCTTCTATATTCTTTCAAATTGCTCCACGGACTTGTTCCTCTTTTCTTTCTCTATCCAGTCTTCCAAGGGTCCAGGATCCTTTGTTCTAAACAATGGTGGGAACCTGAAGTCCTCCAGATTAGGAGTGGGTGAGAACTTTGCTCATTTATATGAACTTTCCAAAATTCACAAAGATCTTCATAAACTCAAGAGAAAGAACTTAAGACAGATTTATCTAGCAGGCTCTGAGTGCTTACATCCCCAGAAGGTAGGTTTGAATCCCTGTGTACTCCACCACAGTTATGGGGCTCAATTAGGATTGACACTTCTTGGATGTGTCTACAGGAAGAAAAAAAATAGACTGCTCCACAGTAATAGCAAGTCACAACAGCTGAGACTTGTCTTGATCTAGATGGTGGCCACAAGCAGATTACTCACATTTTTAAATCTGCTACTGCTGAACATTTTTTTTAAGAAAAACTATTTTTATGCTGCACACAAGCAATATTCCACCTTTCCCAAAAAGAAAGAGAGGAAAAAGATAGCACAAACCTTAATTTTATTGTCTTAGTGATCACTCACTAAAGCAAAAATCCAAAATGGTGGCAGCGGGCACTTGCCCTCTAACCCAGCTTTGCCTCCTGTGCTCATCCAGACAATCAGGTTTGCACTGTGTCCTGCATGGGGAAGCAATTGATGTCAAACCCCTTGCTTAACAAGCAAAAATGTGCGTGTCACTGAAATTCTTTTTTAAAAAGTCGAAAAAGCCGTGAATGCTTTGATTGCATACTTTTTCCAGTTTTTGGCCCCCTTCCTTCACAATATGACAAGACAATGCAGGATCCCATTAAGACAGCTCATTTTCTGGGAAAATTCTGTGAGGCGTATTTTCACTATGTGAACAATCCCCTTCTTTTTTTTTCTTACAGACATTTTATTCTTACATGACAGGCAGAAAACCACAATCCTCTTCTTGCTGGGGGTAACTATATCTATAGACAGCATTCAGGGCTAGCCATGTTGGCCACGCAGCAAAACAAAATCCAGAAACCACAAAAAAGTGATACCTTTATTGGCCAACCAAAATGCAAAACAAATGATGCAAGCTTTTGAAACTCTACTGGTTTTTTCATAAGGCAAAAGATGTTTAAAAGATAAAAAAAAGTGATGGTGCTGTAGTCACAGGGCTACATATTGTCTCAAATGCTTCTTGTGAAGGCTCTCATGCAGGCAGAAGCCACTCCTACTTTTTGGCCATGTGGTAGCTGAGATAAAGGGTAGTAAAACTGAACTTCTTTTGCAGCAGTAAGGCAACCTCTCTTGGCATGCAGGATGTCTCTGTCCCTTTGTGAACCCATAGGCTCCTTGGTTAGGCAGAGATCATTGAATTTCTCAAGAAGACTGTGCTGCTACATCTTGAAAAAAAAATTAGGTGCTGTAAAACTTAGTCAATTACAGTGTATAGTCAATTGCATTTTGTAGAGGGGCAGTGTTGCAGGAACCAGACTCAGGACCACAGAGAAATTGAGAAAGTGAGCTTTATTCCCAATTACGCGCGGGCCCTTGGTGGAATAATTTCCAAAAGACCAAGGTGCCCCGAGCCACATTGAATGTAACTTTTTATAGAGCATACAGTGTGTGTTATGAGATACAAACAAGAGCACTTCCCTCCTCCCGTCTTGTGGTTTCCGTGTCCATATTTGGCACTTCCCTTGAGAAAGTTTGTTGATAGTTCAAGGCAAGATAGCTTAGGAACATTTAGGTACAGTTCGACTGCTATTAGAGAAAGAATTTGTTTACATCAGCATATCATATGTTTATGGAACATAGGGTTGATTAGTAAAGAACATTGACTAGGCCTGAGAGTTAAAGAAAAAAGACTTTGCAGACTTCCAGAGTCTCATGGGCTATCTAGTCGGACCCCGAATAGTAATTGTAAGATTACAGCATCCAGCAAATAGACATTAGAGTCTACATGGCCACTACAATACAAATACATTAATATTATTATTATTATTATTATTATTACTATTGAAAGAGACGTTTTACCTTTGTTGGAGGTAAAAAGCTTGGAGTGTTTAGTCCATATTTCCCTCTTGTTTAGAATCCCCTTGTTGCATGGCAGGTGGCTGGACTAGATGGCCCTTGTGGTCTCTTCTAATTCTATGATTCTATGAAGTATCTTCAAAGAAACACATTCAGGGGTAGCTGTGTTGGCCGTGCAGCAAAATAAAATCCAGAAGCCACCAAAAAAAAGTGACACCTTTATTAGCCAGACAAAATGGAAAATATATGATGCAAGCTTTCAAAGCTCTACTAGCATCTTCACTGTGTGTTGTGCATTTTAGTTGGCCAATAAAGGTATAGCTTTTTTGTGGATTCTGATTTTTTTTTTTATCTATAGAATTTGACTGATGAAGATGCCTTAAATTTTCATTCAGTTCATTTTTGGTAATGGTGTCTAAAAATCCACACATTTTCTTATTACAGTCAGCAGGTGAACAAAACTGAATGTCGGGGGAAACTAATCAGACAGATTTCGCCATCCAGATATTGTTGGATTACTACAACTCCTCTCTTTCTTGATTTGACCATGCTAACTAGCACTGTGTCAGTTAGAGTTCAACAATATTTGGAGTAGAATGGGTTCCCCACACCAGCTTTATCAATAACAACTTGTTCGTTAACTCTTAAGATTAATGTATATTGCCTTCTATAGTCTCCTTCTCTTCACAGCTCCCTATCTCAGGAATAATATCTCTCTCTGCCTGTTTCCTTACACTACAAGTGCATAAGACCCACTTCTTCACTCTGACTTTTCCTAAATAACCCTTCTAAATTTTTGATTTCCTTCCTTTCCTCACAGTGGTTTTCAATATGGTTGTAGGCAAAATATGCTGTATTTTTAATTTGTATATAGTCTTGACAAACACTGGACAAAATGACAATGATAATGATGACAAGGTTACTTTTTTTAGCTATAGGACTGTATGACCCTTCCCCTGGAGAATGATGTGATACCCAGAGTCAGCCCTGCTTAAGTTTTGCTCTCTGGATTCCACTAGGAAGAGAAAGCACCTGTGAAAATGGCCAGTTTACACACTACCAATAGATACTCCTTGAAACTTATCACAATTCAGCCTCATAACGGGGCAACATCTCTTCAGTTCAGCTTGATACTTAAAACAGCTCATCCCCCAGACAAAGAAGATAAATTGCTTTTTCTTTGAGCTTCACTGAACAGGTTTCGAGTAGTTAGACTTCATAAATGTTTTATAACTTTATACTGTACCTATTTCAGTATCGATGGAATAGTAAATGAGTGACTATAACTTACTAGAAGGATGTCTTCATACAGAGGTGGCAATGATATATATAACATATAACAAAATAGTTCCTTCATTTTGCCATGCAGACTCAGATGGGACTTAGCCTACTCTGTCACAGGCATCACATTTATCTTTTGTGCCACTGCCCAGTATCAAAACAAATAATAATGGTTGCTACATGAGTTTCTTTGATAGTCAGGATTTAAAACACCTGTCTTACTTCTGCCATTCTTGCTGTGTGATTTTGATTCCTGTCTTAACTAGTGAAGAGTTAAGACAGGAATCACACCAGCCTGTTCTCTTGCAGCCATCACATTGTTTAATGAAATGGAAACATACCAGAATGGAAACAATCACTATCCCACTTCTCTGAAATAGCGTTGTTGCTTTGATGATACATGGTCCTGCTACAGTCTTCTGCACTGCTTTGCTGATCCTGCCTTCCTACCTGTGTCTGCCATATCTAGCTCATGCATGCTGTTTATCTGTATTGTTATTTGTGTATGTGTGTTTCAAACAGGCTAACAAACCACGGTCTGTCTGTCTTTCTCCCCCCACCCTGTCCCTGCCTGGGTGTGATCTGCCAGCCCCCTTTCCTCCTCTCCAGAGTATGCAAGAACACTCCCTCACCAACTCAAGCGTGTATGTATGTCTTTAAAGCAGATTAACAACCCATGGGCTTGCTTTTGCTCCCCTTTCCTCCTCTCTGGAATATGCATGAATGCATAGTGGTGGTGTCAGGAGGGAGGGCATATGAAAACTAACATAACAACCTTTCAATTACCCAAGGAGGCAATGAGGAAGCCTGGCTGTATTTCCCTGTAATAACTCCCCCCTCCTTGGTGATAGCAAGAGGGAGGGGTAAAGGAGAAGAGGAGCAGAATCATGCCCACTCACACCACATAACTGCCTGAGAAGTAGAACTACAGCAGGAGGCACTTATCACATGGGAATCACTGGTGGAAAAACAGTGCATTTGGGAGGCATTGACATCTGTTTTGGGAATAGATGGAAGACAAAGCAGCTATAGGATAGACATGGTATCATGAGGTGAGTAATGGCTAAAGATGCCATTATCCCATGGACATAGTGCTTTACTACCCTCATGTGATAATGTCCTATGAATGTTGAAAGTTGCAGGAGAACTGTCAAGCCAAGGAGTACAGGTCGACTTCCACATCTGCAGATTTCTCCAGCCTCTCTTGAATCATTCAAAGAACCCTATTTTGGCATACACATCCACCCATCTTTCTTCCTCATCTGTGAGGTTCAACAAAGGAAGGCTCTGGTCTCTAAAATGAGCGCTGCACCTCTTAATCTAGATTACAGTTTGGGCTCATTGCTGCCTCTACTTCTGCATATCTTGGTGTGATTTCAAAGGATCTTGAATTGAACTGTGTGATTCTCAAGGAGTGCCAGGCCCCAAATCTGCAGAGTCCCCAAATAGTACAATTGAGGGAACATCTAAGTGGAGATTGTAAGGCAGCAACAAGGGAAAAAGCACCACCAGGAAACGAGTATCTGTTGTGCACATATCTAAAGAATCCACTTGAATCTTATTCACTGTAAACAAAAATGACAGTGAAATAGGTTTTAAAGTATTCTTTAGGTGTATTTCTTTGGATAGCCTTGCTTACTTAGCTTTAGCACATAGGGGAAAATACTAGAGTATGTTTACTAGAGAGAGAGAAGAAAACTACCATATGGAGTCTCTATGGGATTCTTTGGGCATTCTAGGATTTCATCAAGATGAAGAGCCAGGCAGTCATCATGACATAAACTCTAAAATTTAATCCTTCTTAATCCCAAAGTATAGCCTTAACCCTAACCTGTAGATCCAATATCAGATAGATAAGATTTGCTGTTGACATGATAATATCTGCAATTATCTTGACCTAAGTAACCCCGAAGCAAAAGCAAATGTCAGGTAGAGGACTTGACCATTATAAGAAAAACTACACTACAAATGACAGTGTGGTAGATTGTATGATTTATAGACTAGTGTGAGGGAGGGTGGGAGAAATGTCTTCTTCCTATACTCCCACTCTCCCAAAATATTTGCCTTGGGCAAATATTATGAATAGTAGTAGCCCAACATTTCTCTTTATTTTTAATTCTAGTTTATTTTGCTTTAGTAGATGGTGAAACTATTGGAAGGGATTTATTTATTTTAATTCATGGACAATTCTGACTATAGAATAAATGCATAAATAAATGCTAAATGATGGTGAAATATGAATCTATTATCAGCTGTGGAAGTTAAGCACTGGCTTAACATCTAAGTAGTATTCTGGAATATTCAGACACTGATCTGGTGAGGCCTGTATGTCCATGCTGGTCAGGAAGACAGTAGGCCATCACCAAACAGGTGAGGTTGCAAGCAAGTTATATTAAGCTTGTGAGTTGCTAAAAACATAAAACAATAATGGACAGTCATTATAATGATCTCGGCTATACTCAAGAGTAAGGTGTCACAGCTAAACAGCAGAATCCAGGCAAAACCCCATCAGTCATAAGACAACTGCCAGGCCAATGAGCTTCTCACCCATTAGAATGGGTTGTTCCCACTTGCTGTTAAGATGGTGACTCCTGAATAGTCAAGAATCCCTGTACCTTATTCAGAATGGATTTTCCATACTATATCCCCTCTCCCCAAATTCAGGAGGCAAACAAAATGGTGTGGCTTTCCCATATGTTGAGTAGCTAATAGCTACCATGAGAGACAACTTCCAGGCAAATCTACAAACGAAACTTGAAGACCACCCTACAGATCCTTCTCCTACAGTGCTTTGGCAACATATCAAAAACAGTATCCTCCAGTCTGCAGAAGAATCCCTTGGCTTCTCCCACAAGAAAAATCAAGACTGGTTTGATGAAAACAACCAAGAGATCCAGGAACTGTTGGCAAGGAAGAGAGCTGCTCACCAGGCATACCTCGCCCAGCCAACCTGTCATGTAAGAAAAGCAGCTTTCCGCCTCACATGTAGCAAACTACAACAAAAACTCCGAGACATGCAGAACAAGTGGTGGATCAGTATAGCAGAAAAGACACAACGCTGTGCAGATCTGGGTGATCATAGAGGATTTTATGAAGCTCTTAAAGCAGTGTTTGGACCTACTTATCAGGTCCAAAGCTCCTTATACAGTACAGATGGTCAAACATTAATTACTGATAAAGCCTCCATCCTAAATCGTTGGGCTGAACATTTTCAAAGTCTCTTTAGCGCCAACCGAGTAGTCCAAGCCTCAGCTATCCAAGATATGATACAAAAACCAATGAAAAATGAATTGGACATAGCTCCCACTTTGGAAGAGACCTTTAAGGCCATACAGCAGATGAAAAACGGCAAGGCAGCTGGGATTGATGGAATCCCACCTGAAGTTTGGAAACACGGAGGTCATGCACTCCACGAAAAATTCCACGAATTCCTTGTGAATTGCTGGGAAAAAGGGGAACTGCCATCAGACCTCCGAGATGCAGTCATCATCACCCTGTACAAGAAAAAAGGAGCAAAATCCGACTGCTCAAACTATCGAGGCATAACACTGCTCTCTATTGCTGGAAAAATCCTTGCAAGGATACTCCTGAACAGGTTAGTTCCTGCTATTGCAGAAGAACTTCTCCCTGAAAGCCAATGTGGCTTCAGAGCCAATAGGAGTACTACAGACATGGTATTTGCCCTTAGGCAACTGCAAGAAAAATGTAGGGAGCAGAACAAGGGTCTCTATGTAACATTTGTCGACCTCACCAAAGCCTTTGACACTGTAAGTAGAAAAGGTCTGTGGCAGATCCTGGAAAGACTAGGATGCCCCCCCAAATTCCTTAAAATGATTATCTTGCTACACGAGGGCCAGCGTGGTCAAGTCAGATATGGCGATGCTCTTTCAGAGCCCTTTCTAATAACTAATGGAGTGAAGCAAGGTTGTGTTCTTGCACCAACTTTATTTACAATCTTCTTTAGCATGATGCTCCAAAGGGCTATGGCAGAGCTTGAAGAAGACGACGGCATCTATATACGCTACCGTACTGATGGTAGCTTGTTTAACTTAAGCCGTCTGAGGGCTCACACTAAGACTCTAAACTATCTAGTCCGTGAGCTGCTCTTCGCCGATGATGCTGCCCTTGTTGCCCACACAGAAGGAGCTCTGCAGCGCCTAACATCCTGCTTTGCAACAGCTGCAGAGCTGTTTGGGCTAGAAGTCAACCTGAAGAAAACAGAAGTTCTTTACCAGCCTGCACCACAGGACGAACACCACCATCCCCACATTGCCGTCGGCAAATCAGTGCTCAAGTCCGTTCAGCAGTTCACCTACCTGGGAAGCATCATCTCCTCAGATGCCAAGATTGACAAAGAGATTGATCACAGATTAGCAAAGGCATATAGTGTATTTGGAAGACTTCACAAAAGAGTCTGGAGCAATAAACACCTGAGGCAAAGCACAAAAATCAGTGTGTATAGAGCCATCGTACTGTCTATCCTCCTTTATGGATCTGAAACATGGGTCACCTATCGCCACCACCTACGACTCCTCGAGCGCTTTCATCAGCGCTGTCTACGCACAATCCTAAATATACACTGGACTGACTATGTGACGAATGTTGCTGTCCTTGAGCAAGCAGGGATCACCAGCATTGAGGCCATGATATTGAGAACACAGCTGCGCTGGGCAGGGCACGTTTCTAGGATGGAGGACCATCGCCTCCCAAAAATACTACTCTACGGTGAACTCGCCACGGGTCAGCGTAAGAGGGGCGCTCCAAAAAAGCGATACAAAGACTCCCTGAAACAACATCTCAGGCTTGGCCAAATTGATCACCAACAGTGGTCCGCCCTGGCCTCACATCGGGAGGCATGGAGACGCACTATCCACAATGCTGCAGCCTTATTTGAGAACTCACGACGAACAAGTCTTGAAGAGAAACGACAACGCAGAAAGAATCACAACCGAAAAACATCACCCAAGGAGACCTTCTGCTGTGCTTTTTGCAACCGGACTTGTTTATCTCGGATTGGCCTTTTTAGTCATCAGCGCGCTTGCAGAAAGCGCGGGATGAGTCCTTCCTGAATCTTCGTTTGCGAAGAAAAGCCAGAGAATATATAATGGAGAATGTGTCAGCTTTCCTGACCTTCCAGTGGTTTATTGGCCAATGGTGTTGCCATGCTCTACTCTTCAGCTGCTGTGAAGCAATTTATCTTCTTTGTCTGGGGGATGAGCTGTTTTAAGTATCAAGCTGAACTGAAGAGATGTTGCCCCATTATGAGGCTGAATTGTGGTAAGATTCAAGGAGTATCTATTGGTAGTGTGTAAACTGGCCATTTTCACAGGTACTTTCTCTTCCCAGTGGAATCCAGAGAGCAAAACTTAAGCAGGGCTGACTCTGGGTATCATATCATTCTCCAGGGGAAGGGTCATACAGTCCTATAGCTAAAAAGGTAAGCTTGTCATCATTATCATTGTCATTTTGTCCCGTGTTTGTCAAGACTATATACAAATTGCTATATTCTACGTTGCTATATTCTACTGCAGCATGTACAACTACAACTGTAACAACATACACACAGACACACAAATCTCTGCAGCATTTCCAGGAAAATTCAGGCACTATGCCACAAAGTACTTTCAAGGCCTCTATATGCCCCTGTTGCAGCCAAGGATCAGAGCATAGAATACTTTGAACCAGCATCAGTCACAGGCTATACAGCTCATGGAAAAAGTTACATCACTTTGTTTGCCTGTCTATTACAGGCAGACACTTCAGAATGAATAAATGAGAGAAAAGAATTAAGGATATTTGTATATCTGTTTTAGTCACTACAATTTGTGAATAAAAATGTAGCTGTGTCTGTTTCTACAGTGCTTATTCACTGTGACAAATGTGAGATTTTAACACATAATTTATATTGTGTTTTTTGTTGGTTTTAAGCCGCTTTAGAAGAGACCGCATGTTGAAAAGTGTGGTATATTAAAGGCAGAAATATGGTAGCCCCACCCATCAATGATGCAGAAAATCTATAAGAATCTGTAAGAGTATACCTTGTTAGCCATTAAGTCAACTTAACTATAGTAAGTTATGACCTTAGTTATGATTAATTAATTAATTCAGTTCAATAGGTCTACTCTAAGAAGGACTAATATGGGAGCAAAACAAGTTTTGATGAATATGATGAATATTTATATTTGTACTAGACAGATGAACTTCTTTCAGTCTTGTTTATGTGGCAACAAAAAAAGACTGTTTCAAAACCTTAGGTTTTCTTTCTTAATAGTATTTAAACTACAGGATAAAAGTGTAGATAACAGTCTTCAAAGTGTAATTTCTGTATGCATATTTGTGCATGACAGATGCCTAATACTAGAAATATCTAACTACTTGATAAGAGTATGAAGAGTATTCATTGTGAAATCAAAGACTGTTCAAAATGCTTTTGCTGAAGATTTAATGCACTTGGAATAGAGATCCTCCAGAAATCAGTAGGGAAGCTCTTTATCAGCTTCACATGATTATTGAAATATCCTTCCGTTATAACGTAAGATAAAATCATTAAGGGCTGATGCAGAGGACAGGATTATTGCAAGTTCTACTCTGACTTTGACATGGAGGATAAATGGAGGAAATGAACCTTATATTCAGGTATTCACTGCTACATTTGCAGTGACTTAAAAGAGCAAGAGACTCCATTACTTCGTATAACTACAGAGTTGGGAATTATCAGAAAGATAATCTAGTCAGCCCCTTTCTTTGAGAGACAGTTTAGCCAGCTTCTTATTTTAAAAGGTTCAGAAGAAAGTGATGAATTTCAAATACAAGGATTGCTACTTAATTGTCATGGATATTAGATAACAGGAATGGGCAACTGCTTCAGGGAACATTTTAACCTCCACTGGGCTACACTATGACATGACATCAATACTGAAAATGTGACACCACTTCTAGTTTCATTTTCAACCATTTCTCAAGGGGTTTGCAGATGTGGAAGATGGGTGATATGGGGGGGGGGAGGCCGTTTTAGGCCTAAAATGGCCTTGAAAAATGGTTGGAATGAGGGGAGTTACTGTTGGAATCTGGAGACTAACAAGGGGTCTAAATGGCACCAAGGGCCACATGGGGGGCATGTGATTCATGGGTTGTGCATTTCCCATCCATAGGTTGTGCATTCTTCATCCCTGCCCTACAGCAGTACTATAAAAACATGTGAAATGTGGGACAAATTACACCAAGTCTGCATAATTCAAGAAAAATTGTCCGTGGACTGCCAAGGATTTTTGAAGCAGACTACTCAATGACTACTATTTAACTATAACCATTTTTGGTATCAAAGGATGATATGCTATACCTACTAAAATTCTGCATATGACA